>OZ059842.1:28203132-33003132 GCA_964057195.1 Orthosia cruda | reverse complement strand
CTGTTGAATGAGAACTAGCATAATAATTTAATTAAATTAATTTAATTTTTTTCATTTAATTTTTTTCTATCATTCATAATTTCTATGTACTTTCTATATATACTGTTACCGTTACATACTTGATTGTATTTTACCCGACTGCCGAAAGAGGGTAATTTGTTTATCAGTCTATGTATGTATGTATATATGTACGTTTGTTCCTATGTGGCGTTCTAGAGATTCTTACGTCAATTGATTCGTCTTAACCTTGCGAGTGTGAAATTTATGCTGTGCACTCTGAGCATCTGGTTTTGGTCAGCCAGCTCGCGAATATGTATCCGCCGACCGCACAGCATGATTTTCTTCCTGTCTACGTCTTTTTAGTTCGCTTCTTAAGCAGTCAGGTTTACAGATTATTTGAATGAACTTTTTTCATCTAGTAAATCGATGTCATGAAAATTAGCAATCCCGCTTAACATCCTAGGTTCGGCTACTTTAATAGTCTCAAATTATTGATCCTTTTTTTTGGAAATGCCCGGTACCTGTAAATATACGTTTCTACATAACCAGATATTGTCATATCCATGTACACATCTCTACCAACCCCTCTGGGAGCTACAAACGCACTAACATAATAACAAATGTCATACATTGGTGTAACTACAACTCCTTTGGGTATCATTCTATGTATATTACTACCAATAATAATGAATTGTGTATTTGTAAAACATGTTCCAAGTTTGTCACAGGCATTGTTTGGAATACAAACTTAGGTTGTTGATTTTGGAGAATTGGTGGTTCATAATCTGTGTGTAGTATTTACTAATACATTTGGTTTGATAGTGGTTCTGTTTATTATATCTTCTACTTGTATTATCCTAAGCGACCACTGAAAACAGTTTCGTGTTGTGGGTTCCTCATGGCACAGTGATTGAGAGCTTTCTTGTCACAGTCACGACGTGCATCAACAAACACTTTTTATCTTATTTTTTTCTCTCTAAATCATGTCCCAAAATCTTCTTTTTATTATTAATCTAACGGATTCTCCTCTCCATCTTGTCATGATATAATAAATGTTTTTTTTTTTTAGAATAACAATATATTTTATTTTTTATGTCTAATTCCACGTGCATTTCTCATAAAGAGCCTATAAAATAATACTATACCAGACTAAGAGTTACTTAAAAAAATGTATACATATATATATAAAAGATATAACATTAATTTATGCTAATAGACTACACAAAAATATCAAAATGAAATAACGCATTTATTTTGGAGACAGTATATACCTACATATCTTTCTATCACATCTAGATTCAATCTAGATAAACCCTAATCGTAACTCACATCCCCAAAAAAGAAATACTTCCCAATCAACAGTAAAAAGAGAAAATGAAACAAACTTCAGTAAACTTTATTACATGAAACAAAATAAAGGCCCCCTCGAAAGCGTAGGTTCCGTACCCCTTGGGGTCCCACTTATCTTGATTACGCAGCGTTTTGTGAACCCCACAACATGTATTGGTAGTCAAACGGTCTTTGGAACCTTTGAAAAGAGGTTAAAAGCAATTATGCTTGAATCCGCGGATATTCGTATATATTGATCAGCATAATGTATTTCTTAAGTTAGCTCTTTTTGAAAATCCTTCCGTATGGCTAAGGTTTTTTTTCCTTGTTGCAACAACTTGGTACGTTTTCTTATTCGTAAGCGTAGTGTACGGAAATTCAAGTGACAACATAAGAGCCATCTAGCTTGAATGTATTTTTGCGTGGTAAATTTTGTTTGCCTTGTTGTTGCGATCTGGGATTTTTGGAGTAGGCACTTGTGCTGTTAAGAAAATATAGCGATGTTATAGCACACTCGTAAAGTCAAGCAACGTTACAGTCAAGCTGTATAGATTGACGGTAGAAATTTAAAATCTTGGAAGACCTTTTTATACCATGTAAAACATACAGGTGGCCCATCTTATGATATGTGATCGGTCACCACCGCCCATGGTCTTCTGTAATACTAGGGCTACTCTAGCTACGACTGCATACCGTTTCTGAAGAAGACCCCTTTAACTTTTGCTTAAAACTCATGTCTTATTACCTCCTGAACATACACACATGTATTCACCTGACTCTAATTAATTACGGTTGGTATACATTTAATTAGATGACATGTAAGAGGTAGCCTCTTTAGTAGTTCAAGTAGGATTATTTTCACACTGATGTTTTTCATCTTACCCTTGCGATACCTTACCTAAAACAACACTATGTAAAAGTGGCCAGCCATGTTTGTGTTCGGTCCCATGTCAAGTATGACTAAAGAACCCTAGACAAAGGAAAATTCTATCAGCCATAACGATTGCCAAAGGTTCAAATGGGATAGGTGTGCTAGCGCTTGTCAATCTCAAACATTTTAGACATTAAACCTCCGACGGAAAAAGAGCATTCTTATAAGATTGAAATGTGTTTCTGTTTGTGGCACCATAGCTCCTAAACGGATGAACCGATTTTGTTTTGTTAGAAAAATTACTTTGTTGAAAGTGTTCTTAACTATGTCTGATGAAAAGCCGTTCAAAAGTTATGGGCATTTTACTCTTTGAATATGGGTAGTTTCGCAAGATATCTCTCTAGGGATGCAGGCTTTTTTTAATAAAAACTATCCTACTTTTTTAAATATAATCCCGCTACTAAACAGGAATTGGTTGGTTGCCGATGAATGAGGCGATAGTCATTTTTTTACTAACGAAATTGAACGGGGCTCCTTCAATTTAGACGTTTCGTGTCGGTCTGCTGCGGCAACGCAGCGGTGCGGATGTCGTAATGCGCACGACCAGTTGCTTTTTTTTCATACAGTTTATACACCAAGAGCAGTGCCAGCAGTGCGGCGTCGGTGCAGCCACGCAGGGCTGCAGGACAAGTATGTGTGGGCATAAATTGTATGTTAAAAATCAACTGGACGTGCGCAGTACGACACCCGCAATGCTGCGGCGCCGCTGCAGTCCGTCACCAAACGACTAAATTGAAAGAGCCCTAATGTTTGTTTTATATTACTGCATTTTCATTTGCCTTGCCTTTTACAAACTATGTCACGATCAGCTGCCAGTACAAACGGATGAAGCTGAATTAATATTTCACAAAAAACGACCTCCAATAATACCCAGTTACTATTGAAATAAAAGTACCGTTGCTAAAATATAAAGCTCTATAATAATTTCTGTGGCAAAATTTTCTAACAAAAAAAAATCTGTCAACCACATCGTGACATGAAATAAATTGAATTTCCTATAACAAGAGCTTCTATTTATGCTGGGTAAAGTTTTAGTGCTGAAACAGGCACCATGTTTGAATTATATTAAGTATATTTGATCCGATAGTAACATAAAATTTACTGATGTCTTCGATTTTGGGTTAGAATATGTGGTTGTATTGTTGTGCTTATTTTTTGTTATACCTTTTTCCCGTTGGAGAAGGCAAAAACTATGGAATGCCATCTATGTGAACTACAGAATCCCATATCCTAACTTACTGCTTTTGCGTCATTTCCGTTCATACATCAAGTCATTTACGCACGCTGGTTATGAGTACTGAGCACCCCACCTTTCTGAAGAACAGTTCAACAAATTTCATTCTACTCAGATAAAATCTGGCGCTTCGATCATCTGATTCAGATTTTTTAGTTTTCTAAGCCTGATCTAGTCATTTCTTACTTATATTAACCTACACTGATGACTTACTTGCCTTACTAACTGATTTTTAATGTAACTGGACATATTTTATATCACGTTTTTATTTATTTTTCTAATTTAACAAGTCAATAAACATTAAATACATAATTTAATGTTTATTGACTTGTTATTTAATTATTTCCTTTATTTTGATATTGTTCTTAATTTGATTTTTAATGTTTTAACATTTTATATTTGATTTTTAATGTTATAATTTTGATAATAGTTTTTTTTCTTGGCTTATTTTGATTATTGTAAGGTTTTAATTTAAATCGCATGTAATTTCTTTTTCTTTTTCATTTGTGCATTCCGTGGGGAATGTAGTTGGTTGCACATTTGGTCGTAATTGTTGTAATAGTAAGTTGTAAAATGTAAAGTGTCACTGTTTGTTTTCCTCAAATAAATAAATAACTGTATTATATTATTTTGATATGTTCTATAAAATGCCATTCAAAATGAACAAGGATAAAAATAATGACCGAAAATTTATGAGACTTGGATTGGACTGGTATTATTTCATCTTTATCCATTTCGCAATTAACTCCTTCGGTTGATGTTTGACCTTTTCCATCGAAGGCGCACCAGGATTTTAGAAAACAATCCAGCCTTCTGTCTTCATTCACAGGTTGCCTCTTACAAAATGACAGACCTTCTTCATCCATTTTACAATTAATTTCTTCGATTGACCTATGACCTTTACGATCGTTAGGCGCACCAGGCGATCAGGATTTCAGAAAAGATTAAATGTCACAACTTCAAGCAAGACCTTTGATCTTGATGCTTTTATAAGCCTTGAATTCTCAAGACAGAAGTTTGATCTTGATATGCCATAATCGCGATTTGATTGAGCGTGTTTATCTCATTGAATGGAAGTGCTGGTTAAACAGAGGATGGGCAATTGACTTGAGCTACGTGTCGTGAGTCTCTCGTACATGAAAAACATTCTTATACAATCCCGCCACTCATGAATTAAAAATTTTAAGTTGAGTATTTGTCAAACACCTCTAGCCTACTACTCTGCTTTTAACCTTTCAAGCTTTGGCATAAGAGTTGGGTTTCACACGTTCATAACTACAAATTCTTAATTCAGAAAATGATTCTGATTTTTTTATTCCACGACAATCTTGCAGTAGTTGAAATTACTCGAGAATATGAAAACTGTGGGCATAACTCCGAAATATGAGAAAAATATGTTCCGTGAATTTACATACATTCGTAACAAAACGTAGAGAACACTGGCTTAATTTAATGGCTACAGATGTTTGTTTTCGAGCACTCAGGGTGTTTGTATGTAAGTACATAAAATGCTTAGAAAACATAACTGAAAATATAAACTTTTTGTGTGCCTAGTAGACATACAAAAATTAATCATTAAAAACCTTTTTTTTTTCTAATTCTTCTCAGCAAACCGATACCCGTATCATGGTAGTGCACAAAAAAATACTAGTCCGCCATGTTGGGCCGTCCGCCATCTTGAATTTAGAATGACGTCACTTAACTAACCATGCATTGTCATACAAACTAAATGTATTTCCAAAATTTCATCTTAATCGGTTGAGAATAGATTTGACTCGAACATATATTACATAGCAAGATAAAAAAAAGGTTTTTAATATTGCGTTAATTATGCCAAAGAATACAATCTCATAAGATATTATGTGCACTACTAATACTGACTTAAATGCGAGGCAACGAGCTTGAAGGAAAATAATTTACTTCTTAAGTTCTATCCCTGTCCCATCCATAACGACGGTCAAAGATCTACAAATGTCACCAACCACTTCATGTGCTTTCTGAAGCACGGAGAAATCTCGCTAAGTAAAGATGGTCACCCATCCACAGAACAACCTCGTCAAGGGTTGCTTAACCTTAAAGATTTAACCGTGTGGCTGTTATTATTTAGCCAAGAACTAGCTTAAAAACATACCAAAAACTATAAAGTTACAGTATAACCATCAATCGTTCCATACACCAACTTTTACTTCCAACCTAATATTAAAAGACTCACGCCGAAGCTTCAAGTAATTTTTCAACTAAGTTCCATGATAAATTTCATGTAAAGTGATATCACACTTTTAAAGTAAATTTACGTTTCCAACTTGAACCTTTTCTACTATAAAGTTAGTAGTTTTCGCATTGATCTGGGTGTAGGAGAAAAACTTAGTGTATGAGATCGTTGTCATACTGAGAAGTGGTGAAAGTTTTGTTGTGAATTTTCTTACTCTGTGGCTCGCAGATGGATACGATTTATCATTGCTTGTCTATTTTCTTTTTAGTTTTTCTCGGGCGGTTCCTGTTCAGGATAAGGCGGGAGGAAACGCCCGAGTGTCACCATTGTGTGGATCGCCCGTCAAGGTAGAGCATACGGTGGATCTGCCCCGCTTGGGGGGGAGCAACGCAGTGTCCTCGTGGAGGAGATCGGTGGTTGCAACCGCTCGCGTCCGGCCCTGGTTCAGGCTATGATACGGGGCATGGGAAGCTGTCACCTCCTTCTACGAATCAGTAATTCTCGCGAAGGACGAGGCGGAATGCGTGAGGGAGATGCAACGAGGACGCCCCACGCCTCAAGCCACCGCAGGAGACGCTCTGGGCGTCAGGAGTCACAAGCCGATTCCCGGACACCGTAGGCGCGGGCTTGCGGACGGAGATTAACGGGTACCTCGCCGTCGGACAAGGACCAGGCCCGAGTCGACGGCGCATAGTGTTCCACGCGTGCATCAAAGACCGATGCCTGTCTGGGTGGCGGATAAATTCGAAAAAGAGTTACCGCGGCCCTGGATTAAACAACTGAAGGAACACGGTTGGGTTTTATTCAGTAAAGTCTGACACGCCCTCCCGCTTCACCTAGAGCGGGACAAGTCATCACAAAAACAAAAAAACTCCGTAGACCTATGTAATATTATAAAAATGTAAAACCTTTTGTTCTGAATCTGATCAGTACCTACAAACAAGGTACTGATGAGATTACGAGAATTCTTTTACTAATAAAAAGCTAAAACATCGCTAATCTGTTTTCTATATTGAGGCTCTAGACAAATGTAAATCAAAGTGAGCAATGTCGATGGTCGAAATGTAAGGGATTGATTACATGACATATCGATAGTGCTTGACAATGAGGGCTATCGCGTTTGAATTTGCCGCTAGTGGCGCTGGTGTAGAGTGAGGTCTTCAAAATGTCAAATTGCATTTTTTTTTTTGTTTTTAGCTCGAGTTTATTTACTACTTTTTTATTGTTGTGACTATTTTCCAAATATGGTAGATTAAGAAAGGTGTAACCGGAAAAAAATTACCTACTTTATTTTGAAAAAAAAGGATGCGCAAAACTGCAGCATAGTCGATTTCATATTTAATCGCACTTCTACAGCATTAAAAATGATTTTCAAACTTTGCTGCCATGCGCGTAATAACAACATTTAGCATCTATATTTAAGGACCTTACTCGCCAGTGGCGCCCACTGGTAAGCACAAAAACGCAAGCCCTCATTCCATACATTTATTTTCATCTTTACAAGCGCTATGGTAACCCTTTTTCGATGATAAATAAAATGTCACTGGTCTAAAACCTCTAGACACGATTTCTGCGGGCAAACTAACGAGAACGAAGCCGCAGGACAATCAAATGTATCATAAAACACTCCACCCGGACTATTAATTCGTCACACCACTGCACCCTGCATTCCCACTCTAAACAACAAAAAGAACTCAGACACGTTTTATGACAACACTCAATTCTACCTACGAAGAAGTTAACATAAAGGCGAGTGCACACAATACAGACAGATGTGACACTACGTGACATGTGTCACCCTGAAGGTCACGGCTGTAATAAATCATTGAATAGTAACTCTTCTTGTGACGTGCATAGGAAGGATAATAAGGGCCTTGATAACTTTAACTGGAATGTGGGTAAAGGAGAAATAAAAATGTGTTTAACAATTGGTAGTTTTGTAGTTAATATTAGAATAAAGATATAAAAAGATTGGGTTTAATTTGAAACTTGATTTGAGCTCTATCTATATGCCAAAGACTCAAGCTACTTCAACGTAAAATCTGTGATTGATCACAGACAGATATGCACTCTGTTATTTTAATACATGCATGCTATTTGACGACAGACGTGCTACTTGAAAGCAGTGGAGGCCCAGTGGTATCGACCGCGACTTACAAGTTGCAGGTCGTGGGTTCAAACCCAGGCAGGCGCTTTACTTTGTGTGAATTATTTTATCACCACTGCTCTCAAAACGGTGAAGGAAAACATCGTGAGGAAACCGGCATGTACCAGAACCAAACATTCGAATACATGTGACATTCACCAACCCGCACTGGGCAAGCGTGGTGGATTACGTCCCATTCCCTCTCACAGAGGAGGCCTGTGTCCCAACAGTGGGAACATTAAAAGGCTGACGATGAAGGATGATGATGACATGACGACAAGGTTGGCTCAGTGTTTGAGCGATCGTCTGCTGCGCTATATGTCCTAGAATCGATTGAGTTAACTTGTTAGTTTGCCGCTAAAAGACAAAATGACAAAGTGCAAAGGATTAATCACGTGAATTTCGATATGGCTTTGCAATCCCAATCATTTTTGACATTTGTTCAGTAGCTGTCGCGACGTTTGCGTTGATAGTGTTTCGTCCCGAATTGTGGTATTTACTTGCAACACCGTTACGGTGGGCTGTCAACGATTTGACAGCTGACACTACACAGTCGAGAGAAAAGGTTTATAACGTGAACACGCGGAAGTCGGGTTTTTGTCGAAACATATCGAATCGAGATGTGTTTCACCCATTGTATTTGTTAATCGCGCCCGCCGTTCGCAATCGGCGTCATGGGACGCCCGCGCTGTCGGTTTTGTACATATTTCACGCGCATCGAAGTGATTTTGCGAGAAACGTGCTGCCTGGTGGACGCCGGCCGGATTCTTCGGTCCAGACAGCCGTCAGTCTATCCCTTATTGTCCTTTATTATATATATATTCCCCTATCCCTAACCTCACGGCACGAGATTGATCGACGCCCAGGAGTCTACCGCAGGAATCTAAGCTAAGTGACTATACTATTCCCGGCCAACCCTTGTGCCACCGTGGTAGGAACCAGTATATCTCCCAATAAGGAGTAAGTCCCTAGCTTTCCACTGCCGCGAACCGCGGTTTCGTGGGATACAGGTTCAGACAGGGTCCAGGAGTTCCCAACGCTGCTATGGGCCCCAGCGTTAGCTCCTGGCTTGGGACTAGAAGACCTGTATTTAACAATAGGATGTCACTTGTTTAAAGCTAATTCTATGTCAGTACATCGAATCTTTTGGCAGATGAACAGGCAAACATCGCCTTAGGCCCTCTTGTCCGAAACACTTAAATTAGACTTAATTGTAACACAAGGTTCTTCATCATATAATTCAGCCATGTGACGTTCCCACTGCTGGAACACAGGTCTCCTCTCTGTGAGAAGGGAATGGGCATAATCCACCACGTGGGCCCAGTGCATGATGGTGAATGTCACATGTCTTTGGATCGCGAAAGCGTGAAATTAACACGAGGTTAATTTGACAATATTGTATGACAAAAGTCAACTTAACCTCGTGTTAGCAACTAACTCTGAGTTAAGGTTTTCGTTCAATTGGTCCTTATAAAACGGCTATCTTTTTCTTCATCTTACTAATATTATAAATGCGAAAGTTTGGAGGATTTGGATGGATGTATGTTTGTTACACAATCACGCAAGAACGGCTAAATGGATCCGGATGAAATTTTCCACAGATATAGTTTTTATCCCGGTATAACTTTCCCTTGCGATGATTAAACACTTTTCACTTGGACGACGCCACTGGCGAAAGCTATTTTTTGAATATACTGCAATCACAAGCTAACTGAAAGATCATTATTTTCGTTACATTTAATAAAAATATCCACTATAAGGTAAGAAAGTTATAAGCAGCCAAAGTAAACCCAAGTACACAAAGGTGTTCTAGACGTGACAGTGTCACTGTCGTCATTTATCATTCTAATATGAAGTGTAATAATTTATCATGCCACTTAACTAAATGCTCTGCTTACGTGTTTTATTACAATTGTGTACACCTACCTTTATAGGTGTTATGAAAAATATGAAGCTCTTGAGAATTATATTGTTTCATATAACAGAAAAGTTAATAATGTGTTTATGAATTTTTATGCTTTTATTTGAAGGTCAATATTATTTAAAAAAACTTCAAAATTTAAGATTATTTTCATAAATTGAGACTGAGCTAGGAATGCGATAGTTTTCTTGAATTTTCATAAACTACCCCTCTGATCGTTAGTGGACGGCTGTCCATGCATGGATACCCATCCCAAAGAAACTGCTGAATATTGTGAGAGAGTTTAGAGCATTTTCCTTTAATTACGAGTACATCAGCACCCAAATCTTTCAAACCGCAACACATCTACGCGGGCTGACAAGACTGAATCAGATTGTCTGGCTGGCCGTCAAGAATCTCCAAATGACAGTCGGGACTAACAGATTAACATGCTTTTCGAGGCACACAGGAGTCTCGGTCTGCAATAGATGGTCACCCAACCAGGGACCAACCTCGGCAAATCTTGCTTAACCTTGAAGAGATACGTGCAACTGTTATTACTTCGACACGAGCTCCTTTAGCTCAACACAATGTCTAATCCATAATTTCTGTTGGGAATCGTACCCAACAGTTGCAGCCAGCGCCCGTCTGCACTTAGCACAAGCGTTCGTGACCCACGCGGCATCGGTGTGTGGTTGAGCGGCGTGATATCAACGCAGCGTAGAGCGGGTCGAAAGACAGTCGCTTCCATGGACTCCACCGCGACAGTGAGTCGACACCTCTCAATTAAAACGAATATTGTTTGCGGACAGGTTGAATGCAGTTTAAATAAAATAAGGCTATAAAACCAACCGCCTTTCTATACAGTGCACTCATCTCTTCACCCACGAGCTAACAGTATCTATAGAAATCTATACTATAATATTATAAAGCTGAAGAATTTGTTTCTTTGTTTGTTTGAACGCGCTAATCTCAGGAATTACTGGTAAGAATTGAAAAAATATTTTTGTGTTGGATAGTCCATTTATCGAGGAAGGTTATAGGCTATATAACATCACGCTACGACCAATAGGAGCGGAGCATAAATGAATCTTGTTGATAAAACAGGCAAAAATATTCCTTTTTAAGAGCTTCCGTTGCGTGCGCTGCGTAAGCGGTTAAAGTTACGCAACATTCATGTATGTAGGGAAGCTATGGTAGGGTAGATAGGTAGCCAGTTGACAGGCGCGAAGCCGCGTGGGACAGCTAGTTTTATATATGCGAAAGTTCCTACTTCGGTCTGTCTGTGTGTTTGTTAAATTTTCATTCCTAAAGTGCTGAACTAATTGCTTTTTTTTAATTTATAAACCTGACCTTGGCGAAGAACATAGCACTTTTTGTGCCGTGACTACGTTCCCTTGAGATAATTGTCGATTTAAACGCGGGCAAAAACCGAGAACAGAATCTAGTTTCTAATAATAATCGTATACGAGAATGAACAGATACATATCCTGCTCGAAACCAATTTAGTTATTTACATTACAACGGAATAATATCAACAGTATCACGTCTTAGTAACGAGTGGGGTAGGTAGGTAAGTAAATATTAATTATTACCTCTCCCGTTTGATGTCATTTGTTTGGGGAAGTGATATTACTCTGGGCGGAAATGCTGGAAAATTACTATTATAATAATAATTACAAGGAGATGTGAGACTGTTTCCTTTGGTGAGATAAATAGAAATGTTGTTTAAGTGGTCAAAAAATAAAAGGCCCGTTTTGAGAACTATAATAGTACATTATGGTACAAGTGTGTAAAGTTGGTGATTACCGCTGAGGCAATATTGAGACCCGAGCCGTTAGGTGAGGGTCTTAAGAGAGCCGAGGACGGTAATCATCAATACACACGTGTATCATACGACGTTTTTCAACACACTTGTGAAGAAAATAATACTAGAAAATCATTTCCAACAGTGAACACGAGTTCTGAAAATTTTTTCGCAATGGCGGGCAAAATTAATCAGTTTTCCTATGCGCGCGCATCTAACAATGGCGATCGGCCATAGACTAAAAAATAATGAGTTATCTTTTCTTTGGCTTTTCGCGGATAGCGTTTTAGCCACGTACAAAATGGGGAATTGCAAGTTTTCTTTATTACAGACAAACACAAAAGTTATATTTAAGTGATAGTTTTGTTGTACGTACAAGTTGAAATTATCTATTTAAATACGAAGTTGCATGAAATTGTACATTGAGCACGATCATTTTTGTATCGAAACTTTTTAAGAACAAAGCAACTCAACCAATAAATTTAAAAAAATATCTCTTTATCTCACTTGTGAATAATAGTAATGAAAAAGTCACAGTTTGATAACAGGTCTCATTATGTGCCTAATTGCGGTGAAATTAGAGCCACTTTATGAGCAAGTGTGTTGAAAAAATACTTAATAATAATTAAACTTTATGCTTGCGAATGATAGTCGTTGTTATTGTATGGGTAAAATAGTAATACATTAGGATTATGAATTTGATTTTTCAATTTCTTAAGTGGAACGTTATCGCGGCATGTAAAATGAGAAACGTCAACGGACTTCTTAGATTGTTACGACTATAAAAGGCTTCTGTGTCTTAATTAAGGTAAAATGTTCTTTGGAAAACATTTTAAAAATTTTTCAACATTATTTTTCTTTCGGTTTCTATTGCAAAATTATATACTCCTTTTTTTCCCCATATTTAACCGTTTCCAGTAAATATTTTCAAAATAATTCAGTTTGGACTGCGCGGTGCCTGTTTGTCATTGTAGTCGCTCACAATGGGCTTCAAAGGCTAACATAAAGTCACCCAAAGGGCAATGAGGAGGATTATACTCGGAGTTCCCTTGCGTGACCGAATCAGAAATGAAGATATCGACAAGGATCCAAGGACCAAGGTTCCCGACAAAGCCCGAAGAGTTGCCAAACTTAAGTGGTAGCGGGCAGGGTAAATTGCTCGCAGAGCGGATGGTCGATGGAACCGAAAAGTTTTGGAGTGGCAGCCGAGTACGGAAGACACACCATTGGTAAGCATTTCTCTATATGTGGACCGATGGCCCGGTATAGGCTGAGGAAATCCAAGTGCGGGACGCACAACACAGGTTGATGTGACGACATTTGGAGGTGCCTATATTCAGCAGCGGATGTCTTTCGGCTGAAATTAATTGCCTGTCAACGAATCAAAGAATTTGATATGTTTACTAACTAGATAAATATTTCATTTTGTTCAGTTGTAATTGATAGACAATTAGGATAGCTCACTTGAATCTGAAAAAAATGGGAGGTAAAAGTCTATTATAACTAAACACAATGTCGGAATAAAACTCTACTAGTCATACCAACTCATCGTATTCGGCAAAGCATAACAAATTAAATTTAAATATAATTATTTCATGCTTTTTAAATTACTTATTTTATCTAGTAGTAGACATGCTTCGATCGACAATCTATCGAACACGTAATTATGACACGAAATCTTGCAAAAATACTCCGATCCAAACAATAAAAGGTCCATAACTTTTGAACGACTAGACCGATTTTATCAAACTTAACTAAGAACACTCTCCATAAAGTCCATCATCATCACCAGGCTAATAATTTTCACACTGTTGGGACACAGGCATTCTCTCTGTGAGAGAGATATTAGGCCTTAATCCACCACGCAGGACCAGTGCGGGTTGGTGGACGTCACATGTCTTCGAATTTTTAATTTTAGGACATACCGGTTTCTTCACGATGTTTTCCTTCACCGTTTTAAGAGCAGTAATGGTAATGAAATAATTAACACAAGTTAAAGCGATTTCACACAAATTCAAGACCTAGACAAAATTACCCCACAGACGAATACACAAACACACAGGTACTCACGTCACACTTATAACACCCCTCTTTTTTCCGTCGCTAGTTAAAAATACGACCTTTTAAGCACGTTTAACTTATAATTGAGACTTACACACGCATGTTCCAATTCCCATCCTATTTATAAAGGTTAAGCACCTACTCAGAACCAGACGTAAAAAGAAACACTTCATTTTACACGAGAACAATTACTGTCACACATCAAATTTGTTCCATTTTCTACCTCTCAAGGCGTATCTCAATACAATCTTCGTACACTTGACATTAAATTCTCCATGAAAGCCTTTCAACGTATATTAGAGGATTTAAAAGCGTGTAATTTTCTCATTGAGACGTCTTATAAATGGTTATACGGCATCAAAGATTTATTCTTATTCGCCAAATTAGGCTGGATGTATAAAATGGAAATAAATAGAAGGGAAATTTCAGGTCTGAATGGTTCTAAATGCCTAGAGTTTAGGGCCTTTGGAACCAGCGAAGCCAAGCCTCTAGAACACTCCAAGAAATTCCTGAGCTCTACGTTCAAAGCACGGGAATGCATTTGGAATATGAGCACAGTGCAAATCCGCTACCTGCTTGGGGCCTTTACTGGGTACTTTGAAACCAACGAAATGCTCATGAAGTTGTGTCTAACCGCAACACCCATGTGCAGGTTGTGTGGGGAACATACGAAACGCATGGAGCAACGTGCACATGCGATGCACTCGCTGGTAAGAGAAAGAGTCTTCTAGGGATAAGATATCCAAGACCAGAAGACTATAGGCTCATATCTCCTAGTCTCGTTGTAAAACTCATGAAGAAAGTTTTCAACGAGATTGGGGAGGAGTGGGGAACCTAGGGGACCACAAAAGATCGCAATGGGTCGAAGTGTCCGAGTTATTTCTCGGCTCCTCCTCCAAGATAAGATAAGATTGGACCCAGCCAAAATATGTTTTTGGTTAGGATTCTAAATTTGCTTGCAGCGTAATTTATTTCATCAGCGCAAAGAAAAACATCGCACATCGCGAAAAAACCGGTACCTTTGTCTTAGAACAAAAATGTTCAAAGAAAGTTATCCATGTACACACTGGACCCGCGTTTGTGGTAGATTAAGGCCCACTTAGGGTTACCATCGGTCAGGACATTTGGCGTCCTGTCCGGACTTTCTTCTAATTTATCCGGACTTTTCGCTTGAACTTTTTTAAAATTTTGGAAAGGCTTTTATTTACCCACAATGAATTATTTCCAACTGGAAGTAAAATGTCCAGATTTTATTTTTAATGTCCGGCTTTTTGTCAGGAAAATTTCAAAATGGTAACCCTAGGCTCACTCCCTCTTACAGAGAGGAGACCTGGTATCCCAGCTTACTAGGTTAGATAGTTTACTTCTAGGCAAGCGTGCTTCTCCGTTGACCACATCATCGCTTACCATCAGGTGAGACTGTGGTCAATGAGCCTATCTTCTATACATACATACAAACAAATAAATCAAATTGAAGTATCTGTATGGAAAATCAAAATATCAACGTTTTATTGAATGCTATCTATAATACGGTACTAATAACAAATACGCAATTTGTAAAAAAAAATGTGTCTGTCTGTTTGTTATGGGTAATCTCCGAAACTACTGGACCGATTATATCGGGACTTTCACTGATAGATAGCTGATGTTATACGAAGTAACATAGCAACATGGGAATATCATAGGAAAAACAATGAGTTTGACGCGGACGAAGTCGCGGGCAACAGCTAGTCTAATATAAAATATATATACAGACTGATATGTGAGTGTAAAACCGTTTTGTGCATTAGTAGTGTGGTGTAAGTAGGTGAATATTTCAGTAACATTGTCGTACGTAACAAGGAAATTATATATATATAAATATGTGTAATATAATATGAGTGTCTCATCTATAAGTTTTATTGTTCTATGTCAATAGGTATTTTCTGAATTATATGTGTGACAGAGCAAATTATTACGTGTATTGTAACAAACAGGTCGATATACTGTTTCGTCTTTGAGACAAATGTATACGAGTTAGTAATTAAACGTACAAATAGGTATGTTTGCTATTTAATAAGTATTATACTTAATTATATTGAACGAACAAAGCAATTCAAGTTGAGAAATGACTTACATGTAAGGTAAAGAACGTGTAACTAATCAGACAAAGTATATGTACTCAAATTTCTCAAATGAAAGCCTCTTGACACGACACATCCTGAAATATTAATGTCATCGATGTGTTTTATTACATAATTTGGAATTTAATTACTTAATCGTTTGTCTGGGCGTCTTGTAATCAAGAATTAATAGATTATTTCGAGGTAAGCGAGCTCCATTTACGCTTAGCATCAAATACAAATAATTTTATTAGTTGAACAAAGGTAGGTTAGGTACAGCTGTTGTAGTTATTAAAGTACGCTATGTCTATCCGTCATCGACGTACAGATATTAACATGCTGATTATAATAAATTACCAAACAATTATCACACATTATTAAATCATTCTAATTTAAATAGTCGACACACAGGTGAGATATTGGATAACCTGTCTGAAAAATAAATAATTATCGACTTTATTTTAACGTACCTACTAGCAGCTTGTGTAAACGTAGGTAGACTAGCTTCTGCCAGCGGCTTCGCCCGCGTGAAAAGTGCTTTCTTATACTAAGTAAACGGAGCAGTGGTGGCCCAGTGGTAACGGCCGCGACTTACAAGTTGTAGATCGTGGGTTCGAACCCAGTCAGGCGCTTTACTTTGTGTAGATTATTTCAATTCAACATCTTGGGGAAACCGGCATGTCTTAGAACCAAAAATTCGAAGACATGTAACATCCACCAACTTGCAATGGACCTGCGTGGTGGATTACGGTCCATTCCCTCTCACAGAGCGGAGGTCTGCACGCACAACGGACCAAATGGGAGTCCAAATGCGTAAAAAGGGGGTCCATCTATCCTATCCCAAGGGAACATTATATCGGGATGAAAAGTGGCACATGTGCTATTCCTATAATCTATCTCTATGCCAAATTTCATCCAGATCTGTTCAGCCGTTCTGGCTTGATTGAGTAGTAAACACAAATCCATCCAAACTTTCACATTTATGATATTAGTAAGGTATATGTTTTTTCAAGATCATGGAATGAACTGAGTACAGTTCAATTGGAGCTGATTTTCAACAGAAATGAATGCCTTGTAAATGTGACCGAATTATTGTAGACACCGTAAGTTTGTAATAATAATTCTTGCGAGTTTATAAATTCTTGAAATATTGTGAACAGTTTATTTCGAATACCATAAATCCAGTATAAAAATTATTTATCTATTTTTAGTTCTGGTAGGTACCTCCAATCAACATAAAAATCATTTATAGCCAAATTACATCAAATACAATTAGGATACATTGTTTTGTTTCGGGATTCCAGTGTCTACTTCCAGCTTCAGCATCAGATCAGTTCGATGGTACCATTTTCATCAGTACCATTTATTTATAAGTATTTGCTTCATCATTGTCAGTTAACTATCCGATATATTTTATACAAGCGACATACTTAGCATTAATGAGTTCCAGTGGCCATCCGTGGTCTTCTTCATCAGTTCCACTTCACCGAATGATACTTTCTGAGTGCAAATATTTGCAATGTTGATGAAAATACTAACATCGCTATATGTATGCCTATAATATTTGAGGAGTTCCCTCGATTTCTCCAAGATCCCATCATCTGATCCTAACTTGATTACCATGGGACCAACTGGAAAGAAGAATTTTCCCTTTCAAACAAAAGAAGAATTTTCCAAATCGTCCAGGCGTCTTTGAGTAATCGGGTAACACATTAAAAAAAAGGTTCTGACGGATTGAGAACCTCCTCCTTTTATGAAGTCGGTTAAAAATATATTCGTGCCTTATTGATATTTTAAAATCACGCGATTTATTATAAACTAACGGTGTTTTCAATAATACGGTGCCATCAAAAGTTGAACATTATACTCCATCAAAAGATGTACATAAATTTACAAGGTTTCCATCCATGCACTATCAGTCCACCTGTTGTATAATGCCCCATAGACGTGTTACTTGTCAATACAACCTACCTACAAACACCCCCCTACACACATGTCCCCTAAGCGGCAGTTCCGGCACTTAATTGAATCGTTCCGAAGCCGTACCGGTTTCAGCAGCTTAAAGAATTCCCGTCCCAGCCCGGAACGGTTTATTACTCGTAGATAGCGCCAGAGACGGAGTCGTGGCATTTATTGATGCGAGCTGTCGGGTTCCAATGATCAATTGATTGGAAATTTAATGGAGTGAGTGTTTCTGGAACTGTATAGTATACGACAGTTTTAAAAGGCTTTGGTGCTATGTAGTTATTTTTAGTGACTGTTATTAGAGGTTTGAAAAAGAGAGATTTATTTATTTATTTATTATATTCTTTATTGTACACCATAAATTACATTCATAAAAATAAACTTAAGTCTAATACACATACAATGGGCGGCCTTATCGCTTGCCGCGATCTCTTCCAGGCAACCTGGTATGGAAAGTAATTGCTTGGACATGAAATGGGGCGGTCATTGGTGAAACATTAACAGTGCTAAAATGATATGCTACAGTATATACACAGATAAATACATAAGCTATGTAATAGATACATAAATACATACATACCCACTTAATATATAGGCAAATACAAAAAATGACGACAATCTATTGATAATCACAGTATCTGTTTGAAATTAACAAGCTAAGAAGAAGACAGCGACAGATAATGTTCCTTTACAAGTCTTTTGAACCCAGTCAATGATTGTGCACGTTTGATTGGATCTGGCAATGCATTCCATAGACGAGTAGCCTGTACAGTAAATGACTTATCCAAAAATGTCGTGCAATGCGTTGGCATTTGAAGTCGTAAGTTCTCTGATGACCTAAGAAATCTCGCGAGAGAAGAGATTGCTCCCTAAGAACAGAGATTTGCAAGTAATCAATGAACTGAGCATAAAGAGGCATCTCTTTTATTATTCTACTGAAAAAGAACAAGAAGACAAAGCAAGGCTGAAAGAGCATACCCAGGTTATTAGTCAGACATTTAATTATATTAGAACCTAACTTACTTTACTAGATATTATACTGTTTCTAAATTAAATTTACATACGAAACTGCGTTCATGTGATAGGCCACAATACCTGTAGATACTCAAAGTAACAGTCTATGACCAGTGTGTGTTGCCAGTGATTACTTACGGGACAGAGAGGTGTTCGCTCTCAATGGGCCTCATCAGAAGATTAAGACTTCGTTAAGTCACCCAAAGGGCAACGGAGGGGGCTATGCTCAGAGTTTTCTTGCGTGACCGAATCAGAAATGAAGATATCTGCAAGAGAACCAGGGTTACCGACATAGTTAGAAGAATTGTCAAACTGAAGTGGCAGTGGGCAGGGCACATTGCTCACAGAACGGATGGCCGTTGGGGCCAAAAAGATCTAGAGTGGCGTCCGCGTACCGGAAGACGTACCCTCTAGGTGGAGTGACGACCTGATTAAGGCAGCGGGCGCAAACGCACAGGACCGATCAGTGTGGCGATGCTTAGGGGAGGCCGTCTTTCGGCTAAAATTACTCAAAGTATCCGTTTACCAAAATATTATTCCTTGTGCTTAGACATCGATTTCCATTACGTCTCTGAAGCTTTACGTGCTAGTTTAATTTGACCCTGTATATTTCACAATATCACGCAATATTCGCTTAATAATCGCACGTAACAATGAAATGAAAGTGACTACACAATACTAAGCTAAAGAAAGACCTAAGTTCCTATAAAAGAAATACGCGCGTCACGTTCCAAAATCGTAACAATCCCAGTGACCATTAAATAAAAGTGCCTAATAAAACATACATAAAAGAGGGAATCTTTTTAACGGCACTAAAAAATATCGAAGACATTCTAACCGGAATCTGGTGGAACAACTCACGATTGAATGAGCTGGAAACTGAAAGGCCATCTTTCTTTTTTCTTTTACACCTGTAAATCAGATTAAACGTTAGGTTTGATTTAAGGCACATTTTATATACTGGGTCTAGTCTATGCTGCTATAATATTTTATATGATTGTTAAAGGTAATATTTGAAAGTACTGATCCAATTCCGAAAGTTCTTTCACTGATCAAAAGCTACACTATTGCTGAATGCCATGGGATATATTTTATCCAGAGGATTAAATTTTTTTGTGGTGGGAAATCATCCAATGACTTCTCCCGCTCTGAGTGAAGCGTGAGGGCGACTCCGTTGCGTCTCCCTCACGCCTTCCGCCTCCGCCTTTGCGAGCATTAGTGCTTAGCAGAAGGAGGTGACAGCTTCTCAGGCCCTCTCGCTCCGTACCATGGCCTCTACTAGAGCCGGACGCGAAAGCTTGCCATCGCTAATCGCCTCCACGAACTAACAAATAACAAACATGTTGTTCGATGAATAAATAAATAAAATAAAATTTGATTAGAATTAAAGATGACCAGACACGTTCAAGTTTATTTATTCTAGTATTATTAAGAACCGTCTACAATGATGAACAATGTGCGAGTTTTAATCTTACTCTATTGCTTAAACGTAAACTTTAATTTGTTTTGAAAATGGACAAGTGCCGTCTGGTAACACTACAGTGAAACACAATTATTTGATGCGATTTGACATGTGAGCAAACCGATCGAGCAACTATAACAACTCGCATTAGATCATCATAAACTAATGATCTAGTGCAGGGATGGCGAACCTATGGCACGCGTGCCTGTGGTGGCACACGACAAAATATTTTGGGCACGCTATAATGAGGTTATTTAGAATCTAGGTAATTTGCAACAGCAGAAATGACACCAACTCCTACTTTTATTTAAATAAAACATAAAACTGTAAATTAATATTAGGATTGCTGTAAGAATTTCTGCGTGCAAATATAGAATTGATTAATTCATAGCATTTAGAGTTTTATTTTTTGTCAATTAAGACATAGTAAAAAAAAATTGGTGGCACTTCATTGTCACATAAAAAAATATATAATTTAAATGGCACGTTTTCTAATAAAGATTCGCCATCCCTGATCTAGTGCGTCCATGATGGTGGCTGGAAGCTACAATTTATGGCGAAAATCATCATTATCTTTTGTCATTTATCAGATAACTAGTACGGGGGTCAGGAAGTTTCGCATCAACCTAATTGCAAATTAAAATAAGTGATAATTAATGCTACTGTGTAAACTTTGATGTAACCATTTTTAAACAGTGCCAATAAATGATTATGATAAATTATGATAAATGATTTGACATAAATTTATTTAAATCAGTGACACATTTTAACGCTATAGGTATCAGGCTTACAAAATGTCAACCCCCTGCATTTAAATAAACATTCTTGCCCTTCTCCTTTCAGTCTTCCAAAACAGGCCCAAAAAAAATACTTCTGTGCCTCGAACATGGATGATATTCTAAGAAAACATCCTTGGAATAAAAACTACTTACCCAGATGATACAATTCTTCATCAATACCTGCGCATGGAGCTTACCACGAAATCACTTACCTGAAAAAAATAAAACCACATTTTAAATTAAAGAGAAATTGACTGGCTTTTCTGTATGAAAATATTTCTTTTTACTCCATGAACAATTGGTTGCTAATTCGGGTTATTATAAGTTTAGCAATATTCTCAATATTCATCACTGGTGAAGCAAAATGTGGTATCCAGTTGAGTGAGTGATGAGTGGGTGAGTGAGTTGGGTGAGTTGGTTAAGTTGAGTTGTTGTATCCAGATGGAGATGGATACCAGCAGTATTTTATAAGGAGCGACTGCCTATCTAGCCTCTACAACCCAATAAGTCAGTAACACATTACAATTTTCTTTATCAAAAGGTATTTTATATTGTGTCATATTTGTAACGCATATCATTGGTCTACACTTGCCCAAAATGGTAGGAATGAAACGAAACAAGTAAAATTTAAAAATTTAAAAAACCCCCGACACATTTATCTTGCGAAAACATCCCGATTCAAACAGTAAAACGCCCATAACTTTTGAACGGCTGAACCGTTTTTTTTTAAACATAGTTAAGAACACTCTCGACACAATCACCTTTCCAACAAAAAAAACTAAATCAAAATCGGTTCATCCGTTGAGGCGCTATGATGCCACAGACAGACACACAGATACACAGATACACAGACACACAGATACACAGATACACAGATACACAGATACACAGATACACAGCAACACACCTCAAACTTATAACACCCCTCTTATTCCGTCGGGGGTTAAAAACCAGGGTCTCTAAAAATAAATTAATGTAGGTATTATTATTTTGGCAAGTTTCGTGACATCCCTAGTCTGTTCCTCATCTTACTAATATTATAAATGTGAAAGTTTGGATGGATGTATGGATAAGAGATATATTGTAGTCTGGAATAACACATAGGCTTTTCATCTCGATATAATGTTCTCTTGGGATAAAAAAATAAATTGCACGCGGGCGAAACCGGTTTCAGAAGCTAGTACTTACCCACATCCATCCAAACTTTCGCATATATTACCTATATGCGAAAGTTTGGATGGATGTGGGTATGTTTGTTACTCAATCTCGTCAGAACGGCTGAGCGTATCTGGATGAAATTTGGCACAGAGATATATTCTCATCCCGGTATAATGTTCCCTTGGGATAAAAAAAAACACTTTCCACGCGGGAGAAGCAGCTGGCAGAAGCTTGGTATTATATAACTATCTAAATGTCTATCTAGACATAATAAATTATTTGCTGTTAAAGTTCTCATGTGACCTTTTCTAACCTATCACTGGAGAGATATCATTATTTACGAAGTGTGAGCCTAAAGGTGTAAATAAGAAAGTAGTTCGTTTCCTAAGGGTGAGACGTGACAGCCAGTGACAAACGAATTCGTTGAATTAAACACTACTCGTTCTCTAAGCAGAGATGGTCTAGTGGCAACGGCTCCGAACTTACCGAGTCGCAAGTTCGAACCCACGCAGACACTTAGCAACCTTCCTGTGACGCAATGCGATTTTATGTCATATCCTTAAGCGAGAGCAGTGGTGGCCTAGTGGTAACGGCCGTGAATTACAAGTTGTAGGTCGTGGGTTCGAACCCAGGAAGGCGCTTCACTTTGTGTAAATTAATTCATCACCACTGCTCTCAAAACGGTGAGAGAAAACATCGTGAGCAAACCGGCATGTCTTAGATCCAAAAATTGGAAGATATGTGAAATTTATCACCGAACTGGGTCCACTTGGTGGATTACGGCCCTTTCCCTCTCACAGAGAGGAGTCATGCGCGCATTACGGACCAAATTGGAGTCTAAGTGCAGAATAGGGGGTCCATTTGTCCTATCCTATCCATACCCACAAGCGATTTTAACTAAGTGAAATACCAAGTACGTTTATGTAGATTGAAACCAATATAATACGAACAATTAGCACATTTTTTTTCCTAGAAAATACTTGCACTATATCGTCTATCGATGAAATTTAAATTAAATCGCTTTTTATTACTGTCTCGCGCTTGACCACTATCTCTCTTACACAATATAACAACACGTTCCGGGTGTTGGTGGGGCTGCCGCGTTTTTGTAGCGCGTCTGGCATGTTTGCCGACGCAGACGTTGATAGTTTTGAGACATCATGCGCAAGAGATGCGCATCACTATTACGCCGTGTTCGCGCCAGTCCCATCACCATTCTTAGAACGTTGGCTGATAGGTGGGACTCTCCGATCTTGGGGCGATGGATACGACTGCACGTCACTGCAGTTATATAGACATTCCCCAGGATCGGCGTGCCTCGTACAGCTTATAATAAATGTTACTAACACTATTTTATAAGTTTACATTGTTAGTAACAAATATGGTAGTGATCTATATTCTATGTATGTGGAAGTGATTCTGAAATAAATATTTATTTATTTATCTCACCTGATGGTAAGCGATGATGTAGTCGACGGTGACTTATTCACCTGGAAGTAACCTCACTATTAACTTAAATACCCCTAGGTTGTAGCTATTAAAGACTAGACTAGACTGGTCGCCTAATTAAAGTATTTGCAAAACGTTTAATGCGTATGGGTGGGATGCCCACCATGTACCGATGGCGTATCACCATACGTCTTGTAATCCAATGATGAAACAAGCTAGGAGGAATTAGATCATGCGATTCCCTCGCACACTCCCCGAAACGCAACCAATCGAAAAACCGACAAGCTGGCAAGACGACGATATTCAAGGCCTTGGAGCTTTGACTCGACCAGTGCCTCATTGCCGATGAGCCTCTTGGCCCGTTTTTCGTTTGACTATAGTGCATCAAGCTGGTATTTGGCAGATCCGTCCCTGAGATGAGAACAGTACTTCATGCAAGATTGAACTTGCGCTTGATACAACTTTAGCAACTGTTCTGCCGTGAAGTACCGTCTCACCTTCGCACTAGTCATTCGGAAGGTCCCTATATTCTACGTCCTTTTGAAGTCGACTCAATCGCCATGTCAACAAAAATACCATCGATTGTAATAGAATATCACTTTTTCTAGAACCTTTCTGTGTTATTTATTTCATTACTGCCACTCTCAAAAGGGTGGAGGAAAACATCGAGAAACGAAATATTATATCTAACAATTCGCACTGGGCCAGCGTAGTGGATTACATTCTGCCTGCTTGCTCTCACAGAGAGGAGGCCTAGTCCCAAGTCCCAGCAGTGGGTACATTTTAGGCTGATTATACGATCAAAAACCTAGCCCAAACCATTCCATTCATCTTTCTACCTAACATAAACTACACTTTTAGATTCCAAAACGATTTCACTTGTCAAAACGGGTCTTTTCATCTCAAATTGTGTCCACGAACAAAAAAGCACTTTAATATTTGAGTCCCAAGGTATCAATTCGTTTGAGTGGGTAAATGACGTCACGGGCTCTTGAAGTAATATATGGGAGGTGGGTAGTACTTCTCTTAGTGTTGATGCGACCTTTTGTCAACTATTCGCTTGTTTATTGTGCGTCTGTTTGTCTATTTAATTCAAGTACTTTATTTATTGGTAGGTTTACTGCTTTCCTGGTACCCAATATGGGGATGGAAAAAGTGTACTTTTTTATATGGGATGAGTTTCCAATGGAATTATACGTGATCTAATAGGTAGTAAAAGTCAATGTAGGGACATGAATAATTACTTTTATTTTTACTTCAAATAAATATTACAATTATGTACATACTTAAACACTAATTAATGACATGAATTATCATGGCATTAATTCGGTATTGTTACGCATCCCTTTAGTTTCAAGAAAGTTAATACAAGCCATAACGTATACAGTAAGTAAAATCGCCTTACGACGTTTTTTCCATACTCAAGCAATTGTGTTGCCTAATTAGATAAGAAGAATCAGTGATAGCGTGACGGGGGACAGAACGGTATGGAAGAAGAAAACGTTGTTGCGCCGACGCCAAGTAACATGGGACAAGGGCAGGAAGATGATGATGATTTTGATTAGAAGTAATTTGAAGAGTAAATCAGCAAATGAGGTCGATGACCCAGGAGTGAATAGGTATATAAGAGACTAAAATCAGTTAGGATATATAAAATATGAAGTAATAGCTTTATTCATGGAGAAACCACGTGCTTATTCGCGAAAAAAAGTAGCTAAGTCCCGCTGCGTTCATCTAGTTTTTTATCACTGGAAGCTGTTTTGTAGGTACTCCGGCTAGTTAGAAATTGAACAATTACCTGCTCACATAATGCTCTTACGACGCAAAAGAAAAGATAGATTGTGCAAATTCCTGAAAGGCAAGTGGTTTTTACGTTGACGGGGTGATTCACGGCCCTCCATAATCAGGAACATAATGCGAGGTGAAGAAGGAATTAAGTTCTACAAAAAGTCTTGATTTTTTCCTTCATATATACCTTATATTGCTTTAAATTACAAATCATCATCATCATATCAGCTGAAAGACGTCTACTGCTGGACATAGGCCTCCCCCAAGCGTCGCCACATTGACCGGTCTTGTGCGTCCCGCATCCAGCAGATCACCGCAACAAACACCAGGTCATGCGGTCCACCTGGTGGGAGGCCTTCCAACGCAGCGTCCTGAAATTTTCTGCCCCATCGGCCATCCATTCTGCGAGCAAAAGTAGCGTGGCCACTGCCTTTTCAGTTTGGCATTTCTTCAGGCTATGTCAGTAACCCTGGTTCTCTTGCGGATCTCTACATTTCTGATTCGATCACGCAAGGACACTCCGAGCATGGCCCTCTCCATTGCCCTTTGAGTGACTGTAAGCTTTCTGATGAGGCCCATTGTGAGTAACCACGTCTCAGAGCTATAGATCATAACTCGCAACACACACTGGTCATAGACTTTCGTCTTGAGACACTGTGGTAGGTTGGACGAGAAAATACAGCGCAACCTGCCGAACGCAGCCCAAATTACAAATACTTTAAGCAAAACCACAGCAAAACCGTAGTCTACGTAATATATGAAGATAAGCCTTTAGTTGACGCCCCAAGACACTTATAACCGTTTTGATGACAAAACTTGTGCCACCTTCACATTTATACGTGGTTATTGTGCACAAACATATTACTTAGAAGACAATGGGTGTTTGTTGTTTTAGAGTTGAGTGGTAAGCAGAGCTGATGGTCTTGTAATAAAGTCAGTTTTGTTTACGTAAGTTCGTGATGATGGAGTTAGTGCTAGATTTTATGAATGTAAGTTTTATTTTCAGAGGTCTTCAGATTACCTCTTTTCATTTTATTCATTCAAATAACATTTTACACAATGTCTTACCTAATTTTTATAATAAAAAAGTCGGTAAAAATAATACCCTTTTCGTTGATCTTGTGGTCTTATGTATCTTTATATCTTTCAATATTTTTTTTTGGTTATGAAATCATCCAATGACTTCGCCCGCTCTAGAAGAAGCGGGAGGGTGTGTCAGACTTTTATTGACTAAAGTCCACCCCAGGGAGGTGACCACAAGCTCTTAGAGTAAGGTTATTTTGATATCGAGTAAGTGACAGATGTATACACGTCATATACATCTGTCCCTTACTCGATCTCAAAATAACCTTACTCTAAGAGCTTGTGGTCACCCCCTGTTCCTTCAGTTGCCTGTCACTGTAAGTCATCTTAAGTACCTGGGTGTCAATAATAGTTCGGGCAAAGGGGTTTTCCAGATGGATTTTCTAACAGCAGCCCCGATCAGCCGGTTATTTTAAGCTTGCGTTTGACCCTGATGGTAAACGATAAACTATCAGAAGTAACCTATTTACTCTTGACTTGAAGATTCCAAGGTTATAATTTTCAGGTTATATATTAATGTTAAAAGGCTTACTCTACCCTTACACTGTCTCCCATTTCCATGAATACAGATGTAATGAAATATTTAAAAAAATATACCTGAACCTACTTCCAAAATTAGATTCCCAATCATTTCTCCGCAGCATGTTCCGGTCGTTACTGCAACAGATTGCCAATCACCATGGCAGGTGCATTGGGTTCCGAAGTAGTTGATTGAGCGGCAATCAATGCGTTGGGTCAAGCTGATTGGGCTGTGCATCGACATCAGTGTACATACTTGTGAGTGCTGCATCACAGTAATGTGCAGCTGATGGACGGTGAGATAAATATTGAATGTTACGGAGATTTTTGAAGTGAAAACTTACTTAGCCGCGTTGAGCAATTTTTGGTCGAGGCAAAACGTATGGGTTCGCGTTATCAAAATGCTAATGTGACACCGTCATCGACATGTTAATGTGAAGTGTGACGGAATAACTGTGTTTTATACGGTTGTGTAACGTTTGAATTAATAACAAAAATTCTAATGATCATAATGACCTAATTTCGTTTAATATACTTTTTTAATATAAAGATCAAATTATATAATTAATTATTAATATAATTTCATTTTACCTAATTTTATAAGGTATAATTAACATTTTCTGTAACGCACATTTGAATAAATATTCAATTCAGTTACTATACATACATAAAATCACGCCTTTTTCCCATGAGGGTAGGCAGAAACTACAGAACGCCACCTGCTACGATCCTTACATACTTCTTTTGCTTCACTCACATTCATACATCTAGTCATACACACACGCCATTTTCAGTTATTATAATATTCAAAATATATAAATAACGTTCAATAAAATTTAGAAATAGGTCGAATCTTTTCCAAAACCGAATCGGGGCACCCCGACTTCACGTAATCTTTTGGCTGCTACCACTAGAGCGTTTATAAAAACCAGAGGCGTAAAGTGAGAGTAACCCACGCACATCAACACATCACTTTCACATCAAACCGAATCTGCAAAGGTGAGCATGGGCGCCTATCCTTTGTTACGTAAGGGCGAAGGGGTTGCACCTCCCGCAGCGCCGGAGACGATGCAGAAGCAATTTTAGTGTTTTGAGGTTAGGTTACAATCATTTGTTTTTCTCAAGAACGGTGCGTTACCTTATAAAATTTGTAAATGTGATTATTAGGTGAAATTAACGTTGGGCACGCCACAATTGCGGCGATAAGGCCCGTCTTTGAGGAGTGGCTTGAGAGGCGCCATGGCGTCCTCACCTTCCGCCTGAGGCAGGTCCTCACCGGACATGGCTGTTTCGGGAGGTTCCTGTTCCGGATATGGCGGCATGAAACGCCCGGGTGTCACCATTGTGTGGATCGCCTGGAGGACACGGTGGAGCATACGGTGGAGATCTGCCCCGCTTGGGCGGAATACCGCCGTGTCCTCGAGGAGGCGATCAGCAGTGGCGACCTCTCGCGTCCAGCCCTGGTTCAGGCCATGGTACGAAGCGAGAGGGCATGGGTAGCTGTAACCTCCTTCTGCAAAGCAGTAATGCTCACGAAGGAGGAGGTGGAACACGTGAGGGAGACGCAACGGAGACTCCCTCGCGCCCCTAGCCACCGCAGGAGACGCCCTGGGCGTCGGGAGTCGCAAGCTGATTCCCGGGCTTGCGGACGGCGAGTGATGGGTAGCTCGTCGTCCGATAAGGACCAGGCCTGAGTCGACGGCGTGTAGTGTTCCACACGAGCCTCAAAGAGATGTCAGCAAAAACTGACGGGGTCCGCTAGGGCCGATGTATGTCTGGGTCGCGGATAAATTTGAAAGAGAGTTACCGCGGCCCTGGCACAAGCAACTGAAGGAACACGGATATTATTGATGGATGACACACACTTGGCTTCTATCAGACACTTACCTTCTATCCTTCTGCCAACGTCCTTATTTCACTTTGTTTCGCCGCTCTGACAAAATTTTAAAAATGATGTACTTATTGATCGCAATATTTCTCAAACTACCCGAATATAAAAACAACTTTTAATATTAAAAGTTACTTGCAATCCGTCTATTTCGCTCAGCTGCTCATGGCATAATGTTTCGCACCAAATTATTATACATACCTATACCTGTATAGTTTATAACACACTAACTTATATTTATTTACCTGTACATATTTAACACCGTAAAACTGATTCACATCCGTACACTTCAACGTAAGGTTCAGTTGAAAACCAGCGTCAGGCAACTCCAGTAGTCTGGCATTTTGCTGAACTGGACCTTTTTGGCGCAGCCGCGGGGCACACTATGTATGTAAATGTTGTAAAATTAAGTTTTATTTGTACCTACATTGTGTGTATCTGTGTGTGCCAAATAAACTAGTTTTCTTTCTTTCTTTCTTTCTTTTCTTTCACGGGTGGGTTTTAGTCAGTAAAAGTCTGACACGCTTCACCTAGAGCGGGAGAAGTGTTTGGATGACTTCCAACCCAAAATAAAAATAAAAAAAGTCAAGTGAACGTTATATAAAAAAGAGCATTAATAAAAATTTAAAATTATATAAAATGAACGTTATTCTAAATGTTATTAGAACAAATGAAGGTTATATGAAATATAAAATTAGATAACATGAAATTAGGTTAATTTGTTTTTATTGCATTCGAAAATTATATTTCAACGGTATTTCAAGTGATATTATACTATCTGTTATTATGCCACACACACACCCGTTTTATACACAGTTATTCCAAAGTTTTAAGTTTTCACTTCTGTCGACAGTCCCCATAACTAACTTTTGTTTATTTTTATCCGTCTGTGGTGGAGGTCAAAGAAAACTTTTTCGTAATACTTTCTTTGTGCGTTCAGCTAAAGAGTGACTCTAAGAATTCCCTGTCGAAGTTTGTGTTTCCTGGTTACTATGGCCAGTGGTCTTTAAGTCAAGAGTGAATAGATTACATCTAGGCAAGCTTGCTACACCGTCAACCATATCATCAGTTACCATCAGGTGAGATAGTGGTCAAACGCGAACCTATCAAAGGAAGGTTATCTAAAAATATTTCTATTATATCCTTACGAAGCAATGTCAGAAAATACAATGCATTGAACTCGTATAAATAAAATCATTATTACACAGGGAAGCCCGGTTAAGCAATAGCTGGTCACTTTGACCGAATTGAGAGACGCCAAAAAAAAAAAAGATTTAACTAAGGCTTCCATTCCCGTAGTCTACCTTCGATCCCGGTATTTTCTGGAATAAAACTTTTCAATACTGCGAGATCTCGGCAAATCGAAGTCCCGCAATACCGGAATTAGAAGCCATAGTTCCGAACGCTTTTAATCTGGTTAAGATCAGGTTTTACTGAACTCCTAAGTATCGCCTCAAATCGAGATTTTCCGTTAAGAAATTTTGTTAGGATATTTGTTACTCTTTCACATAAAAACTACTGAATGGATTTTGATGAAACCAAACAGTAATTAACTAATTAATTATGTTGTTAATCAATTAACTAACTATACATCCGCTGGAATCGAGACGCACGGGATCGGTCAATGTGGTGACGCCTGGAGGAGGCCTATGTCCAGCAGTGGACATCTTTCGGCTGAAATGTTGATGATGATGATGATACAGTAATTAAACTCTTGATATCTATGATCAGATTAAAACGGATGCTGTAATTTATTAAGATACTTACTTTTGTCAGCGGCTTCACCTGATTGGTTGTCGGGAATCATCGCACGGGAACATACTATCGTAATAAAAAGTAGCATAATTATTCGCTATTCCATAATCAATATCTGTGTCAAATTTTGTCCAGATCCGTTCAGCCTTTCTGGCATGATTGAGTAACTTATAACCATCCTCACAAACATTCACTTTTATAATATTAGTAGGATTATTTAGAAGTACTAATTGCACTCGAGCGGAGCCACTGGCACAAGCTAGTCTTAAATAATCACAAGATAAACAGGTGTACCAGTTCACTTCAAATTAATTCCCCATTTACTCTCGTAACATAATAAAATATGGCACCGAACTCGATACAATACGGCGAACATCGTGAATAATAATCTTGATACGTTCACCCACTTTCACTCCTACTTTCAGAGAGTGTACGCCGATCATTAATCTTGATCTATATCGTAGCATATTATGGATATCATATACAAACTTTGTCAGTTACTTTTTGTTTTTTTCTTGTTTTTTTGTTTAGGAAATAATGTTGAGAGTTTCCATGTTTTGGCAGGTTGGAAATGGCTAATGAATTGTTAAAGTTTTTTCATAAGATGCTTATGATTAAATCGTTATATCGTTGTTAGTTCGAGATGGGAAAATAAGGGGGGGAAATAAGGGGGAAGGGAGAAAGACGTTTTTTGAAATTATTATTTTATAAATCTTGGGCAAGTGTATTTATAAATCTATGGTACCCTCACTATGTAAACGAAAACACATTATTTTGTGGAGGGCCCTGTCATCAGTGTGACAGGATTTCCTTGTGCAAATAGTACTCTGCCACAAAGGATGTATCAAATAATATGCCATTACATATTATGTATGGTTTGTAAGGCGCCTTGCTCGCATATAATAATCTTTATGTTATCGTAAAAGATAACATAAAATGCTGTGTAACATGGGAATGTTTATTAATTTCATGAACAATACTATTGTACTAAAACTGTGTTTTAGTTATTTTGGCATCTTAATTTCTCGAAACTGTTCTTCTTCAGGACAAAGGCTTCTTCTCATTCAGAGAGGGCATACAATTGATATTGCAAAAATGTTTATTTTCAAGTATCACGACATGTTTTCAACAAGCCCGGTATATATAAGATAAGCTAATTTCATTTGTACCACACCAATTAATCATTGTCTCTTTTATTTAACACAAATAAACCATTTTACAATCTCCCTTCCTAATTAACAGAACACCCAATATTTATCCAAAATATCGACTTACCCACGTAAATTGGCTTACCACGTGTAAACCTAAAACCCAACTGCCTACACGTTTATACAAGAAGGTACCTATAGGAAGGAACGTCAAGGGTTCGTCATCCAATCAGCAGCTGAACCCAAGTTACTTCCACTTGAACCACTCACCAAAGATCGGTGGTGTGTGACCCTTGAGGTGTGGGTACACGGTCAATTATTGCCTGGCAACAATAGTTGCCTTTTGCTTGAAATAGGGGATAATTGAAGGCCAACTCCTATGTTTAAATATGTTCAAAATCCAGTCACAAACTCATTTCAGCGATTGGCGATGTTTTTAATAAAATTTGTAGGAAATTAGAGGTATTTTTTGAAGTTTGCATGAGATTGGCTCGTGAATGTTCTTATAAATACGAAAAGTTCCCTTTTAGTTCAATAACCAATATTATTACAGGTCTGATAACTTTTTTGTTTTGCCAAGTAATGTGATGACATTTTTTTTAAATCTGTCATTACTTATTTTATCTTTAAATAGATGTATTAACATATATACCATTGAATATTCTAAATAAAAAACAAACCTATATACGAAAAGGGAGACGGAAAAGAGCTCATTGTGCATCAATAAATTCATCCACATCGATGTCAATGGAAAACGTGCCCAGAACGCTGGCAGCATAGATTAAGATTAATTTTTAGACAATTATTTAGATTAGATTATTTAGTACCAACTAATAGATTTTCAGTATCATAAAAGTGAAAGTTTGTATGTCTGTGTTTCAATCACGAAAATACGGCTGGACGGCTTTAGATGGCACTTTTCACAATTTTTATCGCGATAAACTTGGTATGACCCCTTGTGGTAATAAACATTTTTCACGTGGGCTAAGCTGCGGGCATAGGCAAGCACTATAATATGTTGGCATCGCGGTAAATTAGATATCTCACATCTAGTGGCGTATTAGAAAGTTGCCCGTGTACACGCCCCTTAATAAAAGCGGCAACGTCGCCGCTATCCGACCTAAATTGGCATTGTCACTTTTTCAATTCACTAATGTGATGTTGCCGATTTTCTATTTTTAGAACACTGTACAGTGTTTTATATTCGTCGAATTGTCTGAATTATATATGAAATTACTATGTAATGATATTTGCATTTTAAGTGTAGGTTCTAGTTCTGATTGCCATTCCACCAAATCGCACCAAGCGCTTCCAAACATCCTTCATAATGCGCACAGCGAATGAGTAAGACTCACTACCTGCGTCTGTGTTTCCGAACACATTCAACCCGAATCTCATCAAAGTTAGATTGAACAGGCTTCTTCTGGGTAAGCTGACTCCATCGTCGACTCTGTCTCTGTCAACTCTGACCTAGACTAGAGGCAAAAGCAAACCAATCTCAAATGAAAAGGTACTACAGCTGCTGGCGTGATGTTATGTATGTATGTGGATTTTTTTATTTATATCTTTAGAAGATATCTAAAGGGCAATTATCGTTATGTTCAAATTTGAGATGTAATTTCATTTCACCGATAACCAATGTCTAAAACTTGTAAAAATATAATTAGATGTCTTTTGACAGAACACACAATTTCTGTATTAAGAATTTAAAGTCGATGTTTTGTCAAATTTCGCTTTAGTCTGAAAACCTTATAACCTTTAGCACTAAAGTATGTGTTGACACGTTTTTAACTCAAAGTACTCAATTCGGTAACCGGCCATGTAACTGAAATTAGAATGTGATTTATTTTTAATAAGGGCAATTGCCCATCTGATCACTGTCTAACGCTTAAGGAAAAGTTTGTTAGAAAACCCTTTTTCTCTCTCGTGGGAAAATCCTTAAATAAGGTATCTGTTTATTCGGAACGGAACATTATTTTGTTTCATTCCAAGAAACCCTTTTTATGTTTTTAAGTAGCGCCACCAAGTAAGCGCCTGCCTGGGTTAGAACCCACGACCTACAACTTATAAATCACGGCCGATACCACTAAGCCACCAATGCTCTCAAAACGGTGAAGGAAAACATCGTGACAAAACCAGCATGTCCTAGAACCAAAAATTCGAATACATGTGACATTCACCAACCCGCATTGGGCCTGCGTGGTGGTTTACGGCCCATCCCGTCTCACAGAGACGAGGCCTGTGTCCCAGCAATGGGAACATGCTGATGATGATGACAAAATATTTTTCTTCCAACTATGCTTTAATTTCATATAAAAACTCAGTACAAAGCGAGTCTTTAATGCTCTAGAGCAATAAAAATGTATGAAATTTCGTTATTGCACAGTTTATTTTTTAATCGCACCAAAAGGTGCCAATCTCATTGGATTAGCTCTATTCAGCCAGCCGATATCAATACTTTTTTTTTTTACGTACGTATTATTCGTTTCTATCCTACTTGTTCCAAATTTAAAAAATGATTGATGCTAACTCTGATTTAAAAATGAAAGAAATTTAAAAAAGTGATTTGGCGGGAACTTTGTTAATTTTGCTTGACAATATTTTTGGAAACGATAAAGTGTGATACTATGTGATTTTGAGTGCTTTGGCTTCGAATTAAAATGGAATCATCTAGCGACACATTAACTCCGGAAAACATTCTAAATGAAGCCGACAGTGTTATAGAAACTTCTATTTTAACTGTTTGATATGAGTTTCTTTTATCTACTATTCCTTAGGTAACAGTTGAAAGAAAAGCAGATTATGCACCTCGCCTTAAGTAATTTATATAGCCCTCGTGCCTGTTAGATTAGAGCCTAAATCAGGCACTCGGTGCAATAATAAATTACTTTGTGCTCGATGCAATAATCTACTATAAGTTAACGTTTCGTTAACACCACAAACCTATGATAATATTTTTTTCTTCCAACTATGCTTTAATTTCATCACAATCACACTAAAAACTCAGTACAAAGCGAGTCTTTAATGCTCTAGAGCAATAAAAATTTATGAAATTTCATTATTGCACAGTTTATTTTTTAATCGCACCAAAAGGTGCCAATCTCAATGGATTAGCTCTATTCAGCCAGCCGATATCAATACTTTTTTTTACGTACGTATTATTCGTTTCTATCCTACTTGTTCCAAATTTAAAAAATGATTGCAACTAACTGTGATTTAAAAATTAAAGAAATTTAAAAAAGTGATTTGGCGGGAACTTTGTTAATTTTACTTGACAATATTTTTGGAAACGATAAAGTGTGATACTATCTGATTTTGAGTGCTTCGGCTTCGAATTAAAATGGAATCATCTAGCGACACATTAACTCCGGAAAACATTCTAAATGAAGCCGACAGTGTTATAGAAAATCTTTTAATTTCAATAATTAAACTTCTATTTTAACTGTTTGATATAAGTTTCTTTTATCTACTATTCCTATAGGTAATGGTTGAAAGAAAAGCAGATTATGCACCTCGCCTCGCTGACGCTCGGGCTCTAAATCAGGCACTCGGTGCAATAATAAATTACTTTGTGCTCGATGTAATAATCTACTAATTCACTTTTTTAAATGTAATTATTTCAACATAAAAGCATTTTATTACAAAACATTCTACGTATATATAATAGTCACATGGGGTAATTTGCGAAACTGCAGGACATGGCTAAAAATGCTGACAAAAGATAGTTTTTTAGAAATATAAAATACAAAAACCACATTAATTGTGAACTGTCATTGTTTGTTTTGTGATTTAGGTGCACAAAGAAATCCTTACACACATAAAAATATCTACATTTACAAAGACTAACGCAACCCTTTGAGATTTAACCAAATTTTAAATAGCACGTAATGTGTCCTATTTAATTTAAAAATCTACCAAAAAATAAAATAAAGAAAGTAAAACACTTAAAGTACCACAAGCACAAACAAAGTGCCAACTTCACAGGAGCTTAGGAACAATTAGGTAAATGAAAAAGTTTCAGCGAATCTAGAGACGTCTTGTTTTTAATGTAATTAGAACATTTTTATGAAAAATGTTAAGATTGTGTCGTGGGAATAAAAAAATCTGCTTGTCTGAAAGGGCTTTGTAAAGGGTTCAATGACCGCTGGCGTTCAAAACTTAACTCTGGCAAAATGACAGTTGCAATCAAACATAGCGCTACGCCACTGCTACGAGTGGCTACGACGTAGCACTGTCCTTGACACGATTTCTACGCGCGTAACCAAAAGCTAGAGTGTAATAATTTTTTCATCACACTTGCACGAAAAAATTATCTAAACATACAGGTTTACTTGGCTGTAATGCCCCATATAAAACCCTCGGGCTTTCTTTTTGTCATAAAACCCTAGGGCGGTAAGTAATATTTTTTTTAATTAATGGCACAGTACACAGGTCATGCAAGTTCAAGCAAGGAGTTTACACGCAATTGAAAAATTGACTTAAAATGTTATCTAAACAGGATTTTTTTTGCAATCTCGCTAGCTGTTACTTAAATACTCAACTAATGATCTTAATAATCGATTTTAATAGTTATAGTATGAAAACGTCAAAATTATTTAATTCTTTTTACACTCCGTCATGGCTGTATATCAACGTAAGATTTGCCCTTAAAGTTTCTGAACGAAACACTGTATAATCTGTGGTGTGGGCAAAAATTCGCAAACCGCTTAAAAAAAAGTTCACGTATTTCGTAATAACAGCTGTGCTGACTTGTGTATTAAAGCTATAATTCATAATTATTACTCGCAAATGTGATGAAAAACATTGTATGTATCACGGGCGGTACGGGAATTACGAACCTCGACTCAGAAAGCCCCCAGTCTTCGACTTCGGGCTTCTACTAGAGTCTCGATCGCAATTCCATACTTACCGCCCTTAATACACAATGTACTATGTTTTCTCACACTAATTCTAGGGTGAATATTGGGTATTGACTATTAATATCACAACGTCATCATCATCAGCCTTTTAATGTTCCCACAGCTGGGACACAGGCCTCCCCTCTTTGAGAGAGGGAACATATTTAATTATAATTATTATATTTAACTATATGGCACCATATTTAATTATAATTATATTTTTTCGATTCATTCACACCAATAACGGATCAGTAGTAATGAATTTAGCTTAACTCATAATGGAAAAATCAAAAAGTATGTACTATTTATTTTATAAAAAAATAAATATGTCATGTTCCACTGATAAAAGCGATTTTCTGGTGGATCACTGTTTAAAACAACTTTACCCACGTTGATTAATTTAGTAGCCGTATTACAGCAACACAACTATACAATGACATCGTATTCGCATTTCACAAATGGGCAGACAGAAGAAAACAATCATCATCATATTCCTGACCTTGTCCCATGTTATTTATTTATTATATACTTTATTGTACACCACTGAAATAATTACAGGACAAAACATTTATAAAGATAAGTGTACAATGGGCGGTCTTATCGCACAGGGCAATCTCTTACAAACAACCTTTGGATGGACTGAACGAGAGAAGATAGACATAGGGCTGTCAGTGTACAAAAACTATACTAAATAATATTACTTAGTTATAACATAAAATACATACATACAAATAAAATAATATACTAATAAATATCAAATATAGAACAGAGAAAGGAGAAGAATAGTTACAGAGAAAGGAAATGCTCCTTCACCATTTTTTTAAATGAAGGTTACAGGTTACATGGGGTCGGCGCAGCACGTTTTCTTCTTCCATACCGTCCTGTCTCCTGTCACGCTATCACTGACTCCCTTTTCTTTCATGTCACTTCTCACACAGTACATCCATCTTTTCTTTGGCCATCCCCTCTGTTGCGGTGGCGTTACGGTGTCTGGGTGTTGTAAGTACCCACGTCCCCTGGGAAAGTATCCCACTAATGTTTGATGTGCGTTCCTGAGCCTTGTGACTCCGCTGGTGGCACACGTCACCACGCACCCCTGAATGCGGCCAGTGGCCGTGGCCCGTCTTTTATATCGCCCGTCGTTCCCGGATTGACGACCGCGCGTTTTGAGACCATTTTTACTTTCTCTTAGCCGAAATCTTTGGAGCTGTGTAATTTATTCAAATTTCAACATAATCATTACAAATTTGGGCTTAAAATATTGGTTTTGACCACGTCTTACTTTTACAATAATAATATTAACAGATTTGTCCATAATTAAAAACTTTCTAGAATAAAAACATCAAATATTTGGTTTGTTTACATTTTGATTTCAAAGACATGTGAATATCTCGAAAAAGCGTAGACCGATTTAGATGACTCAAACAGATAAATTAGTTTTAGACCAGTACCTTTCATTTGACACTAATTTTATCGAAATATCTTCATAAACAAAAAATCATGTTTTCAAGTTGCTCGCGTAACTATCAACGTGTATGATATCTCTTATCAATTCGTTTAAAAACTATATACTACTTTTAACATTCAAAATATGAGTACGTACTATTGAGAATGCTAATTAGACACAAAATAAAACAATTACAACACTCTAATTAGGGTCTAATAAGAAATAATCATTCATTACTAAGTACTTCAGTATTCACTCTTCGCCGTTTTGTTACTTGAGAGTGGACGTGTGTTCGGTTTACGCATAAATACTTAAAAAGTGTATACGAGACTATAACCCGTAGCCGTAAAGTGAAAGTGGTCAATTCTGCTTAAACCTAATTAAAAATATTTATTATTTTAACCGTCCGTGTGGCCGTCGCACTGCTTACGCGCCGCGCTGATCTACGCATCGATCGTGCCCTGCCCACCTGAGGAAGCAGGACAGTCGCCATAATTGCCATCCCGCTTACTCGCGCGCGCTTGTTGCTGTGTGCTATCACTAAAGGCATCCCCAAGCCTATTGTCGTGAGTTACGGCCTACATTTGTTTGACTCGCTACTTACAATACAATGCCTCGCAATCAGCGACCGCTTCCAGCTTCGCCACCGCTGAGCCACAGTGGAATGCAAGTAAAGTCAGACTCGGATATTCCCCAAGCGGTATTGAACAGCCCGTTTGATAGTGTCAACACTACGTCACGGCATAAGCGTCCTTGCCCGGAATTTTCGCCGGGTAATGAACTTCAGGACGTAAAGCGTGAAATACTTGAAATGCTTTCGACCTGGAAAAAAGAGCAAGAGGAACGCCTTACTAAGTTTTCGGTCGACCAAAGCTCTTGTCTCTCTAAGCTGGTATCCGAAATAGCCGAAATGAAACTACAAAATATTGCGATACAGGAGTCCAACAATGAGATCGTAAAATCTGTCACATTCATCAGTGAGCAGTATGATGACATGGTGCAGCAAGTTGATGTCCTGAAAAAAGAAAATCAAACCTGCAGAGACAACATAAATATATTGGAAATGAAGATACAAGACCTTCAGCAGCATTCCCGGACGTCGTGCGTCGAGATACGCAATGTGCCCTTAACGGAGAATGAGTCAGCGTCAGACATATCTACGATTATCACTAAGATAGGTGCAGCTGTTGACGTGCCTCTAAATAGAACGCAACTACGTGATGCATATCGTTTACCCGGGAAGCCGGGCTCTGTCAGACCAATAATTGCGGAATTCACTGATGTTCCGATTAAGAACAGACTCATCACTAGGGTACGTGATTTCAATAAAAACCACCCCAATGACGGCCGTTTGAATACACAAAGCATTGGTTTGCCCGGTGATCGCCGTCCGGTATATGTTGCTGAATACCTTCCTGCGAGCTCCAGAAGGCTTTTTTATGTAGCAAGAGAATTTGCAAAACAAAAAGAGTACAAGTTCTGTTGGACGGCAAATGGTAACATTTTCTTACGGAAAGTTGAAGGTACAAAACCAATTCTTGTCAAATCAGAACAAACTCTACGCAATCTACAATTGGATTACTACTACTACTTTACATTTTTACATTACTACTACTTGCTATATTAATTTGCTTATCTGCTGTATATTTTTTACCTCATGCAAGTCAGTATGTAACAAAACCTCAAAATTCCAAACGTAAGCTTTCAAACTTTTTCTTATTCTGCCTATTTAATTACTTTTTTGTAACCTTTTCATGCAAATTACTTTTAGTTTATATACCTGTTATAGACCCCACAATTATTATTACTGTGACCCATTATACATTATACTCGCATTTATACACACTTTATACACCTCAGTACCATACACACATTATTATGAAAACTTGTCCCTTTGCGTACTCAGCAGAGACCATAATTGCTGCACCACTTCAGTACCGCCACCGAATACACCTGGCTTCTTCGTGTTGCGGCTTATATAACTCATTGAGACATATATTGATACACCAACCTAGCTTTTCCAATGGCTAATTTAGCAGAAGTTATTGATGAAATCGACAAGTCAGCCTTCACAACTAGCCTAAAACTATATTCTATAGATGAATGTAGCCGTCACCTGGGCGATACTGGAAATCAATACTCGGTTGTAGTACAAAATATACGCAGTATCAGAAAGAACTTTGACGATTTCACTATTCTCTTGAGCCGGCTGCTTTTTTCGCCTGATATAATTATTTTGACAGAGTGCTGGCTTGACGACGGGATCACCCGATTCGATATCAATAACTACGATTATCACTGTTCCAGTACTTACCTTAACCAAAACGATGGTATAGTTGTCTATACAAAGTCACCTCTCCGGGTTTCTGTCGTAGAACCACCCTGCAATGACTCGAGCTGTTTGGTCGTCAATGTCAGTGACGAACTATCCCTAATAGCCATATATAGGTCACCATCATTTTATAATATAAATAACTTCTGTGAATCATTGACAAAACTAATGGAATCATGTACGGCAAAAACCTGTGCTATTGTAGGGGATTTGAATATTGATATAAAATCGGGTTGCACTGACAGACGCGCTTCCGAATACTTAGACTTAACTGGCCACTACGGGTATTTTCCAGGACATACTTTCCCTACTCGAGGAGGTAACTGTTTGGATCATGTCATGCTCAAAACTCAGAATACTGCTACTGTTATTGTCTGTGACACTGGCATAACGCATCACGAGACGGTTATCTTCGGCATTCACCGACAATTAGCTAGGACTAGGGCTGAGAAACGACATACGGGAATTGACTATAAAAGTTTGGAAAAAAATATTGAAAACGAAAAGTGGAATTGGCTTTTTGAATACACAAATGTTAATCATGCATTCCAAAAGTTTGTTTAAACTCTCTCCTCTAAAATTAATAAACACACCACTACTCGTGTATGTCGTAGCTCAGATTTCATTATCAAGCCATGGATTACTAAAAGTCTTCTGAAGTGCATAAGACGGCGTGACTTAATGCACACCAATGCAAAAAAAGAGGAAAATCGCGATAATCCTGTTATTCAACAAGAGTACAAAAAATATCGAAACTATTGCAACAATATACTTTCCAATCTGAAACAAGATCATGACCGCAAACTACTAATGGAAACTAAAGGCGACTGTAAAAAACTGTGGTATGAAATTAAGAAAATTTGCAATATTAAAAATAAAAAGACAGGCAAGTCTGAGCTCGTAACTGATAGTGACAACCCAGTCCCCACACTAAATGAAGTTAACAACTATTTCTCTACCGTAGGCAAAAACCTTGCATCAAAAACACTTGAACAACTTGATATGACTGAAACTGAACTGGCGCGTAAAAATGAGCAATATAGTACACTGTACACCAGCCCAGACTCTCTATTCCTTGCTCCGACTGACGGAAAAGAAATATTCACAATTATTACTCATCTTAAAGCGACGTCAGCAACGGGTTATGATGGGATTAATAACGCATTCCTTAAGCACTGTGCGCATGTTTTAGTGGAGCCGATTGCCTTCCTATGCAATCTAAGTTTAACTACGGGTGTTGTACCCGACTGTATAAAGATTGCAAATATTTGCCCTATATTCAAAAGCGGAGATCCAAAAACGCCCGCAAATTATAGGCCAATCTCTCTGCTGACAGCTCTCTCTAAAATTCTAGAGAAAGTAGTCAACAAGAGACTACTTGCATACCTGGAAAAACATAAGTTATTGTCGGACAATCAGTATGGCTTTCGGGTTGGCAGGTCCACGGAGGATGCAGTAACCAACTTAGCCGACTTCATTACTCTGAACCTAGGTAAAGGACAGGCATGTACTGGTGTCTTCTTGGACCTTGCAAAAGCCTTCGATACAATCTCCAGGAAAATACTGCTTAAGAAAATGTCACTTTTAGGAGTCCGTGGCGTTGCTTTGGACTGGTTTGCTTCATATCTCTGTAATAGAACGCAAAGAGTTGTGTTGGGAGAATATTGTAGTGACCCAACTACCGTACATTTCGGTGTTCCCCAGGGTAGCGTGCTGGGTCCCACTCTATTTATAATTTATATAAATGGATTGTGCAGCTTGAATATCCCACATGCTAAAATTTTCACTTATGCCGATGACACCGCGATAGTTTTTCATGGGAAAACATGGGATGAAGTGCAATGTGCGGTTGAGAGCGGGGTTAAGGCTGTCGCTAACTGGCTAAAATATAATCTTCTTACGCTAAATATAGAAAAAACCAAGGCAATCCACTTTGCTATTTCCGAACGTACTGCCCCTAACAGAGTATCTTGTTTACGGCTGCATTCGTGTATAAGCACCGACCAATGTTCTTGCCCTTACATAGAACAAACAGACTCTATTAAGTATCTAGGAGTGATAGTGGATAAGAGATTGACATGGTCTGCACACCTTAGCGCTCTAAAGGGCAGGATCAGAACAATGCTGCGTGTGTTTAAGCAGCTGGGCAGGGTTGCGGATGATGCAGTCCTGAAGATGATTTATTTTTCGCTGTGTCAATCCGTTCTTAATTACTGCATAGTAGCGTGGGGCGGTGCGGGTAAGACCTCACTAATTAAAGTAGAACGAGCTCAACGTGCTCTACTAAAAGTTGCGTATAGACGACCGTACCGGTATCCCACGAAAAAACTTTATACTGAGGTGGCTGTTCTTAGGGTTAGACAGCTTTACATACTTTCTGTCATCCTCAGATTTCATAGAACTGCCTTGAGCACTTGTGTCATTTCAAGTCGAAGGATAGATTGGAATAAAATCCAATGCCGCAAAAATATTGGCAGAAGGTCTTACAGTTTTATGGGTCCACACATATACGCGAAAGTCAATAATCTTCACAAAATACTAAAACTAACACAAAAAAAATGCAGAGTGACGGTAACAAACTGGCTTCTTACATTGGACTACGATATGACGGAAGGTCTCTTGGCTTAGTAAAAACTCACAGTACACACATTGACAATTCACAAATATACACTTGCACTCACTAACTTACGTATAACATACAGACACTCTCTTATAACACCGACTCAACTGATACAAATCACACCACCATGCATACACTCTTCTTTACCTATTTTTAAGATTTAAAATTGTACCTTTTATAAAATTGTTAACGGAACGAAGGAGCCTGGATCTCACGACACAGGGAATCCTAGTGTGAGATCTAGGAATTCAATCCGCTTGAATGTAATCATATCAAATAAATTTATTCTTATTCTTATTCTTACTTGTGACTCGCTTACAATTTGTTTACTTATTCTTTCTTATTGGTTGAAATCTGATTAGATATACTTAACTATGACTTTTTATACAGTTCTTATGTACTTTACACATGTACTTAAGGTACTTTCATGAGCAGGTATTGCCTAAATTTCTTTATTTACCTACTTTACCTTGCAGATGATGTCTCGTCGCCGACACCCTCATACACTTATGAAGAAAACAATATTACAAAAAATAAAAGTCCCATTACTCAACCCCATTCACACCACTTACGACATTCACACCTTAAAAAGCACTCATAATAATATCTCGCTGGGATTCAGACACAGGAACAAACAAATTAGTTAGTGCGGACTAATCGCTACCAACTTTGTGCTGGGAGAAACAGGAATTGCGTTGTTGCGAACTTAGGGGCACGAGGTTGACGGTACGAGGCGGTACGAGACAGATTCTCTATCGTGGGTTTAACAGATGGTGAGCTATTGAATAATAATTGTGTGTGACATAATATTATGTCAGTTTAGCTTTATAAACAGGAATAAGATGGACCATTTTGTATGGTACCTTCGCTTAATTATTCACTTACATACTCGTAAAGCGACTGTCAATTACTAATGTTAACATTATCATGTATAATAATTGCTCAAAGTATTCGATGATGTAATGCCATGGATTTTATGTGATGCCATTCTTTATAGTAACATACCAAATGTATTTTTTGCGCGACCACTGACCATTTTTTTGCTAATATTATATCTATTTTTTAACCCTCCGACGGAAAAAGAGGGGTGTTATAATTTTGACGTGTGTTGCTGTGTGTTCGTCTGTGGCATCATAGCTTCTAAACGGATGAACCGATTTTGATTTAGTTTTTTTTGTTTGGAAGGTGATTTTGTCGAGAGTGTTCTATGCTATGTTTGAATAAAATCGGTTCACGCCGTTCAAAAGTTATGGGCGTTTTACTGTATGAATCGGGGTGTTTTCGCAAAATATCTTGTCATAATTACGTGTTCAATAGATTGCCGATCGAAGCGTATCTAATTATGTACTAGAAAAATTATGTAGCATGAAATATATATTTTTTAATGTAGGTATCTAATGTTCAAAAGTGCCGCTTGGTGGCCTAGTTGAAATAAAATATATTTGTAAATAAAAATGTGTCGGGCGTTTTTAAAATTTTGAAATTTTACTTGTTATTTTAAAAATATACAAAAGATTATAAAACAAAAATAATACTAATAGTTTTTGTACTATGGAATTCGTTTCCACAAGTTCGTATTAAGGAAACGAGGTCCATAGTACGAGAGGTATCCTAGGGCGGTAGATAGACCAGTTGGTGAAATAGTAAACCACTGGATCTTTTGAAGATGAGTCGGACATCATACAAATATATGTATATTTTGAAGTCTGGTTGCTTCTCCAAGTCAATTTAAAGACCACAATTCCTCTTAAGACAATCCCCATTGTAAAAATCGGGCTTTGAAAAACTAAAGCTAAAATAGAAGAACATTTTTGTTTCTCTAGTGATACACGAAAATCAATTCATCTTTCAGCACCTACAGACACATGAACGAGTATCTTGTTATTGACAGCTGCCTTTGTGATGTCAACAATATCCAATTTTACGGTACGATACATAGTACGTATTCTAAGCGGCAAACGTATGCAGAAAAAACATTCCCCTGTAGGTAAATAATATTCAATTGCCAATAACAATATATAAGCGCCATGCTGATCGCAAAAGTAATATGTTTTTCCTATCTTTTAGACATTACATACAGTCACTGAACGCTTAAACCTCTCTCTTTTCCACAAACGTGAATTTCATATGGTAAAAAGAGAAAGAGCTATGTTTGCTTCACTTGATTCGTATTTTATACACAAACACATTTTGAATTTGGAGCAGTGGTAAACGAATAATATATTGGCTACGGTATTTATGCAGTTCTTTTGTTCCTTTTTTAAATTTGAAATAACGTCACGAATTGTTGCCAGTGTTAAAACAATGCAACCGTTAATATTGGATCCGATGTGGAGGGCTATGCTCAAAGTTTCCTTGCGTAATCGCATTAGAAAGGAGGCAAAACCCCACCTCCGTCCAAGCAGGCGGGACTCCGGGGTCGCGGGTGCTTAGTTTGGGGACTCTGTCCGCCCACCAAGTGACTCCAGGAATCACCGTAGACTACATCATTGCTTACTATCAGGCGAGTTAGTGGCCAAACGCGATCCAATTGAATTAAAAAAAAAGACGGTCGCACAGTAATCAGGTACTGCCGTGCACAGTCTCCCCAGGGATGTGCCCTAACGGTCGTTGCACAGAGCGGTTCGGGGGTGGTCTGTTGAGAAGTCACCCCGGTGATCAGGTGAAGAAGGTATTCTACGTGCTGATAGTGATCACCGGGGTGGTTTTAGTGAGGTTAAAATCCCACACTCTATGGTTTTTTCCCTGAAAAGGCGCCTGGTCTTTAGGCGCCTTTTGAAGGTTGCCCCCGGCTAACAAAAAAAAAAGGTCACATTGCTCGCAGAACGGATTTGGCTGAAAAATTCTGGAGTGGCGACCGCAAACCAGATGACGTTGCGTTGGAAGGCTACTATGTCGATCGATGACCTGGTTCGGGTTGTGGTAATCTGCTGGATGCGAGACACACGGGGCCGGTCAATGCGGTGACACTTGGGGGAGGCCCATGTCCTGAAGTGGACGTCTTTCGGATGAAACATGATGACGATAATGATTCGCGGTCAAGTCTAGTTGGAGGACAGGACTTGGAAAAAGGAGATATGTTTTGTCTTAGTTTCTGTCAAAGACGACTTATATGTTTTATGAACTAAAATTATCAGCAGTAAACACCTCACTTTTTTCAGCATAAAACGTCAAGGTTTCTCCACCACACGCGATAAATTATTTCCTTCCAAAAACACATTAGTCTACCCCATGATCGACCATTACGATGTCATTTCTGTCCCATCCATTCATACATCAATTCTTTGCAAAAAGCATTTTGGCAGATACCGCAAAATGAAACGAGAATAAATAAAATGAATTATCCGATAAATAAATCGAGCATTTGTTATCGAAATCGTATGGCTTGTACCGCAAATGCATGATTAAGTATTTTAAAGCTTCTTAATGGCAACATTTTATTTATCTGTGTGTTAATATTTTATATTATAAATCTGTGTGTAAAGACCACCTCGGACGTTGACCTGCCTGGTTCTCATAAGACTGTCATTTGTAGATAAGGCAGTTGTTCCGGGTAGTCCAGCGACCACACAGCCCCTAGACGCCTCATAACAGGCGAGCGATGTCTGTCAACACATATGACTAAAAAGATCATATACAGGTAATGCAGCTCCCCAGTCGACAATTTCTAATTAGTACCGACCACTTCTGTGAGCCGTAAACACTTCCGCGTCAGTCATTAAAAAATAGATAAAATAAATATTATAATGGCCTCTTGTACAATACGTTGGTATGGTAACAACAGCCAGACTACGAATTTCCGGAAAAATGGCATAACATTTCATTGATAAGTTAATAGTTACATATAAACATAATTAGATTTATTTGCTGATATTATTTATCGGAGTTCATATTATACTGGTCATGTTTGTAGGTGAAAACGCCCACCGCATGTTTGCGTCTCTTTCTTTTTAAAGTATTTTTTTCGCTATCTCTTCTCCTCTATAATTTCGTAAACACAACTAGTGATGCACCATATCCTATGACCAAATCTGTTATCGATAGAACTAGAAACCTTACAAATAAAGACATTAAATTGAATAGTTTGTTAATTGTGAAACGATTTTTTGATTACGTTTTTTTACTAATATTTAATATTACTATATTTAAGAACCAACAACCGAAAAAAGTATGTTACCTTTAGAATTTTGATATTTTTTTTAGTTTTAACATTTTATGTTATTACTAAAATGTTAAAACGCCGTATAATTAATAATAAAAAAGGTAATATAAATAAAAAAAATAAGTACAAATATTATTTATCTAAAAATATCGATACCTGTCTGATTTTATTTAAACCTGTCCCCTCCTTAATGAGACATATGACCTTGGTAAAGGACCAATCAGGGCGCAGTCGTCCCGTTCCTCATACCTCAGCTAGTTGACAGAATTGTTTTGATGTATTAGATCAAGCATTAGGCCTCTAGTGGCTATGTAGTCGATGGGGTAGTCAGACTCCGAGAAATCTGAGACCAGTCTTGCCAATGGGGTATCTAATTCTAGTTACTGGGATGCAGAGGTCAGATAGGCTAGTTGCTGTAAGTAAAAAGCTATTATACCGCTTTTGTTCTTTTTCGTGCGAGGATTTGGTCACCTCTGGTGACAGAGTCAATAAAGCCTCTGGGAGCCCCACAGGTCTCTGACTTGGCTATTTTAGACTTACATTAACTATATAAGTCCAGGTTTCCTCACGATGTTTTACTTCACCGTTGCCTGTGATGTCCAAGATAAACTTAGAAAGTACATATGAATTTGAAAAAGTCATATGGTACTTGCCCGGATTTGAACCTACGATCTCAAGCACGAGAGGCGAGGCCTTAGCCACTGGGCCATCTCGACATATACCGCTATAGTATACCGCTGATTTTGATTGTATTGGAAGCCGACACCAAGGACACTCTTACAGCTTCTGTGAGGCCCACTTCAGGCCTTTATTCGAACTTCAGTACAACGATTTGTTTAAATTTCAGAGGGCTTAAAAGTTAGTTCATGAACCTCAAAATAACTTCGACGTCTTGAATAAAATATACAGCGCCATAAAAATTCCAACCACAAAATTCTGATAGTTAGAATATAACGTATACGCATATATCATCATCATCTGGCTTTTTCCCAATTATGTTGGGGTCGGCTTGTGTACCAGTGTTTTAGATGGAGCGACTATCTGACCTCCACAACCCAGTAACTGGATAACACGGTACCCCTTGGCAAGACTGGTGTCAGATCTCAGGCTTCTGACTATCCGTAACGACTGTCAAAGATCTTTAAATGACAGCCGGGACCAACGGCTTAGCGTGCTTTCCGAGGCACGGAGGAAAATCGTTATGATGATATAGTCACCCATCTACGGACCGACCTCGTCAAGCGTTGCTTAACCTTGAAGATCGACCCGTGCGGCTGTTATTATTTAGCCACGAGCGTATAAACATGCACATGTATATAACGGTTGCATCTCGCATTGGGATAAAAATGTAAGATTTTATTTTATGTCCCTCTCTCATCCTTTCGGCAGATAAAGGCGTAAGTGGTCCAATTTATAAGGTTTTCTCTCTCATTTCTTTAAGCCCATTCTCTCTTATCCGATGAGTGCGTACTTACTGTAGGTAATGTATTAGGTTGATAAATTGCAATTATGTGATAGTGGCTGAAATATTGGTTAGTGGAATTTTCGCTTATGTTAGTTAATTCTTATTATAAATCTGTGGAAAAATCGTTTTTGTACACGAGTGGCCATTTTTACATTTTGTCTGTTTTCTTTTTTTCTGTGCACTATGTACAAAACCAACGTAGATAACTTGTAATATCTAAGAAATTGTGCTTGAAGCATTACTTTGTTTTTGTTTCATCACAATCGGTTCACTCTATCAAAAGTTATATGAATTTAAAGTGCTCAAGAATCAAAATTATCATCACAACACACGCAATTCAGATACTCGGACACTTGAACTCTATACTCAATAGATGGCGATGCGCATTTGAAATCATTTTCTGAATGGCGGTGTTAAGATTCTCCGCGAAAGAATGACACTAGACAAAATATTGGTAGATAGGTAGGATAGGCAGGAAGACAAGTAGGGTAGGTAGGAAGGTAGACAACATCACGCCTGTATTCCCCGAAAGATTAGGCAGAGGTACACCTACAGCACACCTACAGCACACCTACAGCACACCTACAGTACACCCAATATTGCCTATTACGTTTAATGCCCATGTGATAGGGGGCGTGCCTATTTTCATCAACCTGGCCCAAACCCAGATTCCGGGTTGTTCCTGACAAATTACAGATGGAAGAACCCAATAACACTTATGTTAACTAATTATGGTAATTTCGTACAGCTAATAAAATTTCATGTAGTGGAATATTTTTGGTTTTTATTTATTGTTCTTATCAGCTTTATAATGTTCCCACTGCTGGCTGAAATACAGGCCTCCTCTCTGTGAGAGAGGTAATGGGCCTTAATCCACCACGCGGGCCCAGTGCGGGTTGGTGAATGTCACATGTCTTTGAATTTTTTGTTCTTGGACATGCCGGTTTCCTCACGATGTTTTCCTTCACCGTTTTAAGAGCAGTGGTGATCTTTTGATTTAATTGTTAGTTAATATGTTAGATAATTCCTCTTTAAATTCTTAGATTTTTAGTACCTGGGTCGTAAAGTTATAACCAGTTTTTATTTAAGATTATGTACTAGTGTATCAATGTAGATTGTTACATATAGGTAAATGTTACATACTGTGTAAAGTAATTAATGTTCTAATGTGTGTGTTGTTTGTTGCTATCTTTGTAGTGTACTAACCATTAAGTAGTTATATTGAGATCAGAGGCGGCTCGTCCTAAAGAGCGCTGGTGCAGTGCACTCCCACAAAAATTGCTTAATCTATATTTCCATAAAATCCTATACATAAATTCTTTCTACTATGCCTATACAATACACTCATAATAGCAGTTTACTAGAAACGTAGTAGAAACTAACTATTACCTACACGCACATTTAGTGTCAAGTTGTATGTGCCTAACGTGTGGAGTGGAGCGCCAGCGATTGCGCTCCTATGAAACAAAATTCAGTACGATTTCTAGTACAGTATTCAATGAGTGCGAAAGAGAAACATCGACACAGTCCGACGCGTGAAACAGAAGATTTTGTATGGGAAATTAGCCTAATCTGGAGCGCCGCTCACGCGCGACGTTGCCAAATCGCGCAAGGTGGCGCGGGAGACTTAAGCCTGTGCGCCGTTGTCAATCTTATTATGTACCTAAACAAACACTCGGAGTCAGTTACTTTACGGCAGAATGTAGATTCTTCGCAGTTTTCTTTTAATTATGTATTAAATATAGTTTAGCGCGATATTTGTGTTAAAAATGGAACAATACAGTGTGTCTTTTATAAAATAATATGAAAAGACTCTTGACATGCGTCTCGAACTTAAAGCTAAGGGGCCACCATGTCCTGAAATTGCTCTTACTCAAAATTTAGTTATGTGAAGTTCAATTCGCACCTATCGGCCGACAAGATATTCGTAAGGTGCTCGATTCTGCGTATCGAAAATCTATTAGAGTTCAATGAACGCGTTGATAAAAATCGATATATTTTACGGCGTTTAATAGATTGAGTGGTATTTGTGGTGCATTTCAAGTTGCTTTACGGGGTTAGGATGAATCTACGGAATCCCGAAATCTATAGAGGTTTGGTTGATTTCGTGTCAGAGATCGATTTAGCTATGAAACAGCATTTATCCAGCAGTTCCGTTTTAAAAGTACCTACGTCTAAAACCATTCAGAATGACATTTTAGATGCTATTTATGAAGTTTGCAGAACAGAAATACTGAACAGAACAGATCAGAATGGATTTTCTGTAAAAATAAATAAATGGTACTAGTTTTACGTTTTTTTTTGTGAACTCCCATAATTAAATGTCACGAGCCGCTTCTGATTGGGATGAGGATTGTACCTACTCAGTGCATTAGGAGATACCTATGTCCAGGAGTTAATTGCATCAATTTGATAATGATAAGTTTCATTATATTTAATATTATTTTATTTCTAAATATCATTTCGATATATGTGTTATTTTACATAAGGCAACTTCTTAAAACATAACTGCGTTTAGTGTACGATTTTATTACGTTTATTTATTAAAATCTTTGTATTGATATTATTAAATAATCCGATGTTCTAAAAAAAAGGACACTTACATGAAAATAAACGGAGTAGTTGCCTTAATAAGTGGTACAAATTATATAACCGAACAACAAAAAAAGTATGCTGTACTAAATCTGCCGTTCACCTTTGAGTTTGCGTAGCAATATTGATTTATGCATATACAAAAAACGTTAAAAAACAAATTCCATGTTGTTAACCGAGAGGTAAAGATGAGCAAATAATACCCTAGCTTCTGCCCGCGGCTCCACGTGAGAAGTGTTTACATTTCAAGAGAACTTACTGCCGTGATGAGGAGTATCCTATCTCTTATTCCTAGTCTATTCGTGTGTCAAGATTCATATGGTTTAGACGTGAAAACGGAAGAGACACGCAGACAGACTACCACATTTATTGGAGGTATTTTGTAGAATTTATATTATTTAATTATTTTAACAGTACTGTCTACTCTTTCTTATATATCAACAGACACAACCGATCAAGAAGAATATCACACAGAGAAAAACAGAGGAAGGAACATATCTATAGATCAACTATACTCCGTTTGAAATAACATTAGAAATTTTTACAACCCCTTTTTACAGTCCGTTCAACCGATTTTGAGTTCTATCCCGTAAATATAAGGATGTTATAAAAAGCATAAACCTGTTAACAAAACTAACTGTTTAATACAGCTGTCATTTGTCATATCACCAACGCAAGAGAAGTCAAAATCGGTTGAACGGGATCTAAAATGGGATTATTTAATTAAATTTCTAATGTTATCTCAAATTGAGTACCGTAAAATATGCCAAAATTTTTGTGCAAACAGGATAACATTGCCCAGTCATATTAGCAATTTCGTCGTTTACATTCCTAAAGTAAACGCCATCTTTACCAAAGTTCTTGTACTGGTTTATATGTCATCTGCATAAAGGCTACGTATATTTGCGTCAAAAATCAATGTGAGCAAAGTTGGCTAAAGGTCCAGATAACTTTGCCCGCCAACAAAATCGAACAAATGTTGAATAATAGTATATTTAGCTATACTAACACATGCACATGATCTTACAGATGTAACTAATGAAGTAAAATACTTACGTCTCCATAGAAACATCGTATTAAAATTTCACGGTATAGTATCTTTGAAAGCACGACTGTTCTCTTTACCACTAAGGCGATTGACATTAAAGTAATTACTACCCTACATGTCCATATATAAAGCTTTCTCCCAAAAACTTTGCCAAAGTCTGTTCTACCACATTAACCCAATAATCCCACCATCACATAACTTGCTGAACCACCTAATTATCTTCTAAAGCACCAAAACTTTGTCATCTAACTTCGTATCCTGGCTATTTAGGAGCAAATCTCAAAGTACAGTCGACAAAGGAGATATGCGTGCAGGTTATAACCGAAAATAGGACTACTGTAATGAGATACTATTAAAATTTACAGGATCTGTCATCTTTTATTCACTGACAGTATAGCCGTCAAAACAGACTCTACAAAAGGGAAATTATATCTATTATAGCGCCGTGATAGCGATTGGATAAATGCCAAAAATGTATGGGGTTGCCAAGCGCTATCGAAATTTCACTTGATCAATCTCTTATATTTTGACATTTCGACCATCACCATCGCTATCATCGAATGCCACTTTGTCTAAAGCCTCATTCCATATTATAGGCTTATGAAACTAAAACCTTCGTCAGGGGTCACCAAATGGCGGACCGCAGTCCGGATCCAGACCACCGACCTATTTTGTGTGGTCCTTAAGTAAACAGTACAATATATTTTACTTGTGTTACTTGGGTACGTAATGTAATCAGCGTGGATCGCGAGATCATCAAGCGTCGCGGTGGAAAAATAATTTTCGGAGCAAACTTACCGATCAACATGGCCAAGACTTCATGGCAATAGGTTTTTTTTTGTTTCGTGTGGAAAATCCTTATTGGATTTGGTGGTCTATCAGACTCGTACTGACTAAAAACCACCCCGTGTTCCATCTTACACCTACGCCGGGTCGCGGGGACAATTATACTTTCGCACACCCCGACTAGTGCCGGCGCGCCTTTGCGGCCTCGATCTCGGTTTGGGGGGAGGGAGGTGTTTGACTCCCCCCGCAACGTCTAAGAAGGGCGTGCGTGGAACACTACGCGCCGCCACCTCGGATCCTTGATGTGTGGGGGGTGAGGGACGTCCCCGAGTCCGTCGCCCCTGGAACCATTTAGGGGGGCTGGAAGAGGGCGTTTGCCGCCCTCCGCCGATCTTCTGCGGATCGGGTAAGCACTCCTTCTGCGAGACGGCTGTTTCGCAGAAGGATACCAAGACTCCTCGCTGCCGACCATAGACTCGACTACGGCAGGCAGCGACAGGTCACTGCTTGCTTCAGAGATGAGGGTACGGCGCGGCTCCTCCCAAGTGGCACTCTCTGCCAGCGTATGCCACGCTGTGTCCTCCCGGCAGTCGACGCAGTGGTGACACCGGGCGTCCGGCTCCCTGTTTATGCGACACAGGTACTTCCCGAAACAACCATGCCCCGAGAGCACCTGCGTCGCCCGAAACGACAAGGAGCAGTGCCTCCACCCGAGCCAGCGCTCGAGCACTGGCCGGACCGCCTCGACGGTGACGAGGCCGTTACAGTTACGGAGTGGAATTCCTTGCCGGAGTCTGTGTTTTCCGATAGCTACAACCTTTAAATCTCTTTAAGTAAAGAGTGACCAGGTTACTTCTAGGCAAGCGTGCTTCACTATCGACCACAAACCATCGCCATTAGGTAAGATAGTGGTTATATTTTTTTTGTAAATGTTCACATTATTTATGTCATGCGTCACTTTTAATCATAAATAAAACACATAATTAATGTAGCTACTCAAAAACCATTTATAACCTATACCATTTATAATAATCCCTCTTCGCCACAGTCGCGTAAAAAGGCATGTGTTCAGATGCCTGCATACTTATCTCTTTTGTCGCCAGTACAAGGATCACAACAGTAATCCTCTTATAAATACAGCCGGCGCCGCCTAAAGAGTGGAAAATCCAAGATAATCTCTTGATGACATGATTTCCAAATTAGGAGCCCAAGTTTTTACATTTAAATGAGTTTTTGTTGGGCCCTGATATTATTGTTGTAAGGACAGAATCGGCAGTTTTGTGTATGGATTCTGTCTCGTTTCGTGTTCTATTCTGTTTTATACGAGTGAGTAAGATGATTTTGGGGAGAATTCCCGGTTTAAATGTGCTGATCGGATTCAGTTATTCTTTGAGAATTAAAGATTTTGTTAGTTACTAGGTTTTTTCAATATGTAAGTATGCCTTTTATCCGTGGTGCTAGGCAACTGGGCTTATCCCAGTTGTAAACGACCCGTTGTGTTGGCCTTGTTTGTTCTGTCTCCTGCTTGTTATGGAGGGAAGTGGAAAATTGTATTTTTTCCTACTCCTCCGTTATTCTTTTCTGTTTAATTTCGTTGCGGGATCCAAGACAGTTAAATTCGACTTCGTCGAGCTTTATTGCCTCGGTGCTTATCTTGTGGTCGCCACTGTTGATTCTGGCTTTCAGGAGTTGCAGTGGTTTTGGAATAGTGCGGTGGGATAAAAATGTATGTAAGTATGCCTGTGTCATTGTAACTCGAGAGTGACTGCGCAGTATTCAATATGGTTTAAAAAACTGCGACAACTTTGAAAATTAGTTTTGGACATGGTTGTTGGCAAGTGGTTCCAGCTGACCAAATACTCATGCATAGATGAGGTCTACTTTCAAATGAGCGAGCCTAAAAAATGTCTGTTCATCTTGCTTTGAAGACGGGTTATAGTTCGTAGAAAACACAGCATTTATCATCACATGATCACTGGTGCAATTATGTGCATAATTATGTTCTGGTGTAATATAATTTGCCAGTATCTACATAGTTAGTCTACAAAAGACATTAGAAATTTTAATAAAAATCCTTTTAAAAATAAAACGCTTTTCAACATTAAAACCGCCTTACTCCAGACATAATTCTATGCAAAGATAAAACTGGCATAACCGTGGCTTAGAAAAACTTTCAAACACTTTGTGGCACACGTTGTCACCTTAAGGGGCAGATATACGACTAGAGCTCATTTTAAAATGAATATCACGTCTAAACGGCGGGTACATTTTTTTTAAAATAAATTACTGATCTTACTTATCACTCTAATATCATAAAGGCAAAGTTTGTGAGTGTTTATGTGTATTTGTATGTTTGTTACTTCTTCATGCTCAAAAGGCTGGACGGATCTGGTAGAATTTGACACAAAGTTAGATTATAGTCTGGAATAGCACATTATACTTTTATTCCCGGTATAATGTTCCCTTGGGATGATAAAACACTTTTCACGCGGGCAAAATTAAAACAATAAGTCAAGAATAAACTTTGGGTCGCGCGGATGTGTCCATTTTGTTCCTACAAGGTTGGTTGCGGCTGTCACCACCTTAAGATTGTAATAACTTACATGTTTCGGGTAAAGGACCGAAATAGTTATTTAAGGATGAACCCACGTTAGAGACCGCTCTAAAAAGGTCCAGAATCTATTTGTAAACAAATTTTAGGTGCTTTTGATGTGTAAAGGTGGACATAAAACAAAGAGGTCATTGTTTTATGTTTAATTCAAATTAAAACGATTTTATTATTGAATGAGTGATTTTATTGTATAGCTTTCTGAATGTATGTGTGAAATAGTTTTAAACCAAATGAAGAGGCTGATAATAAACCGAAACTACTAAGTATGCAATACATTAGTGGGTTTAGTGCGAGTTTTTACTCGTGCACGACCACGTTAATGTATACGTCACTAATTTGTATTAAAACTGGATAAGCGCTGTCTGGTTACAGAACAGTAAGGGAAACCCCTTTTTTACCAACTTCTAAAAAAGAAGCTAGGATACCAATTTGATATATATAATCGTTCTTATGGAGTTTCTTGTGCGTTCTTCTCCATAACAAGCTACTTTTCCAAATGCACGGTAGAATAAATTGTTATTACTTGTATATTTTAATTTTTAATCGTTTGACGTTCAAAAGTACCGCTTATTGGCCTAGTTGAATAAATATATTTTACTTCGAATTTTACTTTGTTACGTATGTGAATATCGTGCAATTCCAATAATATTCACATAAGTTACTCATAAGTGTATGTATGTATATTTGCCTAAGCATATCTCCGAAACCAGTAATCGGATCATGATCTTTCTTTTTTATTTTATTATGCATCTCTCAACTTAGGAAACAGTACAAGTTTCAACAAGATCTGTTCAGGTGTTTTCAAGATATGGAACATACAACCGAACTCCTTAACGAGAAACAGCACGAATGTGTAAATTGATTTATTATGGGTATTTTTTCAATCCTTTAGGTACCTTACTATAGAACTTGCTCACTTTTTAGTGATGGAGTACCAAAACTAAAAAGACAAAATACTCGAGTTCTCTTAAGTCAATTTGTACACAAAACAAACTTTTTCACAAAAAATATACCGACTTCCAAAGCGAAACACAAAAAAAGAACAACAGTAACTTTCGTTTCGGAAGTCAGTGTCGAAAACGACAAAAAAATAAGAGGTACCAAAGACACTGACTACAAGAACGAAAGTTATTTTTGCTCTTTTTAGTGTTTTGCTTTTGAAGTCGGTATATTTTTTATCTATATTGTACTACTTGACTTAAGAGAACTCGAGTACGATAAAGAGCTCTCACTAAGGCTTCAGAATGGATTGGCGAAAATCGTCACTCAGTGGAATCCAGAAGACGGGCGTCGATGCCTAGTATAGAAAATCTCGTTTGACATCTTATCCCAATATTCTAAGTCATGTTCTCCAACTTGACTGCACCACGAATCGTCAAATTGAAAGTTATAGTTTGTTATGTTGTTGTTGGTTAGGGTTGTTGTAAATGAGGGGTTTTCCGTAGTCACAGTAACTGTGTCGAGTGAAGGACTTTCAGACGAGGTTGGATTTAGAGGCTTTCACGGAACATTTCTTAGATAAGGCAACGCTTAAAGAAGATTGGAAAACTATGACGAAGCCATTTGGGACAGCACAGAACCTAGTCTAAAAAAATTAATTTGAATTAAGAATAGAAAAAAAGAACACCAACCCGCTGTAACTCCCCCATTTTATTCAAAGTCAATTTGTTCCTAAAAACAGACATTTTTATTACTCAATCCCTTGATTGACACTTTTTAAATTGCTCTCTAAACTTTCGACTGAAAAAAAATATAAAAAAGTTCAGTTTGTCGCGATGCTCGAACAAACAGACAGACAAAACTGTACTATTTGTTTTTATTCGTAGTGTAAATAGGCTCGACAGTAAAAAAAATTGTCGTCATTGTAAATAGGGGAACTCTGCTAACATTTCGTAGGGCACAAATAAAAATGTGACGGTTTTAGCCAAAATCTAATCTAAACAAACAAATCATCCCAATAACGAATATTGGAGTCGGCTTGTAGTGGTAACTATGCCACATACGAACTAATGACCAGCAGCCTAATTGCGTAAATGAGTTCGGCAGGGCAAAAGATATGACTCCATGAAAGAGCCTGCCCAATTACCTTTAAATTTGTTTGGTAATACAAAACATTATTCGACGCTTTCATTGGTGATTACAACACCGAACACAGGCTGCAACCGACTAAGTGAAAATGAACGGTCCTACACGTTAAGTTTCCTTTTTTTTTTATCTAAGAAATTGGTTCGATAACCAATCCCTTTTTCAGATATATAATTCTCAGTGTTCTCTCAGAAAACCGCACTTACTTAGCTATCAACTTTTCGCTCTATGCTGGTTAAGACGACGACAGTCGCCAACGACCTTGAGGGAACAAAACGCGCGCTCGTTTCACTTCCGCGCAATACAAAATTCTGTAGTTTTTGTATTTTCCTTACTATTCTATGACTTAAAAAAAAGCTTTAGATAAAAATTTTGATAATTAAATTGTCTTTGAGATGGTGACAATTTCATTTAAATACATCCTGCGGTTTTGACGAAAATGTCGTAATTTTGTCCGTGTTAGACATAACTTTACAAATTAAATATACTATGTTTTACGAATAAAACTCAAAATTTTCTTAGCTAAAATTATTAGAAAAAAAGTCTAATTTAATTTTTTTTTTTTTCAAAAAAATACGACTAGCCGTTTAGACGTCATTCTATTTTAAAATCAGCTACTGAGGGGTATCTGCGCCTTAAAAACCTTGCCAGCTCCCTGCTATTCTGGGCAAAGGAACGGGTCATAATTTACCAGACAGGTCCAATACGGGTAGGAAGGTCATGTCTTAGAACAAAGGTTCTAGGGCTTGCAAGTTTCCTCAAGATGTCTCTAACGTTACTGGCTAAATTATATTATAAACGAGATAAAAATAGATTAGATCAGACGGGTTTCTGTTAACCATTTTAGTACAATATTGCTCGTAGTGGCACTTCTTAGAAAAGCCCTGAGAGCTCTATATTAACTCGTTAGTAAGCAAACCAGTGTACAAAGGGTTCTTAGAATGGGATCCATTGATAACGATGTTCCTGGTATTAAGGATAAATTTGTAAACATACTAGTTTGATTGCTGTAGTATTTTATGTCAATTTATGTTGTAACATAGAATAGAATACTCTTTATTATGTACACCATATAAGTTACAGAAAGTATAGACGAAGAAAACATTACACTGGGTGACACAATGGGCGGCCTTATCGCTAAAAGCGATCTTTTCAAGACAACCTTTGGATGGATTTTAATACGTCTGGTTGGTAATTTATTAGAAACATTGTACTTCAAAAATAATGTCCTATAGTAAATTAAGCTTTTGCTTGGATGGTTTAATCATGTTGAGAGGATGAATGTTTTATATATTACATACATATACATAACTACCGCTCTTTTAAAATTATGTCTTTTAATTTTAAGTTTGTTTGCATTTTAATGAGAATAATATTTAACAAAGTAAGCATTTCTTAGTTTACCTTTGCAATTACTGCAATCGGTAAGTGAAAAACATCATGAAGAAATATTTGGATGGTAATGATTAGTGCTCATGGCTTCTCTGTATGAGAAGAGGAGAAGGCCTATGACCAGCAGTGACGTTTTTTGGCTGAAATGATTATTGAAAAAAACAAAAAATTTGCTCGTCATTTTTTTAAGGCACTGGATTTTAAGAGTTAACAGTTATTTCTAACATGGCCTTAGGCCTGTACAAGTGACATTATGAATAAGTGAATGAAACAAATTAGTATTATGAAGAAAAAAAACCCAATTCTAAAAAATAATTAACAGCGAAGAGAAAAATATGTACTAGATATAATTTATGCATTAAATATTATGAGGTGCTGCCAGCGGTGACGAACGAAATTTTGGTAGATTTTTCTATAAATTTTTGTATGTCCCCGGGGGCCTACAGCACCTCGAAATATAATTATTTTTTAGCAGTCTGGTTTTATGTTTTTACAATAATTGGTTTTATTTCAGACCTTTTAGTTTCATTAATGAACAAGTTCTCCAAATAAGGTAAGTGGTAAAAGAGTATTTATTTCTCCATCAAAATTACACTTATCTTGAATTTGTGCCAAAATAGGAACATAAAAGTGTTACGATATATATATAAATGGAATGGTCTATTTAGCAGCTTTCATTTGATACCCATATTGTTATGAAAAAGAAAAAAAAATGCTCTTTTTTGACATGTTTTTAAATTATATAGCCTTTGTCATTCCCACAATTAAATCCAACGACAACTCTTATGTCATAATCCGTCAAGCCGTTTGGGCTTTAGAGCGTCCCATTTAAATGAACATACAAACATACGCTCGAAAAACATTACCCTCCCGCAGTCGAGTAAAAATGTATGGGAATGTCAAGTGCTGTCGAAATGTCACGTGACTAATCCCTTAAATTTTGGCATTTCAACGATCTCACCTACGTTACTGATAGAAAGATACTTTGCCTAAAAACTCTGAACTATTCCTGTATTTTTATTAACGTTAGGCAATATATAATACAGCTTATTTCTAGAAAAAATCTCTTTAATTCTGCACACTATCAAGTATTTATTATAGCTCTTAAAAAAATATATATCATAGCCCAACACGGAAAAATCTTGGCTCATCTCTATTTTCATACAACTTCCAGTTTCTTTTCTACCTAAGTAAATGGGCAGTTGTTTTTTTAAGCGGAACGAGCGGTACGAGCGAAAAAAGCGGGTCTAAGATAAATGAGCGGTGTCTAGTGAGACGTGTTGTGAACGCGTATTGTGTTCAGTTACTGTCTTAGTGTTGAAAGGAGTTCATTTCATAGTAGAAAGGTTTGAATGAGAGTTGTATAGAGTGTATTAATACTGGCTGTGTATGAATTCTTTGATATAAAGGACAAGTTATTATCAAATTGAATAATTTATAACTTTATGAGGGGTATACCGGAACGCAGATCTTATGCGAGACACAATGGACACCACGTGAAGCGATTTTTACAAGCAAAATTGAAATACGTTCACATGGACGCTATGTAATGCCATTCGAGCGATTCACACTCAAGGGCCTACAAACGCTTTAGTGCCGTAATACGGTAACTTTCTAAAGCATATTTCTTACAAACGGCTAGGTTAAAAGGTTTGAAAAATAAGAATATATGGTTCATGTACATAATTTTGAACACAACGTTTTTTCGTGTAACTAATAGTTTTGCTTTAAAAAAATAATCAACAACACGTTTTTTTTCGCAACTTTTGGAAACTCCTCCAAAACGACTTGGATGTTTAAAAATACACAGAACAAAATATGGCTGGAATTTCTTCATAACTAACATAGCATAAGTAAATCAAATAATATTTAGCAAACAAAACTGTTCAAAAGGAGGTTCAATATTGATATTTTGGCATCAAGAGGGCGCACGGCCAGTAGGTACTGCGTTAACATTGGGGCGTATATAGCGCCTCATTCATCTATTGACGCAATTAAATTGCGTTGCACTATTAGGAAGGTAAGCGCCTAATAGTGGTAGACAGTTTATCTTGTTGTGGAAAATCCGTTTCGTTCTCTTAAATTTTCGCTACAGTTTGGAATCTTTTAATTTTTTTTGAAGGTTCGTGCTCAACTGATGGTAAGCGTTGAGGTGGTTGGTTGAATTCCACTCCTTAGCTGTACGCATAATGAAATTATTTCCAAAACGTTTAGTGCGTATGAGTGGGATGTCCACCATGTACAGATGGCGCATAGCCGTACATGTTTAGTCCAATGATGAAACGGGCTAGGCGAAACTAGATCATGCAATTCCATCGCAAATTCCACGCAATGCAACCGATATAAAACCGACAAGCTCGCGGCAACTTGGCGACGATGTTCAAGGCTCTGGATCTTTGACTCGACCAGTGCCTCATTGACAATAAGCCTCTTGGCCCGTTTTTCGATCGAATCTAGTGCATAAAGCTGGTATTTGGCCTTCCCAGAGATGAGAACAGTATTCCATGCAAGATCGAACTTGCGCTTGATACAACTTAAGCAGCTATTCTGGCGTGAAGTACCGTCTCACATTTGCAAGGATCCCCAACTTTTTGTCAGCCTTTGCCTCAATGTATTGGCCAACATGGAGTGTCGATGTCAACGTTACGCCAAAAAGCCCAAGATGGTTCGTTACCGGTACAGTTAAACATCGGAAAGGTGGAGCCGGGTGAAATTGGCTCATTTTAGCGGAAAAAGGTTAGCAGCATTGAACTTGACCAGATTGGTTTCGCCCCATTCGGAGACTGCCTCCAAGGACAAGCTCAAGTGCTCCACCATGGCCTCATGGAGAGACCGGACCTGAGGCCCAGTAGCCCGTGCGTTGGACAATTATCTCTTAGCAACAGTTCTGTCATCTGCATGCCCAAAGGTGCCGTGTTTTAGCAGTGTGGTACAGAGTGGTCCAAAATTCAAATAATATCTAGGCTAAAACAATTAATAAAGTAATGTTTTCCAATCCCAAATTACAACAAAGCTTAGGCAACACTTAGATAATTGGGATTTACAAACATTTTTCTTACTAGCAACAAAACTATTTTTGTATGCTATAGTTTGTATTTTAATCACTAAACTTTGGCAACACTTGAATGATAATATGAATAACGTTTTAGTTTCTTACTTATTTTTTAAATCTTCAGCAATACGCTCAGTTTCAGATATTTACCTGTAACAAGAAAATGAAACAATTAGATATCTGTTTTCCTATCCCCAATTTCATTAAAACTAGTTTCTTAAAACAAACACCATTATCTTACCATACTTAATCAATACCATACCACTACCACCATACCTTACCATCTTATCTTACCATCTTATCTTACCATCTTAATTCAGTATCATCACTCTGACACACACGCAACATAACACTACTATCCTTAATATACAACACATTACCTTACATAACATTGAGCACACACTTGCAGGCAAGATTTTCATTAAATGGTAACTTAATTACATAGCAAATTCTGTAATGTTTAATCATATTTCTGTATCTATTTTCTTTTGTAAATACCTAGTTTTCTAAATTTGTACTGCTTAACTATGGAAGAGCGGAGCTGCCCAACACAGGCATTATTTGCTTAAAGGGAAGCTCCAAACACAATACGTTTTTTTGTAAACTAATGAAACAATAAACTATTTTGTAATGTATTTGTATACTATTAAAGTCGGGGCAATCTAAGAAGTCGAATTTGACAGCTATTAAAATACGTTTTACAAGTTAAACTTGGTGCTTAAGAATGATACTCGTTGTTATAGTGTATGGGTAACATACAATAGTAATTAATTAGGATTATAAATTTGATTTTTCGTAGAAGTTCATACATACTTATCTCAGCTATCTCTGTCTGTGGCATCATAGCGCCTAAACGGATGAACCGATTTTGAATTGTTTGAAAGGTGATTTTGTCGAGAGTGTTCTTAGCTATGTTTGAATAAAATCGGTTCAGCCGTTCAAAGTTATGGGTGTTTTACTGTTTGAATCGGGGTATTTCCGCAAGATATTTTGTCATAATTACGTGTTCAATAGATCGCCGATCGAAGCGTATCTACTATGTACTAGATAAATTATGCAGCATGAAATAAAAATGTGTCGGGGGTTTTTGAAATTTTGAAATTTTACTTGTAATTAAACATAAACATAACATCACGCCTATATTTCACGGTGGGTTAGGTAGAGATACACACATAGTACACCTACATTTTGCCCCCTAATTTGCAATTAAGACTGCATACCAGTGCCTAAACTACACATTTATGGTTCAAAAGTATTTTATAAATAAGGTAAATTGGTATCACTACATATTATAAAACAAAGACCTGCACCGCGTCTGTCTATCTGTCTGTTCGCGATAAACTCAAAAACTACTGAACGAATTTACATGCGGTTTTTACTAATAGACGGAGTGATTCATGAGGAAGGTTTAAGTGTATAAGATAGACGAGACCCCTAAGCGGTTGTCGCGATGCTGTCTGTAGTGCGTGCCGCTTTGGGGTCTCGTTGATGCGCATGTGTGTGTGAGTGTGCCGTTTCGAGCGTTTGTAGGTAGGTTCCGTACTGTTCGTCCATATTTATACTATGATTATGTTGTGGTGTAATAATATTTGCCAGTATCTACTTATTTAGTCTACAAAAGACATAAGACATTTTAATAAACATCCTTTTCAAAAAATTGTAATCGCGTTTTAACATTCTAACCTCCTTTCTGCAGCCATAATTCTATGCAAAGATAAAACTGGCATAACCGTGGCTTAGAAAACTTTCAAACACTTTGTGACACACGTTGTCACCTTAAGGGGCAGATATACGACTAGAGCTCATTTTAAAATGAATATCACGTCTAAACGGTGGCTACATTTTTTAAAAAATAAATCTTACTAATCTTACATATCACTCTAATATCATAAAGGCAAAGTTTGTGAGTGTGTATGTGTGTTTGTATGTTTGTTACTTCTTCACGCTCAAAAGGCTGGACGGATCTGGATGAAATTTGACACAAAGATAGATTATAGTCTGGAATATCACACAGGATACTTTTTATCCTGTGAATATGTTCCCTTGGGATAATTTTCGACTTTTACGGAGCCACTGGCAGAAACTAGTCATCATACTTCACACTAATATTATAAAGGCGAAACTTTGTGAGTGTGTGTATATGTGTTTGAATATTTGTTACTTCTTGACACTCCAACAGCTGGACGGATCTGGATGAAATTTGGCACAGAAATAGATTTTAGTCTGGAATAGCACATAATACTTTTATTCCCGGTATAATGTTCCCTTGGGATGACAAAACACTTTTCACGCGGGCAAAATTAAAACATTAACAAAAAATATATGCAAAGTCAAGAATAAACTTTGGGTCGCGCGGATGTGAAGCGCATGTCCATTTTGTTCCTACAAGGTTAGTTGCGGCCGTCACCACCTTAAGCTTGTAATAGCTTACATGTTTTGGGTAAAGGACCGAAATAGTTATTTAAGGATGAACCCACGTTAGAGACCGCTCTAAAAAGGTCCAGAATCTATTTGTAAACAAATTCTAGGTGCTTTTGATGTGTAAAAGTGGACATAAAACAAAGGGGTCATTGTTTTGTGTTTAATTCAAATTAAAACGTTTTTAGTATTGAATGAGTGATTTTATTGATATTGCTTCCTGAATGTATGTGTGAAATAGTTTTAAACCAAATGAAGAGGCTGAATAATAAACCGAAACTACTAAGTATGCAATACATTAGTGTGTTTAGTGCTAGTTTTTACTCGTGCACGACCACGTTAATGTATACGTCACTAATTTGTATTAAAACTGGATTAGCGCTGTCTGGTTACAGAACAATAAGGGGAAACCCCTTTTTTACCAACTTCTAAAAAAGAAGCTAGGTTACCAATTCGATATATATAATCGTTCTTATGGAGTTTCTTGTGCATTCTTCTCCATAACAAGCTACTTTTCCAAATGCACGGTAGAATAAATTGTTATTACTTGTATATTTTAATTTTTAATTGTTTGACGTTCAAAAGTGCCGCTTATTGGCCTAGTTGAATACATATTTTTTACTTCGAATTTTACTTTGATACGTATGTATGTAATATTGTTGGAATTTCACGATATTCACATAAGTTACTCATAAGTGTATGAATGTTTGTATGTATGTATATTTGCCTACGCATATCTCCGAAACTAGTAATCGGATCATGATCATTATTTTTTATTGGATTACGTATCTCTCAACTTAGGGAACAGTACACGTTTCATCAAAATCGGTTCAGGAGTCAAGATATGAAACATACAACCGAACTCATTAGCGACAAACAGCACGAATGTAAAAACTGAGTTATTATCGGTATTTTGTCAATCCTTTATTTAGTGATGGAGTACCAAAACTAAAAAGAGAAAAATACTCGAGTTTTCTTAAGTCAATTTGTACACTCTTTCACACTTTTGAGAACTCGAGTACGATAAAGAGCTCTCACTAAGGCCTCAGAATAGATAGTAGCGACAATCGGCACTCAGTGGAATCCAGAAGACGGGCGTCGATGCCTAGTCTAGAAAATCTGGCATGACATCTTACTCCAATATTCTAAGTCATGTTCTCCAACTTGACTGCACCACGAATCATCAAATTGAAAGTTATAGTTTGCGATGTATTGAGGTTGTTGTTTGTTGGTTGGGATTGTTGTAAATGAGGGGTTTTCCGTAGTCACATAACTGTGTCGAGTGAAGGATTTTCAGACTAGCTTGGAATATATAAGCCTTAAAGGCAACGCTTAAAGAAGACTGGAAAGCTATGACGAAGGCATTTGCCCTGCTTTGGTGTTGGCACAGCACCAAGTCTAAAAAAATATATAAAATAATAAATATTATTAGAAATAAAAATACAAAAAAAGAACACTGAACCGCTGTAACTCCCCCACTTTATTCAAAGTCAATTTGTTCCTAAAAACAGACATTTTTATCACTGTCCCTTGATTGACACTTTTTAAATTGCTCTCTAAACTTTCAATCGAAAAAGATATAAAAAAGTTCAGCTTGTCGCGATGCTCGAACAAACAGACAGACAAAACTGTACTATTTGTTTTTATTCGTAGTGCAAATAGGCCCGTCAGTAAAAAAAATAGTCGTCATTGTATATAGGGGAACTCTGCTAACATTTCGTAGGGCACGAATAAAAAATCTGACGGTTTTTAGCCAAAATCTAATCTGAACAAACAAATTATCCCAATAGCAAATATTGGAGTCGGCCTATAGTGGCAACTATGCCACATACAAAATAACGACCAGCAGCCTAATTGCGTAAATGAGTTCTTGCAGGGCAAAGGGTATGACTCCATGAAAGAGCATGACCAATTCGCTTTAAATTTGTTCGGTATTGCTTAACATTATTCGACGCTTTCATTGGTCCACTAACCAATAACTTTTTAAGATATTATATTCTCAGTGTTCTCTCAGCAAACCGCATTTACTCAGCTCTCAACTTTTCGCTCCAAATATGCTGCCTACATGATGACTACAGTCGCTAAGATGACTACAGTCGCCAATGACCTTGAGGGAACAAAACGCGCGCTCGTTTCACTTCCACACGTCACAAAATTCTGTAGTTTTTTTATTTTCCTTACTATTCTATGACTTAAAAAAAAGCCTTAGATCAAAAGGTAGATAATTAAATTGTCTTTGAGATAGTGACGCCCAGCGGTTTTGGCGCAAATGTCGTATTTTTGTCCGTGTTAGACATAACTTTACAAAACAAATATACTATGTTATACAAATAAAACTCAAAATTTTCTTAGATAAACCTATTAAAAAAATTTTTTTTTTTTTTAATTACAACTAACCGTTTAGACGTGGTTCTCATTTTAAAATCAGCTACTGAGGGGTATCTACGCCTTAAAAATCTTGCCAGCTCCCCTGTACTTTAGGCAATGAAACGGGTCATAATTTACCACGCAGGTCCAATACGTGTAGGAAGGTCACGTCTTTGAACAAAGGTTCTAGGGCTTGCCAGTTTCCTCACGATATTTGTCTCTACCGTTACTGGCAAAATTATATTATAAACGAGACTAAAATAGACTAGAGCAGACGGGTTTCTGTTAACCATTTTAGTACAATATTGCTCGTAGTGGCACTTCTTAGAAAAGCCCTGAGAGCTCTATATTAACTCGTTAGTAAGCAAACCAGTCTACAAAGGGTTCTTAGAATGGGATCCATTGATAACGATGTTCCTGGTATTAAGGATAAATGTGTAAACAGACTAGTTTGATTGCTGTAGTATTTTATGTCAATTTATGTTGTAACATAGAATAGAATACTCTTTATTATGTACACCATATAAGTTACAGAAAGTATAGACGAAGAAAACATTACACTGGGTGACACAATGGGCGGCCTTCTCGCTAAAAGCGATCTTTTCAAGACAACCTTTGGATGGATTTTAATACGTCTGGTTGGTAATTTATTAGCAACATTGTACTTCAAAAAGAAGGTTCTATAGTAAATTAAGCTTTTGCTTGGATGGTTTAATCATGTTGAGAGGATGAATGTTTTATATATTACATACATATACATAACTACCGCTCTTTTAAAATTATGTCTTTTAATTTTAAGTTTGTTTGCATTTTAATGAGAATAATATTTAACAAAGTAAGCATTTCTTAGTTTACCTTTGCAATTACTGCAATCGGTAAGTGAAAACATCATGATGAAATATTTGGGTGGTGGTGATTAGTGCTCATGGCTTCTCTGTATGAGAAGAGGAGAAGGCCTATGACCAGCAGTGACGTTTTTTGGCTGAAATGATTATTGAAGGAACCCAAAAATTTGCACGTTTTTTTTTTTAAGACACTTGCTTTTAAGATTTAGCAGGTATTTCTACTATGGCCTTAGGCCTATACAAGTGACATTATGAATAAGTGAATGAAACAAATTAGTATTGCAAAAAAAAAACCCGATTCTAAAAAATAATTAACAGCGAAGAGAAAAATAAGTACTAGATATAATTTATGCATTAAATATTATGAGGTGCTGCCAGCGGTGACGAACGAAAATTCGGTCGGTTTTTCTATATTTTTTGTTTGTCTCCGGAGACCTGCAGCACCTCATAATATAATAAATTTTTAGCAGTCTGGTTTTATGTTTTTACAATAATTGGTTTTATGTCAGACTTTTTAGTTTCATTAATGAAGGAGTTCTCCAAATAAGTTAAGTGATAAAAGAGTATTTATTTCTCCATCAAAATAACAACTATCGTGAATTTGTGCCAAAATAGGAACATAAAAGTGTTACGATATATATATATATATATATATACAATATATATATATATATATAATAAATGGAATGGTCTATTTAGCAGCTTTCATTTGATACCCATATTGTTAGGAAAAAGAAAAAAAAATCCTCTTTTGTTGACATGTTTTAAAAGTATATAGCCTATGTCATTCCCACAATTAAATCCAACGACAACTCTTATGTCATAATCCGTCAAGCCGTTTGGGCTTTAGAGCGTCCCATTTAAATGAACATACATACATACGCTCGAAAAACATTACCCTCCCGCAGTCGAGTAAAAATGTATGGGAATGTCAAGTGCTGTCGAAATGTCACGTGACTAATCCCTTACATTTTGGCATTTCAACGATCTCACCTTCGTCACTGATAGAAAGATACTTTGCCTAAAAACTCTGAACGATTCCTGTATTTTTATTAACGTTAGGCAATATATAATATAGCTAATTTCAAGAATAATCTATTTAATTCTGCACACTATCAAATATTTATTATAGCTCTTAAAAAAAAAAAAACATAGCTCAACACGGAAAAATCTTGGTCCGTCTCTATTTTCATACAACTTCCAGTTTCTTTTCTACCTAAGTAAATGGGCAGTTGTTTTTTGAGCGGAACGAGCGGTACGAGCGAAAAAAGCGTGTCTAAGATAAATGAGCGGTGTCTAGTGAGACGTGTTGTGAACGCGTATTGTGTTCAGTTACTGTCTTAGTGTTGAAAGGAGTTCATTTCATAGTAGAAAGGTTTGAATGAGAGTTGTATAGAGTGTGTTAATAATGGATGTGTATGAATTCTTTGATATACAGGACAAGTTATTATCAAATTGAGTAATTTATAACTTTATGAGGGGTACGCATAATATACACATTCTAGAATTGAATGAGACGAAATTTAAAACTTGTATAAAACGCACACTATGCATGCAGGCATATTATAGGTTGGGGGATTACGTCGCTGATAAAAATGCTTGGCCCAACGCTATTCCAGCTCCACAGCCACTAGGCCACAAAAACAAGTGATAAGCAGAAAAGTTCTGAAGTATTGTTGGACCTGCTGAAGACTGTATGAATAATTATAATGTATATTTGTGTTGTATAAACTCAATTTATTTTTTGGATTATATACTCGTAACTGCACAGCACATATGTGAGTACTGTAGAAGGCGTAGTCAAAGGTGTACAAATAACTAGATGTATTACTTTTATAGCTCATATATTTTGTAAGACTTTCACAACATGCCTGCCTTCTGGGCGGCTACACTCGAATAGCCAATCAAAACATATTCACTTATTTTCTATTCTAAATTCATTTACCTTTCAAGTAATACCAATTGCCAGTATTTTTATAGGCAAGTAGGTTGCCTTCTAGTTAAGCAGAGTCCTCACATGAGCTACGCCCCTACGAATAGACGCGCAGAATCATATGAAGTGCTTCTATTCTATGTCTTGAAAGGTTACATGAATCCTACCTTACCCTAACCCGAGCATTTACCTAATAGGGAAATCACATTTACAATTGAGGTACGACCCTTAAAAGGGGAAGGCTTAATCATGACAAACGAGTTATCGGACGCTCCGATATGTGCTTTTAACTTCAGCTGACGTGCACATACGCACTAACAAATCAACGCCGTCATGCTTGAACCTCCTTGACCAAAACCCTAAAAAAGGAACAAGGCGTCCTCCCAACACAAGAATGATGCGTCAACTCACATCGACCCGGATGGGGTTTAATCTCAAAAATTCAAATATGATACAATGTTTCGATCTCGTGCGTTTATCAGGCCAGAGAAGGAAAGGCTGGATCGCATCGAATTTCTAATCCTATTCATAGAGCTTGCACCAGGGTTTATCATTATAAATGCATTTATTATTTTAAACATCAGACATAAACTGGACCAATGATGTCAACTCGACATCCTTTGCAAAGGCTATGCCCCGTTAGCAAAGTCGGTTTCAGTTATGACTATTACTTTAAGAAACCTATACTAATACCCTGGCTTGTGCCTATGCCTTAATCGCATATCCAATAATCATTTCTTCGATGCGTGGCCAACGTTGCCAGCCTCTTCTTCCCCCTGCGGCTCACAACTCAACAGCACATCATCAGCACATGCAACGGAAAGAACTTATTTAATTATTTATATCGATACTATTTAAAAATATCGATAAGAAAACTATCGATACATTTTTTCCTACTTTCCCATCCCTATTAATTTCAATATGTCAAATTTAATAGTTGTCATTCATATTTTTTTCTTTTTGACAACAGGCTTCTTTCTTTATGGAAACCTTACTAACCTTAACCTATTCTTATCTATTTAAACCTATCTATTATCCTACTTTAACATTAAAAGGTTTTAATCTATTTACATGTACTATGTCCCTAAATCGCCTATTTTTTTTTAATAATTACATAATTTACATCATATAATGTTCTACCTATTCGGTATGGGCCTTTATACAACCTACTTAGTCTTATACTTCTATTTGTGGTCCGGCCTAACTAATTTGTGGCTAATACGGCGCATAGAGTATAATTAAATTTAATTATGGTGTGAACACTGTGCTTTATTATATTGTTTATGGCATTATGTGTCAAACCAATTCTTATAATGAAAACTATGCTTTACTTTTGACAAGGTTTTGACACTGTCCTTTTTTGTATTATCTGTGGGACTACGTGTCAAATCAATTCTTATAATGAAAACTATGCTTTACATTTGACAAGGTTTTGACACTGTCCTTTTTTGTATTATCTGTGGGACTACGTGTCAAACCATTTCTTACCATGACAACTATGCTTTCAAAGCATTTATTCGCCTTAGGGGCTTAAAAGACTTTTCTATAAATTTTTGTCTGTTACTGACGAAGTCCAAGAGGCTGGCAACGTTGGCCACGCATCGAAGAAATGATTATTGGATATGCGATTAAGGCATAGGCACAAGCCAGGGTATTAGTATAGGTTTCTTAAAGTAATAGTCATAACTGAAACCGACTTTGCTAACGGGGCATAGCCTTTGCAAAGGATGTCGAGTTGACATCATTGGTCCAGTTTATGTCTGATGTTTAAAATAATAAATGCATTTATAATGATAAACCCTGGTGCAAGCTCTATGAATAGGATTAGAAATTCGATGCGATCCAGCCTTTCCTTCTCTGGCCTGATAAACGCACGAGATCGAAACATTGTATCATATTTGAATTTTTGAGATTAAACCCCATCCGGGTCGATGTGAGTTGACGCATCATTCTTGTGTTGGGAGGACGCCTTGTTCCTTTTTTAGGGTTTTGGTCAAGGAGGTTCAAGCATGACGGCGTTGATTTGTTAGTGCGTATGTGCACGTCAGCTGAAGTTAAAAGCACATATCGGAGCGTCCGATAACTCGTTTGTCATGATTAAGCCTTCCCCTTTTAAGGGTCGTACCTCAATTGTAAATGTGATTTCCCTATTAGGTAAATGCTCGGGTTAGGGTAAGGTAGGATTCATGTAACCTTTCAAGTAATACCAATTGCCAGTATTTTTATAGGCAAGTAGGTTGCCTTCTAGTTAAGCAGAGTCCTCACAGTACTATGTACCAACTGTAAATCTACCATTTACTGTACCTATGTGTCGTTCGTTGACTTCAGTGTGCCCTGGCAGTTGAGTGTGTCATGCTCTCTCTAATGTCTCTTTGTTGGTGGCACATGTGTTGGATCATTCGGTTCCCTTCATGATGGTTGAGCTGAGTGGTGCCGATCCATGTGTCATGTTCGTGAGCGGGCGCCATCAGTTGGGATTAGTCATATCTTAGCTGCCTCCGCCTGTTTTTAATTACCTATTTATTGTATTTTTAATTGTTTGTTTTACTCTAGACGCTTTTAAGTGCGTTTTTTTTTACATCATTCTCACATATAAATGTATTTTTCCTACAAGATTATTGTAACCAAATACGTGTAAAACACTTTTTTTTTTTTTAAAGATTAAATGTGGAGTTTCTTGTCCGTTCTTTTCCGTAATAAGCTACATTTCCGAATGGACGGTATAATCAATTATTATTACATAATATTTTTTTTTGACGTTCGAAATTGGCCTAATTGAATAAAGAAATTTTGATTTGATTTGATTTTGATTTGATATATATGAGGGGTACTTACGCGTACCACGCAGATCTACGCGAGACACAATGGCTTTTTAACCCCCGAAGGAAAAAGAGGGGTGTTATAAGTTTGAGGTGTGCTGCTGTGTATCTGTGTATCTGTGTGTCTGTCTGTGGCATCATAGCGCCTCAACGGATGAACCGATTTTGATTTAGTTTTTTTTTGTTGGAAAGGTGACTGTGTCGAGAGTGTTCTTAGCCATGTTTAAAAAAAAACGGTTCAGCCGTTCAAAAGTTATGGGCGTTTTACTGTTTGAATCGGGATGTTTTCGCAAGATAAATGTGTCGGGGGTTTTTTAAATTTTGAAATTTTACTTGTTATGTGTTTCAGTTGTTTTAGGGGATAAGTAAGCGACGTGATTTGTTTTATGAAACCACGTGAAGTGATTTTTACAAACAAAATTGAAATACGTTCATCATCATCATCATCATCATTTCAGCCGAAAGACGTCCACTGCTGGACATAGGCCTCCCCCAGAAATACGTTCACATGGACGCAATGTAATGCCATTCGAGCGATTCACACTTAAAAAATTCTTAGAAATTACAGAGCGCGATTCCTCTATTGACGCAATTAAATTGCGTGGTACTATTAGGAAGGTATCTAGTGCCTAATAGTGGTAGATAATTTATCTTACTGTGGAAAATCCGTTTCATTATCTTACATTTTCATAACAGTTTGGAATGTTTTAATTTTTTTTTGAAGGTTCGTGTTTATCCACTATCTCACCTGGTGGTAAGCGTTGAGCTGGTCGACGGTAAGCGATAAGCTTGCCTAGAAGTAACCTTTTTACTCTTGACTTAAAGACCCCGAGGTTATAGCTATCGGTAAACACAGACTCCGGCAGGGAATTCCACTCCTTAGCTGTACGCATAATGCAAGTATTTCAAAAACGTTTAGTGCATATAAGTGGGATGTCCACCATGTACAGATGGCGTATAGCCGTACATGTTTAGTCCAATGATGAAACGGGCTAGGCGAAACTAGATCATGCAATTCCATCGCATATTCCCCGAAACGAAACCGATAAAAAACCGACAATGCTCTGAATCTTTGACTCGACCAGTGTCTCGTTGCCGATAAGCTTTATGGCCCGTTTTTCGATCGACTCTAGTGCATCAAGCTGGTATTTGGCAAAACCGTCCCAGAGATGAGAACAGTATTCCATGCAAGATCGAACTTGCAGCTGTTCTGGCGTGAAGTACCATCTCACCTTCGCAAGGATCCCCAACTTTTTGGCAGCCAGTTGAGCCTTTGCCTCAATATATGGCCCAAAATTGAGTGTCGATGTCAACGTTACTCCAAGAAGACGACTCAAGACGGTCCGTTACCGGTACGGTTCCACCTCGGAAAGATGGAGCCGGGGGAAATTTGCTCTTTTTAGCGGAGAAAAGACACACCTGTGTTTTAGCGGCATTGAACTTCACCAGATTGGCATCGCCCCATTCGGAGACTGCCTCCAAGGATAAGCTCAAACGCTCCACCATGGCCTCACGGAGAGACCGGAGCTGAGGCCCAGTAGCCCGTGCGTTGGACAAGTATCTCTCTCCAATCCCAAATTACAACAAAGCTTAGGCAACACTTAGATAATTGGGATTTACCAACATTTTTCTTACTAGCAACAAAACAATTTTTGTTTGCTATAGTTTATTTTTTAATAACTAAAGTTTAGCAACACTTGAATGATAATAAGAATAACGTTTTAGTTTCTTACTTATTTTTTCAATCTTCAGGAATACGCTCCAAAAGTTTCAGATATGTACCTGTAACAAGAAAATGAAACAATTAGATCTTTGTTTTCCAATCCCCAATTTCATTAAAACTAGTTTCTAATAATTTCTTAGATTTTTTTTTTCGTATTCTTCGCAGCAAACCCTTTCATTTGATAATGGGTATCATGGCAGTGCACAAAAAATAACTAGTTCGCCATCTAAGGCCGTCCGCCATAATGGATTTAACATGACGTCACTTACCTAACCATGCATTGTCATCTATACCAATATTATAAAGAGGAAAGATTTTTTTGTTTGTTTGTTTGTTTGTACCGAATAGGCTCCAAAACTACTGGACCGATTTTAAAAATTCTTTCACTGTTGGGAAGCTACTCTATCCCCGGGTGATATAGGCTACTTTTTATCCCTGTATTCCCACGGGAACGGGAACTACGCGGGTGAAACCGCGAGGCGTCCTCTAGTCCAAAATAAAAGCGAATGCAAAATTTCATCTTAATCTGTTGAGGATAACTGCTTTAAAATTCAGTTGCAAGATTTGACCCGAAGACACCTACATACATACCAGTGGCGGTAGCTTCATAGAAGCCCAAAAGCCTGGCTTGCCTTACTAAAATGCTCGATAGAGAATCAATATCAAACCTGAACTATTTAAAAGTTCGCGCGCTTAATTCTTATCAAAATAACACAAAGTATCTACCTATGCCACACTACTTCACATAGCGATTGGTCGCGCGCAGAGTTTCGCATTTGCAGTTGTAGCATCTACATATAGCTATCTCGCTTACACGCACCGGCTTTTACCGGGCTTTCAAATACTATATCTGTCTCTTTCGCACTTATAGCGATGTGTCGTATAACGAGTTAGAAACTTGTGCGTCTTTGTAGACGTTCAGTTTGAAGATTTAAGCAGGGCTTTGCATGTGAAGTTGTACGCGTATCCGTGACCTTGTCACCTTGCCAACTCTGCAGTGTTGCCGTTTTAGCGACGTTGTGAGATCTTGGAGATTTTTAACGAGTTTGGTGACTTTTTTAAGATTTAGCAAAAATAAAAACCAGCGACTTTTGAAAATAACGAATATAAATATTCAAGCAATATCTTAAAAATAAAAAATTTGCGACATCTAGCTAGATTTTTCATATAACTGGCGACTTATTTTTGCCAAATGACAACACTGCAATGACCCGAGTGCAACTCACTTCAGTTCATATCTCTTAGTACACGGTTACCAACTTAGGGATTTTGTCCCTAAATTTAGGGACTAGAAGTGTTAAAAGGGAAATTTTTGGGGACTGGAATATTTTGGGGATTTTTTTAGGGATTTCGAACAAAACTTACCAAATCGAAAACAAAGCGTGTGTTTTCTGTTTTGTGCGTAGAAAGGAACGCACGATATGTAATTCATATCCCCTAAAAAGGTACATAGTATCATGATGGTACGATTTTCCTTATAAATCGGGATTATGGATCGTGAGTAAAACTTAATCATACTGTGGACACGATCAAGAACTTCATCGTACATATGTATGACTTCAAAAATGAGACGTCAAATGAAAGGAGCAACAGGATGATGATGTGGTTCTAGAAATAATTAACAAGTTTGCATAGTTGTATTTTTCATTTTTTTTTATCAACTTAATATGTAACGTTATATTTACCTACGAAATAATTTAGGTACTAAATAAGTATGTAGGTATAACACATATAAAATTCTATTTAGGGATTTTTAGGGAAATTCGGAAAAATTGGGGAATATTTTTGTTTATAACACAACAACACAGGTAACACTGTCTTAGTAGTCTGTGCCATTGTCATTGTCAGTTTCATTTGCTTGAGTGGGAAAAGTTAGAGTTTTTTGTGTTTTCTTAGATTTTCTCGGTGATACAATTGTTTTGGTGACTTACCTACAACAATGGAGGTAATTGTACCTTGTGAGGATTTAAAATGCGTTCAAGTTTTGATTGGCGAAGATAAGGTAAAATCTTTAAACTTTGCTCAGAAAAAACAGTTAATTTCTTCATTAAAACCGACGCCTAATCTGTCTATTTCTCAGACTAGTAAATCGCATAAACGAAAATTTAATAGATCAGTGTATAAAACTAGTTGGATTGTTGGCTGTTCGCACACTAATAAGTTGTATTGCTGGTGCTGCATATTTTTTTCGAATGAAGATTCCGTTTGGAATACATCTGGTTATAATGATTTAAATAACATATCTGGCGCCATTAAAAGGCACGCAAATTCCCATAAACACCTGTGTGCAATGGTTTCTTTCGGAAATTTTGGTAAACAACGAATTGAGACATCTATATCACGCCAGATATCTGAGGAAATTTCAAAATATAACACGCGCGTTGATAACAACCGTAGTGTATTTCAAAGATTAGTCGATATTGTTTGTCATTTAGCACAACAAGAACTTCCTTTAAGAGGTCATGATGAGTCCAAAACTTCATTAAATAAAGGCAATTTTTTAGAACTGGTCTCGTTAATTTCAAAATACGATGTCGTTTTAGAAAAGCATATGCAGCATCAGGAAACTGACAAACCGGGGCCGAGTTATTTATCTAACAAAATTCAAAACGATATTATTCATTCCGTAGCCGATGTGATGCAAACTTGCATCGATTACGAAGTTAGGCATACAAAATTTGTTTCAATTATTATTGACGAAACCCCCGATGTTAGTCATAGAGAACAACTGTGCTTGATTCTGAGATATTATTATAAAAATGAAATTCATGACCGTTTTTTGGGCTTTCTTAATGTTTCGGAAAGTCGCACAGCAGACTCACTCTCTAATATTATTTTAGAATTATTGAATAGACATGATTGCATCGCTAAATTAGTAGCGCAAAGCTATGACGGTGCTAGTGTAATGTCTGGTGTAAGAAATGGAGTGCAACAAAAAGTTAAAGATGTTTGTCCACAAGCAATTTACATTTGGTGTAATGCACATATTTTGGCCTTAGTGTTGTCTAAATCATGCAATAGAATTCAGGAGGTTAGTTTATTTTTTTCAGCCCTTCAGGCTTTGTGTAATTTTTTTAGTAATAGTACAAAACGAGCTGCTTTTTACGATACTCATTGCAGCAAAAAATTGCCTAATGCTCCCGCAACTCGTTGGACATACATGTCGCGAGTTGTAAACACGGTTTTTGAACAAAAAATTAAACTTATTGAGTTGTTTTCTGATCTGTGCGACAATCCACAGAACTGGGACGGGGATACGATTTTAGCTGCGGAGAATTTTGAAAACACTTTGCGATCTTTTAATTTCAATTTTTTTCTTTTTATTTTTCATCGGATATTTGAAAAAACTGACTGCTTGTACAATATTCTACAAAAATCACAAGTTGATGTCGGTTATTGTATTAATAAAATAAAGGATTTTCAGGCATGGTTACGTGCTGAATTTCAATCCGAATTTGATCAAATTTATGAGAATACTTTGCAAAATAACTCGGCTCCTCGTTTGAGACGCAACGTACGCTGTGCAAAAACGGAATACAGACGACTTTTTGTAGAAGTAATTGATAACATTAATACCGAAATTACTGACCGATATTCTGAAATTTATAAATTAAAGTTTTTCCAACTGCTCAACAACAAAAAATTTGACAATTATCACTCACATTTTCCTACAGAGGAATTAGATTCATTATTTGACATTTATGCAAACTATTTCGACAAACAAACATTAAAAAGCCAATTGATTTGCTTGTATTCTAGTCCTGATCTGAAAGATCGTAATGTTTTCGAATTAATTGATTTCATTCATGAGAATAACCTCGAAGATGCCTTTCCCGAGCTGTTAAAGTTAGCGTATCTTGTTGTAACTATTCCGGCTACCAGTTCTTCCGCGGAACGTGCTTTTTCGTCTCTTAAACGTATCCATACCTATCTGAGAAATACACAAGGTCAAGAGCGTCTTTCCGAATTATCAATGATAGCTATTGAAAAACAGTTGTTGGTAGAATTAAAACGATCACCAACATTTTACTCTGATGTAATTAAATCATTTCTTAAGAAAGATAGACGATTCCAATTAGAATATAAATAATTTATTTAAATTCCTTTTTACATTCTATCTAGCTATTTTTTAACTTTCGGTTTTGTTTTTTTTTTCGTCTGTAACCTGTTAGTCCTGTTACGAAGCAAGCAACTACTTACCATTACTTTGTTCCCTCAAGCAATGAAGCAAACCAAACGGCTTTTTTAAAAGCCACCGGAGGTATGCAATTGCTGATATGTTTATTATATTCAATCTAGCACTAGCATGCCTTCAGTGTGCTTTGGTTACCTCATTCACCGCACGATGGCGTAGAGCTAAATTGTATAAATAATGGGTGGCTTGCTGCAAATTTGTCATTCAACATTTCGTCACTCAACCATCAGCAGCAAGCCACTCCTGGGAATAAATTAAGAAACAAGAAGCCCGAAGTTTTACTCATCAATCAACAATTCAACATACATACAGTCCACCCTGACCCAGTAGTTTATGAGAAAATTGCGATGATACATATGTAGGTACCTACATACACAGACGAAAAGATTTTTTTTTTTTTTTTTTTTTTTTTTTTTTTTTTTGAAATCTTTTTAAATTTTAGTGGGCTTGCCTTATTTTGAAACCCTAGGCACGCCACTGATACATACATACATTGCAAATTAATTAAAAGCTTGTTAAAACAAACACTCATCTTCACACATCTTACTATAAAATGATTAAAGTCGTGACAATCTAAGAAGTCGGATTTGACAGCTATAAAAATACGTTTTACAAGTTAAACTTGATGCTTACGAATGATACTCCTTGTTATAGTGTATGGGTAGTATAGTAATTAATTAGGATTATGAATTTGATTTTTCGTAGACGTTCATACAAAGTTATCTCTTTTGACGACGTCGACTTTCATACAATTTTCATGAGTATCTCTAATTTTTAACCGACTTCCCAAAAAGGAGGAGGTTCTATGTTCGACTTCAAGTTTGTTTTTTTTTTTTTTTTTTTTTATGTTCACCGATTACTCCGTCAATTGTGGACCGATTTTGAAAATTCTTGCAATCGCATGTCTGTTTGTTATGTTCAAGTTTCATGAAATCTATTCTGGCGAAATAGTTCCCTTACTAACATGCCTATTAGGTACGTACAACTAAAAAGTAAAAAAATAAAAAAACTTTTTGCAAAAAAATACTACCGACTTCCAAATACAGAACTACAAAGTGAAAAATAACTTAATTTTTTGAAGTCGGTGTCCATAACGCAAAAAAATGGTACCTACGAAAGACACCGACTTCAAAAAATTAAGTTATTTTTCACTTTGTAGTTCTGTATTTGAAAGTCGGTAGTATTTTTTTGCAAAAAGTTTTTTTTTGTAACTGTAACCCAAAGTAGCAAAATTTTGTCTATAAAATTAATTATTTGGCTATTGATGATACATAAAAATGATGTGCTACATGATTCAAGTACTCATTATTACCTACAAAAAAGTCTGCGAGAGAATATATCTCACTATCATAGTTAAGCCACAATAGCGGCTTTTGCATTATAAAATTTTATTAAATCGCCGTGGGTAGGTATGTGGGTAGGTAGGTAGGTTAGATAGGTAGGTGGTAGTTAGGTAGATAGCCAGTTGACGGGAGCGAAGCTGCGGGGGTCAGCTAGTCTATACTCTATACCAATATTATAAAGAGGAAAGATTTTTTTGTTTGTTTGTTTGTTTGTACCGAATAGGCTCCAAAACTACTGGACCGATTTCAAAAATTCTTTCACCGTTGGAAAGCTACTCTATCCCCGGGTGATATAGGCTACTTTTTATCCATGTATTCCCACGGGAACGGGAACTACGCGGGTGAAACCGCGAGGCGTCCTCTAGTGAGATATAAAAAAACAATGTATGATGGAATTGTTCCTTTTTCATAGGTCTACAGAAAAGTCCGCGATGGCATAATTATGTCTATCTTTCAATGATAGCTTACTATACCCTCTGCTATCCGTGTCTCTGCTACTCGGAGCGGGTCACTAGTTTAATATAAATTCTTAACCAATAAACCCAACAGCCAAACAAGTATACTACAGCTTTCAAATTAAATAAAACACTCTCACGCTCCCGAAAGGGCCCTTAACCGACCTCCACTATCAAATAGAGTGAAAGCAAGTTCCCGTAATAGTGGCCATTTTAATTATACGTGAGAAGGACCAAAGGCTTTCACCTTTTTTAGGGTACCGCACTGAAATGGTTAAAAGGTCTGTCGGTTTGCGCTACAACTCCTTATTTAAGAAACTACTAAAGATATTGAACTACTAAAAATACTGAGGATTTTAATTGTATAAACAATCCTGTTCCATCTTATACAGAGTGTAACCGAGACCATGAAATTCCTGAAATAGATTAAACTCGTCGCTAGGAACAAATTTTACTATTGAAAAAAACCCTGAGTCCCGAAAAAATTAGCTGGTACATTTTGTCGAGTTATGCAAATACAATTAATGTACGGGGCAGCTGATATTTTTTACCATTTTGAGTTTATTCGTATTTTCTTACTTATGACTATAATGAGCCCTTTTCAAAAATCGCATTGCTTCTGTTAAACATGGTAGAACAAATGTTTTATTCATATCCAGGTGCATGGAACGGAACCCTCGGTAGGCATGTGCAACCCACTCTGTGCCGGCTTTTTTAATAAACCATCGTCGGTGTCGGCTTCTGATTACTGAAATTCTCTCGCCTTTTTTGAGGGGAATGACCTGTGGTGCTGTGGTTTTGTGGCGGGATTTGATTGTCATATTATTAAAGGATTCTATGTGAGAATTGTTAATGTCCAGTTTAATAGAAGAATGAATTAATGAATTTTAATATAAAAGCCTAGAAAAACTGGTCACTGTTGGAAATCTCGAAGAGAAAAGCACAAGGCAGATCGCCACGTCTTCAAGCAAATTTCAGCTAGTGGTAATGTCTACTTTTGACCGAAATCGAGGCAGATTGTCCGCTTAACCAGGTCCAGTGACCGACTAAACTATGAGGAACCGTTTGAAGAAGATGAAGAAGTAGATGAATCTTAAAAAGTTATCTAGGTAGGTATGTAGTTAATTTATACCAACAATCGTGGGGAATTGTCGACTTCTCTGTATGAGAAGAAGTCTTTGCCCTGCAGTGGGACATTAAGTTACAAGCTGGTATTAATATTAATAAATGATAAAAAAATTATGATATATGATTTCATTTCTGGAAGTTGGTTTGTACAAAAACTTTTACATGTAGATCATATTTTGTAAAACTAGATGAGGTCGGCGTTTGATTCTACGATGTAAAATGCGACAGTGTGACGTTTTATGCATTTTAAAGTGTTTGTTTAAATTAAAAGCAAATATTATTTTATATTTCTTCTCTTTCATCTTTTACGTAGGAGTGCAATAAAATGAAATCTTGCTGATTGTGACTTTAACTTAATATTGTCTCTGTAAACTGAGAACTTCATATAAGGAGCAGGTGCCAGTTCAAAAAAAACTTAACTTTTATTATAACAAGGTAATAGTAGATTATGCACCGAGGGGCTAAAGTTGTGTCTTATGTCACGGGCGTCATATTGAATCACGAGCGCAATGAAGGATTCGGGATTTAACTCACGAGCAAAGCGAGGGAGTTAATAAAAGAGTCCTGAATGCAGCGAGGGATTCAAGCTAGCCCAAGGCAAATACACCTTTAGCCCAGAGGAGGATACTCTACTTTTTACACCTACTGTGAGAAAATAATAGCCATAGTACGAAAAACAAAGTATTTATTAAATAAACAAAAAGTAAGAATAACATATTCAGAACTTGATAAAATGTGATAAATCGACTGTAGTACAGAAAGGTTTTATTATTTATTTATTTAATCACAAAATCCACAGCAATCTTTGCGCAGTTTACTTAAAATAAATTAACTAATGTTACAGCCAATTACTATTACGGTATTACGGCGCGGTACGGTATTTGTTATTATTAATGCCAGTTTTAATGTTATTCCATTCCTTTTAAAAAATGGTTCGTAGTTATCTAATTATTCTTACAATATTATGTCTTCGAAAACATAGCAACGATATGACGAAGCAGTCGTTATGATTTTGTAGGAAATCGAGAATATCATCCACGTGTAGTAAGGGTATCGAGAATAGCTTTCCTCTTTCTGGCACCAAAGGGTGTTTGTTAGTATTATACTGCCAATTTAGCTGAGCATGTGAGATTCCAAATTCAAATCACATTATTGATCAGCGGGTCATAATGAAATCCAATACAACATTATTGACCGGCTGTGCCCCCGGCCACTAATGACTCACTTTAGGTTAAGGTTGCTTGACATATAATTTGACATTTTCGAGCAGGTGGTGTGAAAAAATATTTATTGGGTAACGGAGTACCTTATCGCACGTTATAGTTATGATTTGTTTGCGGGCTGAGGGGCTAGATCGAAAAAAAATAACAATGGAAAAATCGACACCAAAAACCGTTATTTCAGTTTCGTCATATTTTACAAAAGTGAAAGACTGTTAATATAATTAATCGAACTCCGTTCCAACCGGCTCCATAAGACACCTCTCTCTTTTTCTTTGAAAAACGTAGGCTCTGCAAGCAGAAACGGTTACGAAAATTATTTTACAGATAGAAAGCTACAAGCCATATCTATGCTTTTAATCACATGTATGAGTACTATGTACCAACTGTAAATCTACCATTTACTGTACCTATATGTTGTTCGTTGACTTGTATGTGTCCTGGCAGTTGAGAGTGTGTCATACTCTCTCTAATGTCTCTCTGATGGTGGAACATGGTGTTGGATCATTCGGCTCCCTTCATGATGGTTGAGCCGAGTGGTGCCAATCCATGCGTCTTGTTCGTGAACGGGCGCCATCATTTGGGATTGGTCATAACATAGCCGCCTCAACCTGTTTTTAATTACTTATCGTATTACGTGCAAGTATTTTAACATCGTTCTCACAGATAATTATGTAATTAACCAACAATAACGATGTAATTTTTTTTGTAATTAAAACCGATTGAAAAGAATGGCAATGGAGTTTCTTGCACATTCTTCTCCATAGAGACGTACTAAAGCCTGCGATTGTACAACTAGATTCATCTTTTGTTTGACAAGTCCAAAATTGACTATAAATGTTTTAGTTAATATAAAATATTTTGTTTGATTTGAAAAAATGCAATGTTCCTGTGGGAATGGCCACGGAAGCAATGCAGCGGGGAAAATTAGTGATAAATAAAAACAAAAAACAAAGTGAAACAAGTTTATATATTTATTTCTTTACACAACAGACTGCTTGATAGTGGTGCCGACACAGAGAATCCTAGATGGAGCTTGTTGAATCCAAGTCTTAACGTATTTGAATTTGTAAAGCCAATCCGTCACCTAGATTTGGGAGGATTTCGGAATCAACTGAAATATGTATATTATTTCTATGTGATGTATGTGTGTCTGAGTATTTGTGTCAAGAGTGTCCTTTAATCAAGAAGAGGACATGAGTAAGAATATTTTTGAAAAATAATAATGTTTATTTAGTTTGGCAATTAAGGTTCAATATAGTTAAAAGTATCAAACTGTCACATAGGTAGACCTTGTCGTTAAAGTGATACTCAACCTTAAAGTGATATACAATAAATTTCCCTGGTTTTTACTTGAAATTACAGGCAATCTTTTCCTTATTTCGTGTCACCGAGTCGATATATTTTTAACTCCCTTTGTCTGTCTGTGGTATCATAGCACCTAAGCGGATGAACCGATTTTTACATAGATTTTTGTTTGAAAGGTGACTTTGTCGAGAGTGTTCTTTGCTATGTTTGAATAAAATCGGTTCGGTCGTTAAAAGTTATCCGCATTTTACTCTTGGAATCTGTCTGAAGCGTGTCTACTTCTAGGTATATTATATGTAGTTTAAAAAGCATGAAATAAATATTGAATTAAAAATTTATAAAACCCCCGACACAAAATCTCTAAGAAGCAAAAAATGCGTCTCGGTCCCGCTAAGTAAATAAAATAAACTGCTGTACAAGTTGGCGGTTCCTCGACGCGAGTACGAGGCTTATATATTTGCTTTTTAGAGGTTTTGTGTCAGGGATTTTTTTTATTCTCGGAAATGGTTAGAAGACTAATACTCCTCCTAACTTTTAGTAATATATTTATTAATATACATCAACATCATCACTTCAACCTATTCACTGTAATAAACAAATGATCAACACTTTGACGGGTCTTGTGTAACACACACTTACACATAATAGCAACTTCACCAATCTATAAAATGCAACACAAAACCTCTAACAAACCACAGTACACTCTCAGAAAAGCCATAAAAATTCCACCCATGACCTCAGAACTCCAGAATCCGAACTAACATAGCCAGAGAGCCAGTAGATAATCTTGTTACCGCAACCCAGGAGGAAGTTTTAAGAGCTGCACGCACCATCACTTTACTTGTTAGCTTAGCTCCTGAACTATAAATTTCACTACACCTAACTTAATTTAGTGCCAGTGGGACTCTAGCTGATGTTCAACTTGAAAGTTTTACAACTGAGAGTTTGTTTTATTTATGGATTTGAAGTTGGACTGGTGGGTTAAAGGACTGGCCTAATTGGGTTGACTCTTGGGGTGATTTTATTGATTTTCAACTGATTTGTGATTTCAATAGATTATCCTGCTGCTTCACTCACTTTGCAATGGGGGCTACCGTGTTTAAATTTGCCGCTAGGCGCTGGTGTAGAATGAGGTCTTCAAAGTGTCAAATTGCATAGATTTTTGGCTTTTAGCATGTGTGTTTATTTCGATTTTATTATAATTGTGAATATTTTCCAAATATGGCTGATTAAATTAGGGACGGGTATGACCAACTACTGCTTTCTGCATTATGTTGCAGAAAGTTTCACCAACCATTTTTTTTTTTTAATGTGGTTGCACAAAACTACGGCATACTCAGTATTATATTTAATGGCACTTCTATGGCATTAGAAATTATTTTAATTCAAACTTTGCTTCCGTGCGCGTTATAACAACGTATAACAGCTATATTTAAAGACCTTACCCGCCAGTGGCGCCAACCGGTGGGCACAAAAATGGAAGCCTTCATTAATTCACAAGAACTGTGAGTTTGCCAGAAGTAGCCTATGCCACTCAGCAATAGTTTCGCTAAAAGAAATTTGACATTTGCATGTGTCAATTTTGTCTTAGAGAAAAAAAAAACGGAATTCATAAGAAAATCTTTTATATAGGTATATGGTTTTTGACGGTAACAGAGACCTATGATTCTATCATCGATACCGTGGCGATAGCGATTGAAAAATCTCAAAAATTTTGAAACGTCAAACGCATACAAAATGGCACGTTACCAATCTACTGGATTGGTAACGTGCCATTTTGTATGCGTTTGCATTTTGTTTTCGCCATCACTGCTATCGAATGACCCCTAGAGCCTCAGATCGGTATTAAAATTAACCAATGATAATCACAAGGCAGCTTTAGTCCCTCCATAGACCTTCCGCTTACTGCTATGACATAAATACCGCAACCTCGTAGTCCCAGTAAATCATAACAAATAGTTTGCAACCACAACTATGTTCCACAATATTCTAACAACTTGTGAACGTACAAATAAGATCACTGCTGGCCTTCACAAATGCCTGAGTAACTTTATAGGTAGAAGGTTATTAAGATTAATTTTGCAGACCTTTTAAAAGTAATGATATTTCCAGTACCTAATTTATAGTCAGGTCAGCTTATATGACTGCGAATCAAAAATCCTTTTTATTTAGCCTGGTGAAATGCTCATGCATACTGCGCTACCACGGGGAGATAGCGCAGTTATGTGGGACTCGAACCCACTAAAACACCACGGTGTCCTCCTGTACCGCTTATGGCGGGAACACGGGCACGCGTTAGCACTCATCGCGAACCTGCTGCGGCTGTCCGTCACCGGACCCTCCTCTGGAGTGTACCCCCCATCACCGGCGCACCAGAGAACATTGTACACCGTGACCGCCCCAGGGACCAAACAAGCACATGGGTGACAGACGACCCCGTGTATGGCACCATTGGTCCCCCTGATACAGGTCTGGTCAGTGGCCCCGCCACCGACTTTGCAGCCTCAGGGGATAGGGACTTCCTCTGCGGCCCCACCGATTCCGCCATCAGATGGCGGCGACCACGTCCAGGCTGCGGAATGTAGGGAGAGCGGTGCACCGTAATACCGGCACTCCTCTCCCGCCGCAGCCTCCAAACCTCAGCCGTGATATCGTATGGGACCTGGGATGCTCCACACGACGTTACGAAGTTGCGATGTCACCTATACCAAGCGGCACCACAACCTACTTTTTGGCCGCTACGTCGTCGGCTTAATCGGCAAAAGCCCTGACGAGCGGCCCCTCCTCGTATTCCTCTTCGCTTCACCGTGGGTGACCAAACCACGGCTACTGAGCCCCCCCGCTTTGACAATATGAACACCCACCGAAGAGGAGTTCCAGAGGCCCTAGACACTTGTCTTTTTTGTCACTTGACATTCTATCATCGAAAGCGTGGCGATAAGGATTGTCAAAAAGGCATATTGTATGGGATTGACAAGCGATATCAAAAAATCACGTGATCAATCAAATTTTGTCATTTCGGCTATCGCCTTCGCTGACATCGAATGGCACTTGTATAGAGCCTCTTGACCTTATGCTTAGTAGGCTAGTCCTTTCAGAATGGCTGCCACTCCGTCACCGAAATACAGTCAAGGGAATATTAATATCTATTCACTTCCGGGTGTGTCCCGGGAGACTGAAATTTGACATAACACAACACTGGAGAATGGAAAGTAGTTAGTGTTTTTAAAAAATATTAAATCCTCAGAAGCGATGCATGTTGCTGAAAGTTGGTGCAAGTGAAGAAATAAAATAAAGGAGAAAGTTTTAAAACCATGATGGTTTTAAAACGTTAATAGTCACAACCCCTAGCATTGGCGGAACGACGCAAGGAGGAGACGTTTTTCAATATGTTCCATTCAGCAGCCTTAAACTACACATAGAAGGCACAACATTAATATTTTTCTAACTTATTACACTCTTGTATAATCCAATTACCATATCCCTTTTATCTATAATCCGAGACCCGAATGTACCCGAAGACTAAGGTTCGTGAATGATCGGAATGCCGACCAAAGCCGAGAGAGATTGAAATTCGGCATTTTTCACAATCCCCACCTCGTGATGTACCTGTGATTCATTTAGGCAAATATGTAGCGTATAAATAAAGAACCCCTTTTATGTATGCCAGTTATTTAGGGTAGGATTAATTTTAGCCTGAAAGGAGAGATGAGATTAGGTAAAAGTCGTGGTCTGGCGTTTTTAAGCAGAGCAATGTCATCTGAAGAATTTGTGGATTTTTCTTATTACATTTTAAATCTGACTATAGAAGGCTGGTACGGTTTTTCTAAGACTTTGAATTATATTACAAATTGAATTATATTTTTCAGCTCTTTTTCAATTTTAACGCTCTTTAATTTTGGAAAAAGGCTTTTGAAAACTGTAAAATATTTCGACCAAAATAGCGTGATCGTGATGAAAACCGAAAGAGAAAAATAAATCGTGTCTCCAATGGCACTGGCCACCGTAAAAAAAAATACTTCCATACACACTTTATCTCCTATTTAACGTCTAATCTTAATTTTAAAAAATCCGAAAGTCCTTCTTAGTGCTCATCTTCGTTGTTGTATCGGTTTAGGAATAAAATCATCAACTTTTCAAAAATTAAACACAAGTCTGGTGGTCCTATTGGCTATTCAAAATCATTCAATTTTTATTCTATTTTTTTATTTATCGATAGGCTAGCGTTTGACCACTATCTCGCCTGATGGTAAGCGATGACGTGGTCGACGGTGAAGCACGCTTGCCTAGAAGTAATCTATTCACTCTTGACTTAAATACCCCAGTGTTGTAGCTATCAGGAAACAAAGAATCCGGCAGGAAATTCCACTCCTTAGCTGTGCGCACAATGAAAGCATTCGCAAAACGCTTTGTACGTACACATGGGTGGGATGTCCACCATGTACCGGTGGCGAATTGCCGTACGTCTTGTTGGCCGATGATGGAAAGGACTAGGCGGAATCAAATTGCGCAGTTCCATCGCACACTCCCCGACACTGGCCACTCGGCATCGATTCAATCACTAAAAGCAGCTAAAGCACGTTTGACAATTTATCACATTCATTTACGATCCATTCCTGAAGCTGGGTCTGCCGCGTGATACCCATTCAAATCCCCATCCCATTCAATTAGCCAGGTAATGCCTAGAAAAGATTTCGAAAATTAGAAATTCTAACTCCACGAGGCTGGTGTCACACGAAATTAGCATTGCATTAGTATCGTGGTCTGATTCTAAATAATGTTGAAGTGGTTTTACTTAAATGTGTGGTAAGCCTAACTGAAAGTCGTAAAGAACATTAAGTGGTTAGACATCAAAAGTGTAATGTACTTTAATTAAGAAAACTGCATGTGTGCAACGTACTCGTACATACTTATCTAAAAATACGAGATTTTAACACGAGCGATGTAGCCAATTTCGAAAGCTGCATGCGAGTGTTTAAATAAAGCCTTTTTATGCGAGACACGAACGATTCTTATTCCACTACCTGATGAGCTTACTTAATTAAATGCAAATAAGTTCCAACAACAATTTATTAAAAACATTCAGATTAAAAACCACAGACTATATACACACAGTCAACGCGCGCTTTTTGGGGAGGTAACAGGTTCAGTATCATTCTGGCGGATGGGGTAGTGGAAAAAGCGCGGGCGTAGCGGCAGAATGCGTGTACCAAAATATTACGCTCGATACCACCAGGTATTAAAACTAGGACCACACGCTCAGGAGTCGCAGTTACATCCACTAGATCAACGAGTGCGTTGTTTGCAAACATCGCTCTTACAGAATCATTTAACGAGCCCCTATACCACAGTATAATAAGGTGCAAAACCACAATAAAATGAAAATCTCACTAAAGTGTTAGAGGTCATAAAAACAGTGGAAATAAAAATGTGTAAGGGGCCACAATTTCCCTAGTATAACGCGGGACATATTAATTTTATAGGCGGTAATAACAGAAGCTTTTATGCGCTATAATATGATCTACACAGTTTTATTGACCACCTTTGTGGTTTTCTAGGACGAGGTTGGGTAAGATTATTTCTTCCTGTTTTTTGTATCATTTTGGAAACGAGGCTCTAGAAAAGTGACTATAATCAAAAGCATCGCGACAGCTATTGGATGAAAAAGTTGTGATTGGTTGGCTTGTTTTTTGACATTAACGTGCTCAAGTCCAAGCTCCCAGACGCCCCAAACGTTACCGAACTTTTTCAACACAAAATCAGTGGTATTGAGTAGTGTTAGCATGAATTTGGAACGTAATCAATCACATTTTGTGTAGAAAGAATTCAGACGTAGGGCTTCAGGGCTCCTGCACTATTGGGTACACATATGTCAAGCTGAAGAATCATATGCCAAACTCGAGAGTTGTGATTGCTTGGCAGTTGATTGGTAGGTGTAACCAATTTTGAGTTTGAGTCGAGTATGAGCATCTAGAATACGGGCTTATGAGTTTGCTGATGCGTACTATGCGTAGGCCCACCTGGATAGACCGACAGCAGGGTGTGGATGTGGAGCCCAGAGCCGTATCACAATCAATTCTGCCCTCTGTGTCCCAAAACATGCCGCCAACATGACCTCCGCGCTGCTGTCGACGATAGCGTGTAAGTGGCGAAGTTTCGGGCCAAAAAAATCTAAATGACTGTTGGGTTGAAGAAGAAGACTATTCGTAGCGAACCTAAGAAGCAAAGTTGATATATCTAGCCAATGTGATAATGATTGTTAAAAGTTAAAAATATATGGCACTAGATGCCACCCACGGCCCCGCCCGCTCTGTATAAGTACTTCTGCCAATATCTTTACAAATTATAGCCTATGTGTTATTCTGATGTATAAGCTATATTTCTGTAAAGTTTCATCAAAATCCGTTCAGTAGTTTTTACGTGAAAGAGTAACAAAGATACATCTATCCATACTCACAACATTTCACGTTTACACTGTTCTACAAAAGTTATCAATGGAAGAATACACCACACAGAACTCATGAATATGAATGTCATATGTGTTATTTAAAAACAGGTCAACACTACACCCAATGGGACGTAAATTTTACTGCGTACATACACGCTTGCAACATCAAAGGGCTTTCCGATTCGTGCCTACTACGCGTAGCAAATCCAAGCGACAGAGTTCCTGAGGCTGTAATTTCAATATACATTTGAATTCAGAACCCAGAAATTGTGCTTGAGAATAGCTATTTCGACATTAATATATAGATAAGTAGCGTTTTACTTGACTTGGTTAGGACTCCTATAAATACGTCTACTACTAAAACACCGGCCAAGTGCGTGCCGGAATTGGCACCTTTGAGTTTCCGTACCAATTTATCATCATCATCATAATTTCAGCCGATGAACGTCCACTGCTGGATCGACTGGTCCCGTGCGTCTTGTATCTCCACAATCTTCACCAGGTCATCGGTACACCTAGCAGGAGGCCTTCTAACGCAACATCTTCCGGTTCGCGGTCGCCACTTCAGAACTTTTTAGCCCCATCGCCTGGCAATCGCCGTCAATTTATCAATGTATTTGTTAGTTGTGTCTTGTTTGTTTGTTTTTTATATACGTAATAATAAACATTATCACCTTATTTGAAGTTCAATGGGAAGTTAAAAAAAAATGAACAAAATGTGTGACAGACGATGCACGCACATTGAGCTGCATATAAAGCTTGTTGTCCCAAAATACTTAAACGACATGAGAATCTTTCCATAAAAGCCATCCAAAATCTTTCCATGACACTCATGAACTTCTTCACTATCGCTCTCAAAGAGACGTAAAAACTTGTTCCTTCCGATACGAAGGTTATACCGCCTCGCGAACTTTATCACTGTAAGGGCTATAAAACCGAGCCTATATAATTTATAACTATATTAGAATTACACTCGCGTTGAGAATCGTGTGAAGTTTTGGAGTAAGAGTGATAGTAGGCAATATGTTTTGATACTTTAAGCATTTTTTTTGTGTGAGGAAGGATATGAAAGAAAAGGAAGTCAGTAATAGCTTGACGGTAGACAGGATGGTCGTCTCGTGCAGCAACAGGTACTTTCTCGATGTTCTATTTTTAACTGTGGACTGTATGATGGTTATGGTTGCTGAAGCGGTACGAACTTGCTTGTTGTTTTAATAATCATTTACTTTTTCACTCACATTAGCTATAAACGTGTTTGATCTTTAAGTCAACCAGCGTAAGAGAGCGTCTGACAGGTCTTTACCACATATCATAACAGATAAACCAAAAATTATATAAAAACATTGTTTTGCCATAAACGATGGTATGGAAGAAGAAAACGTGTTGCGCCGACCCCAAGTAACATGGTACATGGGTAGGAAGATGATCATGATCATGGTATATATATCATATAATGCGCCTGGTATTCTCTTTCGGTCACGTGATTGGCCTAAGAATGCGTAATAAATTACGTTGCGGTTCTCAAACATTTTAGTGGGAACAAAGATAAAAAGAATACTATAGGTACTCGATTATTATAATTTTTAATGAATCGACATATTTGATACCTTTTGTATTTTTTTACTTTGCATATTTTTTAATTGATTGCATATTATTTTTTTGTTTAGTTCCCTAACTCGTAGGAATATGCGAGAGCCAAACCTCGTATTATGACTTTTTAATTAGGAAATTCATTCGGATGTTTACAACCGCATTTCTTCTTAATTGAAACGAACGTCAAATAAGTTAAAGTACACTTCACAAATTGAGAATATACGAGGATTTAATTTAATTCTCTATACTAATATTATAAAGGAGGGAAGATTTGTATTTTTGTATTGTGGTGTTCTGATTTACAGATCCACATTCTTTAACTATATTTACAATTCATAACACTATACAAACCATACCTTCATATATTTTGATATTTTATCAACTTTTGTAATTCATTTTTATGTTTTCTTTCTTTTGTTATCATCTGAAAAGCATACTTTTAGTTATATCTGATTGTTTTAATATCTGAAACTTAAATTATATTGTTAATTTGTAATTCTTGCAATATTTTTCTACTGTGACATTTTCATCTGACATGACATCTGTCTGTCTATTTTATTTTTCTTAAAACCATAGACCGTAACATAGGTACCATGGACTAAACCTCCTTTAAGCTAGGTTTACACTATTATAAGAGTAGCGTAGACTGACCCCTTTGTGAACCGTTTTTATTCGTTCTGGTCTTTATTTCTTAATTCAAATTTGAATTTGAAATGTAGATAGAACACAGAACGAAGAAAAACGGGCGTCAATTTTTAGTTTTGAAACGGGACTGAACGCCGAATGTCGGTTGATTTACTGAGTAATACGAAGTGGTCTTTTAAATCTAAAACTCTCTATACCTTAATATCCAGCTTGTGTATATAATATCCAGTAATAATATCTGAAGTGCACTAAAATATAAATATTGTGAGTGATATACTGTGTATGATTTTACCTACGTATCTGACTACTATCCGTTTCACTCCTGGCTGCCTGCCTTCCTACCTACTGAATGCCTACACAACTGCATACCAAACCGTGTGCCTGAAAGACCGTCGTGGTGTCTGCTCACCGGTCCCTCTCAAGCTTACCACGACTTTTGAAGAGTTCCAGTCCGTCCAGCTGCCTGCCTAACCGATTTGCTACCTACTCTACTGCCTACCTGCCCGATTGCCTGCTTGTCGTTGTGGTGCCCACTCACCCGCCTACCTCGGTCTTACCACGGCTTCCAGCCTGTCCTGCTGCCTGGTTAGCTGCCTAACTCCAGCAACCCACGTCGTGTAAAGCCGGCCCTTCTGTTCTTATTCTTAATATCCTTTTATTAAAATTTTTAGTTTATAATTATTTAATTTTATTAACGTGGCTTACGTTTAGCTCCCTCTGAGCTAAACGTAACGCTACAGTTTGGCGCCCAACTCTTTAAAATTGGGCACAACGTTTTTATTTGTACGCCCAATTTTTTTTAGAATCCACCCCATCACCCACACTCTACCTATTTTTTTAACGTGGGCTCGATTTCATTCTCTCCAAATTCTAAAAACATACTTGCACAAGTACTACTAGTAAACTAACTTTTGGTTTCTTATTCAGGCCTTCATTTCATCATCATTTTTCATTTGTCACTTTTGCTAGCACCTTTTTTTTTAAATTCTTTACTATTTATGGGTCATATTCAAAATAATTGTAATAATTATACTGTCATAGTGTCCAACCCAATTATTTTTATAACGAGATACAACTGACTAGAATTTAATAAACAAACAGATTAAATGTTTATTTGAATTTAATAAAAAACAACGAAACATTTTATATAGCTAAACAATTCATTAAAAAAAAATGAAACCAAACATTGCGTAGATTCCGTTTCATACAAGTACTCAATGTCCACGTCTTTGACTGTTAACTAAAAAAAATAATTTAATTATTAACTATTACACAAAGGTTAAAAAAAAAAACTATATTCAGAGAATACTGTTTAAACTTTCAACACTTCACTAAACAAAATATAAAATACTATTTATTATTCTTCAAATTTAATTTATTAATGAGTCTCCTGATTTTACACATATCTGTTATTCTTCTCTGTTATGCTATTTTAACATTATTTCCATGGTAATAAAGAAATTTGATATACTGGCAAAATTAGTCCACTACCTGTCACTACACGACGTAAAAATAAATGATCGCCCATTTTGTTCAATATAGTTTCTCAGCTCGTTTCGTTGTCGAAGAAAATTAGACTTTTAAAAGTAAATATTTAATGTGAGACGTTTAAAATAGCGGTAAGTAAGTTTACTGTTTTATTACCCATACTAGGAAATAACTGTATTGTGCTAATTGTTATAAATATAAAATATTCGTATAACATTTAAATTAATGTGGAAATAAATAGATTTGTAGGTTAGACACGTGCAATTAATTCATATACGTTATTTTATCCATCACTTTTTTCTGTTACGTAACAGATATGAATGATTAGGCGTTATTCACATAGTGTCATATATGAATTAATGATAATAAAATATTATTCAACTTACTGCACCGCAGGTTAGCCAAAACTTTTTTTTTTCTTTTTATTTGAAGTATGTATAGGTAGTGATAGTGGTGATGGTATTCTACTATCCCAGGTGTTTCAATTAGATCAATGTTAATTATTTATTTTACAAATGTATGCTATTTAAACTTGCCCTAATCATTCCTTTCTGTTATTTTTCTGTTACAATAAAATAATATTCATATTTGTTTCCTATCCGTAACTTACAATTATTTTGAATATGACCCTTATACCGAACCTTCTGGGCAATTTCTTTTTATCCCTCTTTGTTTTTATTTTTTCTTTTAGAGCGGTGTGCACAACTCTGAAAGCCTTATGTGCACAGAGCGGTCCCGTAACTCTGTAAAAATAAGCCAAATGCGTGGAGTCTTGTAAATATGTAAAATATTTTCACTCTCAAACTAGTTCCCTCTCAAACTAGTTACCTCTCAAACTAATTCCCTCTTAAACTTAGTTCCCTCTTCCCTCTTGTAAATATTTCCCTCTCAAGCTAGAATTCCCTCTTCCCTCTTAGACTTAGGTCCCTCTTACCTCTTCCCTCTTGTAAATATTTCCCTCTCAAGCTAGAATTCCCTCTTCCCTCTTAGACTTAGGTCCCTCTTTCCTCTTCCCTCTTAAACTTAGGTCCCTCTTCCCTCTTTGACTTATATTTTTAACGGGTTTTCAAACAGGTGCGGGTTACGACACCTAATTAAAAAAATAAGCCTTTGTAATCTTTATTAATATTTCCTTGTGGAGTATGCGTCATTGAATGTGAACCATATCCCCTACGTGTGATTGAATGAGAGTGTTTGACGAAAGTATGAAAGATGTTGTGTGATAGAGCAAGGATTATATTAAAACATCAAAATTTTCTTCAAGTTGAAAATTTTTCTGGGGTCATCGGGGAAATGTGGTGTTCTGATTTACAGATCCACATTCTTTAACTCTATTTACAATTCATAACACTATACAAACCATACCTTCATATATTTTGATATTTTATCAACTTTTGTAATTCATTTTTATGTTTTCTTTCTTTTGTTATCATCTGAAAAGCATACTTTTAGTTATATCTGATTGTTTTAATATCTGAAACTTAAATTATATTGTTAATTTGTAATTGTTGCAATATTTTTCTACTGTGACATTTTCATCTGACATGACATCTGTCTCTCTATTTTATTTTTCTTAAAACCATAGACCGTAACATAGGTAACATGGACTAAACCTCCTTTAAGCTAGGTTTACACTATTATAAGGGTAGCGTAGACTGACCCCTTTGTGAACCGTTTTTATTCGTTCTGGTCTTTATTTCTTAATTGAAATTTGATTTTGAAATTTAGATGGAACACAGAACGAAGAAAAACGGGCGTCAATTTTTAGTTTTGAAACGGGACTGAACGCCGAATGTCGGTTTATTTACTGAGTAATACGAAGTGGTCTTTTAAATCTAAAACTCTCTATACCTTAATATCCAGCTTGTGTATATAATATCCAGTAATAATATCTGAAGTGCACTAAAATATAAATATTGTGAGTGATATACTGTGTATGATTTTACCTACGTATCTGACTACTATCCGTTTCACTCCTGGCTGCCTGCCTTCCTACCTACTGAATGCCTACACAACTGCATACCAAACCGTGTGCTTGAAAGACCGTCGTGGTGTCTGCTCACCGGTCCCTCTCAAGCTTACCACGACTTTTGAAGAGTTCCAGTCCGTCCAGCTGCCTGCCTAACCGATTTGCTACCTACTCTACTGCCTACCTGCCCGATTGCCTGCTTGTCGTTGTGGTGCCCACTCACCCGCCTACCTCGGTCTTACCACGGCTTCCAGCCTGTCCTGCTGCCTGGTTAGCTGCCTAACTCCAGCAACCCACGTCGTGTGAAGCCGGCCCTTCTGTTCTTATTCCTAATATCCATTTATTATTTTTTTAGTTTATAATTATTTAATTTTATTAACGTGGCTTACGTTTAGCTCCCTCTGAGCAAAACGTAACGCTACAGTATGTAACGAATAAACTTAAAAACTTATGGACCGATTTCAAAAATTCTTTCACCGTTGGGAAACTACATTATCCCCGGGTGACATAGGCTACTTTTCATCCGTGTATTCCCACGGGAACGGGAAACTCGCGGAGGAAACTGCGAGGCGTCCGCGAGTATTTAATAAAAAACATTTATAGGGCGAATCAATACAAAAAGAAAAGGGAAACACACACAATACTGCAGTAACAACCAATATTATTACACACAAATCTGGAATCCAGTGCACAGATTAATCGAATGTCAATCATCGTGTATGCAAGGCACTCGACTACATAGCGGCTCTAGAGCTACGAGTATTCCAAGAATGTACCCGGGGCGTCGAACTAGGCGTGGTCTCTAATTATTGTAACACCTTGTACGAAGCTATTAAAATAAGGTTTATAAGGTATCATTTTCGTTTCGGAGGAGCTCGTGGCTACATAATAACAGCCGCACTGGTCGATCATCAAGGTTAAGCAACGCTTGACGAGGTCGGTCCGTGGATGGGTGAACATTACAACATGGCGAGATTCCTCCGTACCTTGGAAAGCACGTTAAGCCGTTGGTCACAGCTGTCATTTGAAGATCTTTGATAGTCGTTACGGGTAGTCAGAAGATTGAGATCTGATACCAGTCTTGCCAAGGGGTATCGTGTTACCCAGTTACTGGGTTGTGGAGGTCAGATAGGCAGTCGCTCCATGTAAAACTCTGGTAATCAGCTGAATCCGGTAAGACTGGAAGCCGACCCCAATGAAGTTGGGAAAAGGCTAGGCAGATTGATTGAAGGTATAATTTTCTTCTTCTTCTTCTTATTTTGTTAATAAAACGTCCTCCGCTGACGAAATCACAAGGTCCTCACGTGAACAGACAACAGGTGTTAACGTTTCCTTAAGAACCGATAATGGTTAATTTTAAATTTGTTTTCACATCCCTATTTCCCTCCAAATCCATCCAATGCCTCATCACTATTTTACTTGCGCGCACTACAACCGCGTCATCTGACGAATGAAAAAAAACCGGCCAAGTGCGAGTCGGACTCGCGCACCGAGGGTTCCGTACAAACCTTAAAGGTATTAAAGACCTGAGTATTTGATATGAATTTCAATTTAATACCTCTACGCGTTCATGAGGAAAGGGGTAGTAGGTTTAAAACTATTAAAATATTTTTATTATATGATGTAACAAACAATTTACGGTTTTCGCAATTATTCCTTTATCTGTGCTACAAGACGTTATAACATGATAACATATTAACATAGCCTTTATTTCCAATCTTACATAATAAGGTTTTACAAGTAAACTAACAACTAAAATAACTTAACTATATAACATAAGGTACTTAATTATTTACTATTTGGTACCTGAGGGTTTTTGACCATTTCTTTGAGGGACCAACATCTTTTTTTTTTTATCATTAGGCTCGCGCTTGACCACTATCTCACCTTTTCCATGCCAGCTGTACTCTATTGCTTATTTCTTTGGTCGTAAGGTCATGTGGTGATATTATCTGTCCAAGGTACATATATTCTTCGACATATTCAATTCTGGTGCCTTTGACTGTGATGGGAGTTTTCTTATGGTTTGTCATTATTTTGGTCTTTGTAGAATTCATTGATAGGCCTACTCTCTCGCTTTCGCACACAAGTTGCTCTAGCATTTCTTGCAGGCTTCTTAGGTCTTGAGAAACCAGAATTAAATCGTCTGCAAATCTAAGATGATTCAGTTGTACACCGTTGACGTTCAGTCCGTGTTTGCTCCGCTCGAGACTTCTAAATATGTTTTCAAGCACTGCCGAGAAAAGTTTAGGAGAAAGAGGATCTCCCTGCCTTACTCCTCTATTTACGGGGAAGTACTTGCTTACTCTTTCAGTTTTTATTTTTGCCTTCATGTTCTTGTATATATTCTGGATCAATCTTATGTACGTATTTGCAACTCCTTGCGATGCTAGCGTTTCTCATATTTTTGTGTGTTTTAACGAGTCAAACGCTTTGTCAACAACAACAAATGACAAATAATAGACGATACCGTATTCTTTACACTTCTGGATAACTTGTTTTATAGTGTGTATGTGGTCAATTGTTGAAAAATTCTCGGGGTTGATTCTCGTCCAGAGTTCTTGTTAAACGGTATAACAGTACTTTAGAAAATATTTTGTAGACGTTCGACATATGGATGATGGATCTATAGTTGGCTATGTTGTCTTTATTTCTTTTTTTATGAAGTAGTATTATATTTGATATTGTCCACTGTCGAGGTATGTATTCTGTGTCTAAAATTTCGTTAAATAGATCCGTGACAGTGTCTAGTATTATATCTGATGTTCCTATAATAATTTCGTTGGATATTCCATCTTCTTCTGGTGCTTTATCTCTTTTTTGTGATTTAATTGCCTTTTCTACTTCTTCTTTCAGAATGCAGGGAGTTTCTTCGTAATTATTAATGTCTATTGTTATTGGTTGATTATTTAGCTCTAGTAATTTGTTAGTACTATACAGCTCACGGTAGTAATCTGTGGCTATTTCTAGTATTTAAATTCTGTTTGTCCTGGATTTCTTATCTTTATGGTGTGTCATACTATCGATCCAGTATGTATTTTCTTTTAACTCTTTCCACGCTTGCTTAACTCCTCCTGATTTTTCTATGTAATGGTTGATTAAATTGTTCCTTCTTTTCTGTCTATGTTTCCTGATTTGCAGATTAATTTCTTTACTTAGGGTTGCTATCTTCTTTTTGTTGCTCTTTCTGTCTGTGTATAAACCTTTTCTCTCATTGATCAGACTTCTTGCTTCTGGGCCTATTTTATCATTAGTTTCGTGATTCATTCTTATTTGGTTTTCTACTTTCTTTAGTTCTTTTTCAATAACATCGTAATTTTCCTTAACATTCTTCGTTGTTCTTCTTCTTCTAGACACATTGGAAAATGGTTATTTTCCAATGTGTCTAGAATATTCTTTGCGATTGGTAAGGATATAGGTTTTTTACTGCTTTGGATGTATATTCTCTGTTTTTTTGGTTCTGATATGTGTATTTGTCCCCGAAGCCTTCTGTGATATGTACTGTAGTTGAGTTGATTAATGATAGTAATATTCAAGAATATTTTTGGTTTATTTGTGAGAATATAGTCTATTTCATTTCTTGTTTTTCCATCAGGTGAAATCCAAGTCCATTTTCTATTACGTTTGCTATTAGCTGTTCATTATGTGAAGTCTATATTCCATTGCAAAATTAACCAGTCTTTGACCGTTATCATTTCTTTTCCCAGTTGAGTGGGTACAAGAATAATGTCCTCATTTTTGTTCCTCTTTCCAATTTGGCTATTGAAGTCACCCATTATAATGACTATTCCATGCAAATTTGATGTAACATGGTTCAGTTTCTTGTAAAAAGACGTTGCTTCGTACCAAATTTCAAGATTCTGAGCTCACGGGAAGTACCCTGTAGGTTTTGATTCCCTTGCGAGATTTGCGACATAAACAGCTGTATATTTTGATTGCGTTGGCTTAGAAGTTTTATTTTTTCACAGCTTTAAGGAACATTAGACTTGAGTATTTGAAATAAATTTCAGCTTGATAACTTTACGCGTTCCTGAGAAAAAGGGTCTTGACAGACAGACGGACAACAAAGTGATGCTATAAGGGTTCCGTTTTTTCCTTTCGAGGTACGGAACCCTAAAAAAGACTCGCGTTCGAAATAAAACCAACACCAGCCGCGCAAATGCCGAGCTCCGTGAAATAAATCATAATAACCATGTAAAAAGTAAGGGCAAGTGTTGTGTTAAATCATCATCAATCAATAAAGGGACGTCCCAGAACTTCAAAAACCGCAAGAACTAAAACTTCACACCAAGTTTGGAGAGGCATAGTAGCAAGCAAGAAATCGGCACGAACCAACAGCGTTAAGCGACGCCGTGAGTACCCTCCATTCATTACCATCCTTCCTAGCCATTCTACTATGAATCATACTACAGACCTGAAAGATGGGCCATGGTCTGCAGGGAGACGCCGCACAAAAGGGTACCCTTAAGGGACACATAATTTTGAGGAGATTGAAACTAACCTTTCCATCGCACTTTCAGACCTCAGCCACACACACAAATCTTTAAAAAACGCAGTTCCACCTTCTTAACAGACAAGTGGGTCGGACGCTCAACATCTCATGGCAGGGTTACCAAACATCCATAGTCCCCATCCAAAATACCTCGGCATCACTTTGGATAGGTCCCTCAACTGCAAGAAAAATTGTGAGATTGTTAAGCCTAAGGGATCTCACATGAAGGTGTATAAAATAGGTTTCCTAAGCACTTATTATTGTGAACAATAAAATTGATGAGGTACGGGATTTGTTGTTAATAACTTACATAAGAACACGAAATGTATTTCGTATGTGAAAGATTTCTTCCTGTGTATGGTTATTCGATCTTTAGATTTATTCGAATTTACAAGTATTTAGAGTAAGAGTTCCAGACTTTGGAGTACCCGTATAACGACTCACAGGTGTTGGTGCAATAGATTCTTGGTAAATGAAACAGGAGGGCCTGGAAAAAGTGACGCTGTATCAACAATAACGCCTCTTAACAAAAATTAAACCGACTTCCAAAACTAAACACTACAAGCGAAAAATAATTTTCAGAAGTCGGTGACTTTGGCACCAATATTTTTGTTAAACCAGACGTACAGCGATGCGTCATCGGTACATGGTGGACATCCCACCCACAAAACGTTTTGGGGACACTTTTATTATGCGTACAGCTGAGGAGTGGAATTCCCTGCCGGAGTCTGTGTTTCCCGATAGATACAATCCAGGGGTCTTTAAGTCAAGAGTGAATGGGTTTTTTCTAGGCAAGCGTGCTTCACCTTCGACCACATCATCGCTTACCATCAGATGAGATAGTGGTCAAGCGCAAGCCTATTGATAATAAAAAAACAGGTTTTTATTTTTCTCTTTTTTGTTTTGGTACCTTAATTACCATGAAAATACACATTAAAAGGGATCACTCAAAAACTATTCATCAGATATTGATAAAATTTAAAGGGGACCATCTAAATCGTTGAATCTAGTAAAAAGTTCTGCGGTAACACATAAAAAATACAGTCGAATAGAGAACCTCCTCCTTTTTGAAGTCGGTTAGAAAGTACTAAATGTAAAGGTTGACATGTGCTGTCGCGTTACGTGGTTTATCCAAAATATTTTGGACTTTTAACAATTGATATCGCTGATTGTATGTCACTTTACCTAGAGGTTCTAATGACGAATCACCGTGCAGTGCTATGTAATAAATTTATTCAATGAAATGGGCCTGTGGCTGAGCTATTGGCTGGTGCGTTTCTATACCCGCACGGTACATAATGTTTATGGCCAAAACATAGTTAGTTCGGGTCTGGCTGAATTCAAATGTTTGTAAACGCAACTACGATACAAGAAAAGTTCTTAGGGTGGGGCAAGGTCTTAAGAACATCTAAACTAAATCACGTGAATCTAGTATTTATTTTTAGACTCTTTAACACCAAAAACATCTCCTCTCTTACTCAAAAAATAAAAATCTTCTCCCATCATATTTTATTCCGAATCTCTGACGGTTTTAAAGAACACTTGTCGAGTAATCCGGCTGACAACCGGCTGTACAGTAGTGAGGATTAACCGTCTTCCCGACACGGTTCCGACACGTTTCCCGGACCGGCCGGATTAGTTACAGTGGGGATTCTTCATTCCCGTTTGCTACTTTTATTGCGGGCGCTGACTTGAACAAAATCTTGGACAGGAATGGCGTATGGTAGGGGAGAGATAGAAGATCTAGTTTGTAAGGTGTACACGTATGGATAACACCATCGTGTTTTGGTATAGATCACGGATCTTAGCAGACGTATGTGGCATGATCAATCTTCATAGGCTTTTAGCTTCCACTATTCCTCTAATATTTCCTATCATCGATTATGGTGACGTGTGCTACTATGACCTGAATGCAGATCTCCTCAACAAACTTGCCCGTCTTCTAAATTAATGCATTCGATTTGTTGTCAATTTGCGTAAATATGATCATGTCTCTGCGCAACGGTCGCTTCTAAAGTGGTTTCCCATACGCCAGCGCAAAGGGCACTAACTATATTGTACTCTATCTTAACTCTCCGAATTCCCCTAGTTATCTGGCCCCTTAATTGCAATATATCTGCGACAACCACAATAAAAATCTACGATCATCAAATAACCGCCTTCATCAATGTCCTTCTCACCGCACTGACTTCATTCACTGTTCTTTCTTCATTCAGTCTATTTCTCTGTGAAATATTCTACTCCCAGGAAATCAGAATGGCAACCAACCGATTAACCATCAAAGTCAAAGTTCGCGAACACATTCGTAAGAAGTTGGCAGTAATATCGTCACAGCGCAAATTTTTTTCACCATTGTCTATTTCAACTAATTGTTAAGTAGTTCCTGTATTTAGTTTATTTGTTTTAGTATTTATTGTAAAATTGGATTTTATTTATTTTTAGGCCTTGTATTCAAAACCATTTTATTATATATATTCTATTTGTTTCTCCATCACCCGAAGGTTGAATGGTAGAAAATGCCTTAGGCATTAAGTCCGCCTCTGTACGTTTATGTGCTTATAGTATTAAATATATCCCACTGCTGGACTGCTGACCTGGTTAACAGCGAGGATCTTCTGAATGAGAGATGCACTGGAAAGTGGTGATACTTGGGGAAGCCTATGTTCAGCAGTGGACATCCTTCGACTGAAATGATGATGATGATGCCACTGTTAGACAAAGGACTCATTCGTATCACGTAGCTTTAGTAATAAAAATATTTTCTTGCACAAAAATCCTTTGAACTGTAGAGTGATAGTCTCAAGTATTATCGACATTATAGAAAGACCATAATAATCCAACTCGAAGTACCAGCCAATGAAGTTGATATAAGTGAGGTGCGAGTCTCTATAATATATCTTACATTGAAAATACTCGAAATTTTCGGATTCGTATCTTCGCAACATCATCAGCCTATTAATGTTCCCACTGCTGGGACACAGGCCTCCTCTCTGTGAGAGGGGATGGGTCATAATCCACCACGCGGGCCCAGTGCGGGTTGGTGGATGTCACATGACTTCGAATTTTTGGTTCTAGGACATGCCGGTTTCCTCACGATGTTTTCCTTCACCGTTTTTAGAGCAGTAGTGATGAAATAATTTACACAAAGTAAAGCGCCTGCCTGGGTTCGAACCCACGACCTACAACTTGTAAGTCGCGGCCGATACCACTGGGCCACCACTGCTCTGCTCAATCTTCGCAAAACCCAATAAAAAAAAGTCAATCAGCCCCAGTTCTCCTCGTCAACAATATCAATCAAGAAATACATTCCAACCGAACCTTCTGTCTTCCCTCCATCATAACCTTGACCCCACATTACACTGGCGAGCAGAAATTCGGACCTCAAAGCATAAGCAACCACATAAATCTTAGTTACGTGACCTCCCGGCGGTTCCTCGGAGGTACGGAGGCAATTACACTGTGTAGCAGTCCCGCCGGAGTGAGATATGAGAGTTTAAGACTAACTTGTACGGAGAGGAGCGATGTTTTGTAAATGTTGAGGTGTGATGCGGATTTTTGGGCCGGAGTGTAATGGATGTCTTAAAGAAAGATGTGTTTAAGAAAATTTGGAATAAATAACTTTGATGTCAGTGTAAATTAATATTTTTGTTTGTGTGCGTAAGATTTCTTAGCTCTTAAACCGCAGTGATTTCCGCTTGTTTAAATGTTGTAGCGTTGTGAGGGTCTCAACTGAAAATAGTCGAGTGATTCTAAAATTTCACTATTAGTAAGTACCTAGCGACATCTCTAAAAACGCGGTACAACACTGATTTTCGGGGGTCGCTGACATTCTGTCATTTTGTTACCCCTTGCTGATGAAAGCTATCCTCTGACCCCCAGGACTATGCGAGCCCCGACCTAGGGTGAGTTCCGCATTAGTCAGACACAAAGGCACAGACAATAAAAAAAAACATTAATGTAAACGAAGCCACGGTTAAAGCTATTTATAATAGCTATTAATGCGAAAGTAACTGTCTGTCTGTCTGTTACGATTTACCGTCTAAACCTCTGAACCAATTTAGATGAAATTGATAAAGAGACAGATTGGACCTTTTTAAAAGAATATAGGGTAATTTTTATCTAGGATACATTTCCTTGGGATAATTTCTGACTCTCATGCGGGTGAAGCCACTGGCAGAAGCTTATACTAATTCAATTTCTATACTATCTATATTATAATATTGTTCCCGTGGGAATACAGGAATAAAAAGTAGCCTATGTCACCCGGGGATAGAGTAGCTTCCCAACGGTGAAAGAATTTTTGAAATCGGTCCAGTAGTTTTGGAGCATATTCGGTACGTACTAAAAAACAAACAAACAAAAAAATCATTCCTCTTTATAATATTGGTATAGATAAAGATGAAAGATTTTTTTATTTGTTTGTACCGAATACGCTCCGAAACTACTGGACCGATTTAAACAATTCTTTCACCTATGGAAAGCTACATTATTCCCGAGTAACATAGGCTATAGTTTTGACGGGAGCGAAGCCGCGGGGTTCAGCTAGTTACGAATAAACTTAAAAACTACTGGACAGATTTCAAAAATTCTTTCAGCGTTGGGTAGCTACAATATCCCCGGGTGACATTAGGCTACTTTTTATCCCTGTATTCCCACGGGAACGGGAACTACGCGGGTGAAACCGCGAGGCGTCCGCTAGTATTGTATTAATACATTCATTGCTGAAATGCGATTGCCGTATCAAAAATATCCACTATGCCGATTATCTCAGCTGTCGATATAATATCTGATCGGATATTCATACAATTGCTATAAATAATTCACAAGTGCAACGACATTTAAAATTAATATTGCTGCTGCATTTTTGTGTTTAAATTATTCTTTTCAATTTGACAGTAAGATGTCGGACGTCAAATATTTATGTAAATAGGTCACTCGAAAAGAGTAAAAAGCATTTCCAAAATTAATTTTCACCCAGAATGTCTTTGGATGAATGAAAGTAGAAATAAGACAGAATTATTACCGGTAAGTTATACTATGAAGTGCACTCCATATTTTCTATCAAAACTGCAACAACCTGCCAAGTGCGAGTCGGAGTCGCGCACGAAGGGTTCCGTACCATTATCGCAAACAAAAGGCAAATAATTATCTTTGTTGTATGGGAGCCCCACTTAAATATTGATTTTATTCTGTTTTTAGTATTTGATGTTATAGCGGCAATAGAAATACATCATCTGTAAAAGTTTCAGCTGTCTAGTTATCATGGTTCATGAGATACTGCCTGGTGACAGACAGACAGACGGACAGTGGAGTCTTAGTAATAGGGTCCCCTTTGGGTACGGCACCATAAAAATTGGCTGTGAAAACTTCAATTCCTCAGAATCGAACCCGATTAGCTGCTAACTACAAACAACGAGTAAATAAAACAACGGTGTATTATGTGACACTCAATTTATGGCAACGCTTTTTAACCGACTTCCCAAAAAGGAGGAGGTTCTATGTTCGACTTCAAGTTTGTTTTTTTTTTTTTGTGTATGTTCACCGATATCTCCGTCAATTGTGAACCGATTTTGAAAATTCTTTTTTTGTTTGAAAACGTATGTTCCGAAATTGGTCCCATTTTAATTTGGTGGAGATCTGATGAAGAACTTTGGAGATATACAACAGAACTCTTCAATAAATAACAGCAAATCTCTCGGGATTGCTGCAATCGCATGTCTGTTTATTTTTTATACCATTTCATAACATAACATCACGCCCGTACGCTCTTAAGGGGTACGCAGATCTCTTATTTCAGCGGTTAAGTTCAAGTTTTATGAAATCTATTTCGGCGTTATAGTTACCTTACTAACTTGCCTATTAGGTAGGTACAACTAAAAAGTGAAAAACAAAACAACTTTTTTGCAAAAAAGTACTACCGACTTCCAACTACAAAACTACAAAGTGAAAAATAACTTTAATTTTTGAAGTCGGTGTCCATAACGCAAAAAATTGGCACCTACGAAAGACACCGACTTCAAAAATTAAAGTTATTTTTCACTTTGTAGTTTTGTAGTTGGAAGTCGGTAGTATTGTTTTGCAAAAAAGTTTTTTCATCATTATGGAGCTTCAAAATTGTTAATTTCCTGATTTACGTTGTCAAGCTAACGAATTTTTAAAACAATTTATGCAAGCATTATTAGACTGTTACCAGTACTGGGATCTTTACCTTCTCGCTATGAGAGGTAGTGATAATCCACGACGCAGATCCAATGGGTTAAGGCGCGTTTCCATTATGCAAGTGTTTGCATACATGTATGACGTCAGACTTGTGTGCAAGTGATTTGAATTGGAAACACGATTTTGTTCAACTTGCAGCTTGCATACAAGATTTCAGTGTTATACAAGTTAGTTCTAGTAATCCTCTATGCACGACCGCATGCGCTTGCAACTTGCGTGCAAATGTGCCGACTTGATTATTGTGCGTACAAGTTTAAACCTAATTGCATACAAGTTGCAACTTGTTTGCAAGTTGTTGTTTCCACTATACAATTTGCATGCAACTTGCAACTAGTATGCAAATCACTTGCATAATGGAAACGCGCCTTTCGTCACATGTCATTGATTATTTGGCTCAAGGACGTGAATGAATGTATTAGTAATTTCCTTCAAATTGCTTTGGATTTTGTAACGCAATAAGGGTGCTGTTTTAATTTAACCCCAAAAACATCCAATCAAACTTTTAACAATCCCTTTTCTCAAAAACAAAAGCATGACAATTTGTCAGACTCCCACAAAAACATATATTATGATCGGGTCACATTCGTCGAGCTGAAATCGAAATAACTTTTGTGTTCTAGTTAGTGCACGCGGCCGTTCTCTAGAGGATTCTCGGTGTTTTAAAACACATTTATATTCGTACACTATTGTTTGGAACTCGATAAGCTTTTGGAAATAAGAGTTCAGGAAATAAATAGGATATCATCATCATCATCATTCATCATTTCAGCCGAAAGACGTCCACTGCTGGACATAGGCCTCCCCCAGGCGTCGCCACATTGACCGATCCCGTGCGTCTCGCATCCAGCGCCTTCCCGCAACCTTAACCAGGTCATCAGTTCACCTAGTGGGAGGCCTTCCAACGTATCGTCTTCAGGATAGGTTACACAGTGCGAGCTGCTGATGTGGCAGTAGACAGCTACTGTGCCTATGTACTCGTATGACAGTAGCTCGACTCGCCTCGCACGGTCACACTATGCAAGCTGCTGGCTTCGCAGAAGACAGCTACTGCACCAGTGTACTGGCATATTCGTCAATGGCAATTCGTCTGCAATGTTGTCGCAAAATACACGTTTAATCACAGTACATACCACAATAAAAGCGGTTACGAAAATACTTTGTGTTGAAATGCTTAGAATTGAAAGAGCTATACAAAAAAAGAAGAAGAAAAGAAGTATTTGGGTCAGGGATTGGTTGCAAAAAAAAGGGGCAACGCATACAATATTTAAAGAGCTATATGATGAAGATCCCCGAGAATATAAAGCGGTTATGAGAGTGACACCTGAACAAGTGGAAATACTTTTAAATTTAATTGCTCCAAAAATTCAACGTGATGATACACTGATGAGGGATGCGATACCTGCAAGGGTGAAGTTGGAAATAACTCTGGTATACCTTTCTTCTGGGATATCGTATAGACTATTGTCGGTATTTTTCAGAGTTTCAAAAGCATCCATAATTAAAATAATACCAGAAGTGTGTGCTGCTATCAATGAAAGTCTAAAAGGTTATATCAAAGTAAGTAATTTTTATTATTCTTAATCAAATTCACAACGGATTTGTTAAAGTTTTTGCACATATTAAACGTGAACTTAACATAGTAATACTTAATAACTACAGTACTACATAGCTTATTTCGTTATTTTAGAGATTGATATTGCTGAAGAAAGTATATCATTACGGAGTATAGATTGTGAAGATTGATCCAGCAGTGGCGTAGAGTTTGCAGATATTGTAGGTTCAACAGGTTGATAATTTACAGACATTGTTTGTGAAGGATTTACTGGAGCTGCGAACACTACAGGCTGTGATGACAGCGTACATTCATTATGGAGTATAGATTGTGAAGATTGTTCCAGTTGTGTAGAGTGTGCAGATATTGTAGGTCCAACAAGTTGATAATTTACTGCAGGCTGTGGTGATGGCGTACATTCAGAACTGTAATCAGAAGGTGTATACACAATTCTAGCACAGAGGGCGCTTTTACGGTATCTAGAGAGTATTGCCTGTATTTCATCTGTCGCATCAATTCTATCAATCGGAGGTAACTGTTTGAGCTGCAGTGCTACATGTCTTCCAATAACATCACATTCATCTTCTAATTCTCTTGGAATCGGGGCAGACACGTTTACTAAACTGTTATTTAGTTCTTTGAGCTCATTCACAGCTGCTTGAATTTCAGACCGTTCTGATGATACTTTCGTCTTTAATTTTGGAGTTTTTGGTGGCCTCATCACTTTTGTAGGAACGGCGTTGTTGCTATTGACACTAGCATCAAGGTCCTCGTTATTCATGGCCTCGTTTCCTGACATTGATCCAACGTTGCTTCCTGACGTTGACGCATGATTTGGTTCCTGAAATTAATGTTACTCTTTTATTTTTCAGATACCCAATGTGGAAGAATGGCAAGATATAGAAGTAGGATTCGCTTCGAGGTGGAATTTCCCGAATTGCTGTGGAGCTATTGATGGGAAACACATAACAATTCAAGCACCACCAAATTGTGGCAGTGAATATTATAACTACAAAGGAACAAACAGTATAGTGCTCATGGCCGTCGTAGATCACGATTATACTTTCAGATATGTAGATATAGGCTCATACGGTCGTAATGCAGATGGTGGGGTATTTCAAAACTGCTCTTTGTATCCGTATCTAGAAAACAATTTATTGTTGCCTGAAAATGGTATTCTAGTTGGAGATGATGCCTTCCCTTTGAAGCCGTATTTACTAAAGCCCTACAAAAATATATTGACTACCGCAGAAAAGATATATAATTATAGATTGAGCAGAGCAAGAAGGATTGTGGAGAATGGGTTTGGCATTCTAGCATCTCGTTTTCGTGTTTTGGGAAAGCCAATTCAAGTTAAAGAGGAAACTACGATAAAGATCGTCTTATGTGCATGTACATTACACAATTGGTTACGTACCACTGCATCAAGCACTTATACACCACCAGGAACTACAGATTATGAAGACATCATAAACTTTCAAATCATTCTGGGGCAGTGGAGGTCCGAAATTAATGAATTACCGAGTATTCGTCGCTCGAGAATCAATAATAGATCGAAAGCAATAGCAGAGAAAATGCGTGATAAATATAAAAATTATTTCAATGGCGAGGGAGCAGTTACGTGGCAAAATGATATGATTGTGTAATTAGAAATAAAATACTTACCAGATTACTTAGTGTTTCTTTTTCTTTTAGATTTATTATTTTCATAATATAATCCATAGAATCGAACCACTTGATAGATGGTTTATAGATCTCATCAGTGCCAGATCCACTTTTTTTGCTTTTTTCAATTTTCAATAACTCCTGGTTATACGTAGAACGTAAATTTTTGATTTTTTTTGTAACTTCATTCGTGTTTTGTAAATTAAATTCCATGCGGATGTGTTCTAACGACGCTTTACGCAAATCTCTGTTCTTATAATTAGGATCCAAACAATTCCATAAGTTCGTTTGATCTTTGTATAGCTCCACAAACTTTATATTTTGATCGGATGTCCATCTTTCCGCCATTTTGACGCCGAAACAAGAAACACTGTAGCGTGGGCCCGAGCGTACGAGCTACTGTCATTTCGCAAAATCGTGCGAGTTGACGACCGAGCGGCGTGCGAGTGGCGTGGTGGGGGAAGGCAAGTAGCGAGTAAAAACAAAAAATGTTGAAGTAACTCGGACGCGAGCTACTGTCCCACTCGCACATGACAGTAACTCGTATGATGCGGTCACACGGTGCAAGTAACTGCACCTCAGTAACTGACTCGGTCAGCTCGCATGCCAGCTCGCACTGTGTAACCTAGGCTTTCCGGTTCGCGGTCGCCATTCCAGAACCTTTCGGCACCATCGGTCATCCGTTCTGCGAGCAATGTGCCCTGCCCACTGCCACTTAAGTTTGGCAATTCTTCGGGCTATGTCGGTAACTTTGGTTCTCCTGCGAATATCATCATTTCTGACGTGATCACGCAAGGAAATTCCGAGCATAGCCATCTCCATTGCCCTTTGGGTGACTTTGAGCTTTCTGATAAGGCCCATTGTGAGCGACCACGTCTCGGTCCCATATGTGATAACTGGCTAGGATATGTTCGCAAATAAATATAATGAAAGTCAAAGTTAAGTATTTATATCAACTAGGCAATTAAGCGGCACTATTGAATGTCAACAGTTAAAATTTACAAGTAATAATAATTGATTCTGCCGTCCATTCGGAAAAGTAGCTTGTTATGGAGAAAAACGGACAAGAAACTCCATACTTACTCTTTTAAAATAATAAGTGTTTTACAATATTTACATAAGTATATTAATTAATACATTCATATATGTGAGGACGATGCACCCAGTATAGCACTACATACTATATACTACGTATAGTTATAAAGTATTGAAAGGTAAATTCATTAATTTGATAAATAGGTATATGGTTCTCACATAAACGATAGATAGTTGGACACACAAAGATATTTGGAGGGATTAATTTATTAAGTGCAAAGTCAATAAGTGGAAATTTCAGCTAGCATTTGTTTTCCCTACCACCTATGACCCGACAGCCTTCAAAACAAGAATGAAAAGGTATTTTCTAGGTGAGATCTTTTCATCAGTAGACTTCATCCATCACTTTCCAGGTGAGACTGAGGTTATAAGAGGTTTCTTGACAAACAAAATTAATTAATAAAACTTACTTCCGTGGATGAAAGACAATGATCTATCTCTCATCATAATCTGCCTAGTTATTCCTAACAATGTTGGAGTAGATTTCCAGTTCAACTGGTTGCTGGATAAAGTTGAACGCCAGTATTTTGACTGCCTATTTGACATCCACCATCCAGTATAACTAGGAAACATGATACCGCTTGATATGGCTGGTTGTCAGAATTGCCGATCATGAACATTATTTCACTGATGGTATCCCGCGTTAGACTACTTTTACCCGGTCTTAAACTACCTTTCCCACGCCTTAGATATTTTTACCCAGTTTTAAACTACTTTAACATCGCCTTAGACTACATTTACCCTGTCTTGAACTAGTTTTAACACGCCTTAGGCTACTTTTACCCCATCTTAAACTACTTTAACACCGCTATAGACTACTTTTACCCCGTCTTAAATTACTTTAACCTCGCCTTAGACTACTTTTATCACGCCGTAGTCTGCTTTTACCCCGGCAAACACATATCACGGCCGGATAAGCCACAGGAACGACACCGTGGGAAAAAGCTGGACCTCCGTATTCCACTCAATCACCCCGCACATTAACACTTAATTTGTTAAACACTCTCTGCCAACAAATAACTGATTTAATTTAAACACAACGCAGTTTACATCAATGGTCGACCGAATCAAAAAGAAAATGTAACAGATGTAAACTATATTTATAGAGTTTGAATCGTATGAAAGACTAAAGTACTTCAGGACTGTGTATACTCGTCAACACATTATAACTACACTAACTACTAAAAGCTGACCGCAGTTTTTATACGCTTTCGCTAAAATAAGAGGGCATCCAATACTGGAATATACACCTTTTTGTGCCGATGTATTTACTATAGAACCAGTATTAAAGCTCGGTATGTTTATAGGATCGTTTAAAACAGTTGGAAAGCCAGTTGATTGTCTATTACTAAACATAGTCGGCTGGCAAGCTTATGGCCTGTTGAAACAATTGAAGTTCGTAAGCAGACTGATTCCATTGCAGTTTGTGGAGTGGTTAAATTGGGTGTCTGGACGGATAAATGTTTGCAGTAAGTAGGAAATATCGGAACCAAAATCAATTTCTTCCGTTACGATATATAGATTATATCTATATATATAAAAGCGAAAGGTCACTCATTCACGTATCACGAAATATCGAAAACCGCTTGACCTATAAAGATGAAATTTGGCAGGGAGGTGGTTTATAGTTAGTAGACGTCCGCTAAGAAAGGATTTTACGACAGGGCCGGATTTAGGGGTCCAAGGCCTTTCGCATGTTTGTATGAAAGTCCTTAATTTTTGGAGTTACAAACTTAAAATTTGGCGGGGAGGTAGTTTATAGTTAGTAAACGTCCGTTAAGAAAGGTTTTTACACAGGGCCGGATTTAGGGGGTCTAAGGGCTCTCGCAAGTTTGTATGAAAGTCCTTCATTTTTTGAGCAGCACACTTAAAATTTGGCAGGGAGGTAGTTTATAGTTAGTAGACGTCCGCTAAGAACGGATATTGCGGCAGGGCCGGATTAAGGAAGTCTAAGGCCTCTCGCAAGTTTATATGAAATCCTTGGCTTTTTATACCTGAAAATTGGTAAAGAGATAGAATATAGTTAAGACATGTCAGGAAGGAACAGATTTTACGACAGGGCCGGTTTAAGGGAATATAATCACTTTTGCAACCCAATCTGTTCAACAAACATTTATTGATCACTTATAATACGACACACAGAAAATACAACAAAATTAATTCTAACGGTGATATAACATATCACCATATTAAATACCAAATTCCAGACAATCTATACCAATATTATAAAGAGGAAAGATTTTCTATTTATTTGTTGTTTGTTTGAACGCCTATTCAGTACAAACAAACTACAGGACCGATTTTAAAAATTCTTTCTCCTACGGAAAGCTACATTATTCTCGAGTAACATAAGCTATAATTTTGACGGGAGCGAAGCCGCAGGGGTCAGCTAGTATTATAATATATTTATTTTAATATTATAAAGAGCAAAGATTTGTATTTTTGTATGTAACGAATAAACATAAAAACTACTGAACCGATTTCAAAAACTCTTAATACAGGGGTATTCCCACGGGAACGGGAACTACGCAGGTGAAACAGCGAGGCGTCCGCTAGTAAAGAATAAATAAAAAGGCCATTATTGTGACGGGCATTTTTGACATTGGGTTTCCTGATTACTAAACTTTTCGGTAAAAACTTATTACGTATTACGTACAAAAAATGATTACTGATTTACAAAACAAAACATACAAAGCGAATAACTTTCTTTTCAGAAGTTGGTGTCAAAAACGAAAAAATAGGTACCAAAGACACCAAAGCATTGTAGTGTTTTGTTTTGGAAGTGGGTTTAGTTTTTTACCCGACTGCCGAAGGATGGTAATGTGTTTATCAGTCTATGTATGTATGTAAGTATGTATGTATGCATGTATGTTTGTTCCTATGTGGCGTTCCAGAGACCAAACGCGTTGGTTGATTTTGATGATTCGTACGTCAATCGATGCGTCTTAACCCTGCGAGTGTCAGTGGCTATAATAAAATTGGAAAATGGAAAATTTCGGCTTTTGGGCGCCATGTTGTGGGGCCCATTTTTTTTTTCCATCCTGTCCCATCGTGTGGGGTATCAAATTAAAGGGTTTTAAGAGGCAATTTCAAAAATATACAACACTTATATGTTTAAGTGTACCTTATTCGAATAAAATGTTAACTAAAAAGTGTTAAATAAAAAAAATTGTTCAAAAAATCAAAACACGAATATGTATCCTCCGACTGCACAGCATGATTTTTTTCTTGTTTACGTCTTTTTAGATTTTTTTCTTGTTTACGTCTTTTTAGCTCGCTGCACTGGGACTGCAGAATATTACAGTTGAGTACTGACCGCGTTAGAGTTAAGACGTCGTAGAATCACTGTCGATCCGATATATTCGAATCAGTATCGAATAATATGTGTGATTTCATTTTCACGATCGTACCCACCGACCTGCTCACACACTATGTCTAACCGTCTTAACCTACTTTGCGATAGTTTGCGTCTATCGGCCACCCTTGATGCGACAAATATATAAAAAAACACTATGTTATCAAAATATGTACTCAATGGTTTCCCCATTTGATAATGTTGTTTATATGTATTATGAAAAAAAAATGTATCGATAACATTATCTATTTTAATCTATTCATTAATCATTAGCATGCCATGCATTATAAACCAACATCCACAAGTAAAATTTAAAAATTTAAAAAACCCCCGACACATTTATCTTGCGAAAACATCCCGATTCAAACAGTAAAACGCCCATAACTTTTGAACGGCTGAACCGTTTTTTTTTAAACATAGCTAAGAACACTCTCGACACAATCACCTTTTCAACAAAAAAAACTAAATCAAAATCGGTTCATCCGTTGAGGCGCTATGATGCCACAGACAGATACACAGATACACAGACACAGATACACAGATACACAGCAACACACCTCAAACTTATAACACCCCTCTTTTTCCGTCGGGGGTTAAAAATAAATACATTCTAAAATAAACGAATACTTAATTCAATTCGCAATCATGGCGGCGCTCTAGGCAGCAAAAACATGCCCGTATAAATGAAATTATTTGAACATTGATTTGCAGCTAAATTACGAATTTTAGGTAAATAATACTACACAATTATTTACACACCAAATAATGAGGCACAAAATTATAAGTGCTTACAAAGAAAAAAAGAAAATATTTATTTGTGACCCGCACAGGAGACACTAGTTAAGCAATACTCAAACAATAATAAAAAAATATAAAAAAATAACCCCGTGCGAGACCAAAAAGGCTCCTACTATGTACAACGATATAAAAAAAAATACGCTGCGCTGATATTCTGATAGTTGATGCCACGGACACATTCACGGAAACGGAACATACAATATTTAAGGAATAAAATAGAATAAGATAAATAATAACAAATATATAAATAAAAAACAATAAATATAAGACCAAAATCCCGACGGCTCAGTGATCATTTGTCGAAACCGTAGACAAACGACAGAGCGCGCCAATCTATGGTCGGCGTCGGCTGCCAAAATGAAAAAAAAATATTGTGGGTTATGTAAGAAATTTCTCAAACATAACCACCAACTATGTTATACAATAACATAAGCATAACTTCACTTCTAACATGTCATAAACTACACACGCTATTAGCCGTTGATTACCTAGCTAATTGATCTCTAGGGGTTTCATCAAAGGACCATTGTAACGCCATCTTCGAACTAATGTTCTGTTAGTACTGCCAACAAAATAGATAAGTGATTGAGTAAGGAATTAATACAACTACGTACGAGTACACTAATTTAGCAAAAAACTTTTTTAAAACAATGAAAACGGAAAGACAATTTTTATAAAAAAAATCCACTGGAAAGAAGATATGATAATATTTAATAGTTATGTTACTGTCTGAACCATGGACTAAGTATTAGACTTTAATAATAAAAGGGGCATCTCTAATTCGTATTTTATTAATTTTATATTAATAATGTTCACAGTGTTTAAAATACTTATATACAAAAATATACATATAATAAAATAAACAGGTAAATTTGGAAATCAAATCAAAGCTAATCAAATATTTTTATTGTGGGCATAGGTTATAAAGGCAGATCTTAGGTAAATTACAGTTTGATTATGTCCTGCCTAGTAGGCATACAATAATTATGTCCACATGCTATTTGATAAAATTCATAGGTGTCACATATAAAGCAAATCATACTAAATAAGAATTAGGTGCACGGTGACAGATTCTAGTAGGTACTAATTATTAATAAAATCTTGGATCGTAAATCGTAAGCAAAAAAAAAAAGAAAATGAGTGAAAAGTGATGAGAAGCTGTTTTGAAGTAACTGTAGCTAACATTACCAAGCTTCTCTACACTTAAAATTTCCTGTAAATGATCATGGTAAGGGTCTTTGATGACCGTACTTTCTGTAAAGTAGTACAATATGTTGACACTTGATGTGGAGTAATTTTATTGGATTGCATCATCCAATCACCACCAACATGGAGTGTGTGTGTGTGAATGTACACATTCTATAATCTTGTTATAGAAAATAATTTAATTTATAATATCGTGAATGATAACCTCAAACGGCGCAAATATAACAACCTTATTGGAAGCTATATATTTGAGCCGTTTGGGGTTGAAACATTAGGTACATGGGGTCCGAATGCTCATCAAGTTTTTGGAGACATTAGCAAAAAGCTCGTCGACTCGTCACGTGACCTTTGAGAGGACTGGACTTTTCTTCGGCCAGAGAATCAGCAATGCCATTCATCGTAGCAATGCTGCTAGCGCTCTGGACACATTTCCCATTGACATCGATGTGGACGAATTTTTCGATGCACAATGAGCACTTTTCCCTTTCCCCTCTATATATAGGTTTGTTTTGTTAATAGTCTGATGTTTTATTTAGAATATTCCATTGTATATATTACCAGCTGACCCCAACGGCTTCGCTCCCATCAACTGGCTACCTATCTACCCACCGACCTACCAACCTACTCACCTAACCTACCCTATCCTACATAACTATTTATCCTACCCTACACCCCCTACTTACCCTACCCTACCTACCTACCTACATACCAATTAGATAAACTATTTATTTGAATAGGAATTAATACTACAATGCAAATGTAGCCAACCTTTGTTTCTACTGGCGATCGAATTAAATTTTAGAACACAAAAGCTGCTATTGTGACTTAACTATTACCGTTAACTATATTCTCTCGTAGAATTTTTAGTAGGTAATAACGAGGACTTTAATCATGTGGTACATAATTTTTATGTATCATCAAAAGTTTTCTCAACGCACGCCAAATAATGAATTTTATACGCAATGCAAGTTTCGTAAGGATCTCATTTTTAACCGACTTCGCAAAAAGGAGGAGGTTATCAATTCAACTGTATTTTTTTTATTTGTGTTACCTCAGAACTTTTTATTGGGTGTACCGATTTTGATGATTCTTTTTTTATTTGAACGCTGGTGCTTGTCACTTGATCCCATTTAATTTTCATAAAGATCTGATGAAGAGCTTCGCAGATTTACATCAGAACTCTTAAAAAAAATACAGCTAATCACACGGGATAGCTGCAATCGCATGTCTGTTTATTGTTTACACCATTTCATAACATGACATCACACTGGTATATTCTAAAGGGGTACGCAGGTGTGAACAGTTCACCTTGGTATACTCTCATTCCACAATTTTGTTTAAGTTTCATGTTATTGGATTGATCTATTCTGGCTTCACTTTGGGCATTATAGGTAGCTAGTTATAGCTAGCCTTTAGAACTGGTCCATTATGTACCACAACTAAAACGTGAAGGAGTCGGTGTCAGAAAACGAAGAAACGAATACAGCAACACCGACTTCCGAAATATAAGTTATTTTTCATTTTGTGGTGTTTTTGTTTGGAAGTCGGTTGTATTTTTAGTAAAAAGATTTTTTTACAATACATTATAGCTTATGATACTCGAAAATAACGTGGCTTTCTATTGGTAAAAGAATTGTTAAAATCTGTTCAGGATATCCAAAGATAACCCCACAAACTTTACCTCATTTTATATATATATGTCACGTCGAGGTACCTATGAATTATAGGACCCCCATCATCAAATCCAATCCTTAGAGGCAATTCCTTCATTCTTCATAGGAACGGGTGAAATTCAATAACACACATCACTGGATTGAAACTCGAAAGTATTTATTTGAGTTAGTTACAGGCACTTTGAGTTTTCATTCGAACTTGAAGCTAAAACCACACGGTGTGGCTCGCTGGGTCGCAAATCCCTTGTCGATCTCTAGAGAAGACCCAGCAAGAAACTCTAGGATACTCTCTTAAATCTTTTTATAGTTTACACAATCACTTTATGACAATTAGCGTTACATGTTTATTAGGTTTTCAAACATCTCATCAAACAGATTTATTAAACAGTTATTATTCTACACGTACGTAAAGTAAGTACCTACGCGCGATGCGCGTTCTGTACTTAGTGGGCGGAACTTCTACATTGTTTTTGTTTAGACACTAATTACTTGGATAGTTGAATAAAGCTAGCAAACAATACTAAAATGCTGCTCAGTTAATTATTTTAACATTAAACAACCCCAATACTTACAAATACAAAGTAGTTTGTAGATTATTATTGAAATAGGAATCTCATCATTAAACTATCCAAGTTTCCGGTGATCTGACAATCTTACTAATCAGAAGGTTTCCCATTATTACATAGCTGTGTAAAATAGTCTTAAGACTTTTTGGTATTTAATCATTTACTCAAATTTGTTAAGTTCTCATATTAAATTATTAAATCTAGTTATTCGTCATTCAAATTATAACATCCGGCAATGTTGACAACTTTGCATAATAAGAATAGCATTAAGTCATAATCAAACACATTAAATGTGGATTACTTATTGTAGGAATTTTAGATTTGTTCTCATTTCAACTGTTGCCCATTTGACGAAGTAAAATTTACTTCGTCAAATGGGCAACCATCCCGTTTTATTTAAACATCTCGTATTAATTAAACATTGAAATTAGCTTATCAGATGATCTTCATTCAAACAGTTCAATAACTAATTCCACAATAAGCCAATAGATGGCACTGAACCCAAAACCCAACTTAAATAGACCTTGAAATAGTTCAACTGGTATCTCATAGATGACAGGATTAACGAGTTTGTCTTGATTGACAATTAAAATGATTAATTAGGATAATGAATTAGCAAATTCACGCCTACGCGGCGACATATACTATATTGTAATTATAATATAATATAGATGAAGGAAAATAAATATATAACGTAATTTATCTTAAAAGAAGAGTCCAACAAAGACTTTCACTCCTTAAATGTACCACTCTCAAACAAACGTATCACCAATACATTTTGTGCGTATTGGACATAACATTTTATACCAAATAACGTTACCAAATATTCTCAAATATCGTCCCAAATAGCGTAGTTCATTCAAAAAATCAAAGCTAGATACAAAGCAAATGGCCCGGTCCGATGACGCGCGACGATTGCCAATTCATCTCACGTTACTGTTCCAACGTTTCAACGTTCCAACGTCAGTTTCAGTGATACCCGCATTAGACGGATCCATGACAAAGTTGCAATCCTATTCCATTTTGTTAGTTACCCATTGTTTTACGAGTCTAGTCGAAATTTATTGTGTTTTGAATGCTGAATTTTTAATGGAAATTATGGCACGTTTGCTGTCGGTAAAAGGATTGCTAGAGGTGTTTTGTATCATGATACCTCGTCAGTTAAGTTCCATGTGATGAAGGTGAGTCAATTTCAAGGTATTACTAAGCGTGGGCACGCCATAGTTGCGGTTAAGGCCCCTCTTTGAGGAGTGGCTTGACGCAGGTCATCACTTGACACGGCTGTTTTGGGAGGTCCCTGTTCATGATAACGCAGGAGGAAACGCCCGGGTGTTACCCCGTGTTGTGTGGAACGATCGGAGAACACGGTGGAACTGCCCCGCTTGGTCGGAGGAGTAGAGGCGATCGGCGGCAGCAACCTCTCGCGTCTGGCCCTGGTCCAGGCCATATTAGGGAGCGATAGGGCAATGGGAGCTTCCTCTTTCTGCGAAGCATACTCGTAAAACTCGCGAAGTAGTAGGCGGAATGCGTGAGTGAAACGCAACGGAGCCCTCACGCCCCATGCCACCGCAGGAGACGCCCTGGGCGTTAAACTAAGAGTCGCATGCCGATTCTCTGCCTCCGCAGGCGTGGGCTTGCGGACGGCGAGTAATAGGTAGCGGTAGCCCCGGTTACGGCGCCGATTGTTCCGCGCGCGCCTTAAAACCCTAGCGAACCCCGTCAGCAAAACTGACGGGGTTCGCTAGGACCGATGCCTGTCTCGGTCGCGGATAAATTTCAAAGAGAGTTACCGCGGCACTGGCACAAGCAACTGAAGGAACACGGGTGGTTTTTAGTCATTAAAAGTCTGACACGCCCTTCCGCTTCACCCAGAGCGGGAGAAGTCATTGGATGATTTCCCACCCAAAAAAAAAGGTATTACTAAGGCCGAGTTTCTCACCTCTAAATTATCGCGGGATTAATGGAACAAATTGTCGGTACCTGCTGTGATAGGTTGAATGAATTTTCAATAGCCTGGTAAGTCTGGAATAGCAGATAGGATATACTTTTTATCCCAGGAATATGTTCCCTTGGGATAATTTTCGACATTCACGTATGATAATAAAGGCGATGTACAAAGGCGAGCTTAACTCAATGTTGAGTTTTCTTACAGCAAACCATAGTGATAGAGACGGTCATGTCCTCCACTCAAACACAATAAAACTGTCAGTTTTAAGCTTGTATTGTTACTTTTATTGTCATTCGAGAGTTATATAACGATGATAAGATTTTTCTTTCTTCAAAAGGATACAGGAATAAAGGTTATTAAGTAGCAGATAAATATATCATTTAGCGAGTTTCTTGATGGCGCGACACAATTCAATTGCGTCGATGGGTGATAGCGGTCGGATATCACGAACGACAAATTGGTCGAATTACATCGCATTGCGTTTGGTGGAATATGACCTAAGTGAGGCGTCATTAAATAATGAAGTTTGACTTTTCAAGTGTTTTGTTTGTTACTTATCGCGTTATCTGCTGTGATTGGCTATTGAAAATTCATTCAACCTATCACAGCAGGTACCGACAATTTGTTCCATTAATCCCGCGATAATTTAGAGGTGAGAAACTCGGCCTTAGTAATACCTTTTTTTTTGGGTGGGAAATCATCCAATGACTTCTCCCGCTCTGGGTGAAGCGGAAGGGCGTGTCAGACTTTTAATGACTAAAAACCACCCGTGTTCCTTCAGTTGCTTGTGCCAGTGCCGCGGTAACTCTCTTTGAAATTTATCCGCGACCGAGACAGGCATCGGTCCTAGCGAACCCCGTCAGTTTTGCTGACGGGGTTCGCTAGGGTTTTAAGGCGCGCGCGGAACAATCGGCGCCGTAACCGGGGCTACCGCTACCTATTACTCGCCGTCCGCAAGCCCACGCCTGCGGAGGCAGAGAATCGGCATGCGACTCTTAGTTTAACGCCCAGGGCGTCTCCTGCGGTGGCATGGGGCGTGAGGGCTCCGTTGCGTTTCACTCACGCATTCCGCCTACTACTTCGCGAGTTTTACGAGTATGCTTCGCAGAAAGAGGAAGCTCCCATTGCCCTATCGCTCCCTAATATGGCTATGATATGAAAAATAACTTTATTTTTTGAAGTCGGTGTCCATAACGCAAAAAATGGCACCTACGTAAGACACCGACTTCAAAAAATAAAGTTATTTTTCACTTTGTAGTTTTGTATTTGGAAGTCGGTAGTATTTTTTTGCAAAAAAGTTTTTTTATTGAATGGAGCATTTGAAGTTAAGAATGCGTCAAAGCCTGCTTTTATGGCAAAGCTTTTCAGATTTTCACGCCAAAGAATTTGACAAAATACTTAACTTCAAATTCTAATTAAGGGTACTTATACTTTATAAAAGATAGCTTGATCTCTGCAACAGCTGTCAGTATCAATACAGTAACAATAGCGCTTGATAGGCCAACAATAACGTATACGTCAGTTTGACATATGTCGCAGAGATCAAGCTATCTTTTATGAAGTATAGGTGTATTTATTGGGCTAATTTTTAGTGATTGAAATAGGTACTTTCTTTAATATAATTTTGGCCTCTTCTGGTTTTTGGCGGTGGAAAACTTGTCTTTAACTTCTAGACTAGGTACAGTGAAGAAAATTAATAGTGTATCACCTTAATTAGTCTAGTCAGCAAATGCTCAGACTGCTTAAAAAAAGTTGAAAATACTAGACTTAATGTAATAAAATCGACCGACAAGTGTTACGTTCTTTTGTTACGTGCTAGTGACATTCAATGTCACTAGCACGTAACAAAACCACAAGGTCTTTGTATGTGCTATAGTTGTTGCAATTTTCTGGCAATTGTTATCTGCCTATTTAGCCGACTGGTCGCAAACACTACTGCTGAGCGTGAGGTCGGAGGACTCGGTTCCCTGGTTGGGAAAATTCATATTGGGTTTTTTTATCTGAAATTTCTTAGTAGCAGCCCGGAATCTGGCTTTGTGCCCAGTTAATGGTAAACGGCTCACCCTCCGTTACATGGGACTTAAAAATTACTGGTGAAATGTGCGCGATACTATACGTAAACCTTACCCAACCCTTTGGGATATTATGTTGTTTTATTGAAAGTGTAATTAATTAAAGACTACGTTATGAATGGCGAAACGCATAGCCTATATGGAAATGCGATCAAAAAAGTTTTACAAAAACCACTCGTCGAACCAACAGTTTACATACGTACTTTCAAACATAAAACACTATTCAAAACTATGACGTTCACCGGCCGATATCATTCCAATTTCAAATATTCAAATGAAAATATTTCTAAAAAAACGTGGCACTCAAAATCAGTAGTATCGTATCAATTTTTCATAGGCGTCACCTTTCACCATTCGAATTTCAAATCGCAAAAATAAAAAGTGTTCGAATTTCGAATCGCTAAAATAAAAACGAAGGGATTTGATGCAGGGTACCATATGACAGTTTTTATGAAAAACGTTCGCGGGAATACTATCCAACGTAAATACGATGGGTAAACGGTATTTTGTCAGGTTTTTGAGCGTGGAGGCTAAGCTGAATGATGAGCTATGTATGTGGATTTAAGGGTGGTTTTCGAATGGATGTCGTATAGCTATGGGCAGTATAAGACCTTGGTTTCTTTTTCATATATTTTAATCAGTATTATAAAGAGATAAATGATCCGATAAAAAAATCTTTCCCTATAATAGATTTATTAGTTCCGGGGTGGTATTTTGAGACGTCGGTATACGATGGTGATCACCGAGTGGTTTTATTGAGGTAAAACCCACACTCCCTGATCTTTCTGTAGGTTCTCCCCGTTAACAAAAAAAAAATAAGGCTACATCTATTCTGAAAAAAAGTTGCAAAATTTCTGTAGGATGCGCCACGTGAGCGAAACCACATAAACAAGCTAGTTCTAAGGATCTAGACAAGTAAAATTCTATAACCAAGCCGTAACCTATTATAAGCAAGAGCCTCTGAACTATCTTGAAGAAGCCAATGATTTCGTAAAAAATAAAATTCAACGATAAAATACTAATCTCCCTACACGATAAAAAATATATCCCAAAATCGCACACATTTTATCCATCAAACTTATCCCGATCACGAATCGCTAAATCCTGTACTACAAACCTATATAACTCATACATAAATTTCTGACGCTTCAACGAATAATCGCATTCAGAATGAGAATTCCTTGCACGGAATAGGGACGTAAGTTAGTACTTATCGGAAGTATTGAATACGCATAATATACGTATGGCTTTGTAAAGGCAATCGTTCAATATATCGTACTATATAAGTATAATACTTGTTTAGTATTATTTTCGAGGTGAATGGTGCTTCAAGCAGTGTCAATAGGATATATTGAAGATAGATATATTGGTTTTGTCTGTCGTGTTATTTCTGAATTTAGAATTCTTAGAAAAGGTTTTTTGTAAATCCTTAATTCTTTATTGTGCACCTAAAACAATATTCAATACAATCCTTTATTTTGTTTGGAATTTTGGGGAAAAGGCAATCTGATAATCTATCTCTGTGCCAAATTTTATCCAGATCCGTTCTGTAGTTTTTGCGTGAAAGAGTAACAAACACTTACTTACACACAAAACTTTCGCCTTTATTATATTAGTGTGATTGTGATAGTAGGAAGTATCACACTAATATTATAAGTGCGTAACACACAGGACCGATCACTGTGGTGACACTTGGGGGAGGGTGTCCAGCAGTGGACGTCTATCAGCTGAAATGATGATGATAAGTAGGAAGTAGGATTGTAATTTCGGAAAAGAAAGCGTCGTTGAGGCAATCGCCTCGATGCCTAAAACGCCAAATACCCGCCTACATCAAAGGCAGGCGGGTCTCCGGGGTCATGGGCGGTCAGATTGGGGTCTCTGTTGGCCAACACATTGACTCCGGTGGCAAGTGATCATGTGCTGCCGTACAGAGCGAGGTTCAGGGGATGCGCTGTATTAGTCTCCCCAGTGATGTGTCGTAACAGGCGTTGCACAAAGGGGGTTTCGGGGTGGTCTTTTGAGAGGTCACAGGACCCCTTCTACGTGCTGATGGTGATCACTAGGGTAGTTTTAGTGAGTAAATCTCACGTCCCGGGTCTTTTCCCCAAAATTCCAAACAAAATAAAGGATTGTATTGAATATTGTTTTAGGTGCACAATAAAGAATTAAGGATTTACAAAAAACCTTTTCTAAGAATTCTAAATTCAGAAATAACACGACAGACAAAACCAATATATCTATCTTCAATATATCCTATTGACACTGCTTGAAGCACCATTCACCTCGAAAATAATACTAAACAAGTATTATACTTATATAGTACGATATATTGAACGATTGCCTTTACAAAGCCATACGTATATTATGCGTATTCAATACTTCCGATAAGTACTAACTTACGTCCCTATTCCGTGCAAGGAATTCTCATTCTGAATGCGATTATTCGTTGAAGCGTCAGAAATTTATGTATGAGTTATATAGGTTTGTAGTACAGGATTTAGCGATTCGTGATCGGGATAAGTTTGATGGATAAAATGTGTGCGATTTTGGGATATATTTTTTATCGTGTAGGGAGATTAGTATTTTATCGTTGAATTTTATTTTTTACGAAATCATTGGCTTCTTCAAGATAGTTCAGAGGCTCTTGCTTATAATAGGTTACGGCTTGGTTATAGAATTTTACTTGTCTAGATCCTTAGAACTAGCTTGTTTATGTGGTTTCGCTCACGTGGCGCATCCTACAGAAATTTTGCAACTTTTTTTCAGAATAGATGTAGCCTTATTTTTTTTTTGTTAACGGGGAGAACCTACAGAAAGATCAGGGAGTGTGGGTTTTACCTCAATAAAACCACTCGGTGATCACCATCGTATACCGACGTCTCAAAATACCACCCCGGAACTAATAAATCTATTATAGGGAAAGATTTTTTTATCGGATCATTTATCTCTTTATAATACTGATTAAAATATATGAAAAAGAAACCAAGGTCTTATACTGCCCATAGCTATACGACATCCATTCGAAAACCACCCTTAAATCCACATACATAGCTCATCATTCAGCTTAGCCTCCACGCTCAAAAACCTGACAAAATACCGTTTACCCATCGTATTTACGTTGGATAGTATTCCCGCGAACGTTTTTCATAAAAACTGTCATATGGTACCCTGCATCAAATCCCTTCGTTTTTATTTTAGCGATTCGAAATTCGAACACTTTTTATTTTTGCGATTTGAAATTCGAATGGTGAAAGGTGACGCCTATGAAAAATTGATACGATACTACTGATTTTGAGTGCCACGTTTTTTTAGAAATATTTTCATTTGAATATTTGAAATTGGAATGATATCGGCCGGTGAACGTCATAGTTTTGAATAGTGTTTTATGTTTGAAAGTACGTATGTAAACTGTTGGTTCGACGAGTGGTTTTTGTAAAACTTTTTTGATCGCATTTCCATATAGGCTATGCGTTTCGCCATTCATAACGTAGTCTTTAATTAATTACACTTTCAATAAAACAACATAATATCCCAAAGGGTTGGGTAAGGTTTACATATAGTATCGCGCACATTTCACCAGTAATTTTTAAGTCCCATGTAACGGAGGGTGAGCCGTTTACCATTAACTGGGCACAAAGCCAGATTCCGGGCTGCTACTAAGAAATTTCAGATAAAAAAACCCAATATGAATTTTCCCAACCAGGGAACCGAGTCCTCCGACCTCACGCTCAGCAGTAGTGTTTGCGACCAGTCGGCTAAATAGGCAGATAACAATTGCCAGAAAATTGCAACAACTATAGCACATACAAAGACCTTGTGGTTTTGTTACGTGCTAGTGACATTGAATGTCACTAGCACGTAACAAAAGAACGTAACACTTGTCGGTCGATTTTATTACATTAAGTCTAGTATTTTCAACTTTTTTTAAGCAGTCTGAGCATTTGCTGACTAGACTAATTAAGGTGATACACTATTAATTTTCTTCACTGTACCTAGTCTAGAAGTTAAAGACAAGTTTTCCACCGCCAAAAACCAGAAGAGGCCAAAATTATATTAAAGAAAGTACCTATTTCAATCACTAAAAATTAGCCCAATAAATACACCTATACTTCATAAAAGATAGCTTGATCTCTGCGACATATGTCAAACTGACGTATACGTTATTGTTGGCCTATCAAGCGCTATTGTTACTGTATTGATACTGACAGCTGTTGCAGAGATCAAGCTATCTTTTATAAAGTATAAGTACCCTTAATTAGAATTTGAAGTTAAGTATTTTGTCAAATTCTTTGGCGTGAAAATCTGAAAAGCTTTGCCATAAAAGCAGGCTTTGACGCATTCTTAACTTCAAATGCTCCATTCAATAAAAAAACTTTTTTGCAAAAAAATACTACCGACTTCCAAATACAAAACTACAAAGTGAAAAATAACTTTATTTTTTGAAGTCGGTGTCTTACGTAGGTGCCATTTTTTGCGTTATGGACACCGACTTCAAAAAATAAAGTTATTTTTCACTTTGTAGTTTTGTATTTGGAAGTCGGTAGTATTTTTTTGCAAAAAAGTTTTTTTATTTTTCACTTTTTAGTTGTACTTACGTAATAGGCAAGTTAGTAAGGTAACTATAACGCCTGAATAGATTTCATGAAACTTGAATATAACTGGTGAAATGAGAGATCAGCGTACCTCTTAAGAGCGTACTAGCGTGATGTTATGTTATGAAATGGTATAAACAATAAACAGACATGCGATTGCAGCAATCCCGAGAGATTTGCCGTTATTTATTGAAGAGTTCTGTTAAATATCTCCGAAGTTCTTCATCAGATCTTCACCAAATTAAAATGGGACCAATTTCGAAACATACTTTTTCAAACAAAAAAAGAAATTTTGAAATCGGTCCACAATTGACAGAGATATCGGTGAACACACACAAAAAAAACAAAACATACATAATGTCGAACATAGAACCTCCTCCTTTTTGGGAAGTCGGTTAAAAACTGGCCCTAAACTACAAAACAATTGTTAAACAAAATCACGTCTAACTAGAAGCCTTATTCACATTTGTTTACTGAAATAAAATAACACACAGAACTAACAATGAACGAAAATGAACAATTTATTTGGGACCAATCGTGAGTGGATGCCGAGGGCACTCGAAATATCGGCTACAAATTAATAGCAAACGTTATTGATTTGTTATTAATAATAACACCGTTACAAGCTCGTTGGACAGCTTATTGATTGCTTATTGGATATTTTGTTCAACTCCTTTTTAATCAAAAAGGCCTACAGCTTTTAATTGCCTCTAATTTTAATATGAAGACACAGGTTTGCGGAACCTTTCAAGGGATCAGAGTTAGTGTAGAAATTCTAACTGAACTCCAAAAACATTGTGCGTGAAAAGAGTCTTCTACTACTAGAGCTGTGTTTTTCAAACTTTTTGAATACGTGACAACTTATTCACATTTAAGTTAAAACAATGTGGTTGGAGCCCTCTAGGAGCGTGACAACGAGGTGATCTCTATTGTGAACAAAAATAAACAAGCACAGTCTTCTTACTGAAATTGTTACACTTTTATTGTAGTGTAGGGCCCAGAACCCTTGCTTTTTACTTTCACCTGGCTAGCAACTTTGGGACCCCCTGGGGACCGCGTCCCACAGTTTGAAAAACACTATTCTATACTGAAGATAACATTATAGACAGGTGTAAGGGGTATAAGACTAGCTAGCTAGGCATCACACATACTAAAATATTCGCGAGCTGGCTGGGCATTCTCTACCAGTCAACCTTTGGTTTAAAAAGGACACAACAGTTATAGGTGTACAAAATAAAAAATATGAACAATAATTAAAGTCGGCTATTAATAAACTATAACTAACTAGTAAAACACATAAATAATTTCTAAAAGAATAGAATAATACATATTATAATAAACTAGAGGACGCCTCGCGGTTTCACCCGCGTAGTTCCCGTTCCCGTGGGAATACAGGGATAAAAATGCCTATGTCACCCGGGGATAGAGTAGCTTCCCAACGGTGAAAGAATTTTTGAAATCGGTCCAGTAGTTTTGGAGCCTATTCGGTACAAACAAACAAACAAACAAAAAAATCTTTCCTCTTTATAATATTGATGATATAGATATCAAATTCTAAATGAGCCGGTTGGTCAGTGATATTGTTCTTGTTCACTATTTCGAGTATTTTTTTTGATTTTATATATTTTTTTTATTTACAACAATTTTTTTTTCAAATGATATTTAAACATATATATGTTTTTAATCACATCTAAAAACCCTTCATTTTGATACTCCACTTGATGAGTTTGGAAGATAAAAAAGAATTGAATGGTGGAAGAAAATCCGCCATATTTCTTTTTCTAAGAACACTTGGGCGGTCAAGACCTATCTAACGATGTTTTAATTATAAAAATCCGTTTAGCGGTTTGAAAGATATGAGGTATTAAAGAATATTGCCTACATACAAACACACATACAAAAACATAACCCTTTCCTTGCAGCCGGGTTAGAAGCTATTAAAAGTAGTGTATTAAAAATATGTACCTAAATCTAAAACTTGCAAATAGCCCCATTTAGACAAATTATAAAAACTTATAACTTTATCAAAACAGATGTATTAAAAACACACTAACAAACTATTAAATTTTGTAAACATTTTATCGTCAAAACCAGACTACACGTACTTTAATATTTTGTATAAATAACCCGACCCAAAAGTTACCACTTAGAGTGGTCAAAACCAAATTAATATAAATTTTAAAGGGCGTTCTCGTCTACGGTTTATTCAAATTAATTCTATATTGGTACAAAAGTGACTGTAAAGGCGATTAAAATTACTGACCTTTTGTGATAATGGATTATCTATTTAGTAACTTTAAATGAAGGTTGACAAGTGTTAACAAAGGGGATTGGCAAAAAGGAATAGCATAATATCTGCCTGGGGTTAATACGAATACCTTCCAGTAATGCAAAGCACCTGATGGGACTGCCGGCTTCAATGTATCCGACTATTTGTTTTTAGTTCAGAATAATCTGAAGATCCGTTTCATGAATTTTAAGGTGTTATTAAATCACTCAATATACTTTGCTTTGTGTGTCGTGAGTCATTTCATCCCATTATTTTTCCACAAATATGCTGTAATTTTGAGTGTTTTGAAATTCACCGCGGATGTGGTGATTGACGCTCCATTTGCTGATCATCATCATCATCATCAGCAGCTCTGCAGGTACACAGGCATTCTCTCTGTGAGAGGGAATGGGCCGTAATCCACTACGCGGGCCCAGTGCGGGTTGGTGGATGTGGCATGTCTTCGATTTTTTGGTTTTAGCGCATGCCGGTTTCCTCACGATGTTTTCCGTCACCGTTTTAAGAGCATTGGTGACGAAATAATTTACACAAATAAAGCGCCTGTCTGGGTTCAAACTCACGAACTATACTCGTAAATTGTAAGTCGCGATTATTATTGTTATTGAACGTTAAAAAACTGCTTAGTATGGAATTTATTGGTGGTCGATGGAGCAGAAAAGTTCGAGAGTGACAACCGCAAAGAGAAAAAGACGCAGCATGAGACCGATGGCCTGCACCTGTAGCCAAGTTGGCAATCTACAATCGATAACGTTACTAGAAAACGTATCAATATATGGGAATGACACATCTGAACAATAAGTCACGTGGTCAGACCATTCAAATAGAAGGTGTTAACGATTTTAGAAAGATATTGGGCTGGTAAAGGTTGCAGGAATCTAATGAATGATTGACGCAAAGACCCCAGGTCGTTACAGTGACGCTTGGGGGAAGCCCATGTCCAGTAGTGAACGTCTTTCGGCAATACAATTTATTCGGCATAGAATTTCTAGACAAAATACCACGATACCTTATGTGCCATTCTACAAAAAGTACTAACACTAAAGAAGCTTTTCAAAACCATCTCCTTATAAGACGAAATTCTACTTAAACTTACGTATCACACAGTTACGTCTGATACCGTCTGAGTATCATCGATCATAACATCATAAGTTTAGTCGCAACTTAAAGTCGTGACAATAAATCATACTGCTTTGACGTTCGTTTTGTAATCACTACCATCATTTGCGAGGATGTTATAAAATTACTAGCGAATTTATCCAGGTTATTTAGACGTTATAATACTCACAACGGATCTTTGTGTCTCTGAATTGGCTGCAAGACCCTGCGCAGTAGCTATTTTTGTGTCAATGTTGAAGGTGAAGATAGCATTGTATAACTGTATCTTTCACTCGCTTATGTTTGTCGCATCATCCTATCTCGGTTACTCTATGCAGTATACTCGATGTCAAACTGTTTCTTGTGCAATAGTTGATAGAGCCAACTTCAGAGACACACAGATCCGTTGTGACTATTATACTAGCCGTGAAATTAGTAAGAAAGAAAAAAAGAAAACTATTTTATTTGGCACACACAGATACACACAATGTTGGTACAAAAAAGACAGATATATCTTCCCTGTTTTTTCTTCTTCCCTCTTCTATCTTTAACTTATCTACTTTATTTATCTTTTACCTTTATACTGAAGCTATATTACTGTAAGGTTGCATCAAGATTCGTTTAGTAGTTTTGGATGAGTAAGAAACATCCATCCATCCTCACACTTTCGGGTTTAAAACAGCAGTAGTATCTATCTGAACTATTGTGTCTTTTAAATGATGAATGTACTTTTGAAATAGGTGCACTGGGTCCGGCAATTACCCTCTACATAATACACAAACTCACAAAATATGGAATATCTCTTCAAATAACTACATTTTTCACTAGCTGTTCCCCGCGGCTTCGCTCCCGTGGACCACCCCACATGACCCGTTTTCGGGATAAAAAAATAGCCTATGTCACTCAGGAATAATTTAGCTTTCTATTGGTGAAAAAATTTTTTAAATCGGTCCAGCGGAGCCTATTCGGTTGTACCGACAAACAAACAAAAAAATCTTTCCTCTTTATAATGTTGGTATAGAGGTATAGATATATGTTTCCATAATTCACATCTCTAGTCGGTTGCGTTGTCCTTCGAAGAGGTCGTGTATCTCAGAAGCTCTTACGAATCTTCAGGTGCGCAGGTTAGAGTTGATGCTCATATAGCGGTTGCCGACAGTTCCGTTCCTGTTTGTCCTTCTCGATGCGGCTGGCTACTTTGCGACGAACTTTTGGTGGAGCTATACACGCCAGTGGGTACAACATCAGAAGAGGGGTTGGTTTCAAACACCCAGTTATGATACGGTCGGTATTATTTAGCTCTATGTCAACTTCCCTAGCGAGAGCGTATCGATGCCACTCTGGGCATGCGAACTCTCCAGCAGAAAAAGACAGACATAGGCCAGATGTGCGTAGAACTTGTGTAGATGCTCCCCATCATGTGGATGTTAGGCTGCAAAGGAAATTATTCCTAGTCCCGACTTATTGCTTAGTTTTTAAGCAATGTCAAAGTCAAAGTCAAATATATTTATTCAACTAGGCCAAAAAGCGGCACTTTTGAACATCATACACAAATTAAAATTTACAAGTAATAAAAGTTGATTCTACCGTGCATTCGGAAAAGTAGCTTGTTATGGAGAAGAATGCACAAGAAACTCCATACTTACTCTTTTTTTTTAAATAGGTGTGTTACAATATTAACATAAGTATATACATTAATAAATTCATATATGTGAGGACCATGCACCCAGAAAAGCACTACACACTACACTACGTACAGGTATATAGTATTAAAAACATTAAAAGGTAAAATCATTAATTTTATAAATAGGAACATGGTTCTCACATAAGTACTTACAAATATTGCAAACATAGGTAAAATACCAAATTCAACAACAACGGAACAGTGTGTGAGACAATTTCTTATAAAAAAAAAGTTGAAAATTAAGGTAAATTTTGGTACTTACAAGTTTTCGCGAAAAACTAATTTTGCTTATATCTTTTTATCGCGGTGACTCAAGGCCTGGTTTTTATACACCTAATAGGGACTATAGACCTCAGTATCTTGTATAAATTTAAACTTGCTAGGTCCACCCGTTCCTGAGAAATCGGTGGTGACACACGGACAGACAGACAGACAGACGGACAGACGGACAGACGGACAGACGGACAGACGGACAGACGGACAGACGGACAGACGGACAGACGGACAGACGGACAGACGGACAGACGGACAGACGGACAGACGGACAGACGGACAGACGGACAGACGGACAGACGGACAGACGGACAGACGGACAGACGGACAGACGGACAGACGGACAGACGGACAGACGGACAAGAAAGTGATCTTATAAGGGTTCCTTTTTTACCTTTTGAGGCACGGAACCCTAAAAATAACTATGAATATAAATTAACAAATTTGATTTTGTCTACACTAAAGATTGTCCTATGGGGCAGGACCAGCATGTTTCCAAGCATTCTTATCTTGAATATAATCATCTTTTTTTTCTTTTTTTCCTTTTCAATAGGATGGACCCTAATCTTATTACAATCTAGCCTTATAAATAGACTAATAAGTAATTTAATTATAACCTAAACTATAACGTTGTCTTTACTAAGAATGTGTCCTATAGCACTTTTCTTATTGTCTCTATTAAGGCGAATACACTTCGTTCTTGTGTTTATTTGGTAGCACTTTCGTACGTTACACTATTCACAAACACTAAACACTAACTCGAACGGTTTTGTTCTTTTTAGTCTTCTCACTATGTTTGTGTGGTCGAGAAGATGGATTGCCTCGACGTTCACATGCTGATGAAGTCTCTTTTCGTGAGCTTCTGCAAATTTCTGGATCACTTTATCGATGAACTCAACTTTTAAGTCCCTATATAATCATCTAATTTGTAATATGCTTGTTTACAAAGTGTGCTTTTAACTTAAGGTGATATATACGCCCCAATGTAACGCAGTACTGGCCGTGCGCCCGCTCGGTGCCAAAATATCAAAATTGAACCTCCTTTTGAACAGTTTTGTTTGCAAAATATTATTTGATTTACATATGCTATGTTAGGTATGAAGTAATTCCAGCCATCAATTTTTCTGTATAAAAATATTTTTAAACATCCAAGTCGTTTTGGAGGAGTTTCCAAAAGTTGCGAAAAAATATCGTGTTGTTAATAATTTTTTTCAAGCAAAACTATTAGTTACACGAAAAAACCTTGTGTTCCAAATTATTTACATGAATCAATAATAAATATATATTTTTTCCAAACCTTTTAACTTAGCTGTTACTGAGGAGTATGCTTTAGAAAGTTACCGTTTTACGGCACTAAAGCGTATGTAGGCCCTTAAGTTTTAAATTTAGTTTCATTTAGTTTTAATATATCACAAGGTATTTTGTTATAGAATTTAACACAGTACCCCTTGAAAGATGAGTGTACTTTAGCTAGTCTATAAGGTCGAACTTATCTTTATTTCTCGTATTACAATTGTGTCTATCACTGACTTTACTAAAGAGATGTATTTTTTTCCTTACATACATAATATTTTCATAAATGAATTGTCAAGAAACTGTCATAATATTAATCTTTTTAAATAGTTGCCTAAGAGATACTCGGTGACTTAACTTATATATGGCTCTGACAGCTCTCTTTTGCAATATAAATATGGATTCAATGTCAGCCGCTCGACCCCACAATAAAATACCGTATGACATAATACTGTGAAAGTAACTAAAATAGACCAAACGCGCGGTTTCTACATCCGTTAACTGTCTTATCTTTCTAACAGCATAAGCGGCTGAGCTTAGCCGACCCGCAAGAGATGTTATGTGAATCAAAAATATGTAATGGAATTTAAAATTTAGGGACCTATCTAAGGTGAAGCTCAGGTAGCGGGGTTGAACGCAGTGCTCTATGGCAACGCCTTGCCACGAGATATTGAGGGTCCTATTTGAATGGCGATTGCGTAGTACAGGATTGGGTTTTAGATGGGTTGAACCTTAGAGCATTTTCACCATAGATATTACCGAGCGTTTTCAAAGCTTTCGTCAGCTTTCTTCGGCCTCTTCGTAACTGGGAGTCTGGGCGGCTAGAGCAATGTCGTCTGCATATAGAAAGCGTTGCATTAGTGGAGAGCTAGGCTGTTCACTTGTGATAATGTTGAAAAATGCCGGGGCCAGCAAGCTGCCTTGAGAGAGCCCGTTTTTTGGCAACGTCACCTACTTTTGGTGATTTCAAGATGTACTTGGAAGTGACGGTTATTCAGGATGGCGCTGACATTGTTTGTCTCAAACCCGTCCTTAATGAACTGCTTAAGTTTGGTTAACGAATTTCCAGGCCTAAAGTCAGCTTGCTCAGATATAAGGTGAGGTTCTATTACAGTTGTAAGGCGATGTAGTAGAAGCCTTTCAAAGCGTTTGAATGTGTGACATAAGAGGTATATAGGTCGGTAACTTTTAGGGTCTTTAGGGCATTTCACTGGTAGAGCTATCACTTTGGCGCGTCTCCACAATTTGGGGATCTTATAATTATCAAAGCTCTTGTTGAAATTTATTCGGTATAAAATTCCTAGAAAATATGCTACAGTACCGCCCGTACCGACAGCTATTATATAACCTTTCCCAGAACAAAGTGAGTCCAAACCGTAGTTAGACAAAGAGGCCGCTTCAAAGGTATGACACCAATTAACAACTTTGTTCCAATAATCAAATGGTCCAATTAAAACTCGCAGGTAGGGTTACCATTTCTAAATTTAAAGCCCGGACATTAGCAAAAACGACCGCGTTAAATTGGGACTGCTAAGAATAACTAGTGTTAGTACTGGTGTACCGGGTTTGATCGCTTGGTCAGGATTTTGGATTTTACCATACCATACCTGAATTTAAACAGTATCTGCTCGGAGTCTGGCAAAAATTCCATACAATATTACATGTATTACATAAACTCAAGCCTTTTATCCATGGGAGTAGGTAGAAACTACAGAACGCCACCTGCTACGATCCTCACATACTTCTTTTGCTTCACTCACATTCATACATCTAGTCATACTCACACACCGGTTTTGAGTACTGCGCACCTCTCCTTTTTGAAGAACATATAATAATGGACGTAAAAATAAGGTTTACTTAATAGGTTTCTCTGTTCCACTTAGGACGCATTTTTATGTGTTTTTCAGACAAGACCGAACATTTAATAGGTATTTCTATTTGTCTACATATTTTCACCTAGGCCTATGTTCAGCAGTGGACGTTTTTCGGCTGAAATGAATGAATTTACAAAAAAAACGAATATTCCACAAGATCCGAGCCGGATTTGTCCGGAAAAATCCGGACAGTTGGTCACCCCACTCAGAGGATCGCAATTTTTGGGTAGGGCCACGAAACTGGCGGTAACGGTAGCACAGTTGGGGACTATGACAGGCCAATTAGCGTGTCTTGATTTTCCTCGGTCTGTCGGTTTTATGAAGAGCAAAAAACTTGGTGCTAATTGGGTATCGGTATCGCCACTGGTATCGATGTTCGTTTGATTGAGTGTTTTTGGTAATGACAGATTGAAAAGAAATTGCTTTTTAATTCGTCAACTTTTTGAGCTGTTGAAGAAATTCTTCATTTTGCGACCTTGAACTTACTGAGAGACGCCACGTCGCTGTGCAGCGCCTTAGCCGACAAGCTGCTCACTGCCGTCGGATCTAACACTAAGTAAGCGTTGAAATTCGTGCTAGAGCGGCTGTCAAGTGCGGAGCGCGCTCAGCATGCGTTTTTCATTGGAAAATAACAGGTCATCTTTTTATATATGTATGTTTGAAACTATCCATTCAATGAATCCTCCTATTTTCAATTAGGATCGGCTTCCAATCTCAATATATTATAAATTATAATTAGTACGTTCGTATAATATATACATTAATTTGTTACTCAAACATAGACGATACTCTTTTCCTAGTTAAATTGAAAAGATTAAAAAAAACTTTTTGCAAAAAAAAATACCGACTTCAAAAACGAAACATTAAAAAGTGCAAAATAACTTTCGTTTCGGAAGTCGGTGTCTTTCGTACCTCATGTTTTTATCGTTTTGCGACTCCGACTTCCGGGAAGAAAAGTTATTTTCACTTTTTAGTGTTTTGTTTTTGAAGTCAGTTATTTTTTTGTGAAAAAGTTTTTATTTTCCTTGGTTTTGGTTCACCATCACTACCAATTGAGCACGATCCATAGTAAGGTACCTAAAGAATTGACAATTTACCAATAATAACTCAATTTACACATTCGTGCTGTTTGTCGCTAAAGATTTCGATTGTATACTCCATACCTTGAAAACTGCTTACCCGATTTTGATGAAACTTGCCCTATGACCTAGGCTGAGAGATACTTAATCCAATAAAAAAAGAATGATCAAAATCGGTTCAGCCAAACATACAGGTCAAACTGAGAACCTCCTTTTGAAATCGGTTAAAAAAAAACAAGACTTTTAATAGAACATCTGTTTTAAATTATTGACAAGATACATTAACCGTATATAATCAGGAGGTGAGAAAATAAGCCATAAAGCTTCAATCATAATCCCACCACCCCATATGGCTTCACCCTAAAAACATATTCCATAGGTTAATCGTAACTTGCACGTCCCAACTTTAGTACCTGAGTCTAAGTACGAGTCGCAAATGCAGTAGAACTTTGAACTTATAGGTATATAGAGTTTAATATTAGTTGTGGACCCTTGTTAGACTTGGAATAGTACTAGTATTATGTCTAAGTATGGAATAGTAAACTTGCACCGATATAATTGCTTGGTTAGGTTTGGTACTGTGTGTGGAGTGTGTCGTGGTAGCATTTTTTTTTAAGTGGCCTGCTAAAATTTACATCTTATCTTATCTTGTGGAGGGGCCGAGAAATAAATCGGACACCTCGACCCATTGGGATCTATTGTGGTCCCCTAGATAACCTACTCCTCCCCAATCTCGTTGAAAACTCTCTTCATGAGTTTTACAACGAGACTAGGAAATATGAGCCTATAGTATAGTTTAGGTTTTGGATATCCAACACCTAGTAAACACATACGCTTACCAGCCATTGCATCGCATGTGCACAAAAGGTGCTCCATGCGTTCCGTATGTTCCCCACACAATCTGCACATGGGTGTCGTGGTTAGTACCGTCTTCATGAGCATGTCGTTGGTTCCAAAGTGCTCAGTAAAGGCCCCAAGAAGGTAGCGGATTTGTCCCTTGCTCATTATTCGAAATGCATTCCCGTGCTTTGGACGTAGATAGTTCTTCTCCAACGAAAACTAAAATCCTATCCTGCTCTTTACTAATCCATACTAATATTATAAATGCTATCTGTTTGTTTTCACGTTTTCACAACACACGCTCAAATTGCAGTACACATTTTGATGAGTTTTGGCAAAGGGATAAATCGGACCCTGGAGAAGGACTAGTCATACTTTTTATCACGGGAGTTTGGGCTAATTTGCGACTTTCATTCGGGCGAAGCCACTGGTTGAGACTAGTGTTAGTTATTGTTGTTGTTGATACAACATTTTGATAATGTTGTATCAACAACAACAATATCTGTAATGTGTTTTATCTAGTGTAAACCCAAACCGTTATTGAGAATGTCAGCGGATATTACTAATCTGTGTGTCTTGGTCGGTGTGTGAATCCGGACACCGGTTCCTTTTTACGTCCGCTAGCCTGTCTTTGTATGAAGTGTATGTATCTCTAAACTTATATTAGCGGAAAAATCTCTTGTGCTGCTGAACGGTTGGCCTATCATTTATCATCACCAATAGATAATTATTATTTTATCTTTTATATAAGGTACTCCAATCACTAATACATATTACACAAAGGAACTTATATATCTATTAGTATGGTGAGTTTGTCACTTAAAGAAGTACACAGCTTAAACATAAGTAAAAAATACATACAAGAGAACTTTTCCAAAGTGATTTAAAATAAACTAAACATATTTTCTGTTACAATTAGATATAAATAAGAGCTACTTTAACCTAGGATGACAATACAAAGAAAATACAGACACTTCATAGATATATCAGCTCTTTCAGCATAGATATCTGTAAGATGTTTTTTTTTTTTATGTTATTAATCAATTACAATGTAAAAGGTGTAAATATTTGGATGAGACACACTAATATATCGTAAAATATGTAGACAAGAACATAGAATGATTTTTTATCGGGAGAACATTCCAGTGCTATAATTTTCGAATGACGGAAGCGAAACCGCTAGCAAATGTATAAGTTATAAAAAGTATACCTAACGAAGAATGGCGTTCAAATGAAAAACTGACAAAAAATATACATCCATCTCGACAGGAGACAACATCCTACGCCTCAAGAAATTTGATTGAAGTGCTCTTTTCCTGGAATCTTTAGCAAAAATGCGTGGGTACCTATTAATATTAATTTTCTTTCAAAAACTGGATGTCAAATGCCATTACAGTAAGGAAAGACAACCTTGTCTCCGATAATGTTACAAATTGATGATAACATTACGCTTTTAGGAAAAATAACATCGTAAAGTATGTTACGCTAATATCGGCACACAGGCAGAAGGCCTTGCCTTTTTATCCATCGACGGAAAAAGAGGGGTGTTATAGGTTTGATGTGTGTATCTGTCTGTGGCATCATAGCTCCTAAACGGATAAACCGATATTGTTAAAGTTTTTTTGTTTGATAGATGACTTCGTCGAGAGTGTTCATAACTATGTTTGATGAAAATCTGTCCATAAGCTATACTATATTTTACTCTTTGAATTGGAGTATTTTCGCAAAGTTATCCTGATATAATTACGTGTTTCGATCGAGAATCGACACTGTAGTTTAAAAAGCATGAGTTAAATAAACATTGCGGTTTAAAATTATATATATGTTATTGCCAACGATGTTGGAAGAATCGGCTTCCAGTCTAATTTGATGCAGCTGAATATAATTAATTACATGGAGCGACTGCCTAACTGCTCTCCACAACACAGCCCTGAGTTACGCGATATCCTTTGTAGGATTGCAAGTCAAATATATAAATGACAGCCAACGATTAACGGCTTAACGTGTTTTCCGAGACACGGAAAAGTTTCAGTTTGGAATGGATGCGCAAGCGCTACTTAGCTTTAAAGATCGACACTTGCGCTTGTTATTATTTTTTACTAGCTGAACCCCGCGGCTTCGCTCCCGTCAAAATTATAACCTATGTTACTCGGGAATAAAGTAGCTTTCCATAGGTGAAAGAATTTTAAAATCGGTCCAGTAGTTTCGGAGCCTATTCGGTTCCAACAAACAAACAAACAAAATATCTTTCCTCTTTATAATATTGGTATAGATAGCTTACAACAATTGGGACACACTGCTTAAAGTGTTTTATTTATGCACTGAAATATAAAAACGTGATAATAAAGCCTTCTCAAAGGAGCAAACAAAATGACCTCTTTTAAATGGAAACAAACGAAACTGCAAACGCTTACTAAAGTTGACTAAACAAAAACCTTTTATATAAAACTAAAGCCGATTACTATCTCTAAAACGATGACAAGCGTTATAAATACAAACACAAAATCGAAATTCGCATAACTAGTCGATTCTCCCGATTAGCATTCGCACCACGTATCAAATATTGGAACATTCATGTATTTAATATTCAAAACTAGCTTCGTCCAACGAAAAGTGGGTATTTTCACGATACTAAGGGGGTTTTCAACAAAGATGTACGAAGTAGCTAAGCGGTACGAGGATGTGTAGCGGCGCTGTGTCAAGATGAGAGTTTAAACCGCGACAGGGACCGGAAACCGAGACATGTTTGCCGGCCTTGTCTCGATCTCCAGTCGCTGTCGCGGTGCGAACCCCAATCTTAAGTGTGTGATGTTGTTAATTGGTGCGTAGTGAAGCTTTGTAACGGTGTGCAGTTGTGTAGTTGAGTACACATATCCCTCAGTCATGTCGTCATCATCACCATCAGCATTTAGCAATCTTCGCGGACCTTTAAGGGCCTACATACTCTTTAATGCCGTAAAACGGTAACTTTCTAAAGCATACTCCTTAGTAACGGCTATGTTAAAATGTTTGAAAAAGTATATATTTATTATTGATTCGTGTACATAATTTTGAACACAAGGTTTTTTCGTTTTGCTTTAAAAAATCTTTAACAACACGATTTTTTATCGCAACTTTCGTTTAAAAACGACTTGGATGTTTAAAATATTTTTACACAGAAAAATTGATGGCTGGAATTTCTTCATAACTAACATAGCATAATATGTAAATCAAATAATATTTTGCAAACAAAACTGTTCAAAAGGAGGTTCAATATTGATATTTTGGCATCGAGCGGGCGCACGGCCAGTACTGCTTAACATTGGGGCGCATATAGCGCTTTAAGGCCTTTCCAATTACTCGCGTCCATTGAATACATCACTCGTTCGCATCCCCCGCGCACATCCCTTGCACATATTCCTCACTTCTCATCTCTCGCGCTTATTTCTCGTTTTTTTTTGTATGTATAAAATACCTAGCTCTGCAAGCCTTTTACCACCAGAGTGAATTAAGTGCCGCGTACCGCTTAGCAACCTCGCCCATCTCTGGTAGAAAAGCATCCCAAAGGCCGACCTTTCGGCTGTGGGGTACCAGCACTTAAAGGTCGGGGTCGCGACCCGAATTGTCAGTTTGTACTTTTTGTACGAGTTTTAATCGTGTTAGTTTTATGCGTGATAGCTTAGTGAAAGGGAGTTTTAGTATCGATCCTGTGTTTAAGGGAATTACTGGTGCTTTGTTTAAAGTTGTGATTTGGAGTTCTATTTGTCCTTTATGTAAATTTTGTGTTGGTTACGACTTTATTTATGTGAAATGGTGTTATGATCATTCAATAAGGATTGACTTACCTACTATAATCGTTCAAAAGATGTCGATGACTATAAACTAAGGCATTTTTAACAGTGGAACTGGAATATAATTATTAAAAAAACTTTTTTACAAAAAATACAACCGACCTTCAATTATAGTGTTTTTATTTGGAAGCCGGTTGTATTTTTTCGTAAAAGAGTTAATATTTTTTTCACGTTTTAGTTCTGGTAAATAATGGACCAGTTATATTAATAGTCTACAGTACCTAGCGTACCTATAATGCCTAAAGTGATGGCAGAATAGATTAACGCAATAACATGAAAATTAAACATAATCGGTGGAATGTGAGTATACCAGGGTGAACTGTTCACACCTGCGTACTCCTTTAGAACGTACCAGTGTGATGTTATGTTATGAAATGGTGTAAACAATAAGCAGACTTGCGATTGCAGCTATCCCGAGTGATTTGTCGATTTTTTTTGAAGATTTCTGATGTATATCTCCGAAGTTCTTTAAAATTCAGCAGCTTTAAAATAAATTAAAAAAAAACACCAACATCGGTTGACCTAGGAAAAAGTTCTTTATTTCCTCCTCCTTTTTGGGAGGTAGGTTAAAAAACTGCAATGTTTTCTAAGCCTTCACCTCAATTCGTGGTGTTAGCAAGAACCCTTCTTGCTTCGTTGCTGCTGATAGATCAAGCGTCGCGGAGACCAGTCGAGAGGCCAGCATGCAGGCCGAGCTCAAGTCGAATGAGCTCGTGTAATTCGCGGAGACGGTGAATTCGCCAAGAACTTCATTCCTTCACATCAACTCATCGACAGCGGTCTACCCTCGGACTTCCAAACCCAGGTATTTGTACTTTACCTAACCCTTTTGTAGGCAAGTCACCGTCCACTTCATACAAAATCGCTTATCATCATCTTTCTCCGAAACCAGCCCAACTTTTGGTCGAAAAACATTTCAAAACTGAATTTGCCATGAAACACTAGGAAGAAAGATAAGACTTCAATTTCACACTTCTACTCTTCCTTGTATCTGTAACATGTTTATACCACCCATACGCACAAAACGTTTTGAGAACACTTTTATTATGCGTACAGCTAAGGAGTGAAATTCCCTGCCAGATTCTGTGTTTCCCGACAGCTACAATCTGGGGGTCTTTAAGTCAAGAGTGCATAGGCTATTTCCAGGCAAGCGTGTTTCACCGTCGACCACATCATCGCTTACCATCAGGTGAGATAGTGGTCAAGCGCGAGCCTATAGGATATAAAAAAAAACAAAACATCTTTTCAGAAAAATATCTTCGTTTTAATAAAAAAAATGCGCCGAGAAACTTCACTTAAATCGGAGTGACCTACATACGTTGATCAATGATCTATGATGCCCATACCAACACAAAACCACAACAACAATATTCTCCTAATAGCAACTTCTTAGGCTAATTACATCAACAACAACGCCCACCAAACCACCAATTAAGAATAACCGACCCCAATTAATCAGAGAACACCGCTACCTCATCCATATTTAAAAACCGAAGTCACGGTCAAAAATAACGATGAAAAATCATAAATATTTATCGAGTCTCTCAATATGACACTGACACCTCTAAACACAAAGGTCAGATGTCAACCCTGACCCAAATCGATTCTCGCCTAAACGAATACTCGAATAAAACGGAATCGATGTCCGATATCAAGTGGAATCGATAAATGTCGACGAACTACGCGATTTTGCGATTTACAATTGCTAAAGAGCGAAGTTGTTGATGTAGAATCTATTAACACATTTTTGCAAGCTTTTAATAAACTTACCTTGTTATTTGTGTGGGTTAAATTTTGCAACATTTTTTTCCAATACCAAAAAACTTTTATTACTACTACTGTTTGCAACAAAAATAAAATTGTATACTAAAACTCATACTTATGTACAAACGCGTATAAAAAAAGTTAATTAAAAATAAAAAATCCCGACTGCTTAAAAAGCTAACTAAAAAGACGCAAACAAGAAGAAAATCATGCTGTGCTGTCGGAGAATACATGTCCGCGAGCTGGCTCAGCAAAACCAGATCCTCCGACTGCACAGCATGATTTTCTTCTTGTTTACGTCTTTTTCGTTCGCTTTTTAAGCAGTCGGGTTTTTTGATTTTTAAGTAACTGTTCTATTTATAACTTTTTTTTTTAATAAGGTTCATTTATACAAATTATTATATTTTTGAAATCACCTCTTAAAACCCTTTATTTTGATACCCCACACGATGGGAAAGCAAAAAAGAAATTTGGTGCCTCACAATATGGCGCCCAAAATCTGCCATTTTTTACTGTCCAATTTTAATGTAGCCAATGACACTCGCAGGGTTAAGATGAATCGATTGACGTAAGAATCATCAAAATCGGCCAACGCGTTTGGTCTCTAGAACGCCACATAGAAACAAACATACATAGACTGATAAACACATTACCCTCCTTCGGCAGTCGGGTAAAAAGGGGAGAGCTCATTGGGTGTCAAAAAATTCGTCCACATCGCTCTCAACGGGCAACGTGTCCAGAACTCTGGCAGCATTGCCACGTTGGATAGCAATGCTGATTTTCTGACCAAGGAATGGCCTCGCCCTCTGATCACGTGAAGAGTCGACTAACCGTTTGCTTATATCTCGAAATACTCGATGAGAACTCGGACCCCATGGACGTAATGTTTCAACCCCAAACGGCTCAAACATATAACAACTTTCAATTGAATTTTAAAACAGTTTTCCCCAACAGATGGAGCTGAAATTTCGCTTAATAATGATTTTACTTAGCTACGACTAAGTCAATTATTAATGATTTCATTCAATGACAGAAATCCGAATGGCAGAATGAGAGAAATCAGAATCCGGACGGATCAATTATTGTTTATTATGGACCCCCATGATATGGTTATCTAATGAAAGTGTTGCTGACAGAAATATAAAAAAAGTAGTTTAAAAATACTTTTTATTTAATATTTTTTATCAAAGATGACAATTATTGTGTTTAATGGTTAAAGATTTTTGTTATTTGATGAGATATGGATTTCAGTACTTATCTTATTTTTATCAAGTACACGTTTTTGAAGTTGATTTATCATTTGTTAAGGAGACTATTATTAAGATTCCAAAAAAAAAAAAATACTAAGCACATAAAAATAAGAATTTCTAAGAAAACTTGAACGTATCTAATGTGATCTTTAAAATCTTTACCTGTAACTTTTAAAGGTCGAATGAGATTATCACGATTGAGTTACGTTTAGATGTTTGTACGTTTCTTAAACGCAGCTCACAGGAATAGAAGTATCAAAAGGATGCCTTAAGGACTGAACAAAAAGACATTCTGTCAGCGAAAACGATTTTCAAATGATATGAAATGTTCTACCGAAAGGTCAAGTGTTCAATCCCAAATATTATGGACATGGTTTCTGAATACGACTCACGGTAGGTATAAACCTATATATTTAACAAAACATTGCAATTTGTGACACAACCCGCCCACTAACTGATCCCCTACAGTCCTACACCATGAATATCCCATACATCCCATACCAGCCAATATAAAGGCTCATCAAGATAACTGCGCGTCAATACATTCAAAACAAATGGTCTGTAAACACGTAAGCGTTACCGCTGGTTGGCCGCGCGTTGCACGCACGTCTGGTGCGTCCATAAGGCTGCGTTCACAACGTTTGTACAGTCCGTCTGACTATCTGTGCTCCATTGTGATGTCACCGTGACGTTCGAATTTCGCTCTGTGGGCCTTAAGGCTCTAGACAAGTATCATTCTACATCAGCGGGGCGAGCATGGCCTCTGTGATAGGCGTGTGTCACGCATTTTATCACGGTTTTTGTTCCCAAACTGTGATAAAATGTGTGACTCAAGCCTAACACAGTAGGCCATGCTCGCCGGTCAGCGATGGCAATGGTCGAGATCACGCGATACTTCGATAGCGTTTGACATTCTCATAACTTTTCTTTTGCGATAATTATCGCTACATTTTCGAACAATATCGCTACTTTTTCGATCTCTATGCTACTTTCTCGATCACTAACGCTACTTTTTCGATCACTATCGCTACATTTTTGATCACTATCGCTACTTTTTCGATCACTATCTTTACGTTTTCGATAACTAACGCCACATTTTTGGTCACCTTCGCTACTTTTTCGATCACCATCGCTACTTTTTCGAACACAATCGCTACCTTTTCGATCACTATCGCTATTTTATCGATGATAGAAGGTCGCTTATCCAGGGCCTCGGGACAAAAACTTTTCAGTAGCGGTAATAATTCAGACGCTAACGTCAAAATGTATGGCAATGACATTACCTGCGGTAAAGACTCGTTATGCCACGCGATCGATGTTTGTATGGGTGCATTTACGTCTAAATCGGGTAGCTTATGTCTATAAGCAACCGACCGAAAATCAAATCTCAGCTTGTTAGTGCTCGCAAGCCCTTTTTAAAATAAAGCTGCGCTTACCGGGGTCGTTCCGTAGAATACATCCAATCATCTATGGCGTACCGAGCCGTTACGAGAGGCCCCGTGTCTCGGAAAGCACGTTAAGCCGTTGTTACCGATTGTCATGTATAGATAGATCTTTGACCGTCAAAACGCCCAAATTCTGAGAACCAGTACTATCTTGTTACCATGTGCTATTTGCTATGTGATCGGGATGTGGAGATCAGATAGGCAGTGTTTCTATGTAAAATACTGGCTTTAAGTTATAACAGAGCAGTGTTGGCCCAGTGGTAACGGCCGCTACTAATCGTGGTTTCGAACCCAGACAGGTACTTTGTGAATGAAAGGACCGTGAGGAAACCGGCATGTCCTAAAAACAAACATTCGAAAAAATGTGACATCTAGCAACACGCACTGGGCCCGCGTGGTTGATTACGGTCTATTCCCACTCACAGAGAGGAAGCCTGTGTCCCAGCAGTAGGAACAAAAAGGTTGATGATGATATAATAACAGCAGCATCTGTTTAGAACGGAAGCTGACTCCAATAGTTGGGACAAAGCAGATGTTGTTTGTTTTTAACCGACTTCCCAAAAAGGAGGAGGTTCTATGTTCGACTTCAAGTTTGCTTTTTTTTTTTTTTTGTGTATGTTCACCGATTACTCCGTCAATTGTGGACCGATTTTAAAAATTATTTTTTGTTTGAAAAAGTATGTTCCGAAATTGGTCCCATCTTAATTTGGTGAAGATCTGATGAAGAACTTTGGAGATATACAACAGAACTCTTCAATAAATAACGGCAAATCTCTCGGGATTGCTGCAATCGCATGTCTGTTTGTTGTTTATACCATTTCATAACATAATATCACGCCAGTTCGCTCTTAAGGGGTAAGCAGACCTCTCATTTCACCGGTTATGTTCAAGTTTCATGAAATCTATTCTGGCGAAATAGTTCCCTTACTAACTTGCCTATTAGGTACGTACAACTAAAAAGTGAAATATAAAAAAAACTTTTTGCAAAAAAAATACTACCGACTTCCAAATACAAAACTACAAAGTGAAAAATAACTTAATTTTTTGAAGTCGGTGTCCATAACGCAAAAAAATGGTACCTACGAAAGACACCGACTTCAAAAAATTAAGTTATTTTTCACTTTGTAGTTTTGTATTTGGAAGTCGGTAGTATATTTTTGCAAAAAGTTTTTTTATTCCTGATAGCTACAACCTAGAGGTATTTAAGTCATGAGTGTATATGTTACTTCTAGGCAAGCGTGCTTCACCATCGACCACATCATCGTTTACGACCAGGCGAGCGAGATAGTCGTCGAACGCAAGCCTATCATTAAAAAAAAAAACAAAACTAGACGGCTCACAGTCAGTGTTTGGCTTAAATAAACAATTTTCTTTCTATCTCTCTTATTCTTCTTCGCACGAGCTATGCTGCGAAATACGGGTTTTTATCTTGGACCCGTTTAAGTCTTGCTACTTAATACGTTTCAGTGTGAACACAGCCTAACCCTGGCTAATGACACGTGAAGGACGCGCCCGTTAAATAAAAGTTAATTGGGATTGTTTATCTTGATGATAAGGGAGGCTGTGATGGCACGGATATTTAGGGGTTCGGTTCTTGATGACAAGGTCGCTGGTTTGAAACTGGCCACAAGTGATGTGGGTTTTCCAAGTTCGTAGTAATAATTTTTTGATTGTAGTAATGGCCTGTATTCAGACAAGAAAATAATCATCTTCTAATCAACTTTTTCTCAAATAGATTGTACGCCGTACAGGTGCCAGAGCTTTATACTGATATTTGTCGAAAATCGGGCCAGGAAACTCATCGGCAATGAGGTACTGGTCAAGTCAAAGCTCCAGAGCCTTGAACAACGTCGCCGAGTTGCTAGCTTGTCGGTTTTTTATCGGTTACATTTCGGGGAGTGTGTGATTGAATTGCATGATTTAATTCCGCCCATCCCGTTCCATCATCGGACTACCAGACGTACGGCGATGCGCCATCGGTACATGGTGGACATCTCACTCATACGCGCAAAACGTTTTCTGGACACTTCTATTATAGTTGTGTCTAATGGATTTTGGGTTTCCCGATAGCTACAATCTAAGGGTCTTTAAGTCAAGTGTGAATGGGTTTTTTCTAGGAAAGCGTGCTTCACCGTGAACCATCGCCATCGTCATCGCTTACCATCAGGTGAGATAGTGGTCAAGCGCGAGACTATAGATTATAAAATAATAATAAAAAAATGTCAATATCTAAGTTAGCCAGCTTTTGTCACACTAAGGCATCAAGTTTCTTAACTTGAAATTCTCAATTCAGAAGACGAGTGTTAGTCTTCCAGCTGTAGCTGATTACCTTTCATTTACGTGGAGCTAAAGCATATTCTGGCCTCCACTAAACCCATTGGTAAATCTGGTTGTCATTCAGACTTCTGACTACGAGTCCATGAATACGAAACTGGGGAAGAAAGAATAGCCAGGGAAAACACTCGTAGAAAGTTGTACCTAATTTCAACATTGTCAAGCATAGCTCTCATTACCAAGCTGTACAAATGTTTAATAGACTGCCAGCGGATTTTTTTTATTATACACTAGCTCTTTTAAGGCTAAGCTAAAAGCATTTCTGTTGGATAGAAACTTGTATTCAAAAGAAGAATTTTAATTTAATAATAATATTGAAACTTTCTATTTAAAAAAAGCTATTTGTTGTAATTGTTTTTAGTTGCCATGTTTTCTTTTTTTATATATTTAAGGTGCATGTACTTTTAGAAATTATATTAATATTATTAATAATCATGAATGTAATGTAATGATAAGTAATGTATCAAACACAGTGTAAATTGTTCCTGATTAATAAAACAATAAATACGGTACTCAAAAACCACCTTAAAATCGCCCTTACTCGTATACTTGCATTTCTATAAAATTCTAAACTTTAAAGAAATTAAATAAACAGCCCAACAGTTTATTTATGACACGATGGCCGTCAAACACTGACCTGAATAAAACTTAATTGGAATACCAAATAGCGGCCGTGTGGCTGACAAGCCAATGTTATCGACACAGTTTAAATTATCACGCTTTTGTTAGAGTATTCTAAAATGTTTGACTTTTTATGATAGGATAAAAAACCGGCCAAGTGCGAGTTCGACTCGCGCACGAAGGATTCCGTACAATTGCAAAAAACGGCACAAAAATCACGTTTGTTGTATGGGAGCCCCACTTAAATATTTATTTTATTCTGTTTTATAGTATTTGTTGTTATAGCGGCAATAGAAATACGTCATCTGTGCAAATTTTAACTGTATAGCTATCACGGTTCATGAGATACAGCCTGGTAACAGACAGACAGACGGACCGCGGAGTCTTAGTAATAAGGTCCCGTTTTTACCCTTTGGGTACGGAACCCTAAAAAAATACATAAAAAAATTAAAAAAATTAAAAATCCTTCAAAAAAAACTAGAATGCGAAAAATAAGTTTCTTTTCAGAAGTCAGTGTCTTTTGTACCTATTTTATTCAGTTTTGACACCCGACTTCCGAAAAGAAGGTTAATTTTCGCTTTGTAGTGTTTTGTTTTGGAAGTCGGTAATATTTTTTTGTTGAAATGTTTTTTATTTTTCTACTTTTAGTTTTGGTACCTTATATTACTATGAAAATCATTTATAGCCAAAGAGCTTCTCATAACAATTCTAACAAGCCTAAATACGACTTGGATAGGTACATTGTTTTATTACGGAGTTCCGTTGCCTACCTTCCGGCTTCATCATCAGATCAGTTCGATGGTACCATTTTCATTATAATCATTCATTCATTATTTTTTTTAGAATAAAAGTTGAATCATTAAACCCAAATTTGCTTCATCACAGTCATTTAACTATTCGAGATATCTTATACCCAAAACAAACTTCTCATTGAGAAGTTCCAGTGGCCATCTTTGATCTTCCTCATCAGTTCCACTCCACCAAATGATACTTTTTTTTTTTTTTTTTTATCTATTATAGGCTCGCGCTTGACCACTATCTCACCTGATAGTAAGCGATGATGTGGTCGATGGTGGAGCACGCTTGCCTAGAAGTAACCTATTCACTCTTGACTTAAAGACCCCTAGATTGTAGCTATCGGGAAACACAGACTCCGGCAGGGAATTCCACTCCTTAGCTGTACGCATAATAAAAGTATTCCCATTTTCTGAATTCAAATACTTACTATGTTGATGAAAACACCAAAATCGCTACATGCATACCTATAAATTTTTATGAGTTCCCTCGATATCCATGGGATCCCATCACCGGATCCTGATTTTGTGACAATGGGACTACCCTGAGACTATACCCTTGCAAACAAAAAAAGAATTTTCAAAATCGGTCCATAATTGACGGAGTAATAGGTGAACATAAAAAAAAAAAGTTTTTTTTAATGTTTCTACCGAACATAGAACCTCCTCCTTTTAGGAAAGTCGGTTAAAAAATAAGAAAATTTACTAAAAGTTTATTAGTTTAGGCTTCTCCCAGCGGTCTCTTAGTGAAAGTTTTCTCGCGATAAAAAACCTATCCTATGTCTTTTTCCTAATAATTTATTAGTATTGTTATTTTATTTCTCTTGACTTCTTTCTTTTTTTTTGTTTCATTCTATCGTACACGAATCTGTTTTGCCTTTTACCTTCAATGTTCCAGTAATTTTGTCGGGTTTCCGGATACAGCTAATCTTCTATCTTCTATATATATAAAAGAGAAAGTATGTATGTATGTTCCTTATTGACGCCGAAACGGCTGGACCGATATCAAAAATTCTTTCACCGTTGGGAAGCTACACTATCCCCGGGTGACATAGACTACTTTTTGTCCCTGTATTCCCACGGGAACGGGAACTACACGGGTGAAACCGAGAGGCGTCCGCTAGTTACCGATATTTTACATGGAGCTACTGACTATCTGCATATAACTCTAACCCAGTTACTGCGTAAGATAACCACGATACACCTTGGTAAAACAAACAGATTAAAACTTAATTGGAATACCAAATACCACCCCGTCTGTGTGGATGACAAGCCAATGTTATCGACAGTTTAAATTATCACGCTTTTGTTTCAAAATATTGCTGTATTCTTTTCTAAAATAATTTGCATTTTTAACCCCCGACGGAAAAAGAGGGGTGTTATAAGTTTGACGTGTGTTGCTATGTATCTGTGTGTCTGTCTGTGGCATCATAGCCCCTCAACGGATGAACCGATTTTGATTTAGTTTTTTTGTTTGAAAGGTGATTGTATCGAGAGTGTTCTTAGCTATGTTTGAATAATATCGGTACAGCCGTTCAAAAGTTATGGGTGTTTTACTGTTTGAATCGGGATGATTCTGCAAGATAAATGTGTCGGGGGTTTTTTAAATTTTGAAATTTTTCTTTTTCTTTTTTATTTTGATAGGAAAAAATGGTTTTTGTGTTGGAAAAGGTCATCGAGGCTAAAGGCATTTTATATTACACTAGCTGACCCCTGCGGCTTCGCTCCCGTCAACTTGCTACATAGCTACCCTACCCTACCCACATACCCTACCCATCGACCTACCCACCTACCTTACCTACCTACCTACCAAATTGGTAAACTATTTATTTAAATAAGAATTAATACTGCATTACGAATGTAACCAACTTTTGTTTCTACCGGCGGCTAACTAATTAAATTTTAAAACACAAAAGCTGATATTGTGACTTAACTATGTTAGTGAGATATAATTATTCTTTTGCAGCCTTTTTTTGTAGATAATAATGAGTACTTAATTATGTAGAACATAATTTTTAAGTATCATCAATAGTTTTCTCAACGCACGCCAAATTATGAATTTTATAGGCAATATTTTACGACTTTGGGTTACATTATTGCAATTTTCAGAACGATTTCCATATTTTTTTAAATAAGTTATAGCTTATGTTACTATGTAGCTGTAGCTTTCCATGGGTGAAAGAACTTATAAAATCGTTCCAGTAGTTTCGGAGCCTATTTGGTACAAACAATCAAAAAATCTTTCCTCTTTATAATATTGGTATAGATAGACTAGCTTCTGCCAGCGGCTTCTACATGGGACTTAAACATAATTGACGATATTTGGATTTATATTAGAGCCTAGAGGCACCTCTGCCAACCCTCGGGGAATACGAGCGTGATGTTATGTAACTACCGGCCCTATGGCTGACAAGCCAATGTTATCGACACAGTTTAATTATCGCGCTGTTGTTTCCAAATATTGCTCTAGAGTTTTTTATAATCGTCATCGAAGATGTGACTTTGCCCTTGTTCTTCTTCCTAATTGCTGAAGGTCAAGCCCGTCCTGGTAATCTTTTACGAATTTACTGACTTGCAGCTTCCAAGCCACTGTTTTAGTTAAGAAAACGTATTCCTAGGGTAAAAAATCCCGCCGTATATCGTTCTCGAAGGTCAAAGAATACATCAAAATTGGACAAGCGGTTTAAGCGTGCAAACGTAATAAACAACCAGACTAACAGATGTTACTTTTGCATGTATAATACCAACTTTATAAGGTTGTGTACACAATTTCGTTCTCATGTTGTTGATTTGATAACATAAGTTTCTTACTAAGTGCTACGGCGTAGCATCTGCTACGGCGTAGCAAACCCATATACTTTAACAAATTAATGCTGTTCAACGCCGTTAAGGTTACACTCGTCGATCACTCTTCCATACAAACGTAGTCAGGCGATTACTCCACTGTTTAACGATGTAAGTTCAAAATAAATAAAAAAAACAATTTGTCTCCTCATTATGTGGCTCTGTATGGAAACAAAAAAGTAAAAATATAAAATATTTGGAAGTTGTGTGCATCGAAAGTTCCATATTTCAATACTAATTTTAACGAATCTTTGGGCGGAAATTAATATCATAAGAAGAAGAGAATTGCAAAACGGCCTCCATATATAGACTACTAATTCAACAATGCAAATAATTTTATTTTGAAAATATACATTAAGCCTTTTTTTCATGATATCTAGACTCCCAAAGGTCTGTTTATAAAATTTCGCGCCTTCGTTTTCGTCCTAAATCATCATCCATTTCTATATAAATTTGCATACGCGAACTAGCTTCCTACTGCCTATCACAGCATCTATCTCTTTCGCTCGTGTTGTCGGATGAGATAGTAAGCATTTTAACCTCGCGCACAAAATAGTTCGTGCCGTCGACTAGGGGAACCTTAACTATAATCTACGAAGCATTTATATAAGTATATTGTGTGCCTGGCTAAAATAGATTGAATGAAGTGTGATTAACATGTTATAGAAATCTTATTTACTTAAACAACGTGATATTGCATCATTATCCAAAAAAATTGCTATCCGAGTCAAGTTATACCAGCATAAATATTTTATTCGTCTTTGATTGGTACAGTAGGTACCAATCAAATGCCTGGAATTTTTGGATGTTGATAAAAAAATCTTCCAGTTAGTGTTCAATATCTGGAAGTCAATAAACGTAAACCATGCCTTTAAGAATGTGCTCGACAGCCTCATTCCAGCCGTAAGACGCCCACTGCTTAATATAGACAGACTTCCCCATGTCATCACATCCGGTCCTGTCCGTTTCGTATCCAGTTTGTTCAATAACTAAAAACCACTAAATTGAAACCCTAACGAACAACTATAACGAATGTCTAAAACATCAAAATACCCACAAAAATTGATTAATAAAACCATAGTCTAATCTACTTCGCCAGCGTCAGAAGCAGTGGAAAAGAAAAACAGTTCCCCTTGGAATAACAATTATTATAATAAGGAAGAAACATAACACAAGCATTTTCACTCCCCAAAGTGTCTTGATGTTTAATTAATTTAATAAACTAATTTCATTTTCGACCCTCCTAGGCGTTATTTGCATTTAAATTTTTCGTTTACTAAATTTTTTTTTGTTTATAAAATTATTATCTGAAAATGGTTTTAATACTGGTCATCTGTTTTCTTAACCCTAGATAACTAAACTATGTTTTGGAATTACTAAGTTACTAAACATTCGTCGAGTGAACTAAGTCTAAAATTCAAATATTAAAATCAATACCACTGATTAAAATTTGTTATTAGCCACAGGTCAAACAAATTCATTATATTGAGAATAACGGGGCAATTGAGAAAAACTATTTTTTGTTCCGTTGATATAATTACAGGTCTATGCCATAGCCATATAACATAGTAATCTCATTTTTCTTTTTTTTTTTCTTCTTTTAATTAGCCTTTTTACAATAGGGTTCAATCATCTTTATAGCCCTTTGCTAAGAATAGTTACAGCACTGATCTGATAACAACATTTGCGCCACATTTAGTCTTGTTATACTTTTTTACCTTTGTATAGATTCTTTTACTGATTGATTTGTGAATGTGTGAACATTGTAGGCATTTTAGATTTCTAGATGCTTGTGAACATTGGTTAAATTTTTATCTTGTCTTACTTTTTTTTCTTTTGTTCATTTATTATATAATCTTTTTTTAGTTTCTTACGAATTATTGTCGGGCCTACGTTGTCCCCCCATATCTAAGTACTAATGCTGTAACATGGAAATATTGTAAAACCAAACCATTTTTTAAAAGAGTAACCATGGAGCTTCTTGCCGGTTCTTCTCCATAGAAAACGACCAAACCGAACCATGCAACTTTTGTCGACGTTTTATAAGTGCCCATGTAGGCCTATGTGAAATAAATTAATTTTTTGCTTTTTATTAAATAAGGCGACGATTTTGTCTTTACTGTTTTAAATAAAAGAGAGTCTATTTTCTTCGAAAATTCTAAGAATGGAACATCAATTTTGCCATATATTTCGTGTTAATTTACACAAAGTAAAGCGCCTGCCTGGGTTCCCCCCTTCGTACACGTAAGTCGGGGCCGTTACCACTGGGCCACCACTGTTCCAATGTTGCTTTTTCTAGGGTTAAGTGCTGTTATTTATGTTCATAATTATCATCCTGCCCTTGTCCCAAGGTACTTGGTTCAGTGGAACACGTATTCTTCTGCCATTCCATCCTATCAACCATCACGTTTCCAATTACTCATTTTTCTTTCATATCTCTCCTTACACATTTAATTCATCTTTTGTTTAGCCTCTCTCTCCCTCTATCTCATTTATATTCAACACTGTTGACAACACTCTTTTAGCTACATTAAAGTCAAAGTGAAATAAAATTGACTCCGATGGTTTGGGCACGTCCAGAGACGGCCAGACGACCATATGGTTATGCTGGCCCTGAACTTGCCAATGAAGAAACGCAGACTCGGAAGACCACCTTGGTTGAAGAAGGTTGAAAAAGACCTGAAACAACTTAGCTCAAGATCGTACACAGTGGAGAAATAGAATAAGGAGGTCCGACCCCAAGTAAATGGTATAAGATCGCGACAGAAACCTATTTTAGCCGGGATACCCTCTCTTGGCATATTTTTATTAGGAATAATATTGTTTGACATAATTATATGGTTTACGTTTTCGCATAACTTTTATTAGCATAATGATATTGTGGCATAATAATTAATTTTAGCTACACGCAATAAACATCCATTTTTGATAACCATCATTATACAAAATTCATGTTCAAAACTGAAACATAGGGTTTCTTGGACGTTCTTCTCCATAGTGTTCTACGCTTTGGAATTCACTTAGTTCAAATTTCTGGCTTAAGGACTTCTTGACAATATACAAAAGTGCCTATTAATGGTTTCATGGAAATAAATTACTTTGGGTTTGAAAATATGTAACTGCTATCTGAAAGCTACAATAAACATAATTTTTCAGCAAATCTACATAATTTGTCTGCTTCGTCAAAGCAATAATAAATCTTCATCGCTGAGAAATAAAACTACTAGATTTATTTCAGCTAACATCAACAAAATGTAATACGAGACTGTAAAATTCAGCACGATGAAAATCAATTTTGAAGACAATAAATTAGGTTTGAGAAATTCTTGATTTAATGAGATCACGTTCTTGTCTCAGAGACAAGTCACACTCAATAAAATCGCTGAAATAAAAAATCGAAAAACAAAAACGTGTTTTGTTCCAAAATCTCTATGACGCATAGTAGGGCAAAGGCTCTGGCCAAAGTGCAGGGACTAAGGCGGGTGCGGACGCGATTTGAATCAGCGATTCCCTGATACCTGCAAACTCTATACTCCTCTTTAAGTCAAGGGTAAATAAATTACTTCTAGGCAAGCGTACTTTACCGTCGACCACATCATCGCTTACCATCAGGTGAGATACCGCTGTCTCACTTGGTCCCGTACCCTGACGTGTCCCAACTATCATGGTAGGACTGTGAAAAAAGGACAGATGTATATAAGTCATATACATCTGTCCCTCACGCACACGCAAAATAACCTTGCTCTAAGAGCTTATGGTCACCCTCCTGATGGTGATGGATTTATTTATTGTTGATAGGAGCCTTTTTGGTGTCGCACGGGGTTATTTATTTTTATTTAATATTATTATTTGTATTTTGCCTATCTCGTGGCATCTCTTCTACGCAAAGAGCCAGCTGGTTTCCGCTCGAACCGCTCCTGTACGGACCAGATCATCACTCTCCGTATCATACTGGAAAAGGCATCAGAATGGCAGAGGGAGATTTATCTAACCTTTGTAGACTTCGAAAAGGCCTTTGATACGCTGAAGTGGTCTAGTATCTGGTCCCGCCTACTAGACATTGGAGTGCCGCCGAAAATAGTCCGTCTGGTGCAGAGTATTTACAAGAAATATTCCTGTAAGGTTACTCATAAAGGCCTCATATCGGATGACGTAACAGTCGCGGGTGTCCGCCGAGGCCGCTCCTCTTCCTAGTCGTTCTTGATGGATTTATGCTTCGCATCTATGATAACAGGCGCCGCGGCATAGAGTGGGGATTATCCCACGTCTTGGAAGACTTGGATTACGCCGATGACCTATGCCTACTGAGTCATACCCACGCCGATATGCAAGCAAAGCTAAACGTTCTACGTCAGGAAGCGGCAAAAACGGGGCTCAAAATAAACATCCGGAAGACTCAGGAAATGAGAACTGGTGTGAAGAACCACTCACCGTTGCTGATTGGCACAGAGGCAGTGGAACGTGTCCACAAATTTACATACCTCGGGAGTGTCGTGTAGAGACTGGGGGTAGTGAAGAGGACATCGCTTTTAGGATCGCCAAAGCCCGAGTAACCTTCGCGCAGCTGAGATCTGTTTGGAAATCGCGACAATGTTTTTTTTTACCCGGGAGTATGTTCCGTTTGGATAATTTTCGACCATCATGCTGGTGAAGCCAGTGGCGGGAGCAAGTATTTCATATTATTATAAATCGCGTCCGCCTTAGAATCCGCGTAAGCTCCTTACCCTGTCTAAAGCCCGAGTCAATGACCCAACCTATTCTCTTAGCCTTAGCCAACACTTCTTTTTTACCCTCAATTGCTCAGCTTTAAGATAACAAGCTCAAGCTATTTTGTCCATCGCCATAAATGGGGTCTTCTATAAAATCTACTTACATGGAAAAAATACTTTTTGAAGGTCAAGGTCATTGAGGCCGTCCTCTGGGCTCGCTAAGCCTCTTTGTATGCAACCATCGGAGCAAAATGATTGATAAAGATAACACGAAATGCTTCAAGAAAAATAGTGCCGTCAATTTAATAAAAACTGGTCAAGTTTGCCTTTGTGAGGAATCTTGGGTTCTGTAATCATGAATAATTGATAAAAATGTTTTATGTCTAAAATACTACCTATAGAATAATTATTATTAAAGTTATACATATACTCGTACCTATGAAACAATTGTAGTTTGAGTTTGCACTAATCACTGATTATTATTAAAGGAAGAAAAGGAAAACTTTAAGTAATTATACTAAATAACTGTAACTTTAACTGCCATATTCTAAGTTGGGTATCCCATACTGTTTGAATGTTCTCTATTGCATGATGTGGTCTCCTATAATTGAGGAAGCACATAGTTTTTTTTGTGTTCTGTTATTTTATAATAATATAGCATGTAAGGTGTATTCCTTGTTGGAAATCCTAATAAAATAAAATAAAAATAATTTTATACAGAGCCAAAATGGTTTGCTTGTTTGTCTGGAAGGGTCCGAATATTAAAAAAATTACTAACAGAAAGCTACTTTTTTCCCGGCAACTTACTGCTAAACATAATTGCTATTAGAGGCTGGCTCTTGATTCGACAGTTCACTAAATACAATTAGTTCTAAATATAGTTATTTTAAACTAAATTGTTGATTATTTGAGATTGGCAGAAACAGATTGATGTGATTGATTGATTCTTCTTCTTTCCTTGCTTTCCTGGCTAATGTCCCACTTTATTAGGGGTCACCCCTCTTAGTACTTCTGCGCACCGTACGGTTACGGCACAGTTTAAGGCGCATATACCCCTGAGTAGCTGATTTTAAAATGAGAATCACGTAACGGTTAGTCGTATTTTTTGGGAAAAAATATAAGATACATGAGACAATTTTCTTAGTAATTTGATCTGGGATTTTTTAAAATTTTATCGTATATCATAGTGTAATTGATTTGTAAAGTTATGTCTAAAACGGACAAAAAAACGACAGTTGCACCAAAACCACCGGGTGTATTTTAATGAAATTGACACCATCTCAAAGACAATTTAATTATCTGTATGTTGATCTAAGGCTTTTTTTTAAAGCCATATATTAATAAGGAGAGCACAAAAACTACTGAATTTTGGGACACGCGGGTGTGAAACGAGTGCGTGATTTGTTCCCTCAAGGTCGTTGGCGACTTTCGTCATCTTAACAATCATACACTTGGGAAACGAATGTACTTGCGTAGAGGAAAGGTGGGGATCTCGCAGGGTCGTAGGCAGCGCGGATCGCAGTGCCCGATCGCACTTAGTTTGTGCATTTGAACGCTGAAGGCATACGCGTCCGTGTAATTCGAGAATTTTTACTTATGCCAACGTGCATACAATACTTCACGTGATTCTTTTGGCGGGCTACAATTACCTCCAGCTGATTTTGTTGACTACTGTTATGAACTAGAACACCAAAACCATTTAAGGCAGAATATCCTATACGTTGGAAACAATATTTTAGAGAAACTATTTAAAGTATTTAAGTAGAATTTAAATCACGGCCATGCTCATGTTTCCCTAAATCATTAATGATAAGATTGTTCATCCGAATGCGAATTCATTACCACGGGGTCCCAGCTATAACAAAAAAAATGTTTTAAATATACGTAACTAGATGGCGCGATATGCATTCATTTATTTTTGAATTGTGCCTAAATTAACATTTTCTAGAATTGATCTTAAAAATTGTACTGTTGTTTAATCAACTCTCTTAAGCACAAAATTATGGAATATTGGGCTTTCAAAGATTATTATTCACATTTCAAAGATTATTTGAACGGATCATTTAAAATTGATTTCAATAGATGGCGCGGCTTTAAATTTCTGAGATATGCCAACAGATTTTTTAAATTTGTATCGTAACACATTCTGGTACAATGAAACTGTAAAAACGTGCAAAAAATGCTATAAAACAAATCGGCACATTATTTAAACAAAAAAATTGCCACGAACCGAGAAAACCTTTTTACTTGCAAGTGGCTGCTAATACCATCTATAGCCGTGGAACGGAACCGAACGCGATCGAAGTACTTATAAAAATAATCAGCTTAATCAGACGAAAGACGCTAGTTACGTCGGCACGGTTTCTTTGTATGGGATGGGGGATATGTATGCTAGTATTATTGAAGGATTTTGTGATTACTTTAGTAAAAGAAAGACTTCGTTGATATAAAAGTTCTATATTATGGCGCGAATCAAGTACAACAGTTTTCAAAAGAAGAAGCGTTACAAAAGTTTAGACCACAGATAACTAAACTACAATGTTGCAACTAAATGGTTGCATTCACTATTTAACACCCCCTCTAGAATGCAAACCCATTTTCTTCAAACAATACAAATGTTTCTGTAGTGCAGTACCTTTTGTTAAAATGTCTGCGACCATTTCACAACCCTTACAATACACAAAATTTATAAATTTAGAATTAACATTGTCTCTCAAAAAATGATAGCGGATGTCTATATGTTTTGTTCTAGGTTTATAACAATCAGTTAAAGCTAAACGTATCGCACTTTGATTATCACAATAAATAGGGAGGGGACTATTTTCTTGGAGGCCTAGTTCTAGCTGGAGCTGGCGGAGCCAAAGTGCTTCTTGTGTAGCAGCGGCCATAGCCATATACTCTGCCTCAGCTGTGGACAGAGCCACAGTAGATTGCTTACAGGAGTTCCAAACAATCGCGCCGTTCTGAAAAAGAAAAATATAACCAGTACAGGACCTTCGGTCCTCTGGACTGCTGGCCCAGTCCGAATCACAATAGCCTCTTATCTCATTTGACACATCTTTGGAAAATGTTAACTGTAAATCTTTGGTGCCCTGGAGATATCTCATTATTCTTTTGACACCAAGACAATGCTGCTGACCAGGATTACTGACATATCGGCTGAGCTTGTTGACTGCAAATCCAATGTCTGGTCTAGTGGCTTGTGCTAGATACAATAAACATCCAATCGCTTGTCTATAAGGTATGTTTTCAACATGGTCAGAGTGATGGGCCTCAAATTTGGCATTTACTTCTATTGGTGTTTTCACCGGTTTTGATTCTGACATCCCAAATCGATCCAATATTTCCATTACATAGTTTCTTTGATCAAGCATTATATTTCCTTCCTTACGACTTCTATTGATATTTATTCCTATAAATTGTTTTGCTTCTCCAAGATCTTTCATATGGAATTCTTTTTTCAATTTTTCTTTTGTATCAGACTTCAAATCATTACTGTTAGTAAAAATAATAAGATCATCAACCCATACAGCTACAAATAACATAGTGTGTTGTTTTATGTTATAATAAATACAGGGATCTATTTTAGATCTAGTAAGGCCAATTTTCTGTAATACACTATCCAACTTTAAATTCCACTGCCTGCTGGCCTGCTTCAAACCATAAATGGATTTTTGTAACAAGCATACTTTTGTGCCCACTTCATATGACTCCGGCTGCATCATATAAATTTCGTTCTCCAAGTCTCCCTGCAAAAATGCTGTTATGGCATCCATTTGGTCTATATCCAAGTTGTATTTTGCAGCCAATGCAATGAGGTATCTTAGAGATGTATATCTTACTACTGGTGAGTATATTTCGTCATAATCAACTCCTCTTTTCTGAGCATAACCCTTTATGACCAGTCTAGCTTTATGTCTATTTACAGCCCCAGTATTATCAGTTTTGGTTTTAAAAATCCATTTGCAAGGGAGAGCTTTCTTTCCAGGAGGTAAGTCGGTAAGTATCCAAGTATTATTACTTAACATTGATTGGAATTCTTCATCCATTGCAATTTTCCAATTTTCAGCATGATCAGAGGACAGGGCTTCCTTTACTGAATCTGGATCTCTGAGGTTTTTAACAGGACAAAAATAACTGGGTTTAGGACTGTAATCAATCTTTCCGAGCTTGTTCCTTGGCCGGTGACGGTGCTATGAGGTATGTCTTTTGTTGATTTTTGTGGTATGTATTCTTCATCATTGTCTGTATCAGTTTCATATTCGTCAGAGGTCTTAATAATATCTGTGTTTGTAAACTCTGTTAATTGTTCTTCTGTTTGAGTTTCAGGTGCTGCTGCTGCTGGTGGCATCGCTGATTGTGACACAACAGTAAGTTCAGAAGGTAGGTATATATTATTATTCATTTCAACATTTTCCAAAAATTCAACATCTCTACTTTTCATGATTCTATTTGTTTTAGGTTCAGCAAGACGATATCCTTTTGTGTTATCACAATAACCAACAAAGATCATTCTTTGTGATTTCGGGTCCCATTTCTTTCGCTTCTCTTTGGGAACTTGCATCATGACTTCGGAACCAAAGATTTTCATATTGGATAAATCAGGCAGCTTACCTGTCCACAATTCGTATGGAGTCCTTTTCATTATAGAGGTGGTAGGCGAGCGGTTGATGATGTAAGCCGCAGTAGCAATCGCCTCAGCCCAGAATGGTTTAGGTAACTTTGCATCTAGCAACATACACTTAGCCCTCTCCACAAGAGTACGATTCATCCTTTCAGCAAGACCGTTTTGTTGTGGTGTGTATGGTGTGCTTGTTTGATGTTTTATGCCATACTGACTTAAGTAGCACTCAAAATCTCTGTTACAATATTCTAATCCATTATCTGTACGAATAATTTTTATTTTCTTATTACATTCATTTTCTGCTTTCTTGTGAAAATCTTTAAATGCACTTAGGATGCTGAGCTTGTCTTTAAGGAAATATATAAAGACTGATCTGGAGTAATCATCCACAAAAGTAATGAAATATCTCATACCTCCAAGGGAAAGCGTCTCCATCGGACCACATAAATCAGAATGAATCACCTCGAGTAATTCTGTCGCTCTGGATCCCTCATGGTTGAAGGGCAGTCTCGTCTGTTTTCCTTCTAGGCAGATGGTACAAGTCACTGGTAGTCTCACTGTGTCCGGCAAGCTCATTCTTTCTGTACATTCTGGTAATCTTTTCACATCTGGAAAGTTTAAGTGTCCCATGCGTCGGTGCCACAGGACAACATCATTTGAAATATCAGAAATACTAAGGTTAGCATTTATTTATCTGTAAATATTAAGTGTGTACAAGTTGTTTTCTAATAATGCAGAACATATAAACACTCCATCACTGGTAAATATTTCACAATTGTTTTTATTAAAGTTTACTTTGTAACCTTTGCTGACCATCGCACTAACAGAAAGTAAGTTTCCAGCAAGTTCAGGTATATATAAGACATCTCTTACCTGAATTCTGTTCTCATTATTACCATGCAATACTAGATTAATTTTTCCTATTCCTTTCACAGGTAGCGAGGTATTGTTAGCAACAGTGATGGTTGAAACTGGTGGACTTTTGACATCATACATCCAATCACAACGGTTAGTCATGTGCATTGAAGCTCCGGAGTCCACATACCATTTATCACTTTCATTGGTTACAGAAGAAGCTGTAAATGCTGCTACATAGCCTTTATCTTCACTTTTACTTGAAGTTTTCTTCTGTGTCCGACAATTTTTACCAAAGTGGCCATACTTGTTACAATTGAAACACCTTGGGCCTTTGGGTTTCATGTTGTTCTGCTTTTCATAAGTTTTCTTCTTGATTGAGTAAAAAGCAGTAGTATCGGAACTCTGAACTTCTTGTAGTAGTTTAGTTTTAATACTATCTGCACTGATTTTTACCCCTGAACTCTCTATAGCCATAATCATGGGTTTGTATAGGTCCGGCAAACCCGCCAGCATCAGAGTGCCTAGCCATTCGTCATCGACGCTAAATCCTATGTTGCGTAATTTATGTGCTGATGTCATAATTTTATTAACATAATCCTCAACATTCTTAGAGGACTCCAGTGTTGTAGTGATGAGATCTTTCAACAAAGCCACTTTTCGTGTCAAACCATTGTCGTCAAATGCTCGTTCCAGATTCAACCAGACTTCTTTAGCTGTTTTTGCATCCTGAATATGAACGTAATTGATAGCATCCACTAACAAAATTAACTTTGACTTGGCTTTGATGTCTTTCGTGCCGTCTACTTTTTCTCCTTCTATGCACTGCCAGAGATCTTCATGCTCTAAATACGCCTTTGTTGCAAACTTCCAATTTGCATAATTATCCCGTCCAACGAGTTTTTCAATGTTAAACATCGTATTTGCAGACATTTTTCACAGACGCTGAGGGTGACACTTCGCCGGTAGAATTTATTGCAAATAACTTCTCGGGCTTTTCACTTTACTAATCCGAGTAACCACTTATTTGCGCAACCACGCTCTGCTACCATGAAGGATTTTGTGATTACTTTAGTAAAAGAAAGACTTCGTTGATATAAAAGTTCTATATTATGGCGCGAATCAAGTACAACAGTTTTCAAAAGAAGAAGCGTTACAAAAGTTTAGACCACAGATAACTAAACTACAATGTTGCAACTAAATGGTTGCATTCACTATTTAACAATTATATTATCTGTGACATTACATAATTAAATTTAAAAAGGCAAACTAAAAATCTTTAAAAATAAATTGTCACGTAAATATCTGGCAGTGCAACACATGTAAATGTAATAAGGTACAAACGTACTTGTCAATAAATGATTACATAATAATTAAATTTCTTTATTGGCAACACTTGCATATTTGCGACTGATAGCGTAAGTACTTAAAAGGGCGGCGGTGTCGTCCGACATCAAAGGCGTTTCCGTTTGATTGTTAAACTGTGGTTGCGGTTTGTCATTTCTGTAGTGTTGCTTGTGATCATGAAATTCTTAATTGTTCGTAGCCAGGTCATTGGTGTTCGTCCACGGTTTCATTTTCCATTTAAATTAAGTATAGTCATCTTAACGAATATTACAATGAGGTGAAATACTTTGTAGCAGATATTCTCTGAAATTTCAGTGTTGAAAAATACACTATCGCCCAGTGTTACAGGCTTTTTACCCCATATAAATACACGGTCCCTGTGTGGATAGGCTACACCTACACGGGAGCTAAGACATAGGAAAAAGCTACAAATCCTACAACTATAATAAACGTGAAAATTTGTGAGGATGGATGGATGGGTGTTTGTTACTCTTGCACGCAAAAACTACTGAACGGATTTTGATGAAACTTCACAGATAATTATAAAATAGATATAATTTATAAAGATATTGGGAGAAGTACTAATACCACGCGGGCGGCAGCTAGTATTAAAAAAACTCAAATGGAGTTGGGCAGGACATATGGCAAGGTGCAGTGATGACAGTTGTCGTAAGGCAGTGACTGAGTGGCGACAAGAACAGGCAGAAGAATCGTTGGTCGACTGGCAGCGAGATGGGTAGATGAAATTGTTGGCATCACTGGTAGAACCTAGATAAGGGAAGCAAAAGAGCGTGGGGATAGGAAGAAAAATAAATAAAAGGTCCATGCCCAGCAGTGGGCAAATTTAGACTGCGGATGATGGTGATTGAAGTAAATATAAGCCTCTTCTCAAACATCGTTTCATTTCGTATCGATAGGATTAACTTGAACATCACTCTTGTCGTTGTGAAAACTAGCCGTCGGCATTGCTAGTTCGTCCAAAGTGCACCGGACGTGTCTTGAATATTTGAATACATCACAGTCTCCTACAGGAAATGTAGTTTCTAGAGTTGGTATATTGGTACCTGCGATATTTCCCGGTCGATCTCTTTTGAACCTTATTTCTGAGGGTATAAGAGCGAAAGCTTTCGCGGTAGATACTATAAACTACATACATGTTATGATTTGGTAAAAACACCGGCGTATAATGGATAAATTCGTCTAGTTTTAATATTGTAAACAATACTCACAAATGGCTTAGTACTTGGAAACAGTTTCTATTGAATATGAAGAATGATCTTCATTGAGCCATATTTTCTTTTAAAAACTATTGTCAGATTTGGAAAGAAAAAATTTAAGGGGGTAATATAACATCCATCGTAGCCTGGTGAAGGTTGCGGGGATCCGCTGGATGCGAGACGCACGGGATCGGTCAATGTGGCGACGCTTGGGGGAGGCCTATGTCCAGCAGTGGACATCTTTCTGCTGAAATGATGATGATGATGATGAACGTAACATCATGTACATATTCCCCGAAGCACTGTTCACATATTTCGCCAGTTATATTTAAGGCCCATGTACAAAAGTTTGAACCTATTAACGAGGCACAAATCTAGACCCCGGGCCAGAGGCCCTAGACAAGTGACATTCTATCATTGAAAGCGTGGCGATAGCAATTGTCAAAAAATCACGTGATCAATCCCTTACATTTTAGCACTTCTACTATCGCCTTCGCTGACATCCAATGCCACTTGTCTTGAGCCTCTTGGCTGCTATTGAGAAAGACCAAACAGGAAAACCCAGCCCAACCTAAAGTTCAAATCTAGGACCTCATACTCAGCAGTAGCTATTGCAACCACAATGCCAACGGAGTTCTCGAACCCCTTGAGTGTCAATTAACGAGCGTTCGAACCTATGAAGTTTTTCATATGAAACTTTGCGGTTTCATGTGTAACATAAAAGTTTTGCGAATATTTAGTTGAAAACTCATGTGTAGAGCAGTGGCGGCCCATGCAGTGGTATTGGTCGCGACTTACAAGTTGTAGGTCGTGGGTTCGAACCCAGGCAGCCGCTTTACTTTGTGTAAATTATTTCATCACCACTGCTCTCAAAACGGTGAAGGAAATCATCGTGAGGAAACCGGCATGTCCTAGAACCAAAATTTCGAAGACATGTCACATCCACCAACCCGCACTGGGCCCGCGTGGTGGATTACGGCCCATCCCCTCTCAGAGAGAGGAGGCCTGTGTCCCAGCAGTGGGAACATTATTAATCATTAATGGATGATGATGATGACTCATATGTAGGAAATAAGAGCTCGACGAGTGGTCATTCTACGAAAACAGAACCTAATATAATTACGAGCCTTTCTATTTGAATACGGAACCCTAAAATAATATTCAAAGGGGAATCGACTTATTTTTATAATCGTCTTTTGGCCTTAAATGAGGAATGAATGTTTAAGTCAGTTCCTTTAGTCTGTTTTGTGTTTACGTAAAATAATGAACTTGCTATGGTACAGAACACAGAGTTAAATCTAACTAGATGTCGAGAATATATTTGCTTCGCGTGTCAATAAAGTGATAGCAATGCTCTTTCTTTGAGTTGTTTCATTTAGCGTTATCGGCACCGGAGATCAACCAAAATCCAGAAAAATGCCTAATTATACCGGATTGAGCTGTAAAAACTATACAACAACAGTTGGCCGGTACAATGGAAACATTTTCATTCACTGGTAAATAACAACATCAACGCTTGAATTAAACAGATGGAGGGACTTACAAGCAAATTTCACCGAGGACCAGGATCCCCAGTTATGAGGGACCGATTGAAATTATCTAGATAGATTTAAGTCTGTGGAACTAAATAATTATTTATTGGAGTGCCTGTTTCGTGACTTTCAAATTATATAGGCTTCTGTATCTTTATTTTGTTTGGTATGTCTTTTGTTTTTAGCTATATGCGAGACTGGACGGAAATTTTCGTGTTTTTTCCTTGTTATTATATTAATTTTATATTATTATGATTATATTATATTGAATGTTATTTGAATGGTATTTTTGGTTAGTTTATTGTTGACTTCTTGGTCTTTAGACAAAAAGAAATTCTTGGTTATGATTTTCAAAAGTATAAAATGTTTTTCGGGATTTCACACGTCACATTTCCGTGGCAGTTGACAATTCCTCTTGGGCATTTGGATCACTGTCGGTGATAGAATGATTTTATTTAGGCCCTTTTCTGGCATTCTAGAATGAATATAAAGGTTCATTTTTAGGGTTCCGTATCCAAAGGGTAAAAACGGGACCCTATTACTAAGATTCCGCGGTCCGTCTGTCTGTCTGTCTGTCTGTCACCAGGCTGTATCTCAAGTACCGTGGTAGCTAGAGAGTTGAAATTTCCACAGATGATGTATTTCTATTGCCGCTATAACAACAAATACTGAAACAATAAAATAAATATTTAAGGGGGGCTCCCATACAAAAAACGTGATTTTATGCCGTTTTTTGCTATAATGGTACGGAACCTTTCGTGCGCGAGTCCGATTCGCACTTGGCCGGTTTTTTTTATTAATTGTCTGTGTTGTAAAATACAGAGTTCGTCCCTGTTAGAAAATTGACATTATCGGCCTATACTGACGCAGATTTTTCAATCAAACTAGTTTTTTTTTAATTATAGATAGGCTCGCGCTTGACCACTATCTCATGTGATGGTAAGCGATTAGTGGTTTTGATTTTAGTCTCCCATTGAATGTCAAACATTTTTTTTTTTTTTTTGGGTGGGATATCATCCAGTGACTTCTCCCGCTCTGGGTGAAGCGGGAGGGCGTGTCAGACTTTTACTGACTAAAACCCACCCGTGTTCCTTCAGTTGCTTGAGCCAGGGCCGCGGTAACTCTTTTTCAAATTTATCCGCGACCCAGACAGGCATCGGCCCTAGCGGACCCCGTCAGTTTTGCTAATATCTCTTTGAGGCGCACGTGGAACACTACGCGCCGTCGACTCGGGCCTGGTCCTTTTCGGACGGCGAGCTACCCGCTGCTTGCCGTCCGCAAGCCCGCGCCTACGGCAACCCTGGCCTCTCTTGATACCTTCGAGGGATGGGGTACCAGCGAGGGGTGACTGGCTTGCCTCTGCCTCTGTCCTTGGCGGGTGGAGCGCAGGTCTTACTCCCGGCCCGGTGATCGGCCGGCTTGCCAGCTGCCGCACATAAGAAGCAGTGTGGCGTGGCATTGCACGAGCCGGCCTTGTGACCGGGCTGACCAGAGCGGAAGCAGTGGTCGCTGCGGTCCACCTCCGAGGTGCATTGAGCTCCTACGTGGTTACCCACATGGCACCGGGAGCACCTCAGAGGTCTGGGTTCCAGCAGTTTTACCTGTGCGGAAACCCAGCCCACCAAGAGCCTTCGGCCCTCCCCGGCTATTTTTTGGGCCACTGAGACGGGGCAGCTCACCGTTACAGCACGCATCCTCGTGATATCAGGGCGTATGGTGCCTGCCCTCACCTGCTCAGCAGAGCACCCCCCAGTCCTGACGACAGTGGCCACCACCTCTTCTTCCGTCACAAAGTCATCCAGACCCAGAATGCGCATGTCAACACACTTGGTGGGCCTGGACACTCGGACCTCGTCCACATTTAGGGACGCCCTGAGCCTTTCAGCCAGAGCATCAGCGGTTGGGCCGCTGTCCGCCCCGGGAACTTCCAGCATCCGGGCCCCAGTCGCGGTGACTCTCACCCGGATGCCCTCAGTGACGCCGAGCTCCTGTAGGTTCACCGCCACCCTCGCTTTGGCGAGCACTTCGCGGTAGGACACACCCTTCTTTTCCGCTTCCGGCTGAAGTGTAATTACTACAGCTGCGGAATTCGGGGCGCGGAGCCTAGCCGCGACGCTTCGTTCCTTGCGCCGCTTCCGTCTCTGCTTCCTTTTGGCCGCCCTTGCAGCCTTACCCGCCTTCTTAATCTCCCCGGCTACTTGCCATTCGGCATCGGCCGCAGGATACTCAGGAGGCGGCAGAGATTGGGGCGGCCGACTTGCCACCTGGATTGGGGCCCTCGCCACCTGTGCAGCACCTCCGCCCTGTTTAGGCACTGGATTGCCTGGTTTCGCCGGGGCTGGTCCCGGCGAGCCCGGTTTGGCCGCGGCAGCCGTGGCGGCGGCATACGAGGCCGCCTTTCTCTGGCCTAAGGCTGCCTGGCTCGCCACTAGCGGGGGCCGCAGAACGATGGCCTCCAGAGCAGAAAACCGACTCTGGAAGGCAGCCAGTTCATGCCGCACCAGGTTAAGAACCCGGTCTTCTGCAGGCACGGGCTGGCTTTGCCCATGCTGCGCCCCCCCCTGCAGCATCTCGCGGGAGCCGGCTCCTCGGAGCCCGGCCAGGTCCGCTCGGAGCTCCTCATTCTCCTTTTGAAGAAGCTCCATTTCGGCTTTCAAGCGGGTGACCTCCTCCCGCATCTCGGATATTGCATCCGACGGAAGCCCGACATGATTGGCCTCCGCTGCCGCCATAATGGAGGCCGTGGCCGTGGATACGGCCTTGTCTTTAGAGGACTTATTCCTCTTCAAGGCCACATCCCGGATTGCGGCTCCCACGACCTCTGCGAACCTGGCCGCTCGCTCCAAATTTGAGCCACCAGCAGCGTCCAGCTCACCACCAAAAGATTCCGAGTGGACAGATCTGATCAATCTTGGGTGGCGCCCCTCCGCGGCGAGCCTCTCGGCTCGCTGGGCAGCCTCCTGGGTGGTGAGCCCCCTCCCCGCACCTCTGTCTCGGCCCTTACCCCGCCTATTGGTGGCGATCTTTGGGGCCGAAGCCAGCTCGCTTTCGGAGTGTGACCCCAAGCCATCCCCCGATTTGACCGCTCCAAGCTCACACATCACTCTTCAATTCTTCGTCGGTGTCACTAAGAAAAATCGGTGTCCTTATATCGCGCATGTGGTTGTCGGTTTTGTCTAATGAGACAGACAGCAGACGTTTGTTGCCCACCCCAGAATACGGAGGGCAGCCCGCCGAAGCGGGGTGGGACTCCCCGACCGCTGAGCAGTCGGGACCCACCTGGGGAGATTTTTTACAAAAGTCCTGGTCCATTTTTGAGATTTCCTTTAAAGGGTGAGGTCCCTATACTAAAACTACCTCCTTCTTTCTTTCCTGCCCACTCTAAGCCCACTCGACCTACCCTCTGTAAGCAGAGGGGGGAGTAGGCGTTAGAAGGCCCACCCAAGCGACGGACTTGTCGTCCTGGCACTAGCCCGGTTCCCTTCACAGACTATCAAGGATGATCTGTGATTGGAACCGTGACCTTTCCTCGTTTGTTGAAAATTAACCGCCAGCGCCAAGAGTCCACCCAACGCAGGTGGACAATAGGAGCCGACGTTGCCCAGGGTGCGCCACGTGGAGGCTTTCAACATGCACCCCTGAATGTCAAGCCTAAAATACGAAAACGCAATGGCTACCGAGTGGTTCAAATCCATAAGGTCGGATTAACATATTAAGCACTTCTCACAAACTTCTGTGGTATCATGATATGCATAAAAAGTGAACGTTAAAGGGGATTATATCATTTTACGGATACACCAACACATTTGTTCTTTATCAGAGCAGTGCTAAATTCCCATCTGTTACGTTTTTAATGAAAAACTTACTATTATCCCAGTTTCCAATTATAGCCCGATAATGTTATTTGGTTAATCTGGCAAACCGTTTAATTGTTCTGGCTAAGTAACAAACAATTTATTGGTATCCCATTATAATGTGAAAGCATAAATAAAGGAGAAATAAACAAATAGATAGAATTTCATGAAAATATCAGTGATTTAATCGGATTTAACCAATTAATACACGTACAAAGAGAGCAGTGGCGGCCCATTGGTTACGGCCGCGACTTACAAGTTGCAGGTCGTGGGTTCGAACCCAGGCAGGTGCTTTACTTTGATTAAATTATTACATCACCACTGCTCTCAAAAAAGGTGAAGGAAAACATCGTGAGGAAACCGGCATGTCTTAGAACCAAAATATCGAAGACATGTGACATCCACCAACATGCACTGGGCCCGCATGGTGGATTTCGGCCTATTCCCTCTCACAGAGAGGAGGCCTGCACGTACAACGGACCAAATGCGAGTCTAGGTGCGGATAAGCGGTCCATCTATCCTATACATACAAAAACGTAAGTAGATACGAAACTACTGATCTCGACACGAGGTTCTAGACAATTGACATCCAATTTTAGCAATGGCAATGGTCGACATGCCAAAATGGATCACATGAAATTTCGATAGCGTTTGACATTTCCATACATTTTTGTCATTTATCCAATCGCTATCAGCTCGTTTTAGAGAATATAATAGAATTTTACTTTGCAAATATGGGTAATACACAATAGTTGCTATGAAATCAAAGCTTAGTCATATTTTACTATTCGGCAAACATTTACATTATTTATGGAACATAAACTTATATTTTAAAACCAGATAAATTAATAAAATATCATTACAATTATCAATCAATAGATCAATTAATAAAATATCATTACAATTATCAATCAATAGATCAATTAATAAAATATCATTACAATTATCAATCAATAGATCAATTTATAAAATATAATTACAATTATCATACAATAGATCAATTTATAAAATATAATTACAATTATCATACAATAGATCAATTTATAAAATATAATTACAATTATCATACAATAGATCAATTTATAAAATATAATTACAATTATCATTCAATACTTCAATTAATAAAATATCATTACAATTATCATTCAATAGATCATTTAATATAATTATTATGATTCAATAGATAATTTAAAATAATATTATCATTCAATATATCAATTAATATTTGAAGATAGAATGCATCTTGTCAAGGGCCTCTGCTAAAATCCTTGCTCTACAACTACGTGCTTGCCAAGCCTCGGCCAGTGTCCACTAGCCCCAAGACTAAACAAATGCAGGCTTACATTGGGTAGTCTTTTACGTGCTTGTGAATGCGTCAGTATAGTTACTACGTACATGCAAGCATGGCGGACACCGAACTAGATTCGACTATCGTATTTGGTTTATCATACTGTTATTCGAAATACAAGCAAACTGAAACAATAGCAAGAAGTCATCAGTGTTTTATTTTCTAGTTTTTAATTCTTTAACTGGCTTTTGCATTGACTCGGCGAGACAACTCAAAGCATCTGAAACTTTATTTGTATTGTTTACATCTCTGAGACTCCAAATATGTACAAGGTTCACCCTCGTAACATATAACCCTCGTTTGTCCAGCCACTCATTCAGATCACACAGAACAAAACGTCCACCCGTCGTGAGATCACAATCTATATTAACGGAGCACCAACGTGTGAATGCCTCACAAGCGCTTGTTGCAAGTGCCATTTAATAGACCGACATTCGACCGGATCGGCGACAAACTTCTTCAAGCTCATGTAAGCTAAGCCAACAACCCCCGTTCACACGCTTGTGCTTGTGGACGCTTTTCGAAGCTCGACAAGCGTGTAAAGCCAGCAGCGCAACACGTCCACATATCTTATCACCTGACCTTTCTGAAGATCACCGGCAATAAGATCCGTGTATGTCCTTCTAGTGCGTCCCTTATCGGCGTATCCAGGCACGATTGCCTTGTGTATACCTTTTGTTAGTCGCCTTTATTCATACACTCTCTCTAAAATATATTGAAGCAAGACATAATTCTATAAAACCGTAACTAGTTTAATCCATGACGTATATCAATGGATTTAATCAATCAATTGTGGTTTTAATCAATTAAATGTATTAATAACCATTAAGTAAATATATTTACCAGTGATATTGTAATTGATGTTACTAAAAGCTTTTCATAATACCATTATCATAATTAATATTTATTTGCAAACCAAAATAATAGCAGAATTCAATTGTTTTACTGAAGTACAAAGGCCTCTTCCCACAAAGCCCGAGCTCCCCCGAGCATTGGTCAGTACGTTTGGTTCCTGCATGTTGGTGAGTTCTGGCCTTGCACTGTTATATCCAGGTCTCTCTATCGAAAATCCGAAGACATGTGATATCTACCAACCCGCTGGGCCAGTGCGGTGAATTAAGACGAATTAAGCTAATAAGCATCTCATAATCCGCTCTCTACCATGTGCATTGTGAAGGACACCCAGTAGTACTTTCCAAAGTTATACTTTCTTAGATTACTTCCTAAAGACTAGAGCTATTTTTTAAATTTAACTTTCGATTCTAGAAAAAATGGTGGTTTCAAATAAAGTTCAAATATTCCAGAAGGCTGTGTTCTTTTTTTAAATCTGCTCGCAAGCGAGTTTTACCAGCCAGAGGATAGCGTTCCAAAGTGTTTCTTTTTTTAAGTCAAGTGAGAATATTTTTGCGAAAAGATACGAAAGGTAGTTGAAGCGATTTTAAAGGCATGCTAAAAATGTTAATTAGTAACTGCTTTACTTCAGATTTTTCAACAGAATGTGTGATATTTTAGCTAATTTATTCTTGATTCCATTTTAAGCGGTGATCTCTTTTAATTGACTATGTGCTTTGCCTTAATTTTTTAATTAATTTTTCGAGACAGGTATAAATTCGCACTCTTATCTCGGTCCTAGCTCTGATTTCTGAGGACGTTATGGATATCAAGTTTAACTAGTATTTGTCAAGCTCTTCTTTAGTCTAAATCCTGTCAAATTTTGACATAGAAGGGTTTTGACACTCAGGAACTGGCTCTAAATCTTAAAAAAAACCTTTATTTTTGTTGTTGCGAGTGCCGTGCTTCATTTTTATAAATTCTTTGAGGCAAATTTTGGCATTGATCCTCGCTGAGATAAGATTGCGACATGTGACAGGACATTATATCAGTAGGAAAATATTATCTTCTTTTATAAGAACCAGAAAGGAACACCAACCTTCTTTAATAACATATTCAAAAGTAAACTTCACTTACATCTCCTTACGTTTGCTTATGCTCCTTCAAGCAAATGACACGAAAACAAAAGGCCATTTTATCAGAAACCTCCCGAGCAAGTACTTGCTTCCTTATCAACACTTATTGCTTGGAGCAGCGCATATCGTCTTAGGAAATCCGTAGCCGGATTGCCCGACCTAAAGCTGGTTGTATACTGTAGGAAATCAGCAACGGGAAAATATGCAACGATATTGTATATAGTTGTTTATTTTTTGTATTGGATATTTATGAAAGATGGCAAGGCATTTTTATCCGTTTCATGATATTTCCAGATTCTTATATTAATTGGATAATATTTTAAAGGTATATTTAAAAGCCTGTGGCTCCGCTCGCATGCATTAGTATCTCACTTCACCTTACTTTAAACTATGTGTTATAATGATGTTTTTTCCTTAAAACAGTGACAAACATTTTTCAACAAATTTTGTATTCTAGTACAAATTTTCGAATGTATCATAGTAGGCAGGCAATGTGGTAGTTTGCTGGTAGATCATGAATATGGCAATGTAGACCTATTCTGGAAATTAGGTTCACTAAATCATACGCAAAACACTCGCTCGGACGCGGATTTGCGGACTCCAGAACGAAATAGAAAACAATAGACACACGAATTTAGAATCTCTATATTTAGACTTTGAAACACTGACATTTGGGTCTTAAACATCTGACAGAAACTACACCTAAAAAGAAGCGACGATTCCGTTTACCAAAAACCATGTCTTCAAATTAAAGTTGCAGATTGCCTTCAGTGAGCAACCCGCTTTATGTTCTTCACGGAAGAGAGGACCGATAAAGTCTTTTTTTTTTCGCTCAAAATTGCAAGCTCGCCATTTTTTTCGAAATAAGATTACAGATGAATGGAAATAATAAATCTTTGAATGTTGAATTGTAAAAACAGGTAGGCATCGACGTTCTATGAAGACTTTTTTTTTCAGTTGCGTTTGAAGTTCGAATATTGTGAGGGTTGCTATTTTTATTTTTTTATTTTGAAGCGGAACTGGCTGATTTAAAGGTGTTTGTGATATATCGAATTTTGTTTTATTTTAAAAAATCAAGCTTCTGCCCGCGGTTTCTCCTGCATGAAAAGGTATCGTTGTCATCGTGTTTTGATTATCCCAAAGGAAGATACGACCGGGTTTAAAAGTGTCATAATATGTCCTGATCCAGATCATGGTCCACCCGTGAGCCAAGTTTAATATGTACCTGTAAGGCGTGAAAATATAACATACAGAGTTACTTTCGCATTTATAATATTAGTATGCATGCATTACTGTAACTGTTATATCGTAACATCATCATTTCATCCAAAAGACGTCAATAAGGTACAGAAAGTTCTTAGGCAATAATTACAGATCTCTTATTCTGCTTTTAATTTTGGCGTGCAAATTAGTCATAGAAGTTATTAGATCACTAAAGTTAAAATTCATGCAAGCAGTCAAAGCAAATTAAGACAAATTATTATTAAATTAAAAATAAATTTAGTCACATAGATTGAAATTGGAACATTAAATTTTACGTATTATTATTATTCTCTACCCCAGGCATCCCCACATTGATCGATCCCGTGCGTCTCGCATCAAGCGGATTCCCGCAACCTTAACCAGGTCATCGGTCCACCTAGTGGGAGGCCTTCCAATGCATGGTCTGCCGGTACGTGGTCGCCATTCCACAACTTTTCGGCCCCATCGGCAACCGTCCTGCGAGCAATGTGCCTTGCCCATTGCCACTTGAGGTTCGCAATTCTTCGGGCTATGTCAGTAACTTTGGTTCTCCTGCGGATATCTTCTTTTCTGATGCGATCATGCAAGGAAACGCCGAGCATAGCCCTCTCCATTGCCCTTTGGGTGACATTAAGCTTTCGAGTAAGAGGCCAATTGTGAGCGACCACGTGTCAGTCCCATAGTAACATTAACCAACCTATTTACTATCAATTCGTTAGGTAATTACATGTTTTGTGCTTACAGTTCCTTGCAGGCGATATTTGTCCACCCTCTTCAATTATTCCCATACTAGCTTTTTACGATAGCTACCCAGTAGACACAGGTAGAGAAATGTTTCCCAGTTTTTCTTGGAATTTTTGGCTGACTTCAGCAGAATTTACCATAAACAGTTTTATTTTAATACATCAACCCAACCAGTGTTACTCCTGAAAGGCAGCATCAACAGTGGTGACCTCTAAAGTTCAAAGACGATGTAGCTCGAGGAATCCTGGAGGAGCGATTCAATTGTTTTGGATCCCATTCAGAAAATTACAGCAGAATAGCAAGAAATGCAAACATGATTTCGACAGACTTAAATCTCTGCTTACCAACAAAGAAAGAAACAGCTTGAGTGGAAGTAAATCCTTCATTCTATACAAGGATATCGCCGAGACATATTCCTACAGTCTAAATCCGAAGCCGGCTTAATGTACTCGGATGCCTAGATGGCTTCCAAAGATTTGTAACAAAGAAAAGTTAAAAGATTTAGTTTTTTTTCTTTCAGTTGCATGTAGAAATTCGATTTGGAAGAAAGCTGAGACTGAAAATTGAAAATTGTGAAACTAAGAACTGATGATGGTAAAAAAACTTTTTGATTATGTTAATTGTATTAGGCTTATAAGTTATATCCTACATTTTTAGGGTTCCGTACCTCGAAAGGAAAAAACGGAACCCTTTCGGAATCACTTTGTTGTCCGTCTGTCTGTCAAGACCCTTTTTCACAGGAACGCGTGGAGGTATCATGCTGAAATTTATATTAAATACTAAAGTCTTATGTCCCATAAAGCTGTGAAAAAATCAATCTTCTAAGCCAACGCAATCAAACGATACAGCCATTTATGTTGCAAATTTCCGCAAATTTTCGACACTCGCAAGGGAATCAAAACCTACAGGGTACTTCCCGTGAACTCAGAATCTTGAAATTTGGTACTAAGCAAAGTATTGTACACAGATAAAGGAATAATTGCGAAAAGCGTAAATTTTTAGTTCCATCATATAATAAAAATATTTTTAATAATTTTAAACTTACTACACCTTTCCTCATGAACGCGTAGAGGTATTAAATTGAAATTCATATCAAATACTCAGGTCTATAATATCTTTAAGCTGAGGTTTGTACAGAATCCTGGGTGTGCGAGTCCGACTCGCACTTGGCCGGTTTTTTTTTAAATATATGAACGTCTGTATGTTTGTTATTCAATCAACGGTTACATATTAGTTTTGACAAAACGGCTCACCGGATTTAGATAAAAGTATAACTCAATCAGAAAGACCGAAGTCTGGACCAGGACAAGGGACTCTTTATTACAGGATATACCAGGCTAGATGCTCTTGAGATAATTTTCGACTTCCAAACTCCGAAACTCTAACAAATATGTATATAAACGTTGTTGAGACAATATTTACATATTATTATAAAAACAATTTTAAACCCTTCTCATCCTCATTTTTCTCAAAGAATCTTTTTCACTAGGACAGGTGTCAGGATAGTAATTTGTTGTGTTGAAATTATTCAACAAATTACTATCCTGACACATGTCACACTCTGTTTGATATCACTAAAACAAGTGAATATCACTAATATGATATTCACTATGATATGTATTTGTTTTTGTAGCATCAATTTCATTTGTCATTTATTAGATCCATCTTACTATATATTCTCATTTATTTATTTTTTTATTATATAAATAGACCTAATGTGAAAACATTTGTCACTTAACTAGATCCACCATGGATCTGGACAATGGATCTTCTGAGATTGCACGCGTTTTTCGATGTACCTAATGACCATTAAACAAGTACCATGATGGTAAAAAATAATACTCAAAAAACAGTATACTTTCATTTATTTTATCTTGAACAAACTCTCCATCGATTTTATTAGACACAGAACAGAGGCACACGAATAAAGGCGCCGTACGAACAAATTAAAAAGTATTCCATCAAAAGGACATTCTCAAGGTGTCGGCAACAGTGCCTGCTACTTTACAAATCCAATTAACTTCTCTCTGCAGTACGGAACCGTTCTGTTTTAACTTGGGGTAAGATCAAGCACGCGTAATATCAGTAGCTCAATGTAGGTCGCCGAAATTGCGTTGAATTTTGCTAGAAACTTCTTATAGTTTGCGTCTCTCAGACTCGACTTATGTGCGCGGTCAGATTGAGAAGTATTAACTAATAGTTGTATAGTTCAAGAAGAGCTACATTGCAATTAGATAAACAAGGTTATACAGAAGTGGCAATATATACACCTAGTTATAAAGTAGAGAAAACTAGATAATTGCTCTCCTTTCTGAAAATACTTTTGCCATTTCGCCTAGTGACGAAAATCTTTGACTTACTTTTCGCGACGCAAATAACGCTTTCTTACTCTTTTACCTTCATTACAAAATTATCCCGTTTGATCACTAAACAAAACAAAACTCAATTATTTTACCAGCCAGCTAGCATTATTACCTACCTGCCTTAACCTTAAACTCAATACGACCTATCAAAGAAGGAAGAATCTTTTGAACCTCTTTGAACACTGTTGATTTCGTTCGAGACTTATTGTCTTTGCTCACCACAGACGCTGCTTTCATTTTTCAAAGGGACTCTGATTCAATATGGCGGACAATGGAGTCTGGATTTGAAATAGTGAAGCGGGAAAAGAGTCTGTCGGCTAAGAGGTTGTAATGCTGTGGGTTTAAATACAATAATTAGATAGATTGCAACTGAAATAATAATAAAATGCAATTCAAATATGTTTTTAATATACCCAGTTTTTGTGTGCAGATATTTCTTAGAAAAAATTATATTGTATGCAGCGATTTTCAAAAGCCCAAAATGTCAAAAACTCTTCAAATAAGGCCCCGTATTTGAAGAGTTTTTCGGAGAGTCATGCAGTGAGCAGCGTTAAAAATATCGTACTGCTATTTCAAACGCCCCGCGCACTTTGGACAGCTAGCACTCGGCAACGCAGAGTCTAGCTGAGTAACCCTTTCACCACAATGGGAAGGTCGAGTCATCGTTATTGCTGCCAAAATATCTCTTTGTCTAGAGTGTCCCCACTTTACGGTTCTAGACACCTTAGAATTCGAATAGTCACCTTTTCTTAATCTGTAAATAACTCAGTTTTGCCTTTCAGCAAAATAAAGTAATCTTTTTAGTTTTCTTCTATCGCTACCCAACAAGAAGTGTCAATAATCTTAGTTCGTTAACAACTAAAAACTTTTAAAATAAGTACCTACTCATATTTCTTTAGACAAAACAGAATAAAGTCTTTGTCAGATACCCTTGTCTCGAAATAATAAAGACCTGAACTTTTAGGTTTCACTTAAATTAATTTTCTTATAATAAAATACAAACTCTTGAAGGCCTGTAATTTAATTTCCTTTTTGTAACAATTTTAGAAGTAAAATAGTGGGCAGTAATTTCAAAAATGTATTGTATGTAGCTAAAAACGGTTTTGACTCTGCTCTGCTAAATTGTTTCGAATAACCTAGCATTTTCTTCTATTGCAAATATATTTTCAGTATAGAACAAGTACATAGTAATTTACACTCTTAACTAATATTTTAATGAGACAATATTGTTTGCTAGTTTGTAGTATGTTAACTCTAAAATTACTGATCCAACTTTAACTGATGAATAGCTAACGATTTCTCTGGGAAAGACCACGGGAACGAAGCCGTGCGAAAAAGCTAGTGTGTTAGATTTTGATAAACAAGCAGGCGTTCAACCTGATGGTAAGAGATTATTGCCATTTATCTACAATACGTCAGTAATCGCAGCTTTATTCCCATTCAAAGACAAAGCTGTAACATCTCATAATGTTGCAGTAATCAAACCGGTACTTAGAGGCGCAATATGTGAGGAATCGCAGCTGTATTCCTGTTGTATAGGAAGCCTACGAAGGTGTTAACTCAAAGACGGAATGATTCGCACTGGTTTATTCGTCGCTAATGCTTACCGTGTAGCGCAGCCACACCTACCTATAACTACATACATAACACTTTTCCCCCTACTTAAAGGAAGAAGGAGCAAGGAAGCTAAATATTAAACAAATTATTACCAAACAAAAAGGTATATCCTAAAAGAACTTCTTATAATCTACTTTTGGTCTAATCCTACGAACTCGGTCTGGCAAAGGCAATTGGGAGTTATCATCGTCAGCTGATGAAGGCTGTGGAGTACTGAACTCAAGGCTTCTATCCGCCGCGGAGAAACTTGACGGCGTATCAGGCGTTACAGGAGTTTTGGGCGCTTCAGAAATGCCTGGCGATGTTGTTGAGATCTCTGTTGTGTTGTCGCTACTTGTAACATCCTGACTTAAGGTGACACTGGCACGAGTGTCTGTGGACGGTATGGGCGATTTTTCCATTGCTGATGACATACTATTTGTATCAATTAAGCTGCTCTCTGGATTCTCCTCTTCTTGCGGTAAAGTTACATCCCACACATCAGTGATCCCGTTTGCCTTATATGAACGGAGTTGATTTTTATGCCTCATTATGTATTTATTATCACTAATCACTTTAATTTTGTACATGACTCTTCCAAATCTATTAACAATTGTTCCTTTTGACCATCTGAATTTATTTTTATTTAAAAACTGTTTGTACCACACATTTTCACCAATCGTATAATTTTTCTGTGGTTTGCCACCGTAATTCTTAACCTGTGAGCACTGTTTGCGCTTAATTAAGGCTGGTAAATCCGATGACAAGGAAGGATTAAATCCCGATTTTGAAATTAAATCCAAACGTGAGCGTAACTTGCGGCCAAAAACTAACTGTGCTGGAGAGGTCTCAGTAGTGCAGTTAACCGAATTACGGTAGTCGAACAGGTACTGTGATAAACGATTTTGAAAGTCATCATTACCACTAGACACTAAAATGGACTTTATACCCTTTTTAATTATTTTCACAAAAGATTCTGCTTGTCCATTGCTCATTGCATGGTAAACAGGTGAAAATAAATGTGTTATATCATTCAACTTACAAAACTTAGCAAATTCCTGAGACGCGAATGAAGTTCCGTTATCAGTCACTATAACACTTGGTATTCCGAACCTTGATATGAAATCACTAAGCTTTGTTATGACTGCCTTAGTCGTTATATTATTGTTCATTGCGTAGCACTCAACCCACTTGGAATACGCATCCACTAATATTAAAAACATTTTATTGCACATGGGGCCTAAAAAATCCATGTGAATCCTGTGAAATGCATGCGGTGGGTGAGGCCAAGGTGCAAGCGGCGCGCGTGGTGGAGAAGGCCGTAACTGAGCACAAGTTTCACAAGTATGCGCCAATCTTTCTAAAGCTCCATCAATGCCCGGAAACCAAAAACGAGCCCTAGCTTCAGCTTTCATTTTAACTATTCCAAAATGTGAACTATGAAGCTCGTTCAATATTTTACTTCGCAAAATTAGTGGAATAATGACTTTATGACCTCGCAATAAAATTCCATTTTCAAAAGATATTTGCATACGACATAAAAAGTATGGTTTGAGTGAATTATCTGTCACTTTTCGAGGCCAACCATTTTGAACGAAGTTGATAACTAATTGTAATACGGAATCCTTTTCAGTCTCATTCTTTAATTCACGCGCAGTAACAGGTAAGCAACCATCGATGGCAAAGTTCACATACGCAGCTGTCTCCGTCGCACTAAGCGCGCACACCTGACGGCGCTCTGAGTCACAGTTGTTTACCGATACGGCTCGCGACAAAAAATCAGTGTTTCCCGTTGGTGCCATCGCGGCGCCTGCGCGTGCACAGCGGGTACTTTCTGCTAAATCTACCGCCTTATTCAGCGTTAAGTCTTCGATATTTTTAGCAAAGAGCTTATCTCGTTCATGACCCGGTAACATGCCCATGACGAACTTGTCTAAAAGATAATCTTCTAAATTCTTGAACGCGCAGTAAGTAGCTAGGCCTCGTAATCTTGCAGCCCACTGCGAGTGCGTCTCACCCGGTTGCTGCACCGCTGTATAAAACTTATGCCTCTCCGCAAACCCGCAGCGCTTCGGCACAAAGTGGTCGTCCAAGATTTTCAGAATATCCTCAAAGTTCTTCGTATCCAAATCTTCAGGCAAGGCGAGGTTACACGCCAGTTGATACGTGTTCTCCGTGAGTGCGCTTAACAGTACCGCTTTTCTCCTTACTCCAGCTTTATCGTTTTCCTCGCCAATGCTGTTGGCAATGAACCATTGCTGAAGCCGCCCCTTGTAAAGCTTCCAGTCTTGATTGTGGTGATCAAAATTGGATATAGCTCCCAATATAGAATTTACACCGAACATCTTTATATTTTATAAATGTGGGTACTCGTCGCCAATGTTGTATAGGAAGCCTACGAAGGTGTTAACTCAAAGACGGAATGATTCGCACTGGTTTATTCGTCGCTAATGCTTACCGTGTAGCGCAGCCACACCTACCTATAACTACATACATAACAATTCCCATTCAAAGACAAAACTATAACGTCTCATAATGTCGCAGTAATCAAACCGGCACTCATACGCCATACACTTCAAACCGGAACAAAGCAACGCTGCATAGAGGCAGACACGAGCAAGTATTATAACAGCTAAGACTGTTTCCATTTTGTGGTTACGATTGTAACATCGAAATAGAATATCAATTTGCCATGCATTGCAGTTGGCATATCTATTATTTTCTTGCCTTTGCATGCAGAAAACTTAGCATGCGATGTTGTAACAGGGTTGTTATACATTTGACATAGCAAACCAAAGCGTTTAGTTTCGAGTACGTTAGCAGATATGACTACGTCTATTCAACTTTATCTTTCCATGTTGGATATCCCACCTTTTTCGCACACTGCGCCGCATCACGCAGCGTAGGCAGGAGTGCGTGTTCTTACGTTGCTTGAAAAGTAACCCATTTGCATTGAAAACTCGCGTAGTGCAACACACAGAAATGTCGTAACTTCGTCGCCACGCACTCCGCTGCGTGATGCGGTGCAGTGTGCGAATTGCCAAATACTTTCATAGAGCATACAGCTAAGGAGTGGAATTCCCCGCTGGAGTCTGTGTTTTGTGATACTTGCAGCCTGCGGGTCTTTAAGCCAAGAGTGAATAGGCAAGCGTGCTACACTGTCGACCACATCACTACTTACCTTCAGGTGAGATAGTGGTCATACGCGAGCCCAATGTAAATAAAAAAAAATGAAACCATGCGTATTTTCGGGTTATGAAGGTGTATTTGAAACTCAGCAATTGTTTCCTCATAGTGTAAGAATTATCGTGATCTGACCAGCAGTATTACTTTTTAGGGTTCCGTACCCAAAGGGTAAAAATACCTATTACTAAGACTCCGCGGTCCGTCTGTCTATCTGTCTGTCACCAGGCTGTATCTCATGAACCGTGATAGCTAGACAGTTGAAATTTTCACAGATGATGTATTTCTGTTGCCGTTATAACAACAAATACTAAAAACAGAATAAAATAAAGACTTGTGTTTGACCACTATCTCACCTGATGCGCTCGCTTGCCTAGAAGTAAACAGTTCACAAAAAAAAAGTTTATAATAATAGTTCAGATATCTAAGAGAAAATATCGCATAAATGTTCTGTTAAATTAGGTTACAAGATTTTCTCGACCCACTTTGACCTTTACAATCCAAGGACTGGTTGAACCTCTAGGGACCATTTTTGGTTGTATTTTTAGAGCACAGGTGGACTATCTACCTTTATAAATCCCAGGAGAAGACCTTATTCTGTCCATAAACGGGGACCACACTTCATAAAACTTAAGGCGATGACAAGAGACACATATTCAAAAGGATTTTTTTAATCTATTTAGTTTGAGGCTTTGAAAAAAATATTTATTTACTATAAGTAATTGAGTTTAAGCCATGCGTAAGAATACTGGTGTAGGCAAGGGATTTAACTAAGAAGAGTCTATGTTTGTCAGCGACACGCAGAAGAAGAATTATAAGTAATAAGTTAATCTTGAACATACCTTTTCTGAGAAAATGGATGTTCCCAAAACATGTTTTTTTTATTATAACAAAAAATGAACTGTAAATATTACCACTTACCTTGACCTTCAAAATATCATTCCTGTTTTGCTTTCCACCGTAGGTTATTAATATGATTAACAACAAAATATCGTACCTGAAAGCAGAACTTTGTGGTTTTAAATTGTCCATTATCAACTAATTTATGAGTAAAATTCTAACAGCTTAAGGTACAAGCATACTGTTATCATGTTTTCTTCTTATTTGCATTATATATTCCAAAAAATACAATCAGTGACCTCTGCATTGTCAACGACGATACCATGGAAAGTATTGGGCCATAAAAAATGCCATCGACAATACCGTGGAAATAAAGAAGTTTTGGCCCAAAACGATCAAAGTTACTGTTGTGCTGGAGACATGAAGACGAAAAATGCACTCTGTCAGTATCCGCGCTTTAGGTGTTGTCAGCATCTTAAGAAATGTGAAAAATTAAATATTCAACAAGAAAATATTATCTAAAAACTTGTGTAGGTGTTCAATCAAAAGTTTCCAGACTCTAGAAAAATGCATTTGTCTAAACACTCGAGTGCAAATTTGTGTACTTGTTGATGTACAGCTGTGCTCATGAATTTAACTTAAGCAAATAAGTGTTTACGCTGAAAAGTCTTTAGAACTTTCACTTGGATATATTTTCAGGGTTGAAATAATAAGTTTAAGTTAAGTCTTTATAGCTAGATGTATTCACTGTTGTACAGGCGCTTGAATTAATTAGATAAGATGAGTAGTAGAAGTACAAAAACCGCGTGAATATTTTATCATTCTAAGGGAACAATAAACAGGGATGTGAAAGCTTGGTTTGATGTGTGTGTGGATATATGTTTGTGACTCAATCATGCTAGAACGGCTGAACGGATCTGGATGAAATGTGGCACAAAGATAGATTATAGTTTGGAATAGCACATAGGCTACTTTTCCTCCCGATATAACATTCGCTTGGGATGATAAAACAATTTTGACGCGGGCAAAGCCGCTGGCAGAAGCTAGTCATACTAACATTATAAAGGTGAAAGTTTGTGAGGGTTTGTGTGTGTGCTTGTATGTTTGTTACTCTTTCACGCAAAAACTACTGAACGGACCTGGATGAACATTGGCACAGATATAGATTGTAGTCAGGCATACCACATAAGATACCACATAGGATAGGATTTTTTTCCCGGGAATATGTTCTCTCGGAATATTTTTTTACTTTCACGCAGGCTGAAGCTAGTAATATTATAAAGGCGATAGTTTGTGAGTGTGTGTGGGTGTTTGTATGTTTGTCACTCTTTCACGCAAAAACCACTGAACAGATCTGGATGAAATTGGCACAGAGATAGATTATAGTCAGAAATAGCACATAGACTAAGAGTAGCGCTGGCCCAGTGGTAACGGCCGCGACTTACAAGTTGTAGGTCGTGGGTTCGAACTCAGCCAGGCCCTTTACTTTGTGTAAATTACTTCATCACCACTGCTCTCAAAACGGTGAATTAAAACATCGTGAGGAAACCGGCATGTCTTAGAACCAAAAAATCGAAGATATGTGACATCCACCAACATGCAGTGAGCCCGCGTGGTGGATTACGGTCCATTCCCTCTCACAGAGAGGAGGTCTGCTCGTACAACGGACCAAATGTGAGTACAAGTGCGGAAAAAAGGTCCATCTATCCTATCCAGCACAAAGACTAGCTTTTACCCCTGTATAATGTTCCCTTGACATGATAGAACACTTTTCCCGCGGGCGAAGCCGCTGGCAGAGGCTAGTATTCTATATATGAGACTATTGCCAATTTATCGGAAACTTTCTCAAACTACGAAGTAAATAACTTGACTCTTTTGTCCCACTTCAGGGCAAAGGCATTCCACTCCCTTTGTGCCACGCATTTCTGGCTTCTGCTAAGGCTAGCCCTGTCGGTAAGAGTCGAGTACGTCCCGCCATCTTTGCCTTGGTCTGCCGCGATGTCGTCTAACGCTTAATGGGACACATTTGGTGGTTCGTTTAGACCATTTGTGGTCGGTTATCTGGCACATATCCGGCTATCCCACTTAAGCTTAGCGGCTTTCTGAGTGATGTCCATTTTACACGAGTCGTGATAGACCGATAGCGCTAGGTTTTGTGGTTTCAAAAATATTAAAGTTGTTTGTTTTTCGCATATAGTTGCCGGACCATTTGCCCAACCTAATACCTTAGTTTGTGTCATCCTAGGTATTTGCATAGGTAGAGATTTAGCTGTTTGTCTTTTCGACCAGTATCGGACGAAAAGAAAATTAGAGATGAAAATTTTACTTTCATGATAATAACGAAGTAGTAACTGATGTACATAGGCATTTTGTGTCATCTCTGTCCACGGGAATCCTAATACTTAACCAGTACCTAACACGTAGCCAACTAGCTCTAAAAGAATATTAAAGTAGGTTAAATAGGTATTACGCGTTTTAGAGTACTGATATCTGTTGTTTAAAATATTTTGTGTCAAATTCATCCACGACTTTTAAAGATATTTTATTTTTTTACTACAACACCCTGTAAAATCCACAAAAGAAAATACAAGTTATTAGAGTTTATGTGTTTTTCATTATTATGGTGTGACAAAACACTATTCATAATTTGTGTCGTTTTTATCCACGAAATCGTATTATTCTAAAAAAAATATCTAGACTTCTTCGCACGAAGGGCGAGCGCGGGGATAAGCGCAGGCACAAGCGGCGCGGGTGCCGGGCAAGCCATACGCGCGGCGCGTTTATTTGTTTACATTCGGTCTTTGCAAGTTGCAACAAAAAAGTGCGTGCGTTATTTATGATGTATTTGATTGATTAAGGCCCATTGCACGAAAAACTTAACTCAGAATTAGTTGCTAACACGAGATGAAATTGACAAAGGTCAAAGACAAAGGTTAAATTGACAATATTGTATAACAAACTGTCAATTTAACCTAGTCTTAGCAACTGAGTTAAGTTTTTTGCGCAAGTGGGCCTTAAAAGTTAGTTATGTATGAAGCTGTGAAAGACTAAAATGGAGATTGAATTTAATAAATGTGTTATGTCGACACCCAATATGAATAACATAGTAACTCAACATTGCATAGTTTTCAACACAGCTATTTTCTTTTTTTGTAAAGTTTATTTGCTTTATTTTAGGTTTCATGTTACTAATTTTAATTGCTCTTTCAGTTTTGATTAAACCACTGCAAGTATGATTTTCGCAATTTTACAATTTACAGATATTTAGCATTTTTAATATGAAAAACATTGTAACTACGGTTACAATAGAGTCTTGAAAACATTTGAAAGATTTTTTCTGTGAATATTATTGTACGATTACGAATTATACCGACAAAAAAAAACTTTGTTAAATATTATTGTAAGCAACAATTACAATGTGTGTCAATGTTAGATTTAGATAAAAAGACATGTAAAGTACTATGGAAGAGCTAATAAACTCGTTTTTTAATAATTATTATAATTCAATTAATATTCACAACGCTTTGGGCTCTGGTGGACACAGGTCTGGATAAAATTATCTATGCCCGTGTCTACCGTTCGCACAGCGGCGATCAGGAGACAAGCAGGCTCACAGATTACCTCAGTTAAGCGGCTGATGCGGCACAGTAGTGGTACCCTTCCACCCAATTAATGATCCAGGGGGACTTTAATGCTCACCATCAGCAGTAACGTGGTTCTTCCCATACCAGTGCAGTAATCATGCTGGATGGGAAATGCATAAGCTTTCGTTAGCGGTAATCCGCCAGCTGGTTCGGGAGGCAACAGCAACGGGGGATGTTGATTCGCACATGGCCAATTGCTTGGACCTTCTGCTGACAATAGATCCAGGCCGATACTCTGTGTCGATAACTTCACCTTGGGAATGCGAGTGACGTATGTCAGAAAAAAGGCCTTCAACAGTGCTGCTAAGTTTGCAAGAAGGTGTTGCAAAGGGCTCGATTCGACCACATTGGCCGAATAGGGACACAACTTGCTTCTTACCCAGAAGATAGTAAAGCGTTTTGGTCCCTGGGTAAGTCGGTTCAGTCGAACTTCTGCCATCCCTCACTACCATCACTGCTGAAACCCGACAGATCGCTGGCCCGCTTCGTTAAGGAGAAGGCAAACTTTTTTGCCTCTTTTTGCATAATCTTTGCGTCAGCATTCTGGTGATGCGCGGATGTATTCTTTCTCCTGGTGGATGTGAGACATATATGTCGGACATTCACATCCATCAAAAGGATGTTCGTATCAACCTCGACTTGAACAAAGCTAGTGATCCCGACGGGATGGGACGGGATACTTACACTTGTCCTTAAAACTTGTGCGCCCGAACTGTCTCCGATTTTGACACGTCTATTTTGCCTTTCGTGTGAAACTGTGAAAGAGTCGAATGCTTGGAAGTAAGCTAACGTACAGCCCGTGTCCAAGAAGGAAAGTTGAGCTGACCCTGCCAATTATATACCCATCTCTTCGTGTGCTTAATATTAAGCTCCTGGTATACCTAGAAGCTAATGACATCCTGAAGTGATTGCCAATACGGTTCTACAGGATTTCTAGCTTATGCCGTTCACATCTGCAGTAAGGCCATCGAGACGCGCGGGGAGGTGCTTGCCATCTCCTTCGATAACTCGAATGGTTTCTATAGGGTCTGGCACGGAAGCCTTATTAGTAAGCTTCCTTCATTCGGTCTGCCTGGTGATGGTATGTGTGATTGGATTGCAGATTTCTTGTGGGATCGGTCCATTCCAGTCATTATCGATGGGTTCTCGTCTGACCAATTGGATATTTATACCGGGGTCCCTCAAGGGTTGGTAAAGTAAGTAAAGTGCTTGAAACTTGGCTATGCAGTCGACAGCACTGTTGCTGAGAGGTACTGTTCCATCCTTGTCCTTTGTGAGGCTGTGGTGGAGCGTTTGAGCTTATCCTTGAAGCCAGTCTCCAAATGGGGCGATGCCAATTTGGTCTGGTTCTTTGCTGCTAAAACTCAGGCGTGTTTTTCTCTGTTAAAATGTGCCAATTCTACTCGGCTCTTTCCTTCCGAGGTGTAAACGTGCCGATAATGGACCATCTTGTGCTTCTTGGCGTTACTTTTAACACGATCCTCAATTTTGATCCATACATTGAGGCAAAGGTTCAACTGGCTGCCATAAAATTGGGGATCCCCACAAAAGTGAGACGGTTCTTCACGCCAGAACAATTGCTCAAGTTGTGTCAAGCTCGTCAAGCGCTAGTTAGATGATGTATGGAGTACTAGGCGTGTGTAACTCTTTACGGAACCGACTCTCTGATCCGGATCTTTGAAGTGATTCAAAAGATTGGTTCAGTAACAACGTTTCAAATGCATCATTTGGATCTGAATCATTACTTTGCTCACTGCTCATCCAGCGCGACGCGTCACTCGCGAGTCGATTGAGCAGTGAGCGATTGAGAGAGAGATGCAGACTGAGACACTGAGTTACTTAACTATGGACTCGAGAGTCGCGAGTGAGCGGGCGACATAATCACCATCTTTACAAGTCAGAAAGAGATACCAAATGAGATGTGTATCGCTCATACTCTCACAGATTTTCGATATCGTTATACATGCACGTAAAAATGACCACTAAGGCGCTTACGTATCAAACACTATACGGTCGCTTTTTGCATAATTATAATGTTTACACTAACAAGTTATTGTTTAACGTTGATGCGGCAGATTTTTTGAGCAGTTTGAGCCGATGATCCAAATGAGTCAAATGAAACATATCAGTGATTCGGATCTTTTCAGTGATCGAGATGCAAATGATCCAATCCCAAAAAAGATTCATTTGGCCCACCTCTATGGAGTACTGTTATCATTTCTGGGCCGGATCTGCCAAAAACCAGCTTCATGCACTTAAGTTGATCAAAAAACGGACCAAGAAGATCGGCAATGAGACACTGGTCGAATCGTAGCTCCAGAGCCTTAAACAACGTCGCCGAGTTGCGAGCTTGTCGGTTTTAATCGGTTAAATTTCGGGAAGTGTGCGATGGAAATGTACGATCTGATTCCACCTAGCCCATTCCATAATCGGACTATAAGACTTACGGCGATGTGCCATTGGTACATGGTGGACATCCCACCCATACACACTAAACATTTTGGGAATACGTAGATTGTACGTACAGCTAAAGAGTGGCATTCCCTGCCGGAGTTTGTGTTGCTCGATAGCTACAACTTAGGAGTGTTTAAGTCAAGAGTGAATAGGTAACTTTTAGGCAAGCGTGTTTAATCGTCGACCACGACATCGCTTACCATCTGGTGAAGAAGTAGTCTAGCGCAAGCCTATCAAATATAAATGAAATGCATTCCCCCTATTGCAAAGCTTACCACGCAGTGGATAGTAGATCCTAGAGCAGTGATGGCCCAGTGGTAACGGACACAATTTACAAGTATGGTCGTGGATTCAAACCCAGGCAAGTGCTTTAATTTGTGTAAATTGTTTCATCACTATTGTTCTCAAAACACTGAAGTAAAAATGCATTGCATTGCAATGCAAATCTAAGACATGTACGAGTAACATCCATCAAACCACATTGGTCCCACGTGGTGGATTTCGGCCCATTACCTCTTACAGAGAGGGGGCCTAAACGCACAATAGACCAAATGGGAGTTTAAGTTCAGAAAAGGGGGTCCATTTATCCTGTCCTATCCTAATGCTTACGACGCCTATCGTTTGCAATTACTTCTACACATTTTTTTGTATTATTCTTCTTACCCAGATATCTGTAATATTGAATGAGTCTAAAAAAATGTTTATTTCATTCCTACTCTTAGTTTTTCTCCAAGACCATTTATGCTGATACTACTATATTCAATTGACGTACTAAAAACCTATTCTCGATGTCAACACTGCATCTTTCTTTACAATGATAACATTTAAATTAAGTTTAGATTTAAGAAGAAAAGCATTGTAACTTAAAATTACAATATCATCATCATCATCAGCCTATTAATGTTCCCATTGCTGGGACACAGGCCTCCTCTCTGTGAGAGGGGATGGGCCGTAATCCACCACGCGGGCCCAGTGCGGGTTGGTGGATGTCACATGTCTTCGAATTTTTGGTTCTAGGACATGCCGGTTTCCTCACGATGTTTTCCTTCACCGTTTTGAGAGCAGTGGTGATGAAATAATTTACACAAAGTAAAGCGCCTGCTTTGGCTCGAACCCACGACCTACAACTTGTAAGTCGCGGCCGTTACCACTGGGCCACCATTGCTCTCAAATTAAATTACAATATAGTAAAATATAAATAGAGCAAAATTTAAAATGTATTACATTGTATGTCAATTTAAATTACTTTAAAACAAAGAAACCCTTGTTACCAAAACTTTTGTGTAGGTATTAGAACTTGATCGACAAGTATACTTTAGTAGAAACATTGTTCATTTTTAATTACAATAAAATTATTCCATTTTACAAATCAAATAAAATTATTAAATTTCACATTTTCTTATCCTTTATTTTTGCCTCTTAAATACGGTTAAGAGGCAGAAATAAAGGTCTGTCCTTGCTGATTTCATATGACATAATGTTGTACCAATGTGTAACTAAAGTTATAATGTTATTCAAATTGGGTGTTGATATGTGGATACTGGACGTTACATACAGTGATTGTCCTTTGTGAAAGGGGATTGTTAAAGTTCATAGAATCAAGCATTGTAAGGAATGACGGAAAAGCAGACTGTTTTAAGGACCGTGCTGAAAAATAAAACTACACCAATAATCACTATCACCACACAACAAAAATATCTAGTATTTTTTTACTTCGTGTATTATTTGTCTTACTGACTGTAGGTACAATCGGCCAAATCTATATCTGATCACCGTAAGGACTATTTTAGCTTGCAGGGCTCGCCCGCTAAATTAACGCCGACATACTCATCAACCAATATTATCGCAGCATCGGGTGACTGTTTCTCTAGTACCTGTCAGCCCCTTGTTTTTGTAATTAAAAAAAGACGGCAAAAAATCAAACAAGTCATTTGGCTATGGTCGACGCAAAAAGGGCGGTACCTAGTACACTACCTAACCGAAGCGGGGCGCGGGATATCGAGATGCAGTATAATGAAATAGCGGTAGGTAGGTAGGTGTCGGCATACCTACCAACCTACCGCTTTCAGGTTTAAATTCGAAGCGAATCGAAGCGTCAATCTAAAATAATATTGACCACATTGACCGTCTTCTAAGCATTGACCATTGACATTCGTAGGTAATGAGATTGCAGGCGCGCTGTGTACAAAATTAGCACTTCATTATTTTTATCTCTATGGGTTACACATTTGTTCATTACGTAGCGAAGATAATAGTCAATCAATACTCAATATGATAGGTATGTTATTTATTTATGAACGCTTCGCATCTAAGAAGAAATTGTACCGAACGAACGAGTTTGCGTGCGTTTGCCGCCGCCGCGTCCGCCCGCTTCGACCGCAACCATTGTTTTTGTGTTTTATTCATTTTAATACTTACCGTGAATGAAAATGACACAAATTTACAATGTCGATTTTTCATGCATTTATGATATTAAATAAGTGAACTCTAATGATTGTAATATTTTTTTGAAGCGTTTGTAGCTTAGAAAAACAAAATAATTAAAAATCTTAAAATTGCGTGCCCTAATTTGGCACAAATTTATTTAATAGGCATATGTAAGTGATCTGATAAAGGAAATAGTTATTTCATAAACTGTAATTTTTTTTTTGCACTATATTTTACATATTGACCCTATGTCAGTTTGCATTGGACGATTATGACACAAATTGGGTTTGCACACTCCGCAAACTATGCTAGATATAATACCCTAAATATTTTAAACTTTAAATATTTTTTGCCCGTTTTGATTTGAATAAAAATTATCAACCACAAATCAGCGAATTACTGAAAATGCAAGTATCAGATCTGACACAAAACGCAATAATAACCTTCATAGGTACGACTGTATCCACAGGCAAGAAATAAGCAACTTTAGAATTTTTTAAACTTATGACATCAAAATAGCCTAGCGCTATCGGTCTATGAGTCGAACCTAGGATATATCGTTCAACAGCTGTACCACTTTCCATATCTTTTTACAATAATTCCGAGTTAAAATTATGTTCCTTAAAGGAAAAATTAAAGCATCGAGCAATGTTCCCTCGGGAATGAGATTTCTTTCAATTTGAAACATTTCTGAGCTTTCCTTATTAGAAGCCTTTGAATGAACATAAGCTATGGCGCTTTTTAAATTGCAATAAGATGGCAAATTCATCAAGGAGAAATTGAAATTCAAAAATAAAAATATTACTTTGATGTAAAGGAGTTTTTTTGAATAAGCTGCTTGAATTTTTTCTTGAATGACCAAAGAAAAAGGCTAAGATTATGAGTAGATGGGTACAGTGTAGTCACCCGTCTATAAAAACTTTTTTATAAAAAAATACAATCGACTTCCAATTAAAAACACAATAAAATGAAAAATAACTTCAATATCGGAAGTGGGAAAAACAGGAACACCGTTCCTATTTTTGTTTCTTCGTTTTTTGACACCGACATCCGAAATTGAAATTATTTGGAAGTCGGTTATATATTATTTTTAAAAAGTTAATATTTTTCACTTTTTAGTTGGGGTACATAATGAGCAAGTTCAATAGTAAGGTACCTTTAATGCCTAAAGTTATACCTGAGTAGATTATCTGAACAACATAAAATTAATATAACAGGTGAAATGAGAGTGTACCAGGGTGAACTGTATACATCTGCGTACCCTTTAGAGCGTACCGGTGTGATGTTATGTTACGAAATGGCGTAAACAATAAACAGACATGCGATCGCAGCAATCCCGAAAAATATTCCGTTGTTTTTTCAAGAGTTCTGTTGTATATCGCCGAAGTTCTTCATCAGATCTTGATCAAATTTAAATGGGGCCACACGAGAAGCACCAGCTTTCAAATAAATAAAATATCGCAAATAAAAATATAGCATGGGCGGCGTTCGGGAAGTTGCGTGGTATCTTCTCGTCCAATTTACCGCAGTGTCTCAAGACAAAAGTCTATGACCAGTGTGTGTTGCCAGTGATCACCTATGGGACCGAGACGTGGTCGCTCACAATGGGCCTTATCAGAAAGCTCAAAGTCACCCAAAGGGCAATGGGGAGGGCTATGGTCGGAATTTCCATGTGTGATCACGTCAGAAATGATGATATCCGCAGGAGAACCAAAGTTACCGACATAGCCCGAAGAATTGCCAAACTTAAGTGGCAGTGGGCAGGGCACATTGCTCGCAGAACGGATAGCCGATGGGGCCGAAAAGTTCTGGAATGGCGACCGCGAACCGGAAGACGATATGTTGGAAGGCCTCCCACTAGGTGGACTGATGACCTGGTTAAGGTTGCGGGAAGGCGCTGGATGCGAGACGCACGGGATCGGTCAATGTGGCGACGCCTATGTCCAGCAGTGGACGTCTTTCGGCTGAAATGATGATGATGATGAAAAATATAGCATCATCAAAATCGGTTCACCTAGTAAAAAGTTTTGAGGTAACAGATATAAAAAAAAATACAGTTAAAAATAGAATTATTATTTCTTGTTATGATAAATCTCATATAAATTTGGAATAAAAAAATGTATTTGAGGCAGGGCATGGTTTCATGAACGTGTGCACATGATTACCAGTATTTTACATGGAGCGATATATCTGACCTCCACCACCCAGTAACTGGGTAACACTTTATCATCACTGACAGGACTATTGTTGCCAATAAGCCTGGCATAGGGGTGATAGACCGACCAGAGCGTCGCGTAATGATTGTTGATTTAGTGGTCCCCCATGACGAGAACATCATGAAGGCTGAGAGAGATAAGAAAACTAAGTATCTTGATCTGGCTCGCCAGGTTGTTGACATGTGGGATGTAAATACAGGAGTCATTGTGCCGATAGTCGTGATGGCCAATGGCATAATAGCCAAGAGCCTCGACGAACACCTAAGGAGGCTCTCGTTGGGCAGTTGGATCAAGCACTTGATCCAGAAAGTGGTACCCCTTGTCAAGGCTGGTGTCAGCTTGCCTGAATATGTAAAGACTGTCAAAGTTCTACAAATGATAGTTGAGACCTCAAGCCACAGGTATCAAGTAACCAAACACCGCAAAATGTATTATTAATAAAGTAAATAAAATTGGTGCCATAATTTATTCAATTACACCACATGAAGGTTGGTTTGTGTATTACCCACTCAACAGGTCGCCGTGGAGTATGATACATGCGGTGGCCATAATTGTGATGGATTATCAAAGGATGACGGTGACAGGATAAATAATATTGGAGTTTTTCTGCTATAGAGGTCGCAAGACACCGTACCGAAACTTGTTCAGACCGACATTTTTTTTAAACGGTCACTCTAATTGTTAAATACAGGTCTTCGGGTCCAAGACAGGAGCTCAGTACCGGGGCCCATTAGGAGTGTGGGACTCCTGGACCCAATCTGAACCTGTATCCCACGAAACTGCCGTAACGCAGCAGTGGAAAGCTAGGGGGTTCGCTCCTTATTGAGAGATATACTGGTTCCTACTACTACCACTTAGTTTATATTCACTTACCTGGGGTTCCTGCGGTAGGCTCCTGGGGGTCGACTAATATCGTGCCGTGCCGGGAGATTGGGGATAGGAGAATATATATAATATTAGGACAATAAGGGATAGACTGACGGCTGTCTGGACCGAAGGCTCCGGCATCCACCAGACAGAACACGTTTCCCGCAAAAGCACTTCGTTGTGCATGAAATATATTCAAAACCGACTTCGCGGGCGCCCCACAAACCGATTGCGAACGGCGGGCGCTATTAGCAATTACAAATGGGCGAAACACATCTCGATTCGATATGTTTCTACAAGAACCCGAATTCACCGTGTTCTCACAACAAATTTTCTTTTTCGACTCTTGTCAAGTGTCAGCTGTCAAATCGTTGACAGCCCACTGACATGGTGTTGCAATTAAATATTAAAAATCGGGACGAAACACTAATGGTAGTTCGAGAAATAATGTTTCAAGATATCGTCATTGGTCATCGATGTTTCGGGCTTATAGTTATACGAGATTTTGAAGCATAGAGGTAATGAACTTTTGCACTAACGATCTTAACATTCGAGCAAATGATTACAAGATTTTCTTATTCGAAAAAAAACCATTTAATCTCAGGTAGTACACCGGCAGCCGAATTGCGTAAGTTAATTCGGCAAAGGAAACAGATTGGAACCTTCAAAGAGTTAGAATCATTTCTTTCAACTTTTTCGGTATTGCGAAACTAATTTGGAAAAAGTACGATCATCCTCCTGATGATTTATTTCCAAATAATTAGGACCTTATTTAATTTTGTTTTACTTACAACTAATGGTCTTCTTATGCTTTTAATTAAAAATGTATAATGGTTCCTTAAAACTGAAAAAAACAATTATTCTTTACAATCAATTCTACGGCAAAATATTGGTCATGGAAAGATTCATCTCCTTTCCTTTTCAGAGTGTAATATGCAATACGTAAAGTCGTTTTTGTGAAGGTTCCAAACTATTTCCTTTGCCGAATTCTCTTACGCAATTCGGCTCCCGGACGTAACGACCCCGTTCGTCTCGAGATTAGTCGAGGTCGTAAGCTCGTCCGCTGAACAGGTCTTGTGTTCGATTCCAAAGTCACTAAAAATGTTATTGTTTTTTATACCAGGATTTCAGCAGCACCGCTAATTCGTGATCTGAACCCGGTATATTGCTAAAAGTTTGTCGTACGTTATGTTAAGTCATGCTAATAAAGCTCACAAGCAAATTAATCACACAAATGACTTGTCACCGGAGTGCCAGCTGTTTTAGAACCCAATATCTTAGCATGAGACTATGGAAAGAGAACAGACGGGATGACCATAATGCCTTGGAAGGTGGGTAGGCCGTTGGATGCAACATGTGTCGACACCCTTGCGCCATACCATCTTCTTAGTACTGTGGGCTGTGCTGGGGCAGCTGCTATGCAAAAACCTCAAACGGCACAAATACAACAACCTTATTGGAAGCTATATATTTGAGCCGTTTTTGGTTGAAACATTAGATCCATGGGGTCCGAGTGCTCATCGAGTATTTCGAGATGTAAGCAAAGGATTAGTCGACTCTTCACGTGACAAGAGGGCTGGGCTTTTCCTCGGCCAGAGAATCAGTATTGTTATCCAACGTGGCAAAGCTGCCAGCGTACTGGGCACTTATCACGTTGACAGTGATGTGGACGAATTTTTTTACGACTCCTGGCCTTTTTATACGCGTTCGTAGTTTTTATATTTATTAAAGTGCATATATAGGTAGTTATTGTTAACTAAGCATTTAATACTATGTAAATTTATCTATATGTAACTATTTATACATACAACATTCACACTAGCACAGTGAACAAAACTACGCCACGTGTGAAATGTGTCTACCATATAACAAAGATTCTTTGCTACGAATAAAAGGCAGCTCAGATACACAAATACTACCGATGTTTCTTCCCCTTAGGTTAGGAAAGGGTTTGACATATCACAAGAAGATAAACAGAAGAGTTAGTCAATGCAACGCTTCATAAAATCAAATCTCTAAGACCGAAGTGAAACTAAAATTAGCTAAAAATGTGACCATACAGGTTGAGTCGACGCCTATATCGTACAAAAACCCACCAAAACTCGGTATAGAAAAGTTCTGAAATATCGATCACCAAATGCAATAAAACCTCAAACTTATAATACCAATACAGTGAACCGCATATTTGTTTAGATATTTGAGAAACAGGTAGAAAATTCACTCAACCTCAAGTGATAGTGTTAAGTCTGGTGGGCTGCTCGTGGTTTGGACTTGTAAAGGATATAATTTTTATGTGGCATTACGAGGGGAGCACCAAAATTATGAGGCATATTTTCCAAAAAATACATCTACTTTTTAAGAAAAAATTGCCGCGAACCGTAATATAAATGTCGTCACGACTACCAGTATAAAATAACTTAGGTTGGAAGAATGATGATGATGTTGGTAATGATTAATAGTTGTGTGTCTTATTGCCAACAAAAAGCCTAGACGAAACCGTAGCAACCATAGACATCTTGGTTTATTGCACAAAACTCATTCGGCTGACAAAAATAGAGAGAGATAAACCTTCTGTCTTCCTCGCTATGTGAGTCACATCAATCACGACTGATTGACGTTTCTCTTGTACATACATCACGGAACATATATAAATGTTTTGTTCACGCGTTTTCCTCCAGCGGATCAAATGATACATGTCGGTGGAAGTTCAATCCGATGCGAGCGTTTTGATCAAATCAGAGCTGCTTATTTGAAAGGGGCTTTGAAAATAAATAGTTGAAGATTTGAGTAGATCAATACTAAGCGGAGGCTTATAGAAGTTCCACAGAAATGAATGGGCAATTGTTATGACACAACATCTACCTGAATTCCACAAAGCAGGGTACCTATACACACATATTTTTTTCAGATACGTTCAAGATTCATGAATTAGACAGCAATTCTGTTGCCATCAACCGGGCACGATGCCTGTTGATGCCAGCAACATAGCGGTCGCGATCAAGAGAAATTCTTAGTTGTTAAAGCCTGTAAATAAGGAAAAAAAAAACGACAAAAAAATCACGTTTGTTGTATGGGAGCCCCACTTAAGTATTTATTTTATTCTGTTTTTAGTATTTGTTGTTATAGCGGCAACATAAATTCATCATCGTGAAAATTTCAACTGTCTATTTTTCACGATTCAGGAAAACAGACACACAGCCTGGTGACAGACAGACAGACGGACCGTCGAGTCTTAGTAATAGGGCCCCGTTTTTACCCTTTGGGTACGGAACCCTAAAAAATGGATAGTTCATACTTTCATTTACGTTGTATAACTACCTAAGTAGGTATTTGTACACTGAAAGCAAAAGAGCACCACATTTCGTGCATAAAGAAATTTTTCCTCGCTGACTAATGAATGCTTAATCAGTTCCCCTCCGTCATAACAGACCTTCTACCGTCCTATAGCTATGAGTGCCGCTATCTGACAATTGGCCGATTTAGCGTCTCCACACTGGTACCGTGTTTGGGCTGGGTCAAAAATACCCCATTTTACCATATAGTCTCTGCAGAAACCAACTTAGGACGGCAATCGGTTCACAGATTTTAAGATTGGCCACTGCATTTCGTGTCCGAGTGGCAGATGTTCTGCTGGAGTAAGGAACTGTGGAGGATCGTAGGATGTCAGTTCCTCCACAGTTTACATCTCTGGTCTAAAGCGCTGTATTCCGAGGAGATCGTAAATCTCACAAAACTTTTACGGTTCTTTAAACGCGCAGGTAGGAGAGGTGTCCGGCGCGGGAGGGCCCGGCGGTGCTATACCTGCCGGTAGATACATCATCGTAAGAGTTTAGTATCTACTCCGTTACTACGTGCGCAGTTAGATAAAAAAAATTGCCACCAGAAACTCTGATTTATGATTTCTAGTTGATAGACAGCTTCGATTTTTACCCCTCCCGGATTTTCCGTTTTTCATCTATTACAAAAAATATAAATTTGTCAGATAGAGGCACTCCAGCTATAGGATGGTAGCCTTGGCAATAATCCCCGGAAAACGCCAGAAACGTTGGAAAAAGGGAAAATTTTCATACAATTACTTCTTCCATACTTTTCACGTTTTCATCGTCAGCAGTATTTTTAATTTTCTTTTGACGATTCTACCCTCGACTTCATTTTGAACGAAATTATTCAATTACGTACTTAAGCTTGGTATTCGAGATTAATTCAACCCTTTTTTCATTTACGTTATCGTTCGAGGCAAAACTGATAAGGGGGTGGAAAATATTGGTGGAAGAAGTTTTAGTAAGTAGTGAGTTGATATAAATATATATTATTACAAAGTATAATTGTTTGTTTCTAAGAGATAATCAAAATGAAAAACGCATAAGGAAAAAAACTAATACTATGGACGTGACATTCACAATGAATACTAATAAAATATTAATAAAAGAGTTAAAAGACTAAAGTGGCAGTGGGCAGGTCACACACTCCGAATAAGAATAGAGAAGTGGGCCAAAGATGTTACTGAATGTTACCCGAGAGAGGGGATGAGGAAACGGGGAAGACCAGTGCGTAGATGGGAAGATGATCTCAGATCGACAGCAGGCGTTGCGTGGAGGAAAAAGCACAATACCGTGTACTGTGGAAGGGTCTGGGAGAGGCCAATGCTAGTGAGCAAGACAAACAAACCGATGTCTGACATTTTCAAAGATTATGTAAATATTAGTTCTAAGTTTGTTAATAAAGGCTATTTGAATTTGAAAAGAGATAATCTCTAGAGGTACAGATACAATAGTGTTTTTTTTTTGTCACTGTTATATTTTTTATTCTTTTTTTATCGAATATAGGCTCGCGCTTGACCACTATCTCACCTGATAGTAAGCGATGATGTGGTCGACGGTGGAGCACGCTTGCCTAGAAGTAACCTATTCACTCTTGACTTAAAGACCCCTAGATTGTAGTTATCGGGAAACACAGACTCCGGCAGGGAATTCCACTCCTTAGCTGTACGCATAATAAAAGTATTCTCAAAACGTTTAGTGCGTATGGGAGGGATGTCCACCATGTACCGATGACGCATTGCCGTACTTCTGGTAGTCCGATGATGGAACGGGCTGGGTGGAATTAAATCATGCAATTCCATCGCACACTCCCCGAAATGTAACCGATAAAAAACCGAAAAGCTGGCAACTCGGCGACGATGTTCAAGGCTCAAGCTTTGACTTAACCAGTGCCTCATCGCTGATGAGCCTCTTGGCCCGCTTTTCGATCGACTCTAGTGCATCAAGCTGGTATTTGGCAGATCCGTCCCAGAGATGAGAACAGTACTCCATGCATGATCGAACTTGCGCTTGATACAAGCTGAGCAGCTGTTCTGGCGTGAAATACCTTCTCACCTTTGCAAGGATCCCCAGCTTTTTGGCAGCCAGCTGAGCCTTTGCCTCAATGTATGGGCCAAAATTGAGAGTCAATGTCAACGTAACGCCAAGAAGCTCAAGATGGTCAGCTATTGGCACGGTCACAACTCGGCAAGTTGGAGCCGGGTGAAATTGACTCTTTTTTGCGGAAAAAAGACACGCCTGGGTTTTAGCAGCATTAAACCTGTCCAGATTGGCATCGCCCCATTCGGAGACTACCTGCAAGGACAGGTTTAAGCGCTCCACCATGGCCTCCCGGAGAGACTGGATCTGAGGCCCGGTAGCACGAGCGTTGGACAAGTATCTCTCAGTAACAGTGCTGTCGTCTGCATACCCAAATGGTTTTAGCAGATCGTTAATGTGCAGCAAGAATAAAGTTGCCGAGAGTACCGACCCCTGAGGGACCCCGGCATTAATATCCAAGTAGTCCGACGAGCAGCCATCGATAACCACTCGAATGGACCGATCTCTGAGGAAGTCTGCAATCCAATCACACAGACCACCGGGCAAACCGAATGAAGGCAGCTTACCAATAAGGCTTTCGTGCCAGACCCTATTAAAAGCCTTCGAAAAGTTTAGGGAGACGGCAAGCGCTTCCCCGTGCCTCTCGATGGCCTCACTCCAGATGTGAATGGCATACGCTAGAAGATCCCCAGTAGACCGATTTCGGTGGAAGCCACTAAGGATATCGTTTGCGTCTAGACGCAAACCTAGGCATACCTAGGTATGCCAGGAGTTTAGTATTGAGTACACGTTCCATACTCTTACAGAGCATGGAGGTTATCCCCTCGTCTTTAACCCGGCAAAATGAAAGTATCCTATGGGATTAAAAAACATCCGAACATTTTAATATTAGGAGTGTTTAGTCAACTGGACCCACTCGAAATGGACCTGCAGGATCACTCAACCCAGATAGTAAGATACTAATGTCACACAGCACGTTTCACCGCCCTCTGTTGTTCTGTTTGTATTCAAAAGTTCAGTTCCCGTTTTCACATTAGATTATCAAACAAAACAGATTGTTATCAGAAATAATAAATAATAATAATAAATAAATTGTTTATTAGCATATTTTTTTTTTTTTACAAAAAACAGTGAAACCCTGACCCCTGAGCTAGGTAACAGCACCTGTGTTTCAGGGGCCAGTGACCTCTTCCGTTACGTTACACAATAATAATTTATTAGACACCAGTGCAATTAATATTAGAATCACAATTTAAACAATTATTCAATAAAATCCCATACCATAATCAAAATAAAGATAAACTCAATAATAAAATCAATATCAAAGTAAACAATAAAATTAAATCAAATATAAAATCACAATGAAAAATCAGTAGTATAGTCACAATTATGAGTATTAAAATTACAACCAAACTCAAAGTCAAAATTGAAATGTATCTATAATAAAGAGGGATTAAAAAATAAGCACTTTTATGTTATTGCTAATAAATCCACCATAAGTATGAGAATTTACGAGAGCAAGCATAATGAGCTCCATCAATTTATGAGGTAATCGATATACATACGTCTTTCTTTTCAAACACTTGACAAGGAAAAAGCTTTTTACTTGAAAGGAAATGAAGATTGTTACGAGAAATTGTTAAAAAGAAATGTGAGGATTGAGTAAGGCAAAAAAGTTAATAGGAATTAGCTATGTATGTTGAAAGTAACAATTAAAAGGAAATGAGAAAAGCTTTTTGAAGCCCGTAAAATACGATTATGCTTAAATTTTTCTCTTTACGATTATCGATCGACGTCGGTCAAGGTCTTGTAAAGTATTAAGCCGGGTTTACATTTGTCTGACGTGTTGTGTAGTGACGAGCTCTGACGTGATCGCGACGTGATCGCTAGTGTTCACAAATCTATAAGTTGTGTTCTGACGCCCTCTGATGAAATTTTGAATTTAGTAGCTCTTGGAGAGTTCATATGTTCTTCCCATGACTCATCCGATCCTATATTTGTTAACATGGTCCCTATTCTTTACATTTGGTATTATAAATCACTTTATATTGTCCACACTTTAAATTATTTTAATCGAGACGATAAACAAACGTAAATAAAAACGCATGCGGCTCTGACGCGTCACAACGCAACACTGGCGCGTTGTCACACTTCTCAGATGCCCGCTCTGATGCGTTCGGAATCACTTCTCATGCGTCGCCTCAGACGCCATCACAACACGTCGCGACACACAAAGCTAAATCTCACCATAATAAATGTAGGAAACCGTTATGATACGTCACAACACGTCAGACAAATGTAAATCCGCAGGCTTATTACGTATCTTTTGCAACAGAAAAACGATAGCGATTTTTGCGCAAAAATTGCTCTTCAATACAAAAGTTTTACAGTTGTTGGCGTTTTTTTTTAAATTAGTGCATTTGACAAACAGCGAGCGATTAGCAAACGATTGTGTTGGACCTACCATACCTACACTGTAGGTAATTCCGATTTTTATGACATAAAGCGTTTGATCGCTATCGTTTTGCTCTTGCAAAAGATACGTAATAAGCCTACCGGGTTTAGTAACCAACGCATATCTTAGGCAAGATGCATGAATGTGGAGTAAGTAGGGGTAAGCGCTACAGCACCCCGGCCAAAGATAGCTGCGTGAGGTTTGAGTCAGCTAGAGTTTGACAGACCCCTTTGCTTGCTCCAGAGCAGTGGACATCCGCGGGAATTGCCTCAAGTTAATAGAAAAGGGGCAAGATTTGGTGAGCTTGTTTTAAAGGAGTTCAAATCGGGACAATAATAATAATAGTACTTCAGACCGAATTTCAGCCACGGAGGCCAATCTCAGCGGTGACAAGCCAACGGCGCGTGAGATATTATAGTACACAAGTTTGAACGTGCATCCAGGTGCACTCTCTATTGGCTTGCTCTCAAACTTAAATACGATGGAAATTCAAAACGAGCGGAGAGGGAGCAGGCATAGGCCCAAAGATTTTACGTGCATGCCGAGCAGTACCGTACCGGGATACTATAATGAACTTAATTCCACTGTTATGATAAGCTTCATGTACAGAAGTGGTCCACAGGTGGACTACATGCAACAAGGCATTCTCAAATATAATCTTGACAATCCAAGAAGTCCGAAGACGTTTTTTATTTTAAATGCCGCGATAACTTTTTATGTAAGAAATTGAAAAATCAAATTCATAATCCTAATTAATTACTATGTTACCCATACACTATAAAAACGAGTATCAATCGTACGTATCAAGTTTAATTATTTTTAACCGACTGCCCAAAAAGGAGGAGGTTCTATGTTCGACTTCAAGTTTGTTTTTTTTTTTTGTATGTTCACCGATTACTCCGTCAATTGTGGACCGATTTTGAAAATTCTTTTTTTGTTTGAAAAAGTATGTTCCGAAATTGGTCTTATTTTAATTTGGTGAAGATCTGATGAAGAACTTCGGAGATATACAACAGAACTCTTCAATGAATAACGGCAAATCTCTCGGGATTGCTGCAATCGCATTTCTGTTTATTGTTTATACCATTTCATAACATAACATCACGCCAGTACGCTCTTAAGGGGTACGCAGATCTCTCATTTCACCGGATATGTTCAAGTTTCATGAAATCTATTTTGGCGTTAAAGTTACCTTACTAACTTGCCTATTAGGTACGTACAACTAAAAAGTGAAAAATAAAAAAACTTTTTGCGAAAAAATACTACCGACTTCCAAATACTAAACTACAAAGTGAAAAATAACTTCATTTTTTGAAGTCGGTGTCCATAACGCAAAAAAATGGTACCTACGAAAGACACCGACTTCAAAAAATGAAGTTATTTTTCACTTTGTAGTTTAGTATTTGGAAGTCGGTAGTATTTTTTTGCAAAAAGTTTTTTTTTTAAGGTTTTTTATAGCTGTCAAATGCGATTTCTTAGATTGTCACGATTTTAGTCAACCATTGGAATAAACAGTTTGTCCAGTATGTTTTCTACAACAAATCAATGTGCAATTTGTAGGTTATTTTTTCAAGTAATATAGTGATCTGTGGTGTAAGTGATTTTCTTTTTATCTCATACATTTTAAAATAATAACTTTATTTATGATTGGAAAAGTAATTTGTATCATCTTCCACAGGCGATAAATGCTTATCAAAAGTTTTATAGCCATTCCTTCTTCGTTTTCAAATCTTTGTCAATAAACAAACTAACATTTCCTTAATATTAGGATGCTGACTGCCAAAAAAGTCAATTATAACTTTTAATTGGCTTCCAGCAATCTGGGAGAACGACGAAGAGAGAAATGGGGATTAGTAAGTCCAAAAGAACTTTTAGTGGGAAGTATCCAAATATAATGTTGACTGTAATCCTAAATGGCTGTGATGAGAGTTTTCTTATGGAGTTATTTTCTTTATAGTGTTTATATAGATACTTACATACATACTACATACTTTCATACTTATATTGCTATAAATGTTATAGGGTGTACATAATATAGGCAACGCTAAAAGTCTCCGACACACTGGCCGAAAATCTGCGTGTTGCATGGTTATGAATTGTAATTTAATACTTAAGGCAACCAATTACCATGAAAATTATTTGTAGCCAAAGTACACCTCATGGCGATTCCAATAAGCCCAAACACGACCTGGATACATTGTTTTATTACGGAGTTCCAGTGCCTATCTTCTAGTTTCATCATTAGATCAGTTCCATGGTACCATTTCTATGTATTTGCTTCATCAGAGTCGGTTAACTATTCAAGATATTATCTTATACCCGTGACATACTTAGCATTAAGGAGTTCTAGTTGCTATCTAAGGTTTTCTTCATCAGTTTCACTGCACCAAATGATACTTTCTGAGTACAAATAATTGCATTATTGATGAAAATATCAAAATCGCTATATGTACGCCTATAATATTTGAGGAGATCCCTCGATTTCTCCTAGATCCCATCATCAGATCCTGACCTGATGACGATGGGACCATCTGAGAAGTATACCTTTTCAAACAAAAGAAAAAAAAATTAAAATCGGTCCAGGCGTCTTTGAGTAATCGGGTAATAAAAAATAAGATTCCGACGAATTGAGAACCTCCTCCTTTTTTGAAGTCGGTTAAAAATTTATCTTACAATTAGATTATAAAACCACATGCTACTCGCATATGGCACAAAACAGAAAACAGTTTATTTGGATCCATATTATCTCAAACTCTTTTTATAAGTCTTACCCACTACTTACTCTGACACCTATTTCTATCCACCCTTTTTTCGAAAGCCCCCTTAATGTGATCGAACCATTGCAAGTTGTGATAAGACCCAGCAAAGAGACTGCACCCCACAGTACTAACATGTCAATACCTCCACAGCCCACTGTTGTGAACTTTAACTCAACACAGAACTTACTTTAGTTTTGAAACGTGTCCAACTATTGTCGTGTTGTTCTCCGGAGAATAAGCAACTTTGCGTTCTCTTATTCTTTTGAGGAAGTGAAAAAGTGCAGTTTCATTTGTTTGTGTTCCTTTTTTTGAATGGCCGAAACAATGAAGTCACTGTTGCTGTAATCAAAGTTAGGGTAGTGTAGGGTAAGTAGTTTTTCATCAGATGATCAAAGTTTAACAAAGGTTTTCATACATTTGCTGACAGACAACAAACAACCCCATCTCTCAGAGAGGCAGTGAGCCGAAATCCACCACCACTACCGGTGTGGTCATAGGACATGCCTGCTTCCTCACGATGTTTTGCTTCACCGTTTTGGGTGCTGTGCTGATCAAATATATTTTACAAGGTAGGTATTTTTGTTGTTAATAGCTGTGCTTATGATATAAATTCTTAGTTTGTAATACCGTTTGCCTGTATTTTTTATATTATATTTTTTTTTACTACAAGTGTAATTTTGTAATTGTCCTTATTTTTAACCGACTTACCAAAAAGGAAGAGGTTCTATGTTCGACATTACGAATATTTTTATATTTTTTTAGTTTTTATTTATGTTCAGCGATATCTCCGTCAACTGTAAAACGATTTTGAAAATTCTTGTTTGATAGAGTATAATCCCAAATTGGTCCCATGTTAATTTGGTGAAGATCTGATTAAGAACTTCAGAGATATACAACAGAACTCTTCAATAAATGACGGCAGATCTCTCGGGATTGCTGCAATCGCATGTCTGTTTATTGTTTATTTCCTAACATAACATCACGCCAGTACGCTCTAAAGGGGTACGCAGGTGTGTACAGTTCCCCTTGGTACACTCTCATTTCACCGGTTATGTTTGAATTTCATGGTATTCGGGTAATCTATTCTGGCCTTATAGGTACCTTACTAAAGAACTTGCCTATTAGGTTATAGGTACAACTAAAAACTGAAAAATAAAAACTTTTTTGCAAAGAAATACTACCGACTTCCAAATAAAAACACTACAAAGTGAAAAAAAAAAATATTTTTGGAAGTCGGTGTCCATAACGAAAAAAAATTGTACCTACCGAAGATACCAACTTCCAAAAATAAATTTATTTTTCACTTCGTAGTGTTTTTATTTGGAAGTCGGTAGTATTTTTTTACAAAAAAGTTTTATTTATTATTGTTATAGCGGTTTGAGAAACCTCTTCATCCTTGTGTCTATTATGAAAAGTGGACTGTATTTGAAGGGTTCTGGCAATAGTGCGTTGAAAATAAGCGGGAAAATATTCACGGATCAATTCGGGCGATCTAGTATGGAAATGAGGGAAGTAGTACGCCTTACCTTGTAGTGGTCGATGCCAGCCCACGTGTGGCAGCGAGCTGGTGTTCTTCTACTCCAAAATGGCTCCTTCAGGATCCACACACTTCACACAATTGTTTTATATCCGCGCGGCGGGTGAATAGACACGGTTCACAAGGTTCTCAGCAATCTAACTAATTAGATGCATCAGTCTCCAGACAGGTGGCTTGGAAAGCTGGCGGTTGAGATACGAGGCCCGTTCACGTTGAAGTTTCGGTTCGTTCTGGCGACCTGTCATTAAGGCGTACATAAAGGGAAAAGGAATGAGGAAGGAACGAGATAATTAAGATATCGATCGCCCGCGAAATCTCAAATGCGTTTGTCTATGTGTTTTCGGTCATTGATGTATGACATTTACAAGAGATGGCGCTACCATTTTCCCGGCCTTAAAGGGTCACCTTTAATGAAAATTAAACTTAGCCCTATGAGGTGTACTACCGTATACCTATTCAGCAATACGGACTAAGATGCGGATTTTTATATTTCAATTATTAAGATTTAAGATAAATACTACGAGTTGCATAATACATTAAGTTGCATACCTATAGTTAAATCTTAATAGAAAATTATGTTGCGTCGCTAACTAACTAAAACTAAGAGACCTAACTATCAAGCCAGGCCTTATTGAGTCGGTAATGGACACAGACGCACAACAGGGCGCACATAGCTACCCTTTGCGGTTTTCACAGTAACAACACGGGTTGTATCTGGTTTATTGTTTTTTAAATTTAAAATATCGTTACGGAAATGAACATCCTGTACAGCTCGCAGCAATTTAATTTCTGCATATTTCAGATCAGAGCTTGATACAGTACGTGCACTAGGCAGTTGTCTTAAAAACTTATAGACGTAAACAATAGCGCGTAGCAACTTAGACCACGACGAAACACGTAGTGCGAGCGTGTAAATTGGTGATTCCGTAACCTCAGAAACCACGGCATGAGCGACTGATTTCTGTTCGGGTACGCCCTCATGCAGTGCATTGTGTTCGAAAATATGTATGGGCCACTCAGCTGGGTCATGAGAAACCCACGATGGTCCACGATACCACAATGGATGCTGCAAGAGCTTAGCTGGCGTGACACCACGAGACAGACAATCAGCGGGGTTCTCAGTCCCTGCGACATGGTTGAAACAATTAGCGGGTATAAGCTCTATCAGCTTAGTAACCCGATTGGCAACAAAAGTTTGCCAGCGGTGCGGTGAGGAATTTATCCAGGCGAGCACTACTTTAGAGTCAGTAAACGCGTATACCTTATGGATGCGGTAGTGGGGCGGTATTGTGTCTTGTACCTTGCGAAGCAACTTAGACAACAGTAGGGCCGCGCACAACTCTAGTCTAGCCACCGAAATGGTTTTCACAGGTGAGACTTTAGACTTCGCACTAACTAACTGCACGGAGTAGTTAGAACCATTGTATATTTGCATGTATACGACTCCACCGTAAGCACGCTCGCTGGCGTCAGCGAAACCTACTAAATTCATGGTGCATCCGTCGACCAACCCCAGATGACGCGGGATAATAATTTAATTAAGCGTAGAAAGCTCAGTACAAAACTGCTTCCAAGCGGTGACTATATGTTCAGGTGGTATGTCGTCTCAGTCACACTTTGCTAGCCAAAGTTCCTTAATTAAGAGCTTAGCGTACAGAATAGTGGGGGCGACAAAACCCATTAAGTCCCATAGCCGAGCCACTGTGGAAAGCATGGTTCGCTTAGTACATTTATCATCTGGTGTGGTGACGTCAAAGCGGAAACTATCACAAGACTTGTCCCAGCGTAAACCCAGGACCTTATGCGGTATAGACTTCTCATACTCGATATCGGGCGAAGCCTTATGAGTATCAGGTATGTGTGCGAGAACCTCTTTCGAGTTACTTGTCCATTTGACAAGGTTGAACTGGCCTCGCTTGAAGAGCTGAATAAGCTCATCACAAAGCGAAATTGCTTGCGGTATGGACATGACACTACAGGCAATGTCATCCATATATAGGGCGGAAGAAGCAGCAGCAGACGCTGCAGGGAAATTATCGCCTTCATCAGCGACTAACTGGCGGACTACACGTAACGCGTGATATGGACTAGACTTAAATCCGAAGCAAACACGATTAAATTGGTAGACCGTTATAGGCTCATGTTTGCTGAATCTATAAAAGATGCGTTGAAATCTACGGTCCGATTCACGAACGCAGACATTGAGAAACATTTGGCGGCAATCAGCAGACAGGGCTATTTGAAAGAGTCGAAAACGAATTATAATATTAAATAAATCACCCTGTAGATTGGGGCCTGCATGTAGAATGTCATTAATCGACTGTCCCGATGTAGTTCGACTACTAGCGTCTAAAACCACGCGAAGTTTAGTGGAAGTCTTATCTTCGCGAACGACACCGTGATGCGGAATGTAATATGACAGATTAGAAACGTTGTCATCTTTTAAAACCGGACTCAAATATCCCTTATTTATGTAGTCCGACATGACGTCATTGTAAGCGCTGCGTAACCCTAAGGACGCATCAAGTTTGCGCTCCAAACAATGAAAACGCCTAAGTGCGGCAGCGTATGAGTCGCCTAGCGAATAAGGGTCGTCGCAAAATGGCAGCGACACAATATATCTACCACTGTCATCGCGAACAGTGGTAGCGCGAAAATGTTCTTCGCACTCGAGATCCTTAAGGCTCTGCGAGGGCGAGGCGGAAATTTCTTCAAGCTCCCAGAATCGCTTGAGAAGCGAATCTAAACTGGGATCTTGAAGAACAGAACAACATGAAGTTGTACTCGTACAGTGTGAAGTATGTGCCGTAGGTACGGAACCCATAACCACATACCCCAACACAGTTTCAATAGCGGGAGGTATATTATATTGCTCGCTATGCACTATGTTAGGCAAAAGCAAGCGCGGGAATATAGCAGCACCAATCAAAACATCGATACCGCTCGGCTCCGCAAACTTCGAATCTGCGAGCGGTAATGTTTTGAGATGTGTAAGTTTAGAGACATCGACGAGAGCGGTCGGCAATGTCTCCGTTATACGTTCAACAATAAGCGAAGAAACGTTAAAATTAATATCATTACTAAAACGAGAATATAATTTAATATCTACGGAACCTTTAACTGGTTTTTCCGACCCACCGATTCCTTTAACTATTAAATTAGAAGTATGAAAGTTCTTCCAAAGTCCTAGACGCTTAAAACATTCAGAAGTAATAAAATTACTTTGAGATGCGCTATCTAGTAAACAACGTATTATGTGCGGCTTATCATTTACATCGTAAATTACGACTTGAGCAGTAGCGAGCAGAACGGTTGTATACGCCGTACATTGCGGGCTATCTCTCGCCGACGGCGACGCCGCAACGCACCGAGCGTCAATCGAACGCGATCGAGCGGCGCCAGCGACAGAGGTCATACACAACGATACCTCAGACTGTGAGGTAATAGAAGGTACTGTCGGCATAAGCGTTGGGACCGGATTCGGCTGTGACGTCACTACAGTTGATAATTGCGGGTTTTTATTAAAATGTAACAATGTATGATGACGTTGATTACATGCGCGACACTTTAATTTAGAAGAACAGTTAACCGTTTTATGTTTAATACTCAAACAATTGACACAAGCATTGTTGTCTTTCACACATTTGAAGCGAGCTGTCGGAGTCAAATTATAAAAAGCGGGACATTTATATAAGTGTTTATGGATATATGCTTCGCACAGACACTTGTTTGAATTATTTAACTCAGAGCAAGCTACATAGGATTGTGGATTAGGAGCGGTCATTTTATTATTAAAACTACGCGATTTATTAGACTTATGTGAATTGTCTGAACTATTAGGCTTATTATTGTTAGCTAAGGGTGGTTGGGTATTACGGAATATCCGACACTGATCATTGATGAAGGTGACAAAACTATCTAGAGTGGGAATCTTACGATTACGTTCTGTCATCTCGAAAGCGCGAATAGTTTCAGTGTCAAACTTTTTTATTGCGAGGTGCAATAAAATGAAATCCAGAAGGTCAACTAATTTTAGATTCTTTAGGGAATTAATTGCGGTGACGAATGTAGGAAACACCAACAGGATCAGGACGTAGTTGAGTAAAATACAACGATTATACGAAACTGTCTTATATTTCATTTGAACTATACATACAGAAATCAATACTTAGCACTAGGTACTTATTAGCAGGTTACAGTATATTATTAATTCTAACACAACCTATCGCGTCAAGTCCCAAAACCCAAGAGAGCGGCGCAACCGGCCAAACGTTCCGTTAGCCCACGTTAACCCCTCCATTTTTAGCGGGCAAAAGCGAGTGCTCTGATTGGTTCCCGCCATTTTGCAATAACCAATCTCAGAGCGACCACGAATATATTAAGAGGTTAAAGTTGCCAACGTAAAGTTTAAAATTAAAGCTATATTAATACGAATATCAATTAAAATTATCGAATAGCAAAATCAAAATTCACAAACCCTAACAATCGACCGTCCTGACAACGTGTGCGTCCCCGCACACGACACCAGGTGGAACCCTAACAATCGGGACGCTAGCAGGTTGCTCCATTTTTACATATTTATTGTTTGAATATTAAATTACAATAGTGGATAACCACCTACTTCCCTAAGGCTTAACCAAAATGTGACTCGTTAATCAGTTCCCCAGAGAGTGTGTAATACAATTTTACAAATTAATAATTCTCATACGAATTAACTAAGCTAAATTATATAAATATTTCATTTAAATTAGGTATACGTTCAATAAAGTGAGAGGGAGATGTCAATGTAACCATATAAACTTGTGTTCTTTTATAATAAAGGGCAGTATAGCAACAGCATTCGTTGTATCACTTACTCCTAATATCACTCATCCGTACATGGCGACCGTGACAGCGTAAACGCTAGCAGCGTATGTTTACATTTCTTTGACCAAAACGGGTGTCGCAATGTATTGTAACGAGACCAATCTCGTACTGGGACTTAGCGTGGTCACTATTCTATTTTGTGAATATTTACCACGACAATCACAAAATGGGTACAACTAATACGAAGGAAGAAGTTATAGTTCCACAAAACGCAGCAGGTGGAAGTAACAGCGCTGACATCACGCAGCTGACGATACATGCCAGCACAACAAACATCATTTTAATCGTGTTACTTCTTATAGCATCGTTGGCGTTTTTGTATGGTATCTTCAGAATCTACAAGAATTGCCATCAGAAATGGATGGGTAATGAGATCAGGAAGGACAGATTACGATGTTCTATATGGAGACGTAGAGCTGACGCAGAGGAAATGCGGACGAATGCCAGAGGCTACAAGAAGGACACTGAGGACGTCATCTGAAGAGTTAAAAACCCAGGGTTTACGAAGAAAAGTGCGCGAAAGTTGTATTCGTTATGTGTCAGTGCGTGGTTATATATAAGGTGTTGTCTATTCTCTATTAGTAGTAAACGTGTAATAGCATAAAATATACATGACATTATTTTAGTGGACTAAAATAAGTGACAAATGAAAAAAAAATGAACGCTGGAGTGTATGCAGTATAAAATAATGGTATGTAATTCAGTACCTACTAAGAAAATAGAAATAAGTATTTATGTTAAATGGCAGAAAACTTAAAAACATTGTACGACAAGTTAATTGAAATCAGAAAATATTTGATAAAGATAGGTCCAGATAGAAGAAAAGGTAACATTATAGTCGTAAAATTAGCAGAGGCAGACAACTTAGTAAAAGAGTACAACTTATTTTTAGAATATTATTCAAAATCGAAAAGCACCGTATGTGAGAGTGAATGTTCGCATATTCACGAGCTTTGCGCAAATTTTGATCATTTATATGAACAAATATTAGAATTGTGCTCACAGAAACCTAGTACGGCAGATAAAATGGCAACTACTTGTAAATTTGATTTAAAAGTTGCTTTAAGTTTATTACCAGTTTGTACAGACGATGAGGCTAGCGTAAAGCAACTTATAGATGGCATAGAGTATTACAAAACAGAGTTAGACGAAAATTCACAAGGAAAACTGTTAAATTTCGTATTAAAAAATAGACTCTCACAGACCGCAAAATTGAAATTAGCGACTTCATATGTCAATATTGACGACTTTATAGCTGACTTGAAGATTCAGTTATTGCCTAAAAAATCGGCTACAGCAATTCAACGAAAGCTGCAAAGTCTTAGGCAAAACGATTTATCAATCGATGATTTCGGCAAAAAAATTACGGAATTGTTTGTTGATTTGACGATCTCTCAATCGGGGGCCAACGAGGCCAGTTTGAAAGTTTTAAAGCCAATTAATGAGAAGCAAGCTATCAAATGTTTCTCAGATGGATTGAGAAATCGACGACTTAGTACAATAATTTCAGCCAGAAATTTTACATCATTGAAAGATGCAGTACAGGCGGCCATCGATGAAGATATAACAAGTCCATCAACATCTTCCGATATTTTAACGATGAATTATAGAGGGAGATCGTCTTATAACTGGTCACAGCGGAGAGGCCGCTTCTCATACGCAGGTAGAGGACGCGCACGTGGCAATCAACAGGTTATCCAAAACCAAGACGAACAGCAGGATCAGGTTCGGAGAGGATCGCAGGCAAGCTGGCGCCGGTCCACCCGACCATTTCATGGAAACAGAGGTAGGTCCAATTATAGCACCTCCAGGGATCAACACATACATACATTGGATGACTCAGAAACGCAGGAAAATACAGAAACAGAACAGCGGAATGAGGACCAGTTTTTTCGGGACTAAAAATATAATTTTATCATGCAATAACGTAGGCTACGTAAATATAAAATCGCATAACCATTATTCATACCAATTATTAGTAGACACCGGTGCATCCATATCTGTCATAAAGTATAAACAAATTCTCGACCAAAACATTCCAATCCATATCGAGAAGACACTTGTAAACGGCATCGGGGGCAAAGTACAGGCTATAGGATATGCTTATTTGCGCCTAGTTATTGGAAATCAGACCCTACAACATAAGTTCTATGTTTTTAAAACATTGCCTTGTAAAGGTAGTGGCATACTGGGACAAGACTTTTTAAGCAAGTATAAATCAGTATTAAATTACGGTAACCAAACTTTGTTACTATGGAATAACAACTCAAAGGTATCATTACCATTAATAATGACAAACAATCATTTTAATATACCGGCAAGATCAGAGTCTATTCACTTTATTCGAACATGTGAGATAGAAGAATGTGTAGTTAATGGAACAGAACTGCGAAAGGGGATCTTTGTTGCAAATACTTTAGTTAAGCCCACGAATGGGAAAATACCAATTAGGATTTTAAACACCACGGAGACAGATTTAGTCTTGACAACAATTAGTCCAACACTTTACAAAGCAAGCGAGTATGATGTATGTTCATTTCAAGAAACCAATAATAATGCTGATCGTGTCAGAAAGGTATTCGCTTCGCTATCGCTGAAACATTTAAATAAAGAGGAGCAATTGTCCATAGAGTCCATTTGCGCAAAATATGCAGATATTTTCTTCCTACCGGGTGATAAATTAGGAACAACTAAATTATATGAACACTCAATAACATTGAAACCAAACGTGGCACCAGTGTACGTTAAGCCCTACAGAATGCCGCATTCACAGAAAGCCGAATTAAAAAAACAAGTGGACAACTTATTGGAACAAGAAATTATTGAACCTTGTTCCAGTGAGTGGTCCAGCCCAGTACTCCTAGTGCCTAAAAAATCAGACGCAAACGGGGAAAAAAAATGGCGGTTAGTTATAGATTACCGTAAGCTCAACACTTGTATTCAGGATGATAAGTTTCCACTGCCAAACATCACGGATATACTAGATTCCTTGTGTGGATGTATTTATTTCACACATTTAGATTTAAACCAAGGATTTTTTAACGTAGCGTTAAACAAACACAGTAGGAAATATACTTCATTTAGTGCAGACGGTGGTCAGTATCAAATGACAAGAATGCCTATGGGACTCAAAACTAGTCCCAGCTCATTTTCGCGTATGATGACCATGGCAATGACCGGGCTATCCTACGACAAGTGCTTAGTGTACCTAGACGATCTTATTTGTATGGGACGGAACTTAACTGACCATAACAAAAATTTAATAGAAGTATTCGAAAAGTTGCGCAGTGCCAACTTAAAATTAAATCCCACTAAATGCGATTTCCTTAAGAAAGAGATGCTTTATTTAGGCCACGTGGTGACAGGCAATGGTATATTGCCGGACCCAGATAAGATTAAAATAATTAAAGAGTATCCAGTTCCTAAAAGTACGGACGAAGTGAAACGCTTCGTTGCTTTTGCAAACTACTATAGAAAATTTATAGACCACTTTGCCGACAAAGCCTATCATTTAAACCTTTTAAGTAAGAAAAACACTAAATTCAACTGGGATAGCAACTGTCAAACGTCATTTGAAACTCTAAAACAGAGTATGATGTCACCGCCAATCCTACAGTACCCAGATTTCTCAGAACTAAATCAATTCATAGTACAAACCGATGCATCTGGGTACGCAATTGGGGCAGTACTATCAAATTCAAATGGCAGACCAATAGCTTACGCTAGTAGGAGCCTTAACAAAGCGGAAAAGAACTATCCCACTATAGAGAAAGAACTCTTAGCTGTAGTTTGGGCTGTCAAATATTTCAGACCCTATTTATACGGTCGTACATTTAAAATACTAACCGACCACAAACCCCTTGTATACTTATTTAATTTAAAAGACCCATCTAGCAGGCTCTTTAAATTTAGACTAGCTCTAGAAGAATACAATTACGAAATAGAATACGTAAAAGGGAGTGAGAACTGCGTTGCAGACGCATTATCTAGAATAAAAATTACGTCAAAAGAACTTAAAGAAATGAATGAGTGTCTGTGTGCAGTAATGACTCGCGCTCAAAAACGAAAATTAGATGCTGTCGCCCCGGCAGATGAGTTGCCCACCGACAACTTGCCAGTTCAACCACATGTAGTGGAAACTCATATCAAACCAAGAGGCGCAGTAGAGTTAAGATTTGCACCCAGTAGCAGTCTTAAGAAGTTAAAGAGCGATAGCTCAGTAGTGTTACAAACACACATAATATTATTGTATAATGCCCAAATGAAAACTATATTCATAAACTCGGCATCTCAATCACAAACTACGCGAGCCGAGTTTGCGAGAGAGCTGAGTGATCTATGTAACAAGCTAAATATAGAAGAAGTATACTTCATTAAAAATTCGAATAATAAAATTTTTGTAGAGAAATTAACTAGTGAGATAAGAAAACAAAGCAACTGGAAAGGGCCCAGATTATGTATATTAAAAGATGTCGAAAGAATAGAGGACAAAGATGATAGGAAAGTGATACTCAACGACTTTCATCTTTTGCCCACTAGTGGGCACGCGGGCATGAGAAGAATGCTGACTAATATAAAAAAATACTATTTTTGGCCAGGCTTAGAAAGTGATGTCAAAAATTATGTCAAAAAATGTGTTCAATGTCAGAAGCATAAGTATACAGTTCAGGTGAAAGAGCCAATGGCAATCACCACAACTGCTCATTCGGCTTTCGATAAAATCTTCTTAGACTTGGTAGGACCATTAGACAAAGACAGCAACAATTTTTCTTATATATTGACATTGCAATGCGAGCTGTCCAAGTATGTATGTGCGTATCCCCTCGTCACTAAAACCTCTACAGAAGTAGCACGCACCTTCGTGGATAACTTCATACTTCAACATGGCATCCCGAGGGACATAGCTACCGACAGAGGCACAGAGTTCATGTCCGAGACCGTGACACAGGTTTGTGAATTACTACATATTAAAAAGTTAAACTCAACTGCGTATCATCACCAAAGCATCGGAGCGCTAGAGAACTCGCATAAAAATCTAGGTGCATTTTTGCGAATCCAAGCAGAAGGAAAACCCGAATTATGGAGTACTTGGTTACCATTCTGGTGCTTTGCTTATAATACGACAGTTCACTCGTCAACAAAATTTACACCATTCGAACTCGTATACGGTAGAAAGTGTAACTTGCCCAATAATTTGGAAAAGTGTGTAGAGCCTCTATATAATTACGACAGTTACCCGCTTGAACTTAAGTACCGCCTACAGGTTTCTCAAACCGAAGCGCGGGAAAATTTGATAGCCAATAAAATAGGCAGAAAAAGTAGATACGACCAGCATGTAAATCCAATACGCTTAAAAGCCAAACGATCAAGTTTTAATTAAAAATGAAACTGGCAATAAACTTCAACAATTATATTCTGGACCTTACAAGGTGATTAGAGATTTGTCACCAAATGTTGAGGTCAATTATAAGGGAAAACCCGACATTATTCACAAAAACAGAACGAAACCGTATCATGTTTAAGATAAAAACAATAAGACAATTAATTACCAATGCTATAAGCACTTAACAATAGCTATTATACAGGTCAGCAGAAAACGGAGACGAATAATAAGCGCCAGCTGTGCGCTCATAGGTACTCAGGGATTGATTGTTATTATAAGTATGTAACTACTTATTATTGTATAACTTTGTATACCAAACATAACGAACATATGTACTACGATTATGTTATAACTATATTTTATACGTGTTAGCCTAAGAGTATCAATGTTTAATTTGTGCTTATATTGTATCCATGCAATAAAATAAAAGTAAACTTTTATTTTATTTTAGTTTTAGGGAGGAGATGAGAGGGAGATGTCAATGTAACCATATAAACTTGTGTTCTTTTATAATAAAGGGCAGTATAGCAACAGCATTCGTTGTATCACTTACTCCTAATATCACTCATCCGTACAAAAGTATATGTAAATGCAATAGCTAAAAGTTCATTAAGTTGAGGTGAATATCTGATGTAAATATTAAGCTCAAATACACACATATGATTGATTCAACTGTCAAGGAACATAAAGTACAAATCGACTCAAAAGAATTATGTAACAATTTCTTCGTCTAGTTATTGAATTACCTACATCAATCGAATCAGTAATATCTAGTATAATTTCTATTATAAAATTTCTCTTTGAATTTGATCAGAAAACAGCGATCGATATATGTTCTCTGTCACTTGCAATTAAAGTTGGCTTTAGGGTCCGAACGATCGATTAATCGGTTTACCCATCATCGAAATACTAACCCGAACGATCGATTATTTTCGGGGGCCTAACGGATGCCTACAAGACGATCGATTTACTTGCGGCAGCCCGTAGGTCATTTGTTGAATCAAGTCACGATCCGATCGATTCTCGTGCCTGATCTGAAACAATGCATGACACACATCTGTAGTTAAGTGTCTCTAAAACAGAGGGGTACACTATAGAGCTTGGAAAAATACAATAAAATGGTCAAATTATGGTTCACTAGGATCCTCGTCGTCAGTGCCACTGGAATCCGAATTATTTACTTCTAAGGCCGCAATGTGTATCCATGGCATCATACGATCTGCTGCCACAATTGTAGGCCGTTTGTTTTGCATGCTGGCTAAACCCGGAACTGGTGCTACCTTATATCTGTCCCTACCTAAGACTGTGATAACACGATAGGGCCCTATAAATGAGGGCATGAGCTTTTTACTTTGCCCGTCATTATTGAAACAAGTCTTGGTTATTTTGACGAGTTCACCTTCGACATAGATCCGGGCTGGCACCCTATTTCTATCATAACCCTGCTTTTGCTTAACCTGCTCGTTATCAATCCTTTTCTTGACCTCTTCTCGAATAGCGGTGATTTCGCAGTTTTCGCGGGAGTCTTTGGCAACTTCGTTAAGAATGGGATTTATTTCGCTACTCATACTAGTTCCAAATAGTACCTCTGACGGCGTCCTACCAATGGTTTTCTGAAAAGTATTGTTTAGACCCCACTGAATTTTTCCCAAATGACTATCCCAATCCTTTTCACCGTATTTAACAGTCATCGCTTTCAAGGAGTCCAAAATAGTACGGTTGTAGCGTTCAACCTGGCCATTTGACCTCGGACTGGCTACTGCATTAAGAATATGCTTAATTCCCTTGACTAGGCAGAATCGATTGAAAGCATGAGATGTAAAACAGGAACCACGATCGCTTACAAGACGATCAGGGACCCTAAATGTAAAAAATATATCTTCAAGAGCTCTCATTGCATTCAAACTATTAGTATTTCTAACGGGTCTGATAAAACAGAATTTGGTGAAGGCTTCTACAACTACAAGTAAGTAAGTATAGCCTCTCTTTGACTTGACAAAAGGCCCGAGGTGGTCAACGTGCACCGTATGAAATGGCACTTCTATTTTGGTGATGGGATGGAGCAGGCCCTCGTGTGATTTAGTCTTGTTCTTAGCATATGCACATTCGATGCATGCACTAACATATTTTTTGACAAACTTGGACATTTTACCAAACCAATAGTGTTTCTTTATTCTTTCGAGCGTCTTTTCCACCCCAAAATGGCCAATATCGTCATGGTTCACCCGGCACACTTGCCACCTCGCACCTTTAGGCACCACCCAACGAACGTTATTTTTATCGTTACCTATACAACGAAACAATTTATTATCCTTGACCACAAAATTATCTTTTATGTATCGCAGTTCCTTCTCATTAAGACTATCATTTAAAATGTTTCTAATCCTACAGAGTTCGGTGTCTCCAAGCTGAAGCGTATGTAACCAATCCTCACTACTGATCGACATAACTGAAAATTGATCGATGGGATTCTCTCCCGAGCTCTCGATTGGATTGCGAGATAACGCATCTACATGGCCCATCTTTACGCCTGCTCTATATTCAACTGAACATTGGAACTCTTGCAATAAGAGCCACCAACGTGCTATCCTCGGGATAAGGTCTCGTTTTGAGAACGTAGATCGTAGAGCACTACAATCTGTAACGATCCTGAATGATTTCCCTAGCAGATAGACCCTAAACTTTCGCAAAGCACATATTACTGCTAGAGTTTCGAGTTCATATGAATGGAAATTCTTCTCCTCAGGAGAGGTCTGTCGACTGTAGTAAGCTACTGGACGGAAATCATCATTCCCTTCGGAGCGCTGCAATAAAATACCTCCAAGACCTAATTTGCTCGCGTCGGTGTGAAGCTCTATCTCTGCTGCAGGATCATATATTGCAAGAATAGGCCTATCGACCAACATAGATTTCAGAACTTTAAAAGCTTCCTCTTGACTATCGCCCCATGTCCATAAGGTGTCCTTCTTTAGCAACTTACTGAGAGGCAAGGCAATTCGGGCAAAATCTTGGATGAATTTACGGAAATAACTAGCCAGACCAAGGAACTGGCGTACATTGTGAACATTCTCAGGTCGTGGAAAATTCATGACACTAATGATTTTTTTATCCCCTGGCCTAACCCCAGCTGCACTGATTTCGTAACCCAGATAATCAATATTGTCTCGTAAGAAGTCACATTTGGAAAGATTCAAAGTGAGATTTGCTTTCTCCAAAACTTGCAATACCTCCTCCAGCCGTACGAGACATTCTCTAAAGTCCTTACCGAAAATTAGGATGTCATCTAAATAAGCAGTTGCCTTGTTGAACCGAGCTGACCCTAATATGGAATTCATCATTCGTTGGAAGACGGCCGGTGCGTTAGCCAAACCAAACGGCATGCGATTAAACTCGTACTGTCCGTCTGGCGTGACAAATGAGGTGAGGTGTCTGCTCTGTTCCGAAATCGGCACCTGGTAATAACCTGATGTAAGATCGAGCGAAATAAAACAAGCCTGGCCAGTAAGACGTGCTATTTCGTCTTCGATAATGGGCATAGGATAGCGCTCTTTCACCGTGATGGAATTAAGCATACGGTAATCGATACACATTCGAAACGACCCATCCTTTTTACGAACGAGTAAAATTGGGCTAGCGTACCCTGAGATCGACTCCCTTACTATCCCCGCATCCAGCATCTCCTTCACCATTGCCCGTACCTTCTCACGTTCATAATGCGATAACCTGTATGGGCGATAGACGACAGGGCGTTCACTGTTTAATTCTATATTCATTTCGGCCGCGTTGGTACAACCGAGGTCCCTTAGGGAAGATGCAAAGCAACGATGATATTTTCTGAGCAACTCTAACAACCTTTGCTTCACGTCTTCTGGCACCGTATCGCCGACACGAATAAGATTCTCATCGAAGTCGCCTTTAATCGCCATAGGGATTTCTGGTGGTTCGACAACTACCCTACTGACAACCTCTACTCGCTTTGCACGACATAAAACTAAATTATTTGTGATCCAGCAGGAACTCGAGCATGGGAACACAGTTACATAGACACGACTATTTTCAGAGCGATAGAGACCTCCACAAACAAAGTACTGTTTATTTGGCTTCCCAGCAACAACATTTTTCAGGAGAATGCTGCCACATGCGGAGGGTTCAATCCATGCCTTCACTGATGCTGCACCGCAAAGCTCTACCAATCCCGTTGCCCTAATCTTGAGAGAGGACTCTGTTAGATCCAGATCTGGATGTGGCATTTCATTGCCAATATCGATAAATTGCAGCCTAGTTACATCCTTATAAACGATGATGTGAGGTAGTTCAGTGAAGGACTGCCCTATAAGCACGGATTTCTCTAACAAATCATCACACACAACCTTGCATGGAACATGAGCATTGACGCCATCCACCTCTAAATTGAGTAACAATCCTCCTGGTGACTCTACTATACCGTTTCCAAACCCTTTCAATAATGATGGTATGTGATCGTGGGTCAAGCCTAACTCATTAACTACAGACTCCTTTATAAGCGTGACTTCGCTCCCAAAATCTACAAAGGCTTGCTGTAACGTACCGTTAATTTTTACATCCTTTGTAAATTTCGAGTTCGGTTGCGAGTCACGTCCTAGACCGGCTACATCGATACACATGGCTTTTGAAATATTGCCACTTGGTTTTACGACGTTATTTTGTATCTGCGTGTTACAGTTATCAACTGTATGCCCTATTTTGTTGCATTTTGTGCATTTTATTAGTGGTTTAGGACAATATAAGAAGCTGTGACCCCTTTCTTTGCAATTGTAACATCCAGAGAATGAACCCGACTTAGCACCCGACCTTTGACTGGGCTGACTATTAGGGGTACTAGAGTGATCGGTTTTGTTCTTGTTATGGTTTCGATCGTAACGCTGATAAGAATCCCTGCTGCTCATCAAAAATTGCAAGAGCTGATCGGGGTGAGAGGACCGTAAAGCTAGAGCACCTGATTTGAGGGTCCTATCACTGATCCCATGAATGATACAATCTACTGCACGTTTCTCAACAATGTCACATTGGTTAAGTAAAGCCAGTTTTTCATAAAAATAAACCTCTATAGGTTCATTATACCTACTCCTTCTATTAAGCATTTCCTCCAAGGCCTGACCGTAATTTTGTTCGCAAGGGAAGGCGTTTATAAGTTTATCTTGCCATTCTTGCCAGTTAAACAAAACAGAGTTTAAACCTTCATACCATGTCTTGGCGAGGCCTTGGAGTTTCTGCATAGCAAAGTGAATGATAGTTTTGTCATCCCAACCATACACGCTGGCACACTCGTTGACTTTTTTGAGCCATACATCAATTCGTTGGTTTTTTGTAGATGGATCAAAATTAGGCAGTATGTTCAAGTGATCAACTTTTTGAAAAGACCGTGTGTCTCGGGCGGGTTGAGATGCCAAACTATCTTTCAAACATTTGAAAACATCAACAATATATTTTTTAGATACAGATGGGCTACGTGACCTTTCAAAGTGTCCCGCGACGTTACGATGCTCAGCATGTGGGCCGTCACCGGCGTGCCGATTGGCTTCCACTCGTCGATGGCTGCGACTGCAGTTGCTACGCTGGGTGGTGTGCCGCGGAGATGTGCGCCGCGCGCTGCATCGGCTGCGACTCCGGTTGCAGGTCTTGGCATGTAGAAGACGCTCCCGCTCTTGTAGCAGCTGCCTCTCTAGGAGCTTGACTCGTTCGTGGCTCGAATCCAGTTCGTGATTCCGGTTGCGGCATGAGCTGCGAGTTCGCAACCGGCTACGACTGTGGTCTCTCACCCGACTCCTGCTTCGATGCTCCATCGTGTATGGTGTCTCAAGTCGTCGATGACTGGATTCCTTGCTTGGGCGTCTAGATGTCCCATCCATGATGCAAGAGCTCAAAAGAAAAACAAAAACAAGCTTAGCTATGATCTAAATATCCGTGATAAGTATCAAAACATTACTGTCCATAAAACAACGATCTTATTGAGCTAATATAGCAAGCAATCTTACCAAAATGTTTGAGAATAAATCGTAAAAATGATTCTCACTACTTAAACTGAGATTAATGCAAGAAAAACAGTGTAACTCAACATAGTCAATCATAGAATAGTAATGCCTTTACTCGGTAACAGATTGGTATAACGCAAAGTTAGTGTGGGTAGTTACACAATCATGATTATGTGAATAATTATAAAATCTGTTGAATTCTTTATCTCTGTTATGTAGTTGCTAAGCAAACTGACTTTAAAGATCTATTTACAACTATTAAAAACAAAAGATAATAAAAATTCATGTTACCAAGCGGTGGCTTTTGACGAGGAAATAAAGAAAATTGCAAATTAATGGGCGTGTACTTACGTTGCAATCCCACTTGCTGAAATGTAGGAAACACCAACAGGATCAGGACGTAGTTGAGTAAAATACAACGATTATACGAAACTGTCTTATATTTCATTTGAACTATACATACAGAAATCAATACTTAGCACTAGGTACTTATTAGCAGGTTACAGTATATTATTAATTCTAACACAACCTATCGCGTCAAGTCCCAAAACCCAAGAGAGCGGCGCAACCGGCCAAACGTTCCGTTAGCCCACGTTAACCCCTCCATTTTTAGCGGGCAAAAGCGAGTGCTCTGATTGGTTCCCGCCATTTTGCAATAACCAATCTCAGAGCGACCACGAATATATTAAGAGGTTAAAGTTGCCAACGTAAAGTTTAAAATTAAAGCTATATTAATACGAATATCAATTAAAATTATCGAATAGCAAAATCAAAATTCACAAACCCTAACACGAACTTGTCCACAAATAGCTGGTAATTCGAAACAGACGCGGGACCGGATAATTTAAGATTTAAAGCTTGATCCAAATAGGTAGACGCGAGGACACGAATATCCTGGTACCTATCGAGGAGTGCCTGGAACATGACTTGGTAATTCTCAGCACACGGTGTGACTCCCGCGAACACAGACTGTGCCTTCGACGACAGCTTACCTATTAAATAGTACAACCTGTCTGCATCCGTCAGCGACTTATTGTCATGAACTGTAGATTTAAAACTTGCATAAAATAATGGCCAGTTTCGTATATCACCGTCGAACGACATGAGTTCGATTGGCGGCAACCTTGGTCTACATGTTGCGGAATCACTCATACTGTGCCTCCCGGACGGCTTATCTTCCAATTGAGACATCACACGTTTCACGGAATAATACATATCCTCGAATGAGGCGTAGGCTTGATAGCTAGGCTTCGCATCGGGATATATAGCCAGTAACCTAGCATTATAATCATCCAATAATTTATGAAAGTCCGTTCGAATATCATCTATTGTTACACAAGAACTGAGAAAGCCTTCTCTCACCGATTCGGAAGTATTAGCGACTTTAGAGCGATCATAAATTGACTGAATACGCTCGAAAAGTATATTACGCTTAGCTTCCAAAATCACTAACTGTTGATCTTCCGAAGAAGCGATTGCTTTCGCATCACGCGGCATTGTTATGTTATGTAGTTACAAATAACCACACAAACAAAATAATGTACGGTAATTATTTAAACGAACAACTATATGTAGAAAAGTAATACTACTGATTGTGACTGTACTGTGACAACGGGTTTCGCAATATTTGCGTAGTAACGAAATAAGTTTTTTCGTAGTACCCACTAACCAAAGTAATTATATAGTACAAAATGTTAATAGCATTACTATCCTAACCAGTTTTATTGTTAAGTTTGAATATTGTTTAAGATAAATGAATAGGTATAAATATGCAACTTATAGCCCGCAATCGTCTAAACGTATTCGGTAAAGTTATGATATTTATACTGCGTAGGTACCTACAAGTAGTACACCTATTTTATTTTTCTCTTATAGAATGAATGTCTACCCCGCGGTATTCGGAAAGTAACTTATTCCTAACAATTTATAATTGGAGGTAGGTGATTCCTATAAGGGCGGTTAAACTAAAAGACGCTTGAAATATAGAAATTTACAATACGACAAGTTAGTTTTAAATAAGAATTATTTTTAATAATAGCAGATACGTAATTATGAACCTGCTATAGCGGCGTTGATGGAACCACGTATTGGGTTTACAACTTGATTATGTGGGTAGGCGGCTAGGTGCCACGACCCTAGTAGGAATTTATGATTGATTCCTACGTAAGAAATAAAGGAAAATGGATATATTATAGTAATATATCGGGCTACGAAGGACCAAAAATGTTATAGCGGTTTGAGAAACCTCTTCATCCTTGTGTCTATTATGAAAAGTGGACTGTATTTGAAGGGTTCTGGCAATAGTGCGTTGAAAATAAGCGGGAAAATATTCACGGATCAATTCGGGCGATCTAGTATGGAAATGAGGGAAGTAGTACGCCTTACCTTGTAGTGGTCGATGCCAGCCCACGTGTGGCAGCGAGCTGGTGTTCTTCTACTCCAAAATGGCTCCTTCAGGATCCACACACTTCACACAATTGTTTTATATCCGCGCGGCGGGTGAATAGACACGGTTCACAAGGTTCTCAGCAATCTAACTAATTAGATGCATCAGTCTCCAGCCAGGTGGCTTGGAAAGCTGGCGGTTGAGATACGAGGCCCGTTCACGTTGAAGTTTCGGTTCGTTCTGGCGACCTGTCATTAAGGCGTACATAAAGGGAAAAGGAATGAGGAAGGAACGAGATAATTAAGATATCGATCGCCCGCGAAATCTCAAATGCGTTTGTCTATGTGTTTTCGGTCATTGATTTATGACATTTACAAGAGATGGCGCTAACAATTATAAAATTTTTGTTATTAGCTGTAAATTTTCCAAATAAAGTACCTGATGCCGTGATGTCTCTGGTAAGCCTCGCTTCTCGTGATTATGATACAAATGCTTCTATCAAAATCCACTTCAAGATTTAACATTGGAACATTCCACTCAAGCATTTAGGTTCAATATCACTGGCCATTAAAAATTAAAAGCTAGACTAAGCTTTAAAACCAAAGAGTAAAAATATTGCCCAAGCTAATGGAGGCTGCAAAATAAAGAGACCAAGTCATAATGAAGTGTTCTTGAGTTGCGTCGTCCTCTAAATTACTTTACGTTTATAAGTATTAAAAAAAAATACAAGGCCCGGGGTATTTCAGTGGCGTTGCAAAATTTTCATGGCATTTTTGGTGTGAAGATTCAGAGTGGGCAATTAAGCTCATTATTAAATGCAGAGCCGTTTCCCAACTATGTTGAGGTTCAGGTCTAACAGCATACAATTGAATACCGGTGGATATTTTGGAGTGTCGTTCATCATCAGTCTTGTAATGTTTCTACTGCTGGGACATAAACCTCCTCTCTGTGAGAGGGAATGGACCGTAATCAACCAGGCGGGCCCAGTGCGTGTTTGTGGATGTCACATGTCTTTAAATTTTTGGTTCTAGGACATGCCGGTTTCCTCACGATATTTTCATTCACCGTTTTCAGAGCAGTGTTGATGAAATAATTTACACAAAGTAAAGCGCCTGCCTGCACGTAGGTCCGGGCCATTTCCACTAGGCCACCATTGCTCCGAGTGTCGATGGTGATCGTAGTGAGTAAAATGATACTTCTGAAGTTGTTTTTTGGAATGTTAATGTTTCTGCATATAACAAGAAAATTAAATATTTATTTATTTATTAAGAACATAAGTTTACACTGCTTAGGACCAAACTTAGTCAGATGGTACTCCAATCAGCCACAGTGTAACTGCGGAACCACCCCTCAGACGATGCCCCACCTCCTGTCCTACTCCTTATGTAAAAACACCTGCACCATGCAAGACCTTTGTGAAGCCAGCGCTAAGGCTGTGGACGTGTCTGAATACTGGTCGAAGAAAATTTTGTAAAGGAATCATCGACATGAAGAAGAAGAATACCAAACGACTTATATTTTTGTTGATTTATAAGCTAACTGAAAAAGAATGTCTGGAAGGACATTGCCCAGCCGTGGGACAGCAATGGCCAAACAAAATAAAAATATAACTAACTAAACTGAGAAATTACCTATACTAACTAGCTTAGCCCGGACACTATCTACTATGCCATTGGTATACTGAATGCAGTATTAAATTCAAATATAAAGGGTGTCTCAGAATGTTTTTCTTTTTTCATACTTAAAAAAAGATACTAGAATTAGTTAAAACTCGGTTTTAACTAATTCTAAAAAAAGTTTTTCAATTTTGTTTATTAAAAAAATGTTTAGTAAATGTGCTGTACTAAAATCTGCAATCACACGCAAAAAAATAAGGGACCGACAAGTCCTTGACGCGTTATGGCAGCCCAAATAGCCCAGATTAAACGCTTGCTGATGTTCTCCTATGGGACTATTTAACGATTAAAGTTTACAAACCATTGCCACCCAACCTGAATGTGTTAAAGCAAGCAAAGACTCACAGATGAAATAAATAATGAAAATTTTAGTTCCAGGCCAAATGAGTGTCAGGAAGTGGAGAGTGCGAATTTACTTAATTTCGTTTTATACAAATAAAATTGAAAAACTGCTAATTAATTCAACAGTAAATAAACAGAGATTTAACTAATTCTCGTATCTTTTATTTAAGTATCAAAAAAGAAAAACATTCTGAGACACCCGTTATTCTAATTTGATCTTAAAACAAAAACAACAAACGCTCGATTGCCAAATTTGAAATTGAATACTTGCCCAAATCTACTTCACCCTGAAAACCTATCGAACTTGACATTCAAGTAGGGTTTGACACGTTCTTCAATTCTAAGTTCAAATATCGGTCCTTGGTTATCTACATATCACTTAAAATAACTCTCGAAGGGTACACATGAACGGTGATCTTCCTGAAAATAGAAGCACAGATTTTTAGAAGGACTCGGTAACCCTTGAATGGTGACACCTAATCGAATACGATTCAATTCGGATATCGGAGGCTAGATGGAAGATTGGATATCCTCCGGACCCGCATTGATGATATGTCTATTGATTGCTAGACATGTAGATATTAATCTATATCTGAATATCATAGTTTTTCATTATTTTTGTAAAGCAGCTGCTGCTAGATTTAGGGTTCCGTACCCAAAGGCACAGATAATATAATACTAGCATACAGATGCCTCATCCCATACAAAGAAAACGTGCTGACGTAACTAGCGTTTTTCGTCTGATTATACCGTTTATTTTTTGTGAATCGATCGCGTTCGGTTCTGCTCCACGGCGATAGATAGATCACCATCAAATAATCAGTATAATCAGTACATTACGTCGGGACAGTTTCTCTTCAGGTAGAAACGGACCCTATTTTCAAGACTCCACTGTCCGTCTATCTGTCTGTCACCAGGCTGTATCTCATGAACCGTGATAGCTAGACAGTTGAAATTTTCACAGATGATGCATTTCTGTTGCCGCTTAAACAAAAAATACTAAAAACATTATAAATATTTATGTGGGGCTCCCATACAACAAACGTGATATTTTGTACGGAACCCTTCGTACACCTACTCGCACTTGGGCATTTTTATGTTATTGGCAACTTATAAGATGTTGACATTTGACACCGACAAAGATTTTTTTTTTGGTTTAAGTAAACAATACAGTTACAGTCTTAGGTCAACTTTCTTTGTTATTGTTTCACTTTTATTATAATAAAAAAACTTTTTTTTTTTTTAAATACTACCGACTTCCAAATACAAAACTACAAAGTGAAAAATAACTTAACTTTTTGAAGTCGGTGTCTTTCGTAGGTACCATTTTTTTGCGTTATGGACACCGACTTCAAAAAGTTAAGTTATTTTTCACTTTGTAGTTTTGAATTTGGAAGTCTGTAGTATTTTTTTTTAAAAAAAGTTTTTTTATTTTTCACTTTTTAGTTGTACGTAAGTACGTAGCCAAGTTAGTAAGGGAACTATTTCGCCAAAATAGATTTCATGAAACTTGAACTTAACCGGTGAAATGAGAGATCTGCTTACCCCTTAAGAGCGAACTGGCGTGATGTTATGTTATGAAATGTTATAAACAACAAACAGACATGCGATTGCAGCAATCCCGAGAGATTTGCCGTTATTTATTGAAGAGTTCTGTTGTATATCTCCGAAGTTCTTCATCAGATCTTCACCAAATTAAAATGGGACCAATTTCGGAATATACTTTTTCAAACAAAAAAAGAATTTTCAAAATCGGTCCACAATTGACGGAGTAATCGGTGAACATACACAAAAAGAAAACATACATGAAGTCGAACATAGAACCTCCTCCTTTTTGGGAAGTCGGTTAAAAAGCCTTTGATCTGCTTGGACCACAAAATTAAATGACTTAATGCGTTTAGTGTTAAATGAATTATTAATTATATGATACATGCGCGTCAAAGGAGCTCGTGGCTAAATAATAACAGCCACACTGTTCGATCATCAAGGTTAAGCAACGCTTGACGAGGTCGGTCCGTGGACGGGTCACCATTTCAACATACCGAGTTTCCTCCGTACCTCAGAAAGCACGTTAAAGCGTTAAACGGAACCACACTTATGTGGCGTGGCGTGTCGTGGCGTGAGATCCACCAATCAAACGACTCTGTACCAGCCTACGTCATAACGCAACGAGTTTTGTAGCCAATCAACTGCATCAGAAGGCGCCACGATACGCCACGCCACGTAAGTGTGGTTCCGCCTTAAGCCGTTGGTGCCGGCTGTTATCTAAACATCTTTGAAAGTTGTTTGACGGGTAGTCAGAAGCTTGAGATCTGACACCAGTCTTGCCAAGGGGTACCGTGTTACCCAGTTACTGGGTTGCGGGAGGTCAGATAGGCAGTCGCTCCATGTAAAACACTGGTACTCAGCTAAATCCGGTAAGACTGGAACCCGAGTCTAATATAGTTGGGCAAAGGCTAGGCAGATTGATTGATACATGCACGTCAAAGGCATATAATAGTGGACTCTTTGTACTACAATTTAAACATTTCGTATAAAGCTGCGATTCTACAGCGCATTATTCTTGTTTGTAAGTTCGCCTGCACAGTAACATCTACTTTTACGGTATCAATGCAAACTGCAACTTGCATAAATGTTTACATGAGTGAATAAAAGACGGTGCACAGTGATCACGGAAGCTTTCGTAAATTTTGTGGCTCAGAGGAGATCCCTTTACGCAGCGTTGTAGATTTTGTAAATAAACCCCCTTTCCCGGATGGTCTTTTAAAAGTTAACGCGTGCCATGGTCTTACTCCTATCCCCAAAGGTCCAGGCGCCTTTTGAAGGTATACCCGGGAAAACAAAGAAAATTTTACATTTAAGGTTGCCCTAGTCGATCATTCTTCCACACAAACGTAGTATAACGTTCAAGAAAATGGTGACGGAGCATTACCTTTCACTATAATTTTTATTCTTCTCCTTTCTCTGTTATATATTTGATATGTATTATATATCAAGTAATATTGTATGTATTGTATGTTATTAAGTCTAAGTAATATCATTTTTGATATTTTGTACACTGACAGCACTAAATTCTTCTCCTATCTTTCAGTCCATCCAAAGGTTGTCTGTAAGAGATTGCCTAGTGCGATAAGACCGCACATTGCACACTTGTATATTTGAAAGTTTGTCCTGTATGTTTTTTTTGTGGTGTACAATAAAGTATATAATAATAATATAGCGATTTCGCCACTGTTTGACGAAGAACGTTCTAAATAAAAATGATAACAATGTGTCTCGTGATTATCTAGCCCTGTATGAAACCAAAAAAGTAAAAAAAGCGTCGAAAGTTCCATATTTCAACACTAATTTTAACGCATCTTTAGGCGGAAATACATACTACAAGAAGAAGGAAAATTGCAAAACAGTCACCGTACAGGCATAGATTAGTAGTTCAACAATGCAAATAATGTTATTTTGAAAATATACATTTAGTCGTTTTTCTTGATATCCATACTTCCAAAGGTCTGTTTAATAAAACTTCGCGAGCTCGTTTTCGTCCTAAATAATCATCCATTTCGCTACAAACTTGCTAATTCGTACGCGAACTAGCTATTTACTGCTCATCACAGCATATATCTCTTTCGCACGTGTTGTCGGTTGAGATAGCATGCATTTTAACCTCGCGCACAAAATAGTTCGTGCCGTCGACTAGGGCAACCTTAAGTAACATTCAACTTGCACCTGGCAAGCAGGCATATACCAACTTTCTTTCTTTCATAATAGAAATATCGCAGTGCTTAAGTACCTACAGGCATATACCAACTTCCTGATTGCCACCCAAAACGCGTCTAAACGCTTCAAGTAAGAATGCAAACCACGCAGGCAAAGTTAAGTCTCAAGCAGGGCAGATATTTCTAGTCGATAGCCTTGCAGTTTCCAACAAACACACTTTGTTTTGAATGTAAACTAGTGTTGCAAGCCGGGTTCACTCGCGTTTTCTGTACGTTGTTTGATGTTTTAGCCGTTGGGTTGGTGGGGGTTGGGGGGTTGGGGTTCTGTACGTTGTAGAAGTATGTGTAGTTTTAAACTAAACGTAGAACACTGCTTCAATAGCGTTGGAGTTCAGTTAAAATATCCTGTATAACAAATATCCATATTCTGAACATCAATCAGGGCTTTCAGAGAAACTCACGCCACCAGTTGGCGCTACTTTGGCAAGAGGTCCTTTTCTTTGAAAACGTAATTTAATTTGATCAACGTGACGTTGACGTCAATTTAACTAATGTCGGGCAACTTAAGCGCTTTAACAGGTGCCTGGACCTGACGACTCAGTGCTGCCTCATTCTGAAAGCAATAGGGATGTTGACAAAAAATATCTATTTGGTACGTCAGTTAGATAACCTAAAAATGTTGGACACGTATTTGTTCTTTTGGCACATAAACAAAAAAAATACGGCGATACAGTTTTTTGAAATATCGTGTGATGTCACGGTGTACTACAATTTATACTGACAAAGTGACGTCACAAGCCCCTACTCCTGGACTTTGAGGCGCTTTATTTTTTACAAGCTTTTATTTAACTTGAAATGTATGTATGTAAGTGTGTTCGGGTCAAATCTTGCAACTGAATTCTAAAGCAGTTATCCTCCACCGATTAAGATGGAATGTTGCATACACGTTTAGTTTGGATGACAATGCATGGTTAGCAAAGTGACGTCATTCTAAATCCAATATGGCGGACGGCCCAAGATGGCGGACTAAGCTAAGACTTTTTGTGCACTGCCATGAAAAATACCATACCTACCCATTTGTGGGTATAAAATGAAAGGGTTTGCTGAGAAGATTACGAAAAAAGCTTGTTTTATAAAATATTTTTGATAAAGCAAAAAATACGGGTGCATAATATTTGGTAATCTCATTGACGGACTAAATAGATTTATATTTTTTCTACCCATGAAACATCGCTAATGCCACATATAGTATCTAAGCTATACACTTTAAATTTGTATATATATAATATAATATGTTTGTAATAGGTAATATCGTGAAGTATAAATAGGTAAGCAACACTTTTATCTCGAGAAAATGCATTGCCCTCATGGTACCTACGGGAAAAGTTACTGTTAGATAAAATTATAGAGTTTTATAAGTTCTTTAAAAACTGGTTCAGTAAGGAAGGATTTCTACTTGACTTATCAATCGTCTAAAAGCGGTACCTCCTCAAATAAAATAATGACACAGATACACAAAGCCATCACGTACCTTCAGTAAGCACGTATTTAGCTGGACGTGACGAATCCTACCATTTTACAGATCTATTTTTGTCTTCAATATACAAAAAATAAAATCGAAGTGTCTGTTTGAAATTTCGAAATAAAAGCATTTATTGAATACATATTTTAATATGGAATTATATAAGGTACTTATAATAAGAATCAATCTACTAAAAATATCTGTCTGCGCCGGGTAATCTACGAAACGGCTAGACCGATTTTGACTGATAGCTGATGTCAAAGGGACTAACTTCATCATCATCATCATATCAGCCGAAAAACGTCCACTGCTGGACATAGGACTCCCCCAAGCGTCACCACTTTGACCGGTCCCGTGCGTCTCGCAACCAGCGGATCCCCGCAACCTTCACCAGGTCATCGGTCCACCTGGTGGGAGGCCTTCCAACGCAACGTCTTCCGGTTTGCGGTCGCCAATCCAGAACCTTTCTGCCCCATCGGCCATCCGTTCTGCGATCAATGTGCCCTGTCCACTGCCACTTAAGTTTGGCAATTCTTCGGGCTATGTTGGTAACCTTGGTTCTCTTGCGGATCTCTAAATTTCTGATTCGATCAAGCAAGGAAACTGCGAGCATAGCCCTCTCCATTGCCCTTTGAGTGACTGTAAGCTTTCTGAAGAAGCACATTGTAAGCGACCATGTCTCAGAGCCGTATGTCATCTCTGGCAACACACACTGATCATAGACTTTTGTCTTGAGACACTATGGACTAACTTAGGCGACTTTTATTTTGGAAAAGGGTGGAAAAGAGAAGGCGAACAACAGCTAGAACAAAATAAAAATAAATCAGCCAAGCACTTTCCCTCGGCTTCGCTCCCGTCGTATACAGATACTTTTTTTGGACTTAAAAAGAAACCTGTGACGGTGAAGTTGCTCCGCGAAGCCAGTAAAACCTGCAGGAAGCTACTTGCTGCTGCTGTTAGCAACGGAGCGAATGAGAGTCTAATTCCGGAAAATAGAGTCCCACTTCTCCACGCGACTCTCTCTCTCTCATCACGACTCCACACGTTCCGTATGGTGCCGGACGTAAAGAATTTCACCATCCCATGTCTTCCCGTGGGTGTCGTAAGAGGCGACTAAGGGACAAACCAGAGAATGGGCTGCAGCGTTCTCTGTGCTTCTATAACAACCATACTGCGATCGCCAACCCGCCTGCCAAGCGTGGCGATTATGGCAAAATCCCCCCAATGAATAGCACAAATAAAAAATGGCCCCTGGTACCCGGCAGCTTGCCTACCCTCGACTACGGTAGCGGTCGAGGCTACGGCATGGCAAGGGGTGCTAAGAATCTCCGGACGAGATCCGGCTACCCCAAAAATCACCGACGACTGGACCTGGCAACGTACAACACGCGCACACTTCGGACCGACGAGAAGGTCACCGAACTTGAGGAGGAATTGAGCAGGTTGCGATGGAGTATTATAGAGTTATCTGAAGTCCGAAGAGAGGGGGAGGACTCGATAATCCTCAAATCCGGTAACCTGCTCTATTTCCGAGAGGGTGACCGGCAGTCCCAGGGTGGTGTCGGGTTTATCGTCCACAAGTCCCTTGTGAACAACGTGGTGAAGATCGAGAGTGTGTCGACCAGGGTGGCGTACCTTATACTCAGAATATCCTCAAGATATTCGCTGAAGGTCATACAGGTCTACGCCCCAACCTCGGCACACCCCGACGATGGGGTAAAGACCATGTATGAGGATATCTCCAGAGCCATGCATGGTTTCAAAACTCACTTCACCGTTGTCATGGGGGACTTCAACGCGAAACTGGGCAAACGAGACGAGGATGAGCTGCAAGTGGGGCAATTTGGAGTTGGACAACGGAACCACCGGGGTCACCTACTGGCCAGTTTTATGGAGAAGGAGGGCCTCTATATGATGAACTCCTTCTTCAAAAAGCGTGAACACAGGAAGTGGACCTGGCAGAGCCCCGATGGTGCAACAAAAAATGAGATCGACTTCATCATGTCAACCAAGAAGCAAATGTTCAATGATGTCTCTGTGATCAATTCGGTAAAAACCGGGAGCGATCACCGCATGGTAAGAGGCACATTGAACATTAATATTAAGCTTGAAAGGTCTCGACTGATGAAGTCCACGCTCCGGCCAGCACAGATCCAGGTCCAAAACCCCGAGAGCTTTCAGCTCGAACTCCAGAATCGTTACGAGTGCCTAGGGAGCTCCGTGGATGAATATAGCAACGGGTTCGTGGAAGCTGTCCATACGGTCGGGTCTAAGTTTTTCAAGACCCGTCGTACAGATAGAAACAAAAAGCTCTCTGATCATACCCTCAAGCTTATGAAGGAGAGGCGTGAGATGATCCTGCAGTCTTCAGATGAGGCGTGCAAATACCGGCAGACAACAATCAGAATAAACAGAATAGACAGATCTCTAAATCCTTGAAAAGAGTCCTCCGCCGCTTCAATACCGAGCGTATTAAAGACGCGATCGAGCGAAATAAAGGCTCCAAGGTATTTTCAAGGGATCTGGCTATTGGGCAGAGCCAACTCACGAAACTGAAGACCGACGATGGCAGGATCGTATCCGCCAAACCGGAGCTTCTCAGGGAGATCGAGACATTCTATGGGCAGTTGTACACATCGATCAGTAAGCCCGTTGCGAGTCTAGCAAACGACCCAAGAGCTAGATTGACCCGACACTATACCGAAGATATCCCGGACGTCAGCCTGTACGAGATTGGGATGGCTCTGAAACAGCTCAAAAACAACAAGGCGCCGGGTGATGACGGAATTACGGCCGAACTCCTGAAGGCGGGTGGAAAACCGGTCCTTAAGGCCCTTCAGAAGCTGTTTGATTCCGTCATACTCGAGGGCAAAACGCCACAGGCATGGTGCGGGGGTGTGGTGGTACTCTTCTTCAAGAAGGGCGACAATGCCCGGTTGAAGAACTATAGGCCCATCTCACTTCTTAGCCATGTCTACAAGTTGTTTTCAAGAGTCATCACGAATCGTCTCGCGCGCAGGTTTGACGATTTCCAGCCCCCCGAACAAGCCGGATTCCGAAAAGGCTTTAGCACCGTAGACCACATACATACGCTGCGGCAGGTTATACAGAAGACCGAAGAGTATAACCTGCCTCTCTGTTTAGCGTTTGTGGACTACGAGAAAGCCTTCGATTCGATAGAGACTTGGGCTGTACTGCAGTCTCTCCAACGGTGCCAGATCGACTACCGGTACATTGAGGTGTTGAAGTGTTTGTACAAAAACGCCACCATGTCAGTCCGTCTTCAGGATCAGACCTCGAAACCAATCCTTCTCCAGCGCGGCGTGAGACAGGGAGACGTCATTTCTCCGAAACTGTTCACTGCTGCGCTGGAGGATATCTTCAAGGTTCTGGACTGGAGGGGGCTGGGCATCAACGTTAATGGCGAGTACATTACTCACCTTCGGTTTGCCGACGACATAGTGGTCATGGCTGAGACCATGGAGAGCCTCAGTAAAATGCTCGATGACCTCAGTAGAGCTTCCAAAAGAGTGGGTCTTAAAATGAACATGGACAAAACCAAGATCATGGTGTCAAGGTCGGAGACTACTCTCGAAGTTGTAGACGATTATGCCTACCTGGGACAAACGGTCCAGTTGGGTAGGTCAACCGTCGAATCCGACTCGGCTGGGCGGCGTTCGGGAAGTTGCGTGGTATCTTCTCGTCCAATTTACCGCAGTGTCTCAAGACAAAAGTCTATGACCAGTGTGTGTTGCCAGTGATCACCTATGGGACCGAGACGTGGTCGCTCACAATGGGCCTTATCAGAAAGCTCAAAGTCACCCAAAGGGCAATGGAGAGGGCTATGCTCGGAATTTCCTTGCGTGATCACGTCAGAAATGATGATATCCGCAGGAGAACCAAAGTTACCGACATAGCCCGAAGAATTGCCAAACTTAAGTGGCAGTGGGCAGGGCACATTGCTCGCAGAACGGATGGCCGATGGGGCCGAAAAGTTCTGGAATGGCGACCGCGAACCGGAAGACGATACGTTGGAAGGCCTCCCACTAGGTGGACTGATGACCTGGTTAAGGTTGCGGGAAGGCGCTGGATGCGAGACGCACGGGATCGGTCAATGTGGCGACGCCTGGGGGAGGCCTATGTCCAGCAGTGGACGTCTTTCGGCTGAAATGATGATGAATGATGATGTTGAGTCCCACTATAGGAACCTATGACACTTAGCAACAGTGTATCTTTAAGATGTATAATAATGTCCTTAATCAGATTATTACTGTGAGTACGTACGTACATACAAACAAACAATGTCACCTCTTTAATATATTATTTTTCATGTTAAATCAATCTGCCTAGCCTTTTCCCAAATATATTGGGGTCGGCTTCCAGTCTAACCGGATTCAGCTGAGTACCAGTGTTTTACATGGAGCGACTGCCTATCTGACCTCCACAACCCAGTAACTGGGTAACACGATACCCCTTGGCAAGACTGGTGTCAGATCTCAAGCTTCTGACTACTCGTAACGACTGTCAAAGTTCTTCAAATGACAGCCGGGACCAACGCCTTAACGTGCTTTCCGAGGCACGGAGGAAACTCGGTATGTTGAAAATGGTCACCCATCCACGGATCGACCTCGTCAAGCGTTGCTTAACCTAGAAGATCGACTCGTGCGGCTGTTATTATTTAGCCACGAGCTCCTCTTACTTTATGTTAATATTACTTTTCATGTTAAATGATTTCACTAATTACTCCTGACTTATTTCATTGTAAGTTTACTGTTTACTGACAGCAGTGGTGGCTCAGTAGTAACGGCCGCGACTTACAAGTTGTAGGTCGTGGGTTTTAACCAAGGCAGGCGCATTACTTTGTGTAAATTATTTCATTACCACTGCTCTCAAAACGGTGGACAACATCATGTTCTAGACCCAAATATCCATTGTGACATTCACCAACCCGTGGTTCCGCAGTTACACTGTGGCTGATTGGAGTACCCCCATCTGACTAAATTTGGTCTTAAGCAGTGTAAACTTATGTTCTTAATAAATAAATAAATAAATACATATTTAATTTTCTTGTTACATGCAGAGACATAATACATTCTAAAAAACAACTTAAGAAGTATCATTTTGCTTACCACGATCACCATCGACACTCGGAGCAATGGTGGCCTAGTGGTAATGACCCGGACCTACGTGCAGGCAGGCGCTTTATTTTGTGTAAATTATTTCATCACCACTGCTCTCAAAACGGTGAAGGAAAAAATCGTGAGGAAACCGGCATATCCTAGCTACCAAAAATTTAAAGACATGTGACATCCACAAAACCGCACCAGGCCCGCGTGGTGGTTTAAGGCCCATCCCTTCTCACAGAGAGGTGGCCTGTGTCCCAGCAGTAGGAACATTAATAGGCTGATGTTGATGAAGTTTACAGTTATAATTCATGCATGATTGCACGAAAAATAAAATGGAAATGCTTTTTAAACCTTTTTTTTTCACTGTCTGAAGTTTATAGGCAGCATGATTTTTCCATTACGATTTTACGATATATCTTTTTTTCTGTTTATTGCACGGTACCTGCAAGGGAAAACCAAATAATCAACGGTAATATTTTGATATGCCAGTAAACTTTTACGTGGCGAACGTGAAATAGACCAATGGTGACTATAAAAAAACATGGTTTAATACTATTGTGAAATACGGTGTGATGAAAAATTATGGCCACTAAATAAAGACAAAACAAACAAACCAAAATATACGGTACGTTTTGGGAATATTTTCTTTGTGGGTACAGCAGGAAGTGGCGTTCTCTGCCGCTGTGTTTCCTGATAGCTACAAACTTGGGGTCTTTAAGTCAAGAATGAATACTTCTAGATAAGCGTGCTTAACCGTCAACCACATCATCGCATACCAGCATGTGAGACAGTGGTCAAACGCGGGCTTATCAATAACACAATATAAAAAAAACCCCTAAAAACCGTATTCATTTATCTTATAATATACATGTAGGCACTTCTAAAGATTTCGTTCTGACGAGTGCCATGATTTCAACATGAGTGACATGGTTTTGACAGATGTCAACTTGACGTAACACTAAGCACTAGTATTTGGCGCGAAGAAGGGAAATCAGTCAAGGATCGAGTAAGGATATGGCGGGTTGGATTGAGTGGTTAATTTGTGATAAAATTGGACTTATGAAGAAATACAATGAGAGTGACCGATTGTTCGTGTAGATAAACCTACGTGCTTAGTGGAATGTTGTATACCTACGTTATTCGCCAATAAATAACGTGGTCAGTTACATTGTGACCCTACATACAAGCGAAGAAGTTGGTTTGTCTAACTCGTATTAGCCCGAAAAGAACCCATGCAATAATGGCTTTTCCTGACAATTACACAGTATTCCCTACATACATATTGAGACTAATTTGTTATAATCATAACAACATAAACAGAAAACCCGTAAAATTAAATTAAATTTCAAATTATGAATTTTATAAAAAATAGCAAGACACTAATATTTTTTGTCAAATTTGCATCAAGCTAACACCCGCATACTTTAAAAAAAATTGCTAAAAATACGACCTTCAGCTGCAAAAATAGGCCAAACATTACAAAACATTAATGCATTAACCGAACCATGGAGCCATAGACAAACTATGTTTACAGGCCGTTTTGAATTTGCTGAGTCAACTTGGCTGTACGCGTCAATGCCTTTGTTATCCAAAATGGCCGACACCTGTCAACGCCATTGGCGCCATTTCAATTGATTACTAAAAGCAGGAAAATCACGTCGAACTCATTTTAATATTACAAAACGGTATTGCCAAATCAATTTACGTTAAACATCGTCCATTGTTGAGTAGTATTTTTGTGAATAATATTGTTATTAAAAAAAATTGAGAGCTTTCTGGAAGGTTTTGGTTGTGTTAAAATGCGTGGCCTGCATTTATGAAAGGTTTTGCCAGTGTCTTCACCTGCGTGTACGTGAACGTAGGCACTGCCGGGATAAAAAGTATTCTGAGCCTTAGTCCTTGAGATCTATCCGTGTATCATATTTCATCCAAATCCGTTTAACCGTTGATAAGTGATTAACAAAAGTCAAAGTCAAAACGTTTATTGCGAACTAAGTGTATAATATTGTTGTTATGTTATGTTAGTACTTATGACTTAGCAGCCTTTTACAAGCATTGCAATTATAATTCTCATGTCCTTATCATCCTAAATTAGCATGCATTAAACATAACTATTATTAAATTATTTTATTTTACATTAATATAATTAAATTGAAAAAAAAAAATTGTAATGTCAAATCTACAATGTCAAGTCTAATATATAGTTATGTCAAAATTAAATGTCAATAATAATGAATATAATACAATTATACAGCAATAAAAAATTGTATGAAGTTAATTAGGATAGAGTAAATCTTATTGTTACAAACATCCAAACAAACAGAATTTCATATTAATCGTGTAAACCAGTGACTGGATTGTGGACGTTAATAAATAGGCAGTCGTTTCATGTAAAATACTGAATATAAAATAAAGCCGCATCCGGTTAAATCCGGTAATAAAGGTGGACCTCAACATGGTTGAGAAATGACTATGCAGATTTTAGTTTTTTTTTAAATTATTTTTCAAGTCTACTTACCTGCTTATTGGTTAGTATTTTTAAAATGTAGAAATACCAACGCTAAGAAGCTTTGCTTTAGATATTGCTACTGCATTTGTAAGGCTTTCGCAATCGCCTTTTCACGACGAGCCATTTCCAGCTACATTTTACTTGTACATGTTGAACGAGCTGTATCTTTCCGTAACATTACGGATTATGCAAAGGATGTTTGTTTGAATTGGTCTAGTGTTCACAAGCTCGATTGCTGAGGCTGTAGTCCTGGGTTATATTCCAAGTTCTTTCAAAATGCTCTTGTTTATTAAAGATTTTTCAGATATCAGGACTGCTCAATGTGGTGAAACCCTTGGAGAGGTCTATGTCCAGCTGTGGACGTTTCACGGCTCATGATGATAATTATGAAACCGGAAAGTAGACGTATGTCCGGGCTCATATCTAAAGCCTCAGTTTCCATAGCATTGGATTTTAACAGGACTAACAATCAGTGGGTGTACCCTCTTTACACTTCTGCCTAAGGTCAGTTGCGCACTACATCCGATCCGTGTTCGTAAAATTTCGGTTCCGAAATAGCCGTAGTACTTCTTGTAGGGAAGCTTACGCACTACATCCGAACTCTATGCGTCATAATTCAGAACATTTTGAACTCGGAACTCAAATCACGAACACGGATCGGATGCAGTGCGTAAACACCGAAACCGTAGATAATTTCGACATCAATACAAAACAGATTTACAATCATATTGCACTCGAACCCAAATCTTCAACTGCATTGCCCCCAGCACTACTTCAACCTGTATACTAATAATACATCAGTACATTCAGTTGAAAGCTAGACAAAAGAGCAAACAGGCAGTGACACCTTCACGCCGTGTCGCCGACACAAACGGCGCTGGCAGATACACAAGTCAATGTACCCAAGTAGGTCACGACTCGAAGTAAGGGCTGTCAAAGGGAGGAATTTAGGAAATGGACTTTGAATTGTTAATTGTGGACTCTCACAATGCTGTTTTTATGTACGGTCATTACCAGGTTTCTATTTTAGAAAGAGATTTAAGATAGGACAACTTTAAGTTAAGTGGAGCAACGATCTTTGCTAGGTGGCTGATAGCACTAGGATGAGAACTTCCGAGGGTCGAATAAAATTGTTTCTGATGGTCTATCATTAGCATATTATAGCTGCAAAAGCATCCAGCTGGATCCCGCGGCTATTACCAGGTCACAGCTCACCACAAGAAATGTGGATTATCCATCACGAGAGCCAGAGGGTTGATGAAGATGCACCACACGCACTGGCCTAACATAAAGGCCTCTCGTAAAATTTATTAAAAAACTACAACCTCAGAACTCAGATCAATACAACGAAACTACACCTTAGCCTTCAAGCTAAGGCGTATTGTGTGTGCGTGTAATTGTGTATATATCCGGCAAGGCGTAGTTTTAACCGGCGTCACCTTGTTGTTTGCAACGTTCCATCTTGACTTTTTATTTGATCTGAGCCTCAGAACTTTATCGGATAACACCACACCTGATTTCCGAGCAGGTTAAATGGGAGTAGTATTTTTGTTTTACAAGATTCTATGTTTTCAAACATACTTAGTTCAGAGAGCACTTAATTTTCTACAGATAGTATTAATTGAACATGTGATTCACCGAAGCAGAAGCATTTATCGAATATATACGGTTTATTTATACATTCCTTCAAGTTGATTAATCAAATAATTAGCTGGTACAGAAACTATTAGCTCACTCGAGCAAAGCAAATGGAAAAGGCCAGAGTCTTGAGTAAATATAAAGAACATTAACGTTCTATTATTCTAGCATTCAAGCTAGATACTATTGTGGAAGAAGTAGATATATAAGAATCATTTACAACGGAACTGTAGTATATTTATATTCTCATGTCAAATTTTGTAAACAAATATTAAAAAAGACCCCCGACACATTTTTACTTCATGCTACATAATGTTAGTAGATACGCTTCGATCGGCAATCTATTGAACAGGTAATTATGACACGATATCTTGCGAAAACACCCCGATTCAAACAGTAAAACATTCATAACTTTTGAATTGCTGAACCGATTTTATTCAAACATAGCTAAGAACACTTTCGATTAAGTCCCCTTTTAAACAAAAAAAAACTAAATCAAAATCGGTTCACCCGTTTGGACGCTATGATGCCACAAATAGACACACAGATACACAGCAACACACGTCAAACTTATAACACCCCTCTTTTTCCGGCGGGGGTTAATGAAAAAAAAGAAGGAATTAAAGCAGTAATCACCCACTTTTAGGTTAGGTATAAATGTATGATTATCACTACATATAAGACTAAGGTCCCCCACCGCGTTTGTACGCGATAAACTCAAAAACTACTGAACGGATTTTCATGCGGTTTTCACCAAGAGAAAGATTGGGAAACGAGGAAGGTTTTTGTGTATAATTTGTTGCGGACGAAACCGGGTTGGGTCGTTAGTTAAAAAAAGAACAATCAATCTGGTTAAGCTTTTCACAACTACAAAGTATGTAAGCGGCGACGCGCTCCCAAATATGTTGGGGTCTGCACAAGCTGCGTATTTTAAATTGTACGGTTGAAAGAAAGAAAGAAAGAAAAATATTTATTTGTGACCCGCGCAGCAGACACGAGATAAGCAAAAACACAAAAGAAAGAAAAATTTAAAAAAATACAAAAATAAAACCCAGTGTGAGACCAAAAAGTCTCCTACCTCAGTACGTGCAGCGATATTTAAAAGAACCCTCACAACCCAGTAACTGGGGACAGTCAAGTTCAACAGCCTCGATATATAATGAATGGCCACCCATCCACGAACCGACCTCGGCAAGTGCTACTTAACCTCGAAAATCGACCAGTGCAGCTGTTATTATTTAGCCACAAGCTCCTTATTTAAAAAAAACAATGCGGTATGAATAATATCAAAATCCACTTCGAATTAACGATAAAACTTTCAAAATCGGAATCTCACTCCGCCATATTTGTTAACGAAATAGGACGTGTAAAGAAAAAAATACACTTTATAGGTTACGCTATGTTTTCCTTTATCGACGCTCTTGATAAATTATGTACATTTATCTCTGGGAGCGCCTTTCTTACGTGTCCTACATCGTGGCACTAAGCCGGTTTCTTCACGTTATTTATATTTTTACCGACTTACAATAAGTTTACCTACTTTACTTGCTTTTACATATGGGTAGCATAACTTTAAAGTTTTCTTGCCTTCATTTTTGAATAACCAATGTATCAAAACGTTGATTTTTGCATATTTAGCATCATCATCAGCCTTTTAATGTTCCCACTGCAAAACACAGGCCTCCTCTCTGTGAGAGAGGTAATGGGCCTTAATCTACAACGCGGGCCCAGCGCGGATCGGTGGATGTCACATGTCTTCGAATTTTTGATTCTAGGACATGCCGGTTTCCTCACGATGTTTTCCTTCACCGTTTTTAGAGCAGTGGTGATGAGCCAAAGTAAAGCGCCTGCCTGGGATCGAACCCAGGATCTAAGACACGTAAGTCGGTGCCGCTACCACTGGTCCACCACTGCTCTTCATTTGGCCACCACTACTGTATTGTATATTCACAAATATAAAACTATAGTTTTCACGGTTAATTAAGTGGCTAAGGTTTTTTAACATAAAGGCGACAGCAAAAGATCTGTAAGAAATTAAAAAAAAAAACTAAAATTGATAAGCAAAACAATCTGTCTATGGTATATTTTTACTTCCTTATCTATTTGACGATCCATATCGCTGAATCGACTAAAATTTATTGATTTTTCTATTGTGTCTGCTAATTAACGCTCAAGGGGATAAATGCCCTACACAAAGTGACCATTATATCAGCGATAACCAGTGATAACGTTTGTCAAAAGGCCCACAATTTATGGAGTTGACAGACGCTACCGAAATGTATCGTGGCCAATCTCAAATACTGAGTTTTCGAAAATCGTTTTAAGGTGTGTATAGACTAGAGCATTTATTTGTAACAGAACATCGAGCATTCGCTGTTTATAAATTTACTCGAACCACACTTCGAAGAGGACGCGCGATGTTTTGTTACAAACTGATTTTAAAAAACCAGCCAAGTGCGAGTCAGAACTGCTCACGAATGGTTCCGTACCATTACCGCAAAAAATGGCAAAAAAACACGTTTGTTGTGTGGGATAGTATTTGTTGTTATAGCGTCAACAGAAATACATCATCTGTGAAAATTTCAACTGTCTAGCTATCACGGTTCATGAGATACAGCCTGGTGACAGACAGATAGACAGACGGACCGTGGAGTCTTAGTAATAGGGTACATTTTTACCCTTTGAATACGGAACCCTAAAAACCAACGAGCATATTGGTGTAACACTTCATCGAGCAAAGACACGAGCGCGGATGACGTAGAGAGAGGTCAATAATGAACAAAGAATGAAATGTTACAGGTGAATGCTCACTCACCGCGAGCCGAATTCAGCTTCGAACATTCGCAACAACTTTATAATTTTATATTACATGGAAATGCTTTAGGAAACTGAGCATTTGTCTGTATTGTACCATTCGTAAGAACGTTACATTACATTGTAATGCTCGCGAAAATGGTCTAGTTTATACTCACCTTTAATGATAGAACGGGAATTTCCCCCTTTTTCTGAATGAAGTATTTGAAGTTGAGTATTTGTCAAACTTTATTTACTTAACTCAAAATACTCAATTTAGAAACCCGGCCTTTGTTTAGAGCCCAAGTTTACTATGACATTATTTTGCAACTTATGTGTGAAGTCATTACATGTAACATCAAAGCTAATACTCTTTACAATTTTAAATTAAAATTGCATTCTCTAACGTAACTAATGTATTTAAAAGTCACGGTTTCGATTCTGCGTGGTCATCATGACCCGACCGACTTCGACGACGCAAAGTCACGGTACTGAAAGTCACCTTGGTTAGGCAGATTGAAGGTTTAATATCTTTGTAGTTTGGTGGCTAATTGGAACATTTCTTTTAAGGTTCCCCTAGTCGATGCACGAACTATTTTGTGCGCTAGGTTAAAATGCATGGTATCTGATGCGACAACACGAGCGAAAGAGATAGATGCTGTGATGAGCAGTAAGAAGCTAATTCGCGTACGAATACATACTTTTACAAATTTGTAAAGAAATGGATGATGATTTAGGATGAAAACGGCCGCGTGAAATTTTATAAACAGACATTTGGGTGAGTGGATACATACATAAACTCACGCCTTTTTCCCATGGGGGTAGGCAGAAACTATAGAACGTCATCTGCTACGATCCTTACATACTTCTTTTGCTTCACAGGTGAATGGATATCATGAAAAAACTACTAAATACATCTATTCAAAATAAATTTGCATTGTTGAACTATTAATCTATCCCTGTATGGTGACTGTTTTGCAATTTTCCTTCTTCTTATGTTATTTATTTGCGCCCAAAGATGCGTTAAAATTAGTGTTGTAATATGGAAATTTCGACGCTCATAACTTTCAAATATATATTTTTTTACTGTTTTGTTGCCATATAGGGCTAGAAAATGATGAGACTTTATTTTGAACGTATACCGTATAAAAAACCTTTTTTGCAAAAAAAAACTACCGACTTCCAAATACACAACTACAAAGTGTAAAATAACTTTATTTTTTGAAGTCGGTGTCTTTCCTAGGTACCATTTTTTTTTTGCGATAAGGACACCGACTTCAAAAAATAAAGTTTTTTTACACTATGTAGTGTTTTTATTTGGAAGTCGGTAGTATTTCTTTGCAAAAAAGGTTTTTTATTTTTCACTTTTTAGTTGTACCCACTTAATAAGGTAACTATAACGCCAGAATAGATTTCATGAAACTTGAACATAACCGATGAAATGAGAGATCTGCGTAAGAGCGTACTGGCGTGATGTTATGTTATGAAATGGTATAAAAAATAAACAGACATGCGATTGCAGCAATCCCTAGACTTTTGCCGTTATTTATTGAAGAGTTCTGTTGTATATCTCCGAAGTTCTTCATCAGATCTTCACCAAATTACAATGGGACCAATTTCGAAACATACTTCTTCAAACAAAAAAAGATTTTTTGAAATCGGTCCACAATTGACGGAGATATCGGTGAACATACACAAAAAAAAAAAACAAACATAATGTTGGAAGTCTGTTAAAAATAGTGGAGTAATCGCCAGACTACGTTTCTATGGAAGAATGATTGACTAGTGCAACCTTAAGGTTTTTATTCCCCTTAAAGCCTTCTGTGTCATAAGTCATTCGTCAATGACATTTTGCGCCAGTTTTAGACAGTAGAGTTGTCTCTAAACATAACATCACAATTATTTGTATAGTATAATAAAAATACCTATAGATTCACAAGTTGTTTCCCATTTTCCTTGGATGTTATTTCATAGCCGACTTGCTTGAAATGGACTTTTAAGGAAAACACTTCTGATTTTTTCGACAAGTCCATTTCTAAACGTCCAATTTATGAAACACGTGGAAAATCCAAAAATAAATTACTGGACTAGCTAAAATATTTCCAAATACTGGTTCTTCGAAGCAAACAACGTGGTGATGGAAGTGAATTTGCATTGTAGTGGGACAATGCTAGGATTCGAAACGTACTAGGTTTTTTTAGATCAACATTGAGAAAAGGCCAAGAGTCCGCACTGTTTTCGACTTCTATGGCCATATCACCCGCAAGCTTGGTGATAACCTTCTGAAGGTATTTGTCACTGGCAAAGTCGAGGAGGAACAACCTAGAGGAAGAAGTCTTTTACGCTGGTCAGGCCAAATCGCACCTCCTTGAATATGAAACCCTCAGAAGCTTTTGTTAACCATCATGTGGTCACGACCCACGACCATTGGGGAATCGACGCAAGGAGGAAGGGGGAGCTTTTCAGGAACTGTTATTTTTTTAGAATGAAAAATGTCACTTGATAATAGTGTACCTAGCTTACTACCAAAGAAAATCTCCTGCAAGCTAATAAACAATTTAACCTTTTTACCCGACTGCCGAAGGAGGGTAATGTGTTTTCAGTCTTTGTATGTATGTATGTTTGTTCCTATATGGCGTTCTAGAGACCAAACGCGTTAGCCGATTTTGATGATTCTTACCTCAATCAATTCGTATTAACCTTGCGAGTATCACTTAAGACATGACAGTATTCAAAGTTCACCACAGCGACCACCACACGCCATATTAAGCTTATTAATTATAAGGTTTTGGTCAGCCGCCATCTTGCGAATATATCTAACTGTCCTCCGACTGCATACCAAAATTGTCTTCTTGTTTACTTCTTTTTAGTTCGCTTCTTAAGCAGTCGGGTTTTTGGTTATTTAAATTTTTTTTTTTTACTAAAACATTAGTTAAGATTGAAAAGAAACTCAGCCCTAACAAAATTAATTTGTATAAACCCATTTGAATATTATGTCAGCGCTGCTGTGTCGTCACCGTGACCCAACTACGAATGGCGGCAAGTCACGTAACTAAACAGTAGTCCAAAGTTAAATCGATACTGTAATACTTATTGTCCTACATATTTAATGGTGTAAACTTGTTAGCAATTTGTGTCTTTGATTTGAGTATTTAACCTCTAGTCTATTAGGGTTATTGCTAACGACCTGTGTTTGTATTAGCAGCTTTTACTGCGCTCCTTATGTGCCATCCACCAACCCGCACTGGGCCCGCGTGGTAGATTTAGACCCTTTTCCTCTCACAGAGAGGAGGCCTGTATCCCAGCAGTGGGAATATTAAAAGGCTGATAAAGATGATGACATGGCGATAGTGTAGCATCCTATTTGTTTTTTTTTTTTGTAAGGGAATTCATCTAATGACTTCTTTCGCTCTAGGTGAAGCGGGAGGGAGTGTCAGACTTTACTGACTAAAGCCCACCCATATTCCTTCAGTTGCTTGAGCCAGGGCCTCGGTAACTCTTATTCAAATTTATCCGCGACCCAGACAGGCATCGGTCCTAGTGGACCCCGTCAGTTTTACTGATAAATCTTTAGGGCGCGCGTGGAACAGGACGCGCCGTCGACTAGGGCCTGGTTCTTCTCGGATGGCGAGCTACCCGTTACTCGCCGTCCGCAAGCCCGCGCCTATGTCCGGTGGCCGGGCATTGCTTGCGACTCCCGACGCCCAGGGCATCTCCAGCGGTGGCTTGGGGCGTGTGGGCGTCTCCGTTGCGTCTCACTCACGCGTTCCGCCTCCTTGCTTTTTCACTAGCATTACTGCTTCGCAGAAGAAGGTAACAGCTTCCCATGCCTCCTCGCCCCGTACCATGGCCTGAACCAGGGCCAGACGCGAGAGGTCGCCACCGCCGATCGCCTCCACGATAACACGGCGTTGCTTCACCCAAGCTGAGCAGACCTCCACCGTGTCCTCCGGGCGATCCACACAACGATGACACCCGAGCCTTTCCTCCCGCCTTATCCTGAACAAGAACCTCCCGAAACAGCCGTGTCCGGTGAGCACCTGCGTCATGCGGAAGGTAAGGACGCCGTAACACCTCTCAAGCCACTCCTCAAAGAGGGACCTTATCGCCGCAATTGTGGCGTGCCCAGCGCTGGGGATAATGTAGCATCCCAAAGAACTAATGGTGAAAAATTTAATAATCGTATCAGGCATTTCAGAAATTACGTCCTTCAAACAAAGAATTCTTCATTATAATATTAGTTTTGATTACTATATGCTTAATTAAAACATCAATCTGTTTCTGTCAATCTCGAATAATTAACAATTGTGTTTGGAATAACTAAATTTAGTTAACTGTCGAAACATAGCCTGCCTCTAATGGCAATTATGTTTAGCAATAATTGAACTTATTGAGCTGTCAATCAACCTTTCAAAATACGTAGTAGATCTTGTGATCACATTGTTATCATCATCATCATATCAGCCGAAAGACGTCCCCTTGTTGAAATAGGCCTCCCCCAAGCGTTGACACATTTACCGGTTCCGTGCGTCCCGCTACGAACGGATCGCCACAACCTTCACCAGGTCATCGCTCCACCTGGTGGGAGGCCTTCCAGCGCAACGTTTTCCTGTTTGCGGTCGCCACTATAGAACTTTTCTGCCCCATTGGCCATCTGATCTGCGAGCAAAGTGCCCTGCCCACTGCCACTTAAGTTTGGCAATTCTTCGGATGACAATGTAATATTGAGAAAGTTATTAGAATTGACGCTTTTGTAGCACTGTGATAATGGGTATCAATAAGCTCGTGGCGCACTATAGTTTGTGATCAACTCCAATACAGATCCTTGATTATATACCCACTGCAAACATTCAATCTCACTGCTACCGTGACTTGAAAGATTCATTTGATTAGAGCAAGCAAATAAAACATTTGCCTCAATAGAAGTGCAAATAGCAATCAGGGCGAAGCTAATTATAACTTACAATGTTCAAATGTCAATTAATTATAATGTTTGCTGCTGCCTCTGTGTGGACTTTCCAAAACTGCAGGTGATCTTTCCAGGGTCAAAACAAAAATACCAAATGTCCTTGAGTTAACATACGCCTCAAATCATAAGTTAATTTTAAATAAAATTAAATAAAAATTTGAGCATAAAACTTTTTTTCTTATTCTTCTCAGCAAAATCTATCATTTGATACCCATATCATGGCACTGCACAAAATAGTCCGCCATCTTAGGCCGTCCGCCATATTGGATTTACAGTGGCGTCACTTGGTTAACGATGCATTGCCATCCAAACTAAACGTGTATGCAAAATGTAATCTAAATCGGAGGAGGATAACTGCTTTAAAATTCAGTTGCAAGATTTGACCCAAACACAGTTACATACATAAATACATACATTCATTGAAAGTTAAATAAAAGTTTGTAAAATAGGTAAGAAATAGTATAACGTGGACAGACAACAGGCAATACAGATTAACAAAACGCACCCCCGGTGCGACACTGTCACTTTTGCAAAAAATGCAAAAATGAGTTAAATATCTAAAAATGATCCTAAAGCACCCCTTTACTTGGTGCGATAACGTTACTTTTGTAGTACGCATAGTTTCCGAATGAGGGCGTGAGTGTCATTGCCGTTTTGGCGCGAATCACGCGTCGCTGGGAGCAACATCGTTTTATTGGTCAGTTGTGCGCGGTCCCCCCGCCAGTGCAAATGCGTCTTGGAGCTACACTGTTACTAAGGTAATTGTGACATAATATTTTTTTGATTCTGGAGCAATAGTGACCTAAGATACAGTTGTGACATTATTTCCCCAATATTTAAATATCTTTAAATGTTTAGTTTTGTACTACAATGACCTTTGTTGATAAATGACTTTGTTTCTCCAATCCTTGCGTTTTTAAATAAATGTGCCACATAATTCATAAAAATCACCTGGTCTCAAACTAAGGTTTTTCTTTATACTTAGTTTCGTATATTTATTTATTAAAGCTCGAATTAGTTTTGGGTTAACTAACTGTGGTGATTGTATGAACAATTTATTTATTTTGATCTTTTTTACTTATTTTCAGTTGTTTCTTGAATTAAATAAGATGCTGTCTCGGGGAAAAAAACTGGTATTACTGACACATCTAACATCATCCATTGAAAGAAATGAACCCGTCGAATCTTCAGTCCCACCTTCTGAAATCAATCAAGATGGCAGTAACTCTGTTTTACCAACTGTATACTCCCCACCTAGTAATGCTGTTATTGACTACGAATTGAAAACGAATTCAGTAGAAGAACAAGAATCTGGATGTCCAACTGGTGACTACTCTGGTACCGATTCAGGTGACGATTTCAAGCCGATTTCTAGTTCGTCTTCATCCTCAAATAGTTCCTCCAGTTCAAGTAGTTCATCTAGTGATAGTAGCTCTGAGAATGAGGCTGTTGATGACCAAGAACCAACATCATCACCAAAGAAAAGGGGTAGAAAACGTACTCGTAATCCTAATAGCTGGAAAAAAAATATAGCAAAAAAATTAAGGAATTCCGGTAATGAATATCGATCAATTAAAACTGGCAAAACAGTTCAGGCTAGAAAAATTGGTCCCTCTTGTTCAAATAAGTGTCGGTTGGCTTGCTCATCTAATTTTACCCAAGAAAAACGAATTCAAATTTTCAATTCTTATTGGGAGCTAGGCAGCATAGAAAGACACCGTGATTTTTTGAATTCCTGCATCAGACCACTCGAAATTGCAAGCCGGCGTATTAACACGAATCGTCGGTACCCGAGACAAGGTAACTCTGCATTTTATTTACTCAATGATGGTCGGTCAGTCCGAGTTTGCAAATCATTTTTAATCAACACCTTAGGTATTTCACCAAGAACTATAAGAACTGTCATTGATGCTAAAAAACTCAGTGACGGTATCATTCCCGAAGACCAACGAGGCAAACACGGGAAGCATTGCAAATTGGACAATGAAATGATAAAAGCCGTCAAAGACCACATTGAATCTATTCCGAAAGTAGAAAGCCACTATCTGAGGGCAAACACAAGTAGGCTTTTTATTGACGGTGGCTTGACCATTGCAGAATTGCACAGAAACTATAAGGAAGTACAGATACAAAATAATAAGCCAGCTGTTAATTACGATGCCTATCAGCGCATTTTTAATCATGATTATAATATTGGCTTTTTTAGGCCGAAGAAAGACCTTTGTGACCAATGCGTTGCATACGAAAATGCACCAGAACAAGAAAAAGTTAAATTATACGACAGCTACAAGGTTCACCAAGAAGAAAAGAGCTTGAGTAGGATTGAAAAAGATACAGACATGAAAGAATGTCAAGATCCTCAAAGCACAAAGATCGTATGTACTTACGACTTACAAGCTGTCTTGCCATGTCCTTTAGGAAATTCATCAGCTTTTTTTTATAAATCTAGGCTAAATTGCTACAATTTTACTATTTCCAATGCAAAATATAAAGAAACTACATGCTATTTTTGGCATGAAGGCTTAGGCAACAGGGGATCTATAGAAATAGGATCTTGTGTGTACTCATATTTGTTAGAAGTTGCTAATAAGTATCCTGGCTGTGACGTAATTTTTTATTCCGATAATTGCTGCGGGCAGCAAAAAAACCGATTCGTATTCGCAATGTACCATTTCGCAGTTACAAAATTAAACATAAATTCTATACAACATAACTTTTTGATACGTGGGCACACACAAAACGAAGGCGACACTGCGCATTCAGTGATCGAAAAAGCCATCACTAGAGCCAAAAAATCTGGGCCCATCTATATTCCTGAACAATACATATCCATAATACGAGGAGCGAAGAAGACAGGGAAACCATTTTTGGTGAGAGAAATGAACTACAGTGATTTCTTCGATCTTAAGGCTTTGACAGATAACATAAACTTTAATATAAGCAAAAATATTAACGGGGATGCAATTAAAATTGGCGAGATTATGAGTATTAAGTTTACTAAAAATTGCGCCAATTATCAATATCGAACAACCTATAAGACTGAAAACTGGGAGGAGGCCAAAGCTATAATAGAACCAAATAGAAATAACTTACGTCGAAGTCGAGGCAATGTTACAAGCATTAACGAGGTCGTTTTGCAACCAGCGTATACCTCGAAGATTCCTATTACAGAACGCAAGAAGCGCGACCTTTTGAGTTTGGTAGAGACAAACATAGTACCAAGATACTATGAAAAGTTCTTTAGAGATCTCATTTAATTTTATGAAACTATTAAATATTATACGTGTTGAAAACGAATTCAATATTTTGTTATGTTACAAATTTATGTATGATTGATGTTATTGTTTTGAAGAATTTAGTAAGTGATTTCTAATACTACACTGATAAGAATTATTAAAGGTAAAGGTGATTAACTCGCTGTGATGTCATAATTATTATAAGTCTGATTAAACTAAGAATTCAGATAGTAACTAGATCTAGGAACATTGGTTCTGAACCCAAAGTTATTTTTAATTTTAATTGTAAGTAAATATTAAATTAAGTTGTAACCGACTCGAAAGGGTATACGTACTTACGTAAAATTCTCTTTATTCCTAATAAGATTGCTGATTGTTGATTGAAAGACTTTCTTACACTATTTACTTTTCAATTTTTTATTCTTTTTGTACTACACTTATGTAGAAATGTTAAGAAGTACAAAGTTTCTTATGTTTATTTTGAAGTTTTGACTTATTTTATTTCTTTCGTTAATAACAGTGGGTATTTATGATTTAAAATAAAACTTAGTAAACAATTTGTTCTTGTTTTCTTTTTAACTCATTGTGACATAACTACAGTTATAATTTTTCGTTAGAGCCACAACGTCACTTCTGAGGGGGTTGGAAGGCTTAAATAATGATATAGTATATTTTTTACAATATAAAGTGATTAATATTTATCCAAAAGTAAAGTTAAAAGTTGACGTTGTAGTATAAGCTGTTCATCTCATCTATATATTCTTATGTCATTGTTTTGTGAGGGTTCAAAGTTTTAAATGCTTCTCCTGAAAAACTACATTTTTGCATAAGTGACAGTGTCGCACCGGGGGTGCGATTAAAGTTGAGATGACATGAGTGGCTTAAAATAACAGCTATAATATTTTCCAAAGTATTATGGGCCAATAAACCCAAACAAGACAGCAAGTCTGAATCATGAGGATCGCTGTACGATTTCCAATAGCTCTACTGGACAATCAACTTCACAAAGAGCTCTAACTAATATAACTTTTTCCAATCCAAACAAAACACTATCACAAATTGTTGTAGTTTCAAAATATTTTCTTGACTTAACAACATACAATATATTTAACATTTTAAACTCAGCGTGCAGCATGGCACCCCTGTCGCCGTGACCCGGACGACTTTGAACAGCGTGGAGTCACGACACTGTAAAGAATCGCTCAAATCGATACTCAAATAAAAATATACCAGGCTACTGCTAAGTGTGAGCTATTTTCATGCAAAGATTTTGAGACTAGAGTTCTTGTTTGTAGCACTTTTATGACATGGATCTAGATTGTAGAGATATTGTCGAGAGCCTCAGTAATTTGTTAGTTAAATAGTATATTATAGTTTTCTCTAAACCGACTGCCTATCAGTTTAATAACTCGCACTAAGGCCTAGTGGGAATTATTAAACGAACTCGTTTACGTAAACTTCAATTTGTCCGCTCGGAGAAGAAGGGGTCGTGGAGGCAACCCCTTCGACGCCTAAAACGCCGTAACCCCGTCTGCATCATAGGCAGGCGGGACTCCGGGGTCATGGGCGGCCAGATTGGGGACTCTGTCCGCCCAGCAGGTGACTTCAGATAAGAAGGTGGCACACACAGTGGTCACGTACAGCCGTGCACAGCGAGGCTCAGGGTCCTCGCAGTCTCCCCAGGGATGTGCCCTAACAGACGTTGCACAGAGGGGGTTCAGGTTGGTCTTTTGAGAGGTAACGAGGCCTCTTCCATGTGGTGATGGTAATCACCGGGGTGGTTTTAGTAAGGTAAAATATCTACAGTCCCTGGTTTTTCCCCCAAAGGTCCAGGCAACCTTTGAAGGATACCCCCGAAAATAAAAAAATTAACAACAAAAACCAAGTAAGCGTCTTCGTTTGGTCATGGATCGTCACAGATTGGTTGCGGTTTTGCTCCATCTCAACTTTTCGTGACACTGCGTGTACATTCAGTGAAGGAGTATCGCTGGCAGAATGTGATTCCTCTAGACTACTAAAGCCACATATAGGCACTTGTAATGGTTAGTTAGAACGTCTGACAAAGAGTCTTACCACGATATATCGTGTAAACCAATAACTAGGCCATGGAGGTCAAAAGGGCATTCGCTCCACTGAAGAAAGTCTTTGATGACGAATTGCAAACAAGAAGGCTTCCAGCCTAGTGGTTACTACCTCATACAGACATATGCAATAACAGAAGGGTCACAGGTACGTACGTTGCCAAACCAGAGACAAAGCAGAAATGTGCCTGTAATTACTCTGGCACCCTTATATTTCAAACCGGAACACAGCAGACAGATATTGTATAGGCTAGGCACATTTAAAATACTCGAAGCACCCGTTGGACTGAAAACCGACCCCAATATACATAGTAGATCAAGGGCCAGGCAGGTGATGAGTTGCTAACAACCAGTTCTGCAATCTGAAGGTTAGTGGCCAGCGCCACACCCATCTGCAGTTTCAAAAGCATCAAAAGTCCTTTGTCTGACGTGAGTCAAAGCAGAAATGTGTCTTGTGCCTGTAATTACTCCGGCACCCTTATATAGGGTGTCTCAGAATGTTTTTCGTTATTAATACTTAAAAAAAGGCACTAGAATTGGTTCAAACTCGGTTTATTTATTGTTAAATTAAAGAGCGCTTTTAAAATCAGTTTATAAAAAATAATATTTAGTAAATGCGCACTCTGCACTTTCTCTGTTACTGGAGTTTATAACAGGTGGCTGTACCCCCTGCTCATTAGTTAGGATATAAATCTGTATCCTAGTTTCGTGACAAACTTACTCATAATCACTATTGCCATCAACTGGGCACAAGTCCAGAATGGAAAAGCCAAATACTTTACCCGATCTGGGTATCCAACCCAGGACCTCATGTTCAGCGGAAGCACTTACGACCAACGAAGCAAACTATAAGATATTATAAGATGTAATACTTGTTTGTTTGACCGTCCCAGTCCTTATGGTTGCCCTAGTCGACGGCACGAACTATTTTGTGCGCGGTGTTAAAATGCATGCTATCTCATCAGACAACACGTGCGAAAGAGATAGATGCTGTGATGAGCAGTAAGAAGCTAGTTCGCGTACGATTACACTTTTGCAAATTTGTAGCGAAATGGTTGATTATTTAGGACAAATACGAGCGCGAGAAATTTTATAAACAGACCTTTGGGAGTATAGATATCATGAAAACACTACTAAATGTATATGTTCAAAATAAAATTATTTGCATTGTTGTACTATACAATACAATCTATCCCTGAATGGTGACTGTTTTGCAATATTTCTTCTTTATGGTATTTATTTGCACCCAAAGATGCGTTAAAAATTGTGTTCAAATATGGAACTTTCGACGCTTATAACTTTCAAATATATTTTTTGTTGCCATACAGGGCTAGATAATGATGAGACAAATTGATATTTTTTTTTTATTTTGAACGTAAACCGTCAAACAGTGGAGTAATCGAAAGACTACATTTGTATGGAATAATAACCGACTGCTACCTTAAGGCCACCTGCCAACCCCTCCGCCTTACCTTGTCACGTGTATTTTATAATTGAAATATATTTTTAATATGTGAATACAATAGGTATATAATATCAATGAAGATTTTGATGAGATGTTTCGTTCATTGTCGAATCAACGGCGTTAAGACAAAGCGCGGCATATATGATTAAACTAGCTGTGCCCGCGGCTTTGCTCCCTAACCCTACCCTACTTACTTTCCTACCTACCCTACTTACCTTCCTGCCTACCCTTCCTACCTACCATTTTTCTCATCATCATCATTCTTTCGTGGATAAACTTAACGCCGCCATTCAGAAAATTACTTTAAACGCAGAATGCCATATATCGAATATGGAGTTAAACTGTCCGAGTATCTGAATTTCGTGTGTTGTGATAATTTTACTTATCGAGCACTTTAAATTCATCTAACTTTAGATAGAAATAAAGAAAAACGTTTATTTGCGCCAGGCACGTCACATATCATAAAAAAAAAAACAAAGAGTGAACCGATTGCGATGAACTTAAAACTAAGTAATACTTCAAGTTACGCACAATTTTTATGTATAAAAGTTATCTACATTTTACGTGAAGCATGCACAAATAAACAGACAAACAAACAAAATATGCAACAAATGGGTTCTGTTGGTTATCCTTTAAGACACTGGCTATTTTTTTTGGAAATATTTCCGATGTACAAAAACGACTTCTCCACAGATTTATTATATGTACTCGTACTGTTAGATACTCAAGTAACACAAGTAAATTATATTGTACTGTTTACATAAGGGCCACACACAATAGGTCGGCGGTTGGATCCGAACCGCGGACCGCCATTTGCTGAATTTGTGCATAAAATTGTACCACAACTAAATTAAACTTCGAGTATATGACATTCACTTCACTCGTACTACCTTACTATATAGCTTATTTCAGCATAAGCTATTCTCATATTACTACACTACGAGAAAAGAAGATAAAACATTAAACGGAACAGACAAGAGAGGACGATAAAATGACCATTTTAAACCTAAAAGACATGCACCATTATTAGTTATATTTCTCCAATAAGAGTTGTCCACTTTTATGGATAAGACCGTAGATATCCATACAGACATCCTAATGGTCTTCCTTATAGCGCATAATGTTTTATGGTCAGTCCCCGTGCTAAACTTTATGTGTATGTTATGACCTATAATTATTGACCAGTTTCATCATATTATTATGGGTTATATAGGATACTAGCTGCTGCCTGCGACTTAGTCTGCCTAGCATTACTACTTCCAATCGCCTTTTTTAGGGTTCCGTACCCAAGGGGTGAAAACGGGACCCTATTACTAAGATTCCACTGTCTTTCTGTCACCAGGCTGTATCTCATTAATTGTGATAGCTAGACAGTTGGCATTTTCACAGATGATGTATTTCTGTTGCCGCTATAACAACAAATACTAAAAATCCCCATACAACAAACGTGTTTGTTTAACGGTTTCTGCGATAATAGTACAGAACCCTTCGTGCGCGAGTCCGACTCGCACTTGGCCAGGGATGATTTCCCGGATAAAAATTTATTCTATGTCCTTCCAAGGATCTTAAACTATATCCATAGCAAAAGTCATGTAAATCGATTGAGCTCTTTAAACGTGAAGGTAACAGATAAACAGACTGACAGACAGAGTTACTTTCGCTTCCTTATCCTTACATAGTATAAAACAAAGTCGCTTCCCGCTATCTATCCCTATGTATGCTTAGATCTTTAAAACTGCGCAACGGATTTTGATGCGGTTTTTTTGTAATGGATAAAGTGATTCAAGGGGCAGGTTTATATATTATAATACACGCAGGCAAAGCCGCTGGCAGAAGCTAGTTTATAATATTAGGATAGTATGGATTCGTAATTTTCTTTGAGGATCTGGATAAGTGTACTGTTAAGATCTAAGTCGGATGAAATATCTTCTCTTTGACAATTTATTTAATGAAATTCTTAAATCAATTTGTTTATTAATTTACTGACCGACAACGCAGTCTGAAGATGGTGAGCATTAAGGTAAAAGGTAAGGTTTTATTTTTTATTTTAAAAGATTAACATTATCATTATGGTTGCCAAACAAATCAGTGATTATAGTCAACTAGCTTGCTTCTGCCAGCGGTTTCGCCCGCGTGAATGTCGAAAATTATCCCGAGTGAACATATTCCGGCATAAAAAGTATCATATGTGCTATTCCAGACCATAATCTATTTCTGTGCCAAATTTCATCCAGATCCGTTCAGCCGTTTGAAAGTGAAGAAGTAACAAACACTCACAAACTTTCGCCCTTAGTGTATTGTGATACATATTAGTGGGGAAAACACTGCCCAATTTTCAAGCATACTCGGGCATACTAGTGTGACCTAACCAAGCCATGCGTTTTTAACCAACAGAAAGCATTCACAGAACAAAGGACCTCTTTATTCTCTATTCTTCCCCTTTTACGTCATAAACCGAGGGGGCAGGCAATGGCCAATTTTTACCAAGAGCACATCCACAAGAGAAAATCAAGTAATTTAAAAACAAACGACTCTTTTGAATACAGAACCCGAAACGAGATTAATCATGAAACTGCACTGAAACGATAAATATTACGAAAGAGTATTGATAATATTTGCCAAAGATTTAAGTTTACAGTAGGTGCTCGAGTTTTTATTACATTGCCCTGATTCAGCATTCGCTCCGCTTTCAGAAAATTCAGTATTTATTATTATAATTTGGAGAAAACTTGGCTCTTTTATCTCGAATTGGATCAAAGGGAACAGACAGACCAACTACTTTTTTCCAGTAAAATAAAGCTACGCAGCTTTTTCTATAGGTGTCGTAAACCAGAATTGTTAAAGTTAAAAGAAGCCATGTTGGTCTTTATGCTGACTCCATAGAAATGATTTTGTGAATGCCTAATACCAAACAGTTAATAATAAAAATATCTATATTGCTGGACAAAAAAGACCTTTGTCAAGTAATAATTTATTTGGAAAAAAGTACAGAATTACAGGTGACACTCAATTGGTGCGATACAAAAAACTGTAAAAAAAAATATAGGCATAAAACGACACCGACTTCCAAATAAAAACGCTACAAAGTGAAAAATAACTTCGATTCGTAGTGTTTTTATTTGGAAGTCGGTTGTTTTTTTTTTAAGTTTTTATTTTTCACTTTTTAGTTTTGGTACAAACCTATATATGCCCACAGTTATGCCAGAATAGATTACCCGAATAAAATGAAACTTTAACACAACCGGTGAAATTAGAGTGTACCAGGGTAAACTGGTACACATCTTAGTACCCTGTAGAGCGTACCGGCGTTGTGTTATATTATGAAATGGTTTAAACAATAAACAGACATGCGATTGCAGCTATCCCGAGAGATTTGCCGTCATTTATTAAAGAGTTCTGTTGTATATCTCCGAAGTTCTTCATAAGATCTTGATCTAATTTAAATGGGAACCACCACATGAGAAGCAACAGCTTTCAAATAAAAAAATATCATCAAAATCGGTTCACATAGTAAAAAGTTTTGAGGTAATATAAATTAAAAAAAAACAGTCGAATAGAGAACCACCTCCTTTTTGAAATCGGTTAATCGGGAATACACGATCAAAGACCTGTGTTATAGGCCACGTCAACCGGTGCTGTGCCTCTTGCATCCAGCAATCTTCTGCGACCCCCACAAATCATCGGGCCACCTTGTGGGGGGCACGCTGAATACACAGCGTTGGACAGCAGACACTCCAGATTTTTCAGTCCCATCCGCCATCCAAAAACATTATACCTCAATCTAAAATAATAGACCATATAACTCAAAAATAACCCCAGCATTATTTCTTACAGCAGTCCTATAAACATTCCAACTCAACCCTTAAAACTGAAACGCAAACGCGAACCCAAAACGCAGACTTAAAACGTGAACGCAATAAAAAATAATCAGAAGCCAAATTCAAATGAATGAGAAGCCGAGGCGAGGTCTCACGGGCGGCGACTAGAGGGAAGCATAATTGAATTATTTCGTTAACGTAATGAAACTGGATCCTGAGACGATTCCGAGGGTAGATGCATAAAGAATTTTATCGCGACCGACGCGCCACGGATCAGTTTGAATCGCATTACTGGATGTGACTTGGTAAAAGGGGTAATTTTTGGGTTTTGTTTTTTTTTTGGGCAACAATTTTGTAGGGTTTCGTACCCAAAGGGTAAAAACGGGACTCTATTACTAAGACTCCGCGATCCGTCTATCTGTCTGTCCGTCTGTCAACAGCCTGTATCTAATGAACCGTGATAGCTAGATAGTTGAAAATTTCACAGATGATGTATTTCTGCTGCCGCTATATTAAAAAATCCTAAAAACAGAATAAAATAAATATTCAAGTGGGGCTCCCATGCAACAAACGTGATTTTTTTGCCGTTCTTTTGCGATAATGGTACGGCACCCTTCGTGTACGATTTCGACTCGCACTTAGCCGGTTTTTTTCTCTTTGGTTTATTATGTAAAAGAAAATGTGCTTCAGTTTCACATTTTAGAATAATTTTATAAGTCAGTCAATATTTTTCCCGCGTACCCTTTTTGCATGTTAGTTATTTGTAACAATTAGATGGAAGCAATCAGAAAATAATGTTGTTTTGTGACCGTAAAAAAACATTTTACTTATATTAATTAAATTTCTTATTACCACTTTTGCATAAAACAATATATATACTTTTCAAAATCTAGAGGTTACCTTTCTAAGTCAAAAGAAACATTAATAATGACTACCTAACCAAGGCAATACATTAAAGCAGTCTACTATCTTTAGAAATAAAATCTATAGAAAATAGTCCATTAGCAACAACAAATAAAAAGTATTTTATTACGAAATAATGACGTACTGCCGCGACCAAACATCAAAACAGAATAAATAGCAAAATAACTATTACTGACCCTCGTTACATTATTTCTTAGACTTAGAATGTAACGACAAAAAACTATACGAACGATATTTGTCGAGTCGAAAGTCTGGCCTTTTTTCAGATCAGAAGCTTTTACAAATACTGTTAATATATCTGTCTACTTCAATTTATTTGCCAAAACCCCTTGGGTCCTGTTGAAAGACCGTTTTGTGTTTGATCCAGTTTACATTTTCTTTAGGCCGTGTAGTTTGATTTTTGATAAATGTGATTGTTTACGATGGCTTCTAAACTTAAGAAATATATAAGTAAATATGAAGAACTTTCATACAAAGCTTGGTTTATTTAATACACACTAAATTCTCCCAATTGCCAATAAAATCTTAGTTATTATATTCATTACAAAAAACAATTGTGCAAAATCAAGCGATTTAGGCAGTGCATTTTCTGTCAGTGGATTTCATATTTTTATTATGTTGGTAATAAAGAAGACAGTCAATTTCATTACAAGTATGAATCTTAGTACCCATATCATCCATCTTCAGCTTTTAAGAGGAAATATGGGCAGACTGAATATCCTTAGTAAAAAGTCATTATTCGAGGATTGGTCGTGTATTTCGTCCTCCAATCATCATCATCTTCCTACCCTTGTCCCATGATACTTGGGGTCGGCGCAACACGTTTTCTTCTTCCATACCGTCCTGCCCCAAGTCACGCCATCACTGACTCCCTTTTCTTTCATATCACTCCTCACACAGTCCATCCATCTTTTCTTCGGCCTTCCTCTCCCTATCTTGCCATCCACATCTATATTCATAACTCTTTTTAGTAACATGCGTTTCATCCCTCCTCATCACATGACCGAAACCAGGACAAACGGTTTCCTCCTCCAATATTGGACGAAAGATATATTCTATGCCCCTATGTTTTCCTTTTTGTATGATACATTATCTTTAAAAGCACTAGAACACTCAAAACAATGCTCAAAAATGAACTACAATAGAGGCTTAGTGTACAAATTTGATAAATATAAATGAAAAAAGAAAAACATAGTATATATCTTATTTTTCCAGTTTATGGAATATCTTTTAAATTGGTCGAATAATGGAAGAGAAAATAGACGAGAGCCTATCCTCAAATTAAGACATTTTACTTAGGAAATTCAATCTGAGCTCTCTGCCCATATTTCCTTTTAAATATAAGTTAAAAAAATACTGTATTGTTTTGATATGTTAGATGGATGTGTATTAATAACTCCATTAACCAACATACAATAATCAAGTAAATAATTTACTTCCCCAATCACGAACCCACCACCAAAGAATATCACATGACAATACAAACCTCGGTGCTTAATTTTGACGAGAGCAATTAAAATAGCTTTGATTAATATTAATTACTAGAATCAAAGGTATCGGATACATCCTCAAATTAATTATGACGAATATTAATGTGGTTTCGATAATATTGTATCACAAAGGATAAATTACCTCCGTCATATTTAAGTACATCGTTGGTCTAGCGGTCACAAGTGATACTCCTGCGCATGAGGCCCTGGATTTGATTCCCGGGTCGGGAAAAGTTGGTTATTGGGTTTTTACCCGAATGTGGGAGGGTAATGTTTTTCAAGCGTATGTATGTATGTATGTCCATTTCTATATCTCACTCTACAGCCCAAACGGATTGACGGATTATGTCATATGAGGTGTCGTTGGATTTGTCTCAAATTTGGGAGTGACATAGGCTATATATATATTTTTAAATAGAGCCCCCCTTAAAGAAAAGGGATTGACACAATTTTTTTTTTCGTTGTTCTAACAATATGGGTATCAAATGAAAACTATTAAATAGGCCATGCCAAAAATATATATATTGTAACACTTTTATGTTGCTATTTTGCCCCAAATTCAAGATAAGCGTAACTTTGATAGCAATATAAATAATCTTTTACCACATAACTTATTTAGAGAACTCCTGCATTACTAAAACTAAAAAGTTTTAAATAAAACAAATTATTATAATATCAAAATAGTAGTTTATGAAACTGTTGCATAATGAGGGGTATTAAAACATGAGTGTGTGTTTAAAAACCGAGCCGTAGGCGAGGTTTTTAATAGTTTTCACACGAATGTTTTAATACCTAGTTATGTGCAGTTTTATACACTACTTTATCTACACTCATAAATTGGGATTGAACCTACTAAATACCTCTTTTTGGATTTTCTATGCCATAAAATCGTGATAGCATTTGTCATATACTTTTCTCGACTTTGCTGGTAATAAATTAAGAGTAATTTCCTTCGCCGCATCTAAAGATCGGGCGGAGTCAAATTTTCTTCACATTCACTGATATCAGACATTTTTAAACAATAATTTAAATAACCCATGAAATTCAGTACAGCAAAACTTGCAAAACGTATGAATGGCGCCAAAACCCAGCACATCACCGCATTAACCGCGCATGCGCTAAGGCTTAGCACGCACTGCGATCTTTATACGAGCGATTTTTTGCCGCCCATTCTGCGACCTATAGAATTGTATGAAGTTGTTCGCATTGCGGTAAAGAAATCGTGCGGAAATAATACCGCAAGAAATCCGTGTTTTGCCACAGAATCCACTGCACCACGGCGCGAATTTTATTCGCCCGAATATTTTTTAAGCTCTATGAACAGGTAGAAAGGGAGGAAAGGACGGAAAGAACAGGAAGAAAAGGAAACAAAATTCGCGCGAATAAAAATCCCAGTGCGTGCTAAGTCTAAAGCGGGCATTGTCATAGACAATTTAAAATTGGAATCAAATCTTTTTATAATAGGTACTATAAAATGGCATTACAAAAAAAAAATATGGAAACTCCTTAGTGATTAACTTCTTGGATTTGTCTTGTATCGTAATAGAAAAAAAATTGTTTTATAGCATTATTTTGTTAGAGAAATAGTGTTATAATAAGATTCTATTTTTAAATTTCGGTATTGTGTTTATAAAGTATGCCAATATAAACTCGTTTTGAATTTTATAATTCGAATATTACGATATGAGAGTAGATAAACCATTTTTCTATCTGGCTTTTCTCAGTAGGAACAGGCGTTATATTTGAAAAAGAAGCAAAAAGTTTAATAAAACCTGCAACCCTACTACGGTGTTTTTTAACTTATGTTACCCGGGTCATAATAACGAATCGATTGACATCTTTTTCGTCACAGACGGATAGTTTAGGCGGTACGGAGGAACATAATTATGTAAATACATACTTACATAGTCTGCTAGAAACATAAACCTTCCTTTTGGTTTCGCCATAGTCATATTTAAAAGGACACCGCAGCAAACATTATATCGTTACATTTCATGATGTTAAATTCACTGTCTTGTCACTTTATTTAAATTGCAGAGAGCTGAAAGAGAAAAGCCGAAAAGTTTATTAAATCTGGCATTTTCATAATATCGTTACGCGAAGGTTACGGTTAGACCCACACGATATTTGAAAGCAATATCTGGTTACTCTAGACACGAAGATAAACCTAATATATTATTTGATACAGCTGCTGAATTGACATAGTTATGTGAGAAAGAAGATGGAGAAGTATGGACTTGAAAGGAGTACTGGTATTGAAGAAGATATGCTGCACAGGATCCCAAATAATTTTTGATTGGGAAATGAAACAAGAATCGCAACCATAGCCAACATATTTAAATAGTATTTATTTTTGTATTCTTTTTTTTGTTATTTTTTTTTGTATTTTTGTGTATAGTATTATATTTTTTCTTTTGTTTTGTATTTAAATCGTTTTTTTATTACATTTAATTTTTTAATTTGTGCTACGCCAGTGGCGTGACTGACAAAGGGAAAAAAGTATTTATAACAGCAAAATCTTTAAGGCACGAGTTACTTTAGGCAAGCATGCTCCATCGTCCACCAAATCATGGCTTCCCGTCACGTGAGATACTGGTCATAGGCTAGCCCAAAAGAAAAAAACATTCGTAGAGATATAAATAGATAATAGATTGGAAAGATATACTTAATTGATTCTATAAATAATTCTCCAACTTGTTTGACACATTTTACCGAAATAAAAAAAACACATTTTACCGAAATTTTAAACAGTAACCATTACCACCATAATAATAACCATTTTTAACTAGTGTCCGACCAAAACTTCGGTTTCGGTGGAGTTTCGGCAAATAAACGAGTTTCGGTTTAGTTTCGGTTTCGGCGGCAAACCAGCCGTTTCTACGACCGAAACCGAAACTGCATTCGGGCGTTCCCACGCTGTGATCAGTCATGTTCGGCGCGTTAAATTACATCCAAACGAGTAAGCGACGAAGACATTTTGCCGCGTCCTAATCATATCGATACTGGCTTGTGATTGCGGTTAGTTTTTTTGTTGAGAGTTTTTTGAGCATAAGAGTAGGTAGTAAACATCAAAAAAATGTAGAAGACTGCAAAGCCATGTAATTTAAAGATGAAAAATAAAGACTGACTGATTATCATTATGTTTTCTTTATTTTTCCCTTAAAACGAGATCCTTGTAAGGAAGTTTCGGTTTTAGCCGAAACTAAGATTGGTTTCGGTTTCGGTTTCGGTCGGACACTATTTTTATCCATTAGTTGAGTTAAATAAAAACTAGGCCTTAATAGTTATCAGCAATTCTCTTATATGATGAAGATAATTTGCAACTTCGTAATATTACCTTACTAACTTAGGTTTACTTGATACAGCAATATTTGCTTATACTAGATCTTGTATCCTTTGATCAGCTCTTAATAGCTTATATTAACTTAGATAAGTTGTATTGGCAGTATCTAAGTTCTTCATACATAGTTCCAAGATTCTTAGTTGAGTCTAAGTCAATTATAAGAAGCCTGAGCCAGCTTTATATACGTAGAAGTTTACGAAGTATAAAATTATGTTATTTAATTTTAATAATATGATTTACGGTAATTTTGTTAGACGCAACAGACGAAATTCGAAGAACGGTGGATATTGGCAATAATGGCGTCATATCTGTGCAGGGCAGCTGAGTGTGTGATGTTCTCTATAATGTCTCTCTGATGGTGGCACATGTGTTGGATCATTCGGTTCCCTTCTTGAGCTGAGTGGTGCCGATCCATGCGTCATATTCGTGAACGGGCGCCATCAGTTGGGATTGGTCATAACTTAGCTGCCTCTTGTTTGTTATTCTAGACGCTCTAACGTGCACGTCTTTTAACATCGTTCTCACATTTATATTTCTTTTTCAACAAAAATGATGTAACCAAATACTTGTAAATAAAACTGATGGAAAAGAGTGTCCGTGGAGTTTTTTGCAAATTCTTTTCCATTGAGAGACCTACTAACGCTTGCAAATTTGCAACTAGTCAACTTCTTTTTTTTTGACAATGCAAAAGTACCTCTGTGTTTTATTTGAAATAAACTATTTAATTTTGATGATTTTGATTATATCGTGTTTTTGAAAAACAAGACCTTAGTAGACCATCGTCTCTTTCTGAAGTTTCACTTAGGATATAGTTATAAAATCATGTAAGAATACAATATTTGCTAAAAGCGTTTTTAATTAATTTAAAAATGCGTCTGACAGCAGAAACTCATAAATAGCTGTCAAAATATAAACGTCATCAAAGTCCTACTTAAAATATAAATGTGAAAGTTTGTATGATTCAATGTTTCACGCAAAAACGGCTGAACGGATTTATGTGAAATGTTGCACACAGATATTTTGTAGTCAGGATTAACAAATAAGATACTTTTTATCCTGGTGTAATATCCCTTAGGATCTTCTACTTCCTTTTATTATCGTGTTGATGAAAAATATTAAATATTATGTTTGGCCCAGAATTTAGCTATTATTTCATCATATCAGCTGAAAGACGTCTACTGCTGACGTCCACATAGGCCTCCCCCAAGCGTCACCAAATTGATTGGTCCCGTGCGCCTTGCATCCAGTGGATCCCCGCAACCTTCACCAGGTCATTGTTCCACGTGGCGGGAGGCCTTCCAACGCAACGTCTTCCGGTTCGCGGTCGCCACTCCAGAACTTTTCTGTCCCATCGGCCGTCCGTTCTGCGAGCAATGTGCCCTGCCCACTGCCACTTAAGTTTGGCAATTCTACTATTTATATATATTTTATTTTAGTTTTCTTCATTTAAACCAACGCTATTCGAGATACTATCACCTACAAATTGTGGTTGTACGATACTATTCGCATTAACCGTATCCCAAGGTGATTTAAATCGAAGGATATATTCCATTGCATGCAGTAAAATCAACCTCCTGAACTGTAAACTGCTCAAATAACAATATCAAATATGTGATTAAACAGGTAAAACCACAGAATATAAACGTACAGAAAGATAACTCCATATATTGGACAAAAGCAGTCTCAGCAACATATATACGCGTACGTACGGCGATCTCAAACAAATGCCGGTCGCGAGTGCGCTTGCACTCGCTGTACTTGAAGCGTGTCAAAGTGTGCGTGCGTTTTCGCTCGTTGTATGGAGTGAGCCTTCCTTATTTATTATATTTTGTGGTACCCTGCGTTCCTCAGTTCGTGTAATTATAACTTGCAAACTACTAATGCGATCTATTTTAATAAATTATGGTTGTTAACGGGGATTCTGGGGACGCTCCGTGTGCGGTAAATTGGATAGTTAGCAAATGGAATATTTTACTACATTTTAACAGGTGCCTAGGCTATTAAAAATCTAGTCCAGGCATTCCAGGAATGTTGTTAGAAGTTATTGTTAATCGTAAAGCTCTAATGCTGTATTCTCTCTGCAATAAATAAGCATTTAAAAGAACCTATTTGTTTTTAGGGCAAATACTTTTGACACTTTTTATTATTTATTTCAGCTATGTTAAATATCAATGCCTGAAATAAAGTGCGTTTTCAAATCAAGTGGTTTTAAAAAAAAATCTTTCTTTTTTTTATTATTATTACATCTAAAGAAAATAAAAATAAAAGTTACATTATTTCAGTTGATACAATCAGCATAAAAAATGCTGTAGATAAATGTCTTACTGCAAATTGCCAACTACAACTTCAACCCCAAAACCGCGCTCAGCCCCAACAAATTTCAAGCACCAACCACGCTCACTCCATCCAGCCACATCCAGTTATTCTACTCTGCATAATTTTATCGCGGTAAGTATAGCGCTCAAATTACAAGACGAACGTTGCAAATTGAAATGAGTCGACGAGCAATGCTTGAGAATTCCCACTTTTATATTTAGCTGGCCTACTATCTGTTTAAGTGCATAGCGATTTTATTTATGAAATCATATCTGAAGGAATTATGGTCGAGGTTTATGCTGGGAGGTTTAATTGGCTGAATTTTGAAAGGTGTAAGGAATTGAAAGGAGTGCGGTTATGAATTCTATATAAATGTATTTTTGTTTGGGGAACTTCTCTAACGGACTAAATTGACGGTAAATAACTTTTTATACTAGCCAGATTTTTACCTGACTGCCGAAGGAGGGTAATGTGTTTATCAGTCTATGTATGTATGTATGTTTGTTCCTATGAGGCGTTCTAGAGACCAAACGCGTTGGCCGATTTTGATGATTCTTACGTCAATCGATTTGTCTTAACCCTGCGAGTGTCACTGGCTACATTAAAATTGAAAATAAAAAATGGCGGCTTTTGGGCGCCATGTTGTGGAGCACCATTTTTTTTTAACCAAACCCATCGTGTGGGGTATCAAAATAAAGGGTTTTAAGAGGTGATTTCAAAAATATATAACTTTTATATAATTCCAAAAAATATATATCTAAAAAGTTATAAATAAAAAAGTTAATTAAAAATAACAAAATACCCGACTGCTTAAAAAGCGAACTAAAAATCATGCTGTGCAGTCGGAGGATACATCTGGTTTTGGTCAGCCAGCTCGCGAACATGTATTTTCTTGTTTACGTTTTTTTAGTTCGCTTTTTAAGCAGTCGTGTTTTTTGTTTGTCCCACTGCTGGGCAAAAAGTGAGAGAATGATTTTTTTTTTCTGTATATCGGTTTAAACTGCTCAGATTTAAAAAAAAATATGTTGATGATCACAAGTCGAAATTTTTTGATAATTTTAGATTTAGAAACCAGGTGCACCTGTAGCCAAGTTGACAATCTACAATCGATAACGGTAGTAAAAACGAATCAATGTATGGGAATGACACATCTGAACGTTAAGTCACGTGGTCAGACCATACAAATAGAAGGCGTTAACGATTGTAGAAACAGATTTGACACGAAACGTTTGTAACTTGGCTAGGGGGGATGATAACCAAATACTAAACAAAATTAATTTTTCAACACACTTGCTCATAAAGTGGCTCTAATTTCACCGCAATTAGGCACATAATGACACCTGTTATCAAACTGTGACTTTTTCATTACTATTATTCACAAGTGAGATAAAGTGTTTTTTTTTTAAATTTATTGTTTGAGTTGCTTTGTTTTAAAAAAAGTTTCGATACAAAAAAGATCGTGCTCAATAGTACAAATGCAATACATTTCATGCAACTTCGTATTTAAATAGATAATTTCAACTTGTACGTGTTTAATAAATAAAACTTTCACTTAAATATAACTTTTGTTTTTGTCTGTAATAAAGAAAACTTGAAATACCCCATTTTGTACGTGGCTAAAACGCTATCCGCGAAAAGCCAAAAAAAAGATAACTTATTATTTTTAGTCTGTGGCCATTGTTAGATGCGCGCGCATAGGAAAACTGATTAATTTTGCCCGCCATTGCGAAAAAAATTTCGCAACTCGTTTTCACTGTTGGAAATAAGTTTTTAGTATTATTTTCTTCACAAATGTGTTGAAAAACGTCGTATGATACACGTGTGTATTGATGATTACCGTCCTCGGCTCTCTTAAGACCCTCACCTAACGGCTCGGGTCTCAATGGCGCCTCAGCGGTAATCACCAACATTACACACTTGTACCATAATGTACTATTACTTTAACATTATTTTAGTTTTGTCCTCGAACTGTACTGTAACGTATTCGATGTATATTTGTTTTTTCACTCAGTCTTTTTGTTGAAACTTTCCACTTGCGCGGCTGCTATGGAAATAGTATTCAATTTACGTACAAAAAAAGCACTACGGTTTCTCCTCGACAAAAAAGTAACAGTCCTTAGTTCTGGCAAAAGAATCAATTTGAGGAATAAATGGGTCCTGACATTGAGCGCCCAATATCGGCTTATTAGTCACTACTTCGCAGAAGTAATAGTACAGGGGGAGCTGGCAGGGTTTTTGAGCAAGTATATCCAAGCAGACATATGGCGATATGCTCGCCCCCTTTTAAATAGTACTATAGCTGAACCGCTGCCTAAACCTTTGGGGAATACAATCATGTTTATGTTATATCCAGGGGGTGACCATAATCTCTTAGAGCAAGGTTATTTTGAGTGTGCGTAAGGGACAGATTCATATGACTTGTATAATCTGTTCCTTTTTCACAGTCAAACCAAGGTAGTTTTGACACGTCAGGGTACGGGGACGGGGCAGAAAATTGATAAACGAGTAGGTGAAGCTTGCTGAGAGTAAACAAAGAATAAACTTAGATTTTTGAAGATTTCAAAGATTTCCCTCAATTTCTTCGTCAGGTCTGCCTAATTATGTAATTTTGCGTCAAGCTGCACTAGATCGAATGAAAATGAAAGACCCTGCACGTTAAGTGCAGCTTGCATCAACTTTTCGCCACTAATATGCTTGCCCACTGTTCTTTTCTGATTAATTTATTAGCGGTAGCTAAGATAGTTGAATCGTTTCTCCAGGACTCATCTCTTCATTGACACGGCGCTTTTCTGGTGTTAGCCACTATTGATTCTGGCTTTAAGGATTTGTAGTGGTTAGGAATAGTTTGGTGACCGTTTCCCTTAAAAAAATGCTTGCTCAAAAATCCGGCCAGCTCCCCCTCAATAAAGACGCAATAAATAAATAAAGCTTTTATTGATAACATTACTGGCCGAAGATAGGAAGAGCCTATAACCTAATAAGAGAGAGTAGTTGTTTCTAAGTGGCTGAAAGGAATCGGAAATATTCGGAATCAAAGCGTTTTGGCTTCTCTTAGCTACCCTCCTGGATGTTGTAACGTAACGTTAGGCTCAGTCGAGCTAACGTTACTCACGTCAGTAAAAATAAAAGATAATATAAATTAAAATTAATAAAAAGGATATTGATAATGACAAAATGTCCGCCTTTGCACGACGTGGGCAGCTAGCCAGCAGCAGGTAGGGCAGCTAGCAGCAGGTAGGGCAGGAAGACATAGCACGGTGTGATTGGACGGCTGATGGTGCGCCACCAGCGCACATACGGGTATTTGATACAAAAAACTGGCCAAAAGTCATTTTTACAATAGTAACCGCGCAGCTATCCTTTGTTATGTTTTAACAATGGGACACTCTATTCATTAAGAAACCGGTACCCAGAAGGGGCTAGAGCGCTCCATGCGCCCTCAACGTCAGTCGGAACTCATCTGTTGTGCTAGTGACACGTTTGTTTTCTCGGCGCTCGCAAATTTCAATTGCTGTTTAAGACTAATCATACTGTTGTGTTTAGTGCAAACCCCAAAAACCATCATGGAATCTTCAGGCACAGGTATGAACTTTATTTTGAATCTATTGTGCTACTGTTAGGATCACTTTTTCATTCTTTAATTGTACCATAAAGTCATGAGTATTTTTATGCAAAAAAAAACACGTAAAATAGGTTTCCTTCGTCAAATTAAGTATCAGATAAACATAGTTAAGCTAAAGTTTATACATAATCGTGTTCTTTGAACCTTCTAGATTTCATATCAAGAGAAAAACCTTCCGCCTCTTTCCGCCCCTATGAATTATAGCCTCTGAACAAAAATAGGTTTTTTTCGAAAAAAAAACAGTTACAGTTTGTACATAGCTTTTCATTTATGTATTTTGTAAGGTTATGTAAAAAGTAAGCGTTATTTTTAAATCATTGTGTATTTTTAAATGCTTTTTTTATTAGTTATTGTACAAATAAATCACCATAATGCTTGAAATAGAAAATAATGTTTTATTTTATTTCGATTTTATTTCACACGTAAGTCCCTTTGGAGAAAAGGGTATAGAAATGATTGGGTTATACTAAAATTAATATGAAAAATAACTAGGAGGCACAATTGACCCAAAATTACCAAAAAAAAGGTTTTGGCCAGTTTTTTGTATCAAATACCCGTATGTGCAGCGTGCGCACCCGGGCAGCAGGACGGGCAGGATGACATCGTATGCCCGAGGTAGCCAAATGAGCAGGCAATCGGGCAGGTAGATCTACCTACCTGCCCGATTGCCTGCTCATTTGGCAGCAGTAGGTAGCAGAAAGGATAGACCAAGGAGGCACCAAGGAGAGTGGAGGCCAGCTATGACTCAATAAGCCAAACAGCGAGGCTGTTGATGCCAAGAGATGACCGTTGAGGGTAAGGTTCCAAGAAATAATTCTCTTTTTAGGGAACCACACACAATATATTTATAAATTGCACTTCAAAGACTGTATTACATTCACAGGCCTTATATATTATAGTTTAAAGAGTTCTCAGATACGATCGTACATTTAAGACACTTTAAGACTACCTTAAGAAATCAACCGTCTTTCGGCGTTCAGTCCAGATCCAAAACTAAAAAGCTGACGGCCGATTTTCATCGTTCTGTGTCATATCGTCTAAATTTCAAATTCAAATTACAATTAAGAAATGAAGACCAGAACGAATAAAAATGGTTCACAAAGGGGGCGAGTCTACGCCGCCCTTATAATAATGTACACCTAGCTTAAAGAAGGTCTAGTCCATGGTACCTATGTTACGGTCTATGGTTTAAGAATAAAATAGACAGACAGATGTCATGTCAGATGAAAAATATTGCAAGAATTACAAATTAGCAATATAATTAAGTTTTAGATATTAAAACAATCAGAGATAACTAAAAATATGCTTTTCAGATAATAACAATAGAAATAAAACATAAAAATGAATTACAAAAGTTGATAAAATATCAAAAGATATAAAGGTGTGGTTTGTATAGTGTGTTATAGAACGTAAGTAGACTCAAAATATGTGGCTCTGTTTAGCAGAATACCACAATGTCTCGACGCGATTCGATGTTTATCACAGCGATAAGCGATTGTTAGGGTTCCCAAAGAGTGAAAACGGGACCCTATTACTGAGACTCCACGATCCGTCTGTCTGTCCGTATATCACCAGGCGTATCTCATGAACCGTGATAGCTATACAATTGAAATTTTTACAGATGATGTATTTCTATTGCCGCTATAACAAATACTAAAAACAGAATTAAATAAATATTTAAGTGGGGCTCGCATACAATTAAGGTGATTTTTTTTAAGAAGCACATTCTGAACCGTATCGACGCAATTTTAATTGCGTCCCTTATGGTGAACTAGTTAAAATGATTGTTGCGTGTTTTTTTTCTGAAAGAAAAGTTTTGGTTTTATTCCGGAGTCGGGACATAAAATTACTCCTGTAGTCCCCGAAGATTTAAGTAAAGGTGTAGGACTCCCGTATCTGTAGGACACCCAAATCTGTAAGGCATCCAAATTTTACACAGTTAGGTATGTTTGAATCCCATCAAAATACAACTTATTTAGACACTAAACTTCTTCTTCAATCGGTCCCTCATTACTGAGGATCGTGGTCACAGGATCCTTTTAAGCGGACAATCTGCCTCCATCGATTCGGGTCCAATGTTGCCATCACCACCTGCTGAAATTTGCTCGAGGACGTAGCTTCTTTCACTTGGTGACCATCGTGTTGGCTACCGGCCTTGTGCTCTTTTTCCTTCGGTATTGCCAACAATGACCAGTTTTTCTAAACTTCTATTAAGTGACCGAAATAGGTCAAAATACGCTGTAGGCATACTGTAGACAATCTGGTCTTGATATCGAATTAGGAAAGGATAGACACATTTGTGGATTTGGCTGTCCATGGCAATCGGAGCATCCGCCTCCAGCCCACATTTCGAATGCGTAGACTCTGTAAAATTCCAGATAAAAAAACCGTTAACATTTTGCCGACCCAGGCTTCAAAACCAGCAACAGAGACGCCCAAACGCCCTAGGCACAGCAGGAGACACCCTGGGCGTCGGGAGTTGCAGGCTGATTCCCGGCCACTGTAGGCGAGGGCTTGCGGATGGCGAGTAATGGGTAGCTAGCCGTCCAATAAGGACCAGGCCCGAGTCAACGGCGCTTAGTATTCCACGCGCGCCTCAAAGAGAAGTCAGCAAAAATTGACGGGGTCCGCTAGGGCCGATGCTGTCTGGGTCGCAGATAAATATGGAAGAGAGTTACCGCGGCCCTGGCACAAGCAACAGAAGGAACATGGGTGGATTTTAGTCAGTAAAAGTCTGATACTCCCTCCCGCTTCACCCAGAGTGGGAGAAGCCTTTGGATGATATCCAATACCAAAAAAGGCATCGAAACCAGACCCTTCAGTAGTAGCGTTTGTGACTACTAGCCTAACGAGGTCTATGTTAGTCCCAAATTCAATCCGAATTCGTTCAGCCGATTACGCATAATTGATGAACAATCATACATACATATTTTCAAGCACTCCTACTACACATCACATCACATCAACACGGTCTAGGGATATTGCATACTAAATTAAATAACTCGAAAAGTATTGGCCGCATTGGAATCTTTTATACACCGATTTGTTTGTAATTTATCTCAGACTAATTCCAAATTCAAATTTTTGAAAATTCTTTTGTTTCGGTGGCATTAAAATGTATTGATGTGTAGGAGAGGGAATTTTCATTTGTGTGAAATTTAGAAAACAATACGAATTACGTTTAGTTACAGTTTTTTTCATTTTCAAACGAAAGATAAAGTTAAAATTAAGGTACAAATATATTTGTAGCCATGCAACGCCAACATTTGACGAGGGCGGAGATGTTACGAGCTGTGGGAATGCTGGAAGCTGGGTCTGTTCAGCGTAATGTTGCTGAGGCCATAGGGACCCACCAAAATGTAATTTCAAGATTGTGGACACGCTATCGTGCCACAGGTGAAGTAGCGGAGAGGCACCGGGGGCCAAGTCGCATCACTACCCCCAGACAAGACCGATTTTTGCAAATTACTGCGCGAGCTCAACCAAATGCAACGACGACTCAATTGGTCCAAAGGCTGCGAGTGGAACACCAAGTGCTTGTGAGTGACCAAACTGTAAGAAAGCGACTGCATGAAAGCAATCTACGCTCTCGTAGACCACTCCGGGTCCCACCTTTACGGAGAGGCAATCGTGGACGACGATTAGAATGGGTTCGGAACCACGTGGACTGGGGCCGTGAGCAATGGTCCAATGTGCTGTTCACGGATGAATCCAGGTTCGGCTTCCATCCAGTTTCACGAAGGACGCGTGTTTGGCGAGTTCCTGGACGATGGAACCGTCTTCAGAACCGTCAGGAAGTTCACCCATACCAAGGAGGAACAATTATGGTTTGGGCAGGAATTCGTCTTGGAGGACGGACGGATCACGTTTGGGTGCAGGGCAATATGACGGCAGAACGATACGTCCAACAGGTGCTGGGGCCCGTAATCTTGCCCCACAGAACACAAATGGGGCAAGATTTCCTGCGCATGCACGACAATGCCCAGGCACACACGGCGAGAACGGTAGCAGCTTGGTTACATACACACAATGTTAGGGCCTTAGACTGGCCTGCTCAATCGCCAGATCTAAATCCCATTGAGCATGCGTGGGATATGCTGCAAAGAAGAGCTCTGAAGGAAGTTCCTGAAAATCTGGCTACAGAAGATCAACTTTTTGCGCACCTCAGAAGGACATGGGACAATATTCCGCAGCAAGACATTGACAACCTTGTTCTGAGCATGCCGAATCGTTGCCGATGTGTTATGAACATCATGGGCGCTTTCTCAGACTACTAACTTCAAGTTTATAAACACAAATTAAATGATTTTTCTATTTTTTTCAGTTTTTACTCATAAATTAAAAGTTAATTCATATACGGTTTCCGTCTATGCTTCATAAAAATGAAATTTCCATAAAATCCTGAAATTTTAATCGAAGTACCTTAACCATTATTAAAAAATGGTAGAATATTAAATAACGTATCTTTTAAATATATACATGTCATATAAATAATTAACACATTGATAGTAATTCGCTTTTTTAAAAATATCCCTAGACCGTGTTGATGTGTTTATATAAAGAATGGGTTATATATACTTGTTGACACACAGAATTTCACAGCTTATGCTAATTTGTGCCGAAACCATGTTCCGACCATTTTGACGTAGCTTTCCCGGTTACCCAGTTTCGGTTAACCGCTCCATTAGTCAAATGGTTAAGTGGGTTCGGTTCCGGGGTCTGCAATATGTTATTATGTTTATTTTTATAAAGGTTTTTTTTTTGCAGTAATATGCAAACTATTAAAAAATGTTACTAAAATTGTTTAATAAGTGTTTCCATGTGGCATATACACGATATGCGGTGAAAAAGTCTGTAACAGTCATTTTCTCAACACGAAAACCCTATACTATACTGAATTATCTTTGAAATCCAAGCCAAGCTCAGGATAAGTCCATCTACATCTTTTTAGTGAAATTGGATAATCCATTTAGTTAGACTTCTCCAGGTACCAAATTTAATACCTGTCGATATATACTTTAATAAATAAGTTCAAACAGTTTCTAAATCTAGTTATAGTCGTGACAATTTAAGAAGTCGGATTTGACGGTTATAAAAATACTTAATAATAACTAAAGTCGATGCTTACGAATGATACTCGTTGTTAGAGTGTATGCGTAACATAGTAATTAATTAGGATTATGAATGAGATTTTTAATTTCTTTCGTATAAAGTTATCGCAGCATGTAAAATGAGAAACATCATCGGACTTCTTACGCATTTTCATTGTTGTTGTGTGTTGTATAGTTAATGTAAGTCTGAAATAGCCAAGTTAGCCAATTTGAAATAGCCTGTGGGGTTCCCAGAGGCGGCTTAATTAACTCTGACACCAGAAGTGGCAACACCTCACACAAACAAGAAGCAAGATCCATTGCTCGTGTGTTCTGTGTGATATTTAAAACGCTCTATTAACGTACCTCAACTCTGTCACACATAGTGTAAAAAACAAGATCATACGAATACAAATACATCCTCCACCACAGTACTACAAAGGCTGGGATACGCCGTGACCTAATTAACATTACAAAAAAATTATCCATATAGTCTTTTTCGGACTGCCTATCTGCCCTCCACAACCGAATTGGATAAAACGATACCCCTTGCCAGGACTGGCGTTAAACCTGGCCACTGATTTCTGTAAAGACTATGTAATGACAGCCGGTACCAACAGCTAGGTCCTGAAGCGGCAAGGGACCATTTATGGCGCCTGTTTAATTGTTTTTCTATTTGTGTCTGTAATCACGCCGGACGAGTAGTCGTGCTTGCCGAAGCACGGTAGAAACTCGCTAAGCCATTCACGGACCTACTTCGGCAAGTTTTGCTTAACCTTAATGATCGACACGCTTGCTGGGTGCTTCAGACATGCTCACCATAAAACGTCAGCAATAAAGGCTCTTTAAACGCACCTACTCTCTGTAACACTCGTGTAAAAAACAAGATTATTCCTACAAACAGAAATACATCCTCTGTCACAGTGTTACAAAGGCTGGAGTACGACGTGACCTAATTATGGAACTATATGGTATGTATGTAGTACGCGCTAAACAGTGCTGTGAGACCGTTGAACCGTCGCGACCTCGCGATGTGTAACAACATCAACTTTAAATGGAGCTAGGGGTGTGCTGTGTCGCAGGAAGTTTTGAGTTCAAGTCGGGGTTTTTTAACACCCGTCGGAAAAAGAAAGGTGTTATAAGTTTTACGTGTGTACCTAACTGTGTATCTGTGTATCTCAGTTTTTCACATTTTGATTTCGGGTTTTTTTTTGTTTAAATGGTGACTTTATCGAGAGTATTCTTAGCTATGTTTTATTAAAACCGGTTCAGCCGTTCTAAAGCTATGAGCGTTTTACTATTTGAATCGTGGTGTTTTCGCAAGATATAGTGTCATAATTACGTGTTCAATAGATTGTCGATCGAAGCGTGTCTACTACTAGATAAATTATATAGGTAGCATGAAATAAAAATGCGTCGGATTTTTTAAAATTTTGTTTTACTTGTTAAATACATTTTATGGTATTCTGTTACACCTTAAACCCTTGACAAAGTGTCATTATATTAGTGAAGGAAATGGTGGATGTGAGTGGTTGAATTGAGTGGTGCCGATCCATGTGTCATGTTCGTGAACGGGCGCCATCAGTTGGGATTGGTCATAACATAGCTGCCTCGGCCTGTTTTTAATTACCTATTTATTGTATTTTAATTGTTTATTTTACTCTAGTCGCTTTTACGAGCACGTGCTTTTTCAACAAGAATGATTTAACCAAATACTTGTAAAACACTTTTTTAAAAGAGTTAGTGTAGAGTTTCTTGTCCGTTATTCTCCATAACAAGCTCCTTTTCCATATGGACGGTAGAATCAATTAATATTACCTTCAAATTAAAATTTTTAACATTCAGAAGTGCCTCGTAATGGCTTAATTGAATAAAGAAATTATGATTTTGTGACATTTCGATAGCGCTTTACATTCTTATACATATTTTTTTTTTCAATAGCCACCGCGACGCTTTCGTTGTTAGATTTTCACTTTTCTAGAGTGTCTTATTATAGACAGTAAGGAAGAGAACGCCAATTAAGACGGAAGGAATTTGACTACGATATGACGATGCGTTTTCATACATATTGTTTCCAAATTGCTTCACAGATAAAACCATTTCCAAGAAAGCGCAAATCTATGAATAAAGACTACAATGTTGTGTGCAAATGCACCTGTTTGAAATGACGATGTAAACAAACTTTTAAGAAAATGCACGAGCTTATTAAACATTTCTAACATTTCTGAGGCGTACCTAGTTGTAAATTTTACTCTTAGCAAACCCAGAATCCGATTTAACAATCGGAGACATTTTTAGTTCGTATGGGTGATTAATTAATTGATTAAAACATTAGACAGACCGCTTATCTGAACAGAATAGGTAAATGTTATGCAAAACGTGGCAATTCGGTGCAAAAATCAAAACTATAAGGGCGGTGACGCACTACATACGATCCGAATCCGAACTCTATCCGACATAATTCAGAACATAGAACTCGGCACTAGTATCACGGACACGGATCGGATATTCTGTGTAACCGGCCTTACACGAGATACATTGATACCCGTACCGGCCACTCTGCTAACCATACCGGGAATTTATTATAAACATTATTATTAGCTCAAACGAGAAACATTTAATTAGTAACATTATATACTAACAGCAACTAAACAACCACAGTATGAATTAATTTGGTAAATATAAAATATACCGTACAGGGGCGTAACTATACCATTTGAGGCCCGTGGCAAATTCATCGAATCCTTTCCTTCCTCCTAGCATAGTGATTTAGGTGGGGTCGGCCCTCATAATTGTAAGGCGCCAGGAAAATCTGTCCTATCTGTTTGGATTGTTGCGTCGGGCAGTTCTTCCTCCAATAGAATTTTCGTCATACCATCACGTAAATGGAGGTCGTCCTCTACCTAGGATGGGGCCCTCCCTAAACGTAAAAAAGTTTGACGTTGTAGTTTCATTATTATATAACAACTAGCTTCTACCAGCGGCTTCGCTCGCGTGAAAGTCGACAATTAATCAAGAGGGAACATATTCACGGGATAGAAAATCCTATTCCTCACTATAATCTATCTCTGTGCCAAATTTCATCAAGATCCGTCCAGCCCTTTGAGCGTGAAGACACACACTCACAAACTTTCGCCTTTATTTTTTATTTTTTTTTATTCCTTGCACATATTTACTTTCCAAAACACAATTATTGTGTGCATTTTTGGTTAACTTTGTCTTCTTTTTCTTGTCGCGGCCTTATCCCATTTATTTGGGGTTACCTCTCATTATTATTTTTCTCAACTGTGCACGGTTTTATCTTAATTTAATATATCTAATACTTTTTATGAAATTTCCTTTCAGTGTTTCTTTTAAATTCCTCCTTTACTCAATGGCTCTCGGGCTGGGGGCCCATCGAACCGATCTGTCGAACCGACTCCCCTTTGCCACCCTATTGTAACGCCACTGATGCCGAAGCTAAACAAACATTGTTATATTGTTGCCAATCAAAGTTAACTGCTAATTAAAATGGCATAATTATACTCTGTGATGTAATTAAACATCATATCAATGTTTAGTGCTAAAATTAATTGGTACGTTGTATTGATGCCGCAAATTAACAAGAGGGAATTGACGACAGTTGTCGGATATAGAGGTAACTATGAGACTTATGAAATGTATTTTACGTGTATTAACTCCTTCAAAGAAAAGATAACCAGATAGAGCGTATTCAGACAAGTCAAATAAAAAATCAAACAAAAGTTCAAATTATATTAAAGCTGTTTTTTTTTTGTGTTTGTTACACTGTGTTAAAAGGAAAAGCCCTGTCTCCTGTGCTAGGTTAGCAGGCTCTGTAATTTAGGAGCCTTCTTCCATTTAGGTGACAATTTTAAAACTTTAATCTATCTAAATATTATCTGTGTCTAAAGTAAAAAAATACTATTTATTTGTTTTATCTTCCCACACCGATTTAAAATGTTAAGTACTTCACAATATCTTTATGATCCGTTAAACATGAAAAATCTACCTGACAACGAATCCGGAAAAAAAAAGGTTGGGAACAAATAAGTTTCAATATAATTTTCTTTTAACTATTAAGGACGAATTTGATCAAACTTTCACACTTAGTATAGCTACGTTTATTCCCTTGCAAATTGTTTTTGGCATCTAAGTTTTAGTACGGATTGAACCAAGTTTAAATATAGAAAAAAATATGTATATTAAATTTTGCAAAATTTCAGCTCAATCCAACACCGGGAAAGGGGCAAATTGAACTGCAAGATATGATAACAGACATCGGGATAGATAAAAAATAAATAAAACCTTACAAAAACTGCCAAAATACCGTATAATCATTATAATTTTTTGTCCTGTGATTCTCAGGATGGGACTTATAAAAGTTTCAAAAACAGAATTTCGAATGAAGAATCTAAACAACTTTTTCAAACAATACACGAACCTACCTATTTACACTGAACAGATTTCGAACCAAATGTTAATAAAAAGCAATGCTTATTGCTGTGATATTACACGTTATCTGGGCACGTAATGTGGAATGAATGTCGCCGCCAAACGTGAGACTTGTCATGTAACGTCGACGCCCGCCGATGCGAGATACGAGTATGTCACAAAGGTTAGTTGACGTGCTAACGATATCTACCAATAGTACAGACAGCGTCGAAAATGTATTATTATTTCGAAAAAGTTAAAGTTGTTGGGAACAAAACTAAGAGAGATAATTTTATATTTTCCTTTTTAATCATTTTCAATAATTTTGCATCAATTGTCAGTCACTTTGTTTCTTAAAAAAACTATAGGTACAAACAAAAAAGTATTCACGACACTCCCGGGCCCAAGTGGACCAGTGGACCGGCAGGTCTACTAGGTACTATTTTAAGTATTGAGACGGGTGGGCGGACGTACCGTGCGTCCTGACCGTGTTGTTCTAGCTCGTGGTACGTCAGTTGCTACGTCTAAGTCATTGGTAATGTCAACCCTACCATCGGTCATGTCAACCCTATCATCGGTCCTGTCACGGTCGCCATATATGTTGGGAACAAAACTAAGAGAGATGATTTTATATCTTCCTTTTTAATAATTTTCAAAAAAAAATACGTATTGTTACCGACCTCCGACTTTGGATATACCAGCTTGACTTAATTCTACAATACGTATAGTTCATCTTTTATTTTGAATGTTAATCTTCTAATATATTCATAATAAGTATTCTGAATGATTAAAACCTCTTAGGACAACATCCGCTTGTCATCTTTCGGTGTAACAAATAAATAGTAAAGTTAATTATTACGCAAGATTACATGATAAATATTACTGGCAATAATTGTTATTTAATATTAGTTATTTTATTAAGTAATTCAATTTGATTATTACATTAATATAAGTTTATTGGAATACTATATAAAGCGGATGCGTTAGGCAGTTTGAATTGTTGGCGGCGACCGCCATTGTTGATACTACGAATTGTAAGGCGAACGCTTGTCAAATTGTTATTTTGAAAACAGCTGAGAATAAACACTTTGTAAATTATACGAGTGCCGTTTCTGTTCTGTGACCAGCCTATCCTGACCACTGGTTCACATTCAGAAGTGGGATGATAAAATCTGGCCCATTTATTGGTTGCGTTCGCGCCAAACAAAAGAAGAAAATTTGTTTTTTTTTTCTTCTTCATCTGATCTCGATGAAACAAATAGAAGATACCATCAACGTAAAAGGCACCGTGTTACCCAAACTGAGCCTGAAGTCATTCGAAGTTCCAGGCGATCTAGCTGTATGAAAAATCAAGCAACGTCGTAGTATTTACATTATTACCTCAATGGCAACGTCAATGGTTGGGCTCACATCGACAAATCAGGCGACGTCTATGATTGGAACATCAACGGTCTCCAGTTCATCATGCAAATTCTTCTTCGTGGATCCGTTCGAGATTGCAAGTGGAAGCTAGCAACCTGAAGCAAGTAAAAGCAAGCAACCCAGGCGGCCATCTTCAACATGGAAGAGAAGGGGAAATATTTCTTCTGATTCAAAGGAAAACGAACTGCTGCCGAAGAAATGCTACAACTCCAGACCTGAGGCAAAAGCAAACTGCAGGGTTCCATGCTGCGAGGTGTGTCATCGTCCAGGTCACAATACCGCAGGATGCTGGGTTGCAGCCAGCTCTTCACAGTAGCAACCACAAAAGGTTAGTTACGTACTATTGATTTGTTCATGAAACTACCATACTGCACCAAACAAGACATTATTAACTAGTATATAGGATTTTATGGGGCCTTTTTGTACAGACAAAGAAAGTAGCAACAATACAAAAAAAGAAAGGAAAATAAAAACAATAACAATTGAGGAACCAATGTTTAATCATTAATTTTAATTACGGCGGATACATACACAATTATTTTTCAAACTTATTGAAATCTAGGCTTGCCCTTAAGATATTAATTAAATCCTAAATTATTACAATACAATAAATACTTAATTGTATCACCGAATTCCAGACAATGAGACAACCTAATTATGGACCGAACTATCTCATAACATGGAAAAATGCACATATTATCTTATTACAATCTAGGCTTGCTTATAAGGAATTTAATTAAGTTCTTAACTATTAAGTATCGGCCAAGAGATAGACACAATGGTGGGATATTTCACATCTACGCTTGGATGGAATTTTAGTCTCATCGCTGATCACCCACAATACCTCAGGACTTTATATGGACTGCACTAACTTAAAACCAGATTTCTTTTCCTCTATTAATTACATTATTCTGACACTAAATACTGACACAAATGAAAAAGATCTTCCACATGTTTGGCTGATTGAGAAGCCCGTACGCCTTGAGGTTCAAAAGTTTATGAGCTTTTGCATTCAGTTACTGTATTAGGTATAGTAGTTTAAATTCAAATCCCAATGGAATACACCATTGTTTTCTTTTCTCGTTGTTTTCAATGAGCTGATACATTGCGTTGCATTGTAATTCATGGTTTCCTTCTTTACGAATGAGCCTTCAAGTTATTTATAAGTAGGTACATTATCTTGGACATAAAACAAAGAAATTTGCATTTTAAAAACATTATCACATTGTATATTGGATTGAATAACATTTTCAAAACGATAAAGCTTGTAAGCTTGTGCTTGCTTGCTTGTTGTAGCTTGTTGATACTTACGTAGGACAGTAATTTTGTCTTTTCGTGAATTTTAATAGATTCATTGATTATCAAAACAGAACAACAAAAATAATAGGTTATGACAACAAATATGAAAATGACATTGTTTGGACATTGACATCGCTGTCGCGTTCCAGGGCCAAGTTACGGACTGATAATTTAATATGTCAAGCATTTTATTTTATTTTTATAAGCTAGCGAAAGGGACAGCATTATGCGTGGTAAATGTCCGTGGAACAGAAACAAAAACCGTATAACTCTGTATAACGCTTAAGATTACAGTAATTTTGCTGTTTTTGAGAATGAACGGAATGCATGCATTCTACTAGGGTAGACAGAAGTAATAAATTTAAGCCATTTATTAATTACTGTGGCAAGTGAGTTATTTTTCCTGTTTTTTTTAATGATCTTCTATCAAGAAACCCAAAAAGAACAGTTGACAACTGCCGGCTTGGTATTTTGTGAGCAATTGACAGCGCTTTCGCCTTCGTGATGTTACATGAGTTTCTCAAACCGGGATAAGATATTGCTATACCGGTCCGTATGAGCAAAAATCAGAAATACTTAAAAGAGAAACCGGATATTAAAAGCAAAAATTACATACATAGGGTATGTCTGTATTTTCTTTTTAATCATTTCATTGTCAACATAAAAATCTAAACAAGGTATAATTGCGCAACTAAGCAAATAATTAAATTCATTCACTACTGCAATCAACGTCAACCGTTATAACATGCTATCTTTGTCAGTCTCTTAAATGAAATCATGAAACATGAAACGGTAATTTTTATCCGTACGTAATTCTCCAAATTCCGTAAGTGTACGGACAAAGCCGTACATAGCAGACACAATAGAAATTACCATTGTCTTTTGCCGATTTGGCGATCTGGACGGTCATCTAGATCTTGTCATTCGAGCTTATAGATCAAATAATAAAGCTCAACTGACTAGCTAAGGGGTAGTTTCGTTGTTACGTGTGCGCGTGTAATTGTGTATTTATACGGTAAGGCATTGTTTGAACCGGCTAAACTTTGTTGTTTGCAACGTTCCATCTTGACTTTTATTTGATCTGAGCTTGGGACGGAACCGACCGCGTTCGATGTACGTTTAGTAAAATAGACCGACGAAAAACTAGTTACGGCGGAACCGATTCTGTCTATGAGATGAGGCATCTTTAAGCTAGTATTATATTCTGTGACCATTACGGAGTTCTTCTGCTTTTGTACATGTTGATATTGATGATAATTTAAGCCACATTTTTATTGTGAATTTTGCGTAATTCGAGTTAGGAAGTACGTCTTATGTCATTAAAGAAGGACTTATAAAATCGACATATTACTTTTCTAAAGTAATTAAGATCGGCGATGATTCTATTGAGTGGCAGCGGAATAGACTGCAGTTATCAGATTTAGATGTAGGCGATATAGAATTTAGTGAATGCAATCGATTGCTACAGTTATTAAATAAATTCAGACACTTGTAATAATAAAGTATGAGGATGGATGTACGGACGTGTTGGAGAATGTAGATGCATACACATATTCCGACAACAACCAAGCAACCTGTTTACTGCAAACTTAATCGACTTCCTACCTAGCTTGATGACATTATGCTTCCAAACATTTCAGTAGACTCAGATTTTTGAGCAACGTCCTACAACTTTTCTCAGAAACTAATTTAAAACAGAATTAAAATATAACTCAGTTTTTATTGATTTGGCGTCGTGTTTTAGGAAATTTATCCGTAGATTTGCAGAAATGGTTAGGACCACTTAAAACAGTTAAAAAAAAGGATGGACATGGGGTTCTATACAGGAAACTGCTTCCATACTCTCAAAGAACGTCTTATTGAAAGGCCGCCAAATTTACGACAGAAATGCACGTACCGAGTTGCAAACTGATACTAGTAAAGCTAAGACATGCGGGATACTCCTGAAATACCAAACTGATGGTGCCTTAAAACCGATTGCGTATTTTAGTAGGGTTACTAGTAGATAAAGAAGAACAATTTTATAATAGCTATGAACTGGAGACATAGGCAGTCGTAGACTCTTTGAAACAGTTCAGAATACATCTCGTAGGAATGCCAGAAACTGTACAAATTGTGCCGCGTTTTGAATCGTATTAAAGTACTCGCATAAATTAGTAGAATAATTAAAATTACAGCTGTGTAAAATTGATCAGTAATTTAAGCTGCATGAGTTAACAGTAATTAAAGCTGTGTGAGTTATCAGAAATGAAAGCTGTGCCACTTAACAATAACTAAAGTTTTGTGAGCTAGGAGTAATTAAAGCTTACTTAACATTAATTAAAGCTGGGTGAGTTAGGAGAAATTAAAGCTGGGTGACTTAACAATAATTAGAGCTGTGTGAGCCAGGATAAATTAAATCTGTGTGAGTTGGGAGCTATTAAAGCTGTGTGAGTTAGGATAAATTAAAGCTGTGTGATTTAGGAGAAATTAAAGCTGTGTGAGTTAGGATAAATTAAAGCTGTGTGAGTAAACAATAATTAAAGCTGTGTGAGTAAACAATAATGAAAGCTGTGTGAGTTAGGAGAAAATAAAAGCTGTGTGAGTTAGGTAAAATTAAAGCTGTGTGAGTTAGGATAAATTAAAGCTGTGTGAGTTAGGTAAAATCAAAGCTGTGTGACTCGACAGTAATTAAATCTGTGTGACTTAACATTAATTAAAGCTGTGTGATTTACCAGTAATTAAATCTGTGTGACTTAACAGTCATTAAAGCTGTGTGACTTAACAGTCATTAAAGCTGTGTGACTTAACAGTCATTAAAGCTGTGTGACTTAACAGTCATTAAAGCTGCTTGAGTTAACAGTCATTAAAGCTGTGTGACATAACAGTCATTAAAGCTGCTTGACTTAACAGTCGTTAAAGCTGTGTGACTTACCAGTAATTAAATCTGTGTGACTTAACAGTCATTAAAGCTGTGTGACTTACCAGTAATAAAATCTGTGTGACTTAACAGTAATTAAAGCTGTGTGACTTAACAGGCATAAAATCTGTGTGACTTAACAGTCATTAAAGCTGCTTGACTTAACAGTCATTAAAGCTGTGTGACTTACCAGTAATTAAATCTGTGTGACTTAACAGTCATTAAAGCTGTGTGTTTAGGACTAATGAATTATGCGCGGAAAAGTAAACTATATTCATACAATACGAGACTGTGATATGAAAAAAAACCACTATATCATAGTAGCAATTTATTAAACAACACGATTTATAAAATAATATAATGTTTCTACTACAACTTTTTTTTTTTTTTGACGTTCTCCTGTGCCGCTTAGTGACCTAATAGAAATAAACAATTTTGACTTAGACCATATTTGTTAATTACGTGAACAAATGTACTGCCCATACTGTTTTCTATTCCAGACGCCAAATACCAGCGACAGACCAGGCGCAAATGGAGGTGCTGATCGCCGTGGGTCACGGCAAGCGCAGGATGGCCGAGTGTTACCGACCTCCGACTTTGGATATACCAGCTTGACTTAATTCTACAATACGTATAGTTCATCTTTTATTTTGAATGTTAATCTTCTAATATATTCATAATAAGTATTCTGAATGATTAAAACCTCTTAGGACAACATCCGCTTGTCATCTTTCGGTGTAACAAATAAATAGTAAAGTTATTACGCAAGATTACATGATAAATATTACTGGCAATAATTGTTATTTAATATTAGTTATTTTATTAAGTAATTCAATTTGATTATTACATTAATATAAGTTTATTGGAATAATATATAAAGCGGATGTGTTAGGCAGTTTGAATTGTTGGCGGCGACCGCCATTGTTGATACTACGAATTGTAAGGCGAACGCTTGTCAAATTGTTATTTTGAAAACAGCTGAGAATAAACACTTTGTAAATTATACGAGTGCCGTTTCTGTTCTGTGACCAGCCTATCCTGACCACTGGTTCACAGTATGTATTGACATCACTTGTCAGTAACTTAATGTTTCTTAAAAAACTATAGGTACGAACAAAAAAGTATTCACGACAAAAGTAACGGTTTTTTAACATGGTTTTTGGAGTGAAGTGGGTGTTTGCGCCGCGACGCGTGCCTGGAGACAGAGACCGTCACACATGTCTCGGTCCCCACTGGTGTACTGTGGGGTGTATAAACGTTGTCATGTAATTTCGACGCCGATGCTAGGTAGGTATGTCACAGAGGTAAGTTGACGTGCTAACGATACTGATGATAGAGACAGCGACAAAAGTATATTAAAATGACGAGATTGAATTTCGAAAAGGCTAATAGTAATAGTAACGGTTTTGGAATCTCCTTAGGCGGTGATTCAATAATTGGACAAGATTTGAGAGTGACAGATCAAGGACACGTCACGTTTAGGCTTATTACGTTACATGAGAGAGAAGAAAGATAATACACCTTGGGCTCTTACAACTGACATAAAAATCGCTGTATAATTTAGTAACCGTTTTGTTCGTTCACCTTGTTTCAATGTACACTCAAATTATCTTTATCAAGTAGACCAAGATAACTTAAAATTAAACATGGTGGATCAGATCAGCAGTATGCGAAAAATGACATTTTGACAGTGACATTTGATTGACGTGTCAACGTAATATTTGCGTTAAAAAAATCAACACTGATTCAATAGCAGAAGAGAAGCAAGAAAACAATGTCCTTATTAGTGAACTGGTTTGAAAAACTAAAACACTCACATAAAACACCGAAACAAATCCAATAAAAAAGACTCAAGATGTCACTTCTTAAAACTGTCAAAGTCGTCAAACGGCATCTTAAAAACAACTGTCATGGCTGCCCTAAAAATAAGTTTATCTTATTAAAAAACTTTTCAAATGATTTTTTTTGTACGCCTATACACTTGATTGATGAATTTGTTAGTATTTTTGTAGAATTCCCCAATTTTTTTGTTATTTATCTATGTAGTGTACATAGTGATGGCCAAAAATCAAACATCTCCCGTGATCAATCTTTTACATTTTGGCAATGATATTCAAATAAATTTATTTATTTGAATATCATTGCATTTTGGTATTTAGATCATCGCCATCGCTGACTTCGAACGACACTTGTCTAGATCCTATTATTGCTCTTACACTAAATCTTTTGCTTTGAAGTCTTACTAAATGTCACTTGTATGATATACATCGAATCAGGTCGATCCGTTAGGAAGCTCTCTAAGTAATAAATTCCATTATCTGTATCATATTTTAATGTTCCATACTGTCGGCCTATTTCTACAAACAACGCAGGAAGTAATATGAATCCTTTAGGGATTGTACGTCTGCCAAACAAAACAGACATTAAAGGGCGTATAAATACCTAATATATTCCCCGATATATTAGGTCTAAAGAGTATTCAAGTTACCTGAAAAATACCAGTTACCTCATACTGCTATGTGCGAGGTATTTTTAAAAAGGCTTTCTAGATAAGGAAGGATACTTCAGTACCTATAGAAGTAGGCATAAAAGGGTTGCTTGAATTCCTAGGACCGGCTTCATAGTTGACGTTATATGATAAAGGTCTTTGACCTAGGGTATATATTAGGAAAGGATATTATTAAGAAATCTTTTCCTCTTTGACAGGTTGTGGTTTACTGAAAACATTATTATAGGATGTTTTTTTTTAACTTGCCCGTGATTGTGTTCGTTTGTACTATTAGTTTGTACGTAATTATTTAGGTATATGTTATTTAAAGTACTATTTCTAAAGCTAAACGTACCTTATCCGATATATTTCTTAGATGACACCTGTGAACAAAAAAGAAAGCTCTTTTAATTTTATATTAATTATACCTTATTAAATAAAAATAAAACAAATAAAAGATAAAAATAACAATACTAATAAAATTTAATATAAAATTTTGTTATTAAAACATTTATTATATACTAATATATATGGCCTTCCAGAGGTCCAGACAAAGTGACTTTCTTTTAGCGATCAGTCGTCAAAAAGTTCAAAATGTCACATTGACAATCCAATATGGACTTTTGACAATCGTTATCACTGATATAATGTATATTTGGTCAACTCTTACAAAAAACAAGATACCACAACTATGAAAAATGATTATAATTTCCTGATAACAGCATTTGTCGATATTCCTTCCACGAAATTATCTTCAGACAATAAGGTGCCCGAAAATAATCTACGCAGGTTGGTTCTCAGAAAATAACTGATTTTCCCACGTCCTGTAATTGCTATATTAATATCCTTGGTTAATATAGCAATTACTTTATACCTCTGATAAATAATTTATTGCATCACTTTGATGAAATTAATTAATTAATCAGAGTCTCTATGTCAATAAAAATATTTCATATTTTATTTTTTTATTCTTTACTAGCTGTCCCACGTGGCTTCGGTCCCGTCAACTGGCTACCTAACCTACCCTACTTACATAATTGTTGCGTAAGTTAAACCGCAGCGCACGCAACGGAAGCTCCCAAAAAGGAATATTTTTTCCGTTTGGCAACATTTTTCATTTGTGCTTCGCTCCTATTGGTCGTAGAGAATTTTTGAATGCCAACCAGTAGTTCCTGAGATTAGCGCGTTAAACAAACAAACTCTTCAGCTTTATAATACTAGTATAGATTTCAGACCTTTTAACTAGGTAATACGGTTTAGATGATTTTTTTTATTTGAAAGCTGGTGCTACTCTTCCAGTCCCATTTAAATTTGGTCAATATCTGACATGTAGTTTTTGATTTACCCTTAATAATATGTATTTTCATGATATAGGTTGAAATATACATGACATAGATAGAGGTTCCAAAATTCAAAAGAGAAAAATAAAAATCTTTTCATCAAAAATATTCAACAGACTGCCATAACAAAATACTGGAAAGCGAAAAAATTCTTTCTTCTCGGAAGTCGGTGTCATAAACGAAGAAAATTGGTAGCAAAGACATCGCCAAAAAGAATATAATTTTTCGCTATGTTATGTTTTGTTTTGGAAGTCGGTATTTTTTTTTGGTAATAAGTTTTTACTTATGACAATGAGCAAACTCTTGACCTGTACCTCTCCTGATGAAAAGCGATTGATGAAGTCTGCGATGGAACGAACGATCGCAGAAGATGCCTTTTCATATTGTTCACTCTTGCCTTGAAGGCTGATAGGGTGATAGGAAACAAATACGCTGACATATTTTAGCCATGATTGCCACACAAAATGTTAATAAAGAAAGGTTATGATTATTACTATTTAATTACTAGGTAACAAACTTTTCTAGTAATTAAATGTTTAACGTTCTTACTTTTACAAGCACAAAACACATAATGCGGAAAACGTTTAAAAAATATAGCTGCTCAGAGTTTTCACATTTAAAACAACCAATCAATCTGCCTAGCCTTTTCCCAACTATATTGGGTTCGGCTTCCAGTCTTACCGGATTCAGCTGAGTACCAGAGTTTTACATGGAGCGACTGCCTATCTGACCTCCACAAACCAGTAACTGGGTAACACGGTACCCCTTGACTAGACTGGTGTCAGATCTCAAGCTTCTGACTACCTATAACGACTGTCAAAGATCTTGAAATGACAACCGGGACCAACGGCTTAACGTGCTATCCGAGGCACGGAGGAAACTCGGTATGTTGAAATGGTCACCCATCCACGGACCGACCTCGTCAAGCGTTGCTTAACCTTGATGATGGACCAGTGCGGCTGTTATTATTTATCCACGAGCTCCTCACATTTAAAACATTAATTTTCCTTAAAACCATAATTCACATCTGAAACAATAATTTCTACAACCGACATCAAAATATCTCATTTAAAATCTTAATTAAGTACTTACCGTTCTTAATGAAGTGCCTTAGTCCAATAAAAGTCAGGCATAATTACATCAATCAAAATATGCTTAAATAAAGACTCTTTAAGGCCGCAATCAAATTAGCGACTGCGACGTCTTAATCTTGGACGTTTACCGGCTCTTATAATCGAATATTTGAAAAAAGCCTAACGACTTGTAGGAGGGACATTAGGGAAATCGGGACAAAAAACGGGTCATTTTTCTGCCTTTGAATGTCTTGACCTGCTCATGTTTCATACAAATTGTAGATAAGGAGTAGGGTGGCTATGATAATATGTTAAAATGAGACTGTCTATAAGACTTTTGATCATTGAACGGAACATTTCCTTTCTACATGAATAAATTATGAAGAAAATAGGTGGCCTACATTTTTTAGTGGATATCTTTTTCTTTTAAGTTACTTCCAGGTTTAACAATTATACTCTGATATTTAATTTCTTAGACTAAATTGACAATTGAGGGGTTGTCACTTTATCGTTCAATAGAAATAGTGTCGTATCCTGACTATCCTGAGTGATCGAAGGTGATCGAAAATCGAAGTAGATCGGAAATGGAACACTGCAAAAAAATTGGGTTATTGGACGATTCGCCCGAATTTAACTCGCTCAAATCGGGCGAATCGTTAATAACCCAAAAATTTACACTTCTTGAGATACTAGCGTCCCTTATTTAGTTTCATATTTAACACAATAAAAGTTTATGTACTATGTGTATGTACTGTGTATAACTGTTATATTTAAATATATTACGTTTATATTCATAAAACATTTATTAACACCAATTAGTAAAATTAAATTGAGGAGTCACGTCAAATCGATATGATGAATCACTTATGATTGAGCTTTACCTACAACCTCCTACAACCTCCTACAACCTCCGCACTTGCAACATTTAAAAAGTTTAGTCATCAGTTTAGTCTACGCAATTAAAAATCACAATATAGGTATTTAAATCAAAAGCCCAAATATCAAACAGTAGTCTAAGCGATTTTCCTAAGCGATTTGATTAAATCAAACTGATAGGCGATTTAATTGCAAGTACGTTCGCAAGGACACAATGCAATGTAATCCGATCCCTTGGATCTCAGAAAAAAAACCGGCCAAGTGAAAATCGGACTCACGCACGAAGGGTTTTGTACCATTATCGCAAAAAACGGCAAAAAAATCACGCATGTTGCTGGAGCCCAACTTAAATATTTATTTTATTCTGTTTTTAGTATTTTTTGTTATAGCTGCAAGAGAAATACATCATCTGTGAAAATTTCAACTGTCTAGCTATCATGGTTCATGAGATTTAGCCTGGTGACAGGCAGACTGACAGACGGACAGTGGAGTCTTAGTAATAGGGTCCCGTTTTTACCCTTTGGGTACGAAATCCTAAAAATCTATTAGACTACGAAATGTAACATTTATCAATATACTTTCAATCCTACCAACTAAACTACAACTAAACTCATTTTACCAACATAACCACAAAATATATTTTACGACGGGAACTAAAAACATTATCGCCAAATTCATAATATTGTACCAGAAACATTCGAGTATTTCCTTATTGTATTTTTTCTTTTATTGTTACCTTCATAACCTAAAGCTTTGGTCCACTAAACTTCTTATTTAATGTTTTGTAATGTTCCTTACTAACAATATTCGTGAAGCCGATTCTGAAGTGTTTCAGGCTGAAAACACCCGCGAAATTGCGAAATTCAAATATCGAATTTTATAATAATTTGATTTTTGAAGTAAAATAAAAAGTGTAAGTTTTGTTGAAAAAATAACGGGAATGTTGATTGAAAAGTTTTTCTATTTTATTTGTGTAAGTACTAAGTCAATTCTTAATTGAATAGCAACAAACACAGTTGAATTTTTTAAATTGAAAACGTTTACCAGCTGAGATGGAAAAATATTACATTTGCAATTTGATGAAAGTAAGTTACAAAAAGTCAAATAAAATCCAAAGACAAGTTATTTAATATAACTTAAATTGCCTCACGCATCTTGGTGTACTTGCGAATAAATCTTCATTATTCATTTATTTAGAAAAATATAAAACAATTTGGTAGCATCTCATAAAATTACATATTTTTATTCCTATCATGCACAACTTTCTAATAAATTGAATTCCATATTAGAAAACGTCAATTTAAAAATACGATCGAGGTCCGAGCTAGAAGTATTAATATAATAAAACAATTACGTTATATTTTCTTTATGACCGTCGTAAATATTATCATAAATAATATTGTTTTGTTTGGACACTTAATGGCTTATTCGGACTGGACGAAGTTTGACTTCTAACGACCGGCCGTGGGTGGATGAAACGAGAAAGAGGGAAAATAAAAACTGATTTTTGTAGCTGGTAATAATTTATAAGTTTAATTTTGTACGTGGGATGAATGTGTTAGAACTTCATGGCAAATTTTCAGTCGTAGACTCTACCCACCATGATTGTTTTGGGCACCAATCCATTATAAATTGTCATATTATGTTTTGAATGGTAATTTTTCCCACTGAAGTTGCATGTTTATGTCGATTTAAAATTAAGGCCGGTATTCCAGATGCTCATGCTCAACTCAACTCAAACATTTTTTTTTATTGTTATGGGTTTGCTCTTGACTCTAGTCTAAGTCATAGGTGACAGAGACAGGGTCGACGATGGAGTGAGTTTACCCAGAAGAAGCCTGTTCACTCTAACTTTGAAGAGATTCGGGTTGAATACGTTCGGAAACACAGACGCAGGTAGTGAGTTCCATTCATTCGTTGTGCGCATTATGAAGGATGTTTGAAAGCGCTTGGTGCGAATTGGTGGTATGGCAACAAGGTAAGGATGGTAACTTGCAGTGCGTCTAGATGTCCGATGGTAGAAATGAACAGTTGTGATTGGTTGGCTTGTTTTTTTTTTTACATTAACTTGCTCAAGTCCAACATCCTAGACGCTCCAAACGTTACTGAACCCCTTTAACACAAAATCAGTGGAATTGAGTAGAGTTAGCCTTTACTTGAAACAATTTTCATTCAATACCTACCACACATTTGTAGAAAGAATTCAGTAAGTCTAGGGCGTCTAGTCTCTTGTTCTATTGAGTAGATCTATGTCAAGCTGAAGAATCATATGCCAAACTCGAGAGTTGTGATTGGTTGGCAGTTGATAAGTAGGTGTGGGCAATTTTGAATTTGAGTCTAGTTGAGCATCCGGAATTTGCGCCTAAGCCTCTAAATTCAGCAGCATTCCTCTAAGATAATAACAGAGTTGTTCAATTAGCTAAATGCTGATCGGTAAAATTTGATTTAATCGACACCAAAAGACGAAGTTTTTATGTGTATATATATGGCAATAAACGTTTTTTTATTCTCCTTGGCAACGCTTACAAGCCGTGGTGACAACATCCTTTCTTAACATCGGTCACTTTATTTACTAACAAAAAGACCCAACGAGGTGGACGGTCTCTTATTTATTTGCCAACAAAAAAGGCCCATCAATAATAGACTGTACCTTAAAATATCCAGCATGGTCACCCCACAAAAGCAGTGTATTGACATCACAATACAATACCAGACGTGACTCCGAGTTCCAAGACAACTTCTACCTCCAATATTTTATACCTACGTCATTCTTTTGTATGCAATGTCACAATGTATATGTACAGTCAACATGTTTGATTCATGATTCGTTTAAAAACTTTAAAACGTTAACGTTTCTTGATACCTCATGGTGAACTTAAGACGTTTTCAATAATTAAAAATGAGTCAATATAGAGTCGTGCAACGTTGATCACTATGTTCATTCCAATAGATTATTGTTTTTTTTTTGGCAAATCTGAATTTAAGTTTTGAATTTGGAAGTAACCGTCATCCAGCATTGTTTGCTTATAATAGTAGTTTATGAAACTGTTGCATAATGAGGGGTATTAAAGCATGAGTGTGTGTTTAGGCGAGGTTTTTAATAGTTTTCACACGAATGTTTTAATACCTAGTTATGTGCAGTTTCATAAACTACTATTATAAGCAAACAATGCTGGATGACGGTTACTTCCAAATTCAATTCAAATTAATTGGGATTGAACCTACTAAATACCTCTTTTTGCATTTCCATGCCATAAAATCGTGATAGCATTTGTCATATACTTTTCTCGACTTTGCTGGTAATAAATTAAGAGTAATTTCCTTCGCCGCATCTAAAATATCGGGCGGAGTCAAATTTTCTTCACATTCACTGATATCAGACATTTTTAAAGAATAATTTTAATAACTCATGAAATTCAGTACAGCAAAACTTGCAAAACGTATGAATGGCGCCAAAACCCAGCACATCACCGCATTAACCGCGCATGCGCTAAGGCTTAGCACACACTGCGATCTTTATTCACGCGATTTTTTCCGCTCATTCTCCGACCTATGGAATTGTATGAAGTTGTTCGCATTGCGGTAAAGAAACCGTGCGGAAATAATACCTCAAGAAATCCGTGTTTTGCCACAGAATCCACTGCACCACGGCGCGAATTTTATTCGCCCGAATATTTTGAGGTCTATGAACAGGTAGAAGGAAACAAAATTCGCGCGAATTAAAATCGCAGTGCGTGCTAAGTCTAAAGCGGGCATTGTCATAGACAATTTAAAATTGGAATCAAATCTTTTTATAATAGGTACTATAAAATAGCATTACAAAAAATTATTGATGGAAACTCCTTAGTGATTAACTTCTTGGATTTGTCCTGTATCGTAATAGAAAAAAAATGTTTTTCAACACACTTGCTCATAAAGTGGCTCTAATTTCACCGCAATTAGGCACATAATGACATTTGTTATCAAACTGCGACTTTTTCATTACTATTATTCACAAGTGAGATAAATAGTTTTTTTTAAATTTATTGGTTGAGTTGCTTTGTTCTTAAAAAAGTTTCGATACAAAAAAGATCGTGCTCAATAGTACAAATGCAACACATTTCATGCAACTTCTTATTTAAATAGATAATTTCAACTTGTACGTGTTTAATAAATAAAATTTTCACTTAAATAAAACTTTTGTTTTTGTCTATACCAATATTATAAAGAGGAAAGATTTTTTTTGTTTGTTTGTTTGTTTGTACCGAATAGGCTCCAAAACTACTGGACCGATTTCAAAAATTCTTTCACCGTTGGGAAGCTACTTTATCCCGGGGTGACATAGGCTACTTTTTGTCCCTGTATTCCCACGCGAACGGGAACTACGCGGGTGAAACCGCGAGGCGTCCTCTAGTCTGTAATAAAGAAAACTTGAAATTCCCCATTTTGTACGTGGCTAAAACGCTATCCGTGAAAAGCCAACAAAAAAGATAACTCATTATTTTTAGTCTATGGCCGATCGCCATTTTTAGATGCGCGCGCATAGGAAAACTGATTACATTTGCCCGCCATTGGGAAAAAAAAACAATTCGTTTTCACTGTTGGAAATGATTTTTTAGTATTATTTTCTTCACAAGTGTGTTGAAAAACGTCGTATGATACACGTGTGTATTGATGATTACCGTCCTCGGCTCTCTTAAGACCCTCACCTAACGGCTCGGGTCTCAATGGCGCCTCACCGGTAATCACCAACATAACACACTTGTACCATAATGTACCATAATATAGCATTATTTTACAAAATATATACGAACTATTTCGGTAGTCAATAGTAGATATTAAAATGGTAACAAGTCATTAAAATGACAGCGGGATGAATTAACTAATTGTCTAAGGCCCTCTCGCGTGAAAATCTTAACTTAGAGTTAGTTGTTAACGCCAGGTTAAATTGATAGTATGTCATACAATATTGCCAATTTAACCCCGTGTTAGCAACTAACTCTGAGTATTTTTTTTAACGAAAGTTGGCTGAATTAAAATGCTGCATAAGAATGAGCTTGTGTTGGATCAGGTTTCTGATTGTACAATGTCACAATATAATAGGTACAATCTCACAATGCCTATTGATAAACGTACAAAAGAGGAGTTTATAAAGGTCATGACATGTTGACATTGTGACCCGGTGTTTCCGATTTTTGTATGAGTACGATGTGAAAATGTATTGCAGAGTTATACTGAAAAAGGTGAAAGGTAGTCAAGGGACATTATTGAAATAGGACGGGCACTGAACGTAGATATAGGTGTTCGGTAGGTGGCCAAGATCATTCGGGAAGATTTGATAAGTTATACAAGTACGATATTTAGTTGCGGTTAAAATCAGATCTAGATGTTAATGCAGAATAATGCAAGTGCAGCAAATATAATTTAATGCAGCCCAAACCTATGCCACCTGAATCGTATACACCGCCACGGTACATACGGTAAAGAATATTGTAATATTAACACCTATTAGAAGGCGGCAGCAATCACTGGATCGTCCACAAGTCCTCTCCACGGAACTACACTTCTTATTCAAGAATTGTGCCTGAAGCGATTGAAATTAAAAAACACACAACGTTCAATCGGGATGACGGTTACAAATTATCTGCGGCGTGGAATCCAGTGATTCAAAAAAAATTACTTCGTTTTGTGCAGTCGGCGAACATACAGAATACGGACACGGTTAGTTTTGTGTGTGGAAATGTGAGGGTAGAGGAAGAATTTTCTGCCCAAACGGAGCCAGTACACCGAGACACCAGTCTACCCGGGACCACGGTCGTTGCAACACGGCCGAAACGTCGGGTGAAATAGATAAACAAACAATCGAAATCATCGCGTTAAATTCACGTGGTAAATTGTTTCTCTAAAATATTGTAATCACCAAACCCATTGACGATCGCAATTATTTCTTCAATACATGCAAGGTTAAAACAATACCAAAAACTACCTAATTACTCTAACAGCACTGTAACTTTTAACAGTTCAAGCAGCTCGTTTGTGGAATGCATTAAATTACCTATTGAGGTTAGGTGTGCTCAATATTTACCAACATTAAAAAAAATGGTGAAGGAGCATTTCTTTTCACTATAATATGTCTTCTCCTTTCTCTGTGATATATTTGATATTTGTGCGTATATTATGTAATATTGTATGTATATATTTTATGTTATGTCTAAGTATTATTATTTAAGATATATTGTACACTGACAGCCCTGAAATGCTCATGCATACTGCGCTACCACGGGGAGATAGCGCTGTTATGTGGGACTACAACCCACTAAAACTCCACGATGTCCACCTGTGCCGCTTATGGCAGGAACACGGGTACGTGTTAGCACTCACCGTGAACCCGCCGCGGCTGTCCGTCACCGGACCCTCTTCACCGGCGCACCAGAACACACTGTGCGCCGTGAGCACCCCATGGACCAAACCAGCACATGGGTGCCAAACGACCCCGTGTTCGGCACCCATGGTCCCCTTGTGACGGGTCAAGGACACTGACAGCCCTAAATTTATCTCTCGTTCAGTCCATCCGTCCATCCAAGACCGCCCGTTGTACACTTGTGTTTAAAAATGTTTGTCCTGTACATATTTTTTTGTAGTGCAACAAATAAACAACTTTTTAGTTAAAATTGAACATAGAAAACAATGCTAGCCGACTAAATATACCCTTCTGACTTTCATTATAAACAAAACCACAAATTTACAGGCTGATTATAATTATCTAGAACGGATCCATCCACTAAAATAAAACGAGCTCTTTTAATACAGAATTTTCCACAAAATGAACACTTAATTAATACAGGGTGTTGTATAAAATCGCTCGACGGGAGATGCTATCACAGCGAATGCATCGATCCGACAAATGAGCCTGTTTAACTACTAAATTATCCGCGTGAAACAGGTTAGCTGGAAAATTATGGGATCGTCTGGCTTATAAGCTGTTTAATATTGCTATGTATGATGTAGGTGATGATGTTTAAATTTTGCCAATGGATTGAATGGGATTAGACTCTATTGTTTGAATATGTACAATCTGCACATCATATCTATGGGAGTGTATTCTTTGGCAGAATAAACGCAATTATATGTTTAATAATGTACATGCTGTATCATGAGCTGTTCTATACGGACTTTGTGGAAACTAGAACAAATGTCCGTGCGTTCAAGAGTTTTTGTCATACCTATTATTGGAATCAAATATAACAGCTCACAATGTTAGGACCCATTAGTATTAATTCTAATTTTTATCCGTGGTGCTAGACAACTGGGCTTATCCCAGTTGTAAACGGCCCTTTGTGCCTATTGGTCTTGTTTGTTCTGTCTCCTGCTTGATATGGAGGGAAGTGGCAATTTGTACTTTTTCCTACTCGTCCATTATTCTTTTCTGATTAATTTTGTTGCGGGATCCATGACAGTTAAATTCATTCCCCGGGACTTCGTCGAGCTTCATTGCCTCGGTGCTTTTCTGGTGGTCGCCACTGTTGATTCTGGCTTTCATGAGTTGCAGTGGTTTGGGAAAAGTGCGGTAGGATAGTCCCTAAAAAAAAGATTTTATTGTTTTTTGTTACTTTATAGCCTCAAGCAGATAGTTTATGTCAAGAAAATACATGGACCATGGGAATACTTTCATTTTGCGTACGCCGTTCAGCTGAAGAGTGGAATTCTCTTCCGGAGTCTGTGTTATCTAAATGTTACAAGTCTTTCAGTCAAGAGTGAATAGGTTACTTCTAGCCAAGCGTACTCTATCGTCGACCACACCAATCCTTCACACCACCTTCATCAGATGACCAATGACAATGTCAAAAATGAGCCTATCAATAATAATGAAAATGCAGTGTACAAGGGAAACCTTTTGTTATTTTTTCATTAGCTATAGGCCCTTTTCACAAATTCACATAGTGGCGGAATTAATGCAACCGAAATTTTAACCAGTAACCGGAACCGTGACTTTTCGAATGTTGAATAAAGCTAACATAATAAAACAAAAACAACCCTACTGCGACAAAACGACCTGAAAAACATGAAACAAGTTCCGTCTGAAATCATACCAAGAAATTATTCTCGAGACTCAGAATAAATTCAGTCAGTCTTGCACAAAAGAATTGCGTCCGGACTTTTCTCAAATAGAAAGACACACCTAATTCATTACCGGGTATTTAGATAAAATAATTGGCGTACTTATTCACGAATATTATTACAGTGGCTAGGGAAACAGACGCAGCAATATCCATCATGGCAATACCAACATTTGTCTTGGCTCCTCTAATGGCAGCAATAAAAAATATTCAGTCTGTTTTTGTGCTAGCATTATTGACTGCCTCTCCAGGCAGTCAATTCAGGAGGTTGTTGAACTCTGCTACATTTAGAACTTTTCGATAATAAAGCGATTAGGCAGAAAATCTTTGGTGACGTGAAATATGTCGCGGCTTTTGGACGATTTGTCGTCGAGTTGAGAATATTCATTTCTAGCGTATAAATTTGAGTGAGCATGGGGGTGACCATAAATTCTTAGAGTAAGCTTATTTCGAGTGTACGTAAGGGACAGATGTATAGAAGACATATACATCTAACCCTTACACACACTTAAAATAACCTTACTCAAAGAGCTTATGGACACCCCCCTGTAATCAGCTGCTAGTAATCTTGCTGACTATGATAGTCTAATCATTTGGCAACGCATGACTCTTGAAACCATCTCAAAAGAGCATGAGGCTCAAAAGTTCTTAATAGTAATATTGTTAATCTGCCTTGAATAAGAGTGTCATCAACCACTCTTATTCAAGGCTGCTCATGCCTTCTCTGTATCAGCCTTTGCCTTGTATGAGGACAGTTACAGGTTGGTATTATTAGGGTGTACAGATACAACGAAAAGTATTAGAATACTCTTAAAGTGGTTTTTTACCTAACTTTATTTAAAGACACTCCAAAAGAATTCAAAATCCTCATCTTTACTTATACTGTCATCCTAAATTTTTAAAACATAGCCTTTTTTGGAGCTTCTTCCCATTCAGAAGACGTTATAACCCTGATATATACAACCCAAGAACTAGGTTAAAACATTTAGGCACCAGTATGAAAGTAATCTTCAAAAATATTCATACCTACATACATTACGGCAGTATATTCCAGTTTCTTATCTAGCAGTTCTTTTTCCTTCCTAGTTGGCAACTATCCAACAGATATAAACGGTGGATGCATCAGCAAAAGAATATTTACCTTATAAGAATAACTAGTTATATTTTGTAAGTTGAATAGTGAATCACAGAATTGGTGGTGTCTTCATCTTTGTGGCCTTGGGGTCTAGACAAAGTAACATTTCATCAGCGATTAATTCATCTGTCTCTTCTTTCCTCAATGATCACGTTTGACGTGGTCGTTGAGAAAAGGAGGCGAAAAGAAGATTACCATATGCTGAAGAAAAATGGAGAGAAGTATGCTACACATAAAATAAAACCGGCCAAGTGCGAATCAAACTCGTGCGCCGAGGGTTCCGTACCTACGCATTATACAGATAAAGATGGACATAATTGCCTCTAAGCATTAAAAGCGTGATTTTTGCGGTTTCTGGAAGAGCGCTAATAAATTGAGCATTCGGCCAGGCTTGTCTATTAGTGTGAATGGTGTGAGTGATGTGAAGGATATTGCAAACCTTTTTAGAAATCGGTTTGTTTTAAAGTCATCGCTAGGGAGCTCTTTTGAGATGCTGGATGCTGAGCCCCTTTGTGGCAAGGTGCCCACCCCACGCGTTTCAGTGCCAAATATGTGGCCAGGGTCATCAGGTCTACGTCTAGAGGTAAGTTCCCTGGACATGATGGGCTCAGTAGCTGCAATACGCCGGTCCTCACTTACTGAGGGTTTTGGCACTGCTGTACAATTGATGTATTGGTCATTCATACTTGCCTAATGAGGACGATAGTGGTTGCCATTGTTAAAAGTAAAACAGGTGATCTTTCGGATAGGGAAAACTATAGACCTATTTCTCTAGCAACCATAGTCGCTAAGGTACATGATGGTCAGCCAGAAACACAGCTAAACGAACATCTTGTGCTACACCACAATTAGTTCGGGTTCCGGCCAGGACTTTCTACAGAGAGTACAGTTCTGTGTCTCAAGCAGGCCGTCAGGTACTACTCGTACACAAAAAGAGAAATACCTGTTTTCGCTTGCTTCCTCGATCGGTTTAGGGCTTTTGATCTGGTTTCCTAAGATATATTATGGAGGAAACTTGAACCTATAAGCTTGCCTTTCGAGCTTATTAGTATCTTCAGGCATTGGTATGGAAGCCAGATCAACAGAGTTTGGTGGGCGGGTGTGCTGTCGGAGCCTTATCAATTGGAGTGTGGAGTGAGACAGGGGGATTGATCTCCCCTGGCCTCTTCGATTTTTATATGCCCTGATTGAGGCGCTTAGCAGTCAACATTTCGGTTGCCATATTGACGGTGTCTGTGTCAATAATAAGCTTTAAAGGACAATGCTGACATTGAAAGGGAACGGAGGGCGAGGTGCGAATATGATAGCTCGCAGGTTTGCACACGTACTGCAGAAATAAAGGTGACGCTCTTTAGAGCATTCTGTACCACCTTCTACACTTGCAGCCTGTGGGATAAGTATTCACGGGCGTTGTATGGAGCCCTTCGTGTACAGTATAATAACGCGTTCAGAAAACTGATGGGATTGCCTTGGCGTTGTAGTGCGTCATGGATGTTTGCGGCGGCGCGTTTGTATTTACGCGATAATGTGCAAGCGCGCAACATCAATGGTGGCCCGAGTTATGGACATCCCTAATAGGGCTCTGAAAATTATTGCTGACAGAGTGGACTGTTCGTATATATACGTAGTTCACTGCTTTCAGTTACATATGTCACCGTATCGTGTTGTTTAATAATACTTAGTTTTAATAGGCATTGTTACTAACCCTTTAAGAGTCTTCGCTCGAAATAAAGATTCAGAATTTGAATTTTACCGCCATAATAAAATTGGTTATTGGTGGCTAAGTTTTAAAGATATTGGCAAATTCGTTATTTCGTGATTCTAGGTCAACGGGAACTATCATATAGGTTTTCGCCCTAAAACCTACATGTTACTTCCGGTTGACCTAGACTTGTCAATTTAAGTTAAAAGCAAGGTTTTACAGCACAAGTAAAGGGAAAATTCTGAAAAATAAAAAAGTTGAAAATTAAGGTAGATTTTGGTACTACCAAATTTTCGCGAAAAACTAAATTTGCTTATATCTTTTTATCGTGATGACTCAGGACCTTGGTTTTTTTACACCTAATAGGGACTATAGACCTCAGTATCTGGTATAAATTTCAACTTGCTAGGTCCACCCGTTCCTGAGAAAATCGGTGGTGACACACGGACAGACAGACTGACAGACGGACAGACGGACAAGAAAATGATCTTATAAGGGTTCCTTTTTTACTTTTTGAGGTACGGAACCCTAAAAATCAGACAAAGTAAAGAATGAAAAAAAAACTAACCGACGTAAAGCAGATAATAAGATTACTGAATTAGAACTGGGCATCAGTGTGGACTGGAGAGTACTAGGTGGACGAAGAGGAACTGAATGGATTCCACTAAAAGGTAAAAGAAAGCAAGGAAGACAAAGAAAGAGATGGAGAGATATATTTACCCAACATTGTGGACCGGAGTGGATGCAGAAGGCGCGTGATGGAATCGTTTTGAGTGATTTAAGGGAGGCCTACGGCACAGAGGCGACCGCTACGAATTGATATGGCAAACGCTCATAAAAGAAAGTAAAGAAGGAAGTAACAGATTGACAAGAAGAAGAATTTATTTTAAAAGTATTTGCATTATTTTTAACGTTTTTCTATATTTAGTTCAGTGTAAAAATTGTAAGTACTGGAATAAAGGGCATGTTTATTGCCTACTATATTAAGGTCGGGCCCAAGTTACATGGGACAAGTGCAGGAAGATGATAATGATTGAGGTTGGAACCTATGGCATTACGGTAGCGGATGCGAATCAAAAATTACACTTTTATTTTTATGTTTTCTTCTTCTATTCGCCCTTCAATCTTCTTCACGTTTTCTTTTTCATTGTCAATCGTCACGCTATCATTCACTTCCTTTCATAATATACCTCACACAATTCAACCATCGTATCTATAGTCTCTATTTACCTTTTTGTTTAAAGTAAAATAGAGAGAACAGTGGTGGCCCACGGTCCCGACTTACGAGTTGTAGGTCGTGGGTTCGAACCCGAGCAGGCGCTTTACTTTGTGTAATTTATTTCATCACCACTGCTCTCAAAACGGTGAAGAAAAACATCGTGAGGAAACCGGCATGTCCAAGAACCAAAAATTCAAAGACATGTGACATCTACCAATCCGCACTGGGCCCGCGTGGTGGATTATAGCCCACTCCCTCTATGAGAGGAAGCCTGTGTCCCAGCAGTGGGAACATTAAAAGGCTGATGATGTGATGTGATGTGAAAATAGATCACAGGTAAAATACCAATCCGTAACATTGGTATTTCATCTAAAAGTTTTTAGTGGAATTCCAAACGCTAGTAGCCAAAGTGAACCAAACCGAAACAAAAGCGGATAGAGCAACTATGTTGATTGTTTTGTGTAAAGGTAGGCAGCAAAGCGAATATTTTACTCTGACCTGCCAGCGGCTGCAACCTGACCTCCAAATCCTATTACTCCGCTGCGCTTTTAAATTCGGTTCGACCGCATGTTGGATTACAGGTTTCAGAGAATCAGCGTCAGGCGCATATCGCGTTTGAATTTGAAAATGTTAAATTTCATAGTTTTCCGGGTTCCGTACCCGAAAGGTCCAAACGAAGCCCTATTGCTGTCAGTCACGTCTCTGTCCGGCTTTCTGTCCGTCGACTGTCACACACGTTTTACAGCCAAACGGTTGGAGCAACAGTCTTCAAATTTTCACAGTACAAGCATCTTGTTAACCCAAAGTCATACAAATTTTCAAAAAATATTTTAAAATGTTTTTAAGGGGGGCTCCCATACAGCGAAAGGGGGGGGACGCGAAAAAAATTTTAGACCACAGTATATCCCGGAATGACGCGTGAATTGAACATAACCTGAGTTTTGTCCAAGTTCATCCGGAGACCGATGCGTGCAGAAGAATCAGTTAGGCCGTCCAGCATCTGTTGCAAGTCATGCAGCAACCCACTTCTCACTTTTGATAGCTCTAGCTCGAGTCAATATCAAACATTTTTGACTTTTCAACAAACGCCATCGCTGATAATATGTCGCTCTAACTAGACCAGCCTTTTGACAATTTAAAAGTGCCTATAAATGAAAATAATACAATAACGGAGGCACCGTTTTTGCAAAGTCAATGTGGTTATTTTCTGTGAAAACAAATACCCCCATAATCATGTATCATAACAGAGTATTATAAAGAAGAGACTACCCTCGCTAACAAATCCCCAGCGGGCATAGTGTTTCCACAGTAAGTCATCTCGGGCTATAATTCTGCCCCGCCTACGCAATGCGATGACCCTTACTGTCTTAACGATCCATGTCTCTATAATTTATATTTTCTACGTTATAGTTTTGTTGAGAGATATGGGGAATTATTATCTGGGTGGTTGGCGCTGATATTTTTGCAGTTAAATTGTAAAACAGTTTATTTTGGCTAGCACATCAGGGGCCATCTTATCTTATCTTGTGGTGGGGCCGAGAAATAACTCGGACACTTCGACCCTTCTACTGTGGTCCCCTAGATACCCTGCTCTTCCCCAATCTCGTTGAAAACTCTCTTCATAAGTTTTACAATGAGACTAAGAGATATGAGCCAATAGCCTTCTGGTTTTGGACGTCCAACTCCTAGGAGACTCATTCGCTTACCAGCTAGTGCATCGCATGTGCACAGAACGTGCTCCATACATTCCGTATATTCCCCACACAACCTGCACATGGGTGTCGTAGTTAGACCCATCTTAATGAGCATGTTGTTGATTCCAAAATGCCCAGTAAAGGCCCTAAGCAGGTAGCGGCTTTGCCCCCTGCTCATATTCCAAATGCATTCCCGTGCTTTGAACGTAGAGCCTAAAAAAATCTTGGAGTGTTCCAGACCGGTATTAAGCAGCCAATATGTTTGTTGTATGTGATCTGCAAACTCCCTAAATTTGGCTTTTATGTGACCCGTCAAAATGCCTACACATGGTTCTGGAACCAAAATATCAGATCAATTGCTGAGCCCTCTCTTGCCAGTTCGTCTGCCACTTCGTTACCAGGAATTCCTTTGTGCCCAGGGACCCACATCAGTCTTATTCTGTTATGCTTCCCAAACCTGTTTAGGGTTTGGATAGCATCCAGAACAAGTTTGGAGTCCACTTTGTAGGATGCCACGGCTTTGATTGCAGCCTGACTGTCATTAAAAATATATATGTATTAACATCTGGTTCCCAATCTATATTCTCTTGAGCACAGGTTATTATGGAATATGTTTCTGCTTGGAATACATTTGCCATATTCCCTAAGCGTTTGCTACATTTGTAACCTTTTGCGTATATACCTACCCGCTCCTGTACCTGATTCCATTTTAGATCCATCAGTGTACACACTAGACTATCTTGTTCTGGTGGATTTAGTCCCTAAATCCAGTCGTCTATTGTTGGGATTTGGACCTTAAAAGACCTTTCTAACACAAACATAGTTTGCATTTTATCGGATATCATGCTTGTTACCCGATCACATCATCAGGGGCCATACTGCCATACACTAACGCCATTATAATTCAGTTGCGAATAAGCGATAGTGCTCTTCGTCCTTTATAGCTCCGTTTTACTCTCCCAGTGGAACCACGATAGTTTTAGTACGTTAGAGTAAGGCCTGGGGGCCTTCATAAGGATCACAGACTTCAAAGTCAGCAAACTTCTAACGAAATATTAGTTTTTAATTATTATCAATCAAAACTTCATTCCTTGAATAAAAATATTAGTAAGGTCACAGAAATCATTAAAAGGTTTTTCTGTTATCTCAATATTTACCTTGAAGTTTTGATTTGATAAATTTAATTAACTTTTACCAAATTAGAGCAACTCGGACATCATTATATAATTAAGTAAATAGTAAAACGTACAAAGCATAGATTGTATAAGTGCCTGTTGATAGTATCTACACTATTTCCAGTTCAACAAATAAGATTGTGTTCTTTCGATACTCCATCAAATATTGTCCCCAGCCTCAATCTAATATTATATTTCTAAATAAACGTTATGATATTATTTTCCGTTTGGTTTATATGGACGATAATACTTCGGCTGGATTTCCACTAGTTTTTCGAGGAAAAATCCATCACGATGATTGATTTAAGTATTATTATCTTCATACAGTGATGCGTTGGCCCAGTGGCTTAGACCTCATCTCACGTGCTTGAGGGTCATACGTACTTTCTAAGCTTGTCTTGGACAACGGTTAAGGAAATCGTTGTGAGAAAACTGGACTTATAGTTAACGTAAGTCTGAAAACACCGACCGGCGTTGAGCAAGAGTGGTGATAAATTTTAATGCCTTCTCTGTATGAGAAGACGTCTTTGCCCTAAAGTGGGACAGTACCAGGTTGATATTCTTGTTTTTCTATCATTATCACATCACCTTAATATTATAAAGGCGAAAGTTTGCGAGTGTGTTTGTATGTATGTTTCTTCTTCACGCTCAAACGGCTGGATGGATCTAGATGAAATTGGCACAGAGATAGATTATAGTCAGGAATAGCACACAAATTACTTTTTATACCGGAAAATATGTTTCGTGGGGATAATTTTCGACTTAAACTCAGGTGAAGCCGCTAGCAGTAGCTAGTGCATGATTTTTGCGTTGTTAGTTTAATAGTTGCAAGCACTACTGCTGACCATGAGTTACTGGGTTCAATTCCCGAGTCTTAAGGGAATTAAGTGTTATTGTGTTTTTCATATGGAATATCTCTGTCGCAGCCCGGAATCTGGATTTGGGCCCCTCTAGAAATACAAGGATAATATTTGTGTTACATTATAATTTAGGCAGGATGGAAACAGTGTCTTATAATTTTCGTATTCTTCTTCTGGGTAAGCTCACTCCATAGTCGACTATGTCTCTGTCCCCTCTAATCTAGACTAGAGTCAAGAACAAACTCATCCTCAATATAATAAAAAATCGTATATTGTATCTGTGCCGACTGTTTCATTGGAATTTACGTGTCATGGTAGTCGAGTGGTTAAGACCTCGCATCTCGTGCTTGAGGTCTCGGGTTCAAATTCGGGCAAGTACCAATGCGACTTTTTCAAATTCATATGTATCTACTTTCTAAGTTTATCTTGGACATCACAGGCAACGGTAAAGTAAAACATCGTGAGGAAACCTGGACTTAAATAGTAAATGTAAGTTGCCCAGAGGCGGCTTAATTAACTCTGACAGCAGAGATGGCCACACCCTCACACAAAAATTAAAGAGGCCTGAAGCAGGCGCAGCAGCGCCAAGAGCGGTCGGAAATTATCCCACGGGAACATAATACCGAGATAAAAAGTAGCCTATGTACTATTCCAGACTATAATCTATCTCTGAGCCAAATTTCATCCAGATCCGTTCAGCCGTTCTGGCGTGATTGATTAACAAACATACGTCCACACAACCAAACTTTCGCATTTATAATATTTAGCAAGATAGGATTATAATTTAGGCAGGATGAAAACAGTGTCTTATTATTTTCGTATTTTTATATCTTGTATACCTACTTAAATACAGTTTTAGTTAAGTATATTTTATCTGTTCCAACTGTTTAATGGAGTATAATAATAATAATATTCTGAGTAGTGTAACACCTATTTTTGTGGTGGAATGAATTCTTGTTAGAAGAAAGTTTGTTGTTACCTCGTTCATCGCTCGGTTTCACTGTATTTTATCAATTTGTGACACTCCCTTGTTCTCAGCGCCTCGCTGGACTGTAGAACTACACTTTGGGGTAGTAATTTCCTTGGAAATTAATTGTTCCGTGTAAGTTCTTCGAGAATAGAAATTATTGGAAAAGGTTTGTTAAGATTGATGTTTGAGTTTTCGAAGCTGGTGTCGTGGTATGAGAACGCGCCGCGGCCGCATCTTTTTTTCTCTCGGACGATCTGCGTAGCGTTGGCATGGGTTTTTGGAGAACGGTTTGAGTGGAGCCCTGTGATTGTGTGTGGACTGAAATCATCACCGGAGTGACAGGCTCCGTGCGGCTGATCGTTTCCCATCTACCCCGGCCGTGGATAAGCGGCCTAGAAGCTGCATGTAGCTGCCGTGTTGTGATCCCTGGCGTGATTGTGTTGCCAAGCTGGGCTCATTATCCCTCACGGTAAGTTGCCTTGTTCAAGGAAATGACCCCATAATTTTAGTGGTGAATTCTGTGCGCTGACTTGTCAGTTTCTATCAGAACAACGTGGCGTGGGGTTGATATTGAGCCAATCCATCTTCCCGACGGGCTTGTCTTCCTCCGACAGGTACGTGTCCGACTTTCTAAAAGCTCTGTCGGGTGGTATTTTGTTTCTAGGCTCGAGCCTATATATATATATATATTTTATTTAATGCCGGCCAAGCCTTTGTGCGTGTCTGTGGACAGGCGCTGCCTTAGTCACAGTCCCTATACTGGGCAGGATCCAGGCCGTGTTGCGTCAGGCCGTAGTATATGAACGGTGTAGACGTGGTGTATCCCGGGTTATAATATTCTTAGGTCGTGCCACTCTCTATGAAGGGTGGCAGACGGCCCTTTAATTAAGTTTGCCTATGTAAATCCCGGTGTATAAGATATTAATTACCATAGTTTTAATGATTTGTATGTTCGGTTTAACCGTAAAACATGTGTGTTTGGTTTAAGTTTATTTTCTAAGATGTCTTTGTTCTGTGACTTCAGGAGGTGTCTGACGGTGACCAGAGATTGTCTGGGTGCCTTTTGTTTGCCCGGCTGGGGTTGACTGTCCAGCTAAACCGACTGTTCGGCTAAGGCTGAGGCGGTCCGCTCGAGGCATGGCGTCGTGGAATGGAGTTGGCTGGCTGCGGCACTCGGGGGAACAGGCCTCCTGTTTTTGATTTTTATTAATCCACCCTCAACCGTTAAATGAATATAAAATAGTATATAAAAAGTTTGACCAGCCAACTGCAACCAGCGACCCTTCATTTACTAAATTTATTATTGTGACGTGCTTCGGGGGTACCGCGAATAAACTGTCATTCCAGTATTTGGCGTATTATTGTTCCCGAACCGATCCTACGTTACAGTAGGTACTAGACAGAGTGGCATGAAATTCTATCAGCGATGCCAATTGCCAAAAGAGATTGGCATGCGCTACTGAAATGTGACGTGCTCAATCCCGAATATTTTTGAGCTTTCATTGCCCGTACTCAAAAAAAGAAAAACCGTATTCCAGATGCTCATATTCGACTCAAACGCAAAATAGGCCCCACCAACCAATTAAATGTCAACAATGATATTCAAATAAACAGATACGTTATACACTCACAAAACAATTGAAAAAAGAGTTCCGCGCAGCAGCGGCAGCACACAACACACTTTTAATTCATCTGACATAAAAAAATATTTATTTTAATCAATGAATAAATAAATTACAAATACACACGATGGCATTTTTTTTATTTTGTTTTTGTTTCAACAAAGCCTATCGCTCTTCGCCATGCGTGACATAAACTACAGACTAAAAGGTCACAATTGTGACCTATTCGAGTCTTCACAATGCGCGCGCTCATAACATATCTGTTTATTTGAATATCATTGACTGTCAACCAGTCAGTACTCTCGAGTTTGACATAATGATTCTTCAGCTTGACATATGTGTACTCAAAAGAGCAAGAGCCCAGACACCCCAGACGTTACTAAATTCTTTCTACACAAAATGTCTGGTAGGTATTGAATGAAAATGAAAGTACAAATTAGCAAGTACCTACAAGTACGTTCCAAGTACGTGGTAACACTACTCAATTCCACTGATTATATGTTAAAAGAGTTTGGGGCGTCTGGGATCATGAACTTGAGCACGTTAATGTCAAAAAAACAAGCAAACCAATCACAAATGTCCATTTCCAGTTTGAGTTGAGCATAAGGATAAGCCGCCCTTAATCTAGAGCTTCAGGCCTTAGACAAAGTGACATTCTCACAAAAAAAAACAAAAGACAAAGGTCCTGAGTGACAAAGTGTCACTCAGGACCTTTGTCAGACCTACGTGGTGTAAACATGGTCACAACGATATTAAATACTCTTTCTTTGACAAGGGAATTATTCTGAAATACAGTGGGATCATTTTATTACAGACTGATAACATATTTATCTTATAAAAACCCAAATAATCACATTGAACACAAAAACCACGGCCAATAAGCCAAGTTACCCACCTAATTCATTTACCTCAGTGAAATAGGACAACGACCCTATAAATAAAACAACAAGGCCTCCAAATTAAATATTTAAAAACAACGAACCTTTTGATAAATGTCTGTGGAACATGAACATTTTTAACTGAAAAATATTTATTTCTATGAAGTATATTGTATATTTCAGGTGTATGTGTGAGTGTTCCTATTACCTGTCAGCCTTCGAAGCAAGAGTGAATAAAGACTATACAAAGTGTCAATGTATTAGCAATGGCGTTGTAATGCCAAAATGTAATTTTCTTTCATTTCATTTATTTTTTCGTTAACAATTTACACTATGTCAAACGTTGTAGGTACGAGTATAATTACAATTCCAAAAAGCAGTTATTACACTTGATATTTTCAAGTGTAATATCTGCTTTTTAATTCAATAATTATAGAAAATTTTGTCACATGTTACAAAATAAAAATAAAAAACAAAATTGAACTAATAATATATGCCACAAGATACAATATGAATCTAATGTAAGTGACAAGAAATAAGTATAGTGACACAAAAATATATTATAATTTCAAATTATTCCAATTCATGTCAGAAATAATAATTGTAAACTGAAGTTGATATAATGTCAAGTTGGTAAGATATGATCACGTGACATTTTGATAGTACTTGGCATTTTTGTCATTTTACCGATCGCTATCGCTGCGCTTTCCTTGAAAAATGTCACTTGTCCAGAGCCTCATCTTCTGGGCTCGCTCGCTACATCGAAGACCTTATCCATCGCTTTCTATTCCATCATGCGAGGTCGAGGTCACGAGCGAGCTCATAATGAAATCAAAAAGAGCTTCAAAAATCTTGTATACCTAAGATACGATTCCAAGAAAAGGTCAGGCTAATGACTTTTCCAATGAATTTTAAAAGTACATTCTGTGAATGGTAAAAGGTTATGGTATAAGGTATTGATTCTTCAGAAGACTTTGAAATAAGCAGCACCTTTGTAATGTTCTATCTCTGTTTTATTACTTTTAAGTTACATTAAATTTTAACGAGTTAAACAAATACAATTTTAATTAACAATATTCAACACTTAACAAATAGAAAATAGATGCTGCAACAAAATCCTAACAAAGGAAACAATGTTGATATCCATTTAACATTACATGAAAAGCTAAAATAATTCGAAACACAAAATTAAAAGCAGAACTATGCTATTACTCGGTCAAAGTATTACGGAACATTCTCGGAGTAGAATTCAGACTATTATGTGTATTGCATATAGTTTGCTTTGTTTGTGTGTAAGAGGAAACGCTGAGCATTCCACATGTTGTGAGTATGAGGAACGGTCGGGACGTTAAAATGCGCTTTATTTAGAAATAATTACAACTCGCTTGCCTTCATTTTCCGCAGTTTAGTCAGATTCGTATGGTACCTAATCTCAAATATCTCTATACTTTAAAACTCCCTTATGGGGGTGAGCCATATAACTAACAAATTATGTTTGAAGAAAAACCAAACTGCCGTCAACTTATAAAACCTTTTAAAAAAATACAACATAAAAACACTACAAAGTAGAAAATAACTTCAATTTCGGTAGTCGGTTCTTATTTTTATTTCTTCGTTTTTTGACACCTTGGCCGAAATTGAAGTTATTTTTCACTTCGTACTGTTTTTTTTGGGAAGTCGGTTGTATTTATTTTGTAAAATGGTTTTAATTTTTCACTTTTTAGTTGTGGTGTCCTATAATGCGCAATGTTAGGCCAGAATAGATTATCCGAATAACATAAGACTTGAAAATAACCGGTGAAATGAGAGTATACTGTACACATCTTTGTACCCCTTTAAGCGTACCGGCGTGATGTTACTCGTATGTTATGAAATGGCGTTAAACAATAATCAGACATGCGATTGCAGCAATCCCGAGAGATTTGACGTTGCTTATTGAAGAGTTCTGTTGTATATCTTCGAAGTTCTTCATCAGATCTTCACCAAATTAAATGGCATCACATGAAAAGCACCAGCTTTCTAATAAGAAAAAGATTCATCAAAACCAGTTTACCTAGTAAAAAGGTTTGAGGAGTGTTTTGATAGATTGTCGATTGAAGCCTGTCTACTACTAGGTATATTATATGTAGTTTAAAAAGCATGAAAGAATTTATTTTTTATTGCTTTTTAGAGGTTTTGTGTCGGGGGATTTTTATTTTTTGCACGGATTCTATGGAATTAAACTACGGAATGAAGCCATGGGAAACGAGATTAATTAAATAATAAAAGACTTTTATCATATTATTGGTATTTTCGTAGGATGTCATCTTGAAAATTACTGCCACATTTATAGCCCAAATTCTAGAACTTAATTCGGTCATTAATATCGATTAAGACCTAGGCTTCTGTCTAGTTCCTAACATATTACACATTGTATTTGGCTCTATTGAGATAATAAGATTTATTGCCCGAGACGAGATTATTTGAGTTATTAATGTTACTCAATAGAAACAATACATTTATCCGAGAAACATATACCTGATAAGAGCAAGAATAGCTTAGGTACATTCATTAATAGCTTTAAAGCCTATAATAACATACTGTGCTGTAAATCACCATCATATCAGCCGAAAGACGTCCAGTGCCAGACATAGGCTTCTCCCAGGCGTCGCCACATTAATCGGTCCCGTGCGTCTCGCATCCAGCGGATCCCCGCAACCCTCACCAGGTCATCAGTCCTCCTGGTGGGAGGCCTTCCAACGCAACGTCATCCGGTTTGCGGTCGCCACTCCTTTCTGCTCGATCTGCCATCCGTTCTGCGAGCAATGTGCCCTGCCCACTGCCACCTAAGTTTGGCAATTCTTCGGGCTATGTCGGTAACCCTGGTTCTCTTGCAGGTCTCTACATTTCTGATCCGATCTCTCAAGGAAACTCCGAGAATAGCTCTCTCCATTGCCATTTGGGTGACTGTAAGTATTCGGATGATGCCCATTGTAAGTCGACCACGTCTCAGAGCCATGTCTTGTGACACTGTGGTAAGTTGGACGAGTAGATACCGCGCAACTTCCCGAACGCTACCCAGCCGAGTTGGATTCGACGGTTGACCTTTTTCTCGAAGTTACCCAACTAGATCGTTTGTCCCAGGTAAACATAGTCGCCCACAACTTCGATTGTAGAGTCTCCGACCTTGATAGGAGTGGATGTAACACGGGCATTCAACATCACCTTGGTTTTGTCCATGTTCACCCTAAGACCCACTCTTTCGGAAGGTCCACTTAGGTCATCGAGCATTGTACTGAGGTCATCCATGGTCTCAGCCATGACCACTATATCGTCGGCAAACCGAAGATGCCTAGCCCTCTCCAGTCCAGAACCCTGAAGACATCCTCAAGTGCAGCGGTGAACAGTGTCTCACAACTCGTTGCAGAAGGACGGCTTCCGAGTTCCTGAAGTCGAACTGAAATGGTGACAACGTGACACAGTGCTGTAAATATCAAACTTAAATTATAACTAGATGTCGCCAGCGGCTCCAATCAAGTGGAATTAGTCATCATCATCATCAGCTCAGCCGAAAGACGTAAACTGCTTAGCAAAACTTCTACCAAGTGTCGCCACATTGACTGATCCTGTGCGTCTCGTATCCAGCGGATTCCCGCAACCTTAACCAGGTCATCGGTCTACTGCTTATAATTTAGCCTATGTGATATTCTGATGTATCTAACTTATATTATAAATGCCTAAGTTTGGACACATGGATGGATGTATGTTTGTTACTCAATGACACCAGAACGGCTCTAGATGAAGTTTGGCACAGAGATAGATTATAGTCTGGAATAGCACATAGGTTACTTTTCATCCCGGTATAATGTTCCCTTGGGATAAGAATAGTACAAGTGGTACAAGTGTGTAATGTTGGCGATTACCGCTGAGGCGCCATTGAGACCCGAGCCGTAAGGTGAGGGTCTTAAGAGAGCCGAGGACGGTAATCATAAATAAACACGTGTATCATACGACGTTTTTCAACACACTTGTGAAGAAAATAATACTAAAAATCAATTCCAACAGTAAAAACGAGCTCCGAAATTTTTTCGCAATGGTGGGCAAAATGAATCAGTTTTCCTATGCGCGCGCATCTAACAATGGTGATCGGCCATAGACTAAAAATAATGAATTATCTTTTTTTTTGCTTTTCGCGGATAGCGTTTTAGCCACGTACAAAATGTGGAATTTCAAGACAAAAACAAAAATTATTTTTGAGTGAAAGTTTTATTTATTAAACACGTACAAGTTGAAATTATCTATTTAAATACGAAGTTGCATGAAATGTGTAAGTTGCATTAGTACTATTGAGCACGATCTTTTTTGTATCGAAACTTTTTTTAGAACAAAGCAACTCATCTAATAAATAAAAAGAAAGACACTCTTTATCTCACTTGTGAATAATAGTAATGAAAAAGTCACAGTTTGATAACAGGTGTCATTATGTGCCTAATTGCGGTGAAATTAGAGCCACTTTATGAGCAAGTGTGTTGAAATAGTACATTATGGTACAAATGTGTAATGTTGGTGATTACCGCTGAGGCGCCATTGCGACCCGAACCGTTAGGCGAGGGTCTTAAGAGAGCCGAGGACGGTAATCATCAATACACACGTGTATCATACGACGTTTTTCAACACACTTGTGAAGAAAATAATACAAAAAGAATCGAGTTGTGAATTTTTTTTCGCAATGGCGGGCAAAATTAATCAATTTTCTTATGCGCAATAATGGTGATCGGCCATAGACTAAAAAGAAAGAGTTTTCTTTTTTTTGGCTTTTCGGAAAAGAATGAGTTTTCGTTTTAGTCACGTACAAAATGGAGAATTTCAAGTTTTCTTTATTACAGACAAAAACAAAATTTATATTTCAGTGAAAGTTTTATTTATTAAACACGTACAATTTGAAATTATCTATTTAAATACGAAGTTGCATGAAATGTGTTGCATTTGTACTATTGAGTACGATCTTTTTTGTATCGAAACTTTTTTAAGAACAAAGCTACTCAAGCAATAAATTAAAAAAAACTCTATAACTGTATATATTTTTATATATAGTATGTTTATATATATGTATTTATTTTATATGTAAATAGTACACCAATAGACTACCTACAGTACTTTCTTTCCTTTCTTTTTTAAAATCCATCCAAAGGTTGTCTTGAAAAGATCGCTTTTAGCGATAAGGCCGCCCATTGTGTCACCCATGTTTTTTTTTTTTTTCTTTATCTATGCTTTCTGTAACATATTTGGTGTACATAATAAAGAGTATTCTATTCTATTCTATTCTATAACTCACTTGTGAATAATAGCAATGAAAAAGTCACAGTTTGATAACAGGTGTCATTATGTGCCCAATTGCGGTGAAATTAGAGCCACTTTATGAGCAAGTGTGTTGGAAAAACTTTATTTTTCTGCATATTTCAATAACCCAAATGATACACTTCGGAGAATATAATTGTAATAATTCCAACTGTCCCACTGCGTACAAGGCCCCATCTAATATATTAAAATTCAAATACTCCGGACAAGAACCATAAGTAATATTTTCAAACATAACACGAACAAGTATCAATCATAATACATTATTTAAAAACAATATTACTAGTACTTCTTCCAATATTAAGACCTACCAAATATCTTCCTCTAAAACTTTAGCCCTAACTTACTAGGAAATCGATACTCTCAAGCCTCGAACTTCAAAAAGGTCGAACATAACGACGTGTCCTAACTATACAAGTTATAAGCCGGCTCCTTCCTTAACGAAAGTTTAATCTGGGTCTAGGTATCATGTTAGGTTAAACTCAGTTTGTAATAGGTTTGGCACTTGCTTGCTGAGGTACGGCGCTTCCTCATTTTGATCTTAGGGATGGGCATTTAATGAAATTGTTCACCTTGATTGGGAGTGTTTATTGGTAAAGCTTTTTGTGAGAGAGTTAGGGTTAGAGCAGGAATATTGCTTAGTTTTAGCACTGTATAAATATGGACGAACAGTACGGAAACTACCTACAAACGCTCGAAACGGCACACTCACACAAACATTCACATCGACGAGTCCACTAAGCAGCTCGCACTTCTGATATCACCGCGGACGCTGCTTAGGGGTCTCGTCGGTGCGCATGTTTGTGTGAGTGTGCCGTTTCGAGCGTTTGTAGTCCCCTTACTGTTTGTATATTTTTACTGTGGTTTTAGTTAGACCAAAGTTACCTACCTGAACATTTTAATTAAATCTTCGAAGAAGCTGAATGATTTGAAGAAAAGGAATTAACGAATATCCCGTGATGGGACTCCACACCGGCTGTGTTTTCCGGATAAATCAAGTATTTATTTATTTAACGATATGCTCGCGTTTGAGCACTTTCTCGCCTGATAGTAAGCGATGATGTGGTCGACGGTGAAGCACGCTTGCCTAGAAGTAATGTATTCACTCTTGACTTAAAGACCCCTAGGTTGATGCTATCAGGAAACAAAGACTCCGGCAGGGAATTCCACTCCTTAGCTATGCGCACAACGAAAGTATTCGCAAAACACTTTGTACGTATGGGTGGGATGTCCACCATGTACCGGTGGCGCATTGCCGTACGTCTTGTTGTCCAATGATGGAAAGGGCTAGGCGGAATCAAATTGTGCAGTTTCATCGCACACTCCCCGAAATGTAACCGATAAAAAACCGGCAGACTATATATCATATTGCAGGGTATAATTCAAGTAATTAAAGGTCCATTTCCCTACGAGGACCTCTAATGCTTAATTTTTATAAGACCGTTCCGTATCTATTTTTTATCAATGTATCTTTCTTAAATACAAGTGAAAACCAGGTATATGAGATATACCTAAAATCCAAATTGATTCAAATTTCAACTTTTTTTTTATTGTGCTTGGCTTCACTGTAGGCAATACGCTTACATCATGGGTGCGTTTAAGTTCACAATTTCACAGATCACTAACTCTACAACCCCATTTAAGATCTCATTTTGTCAGCAAGGAAACATAGATAGCAGTTAACTCTGCAATATTCAGGAACAAAGCAAGTTACTCCACTATCACCGGCTGAACACTACTATATATTCAACAAACTGCAACAGTAATCTTAAATCTTCGCTGAAATTTAATACAACACCGCTTGTTTGTTCCCGCTCTTCAAATATAAAGTTATGTTCAGACGGGGATAGTGTTTAAGCGAATAGGGAAGTGAGTTAGTGTCAATTGACTGGAATGGTGATTGTGTCGTTGAATTTAAAGGTGTGTTCAAACGATGATAATAGTTTAAGATAGTAGTGAGCGTTAGTAACTGTAAATCGACTAGAATTTATTGTGATTGTGGAGGTTAAACGAAAACTATATAGAGATTATAATGTTTTTTTATTTGTTTCAATCAGGAGATTCAGGCACTGAATGAAAGCTATCAACCAGGCTTATAGGTACCGTTTAATCACGAAAAAAGCACGACTCCTATGACTTAAGCCCGATAGCAAAACCCCGAGAAAAAGTTACTCTAATTGTAATTATATTAAATAAACAATAAATATTATAAAGAGGAAAGATTTTTTTGTTTGTTTCATTGTTTGTTTGTTTGTACCGAATAGGCTCCAAAACTACTGGACCGATTTCAAAAATTCTTTCACCGTTGGGAAGCTACTCTATCCCCGGGTGATATAAGCTACTTTTTATCCCTGTATTCCCACGGGAACGGGAACTACGCGGGTGAAACCGCGAGGCGTCCTCTAGTATTAAATAAATAAAAAAGCTTTTATTAATTCCTTACTATAAGGTTTGAAGTTGTATCATGATTATACAAACATCGGTTTTAATTATATTAGTAAAATGTAAATAAAAACTTAACTTAATATTAGTTAGTATTGTGTGTTACAATTGCCGTTGTCTGTCTCTATTTCTGTCTAAGGACCGCCTGAGGCGGTAAAAGACTCCTCCAAATGCTTCCATTTGTCGCAAAGTCTAGCTGTGCTGACCCAAAAGATGCCAGCAGTTTAGACAAATTCATAAGAAGTATTAAGCCTTTTGGAGACTAGAATCACATATAGCATAAACAAAATTAGGACCAGAAATTCAAACTAATTAAAAAAGAATTATATAATACAGGAGTTTTCAAATGACGATAGTGTTGAAGCGAGTAGTGGAGTAAGTTGCTATTAATTGACTGAAATGGATATTGTGTCTTTGTATTTAAAAATGTGTTAGAAGAACGATAATATTTAAATGAGTTGATAATAAAAGCTAGTTATTCTCGAATGATTGGCACGGTGATTGTCTATTCTAATTTAAAGATACTAACAAAATGTGATGGTGTCTGTGCAAGTACTAATTAACGAGTATTATGCATCAGTTACTCTCAATTGACTAGAATAGTGATTGTCTCTTCAAATATAACGGTGTGTTCAAACGACGATAGTGTTGAAGCAAGTATTAAGCTTTACTTACAGCCTAAGTATTTGTAATTTAAACCCACCTTGTCACATTAATTGATAACTATTGTTAACAGTAGCGTTACGTTGCTCCAATTAAACACGAAGCCTTCAATTTATGTAGCGATATGTGTGAAGCTCACCAATCAATCTAGATGGATCAAATATTTTTTGTAGCTCAATTTGGGTTCGAGCATCCGAGCCATGATACTGGCCATTAGTTTTGTACAATTTGGCAAAAAATCTACTTCATGGAAAATGGTTCATTCTGTATAAATAGACTTCTGCTAAATCATAAAGATTGTGACCTTCCTAGAATGTAAATTACGTGCTCTTAATTTCACAAAATAAATTTATTAACAAGAAGCTTCTTTTCACAACTAATTAAATACTCTTCTTAAGCTTTCAAGTTGCATTCCACCAACTTACTATTATTAATGGAATAGTTTGTGAGGGTGGATGGATGGTTGTTTCCTACATTTTCACGAGTAACTGAACAGATTTTCATATTTTTTTTTATTTTCTTCTAGCTTCACAACACAAATAAACAATAATTTACTAAGACAAAAACACGAATTACACGCGGCGAGAACGACGAAGCCTAGTTACCATGTAGTTCCATACAAAAGGTCTCAAAAGAATATATAACTCGGATAAAAGCTATCTGACGATTGATAATCGACCCTAATACCTATACTTTTTGCGACGTTAGTAAAATAAGCTTCACGACTGTACTAGTACCTAAAATGTTCTATTCCAAATTCAAAATTTTGAAACAAAACACTGTTAGCATGTGTCACGGCCAACCCTCCAACTTCCGACAGTCGAAACTAAAGTTCGGTTCACACGGCGACACTAATTTCAGCAACGGATGTAACTTCAGCTTGTCAATTGAGGTGAACATGTTACGTTAAACTTGCATCGTTTAATGGCTTAATAGTGGGTTTGGGATTGACTTCCGGTGGGGTAAAGAGGTTGCTAAGGTCTTGGAACGCGACGAACAGTAATTTATTTCTTTTGGTTCACCATTATTTCAATTGAAAACTCATGTCCACATAGTAAGCCATAGGCTAAAGTCACCAAAAGTCGCCAAGAGTCACCAAATAGACCAGTCCTGTACTTCTCGCTTCTACTGGACTCCGCAGTTTTGACCAGAGGCTTTAGACAAGTAGCATTCGATGTCAGCGAAGGCGAAAGTCGAAATGTAAAGGATGTAAAGATTGATTTTTCGATATCGCGTGTCAATCACATACAATTTTGTCTTTGTGACAATCGCTATCGCCACGGTTTTGATGATAGAATGTCAGTTGGGCCTCAGGTTATCGGGCCACTATGTGACAGACCTTAATCTTAACTATAATCGTGGAAATCTAAGAAGTCCGATCATGTTTCTCATTTTACATGCCGCGATAACTTTGTGGATGGGCTGCACCTGTAGCCAAGTTTAAGTCACATGAATAGAAGGCGTTAACGATTGTAGAAAGAGATTCGATACCAAACGTTTGTAACTTGGCTAGGGGTGCTGGACTGAGTGCGAGACGCACGGGATCGGTCAGTGTGGCGACGCCTGGAGGAAGCCGATGACCAGCAGTGGACGTCTTTCGGCTGAAATGATGATGATGATGATATTTTTGTACGTAAGAAATTGAAAAATCAAATTCATAATCCTAATTAATTACTATGTTACCCATACACTATAAAAACGAATATCATTCGTACGTATCAAGTTTAATTATTATTAAGTATTTTTATGTAAAAGCTTCTTAGATTGTCACAGGTACAATGTGATCAATCTTAAAGAATGTTACAAAAAGGTTTTCTGGCAGTAATGATCCAATTACTAGTATATTTTCATCAACATAAGCTTTTTGTATACGGGTAAATTTAACGGTGCCATGAGTACAAAACCGTGGGGAAAATCTGTTTACAAATACTGTTGATAAACACAACAGAAACCTTGAAAAAATCAGCACGATCATACATATCAGAACTGTCTCCAGAATTGTCAACCTAACGTCCGTCTTTATCTTGTTACAAAAGATCTTATGGAGAATTTGGTAACGTAATCGAAAAATTAAATTAAATTATCCCTCCTGTAGTCAAGGTCTTTCCCTCGTCACAAAGGAGATCGGATATTTAATGCAAAAATAAGTACAGAAGGTCTACTCTATACTTATAATAATAGTTCTTCTGATCGATTTCGGTTACGGCGGCCAATGTTAACGAAGGCTAGACATCGGCGCGAAAGATATTTATAGTGAACAAGTGTGTCGGCAAACACAGGTGCACACCCTCTTCTCTCATATGCTGACGGACGGCCATCCAACACGACCGGAAAGAGATAAAGAGCAGGACCAACGGCTTAACATACTTGCCGACGCTACTCCATACAATGTGTGAAAACCATCGACTACTTAAGTAATAGAGATCTGTTAAAATATCTGAGGACTCAGACCAACAAAAAAAGATAGACGTAACGTCGCGAACATCATAAGTGAAGCCACAAAACTATGCTCCTCCAAGTAAATATACACTCTCACGCACACACCTGCACTAAAACTATGCTCATCGCGTACGTTACGAGTCGTGGTCTAGTTAACATATATTTAAAAAAATAGAATTATGCCTTCCTGTGTAGTGAAAACTTGTAAAAACAATAGCAAAGCACATAAAAAGTCTCACGGAATCACATTTCACATGTAAGTACTTGAAATAACATCGTTTATTTATTAAATATACTATGAATTTTAGGTTCCTTGGAACAAAAAACCTCAACGAACGAAATCAGTGACATAAAGTGCGTGGGTTGCCATAATATGATTTCAAATTACCCCATTCGATTAAACAAATTTAATATGATTTCTTACTTCGAGTTATATTCCTGTTTTCTTTTTTTATGTTATTTTAATATTTTAGATTTCCAAATAATAATGAAACAAAAAGAAAATGGAGCTATAAGAAATAGTCCATTTATCTTTATCTAATAGTACCATTTATCTTTGTATTACTTTTTGGAGTCAGTGATTTTGTTATGGTGGTATTTTTCACACATCACACAAATACGCGCATTTTTTTTCTCTGTATAACGCTCGTTCACATAAAGTTTGCTTTTTCTATTATTTAAAACTTGTCTATTTATATTTGTATTTTTTTTTTGCATTAAATTGCAAATTAATGGATATTGCTAAGCGGAAGAGTGAAGTCTCCTAACACAAGCAAGGATTGCATAAAAGGTGATCTCCAAATCATAAGCATGTAAAGCCACTTTCTAATTGTTTATTTTCAAATAGATTTTGCGATGTAACAAAAAAAATATTTCTTTTCGAGAGTTATAATTAATAATGTACTTAATCGTTTACTTTTGAGGTTCAATACCATACTCAACAATATCTTACTCGAACATTATTATCCTACCCACACAATAATATTATTAATTTATTACCCATTTTATAGAGGAAAAAATCAACAAATGGCAACCCTTCCAAACACACATAGATAAAAATGTGGCTTCACTTTTGATGTTCGCGACGCTACGTCTATCTTTTTTTGTTGGTCTGAGTCTGAGGAGCAATCGCATCTCATTCGCAATCCGTCAAAAATACGTACAATTTTCCTACCTACATTTCGAGAAGTTGACAAAATGTAGGGAAAGGGGTTGACATTGGTTGTAATAACGCGCACGGAAGCAAAGTTTGAATTAAAATCATTTCTAATGCCGTAGAAGTGCCACAGTTTCGGGCAACCCTTTTTTTTCGAAAGAAATGGGGATAAAATGATCCGAAACATCTCTATTAAGGCAGTGGCTGGCGCAATAAGCCAAAATACTAAGAAATTAGACATTTTGAAGACCTCACTCCACACCAGAGCCCCTAGCAGCAAATTCAAAAGCGATATGCCTCATTGTGTTAACTCAAGTCGAGCACATTAATGTCAATTTATTACAAACTATACCTGTCAATATGAGATTTCAAGTTGGAGTTGAGCATGACCCACATTGCGGAATCGTTTTCTCTCGTGTGGAGCCGGCCTTCTGTACATGTCTATGTTGTGACGAATTATAACAGGAAAAATATAATATGTTGTTATTTTGAATGTGTTAACATGGAGGGTGACATCTCGTGCGGGGTTTGTTTATTTTTATCGGTTGTTGTTTGTTTTGTGAAAGCTTTGGTTTCTATTTCAGAAGGATTATCGTTGAAGTGTACACGTGTAATGAAATTCGTAATAATTTGACTATATAAATTGAACTGATTATATTGTAAAAGGTACCGCCTTTTGCCAGGTAAGTGTATTAATAAGAAATACCTGAGCGAGCGTTATTGTGTTTTACCAATTTTATAAATATAAAAGCCTGCATGTATATGTATGTATGTTTATCAATCACACCTCAACGGCTGAAATGATTTGGACGAAATTTGACGCACGAGTTGGCCATGACATGATTCCTTATCCAGGAACTGTACAATTTTATATTCCCGTAAGATATAACCGACTTTTACGCGTACGAAGTCTTCTTTTTCTTCATTATGTCGATGATTCCATTTTCAGATTTTAATTTAGATATTGTGCTTCGACCAGAACTCAGCCACGTCGACAGCCCTAGCGTTGGCCTCGCACCGGTCCTTTTTGGTGCAGAGAGAGCAGGACAACATATGGGGCATCGTTTGCGGCGTGTTTCCACGGTCACATTGTGGCTGATCGGAGTACCCCCATCTGAGCAGGTTGTACCTACAGCGGCCCACTTGGCTTCGCAGCCTATTTAGGGATTTCCGGGTAGGCCATGGTAGTTTATAGCCAGCTGGGAGATTTTCTGCAGGATCGATATAGTCAGTTGGTCATTGGCATAATTTAATATCACAACAAAATAACATTATAAAGGCGAAAGTTTGTGAGTGTGTGGGTGTTTCTATGTTTGTTAATTCTGCACGCTCAAACTGCTGGAAGGATCTAGATGAAATTTGTCATAGAGATAGATTATAATCTGGAATAGCACATAGGATACTTTTTATTCCGGGAATATGTTCCTTAGGGATAAATTTCGACATTCACGCGGGTGAAGCAGCTGGTAGAAGCTAGTGACAATATATACCTATACCTATAGGTGTAATGCTTAATGTTTCCTAGCTCAATAAATAGAATCAGAATAACATATAAGCTACTAGCTTCTGCCAGCGGCTTCGCCCGCTTGAAAAGTGTTTTTTTACCCTAGAGGAACATTATTCCGGAATGAAAAGTAGCATGTGCCAAATTTCATCCAGATTCATTTGGCCGTTCTGGCGCGTGATTGAGTAACAAACATACATACATCCATCCAAACTTTCGCATTTATAATCATCATCTTCCTGCCCTTATCCCATGTTACTTGGGGTCGGCGCAACACGTTTTCTTCTTCCATACCGTTCTGTCCCCTGTCACGCTATTACTGACTCCCTTTTCCTTCATATCACTCCTCACACAGTCCATCCATCTTTTCTTTGGCCTTCCTCTTCCTCTCCATCCATCCACATTTATATTCATAACTCTTTCAGTAACATGCGTTTCATCCCTCCTCATCACATGACCATACCAGGACAAACGGTTTCCCTTCAACTTTTCTGTCACTGGCGCCACTTTCAAACTGCCTCTAATATACTCATTTCTCACTTTATCCAATCTCGTCACGCCGCACATCCATCTCAACATTCTCATCTCTGCTACATGCAATCTCCTTTCATCCAACTTTTTCACAGCCCAACATTCTGATCCATACAGTATGACAGGTCTAATCACGGACTTGTATATTTTACCCAAGTCCGTGATTAGACTTAAACTTTCGCATTTATAATATAAGTAAGAAAATGTATAAAGATAGAATCGTACCAATTCGCGGGCGGCGACGCAATCGGCAGCTAGTATTCCTTGTAAGTATGGCCAACAATTTCAAATAAAAAAGGCCCGATATTTCCGTGAACACTGCCAAACGCTATGCCTTAACAAACTGCTCGTGTGCATCAGCTGCGGTGCCCCTTGCGGTTCAGTGGCTTGTAAATTGTTCCAACCTAAAGAAGTAGGTGCTATCAATTTATATTGCACTCCATCAATTTATGTTACCTTAGTACTTATAAATTATGTTTTGTAACATGACAAGTACTTGTTTGTACTTTTTTTTACTGTTCTTCTCTGTTACTTTGTGATTTTTGTTGTTGTGTTTTGTCTATGTCGAATAAATGTTTTCTATTCTATTCTATTATACAAGTGAGTTTATTAAGTTACGCTAATTTAAAGCTTGTGAATCATGGTCTGTGTAATCATTCCAATTGAAATCGTTTCTCTGGAACCACTTCACCTTTTTTATTCGATTGTAAAGGTCTCATGAAGATTTTTAAAACTCAGCGTGTGCCTGTTAGTTTGTCTTAATAATTGATTTTAAAAGTCTCAATCTAACTATTTATTTATTTACTAGCTTCTGCCTGCGGCTTCGTCCGTGTAAATTTCGAAAAATATACCAATGGAACATATTCGCGAGATAATAAGTATCCCATGTGCTATTTCAGACTATATTCTAACTCTGTGCCAAATTTCTACCAGATCCGTCCAGCTGTTTAAGCGTGAAGAAGTAACAAACACATTAACAAATTTTCGCCATTAAGTGTGAGTTTATACGAAGACAATACATTAAAATAAGAAACATACAATTGGCGGCTTTATCGCATTCCGCGATCTCTTCCAGGCAACCTAAAAATCTATGCTTCTCTTTTTTACTCTGTGGAATCAAGTGCTTGTCTATTGTTTCGCTAATTATGACAGATGAGTGCTGTCAGTGTCGAATAAAGTTTTTCCATTAATCCTGTTAATTTTAACGAATTTAAAATCGTTAATTTGAATTAATATGACATGACCTAATTATTATTTATTACAATAGCGTATTCAACAATTTCAACAGCAAATATATAAGGAGAAGGACCTGCCTTCTCCTTACTGTGTTACTTTTTAATTATATGTAGATCTTTAAAATCTGAGAACTCAATAATTTTAAATTTTAGTTACACCGTATCGTGGGGTCTCGTCCCATACAAAGAAACTGTCCCGACGTACTGTACTGATTGTACTGATTATTTGATTTATCTATGGATATCGATTGATAATTAGATGGTGATCTATCTGTCGCCGTGGAACGGAACGGAATGCGATCGATTTACAAAAAATAATCGGTATAATCAGATGAAAAATGCTAGTTACGTGGCACGGTATCTTTGTATGGGAAGAGGCATCTGTAAGCTATCATTATATTATCTGTGACCGTATCTAAAAGAAAAAGGTAGGTAAATACGAGTAAAGGAAGATAAATAGTGCCAAGTAACAACGTATTAATAAGCCATTACTCTTAGCTAATGTGATATTAATAGCGGCAGGGCTCGACGCCTGCATAATCAGTTTCCACGTGATTATTAAGGCGCAGATAAGTCTTATAACGCTGTAACTGATTTTAAAACAAGTTCTTAATTTATTTTTAAACAAGGTTTTATATAAAAAATGCAGTGTCACGAAAAACACACGTTTTTGAAAAATTTCATCTGAAGTGGACCAAAATTAACTTGCAAGTTTTAATTACAGACACCGGGACAAGTGAAACTAAATAAAGTAGTGAACATCATATCTAAATGGATAGTCGTTTTTCTTTTATTTTTGTATTTGGGAAAAGGCTAGGAAGGATATTGATTATTTTACAAGACCATTTTTAAATCATTTGATCAGTGTAAATTTATAAAATTTTATTTGTGTTAGTTTAGACAGTTATGTCTAACGTGGGCAAAATAACAAAAATCCCACCAAAAACAACGCCGCGTTTTTTAAGCTATTGCATAGCTTCTATCGCAGGCCTTGAGCGCGGGGACCGAATCCAGAAATTCCGTAACGAAAAAACCTCACGCTCCAATGGTGATCAATGTGGACCTTACGCTAATGAGAATAAGGGTCACTTTTGCTTGTCAAAGAAAAGCGACCTTATTTCAATGTGAATAAGGGTATTTTTGTTTTATTTTTAATAAGGTTTTTGAATTCTGTGGAATCTGAGGTGTGGCTTGAAGGCCGTGCATCGTCTAACGTCGTTTCAGTTCGGCAGTCTTCGACACCAGTCTGGTCAAAATAACGATGTATGAAACGGACGTCCTTTTTAATGGCGGCTATAATCCGATATAATTACGAAGAACAATGAGAGCTCTGGGATTATATAGGCCTTGACTCTTCAACAAATAGACGGATTACATCGACCGCCATTTTGACTGTCAGTCACTAGATTCCCTCTGGTCAGGCGTTTGACAGTTAGTTTGTTATGGTTTTCTAAAGTTATATTTTTGCGTTTATATTGATTATAAGTGTATTAATAATCATTTTGTTGGAAGAAATTTGTTGTCATGAATGCCGCGCAGAGAAAGTATATATGATATTATATCTATATAAATGTACATCGCGCGAAATTCGATAATCACTTCTCAATATTGTTATTTTTTTATAAATGAGTAATTTTGTGTTGGTGTGTCATTACACTATTTATACCTAATTATTTATACAAATGCTATGCAATAGCTTTACCGCGGCAGTCCTCGAGTGCCACACGTCTTTTTTATTAATTTTTCACCTTCTTAAAGACAATTTGATCATCTATATTTTCATCTTTGGCTTTTAAAAAGACAAAGAATAATAGAATATAATACGACTCGAAATCGTACTTAGGATACTGTTGGAGCTGCCCCACACCCTGCACACCTAAGGTAAATACCAAAAATAACAAAATTTTGGGTCGCCCAGGTGTGAAGCGAGTACGCATTTTTACCAGTCGTTGGCAGGTATCATCGTCTTAAGAAGTGGAGAGTTGGCCGACGGCCTAAAGGTTTTATTCTCTGCTGATCGTAGATAAAAATCGGTGTCACCACTTTTTCTGAATTTAAAATGTGCTAATTGATTCTGTTAACGTGATGGGCTGTTCTTTTCTGCTAATTATAAAATAACTGAGGACGACGATTAAAGAATAGAATTTAACAATAAATATATTTCCTATCTAGCCTTTTTCCAAATATATCGGGGTCAGCTATCAGTCTATCCGGGTGCAACTGAGTTCCAGTTTATTCTTGAGGAACGCCCTCCACAACCCAGTACCTAACTGGTTAACACCAATACCCCTTGGCGAAACTGGTGTCATAGTTCCCGGCTTCTAACTTTATGTACCAACTGTCGAAGTTCTACAGATGACTGTAAAGATGGTGACCCATTCATGGACCGACCTCGGCAAGTGTTGCTTTACCTTAAAGATAGACCCACTTGACTGTTATTATGTAGCCACGAGATTGAAACTAGAAATTGTTCTGCTCAGTCGTCTTAAAATCAATCTTCATTTTAAAAGATATAAATAATTACACAGAACATTGAAATGAAAAATCTCGTCAAATATCGCCCTTTTCCATCCAAATTATTGGCATCTAATCTTTTCCTCAATCCACCCTATAGAAATTCATTCAAATGTAAGTAGATATATTTCTTTACATATACGATTCCCTTTTTCAAATCACCATGAAAAGTCCTCGAATTTGTCCCGAAGTACCACCTTTGGGGCACTAAAGACCTGATCGCACTGTTAGGGATGGAACAAAACCATTGAGTTATCGATGCTTTTACTCGATATTGTTCGTAAAGTATCAATACTTACTCTGTATCGTTTGAAAAGTATTAGTTCATACTCGTATCGTCGAAGTTAGGACTAGGAACGTAACCAAGGGGATAGTTTTATTTTATCTTTGGTATAGTCTGCCACAAACAAGTCTGAAAGATGGGTTCGAAAGTTTCAATATCTTAAAGTAATATTGTCATTTGTAGATCTTAGATAGGTTCTCGTCCGTGTAAAATACTTGTACTCGACTACTTCAGTTTTATTAGAAACCGATCCTAATATAATGGAAAGAAGATTATTTTTAGGGTTCCGTACCCAAAGGGTAAAAACGGGACTCTATTACTAAGAATCCGTGGTCCGTCTGTCTGTCTGTCTGTCCGTCCGTCACCAGGCTGTATCTCATGAACCGTGATAGCTAGGCAGTTGAAATTTTCACGGATGATGTATATCTGTTGCCGCTATATCAACAAATACTAAAAATAGAATAAACAAATGTTTAAGTCGGGCTCCCATACAAAAAACGTGATTTTTTGCCGTTTTTTGCGATAGTGGCACGGAACCCTTCGTGCGCGAGTCTGACTCGGACTTGGCCGGTTTTTTTTACTTAAATTAAGTAGTGATAATTAGGTTTTTTATTATTTGATGTTCTATACTTTGCCACTTATCATGCAAATTTTCATGTATATTTCGAGCTTTTTGTGTTTTTTATAAACCGGTATCTACTTATGACAGATACCTACTTAATTTTAAAGTATCGATACAAGAAATACTTAGTATCGGAAGAAGAGTATCGATTAAGTATTTTTTACATTTACTCGAATCCTTCCATCCCTGCGCCCTGTTTTTACGATAATAAGACAACAGATTGTGCCATCCCTAAGGTATAACCCGAACCATTTTTTATTCGCAATTACCTGTTTACTTGATGACCCTCGTAAAATATAGGGTTGGCACGCGATTTAAAATGTGTAAGTGATTGTTTATTTCTTTAGATAAATAGTTACTATATTTATTTTTGTGATAAAGTTATACAATTTTGGGTTTTATTTCAGTGTATTTTTAACTAGATATTTCAGGTTTTTAGAGGTTATTATTGAATATAGAAAACATGTTTTTTATTAGGATAGCCTTTTAATATTTACTTGTGGTTTAAAATATAAAAGGTTAACATTTTAAGCTCTAGGTTTATAATTATCTGTTACTTTGTGGTTGCTGTTGTTGTATTGTGTTTATGTCGAATCAATGTTTTCTATTCTATTCTATTTGATGTCTATGTTATTTCCACTTCCTTACATAGTATAAAACAAAGTCGCTTTCCAATATCTGTCCCTATGTATGCTTTGATCTTTAAAACTACGCAACGGATTTTGAAGCGGTTTTTTTAAATAGATTGAGTGATTCAAGAGGAAGGTTTGTATGTATAATACACGTAGGCGAAGCCGCTGGCAGAACCTAGTAACCATATACAGGCACTTTTGAATTATAAAGTTGGTCAGTCAAAAAAGATGATCTAATAGAGGACTTGACAATTAGCCTTGATGTGACACCTACAACTACACTCCAGCCGTTCTGAAGATAAAATGATTATAAGGCTTAGCACGCACTGTGATTTTTATTCGCGCGAATTTTTTTCCGCGTATCTGTGGCCTATGGAATTGTATGAAGCTGCACGCACTGCGGAAAAAAAATCGCGCTCAAATAGTACCAAAAAATTCGCCTGGAAAATAATTAGCGCGAATAAAAATCGCTGTGCGTGCTATGCCTAATACTAACAAAGTAAATTTGCATTTTTTTAGGCCTACCCTCTACTCAACAACAAAAAAGAAAACGAACTCTATATGGAATGTTTTATCTCTTGTACATCGATTTAACAGATTTAGTACAGATGAGTTACCAGTTTGCCGGTTCTTTATCGGTTACATTTCGGGGAGTGTGCGATAGAATTGCATGATCTAATTCCGCCCAGCCCGTTCCATCATCGGACAACAAAACGTACGGCGATGCGCCATCGGAACATGGTAGACATCCCACCCATACGCACTTAACGTTTTGGAAATACTTTCATTATGCGTACAGCTAAGGAGTGGAATTCCCTGCCGGAGTCTGTGTTTCCAGATAGCTACACCCTCGGGGTCTTTAAGTCAAGAGTGAATAGGTTACCTCTAGGCAAGCGTGTTACACTGTCGACCACAACATCGCTTACCATCAGGTAAGATAGCGGTCAAGCGCGAGCCTATCTATCTATAATATAAAAAAGATGAAAGATAGTTCGAAAACATAAAATATTAAAGGTCACAGGACTAGAAGATTAGATTAGAGTGAACTATGAACGAACTTAAAATGTTCACCCCTGCTGTCAGTTGACTAAGCTATCAATTCTTTGTTAGTAAATATTGTATCTTCATCTTGGCCAAGGTATAGACTCATTCATTATTCACAGCGTTCCTTAAAATTAACATATTTATATTAGAACTTTCACAACAGACCCAAACTAGAACACTACAAATAAATTACAAGGCATTTGCATTAAAATAATTAGTACCTAATAAGAAATCATTCGACTACCATTCTCATTATTTCGTTCATTCGTTCAAATATTCATTCGGTCTCGAACGAAGTTATTTCTCTGGGGTATTTTTTTTTTAATTTTTATGTTATTTAACTTTCGCGCGAAATGACAATTTTTGACAATGAACATTGCAAATTAAATATTAAATGATGAATCATGATAAAAATCAGTTGGGAATTCAATCTAACTGTATTGTTATACACTTTAGTATTTTTGCGGAATATTGTCATGCCTACCTATTGTCAATAGCAGTCGTTATGTAGGCAAAGTAATCAGTCACAAATGATTTCATCTTCGAGGATATTTTGTAATAAGGAGTTTTCGTCAAAAGGTTGATTTGAAGGTAAGATGTCTGTGAGTGACTGATTCGAGAAACGAATATTGATCACTACGCTTGTTCAGAAAATAATATCGTCTGTGATGTTTTTCCGTAGGAATTTGTCTTCCAAGATTGACTTGATTTATTTCACAGGTTAAAGATTTTTTAACGGTGTTAAAAGCCTTAAATATACAACTTATTTACACAATTTATACCTACATAAAAAATAATTGTAACATAACTAACAGATGCGGTAAATATTTTAATAGTATGGGATCTATACCAATATTCACATAATTCTATGACTAGCTGATTAAGAAGAACATGCTAAAACATTATAGTGACAGAAATCTATACCAATATTATAAAGAGGAAAGATTTTTTTGTTTGTTTGTACCGAATAGGCTTCAAAACTACTGGACCGATTCCAAAAATTCTTTCACCGTTGGGAAGCTACTCTATCCCCGGGTGACATAGGCTACTTTTTATCCCTGTATTCCCACGGGAACGGGAACTACGCGGGTGAAACCGCGAGGCGTCCTCTAGTGATCAATATACCTAGTACCTCTTTACTAACCGACTTCAAAAAGGTTCTCAGTTTGTACCGTATGTTTGTCCGCGATTTCACCTAGGAATATTTTGCCCCAACTATAAGATGCCACAACATGTTAACCGATACAACATTGATGTTTCTCTTTACCAAATGACTTAGCATCCACAGAAAAACCTAGCAATATGCCACTAATATTCCCATTTTATCCCGTCTATAAAATTCAACAACAGCTTAATATATTTCTCTATTAACAGATGAATTGACGTCCTCAAAAGTACAGCAATAGGTATATCACAAGTATGCCCGTTTTTACCGCCACTATAATATCCAACAACAGCTTCATCATCATCAGCCTTTTTAATGTTCCCACTGCTGGGACCCAGGTATCCTCCCTGTGAGAGGGAATGGACCGTTATCCACCACGTCTTCGCATTTTTGGTTCTAGGACATCAGGTTCATCCTCACGATGTTTTCCTTCACCGTTTTAAGAGCAGCGGTGATGAAATAATTTACACAAAGTAAAGTGTCTGCCTGGGTTCGGACCCACACCCTTGTAAGTTGCGGGCGATACCATTCGGCCTTCACAACAGCTTAATAAATTGCCATAATTACAGATGATTTGACTTCAACAAAAAACCAAGCTGTATTCCACTATGTTTCTCATTTATACCCCGAATATAATATCCAACACCAGCTTAGCTTGCGGCTCACTTGTGGCCATTTTTTTAGCTTAGTTTTTGCATAGAAATTACCTCTTCGTATCGATAATTAAGCTCTGTTCTCTTCAGAGTATGGCTCCGGAACAAAAGCAAGCACTTTATAAAAGAAATCGATTCCTTTCGGATGAAAAGAATTTTTCTTGACGATCGCTATTAGATTTATGAATAAGTTTTGGGCCTTTAGTATAGAAGGCATTTGTTTCATTACGTGTTTCTTGTGTTGATGGAGGTTTAATGGTTTTAATGGGGTCTGGGTTAGAGCAGTGGTGGCCCAGCGGTAACGGCCGCGTCTTAAAAATCGTAGGATGTAAATTATTTCATCAACACCGCTCTCAAAACGATGAAGGAAAGCATAGTGAGGAAACCGGCATGTCTTAGAACCAAAAATTCGAAGACATGTGAAATCCACCAACATGCACTGGGCCCACGTTGTGGATTACGGCCCATTCCCTCTCACAGAGAGGAGGCCTGCACTTACAACGGACCAAATGGGAGTCTAAGTGCGGTAAATGGGTCCATCTATCATCTATTATTTGTTAGTAAAACTAGCACTAGAGTTTGCCCATCAAGTGACTCCAGTAAAGACAGTGGCACAGTGATCACGTGCTGCCGTGCACAGCAAGGCTCAGGGGAGACGCTCTTTCAGTATCCCCAGGGATGTGCCCTAACAGGCGTTGCACAGAGGGGGTTCTGGGTGGTCTTTAAAGAGGTCAAGGGGTTTACATGCTGATGGTGATCACCGGTGTGGTTTTAGTGAGGTAAAAATCCTACACTCCCTGGTCTTCTCCCAAAAAGGTTGACTGGTAAGGAATGCCTTGTGGCATCAAGTCCGCGTATGTACCGCTATTGTACCTACATGAAGTATAAATAAATAAATAACAGTCTAGGCGCCTTTTGAAGGATTTCCCAGTTAACGAAAAAAAAGGGTGTTATTGAACAAATTAACCAGAGGATCAAGACAAGTGGCATTCTATCAATAAAAGCGTCGCGTGTATGGGCCTGTCAAGCGCTATCGAAATATCACGTGACATTTTGGCATTTCAACCATCGCCATCGCCAAGTTCTAGAATGGCGACCGCGTACCGGAAAACGCAGCGTTGGAAGGCCTCCCTCTAGGTGGAGCGACGACCTAGTCAAGGCTGCGGGCGTCCGGTGGATGCAAAACGCACAGGACCGATCAGTGTGGCGACGCTTGGGGGGAGGCCTATGTCCAGCAGTGGACGTCTTTCGGCTGAAATGATGATGATGATGATGAACCATCGCTGATATCGAATGTCACTTGTCTAGAATCTCAGGTTTAAAATTTATTGGCTCTAGCATTAATAGCCAAGAGACAGCGGCTCCGACTTACGAGCTGAAGAGACGCCAGGCTGCTGAAAGTGATCTTGCAGAACGACGTGTGATGCTCTGTTAAATTGTGGATCGATGAAATTACCTGGGAATAAAGTAAAAATTTATTAGCAACCTGCTTTAAAATAACACATAACATAAAGAAAAGAAAGAAAGAAAAATATTTATTTGTGACTCGCACAGGAGACACGAGAAATAAGCAAAAACCAACAAAAAATTACAATAATAAAAATAAAACCCCGTGCGAGACCAAAAAAGGCTCCTATCGCAGCATGTGCAGCGACATCCAAAAAGGAAACAACGCTGCGCTGATATTCTGATAAGGTCCACTGTTTACAACAGGCTTGTATTCTCCTTTCCCCCCACCCCCCTTCTCGTCCACTTCGGGGAATACAACTAATGATATGTAGTATAACCACATATCATCGGTTATGTCAAAGTCCCATTTACATTATAGGGGACGAGGCTATTACTTTAAACCGGGCACTTAACTAGACTTCAGGCTGCTACTGAAAATTTCGCCGATAAAACATTGCTCTAACCGGGACTCGAACCCAGGATATCAGGCGCAGCTGCAGCGCCTGCGAACAATACACCAACGAGGCAGTCAGTGCTTTAAAATAGCACCGGTTATAAACTATTGGCCATCTAGATGTTTGAGTGATATTGTGGATACTAACAGAAGCGTGTTTCGGTCGAATAAAAGCAGGCTCTTTGAGTTATTTATTTTATTAGCATTCCTCTATAAAAAATTAAGGAAAACAACATGCAGAAAGGCTAGAGAATCCATTAGTCCATTCATTCATTAAAAGGAGCAAGGTCGGTCCGTGGATGACCATCCAGTACATACTAAGACTCCTCCGTGTCTAGGAGAGCACGTTAAATCTTTGGTCTCGGCTGCCATTTGTAAATCTTCGGGTAGTCAGAAGCTAAAAATCTGACACCAGTTTCGCCAGGGTATAGTGTTGTGCAGTCACTGGTTTGTGGAGGTCATAAAGACAGTGGCTCTATGTAAAATACTGGTGGTCATCTGCTTCCGATTACACTAGAAGCCTAGCCCGACGAGTTTTGGAACGGAGTTCCTCCTTATCGCACGTTATAGTTCTTATTTGTTTGCGGGCTGAGGGGCTAGACCGAAAAAAGTGTTAACAATAAAAAACAACACTAAAAACGGACCTCTTTTTGCTGTGATTGTTGAGGCACTGCTCGATCTCCTAGGAAACTAAAACTTTTTCAATCGATTCAGCTTGCCGTCAATTTTGAAAATATGCAATTATAATTTTAACATTTCAGTACCCTTTTTTATTATTTTACTTTGTTATTTTACTTTATTTACTTTGATATTAATATAAATAATCATTGATTCAATCATTATAAATTATACGAGGCACATCGTGATGCATGTAGGATAGTACAAGCGAAGATCAGCACAAAAGGGCAACGCCGAGGAGAGAGCCGGAGGCGTACGAAGAAAACCGAAGACGTACGAGCGCGCGCTGACTAGACACATACAGTATCTACGCTAGCAGCCACTATTGTGTGTTTACACTGAGCATCAGCTGTGTTGTTGTTATTTCAGTTTCGTCATATTTTACGAAACTGAAAGTCTGAAAATTAATTTTAATAAAAAAAAAAAAAAAAATTAACAGATAAATTTAATCACTCTTGACCTAAAGACCCCGAGGTTTTAGATATCAGGAAACATAGACTCTGGCAGGGAATTTCACTTTTTACTGTACGCACATTAACCATTTTCCCAAGAAGTAGGATTACTCTGCTCTACAACCATTTAACACAAATAAAACAAACTTGTATCAAAGAAATGCACTTTTCTCTATTCCTCCCATCACGAGACATTGTATCTCAGTTGTAAAGCATCGTTAAAGCAAGTTTAGCAGTTAACAGTCGCAAGTAAACAAGACAGTTGATTACGACTGTTCGCTGCGGCTTTAAATGATCAAAGTTGTGAATAAGTTGGAAAGTCCCGAGTTTTGCGTGCTTCTCGTGTTTTTTGTTGTGTTGAAATTGTATTTTTTGTGGACTTACAGAGATATGTTACGTACAGTGTTTTGTTCGTATGTTTGTCAGCTCTTTCCCGCGGTTTCACTCCCTTGGCTTGTCCGAAAGGAACCGTGCGTCTTTATGCACTTAAAAGTAGCCAATGGCATACAAGAATTAACTTTCATAAACAGATCCTTACTGCCGGAGATAAGTATAACAGACAAATTTAACCTTTTTTTATTCCACCCATACGCACAAAACGTTTTGGGGATACTTTTATTATGCGTACAGCTAAAGAGTGGATTTGGATTTTGAATTGATTGATTTTGGAATTCCCTGCTGGAGTCTGTGTTTCCCGATAGCTACAATCTAGGGGTCTTTAAGTCAAGAGTGAATGGGTTTTTTCTAGGCAAGCGTCATCACCGTCGACCACATCATCGCTTTCCATCAGGTGAGATAGTGGTCAAGCGCGAGCCCATTGAAAATAAAAAAAAAAAACGTTTTCGTAATTATACTGAACTAGCGGACGCCTCGCAGTTTCACCCGCGTAGTTCCCATTCCCGTGGGAATAGAGGGATAAAAAGTAGCCTATGTCACCCGAAAATAGAGTAGCTTCCCAACGGTGAAAGAATTTTTGAAATCGGTCCAGTAGTTTTTAAGTTAATTCGTTACATACAAAAATACAAATCTTTCCTCTTTATAATACTAGTATAGATATAGATTATAAAGACACAAGGAGATGTCTATAATAGACAATATGCAGATACTCAACGTCTATATAGTCTATATATTTCTTGGGAAAATTATATGTCCTGTAGATATGGATACGAGTAGATTTGTATAAGAACCAGACCAGCTGAAAATAAGATGGCATTTACACTTCGTCGCGAACTTCTGTTGTTCTTCGTATTACTAAAGGGATTAACAAATATCAGAACCCTCTTTGTTTTTCTTCAAGCCCTGATTACCATTCAAATATCACAGTGATACCGACACCAAGCCACAACGATACTTATCAGCACTAAACACCACTTATTGGTACCAAACAGTAGTTATTGGTACCAAACAGCACTTATTGGTGTCAAACGGTATTTATAAGTGCCGGGAGGAACGAGAAAGGCGATGGCGAGAAGGCGTTGCATACCGAAGACGTAAATCTATCTAGATGAAGCAAATTTATGTACTTCCCTTGTCAAAAAAGAGAGAAAACCTGAGAGCAATGCTCATACTTTAAGCTGTTTCATTTAGCGTTATCGGCACCGCACATCAACCGAAATCTAGACTAAAAAAACTTTTTGCAAAAAAACACTACCGACTTCCAAATACAAACTACAAAGTGAAAATAACTTAATTTTTTGAAGTCGGTGTCTTTCTTAGGTACCATTTTTTTGCGTTATGGACACCGACTTCAGAAAATTAAGTTATTTTTCACTTTGTAGTTTGTATTTGGAAGTCGGTAGTGTTTTTTTTGCAAAAAGTTTTTTTTATTTTTCACTTTTTAGTTGTACGTACCTAATAGGCAAGTTAGTAAGGGAACTATTTCGCCAGAATAGATTTCATGAAACTTGAACATAACCGGTGAAATGAGAGGTCTGCTTACCCCTTAAGAGCGAACTGGCGTGATGTTATGTTATGAAATGTTATAAGCAACAAACAGACATGCGATTGCAGCGATCCCGAGAGATTTGCCGTTATTTATTGAAGAGTTCTGTTGTATATCTCCGATGTTCTTCATCAGATCTTCACCAAATTAAAATGGGACCAATTTCGGAACATACTTTTTCAAACAAAAAAAGAATTTTCAAAATCGGTCCACAATTGACGGAGTAATCGGTGAACATACACAAAAAAAAAAAAAAAAAAACAAACATGAAGTCGAACATAGAACCTCCTCCTTTTTGGAAGTCGGTTAAAAAAGCCTAATTATACCGTATTGAGCTGTAAAAACTCTACAAAAAAAGTTGGCCGAGGCAATGGAAATATCTTCTTTCATAGATAAGTTTTCTTCTTAAATTACGTGTGAAAAAGTGGCACGCTTGGTTGTCATACAGATGGAGGGAGTTTTCGTTATCTAGTTAGATTTATGTCTGTAAACATACGATACAATAGTAGGTATTAGGTACTTTTCATATTAAAATTCATGAAGAGATTTGAGTGCGAACAACAACAACCAAGGAATATAACTTCGCTAATCTTTTTCTGTTGCGGGGTAGGCAGAGAGCTCTTTTTTTGCCCTTGTAGAAATGCTCATGAATACTGCGCCACCGCGGGGAGATAGCGCTGTTATGTGGGAAGGCCGTACTTTTTCTTTAAAAATAAGAATGTTTTAAATTCGAAAACATTTGGTTGATTGGTTGGCCGCTGTGCATTGGAAAGTATACCTACAGTGTAGGTATGGTAGGTCCTACACAATAGTTTGCTAATCGCTCGCTGTTAGTCAAATAAACTAATTAAAAAAAAACAACCGCCAAATACTCTAAAACTTCTGTGTTGGAGAGCAATTATTGCGCATAAATCGCTATCGTTTTGCTCTTGCAAGATACGTAATACGCCTGCCGGTTTTTATTTGTAGATCAGAAGCACTAAGGGAAGCCTTGCCAAGGGACATTGTGATCACCAGTTACTGGGTTGTGTACTACTTCCACAAGTACTAAGCTTGATCCTGTTAGGCTGGATCCTGTTAGGCTGGAAGCTGACCCAACATAGTTGGAAAAAGGGTCATGCATAATTTGATTCCGGCATAGTCCGATGATGGAAAGGGCTAAACCCTTTCCATCATCTTCCGACCTATCTATACTCCAGTCGCTGCGCTGGAGCAAAAAATAAAAGGTAAACTGGTTGGCCATCATTTTCCCTTGTTCGCTTTAGGACAGATTCGCTTTAAGACAGATTCGCTTTAAGACAGATTCGCTTTACGACAGATTCGGTTTACGGCCGATTCTCTTTACGGCACAAATTGTACAGTCGTGTTGAAATAGTCTCCACGTAGTTTTCCATGATATATAGGTAAAGTCAAGCATAGAAATCTCCTTTATTTTTCATGTTAGTATCATGTTAATAGCATACTCATATTGCCAATAAAATAAGTATTAATCTCTCATCAATAAAATAGTAAAGAAGGCTACAAACTCATGTATTCCGGAATGTAATAGATGGCTTAACCGATGAATATATGAAAAATGCCTACAAACCTCGACCCGATCCCAAAGATATTTGAGGATTTTGTTGAGAGTGCCGAATGTGAGCTACCTACCGGAAGACGACATACCGACATTTAAAAAAAAAAGATGTTTTTCTGTACGTCCCATATTATTCGGTAAAAAGCTATCAGAAAACTTAATATACACAACATATTCGAAAATAGACAACCAATAATAAGTATTCGAACTTTTCCAACAATCCCTATTTGATCTCCAGTTAGGTAGCTGTCCCAAAAACTGGCCTAGCAACAGAATTGTCGTGTTACATCTATACCCTAACACGTAGGACCAATTCGCCCTCAGTTGACTTACTAGCCTCATTTCCTTAAGGAAGGAAGGACGGACGACTATTGTTCACCTACCCTCCGCGGTACTTTGACGATTTGCTATAAGTCCTATTGATTGAGTTTTTTTGTGAAGATTTTATTTTACAAGAAAATGGCTTCTATTGTTAGGAGATTTTTGTAAAGTGACCTTTTCTTTTCGTCTTTTCTTGTGATTTACACCCGTTGTTTCTCTTCCTTTTGAGGTGGGCAGTGGTTTATTGTAAACCATTATTTTCCAGTTATTATTACTCCTGTGTAATAGGACCGAGACCCTTGTGATCCGAGTGCGCTTAACCAAACATACCTAGTCCTCTGCATCTGTACTCCGGGCTCTAGGCTGCTAGATAGGTAGGTATTGTAATAATCGGGTTCAATCAAAGGCTATAATGGTATGTGCACGTTTATTACATTATTATAAAACAAACGTGCCTAAGGCACGCTAATAAAATTCACCGGGCCTATGTAAGAATTCGTGCCGTTTCCACCACCCGAACCGTGTAGACTGCACGCTACCGGTGTTCAAAAAGAAAAATAGCATAAGGATACATCTGGTTTTGGTCAGCTAGCTCGCAAATACGTATCCTCCGACTGCACAGCATGACTTTCTTCTTGTTTACGACTTTTTAAGCATTCGGGTTTTTTGATTTTTTGAATTATTATTTTTATTTATAACTTTTCAGTTATTTTTTTTATATTGATGTACATTTAAACATATAAGTATTATATATTTTTGAAATCACCTCTTAAAACCCTTTATTTTGATACCCAACACGAAAAAAGAATTTGTCCTCCACAATATGGCGCCCAAAATCTGCCATTTTTCTTTTTACCAATTTTGATGTAGCAATTGTGACACTCGCAGGTTTAAGACGAATCGATTGACGTATGAATCATCAAATTCGGCCAACGCGTTTGGTCTCTAGAGCGCCACATAGGAACAAACATACATACATACTTACATACATACATACATACTTACATACATACTTACATACATACATAAATACATAGACTGATAAACACATTACCCTCCTTCGACAGTCGGGTAAAAATCTTGTCTGTGCTAATCATAAAATTCGTGCCTAGGACCAACAAAATTCTTGTCGTGTACATACGAGTACATGATGAATTGGTCGTGTACAACACAAGTTCTTGCGTAAGCCCGGTTAATTTTCTTAGCGTGTTCAAGCGGTCTGAGGCCTCTCGGTCGACCAAACAATACTATTCTGTCAAGTTATTCAATTCCAATTCGCATGACACTTTAAAAGTATTTCAGCCAACCATGCTTAATAAAAGGCCTGTCTCCCATCACAGTACTAAGAATTTCATAATCTTAGCTGTTGTTAGATGTCAGATTGTGACTTGACATCTACTATGGTGTTCATGATGTTTTTCTACACTCACTTAGAATGATTAATGTTGATGTTTATATTTTACTTGCTAATGCCAGTGTGTATAGTATAGTATGCCAAAATTTGAAGAAGAATTCCCTCGATTTCTCTAGGATCCCATCATCAGATCCTGGTTGCCTTATCCTTGGGACATTTCATTTCCAACAAAAAATAAATCATCAAAATCGGTTCATAAACGACGAAGTTATCCGCGAAAACACATTATTAAAAAATATAAGGTCGAATTGAGAAACCATTTGGGAAGTTGGTTAAAAAATTGCCTATAATATGATCTAGGAAATAGTCTATCCATGTGCCAGAGTCATCCGAATCAGTTATGACATGAAAAGGTTACAGTCAGACAGAGTCACATCCGCATTTTTATTATTAAGTACCTATGGATAAAAAATACATATTCTACCTCGCCTGATAACGTTCAAAGCCGAACTCTCAAGAGTAATCCAATTAATTCCGACGATAAAAAGTCAACAGCAAAACATAAACAAAAAACGATCTCAAAATGTCTATTAAACAAAATCTTGGAGAACAAATACATTGACTTCGAAGCTTTATCCTTATTTGTGCCAGAAATGGCCCTAAGTTTTGGGCCTGGGGACTCGTTAGGACAATTTGTTTAAACATGCTCCTCACAAGACTTACGGAATTGGACCCTATGGAGCTATCGAGGACATTAAAATTACTTATCTTTTGGCTTGGTCTCTGAGGTAAGGAGTCAAAAGTCTTTTAATGGCTAGGTTAGGAAGCTAGATAAGATTTGCTTACTAAGTATGTAAGTTGGTGGTAATTAGTCTTAGTCTAGGTCAGCCTTTCGCAAAGTGGATGACGCTCCCATGTGGGCGCTGCAGGTCTAAAGGGGGGCGGTAAGAGACCCAGAAAAAGAATGGGGGCGTTGTGTAGAGGCTTGGGGGGTGATTTGTAATTTCATTTAGCTAGGAGGCCTCTTAGACACCGACTGCATGAGCTCTCGACTCTCAACTACAACTTGTGAACATCAACTAATATTAGTTAGGAGATTGCTCACACTCGGTTCGATATTTCTCTCCGCGTAGTTCATATATCTGTCCTGTTTTATTGAATATATAAAAAAAACCATGTCAATCGGTCGCTCCGTTTCGAAATGAAAGTAGACACAAACAAACAATTAAAAAGGCAACAGACATACTTTCGCATTTTAATAGTTATTGGTACTCCTAGATAGGTAATTTTCGTAAATAGTAGACCGCGGGCAATCATGTTTTAACAAGTTTTTGTTAAATAACACAATAATTGATTAATTTAATTTGAAGTTATAGTGGTTTTTAAGTAGGTGAAAAATTTATTTATTCTCAAAGTGAGCAGTAGACAAAATAAGTTTGGGAACCCCTGGTCTAGGTCACTGGGAGCTTAATGTTGCTTAAGCCTTTGTGGCATGGCAATCATTTATATTGTTAGCGAAAAATGTTAGGTTTTCAGCATAAAAACATGGTTTTTGTCTTAGACATCGTTTATTTTTGTCCACAAACAACTTAATGGGCATTCAGGATAAAACATATGAATTTGTAAGGTAGGCTCAGGATAAAACCTTCATATTTCATGAATTCTGTCGCTAGTCCTTGGCTATTGCAATTTTCAGAGAACAGATGCGATGCTACTGATAACTTCCCAATGAAGAAATCCAATTTCACTTTATCACGTTTATTATAGACTCACTAGCTTCTGCCAGCGGCTTCGCCCGCGTGAAAAGTGTTTTTTTTATCCCAAGGGAACCTTATCATCATCATATCAGCCGAAAGACACAGCTGGACATAGGTCTCCCCCAAGCGTCGCTACATTGAGCGGTCCCGTGCGTCTCCCATCCAGTGGATCCACGCAATCTTCATTAGGTCATCGATCCACCTGGTGGAAGACCTTCCAACGCAGCGTTTTCCGGTTTGCAGTCACCACTCCAGATCCTTTCTGCCCCGGAACCTGGAACCGTTCCTGCTGGCACCTTATACCGGGATCAAAAGTAGCCTATGTGCTATGCCAGACTATGATATATCCCTGTGCTAAATTTCATCCAGATCAGTTCACATGTTCTGGCGTGATCGAGTAACAAACATACATTTACAAATCCACACACACATCCATCCAAAATTATACATTTATAATATTAGTAAAGATCACCTCAAAACAATTCATTCTGCCAAGCCTTTTTTCAATTGCTGAGTACCAGTATTTTACATGTTTCGACTACCTATCTATTCTGGATATAACTGGGTAACACATTACCCTTTTGCAAGACTGGAGTCACCCACGGCCCCTCAAAAGAATTACATAAAATAGGTAGTTAATAAAATCAAAAAACCCGAGTGCAAAGATGTAAACAAGAAGAAAATCATGATGTGCAGTCGGAGGATACATTTATTCGCGAGCTGGCTGACCAAAACTATTTTATTTTCAACTTTATAGTTTTTTTTTGGATGTCTTTTAAATATATAAGTGGTATATATTTTTGTAATCACCTCTGAAAACCCTTCATTTTGATACCCCACTCGACGGGATTCGAAGAAAAAAATTTGAACACCCAAAATATGGCGCCCAAAATCCGCCCTGTTACTTTTTTTTATCGGCACATATCTAAGAACACTTGGGCGGCCAAGACCTATCTAAAGATGTCTTAATTAAAAAAAACCGTCAAGTTTTTTGAAAGAAACGAGGTAATAAAGAATATTAAATACATACAAACACACATACAAGATACGCGCGAAAAATATAACCCTTTCCTTGCAGCCGGATTATAAAAAAACTATCTTCGCATCTCATACAAAAGCCATACTTAGTGTAAACGCACATTAGTGCCAGACAGTCAACTTGCCTTCCATTCAGAGCGGGCAAGTCACTGTAGTGCTCCACTACTGTGTGCAGTCTGTAGCTTCAGCCGCCATTCATATGAGATCCAGTTTGAGTTTGTTCAGTCAAGTTTAGTTTTTTATTTTATTTTGTTTAGAGTTAGGATGGGCTGTTGAAAGAGTAGAAGTTGTGATATTGCGCTAAACATGACGTTAATCATACTATATACCTATATATATAATGGTAATGTAGAATGGTACCTGGGCTCCATGATCAGCGATCAGGGAGGCTGCGACGGGAAGATTCTGAGGCGTACGTAGATGGGCAAGGCTGGTATGAGCAAGATGTCAAGGATATGTCAGAACAGAGATGTCTCCAAAAGCACAAAGAAGAGACTCGTGAAAACTCTGGTATTCTCGATATTTCTTAACGGCTTCGAATCTTGGAAAAAGATCGATTGACGGAGGATCGGCTTTTGAAATGTGGTGCTGTTGAAGAATTCAACATCAAAACCAGACTCGCTAAGATCTGCTACCAACGAGTCCTAAGTTACTTTAATCACATCGCCCAGAGACAGGCAGACAACCTGGAAAACTGGTTGTAGTAGGAAACATGGATGGAAAGGCCACGCGGAAGTTCGACGGAACCGAAGGCAGGGTTGCTTGGAAGCAGCTTGTCATTGACTCAAAGCTTTTCAAGATTGGCACGACCTCCAGAAATGAAGACAACGAATAAAAAGAGAAGAGAATGGTACCCCGATGATGGCTTGGATATTTGGACTTAGACGGGACTTCAATATAACTGTCTAATTATGGGTATATTTGGTCTCTGTCTTACCATTTGGGAAAATGCATATCGGCGTCAATGCAGGAGCTGCATTGACGCAGAGTAATCATCCGCCCACGTCATCCTGGAATGCGAGACCGTGGCTTCTCAACGTGAAGAAATCCTAGGCATAATGAGGAGTGACCGCGAAGCCTATGAAGTTTCCAGGAAGCTTTTGTGCTTTTGGGTGGAGCTAGGCTGGCTTTGTTAACCAGAACCCTCACGCACAATGGACCGTATGACAGTCAATTTTTTTTTTTTTTTTTTTAAGCTTTTCCCCACACTAGGAATTTCTTCCTGTATCGTGGATGCGTTTACAAACATTTAACCTCACATACACAAGACACCCAGATCCGGAACAATTATCTGTAGGCCATACAAATATTTGTTCCGTGCGGGAATCGAACCCGCGACACGCAGCGCAGCAGCCGATCGCTCAACCACTACGCCAACCGTGTCTTCAAAGCGAAAAAAATTGCGGAAAAGGGAGTCCTCATCAACAGGAGTGTACGGTTTCATAGTACCTATGTTTAATTATGTGCTAAGTTAGGTTCGTATAAGGCCAAATAGGACCCGGATTTCTGAGTAAAATTCTACTTTAGCTTTATTACTAGAGAACTTACTTTCAGTTGCACAATTTCACCTTTACAGCTTCTTAGCTATAAAGGTGAGATAAAATCCAGATTATGTACATCTCTTACAGGATGCTGTAACAGCCGCTATCATAATTTATCACTAAAATGGGTACACAATGGAACATTGATAAACTCACACTACCATATTTTGGCAGTAAGCCAAGAAAAGTTTAGGAATATGACGTGACGGCTGCCAAGAAGCTCTTTCTACAAGCAATTTTATGACACGCACGGAATAAGTAACTGCATGCAAGGGAATGCATTTAAGCAAAAGACGACTGCAAAATGCAGTTGATTACCAGCTTTTTATTAACTTGCAATGTATGTTTGTATGTATGATCGGGTCAAATCTTGCAACTGAAATTTAAAGCAGTTATCCTCAACCAATTAAGATGAAATTTTGCTTACAGGTTTGTGTTTTTATTACTGTCTATAGGTTCGTGCTTGATCACTATCTCATCTGATGGTAAGTGACGATGTGGTCGACGGTGAAGCACGCTTGCCTAGTAGAAATCTATGCACTCTTGACTTATTTTCTTGTTTGTTTGGTGTATGACAATGCATATATTTGTTAGTGTGTTCGGGTCAAATCTTGCAACTGAATTTTAAAGCAGTTATCCTCAACCGATGAAGATGAAATTTTGCATACACGTTTGGTTTGGATGGCAATGCACGGTAAGCTAAAAAGCTAGTTTTTTTTTAAATTGTTATGAAATATTTTCGGTTGAGATTAAAGAAATCTTATCTGCCTATCCTCTTCCCAAGTTCATTGGGTGGACCTCCAGTCTTACCGGACGCAGCTGACCAGTGCTTTAGACAGAGTGACTGATAAGACTGGTTGACAGCCTTTCGGTCTTGGACTTTCTGTCGAGACTGTTAAAGATCTACAAACGGCAGCCGCGTGCTTTCATAGGCACGGAGGTGTCTCCATATTCAGTAGATCACTTATCCATTACATGGACCCTCGGTAAACGTAGCTTGCATCGGTACATGTTGGACATCCCACCCATACGCATTAATCGCTTTGGGAATGCTTTCATTGTGCGTACAGCTAAGGAGTGAAATTCTCTGCCGGAGTCTGTGTTCACCGATAGCTACAACCTAGAGGTCTTTAAGTCAAAAGTGAATAGGTTACTTTTAGGCAAGTGTGCTTACCGTCAACCACATCATCGCTTACCATCAGGTGAGATAGTGGTCATGCGCGAGCTGACCGATAATAAATTAAAAAAAACCAGCCAAGTGCGAGTCGGACTCGCGCACGGAGGGTTCCCGACAAACCTGTAGGTATATAATTAAAAGTGGCCGGCTGGTGGTTGGCAGGATTTTTGTTTTTTTTTATATTATGTAACTAAAAATTTACGGTTTTCGCAATTTTTCCTTTATCTGTGCTATAAGACGTTGCTTCGTACCAAATTTTAAGATTCTGAGTTCACGGGAAGTACCCTGTAGGTTTTGATTCCCTTGCGAGTGTCGAAAATTTGCAGCATAAACGGCTGTATCTTTTGATGGCGTTGGTTTAGAAGTTTGATTTATTCACAGCTTTAAGGGACAGTAGACTTGAGTATTTGATATAAATTTCGGTTTAAATACCATTTATTTCTCAAAAGATTAACATATAATCGCTTAACGAGAAACAAAGTTCGAAATTAATAACAATAGTAATTATTAGAAAGTCCAGGGCGCACGACGCACAATCGATTTTGTTTAAAATTTACTCAAATAGATATCATAACAAAAACAAATTATGATGTGTGGGTACATTGCAAAAACTATTCGAATACACTGTCGTTGTGACATCGAGCGCGCTGTTATTATCAGCGCTGTTGTTAAGCACCATGCACACTATACAAAACTAGGTGTTTTAATTTTTATTTACAATACAATATTTTACTGTTTTATTTATTTATTTACTATTTTATTTATTTATGTTGGAGCTGTCGAAGATGTGTTTCTTTAATAATGCTTTAAATTGTAAGTTAGTTTTAGCCTCTTTTATATTTTTTGGTAGGGAATTGTAAAGTTGTACTCCTTCATATCTAATATTTTTCTTGCCGTGGTTTGTTCTAGGTCCGGCCATCAGTACTAGGTCATTCGCTCTACGTATCGATCGCGTTTGCTTTTCGCTGTTCTTTTCGAAGGTTATTTCCGTGTGAATTACCTTTGTGAGGACCCTTCTTATTAGTAAACAAGTGTTGTATTTGTGTATTTCGTAGACGCCAAATAACCCAGTGTCATTTCACAATTTCAGCTTGTTATCTCTACGCGTTCCTGAGAAAAAGGGTCTTGACAGACAGACGGACAACAAAGTGATCCCATAAGGGTTCCGCTTTTCCTTTCGAGGTACGGAACCCTAAAAAGATAGCTTATTTGTTTTTATAGAACCATTCGGCTGTTATTCTGTTGACACGAGTGCTTCAGTTCAAATATTGTTTGTTCAAAATATAGTCATCTCTATTTCTCCGACCATAATTATATCTAAAAAGCCCTTGAACGAGTCGTGTAATTCTGACACCTTGATTTCCCTAAATGTATATGCTGAGATAACTTAGTTTAAATTAGACTCTTTACCAATAATAATAACTTTTTACTTAAAATATAAGTAGCTAAACTATTCATGAAAATGATGTAACTGGAATGGACTCATTCATTGCCTGCTCGCTTCCTTTTCTCCATTAAGAAAACGACATACATAAAATAAAACTCTAAAAATATTATGTCAGAGTTTTTATGAATCAGCATTTTTATATTTAGAACACAATTCACCCATTTTTTCCTCAGGTACAAGAAAAGTTGGGTAAAAAAAGGTTGTATTATTAAAAAAAAGACTGTGTATTCTTCAAAAGATTCTCGAACATTCGTTTGCAGAGACATCGTGGACTAGGCCTGGGAGTTACGTGAGCATCATCGCAGGGCCTCTTTTGTGTTAGAGGCCTATTCACGGAAAACGTGTGTTTTACCCGACGTCAAGTATACTTTGGTATGTTTACAGGGAATCTAAAGGACGGGACATGTTTTAAGACCATCAAACCGAAAAAATAGCATCCATACTTTTGAATTACAAGACATGCGTACAACATTTGCGGAACAGTCCATAAGATTTTTATCGCTAACCACACCTGTAAATGATAATGACAACTGATTTTATTTCTGTAAGTTGGTTTGTACAAACACTTTTACATGTCGATCGTATTTTTTAAAACTAGATGAGTTCGGCGTTTCCTATCTGACTACTCTGAGAAGAAAGGCCGACAAACTCAGAGGTCACAGTCTCTTTTAAAGTCCAGACAAAATCTTAGTTAGATCATGTGAAGAGCATGTAGATTGATGTCTGAAATGGTATTTTGAGGTATAAACCACCCAGATTGAGTGGACCTGCCAGTCAGTGTACGCATTTGTCAATAACCGTGCAGCTCAACTCATAAGTTAAGGAGCTCAAGGATTGGACGAACAATACCAAAGAAAGGACAAAAACACAAGTACTTCCCGAATTGGACAACATAGGCTTAAAATCCTGTACTATAGTACAGCCATTTCTCCAGTAGTTAAAAGTCCTGGTAATATGAGGCAAGCCACCATAAACCGTGCACTATATATATTCTGAAATAATTTCCAATTTCTTCAAGATTTAACCAATACCAATAAATTGATTAAAAATTTGGTCGTTATCAAATATGACATCATGTTTCCCAGAAACTGAGCTGTGGAAGTCAGAATGGAAGTCCCTCAATGTAAAATACAGACTGTTAGCAGCATCTGGTTAGACTGACTGAAAAGGCTAGGCAGCTAATTACTGAATAAGTACACAGTATAACACTAATAAAACACAAATAAAAATCAACATATGTCCGTTATAGACTTTGAAATCACCCAACTGAAGGCAATAATGCGAAGATGGTTTTAGACAACTATAAAAATGCATTAGGAACATTCGGTCCATTCATGAAGTCGATTATTTTGGTTATTTTTACTTACTCTAAGACCGTCTGGGAGCTCAATTAGATTTTTCACAACTGACCAGGACACCAGAATCCAAAAGTAAAAAAAATCTGGGGCTGGAATCATGACTGGTGACACTGATGACTCTCGAACTACCAGGCGAACAGAAACATAAAGAAAATAAGCATTTTGACTCGGGTGTGTGTGGAATGAAATGAATTCATGTGTGGTTAGGACTCTCAAACTACCAGGCTATCAGAATCACAAAATCTATATTAACCAGTGCGAACCCGTGGTGGGCAGCTAGTTCTTCTATAAAAACAAGTTTATCAAATTAAACGAATGTCATATCTCTCACTGATAATGTACCAGGGCTACAGTCGTGTCTAGGAACTACATTATCAGCTGTATAAGACAATGGTGGTACACTATGTCATTCTTGACGGAAAGATCTCTTTGTGCTCGTTGAAATCAAACACTGTGTATTGACGTTTATGCATTTGTGTTTTTGTTAGATACTTACTTTAAAAAACCGTAAGGAGTTTGTGTAATATCGCTTACCATTAGGCGACATAATGCTTTCTCCAAAAAAGAATTTGGATCAAGGGTGATGAAAATGAACTGAAAGTAAAGATACTAATTGCTGAAATACTTACTAGAAAAAAAGGCTTATGATGCTTAAAATAGAGCTTATGAATTCTTAAGTAACACTATCTGTATTTTAATCTCTTAGTTTGATACATTTTAACATCTTTGGATTTAGATGAAACTTGGCATACGGTTGGATTACGTTCTGTATTCATAGAATACCTTCTAATATCGCGGAAGTATGTTCCTGTTAATTTCCAACATCCACGTGGGCGAAGCCGTTGGCAGAAGCTTCAAATAAAACAAAAATATTACCTGCTGTCTGTTTGTTAGTTGCCAGACTTTTACAGAGCATACTGAAAATAGTATACGAGTATAGCAGAATATTTTGTCAGCTTCAGTTTGATATTTCATTTTGAAATTCATTTCGTTAGTTATGTTTGTTACGGAAATACAGATTTAGCTCTAATAGATTTCAAGCGAAAGAAGTTTCCATACTAACTTTAAAACGATACTCAAACATATCTACCATCACAGATAATATAAGAGTAGCATACAGATGCCTTATCCTATACAAAGAAACCGTGTCGTCGTAACAAGCGTTTTTCTTCTGATTATTTTTATAAGTACTTCAATCGCATTCGGTTCCGTTCCACGGCTATAGATGATGTTAGCAGCGATTTGCAAGTAAAAAGGTTTTCTTGGTTCGTGACTATTTTTTCTTTGAATACAGGGTCGATTTCTTATAGTATGTTTTGCACGTTTTTACAATGTAAAAACGTGCAATACAAATTTAAAAATTCGAGTGTTTTCTAATAGGCATGCGCCTATTAGAAAATTAAAATCGAACCATCTATTGGAATCAATTTTAAATGATCCGTTAAAAAATAAAATTAAATGTGAATTAAGAATATTCCATAATTTTGTGCTTAGGAAAGTTGATTAAACAAGAACATACAATTTTTATGATCAATTCTAGAAAATGATAATTTTACACACATTTTAATAACAAATCGATGCATATTGCGCCATCTAGTGATATTTATTTGAACTAAAGTTTCTTTGTTAGCGCTGGGACTAATCTGGATTCTAAAAACAGACGTATTTATGAAACTGAACTTGCTTGCTTCGATTAATTATTGATCGAAGTTTCCCAGGCACGGAGGGGTCTCGATATGTCAACCATCCTCGGTCCGACTTTGGCTAGCGAGCTTAACCTTGAAGATGGACCCGTGTGGTTGTTGTTCTTCGTGTCGATGCTTCCATGATCAATTCTTAATAAGTATGTTGTGCTCTGACCAGAACACAGCCACGTCGACCGAAAGCCCTAGCACTGGTCTTGCAAAGATCTCTCTCTTCTCTCTCATGTTTGTGCACAAGGAGCAGGACAACAGATGGGCATCGTTTGTTATTACCAAGCATAAAATTCTAATTAACATCCACGTCACTAACAAAACAACACACCAACATACACCAGTCCAACAAATAAGCAGACTTGTTATTAGATCCACTTCGAATCTATCAATTACGCCGCTAATTGACGTACGTCTGGTAGACGTATACCTACATCTGGCAGACGTAACCTCTTGAATACAAACATATCGAGTTCCGGCCGATACTGGTCACTTATTTATGTACAATGTACATCCTTATTAGTAATAGAGGTTGTAAAGTTGAACGGGCGTAGATTGAAATGGGTATGGTTAATAGAATCAGACAATAAGCCTGAAAGGGGTAGGGAGAGAATCAAAGGACTGATATTTGATACTATATAGTCCTGTCCTACAAATAATTTAAAATGAGAAAAGCCTTTGCCTCAATTTATGGCCCAAAATGGAGTATCGATGTCAACGTTACGCCAAGAAGTTCTAGATGGTACGTTATCGGCACCTCTGAAAGATGGAGCCGGGTGAAATTTTCTCTTTTTACCGGAGAAAAGGCACCTATGTTTTAGCGTCATTATACTTGACCCATTCGGAGACTGCCTCCAAGGCAGTTCAAACGCTCCACCATGGCGTCAAGGAAAGGCCTGCAGATCCACAGCCTTATTGAGTAATTTCATTACGCAATAAGGCTGTGGATCTGAGGCCTATTAGCCCGTGCATTGGACAATTATCTCTTAGCAACAGTACTGTCGTCTGCTTCTCCAAAGGTTATAGCAGTTCGTTTATGTTCAGCAAGAATAATGTTGCTGAGATAAAAGAACATAATTACAGGCAGTGTAATCGGAAAGTTAAAATGAATAAAATTATCGATCAAACTTTTTATCGGCAATGGTACCTACATCACTCTTTTATATCGATAAGAAGTTTTATCGACACCGGTACATCATTAGAAGGTACGAAGATTTTAAAATAAAAGTAACTGTCAACTGCGATGAATGAACATATTTGTTCGTTGCCTAGCAACAACAGTGTCTGCCGTGACACTTATCAACGAAGTATTGTGGTATGACACTAGATCACGCACTTCCTAGTAATGTTAAAGACATGCAACGGCTATCTACGATTTGCCAGATATGAACTCTAGAATAATTGAACGAGATACCAAGATAACAATAAGAAGCTGTCTATCCCGATACGTGTTAAAATACGCCAAAGAGGAATGGAACCCTAAATAATTTATCGGCATCTTGCATAATCCCCAGGCTTTTCTGTCCAAAACGTGGGACAACTGCGAAATGGAACACAAAAAGCTTTCCATCCCTGAAACACTAAATTACGTTTTCCAATAATATATTCTGATAAACGTCTTTCAATCGCTGAGTGATACTTCAAACCGGGTCCATTTATCAATAAAAAAAAGCTTGGATTTAGTCAAACTTAAAGGACCCGTTAGGGTATTGTTCCACCAAAGGTAGCGAGGTAGACATGCGGTGTGCGAGGGAAAAATCACCAATTCTCTTCAAAATTAGAGTGAACAGGCTTCTTCTGTTCTAAGTTCTAATTTATTATGTTTGTCTGTTTAATATCTAATTTTGCCATAGTACCTAATATATAATTTGCACACCTCATTAGGTTATAATTATAATACAATGTACCATTGATACCTGTAACACCTTTTTAATTATGCAAATAAGTTATTTGATTTTGATCTGGGTAAGCTCACTCCATCGTCGACTCTGTCTCTGTCACCTCTGATCTAGACAAGAAACAAGAGCCAAAAAAATAATAACTTCGGTTAGTGCAGTTCTAAGGAGAAAAGACTAGCGGAGCTGGGTGTTCGTACATACAAAATTATACTGACTTTCAAATCAAAACCTAATAAATTGAAAAATAACTTTCTTTTCGGTAATCTGTGTCTTTGGTGCATATTTTTATGCATTTTACGCCACCGACGTCCGAAAAAAAAGTCGCAGTCGAACATAGAACCGCCTCCTTTTTGGGAAGTTGATTAAAAAAGCTAGAGATGAATGCGAGGGATGCAAAAGACGAACAAGAAAAGTGTGTGCGCATAAATGAAAAGACCAACACACCGCTTTAGTGGAAACAATCACACATTTTCACAGCGCCGCTACATATTCTCGCATCGCTTAGCTGAAAGTGGAAAAGCGCCCGAAAGGAAGGCCCTTTAACATGATAAGAGCCGACTCATCTATAATGGGCTTTTTGTCGGCCACAGCTAGGATTAAATCGCGCAACTTTTCGGCTCAAATTGCGTTACGTCTGTTGTACGCGTGTATTTTTCCGAATAAATGTGTATTGGACGAAATTTTCGCACGTGAACACACATTGCGAAATCGGACCTAAGAAATGCTGGTGTAAGTATCTAAACTGCTTTTTCCTTAAGGGAGGAATACTTTTAAAATGTCATTATTAGCCTCTTCCCTGTCCAGTGAGTCATATATGACTCACGTGATTGTTTAACATTGTGTCTGCTTTGAGGGCAGCGAACCTGTTAATATTTATTGCTTGCAGAAACATTACTGATCCATATTTTTTTATAATTAAACAAGAAATAAAGCAAAAGAAATATATAAGGATCGTAGTAGGTGATGTTCTGAGGAGCTCGTGGCTAAATAATAACGGCCGCACGGGTCGATCTTCAAGGTTAAGCAACGCTTGACGAGGTCGGGCCGTGGATGTGTGACCATTTCAACATACCGAGTTTCCTCCGTGCCTCGGAAAGCACGTTAAGCCGTTGGTCCCGGCTGTCATTTGAAGATCTCTGACAGTCGTTACGAGTAGTCAGAAGCTTGAGATCTGACACCAGTCTAGCCAAGGGGTACCGCTGTTACCCAGTTACTGGGTTGTGGAGGTCAGATAGGCAGTCGCTCCATGTAAAACACTGGTACTCAGCTGAATCCGGTTAGACTGGAAGCCGACCCCAACATAGTTGGGAAAAGGCTAGGAAGATGATGATGAGTAGGTGATGTTCTGTTGTTTCTGCCTATATACCTCCATGGGAAAAAGACGTGAGATTATGAATGTATGGTATCTAAGTTTTAAAAATAAGAAATCACACACAATCTGAAATTCATTAAAATAATTATAATTTTAAGCGATAATTTAATTTACAAATTAAAACTAACAAATTTATTTATATGTAAATTCTTGATTTCGTTAACGATGTTCGGTTGAAGGTTCCGCAGACACGTGGGTTGCGACTAAAATACGACAGCTAGTTATCATAAAAATAGGGCTAAAGTTAGTTACAGAGAACAATTTCTATGAAAACGCGTGTTTGTATTGTCACTTTGTACCTGTTTTCGGAGAACCAATCCAACGTTTCTACATAGCTTATCAACGGGATTAAACTATGAGTATTTAATCATTAGATCATCATATAGACAATATAAGACACACCAGGATAAAAGCAATAACAAAAGCCACAAATGCCTTGAACTATGACCAGAAGCTCAAGTGGAAATGGGCAGGACACGTAGCGAGGCTTACGGACCAGAGATGGACCCGCAGAATTACCTTGTGGGGAGGCCCACAGGGAAAAAGAGGAAGAGGGTAGCCGGGGGTAACATGGGAAGTCGAAATCAAGAAAATTGCAGGCACAAATTCGTGCCAAACAGCTCAAAATAGAGCAATTTGGGCATCCTTGGAGTAGGCTTTTACTTACCAGGGGTTCTAGACATAGATTTAAGTTAACTTAGGAAATAGTTTAATATTATGTATATTTACTAAGAACAAATAAAGGCTTTTTATTTTATTATTTACTAGAGGACGCCTCGCGGTTTCACCCGCGTAGTTCCCGTTCCTGTGGAAATACAGGGATAAAAAGTAGCCTATGTCACCCGGGGATAGAGTAGCTTCCCAACGGTGAAAGAATTTTTGAAATCGGTCCAGTAGTTTTGGAGCCTATTCGGTACAAACAAACAAAAAAATCTTTCCTCTTTATAATATTGTATTATTTATATTTAATCATTTTCAAACATCCTTCTATCTTTTCAATTCTGTGGCTCATTGCATGGCAATTGTTGCTTCCAAATAAATAAGCCTACACTGTCCGTACAGTGCATATATTAACATATATTTCTAATGCAGCAGTTTGTTAATTATTACCTGTCTATCAAATGCATCTTAAATCCAAGTCAAACAAAGCATCAAACATAACATAATATCAACAAACTCAGTTAATTTCGTCCTACCAAACGACAAGCTATTCTGAGCTAATTACCAGCATTCGAAAAGTCAATAGACCTTGGTTCATAAATCTCTGAGGTTACATCCTATAACAGACAGGTGAAACAGAAGACCAGCTCTATACAACAAGCGAAGATATTATGCTCACTTAGACATAGACATATCTTATGCTAGCAATTAGTTTCGAAACATAACAAAACAAATAGAAGTCTTTGAAAAAGTACTTTAAAATTAAAACCCACATATCCCAAACAAAACGTTTTGGAAATACTTTGATTGTGCTTACAGCTAAGGAGTGGAATTCCCTGCGGGTATATTTTTTTATTATTGAGAATAGGCTTGTGCCTGACCACAATCTCAACTGATGGTAAGTGATGATGTGGTCGAAGGTGTGATTTTTAGTGTAGCTTTTTTTAGTTTTCATTCTAGAAAACAAGGATTGAAATTACATCAAAGTGCCAAAAAGAGAGCCTAGTCCTATCACATAGGTCTAGGCTCTTTATTCTACCAGCAAAAATGTAGTCAAAAATTCAATAAAAGTAATCTTCTATTTAAAAAAAAGCTTTTTTTGTATTCTTCTCAGCAAACCCTTTCATTTGATACCCTACATCATGGCTGTGCACAAAAAATAAGTAGTCCGCGATATTGGATTTAGGATGACGTCACTTAGCTAACCATGCATTGTCATCCAACGTCAGCGCAGCCTTCGTGCAGAGCTACTTTTTCGTGACGTCGTCATCACTTCCTCAAGCTTTCGTGCAGCGAGTCACACAGCTAGCCAGTACCCACGGCATCTACGGGGGTATCCTGACCACCAGTATGCAGCGGACGCGCATTCCTGGTCATCACCCCTAGCTTCTTTCATCACCACTCCGACCCACTGGAGCCAGCAGCTCTGTCCCGACTCACTGGGACATCATCACCGCTCCGAACTACTGGAGCCAGCATCACTATCCCGACTCACTGGGATATCATCACCCCGACTCACTGGGGCACAACTGCATACAGTTCCAACTCAACGCGAACTCTGCTACTTCCGGTTCTGACTCACGGGAACCAACCTTCCACTGGCCAGGCACACATCTCGAGATGTATGGACGACTCATCGACCTTCGGTCTCCGGAGGGGAGTGATGTAGCGGCACCAACGCCGCCACTTACGAACTAATGACATGACGTCATAAAAATCCTGTATCGCGCAAGCAAAGTTTTCGGCATCACGCCGAAAACTTTGCTTGCGCGATACAGGATTTAGAGCACATACAACAGTCCGACAAGAACCGTTGGGCAGGTGCCCGGACCAGACACAACACCCGTCTGGTCGGAGGATCCTCCCTTTTCTATGGAGGTTTGTGGGACTTTACACCCTGTTCCACCTGCCTCCAAAAAATAATGTATGGGATTCGTAAGTACTCACGAAATTTTCATATGTCGAAATGTGATTAAGCCCTTAAATTTTGGCATTTCAACCATCGTCATTGCTGACATCGAATGAGACTTTTCTAGAGCCTACGGTCAAACAAATAATTTTGATTTTTGACAATCGATTTCGCAGATAGAATGTCACTTTGTCTATATTCCAAGGATTTAAATAATAATATGGTATAGACATAACCTTCGGCGATTTAAAACTATAATAAACAAAAGACAGTCGCTCTACGTGAAGCGTGGCTATGTGTGTGTATGGTTTTGCTTGTTGTTCGAATCCGACCTTCTGTAACACATCCATATTGTGGTTCCATGTTCCCAAGTCAATAAAGCGCTCAATTCTCCATTATTTGACAAGACACCGCACTTGTTTGGCACATATATCTTCAAACATGGTTGTTTGACGAGGAACCCACTTTTACAATGTAAAATATAAGGTGTGGAAAACGTGTTTATTGTTTGAGTTTCTGGGTTATATTCGGGGATTTTATTTCGAGTTGACAGGAACTCGGGCAGTTGGGAAATAAAGTGCCTTATGAAATTAAATAAAACTCGATGTTATGTAGCTGAATATTGTTAAAAACTTTTTATCAAGAATAATAACTTTCATTTCGGAATTCGGTGTATTTTGTACATAGTTTTTTCATTTTTGACACCGACTTCCGAAAAGAAAGTTTACGCTTTGTAGTCTTTTGTTTTCGAAGACGGTTTAATTTTTTTGTTAAAAGGTTTTTTTTTACTTTTCTATTTTTTTTTTCCTTTCAGATCTTGATTAAATTTAAATGGGACACACGAAAAGCACCAGCTTTCAAATGAAAAAGAATCATCAAAATCGGTTCATAATTGGCGGAGTATTCGCGTAACAAATATACAAAAATATACAGTCGAAATAAGAACCGCCTTCTTTTTGAAATCGGTTGTAAAAGTAATGTAGCTAATTAGCCAGAGAAAAAAAAATATTTGTTCACTATCTCTATTGATGATCACCTGGTGCGCAGGTGATATACGCCTAACCAGAAGCTCTTGATAAAGTGTCATACTACCAGCAATGGCGATGGTCGAAATGGCAAATTGTACGAGATTGATCACGTGGCATTTCAATAGCGCTTGACATTCCCATACATTTTTCCTTTTTTAACCCCCGACGGAAAACTGTGTGTCTGTCTGTGGCATCATAGCTCCTAAACGGATAAACCGATTTTGTTTTGTTTTTAGTTTGAAAGGTGATTTTGTCGAGAGTAGTCTTAAGTAAAGTTATGGGCGTTTTACTGTTTGAATCAGGGTGTTTTCGCAAGATATCGTGTCATAATTACGTGTTCAATAGATGGCTGATCGAAGCGTATCTACTATGTACTATATAAATTATGTAGCATGATATAAAACAGTCGGGGGTTTATAAAATTTGGAATTTTTACTTGTTTCCTATAGTTATGCCTTGTTAATCCAAAAAATAACCTCAATTTCTTAGATTAAAGCCTCTGAATTAGGTGATCTATTCATGACTTATTTATTTATTGCAATTAATCTCTGCACTCATAGTTTGTCCTTTAAAGTTCAAACCATACCTATTAGGAAACTTAGGTCCTGAGGCTCTAGAAAAGTGACTTTCTATCATCGAAAGCGTGGCGATAGCGATTGTCAAAAAGGCAAAATTGTATGGGATTGACAAGCGATATCGAAAAATCACGTGATCCATCCCTTACATATTGACATTACGAAGAATTGCTATTGAAGTGGCAGTTGGCGACCGCGAACCGGAAGACGTTGCATTGGAAGGCCTCCCATCAGGTGGACCTATGACCTACTGAAGGTTGCGGGGATCCGCTGGATGCGGGACGCACGGGACAGGTCAATGTGGCGACGCTTGGGGGAGGCCTATGTCCAGCAGTGGAAGTCTTTCGGGTGATATGATGTTGATGATGATGATTTTGACATTTCGACTATCGCCTTCACTGACATCGAATGCAACTTGTCTAGAAACTCTGTTTAGAGTTATGGATTTGCCTATCTCTAAAACACAACGAGTATTTCTTCAACCATTTGCCAAACTTCAGCGGTTTTTCTTCGAAATCGAGATTGATTTGTCTACTTAAAAAACACGGCAAATATTTCAAAAAATCGCCGTCCATTTTCCATATCTTCGAACAGTTTTTCTTCGAAATCGAACTTTCAAATCCCCCGATGACAATCCTCAAAATCGTCACAAGAACTTGGAGCAGAAATAATTAAGAAGGGCCGTCGACTCGAACGAGCCTTCAACTGGAGGGTTTTAACTTGAGAACGGAAACAAGAGATATGGAAGTTGAAATAAAAATGCGACCGGCTTTTGTTTCGAATGTCTTTTATTGATTTATACTAGCTTCTGCCAGCGGCATCGCCCGCGTGAATGTCGAAAATTATCCCAAGGTAATTAAAGTAGTAGGCAGCAAGTATTCCCGGGATAAAAAATATCCCTTGTACTATTCTAGACTAGTAGACTAGTTTCCATAGAGTTTCTTGCACATTCTTCTTCATAGAGACCTACTGACGCTTACGAATGTGGAAATAGATTCATCTTTTTTTTTGTTAGCCTGTTCAAAAGTACCTTTATGGTTCATAACACTAATAACACTAAAAAGGCGAAAGTTTGTGAATGTGTTTGTATGTTTTAACTCTTTCACGCAAAAACTACTTAACAAATCTGCATGAAATTTGGCACAGAGATAGATTATAGTCTGGAATAGCACATAGGATGAGGAACTTTTTATCCCGGTAATATGTTCACTTGGGCATTTTCGAAACTCACGCGGACGAAGCCGCTGTCAAAAACTAGTTTGAAATAAACTAGGTTTTTTTTTATTATCTTTCTATTTGCCAAATTGCAACCAGATTCGTTCAGTAGTTTTTTGCGTGGATGAGTAACAAACATACAAACTAACACACTCAAAAACTTTCGCCTTTATAATAGGTGTGATTGGTAGTTGGAAAATGTTTCAAACATAGCTTCTTTTTGAAAAAATATTTGCTTGACAACGAAAATAACGCAATAAATATTGCACTCAGCCTAAATGAGAGGCATTGCCAGTTATAGTATATTACGTATTTTCCTTGCTGGACCCTTCTTTTAATGACCTTAAAACATCATGACCTAATGACCCATGCACACCCAAGCATCATTTGTAACATATATCGTTTTCATATTTTGGGACATATCACCTTTTGGAGTTGCAATTAACATTCAAAATATTAACAATACATACGTCGCCTGAAAAATATATCTTAGATGCCTGACCTCTTAGTTTCTTTTGGCTGTCCATAAATACTTGCTGCAGTTCCCGTAAAGTTCATAAATGCCTCTTTTGTGGCATTCTAAACCTCCGATTAATTTTCACATATAAAACCAGAATTTTCTGTAACTCTCAAACCCAAGGTTAAGCAGTGTCAAACTCAAAAAGGGTCGAATTAAACCTCTGTCTAACTAGCATTAAACGATTGTGTAAATCAAGAACTTTACACTTGACCTGTACCCAAAATAAGGTCAGGGGCCCTACCATGATCTCTTAGAACAAGGTTTTTTTTACTAACGTTAAAGCCTACATACGCTTTAGTGCCGTAAAACGGTAACTTTCTAAAGCATACTCCTTAGAAACGGCTAGGTTAAAAGGTTTGAAAAAAATATATATTTTTTATTGATTCATGTACATAATTTGGAACACAAGGTTTTTTCGTGTAACTAATAGTTTTGCTTTAAAAAAATAATTAACAAGAAGATATTTTTCGCAACTTTTGGAAACTCCTCCAAAACGACTTGGATGTTAAAAAATATTTTTATACAGAAAAATTTATGGCTGGAATTACTTCATACCTAACATAGCATATGTAAATCAAATAATATTTTGCAAACAAAACTGTTCAAAAGGAGGTTCAATTTTGATATTCTGGCACCGAGCGGGCGCACGGGCAGTACTGCGTTACAGTGGGGCGTATATATCACCTTAAGTTCGCGTTTCTCACCTGATGGTAAGCGGTGATGTGGTCGACGGCGAAGCACGCTTGTCTATGTTCTATGTTAGGGGGGTTTGGTTTCCGCACTTAGTCCTTCAAGTGGAACTTTGTGCTTGGGCCATGGCGGCCGTTTGCTCGTTATTCCAACCAGCCCACCTCCCTCCAGAAGTCTAACAGCAAAGGAGAATGCCCATTTTGTATGGAGAAATGTACTGACCGAAACATTTGCGTGTCCTGCTAAAAACACCTTTATTTGATTATATTACCTTAATTAATTACACGTACCAACTTTAGTCAATTTTCATTGCGGGAGTTAAGAGATATTGAACAAAATATGTTCACTTTTAGGTTATAGTAGAATCACAGCAATATGGACTATGCCAGCTTATTTAAGATTTGCATTCGTTAGACATTTGTTCAAGTGCTGGTAAGACATACAATGTTATTCTTACATATTCATGGTCAATTGGTCAATATATTAGCAGGAATTAAAATGCAAAAATGCAGCAAAATATTATGCCTGCACATATATGGCGCCAACATCAAAAAACATTTGAGACACCAACTTCGAGCCGTAGCCATGTTGGAAACCAGGAATATAAAGTCCTGTCTGATTAAGCACTATTTTCACAAAGAAACGGCGGTGTTGTATTGATAAGATAAGTATTAAGTAACGCAACTCGAAGCAACAAAACATACAAACAAATCAAATGAAAAGACGACTACTGTCACATGACTGTCACTGTCAAATGAAATGACTGACAGTAATAGGCATGTTACCAAATCGCTAATATAATCGATTTCTAAAAACATAATTCATTTGTTATTTTGGTTTGCATTAAACTAGTAAATCAAACCAATTTCAAAATCAATTAGTTCTTAACATTAAAGAGGTGAATCGGTTCGATACAGGAGATCCTTGGATCGATTCAGTGTTTCAGGTAGATTATAAAAAAACGATTATTCAATTAATCGATGTCAGATCACGCCATCATGCCTCAACCGTAACATAAATGGCGGAATATGTTTGAGCTGAGAAACGGAAGTTAAATACTTATTAATTCAAGAAAATGAACCCCACTAGGAATCTTTTAGAAAAGAAGTCAAAATACTTGAAATATTTTTGGTTAATTTATTCTCCAGAAATGATTGTGACACAATTATTTTTTTGAAAGTACTGTCCATGGGCATTCTCCTTTGCATTCAAACAGAACGTGTTTCCTCGGCCTCCATGCATGCCCTGCACAGAGGACTGTCCGTTATGCCTATTGTGTGGAAGTGTTTGTTGAGTGAGCAGTGTCCCGTGATGGTCCCCGTCACCAGGCACTGGGCATTTCTGTCCAGGTGTAGAAGACGCCTGATAAGTCTACTGTCCAAGGATGGCAGAGCTTCTTTGGACTGCCTACAGCCCGGTGTCGAGGTCCACGAGTTCTCCGCCTGTGTTTCGGATAGCGCATTGTAAGAGCAGATGTATGACTAATACAAATCTCTTACACACGATGGATCCTTGCTATTAGAGATTATTCATGGTAGGGATCTGGTGATATTTGCCCCTTCCTTCCCGTTCTACCGATATCAGCTTTGATTTTTACCTTTTTCTCGGTATTAATTTATTCGACTTCCTAAGTGGAGGTATTTTTACAGAGATTTTCACTTAGAGGGAAAGGCTTTTTGGCGCTGATTTTTCATGATCCAACACATGATTGTGCCACCATTAGAGAGACATTTGAGAGAAAGCATGACTCACTCTTAACTGTCAGGTCATATTCAAGTCAACGAACGACATTATAGTTACAGTAAATGGTAGATTTACAGTTGGTACATAACACTCACATATGTGCTGTGCAGTTATATAAAACAACCACATATATATCTACTCAAAACTTCCTGCTCACTTTCCTTATACCGAAAACTAATCCCAAAACAATACAGCCCAATCAACTCTACCTCCTGACCTTAAAAGAAGAAATAAACCCATTAAATCAATAGAATAGAACTCTGAACTCCCAATTCCCACAATCATAGTACCATTACATATCCATTTTTAGACCGCACTGGTAATACCGAACGACGTATAAGATTCTGTAATAATTAAACAGGCAAGGAGGGTAGTTCGATAAATAAGTAATGACCTCGATAGGCTTTTGTTCCGCTATGCCACTGGAGATTTCTTGGTTTCTGTTGCTATTAATGATTCAAATGTTGGGGATAGTTCGAATTAGATGGGATGTAAGACAATGGGTAAGAATTTTAGTATGTTTGGCGACGGGCGAGCGGTTTAGGAGGCTGTCTTTATGTACAACTTTGATGTTCAAAATGTACTGGCTCTGAACCTAATTCTAGTGTGACTTTTGATTTGAAATGCGTTTTATGATTGTTGCCTTAGTGTGACGGGCTTGTGGCTTAATACTAAAAGACGCACGTGTCGATCTTCAAAGTCAAGCAACGCTTGCGGTCCGAAGGTGACCCATGAACTACTGAAACCCCTCAGTGCTTCGAAAAGAACGTTAAATCGTTCTTCCCAGCTGTCACTCGTAAATCGTTGACAGTTGTTACGGTTAATCAGAAGCCAGAAAGTTGGACATCCATTTATACTAAGAGGTTTTCTTAGGGTTGAGAAATGCTCATGCACACTGCGCGGAGATAGCGGAGTAGAATCCCACCTCTAACCCACTAAAACTCCACGGTGTTCTCCTGTGCCGCTTATGGTAGAAACACGTGCACGCATTACCACTCCACGCAAACCCGCCGCGGCTGTCCGTCACCAGACCCTCCTCCGGGGAGCACCCCCTATCACCGGCGCATCAGAACACGTTGCGCGTCGTGACTACCGCAGGGACCAAAGCGGACCCCGTGTATGGCTTTCAAAATCACCACGCGGGCCCAGTGCGGGTTGGTGGATGTCACATATCTTGGAATTGTTGGTTCTAGAACCGGTTAACTAACGATGTTTTTCTTCACCGTTTTTAGAGCAGTGCTGATGAAATAATTTACACAAAGTAAAGCGCCTGCCTGGGTTCGAACTCACGACCTACAACTAGTAAGTCGCGGCCGCTACCACTAAGCCACCACTGCTCAACTAACTTAACAATAATAAGATCTAACTCTTTTTTTGGCCACACTACGAATATTACTTTTCAAGAAGGCATTGATAGCAATACAGTCAGTAACACTATATTATAGCGTGAAAACGTGTAATCCAGAAGAATTGGTACACTGAAATACAGCAATAAGGCGTAGGAAAGCAGATTCCAAAATCCTGCTTACAACAGAATTCCGAATCGGATGTTAGATAAATGTTTGGCAATCGTAGGCGTATAACTGTGCCTCCCTTTTAGCAATGAGGCATACAGAAGGTTCAAGTGGCTGACTTTTTGATATAGTGGTGTCAAACGTAACTGTCGTGATCCAGTTTGATAGAAATCCTTAGCGAAAACCATCGTAATGATACGGCATGTCTTAGAACCAAAACATAAAAGACGTGACACTGGTATACGGTCCGTGTGGTAGATTGTGACACTCTCTGAGATGGCCTGTATCCCTGCCCCCAAACCAAGTTACAAACTTTTCGTATTGAATCTCTTTCTACAATCGTTAACGCCTTCTATTTGTATGATCTGACCACATGACTTAATGTTCAGATGTGTCATTCCCATACATTGATTCGTTTTCTACTAGCGTTATCGATTGTAGATTGTCAACTTGGCTACAGGTGCAGCAGTGTGAACATCATAGGCTTTATTTTGCAAGTTACAGCAATTCAGAGCCTGGATTTTGAGTGGATAATATACTGTAATAGGGCCGCCCCCATAACATAGTAACTATTTGAGAATATAGAGTTAATTCTATGTATTCGTATGATAGGAAGTATTGTTAGAGAGGTAATAGGTAAACGTGACGGTGACATTTGCGCATGCTTCGTCGCAAGTACCTATAGTTATTGCATTTCACGAAAGAAAGAAAAATAAAGCAAACATATTTATTTGCGCCAGGCACGACGCATACCAGAAAAAGAACAAAAAAAACTCAAATACAATCATTACAACGTATGCGTCACAACTACGCAAAACGGTCATCGATCAGCATAATGCTGGGATTCGTGTGCGAGACAGAGCCACAGCGCTGGTTTTCAGCGATTGCCGGTGTCAACTGGGTGACTCCGAACCAATGAGCGGCAAATGACGGAGCGAACAGATTTAATTATGAATAAAAAATAAATAAATGAGTAAACATAAATAGGTAAATGAGTGTTTAAAAGATCATAATGACAATGACAGTCAAACGACACGTTTGTAATTTGCAACGACTATACTACAATTTATGACCTTCCCTCTGCTTCCTATTTGCCCTTCTGTGTTTCCTTTCTTATTGGCTCTTAGGGACTTGTTTCGTAAACAAACACTGGCAAGTTTTCCCGGCACAGTTTAGTTACAAGTGTCGGGCATTCCTTCGCCCGCCGCTTCGAACCCGTAATTTAGTAATGTCCGTTTGAAAGGAGCGGCTTTAGCGATGACACAATGTGGGACGAAATTATTTGTAAATGACATCGCGTATAGCATAGCATAATCTGTTTATAGCATTCTCATAGCTGGGACACAGGTCTCCTCTGTGTGAGTGACGAAGCGGGCTGTAATCCACAACACGCAGGCACGGGAATGATATGAAGTTTCGAATGACGTTATTGCGACGCACGCCATTTCAAAAAACTTTACGAGTGGTACACCAGTTCGAAAACACATTGAGTCGAAAACCGGTATATCGAATGATGATGTCGCTAATTCAAAAAACTGTTGATGAAAGTCTTGGTATCGAAATCCGCTGCCTCAAATAGCATATGGGGATTGGTAGATGTTATATTTTTTAATTAACGATAAAAACGATACGAAAAATGTAAAGGCAGTGTCGCTAACACGATCTAAACAAACGTATTGCGGTAAGGGGCGTTCTTGACCCTTTCACTTGGCATTCAGTAATGAGTTAATATATCCATATAAAATGCTTTGTCCTGAATGACGACTGACGGATCAACGCACAGCCTAATCCGCTGATTGTAGAGACCTGAAACTTGGAGAGTGTGTTCTTTCTATGACGTAGGCATCGGACACGAATGGATTTTTGGAAATTCTACCCCTAAGGGGGCAAAGAGGGGTTGAAAATGTATATAATAATTCCTTCGGCTATTATTCTTGAAACTTGGCACAAATAGTAATCTAATTAAGTAATAAAGGTTTTCATTATTAGTTTTTCGAAACTATCCCCAAAAGACGATTTAGGGGTTGTTGAAATTTGTATGGAAGAATCTTATTTCATGGGTTAATGAACTTGAAACTTGACAAAAATACCAATCTAAGTAAACAATAAAGGTTAGCAATATTAGTTTTTCGAAACTACCCCCAAAAGACGATTTAAGGGGATGTAAAAGTTTTTTTGCAGAATCTTTTTATCTTGGATGTACGCCTAAATCCAAATTACAATGATGCACGATTCAGATAATTTACTCAAAAGACGTACAAACCAAAGTTTGATAGCGACATACCGAAGCCAGCTGTCAGCACAATCCTATCAATACATAATACATACCTCTATTCATGGAAATTTTACCATTCCGCCGCATTATTGGAATAGTTTGACGGCTATACATAAGATATGTAGATGACTTGATGCTGGTATCGTGAACCTATGCTAGGCCGGGACTCCACCAAAGCAGAGATGTGCGGAGAAGTCCAAAGCGGAGAGGAGATGTTTTTTAAACAACCAATAGAATTTCGTTATTCACACATCTTTCGTCTCCGCTTTAGACTTCTCCGCACATCTCCGCTTTGGTGGAGCCCCGGCCCTATAGGTAGATATAGCTTAAGTATACCTAATCTGCGGAGTATCATTCATCGTAACCGTTATTCAGTGATGTTACCGCTAGTGATCGACGCCAAACGTACAGTCGCAGAATAAAAACAAACACTTCTATATCATATTCTTTAATTAAAAACACACTTTGTAAACAAGCATTTGTTACAAATTAGATGATTATATTTAAGATAAGAATGCTTGGCAACATGCTGGTCCTACTCCATAGGGCAATCTTTAGTGTAGACAATATCAAATTTGTTAATTTATATTCCTGTTCATAGTTACGTATATTTTTTTTTTTTTAAGATATTGACTCACACACTGTTCCGTTGTTGTTGAATTAGGTATTTTACTTAGTTATATTTTCAATATTTGTAAGTATGTGCGAACCATGTTCCTACTTATCAAATTAATTAATTTACCCGTTAATGCTTTAAATACTTTAGTACGTAGTTCAGTGTGTAGTGCTATTCTCGGTGCATCGTCCACACATATATGAATTTATTAATGGATGTACTTATGTAAATATTGTAAAACACCTTTTTTTTTAATAAGATTAAGTATGGAGTTTCTTGTGCGTTCTTCTCCATAACAAACTACTTTTCCGTATGCACGGTAGAATCAATTTTTATTACTTGTAAAACTTATTTTGTTTGGTTTGACTTTGAATTCTTAACTTATACACCTAGAACAAGAATTTTTTTCAGAAGATTTCGTAAATTTGCTGACACCAGTCTTTTTCAACAAAGGATAGGCACCCATGCTCTCATGTTTTTTTTTTACTTTCCGTTTCAACATTTTTGCTCGAAATATTACACCACAGACAATATACCGCTACTGATTTAGTTTTCAATCACCCATTTAAACGTTTCGTTTTCACTTTTTATCTGATTGAGGTTAGACACAAACACTTGTTAATTTCTCGAAAAATATGCATTACTTTGTTTTAAGACGTTTTAATCAGGGACCCAACCCCTACCAGCTTTAACCACTTTTACCCCCGTCCTCCTGCCATCCGATACTAGATCCAAGCCGTCAGGCTTAGTGGAAGCCAACCCCAACATGTTTAGGAAGGGCTAGGTACAATTATCGATTTAAAAAAAAAGTAAGCCTCTTCTTCTCGCTAGAGTACATTTATTAAACCGACTAAGTCACACCGATACTTACGAAATCCATGAAACGAAAGCCCATGGCTTCTATTATCAATCAAAGAAATTGTGGAGGAGTGTCGCTTCATAGTTGACAGCCAAGGTAATTGCCATTTGGCAACACATGTAGGTAAAATAAAATAAATTGCTTATTGCGCATATGTAGGAATTGAGCACAGCGGTGTTGTTGTTATTTCAGTTTCGTCATATTTTACAAAACTGTAAGACTGCAAATTTAATGAATCGAACTCCATTCCAACCGGGTGTCCTTAAGACACGTCACTCTTTTTTTTCGCGGTTTCAATGTTAGTGACATTGTTCATGATGATACGGACATTGAACCCTTTTCAGGAAACGCTTTTTTCCTGTTATACTACGTATGTTCTACCAGCTACATCATAACCAAACAAAAACAACAACACATCTACTATCAATTCCATCCAAATCCTGCCATACAAATGACACACTCTAGTTCCCCCATCAGCCATTTATTTCTTCCACCTCGGTAGCACTGACAGTGTGCTTACAAACATAATGTTCATGATTTATTTGACGGCAAGGTAGCCTAAAAGCATTTCGTATTACAGGTAACTTATGGAAAGCCATAGATGTGTGCCCATTGATGGATTATTTTTGTGGTTATTGCTAGCGGGCATCTAAAACCTGGTCAAGAGCGTGTCGGAATTCGCAAGTTTAGGGTTCCGTACCAAAGCGTAAAAACAAGTTGGTTGCAATAGGAAAAAAAAATGGCCATGTGCGAGTCGGACTCGTGCATGAAGGGTTCCGTACCATTATCGCAAAAAAACGGAAAAAGAATCACGTTTGTTGTATGACAGCCCCACTTAGATATTTATTTTATTCCGTTTTTAGTATTTGTTGTTATAGTGGCAACAGAAATATTGGGTGCATTATATACTTGGGCGCATGGTTGGCACAGTGGTTGAGCGATTGACTGCTGCGTTGCGTGTCGCGGGTTCGATTCCCGCACGGGACATATATTTGTATGACCTACAGATATTTGTTCCGGCTCTGGGTTTTTGTGTTTGTGACTTTATATGTTTGTTAACGCACCCACGATCCCGATAAGGTCCCGTTTTTACCCTTTGGATACGGAACCCTAATAAGATAATTTCGAAGAAAAATCAGATCTATTATCATCATCTTCCTGCCTTATCCCATGTTACTTGGGGTCGGCGCAACACATTTTCTTCTTCCATACCGTTCTGCCCCTGTCACGCCATCACTGACTCCATTTTCTTTCATATCACTCCTCACACAGTCCATCAATCTTTTATTTGGCCTTCCTCTCCCTCTCATGGATATCTACATTTATATTCATAACTCTTTTAGTAACATGTCTTTCATCCCTCCTCATCACATGACCATACCAGGAGTCCAGGACAAACGGTTTCCTTTCAATATATTGGTATTTTTACTAAAATATAAGTAGTAATAAATATCGCCAAATTTCAAGTTCCCAAGTCAATGGGAAGTTAAAAAAATCTTCGGAACCAAAATTTTGTATAATGTCGAAAATATAAATCTTAATATCAAAAAATAAATCATAATGTCAAAAAATAAATCATCATGTCAAAATATAAATCATAACGTAAAAATAAATAAAAAAATACAATATTTAAGAAATCATAATAATGTCAAAGTACTAATATCATTGATAAGATTAAGATTAGTTAGCTGGGACCAGCGAATTAAGGTACTTGCCGATGCATTGAGGAGTGTCGGTGTATTACGAATGGCCACCAATCCACGGACCGACTGAATTAACCTTGAAGACCGACATGTGCGACGGTTATTACTAAAGGATTACATGCATTTGCATTTGCATGTTGCATTTGCATTTGCATATTTAGCCCCTTTTTTACCAGTTATTGCATATTTTAAGCAAAAACTAGTGCTGTTGTGAGTGCATATTTTCTTGGATATTTCGATGTAGAATGCCCTTTCCTGCTTATGAAAATGTTTTGAGCGATCAAAAATACAAACTTCCCACCGAAAATTTAAAAGTCCGTCATTGTTTAGAAGTCTAGTAAAATGTAAAATAAGGTTACTTTTTAACCAACTTCAAAAAGGAAGAGGTTCTTAATTCGAAAGTATTTTTTTAAGACGGTACTTGTTTCCAATAATGTTAGTAACTGAAATAAAAAAACAAAAAATTACCTAATACCTTGTTGATTTTTATTTAAACAAAATGAAACTAGGATTTTTAATATTTCATGTTGCTTATTTAGAAACTTTTCAGGCGTATTTTAAGCACTCTGCACATTTCAACCAGAGTGGTGGCAGTATATTATGAGCAGTGGTGGCCCAGTGGTAACGGCCCCGACTTACGTGTCGTAGGTCGAGGGTTCAAACCCAGGCAGACGCTTTCACACACACACATCAACAACATTTTTTAATGTTCCCACTGCTGGGACACAGGCCTCCTCTCAAAGAGGGAGTAGGCTATAATCCACCACGCGGGACCAGTGCGGATTGGTAGATGTCACATGTCTTAAAATTTTTGGTTCTAGGACATGCCGGTTTCCTCACGAGATGTTTTCCTTCACCGTTTTGAGAGCAGTGGTGATGAAATAAATTACACAAAGTAAAGCGCATGCTCGGTTCGAACCTACGACCTACAACTCGTAAGTCGGGACCGCAACCACTGGGCCACCACTGCTCAGGTGCTTTACTTTGTGTGACATGTGAAATCCACCAACCCGCACTGGGCCCGCGTGGTGGATTACGGCCCATTCCCTCTCTCACGTGGGAACATTAATAGGCTGTTGATGATGACGTTGCATATAATCCAGTCTCTATTTACTATAACGATTCCCAACATCAACCCCGGCAGCAAGGTCATCGCTCGAAGCGAACAGCTTCTCAAGTATGCCCGACCACAGGAAACAACACATAACAATCTCACTTAATTACTACAAAGAGGTTACAATCATTTCCTCCGAATATCTCTCGCTAGGGACGAAACTAAGAAAGCAACCACTCGTTCGGATTGCCGGCCTTAAGGATAAGCTACTGATAACAGACGCCGATAAGGGAATTAAATTACTTTGGCGTAACACCAATTACTATTTGGGTTTAGTGGCTACAGTGTTCTGTGTTCGTGGAGAAGTGTTGTTTATGTTTGATTTCTGGGGAGTTAATCTTTGTTGTAGAGATGGAATTGATAGGAAAACGTTCAGGGAGTGAAATGAGTTTTAGGAAATATATTGGTTTTTATTCACATAGAGTACTCTTTTAGGGTTCCGTACCGCTCCTTATAAGGGTAAAAACGGGCCCTTATTACTAAGACCCGCGGTCCGTCTGTCTGTCTGTCCGTCTGTCTCATGAACCGTGATAGCTACACAGTTGAAATTTTCACAGATGATGTATTACTGTTGCCGCTATAACAACAAATAATAGCTATAAAAACAATAAATATCTAAGTGGGGCTCCCATACAACAAAACTGTTTTATTTTGCCGTTTTTTTCCATAATCGTACGGAATCCTTCGTGCGCGAGTCCGACTCGCACTTTGCCAGTTTTTTAATACGTTGCTCCACACTAGGATTTTCTCCTGTATCGTGGGTGCCTTTACAATCATTTAAACTCACACACATATACACAAGACACCCAGTTCCCAAACAACTAGGAATCTGTAGGCCATACAAATATGTTCCATGCGGGATTCGATCCCGCGACTTACAGTGCAGCAGCCAATCGCGCTACCACTGCACTAACCGTGGCGTCCAAAAATCTTTGGTCTGACACTTTTGAATAACCATAACATAAAGGAGCTTTTTATAAAATACTAGCTGTCCCACGCGGCTTCGCTCCCGTCAACTGGCTACCTACCTACCCATCAACCCTACCTACTCTACATACATGATTGTTGTGTAATTAAACCGTTTACGCAGCGCACGCAACGGAAGCTCTCAAAAAGGAATAATTTTGCCCGTTTTTGCAACATTTTTCATTTATGCTCTGCTCCTGTTGGTCGTAGCGTGATGTTATATAGCCTATAACCTTCCTCAATAAATGGACTATCCAACACAAAAATAATTTTTCAATTCCAACCAGTAGTTTCTGAGATTAGCGCGTTCAAACAAACAAACAAACTCTTCAGCTTTATAATATTAGTATAGAGTATAGATTTATGCGGAAGTCAAGGGATGCGATTCTGAGATTCGCAAGAGTAAACGTGCTCGGTGGAAGGGATCTTGACCGTAGTTTTGGGATTGTCCTGATAGCCGTGGTATACCTCTCGACTCCTTAAGCACCTCCGGATATATGTTCCTCCCTTGGCGCTTCTTCACTAAAGTGCCAGTGAACCTTTATTGGGGCCCATTAATTGAGTGTGCCAGTCACCCCCTGCCATTTTATAGCCGTGTAGTTCAATAGTGGTCAGGCAGGGGCCAGTGGTCCTCCTATAGATTTAGGCAATCGATCCACTAAACCTACCAAACCCATAGCCCAGTGCATTTTTCTCCATATTTTACAATAGTCCTGCGCTAACCGGGGATTGCCCTTGGGTGCACTTGCTCAATGCATACAGGGATAATCGTCGATTGGTGTCACATTTCCTGATACATGCCTAACGAGGCCTCTGCGAGTTGGCTTCGGCCCCTCGCACGCCCTTCAAATATACCGGGCTGGCTTTGACAATCTTGGTACACTGGGGTGTACCAAGATTGTCAAAGTCAAAATGAATAATAATAATAGTTGATAATTTTCCAGAAGCTGAGAATAATTTGGAAGTCAACCAATTGCTAGTAATAATTTGAATTTACCTTATTTCGCTAGAAGAATCTGATTTTATTTACATTACCAAAAAGAAGAAACTACACAGAAAGTATAAAACATATCATAAAAATTGCACTAAATAACACACTTTAAAACATACTTCCCTAAGAGCCAAGTTATTCCATGTCCCTCTCATAATTAAAGACAAACTTATTCTGCTCACTCCGTAAGAAAAAATATGGCGTAAAGATATGGCTACGAGCTGCTATAACCCAGGTAGTGGCAAGCTGGCATCGTTCCAACGCTTTGTACACCTACGGGTACATTACGTACGAGTTTTCTATTGCTCTACAAACATACGTATGTACTTATTATGTAGGTTACTAAGCGTATTCAGATGTACTTAGTAGTTCTCATTTGTTTTATTAGTCGTTCATTTGTTTTAGGTACTGTCATTATAGGAGTAATAATGAAAAGTAATCTTAGCGACGGTGAAGGAAAACATCGTGAGGAAACCGGCATGTCCTAGAACCAAAAATTCGAAGACATTTCACATCCACCAACCAGCACTGGGCCCGCGGTGGATTACGGCCCATTCCCTCTCACAGAGAGGAGGTTTGTGTCCCAGCAGTTGGAACATTAATATGCTGATGATGATGATTCTTGAATGACTACCGTCCTGAGGCCCTAGACCAGTGACATTCTATCATCGATAGCGAGGCGATAGCGATTGACAAAATAGCAAAATTGTATGGAATTGACAAGCGATATCGAAAAATCACGTGATCAATCCCTTACATTCTGACACTTCGACTATCGCCTTCACTGACATCGAATGCCACTTGTCAAGAGCCTCCAGCTTATCCTAAACATTAGAGTCCGATGTCTGTCAAATGCTAGTTGCAGATGTCTGGTGTTGCAAGGGCAACGGAGATTTAGGTAATTTGATGGTTCACTTGGACCTCGATTTGTGATAGTACTGCCTCTTACTGGTGGCTCCCTGTATCTCTTCTCATACAAATATTGTATTTGGAAAACGCACATGGTACTTGCCTGGATTTGAATTTATAAGCTTGTTCATGACAGGCAAGGCCTCCTCACTCACCATCACAACATTTGTTAAACAAAAAACAGTGGGCCGCCCGTGGGCCGCCTTTTTCTGTCTGCAGGGTCTAAAGTATAGAACGGGCTCTAAGCTCTCGAGCTAGCTTCGCTCGCTCTTGGACTAATTCGCAGAAAACACGAATACACCCAAACTCCCGCGCTGCAAAGCGATGTCGTCTCGATGGTTGCTCAGCTATTTTCAAAAGAATAATATGCTAAATTAGAAAAAAAAATAACCCCAACTACAATTAAAGTACGTAACGCAGATATTACCACAGCTCACAAAAACCGCCGAAACTTACTTACTTAGTATAATAGTTGCCCATTTAGTATATTTTAACCCGATTATTAATTTCCCCTTTTAATTTAATAAGATCAGACGGCTATGGCTTCTTCCTTCTAAAATAACTCAAACCACGAGTAAAAAATCACTCTCCGTAACTTCATATAGAAACCCACAAAGTACCCATATATATGTAACGGATATGAGAGCGTATACAAGCCATAAGGAAAAGGGAAAATTATTTTGTGAGAGTAACATTATATTCTGCAATAAATTCTAGTCAAGTTTGGCTGTCATGGGCAGGAAAAAGTTTATGTGCATTCATAAGTAATGTACTAACAACTGCTAAGTGCTTAAGTCGGTTATAAGATGCAGTAAGGGAAGAGGCATCTGGTTTATTTTTAGGGTTCCTTACCTCAACAAGTAAAAAAAGGAACTCTTATAAAATCACTTTCTTGGCCGTCTGTCCGTCTGTCCGCCTGTCCGTGTGTCACCAGCGATTTTCTCAGGAAAGTGTGGACCTAGCAAGTTGAAATTGATACCACATACTGAGGTTTATATGCCCTATTAGATGTATGTATAAAAATCAAGGTACTGAGTCAAGACGATAAAAATATATCGGCAAATTTAGATTTTCGCGAAAACTTGCAAGTACCAAAATTTACATTAATTTTCAAATTTTTAATTTTTCGGCATTTTACCGTTACTTGTACTGTAAGACCTTGCTTTTAACCAAAATTGACAATTCTAGGTCAACCGGAAGTACCCTATAGGATTATTTTTTTGGATCGATAACCTATACGGTAGTTCTCGTTCTCTCCGAAAAGGTTCATGGTAATGGTTCAAAATCAAAAATCAATCAAAATCAAAAATTTCTTTAAACAATTAGGCCATTAAGCGGCACTTTCGAACGTCAAAAATAAAAATTAACAGAAACATTCTCGCGCGTTATATGAAACCAAAACATTCAACAAAACCATCGCAAGCTGAACAAAGTTGATTAAGCTTTGGAATGTTTAAGTTATCGTAGTCTCTAATAGAACAATTGCCTCTTTGTTAATAATATATATAATAATATATTGTGATGGACCAAAAAAAAAACGATCTGAGAATTGGAGTACCGAGGATAAAGTAATATCCTCAATATTAATTAAATCAACCATGTTAATATCCATTTTCGGATAAAAACAACACAACACAATAAAAAAGATGCTATAACCTAAAAGAGAAACTTTGACAGATACGACTTAGACCATAGTTAAACTAGGGGCCGCCGAGGTTTAGCGTTAGACCATGAGAAGTATGCATGCATACAAAAGCTATCAAAAGGCTATCGAAAATACTAAAGCCCTACCAGCATGGGCCATTCTGTAACCAAGATCTATCCGATCTGTCAGTCACTTCAAGTATTCCAATAGAACGGAACATAAACCAATTCGTCGGTTCGGAATACAAATTTGAATTTGGAACGAACGCTTTGTAGCGTTAGAAAGTTTTTCGTTCAAAAATATTGATGGCCGCGCTCTAAATTCAAATATTTATGTACGTTACATTCGTACATTGTATTTTATTTTTCTGTTATAAAGTTTGTATGCCCGTGTGTTGGTAGTTTTATAGTGTTTGACAGTAAACTTCGAACGTTTGAAGACAACAATAAGCCCAACTAGGAGATGCCCGCGACTTTGTTTCTCATACAAACTTAAAAGACATTTGAAGTACTTAGAAGTTCGGTTATATAAAATCTTTTCTTCGCTCCCTCTAAAATCATGATGTTTTCACGAATCTTTCTTAATTAAGCTGTGCTTTTTTGACAGCCAGAATTCTCTGTCAACAATTTAAAATGTCAAAAAATATGTTCAAATCAACCATAAATTTAGATAAAAGTCATGGTCCGCGGTATTTTTTGCTGGATATAAATTTCCACGCTGCTCTACTTCCAAATTTAACTAAAGTCGATTTCAAAAGAGCAGAATAGGAATCAAAAACCCATAACTTTAAAAGTATGACTTTCCACATTTCCTTTTATGTACGGAAACAAAAAAGACCACATTATTATATCAAACAAAATCAATAATAGATTTACAACCGTAAATGCAATTTAAAAAGGAAAGCAGCCATTTTGAAATCCACAAAAGCTAATCCGCGCGCAAAAATATCGCATTCAATAAACGGTAAATTTCAAATTTTAAATTCCGAAGTTCGAATTTTAGAATTCGAATTTAGAATGGGAAGCGTTTAACTCATTGGTTCCACGTTTCCAAACGGTTTCGTTTATGACCTAGGAGGTTTATCTTTATGGTCTTTCCCTTTTAGAAGGTCAGCAGAGTTTATGCCCATATCAAAATGATGGACGAAATGGTCCGGTTATGCAGTGAAACTGTAAGGGCATCAATAGCTTTTTTGCTGAATCGCTGAGTCTTTATTGTAATATACTATTTACCCTGTGACAAAAGTTTAATGTAACGAAGAAATACACAGCTCAATTATTGTAAACATTGTCTCTCCTATTCCAGGTCTAACTGATCGGTTTTCGGTTACAAGTCTCCCTTTGACAGTCAAAAGAACCGGCGGACCAATGATCGAACGCAAAACAAAAAAGACGGTGGTGTTTTGAACTTGGAACCTCCGAGCGATCGGGTCCGAATAGAGAGTTTTTTAATCGAAATGTGATTGGTGTGCGAGTGTGAACCACAGAACACGGAATTGCTGTACTCGGCTAGGCCTACAATAAGAAGACATGTGACATCCACCAACCCGTACTGGGAACGCGTGGTGGATTACGGCCCACTTCAAACATTTAAACTCACATACATAACACACCCAGATCCGCAACAACTATTTGTAGGCCATACAAATAGTCCCATGCGGGAATAGAACCCGCGACACACAGTGCAGCAGCCGATCGTTCAACCACTACGCCAACCGTGTCGTCAACAATGGGGACATTATAATTATAATATAATTAAGTATGTAAATATTGTAAAACCCCTTTTTTTAAAGAGTAATTGTGGAGTTTTTTGATGGTTCTTCTCCATAATAATCTACCTTTACGAATGGACAGTAGAATCAATTATTTGCTATTCAAAAGTGCATTTTAATGGTATAATTGAAATGAAAAAAAGGCTTTGACTATATGGAAATTGTTGTTTAGCAATGGCCGCTAAGTCGTCTCTTTACTCTGTGGTATGAGAGTATCAACGGATTTGCTGGTTGCCAAGAATTATTCGTTTCCGGATTAATAGAGTTTTGTGTTTTGAGCTGAAAACGTTCAGGATTTTTTTACTTTGTCTGGGTATTGGTTGAAGAGTTATATATTGTGCAGGTAATCGTTTTTGAAGTACATGAACTGTGTAAAGCTATCATGAGCCATGCCCATGCTTCAAAATGTACATGCCGAATTAAAAAATATAAATATCCTAACTATACACTTTTCATAGTTATAATCTAGATAGATTTTATGAGTCAGGGATAGCGTGTCATTTGGCAGGACGAAATGGAAGATGAAACCGTGTTGGGCTTTCGAGGTTTCCAAGTAACATGAGATAAGTACAGGGAGCTGATGAATGAATCGGATGAATGAATGGATTGTTCTGTTTGACCAGATGCTATATCACAACCTACTAATATTATATAGGCGAAAGTTTGTGAGTGTGTATTTGTAAGTTTGTTACTTCTTTACGCTTAAAAGGCTGGACGGATCTTGATGAAAATTTGGTACAGAGATAGATTATAGTCAGGAATAGCAGATAGGATACTTTTTATCCCGGGAATATGTTCTCTTTGGGATATTTTTTGACACTCACGCGGGCAAAGCCGCTGGCAGAAGCTAGTAACAATCACAAATTTACTTACAGACAAACTAAGTAGCATAGTTTTGTTTTTCTATATTTTAAATATCTGTGACACAAATAAACCGTTGGTTCTATAAGCATATTTTTTACACTAGATATCCTTATACCTCGCAAGGTGAGCTCTAAGGAAGGATTATTGAAAATTTATCCCCTATAATTGTTTTAGGGAATTATTTTTTTAATAGTTAAATCAAATAAAATAGGTTTATTCATTCCATACATACATTTCATTAAAGTGATCACTTGTTGACTTAGTAAAATAACAAAAAATAATAAAATCAATGTTCATGTGCCTTGACTGCAATTAATTGGATAATATTACTTAATTTAAACATTATTTTATATGAAACAAGAAATATTTCATAATCAATTTTCAATATCTAATATAATAATCAATCCTAATATCTGATTTAATAACCAATGCTCAGTAACTATCTAATTTACTAATCAATTGTTATTCAATAATCAATTTCTAATGATTTTAATGCTCAATTTTGATTCAATAATCAATTTCTAATGATTTTAATGCTCAATTTTGATTCAATAATCAATTTCTAATGATTTTAATGCTCAATTTTGATTCAATAATCAATTTCTAATGATTTTAATGCTCAATTTTGATTCAATACTCAAATAGTAATTAATGAATAAAGAAACCGCATCGGGCAATCAACATTTATATTAGTTAAAAAACCGTAGTTATGCGGTTTGTAAACTATTGTAAACTATAACAATTTTCTCGCAAAATCAAACTGCTTATAAAATTGTATATAACAAGCTATACCACACTTTTATTCTGTTTACACAACTTTAAAACCGCTTTTCTTTGTCGCAGTTTAACAATTTTTAACAAGCGTTGCAATATTTCTCCTTGTGTCGTCACTGCACCGAGTGACGGTTGCCCGACCCTTCAGCGGAATATGACGAATGTCTTGACAAATAACCGAACGTACATCGTTACTGGGAAGAAACAAAGTATTGGAAAATTTTATTGGTCTTTTGACAAGTTTGTTTTTATTTGAAGCTGAGCTGAGATTTGTTTTAAAACCAGGGGACAATTCTCGTAATTTATTAAGGCGCAGATACTCCTCAGTAGCTGATTTTAAAATGAGAATCATGTCTAAACGGCAAGTCATAATTTATTGGAAAAATAGAATGATAAATTAGACCAGATTCTTAATAATTTGATCTAGGTACATTTTGAGTTTAATTCGTATAACATTCGTTTAATTAATTTGTAAAATTATGTCTAACACGTACAAAAAACTTGAATGAAATTTTCACCATCTCAAAAACAGTTGAATTATCTACCTACATTTTGATCCAAGGCTTCTTTTTAACCGACTTCGCAAAAATGAGGAGGATCAATTCGAGTGTATATATTTTTTTTGTGTTTGTTACCTCAGAACTTTTTATTGTGTGAACCGATTTTGTTGATTCATTTTTTATTTGAACGTTGGTGCTTGTCATGTGGTCCCATTTATTTTTATCAAGATCTCATGAAGAACTTCGGAGATATACATCAGAACTCTTTAATAAATGACGGCAAATCAATCGGGAGAGCTGCAATCGCATGTCTGTTTATTGTTTATACCATTTCATAACATAACATCACACTGGTACATTCTAAAGGGGTACGCAGGTGTAAACAGTTCACCCTGGTATACTCTCATTCCACAGTTTTGTTTAACTTTCATGTTATTGGGTTAATCTATTCTGGCTCCACTTTGGGCATTATAGGTAGCTAGCCTTTAGAGCTGGTCAATTATGTACCAAAACTAAAAAGAGAAAAATAATAACTGTTTTTACAAAAATTACAACCGATTTCCAAACAAAAACGTAGTGTCAAAAAACGAAGAAACGAAAACAGCAACACCGACTTCCGAAATTGAAGTTATTTTTCACTTTGTAGTGTTTTTGTTTGGAAGTCGGTTGTAGTTTTTGTAAAAAAGTTTTTTTAAGTCATAAAATAATAAGAAAAGTACAAAAACTTACCAAATCTTGGGCCGCGCGGGTTTGAAACGAAGGGGCGTTTTGTTCCTTCAAGGTCGTTGGCGACTGTCGTCGTCTTTAGGAACTTTGGCATTTTAATCTTATTCTGAATCTCAAAAACTTCTAATTTCCAAACGCCTTCAAAAGTTTTTGACATTGTCTGTCCATGAGATGAGTTAGCCACTTGAATTTCAACGCTTTTATTTTAAGTACCAGAAATGGCCATCAGTTATGTGGTATATTTGAATGTGTTACTAAAAAAAAAATGGTTGCATAAATGAGTAACAAATAAAGACGCACGGCAAAAATATTTAAATATTTAAATTCACTAAGTTTCGTGCGTCGTTTTAAGCGGAGGGACCGCTTAAAAGGAAACTTAGTGAATTCACTGATCAACTGAACAGACAAATTTATTAGAGAAAAATACCGGTCAAGTGCGAGTCGAACTCGTTCGCCGAGGGTTCCGTACCTACCCATTATACCGCCATAATAAAATTGGTGTCATTTTTATTGGTGGCTAAGTTTTAAAAGTATGGGCAAATTTAGATTTTTGCGAAAACTTGTAAGAAGTTAAAAATTGACTTTAATTTTCAACTTTTTTTATTTTTTGTTTCTTTTCCTTTATTTGTGCTGTACCTTACTTTTTGCCAAATTTCGTGAGTTTAGGTCAGCGGGAACTACCATATAGGTATTCGACCCAAAACCTATAGAGTACCTCCGGTTGACCTAGAATTGTTAATTTTAGTTAAAAGCACAAATTTTGGAAGTTACAAGTTTTCGCGAAAATCTAAATTTGCCCAAATCTTTTTATCGTGTTGCCTCAGGACCTTGTTTTTTATACACCTATTAGGGACTATAGATCCCAGTATCTGGAATCAATTTCAACTTGCTAGGTCCATCCGTTCCTGAGAATATCGGTGGTGACACACGGACAGACGGACAAGAGAGTGATCTTATAAAGGTTCCTTTTTTTACCTTTTGAGGAACGGAACCCTAAAAACGATTATGTTACGTTACAGACTTAACTGCATATACAAATAATTACGAACAGAATTCAATGTCATGTGACCAAATAAGGTTAGTTACAACGATTTGAAACCTGTCAAGATTAAATTCTTACACCGCTATTTTCCTATGGGCCTTCACACACGGAAACTACACAACGCCACCTGTTACGATTCTCCATTACTGCTTATACTGCTCTGAGAATAAGCCCATACAAGCAACAGATATCTTTTGTGTTGAAGTGTATATATCCGTACATATCAAGACAATCCGTGACCATGAATATAGTTGGATAGATTATTATAGTTGGACCGTTGGACAGATCCGAGCGACATCAATGTACAGGATGGAACCTTAATAGTTAGTAGGTTTTACTACTATTGGTGGAACTTAATATCAGAAATTGGAAGGGGCTGTGATTTGGTAACTCAGTAAAATATTCATGTCCATTGTCCATATCGAATAATTGCCGAAATCGTAACCATCTATGTAAATTCTACACATAAAGTGACAAAACCTTTTATTGGTGCCGGTTTTACTTTTTATTAACCGACTTCAAAAAAGGAAGAGGTTTCTAAATTTGACCGTTTTTTTTTTTGTATATTCGCGGATAACTTCGTCGTTTATGAACCCATTTTGATGATTATTTTTTTGTTGGGAAGGAGATATCACAAGGATAAGGAAACCAGGATCTCATGATGGCATCCCAGAAAAATCGAGGGTAAAATATTATAGCGATTTTGGTATTTTTATCAACAATGCAGTAATTTACACTCAGAAAGTGTCATTTGATGAAATGGAACTAATGAAGAAGACCACAGGTGGCCACTGGAACTCCTTAATGCTAAGTATGTCACGAGTATAATATATATCGATAAGCTAACCGACTATGATGAAGCATATAAATAAATGATACTGATGAAAATGTTAACATCAAACTGATCTGATGATGAAGCCTAGGTAGGCACTGGAACACCGAAATAAAACAATGGATCCTAGTCGTGTTTGGGCTTATTGGAGTCATCATGAGATGTACTGTGGCTATAAATGATTTTCATGGTATTTGGAGGTACCAATCAAAACTAAAAAGAGAGAGTCGGTGTCGAAAAACGGAAAACTATAGGTAATGTTCTGTCGAAGCAATGAGTAGTCGAACTATTGTTTTTCGAAATTGGGACCGTGTCGAAATAATTAACTTTCGAAATTCAGAGTGACACTCACCAAAGACACAGACTTCGGAAAAGAAAGTTATTCTTAGTTTTGTAGTGTTTTGTTTTGGAAGTTGGATTGTTTTTTTTGTTAATAGTACATTATGGTACAAGTGTGTAATGTTGGTGATTACCGCTGAGGCGCCATTGAGACCCGAGCCGTTAGGTGAGGGTCTTAAGAGAGCCGAGGACGGTAATCATCAATACACACTTGTATCATACGACGTTTTTCAACACACTTGTGAAGAAAATAATACTAAAAAATCATTTCCAACAGTGAAAACGAGTTGTGAATTTTTTTTCGCAATGGCGGGCAACATTAATCAGTTTTCCTATGGGCGCGCATCTAACAATGGCGATCGGCCATAGACTAAAAATAATCAGTTATCTTTTTTTGGCTTTTCGCGGATAGCGTTTTAGCCACGTACAAAATGGGGAATATCAAGTTTTCTTTATTACAGACAAAAACAAAAGTTATATTTAAGTGAAAGTTTTATTTATGGAACACGTACAAGTTAAAGTTATCTATTTAAATACGAAGTTGCATGAAATATGTTGCATTTGTACTATTGAGCATGATCTTTTTTGTATCTAAACTTTTTTAAGAACAAAGCAACATAACCAATAAATTTAAAAAATCTCTTTTTCTCAAACATGCTTGGAAATTTGAGCATTACTTTGACAACCTTCTTCGAGATAAATCGAAATTGCAGTACAGGCCAAATACATGCGAGCAGCGGCCGGCAAAAGTTGTATGAAAATCCATATCTGTCGTTTGCAGCGGCCAAATAAATTACATAGTAAACTCATATCTGTCGTGTAATTTAAAAATGGAACGATCTTTTACTCCGAAACATGGCAACCAAGGTGGTAACTTATCAAAGGTTTTATTAAAATTTCGAACTGGCTTGCAAATAGAAAGCTGTGTATTGAAAAAAAAAACAAATGAACACTTTAAGGCTTAGCATGCACTGCGATTTTTATTTGCGCGGATTTTTGTAGTATTATTACCGCGTGATTTTTTTACCGTAACGCGTGCGGCTTCATACAATTCCATAGGCCGCAGAAAGGGCGGAAAAAAATCGCGCGAATGAAAATCGCAGTACGTGCTAAGCCTAATGCGGGAATAATTATTGTTGTTCGGTTTTCGTCATTGATTTTGAAAAGTAATTGTATTTGACAAAATGAGTTCTAGGTACTACTTAGTTTTAATTACCGCGCATTATTTGAGAAAAGCACTATACAAGCCTTGGCCACAACTAGGCATTGATGGACTTACGTATGTGTGCCTCGGCTTCGCCTCGGCCCACATTTACACGTTCGTCCATCAATGCCTCTTTTGCTGGCCGCTGCAGTAATGTACTATATCTCACTTGTGAATAATACTAATTTCACCGCAATTAGGCACACAATGACACCTGTTATCAAACTGTGACTTTTTCATTTTTCATTCATTAGGTATGTTTCCTGGGTAGAAAAATGACAATTCCATTTAGTCGGTCAGTGAGATTGTCAAATAATTTTGGACCTGTATTTGTTTCATTATCAAATATATAAAAATTGACAAGTATAAACGCACTGTATCGTCGTAAGTTTTTGATTAAATGGCAAAACAAAAAAATACGTGTCCAATAATTTTAGGTTATCTAACTGACGGACTGAATAGATTTTTTTTTTGTCAACATCCCTATTCACTTGAGATGCGTTGGGCTTCCGGAATTCCAAACCTATTAGGCGTTCAATGTCAAACCACTATAGCCATAACACCCTGTACACACCGCATATTCTATGACCTACTTCCATAAGTTGGTCGTGTAACTATATTTACCGCTAGAGGGGATTAGGAAGTATAGTTTATGTTATCTAATGGCATATCGCAGGGACTCAATATCGGTTATATTAAAAGCAAGGCAGGGTGAAAGCTTCTACGTATAAAGCCAGGAGAAGTCCACTAGCTCATATTATGCGAGAAAAATCGTCGCTTTACAGGTTGAGTTTGAAATCATGGTCTGGCAGTTTATGCGGCCTACCCGAATGTCCTTTGTTTGGTATTATTGTTCGTCGAATCGTTGAGCTCCTTAAATTCTGAGATGAGCTGCTCGATTATTGACAAATGCGTGCACTGACTGGACAGGTCCACTCAATCTGGCGGGTTCTTTCCTCAAAAGACCATTTCAGACATCAGTCTACATAGTCATCACATGATCTAGCCAAGATTTTGTCTGGACTTTAAAAAAGACCTCTGTGTTTGTTTCGGCCTTTCTTATCAGAATAGTCAGATAGGAAACGCCGACCTCATCTAGTTTTAAAAAATATTATCGACATGTAAAAGTGTTTGTACAAACCAACTTACAGAAATTGGTTCAGAGGAAAAAATGTACTAATGAATATGAACAAATTTTTATTAAGCGTCTAAAATTAGGTTAGCTATGATATGTGTAGTGATAGTGTAGATAAATTATTATGAATATCATAATTGGTCGCTCACAATGGGCCTCATTAGAAGGCTTAAACTCACCCAAAGGGCAATGCAGAGGGCTATGCTCGGCGTTTTAATTTGCGTGATCGCGTTAGAAATGAAAATATCCGCAGGAGGACGAAAGTTCGAAGTTCGAAAGACCAAAGAATTGCGAAACTTAAGTGGAAGTGGGCAGGGCTCGCAGAACTGATGGTCGATGGGGCTGAAAAGTTCTAGAGTGGTGACCGCGAACCGGAAGACGATACGTTGAAAGGCTTCCTACTAGGTGGACCGATGACCTGGTTAAGGTTGCGGGAATCAAGTGGATGCGAGACGCACTACTTACATACGTACGCTTCTTCTTCTCTCATTTTGACTTCATATTCATTAAGTGGGTTCTTTTATTGAGAGTGTAAAGTCTTGCCGGTTCTTCTCCATAGAAAACGACGAACCCGAACCGTGCTCATTTTGTCGACGTTTTATAAGTGCCCATGTAGGCCTATGTGAAATAAAAAAATTGATTTTGATTTTTTGAAAGAAAAAGAATCTATTTTCAGTATTCCATCAGTGAAAAAACATCGTAATAAGAACAATAGTTCTAGAGCTTACTTCCTACAACCAAAAAAACTATTCATCCTTTCAAAAATATTAGATATTGATATGTTCTCATTATCACATAAAGGTTAAATAAAATTATTGTGTATGGACTTGTACCACTGCCCTCAATACGAGTTATTTTATAACTTAGCAAGGGTGCTGATAGCAACACCTTATTTGTTAAGTAATTGTAACCCTCAAATGATCAAAATTTATGTTAACATGCTTTTATTGATTTGAATAAATTTATTTGTAAAACTATGGTGCTAACTAAATGAGTAATTGTTAAATAAATACCTAAACTATTAGTTTCGATTTTAGTTAACTCGTAACAAAAGGCCACAGAATTCTTAACTATAATATATACAACGAACTAAAATTTCGATACTCTGGCTACCATCTTAATTCCTAATGCTTGGTAATTTATAATTAACCTATATATATACATTGGGTATACCTGTGTATATGTGTGAAAACATAATTTTCATTTACCGCTCCGTCTCGTATTTAATCCTATGTCGGTAAAATTAGAGGCACGGTTGGGTTATTATAATAATACTAGATACGCTTCAGGCTTCGTTGGAGTGTCGTATGTTAAATTATTTTCTGATATTTATGCTACAAACTGGAATCACATGTAGAGATCACTTCTAGGTAAAACATATCGTTGTCGACCGCATTTACACCATTCGTTTGTTATCAAACTCAAACCCAACACCACAGATAATGTAATACTAGCATACAGCTGCCTCATCCCATACAAAGAAACCGTGCAGACGTAACTAGCGTTTTTCGTCTGATTAAACTGATTATTTTTCTAAGAACATCGATCGCGTTCGGTTCCATTTCACCGATTCAGATGGTCTTAGCAGCGACTTGCAAGTGAAAGGGTTTACTCGGTTCATGAATATTTTTTTTATAATACAGCGACGATTTGTTTGAGATAGTATTTTTGCAGATTTTTACAGTTTTATTGTACCAAAATGTGTTACAAAACAAATTAAAAAAATCGAGTGGATGCCTCAGAAATTTAAAACTGCGCCATCTATTGGAATCAATTTTAAATGTGGATTAATTCTTCAATTTTGTGCTTGTTATTAGAGAGTTAATTAAACAAGAACATATTTTTTTTTATGATCGTCTCTAGAAATTCTTAATATTTCACAAAACTCAATAACAAATCGAAGCTTATCACGCCATCTAGTGCAATTTATTTGACCCAAATTTTCTTTCTTCGCGTTGGGTGCCCGTGCCAACACTAATGCTATACTACATGAAAGGGTACGCAGAGTTAAGCCACACATGTTTCTGTTCATGTTCAAATTCGATGTTACTCATCATTATCATTTCAGCGGAAAGACGTCCACTGCTGGATATAGGCCTTCCCCAAGCGTTAAGGTTCCCCTAGTCAACGGCACAAACTATTTTGTGCGCGGGGTTAAAATGCATGCTGGGTCATCCGATAACACGTGCGAAAGAGATTGATGCTGTGATGAGCAGTAAGAAGCTAGTTCTCGTACGAATTAGAACTAGCGAAATTGATGATGATTTAGGACGAAAACGTGCGCGCGAAATTTTATGAACAGACCTTTGGGAGTCTAGATATCATGAAAAAACTACTAAATGTATATTTTCAAAATAAAATTATTAGCATTGTTGATTTACTAATCTATCCCTGTATGGAGGTTGTTCTGCAATTTTCTTTCTTCTTATGGTATTTATTGCCGCCCAAAGATGCGTTAAAATTAGTGTTAAAATATGGAACTTTCTACGCTCATAATTTTCAAATATTATGTTTTTCTACTTTTCTGTTTCCATACAGGGCTAGATAATGAAGAGACAAATTGATATCATTTTTTTATTTTGAACGTACACCGTCAAACAGTGGAGTAATCGCCAGACTACGTTTGTATGGAAGAATTTTTGACTAGTGTTACCTTAAGTAACCAAGGTTACCGACATAGCCCGAAGAATTGCCAAACTTAAGTGGTAGTGGGCAGGGCACATTGCTCGCAGAACGGATGGCCGATGGGGCAGAAAAGTCCTAGAGTAGCGACCGCGTACCGGAAGACGCAGCGTTGGAAGCCTCCATCTAGGTGGAGCGACGGCCTGGTCAAGGCTGCAGGAGTCCGGTGAATGTGATATTACTAACTGGACAAAAATACAGAATCCGCAGTTCCGCACTGCTAGTAAGGTTTATATTATTATTATTATTAATCACTGCTCGTAAGGTTTATATTATTATTATTATTAATCACTGCTCGTAAGGTTTATAATGATAACAATAAAAAGTCGGCATGTCCTTGCTTTGATAAGGTTTTGTTTAATCTGCCAGCTTCCAGTCGGCTTCCAGTCTACCGGATGCAGCTGTATTGTACATGGAGTGACCGCATTTATTTATTTCATAACAATTACTTGCTGTACTAACAGTTTGCACCAAAGCGTACACAGCAAGCCAAAAACGCAAGCGCATATCTGAACTCGACATCCCAGTAACTGGGTAAACGATACTCATTGGCAAGACTGGTTTCAGATTTAATGGCTTCTGAATACCATAATAATTGTCAAAGATCTTCAAATGATAGCCGGGCCCATAACGTACTTGACAAAGCATGGAGTAATCTCGCTATCTAAAGAAGGTCCCATGGACCCATCCACGATCGACAATTAATAAATCTATATCAAATTAAAATATTAATTAAATAATTGACAGAATCTTGCACTTGAAAACTACATCCTACTTGCCTTGCAAACTGTAACCAACTAGTATAGTCAATATGAAAAATATCGCATCAGTAACATCGTCTCGTTCCCTGCACATACTTGAAGTTGCGATTATTAAGGGTCTCTCAGACAAGTGCGATGCGACAATGCGACAACGATGTGACAACTGTTGTATATACATTCAGGTATTTTCACATTAATTAATAAATATAATATAACATCACGCTGTATTTCCCGGAGGGTTGGACAGATGTGCACTAAGAGTACACCTACATTTCTCCAGTTATGTTTAAATTCCATGTTATAGGTATCAAATTGCCATCAACCAGCACAAATCCAGACTCCGGCACGCGTGAGGGAGACGCAACGGAGTCGCCCTCACGCCTCTATCCACCGCAGGAGACGCCCCGGGCGTCGGGAGTCGCAAGACAATTCCCAGCCGCAATAGGCGCGGGCTTGCGGACGGCGAGTAACGGGTAGCTCGCCGTCCGATAAAGACCAGGCCCGAATCAACGGCGCGTTGTTCCACGCGCACCTCAAAGAGATGTCAGCAAAACTGACGGGATCCGCTAGGGCTGAATTGGCGGGCCTGTCTGGGTCGCGGATAAATTTGAAAAAGAGTTACCGCGGCCCTGGCACAAGCAACTGAAGGAACACGGGTGGATTTTAGTCAGTAAAAGTCTGACACGCCTTCCCGATTCACCCAGAGTGGGAGAAGTCATTGGAGGAATTCCCAGTCAAAAAAAAATTGCTACTACTGAGAAAATTCCAGGCGGAAAAACTCAATGGCAATAATAATAACAATTGCATTATTTAATAAATAAAATATGAATTGCAAAAATGGCACAAATTTGTACTTAAAAACTATCTCTTACTTGCTCTGCAAATTGTAACCGAGTACAGTCAGAATACAAAACAATGCTTTAGTAACATCGTCACGTTCCCTGCACATACTTGGAGTTGTGATTATTAAGGATCCCTCAGACAGATGCAACGTAACAAAGTCAAAAGTCTAAATTCTTTTTTTATATTAGGTCATTAAGAGGCAGTTTTAACGTCAAAATTTTAAATTTAGTAGTAATAATAATTGACTCACCGTACTTTTTACAAAAAAAATAATCTACGCCTACGCATACATAGATAACAATTTATTTGAAATGTCGTTGTCGCATTGTCGCATCGCGAGTGTTTGTGAAAACTTTTTAAATTGATATCATAATTGTCAGCACTCAATCAATCTGCCTAGGCTTTTCCCAACTATATTGGGGTCCGCTTCCAGTTTAACCAGATCCAGCTGAGTACCAGTGTTTTCCATGGAGCGACTGCCTATCTGACCTCTACAACCCAGTTACTGAGTAACACAGTATCCCTTGGCGAGACTGGTGTCAGATCTCAAGCTTCTGACTACTCGTAACGACTGTCAAAGATCTTCAAATGACAGCCGGGACCAACGGCTTAACGTGCTTTCCGAGGATCTATGGAACAACCTCGTCAAGCGTTGCTCAAGAATTGTCAGCACCCAATTTACTTTAATTCTTGAATAAATAATAGCCCAATTACTAAATCTGTACCAAATTAAAATATTAATTGCGCAAATGGCAAAGTCTTGTTCTTGAAAACTATCTGCTACTTCGAGCTCTGCAAACTGTAACCAAGTACAGTCAGCATACAAAACATTGTATCAGTAACATCGTCACGTTCGCAGCAATATTGTGAATTAGTTGTTTTTGTGTGACGACGAGAAGTGGGCCAGATGCTTATTAAAGTTATGACTAGACTTAATAATAGGACTTGTTAGTAGGAGAATAAAGTAGTGTCTTGGAAATAGTGGTGCAACAGTGTGCTTGAAAGAAATTTTACTTTGTATTCAGTAGTTTCTTTTACTAATAGTTTTTTTTCAGCACAGCTTATATTTATTTATTTAGCAGGAACAATTTACATTGTGTTTGATACATCACTTAACATTACATTACATACATCATTCTTAATAATATTAATATAAATTCTAAAACTACATGCAGCTAAAATATAAAAAAATAAAACATGGCAACTAAAAACAGTAACAATAAATAGCTTTTTTTTAAATAGAAAATTTCAAATTTGTTATTAAATTACAATTCTTCTATTGAGTACAAGTTTCAAAATAGATTTTTTTAATAGAAAATTTTAATATTATTATTAAATTACAATTCTTCTATTGAGTACAAGTTTCAAAATAGATTTTTTTAATAGAAAATTTTAATATTATTATTAAATTACAATTCTTCTATTGAGTACAAGTTTATAAATAGTTTATTTTCAATAGAAAATTTTAATATTATTATTAAATTACAATTCTTCTATTGAGTACAAGTTTCTATCCAACAGAAATGCTTTGAGCTTAGCCTTAAAAGAGCTAGATATTTGTACGGCTTGGTAATGAGGACTACGCAATGAAATTAGATACAACTTTATTTTTAAAGTCATTTCGAAAATTGTTTTCCCTGGCTATTCTTTCTTCCCCAGTTTTGTATTCATGGATATATATTTTTTCATTAACCAATAACACAAGTATGTATTAGCTGGGCAACGTTAGAATATGTAAATGCTGAAAATGACAGCTTTCTCTTTGTGTAATTCTGACAATTGTACGTATTGCTCGTTTTTGGAGAATGAAGGCTCGCTGAGAAACCGTAGCTTTTCCCCCAGAACAATATACTTTAACGAGGTCTGGATTCGACAAGTCTCTATATTTTTTACTGACACGTGATTTAGGACCAAAATTTAAAATTATTGTTATTATTTAATATCTTCTGCCAGCGGCTTCACCCGCGTTCATGTTGAAAATTATCCCGAGGGAACATATTCACGGGATAAAAAGTATCCTAAGTACTATTCCTGTCTATAATCTATCTCTGTGCCAAATTTCATCCAGATCCGTCCAGCCGTTTGAGCGTGAAGAAGTAACAAAAATATAAACACACACACTCACAAACTTTCGCAAAACAAATTTACCAAGTTATGTTCTACAACTCGAACTCAACTCCACTTCGAATCATGAAATTGACGCTTATATTATAGCTTGTTAATTATAGATAATAATAATAATTATTTATTGACATAATGAATACAATTTAGATTATAGGATTCCCTAGCACCTGCGCTAGTAAAAACTGTGTTGAAGATGCTAGGTTATGCTAGATGATTAGTCTCTTCTCTGCATGAGAAGAGGCCTTTGGCCTGCAGTGGGAAGATAACAGTATTATTATTATTATAGCCTGTTGTTTATTGATATTAATTGAGGGAAATTCCGTCCTGCCACGGCAATCAAGAGGACAGTAAGTCAGAAAATGCAGTTTTGAGAAAATGTTTACTTAAAGTATTTAATTTCAAAAAACATATTTCTCCTTCCTATAGATAAATGCAACATGAGTAGCGAATATTATATCCTTTTATATAACTGAATAACATTTTTTTTCTTTTAAGAATGCTTGGCTTGCTTATTAAGATAATTTCAAATTGTATGTAATTTCTACTTTGCAAAAAAAAAAACAGCCTTCCTTTGTCAATAAAATATTATAAAAACATCAAGCACCCCACGCTTTTTTACAAAGTTTTTTTTTTGTTAATCATGCTATTCTTAATTAAAAAAAAATGTATTTTTTTTACACCTTTTAGTTTGATTTTCTATTAAAGTGGGTGTTTTTTTAGGGTTCCGTACCCAAAGGGTACAAACGGGACCCTATTACTAAGACTCCGCGGTCCGTCTGTCTGTCTGTCTGTCCGTCTGTCACCAGGCTGTATCTCATGAACCGTAATAGTTAGACAGTTAAAATTTTCACAGATGATGTATTTCTGTTGCCGCTATAACAACAAATACTAAAAACAGAATAAAATAAATATTTAAGTGGGGCTCCCATACAACAAACGTGATATTTTTGCCGTTTTTTGAGATAATGGTACGGAACCCTTCATACGCGAGTCCGACTCGCACTTGGCCGATTTTATATAACTGATAAACAAAAAATATATTTTATTATAAAAAAGCGTGGGGTGCTATTTAAGATATTTTCAAATGACTACTTTGCCCAATATCTGTCAATAAAATATTATAACAATAAACACCAAGCACCCCACGCTTTCCACTTTTGAGTTTGGTTTTCGTCTTTAGTGCGTATTTTTTTTTTATAAGATTCTTGTCCGTGACGACAGGCCTTGTTTTAAAAGTTTGTACAATTAGTATGCACGGTGCATGAATTAACATTTAGCTGCGGTACAACTTTAATGTTTCTAGAATAAGCAACTGTAACAAGTACACTAAGTTTAACCGCCAAGTACATAAGGAGGGATTTTTTTATAAGTATGTCATGTTTTGATTTGTTGATTTGGACTCCTATAATTGTGAGAGTGCAGTTGTCATTCCTTCATATTGATGATTCATTGTTGGTTTTGTGTACATCTTTCGTTGGAGGTCCTGAATCACATCACACTATAATAATATATCATATTCATATAATATCATATTAATCACTAATATTATAAAGGCGAAAGTTTGTGAGAGTGTGAATGTGTTTGTATGTTTGCTACTCATTCACGCAAAAACTACTGAACGGATCTGGATGAAATTAGGCTCAGAGATATATTATAGTCTGGAATAGTACATAGGATACCTCTTATCCCGGGAATATGTTTCCTTGTCACACTTAATTTCATAAAGGCGAATGTTTGTGAGTATGTAAGTGTGTTTGTTTGTTTGTCACTCTTTCACGCAAAAGCTACTGAACGGATCTGGATGAAATTTGGCACAGAGATAGATTATAGACTGGAATAGCACATAGGTTACTTTTCATCCCAGGAATATGTTTCCTTAGGATACTTTTTGACATTCACGCGGGCGAAGCCGCTTTTCTTTACTAAGTTGGGATCGGCTTTCTTTTTAACCGGTTGCAGCTACATTCCAATGTTTTACTTAAAGTGAAAGACTATCTAGACTCCACAAACCCGTTAGTTACTAATGAGTCTACTAGATAAACAACTCAGCTATAACCAAGGATTTTAAAGAAAGAAAACATTTATTGTTAACTCTAACCGAACATCATCATCATCATCATCAGCCTTTGTAATGTTCCCACTGCTGGGACACAAGCCTCCTCTCATAGAGGGAGTGGGCAATAACTATAATCCACCACGCGGGCCCAGTGCGGATTGGTAGAGGGCACATGTCTTTGAATGTTTGGTTCTAGGAAATGCCGGTTTCCTCGCGATGATTCCTTCTCCGTTTTGAGAGCAGTGGTGATGAAATAAATTACACAAAGTAAAGCGCCTGCCCGGGTTCGAACCCATGACCTACAACTCGTAAGTCGGGACCGCAACCACTGGGCCACCACTGCTCATCAAACCTCTGAACAAACACAAATTAGCTCAACTAAGTCAAGAGTTAAAAGATTACTACTAGGCAATCTTTCTCCATTGTCAACATCGCTAACCATCAGGAAAGATACACCTCAAAGGCAAGCTTAACTATAACAAAAACACACAAAAAAGCAGTTTCAATTTCTCAGTAATAAAACACACTTAACAATAAGACAACTAGGTATTTAATCCACTAAACATATATAAACACTTAACAAGCTCCTACAACTTTCAACAACGTTTTATCAGACTAAAGGCAGCATTCCAAGAATTTCTTAAATAAAAGCTAAAACTATTCGCTGAAATAAATTAGCACTAACACAAGTGCGATAAGAAAAGATAAAAGTGACGTTTTAAAAGATTAAAAGAATTAATTAACACAATTTCAGTGCCGACTGGATCATTTGGCACAGTTTTAAGTCTTAGTTTGGGTCAAAGAGTGAATTTATTACGGGTTACAGAAGGTTGTTGCTGTGTGAATTATATTTTAAAAAGTTGGAGTTGAAGTTACGTTGTTTTTATTCATGTAAGTTCTTAATATATATTTGTAGTGACTGGTCCTATTGTGGGGTAATTCACAGGCTCGAACTCGCACTAAATGACCATACCTCAACACGTTACACTCGCCAGCGGTTCTCGTAATAATGACGCGGTGCGCACGAGTTTGTGTATGTCTGTGTGGGTGAAAGTGGGGATGACTAAGCGAACGTGTGAGTGAGATAGATACATTACAATATTAATAGACAGGAAATGATAGATGGACCCTCTTAGACTCCCATTTGGTCCGTTGTGCGTGCAGGCCTCCTCTCTGTGAGAGGGAATGGGCCGTAATCCAGCACGCGGGCTCAGTGCGGTTTGGTGGATGTCACATGTCTTCGATTCATTTTTAGTTCCAAAACATGCCGGTTTCCTCACGATGTTCTCCATCACCGTTTTGAGAGCATTGGTGATGAAATAATTTACACAAAGTAAAGCGCCTGACTGGGTTCGACACTCAAGCTTGTAAGTCACGGCCGTTACCACTGGGCCACCAATGCTTAATATGATACATATATGAGATATTAGCTTTTCCCCGTTGCGTCGTTCCTGTCACGTATCCCACTGGGACCGTGAATTTATCAGAATAAAATGTAGCCTCACCCCTAACAATCATAGCTACAGTATCATTGATATGGGTGAAATAATTTTCGCTATAGAAACAGTGAGGGACCTTAATTTTTTTTAATAATATTTTAGTTTAAACTGATACCTATTATTCTTTAACCATTATTTTGTAAATTTGCCTCATTCCCTAGAAGTTATGTAAAATTTTAAAATTACAATGCATTAAAAATATTTACAAAACAAGCTTTTTCGTTTTCTTTTCAGCAAATCCTTTCATTTGATACCCGTAACATGGCAGTGCATAAAAAATAACTAGTCCGCCATCTTGGACCGTCCGCCGTATTGGATTTAGAATGACGTTACTTAGCTAACCATGCATTGTCATCCAAATTAAACGTGTAAGCAAAATTTCATCTTAATCGGAGGAGAATAACTGCTTTTAAATCATCAGTTGCAAGATTTGACTCAAACACACTTACATACTGTACATACATACATTGCAAATTAAATAAAAGCTTGTAATATAGCTTTTATGCTATCATTATTCTGCTGACGCTACTATCTAAGTACAGTGAAGTGACAAACGCGGTGGTTTCCAGCCGCAACTTGCACGTTCCCGGTAAGTTTATTGTGTGAATCTTGTTCACTACTATTAAATTATTATTCAAACTATTAAAAAAACAATGGTTTTAGAGAGTACCCATAAAGAGGCAAACTGACATTATATGGGCGATAACGATTGTCAAAACTTATGATCTTGAGAAGATCATAGCTTGGTCCCTATAGGGTATATAGGGCTGCGGTTGGGCTTAAATTTTTCCAAAGGCGAACGACCGGCTTGTATGGGAATTTCGTACCGCTAATAAAATTTCGTGCTTTGGGATATTTTTTGTTTTAATTGGTAGTTAATATGATAGATAATAACCTTTTTAAATTCTTAGATTTTTAGAACTTGGGACACAAAGTATATTTAAAGCGGCGGCGCGCCGCAGTAAATATTGCATATTGTTACATAATGTGTAAAGTAAATTGTTTGTTGCTATCTTTGTAGTATTTTACTTACCATTAAGTAGGTAGATTGAGATGAGGAGATACCATGGTGCGTTTGATTATATTTAATGTTATTTCTATTTCTAAAGAATTAATTATCATTTCAATATTTGTGTTATTTTATATAAGGCTACTTCTAAAAACATAACTGCGTTCAGTGAACGATTTTATTAAGTTTATTTATTTAAAAACAATTATTGATATTATTAATTAATCCGAATTTCAAAAATAGTAAACTTACATCAAAATAGTTACCTTAATAAGTGGTACAAATTCTATAACCGAACAACAATCAAAGTACAAAATCTGCAGTTCACCTTTAATTAATTTTAAAAAAGTACGAAATTGTGTTTGTCGAAAATCGCATAGTAGGTTTATGACATTTAGAGTAAAAGTGAAAAATGACCCAAAATTGCACAGTTCTTGCGTGGTGCGTAGCGAGCACAGTTTTTCGAAATTGCAAATTTGTATTCACAATACCATAGGTCCACACGAAATACAAACAAATCAGAACTACATCATGCTTTGCGATTTTAGTCTTTTTACCCGACCGCCGAAGGAGTGTAATATGTTTATCAGTCTATGTATGTATGTTTGTTCCTATGTGGCGTTATAGAGACCAAACGCTTGGGCCGATTTTGATGATTCTTACGTCGGCAGCGTTCTAACTTCGAAGTTACATTTTGTCAAGAAATAAAGAAAAAAGTTGCCAAGAAATTGAACATTATTTCGAGGAAAATTGTTTCAAGAATTTCTACAAAATGTCAAAAGCTCTTTTTCAAGTTTCTGGGTCCATTATTTTGTACAAAAAAAATGCTATTAGTTAATCTTTGACCCGTTGATTAATCTTTTGTGCTACTTTTTCTGTAACTCTTTTTATGACTATGAAATAATTTAAAAACTGTCCTGTCACGTCTGAAAAGAAAAAAGATTTTTTTATAGAATTGTTTACATAAAAATGTCTAGTAAAATTCCGTTTCCATAACTTTTGTTTCTAAAATAAAAGTAAATAATTAAATTATAAATGATAATCATAACTTGTAGGTATAACACTTGTAGTTAAGTTAAGTATATATATATTACATAATCTACATTTACACCTCATTCAAATTAAGTCAGTTTTACATAAAACGGTTTTGAATAATACATAAATTATATTTATGAAATATTGCACATGAAATTCAAATGACACTCAGGCCGTTAATATTGAATCAATCTCATTTCGAAGCTCCACTCCAAATATCATTGGATACCACCTGGGACTTCAAAATAAACATAAAAACGTAATTTGAAATTGTCAATTCAATAAAAATGGCATTTACAATTCTGACAGCTGACTTCGCGCGCAGACGCCATTTTGAGAACGATAGACATTGATGACGGCCTTGTTGGTCTAGTGGTTGCAAGCGACATGTGAGCGTGAGTTCTTGGATTCGATTCCCGAGTCATTGTTTATTGGTTATTGGTTTTTAGCTTTTCTGGATCTGTGATTGTGTGGTCTGGATTTGTGCCTGTTTGTCAGTAGGCACGGCCCCTATTACATGGTACTTATTTTTTTTTATTTTTAGGGTTCCGTACCTCAAAAGGTAAAAAAGGAACCCTTATAAGATCACTCTTGTCCGTCAGTCCGTCTGTCTGTCCGTGTGTCACCACGGCTTTTCTCAAGAACCTAACAAGGACCAAGGACCAAGGACCTAGCAAGTTAAAATTTATACCAGACTAGCACTCTGTCCGCGACTTCGTTCGCGTGATTTCGTTTATGCTATAAATGATATTCTTATATGCAGTTAGTGAAGGAAACCAAAAATTAGCTATTATTAAAACAATAAAAAATGGGTATCGTAGATATACAGGGTTTATTGGATTGGGACGATTCGTTATTTGACTTAAAGAATAATAAATTTTAGGTTACCGCCACAAAGTAAAATCCTCCCCTAAAAACTTATCAACCCCTTTTTGCCCCGTTGGGGGTCGAGTTTTGAAAAACCTAAATATGCTATTCACTCTTTTCTATTCTTTTTTATTTATCGTTTATGTTAGTCAGATAGCGCAGTGAGATTCCTCAAAAAAAAACTTTAAAATTCCTAACCCTATCTGGGAGAAAGTTTTAAAAATGTTTTATGTAAATTTTGAGTATCAACCTTATCCCCAAGGAATTTGATTTTTCATACAAACTAATTTTTACCCTTTTCAGCTCCTTAAAGGTTGAATGGCCGCAAAATTGCGCCTTAGTGCTCCCCTAGAACCCCACGTCAAAAAAGAAACCCTGTCCAGTAAGATTCTTAGCTTGAGTTAGTTTCGAAAAACTTATAATGACAACCTTTATTGTATCCTTATGTTGGTATTTGCGCCAAGTTTTAAATTTATTTTTTTGAAGAAATAAGATTCTTCAAAAAAACTTTAACACCCCCTTAACCGTATTTTGGGAGTAGATAAGTAAAACTAATAATGACAACCTTTATTGTTTATTTAGGTTGGTATTTATGTCAAGTTTCATGTTTATTTACCCAAGAAATCAGATTCTTCCATACAAACTTCAACACCCCCTAAATCATCATTTGGGCATAGTTTCGAAAAATTAATAAAGACAACCTTTATTGTTTACTTAGGATGGTATTTATGTCAACTTTCAAATGTATTAACCCAATAAATAAGATTCTTCAAAAACACTGTAATACCCCCTAATTCGTCTTTTGAGGGTAGTTTCAAAAAACTAATAGCGAAACCTTTATTGTTTATTGAGGTTGGTGTTTATGTCAAGTTTCATGCTTATTAACCGAAGATATAAGATTCTGCAAAACAATTAACATCCCCTAAATCATTTTTTGGGGGTAGTTTCGAAAAACTAAAAATGAAAGCCTTTATTGTTTATGTCAAGTTTCATGTTTATTAACTGAAGTAATAAGATTCTTCAAAAAAGATTTAACACCCTTTAATCGAATAATGACAACCTTTATTGTTTATTTAGGTTGGTATTTATGTCAAGTTTCATGTTCATTTACCCAAAAATCAGATTCTTCCATACAAACTTCAACATCCCCTAAATCGACTTTGGGGGTTGTTTCAACCTCTATTGTTTATTGAGGTTGGTGTTTATGTCAAGTTTCATGCTAATTAACCGAAGACATAAGATTCTGCAAAAAAAATATCATCCCCTAAATCATCTTTTGGGGGTAGTTTCGAAAACTAACAATGAAATTCTTTGTTGTTTATTTAGTTTGGTATTTATGTCAAGTTTCATATTTATTGACCCAAGAAATCAGATTTTTCCATACAAACTTCAACACTCCCTAAATCGACTTTGGGGGTTGTTTCAAAAGACTAATAATGATAACCTTTATTGTTTATTGAGGTTAGTATTTATGTCAAGTTTCTTGTTTATTAACCCAAGATATAAGATCCTTCAAAAAAATTGCATCCCCTAAATCATGCTTTGGGGGTAGTTTCGAAAACTAACAATGAAATTCTTTGTTGTTTATTTAGTTTGGTATTTATGTCAAGTTTCATGTTTATTGACCCAAGAAATAAGATTTTTTCATACAAAATTCAACACCCCCTAAATCATTAATTGGGGGTAGTTTCGAAATACTAATAATGTCAATCTTTATCTTTTACAAATAATAATATTTTAACTAAGTTTCAAGAATTTTGGCCGAAGGAATTAGATTTTTCATAAAAACTTTCAACCCCCTTTTTACCCCCTTGGTGGTAGGATTTCCAAAAATCCTTTCTTAGTGCACACTTACGTCATTTGAGGAACCTTTCTGCCAAATTTCATGCTTCTAGGCGTAGCAGTTTTGGCTGTGCGTTGATTGATCAGTCAGTCAGTCAGTGAGTCAGTCAGTCACCTTTCGCTTTTATATATATAGATAGATAGATAGATACTGAGGTTTCCTATTAGGTGTATAAAAATCAAGGTCCTGAGTCAACACATTAATTAAATAAATAAATTTAGATTTTCGCGAAAACTTGTAAGTACCATAATTTACCTTAATTTTCAACATTTTATTTTTTGGAATTTTCCCAAAAATAAAAAAAAATCGTTTTTGACACACACGCTTAAAACTTAGCCACCAATATAAACGATACCAATTTTACTAAGGCGGTATAATGTGTAGGTACGGAACCCTCGGCGCACTAGTTTAACTCGCACTTGACCGGTATTTTTTATAATAGTCTATTGGATGCCTCTCGGTTTCACCCGCGTAGTTCCCGTTCCCATGGGAATACAGGGATAAAAAGTAGCCTATGTCACCCGGGGATAGTGTAACTTCAACGGTGAAAGAATTTTTGAAATCGGTCCAGTGGTTTTTAAGTTTATTCGTTACGTACAAAAATACAAATCTTTCCTCTTTATAATATTAGTATAGACTAGAGGACGCCTCGCGGTTTCACCCGCGTGGTTCCCGTTCCCGTGGGAATACTGGGATAAAAAGTAGCCTATGTTACCCGGGGATAGAGTAGCTTCCCAACGGTGAAAGAATTTTTGAAATCGGTCCAGTAGTTTTGGTGCCTATTCGGTACAAACAAACAAACAAAAAAATCTTTCCTCTTTATAATATTGGTATAGAGGTACAGATATAGATAGGCTCACGCTTGACCACTATCTCACCTGATGGCCGATTACCTGTACTTATACATAATTGGCGGTATGTGGGCAACTATTTGTGGTTCTTTTACATCGATTTGTTTCTTTTTCTTGCCATAGATAGTTGCAAACTTACAACCGGCCTTATTGAGCTACTCAGCCACTAATCTTATCACTAACGAAGCTAACAAAACTGCGGTATTAGCCAGAAAGTTGGGGAGAAACTCATTAGTACAAGAGTTTAATCTTTCGCCACATCGATACATTGGCCTGATATCTAATTGAGAGTATTTGTTTCTTTACAAATCAATGATTGGCAACAAACAACAAAGAAATAAAGGCTAGCAAAATAGTTGAATAATCTTTGAAGGGGTGTTAATGATGACTAGGTGGTTAATTGATTGAGAATAGAATATACTTTCTTGTTCACTAATTTAGTTACACAAATCTTTGAGATACGATATTTTTTTCATTACTTCTGGAATTTTACTAGCAGGTTGGTTTTGAGCCCAGTTATTAGGAATATTATTATTGCATCATCACTACTCTTAAAACGGTGAAAGAAAACATCGTGAGGAAACCGGCATGTTCTTGTACCAAAAATTCGTAGACATGTGACATCCACCAACCCGCACTGGGCCCGCGTGGTGGATTAATGCCCATTATGTCTCTCACAGAGAGGATTCCTGTGTCCCAGCAGTGGGAACATTATAAGGCTGGTGATGATTGGGAATAGATTTTCTTATTTAAGGGACTTACGCGCCTTACGGTTATGGTTATCTGCTGTTACGAGAAAGAGAGTGTATTGCATTTTTCGTACTGCAGTTTTTTAAACAAAACTCAATAAAGTGCATGATTTTTATGCCACGTACGCAAACAATCACGTGTATCACCTCTGCCTCTGAACATTTGCAATCTCAGGTATACCACAGGTGCGTAGCCTACTCTTTTTAACCGACTTCCCAAAAAGGAGGAGGTTATCAATTCGACTGTATTTTTTTTGTTTGTTACCTCAGAACTTTTTATTAGGAGAACCGATTTTGATGATCTTTTTTTATTTCAAAGCTGGTGCTTGTCATGTGCTCCCATTAAGATCTGATAAAGAACTTCGGAGATAAACATCAGAACTCTGACGGCAACTCACTCGGGATAACAGCAATCGCATGTCTGTTTATTGTTTACACAATTTCATAACATAACATCACACTGGTACGCTCTAAAGGGATACGCAAGTGTGAACAGTTCACCCTGGTATACTCTCTTCCTCCGTTCCCGTTCGGCATTATTACCCGACAGTACGACGGTAAAGACGATGACGACAATCCCTCATAAATGGTATTCTTTTTGGATCTGTTCATATCACAGCTCCGCAGTTGAAAATCATTAAGGGGCTGAGGACGAACAGTTGACAATCGACATATGTGGTTCTAAGCCACGCCCACTGTCATCGATAGCTTAGCGGCAAACTTAAATTGGAGCGAAAAGTTTTTGAAAATTATATAAACAAGGCCGACCACAGAGGCCCGCATCATAAACGGACTCTTCCGATGGTTTCTACAAAAATATAACCGCGCAAGTTCTTATTTCAAACTGGCGGCTAGCATCTGACATCAGATCGTTCACTATTATTTTACCTATGAATGCAACCTTATTGCTACGAAAATAAAGATCACTAAAATAGGTAATCTGGCTAGTGTCTTACGAGTCTTTGCCGTGCAAATTGAATAAATATTATAATTAGGTCAGCTTCTATGCGACTGCCACATACAAGAACACAGTACGTGACATTTTTTTTTATAATGGTTTTATAGCCAGATAATTTTATTAATATTATTTTAATGATTTCTACTATACTGAAATGGACTGTGTAATGTTGACTGTGTAATGGAAACTTTAAATTTGAATTGAGATTTCGTGCTTTCATTAATCAATTTAATCATTATTTACAATAGGAACGTCCCATCAAATTGTAAAACACCTTAAATTTACAAATACCCATAACTTACTTGGTTCGGCATTGTCTTTTTTAGGCATATTTAAATTATCTAATAGAATTTAGGACACTATTAATATCATTTGTACAATTCATAGGTTCATATTCCTTGTTTAGTTTCTCTTAAAATATTAAGATGTCATTTAGTTACTAGTACAACATGACTTTCCATAGCCTACTTTAAATCATAATATATTTTTGCGCTATCCTGGAATATAATAGTTTCAAAGCACCTACTGGGTTTTGATATACACCAGCCCTCTGGGGTGAGGAGGTCACGTGGTGCCGTTTTTGAGATAACATTAGTTCTATTTTTAAAGAGGTTTAAATACTTTTTAGTTATGGACTTAGTAAGTAAACTAAACGAAATGAGTCGTTTATAATACAACAAAAATGTAAATGCTAGTGATAGCTTCAGTGCCAGAGAATAAAAATAATACAGAGTTTGACAATATTCCTTGTGATTTCGTTAGTTCCAATTAAAGCCACCAGGCTACAAGATCTGGCTGCATTATACCTGTTTTATTTTTTGACAGATTGAATTGACGAGAAATAAATCGAATATGTTTTTGGATTTTGCGAAAAAAAGCGACCGCGTCCTCCTAGCAACGCCATAAAGCGATCACTGTCGAATTGCACTGGATGGAAAGAGAAGCACGATGGAATTTGTATGGATTTTTTTAACCGACTTCAAAAAAAGGAGGAGGTTCTCAATTCGTCGGAATTCTTTTTTTTTTATGTGTGTTCCCTGATTACTCAAAGACGCCTAGACCGATTTGGAAAATTCTGCTTTTGTTTGAAAGGGTATACTTCCAGGTTGGTCCCATAGTCATCAGGTCAAGATCTGTTGATGGGATCTTGGAGAAATCGAGGGAACTCCTCATATATTATAGGCATACATATAGCGATTTTGGTATTTTCATCAACAATGCAATCATTTGCACTCAGAAAGTATCATTTGATGAAGTGGAACTGGTAAAGAAGACCACACATGGCCAATGGAACTCCTTAATGCTAAGTATGTCATGGGTATAAGATATCTCGAATAGTTAAACGACTATGATGAAGCAAATACTTAAAAATAAATGGTAGTGATGTAAATGGTACCATCGAACTGATCTGATGATGAAGCCGGTAGGTAGGTACTGGAACTACGAAATAAAACACTATATCCTAGTCATGATTGGGCTTATTTCAATCGTCATGAGATGTACTTTGGCTATATATGATTTTTATGGATATTGGAGGTACCTATCAACACTAAAAAGAGATAAAAAAAAAACTTTTTAACAAAAAAACAAACCGACTTCCAAAAAAAACACTGCAAAGCGAAAAATAACTTTCTTTTCCGAAGTCGGTGTCTTTGTTACCTATTGTTTTCCGTGTTTCGACACCGACTTCGGAAAAGAAAGTTATTTTTCGCTTTGCAGTGTTTTTTTTGGAAGTCGGTTTTATAAAATATAATAATATGAATTACTTAAAAATAATGAATGAAACTTCAAAATATAAGACAGTGAAGTTTTGCGTCCTGTTATGATACGTTATTGTTGTTAATTGTACAAATGTACGCTGGTCAGTATACCCGGATTTTTTTTTGAAGGTCACGGTAAGGTGTTACTTTGCCATTCAATTGTATCGAAGTTTTTGTGCGTAAACGTGTTTCGGCCACAACAAAGTTTTCGGAAATATGATCAAGATTAACATATCTTTTTTCCGCTGCCAAATCTTCAATAGATTTGGTAAAAAAAATGTTTAAAAGAATTCCAATTTTGGTAATTCAGCCCCTTAAATAACATCTCGCCGTTTACGAAACCATGAGAAATCCTATCTTTATGCTACATTATTGTGTTCGTATTAATATAAATACATCAATAAATAACATCGGCATGTAATAGAACATTCGTTAATTGAATTAGCCGCCGCTTGATATACGTTCCTTTCATTTATCTCTACGCACACTCGTGAAGGGAATTACTTACGTTTATACATATTTTGGTGTTATGTGTTATAGGTAAGCTGTGGCCGTATTAGGAATTACAGCATTCGAGGTCAAAGTACGAATGAATTACTGTAGGTATATCGGCTATCTTATGATACATATGTTTATATGTACTTTCCAAGTTATCTTGGACATTGCTGACAACGGTGAAGGAAAACATCGTGAGGAAACCTGGACTTATAATGAGTTTATTATAAGATTGTGCTCCACTGGAATAATTGCTGCAAGGCGTTCCAGTGCGAGGATAAACTAATAAATAATAATAATAAGGCGAGGCTCTCGTTAGGCATCTGGGTCAAGGGCCTGATCCAGAAAGCAGTACTGCTGGACACGGCTCGCATTGTTAGGAGATTCCTCTCTCTGGAACCCTGACTGCCGGTAGCTTGGACCCTGTTCCCGATACCGGTGGACCTCGTTTTGTAAAAATATTTAAAAATGTAATCAATAAGAAAAAAGTTAAATAAAGGACATAATAATAATGATATATACTTTTATATTTATAACCGACTTTCCAAAAAGGAGGAGATTCTATGTTCGATTTCATGTTGGCGTCATATGTGGACTGTTTTTGTAAATTCTTTGAAAGAGTATATTCCCAAATTGGTCCCATTTTAATTTCAGATCATCATCTGATGAAGAACTTCGGAGATATACAACAGAACTCTTCAATATGACGGCAAATCTTTCGGGATTGCTGCAATCGCATGCCTGTTTATTGTTTATACCATTTCATAACATAACATCACGCCAGTACGCCCTTAAGATATCGCCTTTTTGGATATCGCTGCACATGCTGAGATAGGAAACTTTTTGGTCTCGCATAGGGTTTTAATTTTTTATTTTATATTATTGTTATTTTTTTTGCATATTTCTCGTGTCTCCTGTGCGGGTCACAAATAAATATTTTTTCTTTCTTTCTTTCTTTCTTTCTTTCTTTCTTAAGGGGTACGTAGATGTGTACAGTTCTCCTTCGAACACTCTCATTTCACCGGTTATATTCAGGTTTCATGATGTTCGGGTAATCTATCTATTAAGTACAACTAAAAAATAAAAACTTATTTACAAAAAAATACTACCGACTTCCAAATTAAAGCACTACAAAGTGAAAAATAACTTTATTTTTGGAAGTCAGTGTCCATGACGAAAAAAATTGTGACCATACCAAAGATACCGAGTTGCTTTAATTTGGAAGTCGGTAGTAGTTTTTTTTTAAATACCAAGAAATAAAAATACAAAATAATATGTAACTACAGTAGTGTCAAATTATTGATTAATTATCTTATAAAACAAGCTCATTTATCCTTCGCGATATATTGCAATCGACATCTTCTTGGTTTATCGGCCACATCCACATCATTGTATAGGTAGGGATGCTCCATCGTCGAAGCCGAATAACTTGGCTATTGGTTTACATTTGTTAGTAATTAGTATGTCTTTTCGTATCCTACTAAAATTATAAATTTGTAAGTCTGTATGTTTGCTAACCAATCGCGGCTCAACGGCTGAACAGATTATTATGAAAGAAAAAAAAAAAAAAACTTTGCCTTGCCGAATTCACCTACGCAATTAGGCTGCGGGTAGACCATGGCCAGGATTAGGACAATGGTTAAAAACTACTCTTGACTTGCAATCTTCGATTTTATAAATTTATCCTACGTTATCCTGTTTCCGTCTTTCGTCATCAGTAGCGCATACTTCTACTCAGTATTTTCTAACAATTTTGGCTGCCTTCCAACCTCACATCGAATAAGACATGAAAAACAGAAGTTAGGACTGACCGAGCATATTTTACTTATATTATAAGGTTTTCCTGGGAGTTTTCATTCATCCTTTAATAACTTCTAATATATAAACATACAATAATAAATCCTTCTCTTTAGAGACAAAGCCTAAACAAATTGCTATCCTAACTGTTATTCGTATTAAAAACTCAACCCTTCTGTACAAAATATCACCCCAGAAGTTGTACTCGTAACGAGAGACTCACACATGGGACCAGGGGTTGTCAACTCAGCCGCAAAATGTTGAAATTTCTCCTTTACAGACTTTCAGAGACAAGTTAGTTTTAGTTTTAAGTAATCTGCCGCTTGCCTGACAGTACCTGTTGACGTTATGAGGTCAACGTGCCATGCTATAGCGAGAGTGTCACTATCTGATATAATCATATTTTTGAGTTATGAACGACAAACATAAATCCGCGAAATACTTAATAAAAATCGATGCTGTTTATGATCTGTAAATCATATGTAAGAGTTTCCGGTGTCAAAAAATAAATCTAATTGCGCACGTTCAAATAGCTATCCTGTAATTCTAAATCATAACTTATTATTATCAATAAAATAAAGTTATTTTTCACTTTGTAGTTTTTTATTTGGAAGTCGGTAGTACAGATTATTTTTTTGCAATAAAGTTTTTCTTTTTCCCTTTTTAGTTTTACCTACAAGCAAGTTGTTTAGTAAGATACCTATAACGCCAGAATAACATGAAACTTGAATATAACCGGTGAAATGTGAGATCTGCTTACCCCTTTAGAGCGTACTGGCTTGATTTTATGTTATGAAATGGTATAAACAATAAAAAGACATGCGATTACAACAATCCCGAGAGATTTGCCGTTATTTATTGAAGAGTTCTGTTGTATATCTCCTAAGTTCTTCACCAAATTAAAATAGGACCAATTTCGAAACATATTCTTTCAAACAAAAAAAGAATTATTAATATCGGTCCACAATTGACGGAGATATAGGTAAATATATACAAAAAAAAAAGCAAACATAATGTCGAATTTAGAACCTCCTCCTTTTTGGTAAGTCGGTTAAAAATAGGTTTACCAATATAGAAATTTGGAGCGTTTTTATTTTTTGTCTCTTGATAGTAGATAAATACTGCTTAAAAAGATCGATACATAATTTTCTGCTGATAACCGAGGTATTAAAACCAAAATTCGGTCAAATTTCATATAGTGACACTCTAGCTACAGGATGGCAGAATGTACTGCTAGCACCAACTACGTAAGCGGCTTCGCGCTATTTTGTGCTGCTTATGTTGTCTTAGGGGATGAATCGCGTGTACTTATAGGGCTGAGTGGGGTGGAAAAGTGATGTATAGTCGGTAGGCCCATTTTGGGTTTAAGTTGTCTTTTATGAGAGTTACGAAAGACGAGGCTGTCTTTATTAAACTAGGTAACATAATTAGGAGAGTGAGTCTGAAACCTCATTCTGTCTATACAGAAAATTATGAGTTCGATGTCCTTGCTATGATGATTATGAACTTAAGAGACTCTTGACAAAGAGACTCTCTTTCAGCGATAGCGATTGTCGAAATGCCGAAATGTAGGGATTGATTACACATTTTTGACATTTTACCAATCACTATCGAGTAGTTTTTGTTGAAGAATGTCACTTGTCTAGATCCTAACTTGACGCCCGCTCCACACTTTGAACCCAACGTAGGTTCCAACGACACTCGTCCAACGTGTGGATCTAAAACATTACGTTGGCGCCAACATTGGGGCGTTGGTAGTTGGCCGGCGCGTGTCGGTTTTATCAAAGGAATCTGTACAAACAAACGTAATATGGCGTTAACTCCACTATTTGACGGTGTACGCTCAAAATATATTTTGTCTCATCATTATGTAGTCCTGTATGGAAACAAAAAAGTTAAAAAAGTTCCATATTTCATCTTTCGGCATCTTTCGGCGGAAATAAATGCCATAAAAAGAAGGAAAATTGCAAAACAGTAACTATACAGGGATAGATCAGCAGTCAAAAAATGCAAATAGTTTTATTTTAAATAAATACGTTAAGTAGTTTTTTATGAAACTCATACTCCCAAAGGTCTGTTTATAAAATTTTCTCGCACTCCTTTTCTTTCTAATTCATCATCCATTTTTATTAAACCATGAGTGTGTATTCGTACGCGCACTATCTTCTTACTGCACATCTAACCCTTTCGCACGTGTTGTCGGATGAGATAGCATGCATTTTAACCCCGGCCACAATATAGTTCGTGCCACCGACTAGGGCAACCTTATATAGGATACGTCAACGAGCTGTCAACCGTGAACTATACTAGTCCGTGCTAATTAATTGATTAATAATTATTAAACTATGATTATCGTGTAAAAAGTACAAAAACATTATTATTGTAGTATAAATAACTAGTGACACTGTTTGCTAAGTGATATGATTCCGTTGTGTTGAGAAAATTGCCAAAAAGTGACAACTTAGTGTTTGTTTACAAAACCGACAATAAAGCAGCAAATGTGATACAAAAAGTCAATTAGTGAACCAATTTCATCTCAACTAACTTTGTTACACTTAATGACGCAATAAATAAGTGTTAAAAGTGCTTACATGCTAATTTGAGCACTTTTGTGAACGTTAAATTTCAAAATAAAAACAATAACATTGCCGACATTGGTCAAACAACGATCGCGTTCCAGCCATAAAATTAAAATAGTGTCACATAATTAACATCGTGCAACGTAATCTACCGCCATCTAGCAGTGAGTAGCAGAACTTGACAGAAACGTTCCAGGTCAACAAAGAATACTATTTTGTGCATCGAAAACTACATAGTGTTGCAAGCCTGGAATATTTTTCTACCAAATTGGGATATTTTCAAATAATTTTGGGTTTTAATAAATTATACACAAATTTCTATTAAAATTATAACTTCAAAATTTTATAATGGATTCTTACATCAACATAACTCAAAGAAAGAGGACAAATCTACAGCAATCAAAATCATTGACTGATTTATCTACTTCTCACATACTTGACTCAACAATGACAAGTCTTCCAGGCACATCTCTGGATGTAAGCCACTCATGCTGTGAAGTGCTCAAAGCACAGAATAATCAACTGACATGCGAACTACAGTCTGCTAATAACGAAATTGATGCATTACATGAAGAAATCCGGAACTTGAAATGCGAATTGTTAAAATGCCAGAAAATCATTAATGTCTAAAAAAACTGGACTCCATAGATAATTCCCCTAAAACCTCGAGTAGGAAAAATAAAAGAAATAAAATATATGACAGCAACAGAGAAAGCGCATGCCTACAGTATATGACCCCAGAAAAACGCAATCGACTACCTATTGAGGAAATAACATGCACACCGTTGGTGGACAATTCTGTAGAGGAAATGCAGAAAGTTCAAAACTCACCAACTGGAAATAGCACGTGCACACAGGTGAAGAATAAAGTGGAGGAGGCACAAGCGACGAATAACAATAACGCATTGGGTACTAAAAATCAATCAATCAATCTAGCTATGTCGCCCAAGGATATAAAATTGACGCTGCCAATAAAAAATTCAACACCGGAGACGAAAACTTCAAGAACGAGCGCACCCAATGAAGCCAAACATAGAAAATTGTGTGTATTAAGTAATAGCACACAAAGAGGTATACTGCAAGCTATTGAAGAACAATTTTCTAAAGAATTTAAATTCTGTAGTTATTCATTCCCGAACGCGAAGATAAAACAACTATTAGCTAATTTGAAATCGAAATTAAGAGACTTCAGTATGAATGATTATTGTATAATTTTTATAGGTGAAACTGACATTAAATGTAGCCATAATTTTATTGATCCTATAAATGTTATTAATGAAAGCTTGGCGCAGATAACCCATACAAATATTATAATATGCACTCCTTCGTATGTACGAGGAGCGCCTATATATAACCATAAGGTTGAGATATTTAATGACCTACTTTATGTGAACCTCCAACTTCATAGCTGCGCATACTATTTTGACACAAATTATGACTTGACATTTGAATTTGACATGTTTTCACATGAAACAGGTATATTGAATAAAGCTGGAATACATTTCATATTTAAAAATATAATGAATAGGATCAAAATTGACTTAGAGTTATTTCCGATAATAATTGACACCATTAACAACTCAGAGTCAAATGCTAAAGAGTTGTTTTTTCTCGAATAAATATATTAATATCTTACATCAAAATATAGCAAGTTTGTTAAAAAAATCGGATGATTTATCTGTATGTTTAGATCAACTAGCTGATAATCAAATATGTATTATATAATATGCATCACCGAACATTTCATTATGGAAGGCTACGAGAGTCAGTTGTATGTACCTAATTATAGTTTAGCGTCGTCTTATTGCAGAAAAGGGAAAAAAAGAGGGGGTGCATGTATTCTTGTTAAAAATGGCCACAAATGGAAAGAACTGCCTAAAATTGTTAAATTGTCGACTTCTGGTATTTTTGAATGTTGCGCCATTGAGCTTATAAGCTATAAGATAATTGTCGTCTGCATTTATAGGGTGCCGAATGTTAATAATTATGATGATTGTTTGAATAAACTTGAGAGACTTTTACAAATAATATCAAAGACGACTTCTAAAAAGATTGTCATAGCAGGAGACTTTAACATAGATTTACTAAAATCTAATAGACATTCTGCTACGTTTGAGTGTCTATTATTAAGTTATAATTTAAAACTAGTATTTAAACAACCGACTCGCATGGCCAGCAAGACATGCATAGATAATTTTGCACATAATTTTAGTAAAACATGTAAAAGTGAAGTATTAGAGTTTGCGTTATCGGATCACACAGCACAGCTACTTCAGTGCCCCGTTAGAAAGGCGTGTGCCATAAACTATTGGTATAGGACAAGAAGAGATTACAATAAAGAAAACATAGCTAAATTCAATCACTGTATGCAAAATATTTCTTTCTCAGAGATATACGATACAGACGATCCTAATATAGCCTATAATGCATTTATCAACACTTTAAAGTTGTTTTATGACTTGTGTTTCCCGCTTATTCGAGTAAAAATTAACTTAGTAAAAAAACGTAATTGGGTATCAAAGGGTATTAAATTGTGTAGTAAAAAGAAAAGGAACCTTCTATGGCAACTGAGATTAAACCCGAGCCGTGACAATAAAATAAAGTTGGCCAACTATTCTAAATTATATAAAAAAATAATAAATCTGACACAAAAGGCACAAAACAACTACCGAATAGAAAAAGCTGCAAACAAGGCAAAAACTACGTGGCAATTAATAAACCGAAAGAAATTCAATACTCCCAACCAGCAAATTGATAAAATTAAAGTTAATAATAATAATATATTAGATCCTAAAGACATTTCTGAAACGTTTAACAACTACTTTGTTGACAAAATACAGCCCATAATTAATGACTGTAGCCAGCCTAACCCACAACGTAAGATATACACAAGATGTAAATCAATGTTCATGGCACCAAGTTTACCAGATGATATATTTAAAATTATAATGTCACTAAAAAACACAAATAGCGTTGGTTACGATGGCATCTCCACAAATATTATTAAATCAGTGGCTAAGGAACTATGTGTACATTTAAGTTATATACTTAATCTCAGTATAGGTGCTGGCGTGTACCCAGATGCTTTGAAAATTGCCATTGTTAAACCATTATTTAAAAAGGAAAATAGAGAGCTAGTGGAAAATTATAGGCCAGTCTCATTGATTTCTGTTATTTCAAAAATATTTGAAAAATATCTACACAAAGAGCTATTTAAATACCTTGACAAATATAATATTCTGTGTGAGCAACAAAAGGGATTTAGACCAAGAAAAACAATAAATATGGCGATTTACGATTTTATTCATAATATCATAAATAATGTCGATAAACGAAACCCAGTCTGCGCAATTTTTTGCGATATGACGCAGGCGTTTGATTATGTCCACCATACTACACTATTAAAAAAACTAGAAGCTTATGGCATAAGGGGTAATGTTTTAGAACTGTTTCAATCCTATTTACAAAATAGACGGCAAATAACAGAAATCAACAGGATAAATTTAATTAATAAACATGACGAGATATTTAGATCAGAAGAGCGAAATGTTAGTTATGGGGTACCACAGGGTAGTGTGCTGGGTCCCTTGTTATTTATAATTTATATTAATGACTTACCAGAATGGATTGAACAACCATTGACTCTATTTGCAGATGACAGTACCGTGACAATACCTTCGAGAAGCGTTGATACATACCAAAGTGACATTAATAATTCGTTAAAAACTATTATAAAATGGCTAGAGGAAAACAACTTAAGAATCAATTTAAGTAAAACAAAAATAATTCAATTTAACCAACGCATGACAGATATGGACAATCTTAATGTGAAATATAATGATAATAAAATTAGCGAGGTAGTTAGTACAAAATTTCTAGGGCTTGAAATAGATAAAAAACTTAGCTGGAAACAGCACATTGAGTTACTTTGCAAGAAACTAAGTACATCTGCATATGCTCTATATACCCTATCGTATATTGTAAATCTGGATGCATGCCTTACTGCGTACTATGGTATAGTTGAATGCCATCTGCGATACGGAGTTATCTTTTGGGACAACTCAACAGAAAAAGAAACGGCATTTAAGGCACAAAAAAGATGCATACGATCTATTTTTAAATTGAAAAGTACTGATAGCTGCGTACCATATTTTAAACAATATAAACTTTTAACCCTACCATGTTTGTACATTTTAGAAATGGCAGTATTTGTTAAATTAAACCCAGAGCGCTTCGCACGAATGGCTGATGTATTTCCACGGAATAGACGTGACAATACTAGTCTGTGTATCCCCAGTGCTAGAACAACTCTGATGCGCAAGGGTGTCTGCTGCATGGCACCGGTGATATATAATAAAATACCAAGTTGTTGGAAGGAATATAATTTGACATTATTCAAAAAAAGACTTCGGAATTTTTTAGTAGATAAGGTTTATTATAGTATTGCAGATTTTTTATTGGAGAAAGAAATTGTTTGACTATTTTATATATTGTATTTAAATAATTATTAGAAATTGCGACATTAATGATATTATTGACTGATGAAATAGAATTATTTTATTTATTGAATGAATTGAATGGTTGAACATTGATATTATTATTAGTAAATGATGAACCAAATTTATATTATTTAATGGAATTATAGTATTAAATTTTAAACTCTGTACTTTTGCATGCCTTGTAATTGGCAAAATATTGGCTGTTTCTGTATTTATTTATTGTGTACCACCATGACTTGTACCCATATTTGCAAAATAAAATATCTTTATCTTTATCTTTATCTTAAACTAAAGGCACAGAAATTCAATATGAATTGTAGGATACTGTGATACAGATGTGCAAACCCAAGTGTATAATTAAAAATATTGTAAAATTGTAGTGTTATAGTTTTGGTGTAAACAAAGTATATTCTATCTACGAGTATCAATCTACCTATATATGTATATGTCACTAACAAACTGTCGAAATCCAAAAATAGACAGAGACAGAGCCACGCCTGCTATTAATAATACTACCAATTAATAGGACGTCTACACAATGAAAATAGCAAAAGCCAAAAGGTTATTTTTTATCAGAAAACAACCACAATTATAATGTAGGTACGTAATATCAAATGAAAACATTTCAACCATTAATTTCTTTGTCGCAGTTAAACACAAAGGTAAAGCAGAATTCAGCACACGCAAGTAGTATTGTTACGAACATAACCTAATTATATGAAAAACTCTACAAAGACTTGTGTTGTTCTGTTTTAAACTAGACAAACCAAGATGGCGACTTACTTGTTAATTTATTAATTAACACAACATTGTAAAACTTAAATGTGATAAAAGAAAAGAAGTTGGGTCACTGTTTTAAGGACAGTATTTTACAAGCTCATGAATAACTTATTAGTATTGTGTCAGTATATTTTCGCCTGCTGCTGTAAATAAGATCCTGAGTGCGATTTCTAAGTCGGGCTAGTGTTATTGGTTTTTTCATCTGGAATTTCTGTGTAAAAGCCTGTAATCTGGATTTTTGTGCCCGTTTGATGTCTTAGGTTCGTTTCCTCCCCACTTGTGGGATCCCGCATTGTCGAGGCGGGGGTGCTCTGTCTGTAACCGTGGCTTAGTCACCCACGGTGAAGCGAAGAGGAACCCGAGGAGGGGACCGCTCGTCAGGGCTTTTGCCGATTAAGTCGACGAAGTAGCGGCCAACTAGTAGGTTGCGGTGCCGCTTGGTAACAGGCGTCATCGCAACTGAGGCAGGCCGCGATGTCTTATGGAGCATCCCAGGTCCCATACGATATCGCGGCCGAGGGTTGGAAGCCGCGGCGGGAGAGGAGTGCCGGTATTGCGTTGCGCCGCTCTCCCTACCTTCCGCGGCCTGGACGGGGTCGCCACCGTCTGATGGCGGACGCGGTGGGGCCGTAGGGGAAGAGGAGTGTCGTTATAGCGTTGGCTGCTCTCCTTATCCCCTGCGGCAGAAAAATGGTAGGTGGCGGGGCCATTGACCTTGACCCGTCACTGGGGGACCAAGGGTGCCATAAACGAGGTCATTTGCCGCCAATGTGCTGGTTTGGTCCCTGGGGTGTTCACGGCGTACAGTGTGTTCTCGTGCGCCGGTGGTGGGGGTACTCCCCAGAGGGGGGTCCGGTGACGGACAGCCGCGGCGGGTTCGGTGAGTGCTAACGCGTGCCCGTGTTCCCGCCATAAGCGGCACAGGAGGACACCGTGGAGTTTTAATGTGTTAGACTCCCACATAACTGCGCTATCTCCCCATGGTAGCTCTGTACGCATAAGCATTCCTCCAAGCTATAAAAAAAAATGCTCGTTCCCTAATACACGGGACTTGAATCATTTCGCCAGTTATGTTTTACCCAGCACTACTGTACTACGTATAGGTATATGGTATTACAAGCACTGACAGGTAAATTCTTTCATTTGATAATTAGGAACTTGGTTCTTACATACTAAATAAACATACTACCTACACTAAATAAAAAGTATAACCCTTTGTTTTTATATCTGCACTTTTAAACGCTCATTTACGTATTTATGTTTACTCATTTATTATAATTTTATTCTTGAATAAAACTGTTCACTCCGTCACTTGCCACTAGGTTTAATTGGTTCGGAGTCACCCAGTCGACACCGGCTATCGCTGAAAACCAGCGCTGTGGCTCTGTCTCGCACACGAGTCCCAGCATCATGCTGAGCGATGACCGTTTTTACGCAAAACGGTCATCGCTCAGCATGAGCGTGACGCATACTTTGTAATTATTGTATTTAAGATTTTATTTTTATTTTTGTGGTATGCGTCGTGCCTGGCGCAAATAAACAATGTTTCTTTCTTTCTTTCTTTCATACTTACAAATATTGCAAACATAGGCAAATTAACTAATTTAACAACAACGGAAAAGTAGTAATAAAAACTGGTTTTCCGAAGGGAAATTAGGTCGGCAAACAATAAACTAAATTTCGTCGTAATTTATTCAGACACTATTCTAATTACTTATGCATGAGCTTGTAAAATACTGTCCTTAAAACTTGAGTCAAACTTTTTTTCATAAGATCACGCCTGTATTCCCCAAAGGGTTGGGCAGAGGTGTACCTGTAGTACCATCCACATTGTCATCGTCATCAGCCTTTTAATGTTCCCACTGCTGGGACACAGGCATTCTCTCATAGAGGGAGTGGGCTATAATCCACCACGCGGTCCCAGTGCGGATTGGTAGATGTCACATGTCTTCGAATTTTTTTTTTTTTTTTTTAAAACGTTGCCCCACACTAGGAATTTCTCCTGTATCGTGGGTGCGTTTACAAACATATAAACTCACATACACAAACACCCAGAGCCGGAACAACTATCTGTAGGTCATACAAATATTTGTCCCGTGCGGGAATCGAACCCGCGACACGCAGCGCAGCAGTCAATCGCTCAACCACTACGCCAAGCGTGCGCCCTTTGATTTCCTCACGATGTTTTCCTTCACCGTTTTGAGAGCAGTGTTGATGAAATAATTTACACAAAGTAAAGCGCCTGTCTGGGTTTGAACCCATGACTTTCGACACATAAGTCGGGGCTGTTACCACTGAGCCACCACTACTCTAAGAAGATAATACATAGTGAGAAGAAATAATGCTGCTTTTTTATCGTATGGCACTTACTATGTTCTTCTATGTTTGAGGCGATTATGATGAAAATACTCGTAACGTCATAAAGTATATAATTATAAATAAAAAAGATAACATCAGGTTTTTCCTGTTTTTTTTTCTTCTTTTAAATTTGACTTTTTACAATGGTTTTTAATCATCTATACAGCACAGATAACAACATTTGTGCCACATGTTAAATTTAGTCTTGTTATCCTTTTTTTACATTTGTTTAGATTCTCTTACCAATTGTTTTGTGAACATTTTACGCCTTCTAGATTTCTAGATGCTTGTTAACATTTTTATCTCGTTTTACTTCTTTTTTTTTCTTTTGTTTATATAATATATTTTTTTAGTTTCGACTTATTGTCGGCCCTACGTTGTCCCCCCATATATCTAAGTAGTAATGCTGTAACATGGAAATATTGTAAAACCAAACCATTTTTAAAAGAGTAACCATGGAGTTTCTTGCTGGTTCTTCTCCATAGGAAATGACCAACCCGAACTGTGCACCTTTTGTCGACGTTTTATGAGTGCCCATGTAGGCCTAGGTGAAATAAAAAAAGAAATGATTGTTTTCAGTCGTGATTATATTCACAACTCATTTTGTGAAAATGTGAAAACCAACCTTCATTTGTCCTCAAGGAACCTTTAATCACTGATTTTTTATTTTGCAGACTAAACTGACATTTGGGAAGAGCCATCTATACTATACTATTACTATATTTACTGTAACAATAATATTATAAAGAGTATCTTTTCTCTAGTATGATATGTAACGAATAAACTTAAAAACTACTTAACTGATTTCAAAAACTCTTTCACCGTTGGGAAGCTACACTATCCCCGGGTGACATAGGCTACTTTTTATCCCTATATTCCCACGGGAACGGGAACTACGCGGGTGAAACTGTCTGTGCTAGTCGTTACATAAAAATAGTGTCGTATCCTGAGTGATCGAAAGTCGAAATAGATCGAAAATTGACAAAAAATTACATTTATTAAGAAACTAGCGACCCTTATTAAATTTCAATTCATTTATGCAGCGTTGCCAATCTGTGGGGAATTCCCCAAGCTGCGGGGATTTTCAGTCCTATTGGGTAATTTGTGGGGAGAGCGATTATGTGGGGAAAACGCGTGGAATTTAGACATTTACACTAGAACTGAAATTAGAAGTAATAAAAGTAGTACTAGAAGTATTTGTATTAAATTTAATTAAAGCTGAACTCAATTTATCCGGCAGGAATGTTTTAGAGTTTATTTTGTGGAAAAATTCATAACCACCAAAAGCTTAAAACAAGCCTATTGCTCGTTCTACCTTTCTCAAACGCATCTGCCGAAAGAAAATTTAGTGTCCTAAAGAATTTGAAAACAGAGTATCGTAATCGCCTACACACCGACACTGTAGTAGCGCTTATGACCACTTTTTAGTCAGGTTTTTGGGTAATCCAGACCATGAACATCAGCAACACTGCATTTATGTCAGACTTCATTCTATCGATCGCATTTGTTTTATTGTTAATTTCTTATTTATTAAAATAAAAGTTTATGTACTGTGTGTACTGTCACTGTTATATTTAAATATATTACGTTTATACTTGTACGAGCCAATAATGCTCATACAGCAAAAGTACGCCTATTAAAGTACTGCACAATATGAAATAAATCAGTCGTAACTAAAACACCGTCATACGCTAATTTGAGTGTTGACGTAACTCAACATTAAGTGCGGCTCAGGTTACTAGCAACAATCTAAAACTGTGTCCTTAATAAATATTTGGAACATAACAGTGGTTTGGTGTTAAACAACTTCTACAACTACCGGGTTACTCGGCAACGACGACAAAACCCCAACAATACTTATAAAACATTTATTTGCACCAATTAGTATAATTAAATTGAGGAGTCATGTCACATCGATTCGATGAATCACTTAAGATTGAGCCTTACCTACAACACTATGCTCCGCGCATGCAACATTTAAAAAAATAAGTTCATTGGCAGGATTTCTATTAGTAAATATTATATAATAATATCTTCCACATTTGTCTATGGACTGACAGAATCAGTGCTCGAAAAAACCTAATTTAAAAGTACCATTCATAAAATAATTTGTCTAGAAATATTCTTACATATATATATTTAGCTTCAGACGTTATTCAAATAAAGATAAATAATGAGCTTTTGGAGCGACAATTAATCAAGTTGTCTCAAACCCTGCAGGTGTGTTCGTACGTTAGCTGTACGAATTGTGATTTATTATTTTAACGTATACTTGGGTTATGTTAAAAATATACTTATATGATATTTTATAACATCAGGAAAAGGAAGCATCAGGAAGGAGGTAACCTAGACTACAGTTGAAATAAGTCTGAAATCGCCAACCTCAAGCGTAGTAATAAATTTTCATGCCTTTTCTGTATGAGAAAAGGACTTTACCCTGCATTGGGAAAATTACAGACTGATGTAATATAATTATTTATTCAGGACTAGCTTTTTTATTTATTATTTCATCATCATCGTCATCATTTCATCCGAAAGACGTCCACTGCTGGACATAGGCCTCCCCCAGGCGTCGCCACATTGACCGGTCCCATGCGTCTCGCATCCAGCGCCTTCCCGCAACCTTAACCAGGTCATGGGTCTACCTAGTGGGAGGCCTTCCAACGCATCGTCTTCCGGTTCTCGGTCGCCATTCCATTCTATTTATTGATTTATTTCATTCTTTTTTATATTTTTCTTATAGCCTTTTCACAAAAAACGTGATTTCTTTTTCGAAATATAACCAAGCCGGCACGCAGTCATAGAATTCCAGAGATTACTTCATAGAAACAATTCTGCCCCTTTAGAACATTATCTCACTAATATTATTAATGCAAAAGTTTGGTTGGATAGATGGATGTTTGTTTGTTACTCAATCACTCCAGGACAGCTGAACGGTTCTTGTTAAAATTTGGACAGGGATAGATTATAGTCTGGAATAGCATATAAGCTTCTTTTTATACCGGTATAATGTGCCCTTGTGATAAGAAAACCCTTTTCACGCGGGCGAAGCCGCTGGCAGAAGCTAGCTTATGATATTTATTACTAATACTGATAATAGACATAAATATAATACACATAACATCACGCCTGCATTTCCCAAAGGGTAGAGCAGAGCTGCACGTAGTAGGTAGAGTAAGTTAGCTAGCTTAACCAAAAACTTCGTTCTAACTATCGGTATGTCAATATAATTGGTTTTGGCAATACAGAAGTATAACTGGATTAGATCGGATCGGATACTTATTTATTTACTTTCGCAAAAACTTTAATAAAGAAGTCTTTACTCTTCTTTATTAAAGTTAATACAGAACAACATGAACAACCAGTTCACTTCCACTTGAAACCACACACTAGGATGTCACAGACACTGCAGCACACAAACTTGTAACTGGGATGATGCTAAATAAACATTCCGTATTTCTTCACATGTATTAAAACACACTGACACTAATTAACCTAATGATCCTAGCTAATCGTCGGAGAATCTTAACAACGCGATTCAGGATTCGAACAAAACTGAACAACGCCATCTATCGGCAAAAATATTGCATTCGTTGCATATTATCCAGAAGATTTATTATTATGAATAAGAGACACATATAAATCTTGAAACACTCTGTATACTTTCCGAAGAAATACTGGAATAACTATTTTAGGTAATTTTACTTGACATTGTTTAAAATTACTTAATCCATCTTTTGAACTTTTCTCTATAACATATGTACTTTAGTTTAAGTTATCTGGTTCATATGCCTCGTACAATTTACCGTGTCCATCCGATAACTGAGAAAAAAAACATCTATCTACATCTTGATACTGAGGCATATCTGTTACTGTATCAGTCCCGGAACCAATACTGCTGAATAAATCATTCTGTTCACCATAATATGTATAACCTTAATTCGAAAAATCAGAAGCGAATTAGTAATTAAGTCTTCATTATAATACATTATAACACGAATATAACTCTACCCACACCATAACAACCCCAAGCGTGATAGTATACATATCTACACAAACGCCTAGTCGGCATATACCACTGAACTAATAGCCCTTTCTCTGCCTCCTACCGATTATAACCCACAGCCGTTACAGAATGACCCGTCGTAGCACTTTCGTAGACGTGCTACGAAACCGTAGCAGTTACGTAGCGCTACGTTATCGCTACGTCAATTTAGTAGGCCAGTGATTGCTACGAGATTTTGAAATCGATCCGCCAATTTTGCCAATTCAAAATTGTATTTCTTTTTGGCGTTTATGATTTTGAGGTTTGATTTAACTAGATTTCAATATGTTTTTAAGAATTTATATATAGGTACGTCCATGCGTGTACGGTTTTGCTATACCGCTATGGTTATGGTAGGCCTTGCTTGAACATTTTAATTATTTTAAATTAACATATTTCTTTTTTAAAGCTGGTGTTAAAAAAATATTTAAAAAATAGGACTCTGACAGATCGCGGCATATACAGCGATAATTGTCTGAAATAATCCAATTAACAGAACAAAAAATTAAAAGAACTAAGAACACTGTTTTCTATCACACTAGCGGATGCCTCACGGTTTCACCCACGTTGTGCCCGTTCCAGTAGGAAAAAAATAGCCTATGTCACTCGGGAATAGTGTAGCTTCCCGACGGTGAAATAATTTTTGAAATCGGTACAGTAGTTTTTAAGTTTATTCGTTACATACAAAAATACAAATCTTTCTTCTTTATAATATTAGTGTAGAAGTATAGATAAATACATTTTCGTATCACAACTTCCAGAGATTGATTACATTTTACCATCATAGGAACAAACACAATTTTACATCTATAAACTTGTATTATCAATTTAGGTTATGTTTGAATCTTTTAAAAACACTCTAATTTTACACGTCGTTATCTATAAAATATGTAGACCATTGTTTCAGCACACAATTTGTACTACATGCTACTGTTTTACAAATAAATTATCTTTTTAATCTATTATCCAATATATTTCAAAAACATTATAACAATTATACTTCCTAACCTCATCTTACCCGACTTAACATAGACAAATGATGTGTTAATGTATTCACCGCGCTGACTGCTTCACATTAATTCGCGTTTGGCTCCCATAGGCTAACATGGCGTTTATTAATTACGAAAACTCGTTATCTTGAGCTTTCAGGACTTTAGATATGATATATTTTGTAAGAAAGAAAGATTTTTCATGAATATTAAATGTCTAGCTATTAAAAATTGTAAGTAATAAAAGTTGAATGTCGTGTTCCAAGGGCGTTTTTTTTTGTTTAGATGGGTGTCTCTAGGGCCTAGATAAATCGAAATTCTATAAGTGATAACGTCTGTCCCAAGATACAGAGACAAATTCTTGTAGAGGTGACGATGGTAAAAATTACAAATTGTATGGGATTTAAATATGCTATGGAAATGTCTCGTAATCTATTCTGAAACATTTTATTATTTTGACAATCGTCATCAGCGATAGAATTATCACTTAATCTAGAACTCTCTATTATAAAGATATATTGCCAGATGGATTAATGGTGCAAAGTACTCATAAACGAGATGCGTCTACAAAACGCCTATTGGCCTTGTTTGTTCCATCTCCTGCTTGATATGGAGGAAATTTAAATTCTTTCCTACTCCTCCGTTATTCTTTTCTGATTAATTTCGTTGCGGGATCCAAGACAGTTAAATTCATTCTCCGGGACTTCGTCGAGCTTCATTGCCTCGGCGCTTTTCTGCTGGTCGCCACTGATGATTCTGGCTTTCAGGAGTTGCAGTGGTTTGGGAATAGTGCGGGATACATGGATATGACTAGATGTATGAACGTTAATGATCTGACCAGGTCATAAGTCCAAATTGTGGGGGACCGTACAACACTGTGTCTATCGATGCGTCGACAAAAGAGTCGAGAAGTTTTAGAGTGGTAACCGCGTATCGGGGGACGCGTCATTAGAAGACAGAGATGCATAAACGGGATGCGTGTATGACTAGATGTATGAACGTCAATAAAGCAAAAAGAGCATGTAAGGATCATAGCAAGTGGCGTTCTGTAGTTTTTGGCTCCCCCATGAGTAAAGGTCGTTATGGTTAAGGGGATTTATGTACGTATGTAAGCTCACGCCTTTTTCCATGAATGTGTGAGGATGATCCATGAATGATAGCATTAATTTTAAAGCACACGTAATGAAACATTTCCTCATAATTTAAATACGTAAGTAGCCTCATTAAGACCCATGTTATGTATTTTATAAGGCTCATTAAGCCGTTGATTCCCACTTTCATTTGAAGATCTTTGACAGTTGTAAAGGGTCAGAAGCCCAAACCTTTGACAACAATTTTTCCAAGAAGGTTCGTGATACCCAGAAACAAAAAATACTCGGAGCAACAGTCTTTTGACCTTCACAACGGAAGGTCAAAAGGCTGTTGCTCCGAGTATTTTTTGTTTTTATTATTATCGATAGGCCCGCGTTTGACTTCTCTCTCCTGATGGTAAGAGATGATGTGGTCGACGATGAAGCACGCTTGCCTAGAAGTAATCTACTCACATGACTTAAAGACCCCAAGGTTCGGGGTCTTTTCGTTAAGGGTTCTTTGTTCCCTGATAGCTATTATCAGGGAACAAAGACCCCGATAGGGAATTCTACTCCTAAGCTGTGCGCACAATGAAAATATTAGCAAAACACTTTGTACGTATGGGTGGAAATTTCACCAAGTACCGATAGCGCATGGCCAGACGTCGTGTAGTCCGATGATGGAAAGGGCTAGCTGGAATCAAATTGTGCAGTTCCGTCGCACACTCCCCGAAATGCAACCGATAAAAAACCGACAGGATGGCAACTCGGCGCTGATGACTATGGAATATTGGCTCTTAATTACAGGCTGTACATCTAGCTTATACACCAGCCTCCCACAACATAATTAAAGTTATTATGATGTTCTTCTACACTATGGTGAGTACCTAATAAATCTATTATTATAATTATTTTGCACGAGTGAGTATATCTCTCTATTCGAAGATATGTGACATCCACCAACCCGTACGGGGCCCGCGTTGTGGATTAAGGCCCATTCCCTCTCTCACAGAGTGGAGATCTGTGTCCCAGCAGTAGGAACATGAAAAGGCTGATGAGTATGTCGCTGTCTGCCTCTATCTGTTTCTCCACTAACTTGTTCTAAACGCACTAATATAAAGAACAATAAAATAGGAAGGTTTGTGTTTATAATTTATCCCCTGCGAAACCGAAGTTGGTCGCTAGTAGCTTAAAATTCAATTGTATCCAGTCGACACCACCATAGGCCACGGAGATGATGATGATGATGATCTTAAGGACATCACTCAAGATCCTACACTAAACCATCAAACAAACATACAAACACAAAATGAACATGTAATATCGCACAATGTAATACTGTTATACAAGGTAACGGGCGGCCTGTAGGGAGGAGCCATATATCGGGAGATGAATCTTAATTTGTACTGTCATGTGTGTACTGGGTGGGTAAGCAGAGTACGTGGTCTTGTTGTGCAATGTTAGGTGATGTATTGTGCTTTGATGATATCAATACATATAATAAATTTGTATAAAAGTAGTTTTTGTACATAGAAAATATTTCCAAAAAAAAAAGTTAATTAAAAAAATCAAAAAACCCGACTGCTTAAAAAGCGAACTCAAAAGAAGTAAACAAGAAGAAAATCATGCTGTGCAGTCGGAGGATACATATTCGCGAGCTGACTGACCAAAACCAGATGTATCCTCCGAAAAAAAAATTCCCTCCTACAAAATGGCGCCCAAAAGCCGTCATTTTTTTCTTATCCAATTTTTATATAGCCTATAACACTCACAGGGTTAAGACGAATCGATTGACGTAAGAATCATCAAAATCGGCCAACGCGTTTGGTTTCTAGAACGCCACATAGGAACAAACATACATACATACATAGACTGATAAACACATTACCCTCCTTCGGCAGTCGGGTAAAAAAAATAGCCAGGTTGTAATGGATATCCAACAGAACCCATTTCCAGCACTTTTGCAATTTTTGGCTGTTTGTCGATTTGTCTGATTATTTGTGCACGCATCACGTAAAATGTACGAAACCAATGGAGATAACTTGTATACATGATAATTGTGCGTAACTTGAAGTATTACTTAGTTTTTGTTACATCGCAATCGGATCGCTCTATCAAAAGTTAGATGAATTTAAAGTGTTTGAGACGTAAAATAGTAAAATAACAACACGCAATACAGATACTCGGACAATATAACTCCATATTCGATAGATGGCGTTGTGCATATTATTTATGAAAAAAGCAACCAGGAGCCTATTCCTATCTATGTTGGGGTTGAATGCCAGTATAACCGTAAGCAGCTGAATACAAGTAATTTCCATGGGGCGACTGCCTATCTGACCTCCACAACCCAGTAACTGAGAAACACGTAACCCCTTGGTAAGACTATTGACAGATTTCTAGGCTTCCGTAACGACTGTCAAAAATCTACAAATGACACCCAGGAGCAACAGTTTTAAGTGCTTGCCGAGTATCGGTATGTTTGGAATAGTCAACCATTCCCATCCAAACACCGACCTCGGCAAGCGCTGCTTAACCTCGAAGATCGACCGGTAAGCTTATTACGTATCTTGCAAGAGCATAAGGATAGATTCTTGCGTTTTTTTTAGAAATAAGTGCATTTGACAAACAGCGAGCGATTGTGTAGGACCTACCACACCATTTTTTTTTTTTGAGATGTCTTCAATGACTGTTTTCTCCCACTCTGAGAGAGGTGTGGAGGGTGTGTCAAACTTTTAATGACTAAATACCCGTGCTCCTTCAGTTGCTTGAGCCGGGGCCGCGGTATTTTTCGAATTTATCTGCGACCATACCATACCTACACTGTAGGTAATTCCGACCTAAATGACATAAAACGGTTGATCGCACTATGATTGCTGATTGCTGATTCTTACGTAATAAGGCTGCCGTGCAGCTGTTGTTATTTGGACGAGCTTCGTCCACGAGTTTAAACTAATCAAATAGTTATAAAGTTTTTATAAATAAGTATAAGATAAAAACTTTTTTGCAAAAAAATACTACCGACTTCCAAATACAAAAACTACAAAGTGAAAAATAACTTTAATTTTTGAAGTCGGTGTCTTTCGTAGGTGCCATTTTTTTGCGTTATGGACACCGACTTCAAAAATTAAAGTTATTTTTCACTTTGTAGTTTTTGTATTTGGAAGTCGGTAGTATTTTTATGCATTTTTTTTTTTTTTTTCACTTTTTATTTGTACCTACCTAATAGGCAAGTTAGTAAGGTAACTATAACGCCGCAATAGATTTCATAAAACTTGAACTTAACCGCTGAAATGAGAGATCTGCGTACCCCTTAAGAGCGTACTGGCGTGATGTTATGTTATGAAATGGTATAAACAATAAACAGACATGCGATTGCAGCAATCTCGAGAGATTTTCCGTTATTTATTGAAGAGTTCTGTTGTATATCTCCAAAGTTCTTCATCAGATCTCCACCAAATTAAAATGGGACCAATTTCGGAACATACGTTTTCAAACAAAAAAAGAATTTTCAAAATCGGTCCACAATTGACGGAGATATCGGTGAACAAAAACAAAAAAAAAAAAAAACAAACTTGAAGTCGAACATAGAACCTCCTCCTTTTTGGGAAGTCGGTTAAAAAAGGCAAAGGGATATTGACTATATAAAAATGTTGCTGAAATATCAACCTCATATTTTTAATGAATTAGTTTTGATTGCTTTGGTACTCTTTTTAATTGGAAGATAGATACAAGACTTTCTACTTGAGATATTTTCTCTCTTCGACGAATTATTTGTTAATGTTTTCTTAAGGTTTTTAAACAAAGCAGATTTTCAGTGAAGGAAAATTCCTTGTATAGGGAAAAATGCGTAGGTTTTTGTGTTTTATGATAAACTAGCTGTCCCCCGGGGCTTTGCTCCCGTCTACTGGCTTCCTAACCTAATCTAACTACCTACCCTACCTACCTACCCTACCCTACCCTATCTATATACCTACTCTACCCTACATACATGATTGTACGCAACGCACGCAACGAAAGCTCTCAAAAAGATTTTTTTTCCGTTTTTGCAACATTTTTCATTTATGCTCCGCTCCTACTGGTCGTAGCGTGATGTTATATAGACTATAGGCTTCTTCGATAAATGGACTATCCAATACAAAAACATTTTTTCAATTCCAACAAGTAGTTCCTGAGATTAGCACGTTCAAACAAACAAACAAACTCATCAGCTTTATAATATTAGTATAGATAAAAATACACACATAACACAGAACAGAAAAAAACGCCTTCTGAACATAAACTAAATGATTATACTGAAATTTTTAACACGCAGAGTGCCAGTGTAGTACCTCCTATTTTAAAATACGTTTAATTTTCAGTTATTAAACATTAATATTGTAAATGGAAATATTCTATTTAGTACAGCAGGGACAGTTATAATTAGAGACCGGATTATGCGCATTTGCATATGAAATTGTATATATTTCCCATTCTCAGTGGAAATTACATATTACATCTAATATCTAGTGATGATGCATATTTTCCCTATATTTATTATAATTTTCGGTAGGTTACCCTATTGATAACTGTATTTCGCCCATATACAATAACAATTTTCATATATAAAAAATATTTTGATTGATTGAAGACTAACTTTTAGAACACCTACCCTACCTTATGGTTTACATTTACAAAAAAGTTAAATAATTTTTCTTTTTAATGCATTATCGTCTACAAAGTTGTTACATTTTGACATTGATATTTTATGTTTGAATAATTCACTAATTGTAAAATGATTTAGAAAAATAAACCGATCACTATTGCCCATAATATTTTCGTTTTCTAAAACTTTAGTGTTGCATATTTTTAAAATTTTCATGCATATTTTACGCATTTTTCATGCATATTTACATACATTATATCAAGCTTTTTTTGTTGCATACAATCCGGTCCTTGGTTAAAATATACTCAGTTTGTAATTCAACATTTATTCAAGACGTAAACATACTACCAATCACTTAAATGTCTCTCAACTATTCACAATCGAAAGACATATTATATTTATAGAAACCAACAAAACGTACACACTTATATCTATGTACTACCTACAAAACTTTCGAGGTTCCCACCAAAGAAATTGTTAAATATAATAATGTAGGTACAAGAGAAACTGTGACCCCGTTATGAAGGAAATAATATTGTACTCATCAAAATACAAGGGTTCCGTGATATTACTCTACTTCGTTGAAAACTTGGTTTGATAACGTTTTCGTCAGAAATATTTTGTAGAAGGTAACAGAATCTGTCTTTTAGTTAATTGTTTTTAGATTTTTAGTGTGAAAATTTAACATGGAGTCATCTGTGCATAAGGACTTTTTTGAGGATTAAATTATGTATTCTGTGTGCAGTAATAAAATTAAAGAAGATTCCATTTTCAAATTACGTTTTTTTTTTTTTGATATAATATGGGGACGCTTGCCTTTACATGTGAACTATTTTGAGGATTAAATTATGTATTCCAGGTGTCGGAAAGAATTAAAGAAGATTCCTTTTTCAAATACTATTTTTTTTATCATAATAGGAATTTGCAGTGGCATGCGATTGGTGACTGATCATAGTCAGTTTTCAATGGTAATCTATAAATGAAAAAGAACAAAAAACTTACTTTCATGCATTTCCAAACGTTATACAGCCTAAACTGGGTTTTACTTAGGAATTTCTTACATGATGAAAATTAATCTTACTTATTTTTTAAAACTTCTATAAACACAAAAACATTTTGGTGCACTTAATGTCGTAGGCATTCTCAACCACTCAACCAAGGGTGGTGGAGACATAACATGGCATGCGAGTTTTAAGGAAACTCATCCCCTAAAGGGATCTAATTAGTCTATACCAATATTATAAAGAGGAAAGATATTTTTGTTTGTTTGTACCGAATAGGCTCCAAAACTACTGGACCGATTTTAAAAATTCTTTCACCGTTGGGAAGCTACTCTATCTCCGGGTGACATAGGCTACTTTTTATCCCTGTATTCCCACGGGAACGGGAACTACGTGGGTGAAACCGCGAGGCGTCCTCTAGTGATGAATATTTGTATTGAAGTTCTTTAATTTTGCCGATGAGAAATCCCATCCGAAATGTAATTCTCGGGCATAAATAGGAATTACCCTAGGTTAAAATGTTTGTTGTCTAAGCAAAAACCAAAACAAAATTAACAAGTCAAAACGGATCAAGAAGGTCCGGTTACATTCCAACCTTTTATATTATATTGTCAATATCAGACGACACGCTTCTAATAATACTTTGTTAATTCCTCATAAAGGAAAGCCCACTACCAAGCAGTGAATTAAAGAATATAAATTACAGTTAGTTTTAACAAAAAATGGGCCTTGATTAAATAGCCTTATTAAACTAAAAGCCCATCTCATGCAATCAATCCATAAACTCTAATTCTAAGTAAGAGCCTTTCTTAATAAGAACATTTTAAACAAAAATGTTCGCTACTATCTTTAATTTTCTTTTATTCAAACATCTTTTACGTCTCGTTTGTCAATTTACAAGACTTTTAATTCTAAGTAGTCTGTAATCAATTAAAACGTCTAAAAAGGTGCATTAGCACTGGCCATTGTCAGCCGAAAAAAGAAAAAAATATCCACGCTCTTTTTTTAAATGTTCTATCTCTGATGAAAGGAGGTTTCATTTTGATTTTAAAATAGAACTAAATTAATGTTTATTTTAGAGTTACCGTAAATTCATTTGACAAGTGATGTTGTAAATAATTTAAGATGATTAAACACAAATATATTCCTTAGCTTCGCGCGGATCCAATTTAATTCCTAGTTGATTTTCCAATAGAAACTTGAACCATGTCCAGACAATTACGAAGAGATCAAGAATAGATGTCAAACCAAAATCGTTCTCAGGTAATGATCTTTTAGACATGCGGCAATCGATTTTTATTAATTTAATTTACAGAAAGATGAATAACAAACTTAAGAATCATTCAAATTAATTTGTTACTCGTAATGTCGTAAGTAATTTCATCTTAATGAATAAATTAATAACAGAACTAATGTTCTCACGAAACTTGCCCCTAATTTCGTCTAGATAACGCCTTAATCGTGGAGGAACATCGCTCTGGCAGTTTCGCAGATCGCCAGTCATCGCTCTTGACACATTCTATTAATTACTTGCCCGCACAAAAAAAAACCTTTTTATTTTCTTTTTTTTCCTTTTTTTACCAACCTTTGGAAAGCGCGAAGGTTTTAATCAAAGTGCTTCTTTTATATTTTTATGCAAATGTTTAAAAAGAATAGAAGGTTATTCTCGTGTTTTTATCGTCGGTTTTTAAAAGTTATTGTTAATGTTATTGGAGTGTAAAATATAATTGAATTAGGTAGAGACCTTGATGTTGTAATTAAATACAAAATTGTGTGAACCTAAACCTGATGTTATGAATAGTATTGTTATCATTTGTCAAAGTATGTTATTACAACTTAGAAAATCTCTGAGCTGTTAAGCAACAGATTAGAAAATTCTATATAAATAAAGTCTCACAAATTTTTAATATATAATGTGTTAAGCAATAGATTTTTATAAAGAAGGATGCTCTATATTAATTTCAAAAACGAATTATAGGGTACATGGTCACCTAACATATACCGCAATATCAACAACATTGCCATGCCTAACATGTTTAATTTCAGAAACAACTTTAATAAAACAATAACACCCAAAACAATATAACAAGAGGCCTAACAATGCCGTTTTCAGACATTCATGTCGACCTTTCGTTCTATATTTAAATCACTGTGTACCTTAACATTCCTGACATAACTAAACGGTAAAAACGACCTTGCCTTACCTGCTAAAAGCCGAAACAACACGATTCCACACACCAAACTTTACACAAAAAAAAATAGTTTACCACCAAAAAGTATTCACTACCAAGTATCTAAAAGCACGGAATTAAGAAGTTTAAATACAATCACAACCACTTTTTTTTTAATCTGCACACTCTACACTACACACACATAAACACGTTCGATTTTCGAAATAGTCGGGTTCTCTATTCGCGTCGCGGCACGCGTTCGCTCATACAGCCTGAAGGCGGTACACTGGCTGAATTTCACGAAGTTTCCCGACAGACAGGGGTTGTGTTGTCTCTTTCTGCCGCGAAGGAACTCGGGGGGTTGAAGAATTTCGCAATTAAAAATCGTTAATAAACACGATTATATGACGTAGTGATAAAGTGAGAATGTGTTACATACAGATAGGGGATGAGTTAGCGGGGTCTGTTCGCTGTTTGTATTATTTTATTTGTATGTTTTTCGGCAGAAATGTATTTGTTTGTACGGAGCGATGCTTGTTATAGTTTGTTGCTTGTTTCGTGTAGTGTTTACGTTTGTTTGCTTAAAATGGCGAGTAGTTTTTGAATAGTAAAATTATTTAGTAGTATTATTTAGCTAGTGAAATTATTTGTGAAAATGGGGCAAATATCTACTACCAACAAGCAGCATTGGTTTGCCCACTTTTCGAAGGAATTTAAGCAGCTGTGATGTTGTCCCAATCTAGGGTTGCCAATAAAAAAAACACTCTTAGCAAGCGTAGTGTTTGCATAGTAATCGCTGCTTCTTATTATAAGAAGGGGCCTTTGCCCTGCTGACAATTATAGATAGGCAGTATCTTGTTTACTATATTTTCCTTACCCACAGAAACCTTGCATTGTGGCGGGATAAGAAAATATAATAATGATAAATATATTTTTTTTTTATTTCATCTTCAGACATTATTTCTTACAAGCAAAAGATTTTACCTCTTTTTATATACTTTAGTTTTCTAATATGAAAACCGACTATTGTAGAAGGATTTTATCAAAGACGCACGTAATAATGCGCACAGCGAATGAATGGAACTCACTACCTGAGTCTGTGTTTCCGAACTCATTCAACCCGAATCTCTTCAAAGTTAGAGTGAACAGGCTTCTTCTGGGTAAGCTCACTCCATCGTCGACTCTGTCTCTGTCACCTATGACTTAGACTAGAGTCAAGAGCAAACCCATAAAAAAATAAAAAAAAGACAGTCTTCTAGCTTTTGCCCACTACTTTATACGCGTGAAAAGTATTCCTGTACCAATATTATAAAGAGGAAAGATTTTTTTGTTTATTTGTACCGAATAGGCTTCAAAACTACTGGACCGATTTCAAAAATTCCTTCACCGTTGGGAAGCTACTCTATCCCCGGGTGACATAGGCTACTTTTTATCCCTGTATTCCTACGGGAACGGGAACTACGCGGGTGAAACCGCGAGGCGTCCTCTAGTAATTAATAATCTTATACTTATACAATAATTCATGCCCACGTCCTTCTCATTTTTGTTTTACTCATTTTTTTATAATTACATAGGTACTTATTGTTTGTACATTCTTTTCAGTGAATAAGATGCTTCTTTTGTATATGGTTCGCTGAATTTTTATATTTAATTTCTCTTTAAATTTATATTTCTTGAAATTTAAGTTTCATTGAATTTTAATTTAATTTAATTGTATGCTTCTTTAAACTTATTTTTTGATTTTGTAAAGAGTATACTAGTAGCAGGTGGTTATCTGTAGTTTCTGCCTACCCCCATGGGAAAAAGGCGTGAGTTTATGTATACTAAATACTTACAAATTATTTCATGGTTAATTGTTCTTTTACATAAAATGGTTGATCTGTAACACAGGGCCTTACCTATCTCAGACATCCTTCTCCATTTAAGGTTACATATTATAATGGTCACTGTACTTTGGTATCGAGATAAAAAATATAGAATTTTATTAATTACCCCAAAGAAACAATATACCAAAATTATCTTTTGTCCTACTCCAGGTGCCAGTCTATGCTATGCCAAGTTTCTTCCAAATTCGTGTAATCTTAAACTCACATTCGTTGTTATAATATTTTAGAGGATTATAGTAATCCTCTGACTAAATGAAGTTCATTGAACTTATCTTTAAGTACATCCATCAAACATGTGAATGTTCTGTTCGACGCAACTCGTAAACCAAGTTGCCACATAACTTACAATGCCTTTGACTTTCAAGTAAACTCTACATGTCGACGACTTTTAACTTGGATATTAAGTAGGGATGGACAACCTATACGACTATTTATAAAATCGGCGACTAGTTTGCGATTTAGTGTGCACTTGATGAGATACAGAAAAACAGGAAATAAATAGACCAGTTCTCATCTTCCTGCCCTTGTCCCATGTTATTTGGAGTCGGCGCAACACTTTTTCTTCTTCTATACCATGTCCTGTCTTCCGTCACCCTATCACTGATCCATCTTTTCTTTGACCTTCCCCTCTGGAGAGAGGGGAAGGTCAAAGAAAAGATCCATATACATCATCCACATACACCAGTACTACGTTTTCTATCCTTCTTGTTCTATATACTATAATCTATACTAATATTATAAAGAGGAAAGATTTCTATGGAATACTTTTTAACCGACTTCAAAAAAAGGAGGAGGTTCTCAATTCGTCGGCTCTTTTTTTTTGTATGTTCCCCGATTACTCAAAGACGCCTGGACCGATTTGTAAAATTATTCTTTTGTTTGAAAGGGTATACTTCGGAATTGTTCCTATAATCATCAGGTCGGGATCTGATGATGGAATCCTCGAGAAATCGAGGGAACTCCTCAAATATTATAGGCAAACATGGCGATTTTGGTATTTTCATCAACAATGCAATCATTTGCACTCAGAAAGTATCATTTGGTGAAGTGGAACTGATGAAGAAGACCACAGATGGCCACTGGAACTCCTAAATGCTAAATATGTCACGGGCATAAGATATCTCGAATAGTTAACCGACTATAATGAAGCAAATACTTATAAATAAATGGTACTGATGAAAATGGCACCATCGAACTGATCTGATGATGAAGCAGAAGGTAGGCACTGGAACTCTTATATAAAACAATGTATCCTAATCGTGTTTGGGCTTATTGGAATCGCCATGAGATGTACTTTGGCTATAAATGATAATCATGTTAATTGGAGGTACCTACCAAAACAAAAAAAGAGAAAAATAAAAACTTTTTAACAAAAAAACAAACCGACTTCCAGAACAAAAAACTACAAAGCAAAAAATAAATTTCTTTGCCGAAGTCGGTGTCGAAAAACGGAAAACAATGGGTAGGTACAAAAGACACCGACCTCGAAAAAGAAATTTATTTTTTGCTTTGTAGTTTTTTGTTCTGGAAGTCGGTTTGATTTTTGTTAAAAAGTTTTTTTATCCCTGTATTCGCACGGAACGGGAACTACGCGGGTGAAACCGCGAGATGTCCGCTGGTAATCGTATTCATCTTACAATTTTCCATTTTTTTCGGGACACATACCACCACTCTGTATAAAGGAGTAGGATATAATCCACTACGACTAATGTATTTATTTTAAGCTAAGTGTTTACTTTTAATGTTAATGTTATGTTTTATGATGTTAAAATTTCGAACACAATGTATATTGTAACTGAATAAATTGAATTGAATTGAACTACACGGGCCCAGTGCGGGTTGATGGATGTCACAAGTTCTAGAACATACCGGCAATGTTTTTCTTCACCGCTTTGAGAATATTGGTGATGATATAATTTACACAAACTGAAGAGTCTATCTGGGTTCGAACAACTGAAAACAAAAATATTTAATATGAATGGGCCAACTAGTTTTCCGACTATCCGGCCACATTTATAGTCTGCGACTATTCACCCATTTGAGCGCCTACTAGTCGGCTAGTCGACCTAGTCCATAGTTGGTACATCTCTAGTATCAAGTAAAGCAATATATCTTGGTATTAGTTTTCTTAGATATAAAAAAATAAAGCACTTATCGACAGATTTAAGTACGATGTAATTTATTAAAGTGCTTGGACAAATATTTTGTTTCGAAATAATATATATTAATCACTACGTTTTTTTTTAAAGATTACTGCAGATTTAGTTATTCAGCCCAAAAAAGGGGAACTAAGTTATATCAGAGAAAATTCTATAGGCTTCTTTCTCACCTACAAGTAAACCATGATGGAGCAAATAGAATACCCAAAGAAAACCTATTTTTACTTGAAACATCGCAACAACACAAAGCAACGTCTAGCTAGTATTAGGTAATGTTTAACTGCTAATTTACTAAACAACCACTCAATTGTTTCACTGTTCAGTTTTCAAATAAGCAACTCGTAAGATTCGAAGTGTCGGCAGTGAGATTTTGTTAATTTCAGTGTTAGTCTTTATTTTTAATAATCTGTTGCTAGATAAAATTGAGAGAGAGGTGTCTAAGTATTACGCATCGGGGAATCGGTGTAGTAACTTTATAGACCAGGGTCGATAATTTTTGAAACCAAACAAAAAAATATAACTACACTACACTACTATTTTTTTTTCCTTTTTTTCCTTTGATTTTTGTTATCTTCTCTACCTTTTCATTGGAAAAGGAAGAGAAGATACCAAAAACTTGGTAGTTGTAATTTGAATTTTTCACTTAAATTTTGAGGTTATGTGAAAAAAGTGTAAATACAAAAGTTGTAGATCTTTTTATTACCTGTAGGTAATACTTTGCCATTTAACTTTTTCCATAGGACTTGTAGTTTTGCCGGCAACCGAGATAAACCGTTGTTACCTTTAAAAACTCATCCCCTTTCACAACCCGACCTCATTTTTGTTTAATTCTCTTCCTTTTACAATGGGTTTCATCCTACTATTTTTCTTTTCACTTTTTACCATTTTCAATTTCCAATTTACCCTGGTCTATTAGTCTAGACTTGTGGTAAGTGATATTTGTTTAAATGCTATTTAGCCCTGTTTTGATAATAACCGCTTAGACAGGTAGATACATACATACAAAATGTTTATGCACTACATTTTGTTGTTGCTTAGTGTTACACAAAAAAAAATGAACCTACTTCCAAAACAAAACACTAAAAAGCGAAAAATAACTTTCTTGTCCGAAGCGGTGTGTTTGATAATTTTTTTTTTTCGTTTTTCAACACCAACTTCGGAAAGGAAAATTATCTTTCGCTTTGTAGTGTTTTGTTTAGTAAGTAGGTTTGATTTTTTTGTTAAAAGTTTGTTATTTTCACTTTTTAGTTTTGATCCCCGCAACCTTCACCAGGTCATCGGTCCACCTGGTGGGAGGCCTTCCAATGCAACGTCTTCCGTTTCACGGTCGCTATTCCAGAACTTTTCTGCCCCATCGGCCATCCGTTCTGTGAGCAATGTGCCCTGCCCACCGCCACTTAAGTTTGGCAATTCTTCGGGCTATGTCGGTAACCCTGGTTCTCTTGCAGATCTGTACATTTTTGATTCGATCACGCAAGGATACTCCGAGCATAGCCCTCTCCATTCCGGAGCTGAATGCGGGACGCACGGGACCGGTGGATGTGGCGAGGCTTGGAGGAGGCAAATGTCCACCAGTGGACGTCTTTCGGCTGATATGATGAAGATGATGAGTTTTGGTACCTCAAATTACCATGGAAATCATTTATAGCCAAAGTACGTCTCATGACAATTCCAATAAGCCCAAACACGACTAGGATACTTCGTTTCATTTCGGAGTTCCAGTGCCTACCTTCCAGCTTTGTCATCAGATTATTTCGATGGTACCATTTTCATCATTAACTTTTATTTATAAATATTTGTCTCATCATAGTCGGTTAACTATTCGAGATATTATCTTAAACCCGTGGCATTCTTATCATAAAGGAGTTCCAGTGGCCATCTGTGGTCTTCTTCACCAGTTCCACTTCACCAAATGATACTTTCTGAGTGCAAATGATTGCATTGTAGATGCAAATACCAAAATCGCTATAAGATGCCTATAATATTTGTTGAGGAGTGCCCTCGTTTTCCATGGGATCCCATCATCTGATTCTGACCTGATGACCATGGGACCACCTGAAAAGTATACCCTTTCAAACAAAAGAAGAATTTTCCAAATCGGTCCAGGCCTATTTGAGTAATCGGGGAAGATACATTAAAAAAATAAGATTCCGACGAATATTCAGAACCTCCTCCTTTTTTGTGAAGTCGGTTAAAAACAGGCACCACGAATGCATTCGGTGAATAATAAAAAATTCCCTTTGGCCAGCTTATGCCATTGTATAGACACAGTCTTACCATGTTAGATCATCCCAGCGAGAGTGTTGCTCGTTCGAGAACGCTTGCGATTTGAATAATCCGCGGCGACAAGCTAAGTTACTTAAAATTTAAGTGCTTACATTTGATGCATGTTTTTTTATTGATGCTGTTTACATATATGTATGTGTGTGATGTTCTATCGTAGCTATTTCGTTGGTGTTTAGCGTGTATGTTTCACGTATTAACTAGCTACCCCCACTTCTTCGCTCTGGTTAATATAGATTTTGCTATTTTCTACTTCTTCATGTTTCTGGATTCCTGGTAGTAGAGTTAGAGTAGTAGAGTTTTTTCCACACATGATTCCATCCCCGGATATATGTTTTTCCTTCATGATTCCCCGGTTTCTTTTTCTTCATTGTTCTTGTCACCTAATCAGTTGTGGGAAATCGAACTGAGCTCCCAGACGGTCTAAGAGTAAATAAAACTGACCATACAAACTTTCATCCCCTATTTCATAAAGTGCATTTGACAAACACCGAGTGATTAGGAAACGATTGTGTAGGACTTACCATACCTACACTGTAGGTAATGCCGAATTTTATGAAAAACAGTTTGATTGCGCGATGATTGCTGATTGCTGTTTCTTACTTATCAAGCCTGTGGGTAGAGCAAATAATTACTAGACTTTAGCCATACCTACCAGAGACATCGTAGATGCCTTACAACCCGAACAATAAAATAATGTACCGTTTTTATTAGTGAAAAAATGTTGAGAATCACGAAATAGATCCGTTTTTTAAATAAAGAACGTCAATAAAAATAAGTGGGTCAATAATATTGACATGCGCAACAGAAAACGCAACAGCTTATAGTACTTTTTCGAACGTGTTCCTTCAACATAACATTGAAAGGTTCGCGAACCTTCAGATCCGCGTTTTCTCGTACAAAAATAACTTAGATTTTACTATGATTGGCACGCCCCACATTTCACGTCTAACTTAACGTCCACCAAATCGACGGTAATTTCATCTATCCCGCAATTCCTCATAGCCTAAGATCCCAACGCAATTTTTCTTTTCTTTATTTGTTTTTTTTTTTTAATTTGACTCTTTTTTTACAATCTTAAAAATACCTGCTAATACCTATGTATTTTGGCCACATTGTGGCTGACTGAGGGCTATCAATAATTTTTTTCTTATTTTCTACAGCACTTTTTCCAAATGACGTTGGATTCATTAAAAATTAATGGTATATAGGGTTAATTACAATTTAATTATTGCGAATAGTCATTGCTAGGCAACCCTGCAGTAATGTATTTTACGAGTAACATTAAGATCAATTCATCTCAGTAAAAACTTAACGTAAAAAAAAACTTAATGTATAAAAGACAAGTCTCGCAATTTAGGTCTTTTACCTTAAAAAGTTGTGAGATCGAATGTAAAACCAAGTAGGCTAATTTATTCAGTAGGTACCTTAATAATTAGGTAATAACAAAAAATAAGCCTACTTGGTTTTACATAAGTAGTCAACATTATTGTGTTCTTCTAATGTAAAACCAAGTCGGTTAATTTGTGTTTTTGTTAGCGAAGATGATGAATAATTTTACAAATTGTTTATGATATTCAAATACCTAACTCAATTTAGTCTGCTATAATATCGCTAAGGTCTCAATCCCATCGCTTGCCTTCGAAACACTGCGCTGACTCATAGGTATAGTATAGAAATATTAAAGGAAGGTACAGTAAGTCACACACAGATATCCTGTGTGACTTACTGTACCTACCTATAACCACTATTTACCTACCTACCTACCTATCTAGGCAGTATAAGCGACGAAAAATAGTATGAACTATAAAAGTAACTTTGTAATCGCATATACTGCATGTCTATTCATATCGGATATTAAATTATGCAGGTGTGGGAAATTGTGGGATGTTTTAGGCTTTCCATGCTTTATTCTTAACACTTCTTGTGTTCAAAATTTAAAGATTTGGGTCTACTAAAAGTACCTTAGAACTTTGATGATCGGTGACTTAGACTACAAATTAATAGAATATGCCTAGTTATGTTACATATATATTCATACTTCGAAAATTATAATACGTCTGTGCCTTTGGTTGGTCGACTTGTTCGGAGCACTGCCGTGCCCCCAGATAAATATATGTTTCATCATTTTTGCGGTGCTAAGCTAACTTTTACCAAATTGCTGTCTTGTGATGTGCAAACGTCACCGATAAAACTGTAATTTGAAATCGAAATAGTAGTTGTAAAAATATGGAATTTATTTTAGCTGGTGACACGTATTGAGCGACTCATAAAAGTTTGAAATGACAATAGTTTTCAGTGCCGACTAGTTGGATATTGGATGAATAAGCTGAAGTTTTATGAATTTGTTCCTTCTTATTTAATCAGTTTTATTATGATTCACATCATTTTTAAAACGGGAAGAGAAGAAAGAAAGAAACAGTGTTTATTCGCCACAAAAACGACATACAATTCGTAAACGTTCGTTTCTTTCGTAAAGTGTTCATTAATATATTTTTGTACCAACTCTAATGGTAATTAACCTCCTTTCTATTAATTGATATATATATTTATAGTTATTTGTGTATTTATTATGGTCAATATACATGTATGTCTATTTTATCTATATATAAATACTTGTGTACACAGTTTACTTAAGTAATTATTTCTTTTTTTTATGCACCTACCATGTTATCTCTCCACCAGCCTTGGTTGACTGGTAAATAATGTCTCAGGAATTAAGTCCGCCTATGTACCTTTATGTTGCATGAAGTTTTAAAATAAATAAATAATCACACTAATATTATAAAGCCGAAAGTCTGTGAGTGTGTTTGTATGTTTGTTACTTCTTCGCTCAAACGGCTGGGCGGATCTGGATGAAATTTGGCACAGAGATAGATTATAGTCAGGAATAGCATAAAGGATACTTTTTATCCCGGGAATATGTTCCTCTGGATAATATTCGTCTTTCGCGCGGGTGAAGCCGCTGACAGAAGCTAGTCAATAAATAAATACTCCTAGTCACAGATAGAATAGAATAGAATATACTTTATTGTACACCATAAAAGTTATACATCTATTTTATAAGAAAAACTTAATTATACGGGTACAAAGGCGGTCTTATCGCTGACAGCGATATCTACCAGACAACCTTTGGGTGACTGAAAGAACTTATAATGATAAAGGGGGTAGTCTGTGGTGTACTGTACATTAAAACATAAATATATACAAAACTATATTGTTACAATAAATACTATCCATAAACTTAAATACACAAATACTTATATACATATATACTTAAATATAAACATACACAATATTACATGTTAACAAATTCAGAGAAAGGAGGGACAAAAAACATAAAAGCGTTAGGGAGAAAGGAAATGGTTTTTAACTAATATAATAATAGCATACAGATGCCTCATCCCACACAAAGAAACCGTGTCACGTAACTAGCGTTTTTCTTCTGATTCAATCAATCTATCTGCCTAGCCTTTTCCCAACTATATTGGGGTCGGCTTCCAGTCTTACCGGATTCCGCTGAGTACCAGTGTTTTACATGCAGCGACTGCCTATCTGACCTCCACAACCCAGTAACTGGGTAACACGATACCTCTTGGCAAGACTGGTGTCAGATCTCAAGCTTCTGACTACCCGTAACGACTGTCAAAGATCTTCAAATGACAGCCGGGACCAACGGCTTAACGTGCTTTCCGAGGCACGGAGGAAACTCGGTATGTTAAATTGGTTACCCATCCACGGACCAACCTCGTCAAGCATTGCTTAACCTTGATGATCGACCAGTGCGGCTGTTATTATTTAGCCACGAGCTCCTCCTCGAGTTTTTCATCTGATTATACCGATTATTTTTTGTAAATCGATCGCGTTTGGTTCCGTTCCACGGCGATAGATGATCACCATCTGATAATCAATCGATATCGATAGATAAATCAAATAATCAGTATAATCAGTACAGTACGTCGGGACAGTTTCTTTGTATGGGATGAGACCCCACGTCCTAGATAAGACTTAAGAATTCAATAACATATCGGGTCCCCAGTTACTGGTTTAGTAGGAAATTGCTCTATACTGTACAATACTGGTACTCAGCTACATCTGTTTAGACTGATAGCTGACCCCAATGATATTCAAATAAACAGATACGTTATACACTCACAAAACAATTGAAAAAAGTTCCGCATAGCAGCGGCACCACACATACACACTTTTCATTCATCTAACATTAAAACATATTTATTTTAATCAATGAATAAATAAATTACAAATATACACGATGGCATTTTTTTATTTTGTTTTTGTTTCAACAAAGCCTATCGCTCTTCGCCATGCGTGACATAAACTAAAGACTAAAGGTCACAATTGTGACCTATTCGAGTCTTCAAAATGCGCGCGCTCATAACATATCTGTTTATTTGAATATCATTGGCTGACCCTATATTTCTTTTTACAATGTTAGTATTGTCCATTAAATTGAAATATCAGTATACTGTATTTGATTACAAAATAAAAGAAGGAAAGAAAAATTATTCATTAAATTTTTATTTATTTAAACTAGCTTTTTCCTCATTCTTCTCAGCAAACCCTTTCATTTGATACCCATATCATGGCAATGCACAAAAAATAACTAGTCCGCCATCTTGGACCGTCCTCTTGTATTTAGAATGATGTCACTTAATTTAAAGGTGATTGTGTCGAGAGTGTTCTTATCTTTGTTTGAATAAGATCGGTTGAGCCGTTCAAAAGTTATGGGCGTTTTACTGTTTGAATCGGGATGTTTCGCAAGATAAATGTGTCGGGGGGTTTTTAAATTTTGAAATTTTACTTGTTTCCGTCGGGGCTTATAAAACACACTTTACTACAAAATATTAGGTACGCCCTTGGTAAACAGTCGGCGAACGCATTTTGTTTTCACTGAAATCTTTAGCTGACAAACGTTGTTTTACATCCCTGACAAGCTCTCGTCACCATAAACATCATGTAATGTTGTAGTATTAATTATGCAACATGTTTTTGATGCAAACGCACGGCTCAACAGTGTTTACAACATGTTGATGTTTCGTCAGTGTAAAACAACAGTAAATCGTGTTTTACGACGCACGTACGAGAGGATATAATATTAATTAAATTGTTTATTTGATGTGGAAAAACAAACATGCGCTGAAAATGTCAGTTGTTGTTTGCGGATTCTGTTATAGAGGAAAGGCTACATGGACTGAATAAAAAAATAAACCAGCTTCTAAAGCAAAATACTACAAAGCGAAAAACAACTTTGTTTTCCGAAGTCAGTGTCTTTGGTACCAATTGTTTTTCGTGTAGAAGTCGGTAATTTTTTTAAGTTAGAAAGTTTTTTATTTGACTCTTTTTAGTGTTGGTATGTCATATTACCATGAAAATCATTTACAGCCAGAGTATATCTCATTTCAATTCCAATAAGCCCAAACACGACTAGGATACATTGTTTTATTACGGAGTTCCAGTGCCTATCTCCCGGCTTCATCATCAGATCAGTTGGATGGTATCCTTTTATCAGAACCATTTCATCATCATCATCATCTTCCTGCCCTTGTCCCATGTTACTTGGGGTCGGCGCAACACGTTTTCCTCTTCCATACCGTCCTGTCCCCAGTCACACTATTACTGACTCCCTTTTCTTTCATATCACTCCTCACACAGTCCATCCATCTTTTCTTTGGCCGTCCTCTCCCTCTCCATTCTTCCACATTTATATTCATAACTCTTTTATTAACATGCGCTTCATCCCTCCTCATCACATGACCATACCAGGACAAACGGTTTCCTTTCAACTTTTCTGTCACTGGTGCCACTTTCAAACCTCTTCTAATATACTCATTTCTCACTTTATCCATTCTCGTCACTCCGCACATCCATCTCAACATTCTCATCTCTGCTACATGCAATCTCTTTTCATCCATCTTTTTCACAGCCCAACATTCTGATCCATACAGTACGACAGGTCTAATCACGGACTTGTAAATTTTCCCCTTTAACTTGAGGGGCATCCGTGGGTCACAAGTTGTTCCAGTGAGTTGTCGCCATTTCATCCATCCCGAGCCGATCCGGTGCGTTAAGTCTCGGTCTACCTCGCCATCCCCTTGGACAAGCGACCCTAGGTACCGGAAGTCGGAGCACATCGGTATGGGTGTCCCAGCGAGAGTTAGAGGCACGGAACTGGAGAGACCGCCAAAATCGCAGAACAAGTATTCGGTTTTAGTTCTGCTCAATTTCAAGCCAACACTCTCCAGTCTGTGCCACCACATGTCCAATTTGTTCTGGACCTCTAGGCCACTCTCGGCAACCAGCACAATGTCATCGGCAAACAGCATACACCAGGGTGCCCCCTCCTGTATGTCTGACGTCAGTGCGTCCATTATCATCAGGAAGAGGTAGGGACTGAGAGCCGATCCCTGGTGTATGCCAACTGCCACACTGAAGCTACCAGTAGTACCCACTGTGGACCGAACTTGGGTACTGCATCGACTGTACATCGCCAGACCATTTTTTTTATCAGTACCATTTATATATATTTGCTTCATAATAGTCACTTAACTATTCGATATATCTTATACCCTTGACATCCTTATTAAGGAGTTCCATTGGCCATCTTTGTCTTCTTCATCAGTTCCACTTCACCAAATTATACTTTCTGAGTGCAAATGCTTGCCATGTCATTGAAAACACCAAAATCGCTCTATGTCTGCCTATAATATTTGAGGAGTTCCCTCGATTTACATAGGATCTCATCATCAGATACTGACAAACCAAAAAATGTTTGCAAATCCGTCTATCTATGACGGAGTTATACAAAACGAACATAATTATATAAAAATATATATACATACCTATATATATAAACATCCGAATTGAGAACCTCCTCCTTTTTGGGAAGTCGGTTAAAAACTAATTATTATGAAATGTTTCGGTAGCTAAACTTCATGGGCTGTAACTTTCTAATCATAGAATTCGAATTTTGAATCTGATAATCTGAGGCGTTAGTGCGAGTTTTTACTCACGCTCACTCAACAACGTTACGTCAAAATGTATACAAAAAAAGTTGTTTCTCCTTACCGTCACCAGACGGCGCTTATCCAGTTTCAATACAAAATGATGTTTACGTATCACGAGTGAGCGTGAGTAAAAACTCGCACTAAGGCCGCAGTACTACCTTTGTAAACGTGAAAGTTTGTGACGATGGATGGATGGACGGATGAATGTTTGTTAGATACTATACTTTCACGGAAAAACTACAAAACGGATTTTTATGAAACTTTACAGAAATATAGCTTGTGCATCAGAATAAATTCGAATACATGTAATATCCACCAACCCGTAATGTATCACACAATCACAACAATCAAACACACAATCACACAGAGGAGGCCTGTTTCCCAGCAGTTGGAACATTAAAAAAGCTGATGATGATGATCAGAATAACACTATAGTTTATAAAGATATTTATTTATTTATTTATTAGTTTATCCTCGCACTAGAACGCCTTGCAGCAATAACACCAATGGAGCATAATCCTATAATAAACTCACTATAAGTCCAGGTTTCCTCACGATGTTTTCCTTCACCGTTGTCAGCAATGTCCAAGATAAACTTAGAAAGTACATATGAATTGAAAAAGTCACATATATATATTATATATTGGGATATGTAGTACTAATACTTTGTGGGCGAAGCCGTTGGCGGCAGGTAGTTTAAAATAACCTTTAAAAAGTTTTTACAAATAAGGTTGAATTATAACAGAGTAAAATTGTTTGGTTGTACCAGGTAACAATCCTAATCTGATTAGGAAAATGATTTCAATCTGTGATAAAAGCTACACTTCCGGTATGCTGAGTGTCCTAGGCTTTAAACCCGGCAAAACAAATTGTTAAAAAAAAAATGAAAAAAAAATAAAAACTTTTATTATTTTATCGGTTTTTTTTTTCGAGAATATAATACTCATGTTTTAATATCCCTTATATGCAACAGTTTCATAAACTACTATTAATGTATACATTATACCTAGTACTTGTTTTTCAGATTTCAGTTAATTATTTTTTAGCACTCGTGTTTTAATTTTTATAACTAGTATTAGTTTTTCTCTTTGCAGTTAATTATTTTTTACTAGTCAGGTTTTTTGTTTTTGTAATCATTTATTTTATTTCAGAATTCCTAGTTTTATTAACGAACGAGTTCTCCAAATAAGTTATATGGTAATAGTACATTACTGCAGCGGCCAGCAAAAGAGGCATTGATGGACGAACGTGTAAATGTGGGCCGAGGCTAAGCCGAGGCACACATACGTAAGTCCATCAATGCCTAGTTGTGGCCAAGGCTTGTATAGTTCTTTTCTCAAATAATGCGCGGCAATTAAAACTAAGTAGTACCTAGAACTCATTTTGTCAAATACAATTACTTTTCAAAATCAATGACGAACAACGAACAACAATAATTATGCCCGCGTTAGGCTTAGCACGCACTACGATTTTTATTCGCGCCCATTCTGCGGCCAATGGCATTGTATGAAGCCGCACGCGTTGCAGTAAAAAAAAACACGCGGGAATAATACTACAAAAATCCGCGCAAATAAAAATCGCAGTGCGTGCTAAGCCTGAAAGTGTTCAATTGTTTTTTTTTTAATAAACAGCTTTCTATTTGCAAGCCAGTTCGAAATTTAAATAAAAACTATGATAAGTTACCTCCTTGGTTGCCATGACTCGAAGTAAAAGATCGTTCCATTTTTAAATTACACGACAGATATGAGATTACTATGTAATTTATTTGGCCGCTACAAACGACAGATATGGATTTTCATACAACTTTTGCCGGCCGCTGCTCGCATTTATTTGGCCTGTACTGCAATTTCGATTTATCTCGAAGAAGGTTGTCAAAATAATGCTCAAATTTCCAAGCATGTTTGAGAAAATGATTATTTATTATGCTATATAAGTTACGCTTATCTTGCATTTGCGCCTAAATAGTTACATAAAAGTGTTACGATAAATATAGCTTTGATGTGGTAGATTTAGTAGCTTTCATTTCATACACATATTGTTATCACAAAAAAAAAATATGACCCCCATTTTTAGGAGGTGCCATATTTAAAATTATATAGCATATGTTACTCCCACAATTGAGACGAATCCAACGACACCTTATACCTCATACGTCGTCACAATCCGTCAAGCCGTTTGGGTTGTAGAGCGTGATATAGAAATGTACTTACATCAAGCATACCCTCCCGCAGTCGGGTAAAAATGCACGTCTCCTCTGAATAGACCAGAGAGTCATAGGCTATTTTTTCCTAAAAATATGCATGGTTCAGCTCCTGAATAGGTCTTGGGAGCTAAACTGTGGGGAAAACCTATTAGGACCTAATAAACAAAGCATTTTTATTTCCAAGTCACTACCTTCTAAGACCTAAATTACTAAGAATTTTACACCGATGTGTTAAGAAGTGAGACTTGCACAAATGTATATAGAAAATTAGATGTTCTGAACGTCCATGTTTGCCATAACTTAGATGTTTCATACGGCCCGGTGGCATTTCTCAGCTGGTGTCCACATAGACTGGCTTGACTTTAGTTTTAAAAGACGAAGGCGAAAGTATACTAAACTAGGGGTATTTAAGTCAAGAGTGAATTGGTTACTTCTACCCGTCTTCACCGTCAAGCACACCATCGCTTACCATCAGGTGAGATAGTGGCCAAACGCAAGCCTAAAAAACAAACTAATCAATTTACCACCGCCTGCTTGATGAAAGTTTTAAAAGGCGAAGAAAACGCTCTATCACTGATTATTGTAAAATATTAATTACCAGTTACCTCTAGACAAGTGCCATGCTCTCAAGGAAAGCGTTGCGATGCCGATTGGAATAATGTAAAAAATGTATAGAATTGTCAAGCGCTATAGAAATTTCACGTGATCAATTCCTTACATTTTGGCATTTCATATCCGCATATCATTGCCATCACTGACATCAAATCTCCCTTGTCTAGAGCCCGAGTTCAGTTTCTTTAGCTGCAGTGAAAAAGCCCTTACAGAAACTTCACTTACTGGTTCCACACCATTCTAAAACCACTATGCTACCACAAATAGGCGTTGGTGTGCAAACGACGAAAATAATTAACACTAAGCGCACGTTAACAAACATAAAAAAAACAAACCAATTGTAGATTACTGCTACTCTACACTAATGATCTGACGTCACACAAAATCCTGCAACGCAGAAGCAGAGTTTTCGAAGCGATTTAAACAAAACAAAACAATACAAAACTTCTTTATTCCAATAAGGCCATTACGCAGCACTTTTGAACGTCAAAAAAACCGGCCAAGTTCGAGTCCGACTCGCGCACGAAGGGTTCCGTACCATGACTGCAAAAACGGCAAAAAAGATCACGTTTGTTGTATGGGAGCCCCACTTAAATATTTATTTTATTCTGTTTTTAACCGACTTCAAAAAAAGGAGAAGGTTCTCAATTCGACCGTATTTTTTTTTTTAATGTGTGTTACCTCAGAACTTGTTACTGGGTGAACCGATTTTGATGATTCTTTTTTTATTTGAAAGCTGGTGTTTGTCATGTGGTCCCATTTAATTTTCATCAAGATCTGATAAATAAGTTCGGAGATACACATCAGAACTCTTCAATAAATGACGGCAAATCACTCGGGATAGCTGCAATCGCATTTATGTTTATTGTTTACACCATTTCATAACATAACATCATACTAGTACGCTCTAAAGGGGTACGCAGGTGTAGACAGTTCACCTAGGTGTACCCTTATACGACCGGTTTTGTTTAAGTTTCATGTTATTGGGTAAATCTATTCTGGTTTCACTTTGGGCAATATTGGTACCTAGCCTATATAAATTATGTAGCACAACTAAAAAGTGAAAAATAAAAATAAACTTTTTACAAAAAATACAACCGACTTCCATAGAAAAACAAAAAAGTGCAAAATAATTTCAATTTCGGAAGTCGGTGTCAAAAAACGAAGAAAATAAAACAAGAACACCGACTTCCGAAATTGAAGTTATTTTACACTTTTTTGTTTTGTTAGTCGGTTGTATTTTTTGTAAAAAGGTTTTTTTAGTATTTGTTTTTAAAGCGGCAACAGAAATACATTATCTTTGAAAATGTCAACTGCCTAGCTATGATGGTTCATAAGACCCAGCCTGGTGACAGACGGACAGACAGAAAGACAGACGGACCGCGGAGTCTTAGTAATAGGGTCCCCTTTTTACCCTTTGAGTACGGAACCCTACAAATTAAATTTAAAAGTAATAATAATTGATTCTACCGTACATTCGGAAAAGTAGCTTGTTATGGAAGAGAACGGACAAAAAACTCCATACTTACTCTTAAAAAAAAAGTGTTTTACAACATTTACATACATACATTAATTCATATACATGAGGACGATGTACCCAGACTAACACTACTGTACTAAGTATAGATATAAAGTATAACAAGCACTAACAGAGAAATTCATTCATTTGATAAATACGAACATGGTTCTCACATACAGACACAACACCCGTCTGGTCGGAGGATCCTTACTTTTCGATGGTGTTTCGGGACTTAGCACCCAGTTCCGCATACCTCTATTCGCGGTCTTCACTTAGTTCAAACCTACAGTTAGTGCATACAAGTATCTTGTATACTACAGATGAAAAATCCGAAATAATCATGAAGCAATATTGTCTAACACCGTGTTCACAGCCTAACCCACTTTTGCATGTCTGTAGCGTAATAGTAGTGCGACTGTGAAAATAGTGGGAATCCGTCACGTCCCCGTGACGTGGCGACGCCTTCCACATAAATTATGGACCCTCTACTACCTTTGGCAGTCGAACTAGTGAGAATATCGTCGCGTGGAGACTTTGAAGCTTTTTAAAAGTTGTGCGTGAGATAGAATCGTATTTTAGAAGGTAAGAACTAGTTAATAAAATTAAATCCTTCTGTAAACGCCTTCAAGGCTGGCTCGTTACTTCATTGACCTCATCGATCGCATTCCATTCGGCAAGTTCGAGGTCAAGAGTTGGCTTATTATGAAATTATAAATATTAGAAGCTTATCATCAACATCATCTACAGATCTCTACCCACCGCCGGATGAAGGTTTTTCTTTGATTGCGCAGACATGCTTCTTTGCCAGTCTCATCTATTTTATATCTATACTTATTGCTTATCCATACTTCTATACTTATAATATATATCTATACTTCTATAATAATATTATAAAGAGGAAAGATTTTTACCCAAAGGGTAAAAACGGGACCCTATTACTAAGACTCCGCGGTCCATCTGTCTGTCTGTCACCAGGCTGTATCTCATGAACTGTGATAGCTAGACAACTGAAATTTTCACAGATGATGTATTTCTGTTGCCGCTATAACAACAAATACTAAAAACAGAATAAAATAAATATTTAAGGGGGGCTCCCATACAACAAACGTGTTTTTTTTGCCGTTTTTTTACGATAATGGTACGGAAACCTTCGTGCGCGAGTCTGATTCGCACTTGACCGGTTTTTTATTTTTGTATGTCACGAATAAACTTAAAAACTACTGGACCGATATCAAAAATTATTTCATCGTTGGGAAGCTACACTATCCCCGGGTGACATAGGCTACTTTTTATCCATGTATTCCCACGTGAACGGGAAATACGCGGGTGAAACCGCGAGGCGTCCGCTAGTTCTCTATAATAACATTGTCGTCTGCCCATGTCAAATTCAAATGCAAATTCAAATTAACCGCTGCCGCTTGTAGATCGACCTTCCAAATTTCAGTTTAGAAGCTAAGTCTGTACTGTTTACATATATAGTATAGACATATTCTCATCAGCTGGATTTCTATGCTTTTTCTCGTTTTGCACTCACAAATCAATGTGTTATATCAACCAACTGCTCTTTTCAGGAAATAAACGAATCTATTGATACAGCTGTCCAAAGTCCCTAGACTAGACCAGAGTGACAATGTCAAAATGTTTGCGATTGTCACAGAGCCTCTGGTGGCTAAATCATGATCAGAGGCTCCAGCCACAAGATATTCTATCAACGAAAGTGTCGTCGTTATAGCAATTGTAAAAAACGGCCAAGTGCGAGTCGGACTCGCGCACGAAGGGTTCCGTATCGCAAAAATGGCAAAAAACACGTTTGTTGTATAGGAGCCACTTAATTTTTTTTTTTCTTATATTTCAACTGTCTAGTTATCACGGTTCATGAGAAACAGCCTGATGACAGACATACCGACAACCGTTAAGTCTTAGTAATAGGGTCCCGTTTTTACCCTTTGGGTAAATAACCCTAAAAATGTTAAAATGCATGAGATTGTCAAGCGCTATCGAAATGTTACGTGCTCAATCCCTTTCATGACATTGAATTACACTTGTCTTGAGCCTCTGAGCCAATTTTTAGGGTTCCGTACCCAAAGAGTAAAAACGGGTCCCTATTACTAAGACTCAACTGTCCATCTTTCTGTCTGTATCTGTTTGTTTGTCACCAGGCTGTATATCATGAACCGTGATAGCAAGACAGTTGAAATTTTTACATATGATGTATTTCTATTGCCACTATAGCAACAAATACTAAAAACAGAATAAAATAAATATTTAAGAGATGCTTCCATTACAACAAACGTGTTTTTTTGCCGTTTTTGCGATAACAGTACGGAACCCTTCATGCACGAGTCCGACTCGCACTTGGCCGGTTTTTAAAGTATCTGACTATACTTAGGTACCTACTGTTTATTTAATTAAAGTGTTTTAACGCTGCGCTAACCACACGCTGGTAATAATAAAGACATATTTATGCGCTTATCATTGACGTGTGGTTTGTTTGGTTAGTCAGCCATTAAATATAGAGGAGAGTACAGGTAGACAAGCTTTTAAATTCAGTGTTCATTTAGAGTGCCTTTTTTGGGACAATACCACCGCACTATTCCCAAACCACTGCATCTCCTGAAAGCCAGAATCAACAGTAGCAACCACCAGAAAAGCGCCGAGGCAATTAAGCTCGAAGAAGTCTCGGAGAATGAATTTAACTGTCTTGGATCCCGCAACGAAATTAATCAGAAAAAAATAAAGGAGGAGTAGGAAAACAAATCATAATTTCCATCTCCCTCCATATCAAGCAGGAGACAGAACAAACAAGGCCAATAGGCACAAAGAGTCGTTTAAAACTGGGATAAGCCCAGTTGCCTAGCACCACGGAATAAAGTAACATTAATATTAATGGGTCCTAACATTGTGAGCTGTTAAATTTGATCCCAATAATAGGTATGGCAAAAACTTGAACGCACGGAAATTTGTTCTAGTTTCCACAAAGAGCAAGGTTTTATTTGTATTTTAAGAGATCAGACTGGATAGGTACACATTGTTTCATCAGACAAACTGGATGTCTCAAAATCGATGATTAGAGAATGTCAACCACCCGCTCCTTACAGGATTTAAACGATCCCCCGGTGGGTTCCCGCATTGTCGAGGCGGAGGGAGTTCATTAACTGTGACTTGCTCACCCACGGTGAAGTGAAGAGGAACCCGAGGAGGGGCCGCTCGTCAATGACGTAGCGGCCAACATGTAGATTGCGGTGCTGCCTCGGCGACATCGCAACTAAGGCGGGCCGCGATGTCGTATGGGGCCTCCCAAACCCATACGATATCGCCGCGCCGCCGCCGACGGAGGCCGCGGCGGGAGAGGAGTGCTAGTATTGCCCTCGGCTTCTGGCCTGGACGGTATCGCCACATCCCCTGCGGCCGAAATATGGTAGGAGGCGGTGCGATTGACCTTGACCCGTCACAATGGGACCAAGGATGCCATACACGGGGTCGTCTGGTACCCATGTGCTGATTTGGTCCCTGGGGTGGTCACGGTGCACAGTGTGTTCTGGTGCGCTGGTGATGGGGGTTACCCTCCAGAAGTGGGTCCGGTGACGGCCAGCCGCGGCTGGTTCGCGGTGAGTTCCAACACTTGCCCGTGTTCCCACCATAAGTGGCACAGGAGGACACCGTGGAGTTTTAGTGGGTTGGAGTCCCACATAACTGCGCTGTCCCCCCGTGATAGCGCAGTAAGCATGAGCATAACACAATGATAAAAAAAATGATTTAAACGATGCCGATGATAGAGCTGGCCAGAAGCTCTCCCTGGACCGCTGCCTCACAAAGCGACAAAATGTAATTTCGATAGCATGTCATAGAACTTTCGGCAATCGTAATAGCTGAGCATGATACTTTTGTCAAGAGCCTCAGAGTGGCTAAATACTTATTAGATAAAATTACAATAAAAAAATACAATTTAGACGAAAGGAAGAAAAATGTCATTGACAAATTTTGCTCTACACGTTCAACAGTACACCAAGTACTGATCCAAAGATACCACAGTAACAACTCATCATGACACAACGTTTTAGTATATCATAAATATCACAACATGATAGAAGAGGCATAAGGATAAAGAAGTATAATAAAATATAATATAATATCAGATAATGACTCGACTCGAACTTGGCCCGTTTTGCGTCGCATCCATGAAGTGCTGGAGTCATCACATTTATCATTTCGTGCAGGGATCGCCAACCTTTTATATACGTCGAGTATTTTTTGCTAGACTTTTTATTTATCTTCTCTGTATAGTATAAAACGAAGTCTTTGTCCGCGTCTCATTTCTGTTTCTCCACTAATAAAGTCTTCTAAACCACGTAAGACTATAAAAATACCGTAACGGATTTTGATAAGGTTTTCACTAATAGAAAGAGCGACAAACAAAGGTTTTTGTACATAATTTGTCCCGTGCGAAACCGGGGCGGATCTCTATTTTTATTTATTCATAAATACAGTCTTGAGTACAATTTCACTTTAATTTTGTACCAATAAACCTGGATGGGTTTGTGATTAATTGATTACTTATGTTATAAAGAGAAAAATCAGATTATACTTATATGTTTCTAAAATTATTACCTTTTTAATTCAATTATTGATCCGATTATAAAATTGTATCTACTTATAGAAAGCTACAATATCGCTGAGTTACTTTGCAAACCAATAAAATGAATGAGAGTGAAGTCGTCGAACCAGATTCTAAATCATCATCATTCTCTTTGTCTTTTCCAATTTTATTTGAATCAATGTTACCGCCTTTTTCAATTACTTTTTATTACATTGTTTTAATTATGTCTTTAAAGGTTTTTTTTTTTTACTTTGAGAAATGCATACTGCGCTATAACGGGAAGATAGTGCAGTTATGTGGGACTGCAGGCATTAAAACTCTACGGTATCCTCCTGTGCCGCTTATGGCGGGAACACGGACACGTGTTAGCACTAATCGCGAACCCGCCGCGGCTGTCCGTGAGCGGAACCTCCTCTGGGGAGTACCCCCCATCACCGGCGCACCAGAACACACTGTGCGCCGTGCCAACCCCAGGAACCAAACCAGCACATGGGTGCCGGATGAACCCGGCACCCTTAGTCCACTTGTGACGGGTCAAGGTCAATGGCCCCGCTGCCTACAATAATTCGGCCGCAGGGGAAAGGGAAAACGGCCAACGCTATACTGACACTCCTCCTCCCCTGCGGACCCCGTCCAGGCCGCGGAAGGTAGGGAGAGCGGCGCACCGCAATACCTGCACTCCTCTCCCGCCACGGCCTCCAACTATCAGCCGCGATATCATATGTGTTTGGGAGTCCCCGCGACCCGCCTCAGTTGCGATGACGCCCAGGCAGTACCGCTACCTACATGTTGGCCGCTACGTCGTCGGCTTATCGGCAAAAGCCGATATAGGCGTTCGTCAGGACGAACGGCTCCTTCTCGGGTTCCTCTTCGCTTCATCGTAGATGGCCAAGCCACGGTTACTGAGCTTTCTTTTGTGTTAGCGATCTTTATATTTAATTGAGCACACTAAGTAGTTTTTGTATGTTGCCAATAATTGTTTTGATATTTTACGCTTGCAACAAAGATCGACTGTTTTTTGTCAGGTTGGTAAACGATAAGCTTGCACTTCTCGTTTCCCGCCCATTCCGAGGTTATAAATAGTGGCTCATGCCATCAAAGGCAGTCTATTTTTGATTGAGGCGTCGTTAATAAGTATTAGGGTAAGTGCTTTATAAACTGTATTTTATAAACTGTGTTCTATAAACTATTTGCCATAAACTGTGTTCTGTGTAACTGTGTATTTGATATGAGAATACACTGGGTGAGTAAACCCTTTTAAGCATTTTTATTTGCATCGCCATCCCCTCTGAAATACCCACACGAGATTTTAGTCTTTTGAGTAAAAGAATTCATTTGTATCCTCTAAAAAATGTGAGGAATAAAATATGGGAATATGTACATAAATAGTGTGAAAATGAGTAGGTAGCATTGCAAGAATAAAAACTACTAATTATGTGGGTAGATAAAAATATCATATAATTGAGAGATTTAGTGCGACCATATCTAATTTCAGTGTCATGTCCCATCGGTTCGCCATCCCTGGAGTAGAGAGTAGTTATGTTTTATTTCTCCGTACAACGTCTGTCGAGAGAGGATAATGCATTAAATATTATTGCTATCACTACCATTCTGGCCGCAGTCGGGCAATATGTCGTGTCTGCGTCTATTGATGTTGTATTCTGTAGCGGGACGATGACGATTGCAAATCAATTAATCTGATCAACCTTTTCTTAAATAGATTTGGGATCAGCTTCCGGCCTTACCGGATGTCCCAATAGATATTTTCCGTAGAGCGAATGCACATGTGACGATACCTCTTGGCAAGACTGACTGTCAAAAAAATTCAAATGAGAGCCGGGACCAACAGCTTGATCATCCATCCTCGAAACGACCTCGGCAAGCGCAGCTTAATCTAAAAGATTGTCCCCTGCCGCTGTTGTTATTTGGCTACGAGCAAAGATTTTTAATAAACTTTTAAATAATAAAACCATGTTGTCTCCTCAATGTCATTCAAACAATTTCAGATCCTGTCCCTTTGGTTCACCACCCCTGTCATAGTGGGTAGATATGTTTTATTTGTCCGTACGACGTCTGTCGCGAGAGAGGATAATGCATAAAATATTATTGCTATCACTACCATTCCGGCTGGAGTCGGGAAATATGGCGTGTCCGCATCTATTGATGTTGTAGTGTGGAGCTGAGCTGAGATTAGCCGACTTATTTTTGTCGATAGGTGTTAAGAAGGATTAAGGTATTGGTTTTCTGACACTTACATAAGTGACAGTTGTTTTCACAATATGTTTGGAGCAGTCTGGAAGCAGTCATGCATATGTCATGGACCAATTTATTCATCAGGACAATATGAAAAAAGCCAAGTCAAATTTGGCTACGAAATGAATACTGCTTTAAAATGTATTATTAATTATCACTATGTCTGGTCATTATGAATATCGCTACGTAATGGTTTGGCAATTCAATAATTATGGTATAGGAACGCCTCGCGGTTTAACCCGCGTAGTTCCAGTTACCTATGTCACACAAAAAATCTTGATTAAAATGTTGCTTTCTTCTAGTGAAAGATATTTGGTAATGGGATAATGTATACTTCAAGAGATTACTTCTATTATTTACTAGCGGACGCCTCACGGCTTCACCCGCGTAGTTCCCGTTCCCGTGGGAATACAGGGATAAAAAGTAGCCTATGTCACCCGGGGATAATATAGCTTCCTAACGGTGAAAGAATTTTTGAAATCGGTCCAGTAGTTTTTAAGTTTATTCGTTACATACCAAACTTTCCTTTTTATAATATTATTAGTATATAAATCTATGTAAATAGAGTATAGATATAGATTAGTATGGTTTTTATTAAAAAAAATCGCTTACCAAAAAATTTCTGCGAATATGTTATTTTCACAGCAAAATTATATTATTTGGCCAGCAGGATACAAACGGTTAGCATACAATAATAGATTGCCGTGCCGCGCATTGAGTATAATAATACTTTCTCTAGTTTCAAAGAATTAGTCCAAGAGCGAGCGAAGCGAACTCGGGCACTTAGGGCACCCCGATATGGATAGGTAGCCAGCAAAGCGAGCGAACTAAGCTCACGTCATCTCATTCATGTTAGTTTACTTTAGACCCTGCAGACAGAAATCTCTGCAGGAAATCATCAGCTCCGCTAAGACGATTTTGTTACTTATATAGTAATCGTACTTAACTTTCATAGTGATTTTTTAATAATAGTCAATGTCTACATTAAAATTATTTAATATATAAAATTATGCACTTTTTTTAAACCTGCTTTTTACGTATTCTTCTCAGCAAACCCTTTCATTTGATACCCATACCATGGCAATGCACAAAAAAAGCTATTCCGCCATCTTGGGCCATCCGCCATATTGGATTTAGAAAGACATCACTTAGCTAACTATACATGCAAAATTTCATCTTAATCGGTGCAGAATAACTGATTTAAAATTCAGTTGCAAGCTTTGATCCGAACACACTTACATATATACATTGCAAGTTAAATAAAAGCTGGTAAAAACACTTTTTAATTACCCTGCCCAATAAGTGATGGACATTTTTCAAATTATCTGGGCATAATAAATAATGCTATATACTCGAGATTTATTTACATAGATAAAAGTATATACAGTGTATAAATTACTTAAATAACTAAGACTACAAACATATACACTTTAACCAAAAACTTCTTACTAACTAAAACTAAAAATATACACAACTAAAATATGGCGTCGAAAAACTCCTCTACATCGTTGCCCACTGGTAATGTACCCAAAAGGCTGGCAGCATTGCCACGTTGTATGGCAATGCTTAATCTCTGACCAAGATAAAAGCCAGCCCTTGGGTCACGCGAAGTGTCAACTAGGCGTTTGGACAGATCTTTAAACAAAGCGTGAGCACTCGGACCCCACGGACCAAGAGTTTCAACCCCAAACGGTTCGAAAATATAACTACCGATGAGGTTATTATATTTCCGCCGTTTGAGGTTCTCTGCTGCCGCAGCGGCAGTGCCAGCACAGCACGATGAACTCGGAAGATGGGATGGCGCAAGAGTATCGACACAAGTAGCGTCCCACACTAAAGGCCTACCCATCTTCCATGGAAACAAAGACATCCCGTCCGGTCTTTTGCCATCGTCACGTGCCAGGCCATGGGGTTCTAATACGGCCGGAACGCCGACGGTGACGAGAGCACGTCGGATGATGTCGTTTAAGTTTCCGTGCCGAGCGAAGCGACCCGCACTTCGGCTGCATGAAAGACCGTGGTGACCGAGGCTGTTGACAACTTCGCCACAGTGACAACGATGTGGAGTACAACAAGGAGCGCCAAGACGTAAGGAAGCAGCGAGGCGGAAAGTAGTGTCGTCGAACAAGGTGCCTATGTTCGACGACGGTATTGCGTGAAGCCAGAGGCCCGACTCCCACTCACCCACAGCCAGCAGGCGAGCGCGCTCGGCAGGAGTGGCTGAAGTGGCAATAAGGTGCTCCTGAACTGCTCTGCAGAGCGGCTCATCCCACCGTCTCTGGGAAGATGGGTAGTCGGGGGGATTACAGTTCGGGCAAGCGAGTCTCCAAGCATCAATAGCCTCGGTGAAGCACGGCACATCAAAATTAATCAGTATGGGAGCTAGGATATTCCTGATTAATTTCTCAGTACCGTGGACCGAGGATATAAATAATACTAGAAATTTTGCGGACGCCGAGGCCTCCCATACGGATGGGAAGAGTAGCTGGAGCCCAAGCTCGGTCGTCCATGGCCACATTTAAAATTAGAGTTAATGTATGACGGATAATTTGGTCCATTTTTTCTAAAAGAGGAGGGTGCTTCCATAGATGAGAAGCACGAAGGAAATATGATAATTTGGGGCCAAAACAACAAAAGCGAATTATGGTGATGGCCGAATGCATGTTAATTTGGAGCAATCTTTCCGAAACGTTGTTGAAATTTTGTATTTTTTCCTCAATAAAATCGGGAAAGGAATCATCGAAGATTGGGGACCCAAGGAGACGAAGAGAGCTTTTTTCAATAATTTTGATTTCGGGGGCTATTTTATTGAATTTTGAAAGTGTCACTTGTCTGTCGGTACTGTCAGATAAAAATAACTCACATTTGGAAAAATTTAGATCCAGTCCTATAGAATGTAGTTGGTTTTTTAAAAATTGCAAGTCATCTAAAACTGTGTCTACATCGCCTCCTAGGGTACCATCATCGAGATACCATACGTTAAATTTTGAATTTAGCTGTCGAATAATTGGGTGAATAGCTAGACTGAAGATCACTGGCCCGAGAGGGTCACCTTGTTGACAGCCAACAGCGGATTCCAGAAGGTGGTCCCGAAAAAGTAATTTAGATGGATGCCTATAACATTGCCAGAGAAAACTAAAAATTTGAGGTATTTCTTTTTTAGTTTCTGCCAGCAAGGTGTCCCTATTAACCGAATTAAATGCATTTTTAATATCAACCTTCAGGATGACCTCTCCTTTGCCAGAATTTAGGTAGGTCGATAATGCATGTACGGCAGCCTCACAGCCCCCTTTGGAACCGTAACCAAGCTGCAGGGGCTGAAATTTTTCCGAAACCACCTCACCATAAAATTTACAGCAAATCTTGGCTGCCATACGCCGGTAAGTAGTCCCTACGGCAATGGGACGAATCCCGCCATCCTTCTTGCGCAGGGCACATAAATTGGCCCCATACAACATGTCGATGACGGTCTCGTTTACCTTACCGGAGAGCATAAGGTTCATCAGAGCCGTAAGCTCCTTCAAAAGCAACTCACCAGCTTCCCCAGCGCCTGAACACATTAGGTCCTTTAAGTGCTGAGGACTCAGGCCGTCGAGGCCGCCAGCTGAGCCACTCCGGAAGGAACACACGGCTCTGATCACCTCTCGACCTGCAATGGTGAGGGTATTAATATCAGGATCGGGGGCGTCGGGAAAAGAAAGACCATCCACTGGGGCAGGGTGTTTGCTCTCCAGAGCTGCAAGAGTATCTGGAGAACACGGTGCCACCACATCACTACTAAAAAGAATCCTGGCTGCTCCGCTAATGTCACCTTCCCCTAACTTCGATTCGACCAGATGGGATATACCTCTTGAAGAGGTATACCTCTGTGTCGATAATTTTGAATCCAAATTATGGGCCGAAATGTTACAATTTTCTTTAATTTGTGAAGTTAACGTCTTTTTGCTTGCCTGAACGTTTAAAATTCTGTAAGGGAAGGTGAGAAGATGTTCCCAAGCACTTTGTGAGTTCTCCCGGACGGCCAGGCGGATGCAACCTGCAAGATAATGTGCCACTAGGGGTCTAGCGCCGCGGGGAACTCGTTTTAAAACTGGAACAGAATTTTTCAATTTGGAAAGTGTTTGCCAAAACGGGTCTAAAGTGGATGTAGCTTGTGTAGGAGGTGTAGTAACAACAGGGTCTGAACCGGGTGCATTTTGGAGCTTATGTGCCTTTCCAATATGCACGTTCAGACCCCGCTTACCTTTAAAGAATCGTGCCTGGGTGCACAGAGGACACCTCTCCAGGATGTTTAGTGATGATGAAGGTTGACACGCACTATTTTCCACCACATCACTGCTACCACTTAACATGTATATTTTGGTTAAAAACTGATTCACTTAAATTATATTTACAATTAAAACAAATTAAAAAACTAAACAATAAGTAAAAACAACACTAAAAATGTGTCAGAAAATGACAACTTCTGTCAAAGCGGCGCAGTCGCTTTGCCGGCCTGGGGCGCCGCGAAGTATACTCGTGTAAGTATCTCTGTGCCACGAAGTCCAGAAGGCATTCCTACTGCGGTGCCCTGGAGCACGCAGTTGCACGCAGGCTGGCGTCGCCACGTTAGCTCCGCTTGTTCAGAACGCGCAGTGATGAGGGCTGCTATATTTGCTTAGACACAATTTCGATAGAATATGATTGGCACGATGTATCTTGAACGCAGCCCATCCACTTAAGTGTTTATTGTAGCTGACTCATAATCATTTAATAAGATTATTGCTCATAAGAACTTACAAATACAATAACATATTTTGTTTATGCACTCATTAGCGATTAATTTCTCGACAGTGATGAGCATTTATTGATTATAAAAAGGCCTTTAATATTATATAATATAATTTTGATGCTATATTAATCAATTGGTCCATAACACATAGAAACATTTACAACATTTTCGTTGGTAGGACAGGTTATGCAGAAACCAACCTAACCTATTCTAACAAGGGTATTTTGGCTTCGTAGTATGAATACCTACCGTAATTAAATCACCTTTGCCCATAGTTAGAATTTACATAGGTTGGGACACTTTACCGACTCGGTATTCCACTATTTCGGACGAAGATCCGTCTGCGTGACCTGACAGTGATTCTGCAGCTTTGGCTTAAGTATATTGAAGAATGGATTGTAGTAATGAAAGGTAGGTAGCAAGTAATAATAGTACATTTCGTGTCGAGCATAAAAAGTCGAGATTTAAACACGAGCGATGTAACTAGCCAATTTCTCGAAAGCTACATGCGAGTGTTAAAACAAAGCCTTTTTACAACGAAGGATTCTTTTTCCACTACCTGACGAGCTTACTTAATTAAATGCAAATAAGTTCCAACAACAATTTATAAAAAACGTTCAGACTAAAAACCACAGACTATATACACACAATCAACGCGCGTTTTTTAGAGAGATAACAGTTTCAGTATCATTCTGCCAGTTACATAATGATATCAAAACTATCATACAAAAGTCATTTCGTAACTGTTATTATGTAATTTTGTTGTATTTAATTTTTATTTTTATTTGTTTTCTAAATGTTCATATTTCGAAATGAATTTCTTTGGCAATGTGTTACATAATAGACAAGGTAATGGATTTTTTTTATTAAACCCCCGACATATTTTTATTGCATGCCACATAATTTATCTAGTAGCAGACTCGCTTCGATCGACAATCTATTGAACACGTAATTATGACACGATATCTTGCAAAGACGCCCCGATTCAAACAATAAAACGCCCATTCAAAAGTTAATAACTTTTGAATGTGTGATGAATTGATTTTCATCAAACATAGAAGAACACTCTCATTAAACCCACTTTTAAAACGAAAAAAACTAAATCAAAATCGGTTCATCCCTTTAGGAGCTATGATGCCACAAACATATACACAAATGCACTCAAAAATAGGTACACACGGCTAACTTATAACATCCCTCTTTTTCCATCGGGGGTTATATAGCAGGTCGGTAACCTTTTAAGCTTACAGAATCTCAAGAAAAACCATATTAAAACACACAACAAAAAATAGTCCGGATTCGACAACCCCGTACGTTCTTTGCGCCCTTAACCGTTTAACCAGCCACCCCTTCAGCTTCTCATAATTCCCATTTTAATATATTTATAAGGGATCGCTTCAGCCGCAATCTGTTTCCAGAAACTGTAATATTTTTTACTTTATCCCAAGCCTTGCGTGTTAACCAGCATAATGGTGCGTCCCGAAAAAGAGCTGCACGTTCTGCGAGTATTTAAGGTTAATTTTCCCTTGTCTCGACTGTTTTGGTAAGGTTGTCAGTGTTGGACCAGGAATGTACGCTGCGTTATGTTATATAACAGATGCCGATAGGGTATATACTCAAATGTATTGTGTGTATTATTTATTTATGTATGTTTGTTTACTTTGCCCTGGAGTCAGTGTGTCAATGGCCGTATTTGGGTCCAAATGTTTCCGCATTTGGACTGGCTATGATGAGAAAGGTAACATAAAATATGGAAATGGTTATTTTCTTTCATGGGGCTTGCTTGATTGGGACAGTTAATCCGTGGCTTTTGCGCTACGAGTCGGTATTAGGTTCCCTGATAATATTACTTCACGCTTGTGTTCCCTGAAGGAGTAGGCGAGGATGTATTTATAACACACCTGAATTTGGCCAGTTATGTTACTTGTACACAAAACCAATTATATTCATCATCTGACTAGCCTTTTCTCAACTATATTGGGATCGGCTTCCAGTCTTACCGGATTCAGCTGAGTACCAGTGTTTTACATCGAGTGACTGCCTATCTGACCTCCACAACCCAGTAACTGGGTAACATGGTACCCCTTGGCAAGACTGGTGTCAGATCTCAAGCTTCTGACTACTCGTAACGACTGTCAAAGATCTGTAAATGTCATCCGGGACCAACGGCTTAACGTGCTTTCCGAGGCACGGAGGACGCTCTGTATGTTGAAATGGTCACCACAAAACCAATTATATTATAATCACTACTGACTATTACTGCTGCTTTTTGTGATCTAAATACCTACCAAGGGCATCCAAGGCGCAGTGCTTTCTATGAGACAATAACGCATATGCCTGTAATCACACCGCCATTCTTAACGCCTGAATAAAGCGATACTGTTTCGAAGAATACATAGTAAAATGATTAAATATAGGGTGAAATAAACTCTCTCGACGAGTTACTTAACAAACACCTTTGTTACTACCAAATCACGGAAGAAATGATAGTCTAATTACGGAAAATGGAGCCCACTAGTACTACTACTACTACCAAACCATATTGATAAATATTTTCAACAGTTTCGGCGTTATTTATCAGTTAACAACACTAAAGTACCTAACAACCATCCATCTCTAAGTATACCTGCAATAACATAATGTAACCAAATATACCTTACCTAGCAAATAAAATACAATTAAGAATACCAGGTTTTTATTTACCGAACTGTACCAACAATATATTATTTGGTAAACAAGGCTCCAGTGGCGTCCTTAGGGGGAGGCGAACAGGCCATTCACCCGGGGCCTCACTCTTACAGGGGCCTATTATCCTAAAAGTTTACTTTCTTTTTCGTATCCTAAGGAAACTATTATTCGTAACAATATATAAAGTTGGTTATGTATCATCAAAATCACAATGATATGTGATTTTGATGATTTAACCAAATTTATTTGGATGCGAGACGCACGGGACCGGTGGATGCAGTGACAATCGGGGTGAGGCCTGTGCTCAGCAGTGGACGTCTTTCGGCTGAAATAATGATGATGATGGTTCCGTATTTCATAGTAAAGTATTAATTTAAAAATAATACATTTTATAGTGAATGCAGTGGTGGCCCAGTGGTAAAGGCGGAGACTTACAAATTGTAGATCGTAGGTTCGGACCCATGCAAGCGATTTACTTTGGGTAAATTATTTTATCACCACTACTCTCAAAACGGTGAAGGAAAACATCGTGTGATGAAACCGGCATGTCCTAGAACCAAACATTCGACGTCTTGTGACATCCACCAATCCGCACTGGGCCCGCGTGGTGTATTACAGCCCATTCCCTCTCACAGAAAGGAGGTCTGCGTCACACCTGTGGGAACATTAAAAGGCTGATGATGAAATGATGCCAAGTTAAGCATACCTCGTTTATCATCACTTCATCACATACATTGCAAAAAGGACAAGAGCCTCGCAAATATCTGCCACCCTCCCCGAGCCTCGCAGCGGTTAATGCCACCCCTGCCAGACGTACCGAAACGATACGGCTTCTTTAATCTAATAACTTCGGAAACAATACCTACCTACAAATTTAATATAATTTCGAAGGCCTTGGGACTTGAAATAAAATATAATAATGCTGCAGAACTCAGCATTATGAATAATTTATCTTTGAAATACCTGACTTTTGTAGTTTTATTGATGTTTTTTTTATCTCGGCCTCTTTTTAGTTTGTTTCGTGTATTGTTGTATGATTGTACTCATATAATAAATTTTAAAAATAGTCTATAAGAAAATATAACAAAGCCCCGAATTATGAATTTAGTTTATTCTGTTTTTGTATTGTTTTTTATTAAACTTCTTTTGATGTCTTCATGGTTTTATTGTTAAATTTCTCACAACATATTATTAGTCATTAATATTTAGTATGAGCTCTGTAGTGTGTCAGCTATAAATAATATACAAACTCTCTGGCTATAAAGTTCACTTCACTTCACTTCTTGTTTGAATGGCACCAGATGTGTATGGCTATAAAGCATAGACCTAATAAATAGTATGGACTCGAAATACCTACAAAAAAAACGTGCCTACCTAAACCTTAAAATGGCACATAAAATGGCTGCCGATGCTAATCACGGAACACACACACAATAGTAATACAAAAAGTAAACAACCAGTTGACAGCAGGACTACCACGAACACAACCACAAATTTCGGCAACTAATATGGCGAATATGGCACGTATTGACAGCTGTCACTACGTCATAACAAAATGTTGCCATAATGAGCAACAACTGAAATATTGCTGTCTCTTTTGTCAAATACGACTACTACATTAGAAGAAATGAGACAAAATAATGTTTCACATTCTGTATCGTATTTCACTCATATTTGTATAAGCTAATGTATGTATAGAATAATAGGGCGCCTCCATGTTTTTCCTAGCTCAATGCTATAAAGCTGTGTCCGAGTCCGTGGCTGACGTTCCCAAGATGAAGTTACAATGACATTTGACATTGACAGGTGCATTCCGTTTCTAATACAACTTTAGCCCGAAAACATATCAAATTTGGTATTAAAATAGGGTTTGACATTGACACGTTCTTAACTCCAAAAACTCAATTCAGAAACCGGCGCATACTGGCCATTTCGTCATAAGTATACGGAAAAATCTTATTGCGTCCTGGTGATTTCAGTCCTGGGTTTTCTGGCCATGATTGTCTTCGCTGCAAGTCTTGAGCAGGTAGCATAGATGTAGTTGGCAAGTGTTCACTGGAATCATTCAAAATATAGACCTACCTAAAAATACTTCTAACTTATAACATCCGGAACATAATAGCAAGAGACAAAATGATATTAAAAATGCGAAAGTAGCTCTGTTCGTCTGTTAACTTTTCACGCTTAAACCGCTGAACCGATTTAAATAAAATCTGGTATGGAGATAGTTTGAGACCCTGGGAAGGACATAGGACAGATTTTATCCACCAACCATCCTTACGGAGGTGGACGTGTGTATGGTGAACCAATAATTTCTAAAGTAAGACTTCCCACACACCCACAATATTATTGTACAATTTGTAAGTATGTGAGAACCATGTTCCTATTTATCAAATGAATGAATTTACCTTTTATTGATTGTAATACTTTATATAGTAGTATTAGTTTGGGTGCATCGTTCTCACGTATGTACATTAATGTATGTATGACAATGTTGTAAAACACTTTTTTAAGAGTAAATATGGAGTTTCTTGTCCATTTTTCTCCATAACAAGCTACTTTTCCGAATGGACTTTATTGCTGATTACTATTAAAATTATTTTTTTTAGTTTTTTGACGTTCAAAACTGCCGTTTAATGCCCTAATTGAAACAAAGAAGTTTTATTTCTTTGTTTGTGCAATATAATAAAAAGAGGCTATTCGAAGTATTAATGCTACGCCAAAGAAATTGCAAACGCTGGTATTCTATACTCGATATTGATTATCGATTGTAATTTTTTTTTGGGATTATTGTATGACCGCATTATCACGTGGTCAATCATATTTTGGACTTTTGACAATCATTATCGCTGACAGATAGAATATCAAGAGGCCCTAGTCAATGAAATCGTAGCGATAGCGATTGTATAAGATGAAAATTTGTATGGGATTGACAAGCGATACTGAAAAATCACGTGATTAATTCCTTACATTTTGACACTTCGACTATCGCCTTCGCTGACATCAAATGCCACTTTTCTAGAGCGAAGAAAAGGAAGTGTTTGCCTATTGCTGCTAAAACTTCCCAAAACCCGATAACAAGCCAAATTCCTTATTCCTCCAATCTAACACTAAAATATAAAACCTCTTTTTGCGCCACTCGTCCCGCGCTAATCACATCGAGGCTCAGAGATTTTCAGCCATTTTTTTAAGTTGAAAGGGTTAGGTTAGGTTAGGTTGGGCTGGGGGGGCCCAAGGAGCGATGCCGGCGCCTCTATGCCGGCATCCTCAAGAGTATGGCCCTGTACGGAGCCCCAATCTGGGCGGACTCCCTCCACAGGAGGGAGAACGCGACCGCCATCCGCAGGCCCCAAAGGGCCATTGCACAGCGGGTGGCGAGGGCCTATCGGTCCGTAGGCTTTGCGGCGGCGTGCGCTCTGGCGGGCACCCCTCCCTGGGAGTTGGAGGCATGGGTGCTCGCCAGAGTGTACGAGTGGACGGCTCGGCGAAGGGCGCTAGGCGAGCGCCCCGTCGCGGAGGAGCGGCAGGCCGTGCGGCGGGAGGCGAGGGACGCCATCGTCCTCCATTGGACGGAGGACCTCGCCTCCGCCACCTTTGGCCGCCGGACGCTGGATGCGCTCGGTCCAGTCCTGCAGGGCTGGCTCGAGCGTAGACACGGTTTCCTCTCGTTCCGTCTAGTGCAGGTGTTGTCCGGACATGGATGTTTCGGAACGCACCTGCACCGGATCCGGAGGGAGGAAACCCCGGCGTGCCACGACTGCGGCGCGGTGGAGGACACGGCGCAGCACACCCTCGAGGTGTGCCCAGCCTGGGCTGAGCTGCGTCGTGCCCTCATAGGAAAGATCGGGCGGGACCTCTCACTCCCCGGCGTGGTAAACTCCATGCTGGGGAGTGAGGAGGCCTGGGCGGCGGTCGCCTCCTTTTGCGAGGATGTCATGTCGCAAAAGGAGGCGGCGGAGCGGGCGCGGGAGGATGACCCTCTCGCTGCGCCGCTCCGCAGGCGGAGAAGGGGTGGGAGAAGGCGGTTGTACGACCGTCTCCTCCCACCTCCTGGTGGTGACTAGCGGACGACAGGCGCGGGGGCGCCTCTCGTCTGCATTGCACAGTCACCACCCTCGGGCGGGAACGGCCGAGCACTCACGGTCGTTCCCGGGCCCCTCCACTAAGGGAGGGGCGTGAAGGGCCTGCCGTAAAGGCGGGCGGTCGTCGGCGGAGGACTGGACGTAAAGGCTGTGCCGGTTTCCCAGTCCTCCTCCACACAGACGATGCGGGAGTGCCGCTGGGTTATTTTAGTGGGTATACCGGGCTTGCCCGGGGAGTCCCACATAGCCCGTCCATTCCCCCAATGGGCGGGTATGCGTAATGCATTTTTTCCCAGCGTGATCAAAAAAAAAAAAAAAAAAAAAAAAAAAAAAAAAAAGGTTAGGTTGGGCTACCGGCAGCGTGGAACGATTGGCAATAACAAGTACAATTAGGGTTGGCCTTCATGATTGATTTTTGGCGCTTCAACAAATTCACTCTTAATATTTTATTTTTATTCGTGTGTATTTTTATGCTTAGCTGTGAGGTAGTTTGAGAATCGTTCACCATTCCTATGCCTTATTTACATAACTGAATACATTTTTGGGAACTTTGGTGACATGTAACTCAATTTTTTTGTTGATAACTACATTAGGCATATCATCATCATCATCATCATCACCAGCCTTTAAATGTTCCCACTGCTGGGACACAGTCCTCCTGTATGTGAGAGAGGGAAAAGGCCGTGATCCAACACGCGAGCCCAGTGCGGGTTGTTGCATGTCGTCGAATTTTGGATCTAGAACAGGTTTCCTCACGATGTTATGCTTCAGGATTTTGAGAGCAGTGGTGATGAAATAATTTACACAAAGTAAAGCGTGTGCCAGGGTTCGAACGCACGACCTTTTTTTTTGTTTACGGGGGGAAACCTTCAAAAGGTGCCTGGACTTTTGGGGAAAGACCAGTGAGTGTGATTTTTACCTCACTAAAACCACCCCGGTGATCCTCTTCAGCACTTGGAAGGGGTTTTCTCTTAAAAGACCACTCCGGCACACCCTCTGTGCAACGCCTGTTAGGGCTCGTCCCTGGGGAGACTGGGAGAGGTCTCTCCTGAGATGCGCTGTGCACGGCAGCACGTGATCACTGTGCCACCGTCTTACATGTAGTCACTTGGTGGGCGGTCAGAGTCCCCAGTCTGAGCGCCCGCGATCCCGGAGTACTACCTGGCCATAATGCAGGCGGGGTTTCGGCGTTTTAGATGGTTGCCTCCCCGATGCCTTCTTCTTCATAATATTTCAAAAATGTCAATACTGAACCCACTTTCTATTAGAAAAGTTAAACACATTAATCAACTTCACCCTGTCAGCACTTCAACCTACAGATAAGGAAGTAATCAGTTACCTATGATCGCCGGCTAACTATTTCATTTACTTTTTTGTGTATATCGTGTATGTGTATGTATTTATAGTTTGTATTTTGTATTTGAATAAATATTTCCTATCGTGATTTATTCTCAATATTGCAACTACCACTATTTGTCTCTGCATCACCCAAAGGTCGACTGGTAGACAATGCCTAAGGCTTTAAGTCCGCCTCTGTACGTTTTTGTGCACGAAGTATTAAATAAATAAACTAAAATAACTAGAGCCCTTTTTTAAGTGGCTTTGGTCTGATAAAGCTCTGATTTGTGCTCCACTTTGCTAGTATTTTAACCTATTAATTATTGCGAAGTTTCCTATACCATCTATTTCGAAGTTTAAGTGTAGAACTAGCTCGTAAGTGCTAGACCACGGATACAATAACACGGTTCGTTCAATTGACTCTCAACCCGCTGTAACGAGGTGCTTGGGTTCTGGTTTCACAGGTGCTAGCTATGATTTTTATTTATCGAAAATAACTAACTCATTATTTTTCTAGTTGCTGCTACCTAATCCAGACACCAACGTAGTTAAATTTGAACAGCGTGAAACCAGTATTGCTATTGCGAGAATCCGCTAGATTCGAGACTCACAGGATGATAGAACTGGTCGATGTGGCGACATGCCCATGTCCACTGTGGACTTCTTTCTGCTGAAAGATGATGATAGATATATCTATCTATCCTTACTTAGTTTTAGGTACCAAACTATACCTAGATTGGTGCAAAGGTTAGCATCATCTAGCGCGTTCCATCATCGGACTACAAGACGAACGGCGATGTGTCATCAGTATATGGTGGACATCCCACCCGTACGCACAAAGCGTTTTGATAACAGGTACTTTTATTGTGCGTATAGCTAAGTAGTGGAATTCGCTGCCGGAGTCTGTTTTTCCTGATAGCTACAACAGTGAATAGGTTACTTCTAGACAAGCGTTCCCCATCGTCGACCACATCATCGCTTACCATCAGGTGAGATAGCGGTCAGACGCGACCCTATAGCTTATAAAAAAATAAAAAAAGGTACACCATTATAACTTGTCAAATCACAAAATTCATATCCTCGTATCTAGTTATCTATTTGTACTAACTAGTAAGTCAAAATATGTACAGTTCAACTATTTTCTTAATGTCCCTCAGCAATCATCGCATTTCCGAATACAAACGAACGCTATTTCCATGCTCATCAATTATTAGATTTATCGTGTATAATATTTTGAATTCAGAACTAAGTACCTTATTGTTCTGTTGTTTTTATTTCCATGTGAAGTATATAGAGCTGTAAAATAACAGGTTTAGCAGCTTTCCTCCCATTTTTTAAATTAATTAGTTTATGTTGAAAGAGTGTTAACAAATCTATATACTTCCAAGTTGATTGAGAGCGTCCGGTCTGCACCAAGTGCAACAGATAGAAATCCGAAGACTGACGAAACACGAAGTTTGCCGAGGGACATAAGGAAAATATTTGTACTGTACAGTCCTGTCACAATAGACATTCGGTTTGCATTTATTCGCATAGAGCTGTTAATTGGTAGAGGTCTTCGGCACACTATAAAGCACTATAAAGAATGAAATATCAAAACTCTCCATTGATCCCACATCTGCTAAAAAGGTCAAAGGTCAAAATCCTCGGTTTTTACAAACCTATCTCTTATTTTCCGTCTATTTTGACAGGATGAGGAGGGTCAGTAAAGGGACATACATCCATGCAATTATTGAAATTCACTAAATCCATGGTCCTCTTGTTCTAGGCTGACAGAAACTATACTTCATAAAAGATAGCTTGATCTCTGCGACAGCTGTCAGTATCAATACAGTAACAATAGTGCTTGACAGGCTAACAATAACGTATACGTCAGTTTGACATATTATGTAGCAGAGATCAAGCTATCTTTTATGAGGTATAGTTACCCAAACCACACGTGCCAAACATAACATTCCTACAGCCAATTTACCAAGGTTTTCGTTAGCCCTCTCAATTAATCGTAAAGATTGGGGCGGGGCTGCTAGAGGGGCTGGAGTGGCTCGAGAAGGCTCGAGGGGGCTTGAGGGTGCTCGTGGCGGTCTGAACCTCTCGTAACGTAAGGATAATCTGCCGTTGCATCTTTAGTTTATAGGTTCCTGTGATGAGTGGTGACTGAATTGGATAATGGGTAAACAGTGAGATGAAAACGTTTGTGGCGGACAGACAGATGGATTCATCGAGGGGTCCGTTTTTCATTACGACGTTTGGATCCCTGAAAGCGACTTAAATCACAAAACCATGCGAAATGCAATGCTAGCTTTAGGCGTCGTACTAATACAATGCGATCCTCGCGCAAACACGCGACCGTCGCGTTCATTTGTTTTCATAATCGAAAAGCGCCCACTGTAGACGCGACGACACGTTCGTGTTTGCCATACAAATAAACGTGACGGTTGCGAGATCGCGTTGTATTAAGACGACGCCTTATGCTTTAACGTTTAGTTGACTGATTATTATATCATCAACCTACTGTTTAGGTTTCCGTACCCAAAGGGTAAAAACGGGACCCTATTACTAAGGCTCCGCTGTCCGTCTGTCTGTCTGTCACCAGGCTGTATCTCATGAACTGTGATAGCTAGACAGTTGAAAATTTCAGAGATGATGTATTTCTGTTGCCGCTATAATAAAAAATAGAATAAAATAACAACAACTCCCATACAACAAACGTAATTTTTTGCCTTTTTTTGCGATAATGGTACGGAACCTTCATGTGTGAGTCCGACTCGCACTTGGCCGGTTTTTCTTAATTTCGTGTCGTAGCTATCGGGCCTACCTTCTTCATTGCTGTGGCTCGGTCGAACCGTCATGGCCAGTCGAAAGCACGACCCGCGCTCAATTCAAATTAGCGCGTGTAATTCGACCAGACAGTGAATTCGCCTGTTCCTCGCCAAGAAGTCCTTTTTCTTCACTGCAAGTCGTAGCCGACAGTCTTCTCTCGGCCATCTATCATCTACCCAAAGTGCATTCATTAAACCTTAGTGCAAGCGAGTCTCCATTCATTTTGATTCACAGTCGCTTACAAATCCTTTTCGTTCGAAACCACATTACCACATATCTGCGTAGCGTTTTTTTCGAATTAGGTATATTTAAACACATACGCTATAATTTATAAAGATATTGAGATAAGTACAAATACCTCGTGGGTGGAGCCGCGGGCGGTAGCTAGTCTAAAATAATTATATCTTTAAAAAGTTTTTACAAATAAGATTGAATTATAACAGAGTAAAATTGTTTGTTGATACCAGGTAAAAGTACTAAACTGATTACAAAAATGTTTTCAATGTTTGATAAAAGCTACACTTCCGGTCTGTTGAGTGTTGTTGCTTTTCAACCCGGCAAAAGAAATTATTATAAAAACAAAAACAGCTGACTGCCAAAAAATTATTAATTGAAAAGAGAAAAACAAATAGTAGGTATAAAACAAATTATTATGAAAATAAAACCCGAGTGCTGAAAAATTATTAACTGAAAAGAGAAAAACAAGTACTAGGTATAATGTATACATTAAAATATATTATGAGGTGCTGCCAGCGGTGACAAACGAAGTTTTGGTCGGTTTATCTACAAATTTTGTTTGTCCCCGCCTACAGCAGCTCAGAATAGTTAATGTATAAATTAAACCTAGTACTTGTTTTTCTATTGTTCAGTTAATTATTTTTAGCAGTCGGATTTTTTGATTTTATAATAATTAATTTTATTTCAGAATTTATAGTTTTATTATTAATGAACGAGTTCTCCAAATAAGTTATATGGTAAAAGATTATTTATTTTGCTATTTTAGTTACCTATACACTTATTTTGCATTTGTGCCAAAATAGTTATAATACATAAAACTGTTACAGATATATTTTTGGAATGTCTATTCAGTAGGCTTTCATTTGATACACATATTGTTATAACAACAAAAAAAAACAATATGACCCCCATTTGTTGGGGGGGTGCCATATTTTAAATTATTTAGCCTATGTCGCTCCCACAACTGAGACGAATCCAACGACACCTCATACGTCACAATCCGTCAAGCCGCTTGGGCTTTAGAGCGTGATATAGAAATGGACATACATACATACCCTCCTGCAGTCGGGTAAAAATGCTCGTCCCCTCTGAAATAGACCAGAGGGTCATAGGCTACTTTTTCTGAAAATTCAGCTCCTGAATAGGTCTTGGGACTAAATAAACAAAGCATTTTTATTTCTAAGTCACTATCTTCTAAGACCTAGATTAATAAGAATTTCACACCGAGTTGTGTTAAGAAGTAAGACTTGCACAAATGTACATAGAAAATAAGATGTTCTGAACATCCATGTATGTCATAACTTAGATGCTTCTTACGGCCCGGTGGCATTTCTAAACTGGTGTCCACATAGACTTGCTTGACTTTAGTTTTAAAAGGCAAAGGTATGTCACTGATTTGTGTCAAATATTAACCACCAATAACCTCATAGCTACAACCTGGGCTACTTTAAGTCAGGAGTGAATAGGTTTCTTCTAGGTAAGCGTGCTTCATCGTCGACCACATCATCTTACCATCAGATGAGATACTGATCAAGCGCAAGCCTATAACTAATAATTAGAAAAATACCTCTAGACAAGTGCCATGCTATCAAGGAAAGCGTTGCGATACCGATTGAAATAATGTAAAAATGTTTAGAATTGTCAAACACTATCGACATGTCACGTGATCAATCCCTTACATTTTGGCATTTCGACCATCGCCATAGCAGACATGAAATGACACTTGTCTATATTATATTTGAAATAACAATAGAAATTTCTGCAACCCTTTTTTACAGTCCGTTTAACCGATTTTGAGTTCTATCCCGTAAATATGAGGATTTATTATTATTATTTATTATAAGGTACACCAACAGCATTACATACAAAACAGTTTGTAGTAAACAAAGAAAAATAAAGGTGCTGGTATGTATGCCTATTACAGGTGTACGCAGCTTACACCATATGGTCAGAAACACTAAATTATTTAAAATATTAATGTATATATTAATCTAAATTTAAAAAAAAAAACAAAGTAAAAATAAAAACACAAAATGAAAAACACACATAATAAAAAAAAGAAAACGAAGTAGGATGTTTATGTTCGTAATAAGACTAAGTTGAAGTATTTGCGCACTCCCGTACCTCCGAGATTGCTCTTCTAAACTTATTCAGTGAAACACCGTGTAAGTCAGTATCTGGTGTTGTACAAAAACTGTTATAGCTTCTACACATGCGGAGAAGTGGAGCGTTGAGGCCTAGGTTGGTTTTGCGGAATGGAATATGGAGTAATTTTGTGATGGGATGTCTTGGCAGTTTTGAAGGGACTGAATATTGGATACGTTCTACTAAATCACTGCACTTAATGAACCCGTTTGCTACTTTGTAAAGGAAAATTAGATCACGCGTACGGCGACGGTCACGCAGTGTCTTTATTTTGAAAAAGTGTAGGCGCTGTACATATGGACAGCGATGACTAATTCCCCTAGATATAAATGCAAGATGTTTAGTGAAAGCTCTTTGAATTTTTTCAAGTCTTTGCGAACGAACAGCGTAGAGTGGGTTCCAGGCGACACTGGCGTATTCCAACCGACTTCGCACTAGGGTGTTAAACAAAACTATTTTGGTTTTTGGTTGTTGGAAGCCTCTTGTGTTGCGTTTAACAAAACCCAGCATCTGTGCAGACTTCTTTACCACGTAGTTGATGTGTGGGTTGAAGGAGAGCCCATCATCCACCAGAACCCCTAGATCCCGGATTTCTCCAACCTTTGCCAACGAGGTGTCGCATAGTGTGTAGGTAGTTGGGAATGATGACTTTTTTCTAGAGAAACGGATGTGAAAGCATTTTTGGGGATAGCATAAACCTGTTACCAAAACTAACTGCTTACTACAAGCTACCTTTTGTCATATCACCAACGCAATAGAAGTCAAAATCGGTTGAACGGGCTGTAAAATGGGATTATTTAAATGTCTAATGTTATCTCAAATGGAGTATAGAGTTCAGTTTTTTAGCTACAGTGAGAAATTACTTACAGTAACTTCGTTTGCTGGTTCCACAGTGAAATGCAGGCTTTTGCATATATTTAGTAATACTAGAACCGCTATGCTAGCCACAAATTGGCGTTGGTGTGCAAACGACGAAAGGAATTAACATTAAGCGCACGTTACCAAACATATAAAAATAAACAAATTGTAGATTATTGCTAATCTACACTAATGATCTGGCGCCACACAAAATCCTGCATCGGACAAGCAGAGTTTTGGAAACGATTTGAACACCGACAACAACCGTTGCCAATGGGCAGTTGCCGGACCAGACACAACACCCGTCTGGTTGGAGGATCCTTGCTTTCCAATGGAGGTTTGTGGGACTTTACACCCTGTTCCGCATACCTCTCCTCTATACGCGATCTTCACTTACCTCAAACCTAAAGTTAGTACATACAAGTATCTTGTATACTGCAGACGAAAAATTCGAAATAATCATGAAGCAATATTGTCTAACACCGTGTTCACAGCCTAACCCACTTTTGCATGTCTGTAGCGTAATAGTAGTGTGACTGTGAAAATAGTGGGAGTCCGTCACGTCCCCGTGACGTGGCGACGCCTTCCACATAAATTATGGACATTCTACTACCTTTGGCAGTCGAACTAGTGAGAATATCGTCGCGTGGAGACTTTGAAGCTTTTTAAAAGTAGTGCGTGAGATAGAATCGTGTTTTAGAGGGTAAGAACTAGTTAATAAAATTAAATACAAACGCCTTCAAGGCTGGCTCATTACTTCATTGACCTCAACCGTTGAGGCTCAACGATATCATTCCATTCGGCAAGTTCGAGGTCAAGAGTTGGCTTATTATGAAATTAAAAATATTAGAAGCTTATAATCAACATCATCTACAGATCTCTACCCACCGCCGGTAAAGGTTTTTCTTTGATTGTGCAGACATGCTTCTTCGCCAGTCTCATCTATTTTATATCTATACTTATTGCTTATCCATACTTCTATACTTATAATATATATCTATACTTCTATACTAATATTATAAAGAGGAAAGATTTGTATTTTTGTATGTCACGAATAAACTTAAAAACTACTGATGATTTCAAAAATTCTTTCACCGTTGGGAAGCTACACTATCCCCGAGTGACATAGGCTACTTTTTATCCATGTATTCCCACGTGAACGGGAACTACGCGGGTGAAACCGCGAGGCGTCCGCTAGTTCTCTATAATAACATTGTCGTCTGCCCATGTCAAATTCAAATGCAAATTCAAATTAACCACTGCCGCCAGTAGATCGACCTTCCAAATTTCAGTTTAGAAGCTAAGTGTATACTGTTTACATAGAATAGAATAGATATATTTTCATCAGCTGGATTTCTTAGCTTCTGACTTCTCGTTTTGCACTCACAAATCAATGTCATTTATTTCTTAACAATATACATTGAGTAGAAAGTAATAAGTAAAATAGAGACAACACCATAAAAAGTCCGTTTATAAATACTGGTAAATAACAATATCTCAATAATTGACAAAAGTTATCCAACAAAAGTAAAAAAAATATATATTAACAATAATCCAAATTCCATTTTAAAATCATTCCAGCTAAATAAAAAAATTTAACGTCGAAAATAATTATTATTAATCCATTTATTTCAGGCTACAGGGCCCATATAAAATAACTTAAACCTAAACATACATAAGAATGGTGTTAGTAACAATACAAACTTATACCTATGTTAGTAGCAATTTTAACAAATATTACAATTTCACAAAGATTCAATGATCATTGCTTCAGCATTCCAGCTGCAATACTGGAGCAACGATTCATTTGAACACAGTCCAGCCTGTCAGCAATCATGGCCAGGATGCCGTTGGAGCTGGCCCGCACCCTGCGCACCAAGGATGCACATCTTTTACGCATCAATGCATAAAAGCAATCAACGCGCATTTCCGCAAACATCCCTGATGCGCTACAGAAGCGAGGCAGCCCCATCAGCACCCTGAAGGCATTATTATACTGAACGCGAATTAATTTAATTAATTTTTATTAATAAATTTTAATTAATTAATATTCAATAATAAAAAAAACATCAATAAATTCACATATGTAATAACAAAATAATAACCAAATTCCAAATCATTCCCCCGACCCATTTATCTTGCGAAAACATCCCGATTCAAACAGTAAAACGCCCATAACTTTTGAACGGCTGAACTGATTTTATTTAAACATAGCTAAGCACATTTTCGACACAATCACCTTTCAAACAAAAAAAACTAAATCAAAATCGGTTCATCCGTTGAAGCGCTATGATGCCACAGACAGACACACAGATACACAGACACACAGACACACAGATACACAGCAACACACGTCAAACTTATAACACCCCTCTTTTTCCGTCGGGGGTTAAAAATAAGAAAAATTAAATGACAAAACTAAAAATTCAATAGTAATTTATAAGGAAATAAATAATGTCCCATAAACAAGGAATAAAAAATATATTATAATAATCCAAATGCCATTTTAAAATTCATTCCAGTCAAATTAAAAATAAATAGCAATAATACATATTATACAAATATCAATAATGTCACATGAGCAATAACAAAATAATAATCCAAATTCCGAATAATTTAAGTCAAAATACATTAAAAAAAATATAAGAAAATTCAATGTCAAAAATAAATGTCAATAGTAATATAAACCAACTGCTCTTTCCAGGAAATAAACGAAGCCAATGATACAGTTGTCCAGAGTCCCTAGACTAGACCCTTGTCAAAGTGACAATGTCATAATTTTTGTGATTGTCACAGAGCCTCTGGTATCTAAATGCTGATCAGAAGCTCCAGCCACATGATATTCTGTCAACGAAAGTGTCATCGTTATAGCAATTGCAAAAATGTCAAAATGCATGAGGTTGTCAAGCGCTATCGAAATGTTACGTGATCAATCCCTTTCATTTTGGCATTTCAACCTTTGCCATCGCTGACATTGAATTACACTTGTCTAGAGCCTCAGAGCCTATTTTTAGGGTTCCGTACTCAAAGGGTAAAAACAAGAACCTATTACTAAGACTCCACTGTCCGTCTTTCTGTCTGTCTCTGTCTGTCTGTCATCAGGCTGTATCTCATGAATCGTGGTAGCTAGACAGTTAACATTTTCACAGATGATGTATTTATGTTGCCGCTATAGCAACAAATACTAAAAACAGAATAAAATTAATGTTTAATGGGGCTCCCATACAACAGACATGTTTCTTTTTTTCGATAATAGTAAGGAACCCTTCGTGCACGAGTCCGACTCGCACTTGGGCGGTTTTTTAAAGTCATCCTCTATACTTAGGTACCTACTGTTTATTTAATTAAAGTGTTTTAACGCTGCGCTAACCACACGCTGGTAATAATAAAGACATATTTATGCGCTTATAATTCACGTGTGGTTTGTTTGGTTAGTCAGCCATTAAATATAGTGGAGAGTACAGGTACAAAAGCTTTTAAATGCAGTGTTCATTTAGAGTGCCTTTTTTGGGACAATACCACCGCACTATTCCCAAACCACTGCATCTCCTGAAAGCCAGAATCAACAGTAGCAACCACCAGAAAAGCGCCGAGGCAATGAAGCTCGAAGAAGTCTCGGATAATTAATTTAACTGTCTTGGATCCCGCAACGAAACTAATCAGAAAAAAATAAAGAAGGGCTAGAAAAACAAATCATAATTTACATCTCCCTCCATATCAAGCAGGAGACAGAACAAACAAGGCCAATAGGCACAAAGAGTCGTTTAAAACTGGGATAAGCCCAGTTGCCTAGCACCACGGCATAAAGTAACATTAATATTAATGGGTCCTAACATTGTGAGCTGTTAAATTTGATCCCAATAATAGGTATGGCAAAAACTTGAACGCACGGAAATTTGTTCTAGTTTCCACAAAGAGCAAGGTTTTATTTGTATTTTAAGAGATCAGACTGGATAGGTACACATTGTTTCATCAGACAAACTGGATGTCTCAAAATCGATGATTAGAGAATGTCAACCACCCGCTCCTTACAGGATTGAAACGATCCCCCGGTGGGTTCCCGCATTGTCGAGGCGGAGGGGGCTCATTAACTGTGACTTGCTCACCCACGGTGAAGTGAAGAGGAACCCGAGGAGGCGCCGCTCGTCAATGACGTAGCGGCCAACATGTAGATTGCGGTGCTGCCTGGGCGACATCGCAACTGAGGCGGGCCGCGATGTCGTATGGGGCCTCCCAAACCCATACGATATCGCCGCGCCGCCGCCGACGGAGGCCGCGGCGGGAGAGGAGTGCTAGTATTGCCCTCGGCTTCTGGCCTGGACGGTATCGCCACATCCCCTGCGGCCGAAATATGGTAGAGGCGGTGCGATTGACCTTGACCCGTCACAATGGGACCAAGGATGCCATACACGGGGTCGTCTGGTACCCATGTGCTGATTTGGTCCCTGGGGTGGTCACGGTGCACAGTGTGTTCTGGTGCGCTGGTGATGGGGGTTACCCTCCAGAAGTGGGTCCGGTGACGGCCAGCCACGGCTGGTTCGCGGTGAGTTCCAACACTTGCCCGTGTTCCCACCATAAGTGGAACAGGAGGACACCGTGGAGTTTTAGTGGGTTGGAGTCCCACATAACTGCGCTGTCCCCCCGTGATAGCGCAGTAAGCATGAGCATAACACAATGATAAAAAAAATGATTTAAACGATGCCGATGATAGAGCTGGCCAGAAGCTCTCCCTGGACCGCTGCCTCACAAAGCGACAAAATGTAATTTCGATAGCATGTCATAGAACTTTCGGCAATCGTAATAGCTGAGCATGATACTTTTGTCAAGAGCCTCAGAGTGGCTAAATACTTATCAGATAAAATTACAATAAAAAAAATACAATTTAGACGAAAGGAAGAAAAATGTCATTGACAAATTTTGCTCTACACGTTCAACAGTACACCAAGTACTGATCCAAAGATACCACAGTAACAACTCATCATGACACAACGTTTTAGTATATCATAAATATCACAACATGATAGAAGAGGCATAAGGATAAAGAAGTATAATAAAATATAATATAATATCAGATAATGACTCGACTCGAACTTGGCCCGTTTTGCGTCGCATCCATGAAGTGCTGGAGTCATCACATTTATCAGTTCGTGCAGGGATCGCCAACCTTTTACATACGAGGAATATTTTTTTGATAGACTTTTTATTTATCTTCTCTGTATAGTATAAAGCGAAGTCTTTGTCCCCGTCTCATTTCTGTTTCTCCACTAATATCTTCTAAGACTATAAAAAAAACGTAACGGATTTTGATAAGGTTTTCACTAATAGAAAGAGCAACAAACAAAGGTTTTTGTACATAATTTGTCCCGTGCGAAACCAGGGCGGATTTCTCTATTTTTTATTTATTCATAAATACAGTCTTGAGTACAATTTCACTTTAATTTTGTACCAATAAACCTGGATGGGTTTGTGATAAATTGATTACTTATGTTATAAAGAGAAAAATCAGATTATACTTATATGTTTCTAAAATTATTACCTTTTTAATTCAATTATTGATCCGATTATAAAATTGTATCTACTTATAGAAAGCTACAATATCGCTGAGTTACTTTGCATACCAATAAAATGAATGAGAGTGAAGTCGTCGAACCAGATTCTAAATCATCATCATTCTCTTTGTCTTTTCCAATTTTATTTGAATCAATGTTACCGCCTTTTTCAATTACTTTTGATTACATTGTTTTAATTATGTCTTTAAACATTTCTTTTTTATCTTTGAGAAATGCCTACTGCGCTATCACGGGGAGATAGCGCAGTTATGTGGGACTGCAGCCCTTAAAACTCTACGGTATCCACCTGTGCCGCTTATGGCGGGAACACGGGCACGCGTTAGCACTAACTGCGAATCCGCCGCGGCTGTCCTTCACCGGAGCCTCCTCTGGGGAGTACCCCCCATCACCGGCGCACCAGAACACACTGATGAACCCGGCGCCCTTGATCCACTTGTGACGGGTCAAGGTCAATGCAATGGCCCCGCCGCCTACCATAATTTGGCCGCAGGGGAAAGGGAAAACGGCCAACGCTATACCGACACTCCTCCTCCCCTGCGTTCCCACCGTGTCTGCCTTCAGATGGTGGCGAACCCGTCCATGCCGCGGAAGGTAAGGAGAGCGGCGCACCGCAATACCTGCACTCCTCTCCCGCCGCGGCCTCCAATTATCAGCCTCAGGTTATGTTCAGCATTGGACGTGTTTTGGCAGAATGTATTTCGGCAACCTGAATTAATGATGATGATGTCCTTTACTTTAATATAACATCCCAATTAAACAATTGAAAGAAAGATAAAACATTTATTTAGCACAAACTAAAAGACACACAAAATATTATTATACATCAGATAAAATACAAATAAAATAAAAAGTAAAAACTGTAAAGTCTGACGTAAGAAATTAGCAGGAAAGTGTGCCTCACGGCTGCGCCATTAAAGCTCAGTTCAGCAAAAATGCCAAAGAACTAGTGCCTGACGCTGGTTTGCAACTGGACGTGATGATAGAGGTGACAGCTGTAAATCAGTTTTATACTACATGGTGACGTGTGTATGTATACTTAAATAAAATAAATTTGTATCCTCTAAAAATTGTGAGGAATATGGGAATATGTACATAAATAGTGTGAAAATGAGTAGGTAGCATTGCAAGAATAAAAACGACTAATTATGTGGGTAGATAAAAATATCATATAATTGAGAGATTTAGTGCGACCATATCTAATTTCAATGTCATGTCCCACCGGTTCGCCATCCCTGGAGAAGAGAGTAGATATGTTTTATTTCTCCGTACAACGTCTGTCGAGAGAGGATAATGCATTAAATATTATTGCTATCACTACCATTCTGGCCGCAGTCGGGAAATATGTCGTGTCTGCGTCTATTGATGTTGTATTCTGTAGCGGGACGATGACGATTGCAAATCAATTAATCTGATCAAACTTTCCTTAACTAGATTTGGGATCAGCTTCCAGCCTTACCGGATGTCCCAATATATATTTTACGTAGAGCTAATGCAACGTGACGATACCTCTTGGCAAGACTGATTGTCTGACTTTTGGTCTTTTGAATGCACGTAACCACTGTAAAAAAAAAATCAAATGAGAGCCGTGACCAACGGCCTGATCATCCATCCTCGGACCGACCTCGACAAGCGTAGCTTAATATAAAAGATTGACCCCTGCCGCTGTTGTTATTTGGCTACGAGCAAAGATTTTTAATAAACTTTTAAATAATAATACCATGTGGTCTCCTCAATGTCATTCAAACAATTTCAGATCCTGTCCCTTAGGTTCGCCATCCCTGTCGTAGTGGGTAGATATGTTTTATTTGTCCGTACGACGTCTGTCGCGAGAGAGGATAATGCATAAAATATTATTGCTATCACTACCATTCCGGCTGGAGTCGGGAAATATGGCGTGTCCGCATCTATTGATGTTGTAGTGTGGAGCTGAGCTGAGATTAGCCGACTTATTTTTGTCGATAGGTGTTGTAAGAAGCGATTAAGGTATTGGCTTTCCGAAGCTTATATACTTTTTCGTAAAGATCTAAGTGACAGTTGTTTTCACAGCAAGTTTGGAGCGGTGCATATGTCATGGACCAATTTATTAATCAGGGCACAAGTTATAATGCCCGGGCGATATAAAAAACGCCAAGTCAAATTTGGCTACGAAATGAATACTGCTTTAAAATTCATTAATAATTATCACTATGTCTGGTCATTATGAATATACGTAATGGTTGGGTAATTCAATAATTATGGTATATTAGTATTGTTTTTATTTAAAAAATTCGTCTACCAATAAAAATATGCGAAAAAATAAATTATTTTTCTTGCATACAAGTATTTTTTTATTCTTTTCAGGAAACCCTTTCATTTGATACCCATATCATGGCAGTGCATAAAAAATACTAGTCCACCATCTTGGGCCATCCGCCATTTTGGATTTAGAATGACATCACTTAGCTAACAATGCATTGTCATCCAAACTAAGCGTGTATGCAAAGATTCATCTTAATCGGTGCAGAATAACTGATTTAAAATTCAGTTGCAAGCTTTGATCCGAACACACTTACATATATACATGGCAAGTTAAATAAAAGCTTGTAAAAACACTTTTTAACTACCCTGCCCGATAAGTGATGGACATTTTTCAAAATATCTGGTCACTATGTATATAACTAATCACTTGGTCCATAACACATAGATACATTTACAACCTTTTCGTTGGCAGGACAGGTTATGCAGAAACCAACCTAACCTATTCTAACAAGGTTATTTTGGCTTCGTAGTATGAATACCTACCGTAATTAAATCACCTTTGCCCATAGTTAGAAATTACATAGGTTGGGACACTTTACCGACTCGGTATTCCACTATTTCGGACGAGGATCCGTCTGCGTGACCTGGCAGTGATTCTGCAGCTTTGGCGTAAGTATATTAAAGAATGGATTATAGTAATGAAAGGTAGGTAGCTAGTAGTTCAACTTTCAACTTAAACAAGTAATAATAGTACATTTTGTGTCGAGCATAAAATGTCGAGATTTAAACACGAGCGATGTAACTAGATAATTTCTCGAAAGCTACATGCCAGTGTTAAAACAAAGCCTTTTTACAACGAAGGATTCTTTTTCCACTACCTGATGAGCTTACTTAATTAAATGCAAATAAGTTCCAACAATAATTTATTTAAAACGTTCAGACTGAAAACCACAGACTATATACACACAATTAACGCGCGTTTTTTTGAAAGGTTTCAGTATCATTCTGCTAGTTACATAATGTAATTAAAACTCCATACAAAAGTCATTTCGTAACTGTTATTATGTAATTTTGTTGTATTTAATTTTCATTATTATTTATTTTCTAAATGTTCATATTTCGAAATGAATTTCTTTGGCAATGTGTTACATAATAGACGAGGTAGTGGTATTTTTTTATTAAACTCCCGACACATTTTTATTGCATGCCACATAATTTATCTATTAGAAAGAAAAAGAAAAGAAAGAAAAATATTTATTTGTGACCCGCACAGGAGACACGAGAAATATGCATAAAATTTAACAATAATATAAAATAATAAAATTAAAACCCTATGCGATACCAAAAAGGTTCCTATCTCAGCATGTGCAGCGATATCCAAAAACTCGCTTCAATCGACAATCTATTGAACACGTAATTATGATACGATATCTTGCGAAGACGCGCCGATTCAAACAATAAAACGCTCGTAACTTTTGAACGGCTGAATCTATTTTCATCAAACATAGAAGAACACGCTCATTTAAAGCTACCTTTAAAACAAAAAAAACTTAATCAAAATCGGTTCATCCCTTTAGGAGCTATGATGCCACAAACAGATACACAAATGCACTCAAAAATAGGTACACACGGCTAACTTATAACATCCCTCTTTTTCCATCGGGGGTTAAATAGCAGGTCGGTAACCTTTTAAGCTTACAGAATTTCAAGAAAAACCATATTAAAACACACAACAAAAATAAGTTTACCATAGTCCGGATTCGACAACCCCGTACGTTCTTTGCGCCCTTAATCGTTTAACCAGCCACCCCTTCAGCTTCTCATTATTCCCATTTTAATATATTTATAAGGGATCGCTTCAGCCGCAATCTGTTTCCAGAAACTGTAATATTTTTTACTTTATCCCAAGCCTTGCGTGTTTACCAGCATCATGGTGCGTCCCGAAAAAAAGCTGCAAGTTCTGCAAGTATTTAAGGTTAATTTTACCTTGTCTCGACTGTTTTGGTAAGGTTGCCAGTATTGGCCCAGGAATGTACGCTGCGTTATGTTATATAACAGATGCCGATAGGGTATATACGCCAATGTATTGTGTGTATTATTTATTTATGTATGTTTGTTTACTTTGCCCTGGCGTCAGTGTGTCAATGGCCGTATTTGGGTCCAAATGTTTCCGCATTTGGACTGGCTATGATGAGAAAGGTAACATAAAATATGGAAATGGTTATTTTCTTTCATGGGGCTTGCTTGATTGGCGCAGTTAATCCGTGGCTTTTGCGCTACGATTCGTATATTAGGTTCCCTGATAATATTACTTCACGCTTGTGTTCCCCGAAGGAGTAGGCGAGGATGTATTTATAACACACCTAAATTTTGCCAGTTATGTACACAAAACCAATTATATTCATCATCTGCCTAGCCTTTTCCCAACTATATTGCGGTCGGCTTCCAGTCTAATTGGATTCAGCTGAGTACCAATGTTTTACATCGAGCGACTGCCTATCTGACCTCCACAACCCAGTAACTGGGTAACACGGTACCCCTTGGCAAGACTGGTGTCAGATCTCAAGCTTCTGACTACTCGTAACGACTGTCAAAGATCTTTAAATGTCATCCGGGACCAACGGTAAGCCGTTGCTTTCTGAGGCACGGAGAAAACTCTGTATGTTGAAATGGTCACCACAAAACCAATTATATTATAATCTACAAATGACTTACTGATCAAATATATACAATGACTATTACTGCTGCTTTTGGTGATCTGAATACCTACCAAGGGCATCCAAGGCGCAGTGCTTTCTATGAGACAATAACGCATATGCCTGTAATCACACCGCCATTCTTAACGCCTGAATAAAGCGATACTGTTTCGAAGAATACATAGTAAAATGATTAAATATAGGGTGAAATAAACTCTCTCGACGAGTTACTTAACAAACACCTTTGTTACTACCAAATCACGGATGAAATGAGTGTCTAATTACGGAAAATGGAGCCCACTAGTACTACTACTACTACCAAACCATATTGATAAATATTTTCAACAGTTTCGGCGTTATTTATCAGTTAACAACACTAAAGTATCTAACAACCGTCCATCTCTAAGTAGCCGGTATACTTAGAGATGGACGGTTGTTAGATACTTAATAAATAATAACATAATGTAACCAAATATACCTTACCTAGCAAATAAAATACAATTAAGAATACCAGGTTTTTATTTACTGAACTGTACCAACAATATATTATTTGGTAAACCAGGCTCCAGTGGCGTCCTTAGGGGGAGGCGAACAGGCCATTCACCCGGGGCCTCACTCTTACAGGGGCCTTTTTTTTTTGTTGTCTCCTAAGGAAACTATTATTCGTAACAATAATATAAAATTGGTTATGTATCATCAAAATCACATATCATTGTGATTTTGATGATTTAACCAAATTTATTTGGATGCGAGACGCACGGGACCGGTGGATGCAGTGACAATCGGGGTGAGGCCTGTGCTCAGCAGTGGACGTCTTGCGGCTGAAATAATGATGATGATGGTTCCGTATTTCATAGTAAAGTTTTAATTTAAAAATAATACATTTTATAGTGAATGCAGTGGTGGCCCAGTGGTAAAGGCGGAGACTTACAAATTGTAGATCGTAGGTTCGAACCCATGCAAGCGATTTACTTTGGGTAAATTATTTTATCACCACTACTCTCAAAACGGTGAAGGAAAACATCGTGTGATGAAACCGGCATGTCCTAGAACCAAACATTCGACGTCTTGTGACATCCACCAATCCGCACTGGGCCCGCGTGGTGGATTACAGCCCATTCCCTCTCACAGAAAAGAGGTCTGCGTCACACCTGTGGGAACATTAAAAGGCTGATGATGAAATGATGCCAAGTTAAGCATACCTCGTTTATCATCACTTCATCACATACATTGCAAAAAGGACAAGAGCCTCGCAAATATCTGCCACCCTCCCCGTGCCTCGCAGCGGTTAATGCCGCCCCTGCCAGACGTATCGAAACGATACGGCTTCTTTAATCTAATAACTTCGGAAACAATACCTACCTACAAATTTAATATAATTTCGAAGGCCTTGGGACTTGAAATAAAATATAATAATGCTGCAGAACTCAGCATTATGAATAATTTATCTTTGAAATACCTGACTTTTGTATTTTATTTTATTTTATTTATTTGGGACAAAAAACAGTTATACAGTACAGCATATACAAAAAGTAGTTATATTATAGTCGAAAAAACGTATAACCCACACTATTGTCCACGAAGTGACATCTGAGTATGATAGCGAACGCATGTCAAATGAGAAAAATAATAAGATAGTAATATTTAGCAGAAAAGCACTGCATACACGAATCGAGGGAAGCGGATGACAAGAGCGATCTTATGGGCAATTTGCAAGAAATTGAGAAACCGTTCTTTTAAATTTAGATAGCGATAGCGCGAAAATGTCAAAATCAGTAAATTGTGAGTTATATGTTTCTAAAAGTCGGCGGACAGGGGCCCGCACCCCAGCATTCGTTCTACATCGCGCAGTGTAGAATAGTCGAGGTGCGCGCACCTCCCGTCGAATAACAGTTCTTGGCACTACGTAACACAGTCTATTTGACAGCTCAGTACAATTGTATTTGTTATTGCATATAGCGTATAGCATCACAACCATGATCAACGAACGTCTGGAATCCAAGCTCAATACTTCGTAATGTTTTAGCAAATCTGCATAGGGAATCCTAGTACGAAAGCATTTGAAGTGCGTGGCACGAAGAAATTTTTTCTGAACCATTTCTATTGCTTGCTTATATTTATCATAATACGGGCACCAGATAGGTACCGCGTATTCCAATTGTGAACGGACTAGTGTTTTATACAAGCTCAGAAAAGTAGAAGGCTTTTTGAAGTCTTTACAAGACCGCATGACGAAACCATACATCTGAAAGGCTTTGTTAATTATGTTGTAGATATGGGTGTCTAAGTGTAATTTACAATCAAGTAGTACGCCAAGATCACGTGTGCACTCAGTTTTTTTCAATTGTATATCGTTCAAGGTATAAGGGAAGTTAATAGTGTTTTTATTTTTGGTAAAAGAAATGAAGTGACATTTTGGAAGACTAAGATGAAGTTTATTGACCAGACAGTATCGTGAAAGCCTGCATAAGTCTTCTTGCAGTAGCAAACAGTCCCGAGAGTTCGCACAAGCCTTATAGATTTTAATGTCATCGGCGTACATTAGAAATTCAGAGTTGACTATGCAGGCTTTTATGTCGTTTATAAACAAGATAAAAAGCAATGGGCCTATGACAGATCCCTGAGGCACACCTGATTCGACGACCACATAATCAGACTCGAATCCATTAATAACAACCTTTTGAGTTCTTTTAAATATATATGAAGCAAACCATCTGAGTAAATTGCCTCTTATGCCATTGAAAGCAATTTTATCGAGAAGTAATTTATGATCCACCTTGTCAAAAGCTTTCCGAAAATCAGTGTACACAGCATCAACCTGCATGCGCATGTCCATGTTTTCAAATAAAAATTAAGTGAAAATAATTAAGTTTGTGGTGCTCGGGTATAATTAGGTGATTTAAATGTGGAAATAAGTGGCTGTGCACTAGACCCTCAAAGAGCTTAGACAAGGTGGATAAGATAGATATGGGTCGATAGTTCTCAACGTTACCTTTGTCACCACTTTTGTGAATGGGCGTAATGAAGGCCCTCTTCCAAACACAAGGGAAAATCCCTTCCCTGAGACATTTACTAAATATTATGTGTAACGGGACACAGGCTTGTGCAGTGTTCTTAAAGAAAGAAGGGGGCAGGCCATCCGGGCCAGCTCCTTTAGTTAAGTCTAATGAAGTGAGTGCCTTAAGTATGACACTCTTTTCGAGGTAAATATCCGGAATGCATACAGAATTCTCGTCAAGGGTTTCTGGCGGTGTCCAGGTTTTAGGGTCGAAAGTTGAGGACTCGTATACCGAGTTGAAGAAGGCAGAAAACAGTGAACATATTTCCGCGGGGCATTTAGATGATTTATTTTTATACTGCATGTTAGCTGGGATTCCAGAACCTTGCTTTCGCTTAGAGATGTACGTCCAGAAGTGTTTGACATTAATAGGTATGCTTTCTTCAATAGTTTGCATATACTTATTGTAACACTGTTCACAAAGTAGTTTGAACCGTTTACGCTGGATAGAGAACTTTTCACAATCGGATAAGTTACGCAGTTTTTTCCATCTTATCCACGCGCGTTCTTTATTTTTGTAAGTTTTAATTAGGGAAGCGCTAAACCAAACGGGAAAGGAGGTTGATTTTTGACGTGACAATGGAACATGTAGTCTGACAATTCCGTATATATAGTCATAAAAAGCATCTACGGCCTGTTCACTGGATAGATTAAGAAACAATTCGTCCCAGTTCAACTTATTTAGTTCTACATTAATTTCTTGGTAACTAGCTTTAAAGAAATTGTATTTTATTATTGAATGACGCTTCATGGGTGTGAGTGGTGTCATAAGGGAAGTTAATACAGAAAACGGAGGGTGGTGGTTGTTAGGCTGCAGCAGTAAAATGTCGGACTGTATCTGACATTCAGTGTTGCTAATGAATAAGTCCAGAACACGACCCAAATTATTTTTTAATGTATTGTATTGTATTGAGAAGCATTTGTAATAGCCATCAAATCCAATAAAGATCGACTTACATTATTTTGTGACTGAGTACACACATGACTTGCACTGCCTGACCATTCAATGTCGGGCAGATTATAATCACCGGCTATATAAAATGTTTCATTATAGCCGTAAGAATATTTTCTAATGTGGATATATGTGACAAGTAAACATCATCTTGTGTGCGTGGAGGTATATAGGCAGCGCTAATGACGTGGTGAGTGTTGGAGTGCGACGCAGGCACTTGGATCATAACGTGCTCGATGCCAGTGGGAGAGGGACACGTTAATAGCCTCACTGGCCGAAGCCCGCGCAGTACGGCTATCAGAACACCCCCGCCCTCGCGTTTGTTTGTAGCAATGCGGTTACGATCGTCTCTAAAAACTAAGTAGCGGTCATCAATGAATTCTTTGTCCATTATATTAGGTGTTAGCCATGTCTCAGATAATATGATCACGTCAAACGATAAGGAAAGAATGTTGGTATAAAGTGTGTGCAATTTAGTGCGGATCCCTCTACAGTTTTGATAAAAGAATGATAAATTGTTGTTACTAAGCATTGTAAAAAAGGAGAGGAAAATATATATAAAAAGTAAAACAATTATTTTTATATTCGGGTATATTTAAAAACTTGGATTCTTTTCGTAGTGGGTAGCGGTATGAAGTTGAATTACATAAAAGTACATGGTTACGAGTACCAACAACAACTAATGAGCGAGTTTTAAATAACAAGTTCTGTAGGCATATTACTGATATGTGTGGCATACAATATAGGGCAGTATCGTTTATGTACGTATTTGAAAAACAGAGGCGAGAAACATAACAAAACAATGATATAAAACCGATCTTCGAGACTATAACAATTATGACATACGGAAGAGTATTATTATATATAAACATTTCTTTACAATATATCTGTGTAAGCCTTTGTTTAAAATCGATATCTATGTAAAAATAACAAAAAACTAAGCTATATATTCTGACGATTACACTGTGCAATCTTGCTGACTTCGTTTTGACAGCGTACAGCAAATGTTTTAGAACCATCGGTAGCTTTAACAAGTACAGTAGCGTTGCTAATCCAGACATACTTGACGTTATGTTTCCTAGCCATCTCACGACATGTACGAAATAAGTTTTTGTTATGAAGTGTGAGATGCTCGTTTATATACATTTTACAGGGGGTACCTGACATACCGATTAGGTCAGACGTAACATTATTAGACATACGATAGGCGCTTAAAACATTATCGCGAAGGGTGCGCGAGGCTAATTTCACGATTATGTTCTTAGGTTTGTTACTTTCCTGAGTACGTGCATGTGGGACACGGTGAACGGCTAGTACATCTAGACGGGGAATGGGGCACTTTATGGTAGCACCAATCTTTTTGACGAGCCCAAGGATGTCTTCATCACGTTTCTCAGGCAGGTTGCATATCTCAATGTTATTGAGTCGGGCAAGCTGTTCCATCGACTCAATTTTTAGTTCCAGTCCGGATAGTTTGTCATTCATGTCGCTATCCAATGACCGAGATGGCAGCTGTAGATCTTCGACTTTTCTCTCGAGGTTGGTTAAGCAAGTTTTGTAGGCTTGATTTTCCTTCTTCAAACTATCCATCTGCTGTCTCATCTCCTCAAACTTGCTGCTCATGAAATCCACCGAATCCCGAATCCCCTGGTTAATGGTCTGTATTGAGGAATTTTGTGTTTTCAGGACCTTGATTTCAACAACAAGTGTCTCCAGCGCCGAGGTTTGTTGCTCCATCAGTTTCTGCATATGCTCCTCTTGGTCTTGCTTCCAGGATTTTAGCATGGATTTTAGCTCCAGATTATGTTCCACAAGCATCTTATTAGGTGAAAGGTCACAACGAGGTCGTTTATGACGTGTCTGGATGTTTATGTTGGCGTCATTGCCCAGAGCTTTTGGAATATCTGAATCAGACATTGATAAGTCGCTCATCAGGCTATTATTCTTGGTTCCCGTTGCTGGAGGTGCACGTTGCATTGCGATGCTGATGAGTACTTATGTTTGAGATGATAATTATGTGGTATTGAAAAGAGCACACCGGGGCACGGTTGCACACATGCACACTCGCAGTTGTATCGGTGAGTTGACAAGAAACGGCAAGTCACGATATAGAGATAGAAGCAGGATAGCAATTATGACTACCGTACTATTTACGCGGAGGTGAAGGCGGGCTCGCGGTCACTCGCGCGCACACTTGTTGACTCGCGGGGCTCAAGCCGATGCAAAGAGAAATTATGTAAACACTATGAGCTTTGACTGACCACAAGGATTATAGTTCCGGGTATAGTATTTATTTTAAGGCAACAACAATTTATAAGTTTAACACACGTCCGCTCTCAAAGAGGGCACGAAGCCGAATGAACGTTTAACGAATGAAAATTTGTAGTTTTATTGATGTTTTTTTATCTCGGCCTCTTTTTAGTTTGTTTCGTGTATTGTTGTATGATTGTACTCATATAATAAATTTTAAAAATAGTCTATAAGAAAATATAACAAAGCCCGAATTATGAATTTAGTTTATTCTGTTTTTGTATTGTTTTTTATTAAACTTCTTTTGATGTCTTCATGGTTTTATCGTTAAATTTCTCACAACATATTATTAGTCATTAATATTTAGTATGAGCTCTGTAGTGTGTCAGCTATAAATAATATACAAACTCTCTGGCTATAAAGTTCACTTCACTTCACTTCTTGTTTGAATGGCACCAGATGTGTATGGCTATAAAGCATAGACCTAATAAATAGTATGGACTCGAAATACCTACAAAATAAAACGTGCCTACCTAAACCTTAAAATGGCACATAAAATGGCTGCCGATGCTAATCACGGAACACACACACAATAGTAATACAAAAAGTAAACAACCAGTTGACAGCAGGACTACCACGAACACATCTACAAATTTCGGCAACTAATATGGCGAATATGGCACGTATTGACAGCTGTCACTACGTCATAACAAAATGTTGCCTTATTGAGCAACAACTGAAATATTGTTGTCTCTTTTGTCAAATACGACTACTACATTAGAAGAAATGAGACAAAATAATGTTTCACATTCTGTATCGTATTTCACTCATATTTGTATAAGCTAATGTATGTATAGAATAATAGGGCGCCTCCATGTTTTTCCTAGCTCAATGCTATAAAGCTGTGTCCGAGTCCGTGGCTGACGTTCCCAAGATGAAGTTACAATGACATTGACATTTGACATTGACAGGTGCATTCCGTTTCTAATACAACTTTAGCCCGAAAACATATCAAATTTGGTATTAAAATAGGGTTTGACATTGACACGTTCTTGACTCCAAAAACTCAATTCAGAAACCGGCGCGTACTGGCCATTTCGTCATAAGTATACGGAAAAATCTTATTGCGTCCTGGTGATTTCAGTCCTGGGTTTTCTGGCCATGATTGTCTTCGCTGCAAGTCTTGAGCAGGTAGCATAGATGTAGTTGGCAAGTGTTCACTGGAATCATTCAAAATATAGACCTACCTAAAAATACTTCTAACTTATAACATCCGGAACATAATAGCAAGAGACAAAATGATATTAAAAATGCGAAAGTAGCTCTGTTCGTCTATTAACTTTTCACGCTTAAATCTCTGCAGCGATTTAGATAAAATTTGGTATGGAGATAGTTTGAGACCCTGGGAAGCACATAGGATAGATTTTATCCTGTGAACCAGCTTTACGGAGGAGGACGTGTGTATGGTGAACCAATAATTTCTCAAGTAAGGCTTCCCACACACCTACAATATTATTGCACAATTTGTAAGTATGTGAGTACCATGTTCCTATTTATGAAATGAATGAATTTACCTGTTATTGATAGTAATACTTTATATAGTAGTATTAGTTTGGGTGCATCGTTCTCACGTATGTACATTAATGTATGTATGACAATGTTGTAAAACTCTTTTTTAAGAGTAAATATGGAGTTTCTTGTCCATTTTTCTCCATAACAAGCTACTTTTCCGAATGGACTTTATTGCTGATTACTATTAAAATTATTTTTTTTAGTTTTTTGACGTTCGAAACTGCCGTTTAATGCTCTAATTGAAACAAAGAAGTTTTATTTCTTTGTTTGTGCAATATAATAAAAAGAGGCTATTCGAAGTATTAATGCTACGCCAAAGAAATTGCAAACGCTGGTATTCTATACTCGATATTGATTATCGATTGTAATTTTTTTTTTGGGATTATTGTATGACCGCATTATCACGTGGTCAATCATATTTTAGACTTTTGACAATCATTATTGCTGACAGATAGAATATCAAGAGGCCCTAGTCAATGAAATCGTAGCGATAGCGATTGTGAAAAATTAAAATTTGTATGGGATTGACAAGCGATACTGAAAAATCACGTGATTAATTCCTTACATTTTGACACTTCGACTATCGCCTTCGCTGACATCAAATGCCACTTTTCTAGAGCGAAGAAAAGGAAGTTTTTGCCTATTGCTGCTAAAACTTCCCAAAACCCGATAACAAGCCAAATTCCTTATTCCTCCAATCTAAAACTAAAATATAAAACCTCTTTTTGCGCCACTCGTCCCGCGCTGATCACATCGAGGCTCAGAGATTTTCAGCCATTTTTTTAAGTTGGAAGGGTTAGGTTAGAGGAGGGGCTACCGGCAGCGTGGAACGATTGGCAATTAACAGGTACAATTAGGGTTGGCCTTCATGATTGATTTTTGGCACTTCAACAACCCTGTGAGTGTTGAAATGTCTGAGTTCACTCTTAATATTTTATTTTTATTCGTGTGTATTTTTATGCTTAGCTGTGAGGTAGTTTGAGAATCGTTCACCATTCCTATGCCTTATTTACATAACTGAATACATTTTTGGGAACTTTGGTGACATGTAACTCAATTTTTTTGTTGATAACTACATTAGGCATACCATAATCATCATCATTATCATCACCAGCCTTTAAATGTTCCCACTGCTGGGACACAGTCCTCCTGTATGTGAGAGAGGGAAAAGGCCGTGACCCAAACCGCGAGCCCAGTGCGGGTTGTTGCATGTCGTCGAATTTTGGGTCTAGAACAGGTTTCCTCACGATGTTAAGCTTCAGGATTTTGAGAGCAGTGGTGATGAAATAATTTACACAAAGTAAAGCGTGTGCCAGGGTTCGAACGCACGACCTTTTGTTTTTGTTTACGGGGGGAAACCTTCAAAAGGCGCCTGAACTTTTGGGGAAAGACCAGTGAGTGTGATTTTTTTAACTCACTAAAACCACCCCGGTGATCCCCTTCAGCACTTGGAAGGGGTTTTCTCTTAAAAGACCACTCCGGCACACCCTCTGTGCAACGCCTGTTAGGGCACGTCCCTGGGGAGACTGAGAGGGGTATCTCCTGAGATGCGCTGTGCACGGCAGCACGTGATCACTGTGCCACCGTCTTACATGGAGTCACTTGGTGGGCGGTCAGAGTCCCCAGTCTGAGCGCCCGCGATCCCGGAGTACCGCCTGGCCATAATGCAGGCGGGGTTTCGGCGTTTTAGATGGTTGCCTCCCCGATGCCTTCTTCTTCATAATATTTCAAAAATGTCAATACTGAACCCACTTTCTATTAGAGAAGTTAAACACATTAATCAACTTCACCCTGTCAGCACTTCAACCTAAAGATAGGGAAGTAATCAGTTACCTATGATCGCCGGCTAACTATTTTATTTACTTTTTTGTGTATATCGTGTATGTGTATGTATTTGTAGTTTGTATGTATATCTTTGTATTTGAATAAATATTACCTATCGTGATTTATTCTCAATATTGCACCTACCACTATTTGTCTCTGCATCACCCAAAGGTCGACTGGTAGACAATGCCTAGGGCTTTGAGTCCGCCTCTGTACGTTTTTGTGCATGAAGTATTAAATAAATAAACTAATAACTAAAGCCCTTTTTTAAGTGCCTTTGGTCTGATAAAGTTCTGATTTGTGCTCCACTTTGCTAGTATTTTAACCTATTAATGATTGCGAAGTTTCCTATACCATCTATTTCGAAGTTTAAGTGTAGAACTAGCTCGTAAGTGCTAGACCACGGATACAATAACACGGTTCGTTCAATTGACTCTCAAAACCCGCTGTAACGAGGTGCTTGGGTTCTGGTTTCACAGGTGCTAGCTATGATTTTTATTTATCAAAAATAACTAACTCATTATTTTTCTAGTTGCTGCTACCTAATCCAGACACCAACGTAGTTAAATTTTAATAGCGGGAAACCAATATTGCTATTGCGAGAATCCGCTAGATTCGAGACTCACAGGATGATAGAACTGGTCGATGTGGCGACAAGCCCATGTCCACTGTGGACTTCTTTCTGCTGAAAGATGATGATAGATATATCTATCAATACTTACTTAGTTTTAGGTACCAAACTTTACCTAGATTGGTGCAAAGGTTAGCATCATCTAGTCCGTTCCATCATCGGACTACAAGACGAACGGCGATGTGTCATCAGTATATGGTGGACATCCCACCCGTACGCACAAAGCGTTTTGGGAACAGGTACTTTTATTTTGCGTACAGCTAAGAAGTGGCATTCCCTGTCGGAGTCTGTATTTCCTGATAGCTACAACAGTGAATAGGTTACTTCTAGACAAGCGTTCCCCATCGTCGACCACATCATCGCTTACCATCAGGTGAGATAGCAGTCAGACGCGAGCCTATCGCATGAAAAAAAATAAAAAAGTTACACCATTAAAACTTGTCAAATCACAAAATTCATATCCTCGTGTCTAGTTATCTATTTGTACTAGTAAGTCAAAATACGTACAGTACAACTATTTTCTTAATGTCCCTTGGCAATCATCGCATTTCCGAATACAAACGAATGCTATTTCCATGCCCATCAATTATTAGATTTATCGTGTATAATAATTTGAATTCAGAACTAAGTACTTTATTGTTGTTTTGTTTTTATTTCCGTGTGAAGTATATAGAGCTCTAAAAATAGCAGGTTTAGCAGCTTTCCTCCCATTTTTAAAATAAATTACATTATGTTAAAAGAGTATTAACAACTCTATATACTTCCAAGTTGACTGAGAGCGTCCGGTCTGCACCAAGTACAACTGATAGAAATCCGACGACTGACGAAACACGAAGTTTGCCGAGGGACATTAAGAAAATATTTGTACTGTACAGTCTTGTCAGAATAGACATTCGGTTTGCATTCATTCGCATAGAGCTGTTAATTGGTAGAGGTCTTCGGCACACTATAAAGAATGAAATATCAAAACTCTACATTGATCCCAAATCTGCTAAAAAGGACAAATGTCAAAACCCCGGATTTTACAAACCTATCCCTTATTTGCCGTCTATTTTGACAGGATGAGGAGGGTCAGTAAAGGGACATACATCCATGCAATTATTGAAATTCACTAAATCCATGGTCCTCTTGTTCTAGGCTGACAGAAACTATACTTCATAAAAGATAGCTTGATCTCTGAGACAGCTGTCAGTATCAACAGGCTAACAATGACGTTTACGTCAGTTTGACATATTATGTCGCAGAGATCAAGCTATCTTATATGAGGTATAGTTACCCAAACCACACGTGCCAAACATAACATTCCTACAGCCAATTTACCAAGGTTTTCGTTAGCCCTCTCAATTAATCGTAAAGATTGGGACGGGGCTGCTAGAGGGGCTGGAGTGGCTCGAGAAGGCTCGAGGGGGCTTGAGGGTGCTCGTGGCGGTCTGAACCTCTCGTAACGTAAGGATAATCTGCCGTTGCATCTTTAGTTTATAGGTTCCTGTGATGAGTGGTGACTGAATTGGATAATGGGTAAACAGTGAGATGAAAACGTTTGTGGCGGACAGACAGATGGATACATCGAGTGATTTAACATGGGGTCCGTTTTTCTTTACGACGTTTGGATCCCTGAAAGCGAATAAAATCACAAAACCATGCGAAATGCAATGTTAGCTTTAGGCGTCATCCTAATACAAAGCGATCCTCGCGCAAACACGCGACCGTCGCGTTCATTTGTTTTCATAATCGAAAAGCGCCCTCTGTAGACGCGACGACACGTTCGTGTTTGCTACACAAATAAACGTGACGGTTGCGAGATCGCGTTGTATTAAGACGACGCCTTATGCTTTAACGTTTAGTTGACTGATTATTATATCATCAACCTACTGTTTAGGTTTCCGTACCCAAAGGGTAAAAACGGGACCCTATTACTAAGGCTCCGCTGTCCGTCTGTCTGTCTGTCACCAGGCTGTATCTCATGAACTGTGATAGCTAGACAGTTGAAAATTTCACAGATGATGTATTTCTGTTGCCGCTATAATAAAAAATAGAATAAAATAACAACAACTCCCATACAACAAACGTAATTTTTTGCCTTTTTTTGCGATAATGGTACGGAACCTTCATGTGCGAGTCCGACTCGCACTTGGCCGGTTTTTCTTAATTTCATGTCGTAGCTATCGGGCCTACCTTCTTCATTGCTGTGGCTCGGTCGAACCGTCATGGCCAGTCGAAAGCACGACCCGCGCTCAATTCAAATTAGCGCGTGTAATTCGACCAGACAGTGAATTCGCCTGTTCCTCGCCAAGAAGTCCTTTTTCTTCACTGCAAGTCGTAGCCGACAGTCTTCTCTCGGCCATCTATCATCTACCCAAAGTGCATTCATTAAACCTTAGTGCAAGCGAGTCTCCATTCATTTTGATTCACAGTCGCTTACAAATCCTTTTCGTTCGAAACCACATTACCACATATCTGCGTAGCGTTTTTTTCGAATTAGGTATATTTAAACACATACGCTATAATTTATAAAGATATTGGGATAAGTACAAATACCTCGTGGGTGGAGCCGCGGGCGGTAGCTAGTTTAAAATAATTATATCTTTAAAAAGTTTTTACAAATAAGATTGAATTATAACAGAGTAAAATTGTTTGTTGATACCAGGTAAAAGTACTAAACTGATTACAATGTTTGATAAAAGCTACACTTCCGGTCTGTTGAGTGTTGTTGCTTTTCAACCCGGCAAAAGAAATTATTATAAAAACAAAAACAGCTGACTGCCAAAAAATAATTAATTGAAAAGAGAAAAACAAATAGTAGGTATAAAACAAATTATTATGAAAATAAAACCCGAGTGCTGAAAAATTATTAACTGAAAAGAGAAAAACAAGTACTAGGTATAATGTATACATTAAAATATATTATGAGGTGCTGCCAGCGGTGACAAACGAAGTTTTGGTCGGTTTATCTACAAATTTTGTTTGTCCCCGCCTACAGCAGCTCAGAATAGTTAATGTATAAATTATACCTATTACTTGTTTTTCTATTGTTCATTTAATTATTTTTAGCAGTCGGGTTTTTGTTTTTATAATAATTAATTTTATTTCAGAATTTTTAGTTTTATTATTAATGAACGAGTTCTCCAAATAAGTTATATGGTAAAAGATTATTTATTTTGCTATTTAAGTTACCTACGCTTATTTTGCATTTGTGCCAAAATTGTTACATAAAAGTGTTACGGATATATTTTTGGAATGTCTATTCAGTAGCTTTCATTTGATACACATATTGTTATAACAACAAAAAAAAACAATATGACCCCCATTTGTTGGGGGGGTGCCTTAATTTAAATTATTTAGCCTATGTCGCTCCCACAACTGAGACGAATCCAACGACACTTCATACGTCACAATCCGTCAAGCCGCTTGGGCTTTAGAGCGTGATATAGAAATGGACATACATACATACCCTCCTGCAGTCGGGTAAAAATGCTCGTCCCCTCTGAAATAGACCAGAGGGTCATAGGCTACTTTTTCTGAAAATTCAGCTCCTGAATAGGTCTTGGGACTAAATAAACAAAGCATTTTTATTTCTAAGTCACTATCTTCTAAGACCTAGATTAATAAGAATTTCACACCGAGTTGTGTTAAGAAGTAAGACTTGCACAAATGTACAAAGAAAATTAGATGTTTTGAACATCCATGTATGTCATAACTTGTGGTGGCATTTCTAAGCTGGTGTCCACATAGACTTACTTGACTTTAGTTTTAAAAGGCGAAGGCAAAGGTATGTCACTGATTTGTGTCAAATATTAACCACCAATAACCTGATAGCTACAACCTGGGCGACTTTAAGTCAGGAGTGAACAGGTTTCTTCTAGGTAAGCGTGCTACATCGTCGACCACATAAAAAAAAAAAAAAAAAAAAAAAAAAAAGCTGTTTCAATTAAAATACAGTTTATACAATTCTTAACTTAATCTTAAACAAAAATAGAAAAGATTTTACAGTTAAGGAGTTGCTATTTGCTTACAATTCATTAAATGTCGCTTGAATATGTTATAGGTCTGCCTTTTATTTTTGTTTTCCAGTTTACAAACTATGTGTTTTGGCAACTTGTTTAGTATTCGGGCGAGACTGACATTCCATACTCTCTCACCATAATCGTTATGACATTTTGGTATTTCAAAGGTCGGGAGGTAGTCTAGTTTACGTAATGTGATTAATCTTTTTGCCCTATTCAATTTACACATGTCACTACTGTACTGAGTTACAATTGCTAAATCTCTCTTATCAAATATACTCAAAACCTTACAATAATGAAACAAGTTGTGGTAATTATCTTTGCTCATGAATTTGACTTTTAAAGAAAAAAAACATCATCTTACCATCAGATGAGATACTGATCAAGCGCAAGCCTATAACTAATAATTAGAAAAATACCTCTAGACAAGTGCCATGCTATCAAGGAAAGCGTTGCGATACCGATTGAAATAATGTAAAAATGTTTAGAATTGTCAAACACTATCGACATGTCACGTGATCAATCCCTTACATTTTGGCATTTCGACCATCGCCATAGCAGACATGAAATGACACTTGTCTATATTATATTTGAAATAACATTAGAAAATTCTACAACTCTTTTTTAAAGTCCGTTCAACCGATTTTGAGTTCTATCCCGTAAATATGAGGATAACAAAAACCTGTTATCAAAACTAACTGCTTACTACAAGCTGCCTTTTGTCATATCACTAACGCAATAGAAGTCAAAATCCGTTGAACGGGCTATAAAATGGGATTATTTAAATGTCTAATGTTATCTCAAATGGAGTATAGAGTTCAGTTGTTTAGCTACAGTGAGAAAATACTTACAGTAACTTCGTTTGCTGGTTCCACAGTGAAATGCAGGCTTTTGCATATATTTAGTAATACTAGAACCGCTATGCTAGCCATAAATTGGCGTTGGTGTACAAACGACGAAAGGCATTAACATTAAGCGCACGTTACCAAACATATAAAAATAAACAAATTGTAGATTATTGCTAATCTACACTATATCTGGCGTCACACAAAATCCTGCATCGGACAAGCAGAGTTTTGGAAACGATTTGAACAACGACAACAACCGTTGCCAATGGGCAGTTGCCGGACCAGACACAACACCCGTCTGGTTGGAGGATCCTTGCTTTCCAATGGAGGTTTGTGGGACTTTACACCCTGTTCCGCATACCTCTCCTCTATACGCGATCTTCACTTACCTCAAACCTAAAGTTAGTACATACAAGTATCTTGTATACTATAGACGAAAATCCGGAATAATCTTGTCTAAACACCGTGTTCACAGCCTAACCCACTTTTGCATGTCTGTAGCGTAATAGTAGTGCGACTGTGAAAATAGTGGGAGTCCGTCACGTCCCCGTGACGTGGCGACGCCTTCCACATAAATTATGGACCTTTGGCAGTCGAACTGGTGAGAATATCGTCGCGTGGAGGCTTTGAAGCTTTTTTAAAGTAGTGCTTGAGATAGTTCATCGTTTTTTAGAAGGCAAGAACTAGTTAATAAAATTAAATCCTTCTGTAAACGCCTTCAAGGCTGGCTCGTTACTTCATTCACCTCAACGATCGCATTATATTCGGCAAGGTCTAGGTCAAGAGTTGGCTTATTATTAAATTAAAAATATTAGATGCTTATCATCAACATCATCTTAGATCTCTACCCACCGCCGGATAAAGGTTTTTCTTTGATTGTGCAGACATGCTTCTTCGCCAGTCTCATCTATTTTATATCTATACTTATTGCTTATCCATACTTCTATACTTATATTATATATCTATACTTCTATACTAATATTATAAAGAGGAAAGATTTGTATTTTTGTATGTCACGAATAAAGTTAAAAACTACTGATGATTTTAAAAATTCTTTCACCGTTGGGAAGCTACACTATCCCCGAGTGACATAGGCTACTTTTTATCCATGTATTCCCACGTGAACGGGAACTACGCGGGTGAAACCGCGAGGCGTCCGCTAGTTCTCTATAATAACATTGTCGTCTGCCCATGTCAAATTCAAATGCAAATTCAAATTAACCACTGCCGCCAGTAGATCGACCTTCCAAATTTCAGTTTAGAAGCTAAGTGTGTACTGTTTACATAGAATAGAATAGATATATTTTCATCAGCTGGATTTCTTAGCTTCTGACTCCTCGTTTTGCACTCACAAATCAATGTCATTTATTTCTTAACAATATACATTGTGTAGAAAGTAATAAGTAAAATAGAGACAACACCATAAAAAAGTCCGTTTATAAATACTGGTAAATAACAATATCTCAATAATTGACAACAGTTATCCAACAAAAGTAAAAAAATATATATATTAACAATAATCCAAATTCCATTTTAAAATCATTCCAGCAAAATAAAAATAAAATAACGTCGAATATAATATTCAATAATAAAAAAACATCAATAAATTCACATATGTAATAACAAAATAATAACCAAATTCCAAATCATTCAAGTTACAAGTAAAATTTCAAAATTAAAAAAAAACCCCGACCCATTTATCTTGCGAAAACATCCCGATTCAAACAGTAAAACGCCCATAACTTTTGAACGGCTGAGCTGATTTTATTCCAACATAGCTAAGCACATTTTCGACACAATCACCTTTCAAACAAAAAAAACTAAATCAAAATCGGTTCATCCGTTGAAGCGCTATGATGCCACAGACAGACACACATATACACAGATACACAGACACACAGATACACAGACACACAGATACACAGCAACACACGTCAAACTCATAACACCCCTCTTTTTCCGTCGGGGGTTAAAAATAAGAAAAATTAAATGACAAAACTAAAAATTCAATAGTAATTTATAAGGAAATAAATAATAACCCATAAACAAGGAATAAAAAATATATTATAATAATCCAAATGCCATTTTAAAATTCATTCCAGTCAAATTAAAAATAAATATCAATAATGTCACATGAGCATTAACAAAATAATAATCCAAATTCCGAATAATTTAAGTCAAAATACAATAAAAAAAATATATAAGAAAATTCAATGTCAAAAATAAATGTCAATAGTAATATAAACCAACTGCTCTTTCCAGGAAATAAACGAAGCCAATGATACAGTTGTCCAGAGTCCCTAGACTAGACCCTTGTCAAAGTGACAATGTCATAATTTTTGTGATTGTCACAGAGCCTCTGGTATCTAAATGCTGATCAGAAGCTCCAGCCACATGATATTCTGTCAACGAAAGTGTCATCGTTATAGCAATTGCAAAAATGTCAAAATGCATGAGGTTGTCAAGCGCTATCGAAATGTTACGTGATCAATCCCTTTCATTTTGGCATTTCAACCTTTGCCATCGCTGACATTGAATTACACTTGTCTAGAGCCTCAGAGCCTATTTTTAGGGTTCCGTACTCAAAGGGTAAAAACAAGAACCTATTACTAAGACTCCACTGTCCGTCTTTCTGTCTGTCTCTGTCTGTCTGTCATCAGGCTGTATCTCATGAATCGTGGTAGCTAGACAGTTAACATTTTCACAGATGATGTATTTATGTTGCCGCTATAGCAACAAATACTAAAAACAGAATAAAATTAATGTTTAATGGGGCTCCCATACAACAAACATGTTTCTTTTTTTCGATAATAGTAAGGAACTCTTCGTGCACGAGTCCGACTCGCACTTGGGCGGTTTTTTAAAGTCATCCTCTATACTTAGGTACCTACTGTTTATTTAATTAAAGTGTTTTAACGCTGCGCTAACCACACGCTGGTAATAATAAAGACATATTTATGCGCTTATAATTCACGTGTGGTTTGTTTGGTTAGTCAGCCATTAAATATAGTGGAGAGTACAGGTACAAAAGCTTTTAAATGCAGTGTTCATTTAGAGTGCCTTTTTTGGGACAATACCACCGCACTATTCCCAAACCACTGCATCTCCTGAAAGCCAGAATCAACAGTAGCAACCACCAGAAAAGCGCCGAGGCAATGAAGCTCGAAGAAGTCTCGGATAATTAATTTAACTGTCTTGGATCCCGCAACGAAACTAATCAGAAAAAAATAAAGAAGGGCTAGAAAAACAAATCATAATTTACATCTCCCTCCATATCAAGCAGGAGACAGAACAAACAAGGCCAATAGGCACAAAGAGTCGTTTAAAACTGGGATAAGCCCAGTTGCCTAGCACCACGGCATAAAGTAACATTAATATTAATGGGTCCTAACATTGTGAGCTGTTAAATTTGATCCCAATAATAGGTATGGCAAAAACTTGAACGCACGGAAATTTGTTCTAGTTTCCACAAAGAGCAAGGTTTTATTTGTATTTTAAGAGATCAGACTGGATAGGTACACATTGTTTCATCAGACAAACTGGATGTCTCAAAATCGATGATTAGAGAATGTCAACCACCCGCTCCTTACAGGATTTAAACGATCCCCCGGTGGGTTCCCGCATTGTCGAGGCGGAGGGGGCTCATTAACTGTGACTTGCTCACCCACGGTGAAGTGAAGAGGAACCCGAGGAGGCGCCGCTCGTCAATGACGTAGCGGCCAACATGTAGATTGCGGTGCTGCCTGGGCGACATCGCAACTGAGGCGGGCCGCGATGTCGTATGGGGCCTCCCAAACCCATACGATATCGCCGCGCCGCCGCCGACGGAGGCCGCGGCGGGAGAGGAGTGCTAGTATTGCCCTCGGCTTCTGGCCTGGACGGTATCGCCACATCCCCTGCGGCCGAAATATGGTAGAGGCGGTGCGATTGACCTTGACCCGTCACAATGGGACCAAGGATGCCATACACGGGGTCGTCTGGTACCCATGTGCTGATTTGGTCCCTGGGGTGGTCACGGTGCACAGTGTGTTCTGGTGCGCTGGTGATGGGGGTTACCCTCCAGAAGTGGGTCCGGTGACGGCCAGCCACGGCTGGTTCGCGGTGAGTTCCAACACTTGCCCGTGTTCCCACCATAAGTGGAACAGGAGGACACCGTGGAGTTTTAGTGGGTTGGAGTCCCACATAACTGCGCTGTCCCCCCGTGATAGCGCAGTAAGCATGAGCATAACACAATGATAAAAAAAATGATTTAAACGATGCCGATGATAGAGCTGGCCAGAAGCTCTCCCTGGACCGCTGCCTCACAAAGCGACAAAATGTAATTTCGATAGCATGTCATAGAACTTTCGGCAATCGTAATAGCTGAGCATGATACTTTTGCCAAGAGCCTCAGAGTGGCTAAATACTTATCAGATAAAATTACAATAAAAAAATACAATTTAGACGAAAGGAAGAAAAATGTCATTGACAAATTTTGCTCTACACGTTCAACAGTACACCAAGTACTGATCCAAAGATACCACAGTAACAACTCATCATGACACAACGTTTTAGTATATCATAAATATCACAACATGATAGAAGAGGCATAAGGATAAAGAAGTATAATAAAATATAATATAATATCAGATAATGACTCGACTCGAACTTGGCCCGTTTTGCGTCGCATCCATGAAGTGCTGGAGTCATCACATTTATCAGTTCGTGCAGGGATCGCCAACCTTTTACATACGAGGAATATTTTTTTGATAGACTTTTTATTTATCTTCTCTGTATAGTATAAAGCGAAGTCTTTGTCCCCGTCTCATTTCTGTTTCTCCACTAATATCTTCTAAGACTATAAAAAAAACGTAACGGATTTTGATAAGGTTTTCACTAATAGAAAGAGCAACAAACAAAGGTTTTTGTACATAATTTGTCCCGTGCGAAACCAGGGCGGATTTCTCTATTTTTTATTTATTCATAAATACAGTCTTGAGTACAATTTCACTTTAATTTTGTACCAATAAACCTGGATGGGTTTGTGATAAATTGATTACTTATGTTATAAAGAGAAAAATCAGATTATACTTATATGTTTCTAAAATTATTACCTTTTTAATTCAATTATTGATCCGATTATAAAATTGTATCTACTTATAGAAAGCTACAATATCGCTGAGTTACTTTGCATACCAATAAAATGAATGAGAGTGAAGCCGTCGAACCAGATTCTAAATCATCATCATTCTCTTTGTCTTTTCCAATTTTATTTGAATCAATGTTACCGCCTTTTTCAATTACTTTTGATTACATTGTTTTAATTATGTCTTTAAACATTTCTTTTTTATCTTTGAGAAATGCCTACTGCGCTATCACGGGGAGATAGCGCAGTTATGTGGGACTGCAGCCCTTAAAACTCTACGGTATCCACCTGTGCCGCTTATGGCGGGAACACGGGCACGCGTTAGCACTAACTGCGAATCCGCCGCGGCTGTCCTTCACCGGAGCCTCCTCTGGGGAGTACCCCCCATCACCGGCGCACCAGAACACACTGATGAACCCGGCGCCCTTGATCCACTTGTGACGGGTCAAGGTCAATGCAATGGCCCCGCCGCCTACCATAATTTGGCCGCAGGGGAAAGGGAAAACGGCCAACGCTATACCGACACTCCTCCTCCCCTGCGTTCCCACCGTGTCTGCCTTCAGATGGTGGCGAACCCGTCCATGCCGCGGAAGGTAAGGAGAGCGGCGCACCGCAATACCTGCACTCCTCTCCCGCCGCGGCCTCCAATTATCAGCCTCAGGTTATGTTCAGCATTGGACGTGTTTTGGCAGAATGTATTTCGGCAACCTGAATTAATGATGATGATGTCCTTTACTTTAATATAACATCCCAATTAAACAATTGAAAGAAAGATAAAACATTTATTTAGCACAAACTAAAAGACACACAAAATATTATTATACATCAGATAAAATACAAATAAAATAAAAAGTAAAAACTGTAAAGTCTGACGTAAGAAATTAGCAGGAAAGTGTGCCTCACGGCTGCGCCATTAAAGCTCAGTTCAGCAAAAATGCCAAAGAACTAGTGCCTGACGCTGGTTTGCAACTGGACGTGATGATAGAGGTGACAGCTGTAAATCAGTTTTATACTACATGGTGACGTGTGTATGTATACTTAAATAAAATAAATTTGTATCCTCTAAAAATTGTGAGGAATATGGGAATATGTACATAAATAGTGTGAAAATGAGTAGGTAGCATTGCAAGAATAAAAACGACTAATTATGTGGGTAGATAAAAATATCATATAATTGAGAGATTTAGTGCGACCATATCTAATTTCAATGTCATGTCCCACCGGTTCGCCATCCCTGGAGAAGAGAGTAGATATGTTTTATTTCTCCGTACAACGTCTGTCGAGAGAGGATAATGCATTAAATATTATTGCTATCACTACCATTCTGGCCGCAGTCGGGAAATATGTCGTGTCTGCGTCTATTGATGTTGTATTCTGTAGCGGGACGATGACGATTGCAAATCAATTAATCTGATCAAACTTTCCTTAACTAGATTTGGGATCAGCTTCCAGCCTTACCGGATGTCCCAATATATATTTTACGTAGAGCTAATGCAACGTGACGATACCTCTTGGCAAGACTGATTGTCTGACTTTTGGTCTTTTGAATGCACGTAACCACTGTAAAAAAAAAATCAAATGAGAGCCGTGACCAACGGCCTGATCATCCATCCTCGGACCGACCTCGACAAGCGTAGCTTAATATAAAAGATTGACCCCTGCCGCTGTTGTTATTTGGCTACGAGCAAAGATTTTTAATAAACTTTTAAATAATAATACCATGTGGTCTCCTCAATGTCATTCAAACAATTTCAGATCCTGTCCCTTAGGTTCGCCATCCCTGTCGTAGTGGGTAGATATGTTTTATTTGTCCGTACGACGTCTGTCGCGAGAGAGTAGGATAATGCATAAAATATTATTGCTATCGCTACCATTCCAGCTGGAGTCGGGAAATATGGCGTGTCCGCATCTATTGATGTTGTAGTGTGGAGCTGAGCTGAGATTAGCCGACTTATTTTTGTCGATAGGTGTTGTAAGAAGCGATTAAGGTATTGGCTTTCCGACGCTTATATACTTTTTCGTAAAGATCTAGTGACAGTTGTTTTCACAGCAAGTTTGGAGCAGTGCATATGTCATGGACCAATTTATTAATCAGGGCACAAGTTATAATGCCCGGGCGATATAAAAAACGCACAATCAAATTTGGCTACGACATGAATACTGCTTTAAAATTCATTATTAATTATCACTATGTCTGGTCATTATGAATATCGCTACGTAATGGTTGTGTAATTCAATAATTATGGTATATTAGTATTGTTTTTATTTAAAAAATTCGAGTAGCAATAAAAATATGCGAAAAAAATAATTATTTTTCTTTCATATAAGTTTTTTTTTATTCTTCTCAGGAAACCCTTTCATTTGATACCCATATCATGGCAATGCACAAAAAAAAACTAGTCCGCCATCTTGGGCCATCCGCCAAATTAGATTTAGAATGACATCACTTAGCTAACAATGCATTGTCATCCAAACTAAGCGTGTATACATAATTTCATCTTAATCAGTGCAGAATAACTGATTTAAAATTCAGTTGCAAGCTTTGATCCGAACACACTTACATATATACATTGCAAGTTAAATAAAAGCTTGTAAAAACACTTTTTAACTACCCTGCCCGATAAGTGATGGACATTTTTCAAATTACCTGGTCACTATGTATATAACTAATCACTTGGTCCATAACACATAGATACATTTACAACCTTTTCGTTGGTAGGACAGGTTAAGCAGAAACCAACCTAACCTATTCTAACAAGGGTATTTTGGCTTCGTAGTATGAATACCTACCGTAATTAAATCACCTTTGCCCATAGTTAGGATTTACATAGGTTGGGACACTTTACCGACTCGATATTCCACTATTTCGGACGAAGATCCGTCTGCGTGACCTGGCAGTGATTCTGCAGCTTTGGCTTAAGTATATTAAAGAATGGATTATAGTAATGAAAGGTAGGTAGCTAGTAGTTCAACTTTCAACTTAAACAAGTAATAATAGTACATTTCGTGTCGAGCATAAAATGTCGAGATTTAAACACGAGCGATGTAACTAGATAATTTCTCGAAAGCTACATTCCAGTGTTAAAACAAAGTCTTTTCACAACGAAGGATTCTTTTTCCACTGCCTGATGAGCTTACTTAATTAAATGCAAATAAGTTCCAACAACAATTTATAAGAAACGTTCAGACTAAAAACCACAGACTATATACACACAATCAACGCGCGTTTTTTCGAGAGGTTACAGTTTCAGTATAATTTTGCCAGTTACATAATGATATCAAAACTCCATACAAAAGTAATTTCGTAACTGTTATTATGTAATTTTGTTGTTTTTAATTTTTATTTTTATTTGTTTTCTAAATGTTCATATTTCGAAATGGCAATGTGTTACATAATAGACAAGGTAATGGAACTTTTTTATTAAACCCCCGACACATTTTTATTGCATGCCACATAATTTATCTAGTAGCAGACTCACTTCGATCGACAATCTATTGAACACGTAATTATGACACGATCTTGCGAAGACGCCCCGATTCAAACAGTAAAACGCCCATAACTTTTGAACGGCTGAGCCGATTTTCATCAAACATAGAAGAACATTCTCATTAAACTCACTTTTAAAACTAAATCAAAATCGGTTCATTCCTTTAGGAGCTATGATACCACAAACAGATACACAAATGCACTCAAAAATAGGTACACACGGCTAACTTATAACATCCCTCTTTTTCCATCGGGGGTTAAATAGCAGGTCGGTAACCTTTAAGCTTCCAGAATTTCAAGAAAACCATATTAAAACACACATACGAAGTATACCATACTCCGGTTTCGACAACCCCGTACGTTCCTTGCGCCCTTAACCGTTTAACCAGCCACCCCTTCAGCTTCTCATAATTCCCATTTTAATATATTTATAAGGGATCGCTTCAGCCGCAATCTGTTTCCAGAAACTGTAATATTTTTTACTTTATCCCAAGCCTTGCGTGTTTACCAGCATCATGGTGCGTCCCGAAAAAAAGCTGCACGAGTAAAAAAGCTGCGAGTATTTAAGGTTAATTTTCCCTTGTCTCGGCTGTTTTGGTAAGGTTGCCAGTATTGGCCCAGGAATGTACGCTGCGTTATGTTATATAACAGATGCCGATAGGGTATATACTCAAATGTATTGTGTGTATTATTTATTTATGTATGTTTGTTTACTTTGCCCTGGGGTCAGTGTGTCAATGGCCGTATTGGGGTCCAAATGTTTCCGCATTTGGACTGGCTATAATCATAAAGGTAACATAAAATATAGAAATGCTTATTTTATTTCATGGGGCTTGCTTGATTGGCGCAGTTAATCCTTGGATTTTGCGCTACGAGTCGGTATTAGGTTCCCTGATAATATTACTTCACGCTTGTGTTCCCTGAAGGAGTAGGCGAGGATGTATTTATAACACACCTAAATTTTGCCAGTTATGTTACTTGTACACAAAACCAATTATATTCATCATCTGCATAGCCTTTTCCCAACTATATTGGGGTCGGCTTCCAGTCTAACCGGATTCAGCTGAGTACCAGTGTTTTACATCGAGCGACTGCCTATCTGACCTCCACAACCCAGTAACTGGGTAACACGGTACCCCTTGGCAAGACTGGTGTCAGATCTCAAGCTTCTGACTACTCGTAACGACTGTCAAAGATCTTTAAATGTCATCCGGGACCAACGGTAAGCCGTTGCTTTCCGAGGCACGGAGGAAACTCTGTATGTTGAAATGGTCACCACAAAACCAATTATATTATAATCTACAAATGACTTACTGATCAAATATATACAATGACTATTACTGCTGCTTTTGGTGATCTGAATACCTACCAAGGGCATCCAAGGCGCAGTGCTTTCTATGAGACAATAACGCATATGCCTGTAATCACACCGCCATTCTTAACGCCTGAATAAAGCGATACTGTTTCGAAGAATACATAGTAAAATGATTAAATATGGGTTGAAATAAACTCTCTCGACGAGTTACTTAACAAACACCTTTGTTACTACCAAATCACGGAAGAAATGATAGTCTAATTACGGAAAATGGAGCCCACTAGTACTACTACTACTACCAAACCATATTGATAAATATTTTCAACAGTTTCGGCGTTATTTATCAGTTAACAACACTAAAGTACCTAACAACCATCCATCTCTAAGTATACCTGCAATAACATAATGTAACCAAATATACCTTACCTAGCAAATAAAATACAATTAAGAATACCAGGTTTTTATTTACCGAACTGTACCAACAATATATTATTTGGTAAACAAGGCTCCAGTGGCGTCCTTAGGGGGAGGCGAACAGGCCATTCACCCGGGGCCTCACTCTTACAGGGGCCTATTATCCTAAAAGTTTACTTTTGTTTTCGTATCCTAAGGAAACTATTATTCGTAACAATATATAAAGTTGGTTATGTATCATCAAAATCACAATGATATGTGATTTTGAGGATTTAACCAAATTTATTTGGATGCGAGACGCACGGGACCGTGGATGCAGTGACAATCGGGGTGAGGCCTGTGCTCAGCAGTGGACGTCTTTCGGCTGAAATAATGATGATGATGGTTCCGTATTTCATAGTAAAGTATTAATTTAAAAATAATACATTTTATAGTGAATGCAGTGGTGGCCCAGTGGTAAAGGCGGAGACTTACAAATTGTAGGTCGTAGGTTCGAACCCATGCAAACGATTTACTTTGGGTAAATTATTTTATCACCACTACTCTCAAAACGGTGAAGGAAAACATCGTGTGATGAAACCGGCATGTCCTAGAACCAAACATTCGACGACTTGTGACATCCACCAATCCGCACTGGGCCCGCGTGGTGGATTACAGCCCATTCCCTCTCACAGAAAGGAGGTCTGCGTCACACCTGTGGGAACATTAAAAGGCTGATGATGAAATGATGCCAAGTTAAGCATACCTCGTTTATCATCACTTCATCACATACATTGCAAAAATGACAAGAGCCTCGCAAATATCTGCCACCCTCCCCGAGCCTCGCAGCGGTTAATGCCGCCCCTGCCAGACGTACCGAAACGATACGGCTTCTTTAATCTAATAACTTTGGAAACAATACCTACCTACAAATTTAATATAATTTCGAAGGCCTTGGGACTTGAAATAAAATATAATAATGCTGTAGAAATGAGCATTATGAATAATTTATCTTTGAAATACCTGTCTTTTGTAGTTTTTTAAGGTTGACTGGTGTTTTCGACCTCTTTTTAGTTTGATTCGTGTATTGTTACATGATTGTACTCATATAATAAATTTTAAAAGTAGTTTATAAGAAAATATAACAAAGCCCTGCCTTCTGAATAAAGAATTTGTAGTTTAATATTTGTCAAACTCTAGTTTACTCTGTTTTTGTATTGTTTTTGATTAAACTTCTATCGATGCCTTCATGGTTTTATTGTTAAATTTCTCACAACATATTATTAAATTAAATTTGACATTGACAGGTGCGTCCCATTTTTAATACAACTTTAGCCCGAAAACATGTCAAACTTGGTATTAAAATTAGGGTTTGACATTGACACGTTCTTAACTCCAAATACTCAATTCAGAAACTGGCCCGTACATTTCATCATAAGTACACAGAAAAATCAAATTGCGTCCAGGTGATTTAAGTCCTGGGTTTTCTGGCCATGATTGTCTTCGCTGCAAGTCTTGAGCAGGTAGCAAAGATGTAGTTGGCAAGTGTTCACTGCAATCAGTCAAAAGATAAACCTAACTTAAAATGCTTCAAACTTATAACATCCGGAACATAACGACAAGAGACAAAATGATCCACACTTTATATATATAATATAAAAAATGCGAAAGTAACTCGGTCTGTCTGTCTTACCTTTTCACGCTTAAACCTCTGCACCGATTTAGATAAAATTTGGTATGGAGATAGTTTGAGACCCTGGGAAGGACATAGGATAGATTTTATCCTGTGAACCAGCTTTACGGAGGAGGACGTGTGTATGGTGAACCAATAATTTCTCAAGTAAGGCTTCCCACACACCTACAATATTATTGCACAATTTGTAAGTATGTGAGAACCATGTTCCTATTTATGAAATGAATGATATAATCTTTTTTTTAGTTTCTTACGACTTATTGTCGGGCCTACGACGACGGTCCCCCATTTAAGTACTAATGCTGTAACATGGAAATATTATAAGACCAAACCATTTTTTGAAAGAGTAACCATAATTTACCTTTATTTGATTATTGTATGACCGCATTATCACGTGTTCAATCATATTTTGGAGTTTTGACAAACATTACCGCTGACAGATAGAATATCAAGAGGCCCTAGACGATGAAAACGTAGCGATAGCGATTGTAAAAAAGGAAAATTTGTATTGGATTGACAAGCGATATCGAAAAACCACGTGATCAATGCCTTACATTTTGACACTTCGACTATCGCCTTCGCTGACATCGAATGCCATGCTTAACCTATTGCTGCAAAAACTTTCCAAAAACCCGATAACAAGCCAAATTCCTTATTCCTCCAACCTAACACTAAAATATAAAACCTCTTTTTGCGCCATTCGTCCCGCGCTAATCACATCGAGGCTCAGAGATTTTCAGCCATATTTTTATGTTGGCCCCTCCTCTACCGGCAGCGTGGAACGATTGGCAATTAACAGGTACAATTAGGGTTGGCCTTCATGATTGATTTTTGGCGCTTCAACAACCCTGTGAGTGTTGAAATGTCTGTGTTCACTCTTAATATTTTATTTTTATTCGTGTGTATTTTTATGCTTAGCTGTGAGGTAGTTTGAGAATCGGTCACCATTTCTGTGGCTTATTTACATAACTGAATAAATTTTTGGGAACTTTGGTGACATGTAACTCAATTTTTTTTCATGATAACTACATTAGGCACACCATCATCATCATCATCATCAGCCTTTAAATGTTCCCACTGCTGGGACCAGGCCTCTCCCTGTAAGAGAGGGAAAAGGCCGTGATCCAACACGCGGGCCCAGTGCGGGTTATGCTTCGATGTTATGCTCACGATGTTATGCTTCAGAATTTTGAGAGCAGTGGTGATGAAATAATTTACACAAAGTAAAGCGTGTGCCAGGGTTCGAACCCACGACCTTTTTTTTTGTTTACGGGGGGAAACCTTCAAAAGGCGCCTGGACTTTTGGGGAAAGACCAGTGAGTGTGATTTTTACCTCATTAAACCCACCCCGGTGATCCCCTTCAGCACTTGGAAGGGGTTTTCTCTTAAAAGACCACTCACACACACCCTCTGTGCAAAGCCTGTTAGGGCTCGTCCCTGGGGAGACTGAGAGGGGTTCTCCTGAGATGCGCTGTGCACGGCAGCACGTGATCACTGTGCCACCGTCTTACATGTAGTCCCTTGGTGGGCGGTCAGAGTCCCCAGACTGAGCGCCTGCGATCCCGGAGTACCACCTGGCCATAATGCAGGCGGGGTTTCGGCGTTTTAGGTGGTTGCCTCCCCGATGCCTTCTTCTTCATAATATTTCAAAAATGTCAATACTGAACCCACTTTCTATTAGAGAAGTTAAACACATTAATCAACTTCACCCTGTCAGCACTTCAACCTAAAGATAAGGAAGTAATCAGTTACCTATGATCGCCGGCTAACTATTTTACTTACTTTTATGTGTATATCGTGTATGTGTATGTATTTATAGTTTGTATGTATATCTTTGTATTTGAATAAATATTACCTATCGTGATTTATTCTCAATATTGCACCTACCACTATTTGTCTCTGCATCACCCAAAGGTCGACTGGTAGACAATGCCTAAGGCTTTAAGTCCGCCTCTGTACGTTTTTGTGCATGAAGTATTAAATAAATAAACTAATAACTAAAGCCCTTTTTTAAGTGCCTTTGGTCTCATAAAGCTCTGATTTGTGCTCCACTTTGCTAGTATTTTAACCTATTAATTATTGCGAAGTTTCCTATACCATCTATTTCGAAGTGTAAGTGTAGAACTAGCTCGTAAGTGCTAGACCATGGATACAATAACACGGTTCGTTCAATTGACTCTCAAAACCCGCTGTAACGAGGTGCTTGGGTTCTGGTTTCACAGGTGCTAGCTATGATTTTTATTTATCGAAAATAACTAACTCATTATTTTTCTAGTTCTTGCTACCGAATCCAGACACCAACGTAGTTAAATTTGAACAGCGTGAAACCAGTATTGCTATTGCGAGAATCCGCTAGATTCGAGACTCACAGGATGATAGAACTAGTCGATGTGGCGACAAGCCCATTTCCACTGTGGACTTCTTTCTGCTGAATGATGATCATAGACCTATCTATCTATCCTTACTTAGTTTTAGGTACCAAACTTTACCTAGATTAGTGCACAGGTGAGCATCATCTAGTCCGTTCCATCATCGGACTACAAGACGAACGGGGATGTGTTATCAGTATATGGTTGACATCCAACCCGTACGCACAAAGCGTTTTGAGAACAGGTACTTTTATTATGCGTATAGCTAAGTAGTGGAATTCGCTGCCGGAGTCTGTTTTTCCTGATAGCTACAACAGTGAATAGGTTACTTCTAGACAAGCGTTCCCCATCGTCGACCACATCATCGCTTACCACCAGGTGAGATAGCGGTCAGACGCGAGCCTACCGCTTTTAAAAAAATAAAAAAGGTACACCATTATAACTTGTCAAATCACAAAATTCAGATCCTCGTGTCTAGTTATCTATTTGTACTAGTAAGTCAAAATATGTACAGTACAACTATTTTCTTAATGTCCCTCAGCAATCAACGCATTTCCGAATACAAACGAATGCTATTTCCATGCCCATCAATTATTAGATTTATCGTGTATAATAATTTGAATTCAGAACTAAGTACTTTATTGTTGTTTTGTTTTTATTTCCGTGTGAAGTATATAGAGCTGTAAAAATAGCAGGTTTAGCAGCTTTCCTCCCATTTTTAAATAAATTACATTATGTTAAAAGAGTATTAACAACTCTATATACTTCCAAGTTGACTGAGAGCGTCCGGTCTGCACTAAGTGCAACTGATAGAAATCCGACGACTGACGAAACACGAAGTTTTCCGAGGGACATTAAGAAAATATTTGTACTGTACAGTCCTGTCACAATAGACATTCGGTTTGCATTCATTCGCATAGACCTGTTAATTGGTAGAGATCTTCGGCACACTATAAAACACTATAAAGAATGAAATATCAATACTCTCCATTGATCCCAAATCTGCTAAAAAGGACAAAGGTCAAAACCCCGGTTTTTACAAACCTATCCCTTATTTGCCGTCTATTTTGACAGGATGAGGAGGGTCAGTAAAGCGACATACATCCATGCAATTATTGAAATTCACTAAATCTATGGTCCTCTTGTTCTAGGCTGACAGAAACTATACTTCATAAAAGATAGCTTGATCTCTGCGACAGCTGTCAGTATCAATACAGTAACAATAGTGCTTGACAGGCTGACAATAACGTATACGTCAGTTTGACATATTATGTCGCAGAGATCAAGCTATCTTTTATGAGGTATAGTTACCCAAACCACACGTGCCAAACATAACATTCCTACAGCCAATTTACCAAGGTTTTCGTTAGCCCTCTCAATTAATCGTAAAGATTGGGGCGGGGCTGCTAGAGGGGCTGGAGTGGCTCGAGAAGGCTCGAGGGGGCTTGAGGGTGCTCGTGGCGGTCTGAACCTCTCGTAACGTAAGGATAATCTGCCGTTGCATCTTTAGTTTATAGGTTCCTGTGATGAGTGGTGACTGAATTGGGTGAATGGGTAAACAGAGAGATGAAAACGTTTGTGGCGGACAGACAGATGGATACATCGAGTGATTTAACATGGGGTCCGTTTTTCCTTACGACGTTTGGATCCCTGAAAGCGAATAAAATCACAAAACCATGCGAAATGCAACGCTAGCTGCGTCGTCCTAATACAATGCGATCCTCGCGCAAACACGCGACCGTCGCGTTCATTTGTTTTCATAATCGAAAAGCGCCCTCTGTAGACGCGACGACACGTTCGTGTTTGTCATACAACGTGACGGTTGCGAGATCGCGTTGTATTCGGACGGCGCCTTAAACTTTAACGCTTAGTTGACTGATTATTATATCACCTACCCATATCTAACCTACCAGCTATTACCTATTTACGCAGTCTATCTAGCTCTTTAATCTTTCGACCATCAAAACATAAAACGTGTCGCGTGCTTGGTGCGATAAGATATTTGTCGTCTAATAAAGACATGTCGTGTAGGGCATGAAAATGTTTGTCTTCTATAGGAGACCGTAGCGATAAAGTCAAAAGGCTTAACAAGTATCAAAGGGAGGCGCATTTGCCCTCTCTCTCTCTATTAATAAACAAAATACTTACTGGTATTCAGTAACTGGGCTATGGAGGTCAGGTCGCTCCAAGTAAAATACTGGGTACTCAGCGCATCTGGTTAGACTGGAAGAGGATTATAACAGAGTTAGGAATAGGCTTACAAATATTCATAGTAGTTAAAAATATAAAAAGCTTTAAAATTTAGATATTTTTTAGATACTCTGACTCCTAAACTAGGTGTATATTACTGTGACAGGAGTCAGTGAAATAAAACAAAAGTAAGAAATAAGGATAACATCAAAGAATTTAAAACATCATTACAATAATAATGCATATAGTTACTCATAACATTCTTATAATTAAGGTGATATATACGCCCCAATGTAACGCAGTACTGGCCGTGCGCCCGCTCGGTGCCAAAATATCAAAATTGAACCTCCTTTTGAACAGTTTTGTTTGCAAAATATTATTTGATTTACATATGCTATGTTAGGTATGAAGTAATTCCAGCCATCAATTTTTCTGTATAAAAATATTTTTAAAAATCCAAGTCGTTTTGGAGGAGTTTCCAAAAGTTGCGAAAAAATATCGTGTTGTTAATATTTTTTTTAAGCAAAACTATTAGTTACACGAAAAAACCTTGTGTTCCAAATTCTGTACATGAATCAATAATAAATATATATTTTTTTCAAACCTTTTAACCTAGCTGTTACTGAGGAGTATGCTTTAGAAAGTTACCGTTTTACGGCACTAAAGCGTATGTAGGCCCTTAATAAGTTAATAATAAAATATAATTAAATAATATGTTTCAGCGTATTCCAAGGTAAGAGTATATGTGTGTGTCATGTGTGAGTGTGTGTGTGTATGTGCGTGTGTGTAAAGTGTGTATCCATAGGTATATTTCATTATTTAGATATCACTATTACCCAGCAGAAGATCCTCAGTGAAATTAAACGTAAGTGTTTAAAGATAATCTGTAAGTACTTTCTTACATTGGGATTTAGAGTACGAAAAGATCTTTATCTTTTTATTTAGGGTGTTATGTAATTTTACGCTTTTAACATAGAACTGTAAGTATTGATTGATTGTATTGTATTGTCATTGTTAGCGCCTAATGTCGATTGTATTTGTAACGTTCTTGCGGGTAGGGAGAGAAACGTGTGATGTTAGGTTGGACTCGACTCCTATCCTCTCCTGCACAGTGCTATCGCAACAGGTGTGAGCGAGACAACCACACACCAGCTAAGTGTTTCTGAGATTGACAGACTTCAAGATCAGGCTGAAAGACATCAAAATCAACAGCTATATATCGGTCTGCGACACCTGCGCGGGTCCCTTTTTAGGGTTCCGTGCCCAAAGGGTAAACACGGGACCCTATTACTAAGACACCGCGGTCCGTCTGTCTGTCTGTCTGTCACCAGGCTTTATCTCATGAACTGTGATAGCTAGACAGTTGAAATTTTCACAGATGATGTATTACTGTTGCCGCTTTAACAAAAAATACTAAACATAGAATAAAATAACAACAACAACAACTCCCATACAGAAAACGTAATTTTTTTCCCGTTTTTGCGATAGTGGTACGGAACCTACGTGCGCGAGTCCGACTCGCACTTGGCCGGTTTTTCTTCATATCGAGTCGTAGCCATCGGGCCTACCTTCTTCATTGTCCGTGAACCGTCGCCGGCCAGTCGAAAGCACAGCGCTCAATTCGAATGCGCGCTTGTAATTCGGCCTAACAGTGAATTCGCCTGTTCCTCGCCAAGAAGTCCCTTTTCTTCACTGCAACCTTAGTGGAAGCGAGTCTCCATTCATTTTGATCCACAGTCGCTTTCCAATCCTTTTCGTTCGAAACCACATTATCACTTATCTACGTAAGGAATAACCAGCGCAATCAGTCATTGAGGTATTTGACTCTATAATACTAAACTGTTGGCTATAATCGAGTTGGTAAAAGATTCACTTACAGCCAAAATGGGTCTGATATTGCTTAGCTAGCCGGATGGCTATTTATTTTAGATTAGCAGATAAGGGTAGTGTTATTTGTAGGATAATCGATAGTAGTAGTATAAATATGCATAGGGAATATAATCGTTGATAGGGGGATCCCTATCAACGATTATATTCCCTTATCTGCTAATCTAAAATAAATAACCCTTCTGTACCCTCTTCAACAGGGCTGCTTTTATTAAGGACCATATACTCGTACTATGGACATAGTTGGGTGAGGATGTTGGAAAAATATCTTGCTATGCTGTGTTTTATGAGAGTTTATATTATACGGTCAGAGAAATTTATTAATTATCAAATTGTAACACAGAGGGATCGTTCTTTCCCCGTGGTCCCTTCCGTAGTCCTTGGAAGGTATCACCGGTAATTTTTTACCCGTGGAATGATGACAAAAAATATCTATTTAGAAGGTACGAGTACATTAGTTAGGTAGCTTAAAAGTAGCTTGAGTAATTCAGTTAGGTAGCTTAAAAGTATTGGACACGTATTTTTATTTGCCACGTAAACAAAAACTTACGATGATGACGACGTTACTCGATATCACAACGCACTGTGCGTTGAAATATCGAGTAACGTCACGGTGTGGTGCACTTTATACTGACAAAGTGAAGTCACAAGCCCGCATACCTGAACTTTGATGCAATTTTTATTTATTTGATAAAGCAAAAAATACGGGTCCAGTGTTATTTGATAATCTCAATGACGGACTAATAGAATTATCATTTTTCTAACCAGGAAACATCGCCATTATATCAGTGATGGCGAGGGTCGAAAATATCAAAATGGCAATTGTAAGAGATTGATCACGTGACATTTCGATGAAGCTGGCACATTCCTTTACATTTTTAACATTTCCACTCTCACTCTTTCGACGCTTTCGTTGATATAATGTCACTTGCCTGGAGCCTCTTATCGTCATAAAGTCACTTCATACAACTGTTAAAGAATGACAGCTGTGATTCGAATTCACGGACAAGTCTTTATCATCAACATCATCATATCAGCCGAAAGACGTCCACTGCTGAACATAGGCCTCCCCCAGCGTCACCACATTAATCGCTCCCGTGCGTCTCGCATCCAGCGGATTCCCGCCACCCTCACCAGTTCATCTGTCCATCTAGTGGGAAATCTTCCAACGCAGCGTCTTCCGGTTCGCGGTTGCCACTCCAGAACTTTTTGGCCGCATCGACCATCTGTTCTGCGAACAATATGCTTCTGGCTATGTCGGTAACCCTGGTTCGCTTGCCGATCTCTACATTTCTGTTTCGATCACGCAAGGAAACGCCATGCATAGCCCGCTCCATTGCCCTTTGGGTGACTGTAAGCTTTCTGATGAGGCCCATTGTGAGCGACCACGTCTTAAGAGTCATAAGTCTTGTGACACTGCGGTAAGTTAGACGAGAAGATACCGCGCAAGCGCAACTTGCCGAACGCTGCCCAACCGAGTCGGATTCGACGGTTGCCCTCAAGACAACTCTTTGTTTCTAAATAATAAATTTTCCTTAGTAGCTGAGATGCATTGAATTCATCAGTATTTTCCCTCGATGTCATACCAAGGTCTTCGATAGCTCTGCTGTGATTTCAACTTTTGCCTCAATCCCAATGGCCCAATGGGTAGGCAGTTATAGTGATTGCAACAACTTAAGTTCGAAGCTCAGTGCTACGCCGTAGCATGAACCTAAAAGGCGGTGTAAATCACAAGCGCGTTATTACCGCAAACCGGCGAAAATAAACTACAAAAAAAACATACAACATATAATAAATACTTGGTCTATTGGTCAAACTATACTTTGGCCTGACAACCTTACAAAATTTGGCAATGAAGTAGAATTTGTCACGTCTTAAAATCAAAATACTCGATTTAGAAACCGCTCCGGCTGGTTGACTTTTTTGACCGACTTCGCAAAAAAGGAGGAGGTTTTCAATTCGACTGTTTTTTTTCAGTTTATTTGTGTTACCTTAGAACTTGTTACTGGGTGAACCGATGTTGATGATTCTTTTTTATTTGACAGCAGGTGCTTGTCATGTGGTCCCATTTAAATTTGATTAAGATCTGATGAAGAACTTCGGAGATATAATACATCAGAACTCTTCAATAAATGACGGCAAATCACTCGGGATAGCTGCAATCGCATGTCTGTTTATTGTTTACATCGATTCATAACATAACATCACACTAGCACGCTCTAAAGGGGTACGCAGGTGTGAACAGTTCACCCTGGTATACTCTAATTCCACCGTTTTTGTTTAATCTTCTTGTTTCTGGGTTAATCTATTCTGGCTTCACTTTGGAGAATTGGTCCGTTATGTACCCACAACTAAAAAGTGAAAATAAAAAAAACTTTTTAACAAAAAATACAACCGAATCCCAAAACAGGAACACCGACTTCCGAAATTGAAGTTATTTTTCATTTTGTTGTGTTTTTATTTGAAAGTCGGTTGTATTGTTTGGTAAAAAGTTTTTTTTTAATGTTGCAAGCGCAGAGCATAGAGTTGTAGGCTTAATTAAATAGGGTAGAAACGATCGACTTTATTAAATTATATATATATATACAATTGAATATGATAAATAATACCTATATACAAATACAAAAGGGAGACAGAAAAGAGCTCATTATGCATCAAAAAAAAAACATAACCAACAACAAACAACAACAATAAAATGAAGTCTGAGATAAATGAGTAGAAACTAAATAAGGGCCGCTAGTTACTTATCAAATGTACTTTTTTGCCGTGAAATAGTTCCATTTTCGATCTACTTCGATGTTCGATCAACTTTTTATCACTCAGGATACGACAATATTTTAATGTAACGATAAAGTGGCAACCCCCCAAATGTCAGTTTAGTCTACGAAATAAAAAATCAGAGTATAGGAACTTTTAAATACTAGGTAACATGGTACTTTTATTGACAACCAAAGTCGGTCTAGCGAGGCTTATTAGGTAGGGCACATACTAAAAGATAATTTCATGGGTTCGCCGTTATCGATATCGAGAGGAGTATCAAATTATATATTGACAACTAGATAAAAAATATACAGAGAAAGATGCGCACGGTTGGCGCAGTGGTTGAGCGATTGACTGCTGCGCTGCGTGTCGTGGGTTCGATTCCCGCATGAAAAAAAGATTGTTATTACCTACAGATAGTTGTGCCGGCTCTGGGTATTGTGTATGTGAGTTTATATGTTTGTAAACGCACCCACGATACAGGAACAAATTCCTAATGTGGGGCAAAGTTTAAAAAAAAAAATAGTGCGCTGCCTCGAATTGTTGTAAGCGCTACTGCTGAGTCTAAGTTCCTGGATTCGAAACTCGGCAGGCATAATACGTAACTTGCAAGAGCAAAACTATAGCGATTTAAGCGCAATAATTGCTCTTCAATACAGAAGATTGAGAGGTTTTTTTTTTAAATAAGTGCATTTGACAAACACCGAGCGATTAGCAAACGATTGTGTAGGACTTACCATACATATACATACGTAATGCCGACTTTTATGACAAACCGTTTGATTGCGCGATGATTGCTGATTGCTGTTTCTTACGTAATAAGCCTGTGGGTAGAGCAAATAATGACTAGACTTTAGCCATACCTACCAGAGACATTGTTGGTGCCCGACAACCCGAACAATAAAATAATGTACCGTTTTTATAAGTGAAAAATGTTGAGGTTCACGAAATAGGCCGATTCAGGCAGTTCCATTTTTTAAATAAAGAACGTCAATAAAAATAAGTGAGTCAATAATATTGACACACTAAAACACAACAGCCATAGTACTTCTCCGAACGTGTTCTTTCAATATAACATTGAAAGGTTCCTTCAGAACCGCGTTTTCTCGTACAAAAATAACTTAGATTTTACTATGATTGGCACGCCCCACATTTCACGTCTACATACCAAATCGACGGTAATTTTTACTATCCCGCAATTCCTCATAGCCAAAGATCCCACCGCTAAATTAATATATTTTTTCATTATTTGTATTTTATTTTATTTTATTTTTTTTTAATGTTACTGTTTTTTACAATATTAAAATACCTGCTAATGCCTATGTATTGTGGCCACATTGTGGCTGACTGAGGGCCATCATCAATTTTTCTTATTTTCTACAGCACTTTTTCCAAATGACGTTGGATTCATTAAAAATTAATGGTATATAGGGTTAATTACAATTTAATTATTGCAACTAGTCATTGCTAGGCAACCCTGCAGTAATGTATTTTACGAGTAACATTAAGATCAATTCATCTCAGTAAAAACTTAACATGTAAAAAAGACAAGTCTCGCAATTTAGGTCTTTTACCTTAAAAAGTTGTGAGATCGAATGTAAAACCAAGTAGGCAAATTTATTCAGTAGGTACCTTAATAATTAGGTAATAACAAAAAATAAGCCTACTTGGTTTTACATAAGTAGTCAACATTGTTATAGTTCATCTAATGTAAAACCAAGTCGGTTAATTTGTGTTTTTGTTAGCGAAGATGATGAATAATTTTACAAATTGTTTATGATATTCAAATACCTAACTCAATTTAGTCTGCTATAATATCGCTAAGGTCTCAATCCTATCGCTTGACTTCGACACACTGCGTGGACTCATAAGTATAGTATAGAAATATTAAAGGTAGGTACCTACCTATGACCACTATTTACCTACCTACCTACCTATCTAGGCAGTATAAGCGACGATAAATTGTATGATCTATAAAAGTAATTTTTTAATCGCATATACTGCATGTCTATTCATATAGAATATTAAATTATGCAGGTGTGGGAAATTGTGGGATGTTTTAGGTTTTCCATGCTTTATAAGCTAAACACTTCTTGTGTTCAAAATTTAAAGCTTTTGGGTCTACTAAAAGTACCTTAGAACTTTGCTGATCGGTGACTTAGACTACAAATTAATAGAATATGCCTAGTTATGTTACATATATATTCATACTTCGAAAATGATAATACGTCTGTGCCTTTGGTTGGTCGACTTGTTCGGAGCACTGCCGTGCCCCCAGATAAATATATGGTTCATCATTTTTGCGATGCTAAGCTAACTTTTACTAAATTGCTGTCTTGTGATGTGCAAACGTCACCGATAAAACTGTAATTTGAAATCGAAATAGTAGTTGTAAAAATATGGAATTTATTTTAGCTGGTGACACGTATTGAGCGACTCATAAAAGTTTGAAATGACAATAGTTTTCAGTGCCGACTAGTTGGATATTGGATGAATAAGCTGAAGTTTTATGAATTTGTTCCTTCTTATTTAATCAGTTTTATTATGATTCACATCATTTTTAAAACGGGAAGAGAAGAAAGAAAGAAACAGTGTTTATTCGCCACAAAAACGACATACAATTCGTAAACGTTCGTTTCTTTCGTTCGTTCGTATTCGTTCGTTCATTCGTTTCGTTTCGTGTATTCGTTCGTTTCGCATTCGTTCGTATTCGTTTTCGTCGTTTCGTTTCGTCGTTCGTTCGTTCATTTCGTTCCTCTCGTTTAGGAGGGCTAATAATAAATAATAACAGCCACAGGTCTCGATCTTCAAGGTTAAGCAAGGCTGGCTGAGGTCGGTCCGTGGATGGCCATCTTAATATAGCTACAAGCTACTGCCAGCGTCTTCGCCCGCTTGAATGTCGAAAATTATCCCGAGGGAACATATCCCCGGGATAGAAAGTATCCTATGTGCTATTCCTGACTATAATCTATCTCTGTGCCAAACTTCATCCAGATCCGTCCAGCCGTTTGAGCGTGAAGAAATAACAAACATACAAACTCACAAACTTTCGCTTTTATAATATTAGTGTGATATATTTTTTTTAACTTTGCCCCACACTACGAATTTCTTCCTGAATCATGGATGCATTTACAAACATTTAAACTTACATACACAAGACACCCATATACGGAACAACAATCTGTAGGCCATACAAATATTTGTTCCGTGCGGGAGTCGAACCCGCGACACGTTTATTAGTGCGATATGATATTCCTCCGTATCTCAGAAAGTACGTTACGGCGTAAGTATGCCCCAATGGCCTTGAGCATCCCGGCGAAGCTAAACTCACACACCGGCACGGCTCACGCAAACATAGCGAGCGCGGACTGCGATCAAAGAATATGCGTGGACGCAGAGATGCGACTAACAGGTTGCATTCTTGCCTACGATTCCGTAAATAAATATTAAGTTTTTACTAGACATTATTTTTATATAAACGGTCGGACAAGTAAAACAAAATAGGTTACATTAAAACTCTACTTACGTACAGCTCCCGTACCATGACGTGTCAAAACTATCATGGTTCTACAGTTTATTTTGAGTATCCCTCGACGGGCAAGCGACCAATGGCGCCCGTGTTATTGTTTTTCTTTAACAAACTTGCTCTGAGCTTGCGGTCTGCTCCTGATGTTTTAAGTTATTATATTCATTTAAAAGTACTAAGTAGGTAATTTAAAATAATTACGTTAAAAAAAACCAATCTGGCATGATATATAATTATAAATAATAATACAGCATAAAGTCATAATTATCTAATTACTTAGGTCGAGTTTCTCACCTCTAAATTATCGCAGAATTAATGAGACAAATTGTCAAGCACGCGTTATCTGCTGAGATTGGCTGTTGAAATTTCATCCAATCGGTAAGAAACTCGGCCTCTTTCAAATTTAACCAAGATCGATTCAGCTTTTGAGAATAAATTCTCACCCCATCCTCAAAACTTTAGAAATGATTTCATTTTAATTATTTGCATAGACTGTAATTACTAACTTACATAAAAACCGACACAGTGCGAGCCGGACTCACGCACTGTGGGTTCTGTATTAACATATTTTAAATAATGGTTCTAATGATAAATAACCCACATGCTTATGTGCATTTTTCTTGGATTCATCATGTGATGTTTTTTTAGATACCATAATTAAAATGATTACCTATAATGTTTCCAGTTTTAGCAAAGTTAGTGATAATAGTTTATTACTCAATGCTCTCTATATAAGGTTACAAATAAAACACAGTTATTCTAAAAATCAGTAAATTTGAATACTCTTGTACAGTTATGTTCTGCTAAAACTTTTTTTTTTACGTTCTTGTTCTTGAAATGTAATACAAAAATATTTAATCATAGTCAGGAATAGCATAAAGAATACTCTTTATCCCGGGAATATGTTCCTCGTGACAATTTTCGAGAGATTTTATGACATTAAAGATATTTTTTAACAATTAACAATAAACATAAAATAATCTTTTGTCATTGCGGATAATGCTCATATGAATTGTTATATTATTGTATTGACCATATCTATGACATTGAACTTAAGATCTATGACATTAACTAATAATTATTTTGCATGCAATTGATACAAATCCTGTATAGCTAAACATGTGGACTTTTGATTAATACCTGACTGTAACAACTTTATACCATGTTTAAGGCAAATAAAGACTTATCTTATCTTATCTTATCTAGTCACAGATAATATAATACTAGCATACATTGTATCTCATCACAAACAAAGAAACCGTGCCACGTAACTAGCGTTTTTCATCTGATTACACCGATTATTTTTTGTAAATCGATCGCGTTCGGTTCCGTTCCACGGCGATAGATAGATCACCATCTAATAATCAATCGATATCGATAGATAAATCAATTAATCAGTATAATCAGTACTGTACGTCGGGGCAGTTTCTTTTTATGGGATGAGACCCCACGTCCTAGTTAAGACTTAAGAATTCAAGAAAATATCGGGTTACCCAGTTACTGGTTTAGTAGGAAATCGCTCTATGTACAATACTGGTACTCAGCTACATCTGTTTAGACTGATAGCTGACCCTATATTTTTTTTACAATGTTAGTATTGTCCATTAAATTGAAATATCAGTATACTGTATTTGATTACAAAATAAAAGAAGGAAAGAAAAATTATTCATTAATTTTTTATTTATTTAAACTCCACTTTTTAGGGTTCCGTACCCAAAGGATAAAAACGGGACCCTATTACTGAGACTCCGCGGTCCGTCTGTCTGTCTGTCTGTCTGTCTATCTGTCACCAAGCTGTATTTCATAAACCGTGATAGCTAGACAGTTGAAATTTTCACAGATGATGTATGTCTGTTGCCGCTATAACAACAAATACTAAAAACATGATACAATTAATATTCAAGGGGGGCTCCCATACAAAAAACGTGATTTTTTTGCCATTTTTTGCGATAATGGTACGGAACCTTGCATTTGATACCCTTATCATGTCACAAAAAATAACTAGTCCGCCATCTTGGACCGTCCGATTGGATTTAGAATGATGTCACTTAATTAACGAATGCACTGTCATCCAAACTACAAGTGTATGCAAAATATCATCTTAATCGGTGGAGGATAAATGCTTTAAAATTTAGTTGCAGGATTTGACCTGAACTCACTTACATACATACATAAATTGCAAGTTAAATAAAAGCTAAAAGCTTGTAACAAGTAAAATTTCAAAATTTGAAAAACCCCCGACACATTTTTATTTCATGCTACATAATTTATCTAGTACATAGTAGATACGCTTCGATCGGCAATCTATTGAACACGTAATTATGACACGATATCTTGCGAAAACACCCCGATTCAAACAGTAAAACGCCCATAACTTTTGAACGGCTGAACCGATATTATATAAACATAGCTAAGAACACTCTCGACAAAATCACCTTTCAAACAAAAAATACTAAATCAAAATCGGTTCATCCGTTTAGGCGCTATGATGTCACAGACAGACACAAAGATACTCAGATACCCCTCTTTTTAACCCCCAACGGAAAAAAGAGGAAGAGAAGGCTGTGTATCTGTGTGTCTGTGTATCTATGTATCTGTATATCTGTGTGTCTGTCTGTGGCATCATAGCGCCTAAACGGATGAACCGATTTTGATTTAGTATTTTTTGTTTGAAAGGTGATTTTGTCGAGAGTGTTCTTATCTTTGTTTGAATAAGATCGGTTGAGCCGTTCAAAAGTTATGGGCGTTTTACTGTTTGAATCGGGATGTTTCGCAAGATAAATGTGTCGGGGGGTTTTTAAATTTTGAAATTTTACTTGTTTCCGTCGGGGCTTATAAAACACACTTTACTACAAAATATTAGGTACGCCCTTGGTAAACAGTCGGCGATCGCATTTTGCTTTCACTGAAAACTTTAGCTGACAAACGCTGTTTTACACCCCTGACAAGCTCTCGTCACCATAAACATCATGTAATGTTGTAGTATTAATTATGCAACATGTTTTTGATGCAAACGCACGGCTCAACAGTGTTTACAACATGTTGATGTTTCGTCAGTGTAAAACAACAGTAAGTCGTGTTTTACGACGCACGTACGAGAGGATATAATATTAATTAAATTGTTTATTTGATGTGGAAAAACAAACATGCGCTAAAAATGTCAGTTGTTGTTTGCGGATTCTGTTATAGAGGAAAGGCTACATGGACTGAATAAAAAAATAAACCAGCTTCTAAAGCAAAATACTACAAAGCGAAAAACAACTTTGTTTTCCGAAGTCAGTGTCTTTGGTACCAATTGTTTTTGGTGTAGAAGTCGGTTATTATTTTATGTTAAAAAGTTTCTTTTTTACTCTTTTTAGTGTTGGTACCTCACATTATAATGACAATCATTTATAGCCAGAGTATATCTCATTTCAATTCCAATAAGCCCAAACACGACTAGGATGCATTGTTTTATTACGGAGTTCCAGTGCCTACCTTCCGGCTTCATCATCAGATCAGTTGGATAGTACCTTTTTATCAGTACCATTTATTTATATGTATTTGCTTCATCATAGTCACTTAACTATTTGATATATCTTATACCCTTGACATCCTTATTAAGGAGTTCCAGTGGCCATCTTTTTCTTCTTCATTAGTTCCACTTCACCAAATTATATTTTCTGAGTGCAAATGCTTGCCATGTCATTGAAAACACCAAAATCGCTATATGTCTGCCTATAATATTTGAGGAGTTCCCTCGATTTACATAGGATCTAATCATCAGATACTGACAAACCAAAATTTCATTAGATACTGACATTTCATCAGATACTGACAAACCAAAAAAAAATACAAAACGAACATAATTATATAAAAATATATATACATACCTATATATATAAACATCCGAATTGAGAACCTCCTCCTATTTGGGAAGTCGGTTAAAAACTAATTATTATGAAATGTTTCGCTAGCTAAACTTCATGTGCTGTAACTTTCTAATCATAGAATTTGAATTTAGAATCTGATAATCTGAGGCCTTAGTGCGAGTTTTTAGTCACGCTCACTCGTGATAACGTAAACGATCTCTTATGTCAAAATGTATACAAAAAAAGTGGTTTCTCCTTACCGACACCAGACGGCGCTTATCCAGAGGCCTTAGTGCGAGATTTTACTCACGCTCACTCGTGATACGTAAACGATCACTTATGTCAAAATGTATACATAAAAGTGGTTTCTCCTTACGTCACCAGACGGCGCTTATCCAGAGGCCTTAGTGCGAGATTTTACTCACGCTCACTCGGGATACGTAAACGATCACTTATGTCAAAATGTGTACAAAAAAGTGGTTTCTCCTTACCGTCACCAGACGGCGCTTATCCAGAGGCCTTAGTGCGAGTTTTACTCACGCTCACTCGTGATACATAAACGATCACTTATGTCAAAATGTATACGAAAAAAGTGGTTTCTCCTTACCGTAACCAGACGGCGCTTATCCAGAGGCCTTAATGCAAGATTTTACTCCCGCTCACTCGTGATACGTAGAAAAGAAGGTAGTTTAAAATAACATTTAAAAAGTTTTTACAAATAAGGTTGAATTATAACAGAGTAAATCTGATCAGGAAAATGATTTCAATCTGTGATAAAAGCTACACTTCCGGTATGCTGAGTGTCCTAGGCTTTAAACCCGGCAAAACAAATTGTTAAAAAACCTGAAAAATACTAATAAAAAAAAAATGTCGGTTATTATATTATCGGTTTTTTTTTATTTGTTTTTTGAAAAAATAATACTCATGTTTTAATATCCCATATTATGCAACAGTTTCATAAACTACTATTAATGTAAACATTATACCTAGTACTTTTTTTTCTGATTTCAGTTAATTACTTTTTAGCACTCGGGTTTTATTTTTTATAATAATTTGTTTTAGCTTTTCTCTTTGCAGTTCATTAATTTTTTACCAGTCGGGTTTTTTGTTTTTGTAATCATTTATTTTATTTCAGTATTTCTAGTTTTATTAACGAACGAGTTCTCCAAATAAGTTATACGGTAAATGATTATTTATTTTGCTATATAAGTTACGCTTATTTTGCATTTGCGCCTAAATAGTGTTACGATAAATATATCTTTGATGTGGTAGATTTAGTAGCTTTCATTTCATACACATATTGTTATCACAAAAAAAAAATATGACCCCCATTTTTAGGGGGTGCCATATTTAAAATTATATAGCATATGTTACTCCCACAATTGAGACGAATCCAACGACACCTCATACCTCATACGTCATCAAAATCCGTCAAGCCGTTTGGGTTGTAGAGCGTGATATAGAAATGTACTTACATCAAGCATACCCTCCCGCAGTCGGGTAAAAATGCACGTCTCCTCTGAATAGACCAGAGAGTCATAGGCTATTCTTTCCTAAAAATATGCATGGTTCAGCTCCTGAATAGGTCTTGGGAGCTAAACTGTGGGGAAAACCTATTAGGACCTAATAAACAAAGCATTTTTATTTCCAAGTCACTACCTTCTAAGACCTAAATTACTAAGAATTTTACACCGATGTGTTAAAAAGTGAGACTTGCACAAATGTATATAGAAAATTAGATGTTCTGAACGTCCATGTTTGCCATAACTTAGATGTTTCATACGGCCCGGTGGCATTTCTCAGCTGGTGTCCACATAGACTGGCTTGACTTTAGTTTTAAAAGACGAAGGCGAAAGTATACTAAACTAGGGGTATTTAAGTCAAGAGTGAATTGGTTACTTCTACCCGTCTTCACCGTCAAGCACACCATCGCTTACCATCAGGTGAGATAGTGGCCAAACGCAAGCCTAAAAAACAAACTAATCAATTTACCACCGCCTGCTTGATGAAAGTTTTAAAAGGCGAAGAAAACGCTCTATCACTGATTATTGTAAAATATTAATTACCAGTTACCTCTAGACAAGTGCCATGCTCTCAAGGAAAGCGTTGCGATGCCGATTGGAATAATGTAAAAAATGTATAGAATTGTCAAGCGCTATAGAAATTTCACGTGATCAATCCCTTACATGTTGGCATTTCATATCCGCATATCATTGCCATCGCTGACATCAAATCTCCCTTGTCTAGAGCCCCAGTTATTTTTTTTTAGCATTACAGTGCTAGTGTGCAGTGTAGCATTGCATTGCAGCAGCTTTACAGTGAAAAAGCCCTTACAGAAACTTCACTTACTGGTTCTAAAACCACTATGCTACCACAAATAGGCGTTAGTGTGCAAACGACGACAATAATTAACACTAAGCGCACGTTAACAAACATTAAAAAAAAAACAAACCAATTGTAGATTATTGCTACTCTACACTAATGATCTGACGTCACACAAAATCCTGCAACGCACAAGCAGAGTTTTCGAAGCGATTTGAACAAAACAAAACAATACAAAACTTCTTTATTCAAATAAGGCCATTAAGGAGCACTTTTGAACGTCAAAAAAACCGGCCAAGTGCGAGTCCGACTCGCGCACGAAGGGTTCCGTACCATGACTGCAAAAAACGGCAAAAAAAACACGTTTGTTGCATGGGAGCCCCACTTAAATATTTATTTTATTCTGTTTTTAACCGACTTCAAAAAAAGGAGAAGGTTCTCAATTCGACCGTATTTTTTTTTTTAATGTGTGTTACCTCAGAACTTGTTACTGGGTGAACCGATTTTGATGATTCTTTTTTTATTTGAAAGCTGGTGTTTGTCATGTGGTCCCATTTAATAATTCATCAAGATCTGATAAATAAGTTCGGAGATACACATCAGAACTCTTCAATAAATGACGGCAAATCACTCGGGATAGCTGCAATCGCATTTATGTTTATTGTTTACACCATTTCATAACATAACATCATACTAGTACGCTCTAAAGGGGTACGCAGGTGTAAACAGTTCACCTTGGTGTACCCTTATACGACCGGTTTTGTTTAAGTTTCATGTTATTGGGTAAATCTATTCTGGTTTCACTTTGGTCAATATTGGTACCTAGCCTATATAAATTATGTAGCACAACTAAAAAGTGAAAAATAAAAAAAAACTTTTTACAAAAAATACAACCGACTTCCATAGAAAAACAAAAAAGTGTAAAATAACTTCAATTTCGGAAGTCGGTGTCAAAAAACGAAGAAAATAAAATAAGAACACCGACTTCCGAAATTGAAGTTATTTTACACTTTTTTGTTTTTCTATGGAAGTCGGTTGTATTTTTTGTAAAAAGGTTTTTTTATTATTTGTTTTTAAAGCGGCAACAGAAATACATTATCTTTGAAAATGTCAACTGCCTAGCTATGATGGTTCATAAGACACAGCCTGGTGACAGACGGACAGACAGAAAGACAGACGGACCGCGGAGTCTTAGTAATAGGGTCCCCTTTTTACCCTTTGAGTACGGAACCCTAAAAATTAAATTTAAAAGTAATAATAATTGATTCTACCGTCCATTCGGAAAAGTAGCTTGTTATGGAAGAGAACGGACAAAAAACTCCATACTTACTCTTTTATATAAAGTGTTTTACAACATTTACATAGATACATAAATTCATATACATGAGGACGGTGTACCCAGACTAATACTACTTTATTACGTGTAGATATAAAGTATAATAAGCACTACCAGAAAAAATAATTCATTTGATAAATACGAACATTGTTCTCACATACAGACACAACACCCGTCTGGTCGGAGGATCCTTACTTTTCGATGGTGTTCAGTTCCGCATACCTCTATTCGCGGTCTTCACTTACTTCAAACCTACAGTTAGTGCATACAAGTATCTTGTATACTACAGATGAAAAATCCGAAATAATCATGAAGCAATATTGTCTAACACCGTGTTCACAGCCTAACCCACTTTTGCATGTCTGTAGCGTAATAGTAGTGCGACTGTGAAAATAGTGGGAGCCCGTCACGTCCCCGTGACGTGGCGACACCTTCCACATAAATTATGGACACACCTTTGGCAGTCGAACTGGTGAGAATATCGTCGCGTGGAGACTTTGAAGCTTTTTAAAAGTAGTACTTGAGATAGAATCGTGTTTTAGAAGGTAAGAACTAGTTAATAAAATTAAATCCTTCTGTAAACGCCTTCAAGGCTGGCTCGTTACTTCATTGACCTCATCGATCGCATACCATTCGGCAAGTCGTAAGAGGCGACTAAGGGACAAACCAGAGAATGGGCAGCAGCATTCTCTGTGCTTCTATAACAACCTGCGATCGCCAACCCGCCTGCCAAGCGTGGCGATTATGGCAAAACCCCACCAATGAATAGCACAAATAAAAAATGGCCCCTAGTAACCGGCAGCTTGCCTACCCTCGACTACGGTAGCGGTTGAGGCTACGGCCGAGACTCTCCGGACGAGATCCGGCTACCCCAACAATCACCGACGACTGGACCTGGCAACCTGGTTAAGGTTGCGGGAAGGCGCTGGATGCGAGACGCACGGAATCGGTCAATGTGGCGATTTTGTATGTCACGAATAAAGTTAAAAACTACTGATCGATTTCAAAAATTCTTTCACCGTTGCGTTGGGAAGCTACACTATCCCCGGGTGACATAGGCTACTTTTTATCCCTGTATTCCCAAGTAAACGGGGACTACGCGGGTAAAACCGCGAGGCGTCGGCTAGTTCTCGATAATAACATTGTCGTCTGCCCATGTCAAATTCAAATGCAAATTCAAATTAACCGCTGCCGCTAGTAGATCGACCTTCCAAATTTCAGTTTAGAAGCTAAGTGTGTACTGTTTACATATATAGTATAGACATATTCTCATCAGCTGGGTTTCTGTGCTTTTTCTCGTTTTGCACTCACAAATCAATGTGTTATATCAACCAACTGCTCTTTTCAGGAAATAAACGAATCTATTGATACAGCTGTCCAAAGTCCCTAGACTAGACCAAAGTGACAATGTCAAAATGTTTGCGATTGTGACAGAGCCTCTGGTAGCTAAATCATGATCAGAGGCTCCAGCCACAAGATATTCTATCAACGAAAGTGTCGTCGTTATAGCAATTGTAAAAAACGGCCAAGTGCGAGACGGACTCGCGCACGAAGGGTTCCGTATCGCAAAAATGGCAAAAAACACGTTTGTTGTATTTGAGCCACTTAAATATATTTTATATTTTTTTTCTTTTCTTATTTTTCAACTGTCTAGTTGTCACGGTTCATGAGAAACAGCCTGATGACAGACATACCGACAGTTAAGTCTTAGTAATAGGGTCCCGTTTTTACCCTTTGGGTACAGAACCCTAAAAATGTTAAAATGCATGAGATTGTCAAGCGCTATCGAAATGTTACGTGCTCAATCCCTTTCATGACATTGAATTACACTTGTCTTGAGCCTCTGAGCCAATTTTTAGGGTTCCGTACCCAAAGAGTAAAAACGGGTCCCTATTACTAAGACTCAACTGTCCATCTTTCTGTCTGTATCTGTTTGTTTGTCACCAGGCTGTATATCATGAACCGTGATAGCAAGACAGTTGAAATTTTTACATATGATGTATTTCTATTGCCACTATAGCAACAAATACTAAAAACAGAATAAAATAAATATTTAAGAGATGCTTCCATTACAACAAACGTGTTTTTTTGCCGTTTTTGCGATAACAGTACGGAACCCTTCATGCACGAGTCCGACTCGCACTTGGCCGGTTTTTAAAGTATCTGACTATACTTAGGTACCTACTGTTTATTTAATTAAAGTGTTTTAACGCTGCGCTAACCACACGCTGGTAATAATAAAGACATATTTATGCGCTTATAATTGACGTGTGGTTTGTTTGGTTAGTCAGCCATTAAATATAGAGGAGAGTACAGGTACACAAGCTTTTAAATTCAGTGTTCATTTAGAGTGCCTTTTTTGGGACAATACCACCGCACTATTCCCAAACCACTGCATCTCCTGAAAGCCAGAATCAACAGTAGCAACCACCAGAAAAGCGCCGAGGCAATTAAGCTCGAAGAAGTCTCGGAGAATGAATTTAACTGTCTTGGATCCCGCAACGAAATTAATCAGAAAAAAATAAAGGAGGAGTAGGAAAACAAATCATAATTTCCATCTCCCTCCATATCAAGCAGGAGACAGAACAAACAAGGCCAATAGGCACAAAGAGTCGTTTAAAACTGGGATAAGCCCAGTTGCCTAGCACCACGGAATAAAGTAACATTAATATTAATGGGTCCTAACATTGTGAGCTGTTAAATTTGATCCCAATAATAGGTATGGCAAAAACTTGAACGCACGGAAATTTGTTCTAGTTTCCACAAAGAACAAGGTTTTATTTGTACTTTAAGAGATCAGACTAGATAGGTACACATTGTTTCATCAGACAAACTGGATGTCTCAAAATCGATGTATTAGAGAATGTCAACCACCCGCTCCTTCCAGCATTTAAACGATCCCCCTGGTGGGTTCCCGCATTGTCGAGGCAGGGGTGGCTCATTAACTGTGACTTGCTCACCCACGGTGAAGTGAAGAGGAACCCGAGGAGGGGCCGCTCGTCAATGACGTAGCGGCCAACATGTAGATTGCGGTGCTGCCTGGGCGACATCGCAACTGAGGCGGGCCGCGATGTCGTATGGGGTCTCCCAAACCCATACGATATCGCCGCGCCGCCGCCGACGGAGGCCGCGGCGGGAGAGGAGAGCTAGTATTGCCCTCGGCTTCTGGCCTGGACGGTATCGCCACAGTCTGATGGCGGACGCGGTGGGGCCGCAGGGGAGGAGAAGTGTCGGTATAGCGTTGGCCGCTCTCCCTATCCCCTGCGGCCGAAAAATGGTAGGAGGCGTTGCGATTGACCTTGACCCGTCACAATGGAACCAAGGATGCCATACACGGGGTCGTCTGGCACCCATGTGCTGATTTGGTCCCTGGGGTGGTCACGGTGCACAGTGTGTTCTGGTGCGCCGGTGATGGGGGTTACGCCCCAGAAGCGGGTCCGGTGACGGCCAGCCGCGGTTGGTTCGCGGTGAGTTCCAACACTTGCCCGTGTTCCCACCATAAGTGGCACAGGAGGACACCGTGGAGTTTTAGTGGGTTGGAGTCCCACATAACTGCGCTGTCCCCCCGTGATAGCGCAGTAAGCATGAGCATAACACAATGATAAAAAAAGTGATTTAAACGATGCCGATGATAGAGCTGGCCAGAAGCTCTCCCTGGACCGCTGCCTCACAAAGCGACAAAATGTAATTTCGATAGCATGTCATAGAACTTTCGGCAATCGTAATAGCTGAGCATGATACTTTTGTCAAGAGCCTCAGAGTGGCTAAATACTTATCAGATAAAATTACAATAAAAAAAAATACAATTTAGACGAAAGGAAGAAAAATGTCATTGACAAATTTTGCTCTACACGTTCAACAGTACACCAAATACTGATCCAAAGATACCACAGTATCAACTCATCATGACACAACGTTTTAGTATATCATAAATATCACAACATGATAGAAGAGGCATAAGGATAAAGAAGTGTAATAAAATATAATATAATATCAGATAATGACTCGACTCGAACTTGGCCCGTTTTGCGTCGCATCCATGAAGTGCTGGAGTCATCACATTTATCATTTCGTGCAGGGATCGCCAACCTTTTATATACGAGGAATAATTTTTTGATAGACTTTTTATTTATCTTCTCTGTATAGTATAAAACGAAGTCTTTGTCCCCGTCTCATTTCTGTTTCTCCACTAATATCTTCTAAACCACGTAAGACTATAAAAAAAACGTAACGGATTTTGATAAGGTTTTCACTAATAGAAAGAGCGACAAACAAAGGTTTTGTACATAATTTGTCCCGTGCGAAACCGGGGCGGATTTCAATTTTTTATTTATTCATAAATACAGTCTTGAGTACAATTTCACTTTAATTTTGTACCAATAAACCTGGATGGGTTTGTGAATAATTGATTACTTATGTTATAAAGGGAAAATCAGATTATACTTATATGTTTCTAAAATTATTACCTTTTTAATTCAATTATTGATCCGATTATAAAATTTTATCTACCTATAGAAAGCTAGAATATCGCTGAGTTACTTTGCATACCAAAAAAATTTATGAGAGTGAAGCCGTCGAACCAAATTCTAAATAATCATCATTCTCTTTGTCTTATTGTCTTATCCAATTTTATTTGAATCAATGTTACCGCCTTTTTCAATTACTTTTGATTACATTGTTTTAATTATGTCTTTAAACGTTTTTTTTTTTTTAACTTTGAGAAATGCCTTGAGTTATGTGGGACTGCAGCCATTAAAACTCTACGGTATCCTACTGTGCCGCTTATGGCGGGGACACGGGCACGCGTTAGCACTAACCCGCCGTGGCTGTTGTGCCGTACGAAGTCTGTCGATAGAGGATAATGCATAAAATATTATTGTCTATTGATGTTAGTCTGTAGCGAGACAATGACGATTTCAAATCAATTAATCTGATCAACCTTTTCTTAACTTTTGGTTGGGATCAGCTTCGAGCATTACCGGATGTCCCAATAGATATTTTACGTAGAGCGAATGCACATGTGACAAGATCTCTTGGCAAGACTAATTGTCTGACTTTTGGTCTTTTGAGTGCCCGTAACCACTGTCAAAAAATTTCAAATGAGAGCCGGAACCAACGGCTTGATCATCCATCCTCGAAACGACCTCGGCAAGCGTAGCTTAACCTAAAAGATTGACCCCTGCCACTGTTGTTATTTGGCTACGAGCAAAGATTTTTAATAAACATTTAAATAATTATACCATTTTGTCTCCTCAATGTCATTCAAACAATTTCAGATCGTATCCCTTAGGTTCGCCACCCCTGTCGTAGTGGGTAGATATGTTTTATTTGTCCGTACGACGTCTGTCGCGAGAGAGGATAATGCATAAAATATTATTGCTATCACTACCATTCCGGCTGGAGTCGGGAAATATAGCGTGTCCGCATCTATTGATGTTGTAGTGTGGAGCTGAGCTGAGATTAGCCGACTTATTTTTGTCGACAGGTGTTAAGAAGGATTAAGGTATTGGTTTTCTGACACTTATATAAGTGACAGTTGTTTTCACAATATGTTTGGAGCAGTCTGGAAGCAGTCATGCATATGTCATGGACCAATTTATTCATCAGGACAATATGAAAAAAGCCAAGTCAAATTTGGCTACGAAATGAATACTGCTTTAAAATGTATTATTAATTATCACTATGTCTGGTCATTATGAATATCGCTACGTAATGGTTTGGCAATTCAATAATTATGGTATAGGGACGCCTCGCGGTTTAACCCGCGTAGTTCCAGTTACCTATGTCACACAAAAAATCTTGATTAAAATGTTGCTTTCTTCTAGTGAAAGATATTTGGTAATGGGATAATTTATACTTCAAGAGATTACTTCTATTATATACTAGCGGACGCCTCACGGCTTCACCCGCGTAGTTCCCGTTCCCGTGGGAATACAGGGATAAAAAGTAGCCTATGTCACCCGGGGATAGAGTAGCTTCCCAACGGTGAAAGAATTTTTGAAATCGCTCCAGTAGTTTTTAAGTTTATTCGTTACATACCAAACTTTCCTCTTTATAATATTACTAGCTGACCCGGCAAACTTTGTTTTGCCATAAAAACACCAAACATTCATCTACCCTACCTAACACTATCTACCCAACTCTACCTACCCTACCCTACCTACCCTACTCTATCTACCCTACCCTACCTACCCTACCTACCCTACCTACCCTACCCTACCTACCCTACCCTACCTACCCTACCCTACCCTACCTACCCTACCCTACCTACCCTACCCTACCCTACCTACCCTACCTACCCTACCTACCCTACCTACCCTACCTACCCTACCTACCCTACCTACCCTACCTACCCTACCTACCCTACCTACCCTACCTACCCTACCTACCCTACCTACCCTACCTACCCTACCTACCCTACCTACCCTACCTACCCTACCTACCCTACCTACCCTACCTACCCTACCTACCCTACCTACCCTACCTACCCTACCTACCCTACCTACCCTACCTACCCTACCTACCCTACCTACCCTACCTACCCTACCTACCCTACCTACCCTACCTACCCTACCTACCCTACCTACCCTACCTACCCTACCTACCCTACCTACCCTACCTACCCTACCTACCCTACCTACCCTACCTACCCTACCTACCCTACCTACCCTACCTACCCTACCTACCCTACCTACCCTACCTACCCTACCTACCCTACCTACCCTACCTACCCTACCTACCCTACCTACCCTACCTACCCTACCTACCCTACCTACCCTACCCTACCCTACCTACCCTACCCTACCTACCCTACCCTACCTACCCTACCCTACCTACCCTACCCTACCTACCCTACCCTACCCTACCCTACCTACCCTACCTACCCTACCCTACCTACCCTACCCTACCTACCCTACCCTACCTACCCTACCCTACCCTACCCTACCTACCCTACCCTACCTACCCTACCCTACTAACGCCTTCAGCCAAGAGTGCCCCATAAGAAGGAAATGGGATGCAATGGCCCGAAGCAAGACGGCGTATTGCTAAGGTGGTCACCGGCGGAATATCTGACTCAGTCACTAGGCCATACGTAGTAGCCCAAGCAAACTTGCAAAGAAAGGCACTAGCAACTAACGAATTAATGCTTGAGGCGAACAAAAGGAATATGGCCTTTGCACTGCTCCAGGAGCCGTACATCGGAGGCATAGGTAGAATGAAGGACTACCGAGGCGCTAGAATTTACCAGTGCGATAGAATGGAAGACGGTGCCGTCAAGACAGCAATCGCTGTCTTCGACGGTGACATAGACGTCGTCCAGTGCCCGGACTTCACCACACCTAACATCACGGTGGTGAAGATGAGGACAATTGCCTGGGAGATCGCGGTAGTCTCGTTCTACTTCGAACCAAAGCCAGAACCGATAGGGCCATACTTGGAGCAGCTTAAAAAGATTGAGCGGAACTTCGGCCGGCGGATCATTATGGGAGGCGACGTCAACGCGCAAAACTCTTGGTGGGGAAGCTATAAAGCAAATGAAAGAGGGAGAGAGGCGGCTGGTGCCCTGGACGAGATGGATTTGCAGGTGCTCAACGTCGGCAGCACTCCAACGTTCCACACAGTTCGTGGAACCAGACTCTACACGAGCATAGTCGATATAACGGTATGTACGACGGAGCTGCTCGGCCTGGTGGATGACTGGAAGGTTGTGGAGGGTTTGACGAGCTCAGACCACAATACCATCACCTTTAAGTTGGCCTTGGAGAAGGCAAGGGGTATACAAATAAGTAGAACAACACGCATATTTAATAGCAGAAAAGCAGACTGGGACCAATTTCGTGAGAAATTGGCCCAGTTGCTCACCGAACAAAAAATTAATCCTTCAGACATAGAAAAAATTAAAAACGAAGCAGAATTAAAACACAAAATTAAAACATTTCAAAACTCCATAATAGAAGCAGCAAACACCAAGTATACCCCTAATAAAGCCAAATAACAGGGTCAACTTACCATGGTGGTCAGAGGAGCTCGCCACGCTGAAGAGGGCAGTCGCCACCAAAAGGCGCAGGATCCGCTGTGCAGCACCTGTCAGGAGAGCGGCTGTCGTCGCTGAGTACCTGCAAATAAAAAACGAATATGAGACCAAAGCCAGAAATGCACAGACAGAAAGCTGGAAAGCATTCTGTGAGAGACAAGATGGGGAAGGGCTATGGGACGGCATATACCGCGTCATAAGCCGAACCAAAAAACGGCACGAGGACTTGACCCTGACCGTGAACGGAAAGGTACTGGACAATCTCCACTCTGCCGAATTGCTGGCGGAAACATTTTACCCGGGGGACAGAAGGGATGAGGATAGCGAAGAACACAAGCGTGTTAGGATATTAGCGGAAAAAGTGAACGTCATGGGTCATGGTGAAAAACATGAACCACCGTTCACTATCGAGGAGCTAAACTCCTCCATACGCACCTTCAACCCTAAGAAAGCCCCCGGGGCGGATGGCCTCACGGCCGACATCTGCCAGCGTTCGATTGACCACGATCCGGGAAATTTCCTAGCACTGGCTAACAAGTGCTTGGAGCTGGGCTACTTTCCCGGGACCTGGAAGGAAGCCACAGTTGTGATCCTCAGGAAACCCGGGAAGAAGAGTTATACAGCTCCAAAATCTTACAGACCAATTGGCCTGTTGCCGGTGCTGGGAAAAGTCTTGGAAAAAATGGTCATAAACAGAGTGAAATGGCACATTATACCGAAACTCAGTACTCGCCAGTACGGGTTCATGCCCCAGAAGAGCACGGAAGACTCCCTCTATGATCTAGTTGGGCACATACGCAGCAAGCTAGCAGAGCGCAAGCTGATAGTAATGGTGTCACTAGACATAGAGGGAGCTTTTGACAGCGCATGGTGGCCAGCTATAAGAACCAGACTGGCTGAGGAAAAATGCCCGGTAAATGTGAGGAGAATCATAGACAGCTACCTCAATAACCGAAGGGTCAGGGTCAGGTACGCAGGTGAAGAGGTAGTACGGGAGACGTCGAAGGGCTGTGTACAGGGATCGATTGGAGGACCGATTCTCTGGAACACCCTCCTGGACCCCCTACTAAAGGGGCTGGAGGAGCGGGGAGACTACTGCCAAGCCTTTGCTGACGACGTGGTGCTAGTATTTGATGGCGACTCAGCGATCGAGATCGAGCGAAAGGCGAATGACGCCCTCGCCCATGTTTATCAGTTAGTAACAAGTTGAAATTCGCACCGCATAAAACAAATGCGATGGTAATAACGCGGAAACTGAAATACGACACTCCGCGACTAAGCATGGGAGGGGTAGCCATTGGCATGACGCAGGAAATTAAAATCCTGGGGCTAACAATCGACAACAAGCTTACATTCAACAAGCACGTAGTGAATGTGTGCCAAAAGGCGATTGGTTTTTACAAGCAGTTGTCGAGGGCTGCGAAGGTCAGCTGGGGACTCCACCCCGACGTCATCCGCACCATGTACACGGCAGTAGTCGAACCGATCATAATGTACGCAGCAAGTGCATGGGCACCCGCAGTCACCAAGCTGTGCGTAACGAAGAGGTTAAATGCGGTCCAAAGAGGATTTGCACAGAAATCGTGCAAATCCTATCGCACCGTATCCCTGAACTCGGCGCTAGTGCTAGCTGGGATACTTCCTCTTGATCTCCGAATACGAGAGGCAGCTGCCCTGTATGAGGCGAGGAGGGGGTTGCCCCGGTTGGAGCTAGGAGATAGGGACGTTGAGCGACGCACCGCATTTGCCTCGACACCCCACCCGGCGGAACATATGAGTCTGCAGTTCATATGCCTGGCAGACCAAGAACAACTCGCACACCACTGCACACAAGCAGTGCAGATATACACGGACGGCAGCAAAATTGATGGAAAGGTGGGGGCGGCATTGTCTCTCTGGAGCAATGGCGTCGAAACCAAATGCCAGAAGATGAAGCTGTCGTCTCACTGTACGGTCTACCAGGCGGAACTGCTGGCCATATGTAAAGCCACGCGGGAGATACAAAAGCACAATGCAGGGTCTTTTGGCATTTTCAGTGACTCACGATCGTCACTGGAAACGGTCGCAAACGACCGCTCTTCTCATCCCCTCGCAGTCGAAACCAGGGAGAACCTGCGAAAGTGCAGCATCCAAAACAAGCGTGTGTCTTTGTTTTGGATCAAGGCGCACGCGGGACTGGAGGGAAATGAGAGAGCCGACCACTTGGCCAAAGAAGCGGCATTATACCTTAAAAAGAGGCAAGATTACGACCAGTGTCCGGTGTCATTCGTCAAGCGTCAAATCCGAAAGGATTCGCTTGTCGAATGGAACCTGAGGTACAGAATGGGTGAAACAGCCGCGACGACGAAACTTTTCTTCCCGGACGCTGTCGATGCTTATAAAATTGTCAGAAAAATTAGACCAACAGGGATAATAACCCAAGTAATGACTGGGCATGGTGGGTTTTCAGAATACCTGAACAGGTTCAAGTGTAAGGAAAGCCCATCATGCGTATGTGACCCTGACAAAGATGAGACAGCGATCCACGTACTGACCGACTGCCCGGTCTATGGCCCCGATAGGTATGAGCTTGAACAGAAAATAGGGACAGACATTACAACTGAGAATTTAAATAAACTTATCGCAGACAAAAAACACAGTACAGCTTTTATCGAATTCTGTGTTAAAACGGCACAAAGAACGATAGAAAGGAATAAAAATTAACAGCATTGCTCAAAACTCTATATGGATATATATATAGTAGGTAGCAAACAGTACGATAGAATACCTATAGATAAAATAGAAGTAAGATATCGTATAACATACTGTGCAAGTAGCTAATATAGTCTGTAAATATAAGTAAATTGAGAAACTCATTATGTCAATGGATATAGATTAAATAGAGTAAAGAACTATGTAAAGTGCAAAAGTTCTTAGAACAAATGAGTCCCCAAAGTCTCGGACTATGTCCGAGGGATATCTGTGTAAGGCAGGAGGGGTTTTAGTCAGTTGGAGCCTGACACTATCCAGGCTGGCTCGTATTGTGAGGCAGCTTGGGTGTAAGTCCGACCGGATTTCCACGCCTGCCAAATCAAAAAAAAAAAAAAAAAAACCCTACCCTACTTACCCCATAAACCTCACGGAGCCCGAGACCTTTCCAACGAATGCAAAACCGTGGAAATCGGTTCGTGCGTTCTGGAGTTATAGCGTCAGGTTATTGTGACTGTCAAATAATAACAGACAAATAATTAGCAATAAATTAAAATTGCGACTATAATTTGAGATTTAAACTATCCTATCTCTCAAGTTGGATCGAACTGCACATGGTGTGCGAATTTTATTATAATCGGTTAAGTGGTTTAGGAGTCCATTGAGGACAAACATTGTGACACGAGATTTATATATATTAAGATTAGTATATAAGTCTATGTAGATAGAGTATAGATATAGATTAGTATGGTTTTTTTTTTTAAATCGCTTAGCAAAAAATATCTGCGAATATGTTATTTTCACAGCAAAATTATATTATTTGGCCAGCAGGATACACACGGTTTATGCTAAAATAATAAGTTGCCGTGCCGCGCATTGAGTATAATAATATTTTCTCTAGTTTCAAAGAATTAGTCCAAGAGCGAGCGAAGCGAACTCGGGCACTTAGGGCACCCCGATATGGATAGGTAGCCAGCAAAGCGAGCGAACTAAGCTCACGTCATCTCATTCATGTTAGTTCACTTTAGACCCTGCAGACAGAAATCTCTGCAGGAAATCATCAGCTCCGCTCCGTCGATTTTGTTACTTAAATAGTACTTACCTTTCATACTGATTTTTTAATAATAGTCAATGTCTACATTAATTATTAAAATTATTTAATATATAAAATTATGCAAAAAATTATTATTTTTTTGAACCTGCTTTTAACGTATTCTTCTCAGCAAACCAAGCAAACATTTGATACCCATGGCAATGCACAAAAAAAACTATTCCGCCATCTTGGGCCATCCGCCATATTGGATTTAGAATGACATCACTTAGCTAACAATGCATTGTCATCCAAACTAAGCGTGTATGCAAAGATTCATCTTAATCGGTGCAGAATAACTGATTTAAAATTCAGTTGCAAGCTTTGATCCGAACACACTTACATAATATACATGGCAAGTTAAATAAAAGCTTGTAAAAACACTTTTTAACTACCCTGCCCGATAAGTGATGGACATTTTTCAAAATATCTGGTCACTATGTATATAACTAATCACTTGGTCCATAACACATAGATACATTTACAACATTTTCGTTGGTAGGACAGGTTATGCAGAAACCAACCTAACCTATTCTAACAAGGGTATTTTGGCTTCGTAGTATGAATACCTAACGTAATTAAATCACCTTTGCCCATAGTTAGAATTTACATAGGTTGGGACACTTTACCGACTCGGTATTCCACTATTTCGGACGAAGATCCGTCTGCGTGACCTGGCAGTGATTCTGCAGCTTTGGCGTAAGTATATTAAAGAATGGATTATAGTAATGAAAGGTAGGTAGCTAGTAGTTCAACTTTCAACTTAAACAAGTAATAATAGTACATTTTGTGTCGAGCATAAAATGTCGAGATTTAAACACGAGCGATGTAACTAGATAATTTCTCGAAAGCTACATGCCAGTGTTAAAACAAAGCCTTTTTACAACGAACGATTCTTTTTCCACTACCTGATGAGCTTACTTAATTAAATGCAAATAAGTTCCAACAACAATTTATAAGAAACGTTCAGACTAAAAACCACAGACTATATACACACAATCAACGCGCGTTTTTTCGAGAGGTAACAGTTTCAGTATAATTTTGCCAGTTACATAATGATATCAAAACTATCATACAAAAGTCATTTCGTAACTGTTATTATGTAATTTTGTTGTTTTTAATTTTAATTTTTATTTGTTTTCTAAATGTTCATATTTCGAAATGGCAATGTGTTACATAATAGACAAGGTAATGGAACTTTTTTATTAAACCCCCGACACATTTTTATTGCATGCCACATAATTTATCTAGTAGCAGACACGCTTCAATCGAAAATCGATTGAACACGTAATTATGACACGATATCTTGCGAAGACACCCCGATTCAAACAGTAAAACGTCCATAACTTTTGAGCAGCTGAACCAATTTTCATCAAACATAGAAGAGCACTCTCAACAAAATCACCTTTCAAACAAAAAAACTAAATCAAAATTGGTTCATTCCTTTAGGAGCTATGATGCCACAGACAGATACACATATGCACACATACACCGGTACACACGTAAAACTTACAATATCCGCCTCTTTTTCCGTCGTGAGTTAAATAGCAGGTCGGTAACCTTTAAGCTTCCAGAATTTCAAGAAAACCATATTAAAACACATAACAAAAAATAAGTATACCATACTCCGGTTTCGACAACCCCGTACGTTCCTTGCGCCCTTAACCGTTTAACCAGCCACCCCTTCAGCTTCTCATAATTCCCATTTTAATATATTTATAAGGGATCGCTTCAGCCGCAATCTGTTTCCAGAAACTGTAATATTTTTTACTTTATCCCAAGCCTTGCGTGTTCACCAGCATCATGGTGCGTCCCGAAAAAAAGCTGCACGAGTAAAAAAGCTGCCAGTATTTAAGGTTAATTTTCCCTTGTCTCGACTGTTTTGGTAAGGTTGTCAGTGTTGGTCCAGGAATGTACGCTGCGTTATGTTATATAACAGATGCCGATAGGGTATATACTCAAATGTATTGTGTGTATTATTTATTTATGTATGTTTGTTTACTTTGCCCTGGGGTCAGTGTGTCAATGGCCGTATTTGGGTCCAAATGTTTCCGCATTTGGACTGGCTATGATGAGAAAGGTAACATAAAATATGGAAATGGTTATTTTCTTTCATGGGGCTTGCTTGATTGGGGCAGTTAATCCGTGGCTTTTGCGCTACGAGTCGTATATTAGGTTCCCTGATAATATTACTTCACGCTTGTGTTCCCCGAAGGAGTAGGCGAGGATGTATTTATAACACACCTAAATTTTGCCAGTTATGTTACTTGTACCAAAGATAATATAATACTACAGTACAGATACCCAATCCCATACAAAGAAATGTCACCTCCTTAAGTCGGGCTATTGGTCGGGCTATTTTTTCTTTCTCCATATTTTTAACAGGCGGCAGCACCAGTGACTCTTTAATAGCCCGAGACTGTGGTTTTCTAACCCCATCTAGTAGTTTGCCTAGATACTAAATCATATGGCAATTTGAGCGAGGAATCGTATCATGTAGGTAGTCAGAGACGTTATTTGCCAGTTGTCTTGTCCTTGAACGCTTACTTCGTATTCGTAATAATAACATTAGGTATGTTCGGTTCGGGACAGACTCCGCTCAGACCGCGGTAACTTCTTAAATCGCACCAATTTTCGTGAATATTGCGAATTTCACAATATTCACGAATATACCAAATCAATCAAAACTATAGAATTCGTTGTAGAATTAAATATAGGTAGTTAGCTTGCTTCCGCGGCAACGGAATGACACGAAGTAGGTACCTACTTCATGTCATTTTATTATTCACTATAAGGGTTATCCTTTTTTTTTTTACCCGGCTGCAAGGAAAGGGTTATGTTTTTCGTGCGTATCTTGTATGTAAGTATGTGTGTAATATTCTTTATTACCTCGTATCTTTCAAACCACATGACGGATTTTTATAATTAAGACATCGTTAGATAGGTCTTGGCCACCCAAATATTCTTAGATAAGTGCCATTAAAAAAAAATGGCGGATTTTGGGCTCCATATTGTAGAGGTTTCAATTTTTATCTTCGTAACCCGTCGATTGGGGTATCAAAATGAAGGGCTTTTAGTGGTGATTACAAAAATACATACCACGTATATGTTTAAAACAATTTATAAAAAAAAAATACTTAGAAGTTGTAAATAAAAAAAGCTAATTTAAAAATCAAAAAGGAAGCGAACTAAAAAGCTGTAAACAATTAAAAATCGTGCTGTGCCGTCGGAGGATCAGGCAGTTCGCGAATATGTATCCTCCGACTGCACAGCTTGTTTTTTTTTGTTTACAGCTTTTTAGTTCGCTTTTTAAGCAGTCGGGTGTTTGATTTTTAAATTAGCTTTTTTATTTTAGGTTGGTACTTAGATATATAAAGAACAAGATGTTTTTACAAAAATGATTACTTTTAATACTTTAGTTAGGTACGCAGCATGGCAGTACCTACCCTACCCCTCACCCCCGCTGTCACATGAAATTGCTAGCGCGTAGTGGCTCACGAAGTGTTTCAGCCGACTGTACCTACTATGCGTCGCGTAAACTCGGACGGCAAGCGGCACACGCGTCGCGTTATCTCTTATTTTAGTACCCGTGCGATTTGAGTAGGCCCTAGCGCGATACGAGTCCTGTTCCAGCGAGGTATCTAGTTAATTAGACGTGTAAACAAGCTTCACAAAAAAGTGATTTTAAATAATAGACCAAATCTTTAATATTTGAAATTACGCCGTTAATAAATAATAACTATCCTACAAAATGAATCTTACGATGGATATATAGTTTAGGACAAATTGTGAAACACGCCATCTATTGCAAAGAACTCAAAACAAAACGAAAAGTCGACAGCTACTTTCAACTAATTTAACATACAAAGTCTTCACTTATCTTTTTTGTTCAAAAAACCTGATTAATGAGTGTAAAAGGATAAATTAACATTAAATATGCAAGTTTTGATTTTTACTAAACTTATTCCAGCCTGAATCTGCTGTTAAACTTTTTTAATTGATTGTTACTTTCACATTTGTTACCTATGCTGCCATCGATGATCTTTTTTTAATACTAATTATAATTTGTATGAGTTGATACCCCATGCTTGTACACAAAACCAATTATATTCATCATCTGCCTAGCCAAAAATGAGTAAGTAAGGATAGCAGCAGTAAGTAAGGATAACAACTTTCGTCTCATAATCAATGCAAAATATTTTATCGTGATGTATTGTTTTGCTGCTGACCGTACTTGTCAAGTTGTTTCACGCTTGCGCTTGCGCACAAACCGTGACCATTTTTAATACAAAACTATTGTTTAGCTATAATGAACTGTGATTTTTCAATACATTACACACTATTTGTTGAAATTAACAATATTTCGATACTATGTTGGGGTTGGCTTCCAGTCTAACCGGATTCAGCTGAGTACCAGTGTTTTACATCGAGCGACTACCTATCTGACCTCCACAACCCAGTAACTGGGTAACACGGTACCCCTTGGCAAGACTGGTGTCAGATCTCAAGCTTCTGACTACTCGTAACGACTGTCAAAGATCTGTAAATGGCATCCGGGACCAACGGCTTAACGTGCTTTCCGAGGCACGGAGGAAACTCTGTATGTTGAAATGGTCAACACAAAACCAATTATATTATAATCTACAAATGACTTACTGATCAAATATATACAAGGAATATCACCGCTGCCTTTGGTGATCTGAATTGGGCAAGGGCATCCAAGGTGCTTGCTTTCTATGGAACAATGTAGAATAACGCATGTGCCTTTATTCACACCGCCATCCACCTGAATAAAGCGATACTGTTTCGAAGATTACATAGTAAAATGATTAAATATAGGTAACGAGTTACTTAAAAATACCTCTATTACTACCAAACCACGGATCAAATGAGAGTCTAACCCTCAGTTTCCAACCTTAAAATTATCGGAGAATTAATGTGACAAATTGTCAAACACGCGTTATCTTCTGTGATTGGCTGTTGAAAATTCATTCAACTAATCACAGCAGATAACGCGTGCTTGACAATTTGTCACATTAATTCTCCGATAATTTTAAGGTGGGAAACTGAGGGTTAGTACGGAAATTACTACTACCAAACAATATTGATAAATATGTTCAACCGTTTCGGCGTTATTTATCAGTTAACAACACTAAAATACCAAACAGCTGTCCATCACTAAGTATGTCTACAATTACATGAAACCAAATATACCTTACCTAACAAATAAAATACAATTAAGAATACCAGGTTTTTATTTACCGAACTGTTCCAACAATATATTATTTGGTAAACAAGCCAATCGCGCGGGGCCTCACTCTTGCAGGGGCCTCGCGGAATAATCCTAAAAGTTTACAATTTTTTTTTTATTATATCCTAAGGAAACTATTATTCGTAAGAATGATATAAAGTTGGTTATGTATCATCAAAATCACAATGATGTCTGATTTTGATGATTTAACCAAATTTATTTGGATGTGAGACGCACGGGACCGGTGGATGTAGTGACACTCGAGGTGAGACCTGTGCTCAGCAGTGGACGTCTTTCGGCTGAAATAATGATGATGATGGTTCCGTATTTCATAGTAAAGTATTAATTTAAAAATAATAAATTTAAAGTGAAAGCAGTGGTGGCCCAGTGGTAAAGGCGGACACTTACAAATTGTAGGTCGTAGGTTCCAACCCAGGCAAGCGCTTTACTTTGGGTAAATTATTTTATCACCACTACTCTCAAAACGGTGAAGGAAAACATCGTGTGATGAAACCGGCATGTCCTAGAACCAAACATTCGACGACTTGTGACATCCACCAATCCGCACTGGGCCCGCGTGGTGTATTACAGCACATTCCCTCTCACAGAAAGGAGGTCTGCGTCACACCTGTGGGAACATTAAAAGGCTGATGATGAAATGATGCCAAGTTAAGCATACCTCGTTTATCATCACTTCATCACATACATTGCAAAAAGGACAAGAGCCTCGCAAATATCTGCCACCCTCCCCGAGCCTCGCAGCGGTTAATGCCGCCCCTGCCAGACGTACAGAAACGATACGGCTTCTTTAATCTAATAACTTTGGAAACAATACCTACCTACAAATTTAATATAATTTCGAAGGCCTTGGGACTTGAAATAAAATATAATAATGCTGCAGAACTCAGCATTATGAATAATAAAATTTATCTTTGAAATACCTGACTTTTGTAGTTTTATTGATGTTTTTTTATCCCGGCCTCTTTTTAGTTGTTTCGTGTATTGTTGTATGATTGTACTCATATAATACATTTTAAAAGTAGTCTATAAGAAAATATAACAAAGCCCCGAATTATGAATTTAGTTTATTCTGTTTTTGTATTGTTTTTTATTAAACTTCTTTCGATGTCTTCATGGTTTTATTGTTAAATTTCTCACAACATATTATTAGTCATTAATATTAAGTATGAGCTCTGTAGTGTGTCAGCTATAAATAATATACAAACTCTCTGGCTATAAAGTTCACTTCACTTCACTTCTTGTTTGAATGGCACCAGATGTGTATGGCTATAAAGCATAGACCTAATAAATAGTATGGACTCGAAATACCTACAAAAAAAACGTGTCTACCTAAACCTTAAAATGGCACATAAAATGGCTGCCGATGCTAATCACGGAACACACACACAATAGTAATACAAAAAGTAAACAACCAGTTGACAGCAAGACTACCATGAACACATCTACAAATTTCGGCAACTAATATGGCGAATATGGCACGTATTGACAGCTGTCACTACGTCATAACAAAATGTTGCCATAATGAGCAACAACTGAAATATTGTTGTCTCTTTTGTCAAATACGACTACTACATTAGAAGAAATGAGACAAAATGATGTTTCACATTCTGTATCGTATTTCACTCATATTTGTATAAGCTAATGTATGTATAGAATAATAGGGCGCCTCCATGTTTTTCCTAGCTCAATGCTATAAAGTTGTGTCCGAGTCCGTGGCTGACGTTCCCAAGATGAAGTTACAATGACATTGACATTGACAGGTGCATTCCGTTTCTAATACAACTTTAGCCCGAAAACATATCAAATTTGGTATTAAAATAGGGTTTGACATTGCCACGTTCTTAACTCCAAAAACTCAATTCAGGAACCGGCGCTTACTGGCCATTTCGTCATAAGTATACGGATAAATCTTATTGCGTCCTGGTGATATCAGTCCTGGGTTTTCTGGCCATGATTGTCTTCGCTGCAAGTCTTGAGCAGGTATCATAGATGTAGTTGGCAAGTGTTCACTGGAATCAGCCAAAAGATAAACCTACCTAAAAATACTTCTAACTTATAACATCCGGAACATCAAGAGACAAAATGATATTAAAAATGCGAAAGTAGCTCTGTTCGTCTGTTAACTTTTCACGCTTAAACCGCTGAACCGATTTAAATAAAATCTGGTATGGAGATAGTTTGAGACCCTGGGAAGGACATAGGACAGATTTTATCCACCAACCATCCTTACGGAAGTGGACGTGTGTATGGTGTACCAATAATTACTCAAGTAAGACTTCCCACACACCCACAATATTATTGCACAATTTTTAAGTATGTGAGAACCATGTTCCTATTTATCAATAGAATGAATCCTTTTATTGATTGTAATACTTTATATAGTAGTATTAGTTTGGGTGCATCGTTCTCACGTATATACATTAATGTATGTATGTAATTGTTGTAAAACACTTTTTTTAAGGGTAAATATGGAGTTTCTTGTCCATTCATCTCCATAACAAGCTACTTTTCCGAATGGACTTTAATACTGATTACTATTAAAATTAAATTTTTTGACGTCCAAAAGTGCCGTTTAATGCCCTAATTAAAACAAAGAAGTTTTATTTATTTGTTTGTGCAATATAATAAAAATAGGCTATTAGAAGTATTAATGTTACGCCAAAGAAATTGCAAACGCTGGTATTCTATACTCGATATTGATTATCGATTGTAATTTTTTTTTGGGATTATTGTATGACCGCATTATCACGTGGTCAATCATACTTTGGACTTTTGACAATCATTACCGCTGACAGATAGAATATCAAGAGGCCCTAGTCAATGAAATCGTAGCGATAGCGATTGTATAAGATGAAAATTTGTATGGGATTGACAAGCGATACCGAAAAATCACGTGATTAATTCCTTACTATTTGACATTTCGATTATCGCCTTCGCTGACATCAAATGCCACTTTTCTAGAGCGAAGAAAAGGAAGTTTTTGCCTATTGCTGCTAAAACTTCCCAAAACCCGATAACAAGCCAAATTCCTTATTCCTCCAATCTAACACTAAAATATAAAACCTCTTTTTGCGCCACTCGTCCCGCGCTAATCACATCGAGGCTCAGAGATTTTCAGCAATTTTTTTATGTTGGCCCCTCCTCTACCGGCAGCGTGGAACGATTGGCAATTAACAGGTACAATTAGGGTTGGCCTTCATGATTGATTTTTGGCGCTTCAACAACCCTGTGAGTGTTGAAATGTCTGAGTTCACTCTTAATATTTTATTTTTATTCGTGTGTATTTTTATGCTTAGCTTTGAGGTAGTTTGAGAATAGGTCACCATTTCTGTGGCTTATTTACATAACTGAATACATTTTTGGGAACTTTGGTGACATGTAACTCAATTTTTTTCTTGATAACTACATTAGGCATACCATCATCATCATCATCATCACCAGCCTTTAAATGTTCCCACTGCTGGGACACAGGCCTCCTGTATGTGAGAGAGGGAAAAGGCCGTGATCCAACACGCGAGCCCAGTGCGGGTTGTTGCATGTCGTCGAATTTTGGATCTAGAACAGGTTTCCTCACGATGTTATGCTTCAGGATTTTGAGAGCAGTGGTGATGAAATAATTTACACAAAGTAAAGCGTGTGCCAGGGTTCGAACCCACGACCTTATTTTTTTTTGTTTATGAGGGGAAACCTTCAAAAGGCGCCTGAACTCTTGGGGAAAGACCAGTGAGTGTGATTTTACCTCACTAAAACCACCCCGGTGATCCCCATCAGCACTTGGAAGGGGTTTTCTCTTAAAAGACCACTCCGGCACACTCTCTGTACAACGCCTGAACGCCTGTTAGGGCACGTCCCTGGGGAGACTGAGAGGGTTATCTCCTGAGATGCGCTTGATCACTGTGCCACCGTCTTACATGGACTCACTTGGTGGGCGGTCAGAGTCCCCAGTCTGAGCGCCCGCGATCCCGGAGTACCGCCTGGCCATAATGCATTGCGTCAACACATCATCGCTTACCATCAGGTGAGATAGCGGTCAGAGCTTGTCAAATCACAAAACTCATATCCTCGTATCTAATTATCTATTTGTACTAGTAAGTCAAAATATGTACAGTACAACGATTTTCTTAATGTCCCTCAGCAATCAACGCATTTCCGAATACAATCGAATGCTATTTCCATGCCCATCAATTATTACATTTATCTTGTATAATAATTTGAATTCAGAACTAAGTACTTTATTGTTGTTTTGTTTTTATTTCCGTGTGAAGTATATAGAGCTGTAAAAATAGCCGGTTTAGCAGCTTTCCTCCCATTTTTAAATAAATTACATGATGTTAAAAGAGTATTAACAACTCTATATACTTCCAAGTTGATTAAGAGCGCCCGGTCTGCACTAAGTGCAACAGATAGAAATCCGACGACTGACGAAACACGAAGTTTGCCGAGGGACATTAAGAAAATATTTGTACTGTACAGTCCTGTCACAATAGACATTCGGTTTGCATTCATTCGCATAGAGCTGTTAATTGGTAGAGGTATTCGGCACACTATAAAGCACTATAAAGAATGAAATATAATAACTCTACATTGATCCGACATCTGCTAAAAAGGTCAAAGGTCAAAAACATCGGTTTTTACAAACCTATCCCTTATTTTCCGTCTATTTTGACAGGATGAGGAGGGTCAGTAAAGGGACATACATCCATGCAATTATTGAAATTCACTAAATACGACAGCTGTCAGTATCAATACAGTAACAATAGTGCTTGACAGGCTAACAATAACGTATACGTCAGTTTGACATATTATGTTGCAGAGATCAAGCTATCTTTTATGAGGTATAGTTACCCAAACCACACGTGCCAAACATAACATTCCTACAGCCAATTTACCAAGGTTTTCGTTAGCCCTCTCAATTAATCGTAAAGATTGGGGCGGGGCTGCTAGAGGGGCTGGAGTGGCTCGAGAAGGCTCGAGGGGGCTTGAGGGTGCTCGTGGCGGTCTGAACCTCTCGTAACGTAAGGATAATCTGCCGTTGCATCTTTAGTTTATAGGTTCCTGTGATGAGTGGTGACTGAATTGGATAATGGGTAAACAGTGAGATGAAAACGTTTGTGGCGGACAGACAGATGGATACATCGAGTGATTTAACATGGGGTCCGTTTTTCCTTACGACGTTTGGATCCCAGAAAGCGAATAAAATCACAAAACCATGCGAAATGCAACGCTAGCTGCGTCGTCCTAATACAATGCGATCCTCGCGCAAACACGCGACATTTTCATAATCGAAAAGCGCCCTCTGTAGACGCGACGACACGTTCGTGTTTGCCATACAAATGAACGTGACGGTTGCGAGATCGCGTTGTATTAGGACGGCGCCTTAAACTTTAACGCTTAGTTGACTGATTATTATATCACCTACCCATATCTAACCTACCAGCTATTACCTATTTACACAGTCTATTTAGCTCTTTAATCTTTTGACCATCAAAACATAAAACGTGTCGCGTGCTTGGTGCGATAAGATATTTGTCGTATAATAAAGACGTGCCGTGGCACGAAAATATATGTCATCTATAGGAGACCGTAGCGATAAAGACAAAAGGCTTAACAAGTATCCAAGGGAGGTAGGTCATTTGCCCTCTCTCTTTCTCTCTTAATAAACAAAATACTTACTGTTACTGTGGAACTACACTCCACCTTAGTGTTTCTGAGATTGACAGACTTCAAGATCAGGCTGACAGACATCAAATCAACAGCTATATATCGGTCTGCGAATCCTGCGCGGGTCCTTTTTTCTTTATATCGTGTCGTAGTCATCGGCCTATACCTTCTTCATTGCTGTATCTCGCTCGAACCTTCGCCAGCCAGTCGAAAGCACAGCCCGCGCTCAATTCGAATGAGCGCGTGTAATTCGACCAGACAGTGAATTCGCCTGTTCCTCGCCCAAGCAGTCCCTTTTCTTTATAACAAGTCTTCGCTCGGCCATCTATCATCTAACCAAGGTGCATTCATTAAACCTTGGTGCAAGCGAGTATCCATTAATTTTGATCCACAGTCCCTTACCAATCCTTGTCGTTCAAAACCACATTATCACTTATCTGCGTAACGAATAACCAGCGCAATCAGTCATTGAGGTATTTGACTCTATAATACTAAACTGTTGGCTATAATCGAGTTAGTAAAAGATTCACTTACAGCCAAAATGGGTCTGATATTGCTTATAAGCTAGCCATCCCCCTATCAACGATTATATTCCCTATGCATATTTATACTACTACTATCGATTATCCTACAAATAACACTACCCTTATCTGCTAATCTAAAATAAATAACCCTTCTGTACCCTCTTCAACAGGGCTGCTTTTATTAAGGACCATATACTCGTACTATGGACATAGTTGGGTGAGGATGTTGGAAAAATATATTGCTATGCTGTGTTTTATGAGAGTTTATATTATACGGTCAGATAAATTTATTAATTATCAAATTGTAACACAGAGGGATCGTTCTTTCCCCGTGGTCCCTTCCGTAGTCCCTGGAAGGTATCACCGGTATTTTTTTACCCGTGGAATGATGACAAAAAATATCTATTTAAAAAATATTTTTTTTTTTTGCCACTTTAACAAAAACTTACGATAATGACGACGTTCTGTGCGTTGAAATATCGAGTAACGTCACGGTGTGGTGCACTTTATACTGACAAAGTGACGTCACAAACCCGCATTCCTGAAATTTGATGCAATTTTTATTTATTTGATAAAGCAAAAAACACGGGTCCAGTGTTATTTGATAATCACAATGACAGACTAAATAGAATTATCATTTTTCTAACCAGGAAACATCCCCATTGTACCAGTGATGGCGAGAGTCGAAAATGTCAAAATGCCAATTGTAAGGGATTGATCACGTGACATTTCGATGAAGCTGGCAAATTCCTTTACATTTTTAACATTTCCACTCTCACTCTTTCGACGCTTTCGTTGATATAATGTCTCTTGCCTGGAGCCTACTTATCGTCATATAGTCATTTCATACAACTGTTAAAGAATGACAGTTGTGATTCGAATTCACGGACAAGTCTTTATCATCAACATCATCATATCAGCCGAAAGACGTCCACAGCTGGGCATAGGCCTCCCCCAAGCATCGCCATATGGACCGTTCCCGTGCGTCTCGCATCCAGCGGATGCCCGCCACCCTCACCAGGTCATCTATCCACCCGGTGGGAGGCCTTCCAACGCAGCGTCTTCCGGTTTGCGACTGCCACTCCAGAACTTTTCCGCCGCATCGACCATCTGTTCTGCGAGCAATGTGCCCTCCTCACTGCCACTTAAGTATGGCAATTCTTCTGGCTATGTCGGTAACCCCTAATTTTCTTGCAGATGTCAACATTTATGTATCGATCACGCAAGGAAACGGCGAGCATAGCCCTCTCCATTACCCTTTGAGTGACTGTAAGCTTTCAAGCGCTTCCAAACATCCTTCATAATACGCACAGCGAATGAATGGAACTCACTACCTGCGTCTGTGTTTTCGAACGCATTCAACCCGAATCTCTTCAAAGTTGGAGTGAACAGACTTCTTCTGGGTAAGCTCACTCCATCGTCGACTCTGTCTCTGTCACCTATGACTTAGACTAGAGTCAAGAGCAAACTCATCACAAATAAAAAAAACAGTCATTTATTTCTTAACAATATACATTGTGTAGAAAGTAATAAGTAAAATAGAGACAACACCATAAAAAGTCCAAATATAAATACTGGTAAATAACAATATCTCAATAATTGACAACAGTTATCAAAAAAAAATATATAATAACAATAATCCAATTTCCATTTTAAAATCAATCCAGCAAAATAAAAATTAAAATATCAAAAATTATATATTATTTTGATATAAAAAGATCAATAAATTCACATATGTAATAACAAAATAATAACCAAATTCCAAATCATTCAAGTCAAAATAAGGTTTTTTTTACTTTATTAAAAAGAACAAAGTTCTTAATAATTAATTACGATCTAGCCTAAAAGACTAACAAGCAATTTAACTCTAACTTAATATGTTACGTTTTAGATTATGTTAAAACTAAGAATAGTGTCCATTTGCACTTTTACACAAGGCCGTAGCACTTCTTAGAGTCTGATATATTTGTAAAAACACTATGTTCATGTGTTATACATAAAGCACAGCATTGTCACTATTATTCATTCACTTTGTACACTACACTAATTCAAAAGGTTTAGTTCTTTTTAGCCTACGCACTAAGTCTGAATTGTCTAGCAGCTGGATAGCCTCAACATTCACGTGTCGATGAAGTCTGTGTTCGTGGGCTTCAGCAAATTTTTGGATGATGGTGGTGACGAATTCCATTTTAAGGTCACGGTGAAGATCATCATTTCTTATGTACCAGGATGCATTCACAGCATCCCTGAGCACTTTATTTTGGAATTGTTGGATTAATTTGACATTGCTTTGTTTAGTACAGCCCCAAAGTTGGATACCATACGTCCAAATTGGCATCAGTATATGCTTGTATATGGTTAGTTTATTATGTATTGATAGACAGGATTTCCTTCCACATAACCAATATATACTTTTATAACGTATGTCGAGTTCCTGTCTTTTCTTTTTGACATGAGCTTTCCAACGCAACTTGGAGTCGAGAGTTATGCCAAGATATTTGGCTGTATTAGCATAAGGCACGTGCATGCCATTTATGTAGATTGGGTGATAGTCCAAGTGTTTATTTGTGAAGTCAATGTGAATTGATTTTGACTCATTCAGTTTGATCTTCCATTTTTGTGTCCAGTCATAAACTTTGTTCACAGTTGGTTGAACTTTTTCTACTGCTTCTCTGTGGCTTGATCCGGTAGCCATAATTGCAGTATCATCTGCAAAGGTCGCAATGGTGTTGTTTTCCAGTTCTGGGATGTCGCATGTGTATAACAAGTACAGAATTGGGCCTAGCACACTTCCTTGAGGTACCCCAGCTTTAATAGCTTTTAGCTCGGAATATGCGTCTTCTTGCCGTATTCTAAACATTCTATTAGTTATATACGACTCTAGAATATCTGCAAATTCTGGTAGCATACGTCTGAGCTTGAATATTAGACCCTTATGCCAAACTTTGTCAAAAGCTTGCGCGACATCTAAAAACATGGTGGCGCAGACTCCCTTATTTTCAAGTGTTTTTTCAATGATATCGGTTATTCTACGTACCTGGTCTATTGTTGAGTGTTTTTCCCTAAAACCAAATTGATGATTTGGAATAAGGTCTTTATCTTCTATTATTGGTTTTAATCGTTTCAATAACAGTTTTTCGAATAGCTTTGATAACACGGGCAACAGAGAAATAGGTCTATATGATGATGCTTCATGAGGTGGTTTTCCAGGCTTCGCAATCATAATGACTTCAGCGACCTTCCATGGCTCAGGTACATATTTTAAGATAAATGCAGCATTGATAAGCTTGGTCAGCTTTACTATGGCTTTGCGTGGGAGGTGTTTTAGAATTTCCCCTGTAATAAGGTCGTAACCCGGAGACTTTTTCGAGCTAATGTTATTTTGGATTTCTCTCATGACTTCTTTAGGAGTCACAAGCTTAATTCTTTGGTTTTGTGGCAATCTTTTACTCTCAAGTATTTCTATCGAGCTTTCATTGGGTTGAAAAGTCTCTTCTAAGTGTTGAGCAAACCTTGACGCTTTTTGGTCATTGCTTATGGCCCATTTTCCGTCGCTATCTCTGATGGGCGGTACTTGTTTAATTGAAGAAAAATTAAATGACAAAACTATAAATTCAATAGTAATTTATAAGCAAATAAATAATGTCAGATATACTAATGAAAATATAATAATACAAATGCCATTTTAAAATTCATTCCAGTCAAATTAAAAATAAATATCAATAATACATATACAAATATCAATAATGTCACATGAGCAATAACAAAATAATAATCCAAATTCCGAATAATTTAAGTCAAAATACAATAAAAAAAATATATAAGAAAATTCAATGTCAAAAATAAATGTCAATAGTAATATAAACCAACTGCTCTTTCCAGGAAATAAACGAAGCCAATGATACAGCTGTCCAGAGTCCCTAGACTAGAACCTTGTCAAAGTGACAATGTCAAAAGGTTTGTGATTGTCACAGAGCCTCTGGTATCTAAATGCTGATCAGAAGCTCCAGCCACATGATATTCTATCAACGAAAGTGTCATCGTTATAGCAATTGCAAAAATGTCAAAATGCATGAGGTTGTCAAGCGCTATCGAAATGTTACGTGATCAATCCCTTTAATTTTGGCATTTCAACCTTTGCCATCGTTGACATTGAATTACACTTGTCTAGAGCCTCAGAACCTATTTTTAGGGTTCCGTACTCAAAGGGTAAAAACAAGAACCTATTACTAAGACTCCACTGTCCGTCTTTCTGTCTGTCTCTGTCTGTCTGTCATCAGGCTGTATCTCATGAATCGTGGTAGCTAGACAGTTAACATTTTCACAGATGATGTATTTATGTTGCCGCTATAGCAACAAATACTAAAAACAGAATAAAATTAATGTTTAATGGGGCTCCCATACAACAAACATGTTTCTTTTTTTCGATAATAGTAAGGAACCCTTCGTGCACGAGTCCGACTCGCACTTGGGCGGTTTTTTAAAGTCATCCTCTATACTTAGGTACCTACTGTTTATTTAATTAAAGTGTTTTAACGCTGCGCTAACCACACGCTGGTAATAATAAAGACATATTTATGCGCTTATAATTGACGTGTGGTTTGTTTGGTTAGTCAGCCATTAAATATAGAGGAGAGTACAGGTACACAAGCTTTTAAATTCAGTGTTCATTTAGAGTGCCTTTTTTGGGACAATACCACCGCACTATTCCCAAACCACTGCATCTCCTGAAAGCCAGAATCAACAGTAGCAACCACCAGAAAAGCGCCGAGGCAATGAAGCTCGAAGAAGTCTCGGAGAATTAATTTAACTGTCTTGGATCCCGCAACGAAATTAATCAGAAAAAAATAAAGAAGGGCTAGAAAAACAAATCAAAATTTCCATCTCCCTCCATATCAAGCAGGAGACAGAACAAACAAGGCCAATAGGCACAAAGAGTCGTTTAAAACTGGGATAAGCCCAGTTGCCTAGCACCACGGAATAAAGTAACATTAATATTAATGGGTCCTAACATTGTGAGCTGTTAAATTTGATCCCAATAAAAGGTATGGCAAAAACTTGAACGCACGGAAATTTGTTCTAGTTTCCACAAAGAGCAAGGTTTTATTTGTATTTTAAGAGATCAGACTGGATAGGTACACATTGTTTCATCAGACAAACTGGATGTCTCAAAATCGATGATTAGAGAATGTCAACCACCCGCTCCTTACAGGATTTAAACGATCCCCCGGTGGGTTCCCGCATTGTCGAGGCGGAGGGGGCTCATTAACTGTGACTTGCTCACCCACGGTGAAGTGAAGAGGAACCCGAGGAGGGGCCGCTCGTCAATGACGTAGCGGCCAACATGTAGATTGCGGTGCTGCCTGGGCGACATCGCAACTAAGGTGGGCCGCGATGTCGTATGGGGCCTCCCAAACCCATACGATATCGCCGCGGCGGGAGAGGAGTGCTAGTATTGCCCTCGGCTTCTGGCCTGGACGGTATCGCCACATCCCCTGCGGCCGAAATATGGTAGGAGGCGGTGCGATTGACCTTGACCCGTCACAATGGGACCAAGGATGCCATACACGGGGTCGTCTGGTACCCATGTGCTGATTTGGTCCCTGGGGTGGTCACGGTGCACAGTGTGTTCTGGTGCGCTGGTGATGGGGGTTACCCTCCAGAAGTGGGTCCGGTGACGGCCAGCCGCAGCTGGTTCGCGGTGAGTTCCAACACTTGCCCGTGTTCCCACCATAAGTGGAACAGGAGGACACCGTGGAGTTTTAGTGGGTTGGAGTCCCACATAACTGCGCTGTCCCCCCGTGATAGCGCAGTAAGCATGAGCATAACACAATGATAAAAAAAATGATTTAAACGATGCCGATGATAGAGCTGGCCAGAAGCTCTCCCTGGACCGCTGCCTCACAAAGCGACAAAATGTAATTTCGATAGCATGTCATAGAACTTTCGGCAATCGTAATAGCTGAGCATGATACTTTTGTCAAGAGCCTCAGAGTGGCTAAATACTTATCAGATAAAATTACAATAAAAAAAAAAATACAATTTAGACGAAAGGAAGAAAAATGTCATTGACAAATTTTGCTCTACACGTTCAACAGTACACCAAGTACTGATCCAAAGATACCACAGTATCAAATCATCATGACACAACGTTTTAGTATATCATAAATATCACAACATGATAGAAGGCATGAGCTTATAGAAGTATAATAAAATATAATATAATATCAGATAATGACTCGACTCGAACTTGGCCCGTTTTGCGTCGCATCCATGAAGTGCTGGAGTCATCACATTTATCATTTGGTGCAGGGATCGCCAACCTTTTATATACGAGGAATAATTTTTTGATAGACTTTTTATTTATCTTCTCTGTATAGTATAAAACGAAGTCTTTGTCCGCGTCTCATTTCTGTTTCTCCACTAATGACTTCTAAACAACGTTAGACTATAAAAAAAAAATCGTAACGGATTTTGATAAGGTTTTCACTAATAGAAAGAGCGACAAACAAAGGTTTTTGTACATAATTTGTCCCGTGCGAAACCGGGGCGGATCTCTATTTTTTATTTATTTTTATTTATTCATAAATACAGTCTTGAGTACAATTTCACTTTAATTTTGTACCAATAAACCTGGATGGGTTTGTGATTAATTGATTACTTATGTTATAAAGAGAAAAATCAGATTATACTTATGTTTCTAAAATTATTACCTTTTTAATTCAATTATTGATCCGATTATAAAACTGTATCTACTTATAGAAAGCTACAATATCGCTGAGTTACTTTGCATACCAAAAATATGAATGAGAGTGAAGTCGTCGAACCAGATTCTAAATCATCATCATTCTCTTTGTCTTTTCCAATTTTATTTGAATCAATTCTACCGCCTTTTTCAATTACTTTTGATTACATTGTTTTAATTATGTCTTTAAACTTTTTTTTATTTGAGAAATGCATACTGCGCTATCACGGGGAGATAGCGCAGTTATGTGGGACTGCAGCCATTAAAACTCTACGGTATCCTCCTGTGCCGCTTATGGCGGGGACACGGGCACGCGTTAGCACTAACCGCGAACCCGCCGCGGCTGTCCTTCACCGGACCCTCCTCTGGGGAGTACCCCCCATCACCGGCGCACCAGAACACACTGATGAACCCGGCGCCCTTGATCCACTTGTGACGGGTCAAGGTCAATGCAATGGCCCGCTGCCTACCATAATTCGGCCGCAGGGGAAAGGGAAAACGGCCAACGCTATACCGACACTCCTCCTCCCCTGCGGTCCCACCGTGTCCGCCTTCAGATGGTGGCGAACCCGTCCATGCCGCGGAAGGTAAGGAGAGCGGCGCACCGCAATACCTGCACTCCTCTCCCGCCGCGGCCTCCAACTATCCGCCGCGATTTCGTATGGGTTTGGGAGTCCCCGCGACCCACCTCAGTTGCGATGACGCCCACGCAGTACTGCTACCTACATGTTGGCCGCTACGTCGTCGGCTTATCGGCAAAAGCCGATAGATATATGCGTTCGTGAGGACGAGCGTCTCCTTCTCGGGTTTCTCTTTGCTTCACCGTAGATGGCCCAGCCACGGTAACTTAACCCTCTCCCCCCCCCCGCCTCGACAATGCGTGAACCCACTGGGGGGGATGTTTTTTACCTAGATTAGCGATCGCGAACCAGCGGACATTCCGCTGGAAGGCCTCTCACTAGGTGGACCGATGTCTAGTGAAGATTGAGAGAACCGCTTCATGCGGCACGCACGGAACCGGTCAATGTGGCGACACTTGGGGCAGGGTTATGTTCAGCATTGGACGTCTTTTGGCAGAATGTATTTCGGCAACATGAATGAATGATGATGATGATGATGTCCTTTACTTTAATATAACATCCAAACAATTGAAAGAAAGAAAATACATTTATTTAGCACAAACTAAAAGACACACAAAACTTTATTATACATCAGATAAAATACAAATAAAATAAAAAGTAAAAACTGTAAAGTCTGACGTAAGAAATTAGCAGGAAAGTGTGCCTCACGGCTGCGCCATTAAAGCTCAGTTCAGCAAAAATGCCAAAGAACTAGTGCCTGACGCTGGTTTTCAACTGGACCTGATGTTTGAGGTGACGGCTGTAAATCAGTTTTATACTGCATGGTGACGTGTGTTAGTTAAATTTGTGTTAGCGATCTTTTTATTTAATTGAGCACACTAAGTAGTTTTTGTATGTTGGTAATAATTGTTTTGATATTTTACGCTTGCAACAAAGATGGACTGTTTTTTGTCAGGTTGGTAAACGATAAGCTTGCACTTCTCGTTTCCCGCCCATTCCGAGGTTATAAATAGTGGCTCATGCCATCAAAGGCAGTCTATTTTTGATTGAGGCGTCGTTAATAAGTATTAGGGTAAGTGCTTTATAAACTGTATTTTATAAACCGTGTTCTATAAACTATTTGCCATAAACTGTGTTCTGTGTAACTGTGTATTTGATATGATAATACACTGGGTGAGTAAACCCTTTTAAGCATTTTTATTTGCATCGCCATCCCCTCTGAAATACCCACACGAGATTTTAGTCTTTTGAGTAAAAGACGAAATGTGAGGAATATGGGAATATGTACATAAATAGTGTGAAAATGAGTAGGTAGCATTGCAAGAATAAAAACTACTAATTATGTGGGTAGATAAAAATATCATATAATTGAGACATTTAGTGCGACCATATCTAATTTCAGTGTCATGTCCCATCGGTTCGCCATCCCTGGAGTAGAGAGTAGATGTGTTTTATTTCTCCGTACGAAGTCTGTCGATAAAGGATAATGCATAAAATATTATTGCTATCACTACCATTCTGGCCGCAGTCGGGAAATATGTCGTGTCTGCGTCTATTGATGTTGTATTCTGTAGCGGGACGATGACGATTGCAAATCAATTAATCTGATCAACCTTTTTTTAACTAGATTTGGGATCAGCTTCCAGCCTTACCGGATGTCCCAATAGATATTTTACGTAGAGCGAATGCACATGTGACGATACCTCTTGGCAAGACTGATTGTCTGACTTTTGGTCTTTTGAATGCACGTAACCACTGTAAAAAAAAATTCAAATGAGAGCCGTGACCAACGGCTTGATCATCCATCCTCGGACCGACCTCGGCAAGCGTAGCTTAATATAAAAGATTGACCCCTGCCGCTGTTGTTATTTGGCTACGAGCAAAGATTTTTAATAAACTTTTAAATAATAATACCATGTGATCTCCTCAATGTCATTCAAACAAATTCAGATCCTATCCCTTAGGTTCGCCATCCCTGTCGTAGTGGGTAGATATGTTTTATTTGTCCGTACGACGTCTGTCGCGATAGAGGATAATGCATAAAATATTATTGCTATCGCTACCATTCCGGCTGGAGTCGGGAAATATGGCGTGTCCGCATCTATTGATGTTGTAGTGTGGAGCTGAGCTGAGATTAGCCGACTTATTTTTGTCGATAGGTGTTGTAAGAAGCGATTAAGGTATTGGCTTTCCGACGCTTATATACTTTTCGTAAAGATCTAAGTGACAGTTGTTTTCACAGCAAGTTTGGAGCGGTGCATATGTCATGGACCAATTTATTAATCAGGGCACAAGTTATAATGCCCGGGCGATATAAAAAACGCCAAGTCAAATTTGGCTACGAAATGAATACTGCTTTAAAATTCATTATTAATTATCACTATGTCTGGTCATTATGAATATCGCTACGTAATGGTTGTGTAATTCAATAATTATGGTATATTAGAATTGTTTTTATTTAAAAAATTCAAGTAGAAATAAAAAAATGCGAAAAAATTAATTATTTTTCTTTCATACAAGTTTTTTTTTATTCTTCTCAGGAAACCCTTTCATTTGATACCCATATCATGGCAATGCACAAAAAAAATCTAGTCCGCCATCTTGGGCCATCCGCCATATTAGATTTAGAATGACATCACTTAGCTAACAATGCATTGTCATCCAAACTAAGCGTATATGCAAAATTTAATCTTAATCGGTGCAGAATAACTGATTTAAAATTCAGTTGCAAGCTTTGATCCGAACACACTTACATATATACATTGCAAGTTAAATAAAAGCTTGTAAAAACATTTTTTAACTACCCTGCCCGATAAGTGATGGACATTTTTCAAAATATCTGGTCACTATGTATATAACTAATCACTTGGTCCATAACACATAGATACATTTACAACATTTTCGTTGGTAGGACAGGTTATGCAGAAACCAACCTAACCTATTCTAACAAGGGTATTTTGGCTTCGTAGTATGAATACCTACCGTAATTAAATGACCTTTGCCCATAGTTAGGATTTACATAGGTTGGGACACTTTACCGACTCGGTATTCCACTATTTCGGACGAGGATCCGTCTGGATGACCTGGCAGTGATTCTGCAGCTTTGGCTTAAGTATATTAAAGAATGGATTGTAGTTATGAAAGGTAGTAAGCAAGTAATAATAGTACATTTCGTGTCGAGCATAAAACGTCAAGATTTAATCACGAGCGATGAAACTAGCCAATTTCTCGGAAGACTACATGCGAGTGTTAAAACAAAGCCTTTTTACAACGAACGATTCTTTTTCCATTACCTGATGAGCTTACTTAATTAAATGCAAATTAGTTCCAACAACAATTTATTAGAAACGTTCAGACTAAAAACCACAGACTATAAACACAATTTACGCGCGTTTTTTTGAGAGGTAACAGGTTCAGTATCATTCTGCTAGTTACATAATGATATCAAAACTATCATACAAAAGTCATTTCGTAACTGTTATTATGTTTTTTTTTTATTTTTATTTAATAATCTTTTTTCAAAATGTTCATATTTCGAAACGAATTTCTTAGGCAATGTGTTACATAATAGACGAGGTAGTGATTTTTTTTTATTAAACTCTCGACACATTTTATTGCATGCTACATAATTTATCTAGTAGCAGACTCGCTTTGATCGACAATCTATTGAACACGTAATTATGACACGATATCTTGCGAAGACGCCCCGATTCAAACAGTAAAACGCCCATAACTTTTGAGCGGCTGAACCAATTTTTATCAAACATAGAAGAACACTCTCATTAAAGCCACTTTTAAAACAAAACACACTAAATCAAAATTGGTTCATCCCTTTAGGAGCTATGATGCCACAAACAGATAAACAAATGCACTCAAAAATAGGTACACACGGCTAACTTATAACATCCCTCTTTTTCCATCGGGGGTTAAATAGCAGGTCGGTAACCTTTAAGCTTCCAGAATTTCAAGAAAAACCATGTTAAAACACATAACAAAAAATAAGTATACCATACTCCGGTTTCGACAACCCCGTACGTTCCTTGCGCCCTTAACCGTTTAACCAGCCACCCCTTCAGCTTCTCATAATTCCGATTTTAATATATTTATAAGGGATCGCTTCAGCCGCAATCTGTTTCCAGAAACTGTAATATTTTTTACTTTATCCCAAGCCTTGCGTGTTTACCAGCATCATGGTGCGTCCCGAAAAAAAGCTGCACGTTCTGCGAGTATTTAAGGTTAATTTTCCCTTGTCTCGACTGTTTTGGTAAAGTTGTCAGTGTTGGACCAGGAATGTACGCTGCGTTATGTTATATAACAGATGTTATATACTCAAATGTATTGTGTGTATTATTTATTTATGTATATATGTTTACTTTGCCCTGGGGTCAGTGTGTCAATGGCCGTATTTGGGTCCAAATATTTCCGCATGTGGACTGGCTATGCTGAGAAAGGTAACATAAAATATGGAAATGGTTATTTTCTTTCATGGGGCTTGCTTGATTGGGGCAGTTAATCCTCGGCTTTTGCGCTACGAGTCGTATATTAGGTTCCCTGATAATATTACTTCACGCTTGTGTTCCTCGAAGGAGTAGGCGAGGATGTATTTATAACACACCTAAATTTTGCCAGTTATGTTACTTGTACACAAAACCAATTATATTTATCATCTGCCTAGCCTTTTCCCAACTATATTGGGGTCGGCTTCCAGTCTTACCAGATTCAGCTGAGTACCAGTGTTTTACATGGAGCGACTGCCTATCTGACCTCCACACACCAGTAACTGTGTAACACGGTACCCCTTGGCAAGACTGGTGTCAGATCTCAAGCTTCTGACTACTCGTAACGACTGTCAAAGATCTTTAAATGTCATCCGGGACCAACGGTAAGCCGTTGCTTTCTGAGGCACGGAGGAAACTCTGTATGTTGAAATGGTCACCACAAAACCAATTATATTATAATGTACAAATGACTTACTGATCAAATATATACAATGACTATTACTGCTGCTTTTGGTGATCTGAATACCTACCAAGGGCATCCAAGGCGCAGTGCTTTCTATGAGACAATAACGCATATGCCTGTAATCACACCGCCATTCTTAACGCCTGAATAAAGCGATACTGTTTCGAAGAATACATAGTAAAATGATTAAATAAACTCTCTGGACGAGTTACTTAACAAACACCTTTGTTACTATCAAATCACGGATGAACTGAGAGTCTAATTACGGAAAATGGAGCCCACTAGTACTACTACTACCACCAAACCATATTGATAAATATTTTCAACATTTTCGGCGTTATTTATCAGTTAACAACACTAAAGTACCTAACAACCGTCCATCTCTAAGTATACCTGCAATAACATAATGTAACCAAATATACCTTACCTAGCAAATAAAATACAATTAAGAATACCAGATTTATATTTACCGAACTGTACCAACAATATATTATTTGGTAAACCAGGCTCCAGTGGCGGCCTTAGGGGGAGGCGAACAGGCCATTCACCCGGGGCCCCACTCATACAGAAGCCTATTATCCTAAAAGTTTACTGTTTTTTTCGTATCCTATGGAAACTATTATTCGTAACAATATATAAAGTTGGTTATGTATCATCAAAATCACAATGATGTGTGATTTTGATGATTTAACCAAATTTATTTGGATGCGAGACGCACGGGACCGGTGGATGCAGTGACAATCGGGGTGAGGCCTGTGCTCAGCAGTGGACGTCTTTCGGCTGAAATAATGATGATGATGGTTCCGTATTACATAGTAAAGTATTAATTTAATAATTTTTATAGTGATGGCAGTGGTGGCCCAGTGGTAAAGGCGGGGACTTACAAATTGTAGGTCGTAGGTTCGAACCCATGCAAGCGATTTACTTTGGGTAAATTATTTTATCACCACTACTCTCAAAACGGTGAAGGAAAACATCGTGTGATGAAACCGGCATGTCCTAGAACCAAACATTCGACGACTTGTGACATCCACCAATCCGCACTGGGCCCGCGTGGTGGATTACAGCCCATTCCCTCTCACAGAAAGGAGGTCTGCGTCACACCTGTGGGAACATTAAAAGGCTGATGATGAAATGATGCCAAGTTAAGCATACCTCGTTTATCATCACTTCATCACATACATTGCAAAAAGGACAAGAGCCTCGCAAATATCTGCCACCCTCCCCGAGCCTCGCAGCGGTTAATGCCGCCCCTGCCAGACGTACCGAAACGATACGGCTTCTTTAATCTAATAACTTTGGAAACAATACCTACCTACAAATTTAATATAATTTCGAAGGCCTTGGGACTTGAAATAAAATATAATAATGCTGCAGAACTCAGCATTATGAATAATTTATCTTTGAATTACCTGACAAAATGAAAAAGAAATGAGACAAAATGATGTTTCACATTCTGTATCGTATTTCACTCATATTTGTATAAGCTAATGTATGTATAGAATAATAGGGCGCCTCCATGTTTTTCCTAGCTCAATGCTATAAAGTTGTGTCCGAGTCCGTGGCTGACGTTCCCAAGATGAAGTTACAATGACATTGACATTTGACATTGACAGGTGCATTCCGTTTCTAATACAACTTTAGCCCGAAAACTTAACAAATTTGGTATTAAAATAGGGTTTGACATTGACACGTTCTTAACTCCAAAAACTCAATGCAGACGCGTACTGGCCATTTTGTCATAAGTATACGGAAAAATCTTATTGCGTCCTGGTGATTTCAGTCCTGGGTTTTCTGGCCATGATTGTCTTCGCTGCAAGTCTTGAGCAGGCAGCATAGATGTAGTTGGTAAGTGTTCACTGGAATCAGCCAAAATATAGACCTACCTAAAAATAAATCTAACTTATAACATCCGGAACATCAAGAGACAAAATGATATTAAAAATGCGAAAGTAGCTCTGTTCGTCTGTTAACTTTTCACGCTTAAACCGCTAAACCGATTTAAATAAAATCTGGTATGGAGATAGTTTGAGACCCTGGGAAGGACATAGGACAGATTTTATCCACCAACCATCCTTACGGAGGTGGACGTGTGTATGGTGAACCAATAATTTCTCAAGTAAGACTTCCCACACACCGACAATATTATTGTACAATTTGTAAGTATGTGAGAACCATGTTCCTATTTATCAAATTAATGAATTTACCTTTTATTGATTGTAATACTTTATATAGTAGTATTAGTTTCGATGCATCGCCCTCACGTATACAAATTAATGTATTTATGTAAATATTGTAAAACACTTTTTTTTTAAAGAGTGAATGTGGAGTTTCTTGTAAGTTCTTTTTCATAACAAGCTACTTTTGCGAATGGACGGTAGAATCTATTATTATTACTTCTAAATTGTTGACGTTCAGTGCAGTTTATTGACCTAATTGACATAAAGAAGTTTTGTTTGTTTGTGAATTATAATAAAAATAGCTATTCGAAGTACTAATGCTACACAGACGATGTCTCAAAAGCTAGTATTCTACGATAATGATTATCGAGTGTTTTTTTTTTGGGATTAATTATGACCGCATTCGTGGTCAATCATATTTTGGACTTTTGACAATCATTACCGCTGACAGATAGAATATCAAGAGGACCTAGTCAATGAAAGCTTAGCGATAGCGATTGTATAAGATGAAAATTTGTGTGGGATTGACAAGCGATACCGAAAAATCACGTGATTAATTCCTTACTATTTGACATTTCGACTATCGCCTTCGCTGACATCAAATGCCACTTTTCTAGAGCGAAGAAAAGGAAGTTTTTGCCTATTGCTGCTAAAACTTCCCAAAACCCGATAACAAGCCAAATTACTTATACCTCCAATCTAACACTAAAATATAATACCTCTTTTTGCCCCACTCGTGCCGCGCTAATCACATCGAGGCTCAGAGATTTTCAGCCATATTTTTATGTTGACCTCCTCTACCGGCAGCGTGGAACGATTGGCAATTAACAGGTACAATTAGGGTTGGCCTTCATGATTGATTTTTGGCGCTTCAACAACCCTGTGAGTGTTGAAATGTCTGTGTTCACTCTTAATATTTTATTTTTATTCGTGTGTATTTTTATGCTTAGCTGTGAGGTAGTTTGAGAATCGGTCACCATTCCTGTGGCTTATTTACATAACTGAATACATTTTTGGGAACTTTGGTGACATGTAAATCTATTTTTTTCTTGATAACTACATTAGGCACACCATCATCATCATCATCACCAGCCTTTAAATGTTCCCACTGCTGGGACACTGCCTGTGTCCCAGCAGTGGGAACATTTAATGTCCTCTCTGTGAGAGAGGTAAAAGGCCGTGATCCAACACCCAGGCCCAGTGCGGGTTGGTGAATGTAGCATGTCGTTGAATTTTGGGTCTAGAACAGGTTTCCTCACGATGTCATGCTTCAGAATTTTGAGAGCAGTGGTGATGAAATAATTTACACAAAGTAAAGCGTGTGCCAGGGTTCGAACCCACGACCTTTTTTTTTGTTTACGGGGGGAAACCTTCAAAAGGCGCCTGGACTTTTGGGGAAAGACCAGTGAGTGTGATTTTTACCTCACTAAAACCACCCCGGTGATCCCCTTCAGCACTTGGAAGGGGTTTTCTCTTAAAAGACCACTCCGGCACACCCTCTGTGCAACGCCTGTTAGGGCACGTCCCTGGGGAGACTGAGAGGGGTCTCTCCTGAGATGCGCTGTGCACGGCAGCACGTGATCACTGTGCCACCGTCTTACATGGACTCACTTGGTGGGCGGTCAGAGTCCCCAGTCTGAGAGCCCGCGATCCCGGAGTACCGCCTGGCCATAATGCAGGCGGGGTTTCGGTGTTTTAGGTGGTTGCCTCCCCGATGCCTTCTTCTTCATAATATTTCAAAAATGTCAATACTGAACCCACTTTCTATTAGAGAAGTTAAACACATTAATCAACTTCACCCTGTCAGCACTTCAACCTACAGATAAGGAAGTAATCAGTTATCTATGATCGCCGGCTAACTATTTTATTTACTTTTTTGTGTATATCGTGTATGTGTATGTATTTGTAGTTTGTATGTATATCTTTGTATTTGAATAAATATTACCTATCGTGATTTATTCTCAATATTGCACCTACCACTATTTGTCTCTCCATCACCCAAAGGTCGACTGGTAGAAAATGCCTAAGGCATTAAGTCCGCCTCTGTACGTTTTTGTGCATGTAGTATTAAATAAATAAACCAAATTAACTAAAGCCCTTTTTAAGTGGCTTTGGTCTGATAAAGCTCTGATTTGTGCTCCACTTTGCTAGTATTTTAACTTATTAATTATTGCGAAGTTTCCTATACCATCTATTTCGAAGTTTAAGTGTAGAACTAGCTCGTAAGTGCTAGACCACGGATACAATAACACGGTTCGTTCAATTGACTCTCAAAACCCGCTGTAACGAGGTGCTTGGGTTTTGGTTTCACAGGTGCTAGTTATGATTTTTATTTATCGAAAATAACTAACTCATTATTTTTCTAGTTGCTGCTACCTAATCCAAACGTAGTTAAATTTGAACAGCGTGAAACCAGTATTGCTATTGCGAGAATCCGCTAGATTCGAGACTCACGCAAGATTATAGAACTGGTCGATGTGGCGACAAGCCCATGTCCACTGTGGACTTCTTTCTGCTGAAAGATGATGATAGATATATCTATCTATACTTACTTAGTTTTAGGTACCAAACTTTACCTAGATTGGTGCAAAGGTTAGCATCATCTAGTCCGTTCCATCATCGGACTACAAGACGAACAGCGATGTGTCATCAGTATATGGTGGACATCCCACCCGTACGCACAAAGCGTTTTGGGAACAGGTACTTTTATTTTGCGTACAGCTAAGAAGTGGCATTCCCTACCGGAGTCTGTATTTCCTGATAGCTACAACAGTGAATAGGTTACTTCTAGACAAGCGTTCCCCATCGTCGACCACATCATCGCTTACCATCAGGTGAGATGGCGGTCAGACGCGAGCCTTTATCTTTTAAAAAAATAAAAAGGCACACCATTATAACTTGTCAAATCACAAAATTCATATCCTCGTGTCTAGTTATCTATTTGTACTAGTAAGTCAAAATATGTACAGTACAACTATTTTCTTAATGCCCCTCGGCAATCATCGCATTTCCGAATACAAACGAATGCTATTTCCATGCCCATCAATTATTAGATTTATCGTGTATAATAATTTGAATTCAGAACTAAGTACTTTATTGTTGTTTTGTTTTTATTTCCGTGTGAAGTATATAGAGCTGTAAAAATAGCAGGTTTAGCAGCTTTCCTCCCATTTTTAAATAAATTACATTATGTTAAAAGAGTATTAACAACTCTATATACTTCCAAGTTGACTGAGAGCGTCTGGTCTGCACCAAGTACAACTGATAGAAATCCGACGACTGACGAAACACGAAGTTTTCCGAGGGACATTAAGAAAATATTTGTACTGTACAGTCCTGTCACAATAGACATTCGGTTTGCATTCATTCGCATAGACCTGTTAATTGGTAGAGATCTTCGGCACACTATAAAACACTATAAAGAATGAAATATCAAAACTCTCCATTGATCCCAAATCTGCTAAAAAGGACAAAGGTCAAAACCCCGGTTTTTACAAACCTATCCCTTATTTGCCGTCTATTTTGACAGGATGAGGAGGGTCAGTAAAGCGACATACATCCATGCAATTATTGAAATTCACTAAATCTATGGTCCTCTTGTTCTAGGCTGACAGAAACTATACTTCATAAAAGATAGCTTGATCTCAACAGTGAATAGGTTACTTCTAGACAAGCGTTCCCCATCGTCGACCACATCATCGCTTACCATCAGGTGAGATGGCGGTCAGACGCGAGCCTTTATCTTTTAAAAAAATAAAAAGGCACACCATTATAACTTGTCAAATCACAAAATTCATATCCTCGTGTCTAGTTATCTATTTGTACTAGTAAGTCAAAATATGTACAGTACAACTATTTTCTTAATGCCCCTCGGCAATCATCGCATTTCCGAATACAAACGAATGCTATTTCCATGCCCATCAATTATTAGATTTATCGTGTATAATAATTTGAATTCAGAACTAAGTACTTTATTGTTGTTTTGTTTTTATTTCCGTGTGAAGTATATAGAGCTGTAAAAATAGCAGGTTTAGCAGCTTTCCTCCCATTTTTAAATAAATTACATTATGTTAAAAGAGTATTAACAACTCTATATACTTCCAAGTTGACTGAGAGCGTCCGGTCTGCACCAAGTACAACTGATAGAAATCCGACGACTGACGAAACACGAAGTTTTCCGAGGGACATTAAGAAAATATTTGTACTGTACAGTCCTGTCACAATAGACATTCGGTTTGCATTCATTCGCATAGACCTGTTAATTGGTAGAGATCTTCGGCACACTATAAAACACTATAAAGAATGAAATATCAAAACTCTCCATTGATCCCAAATCTGCTAAAAAGGACAAAGGTCAAAACCCCGGTTTTTACAAACCTATCCCTTATTTGCCGTCTATTTTGACAGGATGAGGAGGGTCAGTAAAGCGACATACATCCATGCAATTATTGAAATTCACTAAATCTATGGTCCTCTTGTTCTAGGCTGACAGAAACTATACTTCATAAAAGATAGCTTGATCTCTGCGACAGCTGTCAGTATCAATACAGTAACAATAGTGCTTGACAGGCTGACAATAACGTATACGTCAGTTTGACATATTATGTCGCAGAGATCAAGCTATCTTTTATGAGGTATAGTTACCCAAACCACACGTGCCAAACATAACATTCCTACAGCCAATTTACCAAGGTTTTCGTTAGCCCTCTCAATTAATCGTAAAGATTGGGGCGGGGCTGCTAGAGGGGCTGGAGTGGCTCGAGAAGGCTCGAGGGGGCTTGAGGGTGCTCGTGGCGGTCTGAACCTCTCGTAACGTAAGGATAATCTGCCGTTGCATCTTTAGTTTATAGGTTCCTGTGATGAGTGGTGACTGAATTGGATAATGGGTAAACAGTGAGATGAAAACGTTTGTGGCGGACAGACAGATGGATACATCAAGTGATTTAACATGGGGTCCGTTTTTCCTTACGACGTTTGGATCCCTGAAAGCGAATAAAATCACAAAACCATGCGAAATGCAACGCTAGCTGCGTCGTCCTAATACAATGCGATCCTCGCGCAAACACGCGACCGTCGCGTTCATTTGTTTTCATAATCGAAAAGCACACACTGTAGACGCGACGACACGTTCGTGTTTGCCATACAACGTGACGGTTGCGAGATCGCGTTGTATTAGGACGGCGCTTTAAACTTTAACGCTTAGTTGACTGATTATTATATCACCTACCCATATCTAACCTACCAGCTATTACCTATTTACGCAGTCTATTTAGCTCTTTAATCTTTCGACCATCAAAACATAAAACGTGTCGCGATAAGATATTTGTCGTCTAATAAAGACATGTCGTGTAGGGCATGAAAATGTTTGTCTTCTATAGGAGACCGTAGCGATAAAGTCAAAAGGCTTAACAAGTATCAAAGGGAGGCGCATTTGCCCTCTCTCTCTCTATTAATAAACAAAATACTTACTGTTATTCAGTAACTGGGCTATGGAGGTCAGGTCGCTCCAAGTAAAATACTGGTTACTCAGCGCATCTGGTTAGACTGGAAGAGGATTATAACAGAGTTAGGAACAGGCTTACAAACATTCATAGTAGTTAAAAAATATAAAAAGCTTTAAAATTTAGATAATTTTTAGATACTCTGACTCCTAAACTAGGTGTATATTACTGTGACAGGAGTAAGTGAAATAAAACAAAAGTGAGAAATAAGGATAACATCAAAGAATTTAAAACATCATTACAATAATAATGCATATAGTTACTCATAACATTCTTATAATTAATAAGTTAATAATAAAATATAATTAAATAATATGTTTTAGCGTATTCCAAGGTAAGAGTATATGTGTGTGTCATGTGTGAGTGTGTGTGTGTATGTGCGTGTGTGTAAAGTGTGTATCCATAGGTATATTTCGTTATTTAGATATCACTGTTACCCAGCAGAAGATCCTCAGTGAAATTAAACGTAAGTGTTTAAAGATAATCTGTAAGTACTTTCTTACATTGGGATTTAGAGTTCGAAAAGATCTTTATTTTTTATTTAGGGTGTTATGTAATTTTACGCTTTGTAAGTATTGATTGATTGTATTGTATTGTCATTGTTACCGCCTAATGTCGATTGTATTTGTAACGTTCTTGCGGGTAGGGAGAGAAACGTGTGATGTTAGGTTGGACTCGACTCCTATCCTCTCCTGCACAGTGCTATCGCAACAGGTGTGAGCGAGACAACCACACACCAGCTAAGTGTTTCTGAGATTGACAGACTTCAAGATCAGGCTGAAAGACATCAAAATCAACAGCTATATATCGGTCTGCGACACCTGCGCGGGTCCCTTTTTAGGGTTCCGTACCCAAAGGGTAAAAACAGGACCCTATTACTAAGACGCCGCGGTCCGTCTGTCTGTCTGTCTGTCACCAGGCTTTATCTCATGAACTGTGATAGCTAGAGTGTTGAAATTTTCACAGATGATGTATTACTGTTGCCGCTATAACAAAAAATACTAAACATAGAATAAAATAACAACAACAACAACTCCCATAAAAAAAACTTATCTTTTTTGCCGTTTTTTGCGATAGTGGTACGGAAACTTCGTGCGCGAGTCCGACTCGTACTTGGCCGGTTTTTCTTCATATCGTGTCGTAGCCATCGGGCCTACCTTCTTCATTGTCCGTGAACCGTCGTCAGCCAGTCGAAAGCACAGCGCTCAATTCGAATGCGCGCTTGTAATTAGCCCAACAGTGAATTCGCCTGTTCCTCGCCAAGAAGTCTCTTTTCTTGATATCAAGTCTTAGCCGACAGTCTTCTCTCGACCATCTATCATCTAATCAAGGTTCATTCATTAAACCTTAGTGCAAGCGAGTATCCATTAATTTTGATCCACAGTCGCTTACCAATCCTTTTCGTTCAAAACCACATTATCACTTATCTGCGTAACGAATAATCAGCGCAATCAGTCATTGAGGTATTTGACTCTATAATACTAAACTGTTGGCTATAATCGAGTTGGTAAAAGATTCACTTACAGCCAAAATGGGTCTGATATTGCTTAGCTAGCCATCCCTCTACCAACGATTATATTTCTTATGCATATTTATTCTACTACCTACTATCGATTATCCTACAAATAACACTACCCTTATCTGCTAATCTAAAATAAATAACCCTTCTATACCCTCTTCAACAGGGCTGCTTTTATTAAGGACCATATACTATGGACATAGTTGGGTGAGGATGTTGGAAAAATATATTGCTATGCTGTGTTTTATGACTGAGTTTATATTATACGGTCAGAGAAATTTATTAATTATCAAATTGTAACACAACATGACAAAAAATATATATTTAGTACGTCAGATATGTAACCTAAAAATATTGGACATGTATTTTTTTTTTGCCACGTAAACAAAAAGTTACGACGATACAGTGCGTTGAAATATCGTCGAACGTCACGGTGTGCTACACTTTATACTGACAAAGTGACGTCACAAGCCCGCACGCCTGATCTTTGATGTAATTTATCTTTGTCAAGTTTTATTTATTTGATAAAGCAAAACATACGGGTCCAGTGTTATTTGATAATTTCACTGATAGATTAAATAGAATTAACATTTTTGTACCCAGGAAACAATCCCATTGTAAGTGATGGCGAGGGTCGAAATGCCAATTGTAAGGGATTGATCACATGACATTTCGATGAAGCTGGCATATTCCTTTACATTTTTGACATTTCCACAATCGCTATCTCGACGCTTTCGTTGATATAATGTCTGGAGCCTACTTATCGTCATATAGTCATTTCATACAACTGTTAAAGAATGACAGTTGTGATTCGAATTCACGGACAAGTCTTTATCATCAACATCATCATATCAGCCGAAAGACGTCCACTGCTGGGCATAGGCCTCCCCCAAGCATCGCCATATGGACCGTTCCCGTGCGTCTCGCATCCAGCGGATGCCCGCCACCCTCACCAGGTCATCTATCCACCCGGTGGGAGGCCTTCCAACGCAGCGTCTTCCAGTTTGCGATTGCCACTCCAGAACTTTTCCGCCGCATCGACCATCTGTTCTGCGAGCAATGTGCCCTCCTCACTGCCACTTAAGTATGGCAATTCGTCTGGCTTTGTCGGTAACCCCTAGTTTTCTTGCAGATGTCAACATTTATGTATCGATCACGCAAGGAAACGGCGAGCATAGCCCTCTCCATTGCCCTTTGAGTGACTGTAAGCTTTCAAGCGCTTCCAAACATCCTTCATAATACGCACAGCGAATGAATGGAACTCACTACCTGAGTCTGTGTTTCCGAACGCATACAACCCGAATCTCTTCAAAGTTAGAGTGAACAGACTTCTTCTGGGTAAGCTCACTCCATCGTCGACTCTGTCTCTGTCACCTATGACTTAGACTGGAGTCAAGAGCAAACCCATCACAAATAAAAAAAACTGTCATTTATTTCTTAACAATATACTCGTACATTGTGCAGAAAGTAATAAGTAAAATAGAGACAACACCATAAAAAGTCCAAATATAAATACTGGTAAATAACAATATGTCAATAATTGACAACAGTTATCCAACAAAAGTAAAAAAATATATATAATAACAATAATCCAATTTCCATTTTAAAAACAATCCAGCAAAATAAAAAATTAAAATATCAAAAATAATATATTATTTTTATATGAAAAGATCAATAAATTCACATATGTAATAACAAAATAATAACCAAATTCCAAATCATTCAATTCAAAATAAGAAAAATTAAATGACAAAACTATAAATTCAATAGTAATTTATAAGCAAACAAATAATGTCAGATATACTAATGAAAATATTATAATCCAAATGCAATTTTAGAATTCATTCCAGTCAAATTAAAAATAAATATCAATAACACATATACAAATATCAATAATGTCACATGAGCAATAACAAAATAATAATCCAAATTCCGAATAATTTAAGTCAAAATACAATAAAAAAAATATATAAGAAAATTCAATGTCAAAAATAAATGTCAATAGTAATATAAACCAACTGCTCTTTCCAGGAAATAAACGAAGCCAATGATACAGTTGTCCAGAGTCCCTAGACTAGACCCTTGTCAAAGTGACAATGTCATAATTTTTGTGATTGTCACAGAGCCTCTGGTATCTAAATACTGATCAGAAGCTCCAGCCACATGATATTCTATCAACGAAAGTGTCATCGTTATAGCAATTGCAAAAATGTCAAAATGCATGAGGTTGTCAAGCGCTATCGAAATGTTACGTGATCAATCCCTTTAATTTTGGCATTTCAACCTTTGCCATCGCTGACATTGAATTACACTTGTCTAGAGCCTCAGAGCCTATTTTTAGGGTTCCGTACTCAAAGGGTAAAAACAAGAACCTATTACTAAGACTCCACTGTCCGTCTTTCTGTCTGTCTCTGTCTGTCTGTCATCAGGCTGTATCTCATGAACCGTGGTAGCTAGACAGTTAACATTTTCACAGATGATGTATTTATGTTGCCGCTATAGCAACATATACTAAAAACAGAATAAAATTAATGTTTAATGGGGCTCCAATACAACAAACATGTTTCTTTTTTTCGATAATAGTACGGAACCCTTCGTGCACGACTCCGACTCGCAATTGGTCGGTTTTTTAAAGTCATCCTCTATACTTAGGTACCTACTGTTTATTTAATTAAAGTGTTTTAACACTGCGCTAACCACACGCTGGTAATAGTAAAGACATATTTATGCGCTTATAATTGACGTGTGGTTTGTTTGGTTAGTCAGCCATTAAATATAGAGGAGAGTACAGGTACACAAGCTTTTAAATTCAGGGTTCATTTAGAGTGCCTTTTTTTGGGACAATACCACCGCACTATTCCCAAACCACTGCATCTCCTGAAAGCCAGAATCAACAGTAGCAACCACCAGAAAAGCGCCGAGGCAATGAAGCTCGAAGAAGTCTCGGAGAATTAATTTAACTGTCTTGGATCCCGCAACGAAATTAATCAAAAAAAATAAAGGAGGGGTAGGAAAACAAATCATAATTTCCACCTCCCTCCATATCAAGCAGGAGACAGAACAAACAAGGCCAATAGGCACAAAGAGTCGTTTATAACTAGGATAAGCCCAGTTGCCTACCACCACGGAATAAAGTAACATTAATATTAAAGGGTCCTAACATTGTGAGCTGTTAAATTTGATCCCAATAATAGGTATGGCAAAAACTTGAACGCACGGAAATTTGTTCTAGTTTCCACAAAGAACAAGGTTTTATTTGTATTTTAAGAGATCAGACTGGATAGGTACACATTGTTTCATCAGACAAACTGGATGTCTCAAAATCAATGTATTAGAGAATGTGAACCACCCGCTCCTTCCAGCATTTAAACGATCCCCCGGTGGGTTCCCGCATTGTCGAGGCGGGGGGGGCTCATTAACTGTGACTTGCTCACCCACGGTGAAGTGAAGAGGAACCCGAGGAGGGGCCGCTCGTCAATGACGTAGCGGCCAACATGTAGATTGCGGTGCTGCCTGGGCGACATCGCAACTGAGGCGGGCCGCGATGTCGTATGGGGCCTCCCAAACCCATACGAAATAGCCGCGCCGCCGCCGACGAAAGCCGCGGCGGGAGAGGAGTACTAGTATTGCCCTCAGCTTCTGGCCTGGACGGTATCGCCACCGTCTGATGGCGGACGCGTTGGGGTCGCAGGGGAGGAGGAGTGTCGGTATAGCGTTGGCCGCTCTCCCTATCCCCTGCGGCCGAAAAATGGTAGGAGGCGTTGCGATTGACCTTGACCCGTCACAATGGAACCAAGGATGCCATACACGGGGTCGTCTGGCACCCATGTGCTGATTTGGTCCCTGGGGTGGTCACGGTGCACAGTGTGTTCTGGTGCGCTGGTGATGGGGGTTACCCTCCAGAAGTGGGTCCGGTGACGGCCAGCCGCGGCTGGTTCGCGGTGAGTTCCAACACTTGCCCGTGTTCCCACCATAAGTGGCACAGGAGGACACCGTGAAGTTTTAGTGGGTTGGAGTCCCACATAACTGCGCTGTCCCCCCGTGATAGCGCAGTATGCATGAGCACACAATGATAAAAAAAATGATTTAAACGATGCCGATAATAGAGCTGGCCAGAAGCTCTCCCTGGACCGCTGCCTCACAAAGCGACAAAATGTAATTTCGATAGCATGTCATAGAACTTTCGGCAATCGTAATAGCTGAGCATGATACTTTTGTCAAGAGCCTCAGAGTGGCTAAATACTTATCAGATAAAATTACAATAAAAAAAAATACAATTTAGACGAAAGCTCAGATCAAATAAAAAGTCAAGATGGAACGTTGCAAACAACAAAGTGAAGCCGGTTCAAACTAAGCCTTGCCGTACAAATACACAATTACACGCACTCATATACAACGAAATTACGCCTTAGCTTGTCCTTCGAGCTTACAGATCAAATAATAAAGGTCAACTGACAAGCTAAGGGGTAGTTTCGTCATACGTGTGCGCGTATAATTGTGTATTTATACGGCAAGGCTTAGTTTGAACCGGCTTCACTTTGTTGTTTGCAACGTTCCATCTTGACTTTTTATTTGATCTGAGGACGAAAGGAAGAAAAATGTCATTGACAAATTTTGCTCTACACGTTCAACAGTACACCAAATACTGATCCAAAGATACCACAGTATCAACTCATCATGACACTACGTTTTAGTATATCATAAATATCACAACATGATAGAAGGCATGAGCTTATAGAAGTATAATAAAATATAATATAATATCAGATAATGACTCGACTCGAACTTGGCCCGTTTTGCGTCGCATCCATGAAGTGCTGGAGTCATCACATTTATCATTTGGTGCAGGGATCGCCAACCTTTTATATACGAGGAATATTTTTTTATTAGACTTTTTATTTACCTTCTCTGTATAGAATAAAACGAAGTCTTTGTCCGCGTCTCATTTCTGTTTCTCCACTAATAACTTCTAAACCACGTAAGACTATAAAAAAACCGTAACGGATTATGATAAGGTTTTCACTTATAGAAAGAGCGACAAACAAAGGTTTTTGTAAATAATTTGTCCCGTGCGCAACCGGGCGGATCTATTTATTCATAAGTACAGTCTTGAGTACAATTTCACTTTAATTTTGTACCAATAAACCTGGATGGGTTTGTGATTAATTGATTACTTATGTTATAAAGAGAAAATCAGATTATACTTGTATGTTTCTAAAATTATTACCTTTTTAATTCAATTATTGATCCGATTATAAAATTGTATCTACTTATAGAAAGCTACAATATCGCTGAGTTACTTTGCATACCAAAAAAATTAATGAGAGTGAAGCCGTCGAACCAGATTCCAAATCATCATCATTCTCTTTGTCTTATCCAATTTTATTTGAATCAATGTTACCGCCTTTTTCAATTACTTTTTTTTAATTATGTCTTTAAAAGTTATTTTTTTTTTAACTTTGAGAAATGCATACTGCGCTATCACGGGGAAATAGCGCAGTTATGGCAGACGGTGGCGACCCCGTCCAGGCCCCCGTCCAGGCATTTCGGTACGCGCTACGCTTGTACAGAAAAATAGCACTCGTATTAAAAGACTAATCCATAATGTAACAGTTGCATAAATAGCTATTAAGTTACATTCATATTAGGGCAATTGCTGATAGATATTGTGATCGATTTAATGGGGGCATTTATTTATATTTGTTTGCTGTAATCTTGAAAATATATCTATCTCATAAAATGTCATACCAAGAAGAGAGATAGATATATATTTGGAGCCTAAACAGCCATTGTGACACTTAACGCGACGCAGAAAAAGTATGCACGTTGCGTTTTGTACTTAGTAATGTTGTAGAAGTATAGTGTGGGATGTTATGTTTGTATTTAGTAATTTCAGTTTATAAATCAAGTTGGATTAAAACTTTCAATTCTAAAATTAACATGGAGTTTCAAAAACAATAATTTACATTTTTTTACTAAAACATTAATGTAATGTAAAAATAGAACAATGTCCAAAACTAAACGCAAACTTTTTACTAAATATTAATGAAACGAATTTGTTGTTAAACTTTCTTTCATTTTTAAGAAAAGCATTATACAAGCCTCAACCAATAAGTAAGTCATCCTGGCCTTGTATATAACCGGACCTCACCTGCGGTTCGGTCCGGTTAACTTATACTTGGCCAGGAAGGCTTACTTACTGGATTCTGCAGTAATGTACTTTTAATACTGCATGGTGACGTGTGTATGTATGTATATATATATTTAAATAAAATAAATTTGTATCCTCTAAAAATTGTGAGGAATGTGGGAATATGTACATAAATAGTGTGAAAATGAGTAGGTAGCATTGCAAGAATAAAAACTACTAATTATGTGGGTAGATAAAAATATCATATAATTGAGAGATTTAGTGCGACCATATCTAATTTCAGTGTCATGTCCCATCGGTTCGCCATCCCTGGAGTAGAGAGTAGATGTGTTTTATTTCTCCGTACGACGTCTGTCGAGAGAGGATAATGCATTAAATATTATTGCTATCACTACCATTCTGGCCGCAGTCGGGCAATATGTCGTGTCTGCGTCTATTGATGTTGTATTCTGTAGCGGGACGATGACGATTGCAAATCAATTAATCTGATCAACCTTTCCTTAACTAGATTTGGGATCAGCTTCCAGCCTTACCAGATGTCCCAATAGATATTTTCCATGGAGCGAATGCCCATGTGACGATACTTCTTGGCAAGACTAATTGTCTGACTTTTGGTCTTTTGAGTGCCCGTAACCACTGTCAAAAAATTCAAATGAGAGCCGGGACCAACAGTTTGGTCATCTATCTTCGTACCGACCTCGGCATGCGTTGCTCTATCTAAAAGATTGACCCCTGCCGCTGTTGTTCTTTGCCAAAAAGCAATTATTTTAAATAATAATATCATGTTGTCTCCTCAATGTCATTCAAACAATTTCAGATCCTTTCCCTTAGGTTCACCACCCCTGTCATAGTGGGTAGATATGTTTTATTTGTCCGTACGACGTCTGTCGCGAGAGAGGATAATGCATAAAATATTATTGCTATCGCTACCATTCCGGCTGGAGTCGGGAAATATGGCGTGTCCGCATCTATTGATGTTGTAGTGTGGAGCTGAGCTGAGATTAGCCGACTTATTTTTGTCGATAGGTGTTGTAAGAAGCGATTAAGGTATTGGCTTTCCGACGCTTATATACTTTTTCGTAAAGATCTAAGTGACAGTTGTTTTCACAGCAAGTTTGGAGCAGTGCATATGTCATGGACCAATATTTATGAATCAGGGCACAAGATATAATGCCCGGGCGATATAAAAAACGCCTAGTCAAATTTGGCTACGAAATGAATACTGCTTTAAAATTCATTATTAATTATCACTATGTCTGGTCATTATGAATATCGCTACGTAATGGTTGGGTAATTCAATAATTATGGTATATTAGTATTGTTTTTATTTAAAAAAATCGCTTAGCAATAAAATATGCGAAAAAAAAAAGACTTTCATACAAGTCCTTTTTTATTCTTCTCAGGAAACCCTTATATTTGATACCCATATCATGGCAGTGCATAAAAAATACTAGTCCGCCATCTTGGGCCATCCGCCATTTTGGATTTAGAATGACATCACTTAGCTAACAATGCATTCTCATCCAAACTAAGCGTGTATGCAAAATTTCATCTTAATCGGTGCAAAATAACTGATTTAAAATTCAGTTGCAAGCTTTGATCCGAACACACTTACATATATACATTGCAAGTTAAATAAAAGCTTGTAAAAACACTTTTTAACTACCCTGCCCGATAAGTGATGGACATTTTTCAAATTGTCTGGGCATAATAAATAATGCTATATTAATCAATTGGTCCATAACACATAGATACATTTACAACCTTTTCGTTGGTAGGACAGGTTATGCAGAAACCACCCTAACCTATTCTAACAAGGGTATTTTGGCTTCGTAGTATGAATACCTACCGTAATTAAATCACCTTTGCCCAAAGTTAGGATTTACATAGGTTGGGACACTTTACCGACTCGGTATTCCACTATTTCGGACGAGGATCCGTCTGCGTGACCTGGCAGTGATTCTGCAGCTTTGGCGTAAGTATATTAAATAATGGATTGTAGTTATGAAAGGTAGGTAGCAAGTAATAATAGTACATTTCGTGTCGAGCATAAAAAGACGAGATTTAAACACGAGCGATGTAACTAGCCAATTTCTCGAAAGCTACATGCGAGTGTTAAAACAAAGCCTTTTTACAACGAACGATTATTTTTCCACTACCTGATGAGCTTACTTAATTAAATGCAAATAAGTTCCAACAACAATCTATAAAAAACGTTCAGACTAAAAACCACAGACTATATACACACAATCAACGCGCGTTTTTTAGAGAGATAACAGTTTCAGTATCATTCTGCCAGTTACATAATGATATCAAAACTATCATACAAAAGTCATTTCGTAACTGTTATTATGTAATTTTGTTGTTTTTAATTTTTATTTTTATTTGTTTTCTAAATGTTCATATTTCGAAATGAATTTCTTTGGCAATGTGTTACATAATAGACAAGGTAATGGATTTTTTTTATTAAACCCCCGACATATTTTTATTGCATGCCACATAATTTATCTAGTAGCAGACTCGCTTCGATCGACAATCTATTGAACACGTAATTATGACACGATATCTTGCAAAGACGCCCCGATTCAAACAATAAAACGCCCATTCAAAAGTTAATAACTTTTGAATGTGTGATGAATTGATTTTCATCAAACATAGAAGAACACTCTCATTAAACCCACTTTTAAAACGAAAAAAACTAAATCAAAATCGGTTCATCCCTTTAGGAGCTATGATGCCACAAACAGATACACAAATGCACTCAAAAATAGGTACACACGGCTAACTTATAACATCCCTGTTTTTCCATCGGGGGTTAAATAGCAGGTCGGTAACATTTTAAGCTTACAGAATCTCAAGAAAAACCATATTAAAACACACAACAAAAAATAAGTTTACCATAGTCCGGATTCGACAACCCCGTACGTTCTTTGCGCCCTTAACCGTTTAACCAGCCACCCCTTCAGCTTCTCATAATTCCCATTTTAATATATTTATAAGGGATCGCTTCAGCCGCAATCTTTTTCCAGAAACTGTAATATTTTTTACTTTATCCCAAGCCTTGCGTGTTTACCAGCATCATGGTGCGTCCCGAAAAAAAGCTGCACGTTCTGCGAGTATTTAAGGTTAATTTTCCCTTGTCTCGACTGTTTTGGTAAGGATGTCAGTGTTGGACCAGGAATGTACGCTGCGTTATGTTATATAACAGATGCCGATAGGGTATATACTCAAATGTATTGTGTGTATTATTTATTTATGTATGTTTGTTTACTTTGCCCTGGAGTCAGTGTGTCAATGGCCGTATTTGGGTCCAAATGTTTCCGCATTTGGACTGGCTATGATGAGAAAGGTAACATAAAATATGGAAATGGTTATTTTCTTTCATGGGGCTTGCTTGATTGGGACAGTTAATCCGTGGCTTTTGCGCTACGATTCGTATATTAGGTTCCCTGATAATATTACTTCACGCTTGTGTTCCCCGAAGGAGTAGGCGAGGATGTATTTATAACACACCTAAATTTTGCCAGTTATGTACACAAAACCAATTATATTCATCATCTGCCTAGCCTTTTCCCAACTATATTGCGGTCGGCTTCCAGTCTAATTGGATTCAGCTGAGTACCAGTGTTTTACATCGAGCGACTGCCTATCTGACCTCCACAACCCAGTAACTGGGTAACACGGTATCCCTTGGCAAGACTGGTGTCAGATCTCAAGCTTATGACTACTCGTAACGACTGTCAAAGATCTTTAAATGTCATCCGGGATCAACGGCTTAACGTGCTTTCCGAGGCACGGAGGACGCTCTGTATGTTGAAATGGTCACCACAAAACCAATTATATTATAATCACTACTGACTATTACTGCTGCTTTTTGTGATCTAAATACCTACCAAGGGCATCCAAGGCGCAGTGCTTTCTATGAGACAATAACGCATATGCCTGTAATTACACCGCCATTCTTAACGCCTGAATAAAGCAATACTGTTTCGAAGAATACATAGTAAAATGATTAAATATATGGTAAAATAAACTCTCTCGACGAGTTACTTAACAAACACCTTTGTTACTACCAAACCACGGATGAAATGAGAGTCTAATTACGGAAAATGGAGCCCACTAGTACTACTACTACTACCAAACCATATTGATAAACATTTTCAACAGTTTCGGCGTTATTTATCAGTTAACAACACTAAAGTACATCTCTAAGTATACCTGCAATAACATTATGTAACCATATATACCTTACCTAGCAAATAAAATACAATTAAGAATACCAGGTTTTTATTTACCGAACTGTACCAACAATATATTATTTGGTAAACAAGGCTCCAGTGGCGTCCTTAGGGGGAGGCGAACAGGCCATTCACCCGGGTCCTCACTCTTACAGGGGCCTATTATCCTAAAAGTTTTTTTTTTGTTGTGTCCTAAGGTAACTATTATTCGTAACAATATATAAAGTTGGTTATGTATCATCAAAATCACAATGATGTGTGATTTTGATGATTTAACCAAATTTATTTGGATGCGAGACGCACGGGACCGGTAGATGCAGTGACAATCGGAGTGAGGCCTGTGCTCAGCAGTGGACGTCTTTCGGCTGAAATAATGATGATGATGGTTCCGTATTTCATAGTAAAGTACTAATTTAACAATAATAAATTTTATAGTGAATGCAGTAGTGGCCCAGTGGTAAAGGCGGAGACTTACAAATTGTAAGTCGTAGGTTCGAACCCATGCAAGCGATTTACTTTGGGTAAATTATTTTATCTCCACTACTCTCTAAACGGTGAAGGAAATCATCGTGTGATGAAACCGGCATGTCCTAGAACCAAACATTCGACGACTTGTGACATCCACTAATCCGCACTGGGCCCGCGTGGTGGATTACAGCCCATAGCTCTCACAGAAAGGGACCTCCTTTCTGCGTCACACCTGTGGGAACATTAAAAGGCTGATGATGAAATGATGCCAAGTTAAGCATACTCGTACCTCGTTTATCATCACTTCATCACATACATTGCAAAAAGGACAAGAGCCTCGCAAATATCTGCGACCCTCCCCGAGCCTCGCAGCGGTTAATGCCGCCCCTGCCAGACGTACCGAAACGATACGGCTTCTTTAATCTAATAACTTTGGAAACAATACCTACCTACAAATTTAATATAATTTCGAAGGCCTTGGGACTTGAAATAAAATATAATAATGCTGCAGAACTCAGCATTATGAATAATTTATCTTTGAAATACCTGCCTTTTGTAGTTTTATTGATGTTTTTAAGGTTGACTGGTGTTTTCGACCTCTTTTTAGTTTGGTTCGTGTATTGTTACATGATTGTACTCATATAATAAATTTTAAAAGTAGTTTATAAGAAAATATAACAAAGCCCTGCCTTCTGAATAAAGAATTTGTATTTTAATATTTGTCAAACTCTAGTTTACTCTGTTTTTGTATTGTTTTTGATTAAACTTCTATCGATGTCTTCATGGTTTTATTGTTAAATTTCTCACAACATTTTATTAAATTAAATTAAATTTATTGCTACACACACATGTTACATCAGATACAAATTAATAATTTATATAATATTTTAATATTAATTTGATTTATTATATCAATTGTATAATTAGAATACATAGATTGAAAAATTAGATGACAAAGTCACAACGACACGTCAAAAAGCGTTGTCTTATAATTAGTCAAATAACCCGCCCCTAACTGTTCCCGGCGCAAAGGTGCCCATAACGCTTGCTGCATTGCCACGTTGGATGGCAATGGCTAACCTTTGCACCAAGAACGAGCTGGAGCGGGCGTCACCCGTTTTCATCGTTTTTTTTCGTTGTCATTTATATTAGATATTAGATTATTAGTAATTAATATTTAGTATGAGCTCTCTAGTGTGTCAGCTATAAGTTATATACAAACTCTCTGGCTATAAAGTTGTGTCCGAGTCCGTGGCTGACGTAACCAAGATGAAGTTACAATGACATTGGCATTTGACATTGACAGGTGCGTCCTATTTTTAATACAACTTTAGCCCGAAAACATCTCAAACTTGGTATTAAAATTAGGGTTTGACATTGACACGTTCTTAACTCCAAATACTCAATTCAGAAACTGGCCCGTACATTTCATCATAAGTACACAGAAAAATCAAATTGCGTCCTGGTGATTTAAGTCCTGGGTTTTCTGGCCATGATTGTCTTCGCTGCAAGTCTTGAGCAGGTAGCAAAGATGTAGTTGGCAAGTGTTCACTGCAATCAGTCAAAAGATAAACCTAACTTAAAATGCTTCAAACTTATAACATCCGGAACATAACGACAAGAGACAAAATGATCCACACTTTATATATATAATATAAAAAATGCGAAAGTAACTCGGTCTGTCTGTCTGTTACCTTTTCACGCTTAAACCTCTGCACCGATTTAGATAAAATTTGGTATGGAGATAGTTTGAGACCCTGGGAAGGACATAGGATAGATTTTATCCTGTGAACCAGCTTTACGGAGGAGGACGTGTGTATGGTGAACCAATAATTTCTCAAGTAAGGCTTCCCACACACCTACAATATTATTGCACAATTTGTAAGTATGTGAGAACCATGTTCCTATTTATGAAATGAATGATATAATCTTTTTTTTAGTTTCTTACGACTTATTGTCGGGCCTACGACGACGGTCCCCCATTTAAGTACTAATGCTGTAACATGGAAATATTATAAGACCAAACCATTTTTTGAAAGAGTAACCATAATTTACCTTTATTTGATTATTGTATGACCGCATTATCACGTGTTCAATCATATTTTGGAGTTTTGACAAACATTACCGCTGACAGATAGAATATCAAGAGGCCCTAGACGATGAAAACGTAGCGATAGCGATTGTAAAAAAGGAAAATTTGTATTGGATTGACAAGCGATATCGAAAAACCACGTGATCAATGCCTTACATTTTGACACTTCGACTATCGCCTTCGCTGACATCGAATGCCATGCTTAACCTATTGCTGCAAAAACTTTCCAAAAACCCGATAACAAGCCAAATTCCTTATTCCTCCAATCTAACACTAAAATATAAAACCTCTTTTTGCGCCACTCGTCCCGCGCTAATCACATCGAGGCTCAGAGATTTTCAGCCATATTTTTATGTTGGCCCCTCCTCTACCGGCAGCGTGGAACGATTGGCAATTAACAGGTACAATTAGGGTTGGCCTTCATGATTGATTTTTGGCGCTTCAACAACCCTGTGAGTGTTGAAATGTCTGTGTTCACTCTTAATATTTTATTTTTATACGTGTGTATTTTTATGCTTAGCTGTGAGGTAGTTTGAGAATCGGTCACCATTCCTGTGGCTTATTTACATAACTGAATACATTTTTGGGAACTTTGGTGACATGTAACTCAATTTTTTTCTTGATAACTACATTAGGCACATCATCATCATCATCATCACCAGCCATTAAATGTTCCCACTGCTGGGACACAGGCCTCCTCTCTGTGAGAGAGGGAAAAGGCCGTGATCCAACACCCAGGCCTAGTGCTGGTTGGTGAATGTAGCATGTCGTTGAATTTTGGGTCTAGAACAGGTTTCCTCACGATGTTATGCTTCAGAATTTTGAGAGCAGTGGTGATGAAATAATTTACACAAAGTAAAGCGTGTGCCAGGGTTCGAACGCACGACCTTTGTTTATTTGTTTACGGGGGAAAACCTTCAAAAGGCGCCTGAACTTTTGGGGAAAGACTAGTGAGTGTGATTTTTACCTCACTAAAACCACCCCGGTGATCCCCATCAGCACTTGGAAGGGGTTTTCTCTTAAAAGACCACTCCGGCACACCCTCTGTGCAACGCCTGTTAGGGCACGTCCCTGGGGAGACTGAGAGGGGTTCTCCTGAGATGCGCTGTGCACTGCAGCACGTGATCACTGTGCCACCGTCTTACATGGAGTCACTTGGTGGGCGGTCAGAGTCCCCAGTCAGAGCGCCCGCGATCCCGGAGTACTACCTGGCCATAATGCAGGCGGGGTTTCGGCGTTTTAGATGGTTGCCTCCCCGATGCCTTCTTCTTTATAATATTTCAAAAATGTCAATACTGAACCCACTTTCTATTAGAAAAGTTAAACACATTAATCAACTTCACCCTGTCAGCACTTCAACCTACAGATAAGGAAGTAATCAGTTATCTATGATCGCCGGCTAACTATTTTATTTACTTTTTTGTGTATATCGTGTATGTGTATGTATTTGTAGTTTGTATGTATATCTTTGTATTTGAATAAATATTACCTATCGTGATTTATTCTCACTATTGCACCTACCACTATTTGTCTCTGCATCACCCAAAGGTCGACTGGTAGAAAATGCCTAAGGCATTAAGTCTGCCTCTGTACGTTTTTGTGCATGTAGTATTAAATAAATAAACTAAAATAACTAAAGCCCTTTTTTAAGTGGCTTTGGTCTGATAAAGCTCTGATTTGTGCTCCACTTTGCTAGTATTTTAACCTATTAATTATTGCGAAGTTTCCTATACCATCTATTTCGAAGTTTAAGTGTAGAACTAGCTTGTAAGTGCTAGACCACGGATACAATAACACGGTTCGTTCAATTGACTCTCAAAACCCGCTGTAACGAGGTGCTTGGGTTCTGGTTTCACAGGTGCTAGGTATGATTTTTATTTATCGAAAATAACTAACTCATTATTTTTCTAGTTCTTGCTACCGAATCCAGCCAGACACCAACGTCGAAATTTTAATAGCGGGAAACCAGTATTGCTATTGCGAGAATCCGCTAGATTCGAGACTCACAGGATGATAGAAATAGTCGATGTGGCGACAAGCCCATGTCCACTGTGGACTTCTTTCTGCTGAATGATGATCATAGACCTATCTATCTAACCTTACTTAGTTTTAGGTACCAAACTTTATCTAGATTGGTGCAAAGGTTAGCATCATCTAGTCCGTTCCATCATCGGACTACAAGACGAACAGCGATGTGCCATCAGTATATGGTGGACATCCCACCCGTACGCACAAAGCGTTTTGGGAACAGGTACTTTTATTTTGCGTACAGCTAAGAAGTGGCATTCCCTGCCGGAGTCTGTATTTCCTGATAGCTACAACAGTGAATAGGTTACTTCTAGACAAGCGTTCCCCATCGTCGACCACATCATCGCTTACCATCAGGTGAGATAGCGGTCAGACGCGAGCCTATATCTTTAAAAAAAATAAAAAAGGTACACCATTATAACTTGTCAAATCACAAAATTCATATCCTCGTGTCTAGTTATCTATTTGTAATAGTAAGTCAAAATATGTACAGTACAACTATTTTCTTAATGTCCCTCGGCAATCATCGCATTTCCGAATACAATCGAATGCTATTTCCATGCAATCCATCAATTATTAGATTTATCGTGTATAATAATTTGAATTCAGAACTAAGTACTTTATTGTTGTTTTGTTTTTATTTCCGTGTGAAATATATAGAGCTGTAAAAATAGCAGGTTAAGCAGCTTTCCTCCTATTTTTAAAATAAATTACATTATATTAACAGAGTATTAACAACTCTATATACTTCCAAGTTGATTGAGAGCGTCCGGTCTGCACCAAGTGCAAAGGGCAACCGATAGAAATCCGACGACTGACGAAACACGAAGTTTGCCGAGGGACATTAAGAAAATATTTGTACTATACAGTCCTGTCACAATAGACATTCGGTTTTCATTCATTCGCATAGAGCTGTTAATTGGTAGAGGTCTTCGGCACACTATAAAACACTATAAAGAATGAAATATCAAAACTCTCCATTGATCCCAAATCTGCTAAAAAGGACAAAGGTCAAAACCCCGGTTTTTACAAACCTATCCCTTATTTGCCGTCTATTTTGACAGGATGAGGAGGGTCAGTAAAGCGACATACATCCATGCAATTATTGAAATTCACTAAATCTATAGTCCTCTTGTTCTAGGCTGACAGAAACTATACTTCATAAAAGATAGCTTGATCTCTGCGACAGCTGTCAGTATCAATACAGTAACAATAGTGCTTGACAGGCTAACAATAACGTTTACGTCAGTTTGACATATTATGTCGCAGAGATCAAGCTATCTTATATGAGGTATAGTTACCCAAACCACACGTGCCAAACATAACATTCCTACAGCCAATTTACCAAGGTTTTCGTTAGCCCTCTCAATTAATCGTAAAGATTGGGGCGGGGCTGCTAGAGGGGCTGGAGTGGCTCGAGAAGGCTCGAGGGGGCTTGAGGGTGCTCGTGGCGGTCTGAACCTCTCGTAACGTAAGGATAATCTGCCGTTGCATCTTTAGTTTATAGGTTCCTGTGATGAGTGGTGAATGAATTGGATAATGGGTAAACAGTGAGATGAAAACGTTTGTGGCGGACAGACAGATGGATACATCGAGTGATTTAACATGGGGTCCGTTTTTCATTACGACGTTTGGATCCCTGAAAGCGACTTAAATCACAAAACCATACGAAATGCAATGCTAGCTTTAGGCGTCGTACTAATACAATGCAATCCACGCGCAAACACGCGACCGTCGCGTTCATTTGTTTTCATAATCGAAAAGCGCCCTCTGTAGACGCGACGACACGTTCGTGTTTGCTATACAAATAAACGTGACGGTTGCGAGATCGCGTTGTATTAAGACGACGCCTTATGCTTTAACGTTTAGTTGACTGATTATTATATCATCAACCTACTGTTTAGGTTTCCGTACCCAAAGGGTAAAAACGGGACACTATTACTAAGGCTCCGCTGTCCGTCTGTCTGTCTGTCACCAGGCTGTATCTCATGAACTGTGATAGCTAGACAGTTGAAAATTTCAGAGATGATGTATTTCTGTTGCCGCTATAATAAAAAATAGAATAAAATAACAACAACTCCCATACAACAAACGTAATTTTTTGCCTTTTTTTGCGATAATGGTACGGAACCTTCATGTGTGAGTCCGACTCGCACTTGGCCGGTTTTTCTTAATTTCGTGTCGTAGCTATCGGGCCTACCTTCTTCATTGCTGTGGCTCGGTCGAACCGTCATGGCCAGTCGAAAGCACGACCCGCGCTCAATTCAAATTAGCGCGTGTAATTCGACCAGACAGTGAATTCGCCTGTTCCTCGCCAAGAAGTCCTTTTTCTTCACTGCAAGTCGTAGCCGACAGTCTTCTCTCGGCCATCTATCATCTACCCAAAGTGCATTCATTAAACCTTAGTGCAAGCGAGTCTCCATTCATTTTGATTCACAGTCGCTTACAAATCCTTTTCGTTCGAAACCACATTACCACATATCTGCGTAGCGTTTTTTTCGAATTAGGTATATTTAAACACATACGCTATAATTTATAAAGATATTGGGATAAGTACAAATACCTCGTGGGTGGAGCCGCGGGCGGTAGCTAGTCTAAAATAATTATATCTTTAAAAAGTTTTTACAAATAAGATTGAATTATAACAGAGTAAAATTGTTTGTTGATACCAGGTAAAAGTACTAAACTGATTACAAAAATGTTTTCAATGTTTGATAAAAGCTACACTTCCGGTCTGTTGAGTGTTGTTGCTTTTCAACCCGGCAAAAGAAATTATTATAAAAACAAAAACAGCTGACTGCCAAAAAATAATTAATTGAAAAGAGAAAAACAAATAGTAAAACAAATTATTATGAAAATAAAACCCGAGTGCTGAAAAATTATTAACTGAAAAGAGAAAAACAAGTACTAGGTATAATGTATACATTAAAATATATTATGAGGTGCTGCCAGCGGTGACAAACGAAGTTTTGGTCGGTTTATCTACAAATTTTGTTTGTCCCCGCCTACAGCAGCTCAGAATAGTTAATGTATAAATTAAACCTAGTACTTGTTTTTCTATTGTTCAGTTAATTATTTTTAGCAGTCGGATTTTTTGATTTTATAATAATTAATTTTATTTCAGAATTTATAGTTTTATTATTAATGAACGAGTTCTCCAAATAAGTTATATGGTAAAAGATTATTTATTTTGCTATTTTAGTTACCTATACACTTATTTTGCATTTGTGCCAAAATAGTTATAATACATAAAACTGTTACAGATATATTTTTGGAATGTCTATTCAGTAGGCTTTCATTTGATACACATATTGTTATAACAACAAAAAAAAACAATATGACCCCCATTTGTTGGGGGGGTGCCATATTTTAAATTATTTAGCCTATGTCGCTCCCACAACTGAGACGAATCCAACGACACCTCATACGTCACAATCCGTCAAGCCGCTTGGGCTTTAGAGCGTGATATAGAAATGGACATACATACATACCCTCCTGCAGTGCTCGTCCCCTCTGAAATAGACCAGAGGGTCATAGGCTACTTTTTCTGAAAATTCAGCTCCTGAATAGGTCTTGGGACTAAATAAACAAAGCATTTTTATTTCTAAGTCACTATCTTCTAAGACCTAGATTAATAAGAATTTCACACCGAGTTGTGTTAAGAAGTAAGACTTGCACAAATGTACATAGAAAATAAGATGTTCTGAACATCCATGTATGTCATAACTTAGATGCTTCTTACGGCCCGGTGGCATTTCTAAACTGGTGTCCACATAGACTTGCTTGACTTTACTTTTAAAAGGCAAAGGTATGTCACTGATTTGTGTCAAATATTAACCACCAATAACCTCATAGCTACAACCTGGGCTACTTTAAGTCAGGAGTGAACAGGTTTCTTCTAGGTAAGCGTGCTTCATCGTCGACCATATCATCTTACCATCAGATGAGATACTGGTCAAGCGCAAGCCTATAACTAATAATTAGAAAAATACCCCTAGACAAGTGCCATGCTATCAAGGAAAGAATAATGTAAAAATGTTTAGAATTGTCAAACACTATCGACATGTCACGTGATCAATCCCTTACATTTTGGCATTTCGACCATCGCCATAGCAGACATGAAATGACACTTGTCTATATTATATTTGAAATAACATTAGAAAATTCTACAACTCTTTTTTAAAGTCCGTTCAACCGATTTTGAGTTCTATCCCGTAAATATGAGGATAGCATAAACCTGTTACCAAAACTAACTGCTTACTACAAGCTACCTTTTGTCATACCACCAACGCAATAGAAGACAAAATCGGTTGAACGGACTGTAAAATGGGATTATTTAAATGTCTAATGTGTAAAATGGAGTATAGAGTTCAGTTTTTTAGCTACAGTGAGAAAATACTTACAGTAACTTCGTTTGCTGGTTCCACAGTGAAATGCAGGCTTTTGCATATATTTAGTAATACTAGAACCGCTATGCTAGCCACAAATTGGCGTTGGTGTGCAAACGACGAAAGGAATTAACATTAAGCGCACGTTACCAAACATATAAAAATAAACAAATTGTAGATTATTGCTAATCTACACTAATGATCTGGCGTCACACAAAATCCTGCATCGGACAAGCAGAGTTTTGGAAACGATTTGAACACCGACAACAACCGTTGCCAATGGGCAGTTGCCGGACCAGACACAACACCCGTCTGGTTGGAGGATCCTTGCTTTCCAATAGAGGTTTGTGGGACTTTACACCCTGTTCCGCATACCTCTCCTCTATACGCGATCTTCACTTACCTCAAACCTAAAGTTAGTACATACAAGTATCTTGTATACTACAGACGAAAAATCCGAAATAATCATGAAGCAATATTGTCTAACACCGTGTTCACAGCCTAACCCACTTTTGCATGTCTGTAGCGTAATAGTAGTGTGACTGTGAAAATAGTGGGAATCCGTCACGTCCTGTGACGTGACGACGCCTTCCACATAAATTATGGACACTCTACTACCTTTTGCAGTCGGACTGGTGAGAATATCGTCGCGTGGAGACTTTGAAGCTTTTTAAAAGTAGTGCGTGAGATAGAGTCGTGTTTTAGAAGGTAGGAACTAGTTAATAAAATTAAATCCTTCTGTAAACGCCTTCTAGGCTTGCCCGTTACTTCATTGACCTCATAGATCGCATTCCATTTGGCAAGTTCGAGGTCAAGAATTGGCTTAATATGAAATTATAAATATAGAAGCTTATCATCAACATCATCTACAGATCTCTACCCACCGCCGGATAAAGGTTTTTCTTTGATTGTGCAGACATGCTTCTTTGCCAGTCTCATCTATTTTATATCTATACTTATACTTATTGCTTATCCATACTTCTATACTTATAATATATATGTATACTTCTATACTAATATTATAAAGAGGAAAGATTTGTATTTTTGTATGTCACGAATAAAGTTAAAAACTACTGATGATTTCAAAAATTCTTTCACCGTTGGGAAGCTACACTATCCCCGAGTGACATAGGCTACTTTTTATCCATGTATTCCCACGTGAACGGGAACTACGCGGGTGAAACCGCGAGGCGTCCGCTAGTTCTCTATAATAACATTGTCGTCTGCCCATGTCAAATTCAAATGCAAATTCAAATTAACCGCTGCCGCTAGTAGATCGACCTTCCAAATTTCAGTTTAGAAGCTAAGTGTGTACTGTTTACATAGAATAGAATAGATATATTTTCATCAGCTGGATTTCTTAGCTTCTGACTTCTCGTTTTGCACTCACAAATCAATGTCATATATTTCTTAACAATATACATTGTGTAGAAAGTAATAAGTAAAATAGAGACAACACCATAAAAAAGTCCGTTTATAAATACTGGTAAATAACAATATCTCAATAATTGACAACAGTTATCCAACAAAAGTAAAAAAATATATATATTAACAATAATCCAAATTCCATTTTAAAATCATTCCAGCAAAATAAAAAAAATTAACGTCGAAAATAATATTCAATAATAAAAAAAACATCAATAAATTCACATATGTAATAACAAAATAATAACCAAATTCCAAATCATTCCCCCGACCCATTTATCTTGCGAAAACATCCCGATTCAAACAGTAAAACGCCCATAACTTTTGAACGGCTGAACTGATTTTATTCAAACATAGCTAAGCACATTTTCGACACAATCACCTTTCAAACAAAAAAAAACTAAATCAAAATCGGTTCATCCGTTGAAGCGCTATGATGCCACAGACAGACACACATATACACAGACACACAGATACACAGCAACACACGTCAAACTTATAACACCCCTCTTTTTCCGTCGGGGGTTAAAACTAAGAAATATTAAATGACAAAACTAAAAATTCAATAGTAATTTATAAGGAAATAAATAATGTCCCATAAACAAGGAATAAAAAAATATATTATAATAATCCAAATGCCATTTTAGAATTCATTCCGGTCAAATTAAAAATAAATATCAATAATACATTTACAAAGATCAATAATGTCACATGAGCAATAACACAATAATAATCCAAATTCCGAATAATTTAAGTCAAAATACAATAAAAAAATATATAAGAAAATTCAATGTCAAAAATAAATGTCAATAGTAATATAAACCAACTGCTCTTTCCAGGAAATAAACGAATCCAATGATACAGTTGTCCAGAGTCCCTAGACTAGACCCTTGTCAAAGTGACAATGTCAAAATTTTTGTGATTGTCACAGAGCCTCTGGTATCTAAATGCTGATCAGAAGCTCCAGCCACATGATATTCTATCAACGTAAGTGTCATCGTTATAGCAATTGCAAAAATGTCAAAATGCATGAGGTTGTCAAGCGCTATCGAAATGTTACGTGATCAATCCCTTTCATTTTGGCATTTCAACCTTTGCCATCGCTGACATTGAATTACACTTGTCTAGAGCCTCAGAGCCTATTTTTAGGGTTCCATACTCAAAGGGTAAAAACAAGACCCTATTACTAAGACTCCACTGTCCGTCTTTCTGTCTGTCTCTGTCTGTCATCAGGCTGTATCTCATGAACCGTGGTAGCTAGACAGTTAACATTTTCACAGATGATGTATTTATGTTGCCACTATAGCAACAAATACTAAACACAGAATAAAATTAATGTTTAATGGGGCTCCCATACAACAAACATGTTTCTTTTTTTCGATAATAGTACGGAACCCTTCGTGCACGACTCCGACACGCAATTGGCCGGTTTTTTAAAGTCATCCTCTATACTTAGGTACCTACTGTTTATTTAATTAAAGTGTTTTAACGCTGCGCTAACCACACGCTGGTAATAATAAAGACATATTTATGCGCTTATAATTGACGTGTGGTTTGTTTGGTTAGTCAGCCATTAAATATAGAGGAGAGTACAGGTACACAAGCTTTTAAATTCAGTGTTCATTTAGAGTGCCTTTTTTGGGACAATACCACCGCACTATTCCCAAACCACTGCATCTCCTGAAAGCCAGAATCAACAGTAGCAACCACCAGAAAAGCGCCGAGGCAATGAACTCGACGAAGTCTCGGAGAATGAATTTAACTGTCTTGGATCCCGCAACTAAATTAATCAAAAAAAATAAAAGAAGGGGTAGGAAAACAAATCATAATTTCCACCTCCCTCCATATCATGCAGGAGACAGAACAAACAAGGCCAATAGGCACAAAGAGTCGTTTAAAACTGGGATAAGCCCAGTTGCCTACCACCACGGAATAAAGTAACATTAATATTAATGGGTCCTAACATTGTGAGCTGTTAAATTTGATCCCAATAATAGGTATGGCATAAACTTGAACGCACGGAAATTTGTTCTAGTTTCCACAAAGAACAAGGTTTTATTTGTATTTTAAGAGATCAGACTGGATAGGTACACATTGTTTCATCAGACAAACTGGATGTCTCAAAATCGATGATTAGAGAATGTCAACCACCCGCTCCTTACAGGATTCAAACGATCCCCCGGTGGGTTCCCGCATTGTCGAGGCGGGGAGGGCTCATTAACTGTGACTTGCTCACCCACGGTAAAGTGAAGAGGAACCCGAGGAGGGGCCGCTCGTCAATGACCTACATGTTGGCCGCTAGCCAACATGTAGGTTGCTGCCTGGGTGACATCGCAACTGAGGCGGGCCGCGATGTCGTATGGGGCCTCCCAAACCCATACGAAATAGCCGCGCCGCCGCCGACGGAGGCCGCGGCGGGAGAGGAGTACTAGTATTGCCCTCAGCTTCTGGCCTGGACGGTATCGCCACCGTCTGATGGCGGACGCGGTAGGGCCGCAGGGGAGGAGGAGTGTCGGTATAGCGTTGGCCGCTCTCCCTATCCCCTGCGGCCGAAAAATGGTAGGAGACGGTGCGATTGACCTTGACCCGTCACAATGGGACCAAGGATGCCATACACGGGGTCGTCTGGCACCCATGTGCTGATTTGGTCCCTGGGGTGGTCACGGTGCACAGTGTGTTCTGGTGCGCCGGTGATGGGGGTTACGCCTCAGAAGTGGGTCCGGTAACGGCCAGCTGCGGCTGGTTCGCGGTGAGTTCCAACACTTGCCCGTGTTCCCACCATAAGTGGCACAGGAGGACACCGTGAAGTTTTAGTGGGTTGGAGTCCCACATATCTGCGCTGTCCCCTCGTGATAGCGCAGTATGCATGAGCATTACACAATGATAAAAAATGATTCAAACGATGCCGATGATAGAGCTGGCCAAAAGCTCTCCCTGGACCGCTGCCTCACAAAGCGACAAAATGTTATTTCGATAGCATGTCATAGAACTTTCGGCAATCGTAATAGCTGAGCATGATACTTTTGTCAAGAGCCTCAGAGTGGCTAAATACATATCAGATAAAATTACAACCAAAATCAAAAATACAATTTAGACGAATGGAAGAAAAATGTCATTAACAAATTTTGCTCTACACGTTCAACAGTACACCAAATACTGATCCAAAGATACCACAGTATAAACTCATCATGACACAACGTTTTAGTATATCATAAATATCAAAACATGATAGAAGGCATGAGCTTATAGAAGTATAATAAAATATAATATAATATCAGATAATGACTCGACTCGAACTTGGCCCGTTTTGCGTCGCATCCATGAAGTGCTGGAGTCATCACATTTATCATTTGATGCAGGGACCGCCAACCTTTTATATACAAGGAATATTTGTTTAATCTTTGTCCGCGTCTCATTTCTGTTTCTCCACTAATAAAGTCTTCTAAACCACGTAAGACTATAAAAAAAACCGTAACGGATTTTGATAAGGTTTTCACTAATAGAAAGAGCGACAAACAAAGGTTTTGTACATAATTTGACCCGTGCGAAACCGGGGCGGATTTCTATTTTTTATTTATTCATAAATACAGTCTTGAGTACAATTTCACTTTAATTTTGTACCAATAAACCTGGATGGGTTTGTGAATAATTGATTACTTATGTTATAAAGGGAAAATCAGATTATACTTATATGTTTCTAAAATTATTACCTTTTTAATTCAATTATTGATCCGATTATAAAATTTTATCTACCTATAGAAAGCTAGAATATCGCTGAGTTACTTTGCATACCAAAAAAATTTATGAGAGTGAAACCGTCGAACCAAATTCTAAATAATCATCATTCTCTTTGTCTTATTGTCTTATCCAATTTTATTTGAATCAATGTTACCGCCTTTTTCAATTACTTTTGATTACATTGTTTTAATTATGTCTTTAAACGTTTTTTTTTTTTTAACTTTGAGAAATGCCTTGAGTTATGTGGGACTGCAGCCATTAAAACTCTACGGTATCCTACTGTGCCGCTTATGGCGGGGACACGGGCACGCGTTAGCACTAACCCGCCGTGGCTGTTGTGCCGTACGAAGTCTGTCGATAGAGGATAATGCATAAAATATTATTGTCTATTGATGTTAGTCTGTAGCGAGACAATGACGATTTCAAATCAATTAATCTGATCAACCTTTTCTTAACTTTTGGTTGGGATCAGCTTCGAGCATTACCGGATGTCCCAATAGATATTTTACGTAGAGCGAATGCACATGTGACGAGATCTCTTGGCAAGACTAATTGTCTGACTTTTGATCTTTTGAGTGCCCGTAACCACTGTCAAAAAATTTCAAATGAGAGCCGGAACCAACGGCTTGATCATCCATCCTCGAAACGACCTCGGCAAGCGTAGCTTAACCTAAAAGATTGACCCCTGCCACTGTTGTTATTTGGCTACGAGCAAAGATTTTTAATAAACATTTAAATAATTATACCATTTTGTCTCCTCAATGTCATTCAAACAATTTCAGATCGTATCCCTTAGGTTCGCCACCCCTGTCGTAGTGGGTAGATATGTTTTATTTGTCCGTACGACGTCTGTCGCGAGAGAGGATAATGCATAAAATATTATTGCTATCACTACCATTCCGGCTGGAGTCGGGAAATATGGCGTGTCCGCATCTATTGATGTTGTAGTGTGGAGCTGAGCTGAGATTAGCCGACTTATTTTTGTCGATAGGTGTTAAGAAGGATTAAGGTATTGGTTTTCTGACACTTATATAAGTGACAGTTGTTTTCACAATATCTTTGGAGCAGTCTGGAAGCAGTCATGCATATGTCATGGACCAATTTATTCATCAGGACAATATGAAAAAAGCCAAGTCAAATTTGGCTACGAAATGAATACTGCTATAAAATGTATTATTAATTATCACTATGTCTGGTCATTATGAATATCGCTACGTAATGGTTGGGCAATTCAATAATTATGGAATAGGGACGCCTCGCGGTTTAACCCGCGTAGTTCCAGTTACCTATGTCACACAAAAAATCTTGATTAAAGTGTTGCTTTCTTCCAGTGAAAGATATTTCGTAATGGGATCATTTATACTTCAAGAGATTACTCTATACTAGCGGACGCCTCACGGCTTCACCCGCGTAGTTCCCGTTCCCGTGGGAATACAGGGATAAAAAGTAGCCTATGTCACCCGGGGATAGAGTAGCTTCCCAACGGTGAAAGAATTTTTGAAATCGGTCCAGTAGTTTTTAAGTTTATTCGTTACATACAAAACTTTCCTCTTTAAAATATTATAAGTATATAAGTCTATGTACATAGAGTATAGATATAGAAGTATGGTATAGATTAGTATGTTTTTTTTTTTAAATCGCTTAGCAAAAAATATCTGCGAATATGTTATTTTCACAGCAAAATTATATTATTTGGCCAGCAGAATACACACGGTTAGCATAAAATAATAAGTTGCCGTGCCGCGCATTGAGTATAATAATATTTTCTCTAGTTTCAAAGAATTAGTCCAAGAGCGAGCGAAGCGAACTCGGGCACTTAGGGCACCCCGATATGGATAGGTAGCCAGCAAAGCGAGCGAACTAAGCTCACGTCATCTCATTCATGTTAGTTCACTTTAGACCCTGCAGACAGAAATCTCTGCAGGAAATCATCAGCTCCGCTCCGTCGATTTTGTTACTTAAATAGTACTTACCTTTCATACTGATTTTTTAATAATAGTCAATATCTACATTAATTATTAAAATTATTTAATATATAAAATTATGCAAAAAAATATAAATTTTTTGAACCTGCTTTTAACGTATTCTTCTCAGCAAAGCAAGCAAACATTTGATACCCATGGCAATGCACAAAAAAAACTATTCCGCCATCTTGGGCCATCCGCCATATTGGATTTAGAATGACATCACTTAGGTAACAATGCATTGTCATCCAAACTAATCGTGTATGCAAAGATTCATCTTAATCGGTGCAGAATAACTGATTTAAAATTCAGTTGCAAGTTTTGATCCGAACACACTTACATATATACATTACAAGTTAAATAAAAGCTGGTAAAAACACTTTTAATTAACATGACCAATAAGTGATGGACATTTTTTAAATTATCTGGGCATAATAAATAATGCTATATTAATCAATTGGTCCATAACACATAGATACATTTACAACCTTTTCGTTGGTAGGACAGGTTATGCAGAAACCAACCTAACCTATTCTAACAAGGGTATTTTGGCTTCGTAGTATGAATACCTACCGTAATTAAATCACCTTTGCCCATAGTTAGAATTTACATAGGTTGGGACACTTTACCGACTCGGTATTCCACTATTTCGGACGAAGATCCGTCTGCGTGACCTGGCAGTGATTCTGCAGCTTTGGCTTAAGTATATTAAAGAATGGATTGTAGTTATGAAAGGTAGTAAGCAAGTAATAATAGTACATTTCGTGGTGAGCATAAAACGTCAAGATTTAATCACGAGCGATGTAACTAGCCAATTTCTCGAAAGCTACATGCCAGTGTTAAAACAAAGCCTTTTTACAACGCACGATTCTTTTTCCACTACCTGATGAGCTTACTTAATTAAATGCAAATAAGTTACAACAACAATTTATAAGAAACGTTCAGACTAAAAACCACAGACTATATACACACAATCAACGCGCGTTTTTTCGAGAGGTAACAGTTTCAGTATAATTTTGCCAGTTACATAATGATATCAAAACTATCATACAAAAGTCATTTCGTAACTGTTATTATGTAATTTTGTTGTTTTTAATTTTTATTTTTTTTTGTTTTCTAAATGTTCATATTTCGAAATGGCAATGTGTTACATAATAGACAAGGTAATGGAACTTTTTTATTAAACCCCCGACACATTTTTATTGCATGCCACATAATTTATCTAGTAGCAGACACGCTTCAATCGAAAATCGATTGAACACGTAATTATGACACGATATCTTGCGAAGACACCCCGATTCAAACAGTAAAACGTCCATAACTTTTGAGCAGCTGAACCAATTTTCATCAAACATAGAAGAGCACTCTCAACAAAATCACCTTTCAAACAAAAAAACTAAATCAAAATTGGTTCATTCCTTTAGGAGCTATGATGCCACAGACAGATACACATATGCACACATACACCGGTACACACGTAAAACTTACAATATCCGCCTCTTTTTCCGTCGTGAGTTAAATAGCAGGTCGGTAACCTTTAAGCTTCCAGAATTTCAAGAAAACCATATTAAAACACATAACAAAAAATAAGTATACCATACTCCGGTTTCGACAACCCCGTACGTTCCTTGCGCCCTTAACCGTTTAACCAGCCACCCCTTCAGCTTCTCATAATTCCCATTTTAATATATTTATAAGGGATCGCTTCAGCCGCAATCTGTTTCCAGAAACTGTAATATTTTTTACTTTATCCCAAGCCTTGCGTGTTCACCAGCATCATGGTGCGTCCCGAAAAAAAGCTGCACGAGTAAAAAAGCTGCGAGTATTTAAGGTTAATTTTCCCTTGTCTCGACTGTTTTGGTAAGGTTGTCAGTGTTGGTCCAGGAATGTACGCTGCGTTATGTTATATAACAGATGCCGATAGGGTATATACTCAAATGTATGGTGTGTATTATTTATTTATGTATGTTTGTTTACTTTGCCCTGGGGTCAGTGTGTCAATGGCCGTATTTGGGTCCAAATGTTTCCGCATTTGGACTGGCTATGATGAGAAAGGTAACATAAAATATGGAAATGGTTATTTTCTTTCATGGGGCTTGCTTGATTGGGGCAGTTAATCCGTGGCTTTTGCGCTACGAGTCGTATATTAGGTTCCCTGATAATATTACTTCACGCTTGTGTTCCCCGAAGGAGTAGGCGAGGATGTATTTATAACACACCTAAATTTTGCCAATTATGTTACTTGTACCAAAGATAATATAATACTACAGTACAGATACCCAATCCCATACAAAGAAATGTCACCTCCTTAAGTCGGGCTATTGGTCGGGCTATTTTTCTTTCTCCATATTTTTAACAGGCGGCAGCACCAGTGACTCTTTAATAGCCCGAGACTGTGGTTTTCTAACCCCATCTAGTAGTTTGCCTAGATACTAAATCATATGGCAATTTGAGCGAGGAATCGTATCATGTAGGTAGTCAGAGACGTTATTTGCCAGTTGTCTTGTCCTTGAACGCTTACTTCGTATTCGTAATAATAACATTAGGTATGTTCGGTTCGGGACAGACTCCGCTCAGACCGCGGCAACTTCTTAAATCGCACCAATTTTCGTGAATATTGCGAATTTCACAATATTCACGAATATACCAAATCAATCAAAACTATAGAATTCGTTGTAGAATTAAATATAGGTAGTTAGCTTGCTTCCGCGGCAACGGAATGACACGAAGTAGGTACCTACTTCATGTCATTTTATTATTCACTATAAGGGTTATCCTTTTTTTTTTTACCCGGCTGCAAGGAAAGGGTTATGTTTTTCGTGCGTATCTTGTATGTAAGTATGTGTGTAATATTCTTTATTACCTCGTATCTTTCAAACCACATGACGGATTTTTATAATTAAGACATCGTTAGATAGGTCTTGGCCACCCAAATATTCTTAGATAAGTGCCATTAAAAAAAAATGGCGGATTTTGGGCTCCATATTGTAGAGGTTTCAATTTTTATCTTCGTAACCCGTCGATTGGGGTATCAAAATGAAGGGCTTTTAGTGGTGATTACAAAAATACATACCACGTATATGTTTAAAACAATTTATAAAAAAAAAATACTTAGAAGTTGTAAATAAAAAAAGCTAATTTAAAAATCAAAAAGGAAGCGAACTAAAAAGCTGTAAACAAGTAAAAATCGTGCTGTGCCGTCGGAGGATCAGGCAGTTCGCGAATATGTATCCTCCGACTGCACAGCTTGTTTTTTTTTTGTTTACAGCTTTTTAGTTCGCTTTTTAAGCAGTCGGGTGTTTGATTTTTAAATTAGCTTTTTTATTTTAGGTTGGTACTTAGATATATAAAGAACAAGATGTTTTTACAAAAATGATTACTTTTAATACTTTAGTTAGGTACGCAGCATGGCAGTACCTACCCTACCCCTCACCCCCGCTGTCACATGAAATTGCTAGCGCGTAGTGGCTCACGAAGTGTTTCAGCCGACTGTACCTACTATGCGTCGCGTAAACTCGGACGGCAAGCGGCACACGCGTCGCGTTATCTCTTATTTTAGTACCCGTGCGATTTGAGTAGGCCCTAGCGCGATACGAGTCCTGTTCCAGCGAGGTATCTAGTTAATTAGACGTGTAAACAAGCTTCACAAAAAAGTGATTTTAAATAATAGACCAAATCTTTAATATTTGAAATTACGCCGTTAATAAATAATAACTATCCTACAAAATGAATCTTACGATGGATATATAGTTTAGGACAAATTGTGAAACACGCCATCTATTGCAAAGAACTCAAAACAAAACGAAAAGTCGATAGCTACTTTCAACTAATTTAACATACAAAGTCTTCACTTATCTTTTTTGTTCAAAAAACCTGATTAATGAGTGTAAAAGGATAAATTAACATTAAATATGCAAGTTTTGATTTTTACTAAACTTATTCCAGCCTGAATCTGCTGTTAAACTTTTTTAATTGATTGTTACTTTCACATTTGTCACCTATGCTGCCATCGATAATCTTATTTTACGGCTTAACGTGCTTTCCGAGGCACGGAGGAAACTCTGTATGTTGAAATGGTCAACACAAAACCAATTATATTATAATCTACAAATGACTTACTGATCAAATATATACAAGGAATATCACCGCTGCCTTTGGTGATCTGAATTGGGCAAGGGCATCCAAGGTGCTTGCTTTCTATGGAACAATGTAGAATAACGCATGTGCCTTTATTCACACCGCCATCCACCTGAATAAAGCGATACTGTTTCGAAGATTACATAGTAAAATGATTAAATATAGGTAACGAGTTACTTAAAAATACCTCTATTACTACCAAACCACGGATCAAATGATAGTCTAACCCTCAGTTTCCAACCTTAAAATTATCGGAGAATTAATGTGACAAATTGTCAAACACGCGTTATCTTCTGTGATTGGCTGTTGAAAATTCATTCAACCAATCACAGCAGATAACGCGTGCTTGACAATTTGTCACATTAATTCTCCGATAATTTTAAGGTGGGAAACTGAGGGTTAGTACGGAAATTACTACTACCAAACAATATTGATAAATATGTTCAACCGTTTCGGCGTTATTTATCAGTTAACAACACTAAAATACCAAACAGCTGTCCATCACTAAGTATGTCTACAATTACATGAAACCAAATATACCTTACCTAACAAATAAAATACAATTAAGAATACCAGGTTTTTATTTACCGAACTGTTCCAACAATATATTATTTGGTAAACCAGGCTCCAGTGGCGGCCTTAGGGGGAGGCGACCAAGCCAATCGCGCGGGGCCTCACTCTTGCAGGGGCCTCGCGGAATAATCCTAAAAGTTTACAATTTTTTTTTTTATTATATCCTAAGGAAACTATTATTCGTAAGAATGATATAAAGTTGGTTATGTATCATCAAAATCACAATGATGTCTGATTTTGATGATTTAACCAAATTTATTTGGATGTGAGACGCACGGGACCGGTGGATGTAGTGACACTCGAGGTGAGACCTGTGCTCAGCAGTGGACGTCTTTCGGCTGAAATAATGATGATGATGGTTCCGTATTTCATAGTAAAGTATTAATTTAAAAATAATAAATTTAAAGTGAAAGCAGTGGTGGCCCAGTGGTAAAGGCGGACACTTACAAATTGTAGGTCGTAGGTTCCAACCCAGGCAAGCGCTTTACTTTGGGTAAATTATTTTATCACCACTACTCTCAAAACGGTGAAGGAAAACATCGTGTGATGAAACCGGCATGTCCTAGAACCAAACATTCGACGACTTGTGACATCCACCAATCCGCACTGGGCCCGCGTGGTGTATTACAGCACATTCCCTCTCACAGAAAGGAGGTCTGCGTCACACCTGTGGGAACATTAAAAGGCTGATGATGAAATGATGCCAAGTTAAGCATACCTCGTTTATCATCACTTCATCACATACATTGCAAAAAGGACAAGAGCCTCGCAAATATCTGCCACCCTCCCCGAGCCTCGCAGCGGTTAATGCCGCCCCTGCCAGACGTACAGAAACGATACGGCTTCTTTAATCTAATAACTTTGGAAACAATACCTACCTACAAATTTAATATAATTTCGAAGGCCTTGGGACTTGAAATAAAATATAATAATGCTGCAGAACTCAGCATTATGAATAATTTATCTTTGAAATACCTGACTTTTGTAGTTTTATTGATGTTTTTTTATCCCGGCCTCTTTTTAGTTGTTTCGTGTATTGTTGTATGATTGTACTCATATAATAAATTTTAAAAGTAGTCTATAAGAAAATATAACAAAGCCCCGAATTATGAATTTAGTTTATTCTGTTTTTGTATTGTTTTTTATTAAACTTCTTTCGATGTCTTCATGGTTTTATTGTTAAATTTCTCACAACATATTATTAGTCATTAATATTAAGTATGAGCTCTGTAGTGTGTCAGCTATAAATAATATACAAACTCTCTGGCTATAAAGTTCACTTCACTTCACTTCTTGTTTGAATGGCACCAGATGTGTATGGCTATAAAGCATAGACCTAATAAATAGTATGGACTCGAAATACCTACAAAAAAAACGTGCCTACCTAAACCTTAAAATGGCACATAAAATGGCTGCCGATGCTAATCACGGAACACACACACAATAGTAATACAAAAAGTAAACAACCAGTTGACAGCAAGACTACCATGAACACATCTACAAATTTCGGCAACTAATATGGCGAATATGGCACGTATTGACAGCTGTCACTACGTCATAACAAAATGTTGCCATAATGAGCAACAACTGAAATATTGTTGTCTCTTTTGTCAAATACGACTACTACATTAGAAGAAATGAGACAAAATGATGTTTCACATTCTGTATCGTATTTCACTCATATTTGTATAAGCTAATGTATGTATAGAATAATAGGGCGCCTCCATGTTTTTCCTAGCTCAATGCTATAAAGTTGTGTCCGAGTCCGTGGCTGACGTTCCCAAGATGAAGTTACAATGACATTGACATTTGACATTGACAGGTGCATTCCGTTTCTAATACAACTTTAGCCCGAAAACATATCAAATTTGGTATTAAAATAGGGTTTGACATTGCCACGTTCTTAACTCCAAAAACTCAATTCAGGAACCGGCGCTTACTGGCCATTTCGTCATAAGTATACGGATAAATCTTATTGCGTCCTGGTGATATCAGTCCTGGGTTTTCTGGCCATGATTGTCTTCGCTGCAAGTCTTGAGCAGGTATCATAGATGTAGTTGGCAAGTGTTCACTGGAATCAGCCAAAAGATAAACCTACCTAAAAATACTTCTAACTTATAACATCCGGAACATCAAGAGACAAAATGATATTAAAAATGCGAAAGTAGCTCTGTTCGTCTGTTAACTTTTCACGCTTAAACCGCTGAACCGATTTAAATAAAATCTGGTATGGAGATAGTTTGAGACCCTGGGAAGGACATAGGACAGATTTTATCCACCAACCATCCTTACGGAAGTGGACGTGTGTATGGTGTACCAATAATTTCTCAAGTAAGACTTCCCACACACCCACAATATTATTGCACAATTTTTAAGTATGTGAGAACCATGTTCCTATTTATCAATAGAATGAATCCTTTTATTGATTGTAATACTTTATATAGTAGTATTAGTTTGGGTGCATCGTTCTCACGTATATACATTAATGTATGTATGTAATTGTTGTAAAACACTTTTTTTAAGGGTAAATATGGAGTTTCTTGTCCATTCATCTCCATAACAAGCTACTTTTCCGAATGGACTTTAATACTGATTACTATTAAAATTAAATTTTTTGACGTCCAAAAGTGCCGTTTAATGCCCTAATTAAAACAAAGAAGTTTTATTTATTTGTTTGTGCAATATAATAAAAATAGGCTATTAGAAGTATTAATGTTACGCCAAAGAAATTGCAAACGCTGGTATTCTATACTCGATATTGATTATCGATTGTAATTTTTTTTTGGGATTATTGTATGACCGCATTATCACGTGGTCAATCATACTTTGGACTTTTGACAATCATTACCGCTGACAGATAGAATATCAAGAGGTAGTCCCTAGTCAATGAAATCGTAGCGATAGCGATTGTATAAGATGAAAATTTGTATGGGATTGACAAGCGATACCGAAAAATCACGTGATTAATTCCTTACTATTTGGCATTTCGATTATCGCCTTCGCTGACATCAAATGCCACTTTTCTAGAGCGAAGAAAAGGAAGTTTTTGCCTATTGCTGCTAAAACTTCCCAAAACCCGATAACAAGCCAAATTCCTTATTCCTCCAATCTAACACTAAAATATAAAACCTCTTTTTGCGCCACTCGTCCCGCGCTAATCACATCGAGGCTCAGAGATTTTCAGCAATTTTTTTATGTTGGCCCCTCCTCTACCGGCAGCGTGGAACGATTGGCAATTAACAGGTACAATTAGGGTTGGCCTTCATGATTGATTTTTGGCGCTTCAACAACCCTGTGAGTGTTGAAATGTCTGAGTTCACTCTTAATATTTTATTTTGATTCGTGTGTATTTTTATGCTTAGCTTTGAGGTAGTTTGAGAATCGGTCACCATTTCTGTGGCTTATTTACATAACTGAATACATTTTTGGGAACTTTGGTGACATGTAACTCAATTTTTTTCTTGATAACTACATTAGGCATACCATCATCATCATCATCATCATCACCAGCCTTTAAATGTTCCCACTGCTGGGACACAGGCCTCCTGTATGTGAGAGAGGGAAAAGGCCGTGATCCAACACGCGAGCCCAGTGCGGGTTGTTGCATGTCGTCGAATTTTGGATCTAGAACAGGTTTCCTCACGATGTTATGCTTCAGGATTTTGAGAGCAGTGGTGATGAAATAATTTACACAAAGTAAAGCGTGTGCCAGGGTTCGAACCCACGACCTTATTTTTTTTTGTTTATGAGGGGAAACCTTCAAAAGGCGCCTGAACTCTTGGGGAAAGACCAGTGAGTGTGATTTTACCTCACTAAAACCACCCCGGTGATCCCCATCAGCACTTGGAAGGGGTTTTCTCTTAAAAGACCACTCCGGCACACTCTCTGTACAACGCCTGAACGCCTGTTAGGGCACGTCCCTGGGGAGACTGAGAGGGTTCTCTCCTGAGATGCACTGTGCACGGCAGCACGTGATCACTGTGCCACCGTCTTACATGGAGTCACTTGGTGGGCGGTCAGAGTCCCCAGTCTGAGCGCCCGCGATCCCGGAGTACCGCCTGGCCATAATGCATTGCGTCAACACATCATCGCTTACCATCAGGTGAGATAGCGGTCAGAGCTTGTCAAATCACAAAATTCATATCCTCGTATCTAGTTATCTATTTGTACTAGTAAGTCAAAATATGTACAGTACAACTATTTTCTTAATGTCCCTCAGCAATCAACGCATTTCCGAATACAATCGAATGCTATTTCCATGCCCATCAATTATTACATTTATCTTGTATAATAATTTGAATTCAGAACTAAGTACTTTATTGTTGTTTTGTTTTTATTTCCGTGTGAAGTATATAGAGCTGTAAAAATAGCAGGTTTAGCAGCTTTCCTCCCATTTTTAAATAAATTACATGATTTTAAAAGAGTATTATTAACTCTATATACTTCCAAGTTGATTAAGAGCGTCCGGTCTGCACTAAGTGCAACAGATAGAAATCCGACGACTGACGAAACACGAAGTTTGCCGAGGGACATAAGGAAAATATTTGTACTGTACAGTCCTGTCACAATAGACATTCGGTTTGCATTCATTCGCATAGACCTGTTAATTGGTAGAGGTCTTCGGCACACTATAAAGCACTATTAAGAATGAAATATCAAAACTCTCCATTGATCCGACATCTGCTAAAAAGGTCAAAGATCAAAAACCTCGGTTTTTACAAACCTGTCCCTTATTTGCCGTCTATTTTGACAGGATGAGGAGGGTCAGTAAAGGGATATACATCGATGCAATTATTGAAATTCACTAAATCCATGGTCCTCTTGTTCTAGGCTTACAGAAACTATACTTCATAAAAGATAGCTTGATCTCTGCGACAGCTGTCAGTATCAATACAGTAACAATAGCGCTTGACAGGCTAACAATAACGTATACGTCAGTTTGACATATTATGTCGCAGAGATCAAGCTATCTTATATGAGGTATAGTTACCCAAACCACACGTGCCAAACATAACATTCCTACAGCTAATTTACCAAGGTTTTCGTTAGAACTCTCAATTAATCGTAAAGATTGGGGCGGGGCTGCTAGAGGGGCTGGAGTGGCTCGAGAAGGCTCGAGGGGGCTTGAGGGTGCTCGTGGCGGTCTGAACCTCTCGTAACGTAAGGATAATCTGCCGTTGCATCTTTAGTTTATAGGTTCCTGTGATGAGTGGTGACTGAATTGGATAATGGGTAAACAGTGAGATGAAAACGTCTGTGGCGGACAGACAGATGGATACATCAAGTGATTTAACATGGGGTCCGTTTTTCTTTACGACGTTTGGATCCCTGAAAGCGAATAAAATCACAAAACCATGCGAAATGCAACGCTAGCTGCGTCGTCGTAATAGAATGCGATCCACGCGCAAACACGCGACCGTCGCGTTCATTTGTTTTCATAATCGAAAAGCGCCCTCTGTAGACGCGACGACACGTTCGTGTTTGCCATACAAATGAACGTGACGGTTGCGAGATCGCGCCTTAAACTTTAATGTTAAGTTGATTGATTATTATATCACCTACCCATATTTAACCTACCAGCTATTACCTATTTACGCAGTCTATTTAGCTCTTTAATCTTTCGACCATCAAAACATAAAACGTGTCGCGTGCTTGGTGCGATAAGATATTTGTCGTCTAATAAAGACATCTCGTGTACGGCACGAAAATGTTTGTCTTCTATAGGAAACCGTAGCGATAAAGTCAAAAGGCTTAACAAGTATCAAAGGGAGGCGCATTTGCCCTCTCTCTCTCTATTAATAAACAAAATACTTACTGTTATTCAGTAAATGGCCTATGGAGGTCAGGTCGCTCCAAGTAAAATACTGGATACTCAGCGCATCTGGTTAGACTGGAAGAGGATTATAACAGAGTTAGGAACAGACTAGGTAGATGATGCTTGACAATGTAGTAAGTAAATAATAATAATATAATAATTTATTTCACCAAAAAGCCTGTCTTACAAACATTCATAGTAGTTAAAAAATAAAAAAAGCTTTAAACTTTAGGTAATTTTTAGAAAATTTGGCTCCTAAACTAGGTGTATATTACTATTACAGGAGTCAGTGAAATAAAACAAAAGTGAGAAATAAGGATAACATCAAAGAATTTAAAACATCATTACAATAATAATGCATATAGTTATTCATAATATTTTTATAATTAACAAACTAATCTATACCAATATTATAAAGAGGAAAGATTTTTTTGTTTGTTTGTATGTTTGTTTGTTTGTACCGAATAGGCTCCGAAACTACTGGACCGATTAAAAACTCTTTCACCTATGGAAAGCTACATTATTCCCGAGTAACATAGGCTATAATTTTGACAGGAGCGAAGCCACGGGGTCAGCTAGTATAAAATATAATTTAATAATATGGCTCGTATTCCAAAGTACGAGTACATGTGTGTGCGCGCGTGTGTGTAAAGTGTGTATCCATAGGTAGGTTTCATTATTTAGATATCACTGTAAGTTACCCAGCAGAAGATCCTCAGTGAAATCAAATGTAAGTGTTTAAAGATAATCTGTAAGTACTTTCTTACATTGGGATTTAGAGTACGAAAAGATCTTTATCTTTTTATTTAGGGTGTTATGTAATTTTACGCTTTTAACATAGAACTGTAAGTATTGATTGATTGTATTGTATTGTCATTGTTAGCGCCTAATGTCGATTGTATTTGTAACGTTCTTGCGGGTAGGGAGAGAAACGTGAGATGTTAGGTTGGACTCGACTCCTATCCTCTCCTGCACAGTGCTATCGCAACAGGTGTGAGCGAGACAACCACATACCACCTAAGTGTTTCTGAGATTGACAGATTTCAAGATCAGGCTGACAGACGCCAAAATCAACAGCTATATATCGGTCTGCGACTCCTGCGCGGCTTTTTAGGGTGCCGTACCCAAAGGGTAAAAACGGGACCCTATTACTAAGGACTCCGCGGTCCGTGTCTCTGTCTGTCTGTCACCAGGCTATATCTCATGAACTGTGATAGCTAGACAGTTGAAATTTTCACAGATGATGTATTTCTAAAAACAGAATAAAATAAATATATAAGTGGGGCTCCCATACAACAAACGTGATTTTTTTGCGATAATGGTACGGAACCTTCGTGCACGAGTCCGACTCGCACTTGCCCGGTTTTTTCTTCATATCGTGTCGGGCCCAACTTCTTCATTGCTGTAGCTCGGTCGAACCGTCATCGGCCAGTCGAAAGCACGGCCAGCGGTCAATTCGAATGAGCGCGTGTAATTCGGCCAGACAGTGAATTCGCCTGTTCCTCGCCAAGAAGGCCCTTTTCTTCACTGCAAGTCATAACCGACAGTCTTCTCTTGGCCATCTACCATCTAACCTAGGTGCATGCCCGCATTCCACAAGCGAGTCTCCATTCATTTAGATTCACAGTCGCTTGCATTTTTCCTTTTCGTTCGAAACCACATTATCACACATCTGCGTAACGAATAATCAGCGCAATCAGTCATTGAGGTATTTGACTCTATAATACTAAACTGTTGGCTATAATCGAGTTAGTAAAAGATTCACTTACAGCCAAAATGGGTCTGATATTGCTTAGCCCTCTACCAACGATTATATTTCTTATGCATATTTATTCTACTACCTACTATCGATTATCCTACAAATAACACTACCCTTATCTGCTAATCTAAAATAAATAACCCTTCTATACCCTCTTCAACAGGGCTGCTTTTATTAAGGACCATATACTATGGACATAGTTGGGTGAGGACGTTGGAAAAATATATTGCTATGCTGTGTTTTATGACTGAGTTTATATTATATGGTCTAGAAAATGTATTAATTATCAAATTATAACACAGAGGGATGATGACAAAAAATATCTATTTAGTACTTTAGATATATAACCTAAAAATATTGGACATGTATTTTTTTTTTTGCCACGTAAACAAAAAGTTACGACGATACAGTGCGTTGAAATATCGTCGAACGTCACGGTGTGCTACACTTTATACTGACAAAGTGACGTCACAAGCCCGCACGCCTGATCTTTGATGTAATTTATCTTTGTCAAGTTTTATTTATTTGATAAAGCAAAACATACGGGTCCAGTGTTATTTGATAATTTCACTGATAGATTAAATAGAATTAACATTTTTGTACCCAGGAAACAATCCCATTGTAAGTGATGGCGAGGGTCGAAATGCCAATTGTAAGGGATTGATCACATGACATTTCGATGAAGCTGGCATATTCCTTTACATTTTTGACATTTCCACAATCGCTATATCTCGACGCTTTCGTTGATATAATGTCACTTGCCTGGAGCCTCTTATCGTCATAAAGTCATTTCATACAACTGTTAAAGAATGACAGCTGTGATTCGAATTCACGGACAAGTCTTTATCATCAACATCATCATATCAGCCGAAAGACGTCCACTGCTGGGCATAGGCCTTCCCCAGCGTCACCACATTAATCGCTCCCGTGCGTCTCGCATCCAGCGGATTCCCGCCACCCTCACCAGGTCACCTATCCACCCGGTGAGAGGCCTTCCAACGCAGCGTCTTCCGGTTGGCGATCGCTACTCCAGAACTTTTCGGCCGCATCGACCATCTGTTCTGCGAGCAATGTGTCCCCCTCTCTGCCACTTAAGTATGGCAATTCTTCTGGCTATGTCGGTAACCCCTAGTTCTCTTGCAGATGTCAACATTTATGTTTTGATCACGCAAGGAAACGCCGAGCATAGCCCTCTCCATTGCCCTTTGAGTGACTGTAAGCTTTCTGTTGAGGCCCATGTGAGCGACCACGTCTCAGAGCTATGGATGACCTATCATCATAATAAAATGTACTCTGTGAGGTCATAATAAACTGATCAGCCGTAGCAGGCGGTGTAAATCATGTAGCAAGTGCGTTATTAGCGCAAACCGGCGAAAGAAAACAACAAAAAAAAAACATACAACCAATGATATTCAAATAAACAGATTCGTTATACACTCACAAAACAACTGAAAAAAGTGTTCCGCACACACACTTTTCATTCATCTGACATTTCACTACAAGTCGAAAGGGATGGCTTGATAAAACCAACAAGAAAAAAAGAGATAGCTAGTGTTTGTCACTTGCGTGTGAATGTAAACAAACATTATTCTGACCACCAATGTTGTTATCTTTTTCTAACCTCCAAATATTAAATAAATCAGTAAATTGAGGCGTATTGCGTATTTACATATGGTATGAGATCCCTTCTGTTTTATGTACTTTGGTATCATAATTGGTACAATTTCTAAATACACACGATGGCATTTTTTTTATTTTGTTTTTGTTTCAACAAAGCCTATCGCTCTTCACCATGCGTGACATAAACTAAAGACTAAAGTTCACAATTGTGACCTATTCGAGTCTTCACAATGCGCGCCGTCATAACATATCTGTTTATTTGAAAATCATTGCACACAACATATAATAAATACTTAACTACTCCTGATTTTTGAATTAAGTATCTGATATTGAGTATTGGTCTAACTATACTTTGGCCTGAAAACCTTACAAAACTTGGCATTAAAGTAAAATTTAACACGTTTTTCAACCAAAATACTCGATTGAGAAACCGCTCCGGCTAGTTGACTTTTACTTTTTCAATTTGCCGAACTGTGTCTTTTTCATAAATTTAATAACTTCCTTAATATAATAATATCCTACCATCATCATCATCATCATCATCAGCCTTTGTTATTATTTCCTCTGCTGGGTCACATGCCTCCTCTCTATGAGAGGCAATAGGCCGTAATCCACCACGCGGGCCCAGTGCGGGTTGGTGGATGTCACATGTATTGGCATTTTTGGTTCTAGGACATGCCGGTTTCCTCACGATGTTTTCCTTCACCGTTTAGTAAAGTAATATCCAATAGTCTCTAGCTACTAGTTCTCGAGGCAATGCTGGAGGACATCTAACCGGCGCGGCGTTCAGTCCCAGTTTATCGCCGTGACGTGATAATGGCCCTCCCTGACGTTTATTTGTTACATATTTCATTCGCCTCAGTTACCTAGTGCACGAATCCGGGATATTTAGTGCAGATATAATTAAATGGTTTTGTTTTAAAGGAGTTGGTGGAGCGAAGCACAGATTGTTTTGGATTTAATAATAATATTAGTAGACTGGTTATTGTCCCAAAGGCATCTTCTAATACAGAGAAGGTACGAGCATTTATCACCACTCTTACTCAAGGCGGGCAAGGCTCAAATCGAAAATTTCATACATATATTAGCTGTTTAAGTCCAGGTTTCCTGATCACTGATCGCTGAGCAGTGGTGGCCCAATGATAACGACCCCGACTTACATTTCGTAGGTCTTGAGTTCGAACCCAGGCAGGCGCTTTACTTTGTGTAAAATATTTCATCACCACTGCTCTTAAAACGATGAAAGAAAACATCGTGAGGAAACCGGCATGACCTAGAACCAAAAATTCCAAGACATGTGACATTCACCAACTAGAAATGGGCCCGCGGTTGGATTATGGCCTATTCCCTCTCTCACAGAGAGAATGTCCCAGCAGTGGGAACATTATAAGGCTGATGATGATCACGATGTTTTTCTTTCATTATTGACAGCGATTTGTAAGATAAATTGAGAAAGCTTCAACTTCTTTAATTATTTATATGTTACCAGAACAAAAAAATGTCCATAAACGTAAACATTTATAGTTTTTATAAAAATGTTCAGCAAAACTCTTCGTCTTCTTGAGTTTTTTTTTTTTTTTAGCTTTGTGAATTGATCATGCATACTGCGCTACCACGGGGAGATAGCGCAGTTATGTGGGACTCCAACCCACTAAAACTCCACGGTGTCCTCCTGTGCCGCTTATGACGGGAACACGGGCACGCGTTATCACTCACCACAAACCCGCCGTGGCAGTACGTCACCGGACCCTCCTCTGGGAAGTATCCCTCATCACCAGCGCACCAGAACACACTGTACGCCGTGACCACTCCAGGGACAAAACCAGCACATGGGTGCCAGACAACCTCGTATATGGCACCGTCACTCCTCCTTCCCTGGGGCCCCATCGCGTCCGCCATCAGACGGTGGCGACCCCGTCCAGGCCGCGGAAGGTAGGGAGAGCAGTGTACCGTAATACCGGCACTCCTATCCCGCTGAGGCCCCAACCCTCAGCCGCGATATCGGCCCGCCTCAGATGCGATGTCGCCCAGGCAGCACCGCAACCTACATGTTGGCTGCTACTTCGTCGGCTTATCGGCAAAAGCCCTGACGAGCGGCTCCTCCTCGAGTTCCTCTTCACTTCACCCTGCGTGATCAAGCCACGGTTACTGAGCCCCCCCGCCTCGACAATGCGGGGACCCACCGGCGGGTTCTTGAGAACCCTACCCCTCAAACGTCGAATGCACACCAGTTGTTTGTAAGCCATTGTTTTTATTGAGTCTGCTAATTAGATGTTCAATGGGGTATTGTTTGAATACCCCATACAGAAGATGAAGATTAAGCCTGTTGTCTTTTTGCCAGTATCCAGAACTCGCCAAAGACTGAGTCAAATTGACTTTCCAACTATGTATGTTGGGATCGACTTCCAGTCTGCAATCTGCAGTCTAGATGCTGCTGAATATTTAACATGAAGAGACTGCCTATCTGACCTCCACAGACCATTGACTGGGTAACAAATACAATACCTCTTGGTAAGACTTAAATAGGGGGATTAATATAACTCTTCAATTCCCTCCCGCATAGAACAGACACCTCTTAAATTCGAGGTTTCATTACGTAATTAGATTCCAAAAGCTACATATTTAAAACAGACTAAAAGCAGTCATAAATATATGTACAGGAGCAAACTGGGATCGTGAACGAGAATCGCACTAAAGGTTAGCGCATAAAGGCGCAACACGATGAGGAATTTAAACATTGCAGTACAACATTGAACTTTATTTACCACACAATACGTATACATTTCAGAGAAAGTTTTAATTTCGTTAGGTGTATTCGAATTCTCACACTGTAATACGTATCTTTTTGTGTGGTAAATAAAGTTCTATATTGTATCACTTAATCTGCCCTAGATTCTCACTCACTTTCCCAACTATGTTGGGAACGGCTTCCAGTCTAATCAGATCCAGCTGGATACTAGTATTTTACATGGAGTGTCTGCATATCTGCCCTCCACTACCCAGTAACTAGAGAACACGACACCTCTTGGTAAGACTGGTGACAGATTTTCTGACTTCTGACTACCCGTAACGACTGCCAAAGAGCTGAAGATGACAGCCGGGACCAACGGTTGAGAAGTCTCAGTGTCATCATCATCATCAACTGTGCACATCAAATGTCAAACGACCCCGCTCCCCCCAACCCGCGTGGCGCCCCCTGTTCGCCTCGTGCGCCGATAGTGGGAGTCAAATGTCAGAGTGACTTGACAGGGCCAAATGCACAGTAATTTTGACCGAGCAGAAAGTTCATCTCGTGTGTGCTGATCCTAACTGTATAGTGAGCGAGGATCGCGCTAACTCGTTTTCTCACTTATTATCACTGACAGCGTGGAATTATAAACAGCTGAATGTTGCATCTCTGGAGAGACGGCGGCGGCCATTGTTTTATTTTGGAGAAAGATTCTAATTTTAAAAAGGAAAGGCGGTGACGTTATTTTTTTGTTTTATTAAGCTATCTTCTTTTGGACTCTATTATAAGTAACACTTAGATAAATGCTCTAAGTAAGTACCTAACACTATAATTCTGGCCAAGATCAAGGTACAATGTTTACTAACAAAGCACTGACTGTTTGCAGCTATGTCAAGTCTCCCCCCCGGTGGGTTCCCGCATTGTTGAGGCGGGGGCTCAGCAGCCGTAGCTTGGTCACCCATGATGAGGCTAAGAGGAACCCAAAGAGGGGCCGTTCATCAGGGCCGATTCGCCGACCAAGCCTCATGTAGCGGCTTACAAATAGGTTGCGGTGCCGCTTGGTAACAAAGGCGACATCGCAACTGAGATGGGCCTCGATTTCGTATGGAGCGTCCTAGATCCCATACGATATCGCGGCTTAGGATTGGAGGCCGCGGCGGAAGAGGAATGCCGGTATTGGGGTGCGCCGCTCTCCCTATCTTATGCGGCCTGGACGAGGTTGCCACCATCTGATGGCGGACGTGGTGGGGCAGTAGGGGAGGTTCCTTTCACCTGCGGCTGAAAATTGTTAGGTGGCGGGGACACTGGCCTGACCTGTCACAGGAAGACCAAGGGTGCCATACACGGAGTCGTCTGGCACACATGTGCTGGTTTGGTCCCTATGGTGATCACGACGTGCAATGTGTTTCTGGTGATGAGGGTACAGGGACAGCCGAGGTGAGTGCTAACGCTTACCCGTGTTCCCGCCATAAGTGGCACAGGAAGACACCGGAGGAACATCCCCTAATAACGGAGTATCGTACCTCCCTGCTATGATTTTTAGGATGGATTTACAAACAGGCAGATCTCTGCCTTACGATGAATGAATGATGATTTGAAAATTTGAATTTTTACGTCCCTCTCACAGAGGAAAAGCTTGTGTGTGTCCCAACTGTGGAAACATTACAGGTCGATAATGCTATTGCTAAAATTACTTACCGAGATTCCAAATCGCTACTATGATTCAAAAGAAGTACCTGCCTACCTCTTATCATCATCATCATCACCATTTCAGCCAAAAGACGTCCACTCCTGGAAATAGGCCTCCCCCAAGCGTCACCACACTGATCGGTCCTGTGCGTCTGGCATCCACCGGACTCCCGCAGCTTTGACCAGTTCGGCGCTCCACCTAGTGGAGGTCTCCCAACGTAAGGTCTTCCGGTTTGCGGTCACCACTCCAGAACTTGTCGGCGCCAACAGCCATCCTTTCTGCGAGCAATGTGCCCTCCTTGGCAATTCTTCTGGCTATTTCGGTAACCTTGGTTCTCTTGCGGATGTCTTCGTTTCTGATACGATTACGCAAGAAAATTCGAAGCATAGTTTTAAAAAAATATATATTTTATCAATATTCCCTTGAAACCGCAGCACACCAAAGCTGCTTGAATGACTGCTCAAGTAGATAAGTAGCTAAAGTATTTGTATAAAAAGTCTCTTCAACTGTTCAAGTCAGCAAACACTTCGCCTCAGACTATAAACACTACAAACTGTAACATCTTTAGCTCCAAACCAATTCTTTAGAACTTGCCATGTTCCAAATTGAACCGTCTCAAACTGGTACTGGTACCTTACAATCGTCAAACTCACAATGTCATAGGTAGCATAAACCTTTTGATTACTTCACTCCGGCTCCCGTAAATTTTATGTTCAGCTCGAAATATACGGGGTAGCACCGTTAAGTATGAATAAGACGAGGTGTGTTGAGGGGTGTTACGAAAGGGCCAGAAGCCAGAATACATAGACTACTGAAACTTATATGAGGTCGATAACAGTCTGCATTCTGAAAGACTTCGAGGTAAGTATCTTGTACTAACATTACTGAGCCTCTGTGAGGAAATAAGTTATGTTGCATACAGCCACATATAGCCCTCGCCAAACTTATTGGCCGCCCTGAAGTTGGTATACCGGATGCGCGAGGCACGAAACGGTGCTGTTTTTGTATGAGATTGCCTACTGCCCAGCCATTGTAGCCAACTTCAGGGCGACCAATAAGTTTGACGAGAACTATCCCAGCTTAACGAATGATTTGATAACGGTTAATGTGATTTCGTATCGTTACGTATCATTAAAATTGCAAAACGTCAAAAAAGGTCCAATCGCTTTCAGTAATTTTTGACGTTTTGCAATTTTAACGATAATGCTATTAAGATGAGTATAGACTAGAGCATTTACTTGTAACAGAACATCGAGCATTCACTGTTTACTCGAACCACACTTCGAACATGACGCTCGATGTTTTGTTACAAACTGATTTTAAAAACCAACAAGCGGGTGACGTGGAGTGAGATCAGCACCTAATGACCGCAAGGTACAAAGAAACGTTACAGATAAATGCTCACTCGCCGCGAGAATTACATCGAACGCAGCGTCGAATATTCACAAGAACTTTACATTACATGGAAATGCTTTAGGAAACTGAGCATTTGTCTGTATTGTACCATTCGTAAGAACGTTATATTACAATCAAAATGCTCGCGAAAATGCACTCGTATATACTCACCTTTAAAATGTAATCGGTTTATAAATAGGCGAATTAGCCTGCTGTTAACTAAAGGTAAATAGCTGAGAATGATTCAGACCATCGTCATCCAGGGTTATGACCACAACACGCTCACACATGAACAACGCTCTTTCCACGGCCATTAAGTTTATCATAAAAACTGTACCATATCGCCCAAACAATGTATTATTCATACGCTAAGTTACAATCTAAAGTTAGATCTTAAAGTTGGATCAAAAGTGAATTGAACACTCACAGTTAACGATGCTGAGTTAATAACATCGTGTTGTAAGCTTATTGACGCATTTTACGACACTGCAGATGGATATGTTTATGTTAGTGTCCTATACGTTTACTTCAGTGTGATTGTCTGCACATGGATTTAGGTCAGCCAGCTCGCGAATATTGTATCCTCTGACTGCACAGCATGATTTTCTTCTTGTTTACGTCTTTTTAGTTCGCTTTTCAAGCAGTCGGGTTTTTTGATTTTTCAATTAACTTTTTTTATTTACAACCTTTTAGTTATTTTTTTAAAACGAATCGATTGGCGTAAGAATCATCAAAATCGTTCAACTCGTTTGGTCTCTAGAACGCCACATAGGAACAAACATACATACATACATAGACTGATAAACACATTACCCTCCTTCGGCAGTCGCGTAAAAAGGCGGTCGCGTTCGAATGCACGCATCCTTTTATTTTTGTGTAATATGCTTTGAAGATAGAGGTTAAATTTAGATAGGGTACGTGCTCCACCCTATGAGTTGGATTCACATATCCTTTCCATGACCTATCCCCTTTCGAATGTGTTATGTAATACGTAAGTCGTTATTTTAACGGTATCGTCACCGTTATCTATACTTTTTTTTTCCGAATTTACTTACGCAATTAGGTTGCTGATCAACTACTTCCACAGTTTACCGCCTAAAACAAACTTCAGAGGGGTGACCATAAGCTTTTAAAGTTATTTTGAGTGTGCGTATTTATGTATATGACTTGTATACATATGTCTCTTACGGTATCGGTCCCTCAGGTCACCCCCTGCTATATAATAAGTTAACATATAGGAAAAGATCATAGTACTGTTGCAAGCTAAGCAATTCAGCACAAACAACTTATTTACCCTAAACTTTTCAAAAAAACATATCCAAGCTTCATCAATACCTTTGATTTATAACTAAAGATACCATCAAAATACAACCCTTACAAATCCCTGATCGCCTCCTCAGCGCGAAGCGCCAGCGTATTGCCTGCCTCACTGCCGTCTTATTGCTAAAATGTCACTATATGACATTTGGCCGTTTTCGAGTTTTAATACCTTCGTAATTAGCAGAAAAACTTTTTAACAAAAAATCCCGACTTCCAAATCAAAATACTACAAAGCAAAAAATAACTTTCTTTTCCGAAGTCGGTTTCTTTTGTTCTCATTGTTTTCCGTTTTAAGACACCGACTTCGAAAAAGAAATTTATTTTTTGCCTTGTAGTATTTTGTTTTGGAAGACTCTTTGATATTTTGTTAAAATCATTTTTTTTCCTCTTTTTGGTTTTGGTTTTCCTCCAATTAACATGATAATCATTTATAGCCAAAGTACATCTCATGACTATTCCAATAAGCCCAAACACGACTAGGATACATTGTTTTATTTCGAAGTTCCAGTTCATCAGATCAGTTTGACGGTGCTATTTTCATCAGTACCATTTAAGTATTTGCTTCATCATCGTCGGTTAATTATTCGAGATATCTTATACCCGTGACATACTTAGCCTTAAGGAGTTCCAGTGGCCATCTGTGGTCTTCTTCATCAGTTTCCCTTCACCAAATGATACTTTCTGAGTGCAAATGATTGCATTGTTAATCTTCTTCTTCTCAGCGTGTCGATGACAAACTGACTCTTTTTAATTAAATGCCTTGCCCGGCCCAGAATTCAGCCACGGCAACGCCCTCGGCCGACGCAGTCACAAGGTCCTCACGTGAACAGACAACAGTGGCCTTAGTGTTTTTACTCACGGTCACTCATGATAACGTAAACATCATTTTGTATTGAAACTGGATAAGCGCCGTCTGGTGACGGTAAGGAGAAACCACTTTTTTATACATTTTGACATAAGAGATCGTTTACGTATCACGAGTGAGCGTGAGTAAAACTCGCACTAAGGCTTCAGGACAAAATGATGAAAATACCAAAATCACTTTATGTATGCCTATAATATTTGAAGAGTTCCTTCGATTTCTCTAGGATACCATCATCAGGTCCTGATCTGATGACCATGGCACCACCTTGGAAGTATACCCTTTCAAATAAAAGAAGAATTTTCCAAATCGGTGCAGGCGTCTTTGAGTAATCGGGTAAAAAAATCTGACGAATTGAGAACCTCCTCCTTTTTTTGAAGTCGGTTAAAAATACTCTATTGATTTTCGATAAGATTAAGTACCTTATTGACAAAATTCGAAGACGTGTGTCATCAACCAACCCGCACTGGGCCCGCGTGGTGGATTACGGCCCATTCCCTCTCACAGACAGGCCTGTGTTCCAGCAGTGAGTAGGTACATTAAAAGGGTGATGATGATGTTTTTTTGTCACCGGAAATTTTCGCATAATTGATGACAGACAGCATTGATTTTAATTATTTCGGGGTTTTTTGTTTTTCGTCTTTCTTTTTTATACTTTATTATAAAGAACAAAATTCTTAATAATTAATTACGATCTAGCCTAAAAGACTAATAAGCAATTTAACTCTAACTTAATATGTTACGTTTTAGATTATGTTAAAACTAAGAATAGTGCACTTTTACACAAGGCCGTAGCACTTTCTTAGAGTCTGATATATTTGTAAAAACACTATGTTCATGTGTTATATATAAAGCACAGCATTGTGACTATTATTCATTCGCTTTGTACACTACACTAATTCAAAAGGTTTGGTTCTTTTTAGCCTACGCACTAAGTCTGTATTGTCTAGCAGCTGGATAGCCTCAACATTCACGTGTCGATGAAGTCTGTGTTCGTGGGCTTCAGCAAATTTTTGGATGATGGTGGTGACGAATTCCATTTTAAGGTCACGGTGAAGATCGTCATTTCTTATGTACCAGGGTGCATTCACAGCATCCCTGAGCACTTTATTTTGGAATTGTTGGATTAATTTGACATTGCTTTGTTTAGTACAGCCCCGAAGTTTGATACCATACGTCCAAATTGGCATCAGTATATGCTTGTATATGGTTAGTTTATTATGTATTGAAAGACAGGATTTCCTTCCGAGTAACCAATACATACTTTTATAACGTATGTCGAGTTCCTGTCTTTTCTTTTTGATATGAGCTTTCCAACGCAACTTGGCGTCGAGAGTTATGCCAAGGTATTTGGCTGTATTAGCATAAGGTACTTGCATGCCATTTATGTAGATTGTTGATAGTCCAAGTGTTTATTTGTGAAGTCAATGTGAATTGAATTTGACTCATTCAGTTTGATCTTCCATTTTTGTGTCCAGTCATAAACTTTGTTCACAGCTAGTTGAACATTTTCTACTGCTTCTCTGTGGCTTGACCCGGTAGCCATAATTGCAGTATCATCTTCAAAGGTCGCAATGGTGTTGTTTTCCAGTTCTGGGTTGTCGCATGTGTATAACAAGTACAGAATTGGGCCTAGCACACTTCCTTGGGGTACCCCAGCTTTAATAGCTTTTAGCTCGGCTTCCAGGCTTGGCAATCATAATAACTACAGCGACCTTCCATGGCTCAGGTACATATTTTAAGATAAATGCAGCATTGATATTAAGCTTGGTCAGCTTTACTATGGCTTTGCGTGGGAGGTGTTTTAGAATTTCCCCTGTAATAAGGTCGTAACCCGGAGACTTTTTCGAGCTAATGTTATTTTGGATTTCTCTCATGACTTCTTTAGGAGTCACAAGCTTAATTCTTTGGTTTTGTGGCAATCTTTCACTCTCACGTATTTCTATCGAGCTTTCATTGGGTTGAACTAACGTTGACGTTTAGTAACTTAAGTCTCTTCTAAGTGTTGAGCAAACCTTAACGCTTTTTGGTCATTGCTTATGGCCCATTTTCCGTCGCTATCTCTGATGGGCGGTACTTGTTTAATTGGCCTTTTGAGATTTCTTGTTGCTTTCCAAAGGGAGTAATCAGTTGATTTGTCATTGGTTAGCTGCAGAAGGTTGGTATTCAGAGATTCATCCTCAAACTGTAGAATTTTCCTCTTTAACCGTTTGGTTAGGCTATTTAGTGATGTTTTATCCCTCGGGCACCTTGTTTGCTGCCAAAGCTTCCTTTGTTTCCTTTTCTCAGATAGTAAATCTACAATTGCCTTAGGATAGATAAACCCCTTATATTTTCGTTTTAATTGCGGTGAGTTGTTCCACGCACATTGTTGGATATTAACAATATATTTGTTTACTTCTTTTTTTTTTTCGGGGTGGAAAATCCTCATTGGATGTCCTCCGCCCTGGGGGGGCGGAGGGGTCTGTCAGACTCGTACTGACTAAAAACCACCCCGGTGTTCCGTCTCACACCTACACCGGGGGTCGCGGGAACAACGATACTTCCGCAACCCCCGGCTAGTGCCAGCCCGCCTCTGCGGGCCACGATCTCGGGTTGGGGGAGGAGTGAGGTGTTGGACTCCCCCGCGACGTCTAAGAGGGGCGCGCGTGGAACACAACACTACGCGCCGCCACCTCGGGTCCTGATGTGTTGGGGGCGACGGACGTCCCCAAGTCCGTCGCCTCTGGACCCATTTAGGGGGGCTGGAAGAGGGCGTTGTCCGCCCTCTGCCGACGCCCGGCGCGTCTGCTGCGGATTGGGTTAGCGGATGAGATCTCCCTCTCCCTCTCCGCAGCCTCCTTCTGCGAGGCGACTGTTTCGCAGAAGGATACCACCGCGTCCCAGGACTCCTCGCTGCCGACCATAGACTCAACTACGGCCGGCAGCGACAGGTCACTGCCTACTTCAGAGATGAGGGCACGGCGTGGCTCCTCCCAAGCGGCACACTCTGCCAGCGTATGCCACGCTGTGTCCTCCCGGCAGTCAACGCAGTGGTGACACCGGGCGTCCGGCTCCCTGTTTATGCGACACAGGTACTTCCCGAAGCAACCATGCCCCGAGAGCACCTGCATCACCCGAAACGACAGGGAGCCGTGCCTCCTCCCGAGCCGGCGCTCGAGCACTGGTCGGACCGCCTCGATGGTAATGAGGCCGGCGGTAGGGCGTGAAAGCCTGTCCCGCCATTCCGCCACCAGGACCTCACGGAGCTGAGACCGACGCAGCTCCATATGTTGCTGCATCGGCCCTTCGCCCCGCGCCCGCGCTTCCTCGCGCCACCGGTACAGTGACGCGAGTACCTTCGCTTCCAGGTCCCAGGGCGGAGATCCGGCCAGTACACAAGCCGCCTCGTAGGTGATCGTGCGATAACCCCTGATGACTCTGACGGCCATCGCTCGCTGCGGCTTTCGCAGAATAGCGATGCTGCCGGCCGTCAGGTCAGTCGCCAAGATCGGGGCCCCATACAGGGCCATCGATCGCACGATCCCTACGTAGAGCCGCCTACAGGCGGCGCTCGGGCCCCCCAGATTGGGAAGCAGCGTCGACAGCGCCCCAGCCGCGCCCAACAACTTGGGCGCCAGCTGCCGAAAGTGGGGGCCGAAATCCCACCGGCTGTCGAGCACCAATCCTAGGTACTTCATGGTAGACTCGGCAGCGATTCGAGCCCCCCGACCACGATGTGGGCATCGGATGGTGGCGCCCGCCGGGGGCCATGAAAGACCATGGCCTCCGACTTGTTGAGGGCCACCTCCAGGCCAAGGCGCCGTATGTGGCTCACCACCTGTGAAACCGCAGCCGTCGCTAGCTACGCTGCTTCCCTGTACGAACTCCCCCGGGCGGTGACCAGCGTATCGTCCGCGTAACACGTCAGGTCGACGCCCGGTTGGAGTTCGCCCCTCAGCACCCAGTCGTACCCGATGTTCCACAGAGGCGGGCCCAAGACCGAGCCCTGTGGAACACCGCACGACATGCGGTGCTGGTTTGCAACGCCATCACGTCCCACGTAGGTGACACACCTCTCCACCAAATAAGCCCCGACGATGCGGCGGAGGTAGGGAGGCACTCGGTGATATCGCTGTGCCTCGCGAACACAACTCCAGGGAAGGGTGTTGAAGGCGTTGGAAATGTCCAAGGACACCGCCAACATCACCCCACCCCGGGACACCGCTTCCTCCGCCAGGACTCTCACCTGCGATATTGCGTGGATGGTGGAGCGCCCATGCCGAAAGCCGAACTGGCTTTCGTCCAGGTCCGGCCCCTCTCTGTACAAGTGGCTGACAAGGCGGGAAGCGAGTATCCGCTCGAACAGCTTACCCACCTCATCTAGCAGCACTATGGGCCGGTACGCGGACGGTGAGTCCGCAGGGCGCCCCGCCTTCCTGAGCAGGACCAGACGAACAGATTTCCACAAAGTGGGAAACTGGCCCCGCTCAAGGCACGCTGTGAAGAGTCCTCTCAGCCAGGGCTCTAGCTCCTTCAGAGAGAGGGCTAATACGTGGCCGTGGATCCCGTCGGGCCCCGGTGCCACGTTCTTGGCCCGGAGCCGCATCACGGCCGCCCTCATCTCTGCCTGTGTCACCTCTGGGACGTTGATGGCGTCCTCCTCTGTAGACTCTGCGGCCGTGGGCAAAGCCATCGGCGGCGGGATGTGCTCCGCTCTCGCCGGGAAGAGAGCTGCGACTACCTCCTCCAGCAGCTCGGGTTGGAGACTCTCCGTAAGCGGAGGCGCGGCGGCTCGAAGTTTCCCTCGAACCGCTCGATAAGGGCGCCCCCACGGATCCCCGTCTAGAGTCTCCAACATCTCTTCCCTGGCTCGCTTCTTCGCCTCGCCGATGTCCAGCCGCAGAGTCTTCTTCTTCAGGGACCCGACGACGTCTTCTCCGATATCGGGTGTACTGGCGTCTGGCCGCTACGCACGCAACACGCAACTGTGCCATCTCGGCGGACCACCAGTACACCTGGCGCCTCGCTGACTGTGCGTGGACCCGGGGCATGGACGCGTCGCTGATTTGCGTCATCGCCCCGCGGAACCGCAGCGCCTCCTGTTCGACGTCGACGGGTCCGGTCGTTGCCGACTCCCGGATCCAGGCCTGGACAATGGTGGCCTCCTCGAGAAGTTCCCTGTCGATGCGCTTACGCGCCCAGCGCGGACCGTCCGTTCGCGGGGCCGGCGTACCATCCGTATCCGTGGAGACATCGAAACTGATATATCTGTGATCCGATAACGTCTCCACCTCCAGGGCGACACGCCAGTCACGGACACGGCTCGCGACAGCAGGGCTAGCAAACGATACGTCCACTATCGAACCGCCTCGCTTTCGCACGCACGTTTGGACCGAGCCCCGGTTTAGTACGACCAGGCCAGTGGTAACTGCCCACTCTTCCAGCACCTCACCCCTAGCATCGGTTACCGGAGATCCCCACGCCGAAGACTTGGCGTTGAGATCCCCTAGCAACAGCACAGGATGAGGGTGGAGTCGGCCTACGACAGCGCCCAACTCGACAAGGAAACTCTCGAAGTCGGCGAGACTCTTGTTGGGCGAAAAATACGCACCAACTGTGCCAACGCCGTCCGCGAGAGCGGCCACCCAGCCGTGCCCTCGGGACGGGCTGACAAGAGCCCCACCAATGATGGCCACCAAACCGTCGAGGTCTCAAACCCAGTTATCCCTGGGTGGGACAAAATACGGCTCGGCGACCACTGCCACGCGAATCGACCACTCTGCCATGCTCTGGAGCAAGAGATCCCGAGCTCTGGCAGAGTGGTTGATATTGCCCTGGAGGAAATGGTAGAGCGCCATTATGCGCAATCCATTCCCTCCGCTCCATTCCTAGGCCGGGAGTCGGCCGAAGAGCAGCCAGGCTGACGGGGGGGTTAAGAGTCCCCGGCAACCTTGGCCCTCCTTCTCCTCTTCTGCTGCGTGGGAGCGCCACAGGCCTTTCCGCCCGCTCTGTGCCCAGCGGGCCTTCCTGCAGCTGTACAGAGGCTGCAGTTTGGCGCCGCGGAGCACTGGGCCGCCTTGTGGCCGGGCTGACCACAGCGATAGCATTGCTCGCTGCGGTCAATTTCGGCGGTGCATCGTGGCCTGACATACCCAATGTCCAGGCAACGATAGCATCGCAATGCCCTGAGTTGCAGCAGCTTGACCCTTGCTGCAACCCACCCCACCAGCAGTCGTCCACCGTTAGCGACTTTTTGCGCCGCCGCCACCGGGCACCGCACCCAAATCATACCGAGCCCGGTAGCGTCAGCGCGGATCTCGCCCGTCCGCACGTCCTCGGCTGGGGTTGTCGAGTCGTCCAGACCGTCGACCCGCAGCTCAGCCGTCTTCATCGGTCTGGACACCCGGACGTCCTCAGGGTTGAGGACCTCCCGCAGCTTGGCGGCCAGGATGTCCGCCTTTTCGGCGCTAGAGGCACCCGACACCTCGAGTAGCCGCGCCCCCGTAATCGCCGGCCTCATTTTGAAGCCGGACGGTGTTCCAAGGTCGCGACTTTGGCCCACGCCTCTGTCAGGACCGCCTTGTAAGAGACGCCCCTTTCGATGGCTCCGGGCTGCAGCGTGATCACTACAGCCGCGGAGCGTGGTGCTCTGACCTTAGGCGGTCCCGCGGCCTTATTCAGTGCGTGTGCTGCAGCGGTTGCCGGCGGTGGTGCCGTCCTCTTCTTTCGACGGCGGCCCCTCTTGACCACCGTCGCCCAGGCCTCCGTGAGTGGCGTGGTGTCGGCGGGGTAGCAGCCGCTGACTGGAAAGTGGACACGGACCTACCCTCAGCGGGCTTACTGGGCCCCTCTGTGAGCCTAGTGGCCCCCTGCCCGGCACTTCTCGGCTCAGCCGAGGCGGCTGCCGGTTTAGCGGGCCCCTCCTGTCTCCGCTTGTCTGCAGCGAGTGGTGGGCGGACGGTTTCGGCTGGGGGCAACCTCGCCTCTATGACCTCCATCCGGGCACTCACCATTTGGCCGCACTGCATCATGCAGATGCGCGCGATCCTCTCGATATCCGCATCAGCAAGTGCAGGGGCCGACGACGGGGCCGAAGATGGGGCCGAAGACGGGGCCGGAGATGGGCTCGTGACAGTCGAGCCAGACTTCTGGGCGGCAAACTCCTGCTTGAGGTCCTCCAACTCGGATCGCAGACGGCGGTTCTCCTCCCACAATTTCGCTGTCTCATCCGAGGTTGTGCAGCTGCTGAGAACCCCGACCACCTTTTGGATGTCGCTCACCGCCTGCTTCAGGGCATAGGTGAATGTGCCCTTCAGGTTGCCCGATTTGGTGGCAACCTTCTGGACGACTTCTAGCCCGTCCATCACCTGGCGATTGAGCGCTACCGCCGATACATCACCACCAGCAGCCGTCCGAGCCAAGCGCCGCTCCCGGGCCTGTCGGGCCAACTCACTGAGCCGCGACAGCTTGTCGCTGTGCCCGCTTTGCTTTGCTTTGCTTTTGCTTTGCTTTGATTCGCCTCCGCCTTATTTCTGCCCAGCAAGGACGCGTTGGAATCACCGCTCTGGTCCGCACTCATGTGCCCAGGGTCGCTCTCCACGCATTCCGTAGGGGCAGGCGTATTGGGTCGAACAAAGCGACCCCGCACGTCGCGACCCCTCCCTCTCCGCCCTGTTGACACCTTCGGGGCCAACAGGTTCTCCTCACTCGAGGAGAGACCCAGCGACCCCGAGTCTATGCTGCACGGACGCTTCCTCCAAGAATTGGAGGTGCCGCGCAAGTTCTGGTCGGACAAGTTGTTTCCAGGACCTGAGCCTCCTCGGCTCTTGTTGCCGTCGGTGACGGCAAGTGGTGCGTCCACTTCGCGCAGTCGCTCCATTGCATCGCATTGTTGGATATTAATAATATATTTGTTTACTTCTGAGTCAAGCTGATCTTGCTTTTTTGTCGGAGTTTTAAGGTCGATAATATTATCTAGATCAAGGGCAAAACCTTTCCAATCTGTAAACTTATTAACCAGGGTTAAGTGGCTTTCTTTGAGTAGGACTTTTCGACTAAGCATTAGTATAATCGAAGAGTGGTCCGAGTTCATATGAAAACCTTCCTCCAAACTGACGTAGTTGGCGGATATACACACATCAACACGGTCTAGGGATATTTCATACTCAATTAAATAACTCGAAAAGTACTGGCCGCATTGGAATCTTTTATACACCGATTTGTTTGTAATTTATCTCAGACTAATTCCAAATTCAAATTTTTGAAAATTCTTTTGTTTCGGTGGCATAAAAATGTCTTGATGTGTAGGAGAGGGAATTTTCATTTGTGCGAAATGTAGAAAACACGAATTACGTTTAGTTACACTTTTTTTTTCATTTTTAAACGAAAGATAAAGTTAAAATTGAGGTATTGTAGCCATGCAACGCCAACATTTGACGAGGGCGGAGATGTTACGAGCTGTGGGAATGCTGGAAGCTGGGTCTGTTCAGCGTAATGTTGCTGAGGCCATAGGGACCCACCAAAATGTAATTTCAAGATTGTGGACACGCTATCGTGCCACAGGTGAAGTAGCGGAGAGGCACCGGGGGCCAAGTCGCATCACTACCCCCAGACAAGACCGATTTTTGCAAATTACTGCGCGAGCTCAACCAAATGAAACGGCGACTCAATTGGTCCAAAGGCTGCGAGTGGAACACCAAGTGCTTGTGAGTGACCAAACTGTAAGAAGGCGACTGCATGAAAGCAATCTACGCTCTCGTAGACCACTCCGGGTCCCACCTTTACGGAGAGGCAATCGTGGACGACGATTAGAATGGGTTCGGAACCACGTGGACTGGGGCCGTGAGCAATGGTCCAATGTGCTGTTCACGGATGAATCCAGGTTCGGCTTCCATCCAGATTCACGAAGGACGCGTGTTTGGCGAGTTCCTGGACGATGGAGCCGTCTTCAGAACCCTCAGGAAGTTCACCCATACCAAGGAGGAACAATTATGGTTTTGGCAGGAATTCGTCTTGGAGGACGGACGGATCTCGTTTGGGTGCGGGGCAATATGACGGCAGAACGATACGTCCAACAGGTGCTGGGGCCCGTAATCTTGCCCCACAGAACACAAATGGGGCAAGATTTCCTGCTCATGCACGACAATGCCCGGGCACACACGGCGAGAACGGTAGCAGCTTGGTTACTCACACACAATGTTAGGGCCTTAGACTGGCCTGCTCAATCGCCAGATCTAAATCCCATTGAGCATGCGTGGGATATGCTGCAAAGAAGAGCTTTGAACGAAGTTCCTGAAAATCTGGCTACAGAAGATCAACTTTTTGCGCACCTCAGAAGGACATGGGACAATATTCCGCAGCAAGACATTGACAACCTTGTTATAAGCATGCCGAATCGTTGCCGATGTGTTATGAACATCATGGGCGCTTTCTCAGACTACTAACTTCAAGTTTATAAACACAAATTAAATAATTTTTCAATTTTTTTCAGTTTTTACTCATAAATTAAAAGTTAATTCATATACGGTTTCCGTCTATGCTTCATTTTTTTTCCATAAAATCCTGAAATTTTAATCGAAGTACCTTAACCATTACGTAAAAATGTTAGAATATTAAATAACGTATCTTTTAAACATTACATGTCATATAAATAATTAACACATTGATAGTAATTCGCTTTTTTAAAAATATCCCTAGACCGTGTTGATGTGTTTATTTTTGCATATGAAAAAATCTATAAGATCCGGTATTTTCTGGTGGTCAGTGGGCCAGTACGTTGGTTTACTCGTGCTCATAACTTCTGAATGTGTTTCTTTAACCGCACTTAAGAGCTGCCTTCCCTTAGTTGTAGTAAGTCTTGATCCCCAATGTGTGTGCTTGGCATTAAAATCGCCGCCTAGGATAAATCTCTGGCCTAATAGTTCAAAGAGATGTAAATATCGCTCTTTAGTTATCATATGCCGTGGAGGACAGTATATGGCTGCAATAGACACATAACAATATTTGGTTTTAACAGATATTGCCACAGCTTGAATGTCTTGTTCTTCATATTTACACTGCACGTAGTGACTAATGTTGTCTTTGATTATAACCGCGCTACCTCCTCTGGCAGAGTTGTCAGGGTGGAGCGAATTATATACCATGTATCCTCTAAATTTGACAAAAGATTGCTTAGTGAAGTGCGTTTCGGAGACCAAACACACGTCTATATTTTCTGTGTCTAGGACCGCCTGCAACTCATTTTGATGTTTGAGGAGCCCGTTAGAGTTCCACGCCATTATCTTGAGAGTATTAATCATTTTGAATTATGCAAAACAGCTGTTTTAGTGCTGGATTCTAGTTTCTCTAATCTCTTGTCAAATGAGGTAATATACTTTAAGATCTGATTAATCTTGTCCTCTAGATTCAAGGGCTGTGATCTTTGTTTTGCAGCTTCCGCATTGGATCCAGTGTTGGTTACTTGCAAGGGTTTTGCAGTTGACTGGACACTTGCTTTATGTGCCTGTTTCTCATGATTTTGGAGAGGAAGAGATTGCTGGGTAGTTGGTACCACAAGTTTGTTTTTAATATTTTTATTTTTCATAATTTGTATCTGTTTAGCTACTTTTCGTCTATAACTCAAAATATGATTTTGTGAGATAGTGACACTCTAGTTAAAGGAAGGCAGCAAAGTATTGACTGCCTCAAGGTTCAAGGAAATACCTCGCATATACCACCATTATTAATTCAGACCGCCGTCCTACATCCAATAAAGAGGGCTATAACTCAGCTAGACAAAATTAAATTTGCAAGCAACCTGTCTCAAAAAGCCAGCGCGGATGCTGGCGAATGTCTTGCTATCATAGTTAGTGTTGCATTGTCGAAAAGGTTTTAAAGCTTTAGTAGTACTCTACCACCGAAGTAAGCACCGAATGCATTATAAAGTAGGTATTTTTAGGGTTCCGTACCCAAAGGGTAAAAAAAAGTTAATTCAAAAAATCAAAAAACCCGACTGCTTAAAAAGCGAACTAAAAAGACTTAAACAAGAAGAAAATCATTCTGTGCAGTCGGAGGATACATATTCGCGAGCTGGCTGACTAAAACCAGATGTATCCTCCGATGGCACAGCATGATTTTCTTCTTGTTTAAGTCTTTTTAGTTCGCTTTTCAAGCAGTCGGGTTTTTTTATTTTTTGAATTAACTTTTATTTATTTATGACTTTTTAGTTATTTTTTTTTTGAAGTATGGGCACAAATCACCTCATAAAACCCTTTATTTTGATACCCCACACGATGGGTATGGAATTAAAATTTTAGTGCCCCACAATATGGCGCCCAAAAACCGTCATTTTCAACGACGAATCGATTGACGTAAGAATCATCAAAATCGGCCAACGCGTTTGGACTCTAGAACGCCACATAGAAACAAACATACATAGACTGAGACTTCGGCAGTTGGGTAAAAACGGGACCCTATTACTAAAACTCCGCGGTCCGTCTGTCACCAGGCTGTAGGTATCTCATGAACCGTGAGAGCTAGACAGTTGAAATTTTCACAGATGATGTAGGTATTTCTGTTGCCGCTATAACAACAAATACTAAAAACAGAATAAAATAAATATTTAAGTGGGGCTGACATACAACAAACGTGACTTTTTTTGCCGTTTTTTGCGATTATGGTACGGAACCTTTCGTGCGCGTGTCCGACTCGCACTTGGCCGGTTTTTATTTTATCTTGCACATCAATAACATCGGTAAAAGAAAACATCGGGAGTACCTACCTACTTACTAAAAAGGTAGTAAGGTAATAAGTCTGAAATCGCCAACGCCTTGTACAATCTAGGTGATCAACGCTCGTGCCTTCTTTGTATGAGAAGAGGCTTGGTAATCCTTCTTCTTGGTCGTCCTTCTACACGTGCAGCCTGTGGGTCAGTTTCACTCAGCGGGCATACAGCGACCTGCGCGTCCAATATAATAATGCACTGAGAGTACTGTTGAGGCTTCCGTGGAGTTGCAGTGCGTCAGGGATGTTTGCGGACACAAACATTGATGGTTTCGCCGCCATTATTAGAAAAAGATGTGCCTGGATGCAGCTCCACTCTGTAGTGTAGATGTATGTTTTTAGTCTTATATCTGTACCTACTAACACTAGTTTTTTAAGTAAATTGTTACTAATCCTATGGACTTTGTCTGAAATAAAAGTTTTTTTTTTTTTTAGTATAGATTTTTCTGAAAAGTGTACTATCCACAAAAGGGAAGGTGTGATTACATACAAGCACACGGCCTTTCTGCTTTGTCTCTAGATTGGAACAGCAATTGTGATGTCTATGGTATAGCAAATGGGTGGACGGCGGTGACCACATTACATCCTGAGCTAATCCGGGCCCCTTCGTGTTATAATCGTGACAATCTAAGAAGTCCGATGACATTTCCCATTTTACATGCCGCGTTATCTTTGTATGAATTTCAACGAAAAATCAAATTCATAATCCTAACTAATTACTATGTTACCCAACAAGGAGTATCATTCGTAAGCATCAAGTTAATCTTATATGATGTATTTTTATAGCTGTCAAATCCGACTTCTTCGACTTTAGGTCACTAACTTAAGGTTGCCCTAGTCGACGGTACGAACTATTTGAGCGCGGGGTTAAAATGCATGCTATCTCATCCGACAACACGTGTGAAAGAGATAGATGCTTTGATGAGCAGTAAGAAGCAAGTTCGCGTACGAATTAGCACTTTTGCAAATTTGTAGCGAAATGGATGAGAATGCAAGACGAGAACGCGCGAAAACTTATAAACAGACCTTTGGGAGTTTGGATATCATGAAAAAACGACTTAATATATATTTTCAAAATAAAATTATTTGCATTGTTGAACTACCAATCTGATATGGCCCTGGCCCTGTATGTTGGCTGTTTTGCAATTTTTCTTATTCTTATGGTACTGGTATTTATTTCCGCCCAAAGATGCGTTAAAATTAGTGTTGAAATATGGAACTTTCGACGCTCATAACTTTCAAATAATTTTATTTTTTACTTTTTTGTTACCATACAGGGCTAGATAATGATGAGACAAATTGCTATCAATTTTTATTTTGAAGGTACATAGTCAAACAGAATAGTAATCTCCAGACAACGTTTGTATGGAAGAAAGATCGACTAGTGCAAACTTAAGTTAAGGCCATCAAGATTCCGCTGTGAAAAGGGGACAGTGCTCTTCGTCCTGTCCGTCTCTCTGTCACAGTGGGACCATGATAGTTTTGATACGTCAGGGTAAAGCCCCTGCAGCCTAATTGCGTTTTAGCCGCGCGCCGATTTTGACGCCATCGTCAAAATCGGCGCCATCGGTCAAACCCTTTGCCTTGCCGAATTCATGTACCTACGCAATTAGGCTCCTGGTATTTACTCTACTCATTACAGAGATGTAAAATAGACACTATACTTCATAGAAGATAGCTTGATATCTGCGACAGCTGTCAGTAACAATAGCGCTTGCCAGGCTAACAATAACGTTTAAGTCAGTTTGACATATGTCGCAGAGATCAAGCTATCTTTTAGGAAGTATAGTTATATTTTCGCTTTTAAGACACCTAACACAATTACATTATAAATTTTAAAACCGTGCAGACCATTTTTGAGAATAATAGTCTATCTCGCACCCTATAACACAAAGTAAAAACTTAAATAGACGCAGCCATTAATAAAGTTTTATTTGTCCATTAAAAGAAAATCAGTCAAAAGCACTAATAAAGTAAGCCGAAGCTGAAGGTTGAATAACTTTGAGAAGTACAGCTCAAGACTAAAATATGTGGATGTCTCTAACTATTGTCAATCATTTTTTTTTTTGTTTTGTTTTTCTTCTTTTAATTGGATTTTTACAATAGTTCGCAATCATCTTTATAGCCCTTTGCAAAGAATAGTTACAGCACTGATAACAACATTTGTGCCACATGTTAAATTTAGTCTTGTTAGTTATATATATATATATTTTTTTTTTTTTTTTAACTTTGTGTATATTCTTTTACCGATTATTTTGTGAATGTGTGAACATTGTAGGCCTTCTAGATGTTAGTTAACATTTGTTAACTTTGTTATATATTATATAAACTTTTTTTTTTTTTATTTCCTTACGACTTATCGCCGTCGGGCCTACGTTGTCCCCCCATAGTACTAATGCTGTAACATGGAAATATTGTAAAACCAAACCATTTTTAAAAGAGTAACCATGGAGTTTCTTGCCGGTTCTTCTCCATAGGAAACGACCAACCCGAACCGTGCACCTTTTGTCGACGTTTTATAAGTGCCCATGTAGGCCTATGTAAAATAAAAATAAATTGATTTGATTTGACTGGCATTTTTTTATTTTGATTTTGATGTATAAATTTTTTGGCGACGGTGGGGTCGGCACAATGGAGTAGTTATGACCCCTACCCCCCGCCTCTTATCTCTTTTATCGCACTCTCGTGCAGTCGTAATAATTTGGTGACTAAAATGGTGGTTCCCCTGTCATGAGACCCGGCCGACGCCCGCAGACTGTGGCAGAATACTTTTCTCCCACCAACACATTATTTACCTCCAAGCGAGCATCTTCCCGCAGGATCTAACCTTCCGTGGTCTACTTGGAACCCTCAACCGCCTCAGAACCCGGGTAGGAAGGTGTAACTCCAACCTCGCAAAATGGGGTTACCTACCTCGACGGAACAGCGGCGAGGTGTGCATGTGGTGCTGAGTTGCAAACCATGCTCCACCTCCTGTCCTGTCCTGCCCTGTGTACCCCAAAACATGCAACCAGGATCATCTATGTGCTGCCACAGATGACGTTGTGGAGGTAGCTAACTTTTGGGCCAAAAAATTTTGTCGTGTCAGCGACAAGAAGATAAGCCTTGTTGATTTTACGGTTTAAACTCAGATCAACTGTTTGATCTGAGGGTTTAAAATGTTTAATTATAGTATTATGGGAGAAAGATACCATGTTTACTTTGTTACTAAAAAATATTAAGACAGATATAATTATAAATCTTGTTTGATTTGAAACAAACTTTAAAAGTTCCCAGTTTCCCGAATTGAGAACCTTACGAAATCCGCTCAACTGTCCATATTGCCGAAACGTATTAAAAAATGGTAATTTCTATTGTGTCTGCTAATTATTGTCACGATTATAATTCAGAAATCGGGGGTAGGCTTTTATTTTTTCATGTTTTCATAGTTCCTACCTACCATATGTGTCAAACCGCCAGGTATTGAGGTACCTATCTACCTGCATAACGTCTTAGGTATGTACGTAAACATTTTTATTTTCTTGCTTTCTAGACGGGTAGGTACATACATACCGACTGTACAAATTAAAAGTGCTTTATAGTCCTTGAACACGGAGAACACAGAACACCTAATTACTATTTACTTTTCATACCGGAAAATTAACATCTATCATCTAAGTGGGTACTTAATAGAGCAGACCTGTGGTTTTCCATTAATGGACAAAACCAGATATTTTATTAACTAAAAGCCAACCAAATTACATTGCATTTAACACAGCGGTCACCGACATGAAAATGTTGAAATGTATCAAAACTTATATATTATATATACCTATACAGCTCTACTATTCGAAATTTGAAATTCTATGAATTCGGCCCCGATTATGTTCCATACAGAAGATATGAATACAAAACGAATAGGTAACTCTAACTAATTCTCTGATGAATAGAGTAAGTATAATTAATATTATAAGTACTATGTACTCGTAACTATCACAGTAATATTGGTTTCCGAAATCGTATATGGATGAAGGTTGTACATCAAAACTGCAACTCAAATGCGCATTCATCTCATTCAGAATAAAAAATTGTGAAAGTAAATAATTTATATTACCCTTTGTTTAATTACCTACCTATTTAGCTTGAAAAATTCGACTACTTTCACTGATAAAATTAATGTAAATTTTTAAAAATGAAATTGCCCTTTTTCATAATCATCTCTGATTTATTGGATTAAAAACTTACAACTTACACTTAGGTATTATTTTTAATCTATGCTTAGAGGTATCTAAGCACTGACCTCTAACTTAGTACGCGATACGCGTGTACCGCCGATTTTTCAATCGCCAGTTCCAGATAATATCCGAAGAAATAAAATGGCGGTTTGACAGATTTAGACCGCCATATTTGTTCTTCAGATAAAAAATATCTGATTATTGAAAAACCAGTCCTAAATATCTGTACTGTAACGGGTAATACAATGTTTTAATACTATGATAGTTACAGTTGTCATAGAAACTGCGCCTCTATTCAGCATATATCTGTCTAAAAGCATAAGGGCGAAATTCCATGGAAATCTAAATATTGTATTAACTACAAGTTTTGTAGTTCAAGAAGAGCTACACCTCAAACTTATAAATGAAGTAACAAACAATCTGATAAAAGAAGATTGCAGATGTATTGAAGAAAAAATTGTGTACGCGTTTGGTCTCTAGAATACCTACCACATAGGAACAAACATACATACATATACTGATAAACCCATAACCCTGCTTTGAGTCACACAGTCGAGTGAAAAAAAAGCTACACTGCAATTAGATCTACAAGGTGAAATATATTATATGAAATGGAAATATAATAATTTAGATACATGTTTAGAAGTATGGCAAACTAATAAATAGCTTTAAATGGGACCGCGCCTTAACATACCCTCTATTGACTAAATGAGTAAGTACATTAGTACACAAATATGGTTAAAAAGCTATGCGTATTATACGCATGCAATCCTGAAACGCGATTTTTTTAAAGTAAGTTCACCTATTTTTCATAATTATTTTTGGTTTATATTTTATCCCTGTGGGACAGTATTTTTTCAAAACAACATAGTCTAAACTTCACTACATATCAACAACAATACGACAGCGACATAGTAACTTAATTTGAAAATAAGCAATGTATTAGATATAAATTATGCACAGACAGATCGCTACTTCGCCAGTCAAATACCAAAAACTGCATAAAAAGTAAAGTTTTAATAATATTAAATGTATATTATAGTGAAACTATCACATCAAGTTAAAATATAAAACAGCCAAGCTAAAATATCATTGTAGTTTCTATAAATATGTACAGGGGTACAGGCAAATAACTTATGTAAATTCATCAAGAAGTTTTGTATTCATAATGAAGGATGATGGATTAGGAAATCAGTTCTGTACAAGTAATTTTAGTTACATTGAACTATTATGAAATACAGAATATTATTATTATTTCTAAGATTAATACAACTTATTTCATATTATTAAGAGATTTCTTAATCACATGAAAGTTCACTGTATAAGTACAGTTATCATCATCATCAGCCGAAAGACGTCCACTCCTCCCCCAAGCATCGCCACACTGATCGGTCCTGTGCGTTTCGCATACACTGGACGCCCGCAGCATTGACCAGGTCGTCGCTCCACCTAGAGGGTGGCCTTCCAACGCTGCGTCTTCCGGTAACCGTTCGCCACTCTAGAACTTTTCGGCCCCAATGGCCATCCGTTCTGCAAGCAATGTGCCCTGCCCACTGCCACTTAAGTTTGGCAATTCTTCGGGCTATGCCGGTAACCTTGGTTCTCTTGCGGATGTCTTTATTTCTGATTTGATTATGCAAGGAAACTCTGAGCTTAAAGTCCCGAAAGTAATCACCCACAAGTATATCTATAGTATTAAGATAATTTTTCATCACAAATCGTTTCCTAGGCCTTCTAGACATTGCTTTCATTAAATAGCCATCTTAACTCTTGAGATGTTTCAACTTCTGCCTTTCATTTCTTTAAGCCAAACTTCATTTCTTATGTTTATCATTGGCATTATTAAGGATACCTGTTTCCTCCACTATTTCATCTTAAATATATATATAAATAAAATTCAATTGCCGAATATATGTTTGGGCACTTCTGAAAGGCTGTGGCTGGCTTATTCTTTTTTGTTGTGTTTGTAATGCCAGGACACATTTGTACGAAAGAATAAAAACATTTTCTTCATTAGTACATCGACACAAAGCTATGCGGGCAGCTAGTACAAAGTAAAAACATTTTATAAAATTAATGATTTATAAATTGTAAATATCAGAATGCCAAGTATCTGATTGGCATATCTAAGCTCATATTTCTATAGAATAACCCATTCATACCAACTCTTGGTGTATAATATCTACGTAGTACTTCTCTCACTTCTGCTACTGTTATAGCTTGTACACCTTCATACCCAGACTTGATATATACAGCATTGTTTAGACTAACCGGGTTGCAGAAATGGCCCCCTTCAAACTTGCTGAATGGGTCTCCACTCTTCTTCTTACCATCCTGTCGTACTAAGAAGACACCATCGACAATCTCCGCAACAGTTTCATAAGCAATGAAACATAAGACTTCTAGAGCTGCTTGGCTAATCTTGAATTCTTTCACAGGATTTAGCCAGCGTTCGAGCTTGACAAAGCCCTTGCCAATACCGTAACCAGAACGGAATGATGCGCATCTAGCTTTATGATACGCTTCATACTTTTCAAATGTCATGGACTCAGTAATTTTAGCAGCTCGTACTTTCCGGATGTAGTCTATGGAATCAAACTTAATTTGACTGACTTCATTAAATTCATCAAATTCCTTGATGCAGTCAATGTGGGTCCTTCGCTTCCTGGATGTAAGATCTTTTTCTTCTTCCATCAGCCCTGTTATCAATGACTCGGAGGTCGTACCGATATTCAGGATACACTTTTTGTCAATTTGATCTAATTTTAATTGATAGTCGTGCAAACGTTTTAGTTTCTTGATATTCTTTCTCATTAAGAAAATAATATCGTAGTTAGTTATAGCCCTACCACCTCTTGCGATGCAATTCTGATTAGCTTCTTGTATCATAAACTTTAGTTGTTGTTGAACAATGTTTTCGACCAAAACAACGGTGGCTGCGTTTGGGTTCGGATTGTCGCCAAAACCGTGCATCATGCCAGATATCTCCTTCTGAAAGTTTGTTGTTTCTGTGCCGTCCATGTTGAAGTAATTCACCATGGTTAAATTTTCTTTCTGACTTTACAAAATCAAAATATATCTAACACACTCGAGAAACTAAAGCTGTATACAAACTGTCAATTTATGACACTGACAGGCGGCCGAATAATTCCTTCTCACCGTTTAGTTTTCTTTTGCAATGAGTATTTTTTAATTATAACCACAAATGTGTTCATCAATAATCTTAAAATAGTTGAAAATTAATTGTAATATATCACTTTTAATTATTTGCTATCAATACCACACCTATACGAAATATATTTTGTATGTTTTTCCTATAACTAGATTCCTAAACAGCACTAACTAAACGTTTTCTTATCAGCTGATTGTCACCTGTCAAGTGTTAATGTCATGTCAAAAAGAGATGAAATATTACTGTGAAGTGTTCAAAGGGTAGATCAAAGATTTGTTGACTGAAAAATTGGCCAAAATCATTACACGATAGCAGCTATATACATATCGTGACCTCACTGAATTTTTCACGTTAGTACCGTGAACACTTCAAGGCATTTTCCATCATAACAACATAAATTAACCCCAAAATTATGAGTGTAAGAAGTTTATTTTTAAACCATACGATAAAACAAAGTTTCTTTAGACAAATTCGTCTTGCATCATGTTGGTCATGCGGCAAAGACGTTCAAACGACGGGGCCTGGTCTATTCTGTGGAAGTTGCAATGCCTTACAACAGCCAACCAAGGGAGATAACTATTTTAAAGTCATGGGAGTCACAGAATCTTATGACTTGGATGAGGCGGAACTGGCTAAGAAGTATAAGGAATTACAGAAGTATTTACACCCTGATAAGTTTGCTAACAGGTGAATATACATTTTGTATTTTTTTACATTTCTTTCTTATTATTTATATCTTCTGGTAGATAGTCCTGTATTGCTGATTAAGTTTTTAATGTATTAAAGCCCTATCCGTGTCAATAAAACTCCAGTGTTCAAAAACCTTATGCAATATTTCAAGATATTTTATTTGCTGCATTTCTTGTTTGTGTTCACATGTTCTTCATGTAAATGTTTCAGACAAAAGATTGAACAAGAAATCTCGGAAAAATACTCGTCCTTGGTAAATGAGGCTTACAAAACATTATTGGAACCATTAACAAGAGGTAAGAAACAAAAAATTATATCCAATATGCTATCCCCCAGTGTCTGGAAAAAAAATTGATGCTTATCTTAATGGAACTCAGGTGGTTCAACCAATCACAGAAGCTAACGCAGCTGACACAATTGCAGTGCGTGCCACGAAAGATGAAACTAGACCGCGCCTCCCTTGCTCTCTGCCGCCCCGATGACACCTGGTCCCTTCCCGTACTCAGACCTAATCGTCTACTGCGCAAGTCAAACCATATGCTGTGTCAAGTCTTATCTTGTGGCACGCAATGTATGTGTTGTGGCATGGCGTGATATGAATCTGATCAAGCCTGCGTCATATCACAACGAGTCTTGTAGTCAGTCAAATGCAGCAAAAGGCGCCACAACAATTAAGTATGTTCTCCACTCACATTTGACAAATTTTTACTTTAATTGTGCAATAATCTTGCCTAGCCATCTTATATCAATTTCCTTGAAGCCCACAATGCTCAGCTGAACAAGAAACCTGTGGTTAATAAATGATTGTGTAAATGTAAAAATTACAAAAAGCATGTTGAAAAACCCTAAAAAGAGAAATACTCCAAACTGTTTTTCAATTGAGAATTTGGGCTTAAGAACTTGTTAACTCAACTCTTATTCTAAACTTTGACAATTTCTCAGGAAAAAGTAGAGTATGAAAAGTTCTCAACTTTATGTTCTCAATTTGGAAACCAGGAGTAAATAGTTATCAGTGAGATGTTGTATTAGGAAAGTAATGTTTATGTACCTATATCCTTTTATCTTATTCTTAAGTACCCTGTCAGCAGATATAGCACAGTCTGTAGATTAACAAGTCTCATTGAGTTAACTCCAATCTAAATACATGTGATAAAACTGTTAATATTCAACCTTTTTCCTGCAGTGGAACAAAATGATAAAAATATCTTCAATCTTTTTACAGGAATCTACATGCTGCGTCTAAGAGGCAAGGATATCCCAGAAAAAACAGAAGTAGACAAAGAGTTCCTGATGAAGATAATGGAGAAGAATGAAGAAGTAGAAAATGCAGAAACAGAAAAAGAAATAATGGAATTAAATGCAGAGAACAAAGCTCATATCAAAAGTTTACAGAAACAAGTTTCTATAGCGTTTTTCGATGGAGATATGAAGAGAGTAATAAAATTACTAGGTATCATGAAATATTACACAAGCATAGACAGCCAAATACAATCGTCGATACGAAGCAAAGGCATCATACGATAAGGTACATTTTCCCAGTATATCTTGATCTGTCAGGGTGGCGTCGCGACCATAGAGAACTGTCATCGAAATGTCAGATTCAGTACATAGAAATTAGTTCGTTTTCCGCCACCTGTCAAGATATAATGGTGAATGGACCCACTGTAGACTTTCAAAATAATAGTAGGTATTTTTGTTTGTAAATAGTTTTTGTTATTAATTAAGACAATACTGTTGAATATTAAGAGATGAGAGAAAATTATACAATTTGTTATTGCAATCTTTACCATGGTTTGATTTGACAGTTAATATTTCTCCATAAACATAAACGAGACTAGCTGTCTCACGCGGCTTTGCTCCCGTCAACTGGCTACCTAACTACCCATCTACCCTACCTACCCAACATATATGATTGTTGCGTAACTTAAACCGTTAATGCAGCGCATGCAACGGAAGCTCTCAAAAAGGAAGATTTTTTCCCGTTTTTGTAAAATTTTCTTTTATGCTCCGCTCCTATTGGTCGTAGCTTGATGTTATATAGCCTTTAACCTTCCTCGATAAATGGACTATCCAACACAAACAGAATTTTTCAATTCCAACCAGTAGTGCCTGAGATTAGCGCGTTCAAACAAACTCTTCAGCTTTATAATATATTAGTATAGATTCTCTAATCTGAGATCACGCCTATATTCTCCGCAGGGCTTGATGGGATAAGTCCCGTATATCCAGACTCCAGCCGGGCGATCACGGTCTACTGTGACAGGCTTGAGTCACACATTTATATCAGTTTGGGAGCAAAAACCGTGATAAAATGCGTGACACAAGCCTATCACAGAGGCCGTGCTCGCCCGACAGAATGCTATTAGTCCCGAAACAATGCTTTTAGCACTTTTCCCTTCACATCATACCTAATTGAGAAACGATATACCACGGGTATAGTCATCGGCACGTAACTTGGCAAGGTTTTGGCGTAGTGGGAGTAAGTTCGCGCATCGTACACTTATTGCCACAAAAAAAGTGGTTACTTTTAATTCTTGTCATTTTTCAATGGTTATGGCCATCATTTATTTTTAAACATGTATGTTTAGAAGAAAGTTAAATAATGGAGAGGAATTCGTGAAGTTTATTAGGTGTTATAAATAAAATATATAAAGTTACAAGTAAAAAAAAAAAATTGAAGAAGATAGTAAAAATTATGGCATTGTTATCAAAATAAAACAGTAACACTCGTAATAAAAACTAAATTCAAAACAATAACAACTACTCCTAACAAAAACTAACTTAACAAAAACTCAACAAAAACAAAGTGTACAAATTTCGTGCACGCAAGTGTAATCGGGAGCGAGAACGGGGTGCGGGAGGCAAGGGTCGACTGAGCCACCAATCGCGCGCTCGGATCGGCGCGACCTTGTACCCCGCGTCCCGCTTCACTACCAAGGAGACCTAAAAAACGACTTCTGCGCATCTAACGACTCTTGCCAAGTTACGTGCCGATGACTATATTTAACGCGATGATTTCGATTATTTATTTACCTATTACACCCCGTGGTATATTGTTTCTCAATTATGAAACGCGAAAGTTTTAAAGTTAACATCATACCTATATCTGATGCTGCTCAGATGTCCCAGCCCTTCAAGAAAAATGTGAATGTAATCTCGTGGTAATCTCCCATTTGTAAACATCTTTCTTGAAATCACAGATTACGACCTGCTACGGAATAGATAAGTACCTACTTACATAAGTACCTAATTTTTTTTTCCACCGGAATCGAAGCTGTAGCAATATTCAGGTAACGAACACGCGGCACGACAGTGTACTTATACTTACACGGCTATGGGATACCTACGTATGTATTAACAATGCTGAAATATTTTATACTTGACCAAGCAGGTAAGCACCAACTTATTTTAGTATCTCCCCACCAGCAGTAATAATTAAAATTAATTAAGTACTTACATAAGTATTTCAGTGTATGATTCACCACGCAATGACTTATAATACAAAGATATCCTCATAATTCGCTGTACAAAAAGCTGGCACCTAGGTACCTCAACTCATCACAAAATAATTAACAAAAAACCTCCCGTTACGTTTAACTGCCATTTAAAAATCAATTAACTATAATATAATAACATGGTCGTATCACTTTTTGCTACGATTCCACTGTGGTCCATCTCTAAGCGGCTAAAACAAATCGTTTAATGATTAATTTTCTTATAGAGTTTCTACCGACTGCTCTCCAAATGATTGATGTTCATAATATACGTACCCGCGAGACACTATTTACACTTCGTTGTAACGCGTAACGATCTTGATACTTGACCTTCTTTTCTGAACTTTTGTTGGTAGATATTTCCGAATTTTAAACCCGACAAGGTCAGCTCCTTAGAAAGCGTCCGACTATGTATTAAAGTTGTTCTGATGGGACCGTGCGACTCTGATGGACAGCAGAACCTCCGGACATTGACCCAGCCGTGGACATTGCTCGACTGTAATGATGATGATAAATGAGTTGTTGTCATGGATAAAAGGCCCAAAATAAGACTCTTAGAGAAGAGCCCGATAGAAACGATTTCAGACTTAATATCTTAATAACTTCAGGGGGGTGACCATAAGCTCTTAAAGCAAGGTTATTTTGAGTGTGCGTAAGAGACAGATGTATATGACTTGTATACATCTGTCCCTTTTTACAGTCGTTTGATGATAGTTTTGACACGTAATGGTTCGAGGCCAAGTCTTCTCTTCTTCTTCTTCTTATTCATTGTCTTCATTTCCGAAGGTCGTGCCCGTCTTGAAAAGCTTTTACGGAGTCAACGATGAGCTGCTTCCAAGCCACCCTGTCTTCGGCTCTTCTCATAGCAGTAGTCACAGTGAGTCCCGTAATGGCCCTGATCTGGTCAGACCAGCGAGTAGGTGAACGTCCGCGTGGTCTTTTCCCGTCCACCTTTCCCACTACGACCAGTTTTAACTTCAGTTAAGTACTTACAAATGCAGTCACTTGACCTAATGTCTTTTGTCCCCTCTGAATGGGGCAGAGGGCGTCCACAGTATGAAATCCTCCATTGCGATTGGTCTTGAGCTTCACGCTTCACCTCGGTCCACGTCATTCCGATGCTCGTTCTGCAAAAACGGTGCGACGCCAGGTTTGACGGGAATGCCAATCCAACACTTCACAAACAAAAAGCCAGTAGGTTACCTACCAAATAGTACATTCGTGATGTTATGAATAATCGATGTTTCCAAACTTTAAAACTTTCGCGTTCCATAATTGAAAAACGAAAATCGCGTTAAATTCCCGTGATATATTGTTTTTCAATCGATGTTTCCTCCAATGTGGAAAGCTTCGTTGACTTAACTTTTTATTCAAGTATCAAGACTACCGATCGTAGTATACAATAAGCTTGCCATAATTCATGTTCAGTGCCTCCGGAGAGTATCATATCGTCTCGCGTTTGCATCGGATCAGTATCAAATAGTGGCTCTATGTGAGTTATGTGACACTGTGCCTAAAGTATCAAAACTTTTAGAAAATGCGTTGTTGTTTTTTCGTATTAGTCGGCCTGTGCTTTCTACAAGGTGAGTCAGAACTCAAAAGCTTTTCTAAAACTATTATGGTTTTAAGAATATACCATTGCTGCCAGCTGCAATCTACTTGGTAATCCATTCAATCAATTTTAGAAAATTGCTGTAAATTATTAGCTTACTTTTCAGCATTGCGAGTAGTGGGTTCGATTCCCACAAAAATCGATGCTACATTTTAAGTAGGTACCTAACTACTAGGTTGTAGAGAATTATATTATGATTTAGTATCAGTGTTTAAGGTATAAAACAAGATACCTACAGGAGAGCTTTGATACACAATTTAGAAGAAAAAAAAGCTGTGTCTGTGTAGTCTGATTAGCATTTGGTGAGTACCTACCTACTGTTATTTTGTATTCTGTACTAATCCCTTTCCCATCATCCCTTGGGAGATGACAAACAAACTTAAGACCGTACCCTGACTAAAAAAATCAGCATGAGATATGAGCATTCCTATTGGCCTAGCGGCACTGGTGGCGCATGAATTACAGTAGTGAATACGCCCAGATTTTAGAATAAAATCTTTATAAAATTTAATTTAGGTCTTTTGAAAAAATTTTACGACAAAAATGTTCGTTATTCAATTGTCTATCCATAGTGTTAGTAGAAAAAATAATTATTGAATACTTTACGAGGAGATACATCCTATCAATAATTATTTCTCATTTTCATGGTTTTGTTGGAAGGAGATTTATGAAACATATAATACATTAAAAAAAAAGAAATCTACAATTTTGGTAATATTAAGTAGAATTTTAAAGTATTTTTATTAATTGATATTTATTTTTAAATAACGAGTAAATAGCTCCTAAAAACTGCACGAAAAACGGATAGCGCGGCGTTTTGCTCAGGGTAGCGCCTTAAAGACTTTTACTTTCAGAAGAAAGCTTACGGTTGACGTTCTCGATTTACTGCTAAAGCATATCTACAGAAATTAACAACCTCTCAATGTTATTAACGACTTGAAAACTCGTGTGAATGTAATTTTATCACCTAAGTAATGGCTTAGCAGTACGTCTTCTCGTCGGCTTTCTAATTAGAACAGAACTAACCTAACTGCAGAACTCTAGATAAGTAGTTCATCATAAATTAGCTTGGGTACTAAGATATTATAATTAGGATTTACAAGTCTCTTGCCTCTCTACTCAGTGCAAACTGTTGATGAGCAACGGTAGATACATGTGTATCTACCGTTGCTCATCAAGTTATGAATTAGTCAGCAGAACTCCCGCGTTGGTCTCGCGTTTGCAAGTGCATGGGAATGCTCAATGAGAGATCTCGGGTTTGATTCCCAGCAGCCTTATTGCGTAATGAATTCGGCAAGGCAAAGGGCAAAGAGTATGAACAGTCGAACAATTTTCGTTCATACTTTTTGCCCTTTGCCTTGCTGAATTCATTACGTAATAAGGCTCCATCATTAGTCTCGCGTATGTAAGTGCGTGCATCTGCTCAATGAGAGGTCCTGGATTCGATTCTCAAGTCAGGCATACTGTCATTGGGTTTTTCGTTTAGGATTTTCACAGTGGCAGCCCGAAGTTTGGTAGATACCGGTGTGATACCCCCTTTGGCCCCTTGAATCGGATTATGAGAGTGAAGGAACAGAGAGTGAACCTGTATTTACGCACACACTTGTGCACTTAGTATAATATATAGACGACACGGTTGGCGCAATGGTTGAGCGATTGGCTGCTGCGCTGCGTGTCGCGGGTTCGATTCCTGCACAGAACAAATATTTGTATGGCCTACATATAGTTGTTCCGGATCTGGGTGTCTTGTGTATGTGAATCTAAATGTTTGTAAACGCACCCACGGTACAGGAAGATATTTTCAAGTGTGGCGAAAGTATAAAAAAAACGCCCGCCCCAAAGGCTAATTGTAAAGTAAATAAGTGGCCGAAATTTGGTCTGGAGGACAATTTTTTTTATATACCCACTCTCTACTTGTACCTTACAGGCACAGCGCAACTATACTTTAAATCCCTCTAATCTTCTCCTTTTTTCAGCAAACGCCCAATACTACAACTACAACATACTAACACGAGTCATCCAAGGCATTCCAACGAACATAGATCGCTACCCCATTCTCGCTCAACTCCTGCTGGACGCGTGGGGGAGCCAGGACTTCGTGCAACACTGCGCAGGAGTCATTCTGACGTCAAGACATGTGCTGTCGGCGGCGCACTGCTTTCAACACAACGAGAATACTGGCAGAAAGTAAGTAATATTTTGCTCTATGATTCAGAGCAGAATTAAGTAAGTATTAAGTATTCCGTCAATTATTATGGTATTCGTGCTGACAAATATTTGCGCCATAATAGGCTTTTTATAGGCTTTTATTTAACTTGCAATTTACAAGCTTTTATTTAACTTGCAATGTATGTATGTAAGTGTGTCCGGGTCAAATCTTGCAACTGAATTTTAAAGCAGTTATCCTTCACCGATTCAGATGCAATTTTGCATACACGTTAAGTTTGGGTGACAATGCATGGTTAGGATGGTTAGCTAAGTGACGTCATTCTAAATCCAATATGGTGGACGGCCCAAGATGGCGGACTAGTTTTTTTTTGTGCACTGCCATGGGTATCAAATTAAAGGGTTTGCTGAGAAGAATACGAAAGAAAAAGCTTGTTTTAAAAAAAGATTTTATAATGTATAATTGTAATGTATAATTTTAATTATAGTTATTGAACTCACTGCTTTTCTATGACCTACTTAATTCTCACTTGGTTGAATACATTGCAAATCTTTGGTTTCCAGTTACTCTCATCCAAAGTATTGGAAGATTCGCGTTGGATCGACATACCGCACTGGAGGAGGGGTGCTCCACAATTTGAAGACCATAATACCGTATAAAGGCTTCGACAATTATTTCTACACGCACGACATTGCTATTGTCGTGGTTTCAAGACAATTTTCTTTCAACAGTAATGTGAGACAAGGGACGATTATAAAACAAGGTGTAGAAATCAAGGATGATTCTCTCTGTACCCTGGTGGGATGGGGAGTTTTCCAAGTTCGTATACTTTCAATTTTTCTTACCCTAAAATATTAAATATTCTCTCTGTATGTACCTACCCTAAATATTTAATAAAAAGACACACATTACATTTTGTAAAATTATGCAAATATTAAATTTAGGTACCTATGGGGCAGTTATTTTTAGGGTTCCGTAGCCAAATAGCAAAAAACGGAATCCTTAAGGATTCGTCATGTCTGTCTGTCTGTCCGTCCGTATGTCACAGCCACTTTTTTCCGAAACTATAAGAACTATGTTGTTGAAACTTGGTAAGTATATTCTGTGAACCGCATTAAGATTTTCAAACAAAAATTGAAAAACAAAATATATATTTTCATCAATCCCAAACGTGTGGGGTATAGGATAGGTCTTCAAAAATGATATTGAGGTTTCTAATATCATTTTTTTCTAAACTGAATAGTTTGCACGAGAGACACTTCCAAAGTGGTAAAATGTATCCCCCGGAGTTTATCATTCTCTTATTTTAGAACGTACAGGGGTGTAACTTCTAAAATAAGAGAATGATAAAACTAAACAAATATATATAATGTACATTACCATGTAAACTTCAACCGAAAATTGGTTTGAACGAGATCTAGTAAGTAGTTTTTTTTTAATAAGTCATAAATCGTAAACCGCAGTTTACGAAGTGGACAAACCCTTCGTGGGCGAGTCCGACTCGCACTTGGCCGGTTTTTCTTCACTGTTTCAGTGTTTGCCTGGCCTCATAGTGAAAGTTGTTTATAATAATGCATATAAATATAATAACCCCTTTTCAGGTTTTGCGATATTTCTGTTATAGTATAAAAAGGATATCAGTTTAAAAACACCTTCTGGAAATAACCACCATATGTAGGTACCTACCTAGTTTGAGTTTCATTCCCTACTGATCCCCACGTTTCAACTAAAGCAAGGCTGCCATCATTTTGGTAATTGCATCAGTAGATATACTCGTATCTATCCTTTTACGACTTCCTCAGAAGAGTGGAGGTTTATTTTACAATGAATTCATTATGGAATCGGCTTAGGCTTAACACGCACTGCGATTTTTATTCGCGCGAATTTTTTTCCGCGCATTCTGTGTCCTATGGAAATGTATGAAGCTGCACGCACTGCGGAAAAAAAAACGCGCCCAAATAGTACTAAAAAATTCGCGCGGAAAAAAATTCGCGCGAATCAAAATCGCTGTGCGTGCTATGCCTTATCGATTTCAAGCTGTTTAACGCTTAGGTACGGACGAAGCACACTTGTAAGTACCTAAGTGATGAATTAAACAGAAACCACGTATGGACACGGTGGACACCGTATTTCTCTCTATCTTGTATTTACTCCATGCGGTGTCCACGTGGTTACCACTTAAGTACTTATATGGATGTGTGTTTCGGCCTTAACTTCTGAACAGAGCTGCTCCTGTGACACTGATGTAGCGAAAACCGATAGTAATAAGCACTATGGATTATAATTATGAGGTACTTACCAGTCGAGTGCAGTGACACTGGTCGCTGCGTCAGTGTCGCCGCGAATTGAATGGTGCCCGCGTCAGTGACGCCGGAGCCGAATTGCTCGGCAGTCTTTCTTTAATGATAATTTCTACACTATAGGGAAATAGTCTACCGCAACCAGGTAGCAGCAACGGTACTGACACATCCCGAGTGGCTGCCGTGCTTCAGGTGTGTTAACGAGGTCAACTACGCCTACCTAAGCTTTTAAACTAGGCTTTTTGCGTTCATTAATAAATTTGTCGTTTAAAAATTATACGGTCATAGTTTAAACATTACCCTTATTTTAGGCTCCACCGCAGTTGGGTAAACATGCTTCTTTGCAATTGATCATTATGGGATCATGGGAAAAATACTAATGACACTAACATAATTTGTAATCAATGCATTTACCGAATTATCTGTATCTTGGACTCAACTTTGAAAAACATATGTAAAGGGGCCTTATTACAAATCAAGTGCTTAGAATTCAGCCCATCCCTTTAAAATATATATCTGTATGAATGGATCAAAATATTATTTGTTATAGCCCGACGGCCCACAGCCCGAACAACTACAACACACAAATCTATACACGATAAACCAGAAGATATGCGCCATGCGATACAACACTATCGGTGCAGTCATTCAAGACTCTATGATGTGTGCCGGACGAGTAGATGCCGGGGGCCCAGATGGTTGCTTCGGTGATTCTGGAGGACCACTATTATACAAAGGCCTAGTCGTAGGCATCGTGTCTTTCGGGTATTCCTGTGGACATCGCTACTTTCCTGGCGTTTACACGAAAGTGTCGCATTACACTAACTGGGTTTTGAAGACTGTTCAAACTAATAAATAAATATTGTTTTATGTTTGTTTTTGTACCCAATAATGAATTTAGTGAAAATACTCGTGATTTCCTGATATTATACAGCCTAATGTAGTAAAATAGAGATTGTATTGAGAAAAGCAGCTGTGTGGTCAAATGTAATAGATAGTAATCTGTGGTGTCCAATACTCATGTCTTTTCTGTAGCACTTCAAGACAATTAGGTACTGACATGTTACCAATCATAAAATTAGAAAACTACTGGTTGCACGATTTGCCTTAACTCTATCACACTTTTCTGTCCATATTTACATTATATCTGAATAGAAATAGTAAACGTAAGAAAAGGAACGATATAAGGCATGTGTGTAATGAAAAACTTGGTTTCTAATAAATATTGGAAGAGTGGTTTTATGGATACTGGGCGCACTGTGTGAAAAAAAATTAAGGTTACCATAGTAAAAAAAATACAAATATTGCAACACCGGTTTAGCTGCCACTATCTGTTACTGTCACTGTCATGTTGTTTTCAATCTTTCAAAAGGTTATCGATTTTTCTTCAATCGAATAATTTTTAACGTAAATACGTTAAATTTCATTAAAACATCAATCTCATATAACATATAATGGGCAAAAAAGGTGTTGTAACATTTGTAAAAGACTTCTACTACGATCCTTTCAAGTGGTAAGTAAAATAGACCATGTCTCTAACCTCTTTTGAAAATGTGGTATTCCGCGCTGTTTTGCTCTGTAACTTCTAAACTACGTAGATTCCGTTAATTACTTTACTGTGAACTTTACAAAGTATATTGTAGGTCGTAAATAGTTCGTAGTTATTGCGTGAGTATTTTTTTACACAAATCTTTATTAAAATGTGTCCACTTTGAACACAAATGATTATACACTGTATAACTTTAAAAGACGTATGGTTATCCAATATTCAGTACTGCAGACGTAAACGATGATGAATAAAGTAAAGAATTGGTGGTAATTTGTTATGGTAGAGACTATGTACTGCCTTAAAAGTGTTTCCAATTAAAACAATGATCAAGTGTTTTGGAAATGTTGGTTATGTAAAAATAATAAGCCATTGCTAGCACAAGGTCAAAATTGTACTCTGTAGTGGTTTCGATACTCTTGAGCCTAAGCATGTGACATCTTCAGTAATTCAAGTTTATCTTGTTCGGTTTGGTAGGTATAAATATTGGACTTCTGATATGATATATTAACTAGATACCAGAATAAAATTATTACTAAAAAACCTCACTTCTTTCTCTATATATGATTGGTTAGCCTTGACCCTTGCCTTGTTCATTCACCCCACACTCTTTGAGACCAATACTGCCAGCAAAAGGAAAAACAGTTCAATGTAAAAAATATTTTCTCTATTTTCTGGAAATGATGTTTTTTTTCCTGATAATGAATTTGTAAATATCTCAATCTTGCCTAGAAGAGCAATTGAACACTGTTTTCTTTAGATGGCAGAATACAAGTTCTGATATTTTGCCTATGTATGGCAAACTCCATCAGTGTGCCTAGAGTAATTTGAAAAGTCTGTGTGCTAGAATTTTCTCAATAAAGTAGAGTAAACCTGTAGTATCTTCATATTTCCAAATATGTACAAGTGCTTCTTACTCCATTATGGTCTGAGAATGCAATTTGGCAACAGAGATTAACTAATGTAATTTAACAAAGTATTTCTATGTTATTATTATACAAAATTACTCCAACCAGCAAAGTTAATCATTTATTAACAAATTTATCTGAAAGTGTTATGTAAACAAATACAAACAAAAAGTTTGCTACACATGCAGGTAGTGTTAGCAAAACATAATCAGTATCTAGTAGAAGTTTATTTACATGGGCACTAAACACTTATTTTGTTATTAATAAAACCCTTATTTTCAAATATCTACAAGAAAATGTAGAAGAGGTTAATGGTTCTATGTCACTGCATGAGATAGTAGATGTTGATGATAAAATTTAATTAATTAAAAATAAACATAGTAAAGGAAAAATCAAAACCAATAATGGTCACCTCTGGTGTAGAGTTGTGCAACTCGAGTTACTAACTCGAGTTAACTCGAGTTGACTCGAATGGTATTCTTCCAAACTCGAGTTGCTATCACTAAAATCTAAAATAAAATATGTCATAGAACAACCTTAACTATTTTTTATGTTTTTTTACAACAATAACAATATTTTTAAAGTTTGAATAAAAAAAAAGGTGAAACCAATAACCAACATTAAAATACATCTCGATTAATCTCGAAAGCCACGATTTCGGAACTATTATGATAACAAATTAAAGAGTGCTACAAAAGTATCCATTTTGCGTTGTAAGGTTGTATTTTTAAAATTATAACCGTTTGACGTGTTTGTTTACAAAAAGTTTTTCCTCCAGCAAATTGCTATAAGTTTACTAATCTTAATTTTTTTTTCTTAGCCCGTATTGTCCCACTACTGGGCGTAGGCCCACCCTTTCATTTTCCTTGGTGTTGTGTCTAATCTCGCCAATTCTCGAGGAACTTATACAATTTATCTGTCAAATACATATTATGTAAAAAAGTACTTTTAAACTAATAAATAATTTATTATAACTTAATTTCGTTCTGCTAACTCGAGTTGCGTAACTCGAGTTCAACTCGAGTTATGTGAATTTCAACTCGAATTGACTCGAGTCGTGTTTAACCCGAGTTGGCCCATCACTACTCTGGTGTATGTTACCAAAGGTGACAACACTGATCACATTCCAAAAAAAAAAGTCAAGTTATGGTAACTTTATTTTTTATCTGTACCTAATGTTTACTTTTTTTATCTGCAGGTCACTAGTGAAGAGCGTGGGTATATTCGCAGTCGGCGTAGTAATCGCGAGCGAGTGCTCCGGCCTCGAGATAATGCCCGCGATGCCGCAATAAAACACGTCATATTTATTCCAATAAATATAATATTCTCATAAGTTATAAACATGTTAAATTATTTATTGTTGTTTTCCCTCCTCGGAGTCAGTGTTTGTCAACAAAAGAAGCCGAATATCGTGTTGATATTGACAGACGATCAAGATGTAGTGTTGGGCGGAATGGTTAGTACAGTGATAGTGATGTGAAAATAAATGATTTAGGAACATAGTGGTGTTTTATTTCGTTTTTTATTTCAGACGCCAATGAAGAGTGTGCAACGGTTTATTGGGAATGAAGGCATCACTTTCACGAATTCGGTGAGTTTCGGTGATAAATTAAAGAACTAACTCCACCACCCCGCTTTCAGTTTAGTTATGAATCTACTTTTTAAAATCACATTCTAGTGGTTTGACAATGTGCGCGATGCGAATGTTACATATACTCATACGGTCACGATGGACTCTGAACAATAGACCGTTGTTATGTTCCTCGTATTATTATTACCTACAGTTTTAATTGGCATACCTACACAGTTATGCGTTTATCTAGTAAATATACGCAAAGTAGGTACCTAATGAAATAAGGATAACAGATGTTGGGTATATTACATTTTTTATTTATATCCAAGTACCTACTTACAATGTTTATACAGTGTCTAATAGTAGCTTATTATCTTTCATTTCATGTGTCGACTACTTACAATAATTTAATAACGACACATTTTAATTAGGTAGGTAGTATCCACTATTGCAATACTCTGCTTTCTCTTGTGTTGGGCGCCTACACTACTAATTTATTGTTTCTTCACTTACTACACTCTTAGCGAGTCGCGGGTTCGATTTCAGCGCAGGTCCAATAACAGTATCGTCTGGACATGGCTGATACTTTTTGGTCCGACTAAGATGTACCTACCTAGTTATGGAAATTACGTCAACAAAATAACTTCTATTAGGAATTCTACATACATCTGCAATCAACAATAATTAACAACACATACACTCTCAAGGCATTCTCGGAAACCTATACATTGAACATCTGTTCAATGTCTATATCATAGTATGCATTTGTCTGTGAGAATCCACTACCTGCCATGATTCGTTTAATTTGATCCCATGGCAAAACCAGAGCTATTTGAAATCTTTATAATGGTCGGATTCTCAAGGCCGAGCCTTGATTCACCATAAAATTAAATAATTGCCATGTTTCGGCAACTCATTTGGCATGCCAGGCAGATAGGTACAGGTAGAATTAAACTTAATGGCGACTCTGAACACTCCCTGAGTTGCTGCGCAGTCGCGATTTCTTATGAGGAGTGTAGTATAGTTCTCGCCAAACTTCTTGGTCGCGCTGAAGTTGGCTTGCCTATGCGCAAGGCACGGATCGGTGCTGTTTTTATATGAGATTTACTACAGCGTAGCCATTGTAGCCAAATTCAGGGCGGCCAAGAAGTTTGGCGAGAACTATAGGTACTGCACAGGAAAAAGAGAACTTCACAGTCATCATTAAGTTTGAATCGACCTATATACGAAATTACGAATCACCTATATAATATGCGTGGTCTTACCTGAATCTGACGGGACCCACGAATGGTGAGAATTACGTTTTAAGCACGTTTTAGCAGAAAGCATTCTTATTTAACCGAACGCAGGTCAATTTCTTGGTAACAGAATGAAACAGGCAACATACGATCTACATACAGTAGGCTATTAGGCAGGTGCTTACCTAGTTATTCGTTAGCCGCCTTTAAGGAGTCTGCTCACTACACCGTACACAGCACAGAAAGAAACGTGGCATGAACTCGGGATTACTTGCCCACTAGAACGTAACTATCAACCATAGAAATCTAAAATACAGTATGCTATCAACAGAGAAATCAGACCCGTGTTTTAGTGACCGGGGCCACAGATAATATAATACAGTATTGTATTATCTGTGCCGGGGCGTCCGGTGCCCATCTATGATACTGTGTAGCGTGCAGACTCTTTTAAGTGCGGTCTTCCAGTCCAAGTTTAAATCTGTGATGATTCGTCTTATAACCACCTATATCTTTTGCAAACCCGACAATCATGTCACCCATACTTTCTTACTGATGAAAAAACGATGCCGTCACCATAAACACGGATCACCGCCACTACATCTCAACGTGACCCTCCATTTCAGTACGTTACCTCCCCAATATGCTGCCCAAGCCGAGCCAGCCTCCTCACGGGTCTGTACCAGCACAACCACTACACTATCAACAACAGCTTACGGGGTGGCTGCTACGGGACGCACTGGCGGCAAACTCTGCAGAATAACACCTTCGCGACGGCCTTGAAGGATGCTGGGTACAAGACTTTCTATGCTGGGAAATATTTGAATGAGGTGAGTAATGTGAACATACATGTCATATACTAATACCTACTACGTAAGATCACGAGTTTAGGCTGTATTACCCAAAGGGGATAGCAGACGCAAGGGCATCGCCAGCCGATGGCCCATGGGGAAGTACATTTATGGAGGATGGCAAAAGTATAAATTTTAAATACACTTAAAAGCACATGGCGGTTAACTCTGGTAGTAAGTGCAAGTTTAACCCCTACGGCGATTGTAATAATAACGGTAAAAAGTCCATTATGTAAAGGTCTACGAGCTCTTGACTGTACCTACAATAAATAGTAAATAGTCGAGCGAGATCCTTTTTAGGGTTCCGTACCCAAAAGGGTAAAAACGGGACCCTATTACTAAGACTCCACGGTCCGTCTGTCTGTCAACAGGCTGTATCTCATGAACCGTGATAGCTAGACAGTTTAAATTTTCACAGTTGATGTATTTCTGTTGCCGCTATAAATACAAATACTAAAAACAGAATAAAATAGCTATTTATGCAACTGTTACGTTATGGACGGTCTTTTAATACGAGTGCCATTTTTCGGTACAAGCGTAGCGCGTACCGAAATAGGTGGGCACGGGTTATTAAAAGACCAATAACGTACAGTTGCATACAAGATTTTATCTACGAAGGAAGGAATAAAACACAGATATAATATTGTTACGTTCCATTCGCCATATCACGAAATCGTCATACCATTTCTCATATACAAGTCTTGATTTTTCTGGTAGTAAATTATTTGTAGCCGCAACTGCTCTATTTGTTATATCTGGTCGAGTATTTTCGATATCACTTGATGTTGAAGACATTTTTAATAAAATTTGGAATAAAATTTCACTCAGATTACAGAGAGATACACAGAGAATTATCCCGCGTCCACCTTTTTTTATTTTTTATTTAGTCTTTATTAGGTATAAGGCAGAGATCTTGTAGCCGCAACAGCCAAATAGTATACGATACTTTTGTTCTAAACTTGTTCCATTTTTAAAAACATCATTTACATTGTCTCGATTTCGAAGTAATATTATAGGTACCTGGCTGTATGTTCAGAATGTCTTTGCTTGTGTTTTAGAATTTATGACGATTCACATAATGCAACACGATGTCGTTATGGGTATCATAATGAAACCGCTGTCAATTTTGTAATTCGAATATAACGAAACCGAAGTAGATAATAATTATTTAAGTGGGGTTCCCATACAACAAACGTGATTTTAGTGACGTTTTTGCGATAATGGTACGGAACCCTTCGTGCGCGAGTCTGACTCGCGCTTGGCCGGTTTTATTTTATCAATTTACTTAATTAAATCACAATCTTCGAGATTTTTTGTGAACTTCTCGACAACTTTATTATGAAAATCTTGTAAATTTTCATTAATAAGTTTTCTCTGCACACTCATCATGGCCAGACCATTGAAGGGGTTTTCCCACATCGTGCTTCTTAACCAGGATTTTAGTCTCCTCCAGAGGCTGCTAAACTTTCCCTCTACTCGATGTGCACTATAGAGCGAACAACAAATTTTCAACGCATTTCCCGTTTCGGGAAAGAAGGTTTTGTCTCTTTTAGGACATCAAAAACAGTTAGATTTATTGGGTTGGGTTTATTATACCACAATCGCTGCCACGGTGCGATTTCGTTTTTATGACCGGTTGTTAAATCATAAAACTGGGCGATAGTTTCGCAAATTTCTGTGAGATTTTCGACTGAAATCGTTGCCTTTGCGCCGGGTGTAATATATGAATACCTAATGTGATGCGAATGATAGTGTGTTTTCTTTAGCAAATCGTGCTTCAAGAGATGTAATAATGGCGTCCAAGTATGGTATTATTAATGTCCTCTTCCAGAATTCTGAAGGGCATTCTGCTGGGAGGCTGCTTTGATGACATTGTTGCCTAACTATGCGCGGTATTGAACTCAGTGGAAACCATCCATTTAGCTGATAATGTTGTGTTTACATTTCCAGTACGGATCCAAAGACGCAGGTGGACCCGAAGTGGTGCCCCCTGGCTGGACGGAGTGGCACGGGCTTGTTGGAAACTCGGTGTATTACAACTACACTATCTCTAACAACGGAGTGCCCACAGCTTCAACTGATCAGTACCTTACTGATGTTATTGTAAGTTTATTTTTGTATAGCACTGTACAACGAAAATAATAATACAAATAAACAATAATCTATTGTGATAACCTCTACCGTCCAGTTTAAAATTAAATTAGTTTATTCAACTTTTCGTTATCTTCATTTTGAACGTTGTGCACCTATAAATAATGAAAATAGGTTAAACATAATACCTCATCATTTTAATAGCGATACGTTCATCAGCAACAAAAATATCAATAGATATTACAAGTGAATGAAACAATTTTAAACCGTAAACATCTTTGAATAAAGCTCAAAATCATAATTCACCTTCCAGCGTGAGCCATGTCTAAGCTACATAGAAAACCAGACTAACCAAGAGCCATTCCTGATGGCGTGAGATAGCTCCACCGACGCCACATCAACTCCACTTATCGTAGAATATTTTACCTTTTTGTCATCAAAATAAAGTTTATAATCGTATACACTCTTCAATACACCAATAGGGATGTTTCTAAGGTAGAAAAATGATAATTCTATTTAGTCCGTCAGTGAGATATATTGGACCCGTATTTTTTGCTTTATCAAATACTAGCTGACCCTCGGGGCTTCGCTCCCGTCAATTGCCTACCTACCCTGGCTACCCTGCCTACCTTGCCTATCCTGCCTACCATGCCTACCATGCCTGCCCTGCCCCTACCCTGCCTACCCAGCCTACCCTACCTACCCTGCCCCTACCCTGCTTACCCTGCCTACCCTGCCTACCCAGCCTACCCTGCCTACCCAGCCTATCCTGCCTACCCTACCTACCCAGCCTACCCTACCTATCCTGCCTACCCTGCCTTTCCTGCCTACCCTGCCTATCCTGCCTACACTGCCTATCCTGCCTACCCTGCCTACCCTGCCTTTCCTGCCTTTCCTGCCTACCCTGCCTATCTTGCCTACCCTGCCTGCCCTGCCTACTCTGCTTACCCGGCCTACCCTGCCTTTCCTGCCTACTCTGCCTATCCTGCCTACCCTGCCTACCCTGCCTACCCTGCCTACCCTGCCTACCCTGCCTATCTTGCCTAACCTGCCTACCCTGCCTTTCCTGCCTACCCTGCCTACTCTGCTTACCCGGCCTACCCTGCCTTTCCTGCCTTTCCTGCCTACCCTGCCTATCCTGCCTACTCTGCTTACCATGCCTACCCTGCCTACCCTGCCTACTCTGCTTACCCAGCCTACCCTACCTATCCTGCCTACCCTGCCTTTCCTGCCTACCCTGCCTATCCTGCCTACACTGCCTATCCTGCCTACCCTGCCTACCCTGCCTACCCTGCCTTTCCTGCCTTTCCTGCCTACCCTGCCTATCTTGCCTACCCTACCTGCCCTGCCTACTCTGCTTACCCGGCCTACCCTGCCTTTCCTGCCTTTCCTGCCTACTCTGCCTACCCTGCCTACCCTGCCTACCCTGCCTACCCTGCCTACCCTGCCTATCTTGCCTAACCTGCCTATCCTGCCTACCCTGCCTACCCTGCCTACCCTGCCTTTCCTGCCTTTCCTGCCTACCCTGCCTATCTTGCCTACCCTACCTGCCCTGCCTACTCTGCTTACCCGGCCTACCCTGCCTTTCCTGCCTACCCTGCCTATCTTGCCTACCCTACCTGCCCTGCCTACTCTGCTTACCCGGCCTACCCTGCCTTTCCTGCCTTTCCTGCCTACTCTGCCTACCCTGCCTACCCTGCCTACCCTGCCTACCCTGCCTACCCTGCCTATCTTGCCTAACCTGCCTACCCTGCCTAACCTGCCTATCCTACCTACCCTACCTACTAATTTGTATCTATCATCAATAGTTTTCTCAGCGCACGCCAAATAATGTATTTTACTGACAACATTTTGCTACCTTGGGTTACATTATTGCAATTTTCATAAGGATCTCTATTTTTTTTGAAAATATTTTATAGCCTATGACACTCAGGAATAATGTAGCTTTCTACCGGTGCAAGAATTTTCAAAATCGGTTCAGTAGATCCAGAGATTACCCCTTACAACGTCACAAACTCACAAACTTTACCTCTTTATAATATTAGTATAGAAATACAAACTGACAAAGATAAAGCGCATCCAAGTTCAGGAGTTGTGACGTCACAACTCCTGAACTTGGCTGCCTTTCCTGCCTACTCTGCCTATCCTGCCTACCCTGCCTACCCTGCCTACCCTGCCTATCTTGCCTAACCTGCCTACCCTGCCTTTCCTGCCTTTCCTGCCTTTCCTGCCTACCCTGCCTACCCTGCCTACTCTGCTTACCCGGCCTACCCTGCCTTTCCTGCCTTTCCTGCCTACCCTGCCTATCCTGCCTACTCTGCTTACCATGCCTACCCTGCCTAACCTGCTTACCCTGCCTACTCTGCTTACCCTGCCTACTCTGCCTACCCTGCCTACTCTGCCTAACCTGCCTATCCTACCTACCCTACCTACTAATTTGTATCTATCATCAATAGTTTTCTCAGCGCACGCCAAATAATGTATTTTACTGACAACATTTTGCTACCTTGGGTTACATTATTGCAATTTTCATAAGGATCTCTATTTTTTTTTTAAATATTTTATAGCCTATGTCACTCAGGAATAATGTAGCTTTCTACCGGTGCAAGAATTTTCAAAATCGGTTCAGTAGATCCAGAGATTACCCCTTACAACGTCACAAACTCACAAACTCACAAACTTTACCTCTTTATAATATTAGTATAGAAATACAAACTGACAAAGATAAAGCGCATCCAAGTTCAGGAGTTGTGACGTCACTTTGTTAGTATAAAGTGTAGCACATCGTGACGTCACACGACATTTCAACGCACTGTATCGTTGTTATTTTTTGTTTACGGGGGGAAAGAAAATACGTGTCCAATATGTTTAGGTTATCTAACTGACGAACTAAATAGATATTTTTGTCAACTATCCTAACTAGCCATACATTCAATTTCAAACTTTATCTTCATGGTAATACATTTCAAATTGGCATGTTTCAGCGTGAACTAGGAGTCAGCTATATAGAGAACCAGACAGAACAGGAGCCGTTCCTGATGGTGTTAGCTCCACCGGCACCTCATCAGCCGTTCACTCCGGCTCCAAGGCATGAGGGCAAGTTCAGTAACGTGACGGCTCTCAGACATCCTAATTTTAATGTTGCTGCTGAGGTACGTTAACTAATGTAAGGCTTTTAGAATGATAAGTACTGATCAGTGGCGTAGCTAGTCTTAAAGGCCTCCCTGTAATATATTTTGTTGTGGGCCCTTTTTACCCGAATACAGCAAAACAAAGGCAAGTATTTGTTTACAAATTAATAAAAATTAAAGCTTATGCTATCCAAAGTCAGGATTCTTGAATCGGATATCCATATGATTTATATAAGCAAAAATTTAGAGCGAGCAAAGGAAACTAGAAAATTGGCGTTTCCCCATTCGCATAGATTAAGCTGTCATCATAACAAAAGCTTTTATCATCTTAATTTATCCATTACAGCCCTCTTATCTATTAAAATTGGAGGTTTTGGACATCATTTTACGAATTGATGCTTATGGAAGCTGAACATGTGGATGTTGGGGCCTCTGTGGATTAGAGGCCCCGTATCATTGATACGGCTGATACCGCGGTGGCTACGCCCCTGGTACTGGTATTCATGTCTGAAGGACCGTTAACCTGGTTAAGGCTGCGAGAATCCGCTGGATGCGAGACTCAAAGGACCCATCGATGTGGCGACACTTGGGGGAGGCCTATGTCCAGCAGCGGACGTCTTTTAACTGAAATGGTGATGATTCAAGACCCTAGTCGAACATTCTTCCATACAAGCGTAGTATGGCGATTACACCACTGTAAGACGGTGTACGTTCAAAATAAATAATTATATCAATTTGTCTCATCATTAACTAGCCCTGTATGGAAACAAAAAAAAGTATATTTGAAAGTTATGAGCGTCGAAACTTCAATATTTCATTTGAACGCATTTTTGGGCGAAAATAAATACCATAAGAAGAAGAAAACTGCACACAGTCACCATACAGGGATAAATTAGTTGTTCAACAATGCAAATAATTTTATTTTGTACAGATACATTTAGTAATTTTTTCATGATATTCATATTCCCAAAGGTCTGTAGGTATATAAAATTTCGCGAGCTCGTTTTCGTCCTAAATCATCATCCATTTCGCTACAAATTTGCTAAAGGGTGTATTCGTACGCGAACAGACTAGCTTCTTACTGCTCATCACAGCATCTTTCTCTTACGCACGTGTTGTCGGATGAGATAGCATGCATTTTAACCCCGCGCACAAAATAGTTCGTGCCGTCGATTAGGGCAACCTTAAGATTACTTATTTGCCCGTCGAGTGAGGTGAAATGTTTATCTGAGACTCATCGAACTTCACTACCTCAACCCGTTTCTGGTGGTCGCCATTGTTGATTCTGGCTTTTAGGAGATAATGTTCCATACTCAGACCAAAATTGCCAGGCGATTTATCGTGTTTGCACATGCCATTTTCGCCTTTCGACTTTCCCTAAAATCTCATCGTATAGTTATAAAGATGCATTCATATTAGATGGAAAAACACTGTAAAGCTAAGCTTATGCTTAATTGCGCAAGTGAATTCGGCAAGGCAAAGAGGTTTGACCCCATCAATCGTCCAATCACATGCTAGATGAAAGATGCGATGTTGATTTCCGTCTACGTGATTGGTCGATTGATGGGATCAAAACCCTTTGCCCAGCCGAAATCACTTACGCTAGGTTGCTGGATTTCATTTCAGACCAGCAAGAACCAATGTTGTCTCTGTCTGGTCTAAGATGGATTGAAACCACCAGAATTTAAATGGACGGAAGACCGAATCTTTAATGTGAAAGAGTGGTAAATAAAATATGGTTATTTACCGCCCTGTGTGTTTTTTCCGAGTTTTTTAACGTACTCACTCGTGATAACGTAAACGTTCCCTTATAACAAAATGTATAAAACAAAAAGAGGTTCCTCCTTAACGTCACCAGACGGCGCTTATCCAGTTTCAAAACAAATTGACGTTTACGTTAACGCTATATCGAGCGTGATTAAAAACTCACGCTAACGCCTCGGAATGGTTTTTCCGTAGTTGAATACCAAACATAATATAAAAAACTGTATATAACATCGATACGCTAAGTTTTTTTATCTGTATTTAAATCTACCAATGGTTATAGTACATTATGGTACAAGTGTGTAATGTTGGTGATTACCGCTGAGGCGCCGGGTCTTAAGAGAGCCGAGAACGGTAATCATCAATACACACGTGTATCATACTACGTTTTTCAACACACTTGTGAAGAAAATAATACAAAAAATTCATTTCCAACAGTGAAAACGAGCTGTGAAAATTTTTTCGCAATGGCGGGCAAAATTAATCAGTTTTCCTATGCGCGCGCATCTAACAATGGTGATCGGCCACAGACTAAAAAGAATGATGTTTCTTTTTTTTTGGCTTTTCGCGGATAGCGTTTTAGCCACGTACAAAATGGGGAATTACAAATTTTCTTTATTACAGACAAAAACAAAAGTTATATTTAAGTGAAAGTTTTATTTATTAAACACGTACAAGTTGAAATTATCTATTTAAATACGAAGTTGCATGAAATGTGTTGCATTTGCACTATTGAGCACAATCTTTTTTGTATCGAAATTTTTTTAAGAAGAAAGCAACTCAACCAATAAATAAATAAAAAACTCTTTATCTCACTTGTGAATAATAATAATGAAAAAGTCACAGTTTGATAACAGGTGTCATTATGTGCCTAATTGCGGTGAAATTAGAGCCACTTTATGAGCAAGTGTGTTGAAAAATATGTTAACCAATGGTTTGAAAATTCGGTAAACGCGTTTGTTTATAGATTGTACTTATAATGGTCGAATAATCAACTATCCAACTTATTTGACCATTTGTGAGACTAACAACTGAAGAAAATTGCTGTTTTACCGAAATTTGCAACCATTGTTTTAGGCCTACCTAAGAAGGAGAAGACTGCCTTTTAAGACCGTTTCTTTCACCGTTTTCAGAACAAACACTGGCTAATGCGGATGCCTCCCTCCCCGCTCCCCGCATCAATGTTGCCCGAACTAGACCGCGTGTACCGCTCCCGCTGGGAGAGCCTACTAGCGGTCGACGAAATGGTGGCCGATGTAGTGGGCTCCCTAGAGAGACAGGCCTTGTTAGAGAATACGTACATCTTGTTCACGTCTGACAACGGATATCATGTCGGTAAGTTATGTGGTAGATATAATATAGATGAAATAGTGGGGGATATAGTGGGGACCCCACTATATCCCCCACTATTTCATTATAGAAGTAGGCCTTTTTGGAGAATACTTATATTTTGTTACCGTCAGTTTTTTTGCACCAAAATCTGTTGTACAATGCAAATTTAAACAATCGAGTGGAATGCCTCAGAAATTTAAAACCGCGTCATCTATTGGAATCAATTTTAAATGATCCGTTCAAATAATCTTTTAAATGTGAATAAAGAGCCCAATATTCCATAATCTTGTGCTTAGGAGAGTTGATTAAACAAGAACATACATTTTTTATGTACAATTCCAGAAAATGTTAATTTTACACACATTCATTAACAGATCAGTGCATATCGCGCCATCTAGTGAGATTTATCAAATTTTCTTTCTTAGAGCTGAGAGCCCGTGCTCCAACATAGGTTTGGTAGACCTGCAACCAAATTGCGTAAGTGAATTCGGCAAAGGAAACAGTTTGGAACCTTCACAAAAACGACTTTACGTATTGCATATTACACTCTGAAAAGGAAAGGAATTGAACCTTTCCATGAACAATATTTTGACATAAAATTGATTGTAAAGAATGAACGAAAGTGGAAGAATCGGAAGAGATCTAATTATTTGGAAATAAATCATTCGAGTTTGATGAAACATAACGCAGTAGATGAACTTCAACTCAAAGGAGGATGATCGTACTCTTTCCAAATTAGTTTCGCAATACCGAAAAAGTTGAAAGAAATGATTCTAACTCTTTGAATGTTCCAAACTGTTTCCTTTGTAGAATTCACTTACGCAATTCGGCTGCTGTTTTTCAAACTTTCCACATCAATCTTACCATATTCCACACCTGAAAATCCTCTTTCTCCATCTCCAGGTCAATTCTCTCAAATGTACGACAAACGCCAGCCTTACGAGTCAGACATCAAGGTGCCTCTCCTCATCAAGGGTCCTGGCATCAAGCCCAACTCCTCGAGTTCGCAGCCAGTACTGAACATTGACCTGGCTCCCACCATCATAAAGTTGGCAGGCTTGGAACCGCCCATGCATATGGATGGGAGGGCGTTGGATCTGATGAAGGAAGATGAGAGTGGTAGTGAAATTGGAGAGGTTGAAGAAAGGTTTGATATTGATTTCTTTTTTTGTAAATAATAAGTAAAAAGAACTAAGAAGTAGCTAAGGAGTGGAATGCCCTGTCGGAGTCTGTATTTCCCCATAGCTTAGGGCCCTTCAAGTCAAGAGTGAATAGGTAACTTCTAGGCAAGCTTGCTTCACCGTCGACGACATCATCGCTTTCCATTAGGTGGGATAGTGGTCAAGTGCGAGCCTATTTTAAATAAAAAATGTGCTGATTTGGGGGACATCTTTGCCCAATAGTGTGACAGTATAGGCTTGTTCAAAGAAAATAAACACAAAGGCCGAAAAATTTCGAGAAATTTCGGTCCGAAGTAGCCGGACACAGGTTACCCACTGTATCCGTACTCGGTCAGTCTGAAATCAGTACATTTCCAAATCGGATGGACTCGGATTCGAATAAAGATCGGATGCAGTGCGTAAACACCACTGACCTCTATTATACAAGTACGCTGGACTAAACATGCTATATGAAATGACAGTTGATTTTTGTGCTGATTCAAAGCGCCCCGCTCGAGCGTATCAGGAACTAAAATTGACACATTTAGAGATAGGATACTACCGATATTTCTAAAAATTAGGTAATACTAATATATTTGACTGGAAATATTATAATATTGTAACTAATATATCAGTATTAGTGATATTTTTAAATTACACTAATATCAAAATAGTAGTCTTGGCAAGGCGTATCACTCATTTACTGTATTGACTTCTCGTAGTATGTTGGAACTAAATATCTCATATTGGTATTGGTGATGAATGTTAGGTATATGAATGCCTAATAATCAGTAATAATATGTTCAAAAGCGATGTGTAATACTAAATTCTGGAATCATCATCATGATCATCCACAGCCCGCTCACTGCTGAGCACAGGCCTCTCTCTTGTACCAATCACCACGTTCCTGAGCCTGGAATTAATTCTAGAATAATATCATGATAGTTATAATTATATTAACAAATGTTTTGAAGTCAAATAATTTATTATCTGCATCTGAAACAGAGTTAAAGTCTTCACCTTGCTGGAATGCGATACCACTCTTATTTGCACCTTAACACTACAGAGACAGGATCTCAGCGATGATAGCGAGAAATACTGATTATCCATCTCATTTATTATTATTATTGTATAAATGGTGTTCCCTTCACGAACCCGATGGGCGTCAACCGAGTGAATCCGAACGATTGTAAGTATTAACTAACTAGTGTGCGAGAAGATACTTGCTCAAATATACTGGTTTTAAGGATAAGTTGTTAGCCTATCCCCGGTATTTAAATCTCACTGATCTGACAGTAATGTGCTATAACTTTACTAGCAAGCTAGTGGATAGCTTGCTAGTAAAGTTATAGCACATTTAGTTTATAGCTTGCAATCTGACTGAAAATATTTTTCAGTTAACCTTTACAGCAATTATTCTATTACTTAAAAATTAATCATAATAAAAATAACTGGTTTTTTTTTCTCTTACGTATTAAATTATTCTCACGATCGATAAAACCCATAAAAGTATTTTACCGAAAGCTGTGTCCCATCTCTAATATTAGTTCCATGCGACTCTCACGTTAATTCACGTTGCTATCAGCGCCAAAATGGCGATAATCAAATGTCTTCATTTTGTCATCGATAATATGAAGTCCAGTGTACAATGTATGATAGAGGTCAGTGGTAAACACCCATAAACTGTAAATTAGGTTATATAGACACTAGACAGAAAAAGCCTTTTTTTTCTAGCTTACTATTTGGAATGCAAAATTACTTTACCAACGGTCGTGACTAGGGCTTCCAAAATTACGGAAATGTCAATTACGTAACTAATTACGCAACCTTTTTCTCCAATTCCGTAATTACGCAATTTTTTCAATTTTTTTAATCGATTATGAATTTTTGTAAACATTGTAGATAGAGGTATCTACAATTTTTAAAATCATCTTTTTCTAACTCAAATTCAAGAAATTATCAAAATAAACACAATATAATAGAATAGAAGAATTATACTTCAACCGTTCCAACAGTTCCACTATGTACATTCGTATATCATCCGACGAAGGTTTCGTGAAACATTCTGTGTCAGCAGTTTAAAAAAATTCCTCATTGTTATGCAAATATTGCAAAACACCGAATACATTTGTTCGCCTTTCCTTTATTCTCTTTCTAAGAGGTGTGGCTAATTTTCCACTGAGATCGTTTGACTGAAGATCAAGTTTCTCTAGCATAAATCGAAGCGCAGCGTCGGCCAATCGGTCAATAAGTTTGAATCACGGCGACATAATGACAAAACTGTAGTTTTTATTACATCCAAGCTGTAATGTATGTCGTGAAGGTCTTGTATCTCTTCGTCTGTAAATTTTGCATTTGATTTCAAATCTAATAACGCCTTAAAAACGCATGATTTTAATTTGAGAAATCGGCCTACCATATCTGACAAGCTGTTCCATCGCGTTTTACAGTCTAGTATTAGTTCAATATTTTTACGATGGTCTTCTAAAATGTACTTTTGCAACAAGTCGTTTTTCAAAGGGGAGTTTTTAAAAGATTTTATTAGATCTCTTAATTTTTTTATAGTACCTTTGTATAAAAACTCCGATTCTGGAACTCTAGTCGATTCTACAATAAACGCATCCTCATCTTCTTCAATTTCTTCTGCTTCTTCAGCGCCGGTATTTGAGGCATCCTCCTGGACTTCAGGTTCTGGAGATTTCTGTGTTTTATATAAAACATCCAGGACTGCTAGTTGTATCCAATGAGCCAAACACAATTGGTGGTGGCCGTCAATATTTCTACCCATTTTGACCATTACACTTGCTCCATCTGTTGTGAAAGCAATTATTTCGTCTTCCAGACTTAAACCGAAGTCACTCAAATGCTGCTGTAATAATTGAGTGCCCACTTCAGCTGGCATTGATCCCTGTATCCGTACAAGTCCCAAATTTTTATATTTGGCCTTATCAAAGTCTTTATTGTGGATATTTATATTCAAATACCTTTTATTACGGGTAGATGTCCACTCATCAAACGTGATTGTAAATCTTTTATTTTCAGACTTCATAATTTCCAATTGATTTTTCAATTTGTTTTTGTGTTATCACTCTGTTCTAGAATTATCTGTGTTATAGTCGTAGAAGATTTTGGCACATCGTAGCCAGAGTTTTTAAAAAGATATCTCAGATCTTCTGAAGTACAAAATGTGCTCAATGGCATACCATTGAGCACATTTGGCCACTTCATTCTGGCCACTTGAACCTCCATATTTGAAAAATAATCAGTGAGTTTAATTTTCTTTTGTGAAGGTTCATTCGTACGTTTTCGTATTTGTATTTGACCACTATTAGACGTTGATGTACTCGGCCTTTGCGACTCCTGCTCTTGCGGCATCTCTTCGAAATGCTTGGCACGCATGTGAGTGGGTAACGCTCCAGTTGCGCCACCAGGAGTTTTCAATTTTTTTTTTGCAATGCTTACATTCAACACTTTGTCCATTATCAGCTCTCAAGAAATGTTCCCAGATAGAGCTTTGTGTGCGTTTGTTCAAAAACTCCTTGTATACAGTTTATTTGAAGAAGACATCTTTCATGAGATAATCCACAATTCCACACATTCAAAGTCACCCACGATAAAGATACAACTGCTACAAATTGTTAATATTTGCGCGCATTTGCCACCAACTTTTAATTTAGTAATCAGTTTCAACTGCGTCGAGAGTCTAGCGATGTGAACTGAACAACCGACAATTGAGCAATGAAACTACTTTCTTTTTAGTTAAGAAAGTGAAGAGCATAGTAGTTCCCCGTGCTCGTAGGGACTTTTCGTCAGGGACTCCCCGGCCCTGCCGACTCACCAAGTTGATAATTTGAACTCTATTCTGTACGTCTTAGACCTATTTTTTGCAAGATTTTACAAACGATAAAATAAACAGCGGGGAATACCCTGTTTGTACAGTTTAGATGTAGTTATATTGTATAGTGTTGCAACATTATAAATGTGTACGTATAATGCTTTTTTATTGGTTGACTATTTTGATTGATTGATGATACCAATAATTACGTAAGTACGGAATTGACATCTTCAGTTACGGAATTGAAAATACTTTAAAATGAGTTCGTAATTACGTAATTGCGAAATTACGTAATTACGTAATGGAAGCCCTAGCTCGTGACTCGTGGGTCATGGTCATAAAACGCTGTTGACAATGACACACGATTAAGAAATTTAAAAAATCACGTTCTGAATATGTACTGTCCTACTCGCACTTTTTATGACCGCGACTGTCACGATGTTTTCGATGATTCATTTGCTGTTTAAATTATTGTAAACATTTGTAACTAAGTATTGTTGAATATAATTTATAGCATATAAAAAACTCATATCTTTATCGTCTCCATCTGCCTGACCTTGTCCCGCGTTACCTGAAGCCTAATTGTGTAACAAATACCTACGTCAAAGCAAAGGGTTTGACCCAATCAGTCGACCAATCACATAGACGGAATTCCACATCCCGGCTTTCATCTCGCTTGTGATTGGTCGATTGATGGGGTCAAACCCCTTGGCTTTGCCGAATTCACTTACGCAATTAGGCTGCACAATTCGTTTTTTTGTTCCATCCATACCCTCTCCATTTTCTTTCATATTACCCCTGACACATATAGGGTAAGATACCCAGTTATTGGCACTTTAAGAGAGTGCCTCCCCTAGCTTCGTAATCAAATGCCCAGGAAATCATATTGAAATGCACTAGCATACAAAAATTATAATAACATCGAAGGAAATATTCTAATCTTTATTTTAAGAGTTGTTTCATCTAGTGAAATAAGTAATTATACATAATACTAGCTTCTGCCAGCGGCTTCGCCCGCGTGAATGTCGAAAATTATCCCAAGGGAACATATTCCCGGGATAAAAGTGTTCTATGTGCTATTCCAGAGTATAATTTATCTCTGTGCCAAATTCCATCCAGATCCGTTCAGCCGTTTGAGCGTGAAGAAGTAATAAACATACAAACACTCACACATACTCACAAACTTTCGCCTTTATAATATTAGTGTGATGTGATTTTCACTTAATTATAAAAAGTTATCTAAAATCCTATTACTGGCATTTTTAAATGCCAACATTGCGTAATCTATGGTTTTCTTATTTTTGTGCCTATAAACTCAGAAGTGCCAATAACTGGAGGGTGCCAACGATGGGTGGCCCTATAGTACATTGTGATACAAGGGTGGAAAGTAGGTTATTGCAAACGAGCTGTCATTAACAAGCCCGAGCCGAAGGCGAGGGTTTTTAATGACACGAGTTTGCAATAACCTACACACCCGTGTATCACACGACGTTTTTCAATACAGTTGTGGGAAATAGTAAAAACAAGTCAAAGAATTAAATTTTATTTTTCCATAAAATAAAATTAACGTAAGTCGCCATATATCTTTCTCGAGATTTTGGAGGCAAAATTTCATCTTGCGCAGTGTTGGCCTCAGATAAAATATCGGGTGGAGTTAATTCCATTTCATCACTTGTACTTGAACTCATATTAAAAAAAAAAAAAAAAAAAAAAAATTTAAAAAAATCCATTCCTACTTTAAAAAGCTTATTTTATTTTATACTGAAAACAGTGAATAAAAAGCACTTTTAATCACTGTTTTGGTGTTTGAATTTAGAACACCAATATAATATTCAAACTCCATCTCAATGCTATACAACCTCCTTGCGCATAAAATATTCGATACAAACTTAGATAGAGATAGAGTTAGAGATAGAGTTGTTATACAAACTTAGATAGAGATAGAGTTGTTATACAAACTTAGATAGAGATAGAGTTAGAGATAGAGTTGTTATACAAACTTAGATAGAGATAGAGTTAGAGATAGAGTTAGAGATAGAGTTAGAGATAGAGTTAGAGATAGAGATAGAGTTAGAATTAGCGATAGAGTTAGAGATAGAGACAGAGTTAGAGATAGAGTTAGAGATAGAGACAGAGATAGAGTAAGAGATAGAGTTAGATATAGAGATAGAGTTAGAGATAGAGTTAGAGATAGAGTTAGAGATAGAGTTAGAGATAGAGTTAGAGATAGAGTTAGAGATAGAGTTAGAGATAGAGTAGAGATAGAGTTAGAGATAGAGTTAGAGATAGAGTTAGAGATAGAGTTAGAGATAGAGTTAGAGATAGAGTTAGAGATAGAGTTAGAGATACAGTTAGAGATACAGTTAGAGATAGAGTTAGAGATAGAGTTAGAGATAGAGTTAGAGATAGAGTTAGAGATAGAGATAGAGTTAGAGATAGAGTTGGAGATAGAGTTAGAGATAGAGATAGAGTTAGAGATAGAGTTAGAGATAGAGTTAGAGATAGAGTTAGAGATAGAGTTAGAGATCGAGATAGAGATAGAGTTAGAGACAGAGTTAGAGATACCAATATTTTTATTACAACGAAAACAGCCTATACAGCCTATTCGATTTTTGACAAATGTTTATGTGAAAATAATGAAATTAAAACTGTTAATTCAATATATTAAACAACCATTTAATAAACTTTTGAGAATTTTATGCTAAGACGTACGGACTCATTCATTTTGGCCTCGAATAAAATCCCATTTTATTTTAAGTATGAAAACTCCTTGCTACTAAACTTTTTTAAATTGACTAAAACATTTAAAACTTAACTGCAAAACTAATGATCGAGCTCGTAAACAAAAGTCACGACCGCGTAATAGAAAGATGCCTACGCGAAAGATTTAATTTTCGAATCATAATTATAGCCTCTGAAAGTACGCCATGTTTAACAACTGTATTGAAAAATATCTTTATACCATTCCCCCTCTAAAAAGCTTATTTTATTCACTGAAAACAGTGAATAAAAAGCACTTTTAATCACTGTTTTGGTGTTTGAATTTAGAACACAGCAATATAAATTCTAACTCCATCTCAATGCTATACAAACTCCTTGCGCATAAAATATTCGATACAAACTTAGATAGAGATAGAGTTAGAGATAGAGTTAGAGATAGAGTTAGAGATAGAGTTGTAGATAGAGTTAGAGTTAGAGGTAGAGTTTGAGATAGAGATAGGTTAGAGTTAGAGATAGAGTTAGAGATAGAGTGAGAGATAGAGTTAGAGATAGAGTTAGAGATAGAGTTAGAGATAGAGTTAGAGATAGAGTTAGAGATAGAGTTAGAGTTAGAGATAGAGATAGAGTTAGAGATAGAGTTAGAGATAGAGTTAGAGATAGAGTTAGAGATAGAGTTAGAGATAGAGTTAGAGATAGAGTTAGAGATAGAGTTAGAGATAGAGTTAGAAATAGAGTTAGAGATAGAGTTAGAGATAGAGATAGAGTTAGAGATAGAGTTAGAGATAGAATTAGAGATAGAGTTAGAGATAGAGTTAGAGATAGAGTTAGAGATAGAGTTAGAGATAGAGTTAGAGATAGAGTTAGAGATAGAGTTAGAGATAGAGTTAGAGATAGAGTTAGAGATAGAGTTAGAGATAGAGTTAGAGATAGAGTTAGAGATAGAGTTAGAGATAGAGTTAGAGATAGAGTTAGAGATAGAGTTAGAGATAGAGTTAGAGATAGAGTTAGAGATAGAGTTAGAGATAGAGTTAGAGATAGAGTTAGAGATAGAGTTAGAGATAGAGTTAGAGATAGAGTTAGAGATAGAGTTAGAGATAGAGTTAGAGATAGAGTTAGAGATAGAGTTAGAGATAGAGTTAGAGTTAGAGATAGAGATAGAGTTAGAGATAGAGTTAGAGATAGAGTTAGAGATAGAGTTAGAGATAGAGTTAGAGATAGAGTTAGAGATAGAGTTAGAGATAGAGTTGTAGATAGAGTTAGAGTTAGAGGTAGAGTTTGAGATAGAGATAGGTTAGAGTTAGAGATAGAGTTAGAGATAGAGTGAGAGATAGAGTTAGAGTTAGAGATAGAGTTAGAGATAGAGTTAGAGATAGAGTTAGAGATAGAGTTAGAGTTAGAGTTAGAGATAGAGATAGAGATAGAGTTAGAGATAGAGTTAGAGATAGAGTTAGAGATAGAGTTAGAGATAGAGTTAGAGATAGAGTTAGAGATAGAGTTAGAAATAGAGTTAGAGATAGAGTTAGAGATAGAGATAGAGTTAGAGATAGAGTTAGAGATAGAATTAGAGATAGAGTTAGAGATAGAGTTAGAGATAGAGTTAGAGATAGAGTTAGAGATAGAGTTAGAGATAGAGTTAGAGATAGAGTTAGAGATAGAGTTAGAGATAGAGTTAGAGATAGAGTTAGAGATAGAGTTAGAGATAGAGTTAGAGATAGAGTTAGAGATAGAGTTAGAGATAGAGTTAGAGATAGAGTTAGAGATAGAGTTAGAGATAGAGTTAGAGATAGAGTTAGAGATAGAGTTAGAGATAGAGTTAGAGATAGAGTTAGAGATAGAGTTAGAGATAGAGTTAGAGATAGAGTTAGAGATAGAGTTAGAGATAGAGTTAGAGATAGAGTTAGAGATAGAGTTAGAGATAGAGTTAGAGATAGAGTTAGAGATAGAGTTAGAGATAGAGTTAGAGATAGAGTTAGAGATAGAGTTAGAGATAGAGTTAGATATAGAGTTAGAGATAGAGTTAGAGATAGAGTTAGAGATAGAGTTAGAGATAGAGTTAGAGATAGAGTTAGAGATACAGATAGATATAGAGATAGAGATAGAGTTAGAGATAGAGATTGAACACAAGTGCTGTTACCTAGCTCAGAGGTCAGGGTTTCAATTTTTTTTGTAAATTTTGAAGGTAATAAACCATTTATTTATTATTGTGCTTTTCGCTTCAATCTTTCTTTTTCTCGTAGTCATGGTATAAAATATAGTATGCAACTCTTGAATAAAACGGATTTATATCGAGGGCCATGAAACACTCGCATCGCTCATGATTCTAACACTTGAATCACTCGCTATGCTCGTGATTCAATCATCATGAATCACTCCCTACGGTCGTGATTCAGTCGTTAGAATCCTTCACTTACTTGTGATTCATCTACGGCCCTCGCATTAAATCCGTCTTTTATTCACTAGTTGCATAATATACTATTTTTGCTGACTGTCAATATTTTCTGTCTAGGTACATGTTAGTGGAGTACCACGGTGAAGGTCGGAATGGCTCCGTGGATGACAACTGTCCGTGGAAGTATGACGGACAACAATTAGCTGTAAGTATAGATTTATTTTATTTTTAACCGACTTCAAAAAAAAAGAAGAAGGAAAAGGAAGTTTTTTTTATGTTTGATAGTGTGATTTTTAATTTTGCGGAATAAACTGACATTTGGCGGGTTGTCACTTTATCATTACAAAAAAATAGTGTTGTATCTGTTGTGATCGAAAGTTTATCAAAAATCGAAGTAGATCGAAAATGAAATATTTCATACCAAATAAAATTACATTTGTTAAGAAACTAGCGGCCCTTATTTAGTTTCTACTCATTTATGTCAGGCTTTATTTTATCGACCGCATTTATTTTATTGCTAATTTCATATTTAACACAATAAAAGTTTATGTAATACGTGTATGAATACTGCTACATTAAAATATATTACGTTTAATTCATAGGCATTTATATACACTAATTAGTAAATTTAATTGATGAGTCATGTCACATCGATTCGATGAATCATTTATGATTGAGCCTTACCTACAACACTATACTCCGCGCTTGCAACATTTAAAAAAAATATGGTCTTTGGATGCTGTCAGTTTAGTCCACGAAATTAAAAAACACACTTTAGTCGTACTCGTGTTTGGGCTTATTGGAATCGTCATGAGATGTACTTTGGGTATAAATGGTTGGTAATTTGATTAAAAGAGCCAGGGATGCACATATATTTGTTGCCATGATAAATCATGATTTAAATAAATAATTCAACAAAAAATACATTGTTATTATGATTGGCAATCATATGTGGAGCGATGGTCTTGTCAGGGCTGCGAAACGCACAGGACCAATCGAGGTGGCGACACTTGGGGGAGGGTATGTCCAGCTGTGGACGTCCTTCGGCTGAAATGTTGATGATGATGGCATTGCTATTTCAGGAGTGCTATCCTCAATACGATTGCAAGTGTCAGGACGCCCGCAACAACACGTACGCGTGTCTGCGCTACTTCGCGCCCAGGATCAATATGAAATACTGCGAGTTTTCTGATAAAGAGGTAAAGATTATTTGTCTAAAGATAGATACTTGGTAGGCCCCAGGCTGTTAGTGTTCATGCATGTGTGTGAATGCCTCATGGAAAGTCTCAATAATAATTTTCTCGAACTTAGGACTCAATCCGAAATAGGACGGCACGGTTGTTTAAGGCGTATACACCGTGAAATTTAAATGGTTGTTTTCCCGCAGCGAAATGGTTTTTTCTATTTAATACAATCGTTTCGTAGTTATGTAAAATATTAGAAACAAAAACTGGCATATTTAACATTGTGAAAAACTTAACTCGAAAGCGATCACGAACCAATAGTAATACCTCCCGATATCTACGGCCGAACGACAGCGGGGCGTTGACCCGGGTGCTAAGTAGGTCAGGATCACTGTCAAAAGGATTAGGTTCGAAGGCGGCTCCGTTTGATAATGTTGCGCGCGGGCTAGTATACGCCGTATTACTACTCGCGAGAGCTTATTTTACTTTAAACATTTAATAAATCGGTATTTGCTTTGTCGGCTTAGCGGTGGTATTGTTCCTTGCAAACTATTTTATGACGTATCACTACGTGCGAGAGTTTATTTTGGTTTGAACATTATCTTGTGCATCGCTTTTCTTTGCCGGTGGTGACGCGAGTAGTACTAGTACCTACAAGTTACTATTGTAACTCACTTTTTCGAGTTGATGAATATTTTTTTAATTATTTTAAAACAAAAACATCGTTATTTTTTTACTTTAACTCTATGCTTCGAAAGTACTCCTTAAGGCAAGTCGTTCTGCCGCGGGAAAACAACCAATTAAATTTCACGGTGTATATGACCCAATGTTAACGCAGTATTGGCCGTGCGCCCGCTCGGAGCCAGAATATCAACATTGAACCTCCTTTTGGACAGTTTTGTTTGCAAAATATTCTTTGATTTACACTATGCATTTTTAGTTATGAAGAAATTCTAGCTATTAATTTTCCTGTGTAAAAATATTTTTAAACATCCAAGTCCTTTTGGAAGAGTATCCAATAGTAGTAAAAAAAAATTGTGTTGTTAATTATTTTTTTAAAGCAAAACTATTAGTAACACGAAAAAACCATGTTTCACAAATAATGTTCATGAATTTTTTTTTTTCAAACCAAAAAGGTTTGCCAGTCCAGTCGTTACTAGAAATTATTAGAAAATAACCGTTTTACGGCACTAAAGCGGTGGAAGGCCCTTAAGCGATTGTCTTCTGTGCCGAGTGTTGTGGGTTCGAATCTCGCACGTAATAAATTTTTGTATTACAAACACATTTTAAACTTAGAACAACTATCTGTAAGGCCTTTGTTTAAAATGCTCTCAGTTAGTAGTATACTAACTACTGAGAACAACTCCTAAGTTATATTTTTTTTCTTGGCCACCACTTGACAAGTCAGTGTAACAAGGCCATCCCACTTAACACTACCAACATTACGCACCCATTAAAATAACTGTTCAAGCATCGACTAAGAAGATACAAAATATTTATTTTTTGCAGCGAGACTCCTCTCTTGTGTCGCTTTGTTAATTTACTAAATCAATTTATGTAGAGCATATATACTCAGTAATGTATAATAAGCTGTGGTTATCTATAATTGATTATGCATAACAGGATAAGGTGTAATACCAAATTGTTATATTTTTGTCTCAAAATTAAATTCTTATGTTCTTTTTCCAGAACTTCGTAGAGGCGTACAACCTAGCTCGGGACCCGTACGAGCTGTCAAATTCCGTGGATACCCTACTACCAGCTCTTAAACTCTGGAACAGTTTCCTCCTGGCTCGTATGCGAGTCTGTGTCGGCGTAGAGAGCTGCGACCATCCGCTCAGCCCCGATATCTAAATTATTATAGGTTACTTGTAGGCAAGCGTGATTCACTGTCGACCACATCATCACTTACCATTAGATGAGATAGTGGTCAAACGCGAGACTATATTTTTTATTATTTTGAATTTGTATTTGATTTTTTTTAATACTTATCAAACTTTAGCATTAAATAAAATTTTAAAAAGCCGTCGTACACTTGTTTTATTTTATGCTTTTAAAACTACATAATTTATCTATACTTCATATAAGATAGCTTGATCTCTGCGACAGCTGTCAGTTACAATAGCGCTTGACAGGTAATAACGTTGTTATTACGTCAGTTTGACATATGTCGCAGAGATCAAGCTATCTTTTTTGAAGTATAGTAATAGACACGCTTCGATCGACAATATATTGAACACGTAATTATGACATGCGAAAACACCCCGATTCAAGCAGTAAAACGCCCATAACTTTGAACGACTGAACCGATTTTATCAAACAGCTGAGAACACTTTCGATAGTCACCTTTCAAACAAAAAAAAAACTAAATTAAAATCGGTTCATTCGTTTAGGAGCTATGATGCCACAAACACACAGGTACACACATCAAACTTATAACATCCTTCTTTTTCCGTCGGGGGTTAAAAACCAATGATACTTTCCAGTAAGATAATCACATCAGAAGCCTATTAATTGTTCCCACTGCTGGGACACAGGCTTCCTCTATGTGAGAGGGAATGGGCCGTAATCCACCACGCGGGCCTAGTGCGTGTTGGTGGATGTTACATGTCTTCGACTTTTTGGTTCTAAGACATGCCGGTTTCCTCACGATGTTTTATTTCACCGTTTTGAGAGCAGTGGTGATGAAAATAATTTACTTAAAGTACTGCCTGGGTTCGAACCCACGACCCAACTTGTAAGACGCGGCCGATACCACTCGGCCACCACTGCTCTGCTCTCAGGAAGATAATAAATCACCTTATTTCAGGATTTAATTTCTAGGGCATCAGTCTCATTCGTTTAGGAGCTGTATGATACCACAGACACAAATACACATTTCAAACGTTTAACTCGCCTATTTTTCCGTCGGGGGTTAAAAAGTTCGTTTCAAAAGGGCGAAATAATACACATGCCTGTAATTTGCATAATAGCTCATGCTATTGTGGTATTCACCAATCAGAAGTTATTATTGCACAATGCCATGCAGGCTATTTGTATAAGAAGCTTTTACTTTTATGCAAGTAACAGTCAAATGTGTTCATTATCTTCGATCTGCCAATACATCTTCGATTTTGTGACAATCACTACCGCTTATAGAACATTATCTTGTGTAGAGGATTATGTTCAAATGATGGCCACTGGCAAGTAAGGTCCTTAAATATAGCTGTTAAACGTTGTTATTACGCGCACGGCAGCAAAGTTTGATTTATAATTATTTTAAATGTCGTAGAAGTGCGATTAAATATAAAATCGAGTACGCTGCAGTTTAGCGCAGCCCCCATTTTTTTTGAAAATAAGAAGGATAATATTTCCGAAACTTAAAACTATTAGAGCAGTGGTTGGTAAAACCGCGAACCTATCTTAATTTGCCATATTTGCAAAATATTCACAACAATAAGAGGTAGTAAATAAACTCGCTCTAATAGCCACAAAACTATGAAAATGTCATTTTGAAGACCTCACTCTACACTGGCTCCCCTAGCGGCAAATACAAGCCCCCATTAAATTAGCTACAGATATTATGGGTATCGATAATAAAGGCCATAAAAACATAATGCCTTTCTAAACTTATACCTACTTCAAGTTATTATGGAGACAACGAACGCAGTTTAGAAAAATCCGCTATATCGCTACCCACCATTTAAAATGGTGGTGGATTTTCATTGGAGCGATTTATGTTTACTTAGTGTTACTTCTCGCGACTTACATCGCATTTTGTATGTGATTTAACCAATTGCAATACAGCAAAAGCAATATAATAGTAGTTGCACTAATAATTTGTATAATTCGTGTTATGAAAAATTGTTTTTTTAAATTATTAGAATAAAATCCTCTTTTATTGACATTTTTGTTTTATTTTATGCACGCTGTAGATTCTGTGTGAAAGTGATGGGTTGGATAAAACAATCCGTAGATGGTAGCCATAACCCTGATTGCAGAATGTACATAGGGACCGTTAGGCACTACATCCGATCCGTGTCCGTGATTTCAGTTTTGTTTTATCCGAATTGAAAATGTTCTGAATATGACAGATAGTGTCCCCAAAAACTATTGCTGTCGAGAATAATTGAGGTACTTAGTAAAAGTTACAGAAAAATTGTAGATTCAAAATTGTTAAAGGAGCTAAATTCATAAACTCAGCGACTCAGCGGGGTTAAGTATGCCCACGGGCACAGATTAGAGAAGTACAGTACCTATTTTTTTAATGTCTCTCGGCAAACTTCGTGTTTGGTCAGTCGTCGGATTTCTATCAGTTGCCCTTTACACTTGGTGCAGACCGGACGCTCATCAACTTGGAAGAATAATAATAATGTATATAAATGTAGGAACGGGTCCCGCGGTACTAAGGAGCTACTTCCTTTTAGATATGGCCATTAGCCAACAGGTTCGGCGTTCCCGAAAGGATCTGTCGACATGTTGGATAGATTATAAGAAGGCCTATGACTCGATGCCTCATACATGGCTCATGAGGGTGCTAGAATTGTATAAAATAGATACAACTCTACGAACCTTCCTGATGTCGTGTATGAGGCAATGGAGCACAGTCCTTCGCTATCCAGGATGTCGAAATATCCAGAGGAATAGCGAACCTGTAAGGATCGAGCGAGGTATATTCCAGGGCGATAGTTTGAGTCCGATTTGGTTTTGCCTAGCCTTGAATCCTCTAAGCATGATGCTGGAGAATTCAGGGCTAGGCTATCGGATGAAGAGAGGTGGTCAGGTTATATCTCACCTCCTTTACATGGATGACTTGAAGCTCTTTGCCCCCAGCAACCTTCAGCTGATGGAGCTACTAAAGGTAACTGAAACTTTTAATAGCGCCATCAGGATGGAGTTTGGTGTGGACAAATGTGCGGTCATGCATGTAAAGCGAGGGGAGATTGTGGAATCCGTAGGAATTCAACTTGCGGATTCCATAAACCTGAGATCCCTCTCTCCAAACGAAACCTATGTATCAGTACTACTGACATGAAGCAATCGTTAAAGAAACGCTTCTTTTGACGCCTGAAGAAGGTATTCAACAGCCTTCTTTCGGGAGGAAACAAGGTGCGCGCCTTCAACGGTTGGGTCATGCCGGTACTGATGTACTCTTTCGGCATACTCAAATGGACTCAAACGGAACTTGACGCCCTGGATAGGCGGGTCCGTACACTGCTGACTGCATATCGAATGCATCACCCACGATCGTCAGTCATGAGATTGTATATCCCGCGGAAGTGTGGAGGCCGAGGCTTTTTAAATGCCAAAAACCTCCACAACCGCGAGATATGCAATCTCAGAGAATATTTTCTAAACACCGACGTGGGTATTCATCGAGATGTAGTAGCAGTGGACAAGGGACTCACCCCGCTCTCCTTGGCGAATGAGAACTGGCGCAAGCCTGTAGTGCTTGACACTAACGACCGCAAGGAGGTATGGCAGAGTAAGGAGCTTCACGGACGCTTTTCCCGGGCCCTACATGGGTCCGATGTAGACCAATCAGCGTTCGTGGCCTAGCTGCGATTCGGTGACCTCTTTGGGGAAACCGAAGGTTTCGTCTGTGCAATTATGGACGAAGTTATCATGACGAATAACTACCGGAGATTTATTGTGAAGGATGGCACGGTTGACATCTGTCGGGCATGTCACCGTCCGGGTGAATCGATCCGCCACATTATCTCTGGTTGTTCTCGTCTAGCTAAAGAAGAGTACTTGCATAGGCACAACCTTGTAGCCAGGATTATCCACCAGCAACTTGCTCTGAAATACACTCTTGTGGCGTCGGAGGTGCCGTACTACAGGTATGTGCCCGACCCAGTTCTCGAGAATGGCAATATCACATTGTACTGGGATCGGTCCATCATCACTGACAGGACTATTATCGCTAATAAGCCTGATATAGTAGTGGTGGACCGAATAGAGAGGCGTGCAATGATTGTTGACATAATTGTCCCTCATGACGGGAACCTTGTGAAAGCCGAGAAAGATAAGCAAATCAAGTATCTTGACTTGGCTCGCGAGGTTGTCGACATGTGGGATGTGGATACAGCGATTATTGTACCGATAGTCGTGTCAGCCCATGGCTTAATAGCCACGAGCCTCGACCAACACCTTAGGAGGCTCTCGTTAGGCGGCTGGGTCAAGGGCCTGAATCAGAAAGCAGTACCGCCGGCTCGTATTGTTAGGTGGTTCCTCTCTCTGGAGCCCTGACCGCCGGTAGCTTGGACCCTGTTCCCGATACCGGTGGGCCTCTATTTTTTATATTTTTAAATGTTTTCTTTTTTGTGTGTTTTGTAAAAATTAAAAAATGTAACCAATAAGAAAAAAGTTGAATAAAATACATAATAATAATAATAGAGTTGTTAATACTCTTTTACCATAATGTAATTTATTTTAATAATGGGAGGGAAACTGCTATTTTTACAGCTCTATATATTTCACAGACAGATAATATAAAGTACTTAGTTCTGAATTCAAATTATAATACACGATAATCTAATAATTGATGGAAATGGCAATTAGCATTCGAAAAAGCGATGATTGCGGAGGGACATAAACAAAATAGTTGAACTGTACACAATTTTAAGCTTACTATCCGTAACGGTTGGATTGATCCTTGACGGCTAGTTTCTCGCGAGGCTGCCGAACTAAGACCCCCGCACTCCATTCGCACCCGCGAGCGGTGATAACCATCACAGAATACATTATATACACAACCGACTTGCGGAGCGGTGCCGGGACTGCCCTAAAGTGTAGGCATTCAACGCTGTAAGTACGGTCGAGTGAAGAAGGCCTGCCACGGGTAACAAACTTGGAGGAGTCTGCCGCCTGAATTATCACGGGCCCGAGAGGGGCAACTTGCGTTTACGAATGATCCTTGGCAGTAGAATAGATTACTGCAAGGTTGCCTGGCCGAATGTTGCCGCAACTAGTTTTCTTTTTTTTTAACTCTGGCCTACACTCGGAACTCCTCCTGTATCGTGGGTACTAAGGTTTAAGGGTTGGTTTTGCAGGTAAGCTGACAACCCATAGCTTGCAGCTATCTGAGAACCGGTAATCTTATTTTTTCCTATTTTTAAAAGGAGGAGGTTCTCAATTCGTCGAAATCTTTTTTTTATGTTTGTAAAGACGCCTGGACAAATTGGAAAATTCTTCTTTTGTTTTAAAGGGTATACTTCCCATGGTCATCAGGTCAGGATCTGATGATGGGATCCTGGAGAAATCAAGGGAATCTTCAAATATTATAGCGATTTTGGTATATTCATCAACAATGCAATCATTTTCACTCACAAAGTACCATTTGGTGAAGTGGAACTGATGAAGAAGACCACAGATGGCCACTAGAACTCTTTAATGCTAAATTTGTCACAGGTTTAAAGATATATCGAATAGCTAACCGACTATGTTGAAGCAAATACTTATAAATAAAAGGTACTGACGAAAATGGTCCCATCGAACTGATCTGATGATGAAGGCGGCAGGTAGGCACTGGAACTCCGAAATAAAACAATGTATCTTAGTCGTGTTTGAACTTATTGGCATCGTCATGACATTTACTTTGGATATAAAATAATTTCGTGGTAATTGGAGGTAAATTAAAAAGACTTAAAAAAAACTTTCAATATCATACCGTCTTCTAAATCAAAACACTACAAAGCGATAAATTACTTTCTTTTCTGAAGTCGGTGGCGAAAAACTGAAAACAATAGGAACCAAAAACACCGATTTCGTAAAAGAAAGTTAATTTTCGCTTTTTAGTGTTTAGTTTTGGAAGTCGGTTTGATTTTTAGGGTTCCGTACCCAAAGTGTAAAACCGGGACCCTATTACTAAGACTCCACGATCCGTCGGTCTGTCTGTCACCAGACTGTTTCTCATGAACCGTGACAGCTAGACATTTGAAATTTTCAAAGATGACGTATTTCTGTTGCCACTATAACAACAAATACTAAAAACAGAATAAAATTAATATTTAAGTTTGGCTCCCATACAACAAACGTGTTTTTTTTTGCAGTATTTTGCGATAATTGTACGGAATCCTTCGTGCGAAGTAGTTTGTGATTTGTTATCGCTCATTTCTAGTCAAGCCAGCAGCAGTATAAAATATAAACTTTTCTGTATTGACAGTTTTTACTGATATACTATATATATATATATTCTAGTGTACAATGAAAGCTTCATATTTAAATAATTGTTTAATATAAATCAATCAACGTTTTATAAATAGTAACCTAGTATACAATAATATCATATCAAAAATCACAGACTGGTGAAATAAATGGCAGCTTACTGTAATATCATCAAGAACACATCTGAAAAGAGGGAAAAATGCAATTTTATTATTATTGTCCTATTAAGAGTATGCTGAGCAGTTGCGTATAATACAACGGATCTTTGTGTCTCTGAATTGGCTGCAAGAGCCTGTGCAGTAGTTATTTTTGTTTTAATATTGAAAGTAAAGTTATCATTGTATATTTGTCTCTTTCACTCGCTTACGTTTGTCGCATCATCCTATCTCGCTTACTCTATGCAGCTAAACTATTTCTTGCGCATTATTTGACAGAACCAACTTCAGAGACACAAAGATCCACTGTGAATATTATATATGCGGCCTTTAAGCCAATGAGGCAATTAAAACTTTAGTCCACTTGCGTGAAAAACTTAACTAAGAGTTAGTTGCTAACATGGTGTCAAATTGACAATGACATACTGTCTAACTTTTTAAGAGTTAAGTTTTTCACGCAAGTGGGCCTAAGGTTGAGGCTCATTAGTGCGTTGCGTTACGTTGCGTCGTCGCAGCGTCAACGCTGCGTTGTTTTTAATTTAATTTTTTCTAGTGACGTGCCACATTATGCGTTGCGTCGTCGCATGCGACATTTCAACAGATCGACGGACGAGAGACGAAGAGAGAGGCTGCGGGCGTCTGGTGGATGCGAAACCCACAGGACCGATCAGTGGGGCGACGCTTGGTGGAGGCCTATGTCCAACAGTGGGCGTCTTTTGGCTGAAATGATGAAAGCGCCTGCCTGCGTTCGAACCCACGACTAACGACACGTAAGTTGGGCCGTTACCACTGAGCCACCACTGCAGACTGGTATTATTGAATGCTGACCTCAAGTTCAGGTGACGGCCGGGACTTGCTGTTGGTTCTGTATGCTGAAGAAGTCCGTCACTTTGCTCTGGCACTGGATCTCCTCCTTGTGGACCAGCGGACACGGGAAGAATTTCTGTAATTAATAAAATATTTTTATTTACTAGGTGAATATGGTTAAAGCTCTTGGTTTTATGAGTTTGCGAGATCCCAATGCAAATTCGTCTAAAAAAAATTAAACGCATACACAACTATTCCTAAGAACCCAGATCCGGCACAACTATTTATAGGCCATATAAATATTTGTTGTATGTGGGAATCAAACCCGCGATACGCAACGCAGTAGCCGATCGCTCAACCGCTGCGCCAACCGTGTCGTCGAATAGTCGACTGCTGGACATATGCTTCCCCCACGTGTCTCGCATTCAGAGGATTCCCGCAAGCTTAACCAGGTCATCGGTCCAACTAGTGGGAGGCCTTCCAACGCAACGTCTTCCGGTTTCCCGTCGCCACTCCAGAACTTTTCGGCCTCATCGGCCATCCGTTCTGCAAGCAATGTGTCCTGCCCACAGCCATTTAAGTTTCGCAATTCTTCGGGCTATGTCGGAAACTTTGGTTCTCCTGCGGATATCCTCATTTCTGATGCGAAACTCCGAGCATAGCATACTCCATTGCTCTTTGGGTGACTTTATACTTTCTGATAAGGCCCGTTGTGAGCGCCCACACCTCAGTCCTATAGGTGATCACTGGCAACACACACTGGTCATAGACTTTTGTCTTGAGACACTGCGGTAAATTGGACGAAAAGATACCGCGCAACTGCCCAAACACCGCCCAGCCGAGTCGGATTCGACGATTGACCTCTTTCTTAAAGTTAGAGCTACCCAACTGGACCGTTTGTCACAGGTAGTCACAATCGTCTGCAACTTCGAGTGTAAAGTCTCTCATCTTGATAGGAGTGGGTGTTACATGGACATTCACCATGATATTGGTATTGTCCAATTTATTTTTTTAGAACCCACTCTTTCGGAAAATCTACTGAGGTCATCGAGCATTGTACTGAGGCCTTCTGTGGTCTCAGCCATGACCACTCGTCGGCATACCGAAGGTGAGGGATGTACTCGCCAATTCTGCAATGATGTGCGTGTGTAAACGACGTTAAACTCGCAACATTTTTTGTAGCTAATCACACTAATATTATATAGTCGAACGTTTAGTGTGTTTGTTACTCTTTCACGCAAATACTACTGAACGGATTTGGATTAAATTTGGCATGGAGATAGATTATATTCTGGAATAGCGTACATTACTTTTTATCCCGAGAATATTTTCCCTTGGGATAATTTTAGACATTCACGCGGGTGAAGCCGCTGGCAAAAGCTATCCTTAAAATAGTTTATTCTTGATCGAACAAAGCAATACTAAACATCACCTGCACGGCACGCACTCCGCCGGTGATGTCGACGTAGGGACCACTTGCTTTGGGTTCAAAATCATTTTTTATTTCACATAGGCCTACATGGGCACTTATAAAACATCGACAAAAGGTGCACGGTTCGGGTTGCTCGTTTCCTATGGAGAAGAACCGGAAGGAAACTCCATGGTTACTCTTTTAAAAATGGTTTGGTTTTACAATATTTCCATGTTACAGCATTAGTACCTACTTAAATATGAGGGGACAACGTAGGCCCGACATAAAGTAGTAAGAAACTAAAAAAATAAATAATTAAAGATTATATAAAAAAATTAACAAATGTTAACTAGCATCTAGAAGGTCTACAATGTTCACACATTCACAAAACAATCGGTAAAAGAATCTATAAAAAGGTAAATAAAAAAAGAAGTATAACAAGACTAAATTTAACATGTGGCACAAATGTTGTTATCAGTGCTGTAACTATTCTTAGCAAAGGGCTTTAAAGATGATTGAAAACCATTGTAAAAAGTCTAATTAAAAGAAGGAAAGAAAAGATGAGATTGAGAATAGTTAGAGACATCCACACATTTGTGCCGTTTACGAGTTACCAGGGAAGCTGCATACGCAGAAGGAGCAAAGGCCAAAATTTTTATCTTCAACGTAGTCCTTCATTTTATATGCTTTTTTAATAAGGCCACGTTTGATGTAGTTTTTGAACTTTGCATCGGTCAGTTCTATAACTGACTTTGGCAACTTGTTATAAAAGCGTATACTGTTTATAAGAAAAGACTTGCTAGTTTTCGTTAATCTGAATTTGGGTATTACAATTTCATGCTTACTGCATGTATTTAAATTATGGAAGTCACTTCAAGTTTTGAAAAGCCCTCGATTTTTACGGACATACAAAATACATTCCAAAATATAAAATGAAGCTAGAGTCAGTATATCGATCTATTTAAGTTTTTCTCTGAGGGACTCGCGAGGACCCATTCTATAGATTGTCAAGTCAATTGTTCAAGTACTTCACGAAGCGAATCAGCTCCGAGAAGTGTTCGCTGTAAGGTCACGTTGTTATAGAACACTAAACATTACCTGCACGGCGCGCACTCCGCCGGTGATGTCGACAGTAGGGACCACTTGCTTTGGTTTCAAGTACTTCACGAAGCGAATCAGCTCCGAGAAGTGTTCGCTGTAAGGTCACGTTGTTCTAGAACACTAAACATTACCTGCACGGCGCGCACTCCGCCGGTGATGTCGACAGTAGGGACCACTTGCTTTGGTTTCAAGTACTTCACGAAGCGAATCAGCTCCGAGAAGTGTTCGCTGTAAGGTCACGTTGTTATAGAACACTAAACATTACCTGCACGGCGCGCACTCCGCCGGTGATGTCGACAGTAGGGACCACTTGCTTTGGTTTCGAGTACTTCACGAAGCGAATCAGCTCCGAGAAGTGTTCGCTGTAAGGTCACGTTGTTATAGAACACTAAACATTACCTGCACGGCGCGCACTCCGCCGGTGATGTCGACAGTAGGGACCACTTGCTTTGGTTTCGAGTACTTCACGAAGCGAATCAGCTCCGAGAAGTGTTCGCTGTAAGGTCACGTTGTTCTAGAACACTAAACATTACCTGCACGGCGCGCACTCCGCCGGTGATGTCGACAGTAGGGACCACTTGCTTTGGTTTCAAGTACTTCACGAAGCGAATCAGCTCCGAGAAGTGTTCGCTGTAAGGTCACGTTGTTATAGAACACTAAACATTACCTGCACGGCGCGCACTCCGCCGGTGATGTCGACAGTAGGGACCACTTGCTTTGGTTTCGAGTACTTCACGAAGCGAATCAGCTCCGAGAAGTGTTCGCTGTAAGGTCACGTTGTTATAGAACACTAAACATTACCTGCACGGCGCGCACTCCGCCGGTGATGTCGACAGTAGGGACCACTTGCTTTGGTTTCAAGTACTTCACGAAGCGAATCAGCTCCGAGAAGCTCGAGTGTTCGCTGTAAGGTATGCCTGGAAACAATGGAAATAATCGCATTATTAAGTTAGAATTTAAATATTTGTTAGAACTTATGCATACTATGGAATGGAATATCCTGCCGGAGTCTGTCTTTCCCGATCTAGACATCTTTAATTCCCCTTAAATGTCGAGGAGGGGCCGCTCGTCAGGGCTATTGCCGATAAGCCAACGACGTAGCGGCCAACAAGTAAGTTGCGGTGCCGCTTGGTAACAGGCGGGCCGCGATGTCTTATGGAGCTTCCCAGATCCCATATGATATCGCGGCTGAGGGTTGGAGGCCGCGGCGGGAGAGGAGTGCCGGTATTGCGATGTGCCGGTCTTCCTACCTTCCGCGGCCTGGACCGGGTCGCCACCGTCTGATTGCGGACGCGGTGAGGCCGCAGGGGAGGAGAAGTGTCGGTATAGCGTTGGCCGCTCTCCCAATTCCCTGCAGCCGAAAAATTGTAGGGACATACACGGGGTCGTCTGGCACCCATGTGCTGGTTTGGACCCTAGTGTGGTCACGGCGTACGGTGTGTTCTGGTGCGCCGGTGATGGGTGATGGCGTCCGGTGACGCACAGCCGCAGCAGGTTCGCGGTGAGTGCTAACGCGTGCCCGTGTTCCCGCCATAAGCGGCACAGGAGAACACCGTGGAGTTTTAGTGGGTTGGAGTCCCACATAACTGCGCTATCTCCCCGTGGTAGCGCAGTATGCATGAGCATTTCTTAAAGATAAAAATAAATAAAAAAGGGGTCATTAATTCAAGAGTGAATAGATTAGTTGTAAGAAAGCGTGCTTCACCGTAGAACACATCATTGCTTACCATCAGGTGAGATAGTGGTCAAGTGAGAGCATATTTATAATAATAAAAACAATTTTAAAGTCAAAGTCAAATGTTTTTATATCAACTGGGCCATTAAGCGGCACTTTTGAACGTTAACAATCATTTACAAGTATTAAAAATTGATTCTACCGTGCATTCGGAAAAGTAGCTTGTTATGGAGAAGAACGCACAAGAAACTCCATACTTACTACATAAAAAAAATGTTTTTTTACAATATTTATATAAGTACAAACATTAATAAATTCATGTACGTGAGAACGATGCACAAAGAACTACTATACTTACTACATATAGGTATAAAGTATTATAAGCACTAAATGGTAAATTCCTTCACTTGATAAATAGGAAAATGGTTCTCACATACTTACAAATATTGCAAACATAGGTAAATTACCTAATTCAACAACGATGGAACAGTGTACGAGTCATTTTTTTTAAACAAATAGTGTAGAAAAATAAAGCTTTACTATAATTATGAATATAATACAAATTAACCAGTTTGATATTGTCTACACTATGGAGCAGGACCAGCATGTTTCCAAGCATTTTTATCTTGAATATAATCATCTAATTTGTAATATGCTTGCTTACAAAGTGTGCTTTTAACTATTGTTTTAAATTTTCTTTCATTAAGTTTTAATATCTCACAAGGTATTTTGTTATAGAATTTATCACAGTACCCCATGAAAGATGTGTGTACTTTAGCTAATCTATAAGTTGGTTCATCTAACTTATCTTTATTTCTAGTGTTACAATTGTGTCTATCACTAACTTTACTAAAGTGATTTATATTTTTCCTTACATACATAATATTTTCATAAATGAATTGGCAAGAAACTGTCATAATATTAATCTTTTTAAATAGCTCCCTAAGATATTCTCGGTGACATAACTTATATATGGCTCTGACAGCTCACTTTTGCAATATAAATATTGATTCAATGTCAGTCAGGTCGGGCACCCCACAGTAAAATACCCTATGACATAATGCTGTGAAAGTAACTAAAATAGACCAAACGCGCGGTTTATACATCCGTTAACTGTCTTATCTTTACACGGTTGCTACCGGACGGACCAAAATTTCATAATAATCAATTTGGTTTCACTATTGGAAAATCTACCGTAGACGCGGCCCGTACTGTTAGGAAAATAGTTAATACATATGAACATAAGTATGTAATTGGGATTTTTCTGGATATTTCTGGGGCTATTGATAACGCATGGTGGCCAATGCTATTACTTAAAATGAAAACTCGAGGCTGCTATAGAAATATATACAATTTAGTTTACTCTTACTTTTTAAATGGTTCCGCGAAACTTAAACTCGGCCATCATTCCATGTCGAAGTCTCTCACCATGGGATGTCCTCAGGGTTCGGTTATTGGTCCACCTTTATGGAATTTAGGCTTTGATGATTTCCTCGCGATTCCGCTTCCAAGCGGCTGTTCATTAACCGGTTACGCGGACGACGGTCTTCTGCTCATTCAATCAAGTACTCGAGCTGGACTCGAGAACTTGGCTGACCCTTGCCTACGATTAATATCTCAGTGGGGCGATCGAAACCGCCTGACCTTTGCTCCGCATAAAATTTATCAGCTCATTTTGAAAGGTAATCTTAAATCGTGTCCTACTATTAAATTTAATAACGTTCCGGTAAAAAGGAAGCAGTCCGTGTGCTATCTTGGTCTAGTGTTAGAGAGGAATTTTGCATTTATAGATCATATTAAAATCGTCGGTGAAAAAGCAAAAAAGAACTTCTATGCCTTAACGAGAATATCTAAATCTACGTGGGGTCTGTCTTTTTTGACTTTAAAGACTATTTATGGAGCTGCTTAATTGGATTGTATCTGCTATGGGGCGCCTGTTTGGGCTGATAGGGCCACAATAGGGGCGGTGCGACGTAAATTATTTCAGAGTCAGCGTTTGGCTTTGATATTCTTATGCAAAGAATACAGGACGGTTAGTACTGAGGCCTTACCGGTACTTGCTGGCGTACTTCCGGTCGACCTTGAAGTGCAGCGACGTGCTGCAATGTACTATTCCGCAAAGGAGACCATGGACGCGGACTTTTTAACGCGACAAGAGTGACCGTGACAAAATCTCTAGATTATTTAAACCTTTAACTTTATTTTTTTTGATTATTGACGTCTGGGAGGAACTTTTATCCGAATGGCAATGTAGGTGGGATAATTCCATCAAGGGCCGACACCTCCACCAATTCTTTCCATCCGTTCGCGTGCGTGTGGCTGGCCAGGACGTGGCTGGAGGTGGATCACTGTGTTGCCCAATTTCTCACAGGGCATGATAACTTTAAAAGTAAATTATTTTCTTTCAAGCTTGTTGCCTCGCCATTATGTCAGTGTTCTACATCTGACTGCGAATATTATACAGGGTGTTTGGAAGGGAGCTGTACATACGCCTAGGGTAGAAACTAGGGATAGTCTGCTACCTACCCCCGCCCATTATATTGACCTTGGCCTCAAGGTTTTTTTTTAATTTATTTTTATTTTTTATTTGACTTTTTTGTGATTTTTTGACTAAAACTACCTGTAGCTCAAAATCTATCCATGGGACCGGTCGGCTAATGGTCTTGTTTTAATCGTTAGAGTCTTAGGGTCCTGCAAAAAATTATTTTACACCAGAAAATTGTGGAGAAGAAAAGTTATGGGGCCTGAAGTACCATAGTAAGGTAAAGAAATAATTTTAAGGGCAACTTTCTATGGGGTTTAAAAAAAACTAACAGGGTTGGAGTTCTTCTGATTTTTTTAAAACATCCTCAGTCCATGCCCTTTCTAACGATATGCTAAAAGTGTATTTATCACTTTTAGTTTTAAAGTTATTAATTAATTTCCGCAACTAGGGCACTTTTACCACCACGAGTCGACATTTGTAAGACAAATGTAATTTCCAGAATTTAAACCAGTTTGGCCTACAGTTGGCAAATTTGTTGTCTCACTCTTACACGAGAGCAACATGTAAGAGACAAAACATGTCATGTCATGTCTCTTTCGCTCTTGGGTCGACGGGGCCGGGCAGGTAACTCGTTGGGGTCTTTGTTAGTCAGTCGAGATTTACCCATATTAGCTAACTTACGTACTTGCTGTTACTACGCTCCACTGTTTTCGTTAATTTTGTTGAGTTTGTTATTACTTCGTTTTTGTTAAGTTTTGTTATTTGTTACCTTGTTGTTGGCAAAATGGCTGGATTTACCAGTGAAGAGTACACCGACATGCTGGTGGTGTATGGAATGGCTGATTGCAATGGGCGCGAGGCACGGAGGATTTATCAAGAACGGTATCCTAACCGGCGAGTGCCTAACCACCAAACGTTTGGCTCAACTTATCGGCGTCTGCGAGAAACCGGAAATTTAAATTTCCGGGAACCAGCCGTGAACAGATTTCAACCAAATTTGGCTGCGGAAGAACGCATATTGGCTGAATTTGAGGAAGATCCGACCAGAAGCGTAAGAACCGTAGCCCGGACGCTTGGTTTAAGCGTGTGGAAAGTCTGGTCGGTTCTTCGCGAAAATGGACGTCATCCTTTCCACTACACCCCTGTTCAAGGTAATTTTTTACATAAAGTTTTTGTTTTTAGCTCTTATGTAATGAACTAGCATGTGAATTTCATAGGCAATTTTTAAATTAACATGAGCATGTGTGTGAGAGAGAGAGAAATGGAAAGACAGAGATAGCAATCAATGTTACATAGCTACTAATTCATAAGGAAACCGCTAACGTTGATATTTTTATTGTTTTAGGCTTAGAGGATAACGACTATGCAAGAAGGGTGGAGTTTTGCCGCCACTTGCTCCATACGGACGTGGAAGATATTATTTTTTTACGGAGTATTCTCTGGACTGACGAGTCCAAGTTTGACAAGGAAGGAATTGTAAATTACCACAATCTCCATCACTGGGCACCCAGAGATCAAAACCCGAGAGTCAAGAGGCACAGAGGTTTTCAACGAAGGTTCTCCGTGAACGTATGGGCAGGCGTCATCGGTAATCGGTTGATAGGGCCGCACTTTTTGCCAGACAACCTAAACGGGCAAAACTACTTAGATTTCCTCGAAAACGATTTGCCTGATTTAGCGGAAGAAGTGTTTGACGAAGATCGGCCCATAGTCTTCCAGCACGACGGCTGTCCTGCTCATTGGAGCCTAGCAGTGAGGGAGCTTCTGGACAACTGCTTTCCTAATTCTTGGATTGGTCGGGGTGGGCCAATTCCCTGGCCCCCAAGGTCGCCTGACCTATACTTTATTGTACACCACTTAAATGATTACAGAACAAAACATTTATAAAGATAAGTGTACTATGGGCGGTCTTATCGCACAGGGCAATCTCTTACAGACAACCAGACAACTTGAATATTACAATCTGCACATCATATCTTATGGGAGTGTATTCTATGGCAGAATGAACGCAATACTATGTTGAATATTGTACAGGCTGTATCAGGAGCTGTTTACTATACGGACCTTGTGGAAACTAGAACAAATTTCCATGCGTTCAAGTGTTTTTTTACAGCTCACAATGTTAGGACCCATTAATATTAATGCTAATTTTTATCCGTGGTGCTTGGCAACTGGGCTTATACCAGTTGTGAACGACCCTTTGGGCCTATTGGTCTTGTTTGTTCTGTCTCCTGCTTGATATGGAGGGATGTGGACATTTGTTGTTTTTTTTTCTTTATCCTCCATTATTCTTTTCTGATTAATTTCGTTGCGGGATCCAAGACAGTTAAATTCATTCTCCGGGACTTCGTCAAGCTTTTTTGCCTCGGCGCTTTTCTGGTGGTCGCCACTGTTGATTCTGGCTTTCAGGAGTTGCAGTGGTTTGGGAATAGTGCGGTGGGATTGTCCCAAAAAAAAAAAACCGGCCAAGTGCGAGTCGGCCTCGCCTTCGTGCGCGAGGCCGACTCGCACTTGGCCGGTTTTTTTTTTTGGCCGGGTTCCGTACCATTATCGTAAAAAACGGCAAAAAAAAACACGTTTATTGTATGGGGCTCCCATACAACAAACGTGTTTTTTTTTGCCCCTTAAATATTTATTTTATTCTGATTTTAGTATTTGCTGTTATAGCGGCAATAGAAATACATCATCTGAGAAAATTCCACTTGTCTAGCTATCACGGTTCATGAGATACAGCCTGGTGACAGACAGACAGACAGACGGACCGCGGAGTCTTAGTAATAGGGTCCCGTTTTTACCATTTGGGTACGGAACCCTAAAAAACTGTCTTATCTTTCTAACAGCATAAGCGGCTGATCTCAGCCGACCCGCAAGCGATGTTATGTGAGGCCCCCATTGTAATTTGTCATCCAGAGTGATTCCTTGGAAAACTGTTTGATTTACATATTCCAGCTTTTCTCCATTCAATATTATGTCGCATTCGCTACTTCTGACATTCGGCAATGTGAATCATAATACATTTAGTTTTTTTTTTCATTTAGTACCACATTGTTTGCCGTGAACCAAGTTTGGACCTGATGAATAGACTTATTCACATCATGCAGATTTTGTGACTGCCGATCTATTTTAAATATCAAAGATGTGTCATCAGCAAATAACACCATCTTCGGTTGATTTTGTAATAATTGGGGCAAATCGTTTATGTAAACCAAAAAGAGGTATGGACCCAATATAGAGCCTTGAGGAACGCCCATTGACATTTCAGACCCTAGAGAGTTTACGCTGTTTACCTGAACTTTAAGTTGTCTGGCTTTCAAATATGATCTAAGTAACTCAAGGGCCGTATTTCTAATGCCATAGTGCTCGAGTTTCAACAATAGTGTCTCATGGTTAACGCAATCGAACGCTTTCGAGACGTCGCAAAAGATTCCAATGGCGTCTTGTGCTTCTTCCCAGGCGTTAAAGATGTTCTTTATTAGGGTGACGCCAGCGTCAGTTGTGCAACGCCCTTTGGTGAAACCGTACTGTTGATCATGAAAGATGGAATGTTTGTTAAAATGACGCAACAATTGGTTGAGCATTAACTTTTCGAAGACTTTACTGAGAACCGGCAGAATTGACACCGGCCTATAATTATTGGCTTCTTTGCTATCCCCGGATCATCTTTCCTTTGTACATACAGTACAAATATTTTCTTCATGACGACTTACGAAACACGAAGTTTGCAGAGGGGCTCTGCAAACTTCGTGTTTCGTCAGTCGTCAGATTTCTATCAGTTGCCCTTTGCACTTGGTGCAGACCGGACGCTCTCAATCAACTTGGAAGTATATAGAGTTGTTAATACTATTTTAACTTAAAGTAATTTATTTTAAAAATGTTAGGAAAGCTACTTAAGGAAAATAGTTTTACAGCTCTATAAAGATCACACGGAAATCAAAACAAAACAACAATAAAGTACTTAGTTCTGAATTAAAATTATTATACACGATAACTCTAATAAATGATGGACATGAAAATTAGCACTCGTTATATCCGGCAATGCGATGATTGCTGAAGGACATTAAGAAAATAGTTGTACTGTATTTATGTCCTATTGTATCTATTTGTATGTTTTGTGTGCAATAAAGAATAATAATTAAAAGTTACCGTGAATGGTGACCAAGTCTCGTTCAACGCTAGAAGATTTCCCGTTCTCCCAGCCGCTGGGTTTGAACGCGACGATCTCGGCGAATGCACCTTTCAAACTGTCCAGGTAGCAGCGGAGTTTCTGACGGACAAAAGGTTTTTATTTAGATTAACCTTTAGTATAGTATGGGCTGTATAGTTGTGTAGTATAGGCTGCACAGTAATGTAGTATGGGCTGCAGAATAGTGTAGTATGGGCTGTATCGTTGTGTAGGATAGGCTGCACAGTAGTGTAGTATGGACTGTATAGTTGTGTAGTTATAGGCTGCACAGTAGTGTGGTATTGGCTGCAAAGTAGTGCTGTATGGGCTGTATAGTTGTGTAGTATGGGCTGCACAGTAGTGTGGTATGGGCTGCACAGTAGTGTTGTATGTGCTGTATAGTTGTGTAGTAAAGGCTACACAGTAGTGTGGTATGGGTTGTATAGTAGTGTAGTATGGGCTGTATAGTTGTGTAGTTATAGGCTGCACAGTAGTGTGGTATGGGCTGCAAGGTAGTGCTGTATGGGCTGTATAGTTGTGTAGTATAGGCTGCACAATAGTGTGGTTGGGGCTGCAAAGTAGTGTTGTATGTGCTGTATAGTTGTGTAGTATAGGCTGCACAGTAGTGTGGTATGGGCTGCACAGTAGTGTGGTATGGGCTGCACAGTAGTGTAGTAGGGGAAGTATAGTGTTGTAGTAAAGGCTACACTGTAGTGTGGTATGGGCTGTATAGTAGTGTAGTATGGGCTGTATAGTTGTGTAGTATAGGCTGCACAGTAGTGTGGTATGGGCTGCACAGTAGTGTAGTAGGGGAAGTATAGTGTTGTAGTAAAGGCTGCACAGTAGTGTGGTATGGGCTGTATAGTAGTATAGCATAGGCTGTATAGTTGTGTAGTATAGGCTGCACAGTAGTGTAGTATGGGCTGTATAGAAGTGTAGGACGGGCTGTATAGTTACCTCGTGCGTCAAATCCCGCATGGGCACAACGTGCAGTTGGCACGAGTGTGGCGGCACGTGCCCGAAGCTGCGCCCCTCTACCGCTTGAAGCACGCGGTCCTTCTCAGGACACGCCCATACCGTGCAGCCCACGCGCCGGGACATGCCCAGGAAGAACTTCTCTTTGCCTGGAGATAATAATTTAGGAATTAATGACCTAAATTCGCTAGCCAAATCGGTAGGAGACTGGTACAAGATAATTATGGTAGTAAATGTCGAAAGACAACGACACTCGTCACCGTAATTTTTATATGTTATTCTAATCCATTTGTAGTTGATAAATAACCGTTTTTTCCATATTCATCAACTATCATCTCAGTATTCACTTTCTATCTAACCATAATATCACTACAATGTATAGATCGTTTTTAAACTTTTGTCCCGGTTACCTTCACATCATATCTCCATACCATGACAACTGATACAGCAATATTGAGCCGTCTCTAGACTGTGTATAAAGTACACACTCACCGATAGTGTAAGTGCCGCACACGATAAGAACTGACGAGAACTTCTGCCCGACCTTCTCGAGTGCCACTTTCTTCCTTCGCAGTATGTATGTATAGTGCCATTTCTAGATTTTGTATAGTGTATGTATAGTACACACTCACCGATAGTGTAAGTACCGCATACGATGAGAACTGATGAGAACTTATTATAGTACACACTCACTGATAGTGTAAGTGCCACACACGATGAGAACTGACGAGAACTTCCTCCCGACCTTCTCGAGTGCCACTTTCTTATGTCGCAGAATCTGTAGTGCAACTCTAGACTGTGTAGTGAATGTATTTGTATAGTACACACTCACCGATAGTGTAAGTGCCGCACACGATGAGAACCGACGAGAACTTCTTCCCGACCTTCTCGAGAGCCACTTTCTTCTGTCGCAGTATGTATAGTGCCATTTCTAGACTTTGCTCTTGAGTCGGGAAGTCATAGCGTGGGTTGCAGTATCTGAAGAAAATCGTTTGAATTGTGTTAATGAATCAATTAAGGAATAAGAATCAGTACATTCTGCACTAATGTGACGATATTATCAGAAAAAGTTATCCTACAAATTATGTCGCAAAAACAAAATTTATTTTATCTGGTAATTCCTTTTATACAGGAGGAGCTAGGTAAAGTTTTTGAGAAAGTATATTCCATATTATTGAAAAATATTTTTGTTTTGTTCCTCCTGAAATTATTATTATGATTTAAACGTAAGAATGAATATGACGGATCTGATCTTTGAGGATCGGGGATCCACCAGAAGCTTTACTAAGTTTCTAAAAAGGCTAAGAATTTAAAAATTTGTTGCTACCCGCGTGGTATCATTATTTTCCTCAATAGCTTTATGAATTATAATTATTAATTGATAGATGCCACGCGGGCGGAAGCAATTTTTTAAATATTTTGCCTTTTCAGCAACTTAGTGAAACTTCTGGTGGATCCCCGATCCTCAAAGATCAAATCCGCTATGTTATTCAGATGTATAAGCTATTAGCGTTTAGAAGTTTTTTCGTGAATACAAAAATCCATTCAAATCAATCATTAATAATATTAATAGTAAGATAGGACAATAGTAGGATTAAACGACTGGATAACAAATAAAACTCACGTGGTATCCAAATAAATGGTGTGTATATCCTTATTCCAGAACACGGGGTAGGACTCCATGATAGGCGAGGCTCTGAAATCCCCCGTGTGCAGCAACGTCTTGCCGTTGGGCAGCGTGAACACCAACATTATGGCGCCGGGACAGCTACAAGTACAATATATTTATCAATGAAGGTTGGGATCTATGATAAGATGTTTTGAAGTCTCCCGCGTAGAAAAACAGCTTAGCGTTGGCCAGGGTGAACTCTAAAATTATGGGGCCCAGACATCTACTTTTTACTTCATTGTCAATCCTCTTCCCATGACCCGACCTTAACCCCAGCACAAGCAAGTAAAAAAATTTAAAAATCAGTTTTCTAGCAAGAATTAAACTACGTACATTCACACCGCTTAGAAGTTTGTGTAGCGCCTAGAGCCTGCTAGAACGACTTACATCTGGTTAGTCGACTCGCGAAGGTGCCAAACGTGAGTGTGCAGATAATTCTATAATGATCTTTTAAGGGCCTTCCACCGCTTTAGTGCCGTAAAACGGTTACCATCTAAAGCATACTGCTTAGTAACGGCTAGGTTAAAAAAATAAAATATTTTGTATTGATTCATGTACATAATTTGTGAAAAATTACTTTTTCGTGTAACTAATAGTATTCCTTTAAAAAAAATAATTAACAACACGATATTTTTTCGCTACTTTTGGATACTCCCCCTAAAACATTTTCACAAAAAAATGTATGGCTAGAACTTCCTCATAACTGAAACAGCATGTGTGAATCAAATAATATTTTGCCTGTGCTGCAAAAGGAGGTTCAATATTGATATTCTGGCTCCGATCGGGCTCACGGCCAGTACTGCGTTAACACTGGGGAGTATATACGCCTTAACTTCACTGCACACCAGGCTCTAACCGCTCCGACCAGCGGGATCGTGAGAGGACCGACCATGTTTGAAGAAAAAGGCGTCGTGGAGGCGACCGCCTCGACGTCTAAAACGCCTAAATCCCGCCGCATGGCAGGCGGGAGTCCGGGGTCACGGGCAGGCGGTCAGATTGGGGATTCTATCCGCCCACCAAGTAACTTCAGAAAAGACGGTGGCACAGCGATCAGGCTCAGGGGGAGATGCTTCTCAGTCTCCCCAAGGATGTGCCCTAAGCCCTTAACAGGTGTTGCACAGAGGGAGTTCCGGGGTGGTATTTTAAGAGGTATCGGGGCTCTTCCTAGTGCTGATCACCGGGGTGGTTTTAGTGAGGTAAAAGTGAGGTAAAGTTCAGGCGCCTTTTGAATGTTGCCACTCCGTCAACAAGAAAAGAAACAAAAGGTCTAAGTGCTAAGCATGCCGCCTGTCAGCGCGTAAGTAACCTTACTGATTCTTGCAAGGATGGTCCCGGTTTCAAAGACATGGGTCCTGGTCTTTACGGTACGGTCCCGGTTTCAAAGGCATGGGCCCCGGTTTCAAAGGAACGGATCCCGGTTGCAAGGGAATGGCTCCCGGTTTCAAGGGCATGGGTGCCAGTCAGGTTAAGGCACTTAGTGTCGTTTACCTTCGATCGTCGATCTTACGACAACACATCGACAATACCGCGCTTGTGTGTCTACAATCTACCAGGCGAGTGTGGAATTTTACTACATAGTTTATAGCATAATTACCCGACTGCCGAAGAAGGGTAATGTGTTTATCAGTCAATGTATGTATGTATGTTTGTTGCTATGTGGCGTTCTAGAGACCAAACGCGTTGGCCGAATTTGATTATTCTTTCGCCTATCAATTCGTCTTAACGCTGCGAGTGTCACTGGCTACATTAAAATTGGACCACTCATGTGGGGTATCCAAATAAAGGGTTTCAAGAGGTGATTTCAAAAATATATAACACTTTTTAAATTTACCTAATTCTAAACAAAAATATCTTAAAAGTTATAAATAAAAAAGTTAATAAAAAAACGAAAACCCGGCTGCTTAAAAAGCGAACTAACAAGACGTACCAAGAAGAAAATCATGCTGTGCCGTCGGAGGATACATCTGGTTTTGGTCAGCCAGTTCGTGAATATGTATCCTCCGACTGCACAGCATGATTTTCTTCTTGTTTACGTCTTTTTAAGCAGTCGGGTTGTTTGTTTAATTTTTAAGATAGTGTACACTTACTGATTCGCCTCGACTGCCGTGACCTCTACATTGTCGATCCGAATGGTCTCGTCTACTTTTATCATATGGATACACTTGGGAGTTACGCCCAGCCGCGATATACACAGATCCGCTGCAAGGTAAAACATTTATGAGTTTTATTTTCACATTTGGAGATTTAAGAGAGAGAGAGATATCTCTCCCTAAACTGATACAGCGGTTATACAAAGACGATTGCTTTTCGAGCAGCATTGGAGTTAGAAACGTAACGGATAATTTGCAAAATCAAATATAAATGTTGTTCAGCTAAATTATAGCGTTCATTTACAAAATCTATTATTAAGGTGATTTGTGTTTCTGTTAGAAAGGAGGTCTTTATACTTCAATGTAAATACTATATGGTTGAGTGAACACATTAGACAGAGTTTAAATCTGACATCTATTATATTGTGTTAATTGTTTTTTCACGTTGTGTCATGATTTTTCTGATGGTATTAAATAAATCTATTTGTTACCAAAATCCAAGTATCAGTGAATACATTCCACATCTTTATTCAAGATAACTGCGTGCAAGTTAGTTGGTGTGAGTTATACAGCTATAGGCTTACACCAACAGTTTCTCAGACGCTCAGAGACCTGGTTATCACTGACACTGTTTCCATGTTTTCAATAGTTACTGATCATATTCTAATTTTCTAGCTTATATAACCAAACCTCAAGCTTTAAATCCCCACATTACTTTACAGTACACAATTACACATTAAACAAACAAATAACAATACAAAGAAAGCTCACCAGTAATTTTCGAACAAAACAACAATTTATTGAAGCCCTTCTTCAAGCCCGAATAATGGTCCGAGTGGAAATGTGTAAGGAAGTAATGTTTCACGTTCGGGATCTCCCCGTATGAAAACGCGTCAACTGCGAAGTGGGTGCCTGCAAAGAAACATTTACAACACGGTCATCATTAAGGGCGAGGCCAAACGAACGTAATTTTAAGAGTTGTGTGTCGCGTAAAATGCGTCGCGGAATTTACGCTGCATTCGGTTTCATACTAAAGTCCTGTTTGTGCCACACGGCGGCGCAAAATGAGTTGTTTGCTGATTCACGCACATAATTTCAACCGAATGCACTCAAAGTGAGTCAGCGCCCCGTACACACGTAGAATATCAACTGAAATTACGTTGGTCCGCCTGGCAGCCTAAACGAATTTTAGTTGAACGTAAATTCCGCGACTCATTTTCACTCGTTAAGGCGCACCCTAACTCGCAAGAATGCGGCTCCACTCCCGCCGACCCGCGCGGCGCCCCGTGTTCGCCTCGTGCGCCAGTGGCAAAAGTCGAACGTCAAAGTGACGTCACAGCACCAGGTGCACAGTTAAGTTGACCGTGTTAGATACAAAATGCTTCTAGACACAAGTGGTCAATGTTTTCAAGATTATATTGGGAACTAGCTTCTGCCAGCGGCTTCGCCTGCATGTATTATACATATAAACCTACCTCTTGAATCACTCTTATTTATCAAAAAAAACCGCATCAAAATCCGTTGCGTAGTTTTAAAGATCTAAGCATACATAGGGACAGACAGCGGAAAGCGAATTTGTTTTATACTATGTAAGGATGTATATGTCATGAAAACATGCAGGATTTCGTAATGTAAGCGATCTTCCTAATGGCATAAATCTTGCACGAATTCTAAAATAATTCAAGTGCAAATCGGTCGAACTGCGTCGCATATTGCGGTCGATTGCACATTCATGTCACAGATAATATAATACTAGCATACAGATGCTTCATCCCTTACAAAGAAACCGTGCCGACGTATCTAGCGGTTTTCGTCTGATTAATCTGATTACTTATATAAGTACTTCGATCGCGTTCGATTCCGTTCCACGGCTATAGATGGTGTTAGCAGCGACTTGATTTGTTTTATAGTATTTTTTTGCACGTTTTTACATTTCATTGTACCACAAGTAAAATTTCAAATTTTAAAAAACCCCCGACACATTTATCTTGCGAAAACATCACGATCTAAACAGTGAAACGCGCATAACTTTTGAACGGGTGGACCGATTTTATTCAAACATAGCTAAGAACACTCTCGATACAATCACCTTTCAAACAAAAAAAACTAAATCGAAATCGGTTCATCCGTTGAGGCGCTATGATGCCACAGACAGACACACAGATACACAGATAAACAGATACACAGACACACAGATACACAGTAACACACCTCAAACTTATAACACCCCTCTTTTTCCGTCGGGGGTTAAAAATGTGTTCTACTACAAATTTAAAAATCGAGTGGCAATCCTCAGAAATTTGAAACCGCGCCATCTATTGGAATCAATTTTAAATGATCCGTTCAAATAATCTTTGAAATGTGAATTAAGAGTCCTAATTCCATAATTTTGTGATTAAGAGAGTTGATTAAGCAAGAACATACAATTTGCATGGTCAATTCTAGAAAATGTTAATTTTACACACAATTCAATAACAAATCAATGCATATCGCGCCATCTAGTGACATTTATTTTAACCAAATTTTCTTTGTTAGCGCTGGGACCCCGTGTCAATGTGAAAGAAATTGCAAATTCGCTTAGTAAACAAGAAAAATTCCAAAATTTTAAAAATTCCTGTCGCATTTTTATTTCATGCTACATAATTTACGCGTATCTGATACATATATACATCTGATACGCTTCGATCTGCAATCTATTGAACACGTAATTATGACACGATATCTTGCGAAAACACCCCGACTCAAACAGTAAAACGCCCATTACTTTTGAACGGCTGAACCGATTTTATTCAAACATAGCTAAGAACACTCTCGACAAAATCACATTTCAAAAAAAAATTGCCTAATAGTTCATCCGTTTAGGCGCTATGATGCCACAGACAGACACACAGCAACACACGTCAAACTTATAACACCCCTCTTTTTCCGTCGGGGGTTATAAACACTTATCGGTGTGATATAATATCAAATCGCGTAGAGCCACCAGAAAGATCGCAAACACTAATTAGGTACGACAAAATTAAACCACAATACAAAAAAGAAAAGTAAGTAAATAGCGTTAAAAGGCAGACTCTCCAGTCATCATTCGTTGCAAATTGCGAGAACACAAACACTGAACACAAGAACTTTCCAAATGTAGCTGTTTAATAAAAAAATCAGGACTACACAGTCGAAGATAATTCTTTATCACAATATTACACAACAACAACTTACAACAGCAAACAGCATGCACAACATACCTGCGACGATCTTATGATGCGGTATAATCTTCGTAGAAACAGATTTCTTGGTGGATACAGACTTGGGGTGCAAACTGAACTGTATCGAGTCTACCGTCTTCCTTGGACTGTGGCTGCTTGGACAGTCTGACTTCCCGCGCGGTGATGAGCATGTAGTCTTAACCTCCGGAGTGCGACATCCTTCCTTCTTCGGGTAGAGACCGCTCGCCGGTCTATTTGAAGACTCATTGTCAATCCTAGGGGTCCCTTTGTGAGACAACTTACGATTTCTATCGCTTTTAATCGCTTCAGTAATACCCGAATTCTTACTCATGACCTCATCACCATTTTCAATTACTGGAGCCTTCACGTCAGACACAGGGTCGGCTAGACTCCTCCCTTCCGAAACTTTTAGGTTTAAAACATTAGTACGTTTTGGGAAAAAACCATCGATAGTTTTTTGCCTCAGGCTGCCATGCACAATTCCATTGTTTACTTTTAAACCTACCACTGAGTTTCTCTTACTATCGTTTTTGAATTTACTCTTGTCCAAAATTTTCCCTTTCACTAATTTATAATTTGGTGGTTGTACGATGACATGGGATATCTTCTCGATGGCACTTGTGTTTAAAATTAGAACTTTGTTTTCTGCTGTCTCTGTGGATGACAGTTTTTTCTTTTTAATTTCCAAGTTGACAGTGACGGCTGATCTCTTTAGTGACCTGGGAGATTCTGGACTAAGGAGTTCGTTCATGTTTTCGTCGAGTTCACTCTCTTCCGTGCTCACTTGAGAACCTTCGAGGATTTCACAATCGACCGACGTGTTGAAATTATTTTGTGAGATTTTGACCCTCTGGATGGCACTCTTTTTAGAACTTATATCTACAATTTGGCAGAAATCGATGCCGAAAGACACCGAGACTGTAGCTCTATCGGTAACATTGTGAATGACGGTAGATTCACTTTTCGAATCTACGTTTTGGTCCAGTTCTGTGTGAGAAGACACAGAAACCAAAGGTGGGCATCTTTTAGGAACTTTGGTTTGAGCTGATACAGCATCAACAACACTAAGAGAGCAGGAATCAAAGCAACTTGCTTCACTCTGAAGATCATCGATAGCTGAGAACCCTAGACTGTCTCTATCAACGTCTGGTTCTATTTTTGGAATGTTTTTTGTAACATTACGCTGAGATATTAAGTTTTGTACATTTTGTGAGTTTTCCTTATTAATTGGGTGAATCTGAAATAAGTTAAGAAATACTTTGCATTTTGTAGATGAACTTGATATTTTGCTGTATCAAGAATTATTTTTGCAAAATTAGTTTATTTAAGCCCACCTGCACGAAAAACATAACTCAAGAGTTAAATGCTAACACGAGGTTAAATTGACAATATTGTATGACTAACTTCTGCCAGCGAAAGTATTTTCTTATCCCAAGGGAAATTATACCGGTATGAAAAGCCTGTATGCTATTCCAGACTATAATTTAACTCTGCTTCATCCAAATCCGTTCAGCGGTTCTGGCGTGATTGAGTAACAAACATACATCCATCAAAACTTTCGTATTTATAATATTAGTAAGACAAACTGTCGATTTAACCTCGTGTAGTGCACGAGGTTAAATCTCTGTCCGAGTTAAGTTTCTCGTGTTTCTAAGTGTGCGTTAGTTCGCTAAATTTTAAAACACTTACCCGTTGTTTTGGCTTCAAAGTCAATCCATTTCTTCTTCTCAATGATAGCGAAGAACGGCTTACAAATGAGTTCTGTGAAGTATTTGAATAAAATTAATTTAAGTACTTAGAAGACTCAAGGCTGATTTCTTAGGCTCAGGCGATACTAACCGGCTTTTATGATCTTATTTTATAACTGAATAAAAGCTCTTGCTAAAAATAAAACCTTGATAGAATAAAAAGGTTAAAATATAATCAATAATTCAGAGCTAGAAGCGACTGGGACCATTCCCTGGTAGGTAGGGTAGGCAGGGTAGGTAGGGTAGGAAAAACACTGTCTTGGTTTCACTATGAAAAAGACGAATTTATACAGGATATATAGCATCCTTTTTCACAGCGGAACAGTACAGCTCCTGATATTTCCATAGGTACATATAGTTCCCACGAAACTTCTTGGCTGCACTGAAGTTGGTTTTTCAATGCGCAAGGCACTGATTGGTGCTGTTTTTGTATGAGATTTATTACTATGCAGCCATTGTAGCAAACTTCAGGGCAGCCAAGAAATTTGGCGAGAACTATATAGTTATACATTATTTTTATTATACATTTATGACTCATGATCTTAGATAGAGGAATTCCTCTTTTAAAAATTGAGATAGTTTTTATAAAATGCAGATTTAGATTGATATCTTTTAACATGATCATCATTATCAGCCTTTTAATGTTCCCACTGCTGGGACACAGCACCTTAATCCACCTCGCGGGCCCAGTGCAATGTCTTCGAATTTTTGGTTCTAGGACATGCCAGATTCCTCATCCACTGCTCTCCCTTTTAACGTGATGACTGATTCTAATGATGTTCTAATACTATTCCAGACTAAAATTATGTTTTCTTTCTACTACTGATTTTACTAAGAATGTGACCAAAAAATCTTTACAGATACACATGCCTGCTTAAGGGCTATTCTTGCTAGGCAATCCGTTTTGTGTTGCTAATCAAGTTTTGTGAAGTTAATTAATAGGATCACTGTCCACATAAAAAAAACAAACACAAATACCATGCAAATGCATCATGAGCCTGAACCTGTTAAGAATCACCTCCACCCTAACTGTGTAACTGTTTTGACAGGACAAAACACATTCCCTTCCATTTTGAAAATTACTCACAGTATTCATTATGTGTTAGAGACTGTCAAGTAGACAGATTTTGGAACATATGATGTAATGAGGGTGCTAATACTACTTACTGAAGACTTTCTACTGAATAATGAAGTAGCGGCACCACCCTGAGCATGCAGGGGTAAAACTTCACAACATTGGGAGCCATCCTATAAGGGGTGGATACAATTAGGCCGATTCCCATCCTGCTACCTATTATAAGTACTAGGTAATACTACAAAAAAATAAAAAATAAAGGTGCTATTAAAAAATTTTGTGTGTGTTTGTCCAGATGTTTGTTGTTCAATCACACCTCAACAGCTGATCAGATTTACATAAAACTTGGCCCAATTCATGTTTATCCCTGTGATAAAAATGAATTGGGTTAGGACATAGGATATTTTAAATTTAACAAGGGTTGCGGATGCGGTTGTCGTCTTCTTCTTCGCCGTAATATAATATATACAAAGCAAGCATAGCTAATAATTCAGACTCCATCACATCAATATTTGAATAGCATCTCTAGAGTATGTGATGAATCGACGTTAGTCGAAATGGGACCTCTTTCGCATAAAATATTATAAGAGTTGAGAGTTCAAGGCCTTTTATCACGTAACCCAAAATGAATGAAGGCAAGTTCAAATATTTATTCTTATTCTAAGTAAATTGCCAAGATTTATTTTTCAGATTTCATTTGGATCTTTTATTCTATTCTTCTAAAACTTTGAAAAAAAATTACGATTATTTACGTAAACATTACCTGCGTTAGAGAGATATCACCATCCCCTTTTCTCACAACCCTTGGGTTCAAAAGAGAAGGAATATAATCGTTAATATTATCACCATTCATCTTCCATTTCAATGTTAAAAAATAGCTCGTAACTGTGTAATTTTATTTTAGTTTGCAAAACACGCTGAAGAAATTGAAATACGTGTTTTTATTTACTGCATAAAAGCGCAACAAACTATTATTTTTGACTTTTTGTATTGTCTTGCTGTCATTGCCTGTCAATCTCTCTGCTGTCAATAATGTCAAAATCAAAACTCATACAAGTGTCAAATAGGGTTGCAAAATTCAAACTATCTATCTTAATCTATATATATAAAAGAAGAAACTGACTGACTGACTGACTGATCGATCAACGCACAGCCTAAACCGCTAGGCCAAGAAAAAAGAAATTTGGCAGAAAGGTTCCTCATGTGGCGTAAGTGAGCACTAAGAAAGGATTTTTGGAAATTCCACCCCCGAGGGGGTAAAAAAAGGGGGTTGAAAGTTTGTATGTAATTTCTACAGTTTGAAGGTTGGACACATGAAATTTTTGATTTACGCTCTTGGTTGATAAAAAGAATTAATGTATTTATTACTTTTTGGATATTTGACCCCTAAGGGGGTAAAAAGGGGGTTGTAAGTTTGTATGAAGTTTTTAAAGTTTGCAAATTGGACACTGAAATTTTACATTACGCTCTTGGTTCATAAAAATAATTAATGTGTTTATTGGTTTTTCTAAATTCCTACACTAAGGGGGTAAAAAGGGGGTTGAAAGTTTGTATGAAATTTCTACAGTTTGTAAGATAGGCACTTGAAATTTTAGAATTACACTCTTGGTTGATAAAAAGAATTAATTCATATATTGATTTTTCGAAATTCGACCCGTAAGGGGGTAAAAAGGGGGGTAGAAAGTTTGTATGAAATTTTTACAGTTTGTAAGTTGGACACGTGAAATTTTGGATTTACGCTTTTGGTTCATAAAAAGAATTATTTATTGGTTTATGGAAATTCGTCCCCTATTGGGGTAAAAAGGGGGTTGAAAGTTTGTATGTAATTTCTACAGTTTGAAAGTTGGTCACGTGAAATTTTAGATTTAATCTCTAGGTAGATAAAAAAATAACCATATATTTATTAGTTTTTGGAAATTCTACCCCTATGGGGATAAAATAGTAGTTGTAACGTTATATGAAATTTCTTCGGTTTGGAAGGTAAAACATCTAAAATTGTAGGTTTTCGATCCTGATTAATAAAAAAAACAATGAGTTTAATTATTTCTGGAAATGCCACCCCTAACGGGGCTAAAAAGGGGGTTGAAAGTTTGTATGTAATTTCTATAGTTTGTATGTTAGAGTTGGAGTTGATAAAAAGAATTCATGTAATTATAAGGTTTTAAAAAATCTACCCCTAAGAGGAATAAAGTAGGGGTTGAAACTTCATATGAAATTTCTTCGGTTTGGAAGTAGTGGTGGGTCGCTGTCGTATTTTTGACGGACGAAACGCAACCGTTTTCCCGACGACGAAAACGGTTGCAGAAAACGGTCTTCGTCGCAACTGGTTTGAAGACGTCTTGGAGAACGAAACTTGGAGGACGGAACGAACGTGTGTACTTGAATCAATTCACTTTCGACTGTATTTTCTTAGTCGTAAAATACAAAACCGCACCAATTTGTTCGAAGACTGGTTTGTGCAACGAAGACGGACTTAAAAACTGTTTCTCCGTCGCAAGATCTATTTTGTGAACGAACGTGGAACGAAAAGGGCCGACGCGACGTCTGCGACGACCGACGTGTCACGTGTATCGTAGTTGAATCAGTTCGCTTTCGAATCTCGACTGTATTTTCTGAGGCGTAAAATAAAAAATCGCACGAAGTTATTCGAAGACAGGTTTGTGCAACGAAGACTGCTTTATCCCAGGACGTAAAACGGTTGCACCGTCGCAGAACATAAAACGGTCTTTAGAAACGGTTCGTCGTCGCAACGCCCACCACTATTTGGAAGGTAGAATATCTAAAATAGTAGGATTACACTCTTGATTAATAAAAAAAGTAATGAGTTTGTTGATTTCCGGAAATTCTACCCCTAATGGAGGTTAAAGGTGGCATTTTGTTGGGCTTATATGTTTGAAACTTGGCATCAATACTATCAGCAAGTATTTTATATTATTTTTATTGATTTTAAAGTAAAGGTTGTCATTACAAGTTTTTCAAAACTACTCCTATAATACGATTTAAGGGATGTTAAAGTTTGTATGGAAAATCTCATTTATGATTTATATGATTTGGATTAATAAACTTGAAACTTGGGACAAATACTAACCTAAGTAAATAATAATGGATATCATTATTATTTTTTCGAAACTACCCCTAAAAGATGATTAGGGGGGTGATAAAGATCTTGGTTTAATAAACTTCAAATTTGACACAAATACTAACCTGTGGGTTGCTATTAGTTATTCGTTTTTCGGAGCTATCCCCAAAATACTATTTAGGGGGTGATCAAGATTTTTGAAGTATTTTATTACACATAGCTTCTTTTAATGATGAAGGTGAGCACTAAGAGGGGAGTTTTGGAAATTTAACCTTTAAAGAGAAATTTATTTGTATAAAAACTTTTTTACAAAAATATATTACTGACCTCCAACAAAAAATACTACAAAGTGAAAAATAAATTTCTTTTTCGAAGTCGGTGTCTTTAGTAGGTACCAATTTTTTTCGTTATGGACACCGACTTAGAAAAAGAAAGTTATTTTTCACTTTGTAGTGTTTTTAGTTGGATGTCGGTAGTATTTTTTTGTAAAATAGATTTTTTATTTTACACTTTTTAGGTAGACCTAATAGGCAATTTGCCTTTAGTAAGGTACTTAATTATTGTTTGTGTATGTTTACCGATATCTCCGTCAAACAACACTGTACAAACGGTCCAATTCGGTAGTTCCAAATCGAGGAAGAGGTCATCTTAGTGCCGTAAGATTATACAAAAAACCGTTGACACACCTAAAACATCTTCTGGGGGTAATTCTGAAAAACTAATGATGGCAATTTATTATTGCCCAAGGAATAAGATTTTTAACCGACTTTCCAAAAAGGAGGAGGTTCTATGTCCTCTAAATCCTAACTTAAACCGTAGATATCTACGATATCTCATTTATTATTGATTTAACTATAGCTTATTTTTGATCGCCTTCACTAACTGCACATAATTTAGTTGAATAAAATACGAAATCATGCGAACGAAGTCGCGGGCGGAGTGCTAGTCATAAATATAGCTACTGAGGAAACGGCGAGGAAGATCAAGGACCAGTTCCGGTGTAGCATGGCGAAAGTCATGGTGCAACATTGTTGAACTCGTTCCGGCATTCTGATGGGCCCGCTGCGAGTATCACGTGCACGGCTGATTTTAAACATCTGGCTAGGAAGCTAACACACTTCGTGATGCTCAAAGAAAGAAAGAACTGAAACAGAAACACTTTCGCTCCGTCACTTCTACGAGCTGACAGTGACCGACTCAGTGCGCTAAAAAAGCGAAAATTTTCGATAAGAAATACATGGCCAAGTTCGGCCCGATGAACAACCGTCCGGCCGAAGAAGTTAACTAGCGCAGGACAGCCGCTAGTGGGCCGAATACCTAGCACTGGGCACGCTTGTGGTAGAATCTGAATCAATTCCTGCTAATGTATCATGCATAAACTGATCCAGCAACGTCCCAGAACACGACAACAAATCAACAGCTTTGAAATCGATCAAGGTGTTTCAAACTGCACCCCAATAACATCCCATTGATGTAGTGTGTGCCCTGACAGTAAAAAAATATTTTTTTTTGTGTCGTCCAAGAGACTGACGATACAATAGTTAAAAGAAAGCCATTGGGCTAATGGCTTTCTTCCCTACTGTACCTGTAACCTTTGATAGGTAATTTATTGGAAATAAACATTATTATTATTATTTCTTTATTCATTTACAATCTTATTTGATACATTTTTAAATATTAAAAAAAAAAAAACATTTAAAAATATTAAAAATAGAGGCCCACCGGTATCGGGAACAGGGTCCAAGCTACCGGTGGTTAGGGCTCCAGAGACAGGAACCTCCTCACAATACGAGCCGTATCAAGGAGTACTGCCTTCTGTATCAGGCCCTTGATCCAACCGCGTAATGACAGCCTCGACAGATGGTCATCGAGGCTATTGGCCATCAGGCCGTTGGCCGTAATGACAATCAGCACAATGATCGCCGATTCCACATTCCACATGTCGACAACCTCGTGTGCTAAGTCGAGATACTTGATTTGTTTCTCTTTCTCAGCTTTCACGAGGTTCTCGTCATGTGGGATGGTGACATCGATTATCATTGTGCGGCGCGCTAATCGGTCTATCACCACTATATCCAGCTTATTGGCAACAATAGTCCTATCAGTGATGATAGACCGATCCCAGTACAACGTGACATGGTCATTTTCGAGAACTGGGTCGGGCACATACTTGTAATACGGTACCTCAGAATCCAATAGATTGTATTTCAAAGCAAGTTGCTGGTGAATAATCCTGGCTACTTGGTTATGTCTGTGTAAGTACTCGCCGTTAGCCAGACGAGAACAACCAGAGATAATATGTCGGATGGATTCACCTGGGCGGTGGCGTTAATTTTGGTACCTATATTCATTCGTTCATCATAATGTAATTTGTAAGTCCACTAGCAAGCTGCGGCCCCGAGTTTGAATCTGTGAATGTCCTACCCTATAGACTGTATCCCCCTGTTATTTATAGTTATGTAGTTTCTTCTATCAGATCGAGTATAATAACAATACTGTTACTAGTGTTACTGTCGCTCCTGCCTACACTGCAAATGCCTCTTCCCGTACAGAGAAGGCACGAGCATTAATTTCAATGTTTGTTCAAATCTCGTTGTCTCAAAGTCGTTTGGCGTTTCAAAGTTTTACTAAGTAACATTACGGTTTCCTCCCTATTTTTTCCTTCACCAACGTCAGCGATATCTAAAATAAACCTAAGAAGTACTTGTGAATCTTCGATCACTATTATGAATTTATATTTAGTGCTCAAACTGGTAGCCTAGTTACTTATACTTGCCTGGATTTAAGCCATTGACCTAAAGTAAGCCAGTACCCTAATTGTGTAAGTTCGAAGAATAGCGTACGGTATGCTTTCCTTGCATTCATTGCTCCGTATGGTCAAAAATCCGTCTATTCGGCAGCGTAAAACACGCAATGAATACTGTTGATTTATCAAAATTAAAGGGAAGGAGTGTGTGTGTCTTTACGTGGTGTCAAAACAGATACGTAAATAGGGTGCTGTGGCCTTAGTGCGAGTTTTTACTCACGCTCACTGGGGATACGTAAACGATCTCTTATGTCAAAATGTATACAAAAAAAGTGGTTTCTCCTTACCGTCACCAGACGGCGCTTATCCAGTTTCAATACAAAATGATGTTTACGTGATCACGAGTGAGCCTGAGTAAAAACTCGCACTAAGGCCTCAGGTCTTAGACACTGGACCAGTCAGACTTACCTACTTACCCGATCGAGCTGGAAAACAATTAAAATAAAAAAATCGCCGAACTATCTTTATTCCATAATAATTTATCTAGTAGTAGACGCTTCGATCGACAATCTATATTGAAAACTTAATTATGACATGATATCTTGTGGAAACAGCCCGATTAAAAACATAAAACACCCAAAACTTTTTAACGGCGAACTGATTTTCATCGAACATAGCTATGAGCACTCTCGATAAAGTCAAACAAAAAAAAAACTAAATCAAAATCGGTTCATCTGTTTAGGAGCTATGATGCCACAGACAGATACAATAATACAATAAACAACCCTCCTTTTCCGTCGGGGGTTAAAAACCAATGACACTTTCCGTTAAGTTAACAAATCGCCATTTCAGGTTTTATTTTATAGGCCAGCTTATGGGGCAGCACTAATATTGTCTATGAAAACAAACACACGTCAGTGCTTGGATTAGTATTACCACATATAAAATATTTTATTTAAAACTTGGTAAATGGTGCAATTTAAAATTATTTGTTTTGAAAAATACTGGAAGCAACAAGCTTGTATATTTTATTTATTGAATTTTCCTCTTTTTCCCTTTATTTAGCAATATATTTGATTGTTGAAACTTGGGTTTTATAGGTAGGGCACTATATCTCACTGTGGAGTTTTTGAAATTGTACCGCACCTGAATATTGGGAGAGAGATTTTCTTTAGTAATGGCAACAATTGTCTAAACTTCAACATTTTGCTTTTCACGGAAGGATATTGTGTGAGAAAAATATTGTTTCTAATAAAATAAATACAAATTGAATGAAATAAAGACTGAGAATTGTAAACCGAACTGTTCTTGATTTACTACGAATGTGAGTATATTTCGAATATTTTTTTTTAATGTTATGTTAGGTTAGATGTTACCTATAATTTCCGCTGACTGTCCCTAAACATTTTTATGATATTTTAAAAGTTACGCTTGATTTCTTAGGGGCTGAAAATGGCTTTTTTATTTTTGATATGCTAGAAAATGCCCTCCATGTATGGAATCAATGTTTCTCGACGTACGATTATGATACGCTCGAACGAACATAAATAATCAATAACATTGTGCCGAGGGTTTATTTTCGCCGTTTCATGCAAATATTTACGTGCAAGTTTACCATTAATATGATTTTAATTAACAACTCAGTGCGTTTTTACCATTAAATCATATTTACCTATAATTTTTTGTTTTATAAAAATATTATTATCATTGTTTGTTTAATTATTGTTGTAGAAATACGGAATATCTTATCATCTCATTAAACATAATCATCTTTTTATTACAAAAAGAATCTGGGACCATTCATATCAAAGTTCAAAGTCAGCTAAGTTTATTCTATGTATTTATTTCCATTACCTACCTATTATAACTTTTACTTTCTTCATTGTTAATTTTGTATTTTTTGGAAACCCCAATAATTCTCGGTGTTTAAATTTACTTTACGTCCATAACTATTAGTAGTTATTCCAATATTTATATTTACTTGAATTTTAATACAGTGTTATATTAATAATTTTTGAGTGATTTATTATATATATTTACAATACAACATGTATTTATTACATCAACAATTTCTCCACAATTCTGCAAGGCAAGAAGACGAGGGATAACATTAAAGTGTAGAAGACACAACAAAATATAATTAAACAAGAATTATAAAATAAATTGAGTATGGCGGGTACAAGGCGTGCACGTAATAACGCCAATTCAGTTGTCATACCCCGTCAGAACTCTGTCTCTGACAATGGAAGGACCCGTCAGAACCTTAGTCCTGAGGCATTAGCGGCTATGAATAAGGAACAACTCCGGGCCGAATGCAGGAAACGGGGCCAGCGGGCTACAGGCAACAAAAATGAGCTGGTATAAAGCTGTTTGCGTTTGTGTCTGTGCTTCATTTTCCTTTTTTTTTGCCGGTCGTAATGTGATGCTTTAATTTTTTAATTTTCGTAGATTGAATAGTGATGTGATCAATGTTTTGCTCTAAAATTCGATTTTTTATAAATGTTATTGCACTAATTTATTTATTTTATAATAGTTGTAAATATATATAATAAAATTAGTAACAGTTTCGATTGTTGCATCATTTATGTTGCTTTGCTGTTTTTTTTTTGCAAGATTTTTATTTTATTGCACATTTATTTCATTGCTAGATTTTATATTTTTCTTTTTAATTATTTGTGTAGGTAGCTATCATTGGTTATTTAACATATCTGTTTAATTAAACCTATGTGTAAACCACCTGTTCCAACAACAATTTTTTCTATTACAAGCAAATAACTTTAAAAAAAATGTGTTACAAAGATACCATAGCTCCACTTCTCAGTTATGGGAAGCACATAAATTAAAAACCTATTGTCTGTCATTGTCAGTAAGGGCGATGACACATGTAAGAAATTGCGCCACGCGCTTCGCGGGCGCCGTAATCCGTAGTTCCGGTATTCGTGTACCTACGATATGTACCTAATACAATGGAACTTATCTCTATGAACTTTATAAAACTATAGTGAACAGGAAAATTTAAATAAATTGTGCTCTAAAAATACTATCATACTGTTATCACTCAGGAAAGTCCTAAGGTAATTATCAGGCGCGATAGTTTTTAAGACAATGACTGAATTAACCGTTTATATTTTAAATCAAACAAGTAAATTTAAATTTAGAATGGAACCATTAAACCTAAAAGGCCTCCCGCAAGTGTCGCCGTACCACCCGCTATAAATGAATTTGATTTAATAAACTAGCTGCCCGCCCCGGCTTCACTTGGAAGTATTAATGAAGATTTTTTGTTTTTCTTAAATACAAATCTTGCCCTGACAATTACTAACACAACAAAAAAATAGAATTTGCTAAATAGGTGCAGCCGTTCTGAAATTATGCACCTACATAAATTCGGAAATTTATTTTTATTTAATAAATTATTGGAAGTAGTTTACAGTCAGCTTACTGCTAAATAGACAACAACAGCTGTCTCTTTGGCTACACTTCTCTCTGGCTCGTAGAACAATCAACGTAGTCGTCAATATTATTAATGTGACGGTGAAAATAATTAATCATCTTAATACAGTGCACTTACGTCATTTTAGTTCCGAGCTCGAAACCACGAAAGATATTTATTGACTACTACTTTATAGATAAACACTTCAGCCTATCGACTGAAATAATTAATTATATTTCAATAATAAAGCCTGTATTTGCATTTTATGTAAACATTTTAGTTATAAAAAAGACCGGGAAAACAAACTATGTAGGTCCCAGCATAAAGAATAAAAGCTTTGAAAACCTGGCCGAAAAAAAAAAGGGAAACTACGTTCCTTAAATAAAGTTATCAAGACTCGAGTACTTTATGGTTTGTCTCTACCTATCATTAAAAAAAGAACTAAACAGAATGAATAAATAATGGCCTGTTTATCGATAGATGATATTGTATCGTATATTCTCAACTCAAATACCACTTAGAATTTATAGCGATCGATTACCAGTACCAAAATAAATCGTTTGATCTTTGTAATGTTGGTATCACGTAAATTTACCCGCGTAAACTCGCGAGTGATAGGTAACAGACTTCCGTCTCTTCTGCCAAGATATTATAATTATTATGTCTGTAGTCTGTACCTACTTTGAACTATTTTTAAAAACAAAACTAAAATAATGACTAAGAATTTAATGTAGGAGACTAGTGGTTCTGCTATCAGCTACAAATAGTTATTAAAAATTTAATTAGCTGGAAATGTTTATTAATATTTAAAGAATTTAATTAAGCGTCAGGGAAGGAATTTTCGCTTTTTTCTTTAGAAACAAATCTTAGCTGATGACCTCGAAAATAATGAAAGCATTTCGTTTAAACCTTTATTCTTCTTTAACATGAAACCAACCATGTAATGGACAACTTTATCAATGGTGTCTCATCCCATACAAAGAAACTATCCCGACGTACTGTACTGATTATACTGATTATTTTTTGTACATTGATCGCGTTCAGTTCCATTCCACGGATATAGATGGTGATCTATCTATCGCCTTGGAACGGAACCGAACGCGATTTACGAAAAAAATATCGGTATAATCAGATGAAAAACGCTAGTTACGTCGGCACGGTTTCTTTGTATGGGATGAGGCATCTGTATGCTAGTATTATATTATCTGTGTCCTTATATTAAGTTCTTCTTGCTACTTTTCCGCAGTTCTCCATCTACATTTAGTCTGGAATCGCGAAACATTGTACCATTGATATAGCCTTTTATAGGACAGCTCATATAAAATTACCTCATAGAAAAATAAAAAAACCGCCCAAGTGCGAGTCGGACTCGTGCACGAAGGTTTCCGTACCATTATCACAATAAACGTACAATACAAAAAAAAAACCCGTTTGCTGTATGGGAGCCCCACTTAATTTATATTTATTTTATTCTGTTTTTAGTATTTGTTGTTATAGCGGCAACAGAAATACATTATCTGTGAAAATTTCAACCGTCTGGCTGTCACGGTTCATGAGATACAGCCTGGTGACAGACGGATCGTGGAGTCTTTGTAATAGGATCCCGTTTTTACCCTTTGGGTATTTTTTTTTTTTTTTATCTATTATAGGCTCGCGCTTGACCACTATCTCACCTGATAGTAAGCGACGATGTGGTCGATGGTGGAGCACGCTTGCCTAGAAGTAACCTATTCACTCTTGACATAAAGACCCCTAGATTGTAGCTATCGGGAAACACAGACTCCGGCAGGGAATTCCACTCCTTAGCTGTACGCATAATAAAAGTATTCCCAAAACGTTTAGTGCGTATTGGTGGGATGTCCACCATATATCGATGACGCATCGCCGTATGTCTGGTAGTCCGATGATGGAACGGGCTGGGTGGAATTAAATCATGCAATTCCATCGCACACTCCCCGAAATGTAACCGATAAAAAACCGACAAGCTGGCAACTCGGCGACGATGTTCAAGGCTCTGGAGCTTTGACTTAACCAGTGCCTCATCGCTGATGAGTCTCTTGGCCCGCTTTTCGATCGACTCCAGTGCATCAAGCTGGTATTTGGCAGATCCGTCCCAGAGATGAGAACAGTACTCCATGCATGATCGAACTTGCGCTTGATACAAGCTGAGCAGCTGTTCTGGCGTGAAATACCTTCTCACCTTTGCAAGGATCCCCTGCTTTTTGGCGGCCAGCTGAGCCTTTGCCTCAATGTATGGCCCAAAATTGAGAGTCGATGTCAACGTAACGCCAAGAAGCTCAAGATGGTCAGCTATTGGCACGGTCACATCTCGGAAAGTTGGAGCCGGGTGAAATTTACTCTTTTTTGCGGAAAAAAGACACGCCTGGGTTTTAGCAGCATTAAACCTGACCAGATTGGCATCGCCCCATTCGGAGACTGCCTGCAAGGACAGGTTTAAGCGCTCCACCATGGCATCCCGGAGAGACTGGATCTGAGGCCCGGTAGCACGAGCGTTGGACAAGTATCTCTCAGTAACGGTGCTGTCGTCTGCATACCCAAAGGTTTTAGCAGATCGTTAATATGCAGCAAGAATAAAGTTGCCGAGAGTACCGACCCCTGAGGGACCCCGGCATTAATATCCAAGTAGTCCGACGAGCAGCCATCGATAACCACTCGAATGGACCGATCTCTCAGGAAGTCTGCAATCCATTCACACAGACCACCGGGCAAACCGAATGAAGGAAGCTTAGCAATAAGGCTTTCGTGCCAGACCCTATCAAAAGCCTTCGAGATGTCTAGGGAGACGGCAAGCGCTTCCCCGTGCCTCTCGATAGCCTCACTCCAGATGTGAGTGGCATACGCTAGAAGATCCCCAGTAGACCGATTTCGGCGGAAGCCGTATTGGCGATCACTAAGGATATCGTTTGCTTCTAGGTATGCCAGGAGCTGTTTTTAGGGTATGGAACCCTAAAAACAGTCCAATTGAGTCCTCTTTTTTGAAGTTTGTTAAAAAAGGATGATTTTTTGAATGACAACTCACGAGTATAGTAGTCAAAGTGGATCTTTGTATCTTTGAAGTTGGCTGCAGGACCCTGCGTAGTTGCTATTTTTGTGTCAATGTTGAAGTAGAAGAAAGCATTGTATAACTGCCTCTTTCACTCGCATACGTTTGTCGCATCGTCCTATCTGGCTTACTCATGCAGTTTACTCGAGGACAATTTTTTTTCTTGGGCTTGGTTCGCAGAGCCTAACTTCAGAGACACAAAGATCCTGTGACTACTGTATGCCCGCAGTGCCGCAGTGTCCCGCACCAAATAGAAAAGATAACAAAGTCGGACATAGCGAGAATGTCAATGAGGAAATAATTGCCTTGCTGGTATCAACGTATACTGTTTACTAAACAGTCTGGTTATGTCCAAGATAATCGAATTTGTTGCGAGCGTCTGACGCTAAGGAATGACGCGTTGAGGAATTATAAGATTTATCTTGACTTCCTGTTGCGTGTGAACCTGTGAACGATCATGCCAAGCATTTGAAGGAGTTTATAGCATACATTCACGACTGTAAACCATGAAGGGTAGGCAAAGATCTAAGGTTACATAGGCATGTACCTAGACATACTTTGTCAGCTATTTAAGCCCTATGTCAGGAATGGCGAACATCGAAACTTTATATATTTATTGGTCACAAAACCATTAAAAAAAATGTAGCAAAAGTGTCGCCAAGGAATCATAACTTGGTGATTTAATAGACAAAAAACCCGGCCAAGTGCGAGTCGCACTCGCGCACGAAAGGTTCCGTACCATCATCGCAAAACCGGCAAACAAATCAAGTTTGTTGTATGGGAGCCCCACTTAAATATTTATTTTATTTGTTGTTATAGCGGCAACAGAAATACATCACATCTGTGAAAATTTCTACTGTCTAGCTATCATGGTTCATGAGATATAGCCTGGTGATAGACAGACAAACGGACTGTGGTCTTAGTAATAGGGCCCCGTTTTTACCCTTTGGGTACGGTACCCTGAAAACGAATCTCCTTATTAAGAAACCCAAAATTCGTACAACATTCGATAATGTTAACAGTTTTAACCGACTTTCTAAAAAGGAGGAGGTTTTATGTTCGCCTGTATCATACGTCTGTAAGTTCACGGATATCTCCGTATATTGCGGACCAATTTTAAAAGTGTATAATTCCAAATTGGTCCCATTAAAATTTGGTGAAGATCTGATGAAAAACTTCGGAGATATACAACAGAACTCTTCAATAAAATGTAATAGATGCCTTCCCTTTTTTTGTGCTGGTGTAAAAGGAGACATACGTTTTGTTAGTAACCCAGTGTAAGGGCATTCTTCTAATAACAGATTTTTCTTTGATCACTTCATTATTTTCCGTTTCATTATGGATCTCTGTTGCAAACCGAGTAAAACGCAGGTGGTTTGACCTATAATAGACACTATAGACACAAGTGTCAGGGGATTTACAACAAATGTATATTTTGTCGTTACTGACGTGTACAAAGCGACGTAAGTATCTATATTGTTCTCACTAACTGCAGTCGGTACGGGTGTTACGTGACAAATTTTAAAGACAGTAAGGCTGAGTTTGGACTGTATTTGCGTGGTCGGTAAAATCGCGCGTCTTTGAATCGGGCTGAATGCAAACTAGAGACAGACCTTGCTTTTTTTAGGGTTCCGTACCCAAAGGGTAAAAACGGGACCCTATTACTAAGACTCCGCGGTCCGTCTGTCTGTCTGTCACCAGGCTGTATCACATGAACCGTGATAGCTAGACAGTTGAAATTTTCACAGATGATGTATTTCTATTGCCGCTATAACAACAAATACTAAAAATAGAATAAAATAAATATTTAAGTGGCTCCCACACAACAAACGTGATTTTTGCCGTTTTTTTGGGATAATGGTACGGAGCCCTTAGTGCACGAATCCGACTCGCACTTGGCCGGTTCTTTCGTGGCAATTGACTACTCAAAGTTTTAATTTTTATCCGACCAGTATGTGGCTTCAAGCTACTTACCTATATAATAATTATTATGTAAGAGTTATGTTCAGTGTAGAGGTTACTTTCACACCTAAAAACGCTGAGTTCTACTAAGAACCAGTTTTTAGGTGGGTGCTAGGCAACTGGGCTTATCCCAGTTGTAAACGACCCTTTGTGCCTATTGGCCTTGTTTGTTCTGACTCCTGCTTGTTATGGAGGGAAGTGGAAGTTTGTATTTTTCTTACTCCTCCATTATTCTTTTCTGATTAATTTCGTTGCGGGATCCAAGACAGTTAAATTCATTCTCCGGGACTTCGTCGAGCTTCATTGCCTCGGCGCTTTTCTGGTGGTCGGAACTGCTAATGCTGGCTTTCAGGAGTTGCCCAAAAAACTGATGAATAAACGCGTTTTACCGAAATTTGCAACCATTGGTTAGCATATTTGAGTTGAGTTAACTACGGATAATAAAACTGGGCCTAAGAAATTCTGTTCTGGAACAAGTTTTTAACTTTTTGACTGCATAACCACAATGATTCCGATAGAATATTGTAAAAATAAAACTAAGAAATATAATAAAAAATATAATAAATACCGCGAAAAATGCATCTTCTTCTGTCGTGTCGATGTATCTCAAATTTTGTCCAACCATTATATAGCCACCTGGATACCACGTCCATCGACTTTGTTTAAATCGTGCAAGGTGTAGGTGGTCGACTCAAAGTTAAAATCAAACTCGGATCACAAAGAGAAAAATACTTTGTAGAGCTTAAAATATTTATTTTGCTTCTGCCTCATTCAATGCTATTAGATACTGTCTCTTAATTTGCTCCCGCAAAATAATAAGGTCACATGGTAACGCGCGTGTAACCAGAGTGCTTGTGTATACTGAGCCTAAGCTCCAGTTATTCAATTGATGGCTAAATTGAAACGGAAACAAAACATAAAGCAAATTGCTGGACTTGGAGTTACGAAACGTGGAAAGTTTTTTATAATTTATTCAGTTGTCATTTAGAGATGCGTTCAAAGTATAAACAAAACAAAAAACCCGACTGCTTGAAAAGCGAACCAAAACCAGATGTATCCTCCGTCTGCACAGTACGATTTTCTTCTTGTTTACGTCTTTGTAGTTCGCTTTTTAAGCAGTCGGGTAAAAATGTAGAGTCTTTGACCTGTTTGTCAATACCACAGTACATAATTACCTATTTACTTGATGTATAGTGTCAGATAAGTGAGTTAGTATAAGTACATGTGTTTTTTTGCTGACTTAGTAACGCTGCTGTGAGCAATTCGATTTGTTTGATTTCGATTCAGTGTATGTTAGCAAAAACTTATGAAGCATTTAGAGTTGAGTATCAGCACTTTTTTTTAATTAATTATACAAGAGCCCACAGAGACATTAACCTACATGATGCAAGTGATTGTATGTAGGTACTTTAAAAAATTGTCACGATATACGGAAAATAGAAAAATGGCGTCTTTTGGTCGCCATATTGTATGGCCCAATATATTTTTGATTTTGACGTCCTAATAAAAATAATCGTTTCAACACTAGTACCTACTGCCAATGCCAAATGTGGAATAAAATTTTAAATAATAAATGATTCCACTAATGGCACTTGCGAAAAATATCGATAGGTGATGATGGATAGATGTGGAATACCTTATGTGCTCAAAGAGAGAAGCTGCAAAAAGAAACTAGGTATCTCAATAATCTTGCCGTTGCTTGGCTACATTATTAACTATCACGTCCGCCTATCCGTGGCCAGACGATGTCGGCTCAGACAAACGGTTGAAAGAAGAGAAACTGCTTCTTGTCACGCCAAGTTCTATTAAAAAGTCCGTCAAAGATTTAGTTGGCTAGTCTTATATGCTCATCATCATTTTACAGACCACTTTTTTTTTTGTTCTTTTTTCTCGCGCTTGACCACTATCTCACCTGATGATAAGCGATGATGTGGGCATTCCTCATTTCTAGAAAGGGGTTGTCTATTGAGATGACGATTAACACGACGATGAAATCGGGTGTTTCTTGTCAATCTATACAATCACCGTAAAAATTGACAATTTTTTGTCAATCTATACATTCACCGTAAAACTGTCAAATATTTGTCAATCTATACTTCCACCGTAAAACTGTAACATTTTTGGCAATCTATACTTCCATCGTAAAACTGTCAAATTTTTGTCAATCTATACTTCCACCGTAAAACTGAAAAGTTTTTGTCAATCTATACTTCCACCGTAAAACTGTCAAATTTTGGCATTAAAGTAGAGTTTGACCGTTTGAAAAGTTCTTAACTCAAAATACTCTATTCAGAAACCGGCCTTAACAGAGAAATGTGGATGGAAAAATCCATTTTTGCCCATCCCCAAATAAAGATAAGGATAAGAGAATGATACCCTTACATCTTACTTAGGGCACAGATAATATATACTAGCATACAGATGCCTCATCCCAAACAAAGAAACTGTGCCGACGTAGTTCTCGCCAAACTTCTGAGCCGCCCTGAAGTTGGCTTTCCGATGCGCACGGCACGAAAGGGTGCTGTTTTTGTATGAGATTTACTACTGCGCAGCCATTGTAGCCAACGTCAGGGCGGCCAAGAAGTTTGGCGAGAACTATAACTAGCGTTTTTCGTCTGATTAAGATGATTATTTTTATAAGTACATCGATCGCGTTCGGTTCAGTTCCACGGCTATAGATAGTGTCGTTTAGGGTCAGCGCGTCCATTCGCCTTTGGCCATCACGCCATCAAATTTCTCGCACAACCAACCAAACCGATCAAATATCAAACCACGCTAAGAAAAATCTATAAAAATTTAGACAAAGATTTAGTAACACTCCGCAATACAATAAAACTGCATTATCATTGCCCAATGTATTAAATCAATAACAAACAACGATACTACGAATACGGGTCAGTAGACCTGCGCAAACGCACGCGATCATCACGCCACCACCGTTATTTCCGGAAACTAATTAACGCACTTAATTTTAAGTCTAATTTTCAAGGGCATAAGACTCATTATCAATGATATACTTAGTGAAATGTTTCAATGAAAAGTCTTCGTTCTTTGTTTGAATTTAAAGTCAATATTAATGTATGTGTTTGAGGAATTATAATTAGAGGTGTTATGTCGTTGGATTAAAGTTGAATTTTCGTTGGCTGTAATTTTTGGAGGATAGCCATGAGAGCATAAAGACAGTCATACAGAACCGTAGCGGTCAGCTTAATAATTACTTTTTAACCGAATTTACATATTTTTTAGAACAAAGCAAACCATTACCTACTTTCCTTGCAAATGTAAATAACCTCTCATTATAATTAATTAAAATAGTTTTATTTATTAATCAGCACTTATGTTTATCGCTATGTGAATAAATAAAACATAACATTATTTATAACCGAGATTAAATCCATTGTTTCAATTTCAATCAGTCTCCTTGTTGCTGGCAGTCTGGCACAACGACCGCACATCTTCCGACGATAGTAAAAAAGTTACAAGTTCTTAGTTTAAAATATCTGGCGGGAAAAGTTTTACAACATAGTTTTTTCCTTTCTATTTTTTTATGAAATGACACATAGTGTTAAAATAAAATAAATTACGTATATATTTGTATGTGTTCACAATTTAAATAACTTCTGTCCGAGTGTGATTTAATGGAACTGTAAACTCAAACGATAGTGAAATGAGAGAGAGAGTGCTCGACGAAAGTGAAATTCGTTTTGGCGGTGGCGTGATGTCAGACATTTCACTCGCGACTTCGTAATAAACCAGTTATCTTCACTGTTACACAATAAACATTTAAATAACAGACGATTTTTAAACATATTCTTTTTATCGGCCAGCTTCTCGTGTTTATGATAAAAAAAAATCGTTCGTGTTTGCTTTGTTCTAAGTTTGAATTACAATCAAAGGACATCTAATATTATGTGAGTATTTGCACTATTTATGTTAGGATTTGATGTTTAAATATTGTCACATTTGTGTTATCTGTTCTACTGTTAGATAAAAGCCAGTAATGAAAAACGCTTTATCATTATGATTGACTCGAAGGGCGCACTGTTTCCGCGTACACACGCCAATAAAATGCTCGTAAACTCTATGAATGAAAGTATATTTTCTATGCGCGTTATTGTTCAAATTGTTCTATATTTAAATTATATTTCATAGTTCTATTCGCAAAGAGATGAAACTTTTTTAAAAATAAATGTGCTTGTGAGAAACAACAGTCTTATTACAAAAAACTAAATAAACCTGTCCTATCTTTAGAACCATGGTCTAAATTTATCCGTATTAGAAAACTTAAAAATGTTAAAAAAGAACATGACAAATCTTACGAAACAAAGGCTGATCAAAATCTCAACAACTTCTTTCTTCTTTTAAAAATAATGAATCATCCAACATTCCATCCTACGTTGCAATACGTATAGGGGTTTCCTTTTAAAGGTCCACAAGGTTGCATTCAGTTTGTCAGACTTCAGAAACCACAAAGCACGTGATTTTAAACTAGCTTCGTCTCGTGGTTTTCTTCGTATGAAACGATTTTTTTTTTGCCCGATGGAACTTATTTCTGGTTCTGGGATAAAATAGTTGAGGCGTAAATGATTAAATAAACATCTAGACTTTATAATATTACTATTAAGGTTGCCATAGTCGATCATTCTTCCATACAAACTTAGTATGTCGATTACTCCACCGTTTGACGGTGTACGTTCAAAATAAAAAAATGATGTCAATTTGTCTCTAGCCCTGTATGGAAACAAAAAAGTAAAACATATATAATTATTTGAAAGTTATGAGCGTTGAAAGTGCCATATTTCAACACTAATTTTAACGTATCTTTGGGCGCAAATAAATACCATAAGAAGAAGGAAAACAGTCACCATATAGGGATAGATTAGTAGTTCAACAATGGAAATAATTTTATTTTGAACAGATATATTTAGTGGTTTTTTTTTGATATCCATACTCCCAAAGGTCGCGCGCTCGTTTTCGTCCTAAATCTTCATCCATTTCGCAAAAAAAATGCAGATGTCCTATTCGTACGCGAATTAGCTTCTTACTGCTCATCACAGCATCTATCTCTTTCGCACGTGTTGTCGGATGACATAGCATGCATTATAACCCCGCGCACAAAATAGTTCGTGCCGTCGACTAGTGCAACCTTAATATGATACTACGCATTCCCTGACAGCTATAACCTCAACCTTCAATTCAAGAGTGAATACTTGAAAATGCTACTTCTAGGTAAGCGTGCTTCACCGTCGACCACATCATCGCTTACCATCAGGTGAGATAGTGGTCAAGCGCGAGCCGATCTATTAATAAAAATAAAAAAGCTCTTTGTAGATAATGAAAATACACGTTACACACATCTTGCGTGGGATTGCCAATCCCAGGCAGATCGGCTAAAATAAACATCAAATTAAATCATTGTTATCTTACGTTTTCCGCGTCTGATAAAGAGCAGAGATGATCAAACAATTTCTTTGAGCAGGAAAACTTGTCTTTGATGACGATTTGACACGAGGTTGAATGTTGCTAAGGCCATAGACTTCAATGACAGTACTTTATGTCAACTTTACGACCATAGACTGGACATTTGATGCAGATTATAGCATAAATTCACACCTGTAATCCTGAAGAGGTAGTGTTTCATCTTCTAACTTAGATTTTTTGTGGTGTAGAAAAAGACACCGCATACGTATACCCCTAGATTCCTTTTTATCTTAATAATCATCTTCTTCCTAGCCATATATTATCGTTCAAACAATCTATCCATCGTTACTTATTTTATTTTTTTAAATAGGCAAATACTACCATCTCCCGTAAAAGCCTCTAAGTCAAAATGTTCCAAAACAATCCTGCAGTTAAAAAAATGAAAATCGTGTTTGCAACGAATTTTCACTCCAAAAACAGTTTACTGATAACCGAACCATATTGCAGCAGTTTCAGATTAATAGAATCTATTAAACAGTGAAAAGAGATGCTGAGACAGGAACTAAAATCATAAAATTATTGCTTGATTTCATCTCGCACTAAAAATTTGTATACAGTTGTCTTGTTTCTCTTTATGACACCCTTAGCCGAAGTTCGACCTACATTCAAGGACTTACTGTTGCTAAGATCGAATCTAAATCAAAGACTTCTTGTCCGATAAAAAATAATAGTAACCGACAGAACATAACAGCTGAACAGTGAAACTCCCTGCGTCTGTGTTGACCGATAGTCAAAGCCTGGGAGTCTTCAAGTCTAATCTGAATAGGTTTCTTCTAGGCAAGCGTGCTTAGTCGTCTGCTCAATAGTCGACCACATCATAACTTACCATCAGAGAGATAGTGGTCAAACGCAGACATAACAATAACAAAAAAATAGTAGATACTCATCGCACTTAACATAGCGCCACGTATTTGTATGCGTCAGCGCATATTACAAACGTGTTAACATACGTCACTAATTCAATTACCAAGAACTAACCGAGTCGACTTGATTCGTATTCGATATGTTGATTGCGCAAACGCAGCTGATGATGTAAACACAGCTCTATCTTGATTATTATCTATGAACATGCTTGTATTTGAAAATCGAATGGAATGTTCAAAATTGTTCTCTTTTGAAATTGTTATGTTTATGAGCTGTCAGTGTCATCATGTGGAATATTATTATTGACAGTGACAGCTCTTGAACGCGATTTAGATGGGTCATGAATCAAATATCTTGACTGCACCGATCGCGTTCAGTTTGAAACGTTTTGGGGACATATTGTGCGTAGAGCCAAGGAGTGGAATTCCCTGCCGGAGTCTGTGTTTCCCGACAGCTACTAGGGCCTTTAAGTCAAGAGTGATCAGGTTTTTTCTAGGCAAGCGTGCTTCACCGTCGACCACATCATCGCTTGCCATCAGGTGAGATAGTGGTCAAGCGCGAGCCTACAGTGTATAAAAAAATAAAAAATAAAAATTGCCGCAGTCTCCAAATTAATAATAACTTATTTTTAGTTTACCCAAATCTGTTTATCAGTGAATAATAATAAGGTTATACTTAGCACGTAGATAAAGTATTTGTAAAGCAATCACAATATTAGCTTATCGATTTATCAGTACTCAAGGTATGTAGGTACAGTCATGCTTTAAACTATTCTGTCTGGAGTACAGTCACCTACAATCTACATGTTACTTTTATTGACCTATTAGAGTTGTAGTGATAAATCTTGCTTCAGACTTTGAACCCGAGGAAAGATAATTTGGTTCAAAAATAATAAATAATACTATTGAGGCTTTGTTGGTTATTAAAATTATAAGTAGGTTTTGTGTGATATCAGATGTAAGCTATCAAATGTGTTAATCTATGACCGGGTGGGGACCTGGTGACCTGTATTACAGGTGTTGCTACCTACCACGGGCACCAGCCATCCACAACCAAAAAAATTACTAGCTTTTGCTCATTTGTAAATTCTGTTGGTATTTTTTGGCTTGTGGTGAGAAATAAACAATTTTTATTACTTTTTTATTATTATAATTAATTTAGTAGGGTGATTATGATTATCACGGTGTACTTTTGTACGTCATTATCATCATCTCAGCTGAAAACAGTGGGCACTGCTCGACATAGGCCTCTCCTGAGTGTCACCACATTGATCAGTTTCGGATTGTAGTCGCAGCGGATCTTTGTGTCTCTGAAATTGTCTCTGCCAATCATTGCGCAAGAAACAGTTTGTAATCGAGTATACTGCATACAGTAAGCGAGATATGACGATGCGACAAACCTAAGCGAGTGAAAGTGACAGTTATACAATGCTATCTTCACCTTCAAAATTGACACAAAAATAGCTACTGCGCAGGGTCTTGCTGCACACAGACATAAATCTAACTAGATAAAGCAAGTCCCTCCATCTGTATGAAAACCAAGCGTGCCACTTTTTCACAAACAATTCAAAATCAAATTTACTTACCAATGAAATGCCTCCGCCAACTTTTTCTATACATTCTGTACAGCTCAATATGGCACAAAGACATTTTTCTAAATTTCGGTGGATTTCCGGTGCCGATAATGTAAATGAAAAGCTCACATTACGATCATTGATCGTAACTTTACTCCGTATTTTGGCACGCGAAGTGCATACAATCGCGTCATCTCGTTAGATTAATATCTGTGGTCTTGCAGCCAATTCAGAGACAGAAAGATCCGTTGTGAGTATTATACGTCGAATGATATAAACAAAACAACATGCTGTTGATTAAAAACAAACTGCTATAAAATTATTCCGACTTAATTAATATACGAAAGCAAGTGAAAAAATCTGAAAATAAAAACCCAAGTGGTCTTCCTGATGGCTCAACGTGATTCGATGTATATCAAACCGATAACAGATTTTTACTAAACGAAATTGCAAATACGTTTAGATGGACGCAATGCGATGAAATTCGATCGATTTGCACTTGAAAGGAGATGTTCCAGAAATTTATGGAGCTTGGGCTAGCACTATGTACTCTATATGTAAATATCGGTATATAATATAAGTAAACGTTTTTCTTTCTTTGATTTCACTTCGTTTCAATGTAAATTCAAATTAACTTTGTCAAAGAGAGCAACACATTATAAAATTAAACATGGTGGCTCAGATAGGCGAAAAAGGTAATTTTGACAGTGACATTTGATTGACGTGTATCTATATCTGCGATATATCCCCCTTCACATCACGTCAAACGTCATTCAAACACAACTGTCATGGCTGCCCAAAACGTAGGGTTATGTTATTAAAAATCTTTTCAAATGATAATTTTTGTACGCCTGTACACTCATTCTTCAAATTAATTTCTTAGCATATTTATACAATGCTCCATTTTTTTCCTATTTAGCTGTATAGCATACATAAATAATATGTATATAACACAGGTAAATAATAACATAAATATACGTGGTAGCACAAAAACAACAAATATATATAAAAAAAAAAAATATGTGCGATACAGACATCAGGAAGGTCCTTAACTGTTTTCGAAAATACAAAAAAAAATTGCCTTCTTTTGTCAAAAGACTCACTCTTTGTACCGGGAATTAAAAGGAAATGGGGAATTTCTTTGTGAATGTTAGTCAGTTTGAGGAAAGGAGCCAAAATAACGATGTTCCTCGTAATAAGCACGTCACGCACTTGTCATTCTGAAATCTGAAAGAAATAATATTCTGGTGGAGTTAGAAAGGAAATTCCTATTTACTTGGCGCTTGTACTAAAATGGTCTAAGTGGCCAGTCGGTAAGGTTGGTGAAAGTGTCAACATAACGCTATGGTGAGCCATTAGTAGACGTGACCATGTATTTTTTTCTTTTTAGGGTTTCGTACCCAAAGGGTAAAAACGGGACCCTATTACTAAAACGCCGCGGTCCGTCAATCTATCTGTCCGTCTGTCACCTGTTTATATTTTTTTGTTTATATTCAACCTTATTTTAAGGTTGAAATAACATACAATAGTCAAATTTGCAATTACATTTAAATCAAAATAAAATTAGTTCAAAATTACAATTAAAAAAAGTAAAATAAAATCAGAGTAAAATAAAGTCATAATAAATTCCAAACTGCAATTGAATTACAATAAAATTAATTCATAATTACAATTAAATAAAGTAAAATTAAAATGAAATCAGAATACAATTAAAATAAAATAAAATATTTTCATAATTACAATTAAATAAAGTCAATTTCATGGGAACGTACTGCCGAGATAAAAAGTAACCTGTCCTAATCCAGATAATAGTCTTCCCGTTTGCCAAGTTTCGCCCAAATCCGTTCAGCCGTTGAGAGGAGATTAATGAACAAACAGCCAAACATACTTACTTTCACGTTTAAGATGAGTAAAATAGCAATCAACAGTAATCAACATTCACTTACGAGAATTTCCAATTAACCGTTCTAAAGTTTTGGCATCGAATATACGTAGAACAACAAACAATCCCTGCCAGAATCAGTGTTCTCTCTCGTAAATAAACAAAGAGATCCAGCCAGTCAATCAACTCAGTTAATAACTGAGTTTACAGTTCATAGGTGAACGTGAAATATCCCGAAAAGTGATGGTCCAAAATACAAGTCATTGCGTCTTGAGTTCCGGCTCAATCGATAAATAATTGGACAGGCAACAGCCTGGGAAGAAAAATGATATTTCTATTTAGTCCGTCGGTGAGATTATCAAATAATATTGGACCCGATTTTTTGCCTAATCAAAAAAATAAAAAATTACAAAGATAAAGCGCATCAAAGTACAGGAGTTGGGGCTTGTGACGTCACTTTGTCAGTATAAAGTGTAGCGCACCGTAATGTCACACGATATTTCAACGCACGGTATCGTAGTAATTTTTTTTTTACGTGGCAAAAGAAAAAATACGTGTCCAATATTTTTAGGTTATCTGAATGACTAAATAGAAATTTTTTGTCAACTACCCTATTGCCGATAGGTGAATCGTTTATTTTTAACTGACTTCCCAAAAAGGAGGAGGATCTCAATTCGGTTTTTTTTATATATTTGTACGGGTATAAAATTGTCGATTGGTGCATCTTTATCTATTTTTAACCTGTGTTGTCCAACTGAAGAGCAAGTCTCTCTATTCCTCTCGTTTTTGGGTAACTAAATGTGGACCAGTCCTGTAGTGCCCAGCTCGTCTTGCTATCTTCGCCTGGGTCTGCCACAATGACGCCAGACATTGCCGGGACCCACATTGTGTAGATTTAGGGGTCTTTCTGAATGATAGGAAGATTACGCATCTTGCAAGAGCAAAACGATAGCGATATTTGCTCAATAATTGCTCTTACAAAAGTTTTAGAGATCTTGGCGGTTTTTTTAGAAATAAATGCTTTTGACAAGCAGCGAGCGATTCGCAAACGATTGTGTAGGACCTATTGTGTAAACCTACACACACCTACTACCTGTACTAATAATGCGGTAATTCCGACTTTTATGAGTTTTATAACATAAAGCGTTTGATCGCGCGATTATTGCTGATTCTTACGTAATACTAGGCTTATTAAAGCCTGCCGGTCGGCGCATTTTCGTTTCTGTACCTACCGAATCTGTACAGTTGTGCTGTAAGTACGTGTATGCGCTCGGTAAAGAATCTGTAGCGAAACGACTTAGACAGGAAAGTGACGAAGACGAATTTCTTGAAAGATTGTGCATTTGATCATGCAAACTCCCAAACTCGGATCAAACACAATCCGAGCACTATACATAGAACGTAGGCTATACTTCTGTTCCGTACGTGATTGGCAATTGGCATCTGTAGTATTGCAAATTTGCGATAATTGAAATTGGCATTCCTCCCCAATGCATTGGTTTGTCGGAAACTCTGGCGTAGTCAGGACGTGTAGCCAGCAGCGGGCTAGCGGTTTAATTTGTAAGCGACCAAATTGTTACAAAGATTTTTTACTAATGGCCCGCCCTGGCTATATTTTGACTTTTGAACTATGGGAATATAAATTATTACAAGCTGTCGTTTTAAATTGACTTTTTACCGTGTAGGTGTTATACAATTTGTTTTTAGTAATTTATTTTTATTTTCTTAATTTATTTTTGCATCATTTAGCTTTGCATGTTCTCTGCACTAAATCTTATACCTTACCAATCGTTTCTAAATATCCTGATACTTTTTAACATACCTTTTCTATAACAATTATATTGATGTATAGTAAATGTTACTTAAGACGACGACTAACACCAACAACCTCTATTATTCTATGACTTAAAAAAAAGCCTCAGGTGAAAATGTACATAATTAAATTGTCTTTGAGATGGTGTCGATTTCATTAAAATACGCCCAGCGGTTTTGGTGAGATTGTCGTGTTTTTGTCCGTTTAAGACATAACTTTACAAATTAATTACACTATGTTATACGAATAAAACTCAAAATATTCTTAGATCAAATTATTAAGAAAATGGTCTTATGTAACATATATTTTTTCCAAAAAGTTACGACTAGCCGTTTCGACGTGATTGTCATTTTAAAATCAGCTATTCAAGGGAATCGGCGCAATGTGTACCTAATATAGGTGCACCTCTGCCTTACCCTTCGGAGAAAACAGGCGTGATGATATGTTTATGTAGTAAATGTAATGTAGGTAATGTATTTTCCAGCATCGATTACATCTAAACACCACTAAGAAATGTTTGTTTATAATCCTCCGACATCGTTCAATCGAATTCCATTCAAACTTTTTGTGATGTGTTGTGTGATTTAGACGTAAAATATGTGAATGCGTGTGAATAGCTCAATTTAGACTAGAAAACAAAACACTACAAAGCGAAAAATAACTTTCTTTTCCGAAGTCGCTGTCTTTTTTACCAATTGTTTTCCGTTTTTCGACACCGACCTCGGAAAAGAAAGTTATTTTTCGCTTTGTAGCGTTTTGTTTTGGAAGTCGGTTAGATTTTTTGTTAAAAAGTTTTTTATTTTTCTCCTCCTTTTTTGAAGTTGGTTAAAAATAGATTTTAACTATCTTGATTACATACTGAGTGTTTTTTAATTAAACTGTTATATTTGTGGATGGAAGAAATATTAATTAAAAAAGAAACAAACAACTATTCCGTACATTTTGTCGAATTATGCGAACATAAATCTATTCGTCGATTCAAACTTAATGGCGTTTGTGAAGTTCTCTTGTCGCTGCGTAGTAGCCTACACCCATCCTAGCTGTCAAATAAATTTGATCATTTTGTGCTCCGAGCCGTCATTAATTTTGACTCTTTCTTTAATGAACAGCTGTTTTTTTAAAGTCACCTTGTATTTTCTTCTCGAGGTTTCTTTTCTAGATCAGTTTCAGATTCTCTGTACGTTTGATAAATAACATGTTAACTACTAATTATACTATAGACCTATTTAGGACGCGTTGTTTACGCAAGAACCGCGTTATAGTTGACAAGTTCAATTACGTACATGATCGCTTCACTGAGGGGCTTAATGAACTAACTTATAAATAGATTGTCCGACACCAAGGTCTAATGTAGCCTTAAATAAATGTGTATCGACAGTCCTTCATGGTAATAGAAATTGACAATAAATTGTGCTTCAAAACTCGGAGTAATTAAAGTAGACGTGGAAAAGTTCTAGAATGTTGTTTCAACATAAAGGCTCTCGCAGGTACGTACGAAGCGACAATGACACTACGATGATGCTACGATGCGACGACGTGATGCTTATTACCCGCGGAAGGGTAATGTTTTTCGAGCGTATGTATGTATGTAACTATGTTTGTATGTCTGTTTCTATAGCACGCTCTACAGCCCAAACGGCCGTGTGACGTGGGGTACGAAGGAGAAGAGAAGTGGAAGTGCGACAGGGTTTACCCCTCGGGAAAAAGTACCCAAAGCGTTCACGAAGGTATTGAGGAGAATTAGGATTAAGTAGGATAGTATAGAGAAGAAATAGGATATGAGTATCTCGACGACGCCGAAACGGCAGCCAGTTCAATTTAGTCCGAAACGCCGACACGTGATCGTATTGTCACATTTCAGAGCAGTATTATGTCGAAGTTATGTTCCGTCGAACTAGAGATCCGCCGAACAAGTGCATATCGAGGAATGGTTTTGTCGAAGTAGTGTTTTTCGAAGATGTGTGTTGTCGAAGTATAATCTGTCGAACTAATGCTAGTCGAATATATGTTCTGTCGAAGCAATGAGTTGTCAAACTATTGTTTTTCGAAATTGAAACTCTGTCGAAATTCAGAATGACACTCCTCAGAAACTGAACTTTAGTCACAGACTCCGATTAAATCACAATGCAATTCTTATATGCGCGTGCGCATAGTAACCACAGCCATGTAATAAAGCAGTTTCCGTCATTAATTATGTCATGGCATGACGTTGATAACGAATGCTGTGTGGATAACAACTCAATCTGGCTTTAATATGCCAAGAGTTATTATTTAATGCGATCTCGATAGAACTATTCGAAAATGATGAAATACGGATAAAACCCCACTTACTTCAAGGCATTCTTAGGAACCTTCTCAAGAAGGCAACGACCAATCAGAAAATCACGCACCAGGCAGGCATTGACGCAATTAAAATTGCGTCGAATGGCGATATCACCTAAAGGTCGACTGGTAGAAAATGCCTAAGGCATTAAGTCCGCCTCTGTACGTTTGTGTGCATGAAGTATTAAATAAATAATAAATATCGTACAAATATTATTTAAAATTGAAAATCGATTGAATTCCATCGCATTGTGTCCATGTGAACGTATTTCAAAGAAAGAAAAAGTAAACATCGCTTATTGGTGTGATATTTAAAACGAATCGCATCGAGCCACAGACATAAATCTAACTAGATAACGCAAGTCCCTCCATCTGTATGAAAACCAAGCGTGCCACTTTTTCACACACAACTTTAAAACAAATTTACTTACCAATGAAAGAAAACATTTCCAATGCCTCGGCCAACTTTTTCAATACAGTCTTTACAGCTGAATATGGCATAAAAAGACATTTTTCTAGATTTTGTTGGATTTTCGGTGGCGATAATGCTAAATGAAAAGCTCAAATTACCATCATTTATCGTAATTTTCTTCCGTTTTTTGGCACGCGAAATACATATAATCGCGTCATCTAGTTACATTTATATCGAGCCATCAGGAAGGTCGCTTAATCTACTCTTGGTAGTGAGCGATCTGTGGGGACTAATAGATAGACAGACTCGTCCTGAAATAATATCCCTTAATATGCACTACTATACATAAGTTCTGATTTGAGTTGACATCTGTTCGTTTTTCACCTGATAACTTTTTTTTTTTGCTATCGTAGAGAAACCTTCAAAAAGCGCTTGGAATTTTGGGGCAAAGTCCAGGAAGTGTGAGATTTTACCTTACTGGATGGTCGGAAGAGCCTGTCCTCTTAAAATACCACCACGACACTCCCTATGCAAAGCCTATTAGAGCACTTCCCTGTGGACACAGAAAAAGCATCTCCACTGATCTTCGTCTCCAGATATCCATATACTTACACCTACGTGCAAGGAGTGTTCTCGATAGCTTTGACAATGGCTGTAAGAATTTGCGATCTTTGCCTATACAAGTGAAATATTTCTTTTACCGCACCATTAAGACGTCCTAGGGGTTACAAAGCACTGTCCAAGACACTGCTTATTTTTTGCAATCAATTTTCTACACAATTCACTGCGTGTTACGTTTCTTTTTCTATTATGATTTATTCCAAATTGCCATAATTAACTGCCTGTAAAATACAGGATGAAAATGAAATAGTTATTCATTGCGAGAAATGCATATCACACTTGTAATTGTCATTCCTTCAGGGCAACAAGATTCATAATGTTGATTTAGTATTAGAAAAGACACATTAAACAAACGATCCAGTGAACATTGTTGTGTCCGTAAGAAAACTATTTGACAATTGAGTGTTTTATGCACCATAGAGCACTGAAGCGTCTAACGACGGCGGTAGTTACAAAATTCTTAGCGCTAAAAGTGCGTCCATAGACGGATTGTTCGGAGCAGTTAACGCTGACAGCTTCAAGCGGTCGCTGTTGGGCAATCTGCAGTTTTTGGCTGCGACTGCAAAAGCGGTCCGTGATTTGTGAACATCAATTTAGTATTGAAGCTGCGGATTGCCTAGTAGCGACTCCTCGAAGCTGTCGGCTCTGATTGCTCCAAGCAGTCCTCCAAGCCGTCAGTTTCTATATATCATTTGTGTCGTAGTGTGATTATTACTTATGCTGTCACGTCAAGGACTTGTGCCTTACGCTAGTCGAGGTTTAAGCTGTTTCTTGATGGGAACGCCTTACGCTGCGGTATGCGGTGCTGGACACATATATAATCGTATGAAAAACGTCAAGGGTGGTATTTTGTTTCGTCGCCTTAAGCGTCAGCGGTCAGGAGGATTTTGTGTCCGACACCGCATGGCGCAGCGTTGTGCGTTCTGATCAAGAGTCTAAAGCCTTAATAAAATGTCGTCGGTGTATTTGTTAAACGGTGACAATCTTGATTTGTATGGCAATTGTCAACAATGCCGCCTCTAGCAACCGAAGCGTCTCCGTTCTCTGTGATCTATTATTTTCATCCTGTAGAGTATTTTAAATACAATAGTGGTGAATGTACTACCCGTTGGTTTAGTGATCGCAAGCGCTAATGCTGACCATAAAGTCTTTGGTTCTTCGCCAGGGTCGGGCAAAATTTTATTCGGGGAATACAGGCGTAATGATGAGTTATTAATGTATGGTCCTGTTTCAGCTCGCCCGTCTCGGGTACTACAAGCTGGCGGCGGCGGTGCAAGCGGACACCGAACAGCGCCCGCGCAACGGACTCCATCACCCACATCCTAAGGAGATCAGGTAAGCATTCTGTTACTCTATAGTCATCATCCTCCTTCTTCCCGTGTGTCCCGCATCCAGCGAATCCCCACAACCTTCACTAGGTCATCAGTCCCATAGTGGGAGCTTAGCCTTTCAACGCAACGTCTTCCGGTTCGCGGTCGCGGTCATTCGTTCTGCGAGCAATGTGCCCTGACAACTGTTACTTAAGTTTGGCAATTCTTCGGGCTATGTTGGTAACCTTGGTTCTCTTGCGGATGGAAGTCCTTATTTCTGATTATCTATCTACTTCTGAAAGTTCTGAAGACATATCCCTTAGTAAAACTATAGCTGTTATTAGTTTCACCTATCCAAACTAGAATTGATTGGTGGGTAGCACGGCTTGCGGCCCTCTTTCTTTCATAGAGAGGCTCTCCTCTAAGCCGCAGTAAAGGGAAATAGGTTTACTATGTAATGTTGTTTCCGCTACATCTGTGAAATGTTAACGGCAGATTTTGTACCGCATACTTTTTTGTTGTTCGATTATAGAATTTGTACCACTTATTAAGGCAACTAAGCCATTTATTTTCATGTTAGTTTACTATTTTTAGAACTTCGGATTAATAATACCAATAAAAGATTTTAATAAATAAACGTAATAAAATCGAACACTAAACGCAGTTATGTTTTTAGAAGTTGCCTTATGTTAAAAAACACAAATATTAAAATGATACATTATTATTTAGAAATAGAAATAACATTAAATATAATCAAACTCGTCATTATCAAAATGTTAAGCTGGGAACAAATTATCGGACGCGGCTGACGGACGCGACTTACAGCCGCGACTGATATGTGTGCACAGACAAAAACATCCAGCGGGCCAGATCTCTATCGGACGCGATCGCCCAAGGTCACATCCGCGACTTACGTCCGATAGTTTGCACAATGTAATGTACATTCATTACACAGATACTCTATAAGTCGCGGCTGTCAGTCGCGTCCGTCAGCCGCGTCCGATAATTTGTTCCCAGGTTTACAGTCTGCTGCTGGACATAGGTATTCCCTAATGCCCTGAGTATATACGATCCTCATCTTAATCTAACTACTTATTGGTAAGTAAAACACATCTCAGATAGCAACAAACAATTTACTTTACACATGATGTAACGAAACAATATGCAACATTTATCTATAAGATGTAAAAATCTGGATACATTGGTACACTAGTACATAACCTTAAAAAATTAAAACTGGTTATAAATTTTAAGTCCCAAGTTCTAAAAATCTAAGAATTTAAAAAGGGATTAACTATCATATTAACTACCAAATAAAACAAAAAATATCCCAAAACACGAAATTTTATTAGCGGTACTAAATTCCCATACAGCGCTGCCGTTCGCCTTTAACTAACTGCTACTACCTTCAATAATTGTGTTTCCGTAAATAATCAGGCTGTCAAAGACCATAGATCACCATACATCCTACTTCTTCTTGACCTCATAGTTAATCAGATTTGTACTGTGTAATTCGCATCTAGGCGGTTACCAATTGTCTAATCCGTGACTGTCCTAAATTTCGAATTGATTTCATCAAGAAAATGTGCAGAATCCGATGGACTTGAGATAACGGCATTGCCAAAGCAATTTCCTAAAACCTTATATTTGCCAGAAGACCCATAACACTCACACACAAATACACGAAGCACAGTCACACACACCCACACACACTCAGACAGACAGTCACATTTCTCGGCAGGTTCTAGTCTAGCTACTTACAAAAACACCAGTACGTGGACAAATTCATTAGTAATAAGTTCTTATTATGTTTTACGCGCTTCGAAGGCTGACCTCACTTCAGTAGGGGTGTGATCGTATTTATAGCCAACCACTATTCAAAATTAGATGCATTAATAAGTACCCTTCGTTACCCGACTATAATAAATTAGTAGTTTCCAGTACGATAGGCAGGACATTAAAAGTCATCAGAAAATTGGGTTTCAGTCAATATGTTGTATTGTCCTTCTATTTGTTGAAATTGGGTCATCTTTCATAGATACACAAGTTATTTTTATTATCATTGACAGACTCGCGTTTGAACACAATCGTACCTGATTGTAAGCGATGATATGGTTGACGGTGATGCATGCTTACCTAGAAGTAACCTATTCAGTCTTAAAGACCTCCAGGTTGTAGCTATCTGGAAACACGGATTCCGGCAGGGAATTCCTCTCCTTAGCTGTACGGTGTACGCACCAGGGATGTTGCGAATATTAGCATAGGTATTCGCGGAACCTCAGCATCATTTTCAATATTAGATTCTAATGCTGATTGATTATAATGCTGAAGTTCGACTCGTGACATGACTGCAGATAAATCTAAACAAACAAACAAACAAAGACACTACGGTCACAAATATTGTTTAGAAGACCATCATGATCCTACCCTAACCTTAGATTATTTAGAGTTATCCAGTCTTCTTCGAGCATTCAACATCTGAGAGTCCACTTCCATGTACATTCAAACTTTACTTTCAACATCTGAGAGTCCACTTCCATGCGATTCAAACTTTACTTTCAAAATCTGAGAGTCTACTTCCATGCACATTCAAAAACATTTCTTTGACGATCAATCTTCTTTCCTCTTTGACTAATGACAATGATATTTTCCTTAATGCTCTGCTGTAAATATCCTTATTCAAAATGAAGACTTGACTACTTTTCCATGACTAAGCTTCAAAGGACCCCATTAAAAGCGACTACAGTTTCGTTAGAAGATGAAGCAATGGCAGTATTCTTCCCTGCCGATAGATTAGCATATATTACTTGGTCTTACGCATGCTATCTTGGAAGCTGATGGTTCTTGGCGACACTGAACACTAGTAACCTAAACAGATATGTCCATCATATATCGTCCTTACTCCTCACGTTATAAACACGATGGCAATTCAAGGGCAGAGGAAACGTAGCTAAAGCATAAACCAGCTGTTTACTTTCCACTGTTTGTAAACGGTTGAAAGGTATCGAAACATCCCTAGCCGTTAGTTTATTGGACAAGTCATTAATATTGTTTTAGCTTTGTTGTTTGTTTAAATTGTCCGTGGAAGTAAATAGTTCAATAGTATGGAGAATAAATAGGTAGTCTTGTCGCTGTTGGCGGAAATAGACAATATTGGTTGTTGGTATTGGTTGGTTGGTTGGTGTGTGGTGGTACAGTTTATTCAGCAAATAGTTGAAGTCGACGGTACATAAGTCTTCGCAACTTTCTCTCCTGAGGCCTTGGGCAGTGTTATTCTATTAGCTATGGCGAAGGCCGAAATGCCAACATGTGAAGAATTGATCACGTGACGTTTAGATAGCATTTGGCAAGCCCATACGTTTTTGATTTTTTTCAGTCGCTATCGCGTCGGTATCGTTCATGGAATGTCACTTGTCTAAAGCCTCAGGTAACAGTCAGTAAATAAATGGCGCTTTTTCCGATAGCGATCAGTGTGCTACACTTTACACACAAGCACAAGCCCCTACTCCTGAACTTTGATGCTCTTTATCTCTGTCAATTTTTATTTATTTGATAAAGCTTAAAACACGTGTCCGATTTTATTTGATTATCTCACTCACGGACTAACTAGAATTATAATTCTTCTACCTGGCAACATCCCTATTATTTTAATTTTAGAAATACATATATTCGATTGCAACACTTTTTAACACCTCGGGTAAAACAGAGGTGATGTTATGTCACGACGACTGTGTTAGTCTTTAGAATATTGTCACTTTTGGGCTATCATTACCTTATTCGATCGAATGCTTTCGTGGATACGATTAAAACTAAAGTAACTTCTTTATTTTATAGGAATTGTAAATATCCACTGATCTACATCTGTGGCAACATTACCCTATGCTATTGATTACCCAACGTTGAATATTTCATATTCAATAATAGATTGAGTTCACAGTAACCAGTAACCTTTACCCCGTCAATACGGGGTAAAGGTTACTGGTTACTGTGAACTCTTGCAGATACCTCCTATAACTAGAAAATGTCAGTTTAAAACTTCGTCCTTTAGTGCAAGTGGGGTTTAGTATCACCTTTTTCGAGCTTCATAAAGCAAGAGATGAACAAATCAGCCATTCGGATACCATCAGTTAAGTACTCATGGTAGGTATTTGTATTGCTCAATTTATGGGTCAGCTGTAAGAGGTCAGACCGTTGATAGATGCTCCTGGCTACATTGCTCAATGATGCAGCTTTGCTTGTTTAGTTTCTGTCAAAGTTTGTTGAATCACTATCCTATATTAATCACATATTCATTGCACTAGATTTTAATGTTTTATAAATAGCTTCCTGCAGTGTTTCTTTCAGGCAAAGTTCTCCGGGGGGGCGGTTAAGAGATCTGGGGGGGGGGCGGAGTAAATAAAGGAAACAAAGTAATATTTAAAATCAATTCCAATTGTTATTAATATTTTAATGAATAAAAGATGCTTGACCAAAATTGTCAAAGTAACATTGTAAAAAGCCACGAAGAATAATATTCTTTAAAAAAATCTTATTCTCCGTGGCTTTTTTCTTGCGTACACTTAACGATAAGGACACAGCTATAATTTTCATTCTACAAATTTCGAGCAAATTACTATCTACAAACAGCTGTTTAAAGTGGGAGAGCCATATGGGATAGCGTTAGAGTAGAGGAAAAGGGATATTCTCGAAAGTGTGTCGTTTTTCTAGGTGCTATTCTGGTTTCTGATTGGCTACTTTAATATGTCATGCACTACTCAATTCCTGATAGGCTGATTGAGTGCCACATCACGTCAATCAAGGGTTTCCAGCTCTAAAATGATACCAGGTTCAAATAATATGCCAAATTGTAGGGATATTCGGCGCGAATATACGTAAATCTGCTGTAGACGAACGAAAGTTATCGAGCGGCAACCTATTGCTATTGATTAAGTTCTAAAAGCCCCGGGGGGGGGGCAAGGCCCCCCCGTAGTAGTACCTGAAAGAAACACTGGCTTCCTGTATGGTCGGCTGTCCTTATCGGCGCCAAGACGTCCTGTCAAGGGTTGTCGGGTCAGACAGTTTCTCCTTCTTAAGAACCTTTTTTAGGGTTTCGTACCTCGGAAGGAAAAAACGGAACCCTTATAGGATCACTTTGTTGTCCGTCCGTCTGTCTGTCTGTCTGTCAAGCCCCTTTTTCTCAGGAACGCGTGGAGGTATCAAGAGCTGAAATTTATTACAAATACTCAGGTATATATAGATACAGAAATTGTAGCAATACTTCCGTTAAAGTTATGAATCTTAAGATACAGCCGTTTATGCCAAAAATTTTCGACATTCGCAAGGGAATCAAAACACAGGGTACTTCCCGTGTACTCAGAATCTTGAAATTTGGTACGAAGCAACGTCTTATAGCACATATAAAGGAAAAATTACGAAGACTACCCCTTTCCTCATGAACGCGTAGAGGTATTAAATTGAAATTCATATCAAATACTCAGGTCTATAATACCTTTAAGCTGAGGTTTGTACGGAACCCTCGGTGCGCGAGTCCGACTTTTTTATATTCTATTGGCTCGCGCTTGATTACTATCTCACCTGATGGTAAGTGATGATGTGGTCGAAGGTGTAGCACGCTTGCCTACATGTAACCTATTCACTCTTGACTTAACGACCCCGAGATTGTAGCTATCAGGAAACACAGACCCCGGCAGAGAATGTCGCTCCTTAGCTGTACGCATAATGAAAGTATTTCCAAAACGTTTAGTGCGTATGGGTAGCCCACCCATACTCGTCTTAACGTTTTGGAAATACTTCCACCATCTACCGATGGCGCATCGCCGTACGTCTTATACCTTCTTCATACTGTTCCACTATGTCAAAGGAGGTTATCCTAAACGTCTTTGGCCTTCAGGTAGGCTCAGAGCCGTCCTTACGACGTGCTGTTCTGCCACTACTCACGAGTACAGGACGGACGGTTTATGTGATCACACTAATATTATAAAGGCGAAAGTTTGTGAGTGTATGTGTATGTTTGTTACTTCTTCACGCTCAAACGGCTGGACGGATCTGGATGAAATTTGGCACAGAGATAGATTATAGTCAGGAATAGCACATAGGATGCTTCTGCCTGCGGCTTCGCCCGCGTAGCCATCGAAAAATATCCCGAGGGAACATATTCCGAACGTATAAAATAATTGCAATTTGCAGTACATAATTCTCTTGCCTTTAAAAAGTCGTCCTATAAAACTGAAACGCAACTGCCCTGTTTACTAAATAGCTAACTAGTCGATGCTTCGACTGGTTAGCCATTTAGTAAACGGCTAGCTACTTAAAACTAGTTTCAAAATCCAGCCTTCTGATTTCTAATTCCTAACAAGCAGTACTCAGCCTAGTTACCAATTACGCGAGTCATTATAATAATAGTGAAAGTTCTAGTTTTTGAGATTTAGTTGTGAATAGTGAAGTCTTCTAGTGTCCGACCGAAGGCCGATTTCTGACCGAAGCCGATTAATCGGCTATCGCTCAACCTTCATAAACTTGTTTCGCATAAGAAATTTGGCTACACGGTTCGCGTCGCGCAGTGGTTGGGCTATCGGCTGCTGCGCTGCGTGTCGCGTATTTGATGCCCGCACGAAATAAATATTTGTATGGTCTGCTGATAGTTGTTCCGGATCAGGATGTTTATGTCAATGTGTGTAAACGCATCCACTATAAGAGGAAGTTTTTTTAAAAAAAAGCAACAGTAATTATTTGTAATTTATTTTGTTTTGAAGTAGTCTTAATTATTTTCTGGCGATGGCGAAAGGCCAGCAAGGGCAACGAAGTATAACACCTGCCCCCCAACCGTTGCTTTTTCCATCGCGCTCTCGCGGATTTGTAATGCCGGCTGTATACTCTTGCGTGAGAGCCCGACAAACTGTACATTGAGTATTTAAACAAAATACTCCATGATTGAACTTAGTACTGAGAGCAACGTACATCGTCCTCGCGGGCTCTCGCACGAGAGTGTACAGTCGGCACAGTTCGTTCAATTTCGGCACTTGCTAGGAACCTTCGTTAGAAGCTCCGTCCTCGGTCGTCTTCGTCCGAAAATATCGCCTTCGGCTTCGGCTAAAATAGGCCGAAGTTTTAAACCGAAGGTTTGGCCGGACACTAGTGGTTAATGATGGGCCATCTTCATGCTTTCTCTGAATTAGTGTGGACAGCGGCGCGTGACAGGTGTAAAGTGATTGATGAAAGCGTGATCTGTAGATAAATTAGGTAGACGTTGTCGCTAAGAGGAAGTTTGTTGGCTCAATTCTTCCTTCTTTTAACTTTTGGAAGAATTAAAAGTGGTTGGTTAGGTCTTGTGAAAATGTTTACTGCCAAAATATGTTTAAAATCTGGAATAATCTCTCTCCCACATTGTTTTTTTTCCTCTTGAATTTTTGTCTCACCTGGTTGTTGGTATGCAACGATATGGTCGACGATGGAGGAACTTGGCTAGAAGTAACCTTTTCACTCTTGACTTAAAGACCTCCCCAGGTTATAGCTATGAGGAAATTCAATCAGGGAATTCTATTCCTTTCGAATTTGGAAGACTTCGTCTTTAAAAGGTTTCTTTTCGTGATATGAAAATTTACCCATCAAAATAAGGTAACAAAAATTCTTAAAAATATTAAATCAAATTTCAATAAAATCTATATCTAAATATTTTATTTATTAGCCATTTCAAATAAAATATTTAGATTTGAATTGTCCTCAAAAAAAAATAAAGCTTATTGCACATTGCCAAGCGTCAGTACTTAGGTCTCTATGGAGAAGCATGTTGTGCAATAAACTGCACGAACACTCTTTTCCATCAATAATACGTTTTAATTACGTACAGTTGTGGCCATATAATTAGTAACGTCTGATGTTGTAGTTACATTTGGTTAAACAAGTTGTTGTAATCTTTGTATCAACTTACTGATAATAACTTTAAACCGAGTAAATAGACAGCTATTTTAAGGCCGTACCCTGACCAAAAAATCAGCACGAGATTTTAGCATTCCTATTGGCATAGCGGCACTGGTGGCGCATGAATTACAGGATTGAATACGCCCAGATTAGGAATAAAATCTTTATAAAATCGAATATTGGTCTTTTGAAAAAAGTAAAACTTACAAAATGTTCGTTATCAAATTGTCTATCCATTGGTGTTAGTACAAAAAATTATTAATGAACACTTTACGAGGAGATGCATGTCATAGTCCTCGCCAAACTTCTTGGCCGCCCTGAAGTTGGCTGCAATGGCTGCGCAGTAGTAAATCGCATACAAAAACAGCACCGTTTCGTGCCTTGCGCATCGTAAAGCCAACTTCAGGGCGGCCCAGAAGTTTGGCGAGGACTATATCAATCATTATTTCTCATTTTTATAATTTTGTTGGAAGGTGATTAGTGAAACATATACTACACTTAAAAAAAAAAGAAATCTACAATTTTCGAATCAATAATATGTAGTAATTTAATGTATTTTTATTAGTTGATATTTAATTTTAAATAACGAGTAGATAGCTCCTAAAAACTGCACGAAAAACAGCTAGCGCGGCGTTTTGCTCGGGGTAGCGCCTTAATATGCTTGAATACTACATACCTACAATATATGCAAAATAGTTGAACTTCTATAAGTAATTTAACAATGGTCCATTTGAACTACCTATTCGAACCTTCCTAGCTGTGGACAGATAATTAGGAACGGCTAAAATAGCTTCATTTATACAACGTTATAAAAATGTATTTTAAGAAATTAACAATATTTATTAAATAGGATTCACCACTGCATATTTTTATTTTGTAGGATGATCTTTGCTTACAATAACTGCTCTGCAGCGACAAGGCATGGAATCTATTAAGTTTTTAGACGTTTCAACAGAAATAGTGTTACAAAATTTGACAAAGGCATCCTACAGATCGTTCAAATTGCTCGCCCTTTTAGTAACCACACTCTTCTTTTCTTCTCGCCAATGATTATTTGTCGGATTTAGATCTGGGCTGTCTGCAGGTCAATCTAAAATAGTGACTTGTAATCACTAAGAAACTTTGTCACTGACTGAGCAGTGTGTTTAGGGTAATTTTGAAATGACCGGACTACAGGCAACGTTTCCTCAGCGTAAGGAAGCAGTCTCCTCCAATATTTTCCTGTATTGAAATTAGCTTAACATGCCTTCAATCTTTTTACCTGGCCCAACACCATACCCTGAGACACATCCCCAAACTTTCATGTTTCTTGTGGCCGAGGCAACCAAGTTAAAACCCATCCCAACTGATGGCGCCCGTTCACGAACATGACGCATGGATTGGCACCACTCTGTTCAACCATCACGTCTGTATCCCCCGAAAAGATAGGCAGTAATAGTAATAGTAATCTTTATTCACAGAAATTTGTACATTTTTCACAAGTAATGCTTAAACTAATGTTAAAATACACAAAAGTATTAGCATTTGAGGCCGAACTAGGCATAGCCTGTATTTCAGCCTTCAACGCCGATTCCCTTGAGTTGCAATTAATAGTAGGTATTTCGAATATGATGATCCCATGTTTGAATGTACCTAACTAATACAAAGGTAATAATTATATAATAATACAAAAACAATAAATTACGTAATGCAAACTAAGATGTTATCCAATACAAAATAGAAATGGAGGAAGAACCAATTAATAACAGGTAAAACAAAGAAGAACAAAAATACTAATGGTAGGTGTGTAACTAGTCCTCTCTTTGTGTGTGATGGAAGTGAGATGAGTGAGTGTGAGAGGGTGTGTGAGATTGCGGACCGGTTGTTGCTCTTATTACTATCTACGTTATTAATTTACAAAATTATATCATAGAATATAATATGATAGATTTAGCAGTGATAGAGAAGTTAGGCACCAACAGCACACCCACATTTTGCCAGTTATGTTTAAGTCCCATGTAATAGGGGTGAGCTTATTGCTATCAACCGGGCACAAATCCAGACTCCAGGATGCTACTGTCAATTTCCAGGTGAAGAAAACCGATACCACTTAGTCTGACCCGGGAAATATACCCAGGACCTCACGTAATTCGTCGGCAGAAATGATAAATAATCGGTCGACCGAAAGCGGGTTTTCCACTGGAATCATGTTGTGTTGTGTCAAATTGGTGTAACCTTTAGTCCTAAAGGTCAGGTCGAAAGAGACTTCTTTTATGTAACCACCATGGCCGATATGTGAAGTAACCTGAAACTCAACATTTATTATTACGTCGACCCAATCGATCATACTTTATTTTTGGACCTTCTGCAGGTAGAACGGGTTTAAATCCCTGAAAAGGTTGCCATCATTCATAAGATGTAGGTATAAACCAGTATTTTTTTCGGGTTCCGTACACAAAGGGTAAAAACGGGACCCTATTACTAAGACTCCTCGTCCGTCTGTCACCAGGCTGTATCTCATGAACTGTGGTAGCTAGACAGTTGAAATTTTCACAGATGATGTATTTCTGTTGCTACTATAACAACTAATACTAAAAACAGAATAAAATAAATATTTAAGTGGGGCTCCCTTACAACAAACGTGATTTTTTTGCCGTTTTTTGCGATAATGGTACGGAACGCTTCGTACGCGAGTCCGACTCGCACTTGGCCGCTTTTTTTTAAATAAAGAAGCGTTGTTCCGCACTAATAATTATAATAGTACCGTGGGTGCATTTACAAAAAATTACGGCAATGCTTTATTGCTGATACGTAATTCGGATTCGCGATTAAAGAGCAATTATTGTGCAAAAATCGCTATCGTTTTGCTCTTGCAAGATACGTAATGAGCCTGCCGGAACAGTTATCTGTTGGCCATATAAATATTTTTTCGTGCGGGAATCAAACCCGCGACACGCATTTCGGGTAACAATCGCTCAGCTTATCAGCTACTACGCCAACTGTGTCCTCATAATTAATTTAATTCAGTAAAGCTTATGGGCGAACTCAGGGCGGTTAAGCACTACACGTCCGTGTCCGTGACATGAGTTCCGAGTTCAAAATATTCTGAATTATGACGGATAGAGTTCGGATGTAGTGCGTAAGCTTCCCTACAAGAAATACTGCGGCTACTTCGGAACCGAAATTTCACGGACACGGTTCGGATGTAGTGCGAAACCGCTCTTTAGTCTAACAAGCTTCGAACTCGAAATCGAGGCCTTGGTACTGACCTAATCGCGAATGTTTAGGAGTTTTTGTTTTAGTTTAAGATGCAGGGTTCACTAATTGCGTACAGATCTTGTTCATCCAACACCTGTCTAAGTCTCTTCTACCAACCTGTTGTAATTTTTATTTGTAGTTAATTAAATTATAATACTAATTATGTACTTTATTAATAACATTTCGTATTATCTATATTTTAATATATTTTATAAAATAAATTAAAAAAAACCATTTATAAATATAAAAAATAGAGGTCAACCGGTATCGGGAAGAGGAACCTCCGAACAATACGAGCCGTGTCCAGAAGTACTGCTTTCTGAATCAAGCCCTTGATCCAGCCGCCTAACGAGAGCTTCCTAAGGTGTTGGTCGAGGGTCGTGGCTATTAAGCCATTGGCTGATACAACTATCGGTACCATGATCGCTGAGTCCAAATCCCAAATGTCGACAACCTCGCGAGCCAAGTCAAGATACTTGATTTGCCTATATTTCTCGGCTTTCACGAGATTTCCGTCATGCGGGACGGTTATGTCAACAATCATTGCACGCCTCTCGATTCGGTCCACCACCACTATATCAGGCTTATTAGCCATAATAAAAAAAAAACAAAATTGTAATCTGTAAATTTTTGGTAATTTTTTTTCACAAAGGATGATATAGCATTGTTTGTTTGTTTTTGCTCGAATTGTTATTATATATATTTTTAGAAATATTTTTTTAAGCTTATGGATTTTGCCCTATTAAAAAAGTGTTTATTAACTCCCAAACTAAGCATACCAATTAAAATCAAATTAAAACTAAATTGCAGCTTAATTAAGTTTCAAACCTTTTCATGTTTTCTTTACAGCAGGAGTAAAACCATCCCAATGGACAGTGAGAGCCTGGTGCTATGGAGGCGGCCCCTCACCACTCTGGAATACTTCTTCAAAGAACTGATTATATTGATATCTACAGGAGTACAGAGGTAAACAGCAATTCTATTTTTATCATAGTTGAGTTAGTGGAAAGGTGCGTCCACACTGCGAGCATTCGACCGCGAGCTTTCACGTGGTCACATAAAATCAAAAGCCAGGTGACCTAGGGAGCTACGCAGAAGCCTTTTCAATGCCTTCTCGCATCCAAAGGATTCCAGCGAGACGAAGCAGTACGGGTCGATGTGGTGCTGCTTGGGGCGGCCTATGTCTAGCTGTGAACGTTATTCAATTGAAATACTCTGGCACACTAAATAAAGATAATTATTCGATTACGACGTCACTGGAAAGGTTTTGCTCAGAGGCGAACGAATGCTCGGTGTTTGAACTATCCTTTTTCTAATTGTGCGCCAATGCAAGAGTCGAAGTCAAAATACTTTATTTCAACCTTTGAACGTCCAAAAAATAAAAAGTAATAATAATTGATTCTGCCGTCCATTCGGAAAAGTAGCTTGTTATGGAGAAGAACGGAAAAAAATCCATACTTACTCTTTAAAAAAAAGTGTTTTTCAACATTTACATACATACATTAATTCATATACGTGAGGACGATGTACCCAGACTAACACTACTGTACTACATAGGTATAAAGTATTACAAACACTAACAGAGAAATTCATTCATTTGATAAATAGGAACAAGGTTCTCACATAGTTACAAATATTGCAAACATAGGTAAATTACCTAATTCAACAACGACGGAACAGTGTGCGAGGCAATTTCTTAAACAAAAAGTGAAGAAATTTTGTTAATAAAGCATTACTATAATCTATATATATATAAAAGAGAAAGTATGTATACATGTTCCTTAAAGACTCCGAAACGGCTGGACCGATTCCAAAAATTCTTTCACCGTTGGGAAGCTACACTATCCCCCGGTGACATAGGCTACTGTTAAAAAAAATGACTAATTCAACAACAACGGTACAGTATGCATGTCAATTTGTTAAACAAAAAGAGAAGATTTTTTTTAATAAAGCATTACTATAATCTATATATTTAAAAGAGAAAGTATGTATGTATGTTCCTTATAGACTCCGAAACGGCTGGACCGATTGCAAAAATTCTTTCACCGTTGGGAAGCTACACTATCCCCGGGTGACATCGGGTGAAACCGCGAGGCGTCCGCTAGTTATGAATATAATATAAATTAACCAGATTGATTTTGTCTACACTAAAGATTGCCCTATGGAGCAGTCGTACGTCAGAGTGAATTGACAGAGCCAAGGGCACAGTTATTTCGACCAAGTAGCTGGATTTTTTGTTACTTTTGAAGTACTCACAAATGCACCAAGAGAAATCGCGTAGTAATGGTGAAAGGAGTTAATTCGGTTGTGTTTTGTTCCAGGTTATTAGCGTACAAATTGTTGGCGCTATCGATATTTATAGCTATATTAGGCACAGCTGTATCTTACTACGTTAGTGGCCCACACCAGCCTTATGTACAGGTAAATAATTATTTTTATTCAAATCGACCAAGCATGTTGAATGCCTTGAGCAAGCCTGGAGATTATTTCTCATGTTTTGTTTGCATTAGAAGAGGCTTGCAGTGGGACTTATTGACTCCCTATGGTTATTATTAAATATTTTTTCATTTACATTTACATTTAATTGTCTCAATGCTAGTTGGTCTAGCGCTACTGCTGAGTATGAGGTCCTGAGTTCGAGTCCCAGTGCGAGCAAAATTTATTTTTTCTTCTGTTTTTCTTAGTAGCAACACACAGCAAAGGGCAAAGAGTATGAACAATCGACCAATCATATGCCAGAGGAAAGACCCGATGTGGATTTGGTCGATTTTTCATAAAGTTATTATTTTTATCTTGTTATACTGTTATTATATGTTTTCTATTACCTGTTTTCAGTTAGTAATAGGCAGTTTAGCATGGTGGGGCTGGTGGGTGGTACTCGGCGTGTGCAGTTCAGTAGGTCTCGGTACGGGTCTACACACATTCCTGCTCTATCTGGGTCCACACATCGCGAGAGTCACGTTAGCCGCGTATGAGTGTGGAGCGCTCAACTTTCCTGAGCCGCCTTATCCTAATGAGTGAGTAATTTGATCAAACTAGCTTAGCTTTAGTTTGATGTATGTGTAATGTTGTCCTATGTTGAGTATTATATCGCTGTAATATTGACCAAAGTTGAGTATTATGTCGCTGTAATATTGACCAAAGTTAAATATTATGTCGCTGTAATATTGACCAAAGTTGAGTATTATGTCGCTATACTTTAGAGAAAAGTTGAGTATGATGTCACTGAAGTATTGTCCATAGTTGAGTATAATTTTGTCTCTATCATTGTCCTAAGTTGAGTATGATATTCGCACTTTATTGATCCAAAAAATAGTACACAAGGGTGGAAAGTAGGTTATTGCAAACGAACTGTCATTAACAATCCCGAGCCGAAGGCGAGGGTTTTTAATGACACGAGTTTGCAATAACCTACACACCCGTGTATCACACGACGTTTTTCAATACAATTGTGGGCAATAGTAAAAACAAGTCAAAGAATTAAATTTTATTTTTCTATAAACTAAAATTATCGTAAGTCGCCATAATATCTTTCTCGAGATTTTGGAGGCAAAATTTCATCTTGCGCAGTTTTCGCCTCACATAAAATATCGGGTGGAGTTAATTCCATTTCATCAATTGTTTGTACTTCAGATCTGAAAAAAGAATGAATTTATCACTAAAAAAAAAATATTTTTTCTGAAAATGGCACGTTTTTGTAACTGGACATATTTTTTTTTTACAACGAAAACAGACAAATGTTGACAAATGTTCATGTGAAAATAATCAAATTAAAACTGGTAATTAAATATATAAAACAACCATTTAAAAATCTTTTAAGAAATCAATGCTAAGACGTACGGACTCATTTATTTTTAACCGACTTCCCAAAAAGGAGGAGGTTCTATGTTCCGTCAAATGTGGGCCGATTTTGAAATTTTTTTTTTGGTTGAAAAAGTATGTTTCGAAATTGGTCCCATTTTAATTTGGTGAAGATCTGATTATGAACTTTGGAGATATACAACAGAAATCTTCAATAAATAACGGCAAATCTCTCGGGATTGCTGCAATTGCATTGGATTGATGTATATCTATTGTGTATACCATTTCATAACATAACATCACGCTAGTACGCTCTTAAGGGGTACGCAGATCTCTCATTTCACCGGTTATGTTTGAGTTTCATGAAATCTATTCTGGCGTTATAGTTACCTTACTAACTGGCCTATTAGGTAGGTAAAAATAAAAAACATTTTTGCAAAAAAATGCTACCGACTTCCAAATACAAAACTACAAAGTGAAAAATAACTTTATTTTTTGAAGTCGGTGTCCATAACGCAAAAGAAATGGTACCTACGAAAGACACCGACTTCAAATAATAAAGTTATTTTTCACTTTGTAGTTTTGTATTTGGAAGTCGGTAGTATTTTTTTGCAAAAATGTTTTTTCCCTCAAATAAAATCAATCCCATTTTATTCTATGTATGAAAACTGTTTTATTCTACTAACTTTTTTAAATTGACTTATAAATTTAAAACTCAACTGCAAAACTATTGATCGAGCTCGTAAACAAAAGTCACGACCGCGTAACAGAAAGATGCCTGTGCAAAAGATTTAATTTTCGAATCATAATTATAGCCTCTCAGAGTACGCCATGTTTAACAACTGTATTGAAAATGTTATTGTAACTTAACATTGTTCATAGTCGAGTACTAATTGGACCAAAGTTGAGTATGATGTTCCTATAAAATTAAACTAAATTGAGTATCATGTCCGTTTGACACAAAGTTGATTATTATGTATTGTCCCAATTACATATCGATATTTTGTATTCTATTCCAGCATAATATGTCCCGCACAAATCGACCCGAACAACGTGGTGACGATATGGAACATAATGTCGAAGGTGCGCATTGAGTCTATGATGTGGGGCATTGGAACGGCCCTGGGCGAACTGCCGCCGTACTTCATGGCCCGGGCGGCCAGGCTGTCTGGCGGCGGAGTGGCTGAGCTGGCTGCTAACGATGACTCCAGGACTGGCAGGTGAGCTTAACGACCCCGCTCCTTTAAACGGCGATGCAACGAGCATACAAACATATATGTAAAATACCATTATATTGTACTAGCTGAGCCCCGCGGCTTGGCTCCCGTCAACTGGCTTTCTACCTACCTACCCACCTACTTACCCACCTACCTACCAACCGTTCTACCCTACCCTAAATACCTACCCTTTCCTACATATCCTACCCTACCCTACCTACCAATTTGTTTAACTATATATTTGAATAAGAATTAATCTATACGCAAATAATGCATTAATTTCGAACAAATTTATAAAAAGGTTATAGTGAGTCAATCTTAAAAGGTAGACATGCTGTCGCGGACTTTTTTTTAGAACTATTCAAGAGAAACAATCCCAGCATACATGATATTATCTGCGTAACTTAAATCGTTTCCGCAGCGCACGCAACGGAAGTTCTCAAAAAGGAATAATTATCCCCTTTTTCTGCAACATTTTTAGGGTTCCGTACCCAAAGGGTAAAAACGGGACCCTATCACTAAGAATCCGCGGTCCGCCTGTCTGTCACCAGGCTGTATCTCATGAACCGTGATAGCTAGACAGTTAAAATTTTCACAGATGATGTATTTCTGTTGCCGCTATAACAACAAATACTAAAAACGGAATAAAATAAATATTTAAGTGGGGCTCCTATACAAAAAATGTGTTTTTTTTGCGATAATGGTACGGAACCCTTCGTGCGCGACTCCGACTCGCACTTGGCCAGGTTTTTTTCATTTATGCGCCGCTCCTATTGGTCATAGCGTGATGTTACATATCCTATAACCTTCCCCAATAAATTGACTATCAAACACAAAAAGATTTTTTCAATTCCAACCGGTAATTCCTGTGATTATCGCGTTCAAACAAACAAACTCTTCAGCTTTATAATATTATAAGTATAGATATTAGTATAGATTTCTTAAGATCTATGACCGTTCAAAATGAGGATTAAATCTCCTAAGACTGATCATATTGGTCTAAACAAAAAGTTGTATGTGGTCTTTGAACTTGAAATTAGTTGTTCAATTATAACTTATATTTTTTTGCTATCAATTTTAAACTTCATCTTTTTTATAAAGTCATGAACATTAATTTCAAATGTCAGTATTAATAAGTTTTTGTTGTCTGAAGCAATGATGTATGGTATCTGGTGTGCGTAATAGTTATTGTGAATATTTAAAATGAAAAATGTTCTGTTTGATTTGAATCGACAGGTTTCACTTGATGTAATAGTACATTGTGTATTAAGGGCGGTAAGTAAGGAATTACGATCGAGGCTCTAGTAGAAGCCCGAAGTCGAAGACTGATGGCTTTATGAGTCGTGGTTCGTAATTCCCGTACCGCCCGTGAGACATACAATGTTTTTCATCACATTTGCGAGTATTAATTATGAATTATAGCTTAAATACACAAGTCAACACAGCTATTATTACGAAATACGTGAACTTTTTTTTAAGCATTTGGCGAGTTTTTGCCCACACCACAGATTATACAAACGTTTCGTTCAGAAACGTTGAGGGCAAATACTTACGTAGTCAGCCATAACGGAAAGTAAAAAAAAAAAAAAAAACTACGTTTTGATACAAATAACTATTAAAATCGATTATTAAGAACATTAGTTGAGTATTTAAGTAACATGTAGCGAGATTGCAAATAAATTCCTGTTTAGATTAAATTTTAAGACAATTTCTCAATTGCGTGTAAACTCCTTGCTTGAACTTGCATGACCTGTGTGCTGTGCTATAAATAAAAAAAAAATATTATTTACCGCCCTTGGGTTTCATGACAAACAAAAAAGCTCAAGGGTCTTATATGGGGCATTACGGCCAAGTTAACCTGTATGTTTTGATACTGTTTACGTGCAAGTGTGATGAAAAAATATTTAAAGTAGCTTAATTGTTTGCTTGTTTGTGCGTAATAGTTTGTGAGGTTGTAGGGGGTAATCTCAGGATCTACTGAACTCACCAGTAGAAAGCTACATTATTCCTGAGTGTCATAGGCTATAATTTATTATCAAAAAATTAGAGATCCTTATGTAAATTGCAACAAAGTAACCCAAAGTAGCAAAATTTTGCCTATATAATTCATTATTTGGCATGCGCTGAGAAAACTATCTATGATACATAAAAATTATTACTATGATTAAACCTACAAAAAAGGCTGCGAGAGAATATATCTAACTATCACAGTTAAGTCACAATAACATCTTTTATGTTCAAAATTTTAGTTTAGATCGCCGCCGGTATAAACAAGAGTTTGTTACAGTCGTATTGTAGCATTAATTCTTATTCAAATAAATAGTTTAACAAATTGACAGGTAGGTAGGGTAGAATAGGTAGGGTAGGTAGCCAGATGACAGGAGCGAAGCCTCGGGGGTCAGCCATCAAATATATGTTTGTAAAATTAATATCTGGACTGAAAGTATTTTAAGTAAGTATTTTTACTGAAAGTATCAGTCATAGTTTTTTTTTTTTTTTAAACTTTCACTGATAGAGAGTTACGGTATCGTTTAATATCGCCATATGTTACTACTCCTATCGCTTCTAAACCACGTATACGCAAAACGGAAGGTATTTGGACAAAAATGTACCTAGAAAAAGCAGAAATTTACTTCTCACTTAGATGACGTATTCGTACCCGAACCGAAAGAACCGATTAAAAGGAGCTCCTCAAATACCTCAAACAACCTCTACAACAAGACCTACCAATCAAAACCATAACACACCTAAATCAAAATAAGGCCCCAGGATATGATCTAATCACAGCCAACATTTTATGAGAGCTACCAGGAAAATCAGTCTTATTTTTGCCACAATTTGTTCAACTTTATCCTAGAAAGAGGTATCTTCCCACAGCAAAGGAACGTGGCACAAATCATAATGTGCCTTAAACCTGGCAAAACTCCTGAAGAAGTCTCCTCGTACAGGCCAATCAGCCTGCTATCCATTCTTTCGAAACTCATCGAAATCCTTTTCTTAAAGAGACTAAACTCAGTGATAGCAGAGGCCAAAATAATACCCAACCATCAATTCGTTTTTAGGCAGAAGCATGGCACCAAAGAAAAGGTTCATAGATTGGTTGAAGATATCCACAAAGTTTACGAAAATAATAAGTATTGCTGTGCGGCCTTCCTAGGCATATCTCAGGCCTTCGACAGAGTCAGGCATGAAGGTTGGCTTTGTAAAATAAAATGAATCGCCCATCAACCTACTTCATCTTCCTTCCCTATGTCAAGCAAGGCGAGGACTCAACAAAACTCCACAAGATATTTGCAGAAGTGCCCCAAGGAAGCGTCCTTGGCCCCACCTTGTACCTGCTTTTCACTCACATCTTCCTATGACGGAAGGAGTTGTAATAGGCCCCTTTGCTGATGACACAGTAACCCTAGCTGTCCATGAAGATCCATTACAAGGTAGCCATATGCTTCAAATCTCTCTCCCAGTATCGTTGAACAAGGTGCAAATACCACAAGCAAAAGAAGCTTGTACCTTGGACTCTATCTAGATAATCGAAAAACCAGATGTTTACTTAGCGCAAAGCCCTATTCATCAAACTCCGAAAATTTTACTGGCTCTTCAACAAAAAATCTCAGCTGTCGCTGGAATATAAATTTCTGTTATACAATTGCATACTGAAACCGGTCTGCATTTACGGAATCCAGCTCTGGGGAACCGCCTCCAATTCAAATATTACAAAGGTTCCATTCAAAGATGCTGAGTATTATCACGAACGCCCCTTGGTTAGTAACAAACCAGCAGTTGCACCACGATCTTGGAATTAGAATTATTAAAGATGAAAACATAAACTATGGCGGGCTACAAGAAGAAACTAGCAAACCATCCAAACATTCTAGCGAAGCACTTAATGAAGAGTGACTCTTAATTCACTCGACTGGCTAGGCGATGAGAAAATAAAAAAGCAGCGTATGTCACTGGACTTGCTGCCCTCCAAGCCAAATATTACATTCTTAACCGTTTGCTGAATGTTTCTTAAAATCCCGCTCTTGTGTGTGGAATATGCTACGGGAGCGAAACCGCAATAAAATCTAGTTACATCATATTTTTTTTATTTTTATAATCTATAGGCTCGCGTTTGACCACCATCTCGCCTGATGTTAAGCGATGATGTGGTCTACGGTGAAGCACGCTTGCCCAGAAGAAACCTATTCACTCTTGACTTAAAGACCCCTAGGTTGTAGGTTGTTTTCATAATATTAGTAGGTTGAATCCTACTAATGTTATGAAAATTAAAGGTTGTGACGATGTTTGCTACTCTTTTGATGAAACTTTACAGTAACATAGCTTATACATCAGAATAACTCATATATACTTATATTAGAAAGAGGAAAGATTTGTATTTTTGTATGTAACGAATAAACTTAAAAACTACTGGACCGATTTCAAAAATTATTTCACCTTGGGAAGCTACACTATCCGCGGGTGACATAGGACATACTTGTTATACCTGTCTTCCCACGGGAACGGGAACTATGCGGGTGAAATCGCGAGGCGTCCGCTATAAGGCTATAATTTATCAAGATATTGTTACGCAGGCGGCAGCTAGTAATAAATAGGTAGAAAGCACAATAAAGTTTTTTTTTTTTAAGTAAAAAATCCTCGGTTGTAATCTCCATCTTTCTTTTTCCAGAGCAAAACAAATGGTACAAAAGCTGGTCCAGAAGGTAGGCTTCGCGGGCATCCTGGCCTGCGCCTCAGTCCCCAACCCACTGTTCGACCTGGCCGGCCTGACGTGCGGCCATTTCCTGGTGCCCTTCTGGACGTTCTTCGGAGCCACGGTGCTGGGCAAGGCGGTCATCAAGATGCACATACAGAAGATGTTCGTTATCATTGCGTTCAATGAGACGCTAGTTGGGTGAGTAGACACTTTAATGATACTGGACGCATAACGCGAGGACTGTATTTATAAGGTTTTATTTATTTTCACCTATCCTGCAGGCTTATCTATGTCTTGCAAGTGCAAAACACTAGCGATTTTTACGCAATAATTGCTCTTCAATCGCGAATCCGAATTATGTATCAGCGATAGCCACACGATTGCAATTTTTCGACAGTGCTGCGTCTATAGAACAATTACTTTACTAAAATCTTCATTAGTACGCAGGGTAATCGTTATTATGACTATAAAATTTGATTGTCAAATTGTGACTACTTTTTCTCTTGTTGTTGGTCGATTGCTAACTGCTTCCAAATTAGAAGTTTTAAGAGAAGAAGAGAAGCATTACCGGTTTTTTTTTTTTTGAAAAAGCGCATTTAACAAACAGCGAGCGATTAGCAAACGATTGTTAAGGTTCTCCCGCAGGCTTATTACGTATCTTTTGCAAGATCAAAACGATAGCGATTTTTGCGCAATAATTGCTCTTCAATACAAAAGGTTTAGAGGTGTTGGCGGTTTTTTTTTTTAATAAGTGCATTTGCCAAACAGCGAGCGATTAGCAAACGATTGTGTACGACCTATCATACCTACACTGCTGGTAATTCCGACTTTTATGACAAAAAAGCGTTTGATCGCTATCGTATTGCTATTGCAAAAGATACGTAATAAGCCTGCCGATTTTTATGATATAAAGAGATTGATCGCGCGATGACTGCGCAATTATTGCTGATTGCTGTATTATACGTAATATGCCTGCCGGTGTCTGTATTAATCAAATCTTGCAAGTAAAAGGAGAATGCCCATGGACAGTACTTTCAAAAAAATAATTGTGTCACAATCATTTCTGGACAATAAATTAACCAAAAATATTTCAAGTATTTTGACTTCTTTTCTAAAAGATTCCTAGAATTTTAAATTAATTGAATAATCGTTTTTTTTATAATCTACCTGAAACACTGAATCGATCCAAGGATCTTCTGTATCGAACCGATTCACCTCTTTAATGTTAAGAACTAATTGATTTTGAAATTGGTTTGATTTACTAGTTTAATGCAAACCAAAATAACAAATTAATCATGTGTTTAGAAATCGATTATATTACCGATTTGGTAACATGCAGTCTGTTAGTCATTTCATTTGACAGTGACAGTCATGTGACAGTAGTCGTCTTTTCATTTGATTTGTTTGTATGTTTTGTTGCGTCGAGTTGCGTTACTTAATACTTATCAATACAACACCGCCGTTTGTTTGTGAAAATAGTGCTTAATCAGACAGGACTTTATATTCCTGGTTTCCGACATGGCTACGGCTCGAAGTTGGTGTCTCAAATGTTCTTTGATGTTGGCACCATATATGCGCAGACATAATATTTTACTGCATTTTTCATTTTAATTCCTGATAATATATTGACCAATTGACCATGAATATGTAAGAATAACATTGTATGTCTTACCAGCACTTGAACAAATGTCTAACGAATGCAAATCTTAAATATGCTGGCATAGTCCATATTGCTGTGATTCTACTATAACCTAAAATTTTGTTCAATATCTCTTAACACCCGCAATGAAAATTGACTAAAGTTGGTACGTGTAATTAATTAAGGTAACATAATCAAATAAAGGTGTTTTTAGTAGGACACGCAAATGTTTCGGTCAGTACATTTCTCCATACAAAATGGGCATTCTCCTTTGACCCAATTCCCAGTGTCCGATTAAGCTAAATTTTTTCTGACCCTTCAGAGGGAATACAGGTGTGATGTTATTTTTATGTGCTACTACACTTCTTCTGCCTGCGGCTTTGCTCGCATGATGGTCGTAAATTATCCCGAGGGAACATATTTCCGGGCAAAAACTATCCTATTTGCTATTCCTGACTATAATCTATCTCTGAGACAATGTTTTTTAGGATTTCGTACCCAAAGGGGTAAAACGGGACCCTATTACTAAGACTTTACTGTTCATCTGTCTGTCTATCACCAGGCTGTATCTCATGAACCGTGCTAGCTAGACAGTTGAAATTCACAGGATGTATTTCTGTTGCAGCTATAACAACAAATACTAAAAACAAAATGAAATAAATATTTAAGTGGGGCTCCCATGCAACAAACGTGATTGTGTTTCTGTTTTATGCGATAATGGTACGGAACCCTTCGTGTGCGAGTCCACTCGCACTTTGCCGGTTTTTATTTATCGATGGGCTCGCGTTTGACCACTATCTCGCCTGATAGTAGGCGATGATGTGGTCTATGGTGAAGCACGCTTGCCTAGAAATAACCTATTCACTCTTGACTTAAAGTAGCTATTAGGAAACAGATTCCGGCAGGGAATTCCACTCCTTATTATTTCTCCTTATTGCATCCAGATCCGTTCAGCCGTTCTGGCGTAAATAAATAACAAACACACTCACAAACTTTCTTTATAAAGTTAGTGTGATGTATGATATAACTAAACATACAATTTATCTTTCCAGCCAAGTCCTCTCCTGGGTAGAAAGGATACCTTACATCGGGCCAAAACTGGAAGCTCCTCTACTAGAATTTCTACGCAACCAAAAGGCTCGTTTACACAAAAACGATGCCGCCACCCCCGTGGAGAACCAGGGCTCGGTGCTGTCCAGCTTGTTGGAGAAGTTTGTGCTGGCCATGGTGGTGTACTTCGTGGTGTCGATAGTGAATGCTCTGGCGCAGAACTACAGCAAGCGAGTCGGCAAGAAGAAGGGCAAGAAACGGGAATAGGGGCTGCGGTCTGCCGGGCCGTTATGTGCTATCGGTATGTACATATTTACTGTTGGAGAAGTTTGTGCTGGCCATGGTGGTGTACTTCGTGGTGTCGATAGTGAATGCTCTGGCGCAGAACTACAGCAAGCGAGTCGGCAAGAAGAAGGGCAAGAAACGGGAATAGGGGCTGCGGTCTGCCGGGCCGTTATGTGCTATCGGTATGTACATATTTACTGTTGGAGAAGTTTGTGCTGGCCATGGTGGTGTACTTCGTGGTGTCGATAGTGAATGCTCTGGCGCAGAACTACAGCAAGCGAGTCGGCAAGAAGAAGGGCAAGAAACGGGAATAGGGGCTGCGGTCTGCCGGGCCGTTATGTGCTATCGGTATGTACATATTTACTGTTGGAGAAGTTTGTGCTGGCCATGGTGGTGTACTTCGTGGTGTCGATAGTGAATGCTCTGGCGCAGAACTACAGCAAGCGAGTCGGCAAGAAGAAGGGCAAGAAACGGGAATAGGGGCTGCGGTCTGCCGGGCCGTTATGTGCTATCGGTATGTACATATTTACTGTTGGAGAAGTTTGTGCTGGCCATGGTGGTGTACTTCGTGGTGTCGATAGTGAATGCTCTGGCGCAGAACTACAGCAAGCGAGTCGGCAAGAAGAAGGGCAAGAAACGGGAATAGGGGCTGCGGTCTGCCGGGCCGTTATGTGCTATCGGTATGTACATATTTACTGTTGGAGAAGTTTGTGCTGGCCATGGTGGTGTACTTCGTGGTGTCGATAGTGAATGCTCTGGCGCAGAACTACAGCAAGCGAGTCGGCAAGAAGAAGGGCAAGAAACGGGAATAGGGGCTGCGGTCTGCCGGGCCGTTATGTGCTATCGGTATGTACATATTTACTGTTGGAGAAGTTTGTGCTGGCCATGGTGGTGTACTTCGTGGTGTCGATAGTGAATGCTCTGGCGCAGAACTACAGCAAGCGAGTCGGCAAGAAGAAGGGCAAGAAACGGGAATAGGGGCTGCGGTCTGCCGGGCCGTTATGTGCTATCGGTATGTACATATTTACTGTTGGAGAAGTTTGTGCTGGCCATGGTGGTGTACTTCGTGGTGTCGATAGTGAATGCTCTGGCGCAGAACTACAGCAAGCGAGTCGGCAAGAAGAAGGGCAAGAAACGGGAATAGGGGCTGCGGTCTGCCGGGCCGTTATGTGCTATCGGTATGTACATATTTACTGTTGGAGAAGTTTGTGCTGGCCATGGTGGTGTACTTCGTGGTGTCGATAGTGAATGCTCTGGCGCAGAACTACAGCAAGCGAGTCGGCAAGAAGAAGGGCAAGAAACGGGAATAGGGGCTGCGGTCTGCCGGGCCGTTATGTGCTATCGGTATGTACATATTTACTGTTGGAGAAGTTTGTGCTGGCCATGGTGGTGTACTTCGTGGTGTCGATAGTGAATGCTCTGGCGCAGAACTACAGCAAGCGAGTCGGCAAGAAGAAGGGCAAGAAACGGGAATAGGGGCTGCGGTCTGCCGGGCCGTTATGTGCTATCGGTATGTACATATTTACTGTTGGAGAAGTTTGTGCTGGCCATGGTGGTGTACTTCGTGGTGTCGATAGTGAATGCTCTGGCGCAGAACTACAGCAAGCGAGTCGGCAAGAAGAAGGGCAAGAAACGGGAATAGGGGCTGCGGTCTGCCGGGCCGTTATGTGCTATCGGTATGTACATATTTACTGTTGGAGAAGTTTGTGCTGGCCATGGTGGTGTACTTCGTGGTGTCGATAGTGAATGCTCTGGCGCAGAACTACAGCAAGCGAGTCGGCAAGAAGAAGGGCAAGAAACGGGAATAGGGGCTGCGGTCTGCCGGGCCGTTATGTGCTATCGGTATGTACATATTTACTGTTGGAGAAGTTTGTGCTGGCCATGGTGGTGTACTTCGTGGTGTCGATAGTGAATGCTCTGGCGCAGAACTACAGCAAGCGAGTCGGCAAGAAGAAGGGCAAGAAACGGGAATAGGGGCTGCGGTCTGCCGGGCCGTTATGTGCTATCGGTATGTACATATTTACTGTTGGAGAAGTTTGTGCTGGCCATGGTGGTGTACTTCGTGGTGTCGATAGTGAATGCTCTGGCGCAGAACTACAGCAAGCGAGTCGGCAAGAAGAAGGGCAAGAAACGGGAATAGGGGCTGCGGTCTGCCGGGCCGTTATGTGCTATCGGTATGTACATATTTACTGTTGGAGAAGTTTGTGCTGGCCATGGTGGTGTACTTCGTGGTGTCGATAGTGAATGCTCTGGCGCAGAACTACAGCAAGCGAGTCGGCAAGAAGAAGGGCAAGAAACGGGAATAGGGGCTGCGGTCTGCCGGGCCGTTATGTGCTATCGGTATGTACATATTTACTGTTGGAGAAGTTTGTGCTGGCCATGGTGGTGTACTTCGTGGTGTCGATAGTGAATGCTCTGGCGCAGAACTACAGCAAGCGAGTCGGCAAGAAGAAGGGCAAGAAACGGGAATAGGGGCTGCGGTCTGCCGGGCCGTTATGTGCTATCGGTATGTACATATTTACTGTTGGAGAAGTTTGTGCTGGCCATGGTGGTGTACTTCGTGGTGTCGATAGTGAATGCTCTGGCGCAGAACTACAGCAAGCGAGTCGGCAAGAAGAAGGGCAAGAAACGGGAATAGGGGCTGCGGTCTGCCGGGCCGTTATGTGCTATCGGTATGTACATATTTACTGTTGGAGAAGTTTGTGCTGGCCATGGTGGTGTACTTCGTGGTGTCGATAGTGAATGCTCTGGCGCAGAACTACAGCAAGCGAGTCGGCAAGAAGAAGGGCAAGAAACGGGAATAGGGGCTGCGGTCTGCCGGGCCGTTATGTGCTATCGGTATGTACATATTTACTGTTGGAGAAGTTTGTGCTGGCCATGGTGGTGTACTTCGTGGTGTCGATAGTGAATGCTCTGGCGCAGAACTACAGCAAGCGAGTCACACTAAGCGGCACTTTTAAACATAGAAAGTACATATGAATTTGAAAAAGTCACATTAATACTTGCACGGATTTGAACCCACGACGTCAAGCACGACAGGTGAGGTCCGCCACTGCGGCCACCACGACATGTTTATGAATAAACTAGCTTCTGGCCGCGACTTCGTCCGCGTGAATGTCGGTTATCGCGGAAAAAAGGGATAACTTTTGTATTTTTTTTTATATACAGTATCCTATGTTACTTCTAATACCTCCTCTAATAATATGTGTACAAATTTTCATGATGATCGGTTAAGTAGTTTTCGCATGAAAGCGTAACAAACAAACTTACATTCACATTTTATAATATTAGTATGATAATTAAATTTATTTTTATTTTGTTTACAGCGCGGCGGCGGCCATCAGACCGCATTCGCCGGCGTCGGTAGTAGCGAGCCCTCGCGCGTGTTACACCGCATGTTGCACGAACATGATGCAGTAACACGCAGCACGTTGCACCTGTACGTAACGCACCGTGTTACAACTAACAAATATCTACCTGCCGTTCTAATGGCGTAATGTTATGTATCATAAATAAATAAATAGTGTACATATTAGAAAAATGAACTTGAATATACCACAAAACGACTGGGCATTTTGTGGAATATCCAGTAATAACGCTTTTATCTTCCAATGCAATTGAAAAAAAATAAACTCTCTAAAGAGCCATAGACAATATTGTCTCCTAAAAGGTTTCTGTGTTGTAGAACCATAGACTATATTTAAAAAAAAATGCTTCATAAAGGTTTTAATGCCTTACCAAAGAGCGTCGCCATTTTCAAAGGACGGTGGATACATAATTCGCAATAATTTAGCTGTACATACTAGGCTATGTATATAAGGTGCGTCAATATCTGTTTTTTTTCCATTTAAAATCCAAAGTTGTCAACATTCTGACTTGATATTAGCAGAGGTGAGGCTATGGGCAGTTTTAGTTTTATTCATAAATAATAATAAATGGTCAGGCAAGTGTGGGTCCATGTAAAGAGGGTCCAGTAGTAGAGTATTGAGTTAAAACTAGATTCGGTATCTAGAAAAGTCAATTGATGATAAGGATTAAAATCAAACCAGCCTTTTTGTTATTCTTCTCAGCAAACCCTTTTATTATATACCCATATCATGGTAGTGCACAAAAAATAACTAGTCCGCCATCTTGGGCCGTCCGCCATATTGGATTTAGAATGACGTCACTTAGCCAACCATGCGTTGTCATCCAAACTAAACGTGTATGTATGTCATCTTAATCGGTGGAGGATAACTGGTTTAAAATGCAGTTGCAAGATTTGACCCGAACACACTTACATATAATATTCACAGTGGATCTTTGTGTCTCTGAAGTTGGTTCTGTCAAATAATGCGCAAGAAACAGTTTAACTGCATAGAGTAAGCGAGATAGGATGATGCGACAAACGTAAGCGAGTGAAAGAGACAGTTATACAAAGATAACTTCACTTTCAATAATGACACAAAAATAGCTACTGCACAGGCTCTTGCAACCAACTCAGAGACACAAAGATCCGTTGTGAGTATTATACATACATTGCAAGTTGAATAAAAGCTTGTAAAAATATTCAGTATATGGCACATTTTTTTTAAATTATGCATTTGTAGTTGCAATTCCTTACAAAACTGCGTATATTTTGAGACTAAATGCCGAAAACTGGACTCTTTTTGCTTGGACGCCCATAAATAGTTATTGTAGGAAATCTTGTAATGGGGCATGGAATATCAATATTCCTAAAGTTGGACTGCAAGGCCCAGATTTTTGATCCCTAGTTAACTTAACCAGGTACATATTCCAGAAACATATTCGAACTTCAAGTTTTGAATTTAAAACAAGATCAAAGATAACTTGGAAGCAGCTCGTCAGTAACTCCGTCAAAGCTTTCACGACCTTCAGAAAAGAAGACAGCTAATTTAAATTAGAGGGAGATAAATTCAAGTCTGAGCGTCCTTCTGAACAGAATATGGTCCTAGAAATCACCACCACAGCCCTTAAAAAATATTTCTTATTACCAAAACAACATCATCAACTTCTTACTTTATAAGTATATAAAAACAGCTATCGCCCGACCAATAACTCTTGCCTTTACAACAATAATGTACATAAGTAGCGTTAATATATAATATAACTAGCTAATATATAGTTACAACACCAATACATTAAAATTAAGCTAACTCGGAATACTTAAAACGACACTTTCCTTTAGTATTTCCACTTTAATTGTGCGTACAGCTAAGGAGATGCAATTCCCTGCCGGAGTCTGTGTTTCCTGATAGCTACAACCTAGGGGTCTTTAAGTCAAGAGTGAATAGGTTACTTGTAGGCCACCACAATCGTGAGCCTAACATTAATTAAAAAAAAAATGTTTCTGACAAATAGCAAACCTCTTTTTTTTTGAAGTTGGTTAAAAAGATTTTAATCTTTGTGTGCCGTAATTATTGAAACAATTAAAAAACTACTGTCTCGCATGCATCCACGTTTTAAGCACTAAAGAGTTTAAATGTCGTAAAGCGACATCTATGCGCGCAGATATGAACTACAAACATTTCTGACGCCACACTAATCCTATATTTGCTCTCCGTGCGATTTGAATATATACAACGGCCCGAACCCCATCTGGCAGTTCAATAGACAACATTCTGCTCGGAGGATCCTCTCTTTTCAATGGATATTGCGGGATTTAATACCCTGTTTCGTATACTCCTACTGCAGGGCAAAAGCCTCTTCTCATGTTGAGAAGGCACTAGCATTAATCGCCATGTTAACTATAAGTCAAGGTTTCCTTACGATATTTACAGGCTTCACCTATGTCAATGATGTCCATGATAAACTGCAGATGACATTAAAAGTGTTTCTGCCTCAACAATACACTTCAAAGTAAAAGACTTACCCCGAGTTTCTCAGCTCTAAATTGTCGCAGAATTAATGTGACAAATTGTCAAGCACGCGTTACCTGCTGTGATTGGCTGTTGAACATTCATTCAACCAACAGACCGTCAGTTTGTAACATTCAGTGCTCTCCTATCCAACAAACTGACCGGACTAGTACGCACGCATGCGGACTCTCTCGACCTCCTTGGGAATACATGGATAATAAGTAGCCTATGTCACCCGGCGATAGTGTAGCTTCCCAACGGTGAAAGAATTTTTGTAATCGGTCCAGTAGTATTTGAGTTATTCGTTACATACGCACCGACGGTCGGTCGAGTACTGTAACCGGCTTTACCAATGGTAAGTTGTGATTAATTATTCTGTGGATAGATCAATGAGTGACTAGGTTTAGCTTAGGTGCTCAATTTTAGCCTCTAATATTGTTTGGCTTCTCTGGTCTAATATTTCTCATCTTATACTGGAAGAAGTGACTATCGGTATGCCTTGTGTTGTGGTAATATGAAATGTCTTACCATCAATTTTAATAAATAAGATCTGTTCCATCCATCCTAACTGGCTATCTCCAATCAGTTGGGATATATAGATTTTATTCCACTGTTTCCAACATAGCTAGAAATTTCTTAAGAAATAAGCAGTACCTTTGTACTTTATTCTCTTGATGTGTTTTATGTGTACATTAATTATAAAATATATAAATAAATAGCTAAAGTATAGTTTTGCAGAAAAATCATTTTTCGTTCATTAATTATTTTTTACATATAAAACGTCAATCTTAGTAAGCTTCAAACTCACAAAAACTAAATATTATAATCACTAGTATTAATATTTGTTTCGGGATATTTACCATGTATATTTTGGGGGTAAATATCCCGAAACAAATATTAATTCTAATGATTGTGATCATGTCAGCTTAAAAACTTATATTCTAATCACATTTTCTGTAAAAAACAAAACAAAATTCCATGTTCGGAAGAGTGGAATAACAATCCAACTGGTTCAAATATATGGAACAGATCATAAATAAATAAAATAACTGTTATCATAATAAGCTGGACAGTTTTCTAGTACGAAGTATCTTAATGCGGCTTGCGATAGGCGTGGCCTGATAGAAATCGTCACGTCACGAAAAAGCGTTATGTCCACTCTCGAGTCGTTCGGTTCCGTTTGGCGTAGTTCGGGTATTATCGACAAGCGCTGGCCGCCATACTTGTTTACTTCATGTGTTAGTTAAATGTGACTTTTCAAAACAGTTGTTAAACATGGCGTACTTTCAGAGGCTATAATTATGATTCGAAAATTAAATCTTTTGCATAGGCATCTTTCTATTACGCGGTCGTGACTTTTGTTTACGAGCTCGATCATTAGTTTTGCATTTGAGTTTTAAATTTATAAGTCAATTCAAAAAAGTTTAGTAGCAAGGAGTTTTCATACATAGAATAAAATGGGATAGATTTTATACGAGAAAAAAATAATGATTCCGTACGTTTTAGCATTGAATTCTCAAAAGTCTTTTAAATGGTTGTTTAATATATTTAATTACCAGTTTTAATTTAATTATTTTCTCATCAACATTTGTCAAAAATCGAATAGGCTGTATAGGCTGATTCCGTTGTAAAAAAAAAATGTCTAGTTGCAAAAACGCGCCATTTTCTGAAAATTTTATTTTTGTGTTAATTATTAAATAATTCTTTGATTTGTTTTTACTATTTCCCACCCAGTATTGAAAAACGTCGTGTGATACACGGGTGTGTAGGTTATTTCAAACTCGTGTCATTAAAAACCCTCGTTTTCGGCTCGGGCTTGTTAATGACAGCTCGTTTGCATTAACCAATTTTCCACCCTTGTATCACAATGTACTATTTATCCATATCAAAATACTTTCCGAGTTGAAGAGTAAGCGTGAGAAATTTCGTCGCCCGACCGTTTGTTTTTTACACCAATTTGTTAAGTCTAGGTGAATCTTAGTACCATTACCTTTCATTTAAATTTTAAAACTATAAAGAATCATCTTATTTCACAGATTTTAGAAAGGATTTATGCTGTTTGTCAATTAATATTACACTCAGCAATACTCGTTGATGAATAGGTAAAATGTGTTTTAATTTTTATTTTATGTGATTATATCGATTCCAAAAAAATAACGTTTGGTGCTGTTCCTAATTTGTCTCCCGTTATTTTGAGTAAGGTTTACACCTAGTCCGCGGTAGATATTATGTTTATTATTTATTTTTCACTTACATTAATATTGTTTATTGCTTTGTATTTACGCAATGGAGGGGTTAGGTTGGTGTTCTTTATTATTTGACATATTTAGAAGTAGTTTTGGGATAAATTAATGCTCCTAAGAAGCCGGGCACACAAACCCAGGCTCCGACCTACTGGGAAAGCCTTAGAAATATTGTATAGTAAGATGGGGCATTCGCTATTTCAACTTATTCAGGCGTTTATTTATAACAAAACTACTTGCAATCGTCATGATGTCTAGACAACTTAGCCCCATTTAATATATTAAGGATTTACGATTGAAAGACATTTTTGTATCTCGTGTTTATAAGGATGATTAATGATAAGTAGATAAATGATGTCCAGTATTAAAATTAAGGACTTTTTTAATTTTAATAGGAATGAATTCATTGTGTAAGTTTTCAGAGGTCGCATTCCTTCTATGTAGACAGTTTTTGAATAACAGTTTGATAAATTTTAAATGATATAGGGTTTGTGAAATGCTGATTATTCCGACTATATTTTCACTCTTAGAAAATCTCATTTACTTACTAAATGGCTGATTTAACTGTACACTTTGCGATTAAACGTCACTTTAACGGCATGTTACTGCTAATACAAGCCTAAAGAAAATACTTTTCTATAGTGATAACGTCAAAATGTTTGGCAATGACATGACCTTCAGATGGGGCAAATGGAAGTCGCGGGAGGAATAGAAACAAAACTCTCTGCCTAATTGCGCAAGTGAATCCATCAATCGACCAATCACCGCGTCTTTCATGTCGCATGTGATTGGTAGATTGATGGCGGTTAAACCCTTCGCTTTGCCGAATTCACTTACGCAATTAGGCTATATACCTATTACCTTATAATACTCATCTGGTGTTTCTCTTTAAGCATATAAAACGCTTTGCTGAAAGACAATTTATGAGGATAACTTTTTTTTTTCTAATAATTTGCATTTCATTGAAACCTAGTTAGTAACATTGTGGGTAATTTTATGAATTAAAAATAGCAGTGTGCAAATCTATCTATTGTCTATGCTCTAACTGTAGTTTTGTGAATTAGATAAATTATAGGTTTCAAATTCTGCTAAGTTTTTTCTTAGAACTAATATTTTAATTTAGGTTTACTTTGTTTCACCTGTTTTTATAGAGTTCACGAAGATTCTATTATTTTTTTGCACCTTTTAGTATTCACCTTACTAAAATATAGACTATTAGCATTTTTGCTTATACACAATAGGTCGCCTGCATAAGTTTCATCAAATCTATCGGTAATGAAATAAGGATACATTAAAAAATTAGCAGTATTCTCGTGTTTTTATCCGACTGCCGAAGGAGGTTATTCACTTAAAATAATGTATACAACCGTGGTGCCAAATACAGAGTATTTATGCAATTTAAGTTTAAGTCATCAAGCTTAAATCCGTTTCTTTGTAGGCAGAAATAAAAGTTTTTCTTAATATGTAGATTTTTAGCAGAATTTGAACCTAAAACTAAACTCTAGTGACATTCATTTAAAATTGTTCATATTTTAATAGTTTATTTAAAATCTACATTCTGTTTAAGTATGCTTTATGCTACATTCCACATTATTCTAGTTTCTTTAACTTTGTTAGCAAATAAAATTTAATTTTGTGAACTTCCTGGTTGTCTCACTTTCAAAAATTGGCTGAAAACAGGGTAGGCTTGAAAAAGCCTGTTTTTAAATATACCGTTAAAAAAGAAAATATTTATTCATACCAATGTCCTGGCCATTAAATTCAGAATAATATCTCCTTAGTGGTACCAGCCACTGCCATATATATACACAAAAAGTTGCAAAAGTTACAATTTTTTTTGTAATTTTATTATCAGTGATTACCTAAAGCAGGATTGTTTTTATTAGTTTGTTGTAATAATGTTTTATTTTTCTCAAATTGTGAAATACACAAAAAGTTGCAAAAGTTACAAATTTATTTGTAATTTTATTATCAGTGATTACCTAAAGCAGGATTGTTTTTATTAGTTTGTTGTAATAATGTTTTATTTTTCTCAAATTGTGAATAAAGAGTGTATTCGTATATTACCGTAGTTTGTACAATCATGTGGAGTGGTACATTAGTACAAAATATTGCTTATTTTTTGTAAGTTTGAGGTTTCATACTCACAAAGCAATAAATGAATGTTCACGAACTGCTGTTTTATTTTCAAACCATTCTTATTCTATAATGGACACAAAAACATAAATACACAGATACAATAGGACAACTTATGTACAAAGGCGAGCTTAACCTTTTCAGCGCCACGGTCTTCTATAAAAGACAACCGTTTCAGTGCCCTCCACGCCACGTCTTTATTAGAAGACAATATATAATCTTATCGTTTATTCAATTAAAATACATGAACAAATGCTTTGTGCGTATTGTTACTATTGCCTAAACCCTAAACTTAATGTTTTATTTCAATAGGGGTCTTTGTTTATATTAAAAACACAAAAATAATACCAGCTCAGATCAAGTAAAAAAAGGTAGATTCCGCACGGCCTATAGTTTTGGTGAAGCCACAAAACTCAGCCGATTTTTGAAAACACACGCGCTCACGCACACACAAGCAATAAAATTACGCTGATTTTTGTTAGTATCTCACGGACCGTCGTGCAATAACTTTGCCTTAAAAATGCCTTTGTTGTCAAGTAGTGCAAAAACTACACCATAGTGAACAAGAAGTCTTTAGGAGTATCGTTTCACACGTAAGTACACGCAGAACTATTTGTATTTTTTGGTTTTCCAACATAATTTTAAGGTTATTCGGAACAGATAATGTTTTTTCCCGAAAATGACATATTAGGAGAGTGTTGCCAGTAATTCTTATTTCTAATTGCTCAAAATGTGGGTAAGTAGGCAAAGTCAAACAAAAATAATTAATTAGAGAGTTGACCTAATTTATGTTTATTTTCTATTTAAATCACATGAATACATAAATATTACATACATAATTATGTAAAAATACACAAAAAGTACCTACAACCTATTTCTGATTTTCTATTTTTGGCATTTTTCTTAAATTCAACAAAAACGACCTTGAAGTAGATGCCTCCGATTGCACGACAGAAATAGGTCATCTTGTTTCAATCTTTTTTAAAGTTCACTATGTTTGTTAGTATTCTGTTATAAGTTAATGCTCTATTTCGTACTTACTTACATACAAATACTTTTCATTCCATCTGAAAAAGTATATTTTTAATTCCATGGAATGGTTGTTTTTGTAATAAATATTTATATTTTTTTAATATACATGTTTCACATAACCTTTGTTGTATTTTTTGTAAAAAAACTTGTTATGAGCTGCTCGGTGTTCTTACACATGAGCGACTGCACGCGTTTATTAAAACAAACAGACAGATTTCCTTTCACATTTGCATATAAAGTACTTACTTAAAATTATGAAATTAATATTTAATCCCATTTAAATAATTTGTGGGACTTTTTTAAAAAAAAGTGGCAACACTCCAGTGACTCACACATAGTTAAAAAAGTGGCTTCACCTAAACTATAAGCCGTGCGGTATCTACTTTTTTTTACTTGATCTGATAATACCAGCCAAAATTTTTGTAGTGTCCCAGGCGCCGTAGTCTTTATAGGAAGACGTCTAGTGATGTGGTTACTTGATTAAGTTTCTAAAGTGTCGATATACACAAAATTTAAAAAAATAAACACTTTTATTTCGAATCAAAATGTTGAGTTTTGAAATAAATGCTATCCTTATGAAGAATGTACGTAATTTTGCTAGCCCTTACACATGCATTTACTCAAATCTTTTAATACACACAGAGCCGGACTTTGGTTTATACTGATATCGATATTGAAAGAGCCCATCACTACGAAACTAATATATATCGGTGCCTCGTGCGCCATGGACATCAATAGAAGACAACCTGTGACGTCATAGACGTAAGTGAATCAAGGTCAGTGTGAGATAGTGCAGCGCTGTTATGGATTGATATCGATATAAAAAAAAAATTGTGAAGCTAATGAATTACGTCCTGAAGAACTTTTAAAAATCCTACAAGGTGTGGACTAGGAAGTTGAATCCGATAAATACGAGAGTACATCAGACAAAGATTTTGAGTTAGTGTAGTGTAAATTACATAACGGTATGAAAAAATAAATAAAATATTTTCGTTTAATAACCTAATTATATATATTATAATAGTTATGATATCTCAGAATACAGAACATACCAAAAATTGCGTTCTTACTTTGAATGCGATACGCCGTATCCACAAACGAAGCACGTAACGTGGCCAAGCAAAATCGATAATAATAATATTAATGTGTGTTTAGCATAAACACAAAAAAGGAATATAAAAAAAAAAGAAAATTGAACATAAACATCCCTTATAACAAATGATATTTTACGTGCTACGGGCGCCACGGTCTTGATAAGAAGACTACTAGATGACTCCAAAAGACAATAGGGATGTAGCAACATGGCTGAATTGAGTTATGTATCTGTTTGGTCATTTTCCATAGTGTATGCTGCTTTTTCTTATCACAATTACTATTGTTAATAAAACAAGATATCGAAATTTGTCATTATTTTATTTATTGAGATATCGAAATACGTCATAAATTAAATTTTTCTGGTACATTTATAAATAAAAACATGTAGGTACGTAACATTTATCGATACTACAATCGGCCTCATCACTACGTTTTACTATATATTCGTTATACATTTTTAGCTTGGCGCTGGGGGACACATCGCGTTCGGTACCCCTTGGCGCTCAAAATGTTAACCCATAATTAGTTTCTCTTACAGCAAACCTCAGTTGCATTAAGAAAATGCGTATGAGGACAGTACATCCAAGTGCACAACAAATTCTTTAAAAACACTTATTATTTAAAATTCTTACATACTAAATAAACTTAAACAAATACGTGTACAACACACAATGTATAAACGTAATACATGTAGGTATACTATTTATTACAACCAAAATCTCACATTTATAGATACACTAGCACTCTGCCCGCGACTTCGTTCGCGTGATTTCGTTTATGCTATAAATGATATTCTTATATGCAGTTAGTGAAGGCGACCAAAAATTAGCTATTAATAAAACAATAAAAAATGGGTATCGTAGATATACAGGGTTTATTGGATTGGGACGATTCGTTATTTGACTTAAAGAATAATAAATTTTAGGTTACCGCCACAAAGTAAAATCCTCCCCTAAAAACTTATCAACCCCTTTTTGCCCCGTTGGGGGTAGAGTTTTGAAAAACCTAAATATGCTATTCACTCTTTTCTTCTCTTTTTTATTTATCGTTTATGTTAGTCAGATAGCGCAATGCGATTCCTCAAAAAAAACTTTAACACCCCTAACCCTATCTGGGAGAGAGTTTCAAAAATGTTTTATGTAAATTTTGAGGATCAACCTTATCCCCAAGGAATTTGATTTTACATACAAACTAATTTTTACCCTTTTCAGCTCCTTAAAGGTTGAATAGCCGCAAAATTGCGCCTTAGTGCTCCCCTAGAACCCCATGTCAAAACGAAACCCTGTCCAGTAAGATTCTTAGCTTGAGTTAGTTTCGAAAAACTTATAATGGCAACCTTTATTGTATCCTTATGTTGGTATTTGCACCAAGTTCTAAATTTATTTTTTTGAAGAAATAAGATTCTTCAAAAAAACTTTAACAACCCCTAAACCGTATTTTGGGAGTAGATAAGTAAAACTAATAATGAAAACCTTTATTGTTTATTTAGGTTGGTATTTATGTCAAGTTTCATGTTCATTTACCCAAAATATCAGATTCTTCCATACAAACTTCAACACCCCCTAAATCATCATTTGGGCATATTTACGAAAAATTAATAAAGACAACCTTTATTGTTACTTAGGATGGTATTTATGTCAACTTTCAAATGTGTTAACCCAATAAATAAGATTCTTCAAAAACACTGTAATACCCCCTAAATCGTCTTTTGGGGGTAGTTGCAAAAAACTAATAACGAAACCTCTATTGTTTATTGAGGTTGGTCTTTATGTCAAGTTTCATGCTAACTAACCGAAGACATAAGATTCTGCAAAAAAAATAACATCCCCTAAATCATCTTTTGGGGGTAGTTTCGAAAAACTAAAAATGAAAGCATTTATTGTTTATTTATGTCAAGTTTCATGTTTATTAACTAAAGTAATAAAATTCTTCAAAAAAGATTTAACACCCCTTAATCGAATAATGAAAACCTTTATTGTTTGTTTAGGTTGGTATTTATGTCAAGTTTCATGTTTATTTACCCAAGAAATCAGATTCTTCCATACAAACTTCAACACCCCCCTAAATCACCATTTGGGCATAGTTTCGAAAAATTAATTAAGACAACCTTTATTGTTCACTGAGGTTGGTGTTTATGTCAAGTTTCATGCTTATTAACCCAATAAATAAGATTCTTCAAAAACACTGTAATACCCCTAAATCGTCTTTTGGGGGTAGTTGCAAAAAACTAATAACGAAACCTTTATTGTTTATTGAGGTTGGTGTTTATGCCAAGTTTATTAACCGAAGATATAAGATTCTGCAAAACAATTAACATCGCCTAAATCATCTTTTGGGGGTAGTTTCGAAAAACTAAAAATGAAAGCCTTTATTGTTTATTTATGTCAAGTTTCATGTTTATTAACTGAAGTAATAAGATTCTTCAAAAAAGATTTAACACCCCTTAATCGTCTTTTGGGGGTAGTTTCAAATAATAATAATAACAACCTTTATTATTCATATAGGTTAGTATTTGTAGCAAGTTTCAAGTTTATTGACCCAAGAAATCAGATTTTTCCATACAAACTTCAACACCCCCTAAATCGACATTGGGGGTTGTTTCAAAAGACTAATAATGATAACCTTTATTGTTTATTGAGGTTGGTATTTATGTCAAGTTTCATGTTTATTAACCTAAGCTATGAGATTCTTCAAAAAAAAATGGAGCCGTCACGGGACGCCTGGTAGATGTGAAACATCGACGTTATTTCGTAAAAGTAGTATGCAGAAAAGAACAGATTGTGGTAGGAACTAAAAATGTCAATAAAATAAAATAAAAAATATAACGATTTTTTTTTCTAGATAACGATGTTTTTTTATTAAATAAACATTCATTTTCATTAAATACAAAAATTTACATATTACACACCAAATATACGCGTGCTAAATGCACAGATAAATGCATACTTTAATTATAAAAATATAATTAACTTACTGATGACTTGATAATGTGTCATAGTGTGATTTTGCTTTCTTTGCAGGAGGCTGATCACTTCCACTCTCTAAATTATCACGGTCAGACATTTTATTATCAGAACAGAAAAATGATTTATTTACCAGAAAAACACAGGTTATGAGTACTGTAATAAACAGAGTATACATTATAGGTATCCGAGCTCAGTGGAGCGAAAGAGATGGCTTAACGCCGGATCGAGTGAGAGAGAAACGCACAGTCGATTGCGCGTGGCGACGCGTCGCCACGCCAGAAATCGGTCTCACGTGCGCCTATAGATGTTTCACATCAAAAAATAACATCCCCTAAATCATCCTTTGGGGGTAGTTTCGAAAAACGAACAATGAAAGCCTTGTTTATTTAGATTGGTATTTAAGTCAAGTTTCAAATTTATTAGTGCAGTAATAAGATTCTTGAAAAAAATAACATCCCCTAAATCGTCTTATAGGGGTAGATTCAAAAAAAAAAAAATGGCAACCTTTTTTATTCATTTAGGTTAGTATTTGTGGCAAGTTTCAAGTTTATTGACCCAAGAAATCAGATTTTGCCATACAAACTTCAACACCCCCTAAATTATCATTTGGGGGTAGTTTCGAAAAACTAATAATGACAATCTTTATCATTTTCTTAGAATACTATTTGTGCTAAGTTTCAAGAATTTTGGCCGAAGGAATTAGATTTTTCATACAAACTTTCAACCCCCTTTTTACCCCTTTAGGGGTGGAAATTCCAAAAATCCTTTCTTAGTGCACACTTACGTCACTTGAGGAACCTTTCTGCCAAATTTCATGCTTCTAGGCGTAGCAGTGTTGGCTGTGCGTTGATTGATCAGTCAGTCAGTCAGTCAGTGAGTCAGTCAGTCACCTTTCGCTTTTATATATATAGATAGATATCTCTACGTCATGTTGATAGGAAATTATACCTTATTCTTTTCCTGAAAACCTCTAACGAAGGGCTATCCCGTATAGCCATATTATTGTAAGGTATATTTTTCATCTCACCAACTTACCCAGTGTTAGTAAATGCATTAGATTAATAGGGAAGGTTCCGCACGAGGCATTGATTAAAGTAAAGTCTGTCACTTGGTCTTCTCAACTAATTTATTCTTTTTACAAACACATTCTGTCACTAAAGGTCCTTGATGAATATTATTAAACAAGCAAAACTTACATTAGAAGCGTTGCATATACCCTTAAGATTCAACACTGGAGATATGTTGTCTCAAACAGCATCGTTCAGCCTGTGCAGTTGTATCTAAGCATCAACTACACCATGAGGACATCTGTATTTGGATTCTGCTGTTTAAGTCTTGGGAAGTAATTTTAATCAAGTCATCATCCTCATGAGATTTTGCTAAATATTAGGTCGAGATGACCAAATTTATGTTTATATGTTTAAATAAAATGTCCTAAGGACCCTGCCAAGAAGAAAAGACAAGCTAAGATGCCCAAACGCACATGGTAGATACAATGAGTGAATATTCGGGTCATCAAGTTTTAATCGACTTGCTTAAAATATGCTAAAATTAGGTGGAGCTGCATGAAGACGCACATTGCAAGTCACGATCCGATTGAAAGAAAAGAAAGAAAGAAAACACATTTGATTGATTCTCGTGCTTGATCTGAAACAATGAATGGCATGCATCTGTAGTAAAGTGTATCTAAAACTCAGAAGCTACTATAGAGCTTGGAAAAATACAATAAAATGATCAAATATGATTTAATAGGTTCCTCGTCGTCAGTGTCACTGGTATCTGAATTATTTACCTCTAGGGCCGCAATGTGTATCCATGGGATCATACGGTATGCTGCCACGGCTGTTGGCCGTTTGTTTGTGTACGTAGTCGAAGCGGAAAAATGACGAATTTCATAATTTCAGATTAGCAGATAATTAGTGTATGACGTCGTGTAATTGTGTATAGTAAGTACAAATTTGTGTATCCGACCATTGGGGAGCTATTCAACAAAAACTGTTTCTGCCGGAACTACGTCATCCTAGCGGCACTTTTTTTTCCTATTCAATCCAAATTCAAATTCATTTATTTCGGACTACAGTGATCCATATTGGGTTAGTATTACAAAAAGCTTATATTCTAGTGTTAGTATCATTGATTAAAAATTCTAAATTATAAACACTGCGTGCCGAGGATGACCAGCCAGGAAGGAGGTTTCCTATCTAATCACCCTCCGCACAAAAATTCAGATATCTGGCGTATAGCTCTCAGCCACGGCTCTCAGAATACATTTGCGACTACTCCGCACTCTGCACATCAGCGACGCGGTTTTTTTGCGCATTATGGCTTGGAAGCCATCTGTGTGGGTCTCAGCAAACATAGCCGATGCGCTACAGAAACGGGGCAGTCGCAACAGCATCCTGAAAATATTATTATATTGCACGCGCAGGACATCCAGCGATCGCTTGGTGTAATTGACCCATAGATTGCCCGTGTAAAAGCTCTAACAGAAGGCCTTAAAAAGAGTAATTTTTGCTTGGTCAGAGCAACGCGAAAATCTACGCGCCAATATGTTACCCCTGACCGCCAGTGCCCTACGCTCCCTCTCAATATCTATATCATCCCTAATGGTGGTGAAATGGTGAAAAGGTGATGAAATATCCCAGATGAAAAAATGGAGTTGTTGCAAGTGGAGTTTCTAATGGAAAGTCTCAGATATTGTATAGACTGTCGTTTATTGTAAAAATAAAGATACACAATTATTTGCGTGCACACGATGGCGTGGCTCCAGGAGAAAAGGGGAGAGGAAGTCGGTGTTACCATACACCAAACCAAAAACTATATTTTTAACATTGCAATACTATTCTAATATTTCACAACACCCTCCCTCAATGTTAAAACTCTATAGAAATTACGAAGTATTACTTTTAAACTACTTTAGTGCAATAAAAAAAACTAACACAATCCCAAACAATGTTTAAATTTATCAAACTTTACTTTACCCAATGGTTTAGTTAAAATATCTGCCACTTGATCATCTGTGATGTAATCAACACTTACAATATTATTATTTACCTTATCGCGTACAAAAATTATTACTTACGGATTTTTACAAAGTTTAATTACAGACTGATTGTCTTCAAACAACTTCACACACTCGGTTGTATCTTCAAAAAATTCAAATAGATTTTTCAACCAACAAGCTTAGCTGACAGATAAACTTAAAGCTACAAATTCGGATTCGGTGGATGACAGAGCAACTGTAGGCTGTTTGCGAGAAACCCAAGAAATAGTACAACCATAAATTTGAAACACATAACCACCAGTTGACCGTCTGTCAACTTTGTCACCGGGCCAATCAGAATCAACAAAACCAATGACATGTCTAATTTTTCCTCTTTTAAAAACTAATCCAATCTGTAAGCTCCCTTTTACATATCGTAGCACTCTTTTGAGAGCTACCCATAAATCATTACTAGCACAGGACTGGTACCTACTTAGAATACTTATGGAAAGACACAAGTCAGGTCTGGAACACAACATCGCATACATAAGTGAACCAATTACCTTTCTACATCTATGTTCTACTTCTGGACTTTCTGACTTATCTCTTTTTAACACACTGTGATCAAAATTTTATTCCATGGGGGTCACAGCCTTAACGCATTAGCAGTATGAGGTCAAATGGGCAGGTTGAACGCTACAACCGTACCATTCTTGACTCCTTGAAAGCGATGACTGTTAAACACGGGGAAAAGGATTGAGATATAGTCATTTAGGAAAAAATCTGTGGGGTCTTAACAATACTTTTCAGAAAAACATTGGTAGGAAGCCGTCAGAGGTACTATTTGAAACAAGTATGAGTAGAGAAATAAATCCAATTCTTAACGAAGTTACCAAAGACTCTTGCGAATACCGCGAAATTACCACTATTCGACAGGAGGTCAAGAAAAGGATTGATAACGAGCAGGTAAAGCAAAAACAGGGTAATGATAGAAATAGGATGCCAGCCCGGATCTATATCGAAAGTGAACTCGTCAAAATAACCAAGACTTGTTTCAAGAATGACGGGCAAAGTAAAACACTCATGCCCTCCTTTATATGGCCCTATCGTGTTATCACAGTCTTAAGTAGGGACCGATATAATGTAGCACCGGTTTCGGGTTTGGTCAGCATGCAAAACAAATATGTACGTAGTCGAAGCGGAAAAATGTCGAATTTCTTAATTTTAGATTAGCAGATAATTAGTGTGTGACGTCGTGTAATTGTGTATAGTAAGTACAAATTTGTGTATATCCAACCATTGGGGAGCTATTCAACAAAAACTGTTTTCGCCGGAACTACGTCATCCTAACTGCACTTTTTTTCCTATGCACGTAGATGAAAAAAATACATTCAATAATTAGTGTGTAACGAGAGGTAAATGTGTATGTTTAAATGAAATTTGTGTGTTATAAAACTGCGAAGCTAATCAAGTTTCCGCTGCGCTGACGTTTGGCTATTTGATGAAAATCATATAAATCGGCTTAGTGCAGGGTTGATTTTTTTTACGCTCGTTGCTTTGTATTTGTGTGCAAAAAGAATTAAAAAACATACCGTTCAGAAGATATACACGTAAAAGCAAAATAAGGTTATTATAGACCGATAGCGCTAGGTTTTGAGGTTTCAAAAATATTAAAGTTGTTTGTTTTTCGCATATAGTTGCCGGACCATTTGCCCAACCTAATACCTTAGTTTGTGTCATCCTAGGTATTTGCATAGGTAGAAATTTAGCTGTTTATCTTTTCGACCAGTATCGGACGAAAAGAAAATTAGAGATGAAAATTTTACTTTCATGATAATAACGAAGTAGTAACTGATGTACATAGGCATTTTGTGTCATCTCTGTCCACGGGAATCCTAATACTTAACCAGTACCTAACACGTAGCCAACTAGCTCTAAAAGAATATTAAAGTAGGTTAAATAGGTATTACGCGTTTTAGAGTACTGATATCTGTTGTTTAAAATATTTTGTGTCAAATTCATCCACGACTTTTAAAGATATTTTATTTTTTTACTACAACACCCTGTAAAATCCACAAAAGAAAATACAAGTTATTAGAGTTTATGTGTTTTTCATTATTATGGTGTGACAAAACACTATTCATAATTTGTGTCGTTTTTATCCACGAAATCGTATTATTCTAAAAAAAAAATCTAGACTTCTTCGCACGAAGGGCGAGCGCGGGGATAAGCGCAGGCACAAGCGGCGCGGGTGCCGGCAAGCCATACGCGCGGCGCGTTTATTTGTTTACATTCGGTCTTTGCAAGTTGCAACAAAAAAGTGCGTGCGTTATTTATGATGTATTTGATTGATTAAGGCCCATTGCACGAAAAACTTAACTCAGAATTAGTTGCTAACACGAGATGAAATTGACAAAGGTCAAAGACAAAGGTTAAATTGACAATATTGTATAACAAACTGTCAATTTAACCTAGTCTTAGCAACTGAGTTAAGTTTTTTGCGCAAGTGGGCCTTAAAGGTTAGTTATGTATGAAGATGTGAAAGACTAAAATGGAGATTGAATTTAATAAATGTGTTATGTCGACACCCAATATGAATAACATAGTAACTCAACATTGCATAGTTTTCAACACAGCTATTTTCTTTTTTTGTAAAGTTTATTTGCTTTATTTTAGGTTTCATGTTACTAATTTTAATTGCTCTTTCAGTTTTGATAAAACCACTGTAAGTATGATTTTCGCAATTTTACAATTTACAGATATTTAGCATTTTTAATATGAAAAACATTGTAACTACGGTTACAATAGAGTCTTGAAAACATTTGAAAGATTTTTTCTGTGAATATTATTGTACGATTACGAATTATACCGACAAAAAAATCTTTGTTAAATATTATTGTAAGCAACAATTACAATGTGTCAATGTTAGATTTAGATAAAAAGACATGTAAAGTACTATGGAAGAGCTAATAAACTCGTTTTTTAATAATTATTATAATTCAATTAATATTCACAACGCTTTGGGCTCTGGTGGACACAGGTCTGGATAAAATTATCTATGCCCGTGTCTACCGTTCGCACAGCGGCGGTCAGGAGACAAGCAGGCTCACAGATTACCTCAGTTAAGCGGCTGATGCGGCACAGTAGTGGTACCCTTCCACCCAATTAATGATCCAGGGGGACTTTAATGCTCACCATCAGCAGTAACGTGGTTCTTCCCATACCAGTGCAGTAATCATGCTGGATGGGAAATGCATAAGCTTTCGTTAGCGGTAATCCGCCAGCTGGTTCGGGAGGCAACAGCAACGGGGGATGTTGATTCGCACACGGCCAATTGCTTGGACCTTCTGCTGACAATAGATCCAGGCCGATACTCTGTGTCGATAACTTCACCTTGGGAATGCGAGTGACGTATGTCAGAAAAAAGGCCTTCAACAGTGCTGCCAAGTCCTGCAAGAAGGTGTTGCAAAGGGCTCGGTTCGACCACATTGGCCGAATAGGGACATAACTTGCTTCTTACCCAGAAGAAAGTAAAGCGTTTTGGTCCCTGGGTAAGACGGTTCAGTCGAACTTCTGCCATCCCTCACTACCACCACTGCTGAAACCCGCCAGATCGCTGGCCCGCTTCGTTAAGGAGAAGGCAAACTTTTTTGCCTCTTTTTGCATAATCTTCGCGTCAGCATTCTGGTGATGCGCGGATGTATTCTTTCTCCTGGTGGATGTGAGACATATATGTCGGACATTCACATCCATCAAAAGGATGTTCGTAGCAACCTCGACTTGAACAAAGCTAGTGATCCCGACGGGATGGGACGGGATACTTACACTTGTCCTTAAAACTTGTGCGCCCGAACTGTCTCCGATTTTGACACGTCTATTTTGCCTTTCGTGTGAAACTGTGAAAGAGTCGAATGCTTGGAAGTAAGCTAACGTACAGCCCGTGTCCAAGAAGGAAAGTTGAGCTGACCCTGCCAATTATATACCCATCTCTTCGTGTGCTTAATATTAAGCTCCTGGTATACCTAGAAGCTAATGACATCCTGAAGTGATTGCCAATACGGTTCTACAGGGTTTCTAGCTTATGCCGTTCACATCTGCAGTAAGGCCATCGAGAGGCGCGGGGAGGTGCTTGCCATCTCCTTCGATAACTCGAATGGTTTCTATAGGGTCTGGCACGGAAGCCTTATTAGTAAGCTTCCTTCATTCGGTCTGCCTGGTGATGGTATGTGTGATTGGATTGCAGATTTCTTGTGGGATCGGTCCATTCCAGTCGTTATCGATGGGTTCTCGTCTGACCAATTGGATATTTATACCGGGGTCCCTCAAGGGTTGGTAAAGTAAGTAAAGTGCTTGAAACTTGGGTATGCAGACGACAGCACTGTTGCTGAGAGGTACTGTTCCATCCTTGTCTTTTGTGAGGCTGTGGTGGAGCGTTTGAGCTTATCCTTAAAGCCAGTCTCCAAATGGGGCGATGCCAATTTGGTCTGGTTCTTTGCTGCTAAAACTCAGGCGTGTTTTTCTCTGTTAAAATGCGCCAATTCTACTCGGCTCTTTCCTTCCGAGGTGTAAACGTGCCGATAATGGACCATCTTGTGCTTCTTGGCGTTACTTTTAACACCATCCTCAATTTTGATCCATACATTGAGGCAAAGGTTCAACTGGCTGCCATAAAATTGGGGATCCCCACAAAAGTGAGACGGTTCTTCACGCCAGAACAATTGCTCAAGTTGTGTCAAGCTCGTCAAGCGCTAGTTAGATGATGTATGGAGTACTGTTATCATTTCTGGGCCGGATCTGCCAAAAACCAGCTTCATGCACTTAAGTTGATCAAAAAACGGACCAAGAAGATCGGCAATGAGACACTGGTCGAATCGTAGCTCCAGAGCCTTAAACAACGTCGCCGAGTTGCGAGCTTGTCGGTTTTAATCGGTTAAATTTCGGGAAGTGTGCGATGGAAATGTACGATCTGATTCCACCTAGCCCATTCCATAATCGGACTATAAGACGTACGGCGATGTGCCATTGGTACATGGTGGACATCCCACCCATACACACTAAACATTTTGGGAATACGTAGATTGTACGTACAGCTAAAGAGTGGCATTCCCTGCTGGAGTTTGTGTTGCTCGATAGCTACAACTTAGGAGTGTTTAAGTCAAGAGTGAATAGGTAACTTTTAGGCAAGCGTGTTTAATCGTCGACCACGACATCGCTTACCATCTGGTGAGGAAGTAGTCTAGCGCAAGCCTACCAAATATAAATGAAATGCATTCCCCCTATTGCAAAGCTTACCACGCAGTGGATAGTAGATCCTAGAGCAGTGATGGCCCAGTGGTAACGGACACAATTTACAAGTATGGTCGTGGATTCAAACCCAGGCAAGTGCTTTAATTTGTGTAAATTATTTCATCACTATTGTTCTCAAAACACTAAAGTAAAAATGCATTGCATTGCAATGCAAATCTAAGACATGTACGAGTAACATCCATCAAACCACATTGGTCCCACGTGGTGGATTTCGGCCCATTACCTCTTACAGAGAGGAGGCCTAAACGCACAATAGACCAAATGGGAGTTTAAGTTCAGAAAAGGGGGTCCATCTATCCTGTCCTATCCTAATGCTTACGACGCCTATTGTTTGCAATTACTTCTACACATTTTTTTGTATTATTCTTCTTACCCACTTATCTGTTATATTGAATGAGTCTAAAAAAATGTTTATTTCATTCCTACTCTTAATTTTTCTCCAAGACCATTTATGCTGATACTACTATATTCAATTGATGTACTAAAAACCTATTCTCGATGTCAACACTGCATCTTTCTTTACAATGATAACATTTAAATTAACTGTTTAGATTTAAGAAGAAAAGCATTGTAACTTAAAATTACAATATCATCATCATCATCAGCCTATTAATGTTCCCACTGCTGGGACACAGGCCTCCTCTCTGTGAGAGGGGATGGGCCGTAATCCACCACGCGGGCCCAGTGCGGGTTGGTGGATGTCACATGTCTTCGAATTTTTGGTTCTAGGACATGCCGGTTTCCTCACGATGTTTTCCTTCACCGTTTTGAGAGCAGTGGTGATGAAATAATTTACACAAAGTAAAGCGCCTGCTTTGGCTCGAACCCACGACCTACAACTTGTAAGTCGCGGCCGTTACCACTGGGCCACCACTGCTCTCAAATTAAATTACAATATAGTAAAATATAAATAGAGCAAAATTTAAAATGTATTACATTGTATGTCAATTTAAATTACTTTAAAACAAAGAAACCCTTGTTACCAAAACTTTTGTGTAGGTATTGGAACTTGATCGACAAGTATACTTCAGTAGGAACATTGTTCATTTTTAATTACAATAAAATTATTCCATTTTACAAATCAAATAAAATTATTAAATTTCACATTTTCTTATCCTTTATTTCTGCCTCTTAAATACGGTTAAGAGGCAGAAATAAAGGTCTGTCCTTGCTGATTTCATATGACATAAAGTTGTACCAATGTGTAACTAAAGTTATAATGTTATTCAAATTGGGTGTTGATATGTGGATACTGGACGTTACATACAGTGATTGTCCTTTGTGAAAGGGGATTGTTAAATTTCATAGAATCAAGCATTGTAAGGAATGACGGAAAAGCAGACTGTTTTAAGGACCGTGCTGAAATAAAACTACACCAATAATCACTATCACCACACAACAAAAATATCTAGTATTTTTTTACTTCGTGTATTATTTATCTTACTGACTGTAGGTACAATCGGCCAAATCTATATCTGATCACCGTAAGGACTATTTTAGCTTGCAGGGCTCGCCCGCTAAATTAACGCCGACATACTCATCAACCAATATTATCGCGGCATCGGGTGACTGTTTCTCTAGTACCTGTCAGCCCCTTGTTTTTGTAATTAAAAAAAGACGGCAAAAAATCAAACAAGTAATTTGGCTATGGTCGACGCAAAAAAGGCGGTACCTAGTACACTACCTAACCGAAGCGGGGCGCGGGATATCGAGATGCAGTATAATGAAATAGCGGTAGGTAGGTAGGTGTCGGCATACCTACCAACCTACCGCTTTCAGGTTTAAATTCGAAGCGAATCGAAGCGTCAATCTAAAATAATATTGACCACATTGACCGTCTTCTAAGCATTGACCATTGACATTCGTAGGTAATGAGATTGCAGACGCGCTGTGTACAAAATTAGCACTTCATTATTTTTATCTCTATGGGTAACACATTTGTTCATTACGTAGCGAAGATAAGAGTCAATCAATACAAAATATTATAGGTATGTTATTTATTTATGAACGCTTCGCATCTAAGAAGAAATTGTACCGAACGAACGAGTTTGCGTGCGTTTGCCGCCGCCGCGTCCGCCCGCTTCGACCGCAACCATTGTTTTTGTGTTTTATTCATTTTAATACTTACCGTGAATGAAAATGACACAAATTTACAATGTCGATTTTTCATGCATTTATGATATTAAATAAGTGAACTCTAATGATTGTAATATTTTTTTGAAGCGTTTGTAGCTTAGAAAAACAAAATAATTAAAAATCTTAAAATTGCGTGCCCTAATTTGGCACAAATTTATTTAATAGGCATATGTAAGTGATCTGATAAAGGAAATAGTTATTTCATAAACTGTAATTTTTTTTTTGCACTATATTTTACATATTGACCCTATGTCAGTTTGCATTGGACGATTATGACACAAATTGGGTTTGCACACTCCGCAAACTATCCTAGATATAATACCATAAATATTTTAAACTTTAAATATTTTTTGCCCGTTTTGATTTGAATAAAAATTATCAACCACAAATCAGCGAATTACTGAAAATGCAAGTATCAGATCTGACACAAAACGCAATAATAGGTAACCTTCATAGGTACGACTGTATCCACAGGCAAGAAATAAGCAACTTTAGAATTTTTTAAACTTATGACATCAAAATAGCCTAGCGCTATCGGTCTAATTAGGTCCAAGTACTTAAAATAGGAACACTAGAACCTAACTTATAACGTTTATTTGCATCTTGTAAGGGTCTACAATGTCCTGCCAAGTTTCATGTATGTGTTCTTAGTAATTAATGAGCAGTCGCATAATTTACTAACGCAAATTTACCGATTGTAGGACTTTTTAATAGAAAAGCAACGTAGAACATATGCCGTTGGATCGGCCTTTGCGCTAGCCAAACCAAACGGCATGCGATTAAATTGGTCTGACGAGGCGTCTGCTCTGTTCCGAAATCGGCACATGGTCTTCGATAACGGGCATAGGATAGCGCTCTTTCACCGTAATAGAATTAAGCATACGGTAATCGATACACATTCGAAACGAACCATCCTTTTTACGAAGAGTAGAATTGGGCTAGCGTGCCCTGATATCGGCTCCCTTACTATCCCAGCATCCAGCATCTCCTTCACCATTACCCGTACCTTCTCACGTATAAAATGCGATTACCTATATGGGCGATAGGCGAGAGTTTAATTCTATATTCATTTCGGTCGCGTTGGTACAACCTAGATCCCTAAGGGAAGATGCGAAGCAACGATGATATTTTATGACAACCTTTGCTTCACGTCTTCTGGCACCTGATCGCCGCGCGCCGTCATGAATAAGATTCTCATCGAAGTCACCTTCAACCGCCATAGGGCATTCTGGTGGTTCGACAACTACCCTACTGACAACTTCTAATCGCTTTGCACGAAACAAAACTAAATTATTTATCAACAGGAAATCGAATATGGAAACACGGTTATATAGACACGACCATTTTCAGAGCGATAGAGACCTCCACAAACAAATGACTGTTTATTTGGCTTCCCAGCGACAACATCTTTCAGGAGAATGCTAACACATGTGGAGGGTTCAATCCATGCCTTTACTGATGCTGCACCGTAAAGCTCTACCAATCCCGTTGCCCTAATCTTAAGAGAACAATCTGTTAGATCCGGATCTGGATATGGCATTTCATTGCCAATATCGATAAATTCCAGCCTGGTTACATAGTAATAAACTATGATGTGAGTAGATCAGTGAAGGACTGCCCTATAAGCGCGGATTTCTCTTACAAAATCATCACACACTAACCTTGCATGGAACCTGAGCATTGACGCCATCAACCTCAAAATTGAGTAGCAATCCTCCTAGTGACTCTACTATACCGTTTCCAACCCCTTTCAATAATGATGGTATGTGATCGTGGGTCAAGCCCAACTCATAACTACAAACTCATTTATAAGCGTGACTTCGCTCCCAAAATCTACAAGGGCTTGCTGTAATGTACCGTTAATTTTTACATCTTTCGTAAATTTCGAGTTCGGTTGCGAGTCGCGTCCTATAACTACTACATCGATAAACATGGCTTTTAAAATATTGCCACTAGGTTTTACGACGTTATTTTGTATCTGCGTGTTAGTTATCAACTGTATGCCCTATTTTGTGCATTTTATAAGTGTTTAGGACAATATAAGAAGCTGTGACCCCTTTCTTTGCAATTGTAACATCCAGGGAATGAAACTGACTTAGCACCCGACCTTTGGCTGGATTGACCATTAGGGGTACTAGAGTGATCGGTTTTGTTCTTGTTATGGTTTCGATCGAAACGCTGATAAGAATCTCTACTCAAAAGTTGCAAGAGCTGATCGGGGTGAGAGGACCGTAAAGCTGGAGCCCCTGATTTGAGGGTCCTATCACTGATCCCATGAATGATACAATCCACTGCACATTTCTCAACAATGTCACATTTTGGTTAATTAAAGCCAGTTTTTCATAAAAATAAACCTCTATGCTCTATAGGTTCATTATACCTTTTTTTTTTTTTGAATGTGAAGTCATCCAATGACTTCTCCCACTCTGGGTGAAGCAGGAGGGTGTGACAGACTTTTACTGACTAAAACCCACCCGTGTTCCTTCATTTGCTTGAGCCAGGGCCGAGGTAACTATTTTTCAAATTTATCCGCGACCCAGACAGGCATCGGCCCTAGCGGACCCCGAGGTTCATTATACCTACTCCTTCTATTAAGCATTTCCTCCAAGGCCTGGCCGTAATTTTGTTCGCAAGGGAAGGCGTTTATTAATTTCTCTTGCCTGTTAAACAAAACCGAGTTTAAACCTTCATAACATGTCTTGGCGATGCCTTGGAGTTTCTGCTTAGCAAAGTGAACAATAGGTTTCTTTATATGGGATTAGGCATCTGTATGTTAGTATTATATTATCAGTGCCCCAACTGTTAACGCTAGCACACTCGTTGACTTTTTGAGCTATACATCAATTCGTTGTCATAGTCGTTTGCGAACGCTCCTACTTCGATGCTCAATCGCGTAGGGCGTCTCAAGTCGTCGATGACTGGATTCCTTACTTGGGCGTCTAGCACTCGATTTCCCAGCTCTCAATTATCGGGCTGTTAACGTAATCGACGAATAATCGCCTGTTAATTCTACTTTCAGTTTCTCAACACCCAAATGTGGCAAGCATTTAATAATTTGTCACATTTGAGAAAAATCTCGAATTAACCACATGTTACATCAGTTTTGGGTTTCTGAGAACCATTTTCAATGTTAATCTCTTGTCAACGAGCCTAATTTATAATTGTTGGAAATTGGTCGATTATTCGCAGATTAAAATTAATATTATGATTTTAAAAGCTTATATTACGATAAAAAGATAATAAGGGTCGGCGAAAACTATGGTATGGGTTGAGTTATAAAAAATATGTTAATTTAGATCAATTATTTAATTAGCAAGATTTAAAAAAAATAGGATGTTACAAACTTTTTAAATTTATTACATTATAAAAACTTGACACAATTATCAATAATAGTTATTTTGTATTTAGGTAAATAAAAAAAAAATACTGACCTGGGAATCGAACCTTCCTCACGCGCATTAATGTTAACTTTACCCTGTACTTAGTACTTACCGAGGGCAGTTTCTGGATAGATTTGTGTTTAACTTGAAGCGGCTGGGAACCGCCAGGGTAAGCAACACTTACCAAGGTCAGTCTTGGGATGGGCGACCATTTTTTTTGGATCGCTTGTTTAAGGACAGATGACCCTGCCAGGGTAAGCAACACTAACCAAGGTCAGTCTTTGGATGGGTGGCCGGTTTCCCAGGTCTCAATTATCGGGCTGTTAACGTAATCGATGATTAATCGCCTGATAATTCTACTTTCAGTTTCTCAACACCCAAATGTGACAAGCGGTTGACAATTTGTCACATTTGAGAAGAATCTCGAATTACCCACATGTTACAGCAGTTTTGGGTTTCTGAGAACCTTTTTCAATGTTAATCTCTTGTCAAAGAGCCTAATTTATAATTATTGGAAATTGGTCGATTATTTGCAGATTAAAATTAATATTATGATTTTAAAGGCTTATATTACGATAAAAAGATAAAAGGGGTCGGCGAAAACTATGGTATGGGTTGATTTATAAAAATTTGTTAATGTAGATCAATTTAAAAAAAAAGGATATTACAAACTTTTTAAATTAATTACATTATAAAAACTTGACACAATTATCAAAAATAGTTATATTGTATTTAGGTAAAAAAAAAACATACTGTTACAGCTGATTACAGCAAGTGTTTTGATCGCTTGGATCATGCTATAGGTTATAGGTATCCGTGTAGTCATGTAGTACAAGTAGTCATGCCTACTTCTGCGCAAGCTATTGGTTATAGTATTAGGATATGATCGATATTACTAGGACATAATCGATATTTCGAATGATTGTACAGCTGTCATCCCTGACGTTTCAACCAAAACACCTATAAAAGCGGTTGTCAATCGGTCCGCGACCCTTTTTCACCAATCAGCGGTCGCGCAGTAAGGTCGTTGGATTTCGTCTCGGATCACAGCTAAGTTATTACGTTCATTTGGTTTATTTTCCTTTGATTATTGTGTCTTTTCGTAGTCAATTGTTTCCAATAAAATAGTGCGTAATTATTTCTGTAATTCGTGAGTTTGTAAATAAAATGTAAGGTAGGCTAGTCTACCAGTTGTCTGTTTTATTTAAAATCGCTCCTGGTTCCTAAAATCAGAAGTTGGATAAATCCGTGTCCACAATATTTTAGTTGCACTTGGAAACAATCGGCTACTATTGTTGTTTTGAATAATGCCTCGATCGAGATCGCGTAGTGTATCGTCCGACTCGATCTACAACCAAAAGTGTAAAAATCGCGTAAACTGCCCCGTCGCCGTTCTCGCGGTCGGTCCCCGTCCCCGTCTCGTCCTCATCGTGTTTCACGTTCGCGAGCTCATCGTAAGTCGCGTGAGCGATCAAATCGTAGCCGGTAAAGCTCTGTAAAACAGGCATTGCATACGATTACCTCACGTCTAAATGCAATCGAGGAAAGTGCCGCGAGTGTACCTCAAACGCCACCACGGCCTGCTGATCACGGCACCCCTAAAATATCAATCCACCCTCAACTACACAAACTTTAGCAGAAATATTGAATATTTTTAATCCAACAAAATTACACGGTTATTACGTATCCAATTTTGATCCTGCCATTCATGATATTGAGGTGTGGTGTGAAGAGGTGGAACGTGCTAAGTTGTCGAATCATTGGAACGACTATGAATGTCTTTCGCGAGTCTCCAACTGCCTTAAAGGTGATGCTAAGACCTGGCTTAGTGAATGGAATACTAATGACCGATCCTGGTCTAATTTCAAATTAAAGTTTAAACCGTATTTTGTTTGAGGTTATGAATTCTACTTCCGATAATTACCTAACTTATGCCGAATATGCCCGGCGTTCGCTATTATGGCTGCGTATCGTCAAGGGTTTGAGTAACGAGCTGATGGTGCAGATTGTAGTGCGTGGTATTACCGACCCGCATGTTCGTGCAGCGGCTGAGAATGCTGATTTAACAGTCGACAATCTGATATCATTTTTAGCAATCTGTCAAGCCTGTCCATACTAAGAGTGAGACGAGTGTACCTTCCTCTAACGTAATGAAAAGGCGTCACGGTGCTTCAAAGGATAAATGTTTTTCGTGCGTTCGGATTGGACACAAAAACTACAAGTGTCCGAAAAATGAAGAAACATCCGGTAAACGCGACTAAATCTTCGGAAAGCCTCCCAAAACCTACGTGCTCGTTTTGTAAAAAAAAAAATGGGCATAAGGAATAAGATTGCTTAGCTAAACAGCGTTCCGAAGCGCGGAACGGCAATAGTCAAAGGAAAGTAAACCTGTGTAGGAATCGTGAGGGTAGTTCGAGTAACAATAATGTCTCACTGCCGACATTCATGGCATTCCGGTAGATGTTTTTCATGTGGAGATAAGGGTCTTACTCGGGTCACATGTAAGAAAAGTAAAACTGACTCTGGCGAGAGTTCAATTGTTACTAGCGTTAGTATTACCAATAGTTCCAAGCCTAGTTTTGTGACAACTAAATCAGAACCATGCTCGTTCTGTAAAAACCCTGGTCACATAGTAGACACATGTACTGCAAAAATAAAGTCTGAGTCGCGTAACAAAAACGAACCTAGCATTTTTCGGGAGTAGCGAGGTAGGTAGCGACCTACCCGCAATGGTTATTGTAGTAGTATGTCATTCAATGTACCCGTCGATATTTTAATTGATAGTGGTTCGAATATTTCACATTTGTCACAGCCGTCAATGTGGGTAGTACGTCCATAAAATTATTTTGAGGTAGTAATCTCTGTTAAGTTTAGTCAGAAGTCTGAATCGGATAACACGAGTCCCATACTTACCGTGAAAAAGAAAGTGATCATATAGGATGTGGATATGTGTCGATTATGGAAAGTTGTATATCTTAGGGCGTTATATTAGTCGTGGTCAGGTAAGACCGAGCTGTAATAAAAACAAAGCGTTATTTGATCCTCTTTCAGAGAGACTAAATATGAGATGGGTCACAAACGCCTTTGGAGCGGCTTAAACAAATTAAAACGTACAAGACGCTTTTTTTTTAATGCGTGGAGGAAGCCTCCTCGTACTTTTGCCCTTGATCCAAGATTTGTCAGAAAACTAGCCCAGTCGACCGGCAAGTTGGACTCCTGCTTATGGAGCCCGGCTGTTGTCTTCTTCACTGCGCTTGATGAGCGGTGGCTATGGCAAGACAACGCAGGCGGCGGCTCAATACATGGTGCCATGGCAAGGCGAGCGGTGCCCAGACACTTGTGCTGCCTTCTTCGAGAGTGAGTAATTTTCTCCAATTTGCTTAAAGTGTAAGTGCTAGTCGCTGTGGTACTAGTCACTCAGGCGTTTGTTGCTGTGCGTTTATCGCTACACTTTGATGCTTATTGCTATTGTGCTTGGTGTGTTTCAAGCTGTATAAGCTGGCTATTGTGGTCAACTTAAGATCCATTTGCCCGACGTCTCTCATGTATGGATATGGCCTACATGTTAGACAAGCTTACACGTACGAATACGGTCTGCGTGCTAAGCGGCTTGCACGTATGAATACGGTCTGCGTGTCAAGCAGCTTGACGTATGAATACGGTCTGCGTCAAGCATGTTTCAGATAACTAAGACTAGTCGTCAAGGACAGTCGGCACGAGGTGCAGGGAGCTGCCCCGAGGACAACGAAGACCTTCAAAATAAAGGGCTCAGTTGGGTTTGAATTTTTAAAACAGAGAAGTCTCTGCTTAGTTCTAGAATGATGAATGTGTGTTTGCTGTGTGAATCCTTTGATAGATGATAAGTGAATTAATTGAAAGATGACGTAGAGAAAGTTGTGAATGGTGAAATGTGTTCATTTAGTCTTGTTGAATTGTCTTCTTAATGTAATTCTTTATCCAGGCGAGCATGCGGAAGCAAATGAGACTGTGCCTGTGCGCTGCTGCACCTGTTCGGTGAGCTGCAGTGCCTGTGCGCTGCTGCACCTGGTCGGTGCCTGAGCGCTGCTGCACCTGGTCGGTGCCTGAGCGCTGCTGCACCTGGTCGGTGCCTGAGCGCTGCTGCACCTGGTCGGTGCCTGAGCGTTGCTGCACCTGGTCGGTGCCTGAGCGTTGCTGCACCTGGTCGGTGCCTGAGCGCTGCTGCACCTGGTCGGTGCCTGAGCGCTGCTGCACCTGGTCGGTGCCTGAGCGCTGCTGCACCTGGTCGGTGCCTGAGCGCTGCTGCACCTGGTCGGTGCCTGAGCGCTGCTGCACCTGGTCGGTGCCTGAGCGCTGCTGCACCTGGTCGGTGCCTGAGCGCTGCTGCACCTGGTCGGTGCCTGAGCGCTGCTGCACCTGGTCGGTGCCTGAGCGCTGCTGCACCTGGTCGGTGCCTGAGCGCTGCTGCACCTGGTCGGTGCCTGAACGCTGCCGGATGTGGTCCGTGACTGCACGCTGCTGCACCTGCATGGTGCCTATGTGCTGTCGCACCTGGTCAGTGGCAGCGCGGCTGCACCTCTATGGTGCCTGTGCGCTGTCGCACCTCTATGGTGCCTGTGCGCTGTCGCACCTCTATGGTGCCTGTGCGCTGTCGCACCTCTATGGTGCCTGTGCGCTGTCGCACCTCTATGGTGCCTGTGCGCTGCTGCACCTGGTCGGAGCTTATGCGCTGTCGCACCTTGTCGCTGCCTGCGCGCTGCGGTGCGATATTGCAGATACGCTGCCATATATGTGTGGCGACTGGCGACCGGTGCTGCGGTGCTGGTTTGGAGGACAGTTGAGCGCTGCGGTGCTCCTGTCTTGTGTGATGAGGATGAATTAGTGCTGCGGTACTCTTTCGTCAGTTTTGGACATGCGCTGCGGTGCCTCTGTCTTGCAGACGCGACTCGTGCGCGTATTATCGGACATGTGCTGCGGTATCATGATCTCGATATTATGTAGAAATGCGCTGCGGTGCATTTATTATGTAGACACGTTCTAGTATGGGAATGTGTGGGACTGAATGAAATGGAGAGATGAATGTCTGAACAAAATAACTGTGACTGACTGAAAGTGATTAGATATCTTAGCTGGTTTGTTTCAATGGAAGAGGGCCTCGAATGTGTGATGAATGATTGAATAGGCAAAAATAAGCTTTTGTTCCCTCACTAACTCCTATTAATCTCATGATTTCAGGCGAGGATGATGTTGTCGTACAGCCAGGACCCGCGCACTAGCTACCTGCAAGCCGAGGCAGGGATCCAGCTCAAGATACCGTTCAAGCAGACGTACCCGAAGACAGCGCGTCAGGCCCCTTGAACGAGTCACCTGCGAGCCAGGACTAGGATCCAGGTCAAGAAACTGCCCCAAGCAGACGTGCCCGTGGACGGCGCACAGTCAGGAGAGGCCGTATTAGGATATGATCGATATTACTAGGACATAATCGATATTTCGAATGATTGTACAGCTGTCATCCCTGACGTTTCAACCAAAACACCTATAAAAGCGGTTGTCAATCGGTCCGCGACCCTTTTTCACCAATCAGCGCTCGCGCAGTAAGGTCGTTGGATTTCGTCTCGGATCACAGCTAAGTTATTACGTTCATTTGGTTTATTTTCCTTTGATTATTGTGTCTTTTCGTAGTCAATTGTTTCCAATAAAATAGTGCGTAATTATTTCTGTAATTCGTGAGTTTGTAAATAAAATGTAAGGTAGGCTAGTCTACCAGTTGTCTGTTTTATTTAAAATCGCTCCTGGTTCCTAAAAATAGGTATCAGTGGAAATCTCTTCAGGTGGTTCTCATCCGAATAGGTATCAAACTTTTGTTCTTAATGGATACACATCCAGAACTATGATTATCCCCTCAGGGATTCCACAAGGATCGCTATTGTTTAGCGATCCTTGTGGGACCTTTGTTGTTCAACATCTTCATCAATGACGTCTCTTCATGTTTCTCTAACGCAAAAGTTCTTTTTGCTTTAACGCGAAGATTCTAAGTGATGTCAGAACATATATGTAAGAACATATGAAGATGCTGAACATCTCCAATGTGATCTGGACAGATTCCAAGAGTACTGTGTGGCCAACCGCTTGGATCTAAATGTTCCAAAATGTTATACATGTACCTTCACTCGTAAACCTAAACCTATTCTTTACGATTACAAACTAGCCGACACTTCATTAGCCAGAGTTAATACGATTAGAGATTTGGGCGTCACTTTTGACTCGAAACTTCTTTTTGACACACACATCGATAATATTGTTAAAAAAGCTTCTAAGGCACTAGGTATCTTGAGGATGTCAGCAGCTGATTTTAAAAACACTCAAAATTTTATATTGTCCTTTTGTACGCAGTCATCTCGAGTACTGCTCATCAGTGTGGAATCCGATCTACAATACTTACGTCAATCGCATCGAAAGTATACAAAAGAAGTTCTTAAGGTACATTCAGAATAGATCCAAACCTATTTACATAACTATAACAGCCGCTGCAGGTAGTTTCACATTCTTCCACTAATTGAGCAGAGAAGAATTGCCGACATGGCATTCCTGTTCAGTTTGGCTAATGGTTCAACTGACTATTCTGAACTGATGAGCATAATTGTGCTGCGTGTTCCATCCTTCACCTTAAGAAATCATCAACCTCTGTATGTTCCCTCTGTGCGGTGCACTTATCGACAAAACTCTTACATTATAAAAGCCTGCAGGGCATACAACTCGATTTGTCAGAGTATTGTTGACCTTGATTTGTTCAAAACCAGTGTTCCTGAACTAAAAAAAAATTTGTAAGAACTTCTTTGAAGATCACTGAAACTTGTTCGATCTCTTCTTTCATTCTTTAGGAGTACCTACTTATTTCTTACGTTCTCTTGACTGTCTACTGTTTCTTGTGCTAACCTAATATTGTCTGTGAAAACTTTTAATTGGGCTTCCTTCACTAACTGTCTACTACCTATCTGTATCCCAGCTGTAAGTTTTCTTAAGTAATAAAATAAAAATAAAATAGTCAATTATGAATATTATGAATCCCATAATAATGTTGCAACTGTTGCTAGTAGTTCGTAATTAAGATTCAAGAAATTGAGACATATAGTAATTGTGGTTGTGTTTAGTAAAGATGATTGATATTAGAATCAACGTATAAAGTGACACACGTAGTGTTTGTGACCAGTTTTTATTGTGATAACTCAATAACAATTGATATTTTACTAAGTCATGTACCGGCTGTCAACGTTTAGGCCGGGACTCCACCAAAGCGGAGATGTGCGGAGAAGTCCAAAGCGGGGAGGAGATGTTTTTTACACAACCAATAGAATTTCGTTATTCCCACATCTTTCGTCTCCGCTTTAGACTTCTCCGCACATCTCCGCTTTGGTGGAGTCCCGGCCTTAAACTGTGGATTTGAATTCTTCGAACCGGGGGAGTATTTTGTTTTGATTTACGTATTTATTGCTGTATTATTTACATACTATGCACTACTCATACACTGCTCAGGGCTCTGCTCCCTCAGCACGGCTTTCAGTTTGTTACTCATGTCACGAACGGTAGCTGCCCGGGTCATCATATTGACTGGTTTCCTTAAGCAACACCTGTAATGAGACAGGAAACAGCTGAGTATGTGAAGAGAATACTATATTAGTTGAAAACTTGAGAAAGTAGAAGGGGTTTAAAAGTTAAAAAGAAGTAAAATGTTTAAAAACAATAGAAACGTAACAAAAAAAAAAAAAAAAATATATGAAGGTATATGAGAAATAGAAGAAAAAAAAACTAAGAACAAAGAAAAGCTATTTGAATTAATATTCTCAGACTTAATTACAGGAAATACTTTAAGGAAAGGCTTTATTAAACATTGGCGTTTATTGCTCAGTTAGATTTTTGTATAAGGATTATTGCTAAGAACATTAGTTTTATTGGAAACAAAGTATTTACAATGCATATGAACTATGGGGTTTACCTAACTATATCAGCTTGCAGAACTACACTCCCAGCATATGGATATACTGGACCAGTATCACCATCTCCGTCAACTGGTGTCAGATTATCAGCAGTGCCATGACACTCATGACCAGGCACTGAAGCGTATATATGTTCTAGAAGCAGAATTGTGCAAGGCTCATAACATCATTACCTCCATCGACTCGCTGAAAGTCAGCTAAGAGGTTTCTAGCACCAGTAACCTGTACAATGAGCTGATGGATGCATCCAAACTGGAGTGTGAGCCGCCCACCATTACCATAGACCTTACAGGGGATGATACCATTGCTAAATGTCCAATTCTAAGTAGTCATAATAAAATTAAGAAATATATTAAAATCAATAAAAGTATTAAGAAATATAAGAAACTTATAAAAACTAAAAGTGTTTGCAAATATAATGTTAACCTTAGGAAAGATTTAAGAAACATAAAAAACCAATTAAATATATGTAATAGTAAATTAGAAACTAGTACCTACACAAATGCATGATGTTGAAATTCAGAACCTTGAAAGGGAATTATTGAGTAGGGAAAATACACTTACGGAAATATTTTGTAAATATGAATGTAGTCAACAGATGTTGAGTGAACGCATGCGGGAGGCCTGTGAGTTGTTGGACCTGGTGAAGTATAATGCAGAGAGGTGTGAATCATTGACTAACAACCTCACCTGTAGTTGTGCTGCCGCTCTGCCACCTCTCATGTCACAACATGTTGCTACTACAACTTTACCCATTGATCATACTGCAACAACTTTGAACCCCACCAAAAGTAATGTCTTAGTATATTCTGATAGATTAGGAACAGGTTTTGGATCTTTGTTAAATAACCGTTCTAAATATACAATAGTGAACCATTGTTATCATAAACTGCAATTTAATGAGCTTATTCATAAAATTCAACAGACACAATTGAATGAGCAAACTACTATAGTACTTCTTATTGGAAATAGCCTTAGTATAACAAAAAGGGACATAGTTAATGGTATTGACACCCTACTTAAGTTAAGATTAGGCAAATTAATATTATGTGCTTTGCCCTATTCTGGCAAGTTACTTGTTCATGAAAATGAATACATTTCTAGTTTGAATAACTTGATGCATATTTTATCTTGTCGTCATAGTGACCGTTTATTGTTTTTTGACACCAACAATTTTGTTAGTGATTTTGTTTTGATTGGGAACCATATGTTTCTTCCCAAAAATAGTCGACATTTATTAGCTACATTGTTAGCTTTTAATATACACGCAGTTATTGATAATTTAACTGAGACTAGGTTTAGTGATTTAACAGTATTATCCAGTTTTTCTAATAATACTTTAAACGATTAGAGCCGACAAAAGAGAAGTCGAATAGTAATATTTTACTATATCATCAAAATATAAATCGCTTCTCCGGCAAAATTTTAGACGTGGAATTGTTAGTAGATAAATACCACATAGATATCTTATGTTTTTGTGAAACTTGGTTAAAACCAGATAGGATGTTGTTTAATGTAAATAATTTCTCAGTTGCCAGCGCGTACAACAGATCCACAGTGGGTGGTGGTACCCTGATACTTTGTAATAGTCATTTAAAATATAAGTAAAGGAAGGATATCACTGCTTACTCTGTTGATCGCTTATGTGAGGTAGCTTGTGCAGAGGTCAAGGGGAATACTGTCTTGTGTGTTTACAGACCACCAGCATCAAACTTGTCATTGTGTTTGATTACAATGGAAGAATTATTAAGTAAACTTTTCAGAGATAATAAATTAGTTTTTGTTTGTGGTGACTTAAATATTGGTGCGTAAATAACAAGGGGATGATGGAAATACCTGAATAGTGGACTGTAATTTAAGATAGGTGCTGATTGACTGACTCGTAGTTGCACATTGGACAATTGTACCTAGGCTTGGACGTACCTGCATATCCCGAAGGCGAATGCTCCTGCCTCCATGTACCTCTTCAGGAACCACAGATGCACAGGTTTGATATCACACACAGTCTTTGAACGTAGAATCTTCAGAAAAAAAACAACCGAAAACGGGAGCCGACGGAAGATGCGTTAGCTCGCGAGCGCCGACATTAGAAGACTTTTTATTGGTTGATGATGTATGACAGTTCGGGGTTCGCAATCCAAACGGGCCAATGGCGAGCAAGGTTTACATTAACCCGCGTAACACACAAGCATCCAAACCAGAGTAACTTTGACATAAACAACTATGAGTAGTTATTATAATTTAAAAATAAAAGCAGGTAATGATTTTTACAAAACTGGCGTAACCATTTCCCCCAGCCTTGAAAGAAAATCTTTCAAAGAAAAAGAAAAAAATATATATAATATACATTTTGCTGATGTGAACCTTATTACCTTGTACGTTAAATAACTTATTACTATAATACACTACCTAGCCAAAACCTGACTACCTTAAGTTTTGCTAGTTTCTATTGAGTTGGTAGTGGACACAGTTTAACAACTGGTCTTTGATAAATACCGTGCTTAGTCTTTACCGTCGCTACGCGGATAACATCATCCTTGCCTTTAAAGGTTTGTACTATGACGCCTAAGGGCCAATGCAAGGGTGTGACATTATCCTGTATTATAACTACAACCATTCCTTCTTTGACAGGAAGGGATGGTGAGTTCCATTTTTGACGAACTTGTAATTCATGCAGATATTCTCTCCGCCATCGCATCCAGAATGACTGTACTAATTTATCTAAGAGCTCATATCTGGTTAAAAGATGTGGAATCGAGTCAACTACATCAGATGCTGGCAGAAATTTGAGAGGAGCCGTATGCAAAAAATGAGCTGGCGTCAAGGCCGTTGGATCTGAAGGATCAGAGGTAAGCACGGTCAGTGGTCGCGAATTTAGTAATGACTCAATCTGTGCCAAAACAGTTTGAAGTTCTTCAAAAGTTAAAATCTGGTGGCCGATGACCTTATACAAATGAGTTTTTATGCACTTGACGTTACTCTCCCAGCAACCACCAAAGTGGGGAGCGTTTGGAGGGATTAATTTCCATTGAATACGGTTTTCGGCTAACTCTTTCTTCCAAATTGGTCTGTATTCATTTTCTAGAAAAGTGTATAAATCGCGAAGATAAGAACGGGCACCAATAAAATTAGTTCCGTTATCCGTATAAAAATATTGAACAGATCCACGTCGAGCCAGAAAACGTTTCATTGCTGCCAGGAAACAAGCTGTACTTAGATCGCTTGCAAGCTCTATATGTACTGCTCGTGTGGTGAGACAAGTAAATAGGCAGATGTAAGCCTTACAACTTCGTATACCTTTGCCGCGATAAGGGGTTACTTGGATTGGACCGGCGTAATCGCAGCCAGTATGAACAAAAGCTTTGTTTACAGCTTTCACTTGAGGCACTGGGAGATCTGCCATCATAGGAAACCCAGGTCTAGGCCTAAATCGAAAACATACATTGCATTTAGAGACAATTGATCGAATTGCTCGTCTAGCAGATAATATCCAGTATCTAGCACGGAGAACAGATGTCAATAATCCAGAACCTGTGTGCAGATATTTCCAGTGATAAAAACGTATAAGCATGTCTACCACATAATCCTTACCAGGAAGCAGAATAGGGTGTTTAAATTCAAAACTCTCATCTGAGTTTATCAGGCGGCCACCCACACGTAAAATTCCATCCTTTAAAAATGGATTTAATTTTCTAAGAGGTGGAGAACAACAATTTCCCTTTTCTAAGTTTTGAATATCATCACCAAAATGAACTAACTGGATCTCTTTAATTATTTCGCGTTCCGTAAATTCCAAATCCGTTACAACAATAGGCCCAGCGGGCAGCTTTTTCATGAACTTGAAAACGTAACTCGCGACATTTAGGAACTTTTGCCACGACGAGTAATTACGCGCCAGTTCATAGAAAAAGGGTTCCTCACTAACAGGTTTCACTGTTGTCAGTGAAAGTGACTTAAGCTCTGGTATGTCAGGAGACTCATTTGGAACGAACGCTTTTATAGGCCATTCATGCCTGGGTAAACTGACCCAGGGGGGTCCATGCAACCACAGAGGGTGATTAACAAGTTGTGTTGGAGTTAACCCGCGGGACAAACAGTCACTTGGGTTTTCGCTGCCTTTAATGTGGCAAAAGTGATCAGACGACAAATTATCCTGAATTTTTGAAACTCGATTGGCAACAAACGTGTGCCATCTATGAGGTGAAGAGTGGATCCAATTTGATGTTACGGTCGAATCCGAGAATGCAAATATAGAATTGATTGGATATCTGCTCGAATAAGTTTCAAAAACCCTTTTTATTAATTTAGAAAGCAATAAGGCTGCACATAATTCCAGACGTGCCAAAGAGATAACCTTTAAAGGTGCAACCTTCGATTTTGCGCACGATAACATGACAGTTGCTTGATTCTGTTCAGTGTCTACTCGGATATAAACGACAGCACCGTAGGCTTTCTCGCTTGCATCAGCGAAACCAAGAATGGTCACTAAACAACCCTCCACCACACCAATGTGTCGAGGAAATCTCATTTTGACAACTTCGGGAAGTTCCTTTTGGAACTGATTCCACAATCGTATAATCCGTTGCGGGGGAACATCGTCCCAGTCAATTTTGGCAATCCAAAGCTCTTTGATTAAAAGCTTGGCATACAAAATGATCGGTGCCACTAGGCCAAGAACATCGAACAAACGTGCAACAGAGGACAAAATGTTCCTCTTAGTGCAAGGACGATCATCTGACGTCACTTTGAACGCGAACTCATCATCATAAGGATGCCAACATAGGCCTAATATTTTCAGAGTGTCATCTTTATCAAATTCGACATTCTGTGAAAGACGATAATCTTCAGGAATTTGTTCGAGTACCCTTTTACAACTGCTACTCCATTTGACTAGGTGGAAACCCCCAGCTTTGAACAGCTCGATCAGCTCCTGGAAGGCTGCAATCGCTTGATCAGAGCTCATTAATGAACTAGCTATATCGTCCATGTAAAGATCTCTCTGGACAATTTCTTTCGCGATAGGAAAACGATGACCCTCGTCTTGTGCTAGTTGTGCGACAGTGCGTAGTGCTAAAAATGGACTGCATTTCAATCCAAAGGCTACTCGATTGAATTCAAACGTCCTTACAGGGTTTTGGCTATCTGCAAAATTGCACACAGATGAATGATCATGGGCTGAAATGAAACGGTATAAGATTCGCTGAAAACAACGATCTTGCTCACGAACGCCTATTCTAAGATACATCTGTCTTACGTCAGCTGAGATAGCAACAGGTAATAATCTCATATTCAATAAGATCGTGAAAAGGTCACGTTGGAGATTAGGACCAGCATGTAAGAGGTCATTTAAGGAAAAGCCACTGCTAGACTTAGCACTTGCGTCCACGACAGGTCTGACCCGTGTAGTTACTTTGTCATCCCGTAAAACCGCGTGATGTGGCGTATAAAAGTGTCGAAAATCCGTATCGATCGTGTTTACAGCAGATAAATAACCTTGATCTATATAATCCCTTATGACATTGTCATATGCCTCTCTCAGAGCGGGCTGAGCATTAAACCTACGCTCTAAGTATGAGAATCTGCGTTTGGCAATCTCAAAAGAATTACCAAGCAAGTCGGGGTTGAATTTAAAAGGTAAAGCTACTTCGTATTGTCCGGAAGTATTGCGTGTGACAGTCTCCTTATAAATATCTTCACATTGTTTGTCATCCGCACTCAAAAATTGTTTAGGATCTATCTCGTCGAGTTCCCACATTTTCCGAACTAACGAGTCTACCTCGGAAGTGGTGACAGTATGACATGCCACAGAAGTTGCAGCGTGAATTTGGGAAGCCGCTGGAGCATCACCTAGAACGATATACCCCAAAACCGTCTCAAGGGCATCTGGAGATCCGGGTTCTCCGACTATTTTTCCGGATCGCAACATCGCAGCAAAAAGACTAACACCTATTAACAAATCTATTTCTCCTGGCGTACCCCAGGTACTATCTGCCATGGGAGTGTTTCGCAAACTATCAAGGAATGTTGTATCTACAGGACACGTTGGTAAGTCACTTGTGATTTGATTCAGTACTAGTGCCTGAATATTAAATTTAGAATTATTAAACCGAGATCTGAAATTAACTTTCACAGTGCCCGTCCCTATCTGTGTTGAGCCACCTATACCTTTCACAGCGACAGGTGAGTCAGATTTAATCTTTAATCCTAGCTTAGAACAGCATTTTGTTGTTATATAATGTTTTTGAGATCCGGGATCCAATAAGCATCTAACCACTACATCTCGACCATTGCGACCGGTGGCGTAAACGTTTGCGGTCGCAAGAATTTGCGTAGTTGTTTTCGATTCGCACTTTGTAGAAGACAATGTGCAAAACGATACTTCTGGATTCTCCTCACCAAGCGAAGAGTCATCCAAGACAGGATTTGAGGTGAGTTCCTCCTCGATTTCAAGTAAGTTCAAGACCTCACTTATTTCAGTCTCCTGGTTTACAGCTACAGTGGAGGTGCTCGACTGCGCTGGTGAAATTTCCTTACCAAAATGAAGCAACGTATGATGCTTCGCATTACACTTACGGCAAGAAGTGCTCGAGTTACAATAAAACGATGTATGTTGATTACTCAAACAGTTAACGCAGTAACGATTTTCTTTTACAAATTTAAATTTATCGAGAGCCGAAAGTTCCGTAAATGGTTTACATGCATAAAGATGCGTGTGCGCGGTGTTGTTACAAAGCTTACACAGCTTACCGGATCCTTGAGTCTGCTGAGTGGAAACTAAAGCGCGCGGAGGCGCGGGAAAAGCACGCGAGGTGGCTGCGCGGCCGCTCCAAGCGGGCTGCAGTGTCGTAGGGTTGCCACGAGCTTGTTGTGATGACGACGAAGTGCTCGTGCGATACAAAATTTTAACTTGTTCTCGTAAGAATTTAACAAATTCATCATATTTAGGCATATCCGTTTGACTACGAATCGCAGTTTCAAAACTTTTCGCTGTATCTGAATCTACAAGCCTAAGCCCCATATAAACAAAAACAAAATCACTCAAATCATCAATGTTAAGTTGTTTGAGGGCCGCGATAGTAGCTGCGTATTGATCAACTAATTTTTCCAAATTATTTGCTGAAGGACCGTTTATATTTTTTAATGCAAACAATTGACTCAAATATGTCGTAGCTAAAGCTCTGTCATCCTTATATTTATCCAGCAATGCCTGCCAAATAACAGTGTAATTTTCTGCAGCCGGGGCTATACCAGCACATATGTTTTTAGCCTTTCCAGAAAGATGACTAATTAGGTAATGGATACGTTCCGAATCAGTCAAAGTCTTGTTCTCATGTATTATACGTTTAAACGTTTCGTAAAAATAGGGAAAGTTCTGAATTTCACCGTCGAATATAGGTAATTCAATACGGGGAATCTTAATAGTATGTTCCTGAATACCGGCATTTAGCGCGGCTTGTGGAGGGGAGTTTGGTTTATCCAACCTATTGAAAATCTCCTTTATAAAATAATATAAATCGTCAAAGGCCGCTATCGGCTGGTAATTAATATCGTAGTCGGGATCTACTTGCAAGTTTAATAAATTTATCTCATCAACCAAACTTACAAATTCCTTACGTAATTGATCAATAGCGCGAGCTTGGGATAAGAAATTTTACCTCGACTTCTCATCTGTTTTCGATGATAACTGGAATGTCTTATTTATTTGTTCAAAATACAATTGACGCTTAGCTTCCAATAATTTAATTTGTAACAAATGTATATCCACATCCTTTGCCGCCATTGTTGAAACTTAACAATGCACAAACTGTGTTAACAACTCCCGCGACAAACAAATTAAGCGTAAAGTTTTACGCGCGATAAAATAAAAAGATACGATGCGATTAGTCAATAAGTAAATTAAATATCTGAAAAGTGTACGATGCGATGCGAGCGAAATAACCGCAAATATTACAAACCGATGCGATAAGTTACCTACGTTGCGTCTTATTTACATACGTACCTATACCTCTATAGGTGCGATGCACAAAATGCGATATTCTACGCCGACGGTATATACCTGCTCACGGCGCGGCGGTAATATAATATGTATGTATATACCTTCCCTACCTATTAAATTAAATATTAAACCCAAATTATTTATACCTTTGCAGTATGTATAAGCGAAGATTTAAAGAATATAATAGCTGTCTACAATTCGATGCGCTTTTAATAAAGTTATTTACTTAAAACCCAAGTAAATAACAATCAACTTGTAAACAACTGATTGCGAACAACTAAACGACCATTGACTAGAACCCAGCGTAGTTATAATAAGTATGACTATAATAGTGCGGGTCTCACTTATTTGGTTGGTTTAATTGGCGAAAAACACTAATGTAATTTTTAGACTAGGGCGAATATTTAACGAAAATCTGTAAGTAAAACAGATAAGAATACTAACTGCGAACATATGAACGTCTGCAGAAAGGCGAATGCGAAGCGAATGTAGGTAGATAGGAAATAAACGTAATTTTCGTATGTACGGACGCGCGAGCGATTTACTTTATTGAACACGTTAGAAAACGTATAAATATTGTAATTAATAATAAAATAACGTTAAAAACTGTGATTTCATGCGTAATAAGTGAATACTACAGGATATTTGCAAATATGTCGTTGACCTATGGTACTAATAATCGACTTTCAACCTAACGTATGCAGTAACAAGGTTCAATATCAACTATGCGTAAAAGCCAACTCGAGTCGAATCACGATCGGATTTTTCTCAATGATTCTTATCCGATTGCCATCCGGTGAGATGGACCAAATTAATGGTGCGTAAATAACAAGGGGATGATGGAAATACCTGAATAGTGGACTGTAATTTAAGATAGGTGCTGATTGACTGACTCGTAGTTGCACATTGGACAATTGTACCTAGGCTTGGACGTACCTGCATATGCCGAAGGCGAATGCTCCTGCCTCCATGTACCTCTTCAGGAACCACAGATGTACAGGTTTGATATCACACACAGTCTTTGAACGTAGAATCTTCAGAAAAAAAACAACCGAAAACGGGAGCCGACGGAAGATGCGTTAGCTCGCGAGCGCCGACATTAGAAGACTTTTTATTGGTTGATGATGTATGACAGTTCGGGGTTCGCAATCCAAACGGGCCAATGGCGAGCAAGGTTTACATTAACCCGCGTAACACACAAGCATCCAAACCAGAGTAACTTTGACATAAACAACTATGAGTAGTTATTATAATTTAAAAATAAAAGCAAGTAATGATTTTTACAAAACTGGCGTAACCAAATATAGATCTGTTAGTCAACTCGCCTGAAAAATGTAAGCTCATTTCATTATTTAAATAATTTAACCCAAAATATTTATTTAATGAACCAACAAGAATAACAGCAACTTCAGCTTCGTGCATAGATAATGTATTCACTAATTGTAAAGTAAAAGATTCGTTTTTAATTAGTGGCGTTAGGTCAGACCATACTGGTCAACTAGTGTCTTTTGAGTCACATAAAAAAGATAACCTAGCTAAATCAATTCGATTAAGACCACTTACTAAAAATAAATTAAATTCTTTTAATAATAATGTTTTAGCAACCTTTGTAACGCCAGTTTTGATTCAAACGACCCCAATATAAATTACGGCACGTTGTTTTCTACGGTTTGCCAAGAATTCAATAAAACGTGTCCTGTAAAAACAGTTAAAGTCAACAATTCCAAATCGAAATTTATTGAATGGGCCACTGTGGGCATAAGAAAAAGCCGAGATATCTTATATAATTTATGTTACGAAAAATCTTTGACTTCCGATCAAGTTTTTCACACTTATGTTAGAAACTATTCCAAAATATTCAAAAGAGTCTGCGCTCAAGCAAGACCTCAAATAATAATTTAAAAAATTGGTGTTTCTAATAATAAAATAAAAACTGTGTGGCAATGAATTAATAGAGAAACTGGAAAGATACAACAACGCGATCAGAATGAGTTGTCTATGAAAATAACTAATCAAACCATTTCTGATAAGCAAGAAGTCGCTGAGACATTAGAAAATTTATTTACCAACATTTCGTTAGAGGTTACGAAGTCGCTTCCTTCCTCATCTAAATTAGCTGAAGCTCTTCTTAAAGAAAACTTTACTAAAGACATAACAACCTTTAAATTTAAACCAATATGTATTGATACAATTAAAAACGCGTTCAAAAGTCTCAATATAAAAAATACTGAAGACTTGTGGGGGATATCCGTTACGGTTCTTGGAGATATTATTGACTCAATTGCTCCTGTCCTAACAGGCATATTCAATCAATGTTTGGACAGCGGCACTTTTACTGACTTAATGAAACACAGTAAGGTGGTACCAATTTTCAAATCAGGCTGTAAGAGTGATCCTTCTAATTATAGACATATATCCGTGCTTCCAGCATTGAGTAAAATCTATGAAAAAATCATGCTGGAACAGATGTTGTCTCACTTCAATTCTAATGGGATCCTGCATAGTCAACAGTTTGGTTTCACGAAAGGTAGGTCGACAACGGACGCGGGAGTAAAACTCATCAGCCACATCTTGGAGGCTTGGGAGAGGTCCCAGGATGCCATTGGCATTTTCTGTGATCTCTCAAAAGCTTTCGACTGCGTCGACCACAACACACTGATCTGTAAATTACACCACTACGGAATTCGTGGAAAATCTGCTGATCTCGTGCTTTCCTATTTATCAAACAGACAGCAAAAAGTAAATGTTAATGGGGCGACGTCTTCCGGGTCTCTAGTCAAGATGAGCGTGCCCCAAGGTTCAATTCTCGGCCCTTTCCTTTTTCTTGTTTACATTAATGATCTCCCTTTTATGATGGCCAAATTATCGGATATAATTCTATTTGCTGATGATACTTCGCTTATTTTTAAAATAGATAGACAAGATACGGATGTCTTAAATGTCAACGAAAGTCTAATTGTTCTCTCAAAATGGTTCGCAGCTAAAAATATTTTACTGAATGCGAAAGAAACAAAATTTCTAAAGTTCTCTTTACCAAATGTACAACAACATGACCTAAACTTAAATCTTGACGGCAAAAATCTTGAAGTTATAACGGAAACTGTATTCTTAGGGATTACTATCGATTCAAAATTGCAGTGGGGCGCACAAATTAGAACTCTTTCGGGTAGGTTAAGTTCGGCTGCATATGCAGTAAGGAAAATAAGGCAGCTAACCGATGTAGCTACAGCTAGGTTAGTATACTATGCTATTTCCACAGTATTATGTCTTATGGCATTCTGCTGTGGGGATCAGCAGCAGACGTTGACTCAATTTTCATCCTACAAAAGAGGGCACTCCGCGCAATCTATAAAATGGGTCCTCGCGAGTCCCTCAGAGAAAAATTTAAAGAGATCGATATACTGACTCTACCTTCACTTTATATTTTGGAATATATTTTGTATGTCCGTAAAAATCGAGGGCTTTTCAAAACTAGAAGCGACTTCCAAAATTTAAATACACGCAGTAAGCACGAAATTGTAATACCCAAATTCAGATTAACGAAAACTAGCAAGTCTTTTCTTATAAACAGTATACGCTTTTATAACAAGTTGCCAAAGTCAGTTATAGAACTGACCGATGGAAAGTTCAAAAACTACATCAAACGTATCCTTGTTAAAAAAGCATATTATAAAATCAAGGACCATGTTGAAGATAAAATATTTGGCCTTAGCTCCTTCTGCGCATGCAGCTTCCCTGGTAACTTGTAAACGGCACAAATATGTGGATGTCTCTAACTATTCTCAATCTCATTTTTACTTTCCTTCTTTTAATTAGACTTTTTACAATGGTTTTCAATCATCTTTATAGCCCTTTGCTAAAGCACTGATAACAACATTTGTGCCACATGTTAAATTTAGTCTTGTTATACTTATTTTTTTTTACCTTTGTATAGATTCTTTTACCGATTGTTTTGTGAATGTGTGAACATTGTAGGCCTTCTAGATGCTAGTTAACATTTGTTAACCTTTTTATTTAATATATAATCTTTTATTTTATTTTTTTAGTTTCTTACGACTTTTTGTCATAAGCCGGGGCTACGTTGTCCCCCCATATCTAAGTACTAATGCTGTAACATGAAAATATTGTAAAATCAAACCATTTTTAAAAGAGTAACCATGGAGTTTCTTGCCGGTTCTTCTCCATAGGAAACGACCAACCCGAACCGTGCACCTTTTGTCGACGTTTTATAAGTGCCCAAGTAGGCAAATGTGAAATAAAAAAAAATGATTTTGATTAATGTGTTTTGTACGTTTAAAATATATTATTCTTTATAACAGAATTGTAGGTACCTATACCTACTAAAGGTACCACAAACTTACTTGTTGTTGATTTGATCTCAGTTAGTTAATCTTTATATTATTTTAAGCTCATGTTATCCAAACTATTAATATTGTCTATTTGGTATTGGTAGGCATAGGCATAAATGGTTGATTAAAAAGATATATGCTAAAATTTGTTTTATTGGTAGATTTCTTGTTAAAACTATAAAAACGTAGTGTCGCCGAAACCAGGGCTAACACCGGTTTCCGGTTTTTGGGAATTCAAAACCGCAATTCAAAACCGGTTTTTGAAGACCTTCCGTTTTTGCACGCCCTGTATACAAGTTATTTTTTATATGCTCCTAATAGTACACCCATTAAGTTTAAATCCATTTAATTCGTTCTGTTATCGGGGTATCGAGTAGTAGTTGAACCCTACTCTATATTTCACAGTTCAACCATTCAAGTATCCCTATATTTCACTATTCAAATGAGACTAACTAAATTCATTAAAAACATAGGTGTTGATTTTAATAACATATTCATGTAAATGAAAAGTGCAGAGTCTGTTTATACTATCATTGAATAATTCAGTAGGAATAGTCTATTCAGCTATCAACATGTTAGGAGTGGAATGTGACACAGATGTTGTCATCTAACACCTTATTTATGTAGCATCTAGATATCTATGTAAAATGCAGGCAATTGTGTATATATAATTATGTTATGTTTGAATTAGATAAATATTCGAATACACGCCTGCATTCGAATATTTATCTGCTCAGTATTTACATATGTTGTGAAATGACTCTTGTTCTCAAATCCCATCTGTTTATATAACTTATAACTTACACCAATTTGAGGTATGTTGTGTAAATCAAACAATAATGTTGTAGAACATAATTTATTACAGGATATTTACATTATTTTGGAATGTTGCTGCGGAACACAATAAACACACTACACAACACCTAGCCTTTCTTTGTCAGCTATCATATTAATATGGTCTTTCATTCTTTGACATGGAGTCGAACTGATACAGTAAAGTTATTTCATTTCCTGGCTGAATCTGGTAGCATAAAACATCTTCTAAATCAGGTAGAATTGTGTCTGCTGTTTTTGACATTCTACTTTCACTAGGTTTTGATGAGCTTGCATTATATTTTTCACGATCAGTCTGTGCGTCGCTAACTCGAACCAATGTATGAGCATCCGCACGATGATGGCCACTCTTGACTACAAGATAATGAGTGTATTCAAACTTAGATTTCGCCGAATCTTGTATCTTTAGGTGAAAGAAATCTTCTGTCTGGCTTGTATCACTATCCTTGTGTTTCGATGAACTTACATTCAGTATTTTCGGGTTAACCTGCATATCTCGAGTAAATATAATTTCACCACTAGCATTCTTGCAAATAATTTTACGAAAGCATTCTAAATCAGATTTTAATGAATTAAACATTGTAGTTAATATTTACTTAATATTTTTTCGTGATGAACCTTCGCACTACAATTTTAAGAATGAAATGTTGTCCAAACCAATTGTAAGCAATTTATAAGTTACTCGGGCTCGAATGCTCATTCTATATATGTATGTATACACATCTATTGTAAATCTTCATTGAAGTTTATTCACTGTATATCCACATTTTATTAAGAAGATATGTTGGGCAAAGTCATCGTAATATGTTAGTAGTATACCATTAATCATGTATTTTGCAATGTAAGCAATTCTTTATAAGGAGACCGATCAAAACAAAATAGCAACATAGACATATAATAAATAGGTACAGGACGTTACAGCTCCTACATCATGCACAAACGAGTGCACACATACACATAGACGTGTACTTACAGGGATCTCAGCAATTTATGCCAGCCTCTACGGACAATCATAACTCATGTAAGTGAAGCATGACTGCACTCCACATATATGTGTGCGTGAGATATCGGTTAAAAAACACTGCTTGCGTAATTATACTCGACACCTATATAACTGATCATCTACCAATCATCTTGTGTCTTAAAAATTACAAAAATACTGTAAAAAGTCCAAACACCTTCACTTACCGTCTGAACTACGAGTATTTAGCCATCAAAAGCGAACTAGACAGCACTGACTTCAGCCCTGTATTAAATGAATCTGATCCGAACCGGGCGGCCGATTTGCTAGTTGATATAATTAAACAAATTTCCTCAAAACATTCTGTAACAGTAAAAGTATCTAACAGAACCCGAGTAATCAAACCATGGATGACAGCGGGTCTCGTCCGCTGTATCCAAAACCGCGATAACCTTCACCTAAAATCGAACTCATCACCCGATAATGATATATTAAAAAAAACCTACACACGTTACCGCAACTTTCTGAATAAGCTATTGAAGAAACTGAAGCATACACACGACAGGAACGAATTGTTAAAGGCTAAAAATAACATCAGAGCTACTTGGAAAGCAGTCAAAGCCATCACTAACTCCAGTTTTCAGCCCCAGTCACCTGATGATCTTATCCTGGGCTCCACTGATGTAAATTCGTCTGTCAACCAAATAAATAGGTTCTTTGTGAGCGTGGGCGAAAACCTAGCCTCAAATATTAAGCCTTCCAGTAATCCCGCCTTAAATAATATAACTCAGCCGACTCCGCCAAATTCCTTGGCTATCATGCCGGTCGACGAATCGCAGGTGTATGGGAAAATTTGTAGTTTACGAGCAGACTGTGCTACTGGCCATGATGACATTCCAGTAAAAATACTTAAGTATTCCAGCCCTATACTCACTCCTCCTATAACACATATATGTAATCGTGCAATTGATACCGGTGTTTTTCCTAGAGTATTTAAGAAAGCCGTAGTCTATCCAATCTACAAGGGTGGGGACAGAAGCAATGTGTCTAACTATAGGCCGATTTCTGTTTTGAGTTCCTTGTCTAAAATCCTTGAAAAAATATTAAATAAATCATTAACTTCATATCTCTCCAAATTTAAAATACTTGCCAATAATCAGTACGGATTTAGACAGGGAATCTGCACTGAAGACGCTGTCCAAGATCTTGTAAACAGCGTCGTTTCTAATTTGGATAGAAAGCAAAAATGCTATGGTGTCTTTTTGGACTTATGTAAAGCATTTGACTCAGTTTCTGTACCCACACTGCTTCTGAAGATGGAAAACATTGGTATACGTGGCCTTGCCTTAAAAATGTTCACAGATTACTTGTCTGGAAGAGCTCAGCGTGTAGAGGTCAATTCCTTTGTCAGCGAAGATGAATGTATCTGTTTTGGGGTGCCACAAGGAAGTATATTAGGACCTACCTTGTTTCTAATATACATAAATGATTTGTGCAAATTGTCTATCCCCAACTGTGATATATTCACCTACGCTGACGACACGGCGCTTATTGTGTATGATGTTAACTGGGACGAGGCCAAACAAAGAACGGAACAAGCTCTCCGACTTGTGATGGAGTGGCTTTCAGAAAATCGCCTAACTCTCAATATTGAAAAGACCAAACTCTTACGTTTTTCCTTGCCAAATTCTATTCTTTTACCTACCGAGTCTAGCTTAGTAAAAGCCCATTCCTGTTCAGAGCATGCTACCAGCTGTAGTTGTCTTACACTCTCCTTAGTTTCGAGTATCAAATACCTAGGGGTACACATTGATGAAAAACTAACCTAGCGCACCCACATCGAGGCATTATGTACACGCACAAGGAAGCTCATCTACATATTTAAAGAGTTGAGACATTCAGCTGACCCTGCAACTTTGTCATTGGTCTACCAGAGTCTATGTGCATCAATAATCACCTACTGTATAACAGTATGGGGAGGAACTTATAAAAATCTCCTATCCCCTAAACCCGATTTTAATCGAACGTGCTCAAATGGCGATTCTAAAAGCTATGCATTTTAAGCGTAGAGATTATCCAACCGCCCTGCTGTACTCTGAAACGTCCGTGAAAGTCGTCAGTGAAAGTCCTCACTGTGCGACAACTCTTCATTTTGCGTGTAGTCTTACGCCGTCACTCCACCCTACCTCTAGACTCAAACATCCTTCTAAGGCGTCGAGGTCGTCTGATCTGTGACACCGTCCAATGTCGTTCCGCATTCGCTAGTCGCCATTACTTAGTCCTTAGCGCTCGTGTTTATAATAAAGTACATCGGTTAATTGATATACACGTTGACTAAGTTTGCGCTGAAAGCAAAGCTAACAAATTGGTTGCAGAATTTATCTTACGGCGATGCGGAGGATGTTCTTGCGGTCGTCTCATGAGTGCCTGGAAAAGGTACTCAAGGGATGATCGTCGGAGTATCTTCTGTATGGTTGGGTTAACTTCTGTAATATGATAGGTACGTGGTACATACATAAAATAATAAATACTAATGAGCAGATTGTGTGTCTCGTTGGTTTTGGTGGTACTGGTCTTGGAGACTATGCCTGCAATTTTGAAAATATCAAGGTACATGTAATCAATTTGTTTCGTTTAATATACACTAGTAGCAATAAGTTGTATGTTTATAAATACATTATCATTGTGTAATTACTGAGTCACTAACATTTAATTTGTAATAATCAATGGTTACGAGGAACTTTGACTCCTGAGATACAAGTATCTTTTTACTTAGTTCAGGAGCCAGCTGTTCAACCTGATTCTGACCACCTTTTGTACAATTGTTTAGTGTATAATTAACCTTGTGTTACTGTTTTGTACAATAAATTTATTTTTGTTTGTTTTTTTTGTTTGTATCGGTCGTTATTAGGAAGTTGGCTTTCTGTACCTAATTATTTTTTGATATAAACATACTATTGTTACACTCGGTTTTACTTATTGTATTATAACTAAGTAGTATTATAATGTCAATTTAAAGACATACATTAGTTTTAACTGTTTATTAATCTTATATTATTAATTACATTAGCTTTAGTAAAAATACATAGTTTATTAATTACGATCATTATGTCTAATGTATATTATACAAATTTAACTATATTTTCTTTTGAATTTTATTTATCCTATCTTTAGCACACATGTATATATCATCAGTAAATATATTTTCAACAATGTGCTGAGCACATACTTTAGCTTTACAATTACATAATTTAGAACCATTGAGTTCTTCGCCATCAAAGATTTGAATACGTATTATTTTACGATGTGGGCCCTTTACATACTTTTTAACATACGAATACATAATTTTGCTCCCTCGTCTTTTATTGTTGATGTTGTTGCTGATATCGGCGCTATTCAACCTTTCTTCTAACTGGGGTGATGTAGGTATCTTCCCTCTGCCCATTTTGATACAATGGTGGCAAAATTGGAGAGTATGATGTAAACGGTCTCTCTCTTTCCAAATGGTTCACTACGTTTTGACGTAATTGTTGTACTGCTGGATTCGGTGAGTATGATGGGGTTGAAATGAAAAGATCCTCCTGAAACATAAGAATAAATAAGATAAGTATCAATAATAAATTATGATTATTAATATCGGTTTTCCAACTTCTTAACTACGTATATTAATAAAAACTAAAATTAGATTGAAATTAGTTATCATAGAAATTGAGAAAAAAAAAATTGGCGCTGATTTAGGCTTAGCACGCACTGCGATTTTTATTCGCGCGAATTTTTTTCCGCGCGTTCTGTGGCCTATGGAGTTGTATGAAGCTGCACGCACTGCGGAAAAAAAATCGCGCTCAAATAGTACTAAAAAATTCGCGCGGAAAATAATTCGCGCGAATCAAAATCGCTGTGCGTGCTATGCCTTACTTACCGACATTATTGATGAAGAAATGCTTACGAGATTGTGATTTTCTTCTGAATAGTACTGGTTTTATACTTGTTCAGATTTATTATATTTTTGTTAATAAGGTTCAAAATTATAAGATAAAAACAAGCTTATTTTTATATACCGAAATATGAGATTCTGGCTCGACATATCTCCACTCCTCCACGTGTCTAGGAGTTGTATGCGAGCGTGCAAACCGTAGCGTTTGTACCGTCGTAGTCGGCTTTTTAAAACATTTGGGAAAAACAATAATCTTCAAACTTTTTTCCAAGTAAGTATGAAATCCCCCTCTTGTTAACTTAAGAACACGCTTTTATTCATCTTATATAAAACGCTGTAAACTTTACCACCACGATTTGTACGCTCGTGTACACAATTTTCATTTTTTGCAAGTATGCAATTTTACAAATTTGGATTGAATGACGTGATTTTAGGCCTATATAAACGGTTTGCAAATTACTCTCCGGTACAATTCCTCTCTGGAACGAATCCTCTCTGCAAGGAATCAACGCTCCGAGCTCCTAATCAAGTTACCTGTCTTCAAGCATCAATCAAGAATGTAAGTAACTATTCATCATCATCATATCTAACTTTATTAAATGGTCAGAGTAATGTATTAATTGATATATTCAAGTATTAAAATGTTGACCGTCAATAGTTAGCCCATATAGCTCGCCATATAGCGGTTCAGGAAATATTTCTCAACAATGGACCATATTCACGTTCTAGAGCAAATAATAGAAAAATACGAAGAACAAAGACGTCCCTTATACTGTGCATTCATCGACTATGCCAAGGCTTTTGATTCAATTTCCCACGCTAGCATATGGAAAGCTCTACACGAATGTAATATGCCATTAGAAACAATTGAACTAACACAAGACATCTACAAAAAAAGCATTAGCCGAGTGAAATAAGATAAAACTGGCCCCGAAATAGACATATGCAGAGGTGTAAGACAGGGCGACCCCTTGTCCCCGACATTATTTATAACTGTTTTACAAGACATCATGAAACAACTTAATTGGACAAAAAAAGGTATACGTATTAAAGGAAGTTACATTAGCAACCTACGTTTCGCAGATGACATCGTATTGTTCTCAGAAACCGCATCACAACTTGAAGAAATGATCAACGAACTTAACTACGTCAGTCGCAATATTGGTCTAGAATTAAATGTCGAAAAAACTAAAATCATGTGTAACAAAACTCAAAGACCCATATTTGTAGCGAGTCGACAGTTGGAATATGTTCATGAATACATATATTTAGGAAAACAAATATCTTTCTCAAAATCAAGACACCGTGACGAATTAAAGAGACGTATTAAAATGACATGGAACAAGTTCTGGAGCCACAAAGAAGTTCTAAAATCTGATTTACCTTTAAGATTAAAAAAGAAAGTCCTAGACTCATGTCTTTTACCTTGCCTCTCATATGCAAGTCAAACCTGGATCTATAATTCGCACACGAAAGAAAGAATTGAAAAATGCCAAAGAGCCATGGAGAGAAGCATTCTTAACTTGAAACTCAGAGACAAAAAACGACACAGCGAAATAAGAGAAAAGACAAAAGTTATTGATGCGTTAACCCACTGCAAGAAACTTAAATGGAAATGGGCTGGTCACATTGCACGTCAGGATAAAGAGAGATGGACCAGAAAAATTACTACATGGGCTGGCCCCTCCGGAAAAAGGAAAAGGGGTCGCCCCCTGGAAAGATGGGAAGACGAACTTATAAAATTCGCAAACAACGACTGGATGAGAACAGCCCAAGATAGGAAAAAGTGGAGTGATATGGAGGAGGCCTATACTCGTCGAGAGGTCCTTAGTTAAATTATGTAAAAAAAAAAAAACTCTGTAATTAATATTACTAAGGAATTAAAGAGGCTTAAATAAATAAATAAATAAATAGCTCGACATAGACTGAGTAATGCTTTTCAATGCTGTAGGTTCGATTCCTGCACAGATCATGCTAGGTATATTATTAATTTTGTTTTTTCATCATGGTTAGTACAGTAGCTGACTGAACGATTTTTCTGATTCAATTCCTACACAAATCAAACGATATTTATATCTGTTAATCACTTATTTTCGTCACGACAAGTTCCTTTTTTCAAAAATGTAGGAATAATGAAGGAAACCGATTGATTGCAATGCACTAAAACGTTTATTTTTTTTGTTCACAGGTCGAAACTTCTTAGCAACGACCTATTCCTCTCCAGCGATGACTCTGAGCAAGAGACGAGGGCGAAGAGGAAGACAGGGGAGAAAAAAACGAAGCGCGAAAGGTCCAGCAAGCCGAGTGAAGAGTCAACAAGCGCCAAAAAATCAAAGCCGATCGTTTCGCCAGTAACACCGCCAGCTCGAGTTACAGCTAGAGAATTATTCGGTGAAGACAGCGATAGTGAAGAAAGCGTCACTCCAACACAGAGAGCCCACAAAACTGGTAATATACCCCCACTATACTTATATTTTACTAGAAGGATGGCTAAGGGATATTCCCGACAGATAAGCGAGACTAAAGAAGGAAAATATTATGTAGAAGTGAAAATTTACAATACGGAAGAAATAAAAAAAATAATGCCTATAAATAGATGGCGCTCGGCCAAAACTACCATCAAGACAAAATTAGATGAAAATAATAAAGGAGTTTGTTAAAGCAACTCAAAATTATTTTAAAAACTGTGCTATCACCCACATGGCCACATGGGTGCCTATGATACTTAACGTCTTTATTTGATTAACCAGACGTTAGTTAATATTTGCTTATTTAATTACTTTAAAATGTATCTTCTTTCACACACACTAACACCCCCACAGTTTGACTACGCACAGATTTCCACACTCGAGAAATACTCTCAACATCATCTTTAGTAATTATTTGTTATTTTTAACCAACTACTTGTACTGATAGTGTTATTAATTATTGCTATATTATGGAAGAGCGGAGTCTCCTAACACAGGCATTATTTGCTTAAAAGGAGGCTCCAAACACTAAACCCTTATGTAAACTGAAGGATCAATAAACTTTTTTGTTTTTTTTTTATTTTTTTAATACCAAATATGAAATTATATATAAGAACACTGATGTGAATGAATTATTAACCAAAGTAATAAATAAACTAAACAATAAATTAACCGAGTTCCAGCACTGTCAATCTGGTTGGACATTTGTTTCTATGAGTCATCTTGAAATTAATATAAACAAGTATTCTCCTATGAGAGGTGGTTCTTATATAGAACTGCCGTCAGCTATTAAGCATTCGAAAAGTTGTATATATATTAAAAATAAAGATAATTGTTGTTTACTATGGAGTATAGTTGCTGGATTATACCCAGCTAAAAATAATGTATGTAGAACAAGTTCATACCCACATTATACCTCTGTTTTAAATATTGAGGGAATGGCATTTCCTCCTACGATAAATGATATAAAAACGTTAGAAAAAAAAACAACAACATCAGTTTAAATATTTATGGTATACAGAATAATACGGTCACTAGACCTCTTTATGTAACACAAAAACTTAAAACAAAACATTTTAATTTACTTTATATCGAAAAAAAATATATCGGGCACTACTGTCTAATTAAAGATTTAATTTGTCTAGTGCGACGTCAAGTGACTCGTTCTAAAGGAAAACATAATTTATGTGATGTATGTCTACAACTATTTAGTAATGAAAATAGACACATGACTCATAATTGCTCTAAGATTTTGATTATATTACCTGAAAAAAATTCTGCACTAAAGTTTAAACTTTACGAGAGGCAGCAAAAAAATTAATTTTATAATTTATGCTGATTTTGAATGTATGTTAATAGACTGTAATGAAAATAGCTCTTTGAATACTCAGAAACTAAAAACACATCAACCCTCATGTTTCGCTTATTATATTTGTTGCGCACATAATGATCAATTAAACAAGTATGTTACATATCGAGGTAAAGATTGTGTGGAAATATTTGATAAATATTTAATAAAAGACGTTAAAAACATACATAAGATTTTAAATAGTAAAAAGCCAATGACCCCATTATCAGTAGAACAAGAGATGGATTATCGAAATTCGACTACATGTCACATATGTAAACAATTATTAGTGAATGATAAAGTCCGAGATCATGATCATATTACTGTTATATATATATTATGTTTGCGTCTGCGGGGTCTTTGCGCAGACTGCGCAATTTCCTTCCAACTGCCACCAAAACTGCACTCGCCCAATCCCTCCTTCTCCCAATCCTTGATTATGCCGATGTCAGCTATTTAGACCTAACTGAAGTGCAGCTAGATAAGCTTGAGCGACTCCAGAACTTTTGTATTAGATTCATATTTGGTTTACGCAAATATGACCATGTTTCCGAATTTCGAATTAAGCTCAAGTGGCTGCCAATCCGCTTTCGCCGGAATGCCCATATTTTATCATTACTCTACAATATTCTGTTTATTCCTACAACCCCCACGTATCTCAAAGAACGATTTAAGTTCCTTCATGACACACATTCTAGACACTTGAGATCATCGGAGAATTTGAAACTTTTGATGCCTGCTCATTCCACTAAGTTTTACGACAAATCGTTTACAGTACAGGCTGTGCGATTGTGGAATGAGTTGCCGTTGTCAGTTAGACAAGCCCAGTCACTGGTTTCTTTTAAAAACCTGGTTAAAAACCATTTCCTTTCTCTCTAACGCTTTTCTATTCTGATCGAATCTCTGTCATCATTATTTAACCCTTTTTCTTTTTGTTTCTCTCTCTTTCTATAAATTTCATGTCATATTATGTATGTATGCTTATATATAGGTTTATGTATAGTATTTATTATAGTAATATAATCTTGTATATATTTATGTTTTTATCTAATAGCAGTACACCGCAGACTACCCCCTTTTTTATTTTAAGTTTTTTTTTTCAGTCCATCCAAAGGTTGTCTGGTAGATATCGCTGTAAGCGATAAGACCGCCTTTGTACCCGTTTTTATATGTTTTGCTTGTAATTGTTTTAATTTTATGGTGTACAATAAAGTATATTCTATTCTATTTTACATCTGTGTATCGTGGGGCAGCGCACTCCCATTGTAATTTGATGTATAGAGTTTGTTCATTCATTCCTGTTGTCTTTCATAATTTGTCTGGATATGACTCATTGAAGAGTTAGCAAAGTATGAAGGTTCTATTAGTATAATACCGAAAACTAAAGAAAAATAACTTTCAATAATGAAAGTAATAAATACAGAAAAAAATAATCAGCCTATACAAATAAAATTTATTGATTCTTTTCAGTTTATTAGTTCTAGTCTAGATGCACTAAGTAAAAGTTTGACAGAAAACGATTTTATAAACTTATCAAGAGAGTTTACTGAGAAAAGACAATTTGATTTAATGCGAAAAAAAGGTATTTACCCCTATGATTATATTCATTCTTCGTCTAAATTTGATGAGACGAAACTTCCCTTAAAGTATCATTTTTGTAACAGTCTGTGTGAAAAACATATAACTGATGAAGAATATTTACACGCTCAAACAGTTTGGAATATTTTCGTAATAAAATCTCTTGGTGAATATACAGATTTATACATAAAATGTGATGTTGATGTTTTTATTATGTGATATATTTGAAAAATTTAGAAAAACTAGTTTACATTTCAATAAGTTGGATCCACATTATTGTGTAACGTCACCGAGTTTAAGTTGGGATGCAATGCTTCTATATACCGGCATTGAACTTGAGTTGATAAGTGATTTACAAATATACGAGTTATTAGAAAAAGGAATTCGTGGTGGGCTAGCACAATGTTCTCTATGTCATGCTGTAGCAAAAAATAAATATTTACCACATTTTAATGAGTTCGAACCAAGTAGTTATTTAATATATCTTGATTGTAATAATCTATACGGCTATGCTATGATGAAGAAACTTCCTATTAAAGGATTTAAGTTCTCGAGTGTGAAAGAAATTAGCAAGTTTGATGTAAATGTTGTGTCAGATGATAATGATTACGGTCTTATTTTGGAAGTAGATCTAAATTATCCAAATTATTTACATTACAAGCATAAAGACTTACCTTTTGCAGTTGAAAAAATAGTACCTCCTTATGGAAAATCAGTAAAATTGGTTGCAAATCTCTATAATAAGCAAAATTATGTCATTCATTATGCTCACTTGAAAGAATGTTTAAAAAGGCCTCATATTAAAAAATATTAATTGTATACTTAGCTTCAGACAAGAAAGCTTTCTCAAAAAATGCATTGATTTGAATACTAGTCTTCGCCAAAATTTCAAAACAGCGTTCGAAAAATGCCATATTCGAAAAAACTATCGAAAATAAACGTAAGCAAGCCGATGTAAAATTAGTAACAAAATGGACAGATACCAGAAATAAAACAAATAAGCATCTTGGCGCTGAAAAATTGATATGTAAACCAAATTTAAAAAGTATATCAATTTTTTCAGAAAATTTCGTAGCTGTGGAATTGTATCGTGAAAAGATCGTTTTAGATAGACCTATTTATATTGGATTTACCGTTCTGGAATATTCGAAGCAACATTTATACCAATTTCATTATGACATTATTAAAAATAAATATGAAAACAAGGCTGAGTTGTGCTATACAGATACTGATAGCCTATTATATTTAATTTATACAGATGATTTTTATCATGATATGCATGATGATCTTACAAAGTTTAATACCAGTAATTTTGGAATTAATAATCCATATCACATACCGCAACTTAATGCTAAAATTCCTAGATTATGGAAACATGAGGTTGGTGACGATTTGATTTCAGAATTTACCGGTTTAAGAGCTAAATTATATTTTGTTAACACTGTGAAGACTGAAATTAAAAAAGCCAAAGATGTATCTAAGTCTGTAACTTGTAACCTAAAATTGAATGATTACAACAATGTACTGCTGACAAATAAAGCACATAGATGTAAAATGAATATGATAAAATCTATTAAACATGTTTTATACACTCAGCAAGTAGATAAACAAGTTTTAGAAAGAAATGATGACAATGTTCAAGTATTACAGGATCAAATTCATACATTACCCTGGGGGCATTGTGATTCTATGGGCGAGTTTCTGAAGTCGACGTCACATCTCAAATCAGCTGACAATTTGTCACAAATTAACCAGCCGTCAGTTGTCAGTGAGTTTCTCAACTCTGCATCATCGAGAAATTACGTAATCGCTTGTTACATTTAATAATTTATTTCGGTTGGCTACCCTAGCTAGTATTCATTCAATTCCTTCACTACTATAACGTAATAGTATTTTATCTTGAGCGGCTGGGTTGGTGTAGCCCGCAAGTTAAGCAAACCTTACCAGGGACGATTTTTGGATGGGTAACCACGTTTTTTTTTGGTTTACTTTTTTTTGGATAGGTGACCCCACACAGGTTAAGCAACACTTGCCAATATTTTTTTTGGATGGGTGACCGCTTTTTTTTGGTTCGTTTGTTTTGGATGGCTGACCCCGCCAGGGTAAGCAACACTTACCAAGGTCAGTGTTTGGATGGGTGACCACTTTTTTTGGGTTCGCTTGTTTTTGGATGGGTGACCATGCCAGGGTAAGCAACACTTACCAAGGTCAGTGTTTGGATGGGTGACCACTTTTTTTGGGTTCGCTTGTTTTTGGTTGGGTGACCTTGGTAATGTTAATTAATAATTAAATTTTTGTGGTGATGGTCACCCATCCAAACACTGACCTTGGTTAGTGTTGCTTACCCTGGCGGAGTCACCTATCTATAAACAAGCGATCCAAAAAAAAAGTGGTCACCCATCCCAAGACTGACCTTGGCAAGTGTTGCTTACCCTGGCGCGGTCACCACACCAGCCGCTTCAAGCTAAACACAAATCTATCCAGAAACTGACCTCGATAAGTACTAAGTACAGGGTACAGTTAAAATTAATGCGCGTGAGGAAGGTTTGATTCCCAGGTCAGTAATTTATTTTATTTTATTTTTATTTACCTAAATACAAAATAACTATTTTTGATAATTGTGTCAAGTTTTTATAATGTAATTTATTTAAAAAGTTTGTAACATCCTATTTTTTTTTAATCTTGCTAATTAATAATTGATCTAAATTAACATATTTTTTATAACTCAACCCATACCACAGTTTTCGACGACCCCTATTATCTTTTTTATCGTAATATAAGCCTTTAAAATCATAATATTAATTTTAATCTGCGAATAATCGACCAATTTCCAACAATTATAAATTAGGCTCGTTGACAAGAGATTAACATTGAAAATGGTTCTCAGAAACCCAAAACTGCTGTAACATGTGGTTAATTCGAGATTTTTCTGAAATGTGACAAATTGTTAAACGCTTGTCACAGTTGGGTGTTGAGAAACTGAAAGTAGAATTAACAGGCGATTAATCGTCGATTACGTTAACAGCCCAATAATTGAGACGTGGGAAACTGGCAGTAAAATGTTTGTAGATTCTACCAGTGATATGTAATCAGTAAATGTGTATTATTTGTATTACTACTAATAAACCATTTTACGCTGTTAATACACGAATTTAAAAATGTACTGTTTTGTAAGTACCTGCTAACATAAAGTGTCGCGATGTGTCGCGATTTGACGTCGAAAAGCTCACAAAAATCTGGAAAGATAGCAGAATTACCAAGGCCACTAACACTAAGGTACGACTGATGCGAAGTCTCGTCTTTCCAATTTTTCTCTACGGAGCTGAGACATGGACATTGAGGCTGAAGGAAAGGAGGAAAATCGATGCACTGGAGATGTGGTGCTGGAGACGTCTGCTGCGGATTCCGTGGACTGCTTACCGCAACAATGTATCGATCCTAAAAGAACTTCACATCAAAGAGAGATTATCGTCGGTGTTCAAATACGAATACTAAAGTTCTTTGGGCATATACCTCGGAATGAAGACTCAATGGAGCGTCTTGTAATCCAAGGCAAAATGGAGGGCAAAAGATCCCGGGGTCGCTCTCCAACCAGATGGGCAGATCTTATTAAAAGCATCACCAAAGCTACGATGACGACTGTTCCCACATTGCGTCCAATAGAACCGAATGGCGACGCATGGCAAGAGCCATCTTGCATCAGGACCCACTCATGACCACGACCACTCTGCCAAGAGTGCCCGACTAAGAAGAAGAGAGCTAACATAAAATAACTGTTTAATAAATGTTTAATGTGTAATAACTATGAGCGTTTTATTTTAATTTCCATTTGCACAATATTCTTCATACTTTACTTATAAGTTGAGAATTATTTTAAAAATAAAACATAGCGCCTTTTTTAGTAAAATAAGTAGTTAATGATAAGAATAGAATCATATTGGATACTCAGGTCATTTCTTATTACCTCGCATTTCACAATGAAGTTCGTTAAGCAATCACTTTTAAAGTCAATAATATAAAATTAGAAAACCATTCACAAAACGTGAGACATAGCACACTCTTACCTAACACTATCAGATGTATAATATGCGGTCCATCTAACTGCGGTAAAACTGATATAATGCTTAATTTACTATTACATGAACATGGAGTAAAATTCAAGCATATTTATTTATACTCGAAGACAGTTTACCAGCCGAAATATAGTTTTCTAAAACAAGTCATCCGTTGCATACCCAATGCAAGATTATTTATCTTCCATGATAATAAAGAAGTTATACATCCTAATGATGCCTTAACCAATTCAATAATCATTTTCGATCATGTCGCATGTGAAAACCAAATAAATATTCGTAACTACTTCGCAATGGGAAGACATAAAAATATAGATTGTTTTTACTTATCGCAAACCTATTCCAAAATACCTAAGCAACTAATACGAGATAATGTTAATCTTCTGTTAATCTTTAAACAAGACGACATAAATTTAAAACATATATACAATGAACATGTAAATACAGATATGGACTGGGTGCAATTTAAAAAACTTTGCTCTACTATATGGAAAGATCGGTTTGATTTTTTATTAATAAATAAAGATTGTTCTCTAAATGAAGGTAGATATAGACAGGGGTTTGACATATTCATAACTCTTGAAGATACGTAATATAAACCATGTTACTGTAAAAAAAACTATCAATCGTAGTCTACTATCTGTAAATAACGGTTGGATATTGTCGGAAATCATTATGGAGGTCAATATAAAAGAGCAATTGATAAAATCAGTAGATAGTATAAGAAATAAAATTAAAACAATACAAAATGCAGAAGATGCCGATAATTTAAAATATAAGAAACTTTTTAAGCCAATTACAGATCCTCTAGCGACTTTAATTAAAGTTAATGATAAGAATAGAATCATATTGGATACGAGTAAAGGTGACAATAATATAATGAGAAGATGTAGCTCACCCGTAGATTTTGAAAATTTTAAAGAATTTATAGAGAAACATTCAAATGATGATTCTGAATCATATAGCCACACAGGTGACAGTGAGAACGATACATTTATGTCACTTAATAAAGTAGATATGCTTGAAATCTATGATAATAATATGAATGTACCATTTGGGATTCGAAGTGAAAATAAAAAGTTGATGATGGGAAACTCAAATGTGTCATTTTCTTTTACTAAGAATGCTAAAAATTCCCTCAAATCAATTATAGCCACAGTTAATGACAAACATTATGAAATAACTCCTGGACTAAAAGAACTTTTACTACGTAATAGGCCTGACCTCAGTCTGGTAACTGAAACTGATAAAATTGTTTACAAAGATATGCTCAATAATACAAATGCTCACAAACGTGAATATAATCCAAACGGTCAATTAAAAGGTGACAAAGGTTTGAAATACCGTCAAATTATCAAACCTTTATTTTCTGAACAAAATTACGTTCAACATGCAGAAGAAGTCATTAAGTCAAAAAGTGGCGGCTACTTACCTAAACTGAAGAAAAAGTATAAGAGTAATACAGATTATGTTTATTTTGGGATGACCCTAATGAATTATCTATTAATTGCTTCAAAAAACGCCGGTAATACAAGTCATGACAATGAAATTATACCAATAGTTGAAGAGTTAAAAGAAGCTGGTGTTACAAAGGAATAAAAAAGCATTGCAGCTAATTTTATACTTAGTTATTTAAAGCGTGTAGACCATGAAGGTTGATATAAAACAATCATCGATGTCTATTAACGAAATAAGCTCTGAGCTTACTGAGATCTTAGACAAATCAACCGGAACTGAATATTGCAAAGATATTAATAAATTCAAAGCTGAAATATTAATGAAAATAGAACAATTGAACAAATTAATTAGTAGTTTAAATAGTAGATTAAATAACGTTGAAAAGACCATTGATTTAAAAGAATTAGCAGGAAAGTTAACCAAGCATTATGAGCAAAATAGACGTCATGAATGAAATCCATAAAAACGCTAGAGTTAATTTACCAAGAAGAAATGTAATACTTACTGCCAGTTTCCCACGTCTCAATTATTGGGCTGTTAACGTAATCGACGATTAATCGCCTGTTAATTCTACTTTCAGTTTCTCAACACCCAACTGTGACAAGCGTTTAACAATTTGTCACATTTCAGAAAAATCTCGAATTAACCACATGTTACAGCAGTTTTGGGTTTCTGAGAACCATTTTCAATGTTAATCTCTTGTCAACGAGCCTAATTTTTAATTGTTGGAAATTGGTCGATTATTCGCAGATTAAAATTAATATTATGATTTTAAAGGCTTATATTACGATAAAAAAGATAATAGGGGTCGTCGAAAACTGTGGTATGGGTTGAGTTATAAAAAATATGTTAATTTAGATCAATTATTAATTAGCAAGATTTAAAAAAAATAGGATGTTACAAACTTTTTAAATAAATTACATTATAAAAACTTGACACATTTATCAAAAATAGTTATTTTGTATTTAGGTAAATAAAAATAAAATAAATTACTGACCTGGGAATCGAACCTTCCTCACGCGCATTAATTTTAACTGTACCCTGTACTTAGTACTTATCGAGGTCAGTTTCTGGATAGATTTGTGTTTAGCTTGAAGCGGCTGGTGTGGTGACCGCGCCAGGGTAAGCAACACTTGCCAAGGTCAGTCTTGGGATGGGTGACCACTTTTTTTTTGGATCGCTTGTTTATGGATAGGTGACTCCGCCAGGGTAAGCAACACTAACCAAGGTCAGTGTTTGGATGGGTGACCATCACCACAAAAATTTAATTATTAATTAACATTACCAAGGTCACCCAACCAAAAACAAGCGAACCCAAAAAAAGTGGTCACCCATCCAAACACTGACCTTGGTAAGTGTTGCTTACCCTGGCATGGTCACCCATCCAAAAACAAGCGAACCCAAAAAAAGTGGTCACCCATCCAAACACTGACCTTGGTAAGTGTTGCTTACCCTGGCGGGGTCAGCCATCCAAAACAAACGAACCAAAAAAAAGCGGTCACCCATCCAAAAAAAACCTTGGTAAGTGTTGCTTAACCTGTGTGGGGTCACCTATCCAAAAAAAAGCAAACCAAAAAAAAACGTTGTTACCCATCCAAAAATCGTCCCTGGTAAGGTTTGCTTAACTTGCGGGCTACACCAACCCAGCCGCTCAAGATAAAATACTATTACGTTATAGTAGTGAAGGAATTGAATGAATACTAGTTAGGGTAGCCAACCGAAATAAATTATTAAATGTAACAAGCGATTACGTAATTTCTCGATGATGCAGAGTTGAGAAACTCACTGACAACTGACGGCTGGTTAATTTGTGACAAATTGTCAGCTGATTTGAGATGTGACGTCGACTTCAGAAACTCGCCCTTAAGATATAGATGACCTTTGGCAAGCAGATTTGATGGATATGCAAGCAATATCTAAAGAGAATGCAGGTTATAAATACATACTGGTGATTATAAATACTTTTTCAAAATATGCTTGGGCCATTCCACTAAAACAAAAAAATAAGCAACAGGTATCAGAAGCATTTAAAACAGTAATTGAAAAAGAACGTGTTCCAAAAAATTTACAAACCGATCTTGGGAAAGAGTTTTATAATGATCAATTTAAAAGTTTTGTTAATAAGTATAAAATTAATCATTATTCTACTTATTCCACTAAAAAGGCCTCAATTGTTGAAAGATTAATAAGAACGTTAAAGAATAAACTATACAAGGAATTTAGTTTGAATGGAAATTATAAATGGTTTAACGGTATGTTAAAAAAAAAGTTACATGAATACAATAATGATGTACATAGAACTATCGGTCAATCGCCTGCTTCAATAAATCAAAGGAATAAAACAAATATACTACAAAGATACTTAGACGCAACTCAGTCTCAAAAAAAGTGGAGTGTAAGAAATTTAGTGTAGGAGATTTTGTAAGAATAAGTAAATATAAAGGATGTTTTGGTAAAGGTTCCTATCCTAGCTGGTCTACCGAAATAATTAAAATAAAAAAATCCAAGTAACAAATCCAACTACTTACTTAATAGAAGATAATAGATGTCAACCAATACTAGGCGCATTTTATGCACAAGAACTTCAGAAAACCAATCATCCTGACATATACCTCGTTGAAAAAGTTTTGAAACGAAAAGGAAAGCGAGTATATGTTAAATGGTTGGGATTCCAGACCAGTGAAAATAGCTGGATTGATCATTTAAATTGATTATAACTCCTGAACGATATTTAAGCATTTTACAAATAATTATCTATTCACTTCCACTTTGTTCTTAATGCAATAAAGACATAATACATAATTCAATTTTATGTAAAAACAATTATTTTAAAATAATAATAACAATGATGAAAGCACGAGGAATATGTACAAGCAATAAAGAGTTGGCTGGTTTATAATCTGTCAAAATGAAAACAGTAAGATCTGGAGCAGGTTTTAGAAAAAAACTTAAAAATATTGTATTACATACCAAAAAACACATTAAGAAACTAAAGCCTACCTGTAAGAAAGCATTAATGGAATTAGCATGCGCTGCAGCTCAAGAATTTGCATCTGATTTACCCATAAAATTATACCAGTACCTAAAACTGGAGGATTTCTTCCTTTAGTACCAATATTTGCTCGTTTATCTGCCGCTGGAAGTTTGGCTGGGGGTGCTGCTGGGATTGCGAAAGCTATTAATACATATAAAACTGCTAAGAAACAGTTGCTTGAATCGGAACGTCACAACAAGCAAATAGGAGCTTTAATAATTGGAAAAAGATTACATCTTAAGCCGTACAAAGAAGGTTTAGGAATGTATGTTACAAAGAACAAAAAAAACTAAATTGTAGGCTACCCAATAGAGATTGTAGCGTTACGTTTAGCTCAGAGGGAGCTAAACGTAAGCCACGTTAATAAAATTAAATAATTATGAATTAAAGGTTATTAAAATTAAAGCTACCAGGCAGCAGCTCGGGCAGGAAGTCGTGGAATGCCCGAGGTAGGCAGGTGAGCAGCGGACGAGCAGACGGGTGGTAGCCAGATAAGCAGGTAATCGGGCAGGTAGGCAGTGGAGTAGGCAGCAGGATGGAAGTAGGTCGGATAAACAGGCAAACAGGTAAGTACGTAGGCTCCAAGGGATGTGGAGGCCGGCTATGGCTCAATACACCAAACAGCGAGGCCTTTGATGCCAAGAGATGACCGTTGAGGGTGTTTCCATGAAATAATGCTCTCGGGATCCACACAAAATATATTTAATTGGAGCACTTCAGATAATAATAGTTTTACATAAGCTGATAATTCATAGTTTTAGAGTTTTCCAGGAGTTTTCAGATCAGAAAATACACTTGGTATCATTAAGTAGTCAACCGACTTTCGGCGTTCCGTCCAGATCCGAAACTAAACAATCACGCCCGTTTTTCTTCGTTCTATGTTCTATCTACATTTCAAATTAAAATTTCAATTAAGAAATAAAGACCAGAACGAATAAAAACGGTTCACAAAGGGGTCTGTCTACGCTACCCTTATAATAGTGTAAACCTAGCTTAAAGGAGGTTTAGTCCATGGTACCTATGTTACGGTCTATGGTTTTAAGAAAAATAAAATAGACAGACAGATGTCATGTCAGATGAAAATGTCACAATAGAAAAATATTGCAAGAATTACAAATTATCAATGATGTCATTGTCAAGTCAACTTATGGCGGCAAAATTTTTTTAGTCTTATTTTGATTTTAAGAGTTTTTCACTATAGAGTTGATAATTTTAGTCTTTCTTTGGTAGTGTTGTTGGGTTAGCAGTTAGTTTTATTGGTATTACGAGTTTTCTTGAGTTAAGTGTTTTTATTAGTGTGAATTTCAAACAAGATTTTTCTTGGTGTTTGTGTTCTAACATCCAGGGTTTGTATGAATCTATTTCTTTAATAGATTTAATTTTTTCAACCGGTATCCGTCATGGATAACAAGAAACCCCCTGACCCTCCCGATCCCTTTGATTACAGTCCGATTCTAACCATTACTCTCCCCGATGACAAAATTGATAACGCTATGGACTCCGAATCTGCGCAAAGAAAAAGACCCGCATGCTCGCCCCCCGCTACTCCTATCAATCCTCCGAAACAATCCAAGCATACGATAGGCAGACACACATACAACTCGAGAGATAACGCACCATATGTAGTTCACGTGTCCTTAAAAGATGGACAGACCTCTGGCACTGTTCTACATCCTGTTAAGTTTGGTATGTTCCTCACAAATAATAACTTTGCTAATGTTATTCTCGGAAGCTTGAAACGTTTGGGGCGAAATAGACTCGCAGTAAGTTTTAAGACTCACCTGGATGCAAACAGTTTTCTAATAAGCCCAATACTGACATCCCATGGATACATTACTTCTATCCCTATATATAACGTTACGCGCATGGGTCTCGTCAGAGACGTACCTATCGAGTGGACAGAGGAAGAGGTCATTGAAAATATCAGGGTTCCCACTGGATGCGGTCCAGTAATTAAGGCCAGGAGAATGAACCGAAAGGTGAGTTCTCCGGGCGTTACTGAGTGGAAGCCCACTCAAACCGTTATTCTTACCTTTGATGGCCAAGTTTTGCCAAATCGTGTATATTGCTTCTACTCTACTCTCCCAGTTGAAAAGTATATGTACCCAACTATTCAATGTTTCAACTGTTGTCGTTTTGGTCACACACGCACTGTATGTCGCTCACAACCACGCTGTTTTAAATGTGGTGAAGACCACCTAGGTGATGGCTGCCAAGTCCCCACTGAATTTGGCTTTTGTGTTTCCTGCTCTGGAAGTCACTATGCCACCGACAAGTCTTGCCCGGAGTTGGGTCGGCAAAAAGGAATAAAAGCACTGATGGCTGAGAAATCAATCTCTTATGCAGAAGCAAGTCAGGTATTCCCACAAGTTTCAAGATCGTATGCTGAAGTAATTAGATCATCTCCAAAAACCAAACCTATAGCCAGTCCTCTTCTGTTCCCCAGATCAACTCCCCAAACTCCAAAATCACACCGCAAAACTGTATTAATCAAACCAAAATCCCATGCGCCCCTGTCACCTAGTTATGATAAGCAAGCTCACCAAGCCCTTATTCAAGATTATTCATTCACTCCTGTCCAAAATGGTGGTGCTTACCCTCGGACAAGTACTAACAGTCCTATTTCTTCAGAAAGTATTTTAAATATTATATCCAGTATGCTAATGGCTATATTAGCAAACCCTGCTCATTCACTACCTGACCACGTTGCCAACAAATTGACATCTATAATGAATTATATTCACAATGCTCCCCCTTCACCTTCTTCAGTGGAACGTCAGGAGTATTACTCCCAGGAAACATGATTTACTTTTCCTCATTAATAAATTCAAACCATCAATCTGCAGCATTGCTGAGACATGGCTTCGTTCTGAAAGTAATTTCAGAATCCCATGTTTCAATGGTGTTCGACATGATAGATCAGATGGATATGGGGGATGTGCTTTGTTCATCAATAACAAAGTATCATTCACCCCAATTCCTCTACCCTTTGTAGGTGACAACATCAATGTTGTTGCTGTTAAGGCTGAGGATATAATTGTTTTTAGTTTTTATATTGCATACCCACAAATTGATGATCTTGATATCATAAAAAGTTTGTTAAGTAATGTACAAGGTCCATTACTTGTCATGGGTGATTTTAATGGTCACCACTATAGATGGGGGTCAGAAACCTGTGACAATTTTGGTATAGGCTTAGTGGATATATTAGATGAACTTAATTTATGTGTGATAAATGATGGGTCTGCCACACGTCGGGCTGTGCCTGGGCAAAATAACAGTTGTGTTGATTTGACATTTTGTTCATCTAATATAGCCAGCCTTTTTAATTGGAGTCGCTTGAATATGACCTATGGGAGTGATCACTATCCCATCATGGTGGAAATACCTTCCAAAATTATCCCTGATAGAATCTGTGCTCCTCTTTTAAAATATCAACTGAACTCAGTTGATTGGGACCTTTACTCAAAAATTATAGATTTGCGCGTCTCCTCTCTTCCTTCCATTAATGATGAAAATGCTCAGGAATGCTTTTTGTCATTCTCCAACATAATATCTGCTACAGCAGATGATTGCTTCCCTGCCAAAAAACTGCCAAAGGGCAAAATCCCATCTCCGCCATGGTGGGATAGGGAATGTTCTGCTGTGATCAAAGCTAGGAATGAGGCTGAAATGAATTTTAACTTAAATATGAACCTGGAGAACATCATAGCTTTTCAGCATATATTGGCTAAGTCCAGAAAATTACTTAAGAAAAAAAAAGAGATAGTTGGCGTAGGTATTGTGATTCACTGAGTCCATCCACTCCAGTTTCAGTAGTATGGCGTAGGTTGAAATCCTTTAGGAATAATTTGAGGCCTCCCTCTGGGAGCATAATGTCTGATGAGCTTAGTCACCAGTTTTTTTCTAAATTAGCCCCAGCTTATGTTCCTGGTAAATATGAATGTGTCTCAATGAACCACCAAACAGCATCAGATGATCCTTTGGACAGACCATTTACATTGGAGGAACTTAAATCTGTCCTTGCCCATGTAAGGGACTCTGCCCCTGGGGTGGATGGATTCCCATATTCCTTCATAACCAAAGCTGGAGATAAGACCCACCAGTATTACCTGGACTTGGCCAATTACTGCTTTTCCTCTGGATATATTCCTCCTGATTGGAAGGTTCAAATTATTATTCCAATATTAAAACCTGGTAAAGATCCTAGTGATCATTGTTCCTACAGACCAATTGCTCTATCGTCCATACTCATTAAACTCTTGGAACATCTTATTAAAAACCGTCTGGAATGGTTTGTGGAGAGCAGGAAATTGCTACCAACATCTCAATTTGGCTTTAGGAAAAGTCTGGGTACAGCTGATAGTGTGGGTACCCTCACATCAGAGATCCGGTTGGCCCTTAGTAGGAATGAGTCTGTGGTAGCCGTTTTCTTAGACATTTCAGCTGCATATGATTCTGTCCTCATCCCTGTTCTTGGGCAGAAAATGAAAGAGCTGGGAATCCCGCCTAAAATTCGTCAGACCATATCAAATATCTTTTTAGACCGTAGTCTTAAATTAAGAATTCCTGGGGAGGAGTCTGCATCAAGATTAGCTTGGCGGGGCCTTCCTCAGGGATCCGTTCTTAGTCCCCCTTTATACAATATTTATACCTGCAATCTACCTTCCTGTTTAAATCTTAATTGTAAAATCCTTCAGTATGCTGATGATATTGCGTTATTGGTCTGTGGCAATTCCATCGTGGATGCTGCTCAATCTATGAATGTTTCTTTGTCCTCATTAAACCAATGGCTGTTAGATCATGGGTTATCTTTAAGTGCTCCAAAAAGTACATCAGTTGTGTTTACTCGCAGACGTATTATCCCTCAACTTGACATTAATATAGATGGCCAATTTATACCAGTCAAAGAACAGGCTAGGTTTCTGGGAGTTATCCTGGATTCTAAATTGTCAGGTGTGGACCACATTAATAATACAGTTAAAAAATGTGAGCGCTCAGTTTCGATTCTTAAGGCTCTGGCAGGTGTCTGGTGGGGGGCTCACCCATACACCTTAAAACTGGTATACAATGCTCTGGTTAGAAGCGTGTTATTACTGTAGCTACTTAATTGAGCCATGTAATAAAGAAGCCCTACGTAAATTCGATGCAGTCCAGGCCAAATGCCTTAGAATAGTTATTGGCGCCATGAAATCTTCCCCCATTAACGCTCTCCAGGTTGAATGTGCAGATCCTCCCCTTACCCTTCGTAGACAATACTTAGCAGATCGTTTCTTGTCAAAAGTTTTCTCCCTCTCATCCCATCCCTTACTTCCCATTTTGGAGCAAATCAACCTTTCTTTTAATGTCTCTTCTTACTGGAATAATAAATGTATTCCATTGATGAATAGGTACAGGGAGCTTAAACAACTCTCTTCGCCTGTTTGTCAATACCCTTCTCTTCCAGTATTTGCTTCCCCATATGAGGTGGTCCATTTCAAGCCAAAGATCGTCTTGGGCCTTGGTATCACTAAAAACTCCCAGGACGTAAAAGCAGAGTTTGCTCGGGCTATTCAGAGATACTGGAAGGGTTGGAATTTGTTCTATACGGATGCATCTAAATTATCATCAACGGGGTGTACAGGTGTTTCAACATACTTCCAGAACTCTAAAATAGCTCTTTTATTCCAATGTCCGCCAGAATCTTCAGTTTTTACAGGGGAATGCATCGGTATCCTAGAAACCATCAATTTTATATTATCGCACAATATCCAAAATTCGGTTATTTTTTCAGATTCGCATAGTAGCATCCAGGCTCTAGGACAAAATCAATTAAAATCTAAAATTCACAGCAAGATTATTGTAGATATACGTAATTTACTCTTCTCTTGTCACAACAAAGGTTTAAACATTGAAATAGTTTGGGTTCCCAGCCATTCGGGTATATGTGGCAACGAGTGTGCTGACTCTCTGGCAAAATTTGCTACATCCAAACCTGTGGATAGAAAACACTATCTGCTTCATAGTTACGACTTGCGCTCAGACACCAAACTTAAATTATTCAGCTCGTGGTCAGCGGAGTGGCAAGCAAGCTCGAAACTCAAAGGGGCATATTATGCCAACATTCAACCTGACATCCAGCGGAAACCTTGGTTTTTCAGATGCCCTAAAATGTCTAGAAGAGCTGTTTCATCCTTGTGTAGGCTGAGACTCGGTCACTGCTGTAGTCCAGTATTCCTAAATAAGATCCGTGTTCGTGACTCTTCCTTGTGTGAGTGCGGCCTTGATGATGGTACATTAGACCATATCTTTTTTTCATGTCCTTCGTATTCCCACTCCTTTGACTTGTACCATATATTATGCTTCCCAACATTAAAATCCCCCTCCCTATCAACTTCCATTCCCTTTTAGCAAATTTCTCTCCTAAAGTTATCAAACTCCTTTCAAAATTTATAATTGACAATGGCATCAAAATGTAGTTTTTTTTTTTTTTTTTATCAATGTCTATCTTTGTTAACTACCACAAAGTTCGTCGGCTCATCTCACCTCGCTGTCGCCTCTACATGACACTGGAAGAATAAACAAAGTTCGACGGCTCGACTCACCGTGCTGTCGACTCCACATGACACCGAAAGAATAGCTCAATTCGACGGCTCGCGTCATTGTGCTGTCGTCTCTACATGACACTGGCAGAATAGTCGGCATCGGCTCAGTTGCCAAAGAAGGAAAAAAAAACAAATTATCAATATAATTTAAGTTCCAGATATTAAAACAATCAGATATAATTAAAAGTATGCTTTTCAGGTACAAACAGTATGAAAGAAAACATAAAAATGAATTACAAAAGTTGATAAAACATCAAAATATATGAAGGTATGGTTTGTATAGTGTTATGAATTGTAAATAGAGTTAAAAAAATGTGGATCTGTAAATCAGAACACCACAAGCTTTAACTAATATTGATATATTGAAGCATTCAAATAGTATTATTCTTTCGAGGTGTATTTATGAGAGATGAATTACCAGATGACCCATTACCATTAGAATGCGGAGTGATTAATCTTGATATTTCTAAAAACTCTGGCACTCATTGGGTAGCCTATGCCAAAATATAAGATCACATTGAATACTTTGACAGTTATGGTAACTTAAAACCACCTAAAGAATTTGTATAATTTTTAGGAAACAATATTCAGTATAATTATGAAAATGTACAACATGATCACTTGTATAATTGTGGGCACTTATGTTTAAAATTTCTTAAGTTATTTTGGAAAAGTAATAAAGGAACTTATTAATTGAGTGTTGTTTATTTCTTAAGACTCCGAATTTCGTTAAAGAAGAAAAATATAAGTGTTATTGCTAGTTCATGCACATGCATTCTTTGGTTGTTGGTGATACCAATCAGTAGTGTTGTAAAATTATTTTTTATTATTAATAAGTAACCTCCTCCGTTTTATTCGTATTACATACATCATGCTAGTTCTTAATAAAACTCCTAATGAGAGAGGTAAAAATAACATAAGACTACCAATATCCAAAAAAGAGAGACGTGTCAGTGCAGTGAAAATTAAAAAAGTTTCAAAAGAAAACAAAAGATTTCTTGAAGATATTGGTTATAAGATATAACATGCTTGAAATTACAGATTTACCACAATATGATACCTCTATTGAGGCTTATGAGATCCATAGCTACAATCCTTATAATAATAGCTTTAAAGAAAATGATGAAATTAGAATACCCATACAACAGCAAGATTTAAATGTATTGCCATTAAGTAGTTCCATTTATATAGAAGGATATGTTAATGTTTCAACTAAAGACGCAGCGGGGAAATTAGTAAAAAAAGGTGTTGATTTTATAAATAATCTAATTTCATATATGTTTCAAGATATTAGGTATGAAATAAATGGTGTTGAAATCGATCGCATTAAAAATGCTGGTATTACAACAACCTTAAAATCGTATGTCTCTATGAATGAAGGTGAAAGTAAAGCTGCAGCGGTCTGGGGATGGAACTTAGATGGTACGAAATTAAAAAACGAATATTTTTGCGTTATTGTGCCATTGAATAGAATACTGGGTTTTGCAGAAGATTATAACAAAATAATAATCAATTGTAAACATGAACTGATATTACAAAGAAGCAGCTCGGCATTGAACTTTGTGCTTATAGACAAAAATGATAATGAAGAAATAGATATACAAAAAATACAATGGCGTGTACCGCATATTAAAGTTTCTGATCGTAATAAATTGTTATTGCTTAAAAGCTTGGAGAGAGATCGTTCTATACAGATAGCATTTAGAAACTGGGATTTGTATGAATATCCATTACTACCAAGAACAAAGAAACATTCCTGGTCAGTAAAGACAACTTCCCAGCTAGAAAAACCGAGGTTTGTTATATTTGGTTTGCAAACGGCTCGAAAAAATAATAAAACTAAGAGTTCTTCGATATTTGATCACTGCAATGTAAGCAATATTAAATTATATTTGAATTTTCAATACTAACCATATGACTCACTTAATCTGAAATTTGATGAAGGTAAATAAATTATATTATATGAAATGTATGCTAATTTTCGTCAGTCGTATTACAACTTAGGCATTGATCCATTGCTTAGCTTAAAGCAGTTTAAAGAAATTGCTCCACTTTTTGTGATTGACTGTTCAAGACAAAACGATACACTTAAATCTGGTCCAGTTGACGTGCGATTAGAAATTGAATGCTCTGAATATATTCAAGATAATACATCTGCCTATTGTTTAATAATAAACGATCGACTGTTCGAATACAAGCCGTTGAGTAATATTGTGAGAAAACTATCATGAATGTCATCGTAGATGTTCAAGGGTTTAAGAGTGAAGGAAACGAGTTTATTCTAAAAGAAATAGCAATAATGTACAAGGAACATATACAAGTACTGTTAATAAAACCACCACGACCATTTTATGAATTGACGAGGAAAGAACAGTTACAAGTGGCTTGGATTGAAAAAAACCGGGGAATAAACTGGAACGAAGGCTTTGTACCATATTTTAATTATAAAGCACACTTTACTGATCTTTTTAAAAATAAATTAATATTTACCAAAGGAAATGAAAAAGTGTTATGGTTAAAATATATTTACCAAATTAATAATGTATACAATTTAGAAAACAAAAACTGTCCAAGTCTGGTAACATTATATAACGATTATTCAGATTCACCTGACATCATAAGTTGTATGCACCATACCAATATATGCGCCTTAAAAAATGTGTTTTGCCTAAATAAATGGTGTGAAGAAAATAAAGTGTTTGCTAGTAAGATAAGATAAGAATGATCCTAGTTTACATAATAATGATTATAGAATATGAAACCTACTTATAAATCGAAGTGTAAATGTGTAATCTAAAAACATATCTGTATTCTATTATTTAGGTCAGTGAAAATGGAGATAATAGTAATGTAAGAAATGTACCATAGCGTTATAAAGCAAAAACTTGATTTGATTAATAAAATGATGTGTAATAAATAATATATTTATAATTTTGTGGAAATAAATATTTAAACATGACCTACTTAGTAGTTTTATTTCTTAAACACTAACAATATTAATATAACTGCTAACCACCTAACAACCGCAATACAACCAACCGTGGTTCAACATCGCAATATCATACTGAACAGCTTGGTAGTTCATATTGAACTGCTCTCTTCATTTACACACATAAACATATGCTGTTGATGAGTAGCCCGAGCCGAAGGCGAGGGTTTTTAATGACACGAGTTTGCAATAACCTACACACCCGTGTATCACACGACGTTTTTCAATATAGGATTTTAATTTAAAAAATGACAACTCTGAAATATTATTAGTAGATCATTTTATGACTTGACGCAGAAAGAATGATTACAAGTGGCTTGGATTGAAACTGGAATGAGCATTTTGAATAATTAAATATATTATGAGGTGACAGACGGATAAACTGAAATGATTAAGAGCTTACTCGAATATTCATACTGAAATATAGGGATACTTGAATGTTCACACTATGAAATATAGGGTTATTCAGATCTATGATCTGAATATCCTATATTTCAACTACTTCGAGTTACTAGGTTGTAGAGGCAGAGACGGATTTAAAGTCTGGAACGCTCTAGGCAAGCACCTCAACGCCGCCCCTCTAGTACTACATAATTAGTATAAATAATATAACTTTTTTTTTATGTTGAAGAAATTCTCATGCCTACTGCGCTACCACGAGGCGATAGCGCAGTTATGTGGGAGTCCAACCCACTAAAACGCAACGGTGTAGTCCTGTGCCGCTTATGGCGGGAACACGGGTTAGCACTCTCCGCGAACCCGCTGCGGCTGTCCATCACCGGACCCTCCTCTGGGGAGTACCCCCCATCACCGGCACACTAGAACACACTGTACGTCGTGACCACTCTACGGACCAAACCAGCACATGGGCGCCAGACGACCCCATGTGTGACACCCTTGGTCCCCCTGTGACGGGTCAAGATCAACCTATCATTTATCGGCCGCAGGGGATAGGGAGAGCGGTCAACGCTATACCGACAATCCTCCTCCCCTGCGGCCCCGCCGCGTCCGCCATCATACTATGGCGACCCCGTCCAGGCCGCGGAAGGTAGGGAGAGCGTCGCACCGCAATACCGGCACTCCACTCCCGCCGCGGCCTCAAACACTCAGCTGCAATATCGTATGGGACCTGGGACGCTCCATAAGACATCACGGCCTGCATCAGTTGCGATGCCGCCTGTTACCAAGCGGCACAGCAACCTGCTAGTTGGCGGCTACGTCGTCGTCGGCTTATTCGTCAAAAGCCCTGACGAGCCGCCCGTCCTCGGGTTCCTCTTCGCTTCACCATGGGTGACCAATGACTTTTACAAGCATCTGCTACACAGCTCACTGTATCTTATGAACTTCTATTATGAAATCAGGCGATGTAGAAATAATCAAGAAGTCGCACGCTTCAGCAGCTCTTTATCTCTATAGAATTGAAGAATCTTTTATTTTGTTTAAGTACTTGCTACTGGAACTTGAACTTACTTGTATTAATTATAACAATCAATTTCATGTTATTTTTATTCTTTGTTTAAAAATAACATGTGTGCCCCTAGTAACCACGCGCCCCTAGGCACGTGCCTAGTTTGCCTTAGAGTTAATCCGCCTCTGTGTAGAGGTCAGATAGACAGTCGCTCCATGTAAAATACTGTACTCAGCTTGATCCGGTAAGACTGGAAGGCGACTCCAACATAGTTGGGAAAAAGGCTGGGCAGATTGATTGATACACATTATGTATATTAACTGTTATTCGAGTTCAAAGCTTGTATGAATAAAATAAGGATTAGAAATAATAGGCATTCGTTCATGAGCTTACTTAGTATATTTCTCCAACACACAAATTCAAATTCATTTATTACACATACACAGTTATGACAGATTACAGTAACGTAGTAAGATATTAAACCTAACAATACCTAAAAATACCAAAAAGACTTCACAACAAACACATAATTCTTGAATCATTAATAACACACATCTTGAGAAGAAGTCCCCGCACTTCAAAGTCTGATCCACGACTGCGATTGATAACTAAAGCGGCGTTGCCCCCACCATTATGTCTCCACTCCAATCAATGCCCTCTGATTGGTTAGTCGTGTCACAGCAGTTGTAACACAGCCGGTACCACGAGTACTTAAGTCAAAAAAATCCTTTTAATATAAAAAAAAATATCATTTAAAATAAAATAGTTGGCCGTCATGGGACGTTCGGCAGATGTGAAATTGGATGGACGGAATATAAGTGATAAATCCAAAAACAACTCATCGTTTCCGATTTATTTTTGACCGGCGCCCGCCGCCACCGAAGATTTTAGCATCGGCGCACGCGTCTAATCATCTACGTCGACGTATCATCTCTAATCGTACACGAACATGCTGTCTTAAATAACATTTTGACTACTTTTGAGTAAAAGTACGCTGACATATATCATTTGTGAGGTTTATCCCCAGTGTGTACACTAATATGACTTGTTAAATTACACTTTTTTGAAAAACTTTGCTGACAAATATCACATTTGTAAGGTTTTTCCCCAGTGTGTACACGAATATGACGTGTTAAAGTATCCTTTACTGAAAAACGCTGCTGACAAATATCACATTTGTAAGGTTTTTCCCCAGTGTGTACACGAATATGCCGTGTTAAAGCAACCTTTACTGAAAAAAGCTGGTGACAAATATCACATTTGTAAGGTTTATTCCCAGTGTGTACACGAATATGCCGTGTTAAAACACCCTTATCTGAAAAACGCTGCTGACAAATATCACATTTGTAAGGTTTATCCCCAGTATGTACACGAATATGCCGTGTTAAAGTATCGTTTGCTGAAAAACGCTGCTGACAAATATCACATTTGTAAGGTTTTTCCCCAGTGTGTACATGAATATGCCGTTTTAAAGTATCCTTTACTGAAAAACGCTGCTGACAAATATCACATTTGTAAGGCTTTTCCCCAGTGTGTACATGAATATGCCGTGTTAAAGCAACCTTTTCTGAAAAACGCTTCTGACAAATATCACATTTGTAAGGTTTATGCCCCGTGTGTACACCAATATGCATTGATAAATTAGCCTTGTCTGTAAAACTACGCTCACAAATATCACATTTATACGGCTTTTCTTTAGTACATAATCTTCGAAGTATACTTGCATTAATACTGTCCTTACGTTGGTTACTATTATCACGACAATGCGTTTCCACAACTATATAATTAACCTTGGGTTTAGTATTATTCGAGATTGGTTGTTCAGTTTTCTTTTGCTGGGCTGCAATTGTGTCTTCGACGTTTGGTCTTCGTATGGCTATTTTTGTTTTTTTTGCAACGGATGTCCCTGTAATTATAAATCTGGTAAGAACAGAAATCTAGGTTGTTTAGTTAAAGACTAAACGAACGTGTGACACGATTTCAAATAAGAGAAGAAAAGAAGCGCAGATTAGAGGTTCTGATGAAGTTAAGTCCTACTAATTCTACCTTGTCCTAATCTTGTAAACTAGCCCTTTTCCCCCGGCTTCGCTCCCGTGGCCACCCTGCAGTACCCGTTATTATTTCGAGATTAAAAGTAGCCTATGTTACTCCGGAATAATGTAGCTTTACATACGTGAAAGAATTTTTAAAATCGGTTAAGTGGATTATCCATTACAAACAAACTTACAAACAATCAAATCTTCCCTCTTTATAATATTATTACTAGCGGACAACTCGCAGTTTCACCTGCGTTGCCTAATATGTCACCCGGGGATAGTGTAGCTTCCCAACGGTGAAATAGTTTTTGAAATCGGTCTAGTAGTTTATTCGTTACATTCCAGAATACTAAAATTCTAATCTTTCCTCTTTTTAATATTATTAACTTATATTAGTATAAGATTATTGTATTAGTGTAGATATAGAAGTGTAGACAAGGAAGTCGGATGTTTGTTTTTTTTTATTAATGTTTATCATGGAACATTTATAGACAAATAGTGTAAACTAATAATCACATACCAATAACAATTCAATCATGCCTCGAAGGCTTAACACATTTGTATGCAACATGGCACATGGGCAGAACATGACCTGGTAAAAGGGTAAGTACTAAAGTCCAGTTGGATTGGTGAATGTACAATTTATCAAAATAAAAGGGGTAGGTATAGTACTCGCCAAACTTTTTGTTTGTTTACCGGATGCGCGAGACACGAAACGGTGTTATTTTTACCCGACTGCCAAAGGAGGGTAATGTGTTTATCAGTCTATGTATGTATGTCTGTTCCTAAGTGGCGTTCTAGAGACCAAAACGCGTTGGCTGATTTTGATGATTCTTACGTCAATCGATTCGTCTTAGCCCTGCGAGCGTCATAGGCTAAATAAAAATTGGCGATTTTGGGCGCCATTTCATGGGGTTTTTTTTTTTCTTCCATACCCATCGTGTGGGGTATCAAAATAAAGAGTTTTAAGAGGTAATTCCAAAAATATATAACACTTATATGTCTGAATGTACCTAATTAAAAAAAAATAACTAAAAAGTTATAAATAAAAAAGTTAATTATTACATCTGGTTTTGGTCAGCCAGCTCGCGACTACGTATTCATAGACAGCATGATTTTCTTCTTGTTTACGTCTTTTTAGTTTGCTTTTTAAGCAGTCGGGTTTTTTGATTTTATAATTAACTTTTTGTATGAGATTTCCTATTGCGCAGCGATTGTAGCCAACTTCGGGGCAGCCAATAAGTTTGGCGAGGACTACCTATATGAAGTTTCATACTTGGGTATCGACGCTTATTTCGATGGGATAAAGGCGTGAGTTTATGTAGGTTCGTACGTGAGAAAGTTTCATATAAGGGCAGAAGAGGAAGTGAACATTGAGCAAAAGAACTATTGATGGTATGCGCAAATATCCACTTTATTGTTGGTGCCACTACGAAGTAACGGAAAAGTTGTAGTAGGAGATCCGAGTAGGAAGCGACCTTCACCCATTCGCTTAATGGTTGAAAAGCATTTTACACGATATTTTTTTTTTTTTTAATTCTAAATCTGTTTACACTATAACATACAAAAAATCTGCCAAACTGTAAAACAGTTTGTCGGCAGTTGCTCTCGTGTCACAATACATTACAAATAATGTTTAAACAATAACTTAAATACCCGACTATGTCAAGAAAAACAAATAAAATTATCACAATTATAACATCGGGATCAGACAATCCCACATTCCACACCCATGATCAACTTGTATTGCCCAAGGCTGCACAATGCGAGGCCTGTTACAAAACATGGCTAGGGACAGAGTGACAGATAATGTTTTTTTAATATTTTCCTAAGTTGGTATTTGGATCTAATACACGACACCAACTTTGAGGGTAGTTCATTCATCAACATCGGTGTTATACTTTCTCGTGCGTTTACCATAGTAGTTAGTGACCCTGGGAACAACAAACAATTTTTGTTTAGACAAACGAGTTGGGTACTTATGCTCACGCTCCACTTTGAAAAATCATTATTAAACTGTTCTGCTAAAATGTTTACCTTTACTTTATCATGAACTGGAAGGACTTTGCAGATTTTGAACAATTTTTCGTAATTCTTATTGAGGCTTTGTTTGGTTTTTTTGTCTATGAGTAGTTTAAGTGTCCTAGTCTGCAACATGTTATTTTTTTTTAAGTGTGTGGGGAACGTCAGACCATATCCACCCAACCCGTAATCAACAATCGAGTCCGCCAGTGCATAATACAATACATACAGTACCCTCCTACTGACAATATATTTAAGATTTTTTAATTTACCCAGGATGGAGCGTAGTTTATTACAAACGTTGTCAACATGCAGATTCCATGTAAACGTGTTATCTATGACTAGTCCTAGGTACTTATAAGAAGTAACTGTTTCCAAACATGCGCAGTGACAGTGTTGCCTGTTGTTGTGAAGACATTCGTAAGAATGACCTTTTACTTCTACCGCCAGATTGTTTTTATTTTTATGATAAGGCGAGTGGATGAGCATACATTTAGTTTTGCTAATATTAATTATAATGCCATTATCATGTGCCCACTGAACTACATTGTCAACATCATTTTGCATTGCTTGCTGTATGAGCTTTATATTATTATGGCTGTAAACCAGGCAAGTATCATCAGCATACATAAATGCCTTACACTTCTTCAATACATTAGACATAGTGTTGACATGCATTATGTATCCTAGTGGTCCGTATACTGAACCGGTCGGAACACCAAATTTGATGTCGCCCCGTACACTTTCGGTTCTACTAACACACACTCTGAGTGATCGGTTCTCTAGGTACTCCCCAAACCATGCATTCATGGGGCCCCTTATACCGCATTCACCCATAGCCTGCAACAAGCCGTCGTGGTCCAGAGTATCAAATGCTTTTTTGAAGTCTATAAATATAACCATAACTATATTTCTTTCATCAAGACGATTGTTGACTTCGTCTGTAAATTTTTCCAATGCAGTAGCAGTACTTCTATTATGCCTAAAACCGTGTTGAACCTCATTTAATATATTATTATTTTCTAGAAAAGTAGTAATCTGTTTAACTATAATATTTTCGACTATTTTGTTTATTGTATTTAGAATTGCTATAGGTCTATAATTGCTATAATCCCGATGAGATCCCTGTTTGTATATTGGCCGGCAAATAGATTTTTTAAGCTCCTCCGGATATTGAGATTTTTTAACACTAATATTAATAAAATCATTCAAAATAAGCTATTACTGGACTTATTTGCTCTTTAATTTGTTTAAGATCTATAATTCTAATATCATCTGACCCCGGCGATTTGTTGCAGTCCAATTTGTCTATAACAGTTTTTACATCATTTGGTAGCACTTGTTTAAACCGAAAGCTCACATTACAGTCATTAACATAGCTTCTTCTGTCCAAAAATTTCTGTTGACACTTATGTTTAATTAAGTCGACTTCTTTTGTAAAGGTTTCACAAAAATTGTTACAGATAGTTTGCAAGGATTCACTTTTTAACAAATATTTTTCTATTACAGAATCTACCCCCATTTTAGACCTACCAAGCCAGCTGTTTATATTACTCCAAATCTTTCTCATGTCCCCTTTACAACTATTTACAATTTCACGCCTACTTTTGTTTTTGGCCATATTTATAAGTTTCTGTGTTCTATTTCTGCACTTAGTGTACTGAAGCCGTTTATTATTATTTTTCGGATCGCTTTTCCACTGTTTGAATAGGGTATCTTTTTCTTCCAAAAGTATACGCAGCTTATAAGTAACCCACGGCTGTGTTTTGCGTTTGGGGCACACAGTGTTTTCTATTTTAGAACTTTTATAAATATCGCCAAAATCGCGAACATTTTAAGGTACAAATCGTTCGGTTCCTGTATCTGTAACAACGCAGACCAATCTATGCAACTTAGTTTATCTCTGATAGCTTTGTTATCGTATTTTGTTCTACCTACACAAGTTACGTCTATTACTTTATCAATGACAGCTGAGATTCCCGTTACATAGTGATCGGCTACCCGGCTTGTGAGTGTGTATGCGTGTACGTCGCTCGCCCCGCCACTGACATTTCGCATGAAGACGTGGTCGATGCATGACGCCACTCGCCTCTGACCGACAACTGCCTCGCGCGTTATGTCTTGGATGCCACAATGAAGTCCTAATTCTGCTAACACATTCAAATAGATGTTTGCTGAAGAATCCAGTTCATTCTCTAACAGGTTAATGTTACAATCGCCAACCAGTATCACATCAGTGTTCACGGGTAGCTCTCGAATAATGTTTGCCACTTCTTTGGAAAAACCTGCTTGACAATGTCCTATTACGTATCATGCAGTCTCAACGTAATAGTAGATTATGCACTAAGGGGATAAAGTAATGTCTTATTAGCGGGCTCCGTATTGAATCCCGAGTGCAACGTGGGATTCAAGGTCGCCCAAGACGAAGGCACCTTTATCCTCTGAGAAATACTCTACTTTTCACACCATCTACGAGACAATAAAAAGCAATAGTACTAGAATCAAAGTATTTAATAAAATTACAATATTTCAGTTAGTAGACCTATTTAAAACAATTAAAGATAATGTTTGATACATTTAGATCAGTTGTGGAAAGACAAAGTTATATTTTTATTCGGTACCTACATTTATTGAAGTTCAGGTAGAATTTATTTGAATATTACTGTTATGTAAAGTTTCAGAAACTTGGGTCTGCTGAGGACCATTTTGGATCGTGAAAGTTGGTGAAGGTGGTGCTTAAGGCAGCGCGCTAGATGAATAGTGTTTTGATGTGGAAGGTTGTGGTGACAAAGGTGTCCAAGGATCAGTTATCAGCGGTGTTTTTAGTTTGATGTTGACACCAATGCGGCAGCTTTTTCTTACTGTTGTTGTCTGTTCTTAATGTTTACAAACATTTAAACTCACAAACACAAGAAACCCAGATCCGGAACATCTGTAAACTATACACAAATTTGTTCCGTGCGGGAATCGAATCCGCGACATGCAGCACAGCAGAGCGACCGATTGACATGATTTTTATTTTATATATTCAATAAAACAGGACAGATATATGAACTACGTGGAGAGAAATATCGAACCGAGTTTGAGCAATCTCTTAACTAATATTAATTGATGTTCACGAGTTGTAGTTGAGAGTCGAGAGCTCATGCAGTCGGTGTGTAAGAGGCCTCCTAGCAAAACGAAATTACAAATCATCCCCAAGCCTCTACACAACACCACCATTTTTTCTGGGTCTCTACCACCCCCCTTAAGGCCTGCAGCGCACACAAGAGGCTTTATCACCCACTTTGGGAAAGGCTGATTTAGAAGTATTTTGGAGAAAATGTTGTACATGTTCGACATTCAACTGCCGGTAGTTTCCTAGATCATTTCTGTCACCCTTTTCATGCAGTAGTAAGTTCGTTGATTTAAACCGCTGCTGGTAAAGTTCTCCTATTTTAGGTATATTATTGAATAGGACTTGAAGTGGGGCCTGTAATGTTTCAAAGAGGGATTAGCGCTGGTATTTCGTCCGTTATGGTCTCTTGTCTAGTGGTTTTGTTTCTCTATATAATTATTTCCTATTTTCGAAGAATGTTTTGATGGATGCCGTAAAGAGTTTTTATTTTTGGTCCATTTTTGGTAATAGCTTTAATAGGTCCTTCATTTTCAATTCGAAATCGTTATATTGGCCCTGGACTTTAGTTGATGAGTTTACAGACTCTATAAAGGTATTTTCCCAATGCAAACCGCCAGCCCTGGATAATATTGGTAGATTCTTTCGGTTAGTCCCGCTATTCTCGACTCGAAAAATACCTACTAAAAAGTTCCGCTATGTACGAAATGTCTGGTGAAATCCGTGTCGACTTGCTCTCCTCCAGATGAGAGTCCTAGTAGCACTAGGCAAGTATGGCGATACGAATCAGCAGACTGGGATGGGATGCGCTACTTTTCTGCGTCTTATCCTTGGCGGTATGTGTGCTTCTCCTCGGGCGACCCCTCGAGCTATGCGGACGCGGTTGCGGATGTGATTCCGAATGCATTCAACCCGAGTCTCTTCAAAGTTAGAGTGAACAGGATGTGCATAACTCCAGCTTCCTCATAAGTGTTAGGATAATTCTATCTATGCCAATATTTAAGGCATAATAGCAGCAATCAAAGTACCGAGTCTTAATTTAGCTGCCATAAAAACTTCGTTAATATGAGTCGTTTAGTATGTGTCAGCTGGAGTGACGTCACCCCAGCTTCCTCATTCAATACAGGCAAACCAGTGAGGTTAGGGTTTTGGACTATAGTAAAAAAAATAAGGCATAATAGCTGCACATGGAAGAAAAGAACTGAACGATAATACTTAAAAAGTGTTGAAACTATGATCAAAAAAAGTGTGTGTAAGCTGGAGTGACGTCACCCCAGCTGCCATGTCATATCTTCCGAACAAAACAAGTTATGATTATGTATTATAGCTCAAACATTAAGGAATAATAGCTGTCATTGGCAGCAAAATTTTCAAACGTCTCGTCAAAATACTCTATAAGTTATTAAACCGACAAGTATGTGTAAGCTGGAGTGACGGCACCCCAGCTGCTCATGTCATATCTGCCGAACGAAAGAAGATATGATTATGCATTATAGCTTAAAACATAAGAAATAATAGCTGCCACAGGCAGCAAAATTTTCAAATCTCTAGTCTTTGTAGTTTTCACGTAGTAAACAAAAAATAGTTTCCGCGCCAAAAAGATCAAATTATTTCTTCGGAGGAGGTACGGAGCGGCGTTGCCGTTTCGTGCGCTACATTATTGCAACCAAGTTTGCACTTAGCAGGCATTCTATTAGAAGTCATTTTAACTCGCGCTCAAAATATTATTTATTGAAGATATAGTCTGAGAGCCGACTGAACTTTAATGGAACCATGAATGTAATTTTAAAAAAGTGGATTCTTATCAACTGTAGACGACGAGAGAACTACTATTATTGTTTTTTTAGTGATTTGCTCTCTGTAATTCGGTTAAGGTGGATGCGAAAAGTTAACCCGCGAAATTAAAATGTTGTTACGTTTTTTGCAATTTACATGTCAAACAGTGGTTCTCTTGTCATTAGTGGTTCTGTTGTACCAAAAATGTGATTAATGACAAAAAAAAACTAAATTTTTACACTTAGATTTTTGAATTTTCTTTCATCCTATGTTTAAACAAACAATATGACTATAAAAAACCTGAACACTTACACAGTACCTACGATTAAAGTTTGTAGTCGGCTCCCAGTCTATAACCTAGTTTAAACTACTTCAAACTGATAATATAGCGCACGGAACGGCAACGCCGCTCCGTACCTCATCCAAAGTAATAATTTGATCTTTTTGGCGCGGAAACTATTTTTTTGTTTACTACGTGGAAACTACAAGGACTAGAGATTTGAAAATTTTGCTGCCTGTGGCAGCTATTATTTCTTATGATTTAAGCTATAATGCATAATCATATCTTCTTTCGTTCGGAAGATATGACATGAGTAGTTGGGGTGCCGTCATTCCAGCTTACACATACTTGTCGGTTTAATAACTTAAAGAGTATTTTGACCAGACGTATGAAAATTTTGCTGCCAATGGCAGCTATTATTTCTAAATTTTTGAGCTATAACACATAATCATAACTTCTTTTGTTCGGTAGATATGATATGGCAGCTGGGGTGACGTCACTCCAGCTTACACACTCGTTTTTTGATCGTAGTTTCAACACATTTTACGTATTATCGTTCAGTTCTTTCCTTCCATGTGCAGCTATTATGCCTTATTTTTCTGACTATAGTCCAAAAGCCTAACCTCAGTGGTTTGCCTGTATTGAATGAGGAAGCTGGGGTGACGTCACTCCAGCTGACACATACTAAACGACTCATATTAACGAAGTTTTTATGGCAGCTAAATTAAGACTCGGTACTTTGATTGCTGCTATTATGCCTTAAATATTGGCATAGATAGAATTATTCTAACACTTATGAGGAAGCTGGAGTTATGCACATGTGAACAGGCTTCTTTTGGGTAAGCTCACTCCATCGTCGACTCTGTCACTGTCACCTCTGACCTAGTCAAGGGCAAACCTATCACAAATAAAAAAGAAATCACATTCGCGGGCAGTGATGAAGAAAAGTGATACAGTGTAATATTTTATTCAACCATTTAAAAAGTAAATTTAGAAAACCTAGTATGTAAATTCCGTTACTTTCGCGAAAAAAAGTTAATAATCGTTCTGTTTCATCATACTAACGCAAACTCGCCTTACCGCCACTCAACACTTCGCGTCATTCATTTCATAGAAATGTGAAAAACGTATTGACTTTCCGTAAAAGACAAACTTAAGGTAAAAATACTTCGAACTAAGATTTCGATGTTTTTAGTTTAATTTCAATGTTTTTCAGCTTCCTGCTCAATTTAATTGAAATCAAACACTTTTCTTTCCAACTATACCTTCCATTGTTTACGTAGAATCGAAGAATAGGCATAGCGGCACTTTTTAGTAGGTATGTTTCGAGTCGAGCATAGCGGGACTAACCGGATTCATTGTATGCTTATGATTGTTTTTAATATACTTTATTTTCCATTGTGCACTTATTTATATGTTGCATATTAACATACCTACGATGATCCGTTTCAAAGTTTAGGTTGTGCAAAACATTGAAAATATGGATATGAGTTGGTTGCTTTGTTAGAATGTAATCAATTTCATTAAAGTGCTTTCCATTTGGTAATCTCCAAGTACATCTCTTTTGGGTTTTTTTAAACTTACTATTAACAAGCATAAGATTCTTTTCCAGAGCGAATTCTAATAACTTTTGGCCATTGTTGCTTCTTTTCCCATCAGAGAATTTAAAATTACTGTTTCTTCACCTACTCTGACCTTTCCTATCTGGTGTTCGTAGTCGCAGCGGAAAAATGTCGAATATCTTAATTTCAGTTTAGCAGATAGTTAGTGTATGACGTCGTGTAATTGTGTATAGTAACTACAAATTTGTGTATCCAACCATTGGGGAGCTAATAAAAAAAACTGTTTCCGCTGGAACTACGTCATCCCAGCGGAACTTTTTTTTTCCTATGCACGTAGAAGAAAAAAAAGACATCCAATAATTAGTTTGTAACGAGAGGTAAATGTGTATGCTTGAATGAAATTTGTGTGACATAAAACTGCGGCAATAATCAAGTTTCCGCTGCGCTGACGTTTGGCAATTTGATGAAAATCATTTAAAACGGCTTAGTGCAGAGTTAATTTTTTTTACGTACGTTGCTTTGAATTTGTGTGTAATGATTGTTAACACAGAATTAGAAAAAAACATACCGTTCAGAAGATATACACGTAAAAATAAAATAAGGTTATTAGGTCCAAGAACTTAAAATAGGAACACTAGAGCATAACTTATAACTTTTATTTGTATCTTTTAAGGGACTACAATGCCTTGCCAAGTTTCATTTATGTGGTCTTAGTAATTAATGAGCAATGGCATAATTTACTACGGCTTGAGTACTATATTGTATGACATCCGATTGCAGGACTTTTTAATGGAAAAGCAAAATATAACTTATTCCGATGATTAGTTTATTAACGCAACTATTCACATCTAAAATTTCAGCTCAATACACTAAATAATTAAAGAGATATAATAAAAATACCAGAACAACCGCAATACATGGATAAACCGACCAAGTTTGAATGGCTACAAAAAAGCGGCCGTGCAGTATAAAGAGCTAACGTTCTAAAATTTCCAGTGTTGTACCATTATTGGACTGGTACAGCTGTGCACACAAGTTTTGAACAATGAACTAATACTAGTATACTATTTTTTAATAATTTTGGAGTGCACTTGTCATTATTTCATATTGACGATTCATTGTGTTTTTTGTGTACATCTTTCCTTGGAGGTCCTGAATAAATAAATAAAATAATAATTTTCGTGATAAAAATAGTAGGTCACTTGATTTTTAACCGACTTTCCAAAAAGGAGGAGGTTCTATGGTTGGCAGTATATGTATGTACTGATTTCTCAGTCAATTGTGGACCGATTTTGAAGATTATTTTTGTTTGAAAGAGTAGGTTCCTGAATTGGTCCCATTTAAATTTGGCGAAGATCTGAGAAAGAACTTCGAAGATATATAACAGAACACTTAAATAAACAACAGCAAATCTCTCGGGATTGCTGCAATTGCATTGCATGGCACACTCTCATTTCGGGTTTTTCATCGTCATTTATTCGGTTAATCTATTCCGGCATAACTTTGGGCACTGTGAGTACCTTGCTATAGAACTTGCTCATTAAATTATTTACCATAAAAATACAATTGGCTTTCAAATAAAAACAGTACAAAGTGAAACATAACTTCAATTTCGGAAGTCGGTGTCAAAAAACGAAGAAACAAAACAGAAACACCGACTGCCGAAATTGAAGTAATTTTTCACTTTTTAGTGTTCTTATTAGTAAGTCGGTTGTATTTTTATGTAACAAAGTTTTTTTTACTTAAACTTTCAAAATTATTTGCATCTGTAACAAATGCATTTATTTACCAGTACTTATATTACAAAAATGTATTACTGTAGGTAATTATTATGTCCTTAATATTAAGCTAGTAATAATTTAAAAAAAAAACTTACACCAGTAGTCATTTCAAATGTCGAATTTAAAAAGTTAACAGTATACTATGGAATAATTTAAAGTAGGTAGGTATTTTCTTGGCACGCGCTTCCTCTTCTTTTTTGTTTATCAGTCACAACCAACTCCCTAAAATTTACATAGTAGAACTTAAGATTTACAATCTATATGGGCTTCAGTAGGTAATATATTTATATATAATAAAAAAAACTGATTCATTATATCAATGTTTTTAACAATCTCGGGACACTGGGGTCCCGAAGCTTTGAAAGGCGTGCCAGGGGCCGAAGCTAACTCGCAGAGGCCCTGTTAACTATGTATCATGGTATGTGACACCAAACGATGATTATTCGTAGATGCACTACGTAAGAGCACCCAAGGCCAATCCCCGGTTGGTGCAGGACTATTGTTAATATGGAGACAAAGATATTGGGCTATGGGTTTGGCAGGTTTAGTGGATCGATTGCCTAAAACTATAGAATGACTATTAGCCCCTGACTGACCACTGTTGAATTACACGGCTATAAAATGGCAGGGGGTGACTTGCACACTCAATTAATGGACGAGGGACTTTTTAGTACTTGAGTGGCGTAGCGCCATGGGGGCAAACATATCTGGAGGTGCTTGAAGAGTGGAGAGGTATACCAAGGCTATCAGTCCAATCCCGGAAATACGGTAAAGATCCCTACCAGCATCATCCAGTAAGATTATACTTCTTCCCACCGAGCACTTTTGCTCTTGTGAATCTTCATTCAAGCCAACCAATTAAGGCAAACGAGAGATGGGAGCTCTGTTCCCCATCAGTGTTCTTTCCGGCCGGTCAATAAAGGCAAGCGGAAGATGAGGGTCAACTGACAAGACTTCTCCCAGGAGATCTGGTACGTGGGGCCGCCACTGCCCAGCAGCTTACCACAAAGCTGCCCTGCGGACCTATCTCTATTATTATTACTTTGTTAATAATATTGTTTTTTTTTAAGTATTATATTAACATTAACTAATAAATACTTTTAAGAATACAAAGTTAATGCAGTTGTTTTATTTTCTGCTAAACTATTGTGTACGCATCTGTACGAAACTATTAAACACAATAACGAGCTATACTGGAAATTTTAGAACGTTAGCTCTTTATACTGCACGGCCGCTTTTTTGTAGCCATTCAAACTTGGTCGGTTTATCCATGTATTGCGGTTGTTCTGGTATTTTTATTATATCTCTTTAATTATTTAGTGTATTGAGCTGAAATTTTAGATGTGAATAGTTGCGTTAATAAACTAATCATCGGAATAAGTTATATTTTGCTTTTCCATTAAAAAGTCCTGCAATCGGATGTCATACAATATAGTATTCAAGCCGTAGTAAATTATGCCATTGCTCATTAATTACTAAGACCACATAAATGAAACTTGGCAAGGCATTGTAGTCCCTTAAAAGATACAAATAAAAGTGATAAGTTATGCTCTAGTGTTCCTATTTTAAGTTCTTGGACCTAATAACCTTATTTTACTTTTACGTGTATATCTTCTGAACGGTATGTTTTTTTTCTAATTCTGTGTTAACAATCATTACACACAAATTCAAAGCAACGTACGTAAAAAAAATCAACTCTGCACTAAGCCGTTTTATATGATTTTCATCAAATTGCCAAACGTCAGCGCAGCGGAAACTTGATTATTGCCGCAGTTTTATGTCACACAAATTTCATTCAAGCATACACATTTAGCTCTCGTTACAAACTAATTATTGGATGTTTTTTTTTCTTCTACGTGCATAGGAAAAAAAAGTTCCGCTGGGATGACGTAGTTCCAGCGGAAACAGTTTTTATTGATTAGCTCCCCAATAGTTGGATACACAAATTTGTAGTTACCATACACAATTACACGACGTCATACACTAACTATCTGCTAAACTGAAATTAAGATATTCGACATTTTTCCGCTGCGACTACGGACACTCCTATCTGTGCGTTAAAATCTCCTTGTTTTACGAAGTCTAAGGCTTTTTCAACAGTTTGGTAGAAAATTTCTACGTCTTCTGACTTGTAGCTCTTTGTTGGCGCATAAGTTTGGACAAAAGACCAACCGGTTTCTTCTGAAATTTGAATTTCCATGGCTCTGTCTGAGAATGTGTCGAAGCTCAAAATGTTGTTTTCCATGACTTTTTTATTAGAGGTCAAACTCCGTTTCTTCCATTTGTTGCGTCGTCTTCGTCTGGTCACCGAACTTTACAGAGGCCTATAATATCCCACTTTAAATTAGCGATAGCATGTTCCAGTTCTAAAATCCTATTATCTTGTAAGAGCGTCCTAACGTTTAGACATGCTGTATTGGATTTGTTTTTTTTCGGATTAACAGAGATTGTCTTCATATAGTTTAAGTTAAGTTTTTTGGTAGAGTGCGGTGACCAACTCACTTAGGGGAGGAAGAGAGGCTATGCTTAGGCGTTTTTTTGTCCTTCGATTGTTTTAGATCGGTTTGGTGATTGTGTGTTTATGTTCGACATTCGCAAATATGAAGAGATAACTGCTGTCTTGCTTTTCTTCTGTATCTGTTTGACCTTGCCATATTCTGTGTTCATGACTACATTTACTTCAGGTGATTGTGATAGGTTCTTTTTTTTCGTTTCTGCAGACTACTTTTCAAGAGTTATTATTTTATCGTAACGGAGAGTAATCTTTTTCCAGCTTCACGTTCACGTTTTCATATATTGGTGAGTCTTCAAGCTTCTTTTTATTTTTCAATATAATCACGTAGTTTACGTCCCACGCTACTTAACCCGACGACAACAGGTCTGGTTTTGTCCTTCATCTTACCCAATCTCCTCACTTCTTCTATTTCGCCTCTTTGGCAAGTTATTCCAAGATTTTTGGTTAGGATGTCAAATATTTTGTTCAGTAATGTTAGAAATATATAGTGTAGGTAAACCAACCAATTTACAAAGTTGAGTTAAGAAGACTCTTTATATGAATATATTACTTTTTGTTGGGTTACCCTTTTTAAACTCAATTGTTTTGTACAGTTCGAAGATAACTGTCCTTGAAAAACGTTCTCTTGTGAAGCATGTCTTTTTAATACTTATTAAAAGTACTATACTAAAATACATCATAACCTTTCATTTACATATCAATAGGTTATGGGCCCAGTGACCAAGTCAGCCCAGTAATGTAGGGACGTTCCAAAATAAAGTGAAAAGACAAAATAATACTGCGAGTGAAAAAAATCCTGTTGACAGGTCATGAAAATTGCGACGAGGAAGGTGTAAAAGACAAAGAATTATTAAATTATTTGATCACGAGCAGGAAGAAAGGCAAGAGCAGCGACGGACGGTAACCTCAGCATCACTAAGTTGGAGGGATCCACAAACTGGAATGTTTGGAAATTTCCAGTGAGAGTCGTATTAAGAGGCCATGATTTATTGGATGTGGTCGAAGGAAAACTGGTAAAGACGAGAAAATGATAAAACATGGGAAACGAAAGATGCTAAAGCTCAAACGTTGATAGTCACACGAATTAGTAACGAAGTTATGATACACATATTATCATGAAGCACGTCTGCTGAAATGTGGAAAAAAATTATTGCTGTGTATGAACAGTAGAGTGAAACAAACAGACATCATCCAGCAACGTTTCTTCCAGTTTAAATACGAAGAAGGAATTCAAATGTCGATATTCCCAGCAAAAATTAAAGAAATGCAAAACCAATTACAGCAATTGGGAGAGGAAATATCTGAAAGATTTGTTATAACGAAGGTACTGATGTCATTGCCTGATCGCTATAAGCACTTCGTATCAGCTTGGGAGTCTGCCCCTGACAAGAAACAAACATATGACAACTTGGTTGAAAGGTTGTTAGTCGAAGAAGAGCGGATGAAGGAACGAGGTGACGAAACACCGGGAGCATCAGCGTTTGTTGTGAAGTATACAGTGAATAAAAATAATGTTAAATCCTATAACTGTAACAAACTTGAACATTATCAATCGGAGTGCAGAAACAAAGTTAAAAACAGTAATACGGTGAATAAGTTTGATAAAAAGTGTTTTTACTGTAATAAATCCGGTCATCTCAAAAGTGATCGTTTAAATAAAGATAGTACTGCATTTGTGATGTAAAAAGTAGCTGATAATTCGGACAAACAGTATATGCATTCAAAGTGGGTGGTAGATACAGGTGCCAGCGAGCACATGTGTCGTGATAAACAATTATTTACTTGTACGATTGTATGCCAAAATACTTCTAAATAAATTATAGGCGGAAGCTAAACATTCTACATGTTATGTACTGAATAGAACAGGGCTAAATTCTGATAAAGTAAAAACTCTATATGAAGCTTGGATGGGCAAACGTTTTGATATAGAACGAGAGAAAGACTCTTAAAGACTTGAAGATTTGTGCACCTGTGTTTGTTCATACTCCGCAGGAGAAAAGGGCAAAGTGGGATTCTGAAGGTGAACATGGTATAATGGTTGGATATGGAGAAGAAAAAGGCCTGAATACATACTGAAAGGTATGTATGTATGGAGAAGAAAACAAAAGATATAGAACATATTATGAAAAGAAAAACATTGTTCAAATAAAGAGAGGTGAGCAATTTTTGGAAGGGAAAACATATAATGATTTGAAAATAAAACAGGCAAGTTGCGCTACTGATTGCCAGCCCTAGCTTACTAGTAAAGAAATGGACAATGTAAGTACTAATGAAAATAATAACATTAATCCATTGCCTGATTCAACTTATTTGAATAACTCTGATACAAGTACTTCTGATTGTGGCGATGATCCCAATGATGCCACATAAAATCCTGACATGACTGTGGATCAATCGATTATGATAACACTGAAGACAATTTTAATATTGTGGTTGCCATGACAGGAATAAATGTTCTTGTACCACTGACGATAGCGGAAGCGTTGTCAGAAGCTGATAAAGACCAATGGAGAGAAGCCATTGAAGAAGACTATAAGTCATTTGAAAATAATAAAGCTTGGACTTTAACACTACTGCCTGCAAGAAAGAAAGCTGTGAAAAGTAAGTGGATTCTTAAGAAGAAACTTGGACGTCAGTTACTTCGTTACAAAGCACGTACGTACTTTAATCGCCCTGGCAGTCAATTTAGACATGAACATTGACCACATGGATGTCAAGACGGCATTCTTAAATGGAGAACTACAGGAGACTGTGTACATGGAACAGCCTGGTGGCTATAAAATCAGTGCGTCTCATATGATATAAAGTTATTTGGTTATATTATATTTTCATTTCAATAACGTTCTCAAGATATAATAAACGTGAGTTATACCAACTGTTGATATAATTTCTTTAGATAACATTTATATACCCTAAAACTAATTTCCTATAGCGTTATTGGATATAACGTTTATTTAATCGAAAACCATTAGGCCTGTCGTTTAAAATATATAACATTGATACCATATTTATGGTTAACACCCCGATTCAAAGCAATCCGATTCGGATGGGTTATATTAGGTTAAAAGGTACGGAGTGCCAGGTCCCCTCTATGTTGGTGAATCATTTGGGTTAGGTTTGGTTAGAACAATCCCACCGCACTATTCCCAAACCACTGCAACTCCTGAAAGCCAGAATCATCAGTGGCGACCACCAGAAAAGCGCCGAGGCAAGTCCCGGAGAATGAATTTAACTATCTGGTTTGGTTAGAACAGTGACCATTAACGCGCGAAGGCGAACGAGTGAAGCGAGCGTGCTGCGGGAGTTGCGTGACAAAAACGAATCGGTGCAAAACCGAGTCCACGTAGTCTTGTCTGACCTACCCCTAGAGTGTTATTTAAAATCGCGTGGGCGTGGAGGGCAGAGGCGGCCCGCGAGCTGAGGAGCAGGTGGTTTTAACACTCGCCGCCGTGGCTGAGGCTGGCCGGCGAAGGTTAAAACCGAACAGTAAGCCGAAGCTGCGGTGGTGAGTGTGAAACACATCTGCGACGATAAGCTCGCAGCCGCCTCGTCGGAGCCGTGACTGAAACTATTCCTGCTGAAAGTTGCATACTTGCTTGTATGCTTGCTTGCATGCTGCATGTAAGGTGTATGCATGTTTGCATGCCTGCTGCATGCATGGTCTATGCTTGTTTGCATGTTTTTTACAGGGAAATAAAGACCACATTGTTCACAATCAACTGTGCTTTATCATTTTAGACTAAATAGGATTTAAGCTGGTACCGAAAACCGTTATAAATTACGGTATAGGTATCGAAGAATTTCGGTTACCTCTACGATTTAGGTAACCGCTATCTGGGTAACCCAAGAAGAAGAAACAGGTTACCCTTATTTAGGTTACCGTTTTAATACCGGTCACCTAAAAAGGAACTCGATTGGAAAGAAACAGAATATCGCAATGCCGACAATTTGTCCAGTGACCAGGGAGTTTGTCGTGCGTGCTGTAGTACGTGTGTGTGCATCTGCACGCAAGTACTGTTTACGTTTATTTAGTTCGCCTTTTTACGGCGTATTTGAGTTAAAGTTAAAAAAAAAAAAATAACAAAGGTAAGTAAGATAATATTAAAAACATAATTAAATAAATTAATTTATTATTTCTTTTTTTATTTATGTATTATTAATTAAATTTTGGATGCTTCTTATTTTAATGATGTAGTCTAATGCTAATGAATGACATTTTATTTCTAATGGATCTTTTTTTTTGTAATGCTTATGAATGTAATATTATGGAAAATAAATGAATTAATATATTACATTATTATATTGTAAATTGGTAAAATACCATTTGGTTATCTTTTTCTGTCATCATAGAAATCAACTGGGTAGTTTGTTTATTTAACTTGCGGAGAAACGTATACCCCATTTTTTTATAAGAGGGCAGCATTTCCTCGTAAACAAAGCGCTTATATGAGCGCGCTAGCACAGTACCTACACTTTTTTATATTACACTGTCATGAAGTGTTTGACCATTTTATGAAATGGTTGTATCATGATGTGGCCAGCAGTCAGCATAGGCACCCTAATTGCGTAATACACGATCAATCATAATCTGTTTCATTTTGACAGTTCAAAAACTTTCATTGCGTTATTTAAGTTGTTGACAAGACAAATTTTTCGAAATTATGAAGCAATAGAATGATTCAGATTTTTTTTGATTGATCGTGTGTTACTCAATTAGGGTGCTGGTCAGATTATTAAATACTCAGCGTTTGACGATATGGACAGTTGTAAACGCACGACTAATTCATAATGTGGCCAAACATTAGTGATCATAAAATAAAATAGTTAGATTATCCGCCAAATAGACGAGCAGCACTTTGTAGTCCACGGAGCGAACTTCGAGTGTCGACAGAGGCAAATGCAGCTGTCGACAGTAGCAGTTGCTTCTGTCGACAGCTGCATTTGCCTCTGTCGACAAAAGCACCTGCTGTACTCTGTCAAATCTTGGCAAGCCATGATGCCAACATGACGGCAAGGTACAAGTTATAGTGAACAAACGAAAAAACGTCAATTAAAAAGAAATAAATATAAAATTTAGTATGACTCCGGTTATACGAAAACTGATGTTATTTTGTTATCCGTCCTGCTGATGAAGTAAAGAATATGAAAACTTCAAATAAAACACTGATACAGGTATCTACTACGTTGGATCCAGATGCATCTACTCCAATTAGATTCAAATGCCTCTGCCCCAGATTTATCTTCAAAATTATTAAAACAAATTTTTCGGATAATACATCAAAACAAATGAAAGACAACGGAAACCTGCCAAACTCTGTACAAAGTATTGAAGATGACAAGATGGCAAATTTTTGTGCAAATTAGTCATAATATGTTTATTATTACAGAACTTGTGGCCATACATTCAAACGCTGATTGATGTTGAGATGCCGTTGAAGCCCTATTTACACGAAGTTTATTGCTACAGGCAATAAACTTGCATCGTATAAATAGAGCTTAAGTCTCGTGGTGATATAGTCACTTTGACTTAAAGTGATAGAGACAGCAAGATCAACTTAAAAATGAGTAGCGGTTTAATATTTCGGCAATAGGTGCCAAAGCTTGACAAAACTAAATAAAAAAGTACTATATAATTTCTGATCGACTTCATCATGTCAACCAGGAAGCAAATTTTCAATAATGTCTCTGTGATCAATTCGGTGAAAACCGGGTGAGAACACCGCATGGTAAGAGGCACATTGAACATTAATATCAAGCTTGAAAGGTCTCGACTGATGAAGTCTACGCTCCGTCCAGCACAGATCCAGATCCAAAAGCCCGACACCTTTCAGCTCGAACTGCAGAAGTGCCTAGGGAGCTCCGTAGACGAATGGGTTTGTGGAAGCTGTCCATGTGGTCGGGTCTAAGTTTATCAAATTCAAATTCATTTATTTCGGACTACAGTGATCCATATTGGGTCAGTATTACAATAAGCTTATATTCTAGTGTTAGTATCATTGATTAAAATTCTAAATTATAAACACTGCGTGCCGAGGATGACCAGCCAGGAAGGAGGTTTCCTATCTAATCACCCTCCGCACAAAAATTCGGATATCTGGCCTATAGCTCTCAGCCACGGCTCTCAGGATACAGTTGCGACTACTACGCACTCTGCACAGCAGCGACACGGTTTTTTTGCGCATTATGGTTTGGAAGCCATCTGTGTGGGTCTCAGCAAACAGCCGATACGCTCGAGCTCGCCGTACCGATAGGAACAAATAGCTCTCTGATCCTACTCTTAAGCCCATGAAAGAGAGGCGTGAGATGAACCTGCAGTCTTCAGACGATGCGTTGAAATACCGGCAGCTAAATAAACGGATCTCAAAGTCTTTGAAAAACGACCTCCACCACTTTAATACCGAAAGCATTAAAGACGCAAATGAGCGGAGTAACGGCTCCAAGTTCTTTGCAAGAGATCTGTCTATTGGGCAGAGCCAGCTCACGAAACTGAAGACTGAAGATTGCAGTATCCGCCAAACCGGAGCTTCTGAGGGAGCTCGAGAGATTCTATGGGCAGTTGTACACGTCAACCAGTAAACCCGTCGCGAATCTAGCAAATGACCATAGAGCTAGATTGACCCGATACTATACCGAAGACATTCCGGACGTCAGCCTATATGAGATAAGGATGGCTCTGAAACAGCTTAAGAACAACAAGGCACCGGATGATGACGGAATTACGGCCGAACTCCTGAAGGCGAGTGGAAAACCAGTACTATAAAAAGCGTAAAAACAACAACAGTATAAACGTTTTGACTTTGAGTTTACTTAAGGCCCTTCAGAAGCTGTTTGATTCCGTCATACTTGAGGGGAAAATAACACAGGTATGGTGCAGGGGTGTGGTGGTACTCTTCTTCAAGAAGGGTGACAATGTCCCTACTGAAGAACCATCTCACTTCTTAGTTATGTCTACTGTGTCTATAAGCTGTTTCAAAGAGTCATCACAAATCGTCTCGCGCGCAAGTTTGACGATTTCCAGCCTCCCGAACAAGCCGGATTCCGTAAAGGCTTCAGCACCGTAGACCATATACATACGCTGCGGCAGGTAATACAGAAGACCGAATAGTACAACCTGCCTCTCTGTTTAGCGTTTGTGGACTACGAGAAAGCTTTCGATTCGATCGAGACTTGGGCTGTACTGCAGTCTCTCCAACGGTGCCAAATTGACTACCGGTATATTGTAGTGTTGAAGTGTTTGTACAAAAACGCCACCATGCCAGTTCGACTTCAGGATCGGACCTCGAAACCAGTCTTTCTGCAGCGAGGTATGAGACAGGGAGACGTCATATCTCCGAATCTATTCACCGCTGCACTGGAGGATGTCTTCAAGTTTCTGGACTGGAGAGGGCTAGGCATCAACGACAATGGCGAGTACATCACTCACCTTTGGTTTGGCGACGATTTAGTGGTCATTGCTGAGACCATGGAGGACCTCAGTACAATGCTCGATGACCTCAGTAGAGCTTTCGAAAGAGTGGGTCTTAGGATGAACATGGACAAAACCAAGGTGATGTTGAATGCCCATGTTACACCCACTCCTATCAAGATCGGTAAATTAATTATGATCAAGAATATTTAACCACATCATGAGCGTTCGATGTTCTATTTCATGAAATGGTCAAACACCTTCATAAAATGATCAATTCTAAGATCTGGCCATGACCGATGTACAATTGTTAGCCACGCTCTGTGTTCTGATTGACTACCTTCACTTGTCCGAAAACATAATTTAAAACAAAAACCGGCCAAGTGCGAGTCGGACTCGCACACCGAGGGTTCCGTACAAAACTCAGATTAAAGATATTAGAGACCTGAGTATTTGATATGAATTTCAATTTCATACCTCCACGCGTTCATGAGGAAAGGGTCTTGACAGACAGAGAGACGGACGGACAACAAAGTGATCCTATAAGGGTTCCGTTTTTTCCTTTCGAGGTACGGAACCCTAAAAAACATTACAATAACAAACGTTAGCCACAGCCTCAGACCAAATAAAAAAACCAAGACACAGCGCTGCGAACGATACAGTGAAGTATGCCAAATCTACGCGCGGGATTCTTAAAACTAAACTCAGTTTATGCAAAAACAGCGTTCTGATTGGTACTTTCTCAGCGGTACCAACCAATCAGAACGCTAAACGCGAAATTTGTTTATATTAATTTATTTTTGTAGGGAAAACAAACAGTAATATGATAAAAATATACAAAGTGTCTTAAACATATGAGTTAACAAATATACTACCCACTATATTTTCCACAGATTACTACTTAAAAAAGTTAGAGAAACTGATTAGCAAACGTTATTGTAGTCATGGCATGTAGAAACTACTCTACATTTGAAACTACTGTTGATCCTTAAACATTTTGATTTTGTTAGTTCTAAAGGTATATCTGCTTAAAAATAATATGACAATTGCACAAAATAGCTTATTGTATGAATCGACTTAACGGCGTACTGGTGAGCGCACACCAGCATTAGATTTGCAAGAGTTAGTAGCGAATAGTTGCCTGGTGCGCAAACTGTTGTATAAACTGAGTTTAGTTGAACTAATCGCGATTAGTTACATTGGTGAAATCGGCCTTTAGAGGTATATGTTTCTCTTTGGTAGGTAAAATATCCATAAACATTATTTTTTTGCTTTCGTCCCATTTGTAAGTATATTAATATGTTTTATCTATAATTTACCAAGCCAACAAAACTATCCAACACGACCAACACACGCCTCGCTAGCAAACTGAGAGACACGTCGCTGTGCCAGCTAGAGCTGTGATTGGTCGGCGTTTGCCGGCGCGCGCGTTTATTCTCGACTCTTTGACACACACACAGGCGATGCGCGCCCTTTGACAGTTTGACTAAAGCCGATGGACGGCACGTGTAAGATAGAGGTAATTTTTATTTCGGTAACCGGTATTAATAAAGGTTGTTTTTAACCGACTTCAAAAAAAGGAGGAGGTTCTCAATTCGTCGGAATCTTTTTTTTTTTTTTTTTATGTATGTTCCCCGATTACTCAAAGACGCCTGGACCGATTTCAAAAAATCTTCTTTTGTTTTGAAGGGTATACTTCCTAGTTGGTCCCATAGTCATCAGGTCAGGATCTGATGATGGGATCCCAGTGAAATCGAGGGAACTCCTCAAATATTATAGGCATTTATATAGTGATTTTGGTATTTTCACCAACAATGCAATCACTTGCACTCAGAAAGTATAATTTGGTGAAGTGGAACTGATGAAGAAGACCACAGATGGCCATTGAAACTCCTTAATGCTAAGTATGTCACGGGTATAAAATATCTCGAATAGTTAACCGACTATGATTAAGCAAATACTTATAAATGAATGGTACTGATGAAAATGGTACCATTGAACTGTTCTGATGATGAAGCCGGAAGGTAGGCACTGGAACTCTGAAATAAAACAATGTATCCTAGCCGTGCTTGGGCTTATTGTAATCGTCATGAGATGTACTTTGGCCATAAATGATTATCATGTAAATTGGAGATACCTACCAAAACTAAAAAGAGAAAAATAAAAAACTTTTTAACAAAAAATCAAACCGACTTCCAGAACAAAAAACTACAAAGCAAAAAATAACTTTCTTTTCCGAAGTCGGTGTCGAAAAACTGAAAAAAAATGGGTACAAAAGACACCGACTTCGGAAAAGAAAGTTATTTTTTGCTTTGTAGTTTTTTGTTCTGGAAGTCGGTTTGATTTTTAATATTTAACAATTAAGGTAACCTTTTAAAATACCTGTAACTAACTGAAACATACCGGTATTAATCATACCGGTTTCGGTCCCTGGTTTTATGTCTTTTGAGTAGTATATCAAACGATTTTATATTCAATGTATGTTATGCTTATATGCAGGGTAAGCATCACTTACCAAGGTCAGTTTTGGGATCGGTGACCACTTTTTTTGTTTCGCTTGTTTTTGGATGGGTGACGCTGCCAGGGTAAGCAACACTTACCAAGGTCAGCGTTTGGATGGGTGACCATTTTTTTTGGGTTCGCTTGTTTTTAGATGGGTGAGACCGCCAGGGTAAGCAACACATACCAAGGTCAGTCTTGGGATGGGTGTCAACTTTTTTTTGGATTGCTTGTTTTCGGATGGGTGACCTTGGTAGATGTTGTATAACCTAGTGGGGTGACTTTACAATGTGTGACCAAAATTTTTGTGGTGATGGTCACCCATCCAAAGACCCTGGCGGGGTCATCTGCCCAAAAACAAGCGATCCAAAAAAAATGGTCACCCATCCCAAGACTGACCTTGGTAACTGTTGCTTACCCTGGCGGGGTCACCACCCGAGCCGCTTCAAGTTAAACACAAATCTCTCCAGAAACTGACCTCGATAAAGTACTAAGTACAGGGTACAGTTAACATTAATGCGCGTGAGGAAGGTTCGATTCCCAGATCAGTAATTTAGTTTATTTTTATTTACCTAAATACAAAATAATTATTTTTGATAATTGTGTCAAGTTTTTATAATGTAATTAATATAAAAAGTTTGTAACATCCTATTTTTTTTAAATCTTGCTAATTAAATAATTGGTTTGTTGAACCAATTTTTTTTCTGTTGAAGATGGAAAGATCATACATAAGTTTACATACAAAACTATTTTTAGTTTTTTTTTTCGCTGTAATTACAAAGTAATATCAAATTGAAAAGTTTTTCTTGAATCCAGTACCGAAAACACCTCGACAGTTCCCGAACAAACTCGAGTCCGTGTGACGTCACGACGTTCATTTTTACTCATTGTAGCACATAGCTGATACAATGTGTTGACTTTTAACCGATTCAATCTTGTTATTATCGTCAATATATTGATGAAAACCAAATATATTGATTAAAAATATTGATCCTTAAATGTTATCGTGCTTGCTTCATACCATTATGTACAAATACTATAAAAAAAACCCAATTATATGTGAATCAATCTATACCTACCAAAGTTTTAAGAAATGTTCTATGTCTTTTTTTTATTTTATTTTAGATGGGTTTGCTCTTGACTCTAGTCTAAGTCATAGGTGACAGAGACAGAGTCGACGATGGAGTGAGCTTACCCAGGAGGAGCCTGTTTACTCTAACTTTGAAGAGATTCGGGTTGAATGCGTTCGGAAACACAGACGCAGGTAGTGAGTTCCATTCATTCGCTGTGCGCATTATGAAGGATGTTTGGAAGCGCTTGGTGCGAATTGGTGGAATGGCAACAAGGTAAGGATGGTAACTTGCAGTGCGTCTAGATGTCCGATGGTAGAAGGGGGTTGGTGGGATGAGGTCGTGGAGTTCTTGAGCACACTCACCGAAATACAGTCTGTAGAAGACCGACAAGCAGGCAACCTTGCGGCGATGAGCCAAGCTGTGAAGCTTGGTATCCACCAGTTCAATGTCACCGATGAGCCTCTTAGCTCTGCGTTCCACCGAGTCAAGCGCTACAAGCTGATACTTTGCTGAGCCATCCCAAAGGTGGCTGCAATACTCCATGCAGGATCGGACTTGCGCTTTGTACAGGGTTAAAAGCTGTCCAGGCATAAAGTATCGCTTCACCCTATTTAGGATGCCCAGTTTTTTTGCCGCAATTTGGGCCTTGTACTCAATGGAGGCGCCGAAGTTAAGACTGGATGTCAACTCCATGCCTAGGAGCTCAAGCCGATCAGTCACTGGAACAGACGCACCACGAAAAGTAGGCATCCGATCGAAAAGACTCCTTTTAGCGGTAAAAAGACACGCCTGTGTTTTGGTGGCGTTAAAGGAGACCAGATTGTCATCACCCCACTGGGAGACAAGGCTTAAGGTCAAATCTGTCCGCTCTACCATAGTCTCTCTCAAGGAACGAACTTCATCCACGCTGGTTCTTGCGCTGGTCAGGTATCTCTCTGAAACAGTACTGTCATCTGCGTACCCAACAATACCAAGCTGAAGTAGGTCATTGATGTGCAGCAGGAATAGAGTTGCAGAGAGAACAGACCCTTGAGGAACTCCGGAATCAATAGCCATAAGGTCAGAGGAGCAGCCGTCTATGACTACTCGGATCGACCGCTCGCAAAGGAAGTCTGATATCCAGCTACAAAAACCAGCGGGGATGCCATACGCAGGAAGCTTACTAAGTAGACTTGCGTGCCAGACCCTGTCAAAGGCCTTCGAGATATCCAGCGAAAGTGATTCGTCGTGTCTCTCGATGGCTTCGCTCCAGCAGTGCGTGACATACACAAGAAGATCGCCAGTAGACCGTCCCCGGCGAAAGCTATATTGACGGTCACTGAGGAGATTATTGTCTTCAAGGTAGGTCAGCAACTTACTGTTCAGTACCCTTGCCATAACTTTGCACAGAATGGAGGTAATGGGGAACAGTAGGTGGTTGCTTGGATCCAGCGTCCAGACGTGAATTGCTAGCAAACAGAGATGCAAATAAATTTGCTTTCTCACTTGCAGAGTGAGCCAGCGACCCATCAGGTTTCAGCATTGGAGGTAAAGTGAGACGACAGAAATTCGATTCAACCGCTTTAGACGGGGACCAAAACTGTTTACTACCCGGAGGGTGCGATGCCAGCTTGGCCCCAATACGTCCAATATGGTCAAAACGTGCCCGACGCAAAACCCGCTTGCAGAACTTGGTGGCTGAATTAAAAGCTCTTTTCCTCGCACGAACCCTACGCGCTCTAACTTTGCGGTCGCGGGCCCCGACCCAGGCTTGGTAGGCAGACTCTTTTTGGGCCTCAGCGTGGGCACATTCTGAATTATACCAAGGTCGGGATTTGTGACCGAGCGGAATGTCGGAGAATGGAATGAAATACTCCATTCCCTGCCGAATCACATCCGCAACCGAGTCCGCACAGCTCGAGGGGTCACCCGAGGAGAAGCACACATGTCGCCAAGGATAAGACGCAAAAAAGTGCCGCATATCGTCCCAGTCTGCTGACTCGTATCGCCATACTCGCCTCGTGCCTCTAGGACTCTCATCTGGAGGAGAGCAAGTCGACACGGATTTGACCAGACAATGGTCAGACGTTCCCAGCGGTGCTGAGACCGATACCGAATGACTGTCCGGATCAGTTGTCAGCAGAAGGTCTAAGCAATTGGGTCTATGGCCGTCAACATCCGGTACCCGCGTTGCCACATTCACCAGCTGGGTTAGATCTAGCGATAGAGAAAACTTGCGCGCCTCTAACACGGCATGGTGTTTTCCGGTACGGGTACAACCACTCCTTATGATGGGCGTTAAAGTCCCCCAGAAAATTAAGCTTCGCTGTTGGGTACCGTTGCTGGGCCATGTCAGCCGACTCCATGAGGCAGTTAAAGAGCGCTGTCGTCTCCTGGTCACCGGTGTGCGATCGGTAGACGCCGATGTAGAGAGACTTCTCCATGCCAGTGTCCACAAGTAGCCATATGGCAGAAAAACCCGATTTCTCAAAGCAACGGAGACGACGACAACAAATGTCATCGCGGACGTACACACAGACCCCAGCTTGGTTCTTGAACTTGTGTTCAAGAGAGTAACCCGGGTAGTTGAGGTACGCCACGTCCGACGGGGTTGTTATCTTCGTCTCCGTTAGGAAAAACAGGTGCGGCTTCTCGGTCTCAAGGTGGTGGTGGACCGGATCAAGATTAGAGTGCAACCCCCTGATGTTAGTGAGGTGCACTTTTAGTGGGAGGAAGTGCAGCCGTTGTTTCACCATATTCTTCTTTGCTTTTGTCATGTGTTTTTTTTTTGAGTTTGCTGGGGAAGAAGTTAAACTGTCGAGGCGCTGCTCAGTGAACCAAGTGGAACACTGGAGCTAACCCAACCTATGGGGAACTCATTTGGAGACTGCGGGGACGCCCGAACCCCCCCGGATATGGCCACCGGGTCCTCCCATCCAGTCGCCAGCTGGCACGGTGGAGCATACCGGGATTTTTCGCGAGTTGGCGGGGCAGCCTTTGGCACGTGGCTGGCGTGCTACTTGGGCCCTCTACTGACTGCGGTCGGCCAACGGCTGGCACCGTGCTTCGGATTCCGCTACCCTCCAAGATGAGTTACCCGTCAAGTTTTGCCCAGAGCCCAAGACCGGTTCTGAACAGCGCAACTGACATCCTCCTTCTCCCCCAAAGGCACTGGCAGTCCCACACTCCGACGGAACACAGCAAGCTGCTTGGCGCCGGACTCCGGTGGGATGGTGGTCGCGAGCCAGGCGGCCCCTTGCGGAGCCTACCACCGCTTAAGTGGGATCATTCAGCCGTACCACAGGCAAGCCCGTGATGCCGTTGCCCGGGATGGACCGCTAGGAGGTAGATCCCATACCCATCCCATCCCAAAAAACTACTAGTCTTACTAGATTCCAACGAGAATGTGTTAATTATTATGTTATGTTGTTCTAATTTAGTATTTTATTCGTATTAATATCTTACTTTGACCATTACAGACTGAGATTAGTAAATGTTTATGGGAAGTTTCGTGCAAAGTTGACATTGTTGTATAATTACGTAACTTGAAAACATGATTTTTTGTTTATGGAGATATATTCATTATTTTATTCTTAAATGATAGATATAGGCGTAAAACTAATATTTCTGTTTGAATTGTGAAAATCGGTCAACGCATTTAAGAGATATTTACTGAAGAATTAGTGTAAAGAAATTATTAAAGTTAATATTTTCACGTTTTTGTTCTACAAAGCTTTTTAGTGTTTGTAAATATATAATATAGATATTAGTGTTTAATATTATTAACAGATATGTAAATAATGGTAATTACCGAACATTTCAAAGATTTTGAGCAAAAAAATTATATAAATAAAGGCTGCACAGATTTCGGGTTGTATCATATTTAGTGGTATCTAATGAAGTTTTTTGATATCCAAAGTCGAAGTTTCGCGCCAATCGTGTTTGTTTACTTTTATTTTACACCAATTTCACTTGTAGAATTGATTATTAGATAACCCACCCATATGTGAAAACGATTACATTATGACAATTCTGTTTCTTAATGTACCTGGTATAGAACAATAACAAACACCGGTCCACTAACACGTAATATTCATTACCACTACTTTATTTATGCTCAAAACTGCCAATTCGTCGATCAGCCTTTAAGAATCCTTTATCACACATGACTAAATAAAATTTGTTATTATAAATAATATTTTTGCACAAATTTTCGGCTATTTTAGTCAATTCACCTGTAGTTGACACTGTAGTACAAAATTCCTTGAACGTTATGACGTCACCAACATGGCCCGTTCGTAGACAGGTGGTTCTTTTGAAAATTTTATCGATATTCAATTGCTTATAATAAATTGAAAAAAAATATTTAAGAGATTTTTGCAACGACAATATAATTTATGATATGTAAAGATTCAAAATAAATTTTAAAAATCGTATTTTTTTTTAAATTCGACAACCCAATTGATCTAAATTAACATATTTTTTATAACTCAACACATACCATAGTTTTCGCCAACCCCTATTATCTTTTTATCGTAATATAAGCCTTTAAAATCATAATAGTAATTTTAATCTGCGAATAATCGACCAATTCCCAACAATTATAAATTAGGCTCGTTGACAAGAGATTAACATTGAAAATGGTTCTCAGAAACCCAAAACTTCTGTAACATGTGGTTAATTCGAGATTTTTCTCAAATGTGACAAATTGTTAAACGCTTGTCACATTTGGGTGTTGAGAAACTGAAAGTGGAATTAACAGGCGATTAATCGTCGATTACGTTAACAGCCCGATAATTGAGACCTGGGAAACTGGCAGTAAATGTTTAAGTAAAGATAAGCATTTTAATTGTGCTTTTCATCTTGGTTTGCAAATTGTTTAGTTTAAGGGACGGTAAACCAACAAATTTACAAAGTTGAGTCAAGAAGGCACTTTATATGAACCTATTACTTTTGGTTGGATTACCAATTTTAAACTCAATTGTTTTGTTCAGTTCGAAGTTGTCTGTCCTTGAAAAACGTTCTCTTGTGAAGCATGTCTTTATACTACTTATTAAAAAAGTACTATACTAAAATACATCATATCCTTTAATTTACATATCAATAAGTAACCCGTCGTATATGCGTTCCACGGTACTAGTTTGTTTTTCTTATTTGCTTTTCTAGTTGATCTATTATGACTTTGTTCTTTAATTCTTTGGTTCTTAATTCGATTCGCCCAAACTTTTAATTTATGTTGTATTTAATTTATTTTTTTATACTCGTCTCCAAGTTTTTCATCTGCAATATCATTTTTAATCGCCTGTTTTTGATCTACAAGATCATTTTGTATTTTTTTTATCATTCCTTCCATATTTGTTTAATGTAATTTACTTTGTTTGGTTTTGTAATTACAATTGTTGTAGTTACTGCCCTCTTACGCCTGATAGCGGTACTAAATTTTCTCCTGTCGATATTTTAATTATGTAGATTAAGAGTTCCGCTATTCGAAATTTACGAAAAATGAATATTGCTCGGAGTGAGGTTTGAAACTCGCGACCACTTGTGCGACGCCCGTTAATTAGCAAAAGTAGTTAGGCCAACTATGTAATACATTTATTTGATTCCCGGGTTAAAAAGTATCTTGCTATTTCAGACTATAATCTATCTCTAAGCTAGCTCCAGCCGTTTGAGCGTGAAGAAGTAACAAACATACAATCACACACACAAACTTTCGCCTTTATAATATTAGTGAGATGATGTGATTTTCACTTAGTCTCTGTTATTATTGTTTTTATTACGGTTTAAAATTCATTATTTCTCAAAGATTACAAATCACTTATGAGGAGACATAATATATAAAACGAAACTTATGTAATTAAAAGTACAGATTTCTGACGACACGGTTGGCGTAGTGGTTGAGCGATCGGCTGCTGCGCTGCGTGTCGCGGGTTCGATTCCCGCATGGAACAAATATTTGTATGGCCTTCAGATAGTTGTTCCTGATCAGGATGTCTTGTGTATGTTTTTTTTTTTTTTTTTTTATAATCTATAGGCTTGCGTTTGACCACCATCTCGCCTGATGTTAAGCGATGATGTGGTCTACGGTGAAGCACGCTTGCCTAGAAGAAACCTATTCACTCTTGACTTAAAGACCCCTAGGTTGTAGCTATCAGGGAACAAAGACTCCGGAAGGGAATTCCACTCCTTAGCTGTGCGCACAATGAAAGTATTAGCAAAACGCTTTGTGCGTATGGGAGGGATGTCAACCATGTACCGATGGCGCATGGCCGTACGTCTTGTAGTCCGATGATGGAAAGGGCTAGGCGGAATCAAATTGTGCAGTTCCGTCGCACACTCCCCGAAATGTAACCGATAAAAAACCGACAGACTGGCGACTCGGCGTCGATGTTCGAGGCTCTGGAGCTTTGATGCGACCAGTGCATCGTTGCCAATAAGCCTTTTGGCCCGTCTGTCAATCGACTCTAGTGCATCAAGCTGGTATTTGGCAGATCCATCCCAGAGGTGAGAGCAGTACTCCATGCATGACCGAACTTGCGCTTTATACAAGTTGAGCAGCTGTTCTGGCGTGAAGTACCGTCTCACCTTTGCAAGAATCCCCAACTTTTTTGCAGCTAACTGAGCTTTCGCCTCAATGTAAGGACCGAAGTTGAGAGTCGATGTCAACGTTACACCAAGCAGTTCGAGGTGGTCCGCTAACGGCACGGTTACACCACAGAAAGAAGGAGCCGGGTGGAATTGGCTCTTTTTAGCGAAAAAAAGACACGCCTGGGTCTTAGACGCATTGAAGCTGACCAGATTGGCATCACCCCATTCGGAAACCGCCTTTAAGGACAGGTTCAAGCGTTCAACCATGGCCTCCCGGAGAGACTGAATCTGAGGCCAAGTAGCCCGTGCGCCGGACACGTATCTCTCAGCAACAGTGCTGTCGTCTGCGTACCCAAAGGTTCCGGGTTTTAGCAGATCATTAATGTGCAGCAAGAATAATGTTGCCGAGAGCACTGACTCCTGAGGGACTCCGGCGTTGATATCTAACTGACCGGACGAGCAGCCGTCGATAACCACTCGGATGGATCGATCCCTCAGGAAGTCCGCAATCCAATCACACAGACCACTAGGCAGACCGAAGGAAGGAAGCTTACCAATGAGGCTTTCGTGCCAGACCCTGTCGAAAGCCTTCAAGATGTCGAGGGAGACGGCTAGCGCTTCCCCGTGTCTCTCGATGGCCTCACTCCAGATGTGAATGGCATACGCTAAAAGATCCCCAGTGGACCGATTTCGGCGGAAGCCGTATTGGCGGTCACTGAGGATGTCGTTCGCTTCTAGGTATGCCAGGAGTTTACCGTTGAGCACACGTTCCATACTCTTACAGAGGATGGACGTTACAGATATGGGTCTGTAGTTGGCCGGGTCAGCTCGACTGCCCTTCTTGGGCACGGGCTGTACGTTGGCCTGCTTCCAAGCCTTCGGCACTTTTCCAGTCTCTATCGAAAGACGATATAGGCGTGTCAAGATCGGAGACAATTCAGGTGCACAGGTTTTAAGGACAATTGCTGGTATCCCGTCTGGGCCACTCGCTTTGTTCACATCAAGGCTACGCAGCACCCTACGGACGTCTTTTTGATGGATGCGAATGTCCGACATACTCGTCACACATCCATCAGGAGAAGGGGGAGGCTGCGCGCCATTAGAATTCAGATGCGAAGATTCCGCAAAAAGGGAGGCAAACAAGTTTGCCTTCTCCTCAGCGGAATGGGCCAGTGACCCGTCAGGTTTCAGCAGTGGTGGTAGTGAGGGGCGACAAAAGTTTGATTCGACCGTCTTAGCCAGGGACCAAAACGCTTTGCTACCCGCTGGGTATGAAGCAAGTTTGTGCCCAATTCTGCTAATGTGGTCAAACCGTGCTCTTCGAATCACCTTTTTGCAGGACTTGGCAGCTGTGTTGAAGGCTCTCTTCTTCTGACTCACGTCATTTGCCTTGCGCGTTCGAGCGTCGACCCATGCCTGGTAGGCCCTGTGTTTAACCGCGTTGGCGTGGTTACACTCGGCTCCAAACCATGGGCGGTTAACGTTAGAGATTGCTACGTCTGAGAATGGAATATAGTACTCCATCCCCCGACGCAACACATCTGTCACAGTATCAGCGCATGACGATGGATCATCCGAAGAGAAGCAAGTGGGCTGCCAAGGATAGCATGCGAAGAAAGAACGCATCCCATCCCAATCTGCTGACTTGTACCGCCATACCCGCCGGGTGCCTCTTGGGCTGGGATCGGGCGGGGAGTAGACGGACACAGACTTCACCAGACAGTGGTCGGAACTACCCAAAGGTGAAGATATCGACACTGAGTATCGGTCTGGATCTGTTGTCAGCAGAAGGTCCAAGCAATTGGCTGTGTGCGAATCAACATCTGGCACCCTCGTTGCCCCCTGGACCAGCTGGGTGAGATTTAGCGCCAGCGCAAGCTTGCGCGTCTCTCGTCCAGCATGATCAGTGCACTGGTATGGGAAGAGCCACTCCTGGTGGTGGGCATTAAAGTCCCCCAGTAGCAATAGTTGGGCGGAAGGGTACCGCTGCTGTGCCGTATCAGCCGCCTCACTAAGGTACTCTGTGAGCCTGGTTGTCTCCTGATCTCCGCTGTGCGAGCGGTAGACACAGGCATAGACAATCTTATCCAGCCCAGTGTCCACCAGAGCCCACAGCACTGAGAACCTGGAGTCTTCAAGATTACGGAGACGCTATCGGCGTCGGCAAGTGTCGTCGCGGGCATACATGCATACACCCGCGCGTGGTTTGAAATTGTGCTCCAGGGTAAACCCTGGGTAGGATAGGTACGACACGTCTAACGGACTTCCTATCTGCGTCTCCGTAAGGAAAAACAGTGCTGGCTTTTCAGTCTCCAGGTGATGGTGGACTGAGGTGAGATTGGAGTGCAGACCTCTAATATTAGTGAGATGCACTTTGTGGGGGAGGGGGTGCAGCCGCTGTTTAACTCCAGTTTTCTTTTTATTTCTTACCATTATTTTGTTCTAATAGAGTGAAAGGAGAGGAGAAGGAAGTGAGATGAGGTTCCACGCTACTAACCTATAGACACGCACTGAAAGGACGCCATCATTGGGGCACTAGCTCGGAGACTGCGGGGACGCCCGAGCCCCCCCGGAGATGTCCATCGGGCCCTCCCATCTGGTCGCCAACCAACACGATGGTGCATTCCGGGATTTTTCGACAGTTGGCGGGGCAGCCTTTCGTATGTGGCTGGCACACTACTTGGGCCCCCAACTACCTGCGGTCGGCCAGCGGCGCACCGTGCCTCGGATCCCGCTACCCTCCGCGACTAGTCTCCCGATACGCCCAAAACAGCGCGAGTCAGACTGGTCAGCATGCAGTGGAACAACTATCTCGACCCAACTCCTCTAGTGGCTTCACCGAGCATCGTACCGGAACACGGCTAGGCCGCTTGGCGGTACGTCTTTGCCGGGTGGGTGGTCACAAGCCTTCGGCCGAAGCCTACCACCAGTTAGTGTCACCTGATTAGCACCACCCGGGGACTACGTGTAGGGTAACATCAATACGGGTAACTCTCCTACGGACGCGGGTGACTCAGCCCCCAAATGTGAATGTGAGTTTAAATGTTTGAAAAATTGTCAATGGTGTTAACTAATACGGGCGACAGCTTTTGAGCAGATAAAAGGACCGTTTTATATGGAGTGGGTACGATAATAATATTGGACTCGGACAGATTTACTTTTTTGTGATGCCTTTTCAAAATATGTTGTTTTAATAACTTTTTGTTTAGAGATATTGACTTAGTATCTTTTATATGTTTAGGTAAAGAGTTGTAGATCTATTACACTTATTACTAAATAATAGGTTCACAGAGTTTCTTATAAATTATAATTACATGGATTAATGCGAATTGTCACTTGTTATTGTATATGTTACGGTTTTTGACAATATTAGTTTTGGTTTTAACTTCACAGTTTGTGTATAAAACCCAAAGATAACACTGTCACTAAGTTATTAATTAATGTCGTAACAGTTTACTTATTTTTATTCACTTCAATTCGGATGTAGGTAGATGGCGCTGCATCTAGCCGGATGAAAAAAAAACGCCCTGTGTTATTTATATGTTAAATAAAAATTATTAGTGTTCAAAAAAATTACGCTGACATATTTTACATTTTTATAGTTTATCCCCAGTGTGAACACGATTGTGTTTCGTTAAATTAAACTTTTGAGTAAAACTAAGCTGACTTATTTAACATTTGTAAGGTTTAAGCCCAGTATGTACATGGATATGCCTTGTTAAATAATACTTTTCTGAAAAACTACGCTGACAAATATCACATTTGTAAGGTTTATCCACAGCGTGAGCACGAATATGCTTCGTTAAATTAAACTTTTGAGTAAAACTAACCTGACATATTTCACATTTGTAAGGTTTATCCCCCGTGTGTATACGAATATGCATTGATAAATTAGCCTTGAATAAAAAACTACGCTGACATATTTCACATTTGTAAGGTTTATCCCCAGTGTGTACACGAATATGCCTGTTTAAATTACACTTATTATTAAAACTACGCTCACAAATATCACATTTGTAAGGTTTATCGCCAGTATGAACACGAGTATGCTTTGTTAAATTAGTCTTTTCTGAAAAAAAACGATGACATACATCACATTTGTAAGGTTTATCCCCAGTGTGAACACGAATATGCATCGTTAAATTAAACTTTCGAGCAAAACTACGCTGACATATTTCACATTTATAAGGTTTATGCCCAGTATGTACATGGATATGCGTTGTCAAAACACACTTTGTTGAAAAACTACGCTGACAAACATCACATTTGTAAGGTTTATCCCCAGAATGAGCACGAATATGCCGTATTAAATTAAACTTTCGAGTAAAACTAAGCTGACATATTTCACATTTGTATGGTTTATCTCCAGTGTGAACACGAATATGCCTTGTTAAAGCAACCTTTTTATTAAAACTACGCTTACAAATATCACATTTGTACGATTTTTCATTAATAGATAATCTTCGAAGGATAGTTGCATTAACACTGTCCAAACGTTGGTTACTATTATCACGAAAATTCGTTTCCACAACAGAAACAGATGTATTTTTAACCTTAGGATTAGTATTATTAGAGTATGGTTGTTCAGTTTTCTTTTGCTGGACTGTAATTGTATCTTCGACTTTTGGTCTTCTTATGGCTACTTTTTGTTTTTTCTTAACCCCTGCCCCTGTAATTATAAATCTGGTAAGAGCAGAAGTCTACGTTGTTTGGTGAAAGACTAAACGAACGTGTGACACGATTTGAAATGATGCTGATTCATTGTGATGGATTGCGTGAAGCACCCACCTTGGCAGAATAGCTCACAATAAATATTACGCTGCGATGACAGAGCCCGCTCTAAAATTGGCTTGTGCTGCCACGAAAGAATGTTCTCAAAATAATGGGAGCTAAATCCGCATTTGAAGCGTGGAATAACTTAAAAATAATATACGCAGCCAGCAGACTTATTAGAAAGCTTACGTTAATGAACTGTCGTTATATTGATAACATGGAAACTTATGTAAATGAGATTATGTCAAACCATCAACAATTAGTTTGTTGAACTAAGTTTTTTTTGTAATAAATGGAAAGATCTTATATAAGTTTTCATACAAAACTATTTTTAGTTTTTTTATTCTATACATTAATTACAAATTATGAATTACAAAGTAATATCAAATTGAAAATATATTTTTGAATCCAGAACCGAAAACACGCCGACAGTTCCCGGACAAACCCGGACGTCACGACGTTCATTTCTACTCATTGTACCTAGCACATAGCTGATAGTGTTTTGACTTTTAACCGATTCAATCTTGTTATTATCGTTAATATATTGATGAATATCAAATATATTGATCAAAGATATCGAACCTTAAAAGTTATCGGCCTTGTTTCGTTTGAAAAAAAATTGTACCATTATGTAAGAATACAACAAAAACTAGTAGTAGTACCTACCAATCTATACTAAAGTTTTGATAAATGCTCTATGTCTAACTAGATTCCAATTAGCATGTGTTAATTATGTTGTTATCTTGTTCTAATTTAGTATTAGATTCGAATTAATTTCTTACTTTGATCATTAAAGACTCAGAAAATTTAATTTTTAATGGAACTGTCGAGCAAAGTTGACATTGTTGTAAATTGAAAACATGATTTTTTGTTTATGGAGATATATTTATTATTTTAATCTCAAATGACAGATGTAGGCGTAAAACTAATATTTGTTTGAATTGTGAAAATCGGTCGACGCATTTAACAGATTTTTACTGAAGAATTAGTGTAAGGAAAAAGTACCGAGTTAATATTTTCACGTTTTTATTCTACAACTTTTTAAGTGTTTGTAAATAAATAATACAGATATAAGTGTTTAATATTATTAAAGGATATGTAAATAAGTAATGGAAAAATACCGAAAATTTTAAGGATTTTATGCAATAAATAAATAAAAATAAAGGCTCCATATACAAAGGCGAAGTTCTGCGTCAATCGTGTTTGTTTACTTTTTTAGGGTTCCGTACCCAAAGGGTAAAAACGGGACCCTATTACTAAGACTCCGCGGTCCGTCTGTCTGTCTGTCACCAAGCTGTATCTCATAAACCGTAATAGCTAGGCAGTTGAAATTGTCACAGATTATGTATTTCTATTGCCGCTATAATAACAAATACTAAAAGCATAATAAAATAAATATTTAAGTGGGGTTCCCATACAACAACGTGATATTTTTGCCGTTTTTTGCGATAATGGTACGGAACCCTTCGTGCGCGAGTCCGACTCGCACTTGACCGGTTTTTTATTTGACACCAATATCACCTACCCATATGTAAAAACGATTACATTATGACTATTATGTTTCTAAATGTACCTGGCAAACAACAATAACAAACATTTGGTCCAATAACACGTAATATTCATTACGACTACTTTATTTATGCTCAAAACTTCCAAATCGTCCATCAGGTGGGTATATTATCGAAAAAATCCTTAATGTATCCTTTGGCTGATAAAATATGTGCAGATCAAAATGATAAAAAATATTAACGGCATGGCTACTAAAATTGTATTATGCAGAGACCGAAAATATACTAAGTATTTTACAATAACGCCTATCGGAAATATTCACCGCCATCCTAGAGCGAGTTTCACCTTGTCACACACAGACACGCACACACACTCTCGGGCAAGTAAGTGCTCACGCCTGGTGTTCACGGGGGCTGGGCTGAGGACATATATTGTACTCACGGACACAACACTCTCCAAAGACACACATAGCACACCTCCTTTTGTTTTTGTATAATTATATCTTCTATAATATTATCTTTTATAATTTGATACTTTCACATTGTTGTAGTACGTAAGTGCACCATAATATTTTAATTTTAAGGGTGTGAGCCTGGAGATCTGTCATACAGGTCTCGAACCCAGTATAGACTCCAGCTCTCACAAAGGTTTAAAAATGCTGTAACCTAGATACTATTTACCGAAATGTACCTTGTAGTTGTCACTGTACTATCGTGAAATTCCTTGAACGTTATGACGTCACCAACATGGCGATCAATCGTGGCCCGTTCGTAGACACGTGGTTCTTTTTAAAATTTTATCGATTTTCGATTGCTTATAATAAATTGAAAGAAATATTTAAGAGTTCTTGCAACGTCATTATAATTTATGATCTCTTTTATTGAAATATATAGATATGAAATCTTTTTTATTTCAACAAACCAATTACAGCAAATAAATCAAAAAGTTGATGATTCGTTTCTCGCAATTATACAGCTCGTATGTGGTCTACCAGAGCAATTTAAGCCACTTGTCATGGCGTTGGAACATTCCGGCTCTGAACTGAGTTTAGATAATGTCATTGTTGCACTTCTGAAAGAAGCCGTAATCTAACCACCAGCAGTGATACACATGAAGATAGTGCTTATCACTAGATATCATATAATAATTTTAATAGAGACACTAAGAACATATTTTGCAATTACTGCCGTAAACGAAGGCATATAAATAATTTTTAACAAAAAGACAATGTAATGCGAAAAATAACTTCGAAGTCGGTGTCTCTGGTACCTATTGTTATCCGTGTTTCGACACCGACTTCGGAAAAGAAAGTTATATTTCGCATTGCAATGTATTTTTTGGAAGTCGGTTTGTTTTTTGTTAAAAAGTTTATTAATATCTCTTTTTAGTTTTGACAGGTACCTCAAACTGCCATAAAAATCATATATAGCCAAAGTACATCTCATGACGATTTCAATAAGCCCAAACACGACTGATGATTGCATTGTTGATGAAAATACCAAAATCGCTTTATATGTCTGCCTATAGTATTTGAGGAGTTTCCTCGATTTCTCCAAGATCCCGTCATCAGATCCTGACCTGATGACTATGAAATTTTCCAAATCGCATCAGGCGTCTTTGAGTAAACGCGGAAAATACATTAAAAAAAAAAGAAAGATACCGACGAATTGAGAACCTCCTCCTTTTTTTAAAGTCGGTTAGAGAGCGAATTGCAGAGTTCTCAAAGCTAAATCACAAGGGGAAAAGGCAGACGTTTGCGAGGTAACACTTATGGTTGTTGATCAGTCAATAAGTAATTCTAATTGGGATAATTCTAAAGCTTGTGAATCTCTTGTAAATTCTTTTGTTTGTAAACCAATTTTTAATAAGTCGCCTTTTGTAAAAAGTGATGACTGGTTTATAGATTCCGGGGCTACGATTCATATGACCAATAGACGTGATTGGCTACATGATACTGAACCTGTCAAGAAAAGTAATAAACTGTGATTTTTAATTTCGTATACTAAACTGACATTTGGGGGGTTGTCACTTTATAGTTACATAACAATAGTGTCGTATCCTGCCTATCCTGAATGATCGAAAGTGTATCGAAAATCGAAGTAGATCGAAAATTGAAATATTTCACGGCAAAAAGATTACATTTGTTAACAAACTAGCGGCCCTTATTGAGTTTCTACTCATTTATGTCAGATTTCATATTATCGTTTGCATTTATTTTATTGTTGATTTCATATTTAACACAATAACAGTTTATGTACTATGTGTATGAATACTGTTATAGTTAAATAAATAACGTTTTTTATTCATAAAACATTTATTTACACCAATTAGTAAAATTAAATTGAGAAGTCATATGTCACACCGATTCGATGAATCACTTATGATTGGGCATTACCTACAACACTATGCTCCGCGCTCGCAACATTTAAAAAAAATAAGGTCATTGGCAGCTGTCAGTTTAGTCTACGAAATTAAAAATCACAGTATAGAATAGCTAATGATCAAATAATTCTTTCAGACGCTATTGGTACTGAAGAACTAAACACTTCCAACATTACCGAAGTTTTGCATGTTCCGAACTTGACAACAAACTAGCTTTCAGTGAACTCATTGGTAAAGAAAGGAAATGTCGTACTTTTTTCGAAATCTGGAGGAAAAATTTTGATGGTCAAACGTGTAAGGTATACGGAAAGGTTCTATACACAGCCTCCTCCAAACGTCAATGGTATGTACAAACTTAATTTAACTATTGCTCAGGCGAATTTAACACAAGTTAAAGATAATTCAGCAGATTTATGGCTTTGTGCCATAAATCAGCTGAATTGCCTTGGTCATCTGAATTTCAGATTTATGGAATTACTAAGATTACGCTTAGCTCATGGGGTCAAGCATCCAAAACCTGCTGTATCTATTACAGTCCGGTCAAATAAGACATATCAAAGTGCATTCATTCGCATAGAGCTAAAAATTGGTACGAATGTTCGAAACACCATTATAAATTAAATGTTAAAAGTCCCCATCGATCCCACACTTGCAAAAAAAGATATTCGAGGTCAAAGTTAGCAAATATGGGTTTTTTAGCCGAACGGTAAGTTTTATGATAAAATAGGTCAGACAAATATTGTAGATTATGCAATTATCTATAAAAATAGTCTCTACAATTTTTCTCCTAAACGTCACCGTTTCTGAGACATAACGGTTGAAAAGTTGTATTCTTCTTAATATGCACACGTTTCCACGCCACCTGGGTGCTATTGTACTTGGCGCGTTTCTTTACGTGGTTTCCCCGATTGGCCTATTCCACAATCTATTGTGATCCTGTTTAATTTAATACTATTCAAAATTATGTTAAAACTGGTACTATTGGAAATGATGAAACCCATAAATTAGGTAAGAGAGGTTGGAGGCACACAAGCTAATTGCACTCGCTTTTTGTTACGAGTTTTCCTCCAACCTCTGCTTCTGCTCATCAACATCTATTTCGGGTATATTATCAAGTACAAGTGTGGCTTGGTAATCAATTGGACCCAAAAGACTGGGGTTGGAAGTTAATCAACAATACTTTGGAACCAATTCAGACTTTACTTCCACCTGCACCGGAAAAACCCGTCAACACAATTTTTTGCAATATTAAAAAAAGGATGTAATGCAGCTGCAAACCTAAACCTTTATTACATATGGAATCTAATTTATTTAGTTTTGTAATAAGCCAAAGAACCGAAAATATTTAAATGTTTTAAGTTTGGAATTTTATTAAACCACATTCTGCTGGCGTTCTTATTAATTTTATTAGAACACCCATTGGTTATATAAGTTGATGTTACCACCGCTTCGCCCCATAATTCTTTTGGTAAGTTCATGTCGAACAAAAGAGCACGGGTACGATCCATAATTGTTCGATTTAATCGTTCCGCCTTACCATTATGTTGTGGAATATACGGTATCGTATAATCTATTGTAATTCCTTTATTAAAACAATATTTTTTTAAATTATTTGAAGTATATTCACCGCCAATATCGCACCTAAATGTTTTAAGTTTTAAATTAAAATGATTTTCAGATAAATAAATGTAATTAATAATTTTCAAAAAAGCTTTACTCTTAGTTCTGATCAGATAAATTTTTGCAAAATGAGTATAGTCATCTAGAAAAGTGATAAAATATTTATAACCATCATACGTGTCTGAACCTATTGGATCCTTTATGTTTTTCATTTCTGCAGAATTTTGCAATGTTTCCTTTTTTTTCACAATTATAACAAACTTTTATTGTTAAAAATGTGTTACAATTTTCTGTATTTTCTAAATTTTATTATCCCTTTCGGTCACTTTTAGTTCTACTTGTATTCTTGAAATAAAATTTTCAAAAGTTTTCTCCTCTTCAACAGCTTTATTACATGCTTCAAATGTCTGTAAAATGGTCATAAAAATACTGATTGCAAAGAAAAATATAATTGTGTGTTTTGTAAGCCACATTATTCAAAATTTTGTTTAGAGAAACCTCCATTTTCGGTAAGTCATTTTACACAATTAGACAGTGAGGTGGAAATTATTGAGTTCATACTAGATTCCGGAGCAGAGTGGCGCAGTAGAAGCGTGCTGGGCCCATAACGTCTTATGGAAATCTGCACTCACAGGAGTGTTCAAATATTGGGATCCATTATAAAAACGACTTAGTCCATGCACTCATCCATTTATTTCATTTATACTCACAAAAACTTTGATATAAAAGCCTACATTATTCTAAAAGTATACTCAAAACTTTAAAAGATAAATGAATACATTTCTCTACAGAATTGTCAAAACGAATAACAATAAATTTTCTTCAAGACATTGTCAAAACACTAATAGCTCGAAGTTTGAAAAATAACTTGCTTTTAAAACATAGACCATAATCATAGACAATTAGAATACATCCACAACAGTGTGTACACGAATATGCCTTGTTAAATTACTATTTTTATTAAAACTACGCTCACAAATATCGCATTTGTAAGGTTTATCGCCAGTATGTACACGAATATGCTTTGATAAATTAGTCTTGTCTAAAAAGCTACGGTGACATATATCACATTCGTAAGGTTTATACCCAGTGTGAACACGATTATGCATTTTTAAATTACTCTTTCGAGCAAAACTACGCTGACATATTTCACATTTGTACGGTTTATACTCCGTGTGTACACGAATATGCATTGATAATTGAGACTTATATGAAAAACTATGCTGACATATTTCACATTTGTATGGTTTATCTCCAGTGTGAACATGAATATGCCTTATTAAAGCAACCTTTTTATTGAAACTACGCTTACAAATATCACATTTGTACGACATTTCTTTAATAGATAATCTTCGAAGTTTAGTTGCATTAACACTGTCCATACGTTGGTTACTATTATCACGAAAATTCGTTTCCACAACAGAAACAGAAGTATTATTAACCTTAGGTTTAGTACTATTCGAGTATGGTTGTTCAGTTTTCTTTTGTTGGACTGTAATCGTTTCTTCGACTTTTGGTCTTCGTATGGCTACTTTTTGTTTTTTCGTAACGGTTTCCCCTGTAATTATAAATCTGGTAAGAACAGAAGTCTAGGTTGTTTGGTGAAAGACTAAACGAAAGTGTGACACGATTTGAAATGATGCTGATTCATTGTGATGGATTGAGTGAAGCACCCACCTTTGGAGAATAGCTCACAAGAAATATTACACTGCGATGACGAGAGCCCGCTCTAAAATTGGCTTGTGCTGCCACGGAAGAGTCTTCTTAAAATAATAGGAGCTAAATCCGCATTTGAAGCGAGGATAAACTTATAAAAGAATATACGCAGCCAGCAGACTTATTAGAAAGCTCACGTTAATAAACTGTCGTTATATTGATAACAGAGAAACTTATGTAAATGAGATAATGTCGACACATCAACAATTGGTTTGTTGAACCAATGTTTTTTTTTGTAATAAATCGAAAGATCAATAAGTTTTCATACAAAACTATTTTTAGTTTTTTTTTTCGATATAATTACAAAGTAATATCAATTTGAAAATATATTTTTGAATCCAGTACCGAAAACACGCCGACAGTTCCCGGACAAACCCGAGCCTGTGTGACGTCACGACGTTCATTTCTACTCATTGTACCTAGCACAGCTGATAGTGTTTTGACTTTTAACCGATTCTATATTGTTATTATCGTTAATATATTGATGAATATCAAATATATTTGATCAAAGATATCGAACCTTAAAAGTGTTGTTGAGTGGTTGCTGTGTGTGTTTGAGTGCTTGCTTCGTATAAAAAAAAATGTACCATTATGTACGAATACAACAAAAACTAGTATTAGTACCTACCAATCTACACTAAAGTTTTGATAAATGCTCTGTCTAACTAGATGCCAATTAGAATGTGTTAATTATGTTGTTATCTTCTTCTAATTTAGTATTAGATTCGAATTAATTTCTTACTTTGATCATTAAAGACTGAGAAAATTTAATTTTAAATGGGACTTTCGAGCAAAGTTGACATTGTTGTACAAGTACAACTTTACTTGAAAACATGTTTTTTTTTTGTTAATGGAGCTATATTTATTATTTTAATCTTAAATGACAGATGTAGGCGTGAAACTAATATTTCTATTTGAATTGTGAAAATCGGTCGAGGCATTTAACAGATTTTTACTGAAGAATTAGTGTAAGGAAAAAGTATTGAGTTAATAATTTCACGTTTTTATTCTACAACATTTTTAAGTGTTTGTAATAAATAATACAGATATTAGTGTTTAATATTATTATGGGATATGTAAATAAGTAATGAAAATACCGAAAATTCTAAGGATTTTATGCAATAAATAAATAAAAGTAAAGGCTCCACAGATTTGGGGTTGTATCATATTTTGTCGTATCGGGGTAAGGCGAAGTTCCGCGTCAATCTTGTTTACTTTTTATTTTACACCAATATCACCTACCCATATGTAAAAACGATTACATTATGACAATTATGTTTCTAAATGTACCTGGCAAATAACAATAACAAACACCGGTCCATTGATACGTAATATTCATTACGACTACTTTATTTATGCTCAAAACTTCCAAATCGTCCATTAAGTGGGTATATTATCGAAAAAAACCCTTAATGTATCCTTTATATACTATATACTATAAAGGATACATTTATTTATTTACTATAAAGACTGAATTTTTGGCTTGGACACTTGTTACGTATTTGTTTTTACTCATTTATTTGTTTATTTTATTTGTAAATGGAACATGTTCGCTCAGTCACTTGCCCTTAAGGTTTCATTGTTTCGACGTCACCCAATCGACACCGGCTATCGCTGAAAACCAGCGCTGTGGCTCTGACTTACGCAGAGTCTCAGCATTATGCTGAGCGATGACCGTTTTGCGCGGTTGTGACGCATACTTTGTATTTGTATTTAAGCTTTCCTTTGTTTTTCTATGGTATGCGTCCTGCCTGGCGCAAATAAACGTTTTCTCTTTCTTTATCATACATGACTAAAAAAGATTTGGATAGGGTAGGTAGGGTAGGGTATCGTAGGTAGGGTAGGGTAGGGCAGGGTAGGTAGGGTGGGGTAGGTTAGGTAGGGTGGGGTACGTTAGGTATGGTGGGGTAGGTTAGGTAGGGTAGGGTAGGTAGGGTAGAGTAGGTAGGCCTTCCCTACCCTACCCTACTAGGGTAGGGTAGGTAGGGTAGGGTAGGGTAGGGAAGGTAGGGTAGTGTAGGTAGGGTAGGGTAGGGGCCGGGTAGGTAGGGTAGGGTAGATAGGGTAGGGTAGATGAATTTTTGCTGTTTTTATGGCAAAACAAGGTTTGCCGGGTCAGCTAGTAAACAATATATTTAGACAAATTTCGGATATTTTTAGTCAATTCACGTGTAGTTGACACTGTCTTATCGTGAAATTCCTTGAACGTTATGACGTCACCAACATGGCGACCAATCGTGGCCCGTTCGTAGACACGTGGTTCTTTTTAAAAATGTATCGAATTTCGATTGCTTATAATAAATTGAAAAAAATATTTAAGAGTTTTAGCAACGACATTATAATTTATGATGTAAAGTATTAAAATACATTCTGAAAGAAAACAGCCGTAATCTAACCACCAGCAGTGATACACATGAATATAGTGCTAAACAACACAAAAACAAACCGACTTCCAAAAAAAACACTGCAGTGCGTAAAATAACTTTCTTTTCCGAAGTCGGTGTCAAAACACGAAAAACAATAGTTACCAAAAAGTTTATTATTTATTTCTTTTTTGTTTTGATAGGTACCTCCAACTGTCATAAAAATCATATATAACCAAAGTACATCTCATGACGATTCCAATAAGCCCAAACACGACTAGGATACATTGTTTTATTTCGGAGTTCCAGTGCTTACCTGCCGGCTTAGTCATCGAGAAACCGTCAACCGTCGAATCCGACTCGGCTGGGCGGCGTTTGGGAAGTTGCGTGGTATCTTCTCGTCCAATTTACCGCAGTGTTCAAGACAAAAGTCTATGACCAGTGTGTGTTGTGAAAAGTCTATGGGACAGAGACGTGGTCGCTCACAATGGGCCTTATCAGAAAGCTCAGTCACCCAAAGGGCAATGGAGAGGGCTATGCCCGGAATTTCCTTGCGTGATCACGTCAGAAATGATGATATCCGCAGGAGAACCATAGTTACCTACATAGCCCGAAGAATTGCCAAACTTAAGTAGCAGTGGGCAGGGCACATTGCTCGCAGAACGGATGGCCGATGGGGCCGAAAAGTTCTGGTATGGCGACCGCGAACCGGAAGGCGATACGTTGGAAGGCCTCTCACGAGGTGGACTGATGACATGGTTAAGGTTGCGGGAAGGCGCTGGATGCGAGACGCACGGGATCGGTCAATGTGGCGACGCCTAGGAGAGGTCTATGTCCAGCAGTGGACGTCTTTCGGCTGAAATGATGGCTTCATCACAGTCATTTAACTATTCGACATATCTTATACCCATGACATACTTAGCATTGAGGAGTTCCATTGGCCATCTGTGGTCTTCTTCACCAGTTCCACTTCACCAAATGATACTTTCTGAGTGCAAATGATTGCATTGTTGATGAAAATACCAAAATCGCTATATGTATGCCTATAATATTTGAGGAGTTTCCTCGATTTCTCCAAGATCCCGTCATCAGACCCTGACCTGATGACTATGGGAATTTTCCAAATCGCTCCAGGCGTCTTTGAGTAAACAGGGAAAATACATTTAAAAAAGAAGATTCCGACGAATTGAGAACCTCCTCCTTTTTTTGAAGCCGGATAAAGAGCGAATTGCAGAGTTCCTCATTTATGTCAGACTTCATTTTATCGTTTGCATTTATTTTATTGTTGGTTTCATATTTAACACTATAAAAGTTTATGTACTATGTGTATGAATACTGTTATATATATTTAAATAAATAACGTTTATATTCATAAAACATTTATTTACACCAATTAGTAAAATTAAATTGAGGAGTCATATGTCACACCGATTCGATGAATCACTTATAATTGGGCATTACCTACAACACTATGCTCCGAGCTTGCAACATTTAATAAGTAAGGTCATTGGCAGCTGTCAGTTTAGTCTAGGCAATTAAAAATCACAGTATAGAATAGCTAATGATCAAATAATTCTTTCAGATGCCATTGGTACCTTCCAACATTACCGAAGTTTTGCATGTGCCGAACTTGTCAACGAACCTGCTTGGCAGTGAACTCATTGGTAAAGAAAGGAAATGTCGTACTTTTTTCGAAATCTGGAGGGAAATAGTACACTGTGCATTAAGGGCGGTAAGTAAGGAATTACGATCGAGGCTCTAGTAGAGTCGAGGTTCGTAAAGCCCGTGAAACATATAATGTTTTTCACCACATTTGCGAGTAATAATTATGAATTATAGCTATAATACACAAGTCAGCACAGCTATTATTACGAAATACGTGAACTTTTTTATAAGCGGTTGGCGAGTTTTTGCCCACACCACAGATTATACAAATGTTTCGTTCAGAAACGTTAAGGGCAAATACTTACGTAGGTAGTCATGACGGAGTGTAAAAAAAAAAAAAACTATTTTTTTATACACATAACTATTAACCTTTTGAGCGCCACGGTCTTCTATAGAAGACAACCGTTTCCGTGCCCTCCACGCCACGTCTTTATTAGAAGACAATATATAATCTTATTGTTTATTACATTAAAATACATGAACGAATGCTTTGTGCGTATTGTTACTATTGCCAAAAACCCTAAACTTAATGTTTTATTTCAATAGGGGTCTTTGTTTATATTAAAAACAGAAAAATAATCAATCAATCTGCCTAGCCTTTTCCCAAGAATATTGGGGTCGGCTTCCAGTCTTACCGGATTTAGCTGAATACTAGTGTTTTACATGGAGCGACTGCCTATCTGACCTCCACAACCCAGTAAATGGGTATCACGGTACCCCTTGGCAAGACTGGTGTCGGATCTCAAGCTTCTGACTACCCGTAACGACTGTCAAAGATCTTCAAATGACGGCCGGGACCAACGGCTTAACGTGCTTTCCGAGGCACGGAGGAAACTCGGTCTCCAAAAATGGTCACCCATCCACGGACCGACCTCGTCAAGCTTTGCTTAACCTTGATGATCGACCAGTGCGGCTATTATTATTTGGCCACGAGCTCCTCTGAAAACAGAAAAATAATACCAGCCAAAATTTTTGTAGTGTCCCAGGCGCTTTATTCTTTACAGGAAGACGTCTAGTGCTGAGGTTACTTGATTAAGTTTCTAATGTGTCGATATACACAAAAGTAAAAAAAACACTTTTAATTCGAATCAAAATGTTGAGTTTTGAAATAAATGCGATCCTTATGTATAATGTACGTAATTTTACTAGCCCTTACACATGTATTTACTCAAATCTTTTAATACACACAAAGCCGGACTTTGGTTTATACCGATATCGATATTGAAAGATCCCGTCAATACGAAACTAATAGATATCGGTGCCTCGTGCGCCATGGACGTCAATAGAAGACAACCTGTGACGTCATAGACGTAAGTGAATCAAGGTCAGTGTGAGATAGTGCTGCGCTGTAATGGATTGATATAAATATTAAAAAAAAATTACGTCCTGAAGAACTTTTAAACAATCCTACAAAGTGTGGACTACGAAGCTGAATCCGATAAATACGATAGTACATCAGACGAAGATTTTGAGTTAGTGTAAATTACTTAACGGTATGAAAAAATAATTAAAATATTTTCTTTCAATAACCTAATTAGATTGGCGTAAGTAGGTACCTACATTCTTAATTAGTATGACATCTCAGAATACAGAACATACCAAAAAATCTTACTTTGAATGCGATACAACGTATCCAGAAACGCAGCACGTAACATGGCCAATCAAAATCCATAATAATAATATTAATGTGTGTTTAGCATAAACACAAACATGGAATCTACGGGCGCCACGGTCTTGATAAGAATACTACTAGACGACGCTAGGGACACTAAAAGACAATAGGAATGTAGCCAACTTCTTATAGCTGAATTGAGTTAAGTATCTGTTTGGTAATTTTCTATAGTGTATTCTACTTTTTCTTATCACAACTATTGTTAATAAAACAAGATATCGAAATTTGTCATTATTTTATTTATTGAGATATCGAAATACGTCATTAATTCTATTTTTCTGGTACATTTATAAAAAAAGCATGTACGTAACATTTATCGATACTACAATTACCCTCATCACTACTTTTTACTATATATCCGTTATAAATTTATAGCTTGGCGCTGGGGAACGCATCGCGTTCGGTACCGCTTGGCGCTCAAAAGGTTAAAATCGATTATTAAGAACATTAGTTGAGTATTTAAGTAACATGTAGCGAGATTGCAATGAAATTCCTGTTTAGATAATATTTTAAGACAATTTTTCAATTGCGTGTAAACTTCTTGCTTGAACTTGCATGACCAGTGTGCTGTGCTATAAATTAAAAAATATTACTTACCGCCCTCGGGTTTCATGACAAAAAGAAAGCTCAAGGGTTTTATACAGGGCATTACGGCCAAGTTAACCTTTATGTTTAGATACTGTTTACGTGCAAGTGTGATGTAAAGTATACGGAAAAGTTTTACACACAGCCTCAAACTTCAATGGTATGTAAAAACTTGATTTACCTATTGCTTAGGCGAATATAACACAAGTTAAAGATAATTCAGCTGATTTATGGCACAAACGCCTTGGTCATCTGAACTTCAGTATGTCATGTATGGAATTACTAAGATTACACTTAGCTCATGGGGTCAAGCATCCAAAACCTGCTGGCTCTATTATAGTCCGGTCAAATTGCATTAATTCGCATAGAGCAGAAAATTGGTACGAATGTTTGGAACACACTTGCAACAAATTTTATCATTTCCAATAGTACCGGCTTTTATATGATTTTGAATAGTACTTATTGAATTAAACAGGATCACAATCGGCTAATCGGGGGAAACACGTTAAAAAAACGCGCCAAGTACACTACCACCCAGGTGGCGTGGAAACATGTGCATATTATGAAGAATACAACTTTTTCAACCGTTATATCTCAGAAACGGTGACGTTTAGAAGAAAAATTGTAGAGACCATTTTTATAGCTAATTGCATAATCTACAATTTTAGTCTGATCTATTTTATCATAAAACTTATCGTTCGGCTAAAAAACGCAAAATACCCATATTTGCTAACTTTGACCTTGAATTTTTCTTTTTGCAAGCGTGGATACATTTTACATTTCAATAAATGGTGTTCCGAACATTCGTACCAATTTTCAGCTCTATGCGAATTACTGTTAACCTACCCCTATTTTTTGGTCTTATTTGACCGAACGATTAAAGGTAATTGCATGGCTTGCGTGGAAGGTAAATTTTCAAAACAACCTTTCAAAATGACGGATTCAAAATCGTCAAATTTACTGGAAATTATTCACAGTGATGTTTGCGGACCTGTGAGTACGTGACTTTCACTGACGATTTTTCTTGAAAAACATTTACCTACCTAATGACCCAAAAACCAGTAGTTGTAGAAAAATCAGAAGTTGTGTGTCGCGAATTTAAAAACTTAGTCGAGAACCAAACAAGATAAAAACCAAACGTTCTGATAACGGTGGTGAATATTTGAATAACGAAATGAAAGAAATTCGAAACGTTCGACGCTGAAGGGAAGGTACGCGACCAGCCACGAGTACGCGCAAGGGCAACCCAGCGTGGCAAGGGGCCGGACGCGGGGCCACGCGACCGGTCGCAAGCACGCGAAGGGGATACCCAGCGCGACAAGCGGTCGGACGCGGGACCACACGTCCAGCCGCAAGTACGTGCAGGGGAAACCCAGTGTGAAAAGCGGCCGAACGCGGACCCAAGCGAGCGGGGGAAGGTGATGAGAGATGGGGCAAAACAACGCGAAGAGCCTCCGCACGCGAAAGCACCTGCCGGTGCGGCCGCCTGACCTGTCGCACGTCTCTCAACGGTAAGATACTCGCTTTCGCAGCACAATGGAATATTAAAATGGATAAATGGATGTTGATACTGCGTTTCTCAACGGTGATCTAAATGAAGATATTTTTATCGAACAACCTGAGGGTTTTACCAAAGAGTCCAACGAGGGCCAGTTAAAGAAAGCACTTTACGGCCTGAAACAAGCGCCTACACAGTGGCACCTCAAACTTAACGAAGCAATGATGCAACTTGGAATGAAAAGGTCTGAACATCATCGTTGTCTATGTTTTAAAGTAAAAGGAACTTGAATTTTAACTGTCGCAATCTTTGTTAAAGATTTTTGCATTTTCAGCAATAATGCTGACATGAAAGAAAACTTTAAAAATAATATGCAACAATTCTTAAATTTCAAGGATTTGGGAAAGTTAAAACATTTCTTAGGAATGAAGATCATTCAAGGGGAAAATGGTAGTACCATTGATCAAGAAGAATATATTAAAAAAGTAAGTAAGTACTAGATAATTTTGCAATGAGTGATGCAAAACCTGCTAGTACTCCCGCTGATCCTAATCTGAAATTAGTGAATCCCTCATATGAAGAGAAAGAGGGTGCTCAACATTTACCTTATCAAAGATTAGTTGGATCTCTAATGTATCTGTCTGTAGGAACTAGGCCAGACATTACACATGCTGTGTGTTGAGCCAGTTTAAGAGTAACTTTTGCACAATTCACTAGAATGCAGCAAAAAGAGTTCTACGTTATTTGAAAGGGACAATAAATCTTAAACTTAAATTGCAGAAGAAAATACACAATAATAATGCAGATTATGGCGCATGTCTAAATGACCGCAGATCCTACACTGGATATGTATTTTACTGAAATGGACCTATTTCGTGGGAATCTCGTAAACATCACACAGTCTTGTCAACGAGTGAGGCCGAATATATGGCTCTTAGTGATGCTGCTAAAGAATCAATATATCTCAAAAACTTATTGAAGGAAGTGTTTGGTTTGGACAATGGTGTCTGTATTTACAGCGATAATCAGGGAGCTCAAATGATAACAAAAACCAACATTCGTCACTCACTAACAAAACACATTGATGTAAGAGTAACTGCCAGTTTCCCACGTCTCAATTATCGGGCTGTTAACGTAATCGACGATTAATCGCCTGTTAATTCTACTTTCAGTTTCTCAACACCCAACTGTGACAAGCGTTTAACAATTTGTCACATTTGAGAAAAATCTCGAATTAACCACATGTTACAGCAGTTTTGGGTTTCTGAGAACCATTTTCAATGTTAATCTCTTGTCAACGAGCCTAATTTATAATTGTTGGAAATTGGTCGATTATTCGCAGATTAAAATTAATATTATGATTTTAAAGGCTTATATTACGATAAAAAAGATAATAGGGGTCGTCGAAAACTGTGGTATGGGTTGAGTTATAAAAAATATGTTAATTTAGATTAATTATTAATTTGCAAGATTTAAAAAAAATAGGATGTTACAAACTTTTTAAATTAATTACATTATAAAAACTTGACACAATTATCAAAAATAGTTATTTTGTATTTAGGTAAATAAAAATAAAATAAAATATATTACTGACCTGGGAATCGAACCTTCCTCACGCGCATTAATTTTAACTGTACCCTGTATTTAGTACTTATCGAGGTCAGTTTCTGGATAGATTTGTGTTTAGCTTGAAGCGGCTGGGGTGGTGACCGCGCCAGGGTAAGCAACACTTGCCAAGGTCAGTCTTGGGATGGGTGACCACTTTTTTTTTGGATCGCTTGTTTATGGATAGGTGACTCCGCCAGGGTAAGCAACACTAACCAAGGTTAGTGTTTGGATGAGTGACCATCACCACAAAAATTTAATTATTAATTAACATTACCAAGGTCACCCAACCAAAAACAAGCGAACCCAAAAAAAGTGGTCACCCATCCAAACACAGACCTTGGTAAGTGTTGCTTACCCTGGCGGGGTCAGCCATCCAAAACAAACGAAACAAAAAAAAGCGGTCACCCATCCAAAAAAAACCTTGGTAAGTGTTGCTTAACCTGTGTGGGGTCACCTATCCAAAAAAAAGCATACCAAAAAAAAACGTGGTTACCCATCCAAAAATCGTCCCTGTTAAGGTTTGCTTAACTTGCGGGCTACACCAACCCAGCCGCTCAAGATAAAATACTATTACGTTATAGTAGTGAAGGAATTGAATGAATACTAGCTAGGGTAGCCAACCGAAATAAATTATTAAATGTAACAAGCGATTACGTAATTTCTCGATGATGCAGAGTTGAGAAACTCACTGACAACTGACGGCTGGTTAATTTGTGACAAATTGTCAGCTGATTTGAGATGTGACGTCGACTTCAGAAACTCGCCCTAAGACATCATTTTATAAGGGATACTGTTGCTAGTGGTATTATCACTATAGAATATGTACCCACAAATGAAATGAAGTGTTAATTAAGTTTTTATCTAAGCAAAGACATGCCCAGTCACTAGCATCTTTTAAAAACCTTGTTAAGAACCATTTCCTTTCTCTTTAATATTTTTCTGTTTCTATCTAATTTCTTCTTTCATTGTTCACCCCTTCTCTGTAATTTTGTTGCATGTAATATTATGTATGTATGTTTATTTGTAAGTTTGTGTATAGTATTTTATATAGCTATATAATTTTTATGTATTAATATTTTATTTTATGTAGCAGTACACCATAGGCTACCCCTGTTTTATGTTTAGTTCTTTAGTCCACCCAAAGGTTGTCTGGTAGATATCGCTGTCAGCGATAAGACCGCCTTTGTACCCATAGTATTAAGTTGCTGTAAAATATATGTGTAATTTCTTTTTTTTTTGGTGTACAATAAAGTATATTCTATTCTATTCTAAGACATCTGTGTTTAAAAAAAGGATTACGTTTAGTTTAACATTTACGATGGTCTATTATATTACCTATTCAGAAGTAGGGGAAGTGTTGGAACTATTTAGTTACATAATCAACCTGCTTCCTTAGATTTTTAGATAGGCCACTTTAGTCTTTATTAGATTTTTAAAATTATTATACTTTTGTGTTGAGTGTGTTACGTGACTTAGAAAAGTGTAACACCGAATAACACATCCCCGTAAGTTTACTAATACGAAACACTTAACAACGAATGCACGCTACCACGAAAAACTTAATGCCGTAGCCATGCGATCTCGAATAACCAAATCTCTAATTCACCAATTCGAATCACTTAACAATAAAATCGCGCTTCTACGAAAAACTTATCGCCGAAGCCACGTGACCACGCTTAACCAAACCTCTAACGAAAATACACCAATTAATTATTTAATACGTCAATTATGAGCGCAAATCTTTTCAAAGAAAATGCATAAGAAAAAGTGTTCTTTTTTTTTCTTTTTTCAAAGAATTTTTATTAAAAAGTTGTTTTTATTAGGATTGCCCTAAATTAATTGGTGTCTTTTCGTTAGAGGTTTGGTTAGTCGTGGTCACGTGGCTTCGGCGATAAGTTTTTCGTCGAAGCGCGCATTTGTTGTTAAGTGATTCGAATTGGTGAATTAGAGATTTGGTTATTCGAGATCGCATGGCTACGGCGTTAAGTTTTTCGTGGTAGCGTGCATTCGTAGTTAAGTGTTTCGTATTAGTAAACTTACAGGGATGTGTTATTCGGTGTTACACTTTTCTAAGTCACGTAACACACTCTTTTGTGTTATTTGTCACTGTCTTTCCCTTGTTAATATTCCTAGTAGTTCTTTAAATTATTTTATGTAACACAGAGGTATACAAAGCCAAAGATGCGAATGAATCCTATGAACATTTTATGGATGAATTTTCATTATTGTACAAATTATGCTTTCCAAATAGAGTTGTGACGGTGTTTACGAATAAAAATAAAAGGTGGATATCTCGTGGAAATAAAATCTGTAGTCAAAAGCAAAGGCCATTGCTGTGGACATACAGATTCAAGCCTAATATAAAAAATAGACTTGCGTTTATAAAATACTCTTCATCATATATAAAAATAATAAACTTAACTCAAAAAAACCCAAAATAACCACTACTTTAATACGTCAAAAGCTGCTTGGCAAGTCATAAAAAAATCTAAATTCAACTTACCACAAGTACCTATACTGTCAATAAACAATGATAATTTAACTCTTACATATCCTATGAAAATTGCAAACGAATTTAATAACTATTTTGTAGAGGTAATTGAAAATAATATTAAAATTAAAGGAACATTAACCAATAATTAAGTTATTGAACATTCGAATTCGCAATCACTATTTATGCTACCTGCTTCAGATTCTGATATAATAAAAATAATTAGCGGTCAAAAAATACAAATACGGTAGGATTTGATGGCATATCAACTAAAGTTATAAAATACGTTAAGGAAATTATAGCGCCTCTACTATCACACATAATTAATATTTGCATTTCTGATGGTTTATTCCCAAATAGCCTAAAAATAGTCATCATAAAACCGCTTTATAAAAAAAAATATATAAAAGTGATTTTCAAAATTAACCAGCAAAAATACCAGTATTCTCAAAAAATATTAAAAAGTAATATATCATTCCATATATTCTTATTTCGAAAAATTCTCACTTTTTGCAAAGAACAAAAGGGCTTCTGAAAGAATACTAATATTAATATGGCTCTATTTGACCTGCTATCTAGTATAATGACATCTATAGATACAGGTAAGCCTGTATGTGATATACTAACTGATATGACAAAAGCGTTCGATTTCGTGGAACATAAGATTTTGTTGCAAAAATTGCATGGATATGGCTAAGAGGAAACATTTTGAAACTCCTAGAATCATATTTGAGTGACCGAACTCAGTGTACAGAAATCACTAGAATTTGTCCTATTACTAAATTGGAGATAAAATCTATCTAAACCAAGGCATATAAAATATGGTGTACCTCAAGGTAGCGTACTGGGGCCACCCCTTTTCTTAATATACATTAACGATATTCCAAAAACTATAGATCAGAAAATAGTACTGTTTGCAGATGACAGCACGACTATTGTGAAATATACTAATCCTACTAATTACCAAAATTACATAAATAATTATCTTAGTGTCATTATTAGGCATGAAAAAATAATCTTGTAATTAATTTAAATAAAACAAAAGTTATGCATTTCCACCAGCGCCGTAAGAATCCACTAGTTAATTTAGCCTATAATAACTGTAAAATAGAAGAAGTTACAAATGCAGAATTCTTGGGTATAAATATAGATAATAAACTAACATGGAAACCTCACTTAGAGGAATTCTGCAAGCGTGTGAGTAAATCTGCATATCTATTATTCCAATTATCCAAGAAAGTAAATACTGACACCCTTTTAAAAGCCTATCATGGATTGGTCGCTTCTACTTTGAGATACGGTGTTGTTTTTTGGGGACAGTCAACTAATAGAGAACTTATATTCAGGATGCAAAAGAGATGTGTACGATCAATGTGTGGTCTAGGAACAACGGATAGTAGCGTTACCTACTTTAAAAAAATTTAATACTGACTTTTCCGTCTTTGTATGAATTGGAAACTGCATTATTTGTAAAAGCTAATCAACAATTATTTCAAAAATTAGCAGCAATCAAGAGAACCCAATTCGTTCCCAATATGAGAATTTGTTATGTCAATACAAGTGTAAAAATGCTTTATTGAAAAAGAGTTTCTTTGGTATTTATATTATATACCATTTATTCATTTTATATACATATTTTTAAATATTATTCTATAAAAAAATAAAATAAAAAAACATTTAGAAATTCAAAAGTAGTAGCCCACCGGTATCGGGAACAGGGTCAAAGCTACCGTTGGTCAGGGTTCCTGAGAGAGGAACCACCTAACGATACGCGCCGTGTCCAGGAGTACCGCTTTCTGGATCAAGCCCTTGATCCAGCTGCCCAACGAGTCTCCTCAGATGTTCGTCGAGGCTCTTGGCTATTATGCCATTCGCCGTAACGACTATCGGCACAATGATCGCTGTATTCACGTCCCACATGTCGACAACCGCCAGATCAAGATACTTGCTTTTCTTATATATATCATTATAATACCTGATAACATTAAATGTATGCCTCTAAACAAATTTAAAAAGTCCCTTCAGTGTTTATATCTAGAGAAGTACTATTACATTGTAGATGAATTTTAAACGATATTTCGCTTGTATATTATTCTAAATGTGTTTTTTTTTTCTGTTTGACTTACTCAAATTAAATAAAGAATTTGACATATTTTTGATTGAATTTAAATTGACACATAGTGATTTTTAATTGAATTTAAATTGTGACATGGTGATTTTTTATTGATTTAAATTATGCAATTGTATTTTTTTTTGTCTGTTTGATTGAGTATGAACCTCCCGTCGCTGCCCCGTGTGACAGAACACAAAAACCTACGTTCAACAAAAACTATAACATACAAACAATAGAGGATGAAAAGGGATCAGTTAGGAGCCAATGAAGTACGAATCTACACATATGGCTCAAAAACACAAAACAGTTCAGATGCTGGCGTACACTCCTTTGACCTCGACATTCACTTACACATACCGCTGGGCACTCACAGTTCGATATTCCAATGTGAATGTGTCGCCTTAACAAAAGCCGCAACAACCGTAAAGCTTTTAGGCATCCAGAATTACGGTACCAGATTCCTATCTGGGCTGTGCTCAAAGCTTTAGAAAACTAACTAACAACAAATTAATCTTTGAGTGCCAGCTCGCCCTGGAGAGTATATCGAAATCCAATTGTGATGTGTCACGTACGTCACGTTTAGATCTTAGTTTAAGTTAAGGTAGATAAGCTATGTTCATAGTTTTAGCACGCACGCACTACGTATATATTCTGTTAATAAAGGAAGCCTTGAGTCTTCAGTCTCCAGTTGACTCATGGAGTAGTACACATCACGGTGTTTAATTAACCCCTCCTTCCCTCCACATCGCACAATCGAATCACCCTCCAGTGGATCTAGGAGCATAGTGGATCCCTAGGCAATGATGCCGCTGATGAACTTGCGAAGAGGGGCTCCGAGATGTCAGTGCTAGGCACGTACCTACTTCCCCCTTGTCTTTCTCGCAATTTCGTGCGTGGATTTGCCAAAGATCAACAGAACTACATAATAACGTAGGTCACGGGCAGCAGACTGTAGACAGTCAAAAATAGCTTTGCCTGACGCACACCCGCGTCTTACTAAAAACCTTCTCAGCCTGAGTTGAATTAACCTAACAATATTTATAGGGCAATAACAGGCCACACCCTTCTTAACAAACATCTTTTCAACATAGGCGTCACGGACAGCCTTTGCAGGGGCTGTTTTAACGCCGAAGAATCAGCCGCCCACGTAATCCTGGAATGCGAGGCCGTGGCATCTCAACGCGAAGAAATCCTCGGAACAGTGAGGTCGCTCCGTGAAGCCTGTGAATCCCCCAGGCAGCTTCAGTGCTTTTGGACGGAGCTAGGCTGGCTTTGTTAGACAGTGCCCCCACGCACTGGCGGAAACGGACTCCCGAATGGGAGTCTAGGTGCGGTAACGGGAGTCGGGCGTCAACAAGTATCAAGATTACACAGTCATACTAAACTAATCTTAGACGTGCCTTTAGCAGCTTAATAATGTTGCCATATTAAAACTTTTCCGAGGCCACGTTTTCAAATCATATCAAATTATTTTATTTCAACTAAACCTTAAAGGTACTTTTGAATTGGCAAACAAAAAAAAAGGATGAATCTAACTGCGTATTTGCAAGCATCAGTACGTCTCTATGGAGAAGTGTGCAAGAAACTCCACGGACACTCTTTTCCATCAGTTTTAATTATAGTATTCGGTTACATCATTATTGTTGGGAAAAAATATATGTGAGAACGATGTAAAAAGACGTGCACGTAAAAGCGCCTAGAATAAAACAATCAATTCAAAAATACAAAAAGTTTGGTACTTTTAAAAACATTAAAAACAAGCCGAGGCAGCCAACCAATCCCGACTGATGGCACCCGTTCACGAACAAGACGCATGGATTGGCACCACTCAGCTCAACCATCATGAAGGGAACCAAATGATCCAACACATTCGCCACCAAGAGCATGACACACTCAACTGCCAACGAACGACATATAGGTAGAGGTACAGTAAATGGTAGATTTACAGTTATAACATGGTACTCGTACATGAGTTACGAGTATATATATATAAATGAAATTGAGTTTATACAAAACAAATATATTCATACAGTCTTCAGCAGGTCCAACAATACTTCAAAACTTTTCTGCTTATTACTTATTTTTGCACCCAAGTGGTTGTGGAGCAGGACTAGCATTGAGCCAAGCATTTTATCAGCGATGTAATCTCACAATTTATAATATGCCTGCCTGCATAGTGTGCGTTTTATACAAGTTTTAAATTTAGTCTCATTCAGTTCTAGAATGTGGGGAGGTATTTTATTGTTACATTTTATACAGTGCCACTTAAAAGATGACGCTACTTTAGCCAGCCTGAAACCTGGACAAATTAATTGGTCCCTATTTCTAATAAAATAATTGTCTGTCGCCGCTTTTACTAAAATGATGTAAATTATTTCTAACGCACAAGATGTTTTCGTTTGCCAGACTCTATCGATATATCACATTTCTAAGGTTTATACCCAGTGTAAACACGAATATGCTTCATTAACTAAAATTTTAGATTTAACTATGCTAACATATTTCACACTTGTAGGTTTATTCCCAGCGTTTATTTATTTTAAGGAAAGCTTACGGACTAATAAAAACATTAAAAAAAAATCGTAGGTAAGGAAAATGGCTAATTACAAGCTTCCACATATAAACATCGCATTACAAATAATAGCGATACACAGAATAAAATAATAACAATGGGTAGACAATGGTTAAAAAGAAAGAATTGAATAAATGGATGCATGCAACATATAAATACCTAATACAAATAACATATGAACTATACATTAAATTAACAAAAACTATTTTGCACTCACTCCCGACTGCCGCTAAAATATTCTTTGCCAAGCATTTTTCTAATTTTGTGTGTGCCGCCGGTGCAGAAGAGATCGACTTCCAAATGTGTTGGCAACTTATTGAAAGCTGCAACGCTACGTATACAAAAGGCGTTACGCCTGTAGTTTGTCGATGCGCACGGTGCCTGCAGCAGAGGCCGTGTTCGTAGGCTACCTTGGTTAGTACGAATATGCCGTTTTTGATGATTCTTTTGATTAGAACCATGATGACATAAATATCACTTTTATAAGGTTTATCATCAGAATGTACACAAATATGCTTTGATAAATTAGCCTTGTTTGAAAAATTACGCTGGCATATGTCACATTTGTAAGGTTTATCTCCAGTGTGAACAGGAATATTCATATTTAAATTAAACTTTCGATCAAAACTACGCTGACATATTTCACATTTGTAGGGTTTATGGCCAGTATAAACTTGGATATTCCTTGTGAAATCACACTTTACTGAAAAACTACTCTCACAAATATAACATTTGTAAGTTTTATCCCCAGTGTGAGCACGAATATGTTCCTTAAATGATTCTTTTGAATAAAACTAAGATGACATATATCACATTTGTGAGCTTTATCCCCACTGTGTACACGAATATGCCTTGTTAAAGCAGACTTTGCAGTAAAATTAAAATAAATAAAATAAAAAAAGCCTTTATTCTACTACTTAACATAAATATTTCCAATAATTAGTTACCCTAGATTCTATTTGCTATTTTCTTTTCCTAAATTAATTTAAATTGATTTATTTATTTAAGTATACATGTGCAACTTTACAGGTCACGTAAAGCTTTAAAAAAATGGAAAAAAAAAAGAAAACACTAAAACGAAACATAACAATTAGGCAAAATTAAATAGATCTATATACAAATAAAAACTAAATAAATAAAAAACCACGATATAACAAAAAACATAGAAGAATAAAAATACAAAAAAGAAAAATTACAGGAAAACTTACAGAAGTTAAGATATGTACAAAGAATACATATACAATTATTTACTAATCTAACTATCATCCATCTTCTCACAATAACTTAAGAGGCGAGTCCTTAAGAAACACCTAAAAAGACACAGTTTTCGAAATTTCTAAAGATTCACCGCATTGAATTACACAAAAAAAAATATATGAAGAACCTTAATAGACATGCCAACAGTTTCACCGCGAGATAATTGTAAAACCATCCTAAAATTCGATAAAAAAAATTGTTGAAATCTCTCAAAAACATCTAAAACGACCTTTTCTATTTGCACTATTTTCATAATTATAGAACAATATTTATAAATCTCTTTAGATATATCGTGACACGAAAGTATGAATATGACGTTCACCATTTTATAAATCTAATAAGTCAACCTAAATGATAGTAATCAACGTTTCAACATTGTTATTTCTTCTACACAAATTGTATTCTATTCCCCATACATTTTAGTATGAAGCGTTTCTCTCCCGTAAATTGTTTTATAAACGAGCATGCGCGCGAAAAATGTTCAGTGCCGTCTTAGACTCCAAGGTGAGAGCACGTCCGTTTTTTATCCGAGCAGAGTTCGCAAAACGTCTACGCACACATACACAATAGACATAAGGGTGGGTCGCGAGTGCCGTGTCATGACTGCAGCACTATTCAAGCAATAAGACAAACTGGCTTTTTAAATGGACCAAATCATGTTTTCTGTGAGCGCCCGAACTAGAGGCGAGTAAGCTCGGGACACCGTACGTGCCGAAGGTACGGCCAAAAGCCGGTGACTTCGTGATCTAAGCTGTTGTTTGGGCACGACAGAACAAACAGCCTCAACAACTGCGCCACGAGCTCCTGGCAATCGGACTCACCCCGCATAATACGGCAGGCAGAGATAAGCAAGAAGTACTTACGCCTTACTTCGAGAGAATTAAAATTTACAACACCAAGTAGAAATTTGGGAGGGTATAGGAAGGAATAATATCAGAGTTTTTATATAAAGAAAACGAAGAAAGGCTTTTTGGATTTTTCAAGAAGTAAGGCGTAAGTACTCTCGTATGAGAGTACTTACGCCTTACTTCTTCCAGATCACTGCTGCTGATTCGAGTTTACTCCTGACTAAGGCCATGTATACTAGTTTAATGGCATGTGGATTGGTACACTCGCGCATATTTCGAAGGAAAAATCCTAGTCTTCGATATGACTCAGCAGCAAATGTCCTCATATGCTCATGAAAGGTGAGCTTCGTGAAGAACAGAACTCCGAGATCCTTTGCAGAATTTACGCGGTGATCTGATACCGCCTAAAACGTACTCTTCATGCCAGGGATTACGCATGCGACTGAAGGTCATAACGCTGCATTTAGCAATATTGAAGAGTAACTTATTATCCATGCTCCACTGATATACCGCGTTAATGTCATCCTGCAGAGTAGTTGAGTCTGCTACTTTTTCCAAATATTAACTTGCATCAGCGTAAAGTAAACATTTCGCATGTTTGAGGACCTTCTCAAGGTCATTGACCATAATGATAAATAGCACGGGTCCCAATATGGAACACTGACTTACTCCAGATCGAGTATGATATGGTGCAGACACAAATTAACCGCGTCGAACATGCTGCTTACGATCTCGTAAGTAACTTGCGAAGAATATAAGAAACTTCGGGGAAAAGCCTAAGTTATTGAGCTCGGTGAGCAATACGTAATTTTCTACCCGGTCAAATGCTTTTGTTAAATCAAAATATAGAACATCATACTGTATGCCCTTATCTAAGTGCTGCGATATAATATGCAGCGTTAGAAGGTTCATACTAAAGGAGCAGTTAAATCGAAAGCCATGTTGGGAATCGCAAATAAATGGCTGTATGTGCAAACTAATACGCCTGTGTAATATTGATTTGAACAGTTTTGGGAATGCGGAGATTATATCTATGGGCAGATAATTTTCTACGGCAAAAGTTACATTAGATTTAGGTATAGGTTGGGCTTGCGATACCTTTCAACGCTATGGATACTTTTCGATAGATAATGCCAGATCAAATATATGAAGTACAGGTGATATTAGATGATCTTTATATCCCTTAATAATATATGCGGGTATGTTATCTGATCCTACCAGAGTTTGGTTTGAGTTTATCTATAGCTGTCTCTACATCACTCGATTTAAGAACATCAATAAGTATAAAGTTAGCATGGTTTTTCTGAATGATATGATCTAAAAGAGGGGCGTCGGGTAAGAAAACACTGGAAAAATCGGAAAATGCATGTGCAGCATTACTGCCAGCATATTCTTTTGCATTATAATTCACCCTGGCCTCAAAGCTACCACTGGCTTTGAAGCTGTGTGTATATGTTGCCAGAAGAAACGAGGCTCACGCTTAAGTTTGTTTTGAATGTGCTTGATGTATTCATTATATGCAATCGACATTCTTTTTTTAACATTTGCCCTAAGCAAGGAGAAATTGTGATAATCAGCATGATTTTTAGTTGATTTCCACTTACGAAGCAGATCAGATTTACTTTTAATGTCACTTATTAGTTCTGCTGTGAACCAAACCGGGTAGCTTCTATGGCTTCTTAGGCCTGTGCTTTTATGGTACACATTCGTCAAAAATACCGTACAAGATGTTATATAAAAACTCTACAGCAGCGTCAACGTCACTAGCGAGAATCATGTCTTGCCATGAACCACGATTTCTCAGATATTAGGTTGTACATCAATTCATAGTTTCCCTTAGAGAAATGCCAGTCTCTCTGCGTGTCAAGGTTACCTAGACCAATTTTATCAGAACCCAGCGGATACGTAGTATTAGTAGGTGTAAGGCAAAAATCTAATGCCGGATGATATGCGTCTCGTTGTGGAACAAAACCTCCACCATCAATTTCTACCACATCGACACAACTAATGCAATCAGACGCCAGCACTACATCCAACTTACTTCCATGGGCATTCATTACCTTATTCCTCTCAGTTAAGCCACACACACTTAAAAAGTAACAATAATAACTTAAAATATATCATATATAAACAGTATGGTTTCACCAAAGGACGTTGTACAATTGACGCTGGTGTCACCCTATTAAAACACATCTTTAATGCGTGGGAAGAGGCACAAGATGCCAAAGTATCTTCTGCGACCTATCGAAGGTGTTTGATTGCGTTAATCATGAAACGTTACTTCTAAAACTTGAGAATTACGGGCTAGGCCAATCAGCGTTAAGTTTGGTAAAATCTTATTTGCACAGTACAATGCTCGATGATCTCAGTAGAGCTTCTGAAAGAGTGGGTCTTAGGATGAACATGGACAAAACCAAGGTGATGCTGAATGCCCATGTTACACTCACTCCTATCGAAGTCAGAGACTACAGTCGAAGTTGTGGGCGACTATGTCTACCTGGGACAAACGATCCAGTTGGGTAGGACCAACTTCGAGAAAGAGATCAACCGTCGAATCCGACTCGGCTGGACAGAGTTCGGGAAGTTGCGCGGATATCTTCTCGTCCAAATTACTAAAGTGTCTTAAGAAGTCTATGACCAGTGTGAGTTGCCAGTCTGAGACATGGTCGCTTACAATGGGCCTCATCAGAAAGCTTACAGTGACCCAAAGGGCAATGGAGAGGGCTATATTAGTGATGGGCGATTACTACTTAAACTAATCCAATTAATCGATTGTTCAGTTTAGTCGATAAAAGTCGATAACAATCGATGTTAGTCGATTGTTATCGGCTAACGGCGTGCGACGACGCGGCGAGCGACAATGACTGACACGGTTACCGCGTCAACTTTAACTACTAATTTGTAGCGCAGGCGCAGTGCAGCGCACCCATTACTATACACGTGCGACTGCGTTAGTGCGTAGTCGTACAACTAAATAAGTAATTACAAAAGATAAGATGGTGCGGCGGGCTTGCGCTGCGCTACAAATCAATTGTTAAAAAAAGTTGTGCGCCACTACTTACGTACGGCTGCAGCTATTATGCGATTGTAGCTAATAGATTATTCAATATATCTACTAATCTCCAATTCTCCATCAGTTGAGGGAACATCTATTACAAAATTACGAATTGATGGGTAGGTGAGGAATAAGGAGTTTCTAACTAATTACTCTTCTTCTTCTTCCTGCCCCCTTCCCAATTTATTTGGGGTCGGGCCTTCTTGTGCGTCTACGCCAGGATGGTCTATCCTGGGTTGTCGATGGTGGCAATTTTTTCTCCTTGAGGTCTCTCTCGACAGTGGTCCACCAAGAGGCTGGTGGTCTGCCCCTTGTTCGTTGCTTGGTGTTGACTTTGAGCATTGTCTTCACGGAGTAGCTATCTTCACGTCTCATAATGTGCCCATACCATCTAAGTCTGCTCTCTCTGATCTTGTCGGCGATTGGTGGTACCTTGAATGATCCTCTTACGTATTCGTTCCGCACTTTATCCAAGCGCGTCACGCCCCCTGCCCAGCGGAGCATTTTCATCTCCGCTGTGTGTAGCTGTTGTTCGTGCTTCTTCAAGGCTGCCCAACATTCAGCGCCGTACAGCAACGTAGGTCTAACGGCTGTTTTATATACTTTTTCTTTTGTTTTGATCGGCATTTTAGAGTCACATAGGACGCCCGACAGAGATCAGTCACATAGGACGCCCGACAGAGACTCCCGATTTTCTAACTAATTACTAAAAGACTAAAATAAGAAATAAGTAAATAGTTATATTTATTAAAAAAAAATCTCAATACTTTAATTAGTCATAGGTTTAAAAGAGATCAATCAGTAATTATGTAATTAAGTAATGTATCTAACTAATTCTAATCTACCTTACCGATGCAGTGGGTAGGAACTTAACTTGAAAGTTATTGTCCAATACAATATTGATACAACTGTAATAAGTAAATTGAAATTTAAATGCTTTTCTTAAATCAATGAGCTAATAAACAAAACAAAAATACTCATGAACCAGGAAAAAAAAGTACGAACGAGTAACGATTTTTTAGGCATCGCGTCGAGCGGTTAATATAAATAAACCGCGCCCGTGACCTTCCTCTAAAAAAGTCGAAGACCAGACCGCGGCCGTACGCAGTTACGCACCTAAGCAGTTCACCGCATGTTAGTAGTTAGTAGTTTGTCTAATTATTATTCGAATAATAATAGAAAGGAACTACTAAATCGACAATCGAATGAGCAATAGCACAATTTTCGATCCAGTCGATTGTTTTTTTTGCAACAATCGCCCATCGCTAGGCTATACTCGGAGTTTCCTTGCGTGATCAAATCAGAAATGTAGAGATCCGCAAGAGAAACAGGGTTACCGACAAAGCCCGAAGAATTACCAAACTTAAGTGGCAGTGGGCTGGACACATTGCTCGCAGAACGGATTGCCGATGGGGCAGAATGGTTCTAGAGTGGCAACCGCGAACCGGCAGACGTTGCTTTGGAAGGTCTCCCACCAGGTGGACCGATGACCTGGTGAAGTTTACGGGGATCAGCTGGATGCGGGACGCACGAGACCGATTAATGTGGCGACGCTTGGGGGAGGCCTATTTCCAGCAGTGGACGTCTTTCGATTGATATGATGATGATAATTACTAAATATTAGGATCACAGTGTCTTATGGATTATAATTATGTACATGGTTTAATGCGAATGTTCACTTGTTATTATTGTTTATGTTACGGTTTTTGACAATATTAGTTTTGGTTTTAACTTCACAGAAATGATTTCACTTCTCTTAAAGAGAAAAATTTGTAACAGTTCACTTATTTTTATTCACTCCACTTCGGATGTAGGTAGATGGCGCTGCGTTTAGCCAGACGTAAAAAAAACTGTCAGTGTTAATTATATGTTTAAAATATACTATCAGTGTTCAGTAAAATTACGCTGACATAATTCACATTTGTATGTTTATCCCCAGTGTGAACACGATTATGTTTCGTTATTTTAAACTTTTGAGTAAAACTAAGCAGACATATTTAACATTTGAAAGGTTTATCCTCCGTGTGTACACGAATATGCATTGATAAATTAGTCTTGCCTAAAAAACTACACTGACATATTTAACATTTGTAAGGTTTATCCCCGGTGTGTACACGAATATGCCTTGTTAAATTACACTTTTTACTAAAACTACGCTCACAAATATCACATTTGTAAGGTTTATCGCCAGTATGTACACGAATATGCTTTGATAAATTAGTCTTGTCTAAAAAACTACGGTGACATATATCACATTTGTAAGGTTTATCCCCAGTGTGAACACGATTATGCATCGTTAAATTAAACTTTCGAGCAAAACTACGCTGACATATTTCACATTTGTAAGGTTTATGCCCAGTATGTACATGGACATGCCTTGTTAAATCACACTTTGCTGAAAAACTACGTTGACAAATATTACATTTGTAAGGTTTATCCCCAGTGTGAGCACGAATATGCTTCGTTAAATTAATCTTTTGCGTAAAACTAAGCTGACATATTTCACATTTGTAAGGTTTATCCCCCGTGTGTACACGAATATGCACTGATAAATTAGCCTTGTATGAAAAAATACGCTTACATATGTCACATTGATAACGTTTATCCCCAGTGTGAACACGAATATGCCTTGTTAAAGCAACCTTTTCAGTAAAACTATGCTCACATATGTCACATTTGTACGGCATTTCTTTAATAGATAATCTTCGAAGCATACTTGCATTGACACTTTCCATACGTTGGTTACTATTATCACGACAAGTCGATTCCACAACAGTATTATTAACCTTTGGTTTAGTATTATTCGAGTATGGTTGTTCAGTTTTCTTTTGCTGGGCTGTAATTGTATCTTCGACTTTTGGTCTTCGTATGGCTACTTTTGGTTTTTTCGCCACGTATGCCCCTGTAATTATAAATCTAGTAAGAACAGAAGTCTAGGTTGCTTGGTGAAAGACGACACAAACGTGTTACATGATTTAAAATCCCTGTTGACTTGAATTAATCGCAAAAGAGGAGAAAAGAAGCGAATAGCAGAAAAGCTTCTGAAGAAATTAAAGCCTACTTCTTTATTCTTTTTTTAAAATTATTGATAGGCTCGCGTTTGACCACTATTTCACCTGATGGTAAGCGATGATGTGTTCGACGGTGTAGCACGCTTACCTAGAAGAAACCTATTCACTCTTGAATCTTTGACTCCCAGGTTGACTCCTAGCTATCAGGAAATACAGACTCTGGCAGAGATTTCCATTTCTTAACTGTACGCATAATAAAAGTATTTCCAAAACGTTTGGTGCGTATGGTTGGGATGTCCACCATGTACCGATAACGATTCGCTGTAGGTCTTGTAGTCCGATGATGGAACGGGCTAGGAGGAATTAGTTCATACAATTCTATTCATTCTCTGGGACTTCGTCGAGCTTCTTTGCCTCGGCGCTTTTCTGGTGGTCGCCATTGTTGATTCTGGCGTTCAGGAGTTGCTGTGATTTGGGAATAGTGCGGTGGGATTGTCCAATAAATAAAAAAACCATCGCACGATCCCCGAAATGTAACCGATACAAAACCGACAGACATGGCGCCGATGTTCAAGGCTCTGGAGCCTAGACTCGACCAGTATCTCATTGCCGATGAGCCTCTTGGCCCGTTTTTCGAACGACTTTAGAGCTTCTAGCTGGTACTTGGCAGATCCGTCCCAGAGATGAGAGCAGAACTCCATGCATGATACAAGTTGAGCATCTGTTCTAGCGTGAAGTACCGTCTCACCTTTGCAATGATCCCCAACTTTTTGGCAGCCAGTTGAGCTTTTGCCTCAATTAATGGACCAAAATTGAGGGTCGATGTTAACGTAACGCCAAGAAGCTCAAGATGGCCCATTATCGGCATGGTCACACCACGGAAAGAAGGAGCCGGGTGGAATAGTCTTAATTTAGCGGCAAAAAGACATGCCTGGGTCTTAGCAGCATTGAACCTGAACAGATTGGCATCGCCCCACTCAGAAACTAGATTCAAGGACCCAAGCATGGCCTCCCGGATTTGAGGCCCAGTAGCGCGCGCGTCGGATACGTATATCTCAGCAACAGTGCTGTCGTCTCCATAGCCAAAGGTTTGCAAAGGTTTTAGCAGATCATTTATGTGCAGCAAGAACAATGTTGCTGAGAGTACCGACCCCCGAGGGACCCCGGCGTTTATATCCAGTTGGTCAGACGAGCGGCTATCAACAACCACTCGTATATACCGGTCCCTCAGGAAGTCTGCGATCCAATCGCACAGACCACTGGGCAGACCGAATGAAGGAAGCTTACCAATAAGGCTCTCGTGCCAGACCCTGTCAAAAGCCTTCGAGATGTCGAGGGAGACGGCTAGCGCTTCTCCGTGCCTATCCATGGCCTCACTCCAGATGTAAATGGCATACGCTAGAAGATCCCCAGTTGACCGATTTTGGCGGAAGCCATATTGGCGTTCACTGAGGATGTCGTTAGCTTCGAGGTATGCCAGGAGCTTGGAGTAGAGCTCCCGATCCATACTCTTGCAGAGGATGTACGTAACTGAAATGGGTCTGTAGTTGGCTTTCTTGGGCACAGGCTGAACTTTAATTGCTGCCAAGCATTTGGTACTTGGGTTTCAGCAGTGGTGGTAGTGAGGGATGGCAGAAGTTCAATTCAACCGACTTAGCCAGGGACCAGAACGCTTTACTACCGGCTGGGTAGGAAGCAAGTTTGGTCCCAATACGGCTTATGTGGTCAAACCGAGCCCTTAGCAATATCCTCTTGCAGGACTTGGCAGCCCTATTGAAGGCTCTCTTCCGCTGACGATAGCTTTGCGCGTCCGAGCGTCGTCCCATGCCAGGTACGCGGTTGTTAAGCGTGTTGGCGCGATTGCACTCGGCGCCAAACTATGGCCAGTCAACGCTTGGCATTGCTACGTCATAGAACGGAATGTAGTACTCCATTTCCTGACGCAACACATCCATCACGGCATCTGCGCATGACGAAGGATCAGCCGAAGAAAAGCAAGTGGGCTGCCAAGGATAAGATGCGAAGAAAGAACGCATCCCATCTCAATCTACTGACCTGTACCGCCAAACCCGCTGAGTGACTCTTTCGCTGGGATCGGGCGGGAAATAGACGGATTCAGACTTCACCAGACAATGATCGGAGCTACCCAAAGGTGAAGATACCGACACAGAGTAGCGGTCTGGATCGGTTGTCAGCATTAGGTCTAAGCAATTCAACATCCGGCATCCTCGTTGCTCCCTGGATCCGCTGGGCGAGATTTAGTGCAAGCGCAAGCCTTCGCGTCTCTCGCCCAGTATGATCAGTGCACTGGTATGGGAAGAGCCACTCCTGGTGGTGGGCATTGAAATCCCCTAGAATCACTAATTGGGCAGAAAGGTACCGCTGCTATGCCGTATCAGCCGCCTCACACAGATGTTCCGTGAGCCTGGTTGTCGCCTGATCTCCACTGTGTACACAAGCGTAAATAATTTTATCCAGGCCTGTGTCCACCAGTGCCCAGAGCGCGGTAAACCTAGAGTCCTCAGGTTTCGTAGACGCCAATAACAGATGTCGTCTCGGGAGTTCAAGCATACACCCGCGCGTTGTTAAAAATTGTGCTCCAGGGTAAACCTTGGGTATGATAAGTACGACACGTCTGAAGGACATTCTATCTGCGTCTCCGAAAGGAAAAGAAGAGCTGGTCTATCAGTCTCTAGTTGTTGATGGACTGTTTCGAGAATAGATTGCAGCCCTCTTATTTTGCTGAGGTGCACTTTATGTGATAGGGAGTGCTGCCCCTGTACAGATTTTCTTTTATTTTCCTTGGCATTATTGAGAGTGAAAAGGGGAGGAGAAGGCAGAGAGATGAGGTTCCAGGCAACCCACAAACACGCACTGACAGGACGCCATCAATGGGGGACAGGTCTGGAGACTGCAGAGACGCCCGAGCTCACCTGGAATTTCCATCGGATCCTGTCTTCTGGTCCCCAACCAGCACGATTTTTCGATAATTGGCGGTGCAGCATACTACTTGGGCCCAAAACTACCTGCGGTCGGCCATCGGCGCACCGTACTTCGGATCTCGATAGGCCCATAACAACGCGCATCAGGCTGGTCCGCCTATAGTGGAATAGCTATCTCGATCCAACTCCTCTAGTTGGCTACACCGAACATCGTACCGGAACACGGCTAGGCCGCTTGGCGGTTCGTCTTTGCCCAGTGGGTGGTCGCGAGCCTTCGGCCAAAATCTACCACCCGTTAATGTCAATTGATTGGTACATTATGCAACAGAGAATTCTCACCCCTAGAAATGTATCAAGAGCGACATCTATGGACAGGAGGATATACTACGAGGTTTACGTGCGCCGCGTGCGCGCCATCTCTGTGATATCAATGAAACTGCTAAGATATTCAAACTAGAAATAAAAAAACTGACGGCGCTCATGCAAGTGAACCGCTAGGTATCCATTGCATTCTTCTGTACTTCCAAATGCATCAAACATTATACATTTTAACAGACTTCTCAAAACTCACAACAGAATTTTAAAATTTTATAAAAACTTTAGGCCGAAGCAAGATTCGAACCGGGACCCTATAACTTACGAGTCAATCTGCTATACCGCCGCGCCATTCTGACACTTCTCGTAGTGGTGAAATTCATCGCTATGTTAATAAATCATCCATCACATTATTTATGTCGGCCGTGACGTTTTAAAATATTATAAAAATTAACTTATGTAGATGAGGGTAAGCTTATAATTTTGTTAAAAAAACATGACATAGCATCATAACATAATTACTCGTCTGCTTGTGTTGTTCGAAAAATGATTTATAACATGATGTCTCGATTGAGTAACTTTTCAAAAGTGAAAATAATCGTCCTTTTGGAACTGAATCAAAGTTTAAAGAGTATTGCTCAAGAATTAAATGTCGACGTAAGTGTAATCTAAACTATAATCAATTTATATTTGAATTATATGCCATTAGAAGTCTGACTTTTTAGTTAACTTATTTATAGAGAAACACAGTTCGTTTATGGGTGCGATGATATCAAGAAACTGGTGAAGTGAAGTGTAACAGCCAAGGGCCACGTCCGATTGATTACACAAATCAATCGTGAATAGCCAAATCACGAATTCTTTTACAACCTTTTTTTTTATCTGTGTTAAAAGACGGCTTTTCGCTTACCACTGTCCGAAGACATTTACATGGAACTGGGATCTATAATTATAAATCTGCCCAAAAATATGAACTAACCAAGCTCATCGTCAAGCCAGGATAAGATTTGCAATTTGTATTAATAATATGGTAAATGCAATGAGATCAAGATTAGAAGTTATAGAAAATAAAGTTAACCTTCTCCGTTATAAGTATCCCTAGCTACAATTAAGTTTTTTTATAGTTAATTGTTTTCTGTAAACAGTTGTGAAAATTGTCAAGACATTTAAATTGTTGTTATGTTTGTTTCAAACGTGAGTAACATGTCGTTTCTCTTTTGAAGTATTCAAAACTATATCAGTTTTTCAGTAAATTAATATTTTTTAATCTAAATAGGGTACTTTCGGTAGTGAAAAATAAATTATGAAATGTGATAAAATTAAGTAGAAATATACTTAAAAATCCTGATTTTGAGTCATAAAACCACATTATTATTTCAATAGATTAAAATTAATAATCGATATTTTTAATCTATATATCACGTGACCTAAAATACGAGCCGCCATGGCGTGTCGTCATAGAGCCAAAACTGTTAGTTGTCATCTGCCAGTTCAGTATAAACAGCTATCAACAATCAAAAATGATGTCCGTGTTTAGCGCGGGACCACCAACGCCAATCGCTTCCATATTTGGTAGATAATTACTACTCAATTGGTACTAATAATTAGTACTCGAACAACAAAATTGGTACCTTAGTTAGTTTCCAAGAAAATCGAGTTTGTGTGTGACTAGAAAAAAATTTGGACCATAATAGACAAGATAAAATGAGTACCTAACCTTTTTTGTCTACTTACGTTATTAGCAACATATTGTTACTGCAGTAAATTAGGTTTTTAATACTTAGGTACTGCTTTCAATAACGGTAAATTAGTAGTAAAGAAATATATAAGAAATACCTCCCGCTCTTTAATGATATTCATATAACAACACAGAAAGTAGGTACTTACAATACAGAAAAAATATTATTTGGGTACCTATCTACCCACGTCATTAACAAAGCTATCACAGGCAATGGGTAGTAACGATAGGTTACATCTTGAAGTAGAAACAGTATGTATTAAAACTGAACTATTGTTATTACTATTCCGACATCCATTTTATGAGCACAGGTGTACATCTCCTAAACAGCTCCTCTCCAATACCATTGACAACTTAATTTGGTCGGGTTATACTCTTCGATTTAGTATGGAACATAATAAAAGCTAATTTCTCTTAAAATACAACACTTAGGAATCACAATTATAGATCACTATAACTTTTTTAGGATTACCAATTTTTATATAAATTTGGGAAGAATTCAAAGAGTTTTTTTTAGGGAAATCTTGCAATGAAAATTTAACACCGTGACTACCGCCACCCCACCAATGTCATCGTATGTCTCGTAAACTAATGGAGTAGAAATTTAAAAGTTTGGGTAATAATTTTATCTTGCAAGTTATTAATTTTCTATGTAGGTTTGAGAAAGCAACAAGCTCCTCGCGGCCACGACTTACAAGTTGTTCGTCGTGAGTTCGAACCGCATGGGATCTTTACTTTGTGTAAATTATATCATCACTACTGCTCTCAAAACGGTGAAGGAAACATCGTGAGGAAACCGGCATGTCCTAGAACCAAAAAATCGAAACATGTGACATCCAACAACCCGCAACTAGGCCCACTTGGTGGATTACGGCCCATTCCCTCTCACAGAGAGGAGGCCTGTGTTCCAGCAGTGGGCATGATGATAATGATGAACTAACAAAATAATATGGAAGCGATTGGCGTTGGTGGTCACGGACATCAAAAATGTTGAATGAGTGCCGGTCGTCACGAATGTTTTGTATACATACCAGTATTACGTCACCAAAATGGCAGACACCGTTGTTTCGGGAATGAAATAGTTTTTAATTTTAATGTGTTTTCATGGTAAGAATGCGTGTTTATTTTGCCCAAATATGTTATTGTTGTGGATTATTAATAGAAAATAAACATTATTAAGTACTTTTTCAAACATAGTAGAATACCCTATATTAATTTATGCCATAAGAATAATAAATGATACTGTTCAGTTTTTTTTTGTTCCCTCTAACGGTGGGCTACTATTTTTTATATTTTAAATGTTTTCCTATTTATGTTTTATAAAAATACTAAAAAAATTAACAAATAAGAAAGAAATTAAAGAAAGGGCATAATAAATAATACTACCTATATAAGTGAATCTCCTTTATTTTGAAAGACCGCCTTTTAAGCATCTGAATTATTTTATTTTTTTATATTAACAATAAATAGTATATACCTATTAATTTTTATTTTTAGTATACCTACTTCCTCTCAACCCGCAACACTTCTCTATAGCCATACAGTGCTGCCTAAATATGCTGATGTTGGTAAGCGCATGACAATTTTGAAACGATGTCATTAACTACAGAAAACTAATTTCATTGATATCACAAAGATGGCGCGCACGTAAGCATCGTAGTATATACCACCAGGGCTGCCTAAATATGCTGATATTGGTTAGCGCATGACTGCAATTCTAAATAACGTAAACAATTATTGTTAAATGGGTATATTGCACGATTACTTGTGGAATCGATGTCAATAACTTCAGAAAACTAACTTCATTGTGGTCACAGAGATGGCGCGCACGCGGCGCACGTAAAAGTAGTTGTATATCCTCCTGCCCATAGATTTCGTTTTTTATTCACTTCTAGGGGTGAAGTTTCTCTGGTGTTTTCTGTACCACCCGGGGGCCATGTGTAGGGAATCGTATGGGGTGCTCTCCAACGGACGAGGGTTACTCAGCCCCCCAAACTAATTCATAGCCCCCTACTAATTTAAATTCGTCCTTAAATTACAAACAAGAAAGTTGGATGTTTGTTTTTTTTTTTAATTATTGTATAGCACGAAACGTTTACAGACAAAGAGTGTCAGTAACTTTAAGTATAAACTAATGGTCTTGTACTATCACGGTCAAACTCGCAGTCATAACTTCACAAAACTATACACTTACGACCTTCTTCTATAGACACATAACACTCATGCACGGGAGTGATCTGAATTTTCGAATGACGTTATTGCGACGAACGCTATTTCGAAAAATATTACGAGTGGTACGCCAGTTTGAAAACACATTGAGTCGAAAACCGCTATATCGAATGACGTTGCCGCTATCTTTAATAGGAGTGTATTGCGTGACTTAGAAAAGTGTAACTACGAATAACACGTCCCCGTAAGTTACCTTATACGGTAGATGGTATATGGTAGATTACCGTATATTATAGATTTCAAACACAATACCCACATGTTTTGTCGCTAAAATCGATCGCACTGACTATCCCGTATATTGCTATTCATCATGAATCGAAAGAGCGCGGTAGATAATCATTTACCTATAAGTTAGAATGAGGTATTTAATTTCATTGCCATAAGTAAGTGTCCATTTGGCCTAACGGTTAACAGTGCTAGATAACCACGTTAAGCCTGGATCGTCCCGTAATTCATAAAAATTATATTATTTTATTTTTCTTCATTAATTATTATTCTATACACATTTTATATACTTTTAAACATTATTTTTTTTTAAATTATCAAATTATTATTATTTAAATTTAATAAACTTAATTTATAATTATGATTATCTATTTCTTCATTTAAATTGAATGCCTAAATATTAATAAAGATTTAAATCTTATCTATCTTTTTAATGTAATCTCATAAATGATAGAAAATATTAAATACCGTAGCATAATTATTTTGGTTTACTTTTAATATTATATTATGACCTAAGGTATTCAGTTGTCCGGAAGATTTGCGTTGTAAGTGTTTAGTTAATTGGATCTTGAGCATTGCATTTGAATGAGGGTAGAACTTTTTTTTTATTCGGTAAAATCACCGAAGATGAGGGTATATTGAAACAATAAGAATTTCTTGAAGAATTATGCTACCTATGGGCTATGTAGGCATAGGATTCATGCTTCTGCCAGATAGGGCCCGACCGCATGTTGATGATAGTTAGTGATGCATGCAATTATCTTTACGTATTGCGACCAACTTCATCAAAAGAACATCATCTTCTGAATCTGATACATAATGTTGTGCTGGTATATATATTTATTTATAATATGCACACCAACAGCACTGTCACTTACAATTTAAATAAAATAACATATAAAATCGATATTTCAGTAACCATGCAAATAACAGGTATGCCTGACATTAACATAATGAATATTGACAATGAAAACGTAAAAAGTGTGTCCAGTAGACCTAAATACAGAACACTACAAAAAGAAAACAAACTGAGTTTTGTAGACGTACATTACATTACAATACAAAACAGTCCGAAAGCTATATGGAATGTTGTAAACCGAATCTCCGGTAGGAAATGACAGTCACAGCTAGCAAGGGAACTATTCAAATTATCAGCTGATGCTAAATTATCAACAAACTGTGTCAACAAATTCTTTGCCAACATTGGGAAGGACCTAACTGCGAAGCTGGTTCCACCGGATAAATCGCCAGTACCTCGCCACGCCAAATATATCACAGCACAAGTCTCTCGGGATACTGCCGGTGAGCCATGAACAGGTGGCAGCGATCATTGGTTCACTACATAATAACAGTGCAACTGACTGGGCTAATATTCCAGCCTTGGTAATTAAGCTCTCACAGGAAGTATTGGTACCACCTATTACCCACATTTGCAACGTCCCTATTGCCACTGGCGTATTTCCAAACAGCATGAAAAAAGCTATTGTGACTCCTGTGTATAAGGGTGAGGACAGAGAGCGACTTACGAACTATAGACCTATTTCTGTACTGAATACATTATCGAAGATACTAGAAAAAAATACTTAATAACTGTTTGACTAAGTATCTATCTATCTCTATTTATCTCACCAAATTTAACTTCATTTCAGAAAACCAGTATGGATTTCGGTCCGGTGTGTCGACTCAAGATGCTGTATAAACTGGACAAAAGCTATATCAAAAGCTTTTGATACAGTCTCTGTCCCAATCCTTATATGAAAAGTGTAGCACATTGGAGTTCGTGGTCTGTCATTAAATATATTTAAAGATTATCTGACCAATCGTAAGCAGGCAGTCAAAGTTGATACTGTGGTGAGTGAAGACGAAGAAAACAAATATGGAGTACCACAAGGGAGTATTCTTGGTCCCACATTGTTCATAATATACATCAACGACTTGTGCAAGATGAAACTAAAAAAACTGTCATATGTTTACATATGCGGATGACACAGCACTCTTAGTATATGGAAAAAAACTGAGTGGAGACTAAGATACAGGCCGAGAGTAATCTGTGTGAAGTCATGCTTTGGTTATCTTCTAATCTACTTACGTTGAATGTAGATGAATCAAAATACATTCGTTTTTATCTCCCAGTAGAAACATTAACACTCACTGCCCACACTTGTGCTAGATCAACAATACCTTGTCATTGTTCACCGTTATCCAATGTTGCCTTTATAAGGTATCTTGGTGTTTTAATTGATGAACGATTGGACTGCCGTCCACAAGTGGAGACCCTCACCGGACGTGTCAGAAAGCTACTGTACGTTTTTTAAAATCTTCGTCACTCTGCCGACCGTACGGTACTGAATACAGTATATCTTACACTATGTCAATCAATATTGGGTTATTGTGTGCCTGCGTGGGGTGGAACTTACAAAATTTTGTTTTTGAAATTGAAGAGGACACAAAGGTCTATTCTCAAGGTCATGCATGGTAAGCTGCGCGACTATTTTGACACAGAACTATACAGGGAGTGCAAGGTTTTGACGGTGCGACAGCTGTTTATTCTCCGCACGATGCTCCGGTGACACTCACTATAGAGTAAGATCCCAGGGCCACCAGACGTCACGTATTTTCTGACGAAGGAAATGTGGACGATTGAGTAGTGTTAGTATGTACTAAGAACGCATGCCTACCTGCTAGCTTGCTCGGACGGCCAATTTTCAGGTATCAGGTAATCAAGGTACATAAAAAAATTACTTACCTCACATAAATTCTGATGCTCCATTTTTATATATGTCCACCAGACTTAAAAGACCAGATTTTAAAACCTTTTACAAGAAGACAGACCGATCCAAAGGGCCAATCATCCCCTAAACTCTATTTTAATGCCTCTGTGGCCATGGGATCTTGGTATACTACTTCCCCTAAAGAAGGAAGGTATAAAAAACGAAGTAGTGCGCTTGTTTGTCCCTCTGTGCAATGTAGAACAGCTTTCGCGCAGCGACAATACAACGCATTGAGTTCCAGGCTTTACAATTAAATTAACAAAAGGATCTTACTATACAAACTGAATAAGCATAATTTTAAAAACTAATTGGTTAAAGTTGTTAAGTTATGATGAATCTGAAAAACTTATTGTAATAGTAAAATAAAGCTTAGTCTTTGAATACTAAATAATAATAATTTAGCACGAAACATACACATTATTTTGTAAAGTTGCTAATTGAGTAAAATTGTTATCTGTACTAATATTATAAGGAGGAAAGATTTGTATTTTTGTATGTTTGTATTTTTGTATGTAACGAATAAACTTAAAACTACTGGACCGATTTCAAAAGCTCTTTCACCGTTGGGAAGCTACACTATCCCCGGGTAACATAGGCTACTTTTTATCCCTGTATTCCCACAGGAACGGGCACTACGCGGGTGAAACCGCGAGGTGTCCGCTAGTGTGTAATAGTTTAGCACTAAATAAGACGGTGATATGTATACGACATCTAAAACGGCCGACCGCCGACTACCCAAGATACGAGCATATCTCAGTTTGGGAGTCGTTGTTAAGACAATTAAAATGACTCTGTATATTTACCTCAGATGAAAATGTTTTTCTTGTAACACTTTTGTACTTTTTGAAGAATAAAATTATTTATTTATTAGTGTTGGCACTGTTTATATAGGGAACGTCTGTGAAGTAAAACTCATAGAGAAAATTTCGATACGGTAATCAGTCAAGTTGACCTTTCATTTATAGCCTTACCAGACGTATAGGGGGCTATTAAAGGTGATATTTACTCGGAACCTATGCTTCTGCAGTGGGGTGTGATAACAAGCTTGGGTTGGGCATCGCTGGTCTTAGGAAACTCTTTGTTTTTGCTTTTTACGTCAAGTCTAAAGAGAATACAGAAGCGAGATTCACGAATCTAGGCTATTAAATATTGACATTGAATGGGACTTAGATTTGTCTGCTTTTAATAAAATCACATATACTTGTGGAAACCCTCGAAAATAGATTTCATTGCCACACGATTAAAAGCAAAATGTAATAAATACTTCATCGTGGCAACAAGATAATATAACATACGCTTTACAATAGACTGGACGGGGTTCTAAGAATCACCGGACGAGAGCCGGCTATCCAAAAAAAAACCGTTGAGTGGCCCAGGCAACCTACAACACGCGTACATACCCTCCGGACCGCCGAGAATATCACCGAACTAGAGGAAGAATTGAGCAGGTTACGATGGGGTACTTCAACGCGAAACTGGGCAAACGAAACGATGATGAACTGCAGGTGGGACAATTTGGAATTGGACGTCGGGGCCACCGAAGTCACCTAGTGGCTAGTTTTATGGAGAAGGCGGGCCTCTATAAGATGAACTGCTTCTTCTGAAAGCGTAAACACAGGATGTGGTCCTGGCAGAGCCCCGATGGTCTTACAATTTTTTTTATCAACTTTTCAATTCGACGAAGAAGCATGTATTCAATGATGTTTCTGTGATCAGCGCGGTGAAAACCGGGAATGATCACCGCATGGCAAGAGGCACATTGAACTCAAAAGCTTTCAGCTCGAACTCCAGAATCGTTTCGAATGCCTAGGGATCTGCCTAATTTCAAGTGTCCAACTTACAACTGTAGAAATTTCAAACAAACTTTTAACCCCCTTTTTACCCCCTTACGGATGGAATTTCCAAAAACCAATAAATTCATGAATTCTTTTTATCAATCAAGACCGTAAATGTAAAATTTCACGTGTCCAATTCAGAAAACGTAGAAATTTCATACAAACTTTCAAACTCCCTTTTACCCGTTTGGGGGCGGATTTTCCAAAAATCCTTTCTTAGTGCGCACTTACGTCACTTGAGGAACCTCCCTGCCTAATTTTATCTTTATACGTCAAGCGGTTTACGATTTTTCGTGATGAGTGGGTGAGTGACCTTTCGCTTTTATATACAAGGAGGAATTTTGTAATGCCACCTGAAGGGAAAGTACTCTTAATACTGTAGGTGTAAAATTTATCACGTTTGTTAGAGAGATTTCATCCTTATAATTGACCCTAACGATCGATGCAATAAAAGTACAGGTTGTACTTTTAAAGATTTTAGTCGGTTCGATTCCCGGGTGTGGCAAGCGAATTTTCGAAAATCTTTGAATGCAGTTTTCTTTCTTTTCAAAAATAAAGGAATGTTTCAGTTGGCATTACAAAATTCCACCCTGTATATAGATTTTGCCATCACCATCAACAAATCTCAAGCCCAAACACTCATGGACATTTATTATAGTCTCTCTAAGTCAGGAAATGCAGAGAATCATTATTTTTATTTTAAAGCCTCAGGAAAACGCAACAATAAATGTGGTTTTCCTTATACCATGAAGACTAAAATAAATTTATCCAGAGACAGGACACATTGACTGCCAATCTCTACATCCGACAAATCAAAGATGGAAGGACACGTATTATGCCACACATGGAACGTAACGAACGAACGTAGGAACAGGATACATGCTCTTGCCGGATAGCGCCCGACCGCGTTGCGGCAACATGCGGTCGAGGCCTACCCCTTGGCGAAGCAAGTTATTACCTTTACGTATTGCGACCAACTTTATTTCAGGTAGACTGTTGGTCAGTTTGCTAACCTATTGATAAAATAATGAATACTTACTGTTCGTGTCGTTAGCTATTTGCTTCGTCTTAGATACTTCTTGTTCTTCTTCCACTTCAGTTTTCAACTTCATCAAAAGAACATCATTATCTGAATCTAATTCTGAATGTTGTGGTGGTATATCTTCTGTTGCCGAATGGCGTGTTGGTATATTTTCTGTTTCCGAACGGTGTGTGGGTATATGTTTATTTTCAATGTCTTGATGTTCATTCTCAATCATATCATCTGACTCTGTAAAGACACAAAAATAAACTTTTAGCATCAGAGGATTCTAGTTTTATTAAACTTTATCTATGTTATATTTCATACAATTTAAATAATATCTATATAAATAATATCTTATGATCTTGGATTCGATCAAAAATGGGGCTGTACTGCAGCCTCTCCAACGGTGCCAGATTGGATTCAGGTAAATCGAGCTGCTGAAGTTTTTACACGAACAAGCCACCGTGTCAGTCCGATTTCAGGATTCGGAACCTATCCTTCGCAGCGGGGTGCGAGAAAGGGACACGGCATCTTTCTGAAACTGACCACTGCTGCACTGGATGAGGTTTTCAAGGTTCTGGACTAGAGAGGGCTAGACATCAACGTCAATGGCGAGTGCATCACTCACCTTCGGTTTACCGACGATATAGTATCGAGGAGCCTGGTAAAATGCTCGATGGCCTAAATAGAGCTTCATTAAGGTCTTTAAATGAACATGAACAAAACAAAGGTCATGCTAAATGTCCATGTAAGGTAACACCCACTCCTATCGAGTAGATCGGAGACTGTACACTAGAAGTTGTAGACGATTATTTAAACTTGGGACAAACGAGTTAGGTAGATCCAACTTTTCAAGTGGCGAAACGTTCGGGAAGTTGCGCAGTATCTTCTCGTCTAACATACCACAGAGTCTCAAGACCAGTGACCAGATACCAGTGATATGAACAGTGTGTGTTGCTGAGTGCAGAGATGACCTACTTATGTAGCTGAAACGTAGTCGCTCGTAATGAGCCACATCAAAAGTCTTAAAGTCACCCAAAGGACGATGGAGAGGGCTATGCTCGAAGTATCAGAAATTAAGATATTCGCAGAAGGACCAAAGTTTCGGATATAGCCCAAAGAATGGTGAAAATCTAGTATCGATTAGCAGGAGAGGGAGGAAGGGGTGCAGGAGGGAGTAGTTACCGCAGCCCTGGCACAAGCAAGTAAACGAGCACGGGTGGGTTTTAGTCAGTAAAAGCCTGACTCGCCCTCCCGCTTCACATAGAGCTGGAGAAGTCATTGAATGATTTCCCACCCCAAAAAATAAATAAAGGTGTAGCAGCCAAAAGACTATGTTCCGTTTCAACGATTTTGCTCGAAATACTACACCACAGACAATATACCGGTACTGATTTGGTTGTCAATGGCCCATTTTAGCGTTTCGATATCCAATGAAATCATTCACAGAACGACGTAAGGATGGATTAAATGGCGTACATTAACGGGCGTTTTGTGCGATCCAAAAATGCCCATACGAACAAAAGGCAAGGTCTATAAAACAGCGGTAAGACCAGTTTTACTCTACGGTAGCGAAACCTGGGCCACCAAAAAGAGTGACGAGCAGAAACTGTACACAACGGAGATGCGCATGCTGCGCTGGGCAGGTGGAGTCACTCTCAAGGATAAAATTCGGAACGAGTATGTGCGGGGTAGTATTAAAGTTGCACCCATCGCCGAAAAACTTACCGAATCCAGGCTTCGATGGTACGGCCATGTGATGCGGAGACCCAATGATCACATCGTGAAAAAGTGCCTTTCCATGACGACACAAAAGAGAGGGAGAGGTAGACCGCTGACATCTTGGATGACGAATGTCCAGAAGGACATGAAGATGTGCGGCCTATCTACTGACGATGCTTATCAGCGGAACAAGTGGCGCCTCATGACCAGGAAAGCCGACCCCGAGTAACGGGCAGTGGCGAGATGAAAGAAGGAAGAAGGAGATTTTCACTTTTTATCTGATAGTTTAGAAACAATGTTTGTTATTTTCTCGAAATATATGCATTACTTTGTAATAAGAGTGGTAGCGTTTTAATCAGGGACCCAACAAATTGTTTAAAAAGTTAATGTTTTTAAAAGTTTTAATTAATTAATAAGTTAAAGTTGCGGGAACCAAGGTTAAGGGTGCGAGACAAGTTTTTCGGTTGAAATGATGAATCTCTCGATCACCATCACAATATCTTTAAAAATAAAATTAAGTACATACCAGATTGATTTGCATAATCTTGGCCCTCCCAAACATCTGGTATTTCTTCTTTAATAACATCACTCTCTGTTTCACATTCATCAGATATGCTGACGTGCACTGTTGGACTTACAGTATACCCACTGAACTCAAACTGGTATTGGTTAAGATGAAGTTTTGTCTGTAAAAAATGGTTCACAATGTTAGCAAAAATGGCTTCGTCTGCGTAGCAAAAGAGTAAAACAAAACAAGAAAGTAAAACAAAGAAAAACTTAGCGACTGATAATGAGATACTGTTTTAATAACTAGAGCGGTATGAATTTGAGTGAGCGAAAAATTAACTAAACTAACGACGAATATTGATTAATAATAAAATCCAGAACGAGCTTACAAAAAGTGGGTTGTGATTAATCCATTTCAGATATTTTTATTTTTTATAATTAATTTATAATTCTAGCCGTGCGACTAAATTACTAAGTGAGCGACTAGAAATACATAGAAGGCAACTTCAATATTAAGATAGAGACGATTTTTCCAAGAGCGAGCGAAGCGAGCTCGGGAACTTCGGGCACCCCGACACGGATAGGTTAGGTTCGAAGGAGAATGACGGGAGCTGAAGTGAGCAAGCAAAGCGAGCGAATTTAGCTCCCGTCATCTCCTTCATATTAGGTTACTTTAGACCCTGCAGAAAGAAATAGGATCCCCGTCGGCTCCGTCGAAATATTTTTATTTTCAAGTCGCCAAATATTAAAAAAATGCAGGACGTAACGTTGACACTCAAACAAATATTAGGTCGCTCAAATATTATGAAGCTTCTCATTTTGTCTTATCAAAGGTGCCCAAAGAGGCATTACAAGGTATCTGCGGTATAAGTCAAACAGCTGTCCACACACAGCTACTTGAAAACCGCAGAAAAACATGGCCCAATATTTTTTTTCAAAATTGTCAATGGCTTGGTCGATGATCCTGGGCTTCTATACGACATAAATATATCTGTCCCCCGATGTTGTCAACCCAGGTCTGACCGTAAAGTTGATTTATTTGTACCACCTGCAGCTCGAACAAACCTAGCGCGATCAGCGCCATTGAGCCATTTCTTTAGGACCTTATAATAAGAGCCACTCTCGCACCAACGGCATTGACATCTTCTCCAACACCTTGACTCGATTTCGAAGACAACTTTCTCGAAAACTTGGGGCAATTAATTAATTTTCTAAAATATGCTTGGAAATTTGAGCATTATTTTGACAACCTTCTTAGAGATAAATCAAAATTGCTGTACTGGCCATATACATGCGAGCAGCGGCCGGCAAAAGTTGTATGAAAATCCATATCTGTCGTGTTTAGCGGCCAAATAAATTACATAGTAAACTCATATCTGTCGTGTAATTTAAAAATGGAACGATCTTTTACTCCGATACATGGCAACCAAAGGAGGTAACTTATCCAAGGTTTTATTTAAATTTCGTACTGGCTTGCATATAAAATTGGTGAAAGCTGTTTATAGAAAAAAAATTAACACTTTAACACGAAGAACATTTAGTTATTGTTGTTCGTCATTGATTTCGAAATGTAATTGTTTACTTTAATTTCCGCGCATTATTTGAGAAAAGCACTATACAAGCCTTGGCCACAACTAGGCATTGATGGACTTACGTATGTGTGCATCGGCTTCGCCTCAGCCCACATTTACACGTTTGTCCATCAATGCCTCATTTGCTGGCCGCTGCAGTAATGTACTATAACTGTTTTATTCCATCATTGCCTAAATCCATAATTACTGTATCTTTTTTTATTTGTGATGAAGATTATGTTTATTATTAATGTTTACGATTATTGTTATTAAGGGTATTATTATTTATTAATTATGTGTTTTGTTTTGTACATTATTTGTTATTAATTGATTACTTGTTAATGATTACTGACAATTTTTTTGATGTATAAAAACATACGTTTTTTTTTTCTTATTGATGTAAGGGCTGTGCACACGTGTACGTTACCCCAACAGGAAAGTGACTCCTAGAGTGATATGAGTGGAACGTATAATTAGAGCGTAATCTGCTGTGAATGTGCGCCAAATAAAAAATAAGTGCGTGTCGTCGTTTTTGAAAAAAACCTAAAAAACGATTCCTGCTGGGGTAACGTTGTTCCAGCAGGAAAATTCTAAACGAATGATCGGAATGAGAAATAAAGTGCATGGGCAGAGAGCTTATAGTTGTGCAAAAATGTGCGCCGAAAATATAATTGGTGCGTTATCAGGTTTTCGAGATATTGCATTTCCTGCTGGGGTAACGTTTTGCAGAATCGTGTATCTCTAAAACCATTGTAGGTGCGCCTGTAGAATAAACATACACGAGTACCTCTTGATTTGTGCGTATTTGTGCCGGAATTAGATTTAAGAAAATATTTATAATTTTCAAGCAAAAGCGCTTTTTTGAAAACCCGTAAAAAATTCGCAGCGCCTAAATGAGAAAACGTATAAGCTCTCTGAAAACTGTATTCAGTCCATCTTGACGCTTGTAATAACCATAAAAAGTTTCAAAAGCAGACATGCTTGCGTTATCGAATAATATTGCTAAAAGTTAAAACAAGGGTGTCATAACTTTAACGGCAAAATACAAGAAACCGACTTAACCCAAGATAAGTAGGTGTAAACCACAAGTGTGTGCGTTTAATCAAAAATATATAGTGAAAATATTTAGCTTGAAATCTTTCGCATTATGTAGATTTAAACAAAAAACTAAACATGTAAACAATGGCTGGTTATCCGACCAAATTCAAATGACTACGAAAAAGCGACGGATTCATACATATCGATGACCTTCTTAATTGGACGTATTAAACCTAAGCTGTTGTCCGTACAGTCGCGTTCAAATGTTTGTTGGTGTGACCTAATTTTGGGGGCTAATTAAAAATACATTAAATGCACCTTGTGTCCGTAACAAATGAAAGAGGTTGTTAATGTAGGCATTATTATTTTTATTCTCTTAATTTGTTTCTTAAAGTAATTATGGCTTGAAATCATTGATCAAATAACAAACCTATTAATATTAGAACACAGTAGTCATTATTATTTAAAATTACAGATCAGTTTTTCATTAACATAAGTACCAAAATACAAACAGTAAAATTTCATAATCAGAGACGGACCGCGGAGTCTTAGTAATACGGAACCCTAATAACTCAATGTTAATTTATCTAGCCTACGGTTTAAATCAATGGATGTAGATACCTACGTTGTTTTTTTTACTGTTGCGTTAATTGGTTTTTTATTTATAAACTGTATCTGTAGGTTATTTTTTGTAGTAGGTATTCATCACACATATCTTGACCTTCTTTTTTTTTTAAACAGGCGCCATCAAATTTTTGGTCTCTAATTTTTTCTACTAATATTATAACGGCAAATGTGGCAACGGCAAATTCAGTATTTTGTGGATTTGTCCACAAAATACTGAATGTATTTTAATGAAATTTGGAATAAAGAAGATAGGTTAAACCTTGGCACTACTTTTTCTAATGTACGACTCGTATTTACCTAATCAAGTGCAAAGTCACGGAAACAGTTAGTAGAATTTAATATTTTTTTTTTTTTTTTTATAACTTCTCTACCTCAGTGTACACAGGCACAACACGCTACAACCGGTTCGTGAGTAAAGTTAAGAAGGTCATCGTTATGTATGAATCCGTCGCTTTTTTGTAGTCATTCGAATTTGGTTGGATAACCAGCCTTTGTTTTCATGTTTAGTTTTTTGTACTAAACATGAAATGCGAATGCACATTTAATGCGAAACTTTCCAAGCTGAATATTTTCACTATATATTTTGCACTAAACGCACACACTTGTGGTTTACACCTACTTATCTTGGGTTAAGTCGGTTTCTTGTATTTTGCCGTCAAAGTTATGACACCCTTGTTTTGACTTTTAGCAATATTATTCGATAACGCAAGTATGTCTGCTTTTGAAACTTTTTATGGGTTATTACAAGCGTCAAGATGGACTGAATACAGTTTTCAGAGAGCTTATACGTTTTCTCATTTAGGCGCTGCGAATTTTTTACGGGTTTTCAAAAAAGCGCTTTTGCTTGAAAATTATAAATATTTTCTTAAATCTAATTCCGGCACAAATACGCACAAATCAAGAGGTACTCGTGTATGTTTATTCTACAGGCGCACCTACAATGGTTTTAGAGATACACGATTCTGCAAATGCCCATGCACTTTATATCTCATTCCGATCATTCGTTTAGAATTTTCCTGCTGGAACAACGTTACCCCAGCAGGAATCGTTTTTTCCGTTTTTTTTCAAAAACGACGACACGCACCTATTTTTTATTTGGCGCACATTCACAGCAGATTACGCTCTAATTTTACGTTCCACTCATATCACTCTAGGAGTCACTTTCCTGTTGGGGTAACGTACACTGTGCACACCTATAAGTGGAAAATTTTCTGTAGTTACTGAAATTGAGATTTATTATTTTTGTCATTGTTTCTGTGAACAATCTGTTGGAGTGCCATAATAAATAAATTAATTTAGTATTTTATGTAACTCAAATCAAGTTTTATAAGTTGCTATTCTGTTAATTTCTCCTCACTCGCAGCCACTCACTTAGTAATACTATTACGTAAATTATTCTATGGAATCTGGTTATCAACGATCTTATCACCAGACTTAACGAACACCGTTATTACACAATAGGGTATGCAGACGACCTCGCAATTCTAGTACCTGGGAAGGTGACTGGAACTATCTGCAACCTTACTCAGCAAGCGCTACGCATAGTGGAACGTTGGTGCATAACATACTCCCTATGATCTTTCAGTTAACCCCTCTAAGACAGTACTGGTCATGTTTACTCAAAAAAGAGTACTAGGCCTTTTCCATCTACCAAAGCTGTTTGACTCTGAACTCCTGTTGTCCAACGAGTTCAAGTATCTTAGGGTCATTCTCAACAGCAAGCTAAACTGGAGCAGTCATTTAGACAACAAACTGAACAAGGCGTGCATTACCTTTTGGCAATGCAAGAAAATGATAGGCAAAAAATGGGGCCTTCCCCCAAAATCATTCTCTGGCTGTACTGCGCGGTGATTCAGGCCATGATCTTCTATGGGGCCGTGGTTTGGTGGCCCCGCACAAAGTTAAGTACAGCCGTGAACAAACTGCAACGCATGCAAAGACTGGCCTGCATGGCGACGACAGGCTGCATGAGAACTACCCCGACTGCTGCGCTCGAGGCTATGCTGGATCTGCCTCCGCTCCACCTCTTCATTCAGCAGGAGGCCACGACGGCGGCAGTGCGGGTTAAGGCACTGAATCGCTGGGGTAAGAGAACGACACAACACACGGCTCTGCTCGAGGACCTAAATAAAGAGTTCCCTCTTACGACAGCAATTATTGACCGGATACCTAAGCAGTTTGTTTTTGACAAAAAATACAAGATCCAACTCCATGAGGACCACCGCTGTGAGGGGTTGCGCCTGGACGAGTTGAGGATCTTCACCGATGGTTCCAAGACCGGTACTGGCTCAGGTGCGGGGGTGTTCTCAGAGGACCTCAACATCCATATAGCCGCGCCACTTGGGGCACACAACGGGGTGTTCCAAGCAGAGTGTGTGGGCATCACCCTGGCTGCATCGGCCATTCTAGACAGGAAGGTAAAGGATTTCCCAATATGCATTCTCTCTGACAGCATGGCCGTCCTGCAGGCGCTGGGCAGCCACACGGTCTGCTCTGGACTGATATACGAGTGTCACCAACGCCTAAACCAGGTTGGGTCAAGCAATAAATTAACCATTCAATGGATCAAGAGGCATAGTGATTCCCGAGGCAACGATGCGGCGGAGGAGCTCGCTCGTAGGGGGTCCAGTATGGCTGTGGTTGGTCCGGAGCCAATCGTGCCAATAACATTAGGCTACCTCCGCAGTCTGGTAAGGAAAGGCACCAAGGAGCAACTCCACAAATTGTGGATTGACCACAGTGAGTGCAGGCAGTCCAAAGGGGCACTTCCGTCTATGGATGGACGTTTCACGCAGAAAGCCCTACGTCTGACGAAACAGCAGTTGCGAGCAGTCACAGCTGTAATGACTGGCCACGGGACTTTTAATAAGCACCTTTTTACCCGACTGCCGAAGGAGGGTAATGTGTTTATCAGTCTATGTATGTAAGTATGTATTTATGTTCCTATGTGGCGTTCTAGAGACCAAACGCTTTGGCCGATTTTGATGATTCTTACGTCAATCGAATCGTCTTAACCCTGCGAGTGTCACTGGCTACATTCAAACTGGAAAGGAAAAATTGGCGGATATTGGGCGCCATTTTGTGAGAGTAAAAGTTTTTTTTTCCTTCCAAACCCATCGTGTGGGGTATCAAAATAAAGCGTTTTAAGAGGTTATTTCAAAAATTTATGACACTTATATGTTTAAATGTACCTAATTCAAAAAAAATAAAAAAAGTACATTCATGCTGTGCAGTTGCAGTCGGAGGATACGTCTGGTTTTGGTCAGCCAGCTCGCGAAAATGTATCCTCCGACTACAACTGCACAGCATGAATTTCTTCTTGTTTACGTCTTTTTAGTTCGCTTTTTAAGCAGTCGGGTTTTTGATTTTTTAAATTAACTTTGTTTTTTGTCTTAGAGATTACGGACAGCCCGCTGTGCAGAGCATGCATGGAGGAGGACGAGACAGCAGCACACCTACTTCTAAGCTGCCCAGTAATCGCTGGTTACAGGACCAAATACCTCGGTGAACCAGGTACCATACAGGATGTAATCAGCAACACGAAGGCGCTGCTGGCTTTCCTCGAGGAGTTGGGATGCCGAAACTTCCGCCACCCTTACCACTCCTTTATGGATGATTGCCCAGATAATACTATGAATGACTTAGGGTCATTCTCAGGGTCTCAACCTATCCCTTATATTAAATTTCATCTAAATCAGTTTAGCAGTTTAAGTGTGAAAAGGTAACAGACAGAGTTACTTTTGCATTTATATTATTATAAGTGTGGAAGTATGGATTCTGCAGACAGAAACAAACTTTATAGTAATGTAGAATTCAATAAACAGAAAGAGCCCCGAGAGAAGGGACTGATTCCAGAATTATATAATGGTTATATCTTTCTTTCTTTTTCTCTTTTTAATAAAAATAAAAAACGTTGCCGCACTAATAATTGTATAATATATATAACATAATTGCTGACTTTATTCTAAGGAAACCCATAGAATAAAGTTCAATCCCCTTTATAAAAATCTTAGAGAATACTAATAACCATAAGAACTCTGATTAAATAGAGAAGAGAACATTTTATTCTACTATGTTTCTAAGCAACATTGTTGTCAACCACTAAATATATTTGTGGTTGAAACACTTTCACATTATACAAGTACCAGTTTCCCCCAGACTTGCTTGGGTGTTTTATTGCTACAAATGGGTCTCATTAACACATCTTAACAGGAATATGTCATGTTAACAGTAAACCTGTATACAGACTGTATACAGGGTTCCTTAGGGTAAGACCAGTTAATTAACTGGATATCTTAAATCAAGGTCTTTACGGTACCAGTCAAAGTTTGTGGTGATAACCGATAATAATTTGTTACAACTTCAGCCAGAAATAGATTTTCTGTATGAAACTTATTTGTTGAAGACTATTTCAACCAGTCAATCCTTACCTCAAAATCCTCATTCAACATCTGAGCGAAGAACTTCTCAGCTTCCAGACATTGTGTCTGTAATCGGCAGCATTGCTTCAGTTTAGAGCAGCAGTATAAACAAGCTAGGATCGGTCTTCTGTCTTCAGTAACTAACTGCAACAAAACAACTCTTAAACTGCTAGTTGATTTATGAATATAATACTCCAAATAAATATATTATTATTCACAGGCGAGTATAGGTTCTAGAGCTGTGGCGATGTAGCGTGCGATAACCTGGTGTGAGTCACAGAAATTCTTTGGATGAGACAAGTGCAAGACTGATCAACATGGTTAACCCTTGAGTAAAGGACAGAGATTCAAGGATCTTTATAGAATTACGTTCATTGTATGTAGCGAATAAGCAGAATTGCCTGGCAGAGTCTGCATTTCTTGATAGCTACAGCCTGGGGGTATTTAAGTCAAAGTATAGGTTACACACATAATTTCTTCCTATCAGATGAGATAGTGGTAAAACGCGAGCCTACCATCATCTGCCTAGCCTTTCCCAACTATATTGGGGTCGGCTTCCAGTCTTACTGGATTCAGCTGAGTACCAGTGTTTTACATGGAGCGACTGCCTATCTGACCTCCACAACCCAGTAACTGGGTAACACAGTACCCTTTGGCTAGACTGGTGTCAGATCTCAAGCTTCTGACTACCCGTAACGACTGTCAAAGATCTTCAAATGTCGATCAATTTATAAATTAAGCCCAAGACACTTTCTCAGAGAGAAATTTAAGGAGATTAATGTATTGACTGTGCCTTCTCAGTATATTTATGAAAATCTTTTATATGCCCATAAAAATATAAAATTGTTTAAAAATACAGTGATATCCATAACATAAATACTAGGAATAAACACAAATTTGTAGTACCTACAACAAGGCTCAAGAAAATAGGTGACTCGTTTAGATGTCAATGTGTACGCTTTTATAATAAGCTTCCAAGCCACGTACAACATCTAAGTCTTAATTAATTCAAATCTTTCATTAAACATAAGTTGTGCCAGAAAGCGTTTTATACAACTAAAGATTACCTTGAAGACAAAAAGGCTTGGGATTGAGCTGCTCCAATTAAGTTTGTTTTTTTTATTATATTTTGCACCATGAATATTGTTGTTGTTTTTTTTTTTGGTTTTCTTGCAATGACAAGAATATTTACTTTTTTAAGTATTATATTATTTTATATTAATTATTGTGAATGTGAAGACTATGTGGATCATTCTTTTTTGTTTTAATTTAAATTTATCTTAGTTTTTAATCATGGTATGGCAGTTTGAGTAGTTTATGCGGCCTACCCGAATGTCCTTTCTTTGGTATTGTTCGTCGAATCGTTGAGCTCCTTATATTCTGAGTTGAGCTGCTCGGTTATTGACATATGCGTGCACTGACTAGACAGGTCCACTCAATCTGGCTGGTTCTTGCCTCAAAAGACCATTTCAGACATCAGTCTACATGGTCTTACATGATCTAACCAATATTTTGTCTGGACTTTAAAAGAGACTGTGACCTCTGAGTTTGTTTCGGCCTTTCTTCTCAGAGTAGTCAGATAGGAAACGCCAACCTCATCTAGTTTTAAAAAAATATGTTTGACATGTAAAAGTGTTTGTATAAACCAACTTACAGAAATAAAATCATTTATCATTATCATTTATTAACCCTTCCTCTTGAATCACTCTATCTATTTAAAAAAACCGCATCTAAATCCGTTGCGTAGTTTTAAAGATCTAAGCATACATAGGGACAGACAGCGGAAAGCGACTTTGTTTTATATTATGTAAGAATAAGAATTCACTTACTGGTACATCAGTCAGCTTCTCATACATTTCCTGCAGCTTTTTGTTGGCAACCACATACATGTTAACATTGGCCACTAAACACATCCTACACATTGACAGCTTTTGCATATTCATATTAAAAAAATCTGCTTATATTTATGATCTGGCTTTAAGAAATACTTCTTCTTGTATTCTCCTAATAAAAGCTTGGTAAATATCGTGTGTGCTCCCTTCGTGGATCTCAGTATCAACCGGGTCCAGGAGAGCTACACCAACGATACCTCTGCAGGTTGTTGTAAGGATTCAATAATATTTATAAATTATTTAATGATAAACTTTTTTTTGTTATTTAGAATATAATCAGCAAATAATTCAACAAACAATCAACCACAGACTACTTAGAGATACTACGTATCAATCAACAGTTCCATTCCACACAAATTAAACTTTACCAAACAACAATAGAGGTGAGGCATAAATATTGGATTAGGTATGTGGATTAGGTATCTTTTGATGCGAGTCCGTACCTAATCCAAAGCGTCGAGGATAAGGTATGGCACAAAATGTTCGTACACAGTCTACACAGTAGATATTATACCGTACCTTAAAATGTGGGGGTTAAGTTTCAAGTTTAATTAGCACTGCCGCCAGCGTCATCTATGTAGAATACCACTGGATTAGTTAGTGTTCTAGCGATGTATGTCGTAATGAATATTAATATTAGAATGAATATCCACGTCTTTTATTGAAATTCAATATGTAAAAATCAGAAACTCATGTAATATTATGGGTGAAATGCATATTAATACAATAATATTCTGGTTTCTATACATAGTACACCAGTTTTAATTTTTAGCCATTTTTCGGTAAAAAAGACGAAAAAAATATGTCGTTTGAGTTATTTTAAAAGAGTAATTCTACAATGAACTTTAATCTTGACCTAACTTTTGGCAGTGCAAATAAATCATGCGTACGTGACACATGTTCTATCAGTACCTAGTAATAAGAATTGCATAAATAACATTCCGTTGGTTTAGCTGGTTTACGTATTTATAAGCTGGTTTATTTAATTTAGACGTTAAAAACAAAAGTATTCACGTTGACTTTAAGTACCGTTTGTTCATAAAAAACGAAATATAAACCGCCGTTCCACAATATATCAGAAACGGAACGTCCATACTCCATGCCAAATATTTCTTACCCAAACTTCATAAGATACATAATACCGGTAAGAGGCCAGCGGCTATATTGAATAAATATTCGGATTAGGTAAATGGATTAGGTATTTTTAAATACTAGGATTAGGTGGATTAGGTATCGTTTTTACCTAATCCGACCCATGTCTAAACAACAAAACAAAAGTCGATAGGTAACGAAACTTCACTTCCTTGATTCACATTTCACTGACATTCACTGACAGTACTGACACATGTGGTGATGGACGATTACTAATAAAAGTAATCGAATTAGTCGATTGTTATCATTATCAAACAACGGCGTGCGGTGAGCGACAATGACTGATACGGTTACCGCGTCAACTTTAACTACTAGTTTGTAGCGCATCGCACCCATTACTGTACATATGCGCGTTACACGCTATCTGCGGTACAAATCTGACAACTGTCCTCTAGACGATGATTACTCGCAAAGGCTAAGTCACTTCAAAATGATAACTTTAAAACAGCGAAGGCATAATAACGACCTGATTTTGCTTCACAAAATCATTAATGGATCTATACAAGTGCCGAAGCTTCTCGTCGAAACAAATATATCTGTCCCTCGCCATAGTTCACACAGATCTGAACGCATCCTGGATGTTTTCACTCCATCCCCAACCAGAGCTGACCTCGGACATTCGGCACCACAGTCTACTTAGAGATACTATTCGGCACCAATGAACAGGTTGATGAGGACGTAGAATAAGCTCCATACACATTCCAATAGCGTTGACATCTTCGCCAACAAGTTATCGCAATTTCGCGAACAATTGTTGCTAATGCACAGTTTCCGCAGTTAATATCTAAATCTATTATTATTAAAATTTTCACTAACTCATATATTATTCTTAATTACTATTTATTTTGTCATTGATTGTGTTGATTTTTGGAGCAACATAATAGATGTTTTTTTTTTTAAAGTAAACGAATTGAAGTACTAATACTAATAAACGCAATTGACGCAACACGTTAGTAGTTTGTCAATTGTTATTCGAATAATAATTGTGAGGAACTACTAAATCGATCATCGAATGAGCAATAGTAGCTATTTATGCAACTGTTGCGTTATGGACGGTCTTTTAATACGAGTGCCATTTTTCGGTACAAGCGTAGCGCGTAACGAAATAGGTGGGCACGAGTTATTAAAAGACCAATAACGTACAGTTGCATACAATATTTTATCTACGAAGGAAGGAATAAAACACAGATATAGACAAATAAATGTTTCAGGAAGTGTGTTTAAGTATTTAATTTCTCTTACATGTCTTGATTTTTCTGGTAGTAAATTATTTGTAGCCGCAACTGCCTTATTTGTTATATCTGGTGGAGTATTTTCACGTTTTTCACTTGATTTTGAAGACATTTTTAATAAAATTTGAAATAAAATTTCACTCAGAAAAATTTTCGCGCGTCCACTTTATTTTTTTTATTTATTCTTTATTAGGTATAAGGCAAAGATCTTGTAGCCACAACAGCCAAATAGTATACGATACTTTTGTTCTAAACTTGTTCCATTTTTAAAAACATCATTTACATTGTCTCGATTTCGAAGTAATATTCTAGGTACCTGGCTGTATGTTCAGAATGTCTTTGCTTGTGTTTTAGAATTTATGACGATTCGCATAATGCAACCCGATGTTGTTATGGGTATCATAATGAAACCGCTGTCAATTTTGTAATTCGAATATAACGAAACCGAAGTAGATAAATAAATTTTCGATTCAGACGATTGTTTTTTTTTGCAACAATCGACCATCGCTAGCTCGCACTCACTCATTGTCGAGTTTCTAATGAGATTTTAATGACCTGGCTACTGCGCCTTTAAGCCTTGACGTTGGTTCCTCGATACGGTCACTTTTACCCATTGAGCTAGGAAAAGCATGGAGGCGCCCCATTATTCTATACATACATAAGCTTATACAAATATGAGTGAAATACGATACAGAATGTGAAACATAATTTTGTCTCATTTCTTGTAATGTAGTAATCGTATTTGACAAAAGAGACAACAATATTTCAGTTGTTGCTCATTATGGCAACATTTTGTTATGACGTAGTGACAGCTGTCAGTACGTGCCATATTCGCCATATTAGTTGCCGGAATTTGTGGTTGTGTTCGTGGTAGTCCTGCTGTCAAATGGCTGTTTACTTTTCGTATTATTAATGTATGCTTGTTCCGTGATTAACACAACCATAGCATCGGCAGCCATTTTAAGGTTTAGTTGTGCACGTTTCTTTTGTAGGTATTTCGAGTCCATACTATTTATTAGGTCTATGCTTTTACCTTTTGCGTCTACCTTTCACATCTACGTGACAAGCGAACTCGTGCCCCGTACACCATGACACAAATATGTAGCAACAATGCGGTGCACTTTAACACGAAAAAAATGTAATCATTACTCTCTAATAATTTTAACTCTGCAGAACTCGTAATTGGTATCCCCAAAAAGTTTTGTATGTGGTATGCGATTCTTGGCGGGAACTTGAAAAAGCGCGTGTTTATTTTTTTTGTTAAAAGCTTATGCCCTAGTTTTCTTCAATTAATGTTTCCAAAAGTACACTAAAATTACACTGGTATTATAAGTTTACCTAGAAAAACCCGCCCGTCTCAAACAAATGTCCTCGGCCTGAGGACGGAGGCACCTCCAGCGGTTTGCACTCTGGTAGCGGCGCGGCGGCGGTGAGCGTATTGACTCCATTTAATTACCTCATTTAAAACCAAATTATAAAAGACTACCCGGAGAACACCTCCAATACCGAATTTAAAGTGTTTGTGGAAAGTAAAAATGCAAATGACAGATTGGGAAATAAAAGTCCCATTTATTTAAATCATACTTTGAATAACGAAGTAAGCAATATAATCATCATCATCAATACATATAATAAATAAATCTGTAGAAAAGTCGTTTTTGTACATCGAATATATTTCCAAAATAAAAATAGCCAGGGTGTTAAAGGAGAACCAACAGAACCCATTTCCAGCATTTTTGAATCTGTTTATATGTGCACGCGTCACGTAAAATGTACGAAACCAATGTAGATAACTTTTATACATATAAATTGTGCGTAATTTGAAGTATTACTTAGTGTTTGTTTCATCGCAATCGGTTCACTCTATGAAAAGTTAGATGAATTTAAAGTGTTCAAGAAGTAAAATATCGCAACATACGCAATTCAGATACTCGGACTGTTGAACTCTAATTTATGATCACCGATATCTCCGTTGATTTAGAAAATTATTTTTCAAAACACTTGCTCATAAAGTGGCTCTAATTTCACCGCAATTAGGCACATAATGACACCTGTTATCAAACTGTGACTTTTTCATTACTATTATTCACATGTGAGTTAACGAGTTTTTTTTTTATTTATTGGTTGAGTTGCTTTGTTCTTAAAAAAGTTTCGATACAAAAAAGATTGTGCTCAATATTACAAATGCAACACATTACATGCAACTTCGTAATTAAATAGATAATTTCATTTTCAACTTGTACGTGTTTAATAAATAAAACTTTCACTCAAATAATATATAATTTTTGTTTTTGTCTGTAATAAAGAAAACTTGAAATTCCCCATTTTGTACGTGGCTAAAACGCTATCCGCGAAAAGCCAAAACAAAAATTCATTATTTTAGTCTATGGCCGATCGCCATTGTTAGATGCGCGCGCATAAGAAAACTGATTAATTTTGCCCGCCATTGCGAAAAAAATTTCGCAACTCGTTTTCACTGTTGGAAATGATTTTTTTGTATTATTTTCTTCACAAGTGTGTTGAAAAACGTCGTATGATACACGTGTATATTGATGATTACCGTCCTCGGCTCTCTTAAGACCCTCACCTAACGGCTCGGGTCTCAATAGCGCCTCAGCGGTAATCACCAACATTACACACTTGTACCATAATGTACTATTTTTGTTTGAAAAAGTATGTTTCCAAATTGGTCCCATTTTAATTTGGTGAAGATCTGATGTAGAACTTCGGAGATATACAATAGAACTCTTCAATAAATGATGTCACATTTCTCGGGATTACTGCAATCGCATGTCTGTTTATTGTTTATATCATTTCATAACATAACATCACGACAGTACGCTCTAAAGCGTACCCCTTTAGAGCGTATACAGTTCACCTTGGTACACCCTCATTTCACCGGTTATTTTTAAGTTTCATGATATTCGGGTAATCTATTCTGGCATTATAGGTTCCTTACCAAAGAACTTGCCTATTAGGCACAAACACACCCGAAGCACACCCGAAGTGCCCCAAACAAACCCCACCCCGTACGAACGATACACAACCGTGAGCAGTGCGACCACGCACACATTAACATTTGCTTGACGCGACAGCAATACTAACTACCTATTGAAAATGTGTGATTAATTTGATGTGTTCCGTAATACCAAAAATTATGAATGAAAACTTAATGTTTTTAATTTTTTTTGCTCGATGATTTGTAATTTGATAATATATGCTATGTTCCTGCTACGATATTATTATAGATATTGTTTTTATAATACAGAAATATCAAAAAGAAAACATGTCATTTACGCTGTAAAAATATACGAAATGGAATTCGCAAAAATTTCATTTTAGGTAAGTATTTAGAAAATAAAAAAAGAAAAAAAAAATCTAACACTTGAATCACTCGCTATGCTCGTGATTCAATCATCATAAATCATGAGCGACGCGAGTGATTCATGGCCCTCGATATAAATCCGTTTTATTCAAGAGTTGTATATTATATTTTATACCATGACTACGAGAAAAAGAAAGATTGAAGCGGCACAAGGAATAATATTAAATAAATGGGTTTATTACCTTCAAAATTTACAAAAAATGTGAAACCCTGACCCCTGAGGTATGTAACAGCACTTGAGTTTCAATCTCTAGCTCTATCTCTAACTCTATCTCTAACTCTATCTCTAACTCAAACTTTATCTCTATCTAAATTTGTATCGAATATTTTTTGCGCAAGGAGGTTGTATAGCATTGAAATGGAGTTTGAATATTATATTGTTGTGTTCTAAATTCAAACACCAAAACTGTGCGGGACGGACGTGATCGATCAAGGCCCCAGGCTGACTGAAGGTTGTAAGGCTTCAGCTTGAACGCGTTGACGCCCCTTGCACCTATTGTTCAGATGTCTTCGAGCAAGTATTGACCCTGCAGTGGTTGGAAGGCTGCCAAGGATGTTGAGGGGAAGGCGTGATGTCCAGTTCAGAAAAAAAAAGTCAGGTTTTCATGTCCAAAAGCGACGTCTCTTCATGGTCCCCGTTACGCAAAGTGACGTGGATTTAATATTTCGGAAATAATGGCTACGATTAGGACGGTGTCTCAGCGCACTATCCTACTAACACACTTGACCGTAACGAGGACCTCGAAACAACGACCGCGCATAAACTTTAATTATAAAATTAATACCTTATGGCTAGTCGCTGAAAACCAACAGAAACCCCCCTTCTACTGAACCGATTTTGATGAGACTTGTGTCTCTGGATAGGTCTCGAGAAGACCTTCACTCCGTACCTTGGTCCAGGTCCATATCTGCTACCTTCACGGAGCCCTTGCGTGGAGAACGCCTAATAAGGGGAAGTTCTGTCAGTTTGTAGCTTTATATGCTACTTTAAAATACAATGGTGCACTTTAGTGCCAGGGTACCAGCGAGGGACTTGTAGCCCTACTCCTGGACCATCGATCTGTGACAGTTCCACAGCTTCATCTGTCACCTTCACGGGCACAGCCACGTGAAAGTGCGAAAACATAGCTTCTGTGCCTGTTTTCGGCATATTCAGTGAGTTTGTACTCGAGCTGGTGGGCGGATCCGCATTCACCAACCGTCATCGGATAGCCCTCGCGATGGGCTACCCCATGGTGGAAGTCCGGTGGATACAGCTCCAACCCTCGATCCAGTATTCACTCTGATGTGGTCGACGATGCGAGAAAACCATGGAACCTCTTACTATATTAAGTCGGTTAGTTCCCTAACCATCAGAGCTAGGCTCCTTCCAAAAATGTGGTTGGGAAGCTGGAGAATTGGGCTATCGAATGGTAGTACCCTGATGGGTGTACCACCAGCCCTTCTGGGACTTCTGTTGCCGGGAAGCGGCCGAAATAGCAAATATCGTGTTGTTCCACGGCTTTAACGCCTCTGTGTGTGTATGTGTAGCTATATATTAGCTATGTGTTGTGACTGAGTCCAGGCGTGTGCCCGAGGGTCCCCAAAGGTAATGCTTCAGATAGCATATCAATAATCCTTCAGGCACCAAGTGTGTCTGAAGGTAGTGGGTCCTCTGGCAGACGCGTAGAAACGTCCATGCTGGCACATACAGACACATTATTTCAAGTAAGTAATATCTATGTACTAGAATTACATAGATGCCATCTATATATAGGGCCTGGACACAGTTCCAGGTCACCTAGAAGCGCTAAAACGCTCATAACCAAAATTCTGTTTACTTACTCGAGCAAAAATGCATGTATTTACCATCTCAGAGTGAAACTGTTTTAAACCTGGCTATGTACTGTTATTATGTACAGTTTTTCAGTCATAGCACCAAGGTATACTATCTAGAACACCTAGGTGGTGTTTCCTAACAAAACAAATGTGTAAGGTAAATAATACGATTGGTAGGTGGGCAGAGCGCACCTATCGATACTTGCGACCCGGCCATTTTCGGGGGGTCCTAAAAAACGTAAACAAATATTTTTTATTTGCTTAAAATACTACTTACACATTTTATCTATAGTATATTAATTCTAATTATACTAGATAACTATATTTTAGGTACTATAGGCTATTATAAAGCCCTCAAAACGCTATTCTAAAATACCAAATTTGTCTGCTTACGCGCCAGACTATATATATCGTGTACCGCCATCTGACTGCTCATTTCGAACTAAACGGCCATGGCGGTAGGTCGTGTTTACGGAATTTGACTTGTTTTGATTTTGCTTTCTTTCCGTAACTACCGCATTTAGTATGTATGTACCGATTCTAATTTACTCTTTAGACCCCATATTTACTTAATACATACTCATATACACTAAAACATAATGTTTAGTGCCTCAAAAGTGGTCGAAATTTTATGTTTGAAAAAACTATAAAAGAAAAATTCTCGTCTAAAACTTTTTAGTACGAGCTCGCGCGCTGGGGTAAGCAGACGTATGTTTGTTCATAACATTTTATATTTACAACAAACTATACTAATATTGTTTGTGATGCCCCGTCGCGAACATCTCTCCCGCCGTGCAGTGTCGCGTCGACCCGATGTGTTGACGCGGCGCTGCATCACGCATAGTGAGCGACGCACGTCGGCAGCGCGCGTGCCACGACGCTCAGCGACACGTCGCTCTGCTCTCGCCGCGGGAACTCTGCTACGCTCATTTCGGTAGTGACGAATGAGCTTCTTCACCGGACGCTTTAGAGTGCCGCCAGTGGTGCGCACCTCAGCGATCCGGACTTCTCCATCAGGCCCAGGGTATATGGCCTGGATGCGGCCTCGCGGCCACGGGTTGCGTGGCGGCTGGCCGTCAGCGACGGGGGCGGGGTGGCCTCCTGCAGGCCAGGCCCGCAGCTATGGGCTCCCGCCGGTTTTGGAGCACCGGCAGGCAGCCTCGGCGACTGGCCTCCTCTCGGAAGGCCTCTCGGAGCTCTGTCTGTGTCTCGTTCGTGGTGAAAACGCCGTGTGATGGCGATATTCACGACCTCTATTGGTCTATCTGTTGGTCGGTGAAAGCGCCGTATGATGGCGTCATTCACGCCCTCTATATGGTCGGTGAAAGCGCCGTGTGATGGCGTCATTCACGCCCTCTATATGGTCGGTGAAAGCGCCGTGTGATGGCGTCATTCACGCCCTCTATATTTCTCTGAAGATCCGGTTTCCTACCCGGCTTCTTCTCGATGGAGACTAGCTTTGTAAGAGCTGTCTCGTTACTGTCGGGCACTTCTATGGCTTCTTCCCGCCATAGCATAGGGGTCTCTTTGTGCCCGCTCTCTAGCCGCCTTATGTCGCGGTTCAGGATGTCTTCTGCCCTCTTCTGAGGGTCAGAAGCTGGCTTATTTGGCTTGATAGCCAACGATTCTGTGGCAAAGATTTCACGGAGCCGCCGGTTCGGTTCCGTGTCTCGCCCTTCAACGGACTGCATCCCGTTGATATGATCCAACCGCCTTATGTCGCGGTTGGAATGTCTTCTGCCCTCTTCTGAGGGTCAGAAGCCGGCTGTACATAGATTTCGCTGGCGAAGAATTCACGGAGCTGCTCGTTCAGTTCCGCATCTTGCCCCGCGTCAACGTTCCGAGTTCCGTTGACACGATCCAACCGCCTTATGTCGCGGTTCAGGATGCCTACTGCCCTCTTCTGAGGGTCAGAAATCGGCTATACAGCTATGCTATGGCAGAGATTTCACGGGACCGCCGGTGTGGTTCCGTGTCTCGCCCTACAACGGACTGCGTGCCGTTGACATAATGCACCTGCTGGCCCAGTGTTCTGGTGTGTGCACCATGCAATGTCCAGCCCATCATGGTCCTTGACGCGATGGGTTGGTCTCTTGGTCCCCTACGGACCTCAGTGGCCAGCAGCAAATGCCAGTTGTCTTGTCCGACGAGTGTCTTCGGTACTCCCGCCGGATACATAAGCTCAGACGTCAAGTCTTGAAGGTGCCTGCATCGTGCCAGGTCCTTAAGATTGACTGCCTGTGGAGACAGGTTGAGCTTCGAAATGGTGCGCGCATTGAAGGGCACCCGATTATTCAACTGGCATGTGAGAACGACTGTTATTCGTCTCGATAGTGGAGTATCGATCCTGTTGTTTCCTATGGCATCGATCTTCAGTGGCTCAATTGGGCCCACTGCTCCTACTCGCTGAGCGATTGCTTCGTCGATCAGCGAGACGGTAGGTCCGTCGTCAAGGAGTGCGTATGTGTCTGCCTCTCCCGCCGGTCCTATGACCCGGACCGGTATCATCTTCAGGAGAGCTTGACTCGAATTAGTTCGCGAACTAGCCACCGTTTCCTGCGACTTCTCTGTCTGAGGCTTCCTGTTGTAAGGAAGTCGATTGTGCGTGGCGGTGCACCCCTTGAAGGCCACACTGCTTCTTGCTGCAGCTGTGGTTCTTACGACGGTATCTTAGGCAGCGATAGCACAAGTTGTATGCTTGGCTAGCTCCCATTTTTTGTCACTTGCTGCGTCTCTGTACTTTGAACAGTCAGACGCGTAGTGACCCTCTTTGTCGTAAATTCGACATTTGTTTACCGGCTTGTCGGTAACTATGTGCGTCCTCTATATGACGCGTTTTCCCGCGGGAGAGTCCATCTCTTTGATGTCCTCAGGCGGGGCGAATGCACTGCAGAAGTGAGCTTGTTCTGTTATGAAGTCGCTGAAGAGTGACAAGTCTGGCAGCGACTGGTACTTTTCTGTGTACGTTCTATACCATTGTACACGTAGAGAATTGGGCAGCTTCTCAGTTAACTGGCGCATCAGCTCAGCATTGAGTAAGTAGTGCCCCTTCTTGAGGGCCCGCAAGGTGACGACTCCGCTCCTGATCCGACTTGCAAAGGTGCATATATCTTTGGGCTGTTCGCTGCAGCGTGGCAGCCCTCTGAGTCGGTCGGTTTCAGCCTGAGCTATTGAGTCGGGCCGTCCAAATTGTAGCTCCAATTCTCTCATGATCTCATCCGGTTTCGCGTTCCCGATGAGTTCTGAGCTCCCTGTCTCCAGTGCGCGACCACGCAAGCTCCTTCTGAGTCTTGCTGTGTTTTCAATGTCGCTGAAGTAGGCATGAGTTGCCTCGTAAATGGCTCGAAAAGTCAGCCATTCTGTGTGAGCTCCACCGAAGTTCGGCAGAGTCAACATAACCTGCGACGCCGTTCGGTTAGGCGTCCATGGTTCGATTTTTCTGTCGGCTAGCGACACTATAGCGGATGTCAACTCCGTTAGAAAAGGACGGAGTGACTCTTTCGCTTCTATTTGCCCTGGTGGCTCCGTCTTGGACGGCTCTGTCCTAGACGGTTCTATGTTAGCCCTCGTCTGTGGTTGGTCTATATGGGTCTGGGAGTCCATTACAGCGTCGCCGCTCGCAGGTGGAGGCCTATCTTGCTTCCTATTGGCGACGTCGTCCTCCCTCAACGGTGTGGGCTCTGGCGCCTCTTCGACCCAGGAACGCACGTACTCTTCATTTGAGTCTCTTTGATCCATATATTCCGCTTCAGAAGGTTCTTCTTCTGCTCTCTGAAGGGCTAACTGTGCGAGCTCCAACTTAATCTTCAGTAAGTTTTCGCGAGCTCTTGAGACTCTTCCCTGTAACCGGGTCGTCTTGCTTGTAGACGGCGGTCTCCAACGTTTATTACGGGCGTCACCCCGGGTAGCCATTATTTCCTTATGTACAAAGGTCTTGTCTTGGATCCTTTGTTTTTCATCAGAAGGCTTCAGTGTTCCTTCTGAAGATCCTTCTTCTCTCGATGCCTTCCTGCATGTGCTCGGTTCCTGTGGTTCCTCCTCTTGGTGTGTGGGCGTATTGTCACCTATCTGTGACACGGTTGGGCTCCTGTTCGGTACGGACTGTTCAGTCCCATCAGTCGTTGTCGGCGAGCGTGGGGGCAATTGATGGTGTATACCTGCACCCGGTCGCTCCATGGCGACTGTCCACGCCTCAGGTCTCTTGTCCTGCGATCTGGTTATCGGCATTCCGACTGGTCCAAAATGTCAGCTCGAAACGGTTAAGTCCAACTCTAGACTTCAGTTCAAAACGTCAACTCGTACGGGTTAAGTCCAACTCCAGACTTCAGTACGATTGGGTTAAGTCTATTTTCGAGCTTCCAAACGGCTATGTCCAAGTCCAGTCTTTGCTTCAAGACGTCGTCGACTCGAAACAGCTAAGTCCAAACTTCAAGTTTTTTCTCGAAAAACCTAAGTCGTAACTCCGGGTTAAGTCCAATTTAAATCGTTGACTCGAATAGGGTTCGCTTCCTTTTTCAAAATTGAAAAAATATTTTTAAACTCCGGGTTAACTTTTAACTCCGGGTTAACTCTGGCCCTCTTGACTCCGGGTTATCCCTCAGACTATAAGTTTTTATTCAGTCTTCAAAACTATAAGTCCCAAATCAGCTTCAAAACTGCTATGTTGACACGACACAGGTTCACTATATTACTATCGACCCACAAGGGGTAAGCACTTGAGTAAGTTTTCACTGTACTTACTGTTTTATACGTGTCAACCTGTCCAGCAGCCTTCAAGGATGACCAGCTGGTCTGATACCACTCGCAGAAACTTCTGTCTAACACTTGACGTTAGTAGTCAGTCCAGACTCCAGCTATCGAAGGTCCAAGCTTCGATTGAGAACTTCTGTCTCTTATATGACTATTTGTTTCCAAACAAATTCTAAGTCAATAATAAGTCTTCAGCTATAACGCTTCAGGAAATTTACAGGAACTATTTTTCGTTCTATTTTTTATAGAACAAGTCGCCCACACGACTATACAATATGCCTCTGTGTGTAAGCCTCCTCTAGGATAGCGCTTCAGCGATAATCCTTCAGCCGTAATCCTTCAGGAATTCTATGAACGTTTGTATGTTCGTTCTATCTCCTAAACAAGCTTTCGACACGCTATATATGAAATTTCCGATTCTGAAATTTCAGCGATAACTCTTCAGGCAATCTACTTGTTCCTTCAGGATACAGTTTCTATGTATTCTCAGATACTACTGTTTCTCAGTATGCAGGTTACACAACAGAGACAACTCAAAATTCCGTCTTTTTGCGACGGTAATCTAATCGGAACGAAATGCTTCTCTGGAAGCAGCTAGGCACCACAGGAAACGGCTCAGGAAAGGCAGTTGCGTCCCAGCAAAATGGTTATGTTCTAGAGCTAGTCCACGCGTGGGTCCCAAACCACACGTGCACTTTTCACTCCGGTAGTCGCTCTAGAAGCTTCTACTAACCAAGGTCAAACGTACGCGCGCCTTTTGACGACGCTGATCTCCCAGTTACTGGGTTTCTACACTGTTTTTGACTGTTAAAGAAATATGATCTTAACCTCGACACTTGTAAGGTTTACGAGGGGGACGTCAGGTTTCTTTATTCACTGGAACTTTTCTCACGAACGTAACGTTACGTACCCCGGTCGGTACTTTGTGTAGGTGTGTACTCTTACCAGATTTATATTGAGGGTAGATACGTTCTCAGCAATGGTCGTCAGGCTTCTTTGTTCTCAGGAATTTTCACTGGCTTGGGCCTCGGTTTTCTTTGTTCTCAGGCACAAGCTTCACAGGAACGATACGTTTGACTTTCGATAAAGAAATAGGAATGTAACCCCACTTAACAAGGTTACGGGACGTCTATCTTCTTTGTTCTCAGGAACGGGACAACGGTTTTCTTTGTTCTCAGGAACTAGGCTCTTCAATATTGGCCTGTATTTTCACTGGAACCCAGGACGCCAGGCTTCTCTGTTCTCAGGAACGGGACAACGGTTTTCTTTGTTCTCAGGAACTAGGCTCTTCAATGTTGGCCTGTATTTTCACTGGAACCCAGGACGCCAGGCTTCTTTGTTCACTGGAACTAGGCTCTTCCTATTGGCCTGTATCTTCACTGGAACGCTGCGTAGGTCATTTGCTCAAAAATCCGGCTCGACAGGACCAGCAAATGTGCGGGACGGACGTGATCGATCAAGGCCCCAGGCTGACTGAAGGTTGTAAGGCTTCAGCTTGAACGCGTTGACGCCCCTTGCACCTATTGTTCAGATGTCTTCGAGCAAGTATTGACCCTGCAGTGGTTGGAAGGCTGCCAAGGATGTTGAGGGGAAGGCGTGATGTCCAGTTCAGAAAAAAAAAAGTCAGGTTTTCATGTCCAAAAGCGACGTCTCTTCATGGTCCCCGTTACGCAAAGTGACGTGGATTTAATATTTCGGAAATAATGGCTACGATTAGGACGGTGTCTCAGCGCACTATCCTACTAACACACTTGACCGTAACGAGGACCTCGAAACAACGACCGCGCATAAACTTTAATTATAAAATTAATACCTTATGGCTAGTCGCTGAAAACCAACAGAAACCCCCCTTCTACTGAACCGATTTTGATGAGACTTGTGTCTCTGGATAGGTCTCGAGAAGACCTTCACTCCGTACCTTGGTCCAGGTCCATATCTGCTACCTTCACGGAGCCCTTGCGTGGAGAACGCCTAATAAGGGGAAGTTCTGTCAGTTTGTAGCTTTATATGCTACTTTAAAATACAATGGTGCACTTTAGTGCCAGGGTACCAGCGAGGGACTTGTAGCCCTACTCCTGGACCATCGATCTGTGACAGTTCCACAGCTTCATCTGTCACCTTCACGGGCACAGCCACGTGAAAGTGCGAAAACATAGCTTCTGTGCCTGTTTTCGGCATATTCAGTGAGTTTGTACTCGAGCTGGTGGGCGGATCCGCATTCACCAACCGTCATCGGATAGCCCTCGCGATGGGCTACCCCATGGTGGAAGTCCGGTGGATACAGCTCCAACCCTCGATCCAGTATTCACTCTGATGTGGTCGACGATGCGAGAAAACCATGGAACCTCTTACTATATTAAGTCGGTTAGTTCCCTAACCATCAGAGCTAGGCTCCTTCCAAAAATGTGGTTGGGAAGCTGGAGAATTGGGCTATCGAATGGTAGTACCCTGATGGGTGTACCACCAGCCCTTCTGGGACTTCTGTTGCCGGGAAGCGGCCGAAATAGCAAATATCGTGTTGTTCCACGGCTTTAACGCCTCTGTGTGTGTATGTGTAGCTATATATTAGCTATGTGTTGTGACTGAGTCCAGGCGTGTGCCCGAGGGTCCCCAAAGGTAATGCTTCAGATAGCATATCAATAATCCTTCAGGCACCAAGTGTGTCTGAAGGTAGTGGGTCCTCTGGCAGACGCGTAGAAACGTCCATGCTGGCACATACAGACACATTATTTCAAGTAAGTAATATCTATGTACTAGAATTACATAGATGCCATCTATATATAGGGCCTGGACACAGTTCCAGGTCACCTAGAAGCGCTAAAACGCTCATAACCAAAATTCTGTTTACTTACTCGAGCAAAAATGCATGTATTTACCATCTCAGAGTGAAACTGTTTTAAACCTGGCTATGTACTGTTATTATGTACAGTTTTTCAGTCATAGCACCAAGGTATACTATCTAGAACACCTAGGTGGTGTTTCCTAACAAAACAAATGTGTAAGGTAAATAATACGATTGGTAGGTGGGCAGAGCGCACCTATCGATACTTGCGACCCGGCCATTTTCGGGGGGTCCTAAAAAACGTAAACAAATATTTTTTATTTGCTTAAAATACTACTTACACATTTTATCTATAGTATATTAATTCTAATTATACTAGATAACTATATTTTAGGTACTATAGGCTATTATAAAGCCCTCAAAACGCTATTCTAAAATACCAAATTTGTCTGCTTACGCGCCAGACTATATATATCGTGTACCGCCATCTGACTGCTCATTTCGAACTAAACGGCCATGGCGGTAGGTCGTGTTTACGGAATTTGACTTGTTTTGATTTTGCTTTCTTTCCGTAACTACCGCATTTAGTATGTATGTACCGATTCTAATTTACTCTTTAGACCCCATATTTACTTAATACATACTCATATACACTAAAACATAATGTTTAGTGCCTCAAAAGTGGTCGAAATTTTATGTTTGAAAAAACTATAAAAGAAAAATTCTCGTCTAAAACTTTTTAGTACGAGCTCGCGCGCTGGGGTAAGCAGACGTATGTTTGTTCATAACATTTTATATTTACAACAAACTATACTAATATTGTTTGTGATGCCCCGTCGCGAACAAAAACAGTGATTAAAAGTGCTTTTTATTCACTGTTTTCAGTGAATAAAATAAGCTTTTTAGAGGGGGAATGGTATAATAGTACATTATGGTACAAGTGTGTACGTTGGTGATTACCGCTGAGGCGCCATTGAGACCCGAGCCGTTAGGTGAGGGTCTTAAGAGCGCGGCGAAGCATGAATTGTCCATACAAACGTAATACCAAAATAACTTGTATTTTTAGCATATCTCCACCATATTATGATGATATTCCGATTGAGACAGTATTTATCTAGGTTCCTACGTCTTCTTTTTTTCTAAATTCCTACCTAAAATGAAGTTTTAGCGAAATCCATTTTGTATATTTTTACAGCGTAAATGACATGTTTTATTTTTGATTTTTCTGTATTATAAAAAACAATATCTATAATAATGTCGTAGCAGGAACATAGCTCATATTATCAAATTACAAAAATTCGAACAATTTTTTTTAAAAACATTAAGTTTTCATTCATAATTTTTGGTATTACGGAACACATCAAATTAATCACACATTTTCAATAGCTAGTATTGCTGTCGCGTCAAGCAAATGTCAATGTGTGCGTGGTCGCACTGCTCACGGTTGTGTTTGTGTATCGTTCGTACGGGGTTTGTTCGGGGCACTTCGGGTGTGATTCGGGTGTGTTTCACTGCTTGTTGTACTACTGTTCTGTCGATTGTTTGTTATCAGTATTAGAATATTACTTTGCTATGCTTTGCGTGCGTGTTTATTTATTTTCTAAATTGTACTTATTTTAATATTTCTGACACTATTGATTAATGCTTTGAACTTGGATTTAGATTTGCCTTGTGATTTGAACTTTGGTATTGAGTAATCTACTTTTTTACGAACTTTGCGTTGTTTACGGACTTTGTTATTATTTATTATATGGTTCGGTTGCCGACATGGTCTCCGAACGTTGGTATGTTTCTCACAGGAAGTACCTATTTCCCAATGACATAATAGAATAAGTTAAATTAATAGGTACCTTAGTATATCTATACTAATATTATCAAGCTGAAGAGTTTGTTTGTTTGTTTGAACGCACTAATCTCAGGAATTACTGGTTGGAATTGAAAACATATTTTTGCGTTGGATAGTCCATTTATTGAGGAAGGATAAAGGTTATAACTTCACGTTCCAACAGTAGGAGCGGAGCATAAATGAAAAATGTTGCAAAAACGGGCAAAATATTTCTTTTTACGTACGTATTTTTTTGTACGATCATGTATGTAGTATAGATTAGGTATGTAGATAGGGTAGGGTAGGGTAGGTAGGTAGATATGTAGATTAGTTAGGTAGCCAGTTGAGGGGAGCGAAGCCGCGGGGGACAGCTAGTTTTGTATAAATTAGTATTTACCTACCTACCTATCCTACGAAGCTTTGTTTTTTTTGTTTGTTTATTCATGTCATGAGACAAAGCGGGCGTAGGTAATTATCTCAAGGACACCGCTAAGACTTACCTACATTGCTCCTCTATACTTACTGTGACGTTACGGCTCACCCAGGGTAGGGTGACCATGCGATTGGACTTGCATGCACAAGCGCGGTTTTATGCCCTCCTTCCAGTTTTTGCTGGACTTTTTTGTAAAATTCCTGTTACAAAAAACTAAAAATCCAAATTCGTTCTAGTTTATTTAATTATTCTTTTTTATCTGGACTTCGATGACCCTTACCCTGGAGAGGATCTAATAATCTTTGGTAACTGGCTGGCTAATCGACTTCATAATAAACTGCAAAAATATTTTCAGAGCCACGACGATCAAGGAAAAAACGCCTTTGGCCATCAGTTTTCAGAAAGAAACACAAAGAAAGAAAATAAGCGTGTTTAGTGTTGATCTTTGACACTATGTTTTCTGATTACCATTATTGTATTTTGTTATTCATTCAGTCGATAATATAATTATGGTCACCCTACACGACTTTATCAAGTTTCGATTTATATTTTTTAAACAGATGAATGATGATCTATAAAGTAAGAACATAACAAAATAATATTTTTTTATTCAAAATCCTTGTTTTTATTTTTAATATTCTTAGCTCAGAGCGCTGTTATTTATCTGTACCTACTTATATGCGTAAATAGGCATACATTATTAGAATATTTATCTTTTACTTGTAATATATTACTTGCATTCATTATTTATTATAACAAAACATATTTGATAAGTAGAAGGAATACCTACATAAATAAAAAAAAGTTAATTTAAAATATATACCACTTATATGTTTAATGCGATTCGAAAAAAAAATAGGTAACTAAAAAGTTGTAAATAAAAAAAGTTAATTTAAAAATCAAAAACCCGACTGCGAACTAAAAAGATGTAAACAAGTAGAAAATCATGCTGTGCAGTCGGAGGATCAGGTGGTCAGCCAGCTCGCGAATATGTATCCTACAACTTTTTAGTTACCTATTTTTTTTTTGAATCGCATTAAACATATAAGTGGTATATATATTTGTAATCACCTTTAAAAATCCTTCATTTTGATACCCCACTCGATGGGTTTCGAAGAAAAAAAATATTGAGCTCCCAATATGGCGCACAAAAGCCGCCATTTTTGTTTATTTTTAACGTCACTTATCTAAGAACACTTGGGCGGCCAAGCCCTATCTAACGATGTATTAATTATAAAAATCCATCTAGCGGTTTGGAAGATATGAGGTAATAAAGAATATTACATACATACAAACATACATACATACAAGATACGCGCGAAAAACATAACCCTTTCCTTGCAGCCGGGTAAAAAGACAAAAGAACGCGGGCGCCATTCGCGTCGGCCGGCTTTCGAGTCGATAGGATGATTAGGTAGCGATATCTAACTGCTCACACACACATGGCTACGTACGGCACACCGCGTGTGCGTGCAAACAGAGATAGCAATACTCCAAACGAATTTTTCGCTCGCCTCGAATTGCATTTGCGAGCTTTGTTCGCCGCGCCCTTAAGAGAGCCGAGGACGGTAATCATCAATACACACGTGTATCATACGACGTTTTTCAACACACTTGTGAATAAAATAATACTAAAAAATCATTTCCAACAGTGAAAACGAGTTGTGAATTTTTTTTCGCAATGGCGGGCAAAATTAATCAGTTTTCCTATGCGCGCGCATTTAACAATGGCGATCGGCCATAGACTAAAGATAATGAGTTATCTTTTTTTTGGCTTTTCGCGGATTGCGTTTTAGCCACGTACAAAATGGGGAATTTCAAGTTTTCTTTATTACAGACAAAAAAAAAGTTATATTTAAGTGAAAGATTTATTTATTAGACACGTACAAGTTGAAATTATGTATTTAAATACGAAGTTGCATGAAATGTGTTGCATTTGTACTCTTGAGCACGATCTTTTTTGTATCGAAACTTTTTTAAGAACAAAGCAACTCAACCAATAAATAAAAAAAAAACTCTTTATCTCACTTGTGAATAATAGTAATGAAAAAGTCACAGTATTATAACAGGTGTCATTATGTGCCTAATTGCGGTGAAAATAGAGCCACTTTATGAGCAAGTGTGTTGAAAATAAGTATTTTTAATAGAAACTTAACTACACACTGACTATTGTTTATTTATAATATTTAGATTTTGTATTGTACAATTATTAAAATAAACAGGAAATGCAGAATTAAAGGCTGAACTTGTAGATGGGCCTGGAGACATGCATTGCGGTACATTAATGTTAACTTCGTTTAATGTATTTTCTATAGATTAAAATTTTGTATTTGACACCTTCCGCGTCCTTTTTTTTTATTTTTTTATTTAGTCTTTATTAGGAATAAGGCAAAGATCTTGTAGCCGCAACAGCCATATAGTATACGACACTTTTGTTCTAAACTTGTTCCATTTTTTAAAAACATCATTTACATTGTCTCGATTTCGAAGTAATATTATAGGTACCTGGCTGTATGTTCAGAATGTCTTTGCTTGTGTTTATGAATTTATGACAATTTGTATAATGCAACCCAAAGACCTTATACTTCTTACTACTAGACTGTGCACTATGGCGCAAAAACCGGTCCGAGCGAGAGGGCTCCCTTTGGTAGTGTGTCTCTTTCTATGAGGTGACCATGACCAAACAGAACACGGGACAAATTGATTGTAAAAACGATAGTTTAAGTATTCCGATATGTTAATGCTACCTAACTGCGCTACCTAAACCTACATAATTTATAGATACTTTTTTAATTGGGACAATCCCACCGCACTATTCCCAAACTACTGCAACTCCTGAAAGCCAGAATCAACAGTGGCGACCACCAGAAAAGCGCCGAGGCAATGAAGCTCGACGAAGTCCCGGAGAATGAATTTAACTGTCTTGGATCCCGCAACGAAATTAATCAGAAAAGAAAATGGAGGAGTAAGAAAAATACAAATTTCCACTTCCCTCCATATCAAGCAGGAGACAGAACAAACAAGATCAATAGGCACAAAGGGTCGTTTACAACTGGGATAAGCCCAGTTGCCTAGCACCACGGATAAAAATTAGCATTAATATTAATGGGTCCTAACATTGTGAGCTGTTATATTTGATTCCAATAATAGGTATGGCAAAAGCGCTTGAACGCACGGAAATTTGTTCTAGTTTCCACAAGGTCCGTATAGTAAACGGCTCCTGATACAGCCTGTACATTATTGAACATAGTATTGCGTTCATTCTGCCAAAGAATACACTCCCATAAGATATGATGTGCAGATTGTACATATTCACAGTCAGATGTAGAACACGGACATAATGGCGAGGCAACAAGCTTGAAGGAAAATAATTTACTTTTAAAGTTACCATGCCCTGTGAGAAATTGGGCAACACAGTGATCCACCTCCAGCCACGTCCTGGCCAGCCGCACGCGAACGGATGGAAAGAATTGGTGGAGGTGTCGGCCCTTGATGGAATTATCCCACCTACATTGCCATTCGGATAAAAGTTCCTCCCAGACGTCAATATGTGGTTTAAATAATCTAGAGATTTTGGTGGTCTCTTTTGCGGAATAGTACATTGCAGCACGTCGCTGCACTTCAAGGTCGACCGGAAGTACGCCAGCAAGTACCGGTAAGGCCTCAGTACTAACCGTCCTGTATGCTTTACATAAGAATATCAAAGCCAAACGCTGACTCTGAAGTAATTTACGTCGTACCGCCCCTATTGTGGGGCGCCTGTTTGGGCTGATAGGGCCCTATCAGCCCAAACAGGCGCCCCATAGCAGATACAACCCAAGTAAGTAGCCCCATAAATAGTCTTTAAAGTAAAAAAAGACAGACCCCACGTAGATTTAGATATTCTCGTTAAGGCATAGAAGTTCTTTTTTGCTTTTTCACCGACGATTTTAATATGAAAGGAAATAGAAAGGAATTTTGCATTTATAGATAAATATAAAATTCCTTTCTAACATAATTTATAGATAATAAAAAAAAGTGTTTATATTTTTTGGTATCTACACCACTAACCGTATGGTGTTGGGCGTAAAGAATTTCACCATCCCATGTTTGCCCGTGGGTGTCGTAAGAGGCGACTAAGGGAAAAACCAGAGAATGTGCAGCAGCGTCCTATGTGCATTTGTAACAACCATACTGCGATCGCCAATCCGCCTGCAAAGCACTCCCCATGAATAGCACAAATAAAACATAGCCCCTATTGCCCGGCAGCCTGTACCCTCGACTACGGTAGCGGTCGAGGTTACGGTATGGCAAGGGGTGCTAAGAATCCCGGATGAGATCCGGCTACCCCAACTAATACCGACGACTGGACCTGGCAACGTACAACACGCGCACACTCCGGACCGACGAAAATATCACCGAACTCGAAGAGGAATTGAGCAGTTTACGATGGAATACTATAGGGTTATCTGAAGTTCGAAGAGAGTCCTCCCCGACTCAATAATCCTCAAATCCCAAGTCTCTTCAAGTTTCATTCTGCAAGACCATCATATAGATTGGAACAAAAAGCTCTCTTAGAGGCGTTAGATGACCCTGCTGTCTTCTGACGGTGCTTTGACCTCAAAGGATCTCTATGATTTTACATATATTCCAGTTGCGTAGACAGTTGAGAAATAAAACTACACCAATTGAATTCCACTAGGAATTAATTTGCAAATAATATTAACAGCCGCTGAATTTCACTCGAATAAAGTCTGCAAAAAAATCGGCAAACCACCACCCTACGTTTAGTATTACCAGGCCCAAACATTTAAAAGTACTACTCTTACTCAGTACTAACGATAATTTTAAAAAATACAACGAATTGATTAAATATAGGAACTGTAGAAATATTTATATACTTTTCTAGAAATATTTAAACAAGTGTCAAAGTCTATGAATTGTTCGTTTTGGTATAACATAAAAAAAAAACATATAAAATTTTCTACCATTTGTACCAAACCCAATGATTAGTTGTGCTAGCAATAGGTCAGACAAGGACACACTACCAGCGGAAACCCTCTCGCCAGGACCGCTTTTGGTTAGCTACCGCTTATAAGGAAATAGCTAACCTAGGTGTAAGATGATAGATTTAATTTATGCTAAAAAAAAATTGGTACACAGTCAAGTAGTAAGAAATACGTATAAGGTCTTTGATGCAACCCGATGTAGTTATGGGTATCATAATGAAACCGCTGTCAATTTTGTAATTCGAATATAACGAAGCCGAAGTAGATAAAATTACAAATGATTTAGGTATTACGTTTGTATAGACAATTCATGCTTCGCCGCGCTCTTAAGAATAAGTTTTACATATCCATAGAAGCGATGATTGATGAAGGATCCCCGTAGAGCAGTCCAATAAAAAAAAAAATGGATATAAAAGAGAAATCCAAAATTTAAAGTAAATAAAAACTAAAGAAGAAAACCAAAGAAGAAAACTAAAGAAGAAAACGCCGCTGGAACAAAAATTTAAAATGTTAGGAAAAGTCAATATAATTTAAACACGTGGAAGCGTGCGTTTGGACGGAAAAACTTACCGTTTTTCTTCTTCAAATTAATATTGTTGCGCTACGCAGCCAATAACATCAACTGTTTGCGAGCGAAAATCATCAAAATCTGAAATTAACAATCCGTCTAATGAAATTCCAACACGAATTAGACTCAGACATTACAATGTCTAGAAGGATTCCAACTTACCGAAAATTAAGGTCAATCCTTCTCACAACATCGTTCTAGTATAGTTTGCAAGTAATTACTTCATTATGAAGGCAAAAATATCCGAGATAACTACGGATTATATAAACAATTGACGAAACGTTTAAAATTAACGCTTGGCCATTTTAAAACAAAATCGTAGAGTGTTTCTGTCAAAAATGACAGCTCACAGCACAGTTCAAGAGTAGCGTCGTTCGGAAATTGACTAAATCCAAACACCGTGTGACGAGGTTAAAAAAAAACTCGTTAAACTGTGAATAAAGATGGATATTCACTTATGATATCTTCTATTATTAATGTTACACAACCGAATTATCAGATATTTTTTTTGGATTATAGGCAATGCCAACAAGGGGGCAGAATTACAACCAACAACATGAAATTTAGTTATTTCTATTTGGTCATTGATTTCACATAAGAGGTCTATTGTTCCTAATAAATTTATTTTAGAATTGTTGTAATATTTGAGCTGTTCAATTGTTCTTTTATTCCTAAATTATCCAAAGCTCTCTTACTAATAACGTTGCAACCTGCACCTGTGTCTAATTTGAACTTTAATTTTTTGCTACTATTTACAAAATTTACCTCCACAGTCCAGTCATTCACATTAATGCTGCTCAACATGTACTCCTGATTTGTAGCGTTGTCCTGTTGCTCTTGATAAATTTATTTTACCGTGTGGTCTTTTGTCTTTCTTTGCATACATACTGTTGCCTAATGATTTTGTTTTTACAGTAATTGCATATTTTCCATATGCTGGGTACTGGCGAGGTTGATGTTCAAAACTACATCTTTTGCACTTGAATTTAGGTGAATTTAGTATATCTGACTGTTTCTGTTGTACCTGAGTTTTCCTCTTGATGTAATCTACATTTGTACTTTCCTCTTCCTTCAATTGCTTTATATAAATGTGGCAATTTCTGTTGGAATGAGGTTTGGTTATCAAACTCATTACGTCCTGGCTGAACAGAATATTATGGTCAGTCTTTATTTTCAATCAAATGCACTTGTCTTATTTAAATTGTGACTGATTATGTCAATCATGTCTTGAGATTGTTTTGAGTGATCAGTGTAATAGTTTATACCTGATTTTATAAGAATATTATTATTTGGAGTCATGAGTCTTGTGTTTATGATGAATATACATCTAACCCACACCCACCCTGGATTTTAATTCACAACAATTTCTGCTGTTTTGCACATATTCACACATTGTTCTAATGTTAGGTTTGGTTCTCGGAGGAGTCTTTCCTTTACTTTTGTTTCTTTTATACCTCCTAATATGCGATCTTTTATCAAATTATCTCTTAGATTTCCAAAATTTCATGGTAAAGATAATTTCTTCAACTTACAGAAATATTCTGCGAACTTTTCTTCTTCCTTTTGATTTCTCTCAAAGAATAAATGTCTACTTATTGTTTCATTACTTTTTGGGAGGCAATAATCTTTTAGTACCTGAAGCATTTTCTCATGGGTTTTTCTTTTCCTGTTCAGATATGTCGAGCGTCTCAAATTTATCTTGGCCTTCTTCTCCTAATAAATGTAATATTATTGCAGCTCTTGTCTCAGTCGTTTCTTTGTGGCATTCGATTGCCGCCATGTATATTTCGACCTGGCGTTGCCAAATTTTAAATTTTTTCGGTAGGTCTCCTTCGAACGACAATGGCGGTGGTCGGGCGACCGTCATAGTCGGCGTTGTGTTATCCGTTAATATATTTACTGGCCTGGTACCAACAGGAACGTTGTTTGTTTCCGGCTGCGCCATGTCATTTTATGTTTTGTGCCTTGTAAATTAAACAGTTTTTTGTAGTTAAAATGCACAATCTTATTTATTATAATCATTACACAATCCTCACGTCATGGCTCTCCATAGATAAAGAGAAGTGGCGATGGGCTTTGAATGAACGAACTAGGTAGTAAATTCGATCGCCGACGTACAATGAACGATTCGACGGTTCACCGATAATCAACGAACTAGTTGAATTCGTAGACGGCTAAACTGAGACTCGACTATGTTCATGTCGACTTGTAACGCGACGGTCGACGCGAGAACTTAGTTGGTGGGTACAAGTTCATACGTCCGAAAAAATAACAACAACGGACGAACATCGAGCAAATTAATTTGAACTCTACTTCTAGATGCAAAGGCCCGAATCCCATTTTGGAGTTAAAATGCATTGTGTTAAAAAAAGGACGCCAATAGTTTCACGTGTGCAAAAGAGTAAAAGCAATTGACCGATCAAACGATGCGAGGTAAACCGGTTTGTACTTGTTTACGTTCAATCGTAAAGTTGAAAGTTGTTGTCGAGCCGTAGACGTCGCGCGTCGCGTCAACGCAAAGTTTATAAAGAACGTCTACTGTTAACTGTGTGTCTAGTTCATAACGTAAACTACGTTAGTAGTTTACGTTATGAACTAGTCGATAAATTCAACTAGTTGATCGACTCACTCGAAATGGACGGTCTAGTTTCGTTAACGAAAAATACGTCTACGACCCATCTCTAAAGAGAAGTCCTGCTAGTGCTGTGCTCACCACTTACTAAAATACAAAATTGTTATGTGAACTATTATGTCACACCACACATACCTACCTTTAGTTGTTTAAGATAGGTACATAACCTCCATTTACCATTGTTTAAGATTAATGTTTAGGTAATGCTTGTAAATCCATATGGAAGCATAATTATGTATTTATAAAACTGCGAAGTGTCTGTATTTCTGTATCGCGTTATTGAGTTTTGTATTTTTCTAATATGACTTAATATTTATAGCAGTGGCGGATTCACACATTTGCCGCCAGTAGGCTGTTAAAATTTTGCGGCTCTTACTGATCTCTACATTTCGATATAATAATAATAATTATTTATTTATTTCAAACATCAAAAAAGGTCCACACTGACAAAATTATTTACTTAAAAGGTGTTAGTAACAATATAAAAACTTATAACCTATGTTAGTGCTTACATACTAAGATGATAGTGACAATTTATCTTATGACCTACGTTAGTACTTATATACTAGGATGTTAGTAACAATGTTGCTTATGATCTCAAAATCATAATTTCTTTATTCAATTAGGCCATTAAGCGGCACTTACGAACGTCAAGAAAAAAAAAATGCAATATTAATTAATTCTACCGTCCATTCAGAAATGTAGCTTTTTTTATAAAAAAAATGTGTTTGGTTACAATAATCTTGTAGGAAAAATACATAATATGTGAGAACGACGTAAAAAAACGCACTTAAAAGCGTCTAGAGTAAAACAAACAATTAAAAATACAATAAATAGGTAATTAAAAACAGGCGGAGGCAGCTAAGATATGACCAATCCCAACTGATGGCGCCCGTTCACGAACATGACACATGGATCGGCAGCACTCAGCTCAACCATCATGAAGGGAACCGAATGATCCAACACATGTGCCACCATCAGAGAGACCTTAGAGAGAGCATGACACACTCAACTGCCAGGGCACACTGAAGTCAACGAACGACACATAGGTACAGTAAATGGTAGATTTACAGTTGGTACATAGTACTCACATATGTGCTGTGCAGTTATATAATCCAAAAATAAATTGAGTTTATACAACACAAATATATTCATACAGTCTTCAGCAGGTCCAACAATACTTCAGAAATGTTCTGCTTATCACTTGTTTTTGTGCCCTAGTGGCTGTGGAGCTATAATAGCGTTGGGCCAAGCATTTTTATCAGCGATGTAATCCCCCAACCTATAATATACCTGCCTGCATAGTGTGCGTTTTATACAAGTTTTAAATTTCGTCTCATTCAATTCTAGAATGTGTGGCGGTATTTTATTGTAACATTTTATACAGTACCCCATAAAAGATGACGCTACTGCCAGCCATCCTGAAACCTGGTTGAATTAATTGGTCCCTATTTCTAGTAACATAACTAACACTACAGTACTAACTACATAACAGCGATAGACATATCGCTGTTTTTACTAAAAAGATGTAAATTCTTTCTAACGTACATGATGTTTACGTAAATATATTTACAAGGTACCGTCATGATGTTATATGTAACAACTCATTAATTTATGTCAGATATGAAAACTTCTCGTTAAATCTTTTGTAGGCCTCCTACCGATGTTCTAGCTCAGACACGAGTTTATCTATGAAGACGAGAAATTTCTTCATAGGGTGTTTCATCAATTCTTTATTTCTTTCCAGTTGTCTTTTGCCCATCTCTTTTGTAGGTATATTGCTTCTATACGTTTAATTCCATCGCCCTTTTTTATCGAAATACTTGAAATTTTCTCTTTCAGCTACGTAAAATTTATGGAGTGATTCGAAAAGATCGGCAACTCTCAACAGTGATCAAATCTACGGTAGAAGCCCGAATATTCACATTGTTCGTTCCTTCCAAAAAAATATTCGACAGAACAACCATAACCGCCGTTTCCAGTTTCTCCAAATTCAAAAGTATCTCTTAAACTCAATGCCTCCAAACAGCATATGCCTACGCAAATACGTAGTACAAAAAATATTTAAATGGTGAAACTTAAATTAAAATAATTTAAATTGTTTAAGTGGACTTACTTACTTTTAGGAATTTAATAATGCTCTTTTGATTTCCAAAAGACAAAAAAAAATGCACAGATTTGCCGCCCTAGGCTCCAGCCTATTCTGCCTGCTGGCAAATCCGCCACTTATTTATAACACTATTAGATTGTTGTTACACATAATAGTAATACTGTGTAAGGCGATGCCTTGATCATTCTGCCTCTGTAATGTTTCTTATGTTTAAGAATAGGTACCTACCTTATTAATTGTTTTAGTTATTAAGTCATCAGGGTGTAATAAAATTCATTGTTTATTTTAATCAATTATAATTTATTTAAATTTCTTTTCATACGAGTTATTCAAGTAAAATTCATTGTTTGTTTTGAGTTGATGATTTAATGCGATTTCTTTCAACGGCTACCTTGTAGTCAATTTCCATTTAGTGTTTTACTTTTGGATTTGAGTTTGAACACTTGTTAAGTAAGAGTTCTCAGATATAGTTTTTGGTTTCCTTTAAATTTTACCGATGTGTTGTAACTAGAATAAGAATTGATGTGCTGCCTATCTGCCTGGGGCGGCAGTATGTTAATGGCAACACAAATTTAATAATAATTCTAGTTTTATAAGACCTGTCATACCTCTTCCAGTTCCTGTGAGCTTATAGCTTACGAGATTAAAGGTTTTTTAATGTAAGATATACGAGACACGTGCTCATCCGAATAAGATGCTATGATTAATACACCCTATCATGTGAGTTATAGTAAATAATTAATAAAATAAGCCAATTGTATCATATAAAATCCAGTCCACCCACAAATCAGTCACCATGGAGTTAGAAAGCTAAAATCAAAACATGCTTCAAACATATGCCTTTTATAATGAATATTTTGAATAAAACCATGATGACGTTCATATCACTTTTGTAAGGTTTATACCCAGAGTGTACATAAATATGCTTTGATTTAGCCTTGTTTGAAAAAGTACGCTGACAGGTCTTATTTGTAAGGTTTATCCGCAGTGTGTACACGAATATGCTTCGTTAAATTTTAACTTTTGAGTAAAACTACGCTGACATATTTCATATTTGTAAGGTTTATCTTCAGTTTGAGTACGAATATGCTTCGTTAAATGATTATTTTGAATAAAACTACATACATACATACATACATAAACTCACGCCTTTTTTCCATGGGGGTAGGCAGAAACTACAGAACGCCACCTGCTACGATCCTTACATACTTCTTTTGCTTGCCTCACATTCATACATCTGATCTAGTCATACACGCACGCCGGTTATGAGTACTGGGCACCTGGCCTTTTTTAAGACTGCGCCGAGCAAAATAACTCAAAACGATCGTCACAGTTATAGGGATATAATCAATATTATTACCATAAATGCGATAAAAAATATGTAATGAACACCACAATGAATGCGTTAACGATTTTGTGGCATAAATAAAAAATATTGTCTAGTTTAAATAACAAAAATACGTAAAGTTGGACAAAAATCTTAAATTTTTGATAGTTTTTGAAAAAAATCAACAGTTTGTTGATTTTTTCAAAAACTTTAATTCATTTTAATCTCTAATAGTCATACCACAATTTATAGTTTTAACATTTTCGAAATGTCACTTGGTTATTTTAGTGTTCTTTTTTTTCTTAAATGTCGGGCTGTTTTGAATCATACGCAACGTACACGGGTCGGCAACTCGGCAATTCAGACTTTCAGACGTCCACGAGAGCTCGGAGAGTGGTCACGTCACATCGTGGAGCGATGCGCCGATAACGATAATTCGCGATCTATTGTGTACGTATACCTTGCCGCAAATAGTTGAATAAGGTAAGTCATATTTTTTTAGTATGACTTTTTATGCATATCTAATAATAACTTTTTACCCGACTGCCGAAGGCGGGTAATGTGTTTATCAGTCTATGTATGTTTGTTCTTATGTGGCGTTCTAGAGACCAAACGCGTTGGCCGAATTTGATGATTCTTACGTCAATCGATTCGTCTTTACCCTGCGAGTGTCACTGGCTACATAAAAATTGGGAAAGAAAAAAATGGCGAATTTTGGGCGCCATTTTGTGGGGGAAAAATATTGTTTTTAATTCCAAACCCACCGAGTGGGGTATCAGAATAAAGGGTTTTAAGAGGTGATTTTAAAAATATATAACACATATATGTTTAAATGTATACATTTAAAAAAAAAACATCTAAAAAGTTGTAAATAAAAAAAGCTAATTAAAAAATCAAAAAACCCGACTGCTTAAAAAGGGAACTAAAAAGACGTAAACTAGAAAAAAAATCATGCTGTGCAGCCGCAGGATACATCTTTCATCGTTTTGGTCAGCCAGCTCGCGAATATTTGTATCCTCCAGTAGTGTATTATTGGGCATTCTATTCCACCTATCGCTTCCTACGGCTCACTTTGTTCGCCTTCGTCGCTTTCGGTGGAATAGAATACCCAATAATATAAATGAAATCTTGCATAGGGCAGTAATGCAGTAAAATACTGGTTCGACGCCTATTCCACAACGTTTGTGGTTTGGACGCTGCTCCACTTTTTAAAACTCGTTTGGTTACGAATGGAACGGAAAGCGGTTAGAATGTTCAATAACATAAATGGATCAGCAAAGTTTGTGGTTTGGGCGCTATTCCACTTTTTATTAATGTTTTCTAGAATTTTCAATGACGACTACGACGACTCTGTCTCTGTCACCTATGACTTAGACTAGAGTCAAGAGCAAATTCATCACAAATAAAAATTACATAAATGGATCTACAAAGCTTGTGATTGAGTCCTAATCTACTTTTATAATCTCGTTTGGTTGCGATTCGGTCGGCCCTGCAAAGCTACCATTTACCGTTATGTAACTATATTCCATTTGAAATAACATTTAACATGATTCCAAATCTTTTTACCGTCCGTTCAACCGATTTTCAGTTCTATCCCGTAAACATAACGATGACATAAAAAGCATAAACCTGTTACCAAAACCAACTGTTTACTACAGCTACCATTTGTCGTATCACCAACGCAATAGAAGTCAAAATCGGTTGAACGGGCTGTAAAATGGACTAATTTAAACGTCTAATGTTATCGCAAATGGAGTTTACAGGTTAAACCCTTTTACTGTACTGTGTTTTACAAAGTACGGTACGGTACCATATTCACGAAGTTTGTGGTTTGAGTCTTATTCCACTTTTGAAAACTCGTTTGGTTGCAAATGGAACGGAAAATGGTTTAGAATATTCAAACTCATAAACGGATTTACACAGTTAGTTGTTTAAGCTCTATTCTAATTTTAAAATCTCGTTTGGTTGCGATTGAATCGTCCCTGCAAACCTTTCGTTTATCGTAATGTAACTAAAGGTTAAACCCTTTTACTGTATTGTATTTTCAAAGTACGGTACAGTACGATATTTACGAGGTTTGTGGTTTGAGTCTTATTCCACTTAAAAAATCTCGTTAGGTTGCAAATGGAACGGAAAATGGTTTAGAATGTTCAAAATCATAAACGGATTTACACAGTTAGTTGCTTAAGCTCTATTCTAATTATAAAATCTCGTTTGGTTGCGATTGAATCGTCCCTGAAAACCTACCGTGCAAATGGAACAGCAAAAGATTAGAATGTTCAATAACATAAATGGATCAAAAAACAAAAAAAAAAAAAAAAAACAAGCTAAACCATAATAAATAATAGTAAAATAACGCTGCTATTAAATATAGATATAAAAATGTTTACCTAAATTATAATAAACTACTTCTTGCACAAATACATTACTACGCTGCCATCGATGCCACATCTAGTAAATTATCTTTGGATCCGTGTTCGCTCGTACGGCGAGCGGGTCGCCTGATGACTTGTTTACGCATAAGATTTGCACTTACCCACTTTTTTTTTTAAAAAAAAAAAATACTTTCTGTACCTACGCTTGATAATGTTTTTATGTTAAAAATGTTTTCTCAGTAAGTGAATTATTGTTAATTCTTTATGAGGAAAATAAAGTTCTTAAACCATAAATGGATCTACAAAGTTTGTGGTTTGGGCGCTATTCCACATTTTAAATTTCGTTTAGTTTTGATTGGAACGAAATGTTTTCTGGAATTCTCAATTACATAAATGGATCTACAAAAATTGTGATTGAAGTCCTAATCTACTTTTATAATCTCGTTTGGTTGCGATTCGGACGACCCTGTAAACCTACCATTTACCGTTATGTAACTAAAGGTTAAACCCTTTTACTGTACTGTGTTTTACAAAGTCAGGTACGGTACCTTATTTACGAGGTTTGTGGTTTGAGTCTTATTCGACTTTTAAAATCTCGTTTGGTTGAAAATGGAACGGAAAATGGTTTAGAATGTTCAATAACATAAACGGATCTACACAGTTTATGATATAAGCTCTATTCTACTTTTAAAATCTTGTTTGGTTGCGATTGGATCGTCCTTGCAAACCTACCGTTTACCGTTATGTAACTAAAGGTTAAACCCTTTTACTGTACTTTGTTTTACAAAGTACGGTACAGTATGATATTTACGAGGTTTGTGGTTTGAATCTTATTCTACTTTTAAAGTCTCGTTTGGTTGCAAATGGAATGGAAAATGGTTTAGAATGTTCAATAACATAAACGGAATTTATAAGTTACTCGGGCTAGAATGCTAGTAGCATTTAATTGTAGATTCTACATAATGTGCTGTTCATACTAGAATTAGCATGCTGTTCCATGTGTTAGGAGAGCTATCATGTTTTAACAAGTTGGAGCCTGTATCCACGTGCGCGACACGCTGCAAACCTTGTGTGTTTTGTCATCAATTAGGATTGGAAATGAAACAGATTTAATTACGGTCATAAAATACTATTTATTTTTTTAAATAAAATAAATCTTGTCACGTTTATGCGGTATGGCATTTCAAATAAATTTAAAAGTCTGAAGTTTTGGAAATTAATCATATGCTATAATAAAACTTGATACGTCTAAGCAGCATACAATATAAAAAGTTAGTAGAGAATATTTTAGTAAATTTTATGAAATGTCGCGTCCCGTAATCGCTCTTGAAACTAATTAAGTACTAAATAAGTTCCAACATTATTTACTACAAGTAATAAGATAATAATATGTATTTGGGGTACCAAGAAAATATATGTTTCACAATTACACTACACATTACTTGTTTCTGAATCCTGCTATAGGTAATTGTCAATAATAGGTATTTTACATAATATTAACTATCTGTAGGTACATTTAGAACTATATCTAAAATACATTATGAAAAATGTATCTAATATAATTACTTACATTTAACAATAATGTCAATGCATTACTTAAATATAGTTGTTTTACCTTATCAAACGATAGCAACAGCTTATTTATTTAAAACATAGCGAAGTTAACTTTAAACAAGGGTGTTCATTAAGAAACATGTTAAATAACGTTTTAGTTTTGTTCTCAATATTATTAAAAAAATATTCTAAAGAAGAATTCTCAGAAATGTGTGTTGTGTAATAATGTTAATGATGCACAAGGATCGACAATTCTATAGGAACATATACGATTACGAAATGCAGAATGTATTATTTCAACAACTTCACAAAAAATTTAAAATATTTGTTTTTATGATTAGTACTATACGTAGGTGGCGTAGGTGTACGCTAAAATAGATTTATATTTACATACTATTAGACTCTGCAATATTCGAAACAATTAATTTGGTGTCCCCAAAAATTCGGGAGTTCGTCTCATAACCATTTGTAAGCCGTCCACTGGGATTATTGCGATCTTGTTGTACTTTTAACTGGGCTTTCTTCTACCGTTCTGCCTAGGGGGTGGAGACAACTACATCTTTTATCTTCAACTTTATCTTTATACCCTGACTTACATGTAGAAGTCTCCCTTAGGTCGTCTCTTTAAATTAGCTGCAGCAAAATGACATGTGGTTCTGAGTAATGAGTTGGCTGCGCGAGGCACATTTTATTAAATATTTGTTAGAACCTACGAAAGCAACACAAAATGTTACTGTTCGACGCTTTATCACCAATTCATGATGACAAGTGGATGACCTCGACGTTTGTGTGATATGGTATGGAGTTTATGTAATAACGCGATGAAACCAGCAACGAGAATGAAGAATAGTCTCGACGTGGAACTCCGGGGGAATTTGGCGGCGAGCGAGACACGTATCTGAAAAGAAAACATAAAAAAATAATATAACACCTACCATTTCTGGTTACAGTGGGATCGGTTGGTGGTTGTGTGCGAATGAGACACATCACTATCAATATCACTATCACTACGTATTGTCCCTCGCCACGTCTGTCTGTCTGTTCGTGATAAACAAAAAAAATACTGAACTGATTTTCATGCGGTTTTCACTAATAGACAGAGTGATTCATGAGGAAGGTTTAGGTGTATTGTTCTCGCCTAACTTCTTGGCTACAATGACTGCGCAGTAGTCAATCTCATACAAAAACAGTACCGTTTCGTGCCTTGCGCATCGGAAAACCAACTTCAGGGCGGTCAAGAAGTTTAGAGAGCACTATACAATTTGTTAAGGTCTTGAATAAACTGGTTGAAATATGACGATAATTGTTGAAAATGAAAACGCTGCCAAATCCCTTTGAGATATAACAAAACAATGTATGGTGGAATTTTCCATCTTCTATAGATGTACAAAAAAGTCCGCGATGGCATATGTCTATATTTTAATGATAGCTTACTTGCCACGTACAATACGGTAATTGGAAAGCTATTTAGACGAATACAGTATTATTCCTTACCAAGTTAAATACGTTAGTTACCTTAAACGTTTCATGCAAATTATGATAATTCTTTACACCATACAATTTAAATGAATATCTTAGGATTTACTGCAAATAACAGCTAACGCGCGCGAAAACAAACCGCTGTCGCCCACTTGCTATAGCGATAATGCGCGCGTATCCTTATCATATCATTTTACAGTTTTGCAATTTAGAGACTGGAGGTATACGTATTTTCTTTTCTTTTTGGGTGTTGTTGGAAGGTTTTATTTACATAGTAAATTATTTTAAAGTAAAATTTCAAGGTCGCATTTTTGTTTTGTGTATGTATATTTTTTTTAAAGAAAAAAAACGTGTAGGCATACCTAATATGCTCTACTATCAGTGCGAAGCCGGGGCGGGTCGCTAGTATACTTATATTCTAACCACTAATAAACTTACTGTTCTCTAATCTGAGACAAAACATACTAACAGTAATATAAATTACCTTAACTTAGAGTCTGATGGGGTGGGCTGTGCTTTCAGGTGCTTGTCGCTTCACCACCTTTTTCTTATGCTGCTTTTTCAACAACTCGGCCACTGCAGCTGTGAGCTGTGGTATTTTGATTCCGTGTTGGATCTGAATTAGAACACACTAAGATTAATTTTGTAACTATAAACAACCTTAATAATTATGGAGTTAAGTTAAAGGGGCTAAGCATATTACGGATGGCTTACCTCGATCAACTACCGCAGATTCTCGAATTGAGCACTAAACCACTACTTTAGTTAACTATTTTTATAACAACAAGTTTCACACATATTTCGTTTACTAATCGAACTATACGAATATAGTAAGCTAAAACTCAGGACAGATTGTCTCATGTCTCTTCACAAAGCAAGAAATAGCATGCACCTACAGGCACACACTCATTCTATTTCTATGGTCCCAGATTAGGACACCAAGGACATCTGAACTTTAGGATACCGTAACCATTAAACTAAAATTCAGGACAGATTGTCTCATGTCTCTTCACAAAGCAAGAAATAGCATTCACCTACAGGCACACACACATTCTATTTCTATGGCCCCAGATTGAGCACCAAGGACATCCGAATGATAATTTAATTAATTCATACAGATAACACTACCCTACACGTTAACAAACAACTACTAGTTGCTTAGTTACTCAGCTTTTACTCTGCGTTGCGCTTGATTAAGATGCTTTCACACTCTTACAATCGGCTTCTAAACGGTACGTACGCCGTCCCGTGGTCATCTATTGTGAGTGCCATACTCGTTGTAAACCGCCTGACGCCGGTGTCGGAAATGATCGTTTTAAGCTTTCACGGTTTAGGTGTAAGTAATTCTTTACAATCTCAAAGACTGCAACATTGCATAATGTAAATTTGCAGCGTTTGAACTTTGTTACATGTGTATGAGTAATTTCCATGTATTTAACAATCACACGGTAAAAAATATCGCAGTGCATGTTGCAGTCTCTGATTAAAATTGGTCTTTTATATAATTTTCTAACCAATGCAATTAATTTAAATAGAACCCTCTATATATATGTATTTATATCTATAAGTTTTGATTACTTTGCTTATTATTTTATAATGTTCAGAATACATTTTTAGTTCTATTAATCAAGGAATTAAAAACTTAGTTAATTTATGTGGCAGTTAAACTCAAAGCTGGTGTAAAATCATCAAACTACTAAAAGTAACAAAACTTTTATAAAACATTTCATGTAAAGGAAGTCGGTTTCTAAATTCAGCAATGACATTAAGCGATTAACATTCAAAGAATTCCTAGACTAAGACTTGAAGTTATGTCAAGGCAAGAATCACTCATTTCTTTCAGTAGATGGAATACGTATTGTTTTTATTTAAAGAGCACCCCTCCCCAGTTGATAGAGATGATTATAGACAGATCCCTCAAACTCAAATTTTAATTATGGACTACAACATGCAGAGCGATCGTCTTACAATAGGTAAAGTTCGAATAAGCAAATTAATACATGATGCAATTTTACTGTCTTTGACGTATGCTGCAGTAAAACTTTAAATTATTATAAGTAATATCATCTAACGACTAAAACGAACTTTTTATAATCATTTCATGCAAGGGTTCAGTAGGTACTGATATTAAGATTTCAATTTCAAACAATTCCTAGATTGACATTAAGGTATCACATTTTATTTTTGAATTCCTAAACTAAAACCAGCATATTACAAAAAAATATTAAAGTTATGTCAAGGAAAGAATCACTCATTTATAATAACTTAAAGGAATATGTATCGTTCTTATTTAAAGAACACCCCACCCCAGTTGATGGAGATGATTATAGACAGATCCCTCAAACTCAAATTTTAATTACGGACTACAACATGTACAGCGATCGTTTTACAATAAAGTTCAAATAAGCAAATTAATACATTTTGCAATATTGCTGTCTTTGATATTTGCTGCAGTAAAAGTTTAAATTAGTATAAGTAATATCATCTAACAACTAAAACGAACGTTTTATAATCATTTAGTAGGTAGTGATATTAAGATTAATTTTCAAACAATTCCTAGATTGATAGTAAGGTATCACATTTTTTTTTAATTCTTAAACTAAAACCATCATATTATTACAAAAAATATGTAAAGTTATGTCAAGGAAAGAATCACACATCTATAATAAATTAAAGCAATTGGTATAGTTCCTATTTAAAGAACACCCCTCCCCATTTGATGGAGGTGATTATAGACAGATCCCTCAAACTCAAATTTTAATTACGGACTACAACATGTATGGCGATCGTCTTAAAATACAATAAAGTCCGAATAAGCAAATGCATGATGCAATTTTGCTGTCTTTGATATTGTAAAGGAGCATTTATACATACAAGGCGGCTACCTGTTACGTTTCCAGACGCTTATCGTCAGGTGATTCGCGAATGAGTACGGCGCGGCGCGTCCAACCGTTGAACGACACATGCTCCGTTTTGACGGTGATTATACGGCGGACTAGACGGCAGGACGGCAAGTGTGCAATAAGCATGCAAAACCAATAGAATACTTATAAAAAGAGAGAAGTGACAACTACTCAACACATTACTTGTACGTTAACATGTAAAGTAGTGTCGTCTGTTTGAATTTATTAAATTAAAATTTGGATGTCCTCGAGCCAATCTGGTCACTAAAAGTAGAATGTGTGCGTGTGTGCTATTTCTTACTTTCGTGGAGAGACATGAGACAATCTGTCCCAAATTTTAGTTTAATGTTTACGCTATCCTAACGTTCAGATGAAATCGGTGCCCAATCTAGGGTCACAGAAAACGGAGTTCGTGTTTAGCCTATGTGGTAATGCACTTTCTCTAACTTTTGTGGATATGCATGAGACAATCTGTCCTAAATTTTAGGCGAGTGGTTCAAACAGCGAGCGCCTTATTTGTTAACATGTAAGCTATTGTATGAATAATTAAATTAAAATTTGGATAACCTTGGTGCCCAATCTAGGGTCATAGAAATTGAATGTGTGTGTTCCTCTAGGTGCATACTATTTCCTGCTCTGTGAAGTGTTATGAGACAATCTGTCCCAAATTTTAGTTTAATGTTTACGGTATCCTAACGTTCAGATGCAATCGGTGCCCAATCTAGGGTCACAGAAAACGGAGTTCGTGTTAAGCCTATGTGGTAATGCACTTTCTCTAACTTTTGTGGATATGCATGAGACAATCTGTCCTGAATTTTAGGTTAGCGGGGTGCATGAAAGGATGCTCCTCGTGGCGCACCCTGGAAGCAGCTAGACACGGTATCACAGTGTCTAGGCTGACTAATCCTTCAACTTGGTAATATTGAATCTTAGAACTAAAATAGTCGAACAGGTGTCGAACCAGTTTTTTACTGCACAACCAAACGAGTTTCAAAAAGTGGAGTAGCGCCCAAACCACAAACTTTGTAGATCCATTTATATTATTTGACATTCTAACCGTTTGCTGTTCCATTTGCAAACGAACGAGATTTTAAAAGCGAAATGAGTTTCAAACCACAAACCTCATAAATAACCTACTGTACCGTTCTTTGTAAAACACAGTACAGTAAAAGGGTTTATCCTTTAGTTACATAACGGTAAATGATAGGTTTGCAGTGACGATTCAATCGCAACCAAACGAGATTTTAAAATTAGAATAGAGTTCAAACAACTAACTGTGTAAATCCGTTTATGATTTTGGACATCCTAAACCATTTTCCGTTCCATTTGCAACCAAACGAGATTATAAAAGTAGAATAGGACTTCAACCACAAACTTTGTAGCTCCATTTATGTAATTGAGCATTCTAGAAAAAAAATCGTTCCAATCAAAACCAAACGAGATTTAAAATGTGGAATAGCGCCCAAACCACAAATTTTGTAGATACATTTATGTTATTGAACATTCTAACCGCTTTCCGTTCCATTTGCAACCAAACGCGATTTTAAAAGTAGAATTGAGCTTAAACCACAAACTTTGTAGATAAATTTATGTTATTGGGCAGTCTATTCCACCGAAAGCGACGAAGGCGAACAAAGTGAGCCGTAGGAAGCGATAGGTGGAAAAGAATGCCCAATAATACACTACTTCCTCCGACTGCACAGCATGATTTTCTTCTTGTTTACGTCTGCTTTTTAAGCAGTCGGGCTTTCTATGTTTTTAATACTATTCAATCAATGATATTCAAATAAACAGATACGTTATACACTCACAAAACAATTGAAAAAAGTGTTCCGCACTGCAGCACACATACACACTTTTCATTCATCTGACATTTTACTACAAGTCGAAAGGGATGGCTTGATAAAACCAACAAGAAAAAAAGAGACAGCAAGTATTTGTCACTTGCGTCTGAATGTAAACATACATTATTCTGACAACCAATGTTGTTATCTTTTTCTAACCTCCAAATATCAAAATATTTGGAAAAAAATGAAATAAATTAGTAAATTGAGGCGTATTGCGTACTTACATATAGTATGAGATCCCGTCTGTTTTATGTACTTTGGTATCATAATTGGTACAATTTCTAAATACACACGATGGCATTTTTTTTATTTTGTGTTTGTTTCAACAAAGCCTATCGCTCTTCGCCATGCGTGACATAAACTAAAGACTAAAGGTCACAATTGTGACCTATTCGAGTCTTCACAATGCGCGCGCTCATAACATATCTGTTTATTTGAATATCATTGTATTCAATACATATTTCTGTAACATTTTAATTTAAATATTTGTTTAAGTAAAAATGGGAAAGCGGAAACATTTATATTAGGTACTCATATTCGAAAAAAATGCTGTTCTCAAAAAAAGTACGTATTTCTATTTTTGATATTATTTCCTTTTTAACCAATTTCCAAAAAGGAGGAGGTTTTATGCTCAGTAGTATGTTTGTTTTTTTTGGGTATGTTTACCGATTTCATCAATTATGGACCGATTTTAGATATTCTTTTTTTGTTTGAAAGAGTACATTCCCTTTAAATTTGGTGAAGATCTGATGAAGAATTTTGGAGATTTGGAACAGAACTCCTCGTAAAGGCGAATGGCAGGCTTGTATGCAGAAGGCAGGCATATTGTGGAATTCATAATAAATATATAAAATATAAAAGTAATTTATTAGTTTAATTCGTAGACTCTGTCTACGTCCCTACAGTACGCAGAGGTGTACAGTAAACCCTAGTACATTATTATTTCACCGGTTATGTTCAAGTTTTATGCTATATTTTTTTGTAAAAATGTTTTGTCTAACATAACGGCGCATGTAATCGTTTTTTTCAATTTTTTCTCAAATATTTGATATGGGTATCGTGTAATGGGTTTTTGGGGGTGGCGATTGCAAATCTGACATGCATTTTAAAATCCAAGACGGCTGAAGCAATTTTTTCTCAACCATTAGATATGGGTATCGTGTAATGGGTTTTTGGGGAAGCCGATTGCAAAACTGACATTATTTTTAAAATCCAAGATGGCGGATGCAACTTTTTCTCAAACATTCAATATGGGTATCGTGTAATGGGTTTTTGGGGATGCTGATTGCAAATCTGACATTTTTTTAAATCCAAGACGGCGGATGCAACTTTTTCTCAAACATTCGATATGGGTATCGTGTAGTAAGTATTAGGCGTTGCCCGATTGCTAATCTGACATTAATTTTCGAATACACGATGGTGGATCAAATTTTATCTTAAAATTGAGATTTTTTTTTATTTTCGTTCTATCACAAGAAACAGTAGTAGGTAACTATACCGCTGTTTTTTTAAGAGATAACAAAGTTTAATCACGCCAGTTGCTTGCAACTTGCCCACCACGAGCCCTTAAATCTAGTTTATGTATGTACTACTGGGACCCACGTGAAATTAGTACTTCTCCCAATATGATTATAAATTGAAGTCTATTTATTATTCTGAATTCTTATGGATGGAAACTTCTTATAAATACTATAGTTTATATTACTGTAAGTATACAGTACCGTTTTATTCCTGTTTTTGGGACTGTATGTTTCCAGTTCTAAGACATGCTTTTTGACTACTTACAATATTCTTATTTTATTTCAGGATTCTTCAAAACATACGGATTTTATTCAAAAATTTTGATAGAAGAAGAAACTGTAGATAAAGACGTGATAATAATACATGGCAATAGAATAGTGGATTTCGCATGAATCAGATGAGCTGACCAGAAACACCCATTTAGGTACAGAAAAACTGTACAAAAAAATATACTGCGTTTAAGGGGTTCGGTTACTGGCGCTGTAAAACATATACATATATGCGCAAAATGACAAAACTATTCTCAAAAGGTTCTGGAACTGAAGCAGGATTTGTTGAACGGGCCACGTGTTTGGAAATCATAGCTCATGCAAATCTTATTATTGCAAAAAAACTGACCGAAGGGGAATCATCGACAGAAGAAATCCTGGTTTCAACGAGGGCAGCTTTATATTTCGAGCCATATTAAAATTCACTTCCAGACTGGTGAATAAAGCTACAAGCTTGATGTTAATAGCAACATTGCTTAAATTTTTAATAGTATCGCGAAGTTTATTGGCGGAAAAATAATAAATTATTAAGGCAGGCAGTGATATGCTAGACGATGTGCCCCATCAGTGGTCTCATATTACTCAAGAGTCCTAACAAACTTATAAAACGTCTCGAAACCAAGAGAAATATCAAAAGATTGGCGTCAACAAAACGCAGAGTAAATAAAATATTTAAAAATTCAACTAAAAAGCGAAAGTTACAAAAAATATGGCGAGTCTTGCGAAAAACCTGACTAAAGCGAGGTCGATTTTGATTTTTCTAAGACTGAACACATGAAAATTAGGCGAAAAAGATCGCCATGCACTAGAAAGGCGAACTATTCTGAAGTCTGATTCAATAGAATGGCGTCAGGAACGAAAACTGCGGCTCACGGAATCTGTTTTTGGGCAAGTGTGCAAACGAGGGCTTATGAAATGTGGACCATTTGGTCAAAAGTATCATGACTGAAGACGATTTTGATCTTGTGAAGTCCATTAAACACGGTCAAAACTATGAACACATTGCGCGTGATCAACTGGTACTACATCTTGGAACTTCCATATGGACGTATGGATTATTTATAGACCGAGATTTACCATTTTTAGGAGCAAGTCCGGATGGAATTGGGGGAGAGGACAAAATTAACGAAATTAAATGTCCTTACTCAGCCAGAGACATGAGTGTTGACGATGGCATAAGATAAAAGAAAATTAATATCTGGAAAAGAGACAAGGAAGGTAATAACAATCTAAAAAAGATCATGATTGGTAATTCCAAGCACAAGGACAACATCATGTTACAAAAAAAGACATTCACATTTGCAGTTTGGACTGAAGTGGACATGAAGGTGAACTTATCCTTATCATGAACTTATCGAGGAAGATAAAGAATTTTGGTCTAAAATGGAAGAAAATTGAAAACTTTTTATTTTGATTGCTTACTGCTGGCAATCCTTGTTCTCGGTTAGATAGGTAAATGAAAATCAGGGAACCTAATATATTCTTGACGCGATCAATGAAAAGGAGAAACAAAAAGATTCGAAACGAGCACTAGAAACTAAAGGAAAAAAAAAACGCAAAAGAAAACGCGTGCAATAAATCGCATGAATACGTTCTTCCGTTATGCACCAGTGGTTGAAAATAACAATCATGTTTTTAAATGTGATTGATTATTACCCTTCTTGTCTCTTTTCCCACACAAATTTTGGTCAGCTGGTGACAACTTATTGAAAATCCAAATGATTTTTTGGGATATGCCTTTAACATCCCTGGATAAAGTGGTCCATTAACAGAAGCAAAAGCAATTTTTAAAATATGACCTTTCTGTTACACCCTGCTGTATAATAAAATATACCACGTTTCCCCAGGCCCAGTTTTTGTAAAATGTTAAAATAGGTAATTATAGATTTTTTATTACGGACTGGTTTTATTATAAAATATATCTACCCATCTACCCTACGTATCTAGCCTACCTACTTACCCAGTAAAATGCCCGGGCGAATCCACAATGCCAAAATTTCATCGCAATCAGATGAAGTAAGGGAACGGATAATGTATTACTATAGTACAAACAAACATTATTTTTTATATAATATAGACCATGAGATTTAATTATTTGCTTGATGTACATATAAAACCATCAAAATAATCAATATTCGTCTTTTCAATTCACTCAATATAACGACCCAAATTTTAAAATCCTAAGTTACCAACTTTTGTCGTGCAACTGCAAGCGGGGCTCGAGCGAACATGTCAGGCGTCCCTTCCCGGCGTTTCCATTCACGTCTGCCCTGTAAATAGATTTCGTTGGTCGCCTTTCATTCATCCTCTCAACATGGCCAAACCATCTTAAAATACTCTTTTCAATTTTAGTCACTACATTTTCTTTTAAACCACAAGGTTGTCTTATTATGTATCATGTCGGCTATCATATAGACGGTAAATGTGTCAATAACATAAGTTACGCGGACGACATGGTGTTGCTTAGTCCATCGATGAGCGGACTGAGGCAGCTGCTTAGGATCTGCGAGACGTATGCGGAGGTCCACGGCCTTAAATACAACTCAAAAAAGAGTGAGGTGTTAGTGTTTACGGCACCTAAACAAAAGCCCCGTCGTGTACCTCCAGTATATCTCAACGGCGCAGTACTTAATGTGGTGAATAAATTTAAATACCTGGGTCATATTGTCACCAATGACCTACGAGATGATGGCGACATAGAGCGCGAGCGCAGGGCGTTGGCGGTGAGGAGCAAAATGCTCGCCCGTAGGTTTGCTCGCTGCACGGCAGACGTCAAAGTGAGTTTATTTAAGGCATTCTGTCAGTCCTTTTACACGAGCGGCCTGTGGGTGTCATATACGCGCCGAGCCTACAACGTCCTGCGCGTACAATACAACAACGCTTTCAGGATGCTATTGCGGTTGCCGCGACGTTGCAGTGCATCGGGAATGTTTGCTGCAGCTCGTACGGACGGCTTTCATGCTATCATGTGTAAGAAAGCGGCTTCCTTACTGCAACGCTTGCGTGGCACTCGGAACGGCATCCTGAAAATGATTGTTGGCAGAGTAGACTGTCCCATCCAAAGACACTGGGTGGAAATAGGTATAGGTTTATTTTAAATGGAATTAAGTACTAATAACACTAACATAGCATTTAAGCACAATCTGTTACTAACCACTAACAACTTATGGACTGATATAGGTCTGAAATAAAGATATTTTACTTTATTTATTTATTACCTCATTCCTCAACCTATCATTTAAAAGTAACACCACACAAACTTCGCAAGGAGCGCATTTCTACTGCATTAATCCTACTTTCATGTCTTTCTTGCCATACCCACCCTTCACTTCCATACATAAGTGTAGGCACCAGCACGCTGTTGTGAACGGCGAGTCGAGCTTCCGGAGACATCGACTTGCTGGTCACAACCGCGTGAATAAAATAAAATAAAAAAACCGCATAAATAAAACTAAGATGACAATATCACATTTTGTGAGGTTTATCCCCAGTGTGTACACGATTATGAGTTGTTAAATGATTCTTTTGAATAAAACTACGATGACATATATCACATTTGTAAGGTTTATCCCCAGTGTGTGCTAGAATATGCCTTGTTAAAGCAATCTTTTTAGTAAAACTACGCTGACACATTTCACATTTGTGTGGTTTATCCCCAGTGTGAACACGAATATGGTTCGTTAAATTAAACTTTCGAGTAAAACTACGCTGACATATTTCACATTTGTAAGGTTTATCGCCCGTGTGTACACGAGTATGCATTGATAAATTAGCCTTGTCTGAAAAACTACGCTGACATATTTCACATTTGTAAGGTTTATCCCCCGTATGTACACGAATATGCCGTGTTAAATGATGCTTTTTAATAAAACTACGATCACAAAAATCACATTTGTTTGGTTTATCCCCAGTATGTACACTAAAATGCCTTTCTAAATTACTCTTTTTATGAAAACTACGTTCACAAATATCACATTTGTACGTTTTTTCTTTAATAGATAATCTCCGAAGTATATTTGCATTAATACTGTCCATATGTTGGTTACTATTATCACGACAATTTGTTGTCACAACAGTATTATTAACCGTTAGTTTAGTATTATTCGAGTATGGTTGTTTAGTTTTCTTTTGCTGGGCTGTAACTGTATCTTCAACTTTTGTTTTTTTCGCAACGGATGCCCCTGTAATTATAAATGTGGTAAGAACAGAAGTCAAATTAAATTTATTACATCCATATATGTACATACAGGTGGTAAATATAAGTTACAGAAACAATTATGAACGCTATCGGGCACAGCAACATTCTAGATACAGTCAGTGTCTAGGAGTGAGGAATATGGCTTAATATTTACCTTACTCATTAATATATCAGTATTCTATTTGCCAGCTATCTGCTTTTATGTGGTTAAATGTACTAATATATGTAACCACAACAACACACACACACTTGTGTGTGGTTGTTTGGTAAAAGACGACACGAATGTGTGACACAATTTGAAATGAATTTATCAGTTAGTGTCTGTAACACTTTATATGTATATACGTAGTATAGTAGTGTTAGTCTGGGTGAATTGAATATGTATGTAAATATTGTAAAACCCTTTTTTTTAAACAGTAAATGTGGAGATTTTTTCCCGTTCTTCTCCATAACAAGCTGTTTTTCCGAATGGACGGGTAATCAATTAATATTACTTTTAAATTATTTTGTTTGGCTTATTATGTTAATTCACTGGATATCCTTCGGAGGAACTAGTGCTTAAATAACAAATAAAAAACCTATGCAGATCGATCTTATAGGTGAAGCAACACTTGCCGAGGTAAGTCCATAGATCATCCATTACAGCGCTGCTCTCCGATGACTATAAAATTAACATGAATAGAAAAAAAAGGACGCACCTCTGTATCATAGAGAAGGAGAATGATTTGCGTCAGATTGCATTTTTTTTTTTTAAATTTTCCTATCGATAGGCTCGCGTTTGACCACTATCTCGCCGGACTAGGCCGATTTAAATTGTGCAGTTCCATCAAACACTCTCCAAAATATAATTGATCAAAAACCGACAGGCTGGCAACTCGGCGTAGAATGAAGGAAGAGTAATCTTTACTTCGCAACCGGGACTCGTGTCGACAATGACTGCCTATCGCTACATCCAGAAGATGGAACGACATCTTATTATGTCACCCATGGGCTAAGTAGGCATAGGATCCATGCTCCTGCCGGATAGGGCTGGACCGCATGTTGCCGCAACGTGCGGTCGGGTCCTATCCCCTATACCCCTTAGTGATGCAAGTCCAGTTTGCTACCCTATTGATAAACTAACTAATACTTACTTTTCGTGTCGTTAGCTTTTCGTTTCGTCTTAGATATTTGTTGTTCTTCTTCCAATTCAGTTTTCAACTTCATCAAAAGAACATCATCTTTCGAATCAGATTTAGAATGTTGTGCTGGTATTTCTTCTGATTCCGAATGGTGTGTTGGTGTATATACAATTTCTAGGACTTGAAATTCATGTTCTGACTCTGTGGAGAAATAAACAGAATGTTATGTTGCATATTATTTGATCAAAAAATAAATAATGAATAATATTTCGATTTTGATCCCTGCATTCGATCGAGTGAGCTAGATTGACTATAGGTACATCGAAGTGCTGAAATGTTTGTACGAAAACGCCATTTTGTAAGACCGATTTCAGGACCAAACCTCGAAAGTCTTAAGTCATTTATTTCTTTCCAATATACATTGGTTCGAAATCAGTGATAAATAAAATAAGAAAAAAACATTAAACTAACAATTATTTAAAATGAAATAAAAAACAAACATTAAATTACTACATCTATACCAATATTATAAAGAGGAAAGATTTTTTTGTTTGTTTGTACCGAATAGGCTCCAAAACTACTGGACCGATTTCAAAAATTCTTTCGCCGTTGGGAAGCTACTCTATCCCCGGGTGACATAGGCTACTTTTTATCCCTGTATTCCCACGTGAACGGGAACTACGCGGGTGAAACCGCGAGGCGTCCTCTAGTAATTAATAAAACTTTGTATATAACTCGATAATAAAAATGGAATACAAAGACGAAAATATACACAGTCACAAATACACTAACGAATTCCAATCCAAATAATAGAATCCTCATGCCATTTTAAATTGAATCTAATCAATAAAAATTAAATGTATTAATAAGAATCATAATAATTATTAAAAGATCAATAATGTCACATAATATAAATAATCCCATATTACAGCCCGTTCAACCGATTTTGACATCTATTGCGTTGGTGATATGACAAATGGCAGCTGTATTAAAACAATTTGTTTTGGAAACAGGTTTGTGCGTTTTATGCCATCCTTATATTTACGGGATAGAACAAATTTATAGGACTTGATTTAAGGGAAGATTGACTTCATTGATGGACATATGTTGGTCTCTCTAGGTCAGGAAATGCAGGGAATCAATTTATTTTAAAGCCTCGGTAAATCGGAATAATAAATGTGGTAGGTATACTACGAAGTTTTAAAATAAATTAATTTAGAAAATTATCCGTTGGGGGGCTTGGGGTCGGTGTAGTTCTTAGTGGGGCGGGTTTCTTGGCCAGGGAATTCGCACCTATAAAATGCTAAACTGCCAATTGCGCACGCCTAGGTATGTGAAGCAAGGCTATCATGCGCTAACCGACAAGTGCTTCATACACGTCCACGTCATTGCTAGTCTGCCGCCGCGGTCTTGTGATGGACCCACATACTTCAATCTTTGTGGGTCGTCCCTCCTGGGCAATGCTACAGTCTGTAACGAGCTTCACACACTCCATCTGCCTCGGGTAGTAGCCAAATAAGAAGCGTGAGGGCGAGCCTTCGGCGCCCGATTGTCGTCAGCGGTGTGTCTGCGCACCAGACGCACCGCAGTCGCTCCATGTAAAATACTGGTACTCAGCTGAATCCGGTTAGACTGGAAGCCGACCCCAACATAGTTAAAGGCTAGGCAGATGATGATGGTGTGTCTGCGCACCAATGACGGCATATAGCCGAACAAACTGGCTAGGGGAAGAAAACCCTGACATAAAAAATAACACATCACCTGAAGACCTCACCACACCAGCGATGGAACAGTAATTGGTCTAGGAGATGCTAAATTAAATTGCAACCGCTGCCTTGTAGAGAGATGTTGGGTCATCAAAAGCTAGGGCGTCAACCCGAAATTGTCAAGTGTAGGGCCATGGGAAAGCGCTTCACTATCTGCCCGTCCATCGTATTGAAATGAGTGAAAATAATGAGAAAGTTCTGCCATGCAATCCGGCTAGACCCCGGCGCTCACAGGTATCCGGGCCTGTGTGTGAGAAATTGACTACCGAAGATTGTAACCAGGGCCCTTTACCATTAAAAACTAATGTTCTTAAAGAGATAAGCAGGAATAAGAAGCTGGTCCAGCAAGCTTTCCATCTATAGGTATATTTGAGATTAAACCACGAAGTATATCACTTATCGCGATAAGGGATGATAACGTTGAAACGCAATTGAAAACACACAGCACATTGAGATGAAGAATATTACGGACAAAAAAGAAGTCAATCCTCCTACTTGGCAAAGAGCACCAGTCCTAAGACATGCCAAAAGGAAGAAAGTATCATCACCATCTCCTGAGAGAATAATTGGCACCAATACATTCAGTGGACGCCCAGTTGATCAGGATGAAGACATAACAATAGCAAAAACTGATAATGTTATAAAAGTTGTAAAGCCACCACCTATAATCCTGTATGGCATTGAAGATCTAACCAAGCTAACTGAGATGCTAGAGAGTGTAGTAGACAAATCAGACTTCACTTACTAAATTATTAACTAAACTCAACTGAGGATAAACTGTGCCAATGTAGAGGTCTATAAAACAACAATAGATACTGTTAGAAAAAAAATACTTATTGGACACACATTTAACAGGAAGGATAAGAGCCCCTATTGAATAGTGGTAAGGAACCTACACCACACCACACCAGTCAGTGTGATAAAATAAGTAGTAGAAGAGACAGACCATACTGTGATTGGGGAGATAATAAATGTAAAGTATGGCCCAGAGAAGTAACCAACAACTACGTTATTTGCTAATCTCCAACCCAGCCCCAACAACAAGACCATAAAAAGTATTAAATACATACACCATCAGTCAGTAACTATAGAAGACCGACGGATACGAACCACAGTAGTCCAATGTCAAAGATGCCAACAGTATGGACACTCTAAAAACTACTGCAAAAGGCCCATGATGATGATGCGTGAAGTGCACTAAATCATACAAAACCTCAGAATGTCCAAAGAAGGATCGCAACACCCCAGCTAAATGTGCCCTATATCAAGGCACGCATCCAGAAATCTTCATAGGTTGCGAAGTATACAGAGAAATACTAGCAAGGAAGACAAAAATACATATTACGGGCCGAGATAACACGAACCCAGGTGTCGATGACAAGGTCCAGTCACAAAAGAAAAATTATCTATCCCTTACAAATAAATTGACCAGACCCACGCCTGCGACCTACACAACCGAACCACGGCGAAAATCTGAAAACACGCAGAGGAAATATGCTGAAGCAACAAAAGTCGACATCAAAAGATGAGAACTTTTCCAAGCAACGAAAAACTTTGAAAAGCACCAAGCATAGAAAATATACTTCCAAAACAAGCAGTTTTTTTATTCAATCCTACAACAAATGAGTATGTTAATCAATCTCATAATAACCCTAGTCAATAAGATTTCACAATGACTTCCCTCAAGAAAGCAACGTGGAACCCAGCAGGGCTATCTCCAAATAAAGTAGAGGCAGAAGTCCTGTTACACACTCACAATATAGATATACTACTAGTCCCAGAATCTCATACAACTGTAAACAGCAGCGTTAAAATACAGAACTATAAATCTACTGCACTGATCACCCAGATGTCACTGCACACGCCAGAGCGGCTATAATAGTAAGGTCTAATATCAAACACTACGAGTATGAACAACCACAATACAAAACTGAGCATATACAAGCAACAACAGTCGCTATAGCAGACCGAAATGGAACATTTAATGTATCTGCTATTTACTGCCCTCCCAAACAAAAGCTAAAGGAGGATCAATATAACGAGTATTTGAACACCCTAGGCGTCCGCTTTATAGCCGGAGGAGACTGGAATGCCAAAAATGTCCACTGGGCCTCCAGACTTACCAACACAAGAGGCAGACAGCTCAAAAAAAGACTATAGATATACCATCTCAGGACAATCTCTACAACAGACCCAACTAAATGGCCCACATACCTAAACAAACTCCTGGATATCATAGAACTTTTTTATTGTGTGATTGTGAAAGTGATTATCCGGTCTTTTTCACCATGTAGAGACAAGCCGGGACGCAAACTCTAATCATGTTCCGGTAATTTCAACTATTAGCACAGACTTAAATACTGAAAGAACCCTCAAATTATACAACAAGCGCACAGATTGGTGTTCATTACGCGAATGTGTCGAAGATGGAGTAACTTAAAATTACTATTGAAAACTGAGTTGGACATAGATGTTGCTGAAAGCTCACCTCTGTATAGTTCTCGCCAAACTTAGTGGCCGCCCTGAAGTTGGCTTCAATGGCTGCGCAGTAGAAAATCTCATACAAAAACAGCACCGTTTCGTGCCTCGCGCATCCGGTAAACCAACTTCAGGGCGGCCAATAAGTTTGGCGAGGGCTATAATCCTAGTAAAGCTGTTGAAAGTCAACTCCAGAAATCAGGGAACGATCAATATCAATTTAAAGTATACTTAGAAACCATACGGGTAAAAATTATGGAAAAAGGAGACTACGGCGTGTATGGCATACAAGTAGGCATCCAAATGACAAAACGCCGCTAAACAAAACTATTAAAGAACTAAAAACCTTTACAACCATACACGCCGTAGTCTCCTTTTTCCATAATTTTTACCCGTATGGTTTCTAAGTATACTTTAAATTGATATGATCGTTCCCTGATTTCTGGAGTTGACTGCAGCTGGTGTCCCTTTAGATACGTACTTGGAAGGTCTCACACAGCTACAAAAGCAACTGACTATTCTATGGACTATTCATTATGGAGAGCTAGTAAAAACTTGAATTGCAATACTAACCACCGCTTCGGAACCCAAATGCTAGCTGGATTAGAACTGAACAAGGAAAAGCTGACGCATTTGCAAACCATCTCATCAATGTATTCAAGCCCAATATTCCCAGACCAAACGCGAATGTAAGTGATATTGACATTGTCCTCAACCAAGATCTTCATCTGGATCTATCCTTGAAGCCAATAACACTCAAAGAGATAAGTAGTCAAATAAACCTAATGGACAACAACAAGGCCCCTGGTTATTATCTTATTGACAAAAAAAAGCCTTCAAGAATTACCTCGCAAAGGAATTGTGTACCTAACCTTATTTTATAACGCCATTCAACGAGTAGGCTACTTCCCAGTTTTTTTTTTTGGGGCACTCCCTCCGCACTATTCCCAAACCACTGCAACTCCTGAAAGTCAGAATCAAAGTGGCGACCACCAGAAAAGCGCCGAGGCAATGAAGCTCGACGAAGTCCCAGAGAATGAATTTAACTGTCTTGGATCCCGCAACGAAATTAATCAAAAAAGAATAATGGAGGAGTAAGAAAAAACACAGGAGACAGAACAAACAAGACCAAAAAAGGCACAAAGGGACGTTTACAACTGGGATTAGCCCAGTTGCCTAGCACCACGGTGAGCTGTTATATTTGATTCCATAATAGGTATGGCAAAACCCTTGAACGCACGGAAAATTGTTTTAGTTTCCACAAGGTCCGTATAGTAAACAGCTCCTGATTCAGCCTGTACATTGTTCAACATAGTATTGCGTTCATTCTGCCAAAGAATACACTCCGGCTGATTTTAGTTCTAGATTTTCGTAACTGCATTTAACTTTATGAATAATATTTTTACAAAAAAATCTATAATCTTTACTTCGCAACCGGCAGCTTTGCGAGTTGAAAGACGCGATGTGGCTTTCCGTCTATGTGATTGGTCTATTTTTCATAATCTTTGCCCTTTGGTCTTTTCGAATTCATTACGCAATAAGGCTGCGGGACTCGACATTGCCTGCCGATCGCTACGTCCGAACCTTCGTCCGACGACTCGAAGATGGAAGGACCTAAATTATGCCACACATGAGCTAAATAGATATAGGGCCCATCGCATTGCGGCAACATGCGGGCGAGGCCCACCCCTTGGTGATGCAAGCACTTACCTTTACGAAGTACGACCAAATTCATTTCAGGTGGATTGTTGGTCAGTTTGCTAACCTATTGATAAAGTAACTAATACTTACTTTTCATATCGTTAGCTTTTCGTTTCGTATTAGATACTTCTTGTTCTTCTTCCACTTCAGTTTTCAACGTCATCAAAAGAACATCATCTTTTGCATCAAATTCAGAATGTTGTGGTGGTATATCTTCTGATTCCGAATGGTGTGTTGGTATATGTTCTGTTTTGAAATGGTGTGTGGGAATATGTACATATTTAATGTCTTGAAGTTCATTTTCTAACTCTGTAAAGACACAAAAACAGACTTTCAGCATCAGAGGATTTTAGTTTCATCAAAATTTAGCTTTGCTATATTTCATACTAATTGAATAAGGTTAGTATTTAAACGAGCGAAAATAAATTCAAAAGGTGTAAACATACTGAATGTGGCTTACTGAAATACTAAGTGGGCGACAAACAGTGAGCGAATACAAATCTTTAAAACAGCGACTTGAAAATAAAAATTTGTTAGTTTGCATTTTCTGCAGGGTCTAAAGTAAACTAACATGACGGAGATTGCGGAATTAAGGTTTGCTCGCTTTGCTCGCTCGCTTCAGCTTCCGTCATCTCCTTCGAACCCAACCTATCCGTGTCGGGGTTCTCTAAACGTTTGCGCACTATCTTCTCGTCTAACATACCAGTTACCAGAATCTACCTATGTTACTGAAACGAAGTCGCTCACAATGAGCCTCTTCAAAAGTCTTAAAGACTCCCAATTGAGAGGGCTGTGCTCGGTGTTTCCTTGCGCGATTGTATCAGAAATGAAGATATCCGCAGAAGGACCAACGTTACCGACATAGCCCAAAGAATTGCTAAACGTAAGTGGCAGTGAAAAACTCTGGAGTGGCGACCTTGTACCGAAAGGAGCTGCGTTGGAAGGTGGACCGATGACCTAGTTAAAGTTGCGGGAACCAAGGTAAAGGTTACACTAGTCGAAAAAAAATCCATACAAACATAGTCTGGCGATAACTGCACTGTTTGACGGTGTACGCTCAAAATAAAAAATTATATAAATTTTTCTCATCATTATCTAGCCCTGTATGGAAACAGAAAAGTAAAAAAATACAATATATTTTGAAAGTTATGATCGTCGAAAGTTCCATATTTCAACACTAATTTTAAAGCATCTTTGGGAGAAAATAAATACCATAAGAAGAAGGAAAATTGCAAAACGGTCTCCATACAGGGATAGATTAGTAATTCAACAATGCAAATAATTTGATTTTAAAAATATACATTTAGTAGTTTTTTCATGATATCTAGACTCCCAAAGGTCTAAATCAAAATCATCAACCATTTCGCTACAAATTTGCAAAAGTGCTAATTCGAACGAGAACTAGCTTCTTACTGCTCATCACAGCATCAATCTCTTTCGCATGTATTGTTTGATGAAAAAGCATGCATTTTAACCCCGCGTACAAAATAGTTCGTGCCGTTGACTGACAGACAGTGCCGTTGAGACGCACAGGACTGAGACCTTAAAGTTGCAGGAACCAAGATTAAGGGTGCGAGACACAGGACTGAGACCTATATATTTTCGGTTGAAATTATAAATCTCTCAACATCATAATTTCTTTAAAAATAAAATAAGAACTTACCAGATTGATTTTCATCATCTTGGCCTTCCCAAACATCTTTGATAACATCACTCTCTGTTTGACATTCATCAGATATGCAGACGTGCACTGTTGGACTTTTATTATACCCACTGAACTCTAACTGGTCTTGGTTAAGTTGAGGTTTTGTCTGTAAAAAATGGTTAAGTGTTAGAAAAAAGAAAAGAAATATTGTTTAGGTACTCGCTTTTGCCCGCGACTTCATCTGCATGGCATTATGTTTTCGAATAGCCTATTTTTTTATTTATACTTCATGTACAATGGTGATACATAGGCGGACTGAATGCAGCAAGCATTCTCTACCAGTCAACCTTTAGGTTAATAAAATTTCAAAATTTAAAAAACCCCCGACAGATATTTATTTCATGCTACATAATTTATCTAGTACATAGTAGATACGCTTCAATCGGCAATCTATTGAACACGTAATTTTACACGATATCTTGCAAAAACACCCCGATTCAAACAGTAAAACGCGGATATCTTTTGAACGGCTGAACCGATTTTATTTAAACATAGCTAAGAACACTCTCGACAAAATCACCTTTCAAACAAGAAAAACTAAATCAAAATCGGTTCTTCCGTTTAGGCGCTATGATGCCACAGACAGACACACAGATACACAGCAACACACCTCAAACTTATAACACCCCTCTTTTTGGGGGTTAAAAAGGACATAACAGTGGTAGGTGTACAAAATAAAAATATGAACAATCAGATATTAATAAACTACCTAATAAAATACACAAATAATTTCTAAAACAATAGATTAATAAATATTATAATAAACCAAATTCTAAATGAGACTGAGTTTGAAATATAATAACTATGACGAAGACCGCGCTATGTATGAGAGGACAAATAATAGTTCCAGATTCTAAGCACTTTTTGAGCGCCAAGCGGTACCGAACGCGATGTGTCCCCCAGCGCCAAGCTATAAATGTATAACGAATATATAGTAAAAAGTAGTGATGAGGGTAATTGTAGTATCGATAAATGTTACGTACATGTTTTTTTTATAAACGTACCAGAAAACTAGAATTAATGACGTATTTCGATATCTCAATAAATAAAATAATGACAAATTCCGATATCTGTTTTATTAACAATAGTTGTGATAAGAAAAAGCAGAATACACTATAGAAAATGACCAAACAGATACATAACTCAATTCAGCCATAAGAAGTTGGCTACAACCCTATTTTCTTTTGGCGTCATCTAGTTGTCTTCTTATCAGGACCGTGGCGCCCGTAGCACGTAAAATTTCATTAGTCGTAAGGGATGGGTATATTCAATTTTCTATTTTTTTTTTGTGTTTATGCTAAACACACATTAATATTATTATTATATATTTTGCTTGGCCACGTTACGCGCTTCGAACTGGATACGGCGTATCGCATTCAAAGTAAGAACGCAATTTTTGGTATGTTCTGTATTCTGAGATATCATACTAATTTCGAATGTAGGTACCTACTTACGCCAATCTAATTAGGTCATTGAACGAAAATATTATATTTATTTTTTCATACCGTTAAGTAATTTACACTAACTCAAAATCTTCGTCTGATGTACTCTCGTATTTATCGGATTCAGCTTCCTAGTCCGCACCTTGTAGGATTTTTAAGTTCTTCAGGACGTAATTCATTAACTTCACTCATTTTTTTTATATCGATATCAATCCATAACAGCGCTGCACTATCTCACACTGACCTTGATTCTGATATTATTTTTCTGTTTTAATATAAACAAAGACCCCTATTGAAATAAAACATTAAGTTTAGGGTTTTAGGCAATAGTAACAATACGCAAAAAGCATTTGTTCATGTATTTTAATGTAATAACCGATAAGATTATATATTGTCTTCTATTAAAGACGTGTCGTGGAGGGCACGGAAACGGTTGTCTTCTATAGAAGACCGTGGCGCTCAAAAGGTTAAAAACCCCCAAAATAGTATTCCCAGATACTAAATATTTCTCGAATAAAGTTCCAACACGTTTATAAAAATTCTTAGAAAATACTAATAACAATAAGAACTCGGATTAAATAGTGAGAGAACATTTTGTTCTACTATGATTCTATATTATACCAAAACTGCGAGTGACAGAGAGATAAATAAAATATTCTGGGGTAACCCACTTTCATATTATACTCCTACTAACATTATTCATACTCATTTTTCGAAACAATTGGGATTCCCCCAGACTTCCTTGGGTATTTAATTGTTGCTAATGAGTCTCATTATCATGTCTTAGCAGGTTTACATCGAGTTACCAGTAAACCTGTACAGACAGTACACAGGGTTCCTTAGGGTTAGTCCCAGTTAGTTAACTGGATAATTTAAATCGAGTTTCTTAGGGTTAAATAGATCTTTTTTCCATATCAGCCAAAATTTATGGTGATAGCCTAGAATAATTTGTTAAATTTCAGCCAGAAATTGATATTCTGTAAAAAACTAATTCTAACTATGATGTGTATACAGTTGTTTGTTGAAGTCTACTTGAACCAGTCAATCCTTACCTCAAAGTCCTCATTCAAAATCTGAGCAAACATCTTCTCAGCTTCCAGACATTGTCTCTGCCATCGGCAGCAATGCTTCAATTTAGTAAGGCAGAAGGAACAAGCGAGCATCGGTCTTCTGTCTTCAGTCACTAACTGCAACAAAACAACTCTTAAAATGTTACTTGATTTATGAATACTAATCCAATCAAAATTTTATTGTTCACAGACGAGTATAGGTTCTGGAGCCGTGGTGATGCTATACAGTGTGCGATAACCTGGTGTGAGTCAAAGGAATTCTCTGGATGAGACAAGTATAAGACTGATCAATGTGCTTAACCTTTGAGGAAAAGACAATGCTTCAAGGGTCATTATGGGCATACTTCCATTGTGCGAACAGCTAAAGAGTAGAATTCCCTGCCGAAGTCTGCGTTTCCTGATAGCTACAGCCTGGGGGTATTTAAGTCAAAAGTGAATAGGTTACATACATCATTGCTTACTATCAGCCCCTGCAGCCAAGTTGACAATCCACAATCGATAACGCTAGTAGAAAACGAAGCAATGTATGGGGGCTGGGCTGTGTTAGCAAACTTACGCTTTGAGCTTTCAGCGACAAGCCTTGTAGGGCTTGGCTTTGTCGATGCAGTCCTACCTTGTCTGGCTCCTTCAGAGACGGCAAGGTGGCGTGGTCTTGAGGGAAAGCGCTACGGTCGTGTAGATCCTCAAGGCAAGTGTGGTGATTTGCCTTCTCGTGGTTGCCGCCCTGTTTTTGGTCTAATTCCCTATGAAATAGACGTAACAGAAATCACCGGGCGACGCAACACAGGGGTGGCGAGGTCATGCCCCTGGGTGTCCACCATTGAAGACGAAAGATGACGGATTGCAATGACCTCCCGCGTGTTTGTGCCGTGCGCGGGGACCCGAACAGAGGGATGAAGGGAACCTGGTGGTTGAGTGGAGCAGGTTGCACACAACACGCCAGTTTAGCCCGGATTTCTTCCTATACGGGAGGTTGTGGGAATAGCTTACCCATGATCAATCGGCTGATCTCTCCTTCTGAGAGTATAGCGAGGTACGTGGAGTCCACGGAGGTTAGGTTACCCAAGATGGCGACCCCTTCGTCAACCTGTAGATTAGTGCAGGCAAACCTCCACCACAGCCAGACAGCGACGGCCCAATTGCGCAAGTGGTTGGAGGTTCAACACACGGCCATTGCCCTGATTCAGGAGCCGTGGATTAGGGGCGGCCAAATCAAAGGACTATCAAACCTAGGTGGTAAGCTCCTTGTTACCTCTAACCATAATCACCCTAGAGCGTGTATTTTTGTTACAGGTAACCTCAAAGCACAGCTTCTAAATGATTTCTGTTGCAGAGATATCTCTGCTGCTAGGCTGGCAATGCAGCATGGCAACACAATGATGTCGATCATCTTCGCCTCCGCCTATATACCTGAGGCGGAGATTCCACCTCCGCACGAGCTTTTCCGCCTCGTAACCCAATGCGAGACCAGTGACGAGGAGATCATCATTGAGACTGACGCAAACGCACATCACCCTCTGTGGGGAATGGATACGCAAAATTGCACGCATTGGTGGACTATTTGTTTACGACTAACCTATCCCTGCTAAACACAGGCGCGGCACCGACGTTTGTTACTAGAAGCAGTCGCACAATTATCGACTCTGGCGACAGAAGGCGCAGCGGAAATCACCAATGCGTAGCAGGTCTCAAACAAGGCCTCCTGCTCGGATCACAGATAGATCCGCTTTGACATGCAGACCTGTGTAGCACCTGCACCGCCTCGGCGCAATCCGCGCAACACGGATAGAACCGTCTACACTCCCACCCTTGATTCAAAGCTAGCGCCCGCACACGGGGCACTGACTAATGCGAGCACAACGCAGGTAGACTTGCAGGAAAGCGAACTTACCGAGACAATGATAAGCAGCTACCATACCGCCTGCCCGGAAACAAGGCCACGGAAATCACCGGACAAACAATCCTGGTGGGGCGCGGAGTTGGAACGCAAACACAGGAAGGTAAGAAAGGCCCTAAACAGAGCTAGGAACACATGCGCAGATGAGGACTGGGACGCCTATTACGAGGCCAAATCCAGCTATAAAAAATGCATCAGATTCAGGTGTACCGCTAAATGGCGCAAATACTGTGGTAGCATTGAATCTTGCCAACAAGCAAACAGGGTAAGGAAAGTACTGGCACAGCAGATTACACCTGAGCTCGTCACACTCCGCAAACCTGACAACACACTCACCACGTCACCTGAAGAAGCAAGACGAGTCCTAGTAGAAACACACTTCCCAGGAAGCGTCTTCGTCCAGGTAACAAACTGGCAAGATACTACTCAGATGCCAACTCACGATGATTGGCTCTACGCACACAGGGTGATCACGCTGGAAAAACTCCAGTGGGCCATCAAAAGCTTCCATCCTTTCAAGGCGCCAGGTCCAGACGGAGTGTTGCTACTGCAGTGGGGAGGTAAGTCTGTGGCAGAAAGACTTGTGCCACTAATGAGGGCATGCCTGGCCTTTAGACACGTCCAAAAGGAATAGCAAATGCAATATTCATCCCAAAGCCAGGCAAGGGAGACTATACAAACGCCAAATCCTACAGACTAATCAGCCTGACCTCGTTTCTACTTAAGACCATGGAAAGGCTGTGCGAGAGGGAACTACGCGATGGCGCCCCAATGTCATTACCTCTACACGGTAACCAAGACGCTTACAGCTCGGGTAAGTCTACTGAGTCCGCTCTTCATTTGGTGGTAAGCCAAATAGAGGAAGCAATTCATCAGAAAGGTACCTGCCTGGGCACTTTCATAGACATCGAAGGGGCCTTCGACAAGACAAACTTATCCAGCATCGGTGCTGCACTCTCCAAGCACGGAGTAAATCAGGTACTAATTGACTGGATAACCAACATGCTAAGCAAACGAGCAGTTCGTCTGGAGGGAGAACAGCAGCTGGCCTTAATAGCCAGGGGCTGCCCGCAGGGAGGAGTGCTTTCCTCCCTACTATGGAATCTGGTAATCAACGATCTCATCACCAGGCTCAACGATCACCGGTACTACACCTTAGGTTATGCAGACGATCTAGCAATCCTCGTACCTGGGAAGGTGACTGGAACTATCTGCAATCTCACTCAGCAAGCTCTGCGTATAGTGGAGCGGTGGTGCAGGGAGTATGACCTATCAGTAAACCCCACTAAGACTGAACTAGACATGTTTACTCAGAAAAGAGCTCTAGGCCCTTTCCGCCTACCTAAGCTGTTCAACACGGAACTACAGTTGTCGAAGGAGGTTAAGTATCTGGGAGTCATACTTGACAGTAAGTTAAACTGGAGCAGTCATTTAGACAACAAAACAAACGACAAAAACTTACTGCCTGCTTACGACTTAAACAAGACGTACGGCGTTGCGTCATCGGTACATGGTGGACATCCCACCCATACGCACCAAACGTTTTGGGAATTCCTTTATTATGCGTACAGCAAAGGAGTGGAATTCCCTGCCGGAGTCTGTATTTCCTGATACCTACAACCTGGGAGTCTTTAAGTCAAGAGTGAATAGGTTTCTTCTAGGCAAGCGTGCTTCATCGTCGGCCACATCATCGCTTACCATCAGGTGAGATAGTGGTCAAACGCAAGCCTATCAATAATAAAAAAAAAAAAAAAAAAAAAAAAAAACTGAGCAAGGCTTGTATCAGCTTTTGGAAATGCAAGAAAATGATAGGCAAAAAGTGGGGACTCTCCCCCAAAATCATACTCTGGCTGTACAGCGCGGTGATTCGGCCCATGGTCACCTACGGGGCTGTGGTGTGGTGGCCTGTTACTAAGCTAAGTACAGCCGTGAATAGATTACAACGCATGCAAAGACTGGCCAGCATGGCTGTGACGGGGTGCATGAGGACTACCCCGACAGCTGCGATCGAGGCCATACTTGGACTCCCCCCTCTCCACCTGTTTATACAGCAAGAGGCAACGATGGTGGCAGTACGCCTTAAGGCACTGGATCTATGGGGTAAGAGAGAGACACAACACGCCGCTCTGCTTGAGGAACTCAACAGCGAACACCCCCTAACAAAAGCAATCAACGATCGAATACCTAAGCAATTCAACTTTGACAAGAAATACAGGATTCAATTGCATGAGGACCACCGCTGCGAAGGGCTACGCCCTGACGAGCTAAGGATCTTCACAGACGGATCCAAAACAGATACTGGCACAGGTGCAGGGGTGTTCTCGGAGGACCTCAACATCCACCTAGCCACGCCACTTGGGGCTCATAACACGGTGTTCCAGTGCTTGGGCATCACCCTGGCAGCATCAGCCATCTTAGCCAGGGAGGTGAAGGACTTCCCTATACGCATTCTTTCGGACAGCATGGCCGTCCTGCAGGCACTGAGTAGCCACACAGTCAGCTCTGGGCTGATACTCGAGTGTCACCAACGCCTGAACCAGGTTGGTACACACAATAAAGTAACCATTCAATGGATCAAGGGGCACAGTGATTCTCGAGGTAATGATGCAGCGGATGAGATGGCCCGAAGTGGCTCTAGTATTGCGGCGGTGGGACCAGAACCCATCATACCACTACTGTACGGTTACCTCCGCAATCTGGTAAGGAAGCGCACCAGAGAACAGCACCACAAATTGTGGAATGACCACAGCGAGTGCAGACAGGCCAAGGAGGCACTTCCCTCTTTACATGGCCGGTTTACGCAGAAAGCCCTGAGACTGACTAAAACACTGTTATGTGCAGTCACAGGGGTAACAACTGGCCATGGGACTTTTAACAAGCATCTTTTTGTCTTAGGGATCACAGACAGCCTACTGTGCAGGGCGTGCATGGAGGAGGACGAGACAACAGCACGTCTGCTCCTAAGCTGCCCAGTGATCGCTGGCTACAGGGCCAAATTTCTCGGTGACCCAGGTACCATGCAGGGGATAGTTGGCAACACCAAGGCGCTGCTGGCTTTCCTCGAGGAGCTGGGTTGTATTAAGTGAGAAAGACGAATCTCACCCGTACGCAAAATACGTGCTTAGACGTGGAGTTGCGGACATCAGCCAGTCTTAATCTAATCTAAACTGATGGGAATGACACATCTGAACAATAAGTCACATGGTCAGACAAAACAAATAGAAGGCGTTAACGATTGAAGAAAGAGATTTGATACGAAACATTTGTAACTTGGCTAGGTGGCCAGGTGAGATAGTGGTCAAACGCAAGAAAATAATTAAAAAAAAAAACATTTCCCTATATGTTGATAACTACGGATTTCAAATTATTACAAAACACACTTACTGGAACATTAGTCAACTTCTCGTATATTTCTTCTAGCTTCTTGTTGGCAACCATATACATGTTACTATTGGCCACTAAACACATCCTACACATTGACAGTTTTTCCATTTTCCTATTTAAAAACACTGCTGATTTTTATGATCTGGCTTTTAGAACGAGTATATTTTCTAATTAAAGCTTGGTAAATGTTGTGTGTGCTTCTTCAACTGGATAACAACCGGAGCAGACCCAGAGAGCTACACCAACGATATAACCTCCGTAAGTTGTAGTAGGGATTCGTTAATATTTACAAAAAAATAATGTTATATTTTTCTTTTTGTTTCCAGATTATCTAACAAGTAGTTCAGCGGCAAATACCTAATATTAAAAATTTAATCGTTAAACAATTCAACAATCAACAGTCGGGCGAGCACGGCCTCTGTGATAGGTGATAGGCTAGAGTCACGCATTTTATCACGGTTTTGCTCCCAAACTGTGATAAAAATTTATGAATCAACCCAAGCCAGTCACAGTAGGTCGTGGTCGCCCGGAAGTTACCATAAGCAGAAGCAGTAGTTACTAGCTACTCGTTTACAACAGAGTACACAAAACAAACTGGGTATTTGGTTAAGTCTCAGACTATTATTATTAGTCTGAGGAGGGATAAACAGTTTAAACTGCGCGTTCAGTCACAGAAGACAAAAACGAACGAAAGCAAAAAGCAAAACATCCACAGGATGACAGGAAACATCACTGTCTGACTGAAACTGAAGTCAACTGACGTCTTCTGTCACCGTCTGTCACTCTGACTGACATTCTGCTGGTCTGACACTATTGACTGTTTTTCCTTTTTTTAAGAGATTTTAATGACCTGGCTACTGAGCTTTTAAGCCTCGTCGTTCTTCGCACTGTCATCCTTTGAACGACGAACGGCGTTCAGCCGGAATGCCAATAAGGTGTTTGTGAAGCTACGGGGTCCCTGCGCTAAGAACGAAAATTTAAATCAAATAAATATCACCAGGTGGTGCGATATGCATAGATTTGTTAGGTTCTTTATAGGTACTTGGGGGCTCAAGTATCGTGCCCGCCACACACGAAAGGCTGCGGCTGGCCCGGCTACAAGCAATCAATTTAGTTATAACTTGGGCTATAGGGACTTGGAAGGGTGAGATTTGGCCTAGGAGAGTGTATTTCCTAGAAGAGTAATTGTTCCGTATAAGTTCTTCGAGAGTAGAAATTATTGGAAATGGTTCTATTATGATTGGTGTTTGAGTTTTCGATTCTGGTGTCGTGGTAAGACAACACGCCGCGGCCGCATTTTTTTTTCTCTCGCATAAACTGCGTAGCGGTGGCGTCGGTTTTTGCGGAACGGTTTGAGCGGAGCCCTGTGATTGTGAGTGGACTGAAATCATCACCAGGGTGACGGGCTCCGTGCTAGGCTGATCGTTTACTGTCTGTGCCGGCCGTGGATGAACGGAATCTGTGGGCCTAAAATAACCGGCCGCCAGTGACCGCGTGTGTGGTCGTGGATAAGCGGCCTAGAAGATGCATGTAGCTGTCGTGGTGAGATCTCTTGCGTGATTGTGTTCCCAAACTGGGCTCGTTATCCCTCATGAACAACGTGGCGTAGGGTTGACATTGAGCCAACCCATCTTCCCGACGGGCTTTTCTTCCTCCGACAGGAGGTGCCTTGCTGGAGTTGACTGTCCGGCTAAACCGACTGTTCGGCTAAGACCGAGGGTTCGGCTAAGGCTGAGGCGATCCATTCAAGGCAGGGCGTCGCAGAGTGAAGTTGGCTGGCTACGCTGCGGCGCTCAGAGGGAGGCCTACTGTTTTTTTTATTTTTATTCTTCCACCCTCAACATTAAAATTAATAATATGGAATCAAGTTTGACCAGCCAACTGCAACCAGCGACCCTACTATAATCTACAATTTTTATTGTGACGTGTTTCGGGGGTACCGCAAAATAAACTGTCATTCCAGTATTTGGCGTATTATTGTTCCCGAACCGATCCTACGTTACATTGGCGCCATCGTGCTGGTTGGCGAATAAAAAAACAGTGCACGATGGACATTTCCGGGGAGCTTGGACGTCCAGTCTCCAGACCAGTCCCGCAATGATGGCATCCTGCCGGCTGTGAGTTGCCAGCGTGGAACCTCATCTCACTTCCTTATCCTCTGCTGTCCTCTCTACCATGGCATTAAGGAACAAAAGAAAAAAAGCTGTACAGCGGCAGTACTCACACATAAGGTCTGTAACAAACCAAACACTCAAACCTTGATGCAGTCCATCGTCATCTGGAGACTGATAAACCAGCGCTAATGTTCCTTACGAAGACCCAGATCGGATGTCCCACAGACCTGGCGTACCTTTCTTACCCAGGGCACCCCTGGGTTAACCCCGGAGCACAAATTAAACGCAGTACGCGCGGGTGTATGCATGTAAACCCTTGATGACGGGTATCTGTTATCGGCGTCTCCGAAACCTTGAAGATGCACCACCGTTCGCATGTTCTCGTACCAGAACACTGACCATGCCGGACGCGTCTCTCACACGAAACCTTACGCTGGCGTTTAATCTCACACAGCTGGCCCAGGGGGCAACGAGGGGTCAGATTTTGATTCGCAAAGGTACATCTAATAGCTTGGACCTTCTGCTGACCATAGATCCAGCCGTTACTCGGTGTCGTTATCTCCACCTTTGGGTAGTTCCAACCACTGTCTGGTGAAGTCTTTATCCGTCCACTCCCCACCCGATGCCAACCCAAGAGGCACCCGGTGGGTGTGGCGGTACAAGCCAGTGGATTGGGATGGGATGCGGTCTTTCTTCGCATGATATCCTTGCTTTTCTTCGGGTGATCCTATGTCGTGCGCGGACGCCGTGACAGATGTGTTGCGTCGGGGAATGGAGTCACATGGAGTTCTACATTTCGTTCTCTGATGTAACAATGTTTAGCGAAGACCGACCTTGGTTTGGCGCCAAGTGTTATTGCGCCGATACGTGTAAACATGAGGTGTAAAATGCATGGGTCGATGCTCGAACGCGCAAGGCGAGCGATGAGGGTCAGAGGAAGAAAGCATTAAACAGGGCTGCCAAGTCTTGCAAGAAGGTGTTGCGAAGGGCTCGGTTCGACTACATTAGCCGAATAGGGATCAAACTTGCTTCCTACCCAGCAGGTAGTAAAGTGTTTTGATCCCTGGCTAAATCGGTTGAAACGAACTACTGCCGTCCATCACTACCACCCTGCTGAAATCCGACGGGTCGCTGGCCCACTCTGCTGAAGAAAAAGCAAACTTGTTTGCCTCTCTTTTTGCGTAATCTTCGCGTCTGAATCCTGGTGGATGCGAGAAGATTTGTTGGACTTTCGCATCCCTCAAAAGGACGTACGTACGGTGCTGCGCAACCTCGACGTGAATAAGGCTAGCGGACCCGACGGTATACCAGCAATTGTTCTTAGCTTGGCTTGTGCTTGGCGAAACCACCGGTATGAGACTGGAAAAGTGCCGAATGCTTAGAAGCAAGTCAACGCACAGCCCGTGCTCAAGAAGGGCAATTGAGCTGAGCCGGCCAACTACAGACCCATCTCTGCAACGTCCATACTCTGTAAGAATGGAAAGTGTACTTAATAGTAAGCTCCTGGCATACTTAGAAGCTAACGACATCCATAGTGATCGCCAATACGGCTGCCGCCGAAATCGGTCTACTGGGGATCTTCTAGCGTATGCCATTCACATCTGGAGCGAGGCCATCAGAGGCCATCAAGAGGCACGGGGAAGCGCTTGCCTCCTCCCTCGACATCTCGAAGGCTTTTGATAGAGTCTGGCACGAAAACCTTATTGTTAAGCTTACTTCATTCGGTCTGCCCGGTAGTCTGTGTGATTGGATTGCAGACTTCCTGAGGGATCGGTCCGCTGCGTCATTTTAAATATACTAAAACGACGCAGCGACAGCGCTACGTCGACGCAACGCGCCGTGTGGACCTGATCGAATTTTATATAATGTCAGTCTATTTACCAGATGATAATCATGCTTCAAGTACCTACCTACCGCTGTGCGCTGTGTAATAAAATCTAAAATAATCGTAAACATTATTTTACTGTAGAGTGCTTGGAACCTTGGAACCTTAGCTTGGAACGCAACAAAAAAAAAAACTGTCAAATTGTCATTTGTCAAATGTCTACTTGTTTTGAGGTTATGTGGAATAGTGGATAACAAAACGTCTTTTATTTTCAATTTAACATTAATACTGTATTAATCCAGTCGCAATGTTGCGGCGATTAGCTAACACAATAGTTCAATCTCGTGGTATCAAACACACAGTTAATGTAAAATGGGTAAGGCCAGATTACGTGCCCGCATATAAACCAGAGAAATCTGGAGACTTGGAGGGCCTACCTCCGATTCCTGAAAGCGCTATTGGCAAAGACTACGCATTAACTGAGGAAATTAAAGAGTAAGTTAAGTTATATTTCTTTTATTATTACAGAAGAGTCTCACTACACGGCACTTCTGTAGTATTCACCTAAAATTAAATAAATTCAATCTCAAACCTTTTCTGTAACATAGTAAAGGTTCCACTTTTGTGTCGCAGTGTTAAGCAAATAAGCAAAATAAATATTCTTCCATTTTAATACAGTAATCCTCAATCTTCTTGGCTATCCTGAAGTTGGCTACAAGGGCTGCATATTTAGTAAATTGCATACAAAAACAGCAGTAAGTCTTGCGCATCGGAAAGCTTATTTTGTTCAGCCAAGTAGATTGGGGATTACTGTACCTAGTGTTTGTAAGAATTGTAGGCTCATTTAGGTCTTAAAACTACAGGGCTTGCTTGCTCGGTTACAGTGAACCTACATTATGGATTTTAGTTGCTAAGATCGGTATTGTCAGAACAGCTGCAGCTAATAATAAGTAGCCAGGGCTTGATTTACCCACAGGGTAATCAGGCATTAGCCTGGGGTGCGAGGATCAAGGGATGCCAAGCTTGCCTTTGCAAGAACCACTTGCATAACATAATAAAATCAACACTAATATTATAAATTTGAAGATAACTGTCTGTCTGTTATCTTTTCACGCCGAAACCACTGAACAGACACTGATATGACATCCTGAGGAATGACATAGGCTATATAATTTTTTTTATTAGAAATTGTCTATATTTTTTATACCTACCCTACCTTAGTATGTAGGGTAGGGTAGTAGGTGAGGTAGGGTAGGACAGGGTAGGTAGGGTAGGGTGGATAGGGTAGGATGGTAGGTAGCAAGATGACAGGAGTGAAGCCATTGTGGACAGCTAGTTTTGTATAAAAATTCATCAAAAATACTAAAGCACATATTATTATTTTCTAAGTTTTCTTAAGAGATCTGGGGGGCTGAGTAAATCCAATTATTATTTATATTTTAATGAATAAAAGATGCTTTAAACTGTACCAAAATTGTCAAAGTAACTTTGTAAAATGCCACGAAGAATAATATTCTTTACAAACTTCTTATTCTTCGTGGGTTTTTTCTTACACTAGTGCAATTAATTTACCTCAGTCAGCCTCAGTCGCAGTCATGCAGTAGCCTATTTACCCTAAAGCCAAGAGAGCTATGGTGGGAGACAGCGAAGAGTGGCACAATCCAGCCCTATCAGCCTAGCATATTTTTCTGAGACAAGCACTACTGGGCTGTTCTAGCCTGCTGCTCCGTCTTCTTGTTGATCAAAAGAAAACCTTACCTATCCAAGGTAGGGTGCTAAAAATTTTCGAGCTCTCTTCTCTCGCTGTTGTATCAAGATTTTGAATGATTCAACACAGTAAATCCTATGAATACAAATAAAGAAGAAGCCTCAAGAAACATTAATTTAGATTCTAATCCTCAGGCTTCTAAATTTTAGATGAGCTTAAACAAACTTTGCCTATATGAGGCGAGATGCTAAAATAGGCCTGTTCCCGATACTGGTGGGCCTCCTATTTTTTTCTGTTTTTCTAATCTTTGTTTTAAGAATATTTAAAAATGTATGAAATAAGAAACAAGTTAAATAAAGGACTAATTTAAGGTATTTCTAGCTGTATTCTCTGCCAAAATTTTTCATTGCAATAATATTTTTACTTCTACTTTTAGTGCATCTGAATCAGTTAAGAAGATTTTCTCCGTGGGTCACCTTGGTCGCAAGGAGTACAATCGGTTAGTTAAAGACGAGCTAATAGACAGAGTACGGCGACATCAGTATGACCATAGCACAGCTGAAACCAAAAGTAAGAAACCATTACATGAAAACAGTTGTAATTGTAACTGAATCACTGAGGCCCAGTTTTTGATATGTAGTTAGCTTTGCCAATTGTTAAAAATAGTAACCAATGGTTTCAGATTTCGGTAATAATGTGTTATTTAATCATTTATTAGCCTAACAAATGGTTAGTAAACCATTAGTTAACATATTATCGGATCTGAAAACCGGGCCTTAATATTTTTACTACTGGCTGTATCTATATCCTCAATTATACATTCTGTGGTAATGTAATGTGTGCGGTTTCTGTGGCAATAAATACGAGTATTTTTTCTTTATCTCTTCTGAAAAATTCATTGACCTTTGACTGTTGTTACGAATAGTCTGAAGCCTGAGATCTGACACCAGTCTAGCCAAGGGGTATTATGTTACCCAGTTACTGGGTTGTGGAGGTCAGACAACACTGGTACTCAGCTGCATCAGGTTAGACTGGAACCCCTACATAATTGGGAAAAGGCTAAGCATATTAATTAGAATTTAGATGTAACTGGCACTAACTACTATAATGCTCTTTGAGAGGATGCAGCGGAAGCCATAACTAAGTTTTCTAAGGATTATTTATTTTTTGCAGTTGCTTCCCTCACTGGACAGATACGGTATCTGCAAGACACCATGGATAAGTTTCCTAGAAATAAGAAAATGAAGGTAAAGGAATGTTAAGAATAAATGTTTTTTAATATCATTAATATATTACCTTGACGGGAAAAGGCGCAGAGGCAGGCAACACAAGAGGTGGGAGGACGATCTCCCACAGGGGTGGAGGAGATCGGCTAGGAACCTTAAAAAGTGGCATGACCTGGAGGAGGCCTATGTCAAAGGACAACCTGACTAAAAACAGTCTAAATTAAGTTAGCTAGTGGTTAGTTAAGGATAAATTTAAAATGAACTGTAAATGTCAGTGAATAAAGGCTATTTTTATTTTTTTATATATTACCTGCCTACATTACTTTCTATACATTTCTTGGGGGTTGACTAAATCTATATTACCTAATACAAATAAATCAAATTGAAGTGTCTGAATATATATTTTTTTACTAAATGCATAATGTGAAGTACTTTTAATAAAAAATATGTAATTTTTGTCTGTCTGTTTATTCCGGCTAATCTCCGAAACGGCTGGACCGATTTTGACGGGACTTTCACTGATGGATAGCTAATGTTTTAAGGAAAAGAATTAGGTTACCTACCATGTAAAAAAAACCTTTGTTTTTTAGGGTTCATCAGGCTGTATCTCATGAACCGTGATAGCTAGACAGTTGAAATTTTGTTTTTTTTTTTTTCAGAATAAAATAAATATTTAAGTGGGGCTCCCATACAACAAACGTGATTTTTTTTGCCGTCTTTTCCGATAATGTTACGGAACCCTTCGAGCGCGAGTCCGTCTCGCACTTGGCCGGTTCTTTTTAAAAATTTATTAGCTAGTACTTATTGAATAAAATCTCTCACCAATCTCAAAAATAAATAATAACTCTATTTTCTTTTCAGCAACTTGTACAAGAAAAGATTGACAGAAGGAAGAAGTTAATGAAGTTCTTGAGACAATATGACTACAAGAAGTTTGAATGGCTTTTAGAGAAACTCAATATTGAATATAAAGGGCATCCTGAGTAAGTATACTTATGAATGACTAGCTTCTGCCAGCGGCTTCGCCTACGTTAAAGTCAAAATATATCCTGAGGGAACATATTCCCGGGGTAAAAAGTATCCTATGTTCTATTCCTATCTGTAATCTATCTCTGTGCCAAATTGCATCCAGATCCGTCGAGCCGTTTGAGCATGAAGAAGTAACAAACATACAAACAGAGACACATAAAAACTTTCGCATTTATAATATTAGTCTGATTTGATAGCCACTGAGAGCAGTGGTGGCCCAGTGGTAACGGCCGCGACTAGCAAGTTGTAGGTCTTGGGTTCGATCCCTGTCAGGTGTTTCAGTTTATATAAATTATTTCATTACCAGAGGCGGCTCGTGACATTTATTTATGGGAGTTCACAAAAAAAAACGTAAAACTAGAGCTTACCATTTATTTTTTTTGTACAGAAAATTCATTCTGAATGGTTTTAGACGTACTTTTAAAAACGGACCTGCTGGATAAATGCTGTTTCATAGCCAAATCGGTCTCTGACACGAAATCTTCCAAACCTCTATAGATTCCGGAATTCTGTAGATTCATCCTAACCCCGTAAAGCAACTTGAAATGCACCACAAAATACCACACAATCTATTAAACGCCGTAAAATATATCGATTTTCATCAACGCGTTCATTGAACTCTAATAGATTTTCGATACGCAGAATCGAGCGCTTTACGAAATTTTGAGTAAAAGCAATTTTAGGACACTAGCAACCAGGCCATAAAAATTCATAAAAAAAATTCAGGACGTGGTGGCCCCTTCGCTTTAAGTTCGAGACGCATTTCAAGAGTCTTTTCATATTTTTTTATAAAAGACACACTGTATTGTTCCATTTTTAACACAAATATCTCGCAAAACTATATTTAATACACAATTAAAAGAAAAACTGCGAAGAATCTACATTCTACCGTAAAGTAACTGACTCCGAGTGTTTGTTTACATTATAAGATTGACAACGGCGCACAGGCATAAGTCTCCCGCGCCGCCTTGCGCGATTTGGCAACGTCGCGCGTGAGCGGCGCTCCGGATTAGGCTAATTTCCCATACAAAATCTTCTGTTTCACGCGTCGGACCGTGTCGATGTTTCTCTTTCGCACTCATTGAATACAGCGCTAGAAATTGTACTGAATTTTGTTTCATAGGAGCGCAATCGCTGGCGCTCCACTCCACACGTTAGGCACATACAACTTGACGCCAAATGTGCGCGTGGGTAATAGTTAGTTTCTACTACGTTTCTAGTAAACTGCTATTATGAGTGTATTGTATAGGCATTGTAGAAAGAATGTATGTATAGGATATTATGGAAATATAGATTAAGCAATTTTTGTGGGAGTGCACTGCACCAGTGCTCTTTAGGACGAGCCTGTTCATTACCACTGCTCTCAAAACGATGAAGGAATCGTTCTTGAGGAAACTTTCTTGGAGCCACAAATTCGAATACATGTGACATCCAGCAACTTGCACTGGGCCTGCGTGCTGGATTACGCCACATTCCCTCTCGGTGAGGTGGCCTGCACGCACAACGGACCAAATTGGAGTCCAAGTGCGGGGTCCCTAATTCTTAATTTTTTATTGTACATACAATTTCTTAATTCAATATTGTAAATACAAACAATTTCTTAATGTCGCTCGGCAAACTTCGTGTTTCGTCAGTCGTCGGATTTCTATCAGTTGTCCTTTGCACTTGGTGCAGACCGGACGCTCTCAATCAACTTGGCAGTGTATAGAGTTGTTAATACTCTTTTAACATAATGTAATTTATTTAAAAAATGGAGGGAAGCTAATAAAGGAAAATAGTGGAAATCAAAACAATAATAAAGTACTAAGTTCTGAATTTAAATTAATCATCATCATTTCAGACGAAAGACGTTCACTGCTGGACATAGGCCTCCGCCATTCGTCGCCACACTGATCGGTGCTGTGTTTTTTTTCCTGTCCTTCAAATTGTTATATACGATCTAATAATTAATGGACATGGAAATTAGCATTCGTTTATATTCGGCAATGCGATGATTGCCGAGGGACATTAAGAAAATAGTTGTACTGTACATAATTCTTAATACCATTTTTCAGATCATTCCACAAGCTGTCTCGCATGGAATCCCTCCGTAAGCTCACCGAGATGCACTGTGACGATATTCGTAACAAAAAGCTGGCCGACTACAGAAACTTGCTCGAAAGCCAACAAGGACCATACTTGCAGCAGAAAATAGATGCTCTCAAGTTAATAAGGAGTGAACAGATTGAACTACAGCTCCCGATCACAGTTACTGAGCAGGATATCAAGAAAGTAGAACAGCAGTACGATGATTGGAAGATTAAAGATGATATTAAACAGCAGGCTAAGAAAAAGAAGAAGAATATTTTGTTAGAAATGAATTGAGTTTCGTAAATTATGTGTATATTATTATAGTTAGTGGAAATTTACTTTTAGTTTTATTTTAATCTTTACTATAATATAACTAATCAATACATACATAAATTACTTACTAGCGGAACACCGCGGCTTCGGTCCCGTCAACTGGCTACCCTACCCTGCCAACCCTGCCTACCTACCTAATATTTTTTATGTATCATCAATAGTTTTCTCAGCGCACGCCAAAGAATGAATTGTATAGGCAACATTTTGCTACCTTGGGTTACATTATTGCAATTTTCATAAGGATCTCGTAAGTTTTTTTTGAAAATATATTATAGCCTATGACACTCAGGAATAATGTAGCTTTCTACTGGTGAACGAATTTTCAAAGTCGGTTCAATAGATCCAGAGATTACCCCTTACAACGTCTCAAACTCACAAACTTTACCTCTTTATAATATTAGTAGGTACCTATAGATCGCGCAAATATGGGAGTGGCGCGAGGAGGCGAAATGCCGGGGCGAAACCCCGTTGCCGCAAATCGCGGCTCGGCGGGCAGAGTTCCGGCAGGATCTCATGGCGACATGGAGTGGGCGATTGTCGCAACCCAGCGCTGGGCACGCCACAATTGAAGCAGTAAGGCCCCTCCTTGAGTAGTGGCTTGAGAGGCGTCACGGCGCCTTCACCTTCCGCCTGACGCAGGTCCTCACTGGACACGGCTGTTTCGGGAGGTTCCAGTTCAGGATAAGGCGGGAGGAAACGCCCGGGTGTCACCATTGTGAGGATCACTCGAAGGACACGGTAGAACACACGGTGGAGGTCTGCCCAGCTTGGGTGGAGCAACGCCATGTCCTCGTGGAGGCGATCGGCGGTGGCGACCTCTCGCGTCCGGCCCTGGTCCAGACCATGGTACGGAGCGAGAGGGCATGGGAAGCTGTCACCTCCTTCTGCGAAGCAGTAATGCTCGCGAAGGAGGAGGCGGAACGCGTGAGGGAGACGCAACGGAGTCGCCCTCACGCCCCCAGCCGCCGCAGGAGACGTCCCGGGCGTCGGGCGTCGCAAGACGATTTCCGGCCACCGTAGGCGCGAACTTGCGGACGGCGAGCAGCGGGTAGCTCGCCGTCCGATAAGGACCAGGCCCGAGTCGACGGCGCGTAGTGTTCCACGCGCGCCTCAAAGAGATGTCAGCAAAATTGACGGGGTCCATGAGGGCCGATGCCTGTCTGGGTCGCGGATAAATTTGCCGCGGCCCTGGCTCAAGCAACTGAGGGAACACGGGTGGGTTTTAGTCAGCAAAAGTCTGACACGCCCTCCCGCTTCGCCCAGAGCGGGAGAAGTAAAAAAAAAGGTACCTATAGATAATAAATCTCCAGAAAAGTCGTTTTCGTACATCGAAAATATTTCCAAAAAAAATAGCCAGGGTAACAGAACCCACTTCCATTTTTATTTCTTTAATCTTAGTTGTGTCGGTCGTAAAATGTACGCAACCAATGTAGATAACTTTTACATATAAATTGTGCGTAACTTGAAGTATTACTTGGTATTGTTTCATCACAATCGGCAGCCTTATTGCGTAATGAATTCGGCAAGGCAAAGGGCAAAGAGTATGAAAAAACGACCAAACACGTAGACGGAAATCCACATCGCGTCTTTCATCTCGTATGTGATTGGTTGATTTTTCATACTGTTTGCCCTTTGCCTTGCCGAATACATTACGCAATAAGGCTGCGGTTCACTCTATCAAAAGTTAGATGAATTTAAAGTGTCATTTTCTGAATGGTGGTGTTAAGATTCGTCGCGGAAGAATGATACTAGGAAAAAAATTGGTTGATAGTTGATTTGCCATCATTAAGAAGGTCAATAGGAATGTTTGCGCATTACAGTAGATGGATTCCAAATTTCTCAGAAAGAGTTCATGCTCTCGCTCATACACAATTATTTCCACTAAACGATGAGCTAGTACAAAGTTTTGAAAGACTGAAATCTGAGATTACGAAATCTGCTATTCACGCTATCGACAACAATGCACCGTTCACCGTAGAAACGGATGCATCTAATCATTCCATTGCAGCAACTTTGTCTCAATCCGATCGACCAGTTGCATTTTTCTCCAGAATGCTAAATAATAGCGAACTTAACCACTCAGCTATAGAAAAAGAAGCTTACGCTATAGTGGAATCGCTAAGGAAATGGCGTCATTTTCTTATTGGAAAACCATTTCGTCTCATTACTGACCAACGATCTGTATCGTTTATGTTTGATAATAAACTGACGAGTAAAATAAAGAATGAGAAAATACAGCGGTGGCGCTTGGACTTGGCACCGTTCAAGTATGACATTGTGTACCGCCCAGGAAACCAGAATAATGTTGCTGACGCACTTTCACGAGTATGTGCATCGGTACCAATACGGACTGAGAAACTAATTTCATTACATGAAGCCCTGTGTCACCCAGGAATAGTGCGTATGAACCACTGGGTAAAATCGAAAAATATGCCTTACTCTACTGAAGAGATAAAAAATATGACTAATTCGTGCCGGATTTGTTCTGAAATAAAACCAAAATTCTACAGATCTGCCTTGCCAGATCCAATTTTGATAAAAGCTACTTCACCTATGGAGAGATTAAGTATTGACTTTAAAGGTCCAGTACCTTCCAACACAAGAAATAAGTACATATTAACGGTGATCGATGAATACTCACGTTTCCCATTTGCGTTCCCATGTGCCGATATGAGTTCTGCAACAGTTATAAAACATCTAAACGAGATATTTATGCTATTCGGGATGCCATCTTACCTTCATTCAGATCGAGGAACTTCATTCATATCAGCGGAAGTAAAAAATTTCTTGAATTCACGAGGGATTGCTTCCAGTAGAACCACTCCATACAATCCAAGAGGGAATGGTCAAGTAGAACGTTTCAATGGGACCCTCTGGAAATCAATACAATTGGCTCTACGTTCACGCAAACTGACAATTGAAAATTGGGAACAAATTCTTCCTCAAGCTTTACATTCCATACGGTCCTTGCTGTGCACAGCCACACATTGTACGCCACATGAACGAATGTTTACGCATACCAGGCGATCTACGAATGGAGTTTCTATACCCACTTGGTTGACAGAATCAGAACATGTGCTGATGCGAAAATTTAACCGCACTAATAAATATCAACCAGTCGTTGAGGAGGTGACGTTACTCCATGTAAATCCAGATTATTCCTATGTTCGTCTAGGAGACGGACGAGAATCAACTGTCTCAAACCGACACCTAGCACCATTGGGTCAAGATAGTGAGATAATTCAGGAAACGCCTGAAATACTTAACGAGACAAAAGAGTCAGTAGAAACAAGTGAAGAAGACTTCTACGATTCTCGAAGTACGAATGACGAAGAAGAGGAACAGCCAACAGATGTAACAGCTCCAGCTGGACAATATCAATTAGTCGAAGCAGAACGCCCGGCTACTGATAATTCAACTACTCAGCGAAGATCGACGAGAGAACGTAGGCTTCCAAGCCGCTACAGGGATTACGTTCTAAACTGAATAGCTGTTCTCTTTTAGCCAGGAAGAATGTGATGATATAGAAACTCCTTGGAGTTTCTATGGTCTTAAAAATAATGTAGTTATTTTATCCGTCATTACGACTGTTCTATTCACTTATATTTTTGCTGATTAAAACCATTTATTCTAAAGGTTTTATCTTATTTATCAGTAGGGTAGGCAGTTGACGGGAGCGAAGCCGCGAGCACAGCTAGTTATAATAAAGAGGTAAAATTATTGTTTTTTTTGTGTATTTGTAAAGGTGAAATCTCTGGTATTTACAAGGCAGACGTGCAGTGTTTATTTCAGGCAAAATTCTCCAGGGGCGGTTAAGAGATCTGGGGTGCTGAGTAAATCCAATTATTATTTATATTTTAATGAATAAAAGATGCTTTAAACTGTACCAAAATTGTCAAAGTAACTTTGTAAAATGCCACGAAGAATAATATTCTTTACAAACTTCTTATTCTTCGTGGGTTTTTTCTTACACTAGTGCAATTAATTTACCTCAGTCAGCCTCAGTCGCAGTCATGCAGTAGCCTAGCATATTTTTCTGAGATAAGCACTACTGGGCTGGTCTAGCCTACTGCTCCGTCTTCTTGATGGTCAAAAGAAAACCTTACCTATCCAAGGTAGGGTGCTAAAAATTTTCGAGCTCTCTTCTCTCGCTCTTACAATCTTGTTTATCAAGATTTTGAATGATTCGACACAGTAAATCCTATGAATACAAATAAAGAAGAAGCCTCAAGAAACATTAATTTTGATTCTAATCCTCAGGCTTCTAAATTTTAGATGAGCTTAAACAAACTTTGCCTATATGAGGCGAGATGCTAAAATAGGCTTGGACCCTGTTCCTGATACTGGTGGGCCTCCTAGTTTTTTTGTTTTTCTAATCTTTGTTTTAAGAATATTTAAAAATGTATGAAATAAGAAACAAGTTAAATAAAGGACTATTAAGGTATTTCTAGCTGTATTCTCTGCCAAAATTTTTCATTGCAATAATATTTTTACTTCTACTTTTAGTGCATCTGAATCAGTTAAGAAGATTTTCTCCGTGGGTCACCTTGGTCGCAAGGAGTACAATCGGTTAGTTAAAGACGAGCTAATAGACAGAGTACGGCGACATCAGTATGACCATAGCACAGCTGAAACAAAAAGTAAGAAACCATTACATGAAAACAGTTGTAATTGTAACTGAATCACTGAGGCCCAGTTTTTGATATGTAGTTAGCTTTGCCAATTGTTAAAAATAGTAACCAATGGTTTCAGATTTCGGTAATAATGTGTTATTTAATCATTTATTAGCCTAACAAATGGTTAGTAAACCATTAGTTAACATATTATCGGATCTGAAAACCGGGCCTTAATATTTTTACTACTGGCTGTATCTATATCCTCAATTATACATTCTGTGGTAATGTAATGTGTGTGGTTTCTGTGGCAATAAATACGAGTATTTTTTCTTTATCTCTTCTGAAAAATTCATTGACCTTTGACAGTTGTTACGAATAGTCTGAAGCCTGAGATCTGACACCAGTCTAGCCAAGGGGTATTATGTTACCCAGTTACTGGGTTGTGGAGGTCAGATAGGCAATCGCGCCATATAAAACACTGGTACTCAGCTGCATCAGGTTAGACTGGAACCCCTACATAATTGGGAAAAGGCTAAGCATATTAATTAGAATTTAGATGTAACTGGCACTGCTTACAATAATGCTCTTTGAGAGGGTGCAGCGGAAGCCACAACTAAGTTTTCTAAGGATTATTTATTTTTTGCAGTTGCTTCCCTCACTGGACAGATACGGTATCTGCTAGACACCATGGATAAGTTTCCTAGAAATAAGAAAATGAAGGTAAAGGAATGTTAAGAATAAATGTTTTTTATTATGATTAATATATTACCTGCCTTATAGTCTTTACTATGCTCACCCAAACATTACTTTCTATACATTTCTTGGGGGTTGACTAAATCTATATTACCTAATACAAATAAATCAAATTGAAGTGTCTGAAAATATATATTTTTACTAAATGCATAATGTGAAGTACTTTTAATAAAAAATATTAAATTTTTGTCTGTCTGTTTATTCCGGCTAATCTCCGAAACGGCCGATTTTGACGGGACTTTCACTGATAGATAGCTAATGTTTTAAGGTTAAACTAGTCGACGGCACGAACTATTTTGTGCGCGAGGTTAAAATGCATGCTATCTCATCCGACAACACGTGCGAAATATATAGATGCTGTAATGAGCAGTAAGAAGCTAGTTCGCGTACGAATTAGCACTTCTGCAATCTTTTATCGAAATGGATGATGATTTAGGACGAAAACGAGCGCGCGAAATTTTATAAACAGACCTTTGGGAGTCTAGATTTCATGAAAAAACTACTGAATGTATCTGATCAAAATAAAATTATTTGGATTGTTGAATTACTAATCTATCCCTGTATGGAGGCAGTTTTTTAATTTTCCTTCTTCTTATGGTATTTATTTGCGCCCAAAGATACGTTAAAATTAGTGTTGAAATATGGAACTTTCGACGCTCATAACTTTCAAATATTTATTTTTTTTATTTTTTCGGTTCCATACAGGGCTTGATAATGATGAGACAAATTGATATCTTTTTTTATTTTGAAAGTACATCGTCAAACAGTGGAATAATCTCTAGACTACGTTTGTATGGAAGAATTTTTGACTTGTTTACCCTTAAGGAAAAGAATTAGGTTACCTACCATGTAAAAAATCTTTGTTTTTTTAGGGTTCCGTACCCAAAGGGTAAAAACGGGCCCCTATTACTAAGACTCCTCAATCCGTCTGTCTGTCTGTCACCAGGCTGTATCTCATGAACCGTGATAGCTAGACAGTTGAAATTTTGTTTTTTTTTTCAGAATAAAATAAATATTTAAGTGGGGCTCAACAAACGTGATTTTTTTTGCCGTCTTTTCCGATAATGTTACGGAACCCTTCGAGCGCTAGTCCGTCTCGCACTTGGCCGGTTCTTTTTTAAATTTTATTAGCTAGTACTTATTGAAAAAAATCTCTCACCAATCTCAAAAATAAATAATAACTCTATTTTCTTTTCAGCAACTTGTACAAGAAAAGATTGACAGAAGGAAGAAGTTAATGAAGTTCTTGAGACAATATGACTACAAGAAGTTTGAATGGCTTTTAGAGAAACTCAATATTGAATATAAAGGGCATCCTGAGTAAGTATACTGAATGAATGAATGACTAGCTTCTGCCAGCGGCTTCGCCTACGTTAAAGTCAAAATATATCCTGAGGGAACATATTCCCGGGGTAAAAAGTATCCTATGTTCTATTCCTATCTGTAATCTATCTCTGTGCCAAATTGCATCCAGATCCGTCGAGCCGTTTGAGCATGAAGAAGTAACAAACATACAAACAGAGACACATAAAAACTTTCGCATTTATAATATTAGTGTGATGTGATAGCCACCGAGAGCAGTGGTGGCCCAGTGGTAACGGCCGCGACTAGCAAGTTGTAGGTCTTGGGTTCGATCCCTGTCAGGTGTTTCAGTTTATGTAAATTATTTCATTACCAGAGGCGGCTCGTGACATTTATTTATGGGAGTTCACAAAAAAAAACGTAAAACTAGAGCTTACCATTTATTTTTTTTGTACAGAAAATTCATTCTGAATGGTTTTAGACGTACTTTTAAAAACGGACCTGCTGGATAAATGCTGTTTCATAGCCAAATCGGTCTCTGACACGAAATCTTCCAAACCTCTATAGATTCCGGAATTCCGTAGATTCATCCTAACCCCGTAAAGCAACTTGAAATGCACCACAAAATACCACACAATCTATTAAACGCCGTAAAATATATCGATTTTCATCAACGCGTTCATTGAACTCTAATAGATTTTCGATACGCAGAATCGAGCGCTTTACGAAATTTTGAGTAAGAGCAATTTTAGGACACTAGCAACCAGGCCATAAAAATTCATAAAAAAAATTCAGGACGTGGTGGCCCCTTCGCTTTAAGTTCGAGACGCATTTCAAGAGTCTTTTCATATTTTTTTATAAAAGACACACTGTATTGTTCCATTTTTAACACAAATATCTCGCAAAACTATATTTAATACACAATTAAAAGAAAAACTGCGAAGAATCTACATTCTACCCTCAGACCAACAAAAAAAGATAGACGTAGCGTCGCGAACATCAAAAGTGAAGCCACATTTTTATCTATGTGTGTTTGGACGGGTTGCCATTTGTTGATTTTTTTCCCTATAAAATGGGTAATAATATTATTGTGTGAGTAGGATAATATTGTTGAGTATGGTATTGAAACTCAAAAGTAAACGATTAAGGTACATTATTAATTATAACTCACGAAAATATTTTTTTTTGTTACATCGCAAAATCTATTTTAAAATAAACAATTAGAAAGTGGCTTTACATGCTTATGATTTGGAGCTCACCTTTTATGCAATCCTTGCTTGTGTTAGGAGACTTCACTCTTGCGCTTAGCAATATCCATTAAATATCCACAAAAAATGCGCGTATTTGTGTGATGTGTGGGAGTATAAGGAAGAGTGCGCTAATGTGTGAGAGTATATAGTTTGTATGAGTTTAAATTAGTATATTTAGTTCTACTCTGGGGTATATGTTTAGGTGTAAGTTAGCTTAGCCTGTGACAGTGTCTTGGGATCGGAAGAAATAAAATACAGCTACTTCCTATAACCATGCTCATAGAAATTCTATTAAAGGTTATAAGTAGCTGAAACGTAAATCATTACATCGTCAAGTGTCATTATGTAAATTGTTTTGAAATAATATAGATAATTATATTTTCAATCAACTTTATTAAATTCAAAAATACCACCATAACAAAATCACTGACTCCAAAAAGTAATACAAAGATAAATGGTACTATTAGATAAAGATAAATGTACTATTTCTTATAGCTACTATCCATTTTCTTTTTGTTTCATTATTATTTGGAAATCTAAAATATTAAAATAACATAAAATAAGAAAACAGGAATATAACTCGAAGTAAGAAATCATATTAAATTTGTTTAATCGAATGGGGTAATTTGAAATCATATTATGGCAACCCACGCACTTTATGTCATTGATTTCGTTCGTTGAGGTTTTTTTTTCCAAGGAACCTAAAATTCATAGTATATTTAATAAATAAACGATGTTATTTCAAGTACTTACATGTGAAATGTGATTCCGTGAGACTTTTTATGTGCTTTGCTATTGTTTTTACAAGTTTTCACTACACAGGAAGGCATAATTCTATTTTTTTTAATATATGTTAACTAGACGACGACTCGTAACGTACTAAGAGCGATGAGCATAGTTTTAGTGCAGGTGTGTGCGTGAGAGTGTATATTTACTTGGAGGAGCATAGTTTTGTGGCTTCACTTATGATGTTCGCGACGTTACGTCTATCTTTTTTTGTTGGTCTGAGATTCTACCGTAAAGTAACTGACTCCGAGTGTTTGTTTACATTATAAGATTGACAACGGCGCACAGGCATAAGTCTCCCGCGCGATTTGGCAACGTCGCGCGTGAGCGGCGCTCCGGATTAGGCTAATTTCCCATACAAAATCTTCTGTTTCACGCGTCGGACCGTGTCGATGTTTCTCTTTCGCACTCATTGAATACAGTGCTAGAAATTGTACTGAATTTTGTTTCATAGGAGCGCAATCGCTGGCGCTCCACTCCACACGTTAGGCACATACAACTTGACGCCAAATGTGCGCGTGGGTAATTAGTTTCTACTACGTTTCTAGTAAACTGCTATTATGAGTGTATTGTATAGGCATTGTAGAAAGAATGTATGTATAGGATATTATGGAAATATAGATTAAGCAATTTTTGTGGGAGTGCACTGCACCAGTGCTCTTTAGGACGAGCCGCCTCTGTTCATTATCACTGCTCTCAAAACGATGAAGGAATCGTTCGTGAGGAAACTTTCTTCAAACCACAAATTCGAAGACATGTGACATCCAGCAACTTGCACTGGGCCTGCGTGCTGGATTACGCCACATTCCCTCTCGGTGAGGTGGCCTGCACGCACAACGGACCAAATGTTAGTCCAAGTGCGGGGTCCATAATTCTTAATTTTTTATTGTACACCAAAAACAACATTACATACAGTGTAATAATAAAGTACATGTACAAAGGCGAGCTTAACTCAATGTTGAGTTCTCTTACAGTAAACCCTAGGGTGACAGAGAAAGATGACCATGTATCCTCGACCTATCGACAGAGTCGCACGTATAGTAAAACCACAATTTTGTTGAAGTTCCATGTAGGTAGTACAGTACTCTCCAATCTTCTTAGCCGCTCAGAAGTTGGCTACAATTGCTGCCCAGCAGTCAATCTCATACTAAAAAAAGCAGCGCGGCATGGGCCATGCGCATCGGTAAGCTAATAATCTATTGCCATCAACTGCGCACAATTCCAAAATCTGGGTTGCAACTGACAAATAAATAAAACGCAATAACACTGCTTGACCCAGCCATGGAACCCAGGCCGTCATGCACATCAAGTAACCCATACTGTCTCAAGTTTGTTCTAACACAAGATTTTGACATGCGCGATTTTATTCTGGTACATATTTTTCTAGACACCATCTCAAACTTCTTCTGTTTGAGTCACTCTCACTCCTCCACACTTCATCACTCCGGCAGCTCATCTCCTATCTGGACATGAACTGCAGTGGCCAATTTAGAAATTTATTTTACGATTGCGGGTCCAGGTTGGTCACTGTAGCCCTGGTAAAATGTGATATCTTTGACCCATCCCAAACACGGTGCCAGTGTGGATCCCCTTCACAGGATACGTACCTACCACCTGCTTTCCTGCCAGCATGCACAACCACCTGCACCTTCCACGACTTGAACGAGGACTACGAGAGCTATCCAGGTGGCCACATTTTGGTCGGACAAAATTTGAGTCAAATCTCCACGAAAAGAAGAAGCGTACAGTACAAACAATTTCTTAATGTTCCTCGGCAAACTTCGTGTTTCGTCAGTTGTCGGATTTCTATCTGTTGCCCTTTGCACTTGCTGCAGACCGGACGCTCTCAATCAACTTGGCAGTGTATAGAGTTGTTAATACTCTTTTAACATAATGTAATTTATTTAAAAAATGGAGGGAAGCTAATAAAGGAAAATAGTGGAAATCAAAACAATAATAAAGTACTAAGTTCTGAATTTAAATTAATCATCATCATTTCAGACGAAAGACGTTCACTGCTGGACATAGGCCTCCGCCATTCGTCGCCACACTGATCGGTGCTGTGTTTTTTTTCCTGTCCTTCAAATTGTTATATACGATCTAATAATTAATGGACATGGAAATTAGCATTCGTTTATATTCGGCAATGCGATGATTGCCGAGGGACATTAAGAAAATAGTTGTACTGTACATAATTCTTAATACCATTTTTCAGATCATTCCACAAGCTGTCTCGCATGGAATCCCTCCGTAAGCTCACCGAGATGCACTGTGACGATATTCGTAACAAAAAGCTGGCCGACTACAGAAACTTGCTCGAAAGCCAACAAGGACCATACTTGCAGCAGAAAATAGATGCTCTCAAGTTAATAAGGAGTGAACAGATTGAACTACAGCTCCCGATCACAGTTACTGAGCAGGATATCAAAAAAGTTGAACAGCAGTACGATGATTGGAAGATTAAAGATGATATTAAACAGCAGGCTAAGAAAAAGAAGAAGAATATTTTGTTAGAAATGAATTGAGTTTCGTAAATTATGTGTATATTATTATAGTTAGTGGAAATTTACTTTTAGTTTTATTTTAATCTTTACTATAATATAACTAATCAATACATACATAAATTACTTACTAGCTGAACACCGCGGCTTCGCTCCCGTCAACTGGCTACCCTACCCTGCCAACCCTGCCTACCTACCTAATATTTTTTATGTATCATCAATAGTTTTCTCAGCGCACGCCAAATAATGAATTGTATAAGCAACATTTTGTTACCTTGCGTTACATTATTGCAATTTTCATAAGGATCTCTATTTTTTTTTAAAATATATTATAGCCTATAACACTCAGGAATAATGTAGCTTTCTACTGGTGAACGAATTATTAAAATCGGTTCAGTAGATCCAAATATTACCCCTTACAACGTCTCAAACTCACAAACTAACTCTTTATAATATTAGTATAGATAATAAATCTGTAGAAAAGTCGTTTTCGTGCATCGAAAATATTTCCAAAAAAATAGCCAGGGTGTTAATGGATGACCAACAGAACCCATTTCCATTTTTTTTTGTTTCTTTAATCTTTGTTGTGTCAGTCATAAAATGTACGCAACCAATGTATTTAACTTTGACATATAAATTGTGCGTAACTTGAAGTATTACTTAGTATTGTTTCAATCACAATCGGCAGCCTTATTGCGTAGGTAATGAATTCGGCAAGGCAAAGGGCAAGGAGTATGAAAAACGACCAATCACATAGTCATAGACGGAAATCCACATCGCGTCTTTCATCTCGTATGTGATTGGTTGATTTTTCATACTGTTTGCTCTTTGCCTTGCCGAATTCATTACCTACGCAATAAGGCTGCGGTTCACTCTAACAAAAGTTAGATGAATTTAAAGTGTCATTTTCTGAATGGTGGTGTTAAGATTCGCCGCGGAAGAATGATACTAGGAAAAAAATTGGTTGGTAGGTAGGGTAGGCAGTTGACGGGAGCGAAGCCGCGAGCACAGCTAGTTATAATAAAGAGGTAAAATTATTGTTTTTTTTGTGTATTTGTAAAGGTGAAATCTCTGGTATTTACAAGGCAGACGTAAGTGGAAACGCCGGAAGAGAACGCCCTAGAATGATGTACATATACCTTATTGATGATGGTCTTCAGAACAGGCGTGCGTGTATGACTAAATAGATGTATGAACGTAAGTAAAGCAAAAGAAGTAGGTATGTAAGTATCGTAGTAGGTGGTCCAGTGGCTAAGACCTTGCCTCTCATGCTTGAGGTCGTGGTTTCAAATCCGGGCGATATGACTTTTAAAATTTATAATGTATTTTCTAAGTTTATCTTGGAAATCACAAGCAACGGTGAAGGAAAACATCGTGGGGAAAACGTATATAGTTAATGTAAGTCTCAAATAGCCAAGTCAGTGGCCTGTGAGGTTCCCCGAGGCGGCTTAATTAACCCTGACACCAAATGTGGCCACATCCTCACACGTAAAGAAGAGTCAGTGGCGTTCTGTAGTTTCTGCCTACCCCGATGGGAAAAAGGCGTGAATTTACGTATGTATGTAAATCTTTTAAAGAGCTCAATTGCTGAAAACTACACAATCGCTCAATGTCATAAGCTACCCTTTTATTCCTATAAAATGCCCCGACGCCAATCGCTTTCATATTTGGTAAATAATTAATATTCAATTGGTACCGATTAGTACTCGAACAAAAAAATTGGTACCTTAGTAGTTTTCGAGAAAATCGACTTTCAAGATGGTCCTGCGGTAGTCACGCTCCATTCAGCAGGACCACCATGAGCAAAGGGGCATGCTACAGCTATTCTAAGTATACAAATAATGACTACTCATAAATGTGATCCATTTCGTGAAAAAAACAGAAGGAACTGAAATATTTGTATTTACCGAGAAATGTTGTTATTACTATTCCGACATCCATAAACTTATGTGCTCGAGTTTACATCTAACTTATATATCAACTTAATTTGGTCGGGTTATACGGGAAGATTTAAGGAAATAGTACATTGTGATACAAGGGTGGAAAGTTGGTTATTGCAAACGAGCTGTCATTAACAAGCCCGAGCCGAAGGCGAGGGTTTTTAATGACACGAATTCAATGCTAAAACGTACGGAATCATTAATTTTTTCTCGTATAAAATCTATCCCATTTTATTCTATGTATGAAAACTCCTTGCTACTAAACTTTTTTAAATTGACTTGTAAATTTAAAACTCAACTGCAAAACTAATGATCGAGCTCGTAAACAAAAGTCACGACCGCGTAACAGAAATATGCCTATGGAAAAGATTTAATTTTCGAATCATAATTATAGCCTCTGAAAGTACGCCATGTTTAACAACTGTATTGAAAAGGTATTATAGGCCATGGGTAACGATTGGTTATTTCTTTTTTTCTTGTTATGTGCCTAGATACAGTTTGTATAAAAACTGGCCAAGTGTGAGTCGGACTCGCGCACGAAGGAAATTTGGGAAAAAAGCACAGTTTTTAGGGTTCCGAACCCAAAGGGTAAAAACGGGACCCTATTACTAAGACTCCGCGGTCCGTCTTTCTGTCTGTCACCAGGCTGTATCTCGTGAACCGTGATAGCTAGAAAGCTGAAATTTTCACTGATGGTGTATTTCTATATTTTTGCCGCTATAACAACAAATACTAAAAACAGAATAAAATAAATATTTGAGTGGGGCTCCCTTACAACAAACGTGATTTTTTTGCCGTTTTTTGTGATAATGGTACGGAACCCTTCGTGCGCGAGTCCGACTCACACTTGGCCGGTTTTTATTAGGAAAATCTTGAAATCAAAATTTAACACCGTGACTATCGCCACCCCACCAGTGGCATGGTATATCTCGTTAACTATTGGAGTACTAGTTGTGAATTTTGGGTATTAATTTTATCTCGTAGGCTATTTTCTAAGTAAAATTACTATTTTCTATATAGGTTTGAGGAAAGCGACAGGCTCCTCAAACTTGGATTGAAAATTCAAAGTCGTGGTCCTGCTGAAAGAGCGAGCGTAAATTATCATCGTTGATTTCTCGGTAAATACAAATGTTTCAGTTCGGTTTTTTTTACGAAAGGAATCACATTTATGGGTAATAATTATTTGTATACTTTGAGTAGCTGTATCAAGCCCTCTTTTTCGGCGCTCATGGTGGTCCTGCTGAATGGAGCGTGACTACCGCAGGACCACCTTCAAAGTCGATTTTCTCAAAAACTATGACGTACCAATTTTGTTGTTCGAGTACTAATTGGTACCAATTGAGTAGTAATTATTGACCAAATATGGAAGCGATTGGCGTCGGGTTCCGGTGGTGTCCAGTCACGAACATCAGTTCCTACGTTATAGCCTACGGGAGCGAAACCGCGGGAAAACGCTACTTAATAAGTAATTTAATTCGAAATAAAATTGAGCAAATAGTTTAAAACCATTTTATTAATAAGTAATTAAGTACAAATTACATACAAAATCTTATACTTAAAAATATTCATATAAAAGTATAAAGCGTATTGTCAAAATCAGTCGAATTTGGACGGAGTATATTTTACATAAACGTTGACATTTCGAGTATATATAGCGATTTAATATTAAAATTATGGAATGAAAATACTTAAAAGTAGGGAAGACGAAACTTATGTCCTATAATTTACACAGAATATGGCTTTAGGCTAAGATTTAGGCGATAGACGATAATACAGGCAGAAGATATCATTAGACAAGCAAAAAAAAATATTAAAAACTGCAACCTGACTATGGTATTTTTTTTTTTAGTCTTTATTATTTGGGCCATAATAACAAATCGATTGACACCATATTTATCAAAATCCGATGATCAGTTTAGGCGCTACGGAGGAACATAGTAAATACAAACATACATACATACTGTTAAAATCATAACCCTTCCTTTGGCTTCGCCGTAGTCGGGTAATAAAAAGGAGTGCCTTTCTCAATCTGTAAGAATTACAACCCAGGCTCTGAGAACAATGCAACATTTAGTGCTACTTGATTCAATATATAATATGTTCTACAAAACATGGAAATATGGACTTGCAAGCTGCTTAAAAATCCTGCCTGTATTATAATCATAACAACATAAGATAATAAATTGTAAATCGTCATGTAGTCTTCTGTTAAACTGGTTTCTACACAGACATAAATCTAACTAGATAACGCGAGTCCCTCCATATGAAAACCTAGCGTGTCACTTTTCCACACACAATTTAAAAACAAATTTACTTACCAATGAAAGAAAACATTTCCAATGCCTCTGCCAACTTTTTCTATACAGTCTTTACAGCTCAATATGGCATAAAAAGGCATTTTTCTAGATTTCGGTGGATTTCCAGTGCCGATAATGCTAAATGAAAGCTCAAAGTACGATCATAAATCGTAATTTTACTCCGTTTTTTGACACGCGAAGTACATACAATCGTGTCATCTAGTTAGATTTATATCTTCTGTGGGTTTCTACTTCTAGCAAATATATTTGAATTTTTTAAATTTTTTCAATCTTTTTTAATGTGCATATTTTTTTCATATAAAAAAATGTAACAAGTAAATAAGAAAGCAAAGTGAATAAACGTCATAATTATATCGTTCATTTATAAAATGCGGCACAGTTAAAATATCCTAAAATTTAAATAGCACAGTTGCTTATTTACCTACTAAATTGAACCTGTGTTTGAGGCAATTCTGTTTATTACTAAACAATTATCAGTTTCGGTATGGTGCTGAAATATGGAATATGTATATGAAATATTTCAGGACAACTCTTATAGTGATTCTGAAATCGTGGGCAACATGTAGCTATCAGTTAACAGAAAACTTCATGACTTAATTGGCACTTTAGTACTAACGCCCCACTGATCCTGTGTTACAGGCCGATCTTGTATCTCACTGGTTTGATCCAGTGATGCGAGAGCCCAGTCATTGTCTGACAGCTTCAACACTCCTTCTGCACTGCGCAGATTTCTCTGATACCCTCTCAGTTCAGCAGTAGGGCTGCAGAGCACGGGATCACTTAGCTGGTATAATCCCCAGCACGTAAGTTGGCAAGAGTCGTTAGATGCGCAGAAGTAATTTTTAGATCTTTGGTAGTGAAGCGGGGTGCGGGGAATGTTAAGGACCATTCCGAGTGCTCGATTGGCTGGTCAGTTGACACAAGGATCGACTGACCAATCGTGTCGCGTCCACGTCCCGTTCGCTCTATATGGTGGTTGGTCACTATACTTAAACCTTGCCAACTTACGTGCCAGGCACTAAAGCGCCTAGAGGCAGCAGTATTGCCAGTATTCATGACGCTGAAAGTACACACAGCTAGCCTTCCACCGTCTGTAGCACTAAAACTGGACCCCCGTGCAATAAAACTTGAACCTGATGCACTAACACTGGCACCTGGTACACTAACACTGTAGCCTGGAGCACTAACACTGGACCTGGTGCATTAACACTGGAGACTGGTGCACTAACACTGGAGCCTGGTGCACTATCAGAGCGAGGTGGTATGCGGCGCACGCGCATAGGCGGTGGGGATGAAGCCGGAGCGGCGGCACTTGGGCGCGTGTGCCCACAGCCAGCCTTCCACCGTCTGCTGCGTCAGGTCAGCGTACACCCATTCTCCGCGCTTCACTGACAGGTCGTCTGGGGCTTGAGCCTGTGACAGGACATAAAGGGAATGGAGTCAGTATAAAATTTAAATTGTAATACTCAGATTAATTGTAGTTTGTGTATATTTGGGCGTGTAGATTGGCCGGCCGCACCTGATAATAATAATTAGCGATCATTGTACCGATAGTCGTATCAGCCAATGGCTTAATATCCACGAGCCTCGACCAACAACTTAGGAGACTCTCGTTGGGCGGCTGGATCAAGGGCTTGATTCAGAAAGCAGTACTTCTGGACACGGCTCGTATAGTGTTCCTCTCTCTGGATCCCTGACCTTATAGCTTGGACCCTGTTCCTGATACCGGTGGGCCTCTATTTTTTTATATTTTTAAATGTTTTTTTATTTATTTTATAAAAATATTTAAAAATGTAGATAATAAGAAATTGAATGAATAAAGGACATTATAATAATAATTTATTCAACAAGTAGTTTGTACGTGGCATACAGAGTTGTCTTACATACTTAAATGTTATAAACAAAAATCAGTACAACAAATATAATTAAATGGGTGTTGTACGGAGACGCTCTCAGCGCACAGCTGGCGCGTTGCTGCTCGACTTCACTAGTGTACCTTCCCTTGACCAAGAGTGTGATGGCCCGGAGCAGACTGTGAGGATTACTACGAGATAGGCGACAGAGACACGTACAGTACTCTCGAAGCTTACTGGCCGGACTGAACATAGGCTTTCCGATGGGCATGACACGGGCGCACCGCAGTTTTTTTTGAGATTTACTAATGCACAGCCAGTGGCGTGCCTAGGGTTTCAAAATAAGGCAAGCGCAATAAAATTTTAACCGATTAAAAAAAAAGAAAGTTCAGTTTTCGACTGAGTATGTAGGTACCTACGTATGTATCATCGCAATTTTCTCATAAACTACTGGTTAGGTACAATAAATTAAAAGTGAATTCATCCATCTTCTTCTTTCCTCTTCTTTCTTCAATTTCACTCTTGCTTGTCGTGCGGTGTATGAGGTAACCAAAGCTCACTGAAGGCATGCTAGTGCTAGATTGAATATAATAAACATATCACTACAGTTGTTATCAACGCGCGTGTTATATTTTGAAATTTCCTCAGATAACTGGCGTGATATAGATGACTCAATTCGTTGTTTACCAAAATTACCGAAAGAAACCATTGCACACAGGTGTTTATGGGAATGTGCGTGCCTTTTAATGGCGCTAGATATTTTATTTAAATCATTATAACCAGGTGTATTCCAAACGGAATCTTCATTCGAAAAAAATATGCAACACCAGCTATACAACTTATTAGTGTGCGAACAGCCAACAATCCAACTAGTTTTATGCACTGATCTATTAAATTTCCGTTTATGCGATTTACTAGTCTAATAAATACACAGATTAGGCGTCGGTTTTAATGAAGAAATTAACTGTTTTTTCTGAGCGAAGTTTAAAGATTTTACCTTATCTTCGCCAATCAAAACTTGAACGCATTTTAAATCCTCACAAGATACAATTACCTTCATTGTTGTAGGTAAGTCACAAAAACAATTGTATCACTGAGAAAATCTAAGAAAACACACAAAAAACTTTAACAAAACTTTTCCCACTCAAGCAAATGAAACTGAAGTGAGTTGCACTCGGGTCGTTGCAGTGTTGTCATTTAGGCTAAAAAAGTCGCCAGGTATATGAAAAATCTAGCTAGATGTCGCAAATTTTTTATTTTTAAGATATTGCTTGAATATTTAATTTCGTTATTTTAAAAAGTCGCTAGTTTTTATTGTTGCTAAATCTTAAAAAAAGTCTCCAAACTCATTAAAATCTCCAAGATCTCACAACGTCGCTAAAACGGCAACACTGCAGAGTTGGCAAGGTGACAAGGTCACGCATACGCGTGCAACTTCATACGCATGCACGGCTTAAATCTTCCATGCTGATCGATTTGTAGACGCTCAAGGTTCTAACTCGTTATACGGCACATCGCTATAAGTGCGAAAGTGACAGAGATAGTATTTGAAAGCCCGGCAAAAGCCGGTACGTGTAAGCGAGATAGCTATATCACTATATGTAGATGCTGCAAATGCGAAACTCTGCGCGCGACCAATCGCGATGTGTAGTAGTGTGGCATAGGTAGATACTTTGTGTTATTTTGATAAGAATTAAGCGCGCGAACTTTTGAATAGTTCAGGTTTGATATTGTTTGATAGCGATTGTATAGTTTTCGCCAAACTTCTGAGCCACCCTGAAGTTGACATTCCGATGCGGAAGGCACTGATCGGTGCTGTTTTTGTATGAGATTTACTACTGCGCAGCCATTGTAGCCAACTTCATGGCGGCCAAGAAGTTTGGCGAGAACCATAACCAACTTCATGGCGGCCAAGAAGTTTGGCGAGAACCATAACCAACTTCAGGGCGGCCAAGAAGTTTGGCGAGAACCATAACCAACTTCAGGGCGGCCAAGAAGTTTGGCGAGAACCATAACCAACTTCAGGGCGGCCAAGAAGTTTGGCGAGAACCATAACCAACTTCAGGGCGGCCAAGAAGTTTGGCGAGAACCATAACAAACTTCAGGGCGGCCAAGAAGTTTGGCGAGAACTATAACCAACTTCAGGGCGGCCAAGAAGTTTGGCGAGAACCATAACCAACTTCATGGCGGCCAAGAAGTTTGGCGAGAACTATAACCAACTTCAGGGCGGCCAAGAAGTTTGGCGAGAACCATAACCAACTTCAGGGCGGCCAAGAAGTTTGGCGAGAACCATAACCAACTTCAGGGCGGCCAAGAAGTTTGGCGAGAACTATAACCAACTTCAGGGCGGCCAAGAAGTTTGGCGAGAACTATAACAAACCTCAGGGCGGCCAAGAAGTTTGGCGAGAACTATAACAAACCTCAGGGCGGCCAAAAAGATTGGGTTTTACTGTACTGCAATGCTCTTGTAAACAATTTTATCTTCCTTAATATTATTAATGTGAAAGTTTGTGTTTGTTACTCTTTCACGTAAAAATTACTGAACGGATTTTGATGAAACTTTGCAGTATTATAACTCATACATCAGAATAACACATCTTTTTCACATCTAAACATCGACGTGATGTGGGTGCATGTTTCCTATGGACTCCAAAACGCGATTTTGATAATAAGGTAATTTTCAGATTAGCCCAGCTTGCGATCCTGTGAAATTTGGAAGTTACGGCAGCTAGTTACCTTATAATCGTAGAGCATGACTAGTTCGGTGCCGTGGTATCGTCCGTCGCTGTCTTGTGGCTGCGGGTTGCTGTTGTTGAGCTTGTTGTTCATCAACGAGTTGTTGGGATTCGTCGGCGGTGGTGATAGGACGGGCTGTGTGTTGTCTTGTTGGGTTGCTGAAAGTAATAGAATACGTATAGGATAGTTACATATGGTTTTGTTGCTGTAGTGTGGTGTTGTTGGTGTGTGATTTTGTTGTGTGGTGTTGGTGGTGTAATGAGGTTTTCTTGTGTTGTTTTTGGTGTAGTGTGGTTATTGTGTGGTGTTTTTGTTGTGTGATATTATTGCTTTAGTGTCATTGTTTTGTAGTGTTATTGTGTGTGTAGTGAAGTGTGGGCTAGTGGTTTTGGTTGGATAAATTTAATTTACAGAAAAGTGTTTATAAACAATACATTCTATGTTTTATGTATAGAAATACTTCAAGATCCCAACTCTCACCCAAAAGAGAGTGTGTGAATTATAATACCTACTTTTTTTGTTGTTTAATTACTAAACTATAAAAGGAAGCAGTAAAGGTGGATTTAATTAACAAATAATAAATATTTTTTAGTATTGTCACTATAGGGCGAATATTGAGACAATGGCAAGTAGAGTTAATTAATATTATGACTGTATTATTATTATTTGAAGGCATATTGTGTTTGTTTAAATTATTTTAAGAGATTTTTTACGACAATTTTAGATTATTTAATGTAGTTTGTTAAGATAATTAGTAGATGCTTCTAGAGGCTTCATCATTGTCCTTTTAGAATTAGGCTTCTGTAAAATATTTGTATTAATTTAATTTGTAAGCTATGTTACTTTTTCAATTTATATGAACTTTCTAAGTTTACTTTAGATATCGTTGGCAAAAGTGAAGGAAACATCATGAGGAAACCTGAACATACACTTAATATAACTTTATCAACCCGCATTGAGCAAGCATAGCGATCAATGCTCGTGCCTTCTCTGTAGGAGAAGAGGTCTTTGCCCTACAGTGGGCCAGTAACAAGCTGGTATTATTAATTTAAGAGCGTTACCTTGAACAACAGCCGGGTACACAAAGCCGGAAGGTATGAACCCTTCCTGTCCATCACTGCGCACAATCCAGTACCAGTCTGGATCCTCCCTGTTTAGAACTGAAAAACATAAGAAGGAAGTTTTAGGAACACAGAACACTGCACTTCAATAGTACATATCCTAAACAGGAATCTACAATTTTGAATCCATCCTAATATTATAATGCGAAAGTAAATCTGTCTGTCTGTTACATTTCAAGTTGAAACCGCTGAACTGATTTTGATGAAATTGGATTTGGAGCAAGTTTGACACCCTGAGGACATAGAATGGTTTTTAGGGTTCCCATAGGGTAAAAACGGGACCCTATTACTAAGACTCCGCGGTCCATCTGTATGTCTGTCTGTCCGACTGTCACTAGGCTGTATCTCATGAACCGTGATAGCTAGACAGTTCAAAGTTTCACAGATGATGTATTTCTGTTGCCGCTATAACAACAAATACTAAAAACAGAATAAAATAAATATTTAAGTGGGGCTTCCATACAACAAACGTGTTTTTTTTTTCGGACGGGTCCTTGCTGAACGGACAAGCATCCCTATTGCAAGACACATGCCATAGTCTTTAGCAGTGTTTCTTTCAGGCAAAATTCTCCAGGGGGGCGGTTAAGAGATCTGGGGGGGGCGGAGTAAATAAAGGAAACAAAGAAATATTTAAAATCAATTCCAATTATTATTAATATTTTATTTTCTACAAGATGCTATTAGCTGAACCAAAATTGTCAAAGGAACTTTGTAAAAGCCATGAAGAATAATATTCTTTATAAAAATCTTATTCTTCGTGGCTTTTTTCTTGCGTACACAACGATAAGGACACAACTATAATTTTCATTCTACAAATTTCGCGATATTACTATCTATAAACAGCTGTATAGAGTGGGAGAGCTTTATGGGATAGCGTTAGAGGAAAAGGGATGGCGATATTCTCGAAAGTGTCTCGTTATTTCTAGGCGCTATTCTGGGTTCTGATTGCCTACTTTAATAAGTCATGCACTACTCAATTTCTGATTGGCTGATTGAGTGCCACTTCACGTCAATAAAGGGTTTCCAGGTCTAAAATGATACCAGGTTTAAATAATTTGCCTAATTTTAAGGATATTCGTCGCGAATATATGTAAATCTGCTGTAGACGCGCGAAAGTGAGCGAGCGGCAACCTATTGCTATTGAATAAGTTCCAAACGCCCCGGGGGGGCAATAACGCTAAGCCCCCCCGGAGTAATACCTGAAAGAAACACTGGTCTTTAGAACACGTTATCAGCACTCACCGGTGACAAACTCCCCGCGCTCGACATCCACGTCGTTCTCGTCTCTGGCGGTGAAGGTGTACAGCACCACGTACCGGCCGGAGGGGTCCTTGCTGAACGGACACGCCTCCCCCTCGCTGCCCAGCTCCGAGTGCCCGTCGTTTGTCACCCCGTCCGATACCGATAGTCTGGGGAGAAGTAGATGTTGATCAACATAAATTAAAAACATCAAATACCTTAAATATGACAGCCAAGACCTTATGTTCAGCAGTAACGATTGCAACACGACCAATGAGAGCAAAATTTGTTGTAAGCGTAAATGCAGTAGTCGGGCAGACGCTTTACTTTGTGTAAATTATTTCATCACGACTGCTCTAAAAACGGTAAAGAAAACATTGCGAGGAAACCAGCATGTCCTAGAACCAAAATTTAGAAGACTACTACCCTGCATGGGCCCGCGTGGTGGATTAAGAGATTCCCTCTCTTGAAGAGACCGATCTTGTATCCCGGCAGTGGGAATATTATAAGTAGAGTTGCCGCGAATACTCGCTATTATTCGGTATTCGGCATTACTAGTCATTTTTTTTATATTCGTCGAATACCGAATAATAGCTAGTATTATTCGGCATTCGGCGAATAGTCGTCGAAAATAAACTTTTAACGAACAAAAGAACTAATGAGTTAAAAATAATAATCTTTTTAATTATTTTCCATAATAAAACAATACACAATATCAATTATTATCTGTAATATGTGCCTGTGCCTATCATATTCATGAAATTAAATTAGTAAAGCTTTTTAATTAATATTTAAAATCCAACAGAGGCAGATTGTGGTGCAAAAAAACAATTTTTTCTGCATGTTCTGGAGCAAGTTGGTTTCGTTTTTCCTCGTAAATTAAACCTGCCTCGGAAAATAGTCTTTCTGAATAAACAGAGCTTGCTGGTGTGATTAAGTATCGTTTAGCAAGCTTACTTAAAATAGGAAATCTATTCTTATTGGTATTCAAAGCCCACCATTCATATGGGTTTATTTTTCTGTCAGCCTTTGCTAATGCGATGTAGTTGGCGATTTACTAAAGAGAAAGACTTGTACAAGAAAAGGGTTGCCAGCATTTAAAAATGGAAAATTAAATTTACTACTTAAATGTAGGTATCTATAACATGAAACAGATTTCTTTAACTTTATTGTTTTCTTTTCTCACAACCTTAGAAGAAATTAGAAATATTTTTAATGCGTTTAATGTTTTTTTTTATATCGAATAGTAATGTCGAGTTATTCGACTATTCGCCAAAGTTAATGGCGATTAATCGGTATTCGACTATTCGCTATAAACACTATTCGCGGCAACTCTAATTATAAGGGCTGATGATGAGGTCTACTCACTGTGAAACATCTCGGTGCGCTAGATCGGCAGGCGAGCGACTCCGGGGCAGCTTCTTCTTGAGGTCGTGGTGCTCGCAGGGCGCGCAGTACGAGTGCGGGATGAAGCCCTCGCGCCGGGACTCCGCCACGATCACATACACCCAGTCGTTCTCTCGGTACAATACGTTTACTATTTGGCCGCGTTTTACCTGGAATGGTGAAGTTTTAGTTAGGCTTGGAAGTAGTCTCATGGTAAATCAAACTGCCTCGCATTTTCCCAAAGGCGCCAGGCGCCAGGAGAGGGGTGCAAGGAGCTGCACTTGCAGCCGTCTGGCTTTCAAATAAAATTTACAAAAGCATTTAAAATTAAATAAATATGAAAGCCTCATCATAGAGAACCTAGCGTAGCTGAGGCAAGGTACAAAAATTTTCGAGTTTGCTTCGCTCGCTCTTGCAAACTACTTTGGATCTCTAATTCAGCTGTTATTCTTATCAGTGTGTAGAACAACTCAAAGACTAACAAAACAACCCTTATAAGACATGTATTAATCCCTAAAAATTTAGCAGAATTTCAGGAACTGACTGACGACTTTTGTGACTTATTTAATACTAAAACATCTTACCTTTTGTGTGTTAGTTGAATATATTTTAAGATTTTCCATGCTATGGCCATTAAAATAGCATAAAATGTACACTTCTATGAGTCCAAGGGTCCAAAGTTACACTTGTTAGACAATGTGGATATCGTAATAAGTAAGACAGGAAATAAAATTGCTCTAACTTTGATGGTGTGGTGATTGTACTCTTATGTGGAGTGTTTTTGTTGTTTTTATTACTGCCTTTAAGTTTATTACTACAAATATAACATCTATACCAATATTATAAAGAGGTAAAGTTTGTGAGTTTGTAAGTTTGTGACGTTGTAAGGGGTAATCTCTGGATCTACTGAATCGATTTTGAAAATTCTTTCACCAGTAGAAAGCTACATTATTCCTGAGTGTCATAGGCTATAATATATTTTCAAAAAAAATTGAGATCCTTATGAAAATTGCAATAATGTAACCCAAGGTAACAAGATGTTGCCTGTAAAATACATTATTTGGTGTGCGTTAAGAAAACTATTGATGATAGATATAAATTATTAGGTAGGTAGGTAGGGTGGGCAGGGTAGCCAGGGTAGGCAGTGTAGCCATGGTAGCCAGGGTAGGCAGGTTAACCAGGGTAGCCAGGGTAGGCAGGATAGGGGCAGGGTAACCACGGTAGGCAGGGCAGGTGCTGGGTAGGCAGGGCAGCCAGGGTAACCAGTGTAACCAGGGAAGGCAGGGTAGGTAGGGTAGGGGCAGGGTAGCCAGTGTAGGCAGGGTAGGGACAGGGTAGGCACAGTAGGTAGTGTAGGTATGTAGGTAGCCAGTTACGGGAGCGAAGCCCCGAGGGTCAGTCATGTTAATCAAACAAAAACTGGTCTTACCTCTAACTCATCATCAACACAAGGAGCGAAGTCATGTAGCACCACCATCTTGGAGTCTGGACTGAGCCCATGTTCCTTCTCAATGCCGACCCTCACCAGGGTCTCTATGCTGGCCGAGCCTGTGATACGTCCCATGCCCGGACTTAGCCCGGAGCCGGGACGTGATAATTCTTTGTCTGAATCACCGCTGCTTGCTAGAAAGAAAGTTGATTTAAGTGTAAGAGAAAATATGGTAAATAATGAAATAGTTGTTTAGCGAAACAAGTTTTGTTAAATTAGTAATAAAGTTTTCTATTCAGTTTCATTTTAAATGCTAATGTTTAATGTCAACTTCTATATAAATAATAAAGAGGTAAATTTTGTGAGGTTGTAGGGAGTAATCTCTGGATCTACTGAACCAATTTAGATGAAATTTGGCATGGATATAGTTTGAGACCCTGGGAAGGACATAGGATTGTTTGTGTTCCCTTGGTATGACAAAACACTTTTTACGCAGGCGAAGCTGCGGGCAGAAGCTATTATTATATAATCTTCCTATAATATTCTCACTGGAGAGCAGTGGTGGTAACTGTCGCAACTTACAAGTTGTAGGTTGTTGGATCGAACCCAGGCAGGTGCTTAACTTTGTGTAAATTATTACCACTGCTCTCAAAACGGTGAAGGAAAACATCGTGAGGAAACCAGCATGTCTTAGAACCAAAAATTCGAAGACGTGTGACATCCACCAAAGTGCACTGGGCTTGCATGTTGGATTACGGCCCATTCCCTCTCATGCTGCAGCCTGCACGCACAACTGACCAAATGCGAGTCAAAGTGCGGAAAAGGGGTCCATCTATCCTATCCTAGCATTCTCACTGCTAGGATGCAGGCCTCGTCCCTGTAAGAGGGAATAGGCCATATTATACCTACCATGAGAGCCCAGTATGCATTGGTAGATGTCACATGTCTTTGGATATTTAGTTCTAGAACATGTTGGTTTCCTAACAATGTTTTCCTCCGTTTTAGAAGCAGTTTAATGTTTATTGAACAGATAACATTACTTTGTCTTGGATTACCTAAATACTAGATTTTGTGAATATATATACTCAATTCAGTTGTAAATAACAGCTTAAATAATTCACTGAGACCAATTGATAACACTGCAAAAACTGAGAACAGTTCCTATGAGTCATAAAACTTTAATTTTATTCTGTACAATCAATCTAGCGTGTCTGGTAAATCAATTACCTGTTATTGAATGGTTTTATTGAATTTAAGAGATTAGAGCCATTATATAATTAGGTACTCGGTTTCGAATATTGTTATTTAGAAATAAATGTTCGTAATTAAATTAAAACAGGTTGTGAAAGCTAAATATTGAATATATTTATATAACTAATCTTAATAAACAACTTTTATGTAGTTATTCATTCAAAAAGTTATGGTCTGAATCATACATTCAAAAACTTTTGTATCTATGGTTCAAGTTTTTTTATTTAGACAGCCATTTACAATACCTAACTAATTTGAGGTTCTCACGGTCAAGGGTATTGAGCATACAGGTTGTCAGGTGAAACAGGATGAAATTACTAGTTTTATATATTTATAATTATATAGAAAGTCTAAGGTCATTGACTTGAAAAGTTCCCAATGAAAGCTCGATACTTACATTTCTTCTTCTTCCCCCTTCTAATTCTAACTGGACATAGAAACGCCATACTGTAATAAACTTAAATTAACACATAACTAACAAAAATAGGTTAAATTCAACAAGTTATAGTCACTACTTTGAATAAAATACGATTTTCTCACGATTTCCTACATGTCAAAAAAGTTCACAAAACAACTTTTTTTATACGTTTCGTTATTGCGTTGGATTCGATTCGAGTTTTGCGTTTTGTTTTTCGCAAACATTCAACATTGTCCGATTTCAGAAACGTTGTTATAAAACGAGATTTTAATAAAATTGCTTGTTGTAGTTAATATAATCTAATGATTATTATTTAATTAAGTTATTAATATTCATATATGTATTTGCAATTTGTATCTCTAGCTTTATTTTCTTAAAATATAGAATATTAAAAAAAAACGCATTTTCGAAAAATGTTTATTCACAGTATTAAGTAGGTACACGATATATAAAGGCAGTCGTCAGCTTAAATACTAAATTTCAAAGATACATTTGGCACATGCAAATTGGAACAGCAAAGTACAAAAATACACAGAAATTACTTTCAACAACTTTTAACAGATTCAAACATAACTAAGTAGGTAAATACATTCATCATTATTTATATTGTTTTAAACATTAATTAATAATATTTTTATAACCTCTATCATTTAAAAAAATTTGTCCAGTTTAAATTGGTTTGTATGATGACACAATATTAAATTGTACCTATCACCATTTTTGTTTGAGAACAAGGGAGCCGAAATATATTTTGAACAATAACTTTGTAATTTAATTTATAAGTACTTAATTATATTAATTTATCGTCATACACAAATATATTTTTGATACAACTTCAACAATTATTCAATAAAATATAGTCCCCATAAAGGTGTTTTAGGGAAAAGAGCGCTGATTTTCGTTACTATACATAATACATTCAGAAGCAATATTTTTTTTATAAATTGTACAGTTTTGGTCTAAATATTCAAATATAATAATATTATTTACAAGGTACAAGCACCCTTTTGCGTTGAAGCTCTCTTCTTTTAATTTTTATACTATTTTTTTTATATGAGAATCATTTACGAATCTTTGGCTTTTTATTTGTATATATAACGCCGATTTGAAGAAGTTAGATTATGAAGATTTGAAAGTGATTTAGTGCTGCCAACTCGTCTAAGCAAAAACGCGCTGTTAGCTCTTTAAAAACGCGGTAGAAAGCGCTAAATGGTCACTGTAAAAAAAAAAACGCTTTTTTCGGTGCCAAATACAAGCAAAACGCCCAATAATTTGAGACAGGGACGTTTAAACGTATTTTTTTATTGAATAAAAATATGTCTTATACAAAAGTTAATACATTATAGTACTTGTTTAGTGATAATAAAATAAAATAATAACGTGTTAATCTAATTATTTCAAAATATAAAGGAAATAAATTAATTCACCGTCTGATTCTACTACAATTGCTTCTACCGCCAAATTATATGGTTGATCAGGTTGGTCTTGATCAGTTTTGGACTTGAGTTTATATGTATCTGTGGATGAAATTTGCCTCAACATGTCGTTTAGATGTAGATAGTTTGCGAAATTACTTGTTTTTGAAAGAAAGTCCAAAGTTTCAAAAAGCGCTAGATTTAGCGCTAGGCGCTAGAACGCGCTATTGAACAAAAAAAGCGCTAGATCTGGCGCTGAAAGCGCTAAGTTGGCAGCACTGAAGTGATTGTTCCCGACAGTGATAAACTGTCGACAGACAGAACAAAATCATAGACAATAAGACAAGTTGATTTTACATTTAACTTCTTACCTATATAGATGCAAAATAAACAATGTTATTTTAGTAAAAATTAAATTATAAAAATTACTAGAATACCATAGAAAATAAACCATCAAATTTATTACAGATGTTGCGTATCAGTTAGCGAATGCCATGACTCGTGACGATGGTCGGGAAACTTTATGCAGTCCATCCAATGCTTTAGTCTTCGTCCTTTTGAACTTGCCCCCAAAACTAGGCTCCCTAAAAAGTCATTGGCTTTGCCATAGTCCTTATCCCAAACTGTCAATGTCAGATTTTGGCGCGAAAGTTCGGTTGGGCGAGTTTCGAAAAGAAATTCTTCGTTCCACACTGGGTTTAGATTTCGCCATTTTATCGATGTTTTGTGCTTCTTGTGGTACGGGTCTGGGTCCAAATGCCTGTGAAAAAAGACAAACTAATATTAAATTAATGTACCTACACCATGTGTGGTTAGTATGGTTAGTTTAGTGGTATGATTTTGTGGTAAATTAAGTAGGTACCTAAAATGAGAAATTCTAACCAAATTTTTAAATTTAATTAGTCAAAACGAAGATCAAGTACCTACTGCTGTAGTGCTATTCTTTACAAATCTCACCGTGATGGCTTATGTGTAGTGATCTCGAAATGAGCTCTCAATCCCTAACACTCAGATTGGAGAACAGTAACAGTTTCTTCTTTAATCTGAGCCCTAACATTGGTTGGAATGATAGCTCATTTCACCTAAATCGTCACGGTAAAATGTCTTCAGAATCTACTGGCTGTAGGTACTGTAATAATTAAGTGAATTAAGAGACAAAAGCGACAAGTAGGTAGGAACACTTCAATAACTTTTACCGAAGTAATTTATGCCAGTGACCTAAGTGAATTTAAGAAATATTTTAATGATGGCTTAAGTTTATTTTTCTTGCTGGAGAAAGAAGAAAAAACTACCTTAAAAAATATTTTGAGAAAAATCTTTAACCAAGTTGAAACAAAAAAATTGAAATGAGAATTAAAGGGACCATTTTGTATTTGCCAACTTACAATTTGACAAACGGATCCGAATATCCGTTACTATCTTGTGACGGTAGGTCAGCTCCTCTGCAGATGGTCACGACCAGCGCGCGTCTCCTGGTACTGTAGCACAAAGCCAGCAATATCCTGGGACCAGTAGGCTCGGCCCCGGAGGATCCTGACAGCGCCAGGCGCAGTTGTGCCGGGGACTTCGTGCATTCTCGTAATGCGACTGTTGCTGATCCCATTTCGTCGCAGCCATATCTGAGAAAAAGGATTGTTTAAAAAAATATGTTCTATTTATGGTTTGAATTTACCTACTATGCCTACGCTTGCCTTCAAATTAAGGCCGTACCCTGACCAAAAAATCAGCATGAGATATGAGCATTTCTATTGGCCTAGCGGCACTGGTGGCGCATGAATTACGGTAGAGAATACGCCCAGATTTTAGAATAAAATCTTTATAAAATCGAATATTGGTCTTTTGTAAAAAGTAAAACTTACAAAATGTTTGTTATCAAATTGTCTATCCATTAGTGTTAGTACAAAAAATTATTAATGAACACTTTACGAGGAGATGCATACTATCAATCATTATTTCTCATTTTTATGATTTTGTTGGAAGGAGATTAGTGAAATATATACTACACTTAAAAAAAAAAGAAATATACAATTTTGGAATCAATAATATGTAGTAATTTAATGTATTTTTATTAGTTGATATTTCATTTTAAATAACGAGTAGATAGCTTCTAAAAACTGCACGAAAAACGGCTAGCGCGGCGTTTTGCTCGGGGTAGCGCCTTAAGTGAAGGTAGTGGGACTCTTTCGAGCTCGTGGCTAAATAAAAATACCCACACGGATCGATCTTCCAGGTTATACTTGCAACATTGTCGAGGTCGGTCCAAGGATGGAGAACAATCCATTAAATACCGAGACTCGCACGATGCCGTTGGTCCCAGCTGTCATTTCACATCTTTTGGACGGTAGATACTAAGGCTGGTGTCTGATATTTCTGGTTTCGAAACCCCCGATTAGTGGCTCAATCAGATGGTAGTGGCTCTCTTTGAAAAACTTAAGAAAAGTAAAAACGTTGTTAAAGCATCCGATCCGAATCTGAGAAACCTCGGTCCGAGGTAACCGTAGCATTACTTGTAGGTCAAATCGGATCAAAATGTAGGTCAAACTGGATAGGAAATCAGAACATTCAGTTACTGCGAATTTAAATTCGGATACGGATCGGATGCATTGCAAAGTCTCAAAGTTACAGTTGCTTGAAGAACTTCTTGAAGTTAAGAGTTATGGTATTAAAATTAAAACGTGCGGGTACCACCTGACCGTTATAAGAGCGCTGAACTTAGGTATCTAGGTTTGAACTGCGAATACAGTAGTTATCTGAACTGAAAACTTTGTTCCAACCAAAGCCGACGTGCTTTGAGAGTTCACGCAAGTCAATTGCAGAATTAATTTCGAGTAGATAATTAAACTTGTGGTTAAATGAAATACCTAGCTCTTTTTGGCAAAGTGTTTATGAAATAAGATTTACACAATGATATTCAAATAAATTAAATATCTTTGGATTTACATTTAATTTTTAGCACCTTGCCTCGGCCATAGGTAAGGTTTTCTCTTGACAGACAAGACGGGTGGATGAGCTGCAGGCTAGAAAGCTTAGCAGTGCTTGTCTCAAAAAAATATGCTAGGTTGATAGGGCTGGATTGCGTCACCCTTCGCTGGCTCCCGCCACGGCTCTCTTGTCCTAAGGGTAAATACGCTACTGCGTTGTGTAAACCGCAGTCGTCTTAGGCTGACTGAGGTAGAATGCGGTAAATTAATTTGAACTGGTGTATTAAGCGGTGTACTAGAGAGATAGTAAGAGCTTTAGTATTTTACGCGCGAATTATATTCTGTAAATACGTGGTACTTGCAAAGGCAAACAAGGCGTCCCCTCGATCCTCGCTCCTCAGGCTATGGTTAGCCTGTGGGTAAATCACGCCCTGTAATTATTGTACTGTACCTATACTAAGTGATGTGGCAGTACTCAATTTTCTTACTTAAAAAAAAATATCGGGCGATAAATTTTAATTTTACCATTAAAAAGTTTTATCAAATATCGTAGAAAAGAATCAAATAATTTGATTAGCTACCATACATATTATTATATTTGAACTAAAATACCTAGTTATTTGACGCGTGTTCGAGTTTTACAGAGCGGAAAAGTTAAGTGTTCTGTTTGACCTAGTTTATGACACATATTGGCTCATGTTCGAGGATTATCTTACAACAATATAGGTACCTACTTAGTTTGTAAGCATCACTGGCGTCCGACGATACTTACGATATTTTTGCATAATAAATAATAGGGATGTTTGCTGGGTAGAAAAATGATAATTCTATTTATTCCGTCAGTGACATTATCAAATAACACGTATTTTTTGCTTTAGCAAATCAATAAAAAGTTAAAGCGCATTAAAGTTCAGGAGTGGGTGCTTGTGAGTGACGTCACTAAGGCAGTATATAGTGTACTAGCGGCGTGACGTTTCACGATATTTCAACGCATTATATCTTCGTCACTTTATGTTTATGTGTCAAAAGACAAAAATACGTGTCCAATATTTTTTATTAATCAACCGGACGGACAAAAAAAAATTAGTAAAATACCCTATTATCTCCTTGTTAAGGATATAGGTAAGCTGATCTGACAATACATAAATTGTTCGAAAAACAATAAGTTTTTTGATGAATAAAAGTAATTCCCCGAATTGTGAGGAGTGTGGCACACTAGAAGATGTTATACACCTATTGACGGAATGTGTCAGATTTCAGTCTGCGAGAGAGGTTTTACTAAGAGAGCTCGAGGCAAATATGTACGATGTTGGTATGTTTCATCATATTTTGTCGACCCCTAACTCTAGTGCTGCATACAGTTTAAGTAAGTTTGTGTTGTTACGTTTTACGTTATAAGGTCCGATAGGACTGACATATACATATGTATAAAAGTCCCTAACTATAATAAAGAGGAAAAAAAAAAACTGAGACTCGACAATGTTCATGTCGACTTGTAACGCGACCATCGACGCGAGAACTTAGTTGGATAGTACAAGTTCATACGTCCAAAAAAATAACAACAACGGACGAACATCGAGCAAATTAATTTGAACTCTACTTCTAGATGCAAAGGGCCGAATCCCATTTTGGAGTTAAAATGCATTCTGTTAAGGAAAATGAGGTTTTTTCGTTACGGAATTTCTGGATTCGGTCCCCGCGCTCAAGGCCCGCGATAGAAGCTATGCAATAGCTTAAAAAGGACGCCAATAGTTATAGTAGTAGTGACAGTCCATGTGACCCCAAAACTAGACAACCAAAAAAAATCTAAATCTATGAGACTAAAGTTTTATTGCTCACTTGCTCACCAGTTGGCGCCACTGTTGACTAAGGTCCATAAATATAGCTGTTATACATAGTTATAACGCGAACGGAACCAAAGTTTGAATTAAAATTAATTCTTATCGCCATGTTTTTATTTCTTTTTAAAGAGTATAACGTCTCTATTGGTAAAATCTCATTGGGCAGTTTTCTCAGATTCTTTATCTGCGAGGATCGATCTATTTACGGCACGTGAGATTCCAAACACGTTCTCGTAACTTTTGTGACCCAAACTTGCCAAAAATAAAGTTACTTCGTCTATAGACTGTACCTACACTTCAGTTAAGTTCATAACTACTACCCACGCTGTATCTTCTTTGTGTTTTGGGCCACTTAAGTATTTTCGAAGATAAATATTGTAGGTACTGTGCCCAAATTGTATCTACCAGACTTTCGTCGAAGTTGAAGGCAGTCGTGCGTATGTACGGTAGGTAACACGTGCAGACAAATTCTGAGGCCCTAGACAAGTGATATTCTATCATCGAAAGCGTAGCGATAGCGTTTGGAAAAACGTCAAATATGTATGGAATTTTCAAGCGCTATCGACATGTCACGTGATCAATCCCTTACACTTTGACATTTCGACCATCGCTATCGCTGACATCGAATGACACTTGTCTAGAGCTTATTGAAACTTTCGAAGAAATTTCCGAAATAAGAATATAGATAGTTCAATTCGAACACTCAGTTCGATGTTTCAGATGAGTTCAACTCATCCGTGCGCGCGGCGTTATGTGTGGGTAAACTCATCCGTGCGCGCGGGGCTATGTGTGGGTAATCCTTGTTAGCTCGGCGCGTCACTGCCACACAAATTAAATCTGTATAGTTACAAGTGCACGCACACATGGCGCCGTGCGAAAGGACGAGTCGAACTATCTATAACATTCCTCACATTTTTAACGAAGACTCATAGTGTAATTTTGACGCCACTTTTGAAAACATATAATATGCAATATTATATGTCATATTTAATAGAATACCTGATAACATAAAAACACAGGCTATTCCAATCTTTAAAAAGAAATTGACAGATTTGTTGCATGTTATTACTCGATTTGCGGATTTTTAAACGATGATTACTTAAATTAATCCTGATATTTCTGTACCAATTCCTAACTATTAATTAAATCATGGCAGGCTAATTACACATAAATTTACCTAACTACGATGATGACTGACTTGTATAATAATGATACGGAAATTATTTAGTCTATATTATGATATGTATCGACTAGAATTCTTCCTAATAATTAATAATATATATTTACAAATTTAATTTCAATTTATATAGACATTCTGCCTGTACTATGCTTGTGTTATGCCTGTATTGTTTTTATTAAGTTTGATTTGTTTTATAAAAGTGTTTTTCATGCCTTGGTTAAGATAGAAAGTATAAAGATCACTTAATATTATAATAACAACCTGTATCTTTTACCTACTTTCTGTGAAAATAAATCATTATTCTATTCTATTCAACATTCGACCGCCTTTAATCAATCTGCCTAGCCTTTTTCCAACTATGATGGAGTCGCCTTCCATTTTAACCAGATGCAGTTGAAAGGAATACATGTATTTTATATACAGCGACTACATATTATCTGATCTCCACAAAAACTATGTAGTAATTGAGGCAATAAAATACTCTTTGGAAAGACTGGTTGGCAGAATTTGGGGCTTCTGAATTTCCTGTTGATTTCAAGGGACTAAAATTTTACCCCATCATACATGTCGGGCGTCCCTTATCATCATCATCATCATTTCGGCCGAAAGACGTTCACTGCTGAACACAGGCCTCCCCCTTCGCCACATTATACGCTTCGTTCACCATATTGCCCGTTCACGTGCGTCTCGCAACCAGCGGACGCCCACCACCCTCAGCAGATGATCGGTCCACCTTCCAACGCTGCGTCTTCCGGTTCGCCACTCCAGAACTTTTCGGCCCCATTGACCATCCGTTTGCGAGCAATGTGCCCTGCCCACTGCCACTTCAGGCCTTTTTTTGCCATTTAAAATGAAGGGCTGTACCTGTCATCATCAAACAGCACGATCTCCAGTGACTTGACGGCCAGGTCGGACTCCGTGATGCCGAAAAAGTGGAGCGTCTCGTTGAACTCCGGGTTCTTGGTCTTGTGCACCGTCTTCGTTCGCAGTCGGTTGGAGTAGGAGCCTTCTGGAATGTTACAGAAGGAGTTTTGCATAAGTCAAAATGATCACGGATTACGTACCTACCTAACAATAACGAGCAAATATCGTTCGTTCTGTTCCAGTGGATATAAAATGAAAGAAACGATCTTAATTATTGACCGACTTACCAAAAAGGGGGAGGTTCTATGTTCGACTTTGTGTTTTTATGTATGTTCACCGATATCTCCGTCAATTGTAGACCGATTTTGGAAATTATATTTCGTTTGAAAGAATATGTTCCGAAATTGGTTCCATTTTAATTTGGTGAAGGTCTGATGAAGAACTTCGGAGATATACAACAGAACCATTCAATAAATAACGGCAAATCTCTCGGGATTGCTGAAATCGCATGTCTGTTCATTGTTTATAACATTTCATAACATATCATCACGCCAGTACGCTCTTAAGGGGTAAGTAGATCTCTCATTTAACCGGACCTTATGTTCAAGTTTCATGATTTTCGGGTAATCTATTCTGGTGTAATAGGTACCTTACTAGACAACTTACCTATTAAGTAGGTGCAACTAAAAATTTTAAAATAAATAAACTGTTTTTGCAAAAAGATACTACCGACTTCCAAATAAAAAAATACAAAGTGAAAAATAACTTTATTTTTGGAAGTCGGTGTCCATAACGCAAAAAAAATATACCTACGAAAGACACTGACTTCCAAAAATAAACTTATTTTTCACTTTATAGTTTTTTTTTGGAAGTCGGTACCTAGTATTTTTTTGCAATTTTTTTTTTATCTTTTATACACTCCATGAACATTCAAGAAACCTGTAGTATCAAGCAAAACTAAGCAAAGTTGCTTTTCAGCTTAATCGTTGCATTCTATCTTAATCAATATCAAAGTTCCGACTCACCTCTAGGCAAAACTTCTAATCTACAAAACGGATCTGACAGTCCAGTCATATCCATGCCGATAAGACCCCTGGCTCTAAGTACCGTTACGGCCAGAGACGAGGTCGCATTCTCATACGCCAGTTTTATCTCTAGGGTCCCAAACCCAGCATCAGGTATCGTGGGAGGCCTTTCGACCTGTGTAGTTGGCTTCGGCATCTCTTTTCTCATACTGCGAAGGCTGTAGGCACTGCCTTTGCTACCGGTCCTCTTCAAGGCAGCTAGGGGACGCTGCGTGAGGCTATCTTGTCTGTGAAGACTTAGGCCGCTGAATCCGTGCGATAGGAGGTCTGTTTCACTCCATTCGTAGTGGGCATCCTGAAAAGGAGACGAGACATGATCAATTAAAGGCAGGATGTATAGTGACCTAAGTTAAAACGGGCAAGATCGAGTCGGATTCGGGTTGGTACCAAAATTATCATGATTGCTTTCTTTTTGACAATTTTGGCTTTTCATTACCGTAAAAAAACCGGGCAAGTGCGTGTCGGACTTCGCACATTTAGGGTTCCGTACCAAGCCGCAAAATCAAGTTGGTAGAAAAATTAGGGAGTTTCAAAGAAAAATATGATTTGTCAATATATTGGTATTTGTTAGTAAAATATAGGTAACTAGCTTTTGCCCGCGACTTCGTTCGCGTGGAATAGTGACTTCTGATGCCGACTCTTGACCAATAGATGGCGCTGTATGTCCGGAATAAATTTTATTTTATATTTTATTTTTTGTAATAAAAACTATCCTATGTCCATTCTCAAGTTCCAAACTATGTCTGTACCAAATTTCACACAAATCGGTTCAGTAGTTTAGGCGTGAAGCAAAGACAGACAGACAGACAGACAGACAGACAGACAGACAGACAGAGTTACTTTCGCATTTATAATATTAGTAGGGATAATAAATATTATCACCAAATTTCAAGTTTATAGGTCAATGGAAAGTTAAAAAAATCTTCGGTACAATATTTTATAAAAAAGCTGTTTTTGGTGGCGCTCTCATTCCTTTCTTTTCCAATATTTTTTTAAACATAAAATACAGTATATATCTACTCAACAGTTCTAAACAACGATACCTCACTCGATGGGGAAGATATATTTTTTTTCGCGTTACCCTTATGTTGTAGGGCGAACAACAAAATAAGGATAACGCGAAAAAAAAAATCTCCTTATTCCCTCCTTAAAACATTTAATAGTACATTATGGTACAAGTGTGTAATGTTGGTGATTACCGCTGAGGCGCCATTGAGACCCGAGCCTTTAGGTGACGGTCTTAAGAGAGCCGAGGACGGTAATCATCAATACACTCGTGTATCATACGACGTTTTTCAACACACTTGTGAAGAAAATAATACAAAAAAAAATCATATTCAACAGAAAAAACGAGTTGTGAAAAATTTTTCGCAATGGCTGGCAAAATTAATCAGTTTTCCTATGCGCGCGCATCTAACAATGGCGATCGGCCATAGACCAAAATAATGAGGTTTCTTTTTTTGGCTTTTTGCGGATAGCGTTTAGCAACGTACTAAATGGGGAATTTCAAGTAGAAATTACAGAGAAAAACAAAAGTTAAATTTGAGTGAAGGTTTTATTTACACACGTACAAGTTGATATTATCTATTCAAATACGAAGGGGCATGAAATGAGCAAGCAATATGTACATTAATTTATTTGTACTATTTTGAGCACGATCTTTTTTGTATCGATACTTTTTTAAGAACAAAGCAACCCAACCAATAAATAAAAAAATAAACTATAACTCACTTGTGAATAATAGCAATGAAAAAGTCACAGTTTGATTACAGGTGTCATTATGTGCCTAATTGCGTTGAAATTAGAGCCACTTTATGAGCAAGTGTGTTGAAAATATGTTTTTTGACATTTTGTATGGCTTTGGGTCAACAGGATATTGTGAACATTTGAAGACTGTTGCTCCAACCGTTTGGCTGTAAGACCTGTGTGACAGACGACGGACAGACAGACAGACGGACACGTGAGTGGCAGCAATAGGGCTCCGTTTGAACCCTTCGAATACGGAACCCGAAAAAGATAAATACAGCTCTATGTATGACAGATAGACAGACATTGTTACAAATGTCACAGGGTCCCGTAACATTGACACCATTTGGGTAGCAAGGTTATTAAAAATAAAAATCCTGGATACTCATTCTTTCTCAATCAAGAAACAAAGTTTATCTCAAAGCGTAAGCTTAAGGTCTTTCAACTCCATGAATAATGGAACTTCTTCAAATAAAGCTGAATGAGCGCCTCGATACAATTCCGCTTCGCTGCACAACTTGATTTGCATATAAAATGTACTGAGATACTTTACCGCCGCTTTCCTACTAGGTTAAGCGCTTTCTGTGCTGGTTTTGCATAATCCGCCGATAAGTTACGTGGGGGTGATATGGACGGTCGTAAATAACATGTGTTTTATTGCTGGCTGGCAATATCAATCGATTTTTGTGACACGATAACTTGGATATCGAGTAAACCGCTTCATTCAAATAAGGTTCCATTTTTGAAAAGATGGCCGGTTAATTCTGCAAACGGCTCACCGTAAAGTGAGAAGTAGTAGAGTAGTAGGTACTATGCGTAGGTTTCGGTTTGGAAATCTACGCGTTTTGTTATCAATGTGAGCCTCGAAAAAGGTCAAATAAGTTGGAGAGTTAATTATTTTACCATTTGTTTATAATAACAATTAATGAATAAACGCGTTTTACCGAAATTTGCAGCCATCATTGGTTAGCATATTTAACTATTGTATGAGTTAACTACGGATCAAAACACTGGACCTTAGGTAGACCTGATAAAATTGGTCCTACGGTGGTCAAGAGCACAAAATTGTTTTTCTTTTTATTTATTTTTTTGAGTTGGGTTTGCTCTTAACTCTAGTCTAGGTCATAGGTGACAGATACAGAGTCGACGATGGATTGAGCTTACCCAGAAGAAGCCTGTTCACTCTAACTTTGAAGAGATTCGGGGTGAATGCGTTCGGATACTCTGAGTTCCATTTATTCGCTGTGCGCATTATGAAGGATGTTTGGAAGCTCTTGGTGCGATTTGGTGGAATGGCGACAAGGTAAGGATGATAACTTGCAGTGTGTCTAGATGTGCGATGGTAGAAAGGAGCTAGTGGGATGAGTCGTGGTCGTTTTGTAAAGATAAGATGGCATTGGAGAATGTCTCCACGCAAAATTTTGGACAATGATAAGTCTCGTCTTTTTGGACTAGACAGAACCAAACGAGGCCAAGCCAACCAAGCCTAGTTTTTTTTAGGCCTAGTAAAATTAGGAGATTTTACATAAACTGCCACGTTGGTCCAGTGGTCGAAAGCGCTACTGCTGAGCATGAGGTCCTGGGTTTGATGCCCGGGTCGGGCAACGTTTCTTACGCGACTGCCGAAGGAGGGTAATGTGTTAATCAGTCTATTTAAGTATATATGTATGTGTGTATGTTTGTTCTTATGTGGCGTTATAGAGACCAAACGCGTTGGCCGATTTTGATGATTCTTATGTCAATCGATTCGTCTTAACCCTGCGAGTGTCACTGGCTACATAAAAATCGGAAAAGAAAAAAATGCCGGAGTTTGGGCGCCATTTAGTGGGGGATTTCTTTTCTTTATTCTTCCAAACCCATCGTATGGTATATCAAAATAAAGTGTTTTAAGAGGTGTTTTCAAAAATATATTACACTTATATTTTTAAATGTACCTAATTAATAAAAAAATAACTAAAAAGTTGTAAATAAAAAAAGTTAATAAAAAAAATAAAAAAACCCGTTTGCTTAAAAATCGAAATAAAAAGACATAAATATGAAGAAAATCATGCTGTGCAGTCGGAAGATACATCTGGTTTTGGTCAGCCAGATCGCGAATATGTATCCTCCGACTGCACAGCATGATTTTCTTCTTGTTTACGTCTTTTTTGTTCGCTTTTTTTTGTTTTGTACCCGGTTGACGGCAACAGGCTTCGCCTCAGATTGCATCCTCTGCCTAAACCTTCGAGAAATACTGTCGTGATGTTATGGAAATAAAGAATTGACAGTGTTTTCGGACAGTGTTATAGACCGTTTACTCCCTTTTCTAGATATTTTAATGCGTGATGAGTACCCAATGTATGACGCTGTCCATACCTACGTTCTTGAGTAATCCAATCGCAGACCAAGAAATATGATAATAATCAGTGTTTCTTTCAGGTAGTACTCCAGTTTACTGCCCCCCGGGGCGTTTGGAACTTAATCAATAGCAATAGGTTGCTGCTCGCTGACTTTCGCGCGTCTACAGCAAATTTGCGTATATTCCCGACGAATATCTTTATAACTTGGCATATTATTTAAACCTGGTATCATTTTAGAGCTGGAAACCCTTTATTGACGTGAAGTGGCACTCAATCAGCCAATCAGGAATTGAGTAGTGCATGATATATTAAAATAGCCAATCAGAAACCAGAATAGCGCCTAGAAAGAACGACACACTTTCGAGAATATCGCCATCCCTTTTCCTCTAACGCTATCCCATAAGGCTCTTTCACTCTAAACAGCTGTTTATAGATAGTAATTTTGCGAAAACTGCAGAATGAAAATTATAGCAGAGTCCTTATCGTTATGTGCACGCAAGAAAAAGCCACGAAGAATACGATTTTTGTAAAGAATATTATTCTTCGTGGCTTTTTACAATGTTACTTTGACAATTTTGGTTCAGCTTATAGCATCTTTTATTCATTAAAATATTAATAATAATTGGAAATGATTTTAAACATTACTTTGTTTCCTTTATTTACTTCGTCCCCCTCCTCAGATCTGTTAACTGCCCCCCCGGAGAATTTTGCCTGAAAGAAACACTGTTAATAATATGATACGAACTATTCTGTGCGCGGGGTTAAAATGCATGCTATCTAATCCGACAACACGTGCGAAAGAGATAGATGCTGTGATGAGCAGTAAGAAGCTAGTTCGCGTACGAATTAGCACTTTTGTTTTTTTTTTCGAAATTTATGATAGGACGAACACGAGCGCGCGAAATTTTATAAACAGACCATTGGGAGTCTAGATATCATGAAAAAACTTTAAATTTATATTTTCAAAATAAAATGATTTTTGCATTGTTGTTTACTAATTTATCCCTGTATGGAGGCCGTTTTGCAATTTATCTTCTTCTTATGGTATTTCTTTCCGCCCAAAGATGCGTTAAAATTAGCGTTGAAATATGACACTTTCGACGCTCATAACTTAAATTTTTTTTTTTTACTTTTTTGTTTTGTATGGAAACAAAAAAAGTATTGAGATAATCGGGCTAGATAATGATGAGACAAATTGATATCATTTTTAGGGTTCCGTACCTCGAAAGGAAAAAACGGAACCCTTATAGGATCACTTTGTTGTCCGTCCGTCTGTCTGTCTGTCAAGACCATTTTTCTCAGGAACGCGTGGAGGTATCAAGCTGAAATTTATATCAAATACTCAAGTCTACTGTCCCTTAAAGCTGTGAAAAAATCAACGCAATCAAAAGACGTTTATGCCGCAAATTTTCGACACTCGCAAGGGAATCAAAATCTACAGGGTACTTCCCGTGAACCCAGAATCTTGAAATTTGGTACGAAGCAACGTCTTATAGCACAGATAAAGGAAAACCGTAATATTTTAGTTACGTCATATAATAAAAATATTTTAATACTTTTAAACTTACTGCCCCTTTCTTCATGATCGCGTAGAGGTATTAAATTGAAATTTATATCAAATACTCAGGTCTATAATACCTTTAAGCTGAGGTTTGTACGGAACCCTCGGTGCGCGAGTCCGACTCGCACTTGGCCGGTTTATTTTTATTTTGAACGGACATCGTCAAACAATGGAGTAATCGCCATACTACGTACCTACGTGTGTATGGAAGAATGATCGACTAGAAAGAAAGAAAGAAAAATATTTATTTGTGACCCGCACAGGAGACACGACAAATATGCATAAAATTAAACAATAATAAAAATAAATTAAAACCCTGTGCGAGACCAAAAAGCCTCCTATCTCAGTAAGTGCAGCGATATGCAAAATAGTAGATTATTAACCAAGGGCTGTATGACATCAATTGCATACGAGGTTTTTGGCGCCTGAGCGAAGCGAAGGCGCTAATTAACCCGAGTATGCAATTGATGCTTACGCCCGAGATAAATACTCTGCTTTACATATCGATTGTGAGGTAAGTAAACAACAAGACAGCAGGTTTCAATGAACATTTATTAAGAAGAAAAAAATGTGTATTTAATTAAAATTAATAGTAAAATGATTACAATTTGTAAGAGATATGGTCACGTTCTTTTTAGGAATATTTATAGTTTGAATATGAGTTTGTGATGATAAGACTTGAGTTTGAGTGACTTGAGGTTCTTGCATCGTAAATGGCGGCAGTTGACTGGTACTATTTTCTTCATTAAAAAATGGCTCAGATAATGTGCTTTGACGTGGTGATTTCAAGTTTATATTTTCTGTTATTTTAGAAGTAATTTTGCTTTTGTTTGCCATCGAATCTCGATATAACCTTCGGCCACTTTGCTGGACTTCCAGCCGCCGTGCCTTTTTAACAGAGTGAGGTTGGCTCCCGAATCAGCCAATAGAGTCGCTGATGTTCTGCGAAAGCAATGCCCGGTGTATAACTCTACGTTACTCAGTTTTAAATATGTGGCTATTTGCTTTGGCATGCCTGTAAATTTGTTTTTTCCTATTACTTGTCTGTGGCATTTTCCTTTACTGTAATTAAGAAAAAAACCATTTGTATCCACGTTTTCAGGCCGAAGAGCTTGATATTTTTCAACATAATTTGCAAATTCTTCATGCACAACAAATGACCGGTCAATTTTAGTTTTCGTGTTAGGCAGTTTTATGAGTAGTAATTTGTTATGTTTTCCTACATTTTCTATTGTCAAGTTTGTCAATTCCACGGTTCTGCAGGCTCCCGATATCCCAAAAATTAGAACAACCTGTAAAAAAGACATAAGTTGTATTAAAGGCACCAAATTCGCATAGTATTTTTGTGAAATATTTTGGTAACTTATTAAAAAGGGCAAGTAAATACGTATGTACCTTTATTGCTAAATAAATTTCATCCGGAGCTTCATTTAAGAATTTCTGTACTTCTTCTGCAGTAAATACCTTCGATTTCTTGCTTTTAAAGCCGTCAGACTGCCTTTTCAAGAAAGCAGTAAGTTTAGAAAAATCTTTCAAATTCACGTCATGTCTTGTCATCATTGTAGATTTTAGCATGGAATAAAAGCACCATAAACTGGAAGGTTGTAGCCTCTTAGATAATTCATCAAAATATGATATAAAAACACTTTCAGAAAGAGATTTCACTTCTTTTTCTGACCGCCATTTCATAAATTCGTCGTATGCCTTTACATATCTTTCTTTTGAGTTCGGCGGTAATATATTTTCGACAACTGTTTTTGCCCTTTCTTTAATAAAATCGGGCGTTAGATCTATGTCTTCGTCACTAGACATGTTTAAAACTTTTGAAAAAGAACTCAAACAAGAAAATTAATTATTTTCTCGATGCTTTCGCGCCTACTAGTAGACTGCCTTTTTTTTTTTTTCACGCACGCAAGCGCGTCAAATCTTGCTGGCCAGTTTGATTTTTAAATCGATTCCATCTAACATACGATGTGGAAACAAATAGTTCCATATTTAAAATAAAATCTTTATAAAATAAATTGTCTAGATTCCGATTCGAGTAATTAATGGATACCGAGAAAAAAAATATTAACTTTTTAAAAATATTCTTCGTGCAGTATGAGTATGACAGTTCTTTTTTCAAATTCCAAAACCTATGCTGTAATGATAGTCATACACCCCGGTATTCAGGGGTGTAAGGGTGTACTTACAGAGCAAGAGATATGTAAAAGAATATAACGCCGTGCTATATTCTGATAGGACCCACTGTTGATGCCACGGACACTCTTACGGAAACGGAAAATACTTAAATAATATATAAATAACAAACAAAATAGAATAAACACAGAAGGTGGATCAAAGTATGTTTATTATAATTATGTGTAACTTTAATAGAAATCTATAAATAAATTATATTAAATGTAGGTAGACCTGTGTACAAAGTCCGCGATGCTCAATGATCATTTGTCAAAACCATAGACAAATGACAGAGCGCGCGGACCAAAGGGTAATATATTAAATTTCTTAGAAAGGACATTAAATACCTATGGAAAAAAAAAAGGAAATCTATGGTCGATACTAGGGCAACCTTAAGGCATTAAGTCCACCTTTGTACTTGTGCATAAAGTTTGAATAAATACACTAGGAAGATAGCTCGATTTGAGAAACCATAAGTGCCCAATAAAATTGCTGGCTGAATGCAGGCTGTTACCTACCTAACTCACGAAGCTCGCCATTTGACGACCTCTTAACCGACAAATTGCACTGCACTGGCGGTAATTTAAAGTGTCCGTTAAAATTATGTGCAGTCCGGCCATAAACGGTCGATTAAGAACCCGGTTTATGAGAAGTATCAAGCAGTGGGCTCTTAACGAACTCACTAAGGCTTTATGAACATGGCGGAAACGTCAATTTTATTGTGTCAATGGAAGTCGGACTATTAAATCAATTAAGAACAGGGTGAAATTATATCTATGTTGGTTGTTACAATCAATTGGTTATTGTAGGAATATGTCATTTAACACACAATATGGTGCCAGAGCAGTGCTGGCCTAGTGGTAACGGCCGCGACTTACAAGTTGTAGGTAGTGGCAATACAGACAGGCGCTTTACTTTGTGTAAATTATTTCATCACCACTGCTCTCAAAGCGATGAAGGAAATTCAAAGACATGTGACATCTACCAATCCGCACTGGGCCCGCGTGGAGGCCCACTCCCTCTTGACAGTTGGCCTGTGTCCCAGCAGTGGGCACATTAAAAGGCTGATGATGGTGATGAATTACTGTGAAGAAAACTCATCCCTCTCAGTTCAGTATAAACATAGATGTGACTATCACAGACGCCTGAGTTCTCTGAAGCTTTCAGCAGAGATGCATTCCGATTTTACATAAATAGAAAGCGAACGTCTAAACCCTGATTTCTGAATTAGGAATTTGAAGTTAGGTTTTTGTCAAACTCTCTGTCAAACTTTGTGTAACGGCGTGAGACGGAGTGAGCCTATGAGACGTTTGGAACTCCTACTCAGGTCATGGATCCCATTTAAATTTGATTAAGATCTGACAAGTGGCTTTTAATATTTTTGTTAAAAGTTTTTTATTCTTTTAAATACACATTTCTGTTTTTAATAAAAGTGGGATAATATTTTTCAAAGCTTTTTGTTAATATTCTTACGAGCAGGGTTCATTTGTTTTGATAGGTATGTAGGTAGTAGGTACGATTGAATAAATAACATAAGATAGGTACCTACCTAGTATAAATATGCTGCGGGGTTTCACACGATTAACGGGTGGATACCTATACTCGTATAATATATAATATTATTATAATGGAGATGTTTAAGCTCTGGATAATACCGCGTTCGTGTTCTGTAAGTTATCTAATATAATACTCGTATTATAAAGAGGCTATTTTTATATTCATAATTATAAAATATTGTAAATATAATATCTTTTTAATATGCTCGCCTTTGTTTGTATCTGGAAGTACAGTAGTTCCATGAAAAACCCATAGGAGCAAAGTCGCGGGGAAAATCTAATTAGGGCGCCATCCGCTAAAGTTCATTCCTTCTTTGTCCTGTTGCACAAACTGTACAGAAACGCAACGGGATAAAATAAAATAGTTGAAACCACTAATTAAAACACAATCCTACACTCTTAACCCCTTTTTTTTTAGCTGGTGCAATGCCCATGCATACTACGGATCAGTGACCCCGCCACCTACCACTTTTCGGTCGCAGGGGATAGGGACCTCCCCTGCGGCCCCACCGCGTCCACCATCAGATGGTGGCGACGACCCCGTCCAGGCCGCAGCAGGTGGCAGAGCGGCGCACCGCAATACCGGCACTCCTCTCCCGCCGCGGCCTCCAAACCTCAGTTGCGATGTCGCCTCTGTTACCAAGCGGCACCGCAACCTACTTGTTGGCCGCTACTTCGTCTGCTTAATCGGCAAAAGACCTGACGAGCGGCCCCTCGTTGGGTACCTCTAGGCTTCACCGTGGGTGACCAAGCCACGGCTACTGAGCCGCCTCGACAATGCGGGAACCCACCGCGGGGGGCTTCCTTACCCTGACCTGACTTTTTCATGACACGCCATTCCGACAGGAAAACAATCCTTCGATCACCATACACACGTTTAGGTTCATTCCTGTCAGTTTGCCAAGATGGATGAAGGTTTGACAAGAAATTGAAAGTAAAACTATATTATCTGTGGTCAAACCAAGGGATTGCATGTCTGTGGATGGTTATAATCCTATCATTTTATGAAGATTAGCGGCCCATCCTCTAACGTTAATTTCTGCTGGCTTGTCCTGTTGTACGCAGGACAAATAAACGGTCACTAACCTGATCCGTCATCGCGCAGCGTCCTTCGAGACGGGAAGGAAGGCGGGATTTTAATACCGTTATTCTTTCTCGCTCTTGCAAATTCACTGGCATTCATTGGATTGCAGATTCCAGCAGGAATGAACGTTAGTGGATGGGTCCCTATAGTTCAGAAACCAAGTTTAGGCCCATTCAACCAACTTACAAGATGACGCGTGGATAACGAATTAATGCATAATCGCAAAAGGCGCCATCAACCTGCCACATACAGGGATTTTGCATTTCACAGACAACAAACACATGGCTGTTTAATACCGGTCTGGAACACTCCAAGAAATTCCTGGGTTCTACGTTCAAAGCACGGGAATGCATTTGGAATATGAGCAGGGGGCACTACCTGCATAAGGCCTTTACTGGCCACTTTGGAACCAATGACATGCTCATGAGGATGAGTCTAACCCATAAAAAAGTAAAACTCTTGAAGAAAGTTTTCAACGTGATTGGGGAGGAGAAGGTTATCTAGGGGACCACAAAAGATCGCAATGGGTCGAAGTGTCCGAGTTATTTCTCGGCCCCTCCACAAGATAAGATAAGATACCACCTTTCGTTACTGCCAACAAGCGCTGTCATCATCTCCCAAAATTTCAGCCAAAAGACGTGCGGACGTGTTGTCCTGCACCACTGCTGGACAACACGTCCACACGTCTTTTGGCTGCACGTCTAAAAGGCTTCACCCAAAAGTCGCCACATCACAAAATCTACGCTAACGAAGTCGCGGGCATAGTACTTCTACTAACAGTAGTGAATGTGTATGTTTGTTACTTCTTCACGCTCAAACGACTGAACGGATCTGGTTGAAAATTGGCACAGAGATATATATCTTATATATACAATTCTGGTATCACAATGTTAGTTACCATACTCCCCCGAAACGGTTTGACCGATTTTTATGAAATTTTATATGCATATTCAGTAGGTCTGTGAATCGGCTGTACTATCTATTTTTTACACGCGGGCGAAGTCGCTGGCAGAAGCTAGTATATATATATATATTTTATTATTGATAGGCTCGCGTTTGACCACTATCTCACCTGATAGTAAGCGATGATGTGGTCGACGATGAAGCACGCTTGCCTAGAAGTTACCTATTCACTCTTGACTTAAAAACTCCCAGGTTGAGCTATCAGGAAATACAGACTCCGGCATTCCCAAAACGCTTTGTGCGTATGGGTGGGATTTCCACCATATAACTATGATGCATCGCCGTTTGTCTTGTAGTCCGATGATGGAACGGGCTAGGCGGAATCAAATTGTGCAGTTCCGACGCACACTCCCCGAAATGTAACCGACAAGCTGGCAACTCGGCGACGATGTCGAAGGCTCTGGAGCCTTGACTGGACCAGTTTCTCATTGCCAATGAGCCTCTTGGCCCGTTTTTCTATCGACTCAAGGGTATCACGCTGGTATTTGGCAGATCCGTCCCAGAGATGACAGCAGTACCTACTCCATGCAAGATCGAACTTGTGCTTGATATAAGATAAGCAGCTGTTTTGGCGTGAAGTACCGTCTGACCTTCGCAAGGATCCCCAACTTTTTGGCGGCCAGCTGAGCCTTTGCCTTAATGTATGGACCAAAATTGAGGGTCGATGTCAACGTCATGCCAAGAAGCTGAAGATGGTCCGTTATCGGAACGGGCACACCCCTGAAAGAAAGAGCCGGGTGGAATTGGCTCCTTTTTGCGGAAAAAAGATACGCCTGGGTCTTGGCAGCATTGAAACTAACCAGATTGGCATCGCCCCATTCGGAGACTGCCTTCAAGCATAGGTTCAAGCGCTCAACCATAGCCTCCCGGTGAGACCGGATCTGAGGCCCAGCAGCCCGTGCATCAGACACGTACCTCTCAGCAACAGTGCTGTCGTCTGCATACCCAAAGGTGCCGGGTTTTAGCAGATCGTTTATATGGAGCAAGAACAATGTTGCTGAGAGCACCGACCCCTGAGGAACCCCGGCATTAATATCCAGTTGGCTAGACGAGCAGCCATCTATGAACACTCGGATGGACCAATCCCTCAGGAAGTCCGCAATCCAAACACACAAACCTCTGACAGACCGAATGAAGGAAGCTTACCAATGAGGCTTTCGTGCCAGACCCTGTCAAAAGCCTTCGAGATGTCGAGGGAGACGGCAAGCGCTTCTCCGTGCCCCTCGATTGCTTCACTACAGTGATGGCATACGCTAGAAGATCCCCAGTTGATCGATTTTGGCGGCAGCCATATTGGCGGTCGCTGAGGATGTCGTTAGCTTCTAGGTATGCCAGGAGTTTACAGTTAAGCACCCGTTCCATACTCTTACAGAGCAGGAATAGCACATAGAATACTTTTTATCTTTTTATTCTCGAGGGAACATATACCATGTTCCTTCGGGAATATTTTCGACAATCACGCCGGCGAAGCCGTTGGCAGAAGCTAGTATTAGGTAAACCCATCACAAATAGGAACCTATCTACAATTCTCAATTCCATAATTAACTTTAGTGAATGAAGTTTCTATTTCTGAAAGCAATTTAATCATTTTAACAAGTAAAAGTCTTTACAAAGCGACTTCTAATTCCGTATCAAATTTACGTGGAATACTGACTTTAATCATGGCGAACTTTAAATATCTTAACGTTTACAGGCTTCTAAGAAAGTGCTTTTAATTAATTATATCCGTGATATTATTTGATAACTAATTATAGCAGCTTGGTACTTAATAATAACAAGTTAAGCAACGCTTGCCGAGGTCGGACCGCGGATGGGTGACCATTAATTATATGTTACATGACCAAACATGCAACTTTTGTCGTGTTTTCTGTCAAGCAACACCTGTGGCCCTACACACCTGACATTTTATCAATGAAAGCGTTGAGCACAGACATAAATCTCACTAGATAACGCAAGTTCCTCCATCTGTATGAAAACCAAGCGTGCCGCTTTTTCACACCAAAAACAAATTTATTTACCAATGAAATAAAACATTTGCAATGCCTTGCCAGCTTTTTCTATACAGTCTTTACAGCTCAATATGGCATCACAAAAAAGGCATTTTTCTAGATTTCGGTGGATTTCCGGTGCCGATAATGCAAAACTTTATAAATACCCAACCAAGTAATCAAAATGAATTTATAACACATTTAACACGCGTAAGAACTGGAACTTTTTCCATTGCAAAAAATATAAATGTTTTTTTTTTATTGTAACTAATAAATTAAAGTTGGGGTATACTTACGTGAATTACTCTACGCATAACACTGTGACAACACCAACATATCACGTCTGCTTGGCGACCATATGTCACTGCAGGGATCCAGCAGAATATCAGCGTCAGGTATATTTGCCTGACACGTGCTGAGCTTGACTCCCATTTGGTGCAACCTTGAGACGCACACCGCACTGTGTTTTGATTGTCAACCAGTATATAATAATAGTAATCTTTGATTGTCAAAACTAATGTTACTGGTGTCACTTTGACTTTTATTTCGTAAGTATCCTTTTTATTCCTTTTTCTTTTTATGTTGGCACCTTGTTTTTAAACATACATGAAAATTTTAATAATTTAATTAAGATTTTGTGTGTGCTGTGTCTTTTGTGTGCACTAAATAAATGATTTATCTATCTATCTATCTATCTAAAATGAAAAGTTCAAATTACGATCATTTATCGTAACTTTACTATCCGTTTTTTGGCACGCGAAGTACATACAATCGTGTCATCTAGTTAGATTTATATCTGTGGTTGCGTGCGACAGCGACTGGAAATAATTAAAAGTAAAAATCTTTTTAAAACAATCTTTAATTGGACTAAAAAGTACATATCCAATGAGCCCAAATACGATGGTGCTGTCTTGTCTGATTGAGGAGTTGCTATGACCATCTGCCGGCTCCATCATGAGACCAGCTCCATAGTACCATATTATTTCAATGTTTCTAAAGTTACATAAGTACGCTAAGTTTTAGTTTAATCGGATGACAGGAAGTGCTTGAAAAATGGATTACTAAATGCTTTCCAGCCTGTAATTTTACTTTTGACAGCTCAAAAACTTATCATTTAGCATTGAGTTAAATTTACTAAGTACTAGAGGAGACTCCTCAACTCAATTTTTAGTAAACACTCGTTAGAGCGCGCGCACTCCAGCTCGCTTAGTCTGTGGCAAGCGCTCGCTGCAACGTGACAAGTTTGAGTACTAAGTTTTGTTTCTTATAAAGTGCCTTCGTGTGTATTGAGATACTGATCAAACAACACGATAAAAATAAATAAAAATCAAAGTTTTCAACAGTAAGTTGAAAACACGCTTAATTTAATTATATTTTATCAATTTATTGTATCTCGTGACGTCGCGTGAGTCGCGTCACCGCGGTGGCGGGAGGGCGGCCATATTTGTGTAAATGTCAAAGAGTAAGAAAAACTTCATCTGCGCGCATTGATTGTTTATCTGTGAGAACATAACCCCCCCTTCCCCTGCTTGCCCCGCTGTCACCGAATTACACGCAATCTTTTGTTTGAAATAATTTCTCTAGTACGTAGTACATTTAACTCAATGTCATTTAGTGATGACTTGGTGATGATTATAATGAACTGTTACATTTTGTGTGATTTTATCTATCTAAATGTATATTCTATATGTAGGTATCCAATATTACTTTTTTCAATATTTAACCTTACATATCTTATTGATGTATAGATGTTCTATGATAATAATTTCTTCTGCTTTATTTACTGATACATAATACAATTCATTTATGAATTTCTAATCATCGGAATATCTTGGTTAACAGGCTGGAAGGAGAGCAGTTGCCGAACACACATACGAAAGCAAGATAATATTAAAAGTTAAAAATGTATCGGAATGCCAAGCGCGTAACGAGACCAATCCCTTACATATTGGCTGTTCGACCACCGCATGGCTGACAGACTGAAACTGTCTAGAGCCTCATTCTTGCCAAGGGAGTGAGACAAAGCAAGTAAAATTGGTAAGTATGCTGTGTAGGGCTGGACCAATATTTTTCTTCTATGTACATGTTACTCTAAAAGCCCGAACTACGGCAAACCTAGGATTTACTGGTAATACCTTAGATTTACAAAGTCATAGGTACCTACTGGTAAAAGTATAATAATCGGTAATTTCGGCCTTTTACCAGAAATCACACGTTAATCTTAGGATTTTCGATGAAAGTAAGAATAATTAAGTGAAAATTGACATGATTGAAATAAAATACGTATGTACATGATTTTAAAACATTTACCTGCCGTAGTCTGTGTTTCCCGATAGCTACAATCTAGGGGTATTTAAGTCAATAGTGAATAGATTTTTTCTAGGCGAGCGTGCTTCATTGTCGACTTCATCATCGCTTACCACAGGGCCGGATTTAAGGGAGGGCAATCGGGGCAACTGCCCGGGGCCTCCACAAGAGAGGGGCCCCCACATAAATTGTATTTATAAAAAAAAAAACTTACACAACTATAGGGTATCTATAGTGGAATCTCTAACTCGAATGTCAAGGGAAATGCAAAAAAAATCGAGACAAAAAGTTTTTGACTTAACAAGAACTTCGAGATACATATGATTTAACTGCTGAAATTTCGAGCGACTAAGTCGCGATTTCTAAGTATATTTTTCGATTTGTAGAGTCAAACCCAACCTAAAAATTGAATTGAACTTAGAAAATTTAATGAATGTATTCATTAATTGCACGTGTACAAGACAAAAACAATAGATTAGAAGCCCCTAACCCGAACATTCATTTTAGATTTTATTGCAATTATTTCGGAGAATTCCAAGTAAGACGTCAGATGTCATTGTATTTTACTAACTACGACTTTTGGAAACTCCTTTTTGAAATTCGAGATATAGAGTATAAATATGTATTTTCAATACTTCGTAGGGAAATAACATTTTGTTCGAGTTACAAAGTTTAAATAATTCGAGATACCGCGTATCTAAGAGTTCAGCGGAAGGAAATGGCATTTTTTTCGACTTACTGAGGATTTCGACTAAACGAGGTTCGAGTTGTAGAGATTCCACTGTATTACTATTTGAAAACTTATCTAGTAATTTTTATTTTATATGATTTTAACATTATTTATTATATCTTAATTTTACTTGCAGCAGCGTATTGTTTTACTGTGTTTGCGACGGATGGTCGATCCATGATCTCGTCTCGTTAGAGCTATCGCTCTGGGAACACAATGCGGGGTGTTGCAGTGCGCAGGGTTCACGCCGCCCGCTTGCCTGTCTCCCCTCCCATACGATTATATATATAAATTATTGAAACACTTGCAAGAAAAATATGATTTAACCTATTTGAAAAATAATTAGGGTCCTCCACTCCCCTGTTGCCCTAGGGCCTCCACACCTCTAAATCCGGCCCTGGCTTACCATCAGGTGAGCGATGTGAGTCGGTTACGCGCTTACCATCAGGTGAGTGGTCAAGCGCGAACATAAAGATTATAAAAAAAACCCGTGAAAATGGTAAAAAAAATCGTCTAGCAAACATAATACCGAGTTTGGTAACATTAATCAATCAGTACATAATATTGTTTTCATCATTTCGTATCATAGTGGGTCACAGAAATCACAATTTTTCAATATTTACAAGTATTCGACCTAAATTCTAAGATTTACCAAAATCAAAATCAATTTTTATTTTACATAGGCCTACATGGGCACTTATAAAACGTCGACAAAAGGTGCACGGTTCGAGTTGGTCGTTTCCGCAAGAAACTCCATGGTTAATCTTTTCAAAAATGTTTTGGTAAATTACAATATTTCCATGTTACAGCATTAGTACTATGGGGGGACAACGTAGGCCGTAGGTTTAACTAAAATCTAGAAGGCCTACAATGTTCACACATTCACAAAATAATCGGTAAAAGAATCTATACAAAGTTCCCATGTGTTTACTGGTAAAAGCCCGAAATTAATGATAAAAATAGACCCTTTCGGTCTTTTACCAGTAACACTTGGTAAATCTTAGGTTTTGCTGGTAAATCCTAGGTTTTACGGGCATTTACAATACATATACTCTGATAGCAATATCTATTACACAAGACCTACGTTTTAGTCCGGATCCACGTGGCATACAAGCTATAATTGTATCTTCTACAACATAGGTAATAACATTAACAGACAAGTCTGTGTTAATATTATTGACGGGACGTCGCTTCTCCCGGTTACTATGGTAACGCAGTTATTATCGTCGCGTTGTCGCTAACTCTCTGGTTAGTTACCGAGTTTTTTATAAGAGAGATGATTAGTTATAGAGGTCTCTTTTAGAACTTATGTAATTCAACTTGTTTCGTGCTTACTTCTTCTTGTAAAATTGTTTTTAGGGTTTGATTAAGACACTACATATATAAGTAATGTTGTAACCATTTTTTTCGTATTTCTTTTCTTTTATTACAATCTATATTTACCCGACTGCCGAAGGAGGGTAATGTGTTTATCAGTCTATGTATGTATGTTTTTTCCTATGTGGCGTTCTAGAGACCAAACGCGTTGGCCGATTTTGATGATTCTTACGTCAATCGATTCGTCTTAACCCTGCGAGTGTCAGGCTACATTAAGACGACGACTAACGCCAACGACCTTGAGGGAACAAAACGCGCCCTCGATTCACACCCACGCGGCCCAAAATTTAGTAGTTTATTGTACTTTCCTTATTATTCTATGACTTTAAAAAAAAAAGCTTCAGATGAAAATGTAGATAATTAAATTGTCTTTGAGATGGTGTCGATTTCATTAAAATACGCCCAGCGGTTTTGGTGTGATTGTCGTGTTTTTGTCCGTTTTAGACATAACTTTACAAATTAATTACACTATGTTATACGAATAAAACTCAAAATTTTCTCAGATCAAATTATTAAGAAAATGGTCTAATGTAACATATATTTTTTCCAAAAAAATACGACTAGCCGTTTAGACGTGATTCTCATTTTAAAATCAGCTACTCAAGGGAATCGGCGCCTTAAAATTGGAAAAGAAAAATGGCGGATTTTGGGCGACATTTTGTGGGGGGAATTTTTTTTTCCTCCAATCCCCTCGCGTGGGTTATCAAAATAAAGGGATTTAAGAAGTGATTTCAAAAATATATAACAATTATATGTTTAAATGCAATTAATTCTAAAAAAAAATAACTGAAAAGTTGTAAATAAAAAAAGTTAATTAAAGAAATCAAAAAAACCCGACTGCTTATAAAGCGAACTAAAAAGACATAAACAAGAAGAAAATCATGCTGTGCAGTCGGAGGATATATCTGGTGTTGGTCAGCCAGCTCGCGAATATGTATCCTCCGACTGCACAGCATGATTTTCTTCTTGTTTACGTCTTTTTAGTTCGCTTTTTAAGCAGTCGGGTTTATTGTTTTCTTTTTTTATTTCGCAACTGTGTTGCATTATTTTTAAACTAGCTTTTTCTGCCGGCTAGCGGTCTATCTCACATCACATGAACAGCGCATTTTTTTTAAATGAAATTTTGCCTCTGACGTTTTTTTTTCCTACACCTCGGTTATTTTTTTTGGATTAATTACGTTGCGGGATTCAAGACAGTTAAATTCGTTTTTCAGGACATCGTCGAGCTTCATTGCCTCGGCGCTTTTCTGGTGGTCGCCACTGTTGATTCTGGTTTTCAGGAATTCCAGTGGTTCGGGAATAATGCGGTGTGATTTGCCCAAAAAAGCAAAAAAAGCCTTTGACGTTGGCTTTGACTTTCATATCTATTGAAAATAAAAGGAACTATGCTATTTAAGGTAAATAATATTTTATTGTTATTTATTATCATAAACACCATATTACCTCAAAACAACCAGTAGAAAAACAATTAATTCTAATCGTTACAAATCCATTTGTGACCAATCAATCAAGTCTATTGGCAGCCTCCGACAAATTGCGCCGACCTCAATCAACAAGGAATCAATAAAAAAATAGGACTGTCGACGTGCGTCCCCCTCTGAGATGATATGACACCCTAGTGACGCATTATGCGTCACGTACTGGGCATTTTTACTTGATATTGCGGATTCTTTTGCCACCATTTCAATGTTTTAAGGGTTCCGTTCCTCGAAAGGAAAACACGGTACCCTTATAGGATCACTTTGTTGTCCAGGAAGCTAAAATTTATATTAAATGCTCAGGAATATATAGATTGATACATATATTATAGCAATACTGTCCCTAAAAGCTGTGAAAAAAACAAACTTCTAAGCCAACGCAATCAAAAGATACAGCCGTTTATGTCGCAAATTTCCGCAAATTTTCTACACTCGCAAGGGAATCAAAACCTACAGGGTACTTCCCGTGAACACAGAATCTCTAAGTTTGTTACGAAGCAACGTCTTATACAGATAAAGGAAACATTGCGAAAACCGTAAATTTTTAGTTACATCATAATATAATAAAAATATTTTAATAATTTTAAACTTACTACCCCTTTCCTCATGAACGCGTAGAGGTATTATATTGAAATTCATATCAAATACTCAGGTCTATAATACCTTTAAGCTGAGGTTTGTACGGAACCCTCGGTGCGCGAGTCCGACTCGCACTTGGCCTTTTTTTTTATTCCTGGTTTGAATTTATCGTTGATGTCTAGCCGATGATGTTGATAGATGTGAAGTCTAGATCGAGTCAGGCTCGATGTATGGTGTAGACTCAGCTTTATTTATAGACAATTTGGTGCTTTTTTTCAAAGGGGTTTGGGATATTTACTGGATACGGTCACAGATAATCTAGCATTATACGGTCTAGCTCGATCCTAGAGCCGGTCTGGATCGAGCTCGGTCTGAGCCTAGATCGATTTATGGTGTAGACTTCCGGTTTAAAGAGATTTATTTTCTCAAAGAACAAATTCACAGTTCACTTAAAGAGAAACTTAACTAAATTAACAGTAGGTATTAGTTAATATTACGTCATTCATATATTGAAGGAACTTGGCATCATGGTAAAATTATTAAAACAAGGGTAGATTAACAATAAAAAACAAATCAGTTTTAACAAAACTCACATATACTTAGCTTTATACATCGACAATCTGTTGATTTTTAATTTTTCTGGTACGTCTAGCTTTACTTATCGACCATTAGGTATTTTTTTATGGTTTTATGGAGAAGAGGGATGGTTTATAATACTAGTTGGACTGAATCACGTTCGAATTATATTGTAGACTTAGTAGACACGTTGACAATCTGGTACTTTCTTTTGTAATGTAATGGCAGAGAAAGATAAGATTTGTCCTAGTCTGACACTGATCATTGTAAAGACGTAGCTCTACATAGTTTAGTCTGACATCAAAAAAATATTTTAAAACCAAATTTCGATTATCGCCTTCGTTGACATCTAATGCCACTAGTCTAGAGCCTCAGGGAATCCGGTGGATGCGAGACGCTTGGGACAAGACAATGTGGCGACACTTGAGGGCCTATGTTCAGCAGTGGACGTCTTTCGGCTGAAATGATGTTGATGACGACTGCCTATCAGACTTTCACCACCTATTCACCGAGTTCCTTCCCAATCCTGTTCCTTTTTTCACCATATTCGTGTATAAATGGCCTCGTTTAGCAACTGCTTGTTAAGGTAATATGACGTCGGAATGACGTAGAGTCTCGACGGCGGCTGAGACTCAATTATTCTACAGCATTGAAGATAACTTTATTATTTCTTCGCGACGACTTTTTGTTAATTAATAAGCATTATTAATGCGAGTTTTTGCTTTGTTGTACTGTATTTGCAGTACAACAAAGCAAAAACTCGCATTTAACGTATGTATTTAATATTGTTGGCATTGCACAATATTCACATAATGATACTCTGTATGGGTTTCTAAACACGTGTGCCAAATTTCATAAGTGTATTTATGTATGTTTGTATATATGTTTGTCCACGCGTTTCTCCGAAACTATTTATCGGATCGTGATCATTCTTGTATAGGTTTATGTATCTCTCAAATTAGGGAACAGTACAAGTTTCATCAAAATCGGTTTAGCAGTTTTCAAGATATGGAACATACAACCGAACTCCTTAGCGGCAAACAGCACGAATGTGTTAATTAAGTTATTATGGGTTTTTTTGTCAATCCTTTAGGGACTTTGCTCACTTTTTAATGATTAGGGTACTAAAATTAAAAAGAGAGAAATAACAACTTTTTCACAAAAAAATAAACCGACTTCTAAAGCAAAACACTAAAAAGTGCAAAAATAACTTTCGTTTCGGAAGTCGCTGTAGAAAAATGATAAAAACAAGAGGTACCAAGGCCACCGACTTCCAAAACGAAAGTTATTTTTGCACTATGTGGGCAACTTAACATTTAGTTTTTATAATCTGTACTGTGACTACTGTCAATCACTTGTCAAATAAGAAAAATAAAATGTAGCATTTTAATTTAGAAAAATAACTAAACAAGTTTCCCATCATGGTCCTTCGAGCCGGATGGGAAACTTGTTTGGTTATTTTTCTTCGTTAGAAGTCGGTTTTTTTTTTGCTTTTTTTTTATATTTCTATCCTCTAGGTAGGTACATGAAATAAAATTTCAGCTCTACTAATACTAAGTCCTCAAGGGTGTGGCCGGTGGGGGTGACAGATTTAGACCATCCCATGAATACTATTAGGACGAAATTACTGAGTTGACACGATTTAGTAAGAGTGGGCGTTTGCTATCTACGAGTAGCTCCATTTACTTCTATTTCGTTAGGTATATAATATTATTTAATTTTCGTCAATCTTCTGTTTGTTATTTTAATGGTTAATAGAGAGGTAATTTCAAAGTTGATTATTTACCAATGCATAGCCAATTTATAACTGATGGACATTACAAAAAAAAAAATCTTGAATAAGCTTTTTCTCTTTTTAGGGTTCCGTATCCAAAGAGTACAAACGGGGCCCTATTACTAAAAGTCTGTCTGTCACCAGGTTGTATCTCATGAACCGTGATAGCTAGACAGTTGACATTTTCACAGATGATGTATTTCTGTTGCCGCTATAACAACAAATACTAAAAACAGAATAAAGTAAATATTTAAGTGGGGCTCCAATACAACAAACGTGATTTTTTGCCGTTATTCGCGATAATGGGACGGAACCCTTCGTGCGCGATTCCGACTCGCACTTGGCCGGTTTTTTATTAAGCTGAAATGCTGAATCCGGTCTGGCTGGAAATTGTCCCTAACATAATTTGCAAAAAGCCAGCCATCAGATGAGGATGAATGGGAAGTTTTTCCCAATCAAACATTTTTCAAAATACTTGGGAATATTGGGATGTGGAAGTATGGTATCATTGTGACTGTTAAACGTAGTTGTACTTTCTGTTTTTTTGCCCATAACTCCCTAATTGGACGAAGATGAACCCATAAGGAACGAACGTATTGCTTTCAACCTGGCACAAATCCAGACTCCAGGCTGGTACTGATTCTAGATGCAAGAACCTAAAATCTCATGCTCCGCAGTAGCGCTTGACGTTAGACCAACGAGAACTTAAAACTACCACAACTTAAGGCCCTTACTCCGCTTTAGTGCCGTAAAACGGTTACTTTTTAAGTCATACTCCTTATAGTAACGGCTAGCTTAAAAGGTTTCGAAAAAAGATATATTTATTATTGGTTTATGAACATTATTTGAGAAACATGATTTTTCCGTATGACTAATACTTTTGCTTTAAAAAAGTAATTAACATCACTATATTTTTTCGCTTCTTTTGCATACTCTTTCAAAACGACTTGAATGTTTAAAAATAATTTAACACAGAAAAATGGATGGTTAGAATTTCTTCTTAACCTACTGTATATGATATGAAACACAAAAAATATTTTGCAAACAAAACTGCCCAAAAGGAGGACCAATATTGATACTCTGGCACCGAGTTTTAAAGGAGAATGACCAAAAGTGGTACCAAAAAGTCTTACGCATCAAGACCAGAATTATATAGTAATTAGTTTCATATTTTTTTACGACATTACGCGTCGGGGATTTGATTTTTGAATAGGGAATTTAATGTTGAGTTTAAAAGTATGGATATTGTTATACTACTCCCTTTAAATGACGTTCCGTTTCACATGATATGATTAACTTACCCTTGATTTTTGAAAGTCATGATCATTTTACGAAAATATACTTAGCCGATTCTACATTAATTAAAAATAAACTAGAATATAATAGAATCTCATAGAATCTTTATTATAAGATTATCATTATTTTATCTATGGTTAATTGGCCGTTCATAGCCGGTCATAAAGATGTAGATAAAATGTATCTAATAGAATCGATTTTTGATGAAAAGACGAACCAGTAATCGTTTCTTTTGTGTAATAAATAACTATAACATCCATGTATATCGTGTCTATATAAATTACGTTGTTGGTAGCGTCGTACAAAATAGACCAAATTTTAGGTTATTTTCGATTTTATAAAATAACTCCGAAATCCGGGCTTTGTTTTCAAAAAGAACTTTTGTAAGAGTTAACATGATCAGTGTAGTGTATAAAAAACAAAGTTTAATTTTGATGCATCATGGTACGGGATTCCATACATCCATGAGCATTCTCCTTTGGCTTTAGCAAATTAGCAGTGGTCCGTGGATCGTAACCACGCTCTGTTACCATATTAAAGTTTTGCTTTCAATAACAAGGCACATAATCTTCAATAAACTTCGTTAATTATTTAAAACATTTTTCAATACATATAATGACACATTGAAGTAAAATTTTCACACACTGACAGAACTTATTCTTCTTAGTTCCACAAACAATACCTCAGACAAAATAATAAAACCTCAACACCGAGCGAGCGCACGGTCAGCAACGCGTTAACATTTGGATATATATAACGCGAGAACTTCAGGCTTCTGCATTTTCTCCTCTCCACTAACAAAACTGGAAAACATACACCGCAAATATGACCCAAGAAGAAATAAAATATCACCGAGATACAAAACTATAGTATTACAAGTATATAAATAGCACGCGTCAGACACAGGTCCCGTCTGCCTGTGGGAGACCGCCGTTACTAGAGGCAAGGGAGAGGTAACTGTTAAGGTGCAGATACCCCTCAGTAGCTGACTTTTAAATGAGAATCATGTCTAAACGGCTAGTTGTTTTTTTTTTGGGATAAAGATATGCTATATTAGACAATTTTTTTTAATAATTTGCTTTATGAACATTTTTAGTTTTATTCGTAGTGTAATTAATTTGTAAAGTTATCTCACAGACGTTATAATACTAGCATACAGATGCCTCATCCCATACAAAGAAACCGTGCCGACGTAACTTGCGTTTGTCATCAAATTATACCGATATTTTTTTGTAAATCGATCGCGTTCGGTTCCGTTCCACGACTATAGATAGATCATCATTTATATCCGTGGAACGGAACGGAACGGAACGCAACCGAACGCAATCGATGTACAAAAAATAATCAGTATAATCAGTACAGAACGTCGGCACGGTTTCTTTGTATGGGATGAGACACCACTGGTTATGTGTAACACTGACAAAAACACGACAAAACTGCCGGTCGTATTTTAATAAAATTGACACCATCTCAAAGGCAATTAAATTATCTACATTTTGATCTGATTCAGTAGCTTTTTAAAAATTTATTAATAAAAACTACTGAATTTTGGTTCGCGCGGGTGTGAAACGAGTGTGAGTGCTCCTTCAAGGTGGTTGGCGACAGTCATCGTCTTAATGTAAACAGGTGTGTATATATACCGGTAAGGGGTAAAGAGAGGCTATTGTTGAGGTTAGGTATTGGTAAGGGTAACTTTTCCTTCAGCTTTTTCTGATTGATGTGTCGGAAAATAGTGCACGAAATGAAAAACACATCATCTTGAGGATTAGAATGACGGAATGAATCTCTATCGACGTTTTTAAGCTGGCGTAGTACAGGAAATTTATGTGATAACTTTGTAGCTTCTGCCAGCGGCTTCGAACGCATGAAAAGTGTTTTCTTATTCCAAGGGAACATTATACCGGGAATAAAAATGTAGCCTATGTGCTATCCCAGACTAGATTACAACCTAAATTATTCTATGTCTGTGGCAAATTTCATCCAGATCCTTTCAGCTGTTCTAGAGTGATTGAGTAACAAACATACATCCAAACATTCACATACACATCCTTCGGAAGTTTCACTTTTATAATGTTAGTAAGAAGTAAGATTTAAGATAGAAGACTCTCTGAATTTCGGCAAAAAAATTAGCATTTTCATATTAGAAAGAAGTTGTCTATAAAAGATAAAATAATAAGATTTACACTTCATCGAATTGTTAACAAGCGTATGCTAGTATTAAATTATCTGTGACAAGAGTTAGAAACTTATGAGGCAGTCGTGATTGTGAAGGCCATAAAAACATTATAATTTCTTTTCTCCGGTAAAAGTGTTGTTATGAGTCCACCTCATTTGCTTGATCACCATAAGGTTGAATGCCACTTATACGCCATACAAAGAGACATCCTTTGGAAGTTTCACTTTTATACTGTTAGTAAGAAGTAAGATTAGTAAGATTTTTAATTATTATAGATTACCTGACAATTTTTGATTATTATAGATTTGCAATGCTTGTGATTATTTTATTGCTTAATGTTGCATGCCATACGGTAGAATGTACTGGGTCCAATTGCTTTTTCTTTTATACACCATCAAAACCATGTTTTGTTACCTACATCCTTTGCAAATAAATGATTTCTGATTCTGAGTAAAATTAGAGACTAGAGAGAAAATCTCAAAATTAAAGTAACAAAATGCGCGTCTTAAGTCGATTCACTTAAGGTGATATATACGCCCCAATGTAACGCAGTACTGGCCATGCGCCCACTCGGTGCCAAAATATAAAAAAAAACTTTTTGCAAAAAAATACCACCGACTTCCAAATACAAAACTACAAAGTGAAAAATAACTTAATTTTTTGAAGTCGGTGTCTTTCGCAGGTACCATTTTTTTGCGTTATGGACACCGACTTCAAAAAATTAAGTTATTTTTCACTTTGTAGTTTTGTATTTGGAAGTCGGTGGTATTTTTTTGCAAAAAGTTTTTTTATTTTTCACTTTTTAGTTGTACGTACCTTTTAGGCAAGTTAGTAAGGGAACTATTTCGCCAGAACAGATTTCATGAAACTTGAACATAACCGGTGAAATGAGAGATCTGCTTATCCCTTAAGAGCGAACTGGCGTGATGTTATGTTATGAAATGTTATAAACAACAAACAGACATGCGATTGCAGCAATCCCGAGAGATTTTCCGTTATTTATTGAAGAGTTCTGTTGTATATCTCCGAAGTTCTTCATCAGATCTTCACCAAATTAAAATGGGACCAATTTCGGAACATATTTTTCAAACAAAAAAAGAATTTTCAAAATCGGTCCACAATTGACGGAGTTATCGGTGAACATACACAAAAAAAAAAAAACAAACTTGAAGTCGAACATAGAACCTCCTCCTTTTTGGGAAGTCGGTTAAAAATTGAACCTCCTTTTGAACAGTTTTGTTTGCAAAATATTATTTGATTTACATATGCTATGTTAGGTATGAAGTAATTCCAGCCATCAATTTTTCTGTATAAAATATTTTTAAACATGCAAGTCGTTTTGGAGGAGTTTCCAAAAGTTGCGAAAAATATCGTCTTGTTAATAATTTTTTTAAAGCAAAACTATTAGTTACACGAAAAAACCTTGTGTTCAAAAGTATGTACATGAATCAATAATAAATATATATTTTTTGCAAACCTTTTAACCCAGCCGTTACTGAGGAGTATGCTTTAGAAAGTTGCCGTTTTACGGCACTAAAGCGTATGTAGGCCCTTAAATGTTTTATTCAGAATACAGTAACCCTCTCGTCATAAGAGTGAAGCGAACAGTATTTATTGTGTTTATAAACATCTGTCAGAATCACTCCTGGGCTCTGCCCCGAGGGACACTCATGGACGACATTGAGGTCGAACAATGGTCTTTATACAATATTTTTTGTTTGTTTTTGAGTGGAAATAGAGGCGCTATTTACTTTAGTTTTTAACACTAGGTCTCTACATTAGGCAAGATTTGGTACCATATAGGTTCTTATTGAGCTCGAAATTAAACAAATTTGAGTTTTCAGTGCGTTGATAACTTTTTCTGACCTTGTCGTTAGTGCCTTGTAGATGTCCTAGTTTCATTCCTCAATATAACATGGAACCTAAATTATAACTGGCGGTATATGGTTGTAATAAATGTAAGTACGAATCTGCCTTAATCTCCGAAAAAAGTAGGCGTGATGATACATGTTAAACAATTACTTAGACATCTCAACATTTTAAACGCTCTATAGTTTACGAAGTAACTATTTAGTAATCTATGCTATAGTGGCATAATTACCTTTTCAACACACTTGCTCATAAAGTGTCTCTAATTTCACCGCAATTAGGCACATAATGACACCTGTTATAAAACTGTGACTTTTTCATTACTATTATTCACAAGTGAGTTATAGAGTTTTTTTTTAATTTATTGATCGAGTTGCTTTGTTCTTAAAAAAGTTTCCATACAAAAAAGTTCGTGCTCAATAGTACAAATGCAACACATTTCATGCAACTTCGTATTTAAATAGATAATTTCAACTTGTACGTGTTTAATAAATAAAACTTCCACTCAAATATAAATTTTGTTTGTGTCTGCAATAAAAAAAACTTGAAATTCCGCATTTTGTACGTGGCTGTGGCTAAAACGCAATTCGCAAAAAGCCATAAAAAAAAACATTATTTTTAGTCTATGGCCGATCGCCATAGACTAAAAATAATGTTTTTTTATTGTTAGATGCGCGGGCATAGGAAAAGTGATTAATTTTGCCCGCCATTGCGAAAAAAAATTCACAACTTGTTTTCACTGTTGGAAATGATTTTTTTGTATTATTTTCTTCACAAGTGTGTTGAAAAACGTCGTATGATACACGTGTGTATTGATGATTACCGTCCTCGGCTCTCTTAAGACCCTCACCTGACGGCTCGGGTCTCAATGACGCCTCAGCGGTAATCACCAACCTTACACACTTGTACCATAATGTACTATTGTTTTAAGAAAAAAGATGTGCACTTAGGGCTCTTTCAATTTTGACGTTTCGTGTCGGATTGCTTCGGTACCACAGTGGTCCGACACGAAACGTAATAAATTGTATGGGAAAACCCGGCCAAGTGCGAGTCGGACTCTCGCACGAAGGGTTCCGTACCATTATCGCAAAAAACGGAAAAAAATCACTATTGTTGTATGGGAGCCACACTTAAATATGAATTTTATTCTGTTTTTAGTATTTGTTGTTATAGCGGCAACAGAAATACATCATCTGTGAAAATTTATACTGTCTAGCTATCACGTTTCATGAGATATAGCCTGGTGACAGACGGACAGACAGACGGATCGCGGAGTCTTGGTAATAGGGTCCCGTTTTTAGCCTTTGGGTACGGAACCCTAAAAATCAAACGGTCGTGCGCAGTACGACAAACCCATGCCGCAGCAGTCCGACGTGTCTAAATTGAAAAACCCTTACTCTCTGAATTTCGGCAATAAAGTTAGCATTTTCATATTAGAAAGAAGTTGTCTATAAAATAATAAGATTTACACTTCATCGAATTGTTAACAGCATACGCTTAACAATACTTATAGGAGATGTGAAGAAGTAGAAACAGAAGTGAACAATAATTATAGGAGCAGTAGTAGACAATAATTTAAGAGTGTCACCTTCACTTATTGTCTACTATTGCCGCTTTAGCAAATAACTATGATAGTTGCAATATAAATTATCATATAAAGGGAATGTAACCCTATGAAAGTTTCAATATACATTAAAACAATTGTCTTTTATAGGGAATGTAACCCTCTTTTTGATCTAGACCGGAGCCCTTAATCACAAACTAATGTGAGAAAAGCCGTTAACATAGATAAACATGAATATTTACTTTCATTTGGTTTGAATAGTAGTGTTTGCAAACTCACAGTACGACTGGTTATACAAGAGACATATATAGATAGCGTTTTCTGCGTGTAGAGTAGAAAACGTGATTGTGAAGGCCATAATTTTTTTATAGTTTCTTTTTCTCCGTTAAAAGTGATGTTATGAGTCAACCTCATTTGCTTAATCACCCTAAGGTTGAATGCCACTTATACGCCATAAAAAGACAAGGTTTAGTTTGTATCGATATTGGAACTTTAACGTACGTAAGGGACATTTATCCAACACGCTATAATGTCCTTTGCGGGGTGCCAACTGAAAATCAACGCTGTGTGTCTGACGTCCAGCAAAAGCTGAGCTGGCAACCTTTCCGGTGTGGGTATGCCCAACGCAACTTCGAACTCTTGAAACTTGATTGTACTTGTTAGGGTTCCGTACACGGAGGGTCCAAACGGAACCCTATTGCTGTCAATCATGTGTCCGTCTGGCTGTCCTCTGTCACACGGGTTTTACGCCCAAACGGCCAACCGTTTAAATTTGAAGATTGTAGCTCCTAAGCTACAGTCTTCAATTTACACAGTATAAGCATCTTGTTGACTCAAAGCCATGCAAAAAAAAATCTCCCATATAGCAAAAAAAAAACAATCCCATCGAGTGAGGTCGTTGAGTAGATGAATACTGTAATTTTTGTTTTTAAAAATATTGGAAAAGCCACCAAAGTCAGCTTTTAAAAAAAAAATTGTACCAAAGAATTTTTTAACTTCCCATTGACATATGAACTTGAAATCGGGTGATAATGTTTATTATTACGTGTTTTATACTAACAAATACCAATATATTGATATATCAGATTTTTCTTTGAATTTATTTTTTCCTATTACATCCAATTTAATTTTGTGGTTTGGTACGGAACCCTAAATGTGCGAAGACCGACACGCTCTTGGCCGGTTTTTTACTTTAATTCTCTGTTTGTTGCCGTTGTGTTGTGTCTATGTCGGAAAATGTTTTCTATTCATTCTATTACAATTTATATAAAAAAACTTTTTGCAAAAAAATACTACCGACTTCCAAATAAAAAACTACAAAGTGAAAAATAACTAAATTTTTTGAAGTCGGTGTCTTTCGTAGCTACCATTTTTTTGCGTTATGGACACCGACTTCAAAAAATTAAGTTATTTTTCACTTTGTAGTTTTTTATTTGGAAGTCGGTAGTATTTTTTTGCAAAAAGTTTTTTTATTTTAAACTTTTTAGTTGTACCTACCTAATAGGCAAGTCAGTAAGGTAACTTCAACGCGAGAATAGATTTCATGAAACTTGAACATAACCGGGGAAATGAGAGATCTGCGTACCCTTTATGAGCGTACTGGCGTGATGTTGTTATGAAATGGTATAAACAATAAACAGACATGCGATTGCAGCAATCCCGAGAGATTTGCCGTTATTTATTGAAGAGTTCTGTTTTATATCTACGAAGTTATTCATCAGATGTTCACCAAATTAAAATGGGACCAATTCCGGCACATACTTTTTCAAACAAAAAAAGAATTTTCAAAATCGGTCCACAATTGACGGAGATATCGGTGAACAGACACAAAAAAAATCAATCATAATGTCGAACATAGAACCTCCTCCTTTTTGGGAAGTCGGTTAATAAGAGACGATTACCCAAAACGCGACAATGTTAATTGATATTTCCAATATCGATATGTGATGAGTTTCAATTTCAACTTAACAGAAGTGTACGTACTACAAAACTGGCAAAGCAATTAGAAAGAAGAAGAAAGAAAGAAAGAAAGAAAAAATATTAATTTGTGACCCGCATAGGAGACACGAGAAATATGCAAAAAAATTAACAATAATATAAAATAAAAAATTAAAACCCTATGCGAGACCAAAAAGGTTCCTATCTCAGCATGTGCAGCGATATCCAAAAAGAAAATAACGCCGCGCTGATATTCTGATAGGACCCACAGTTGATGCCACGGACACACTTACTGAAACCGAAAATACTTAAATAATAAAATAATATATAAATAACAAACAAAATAGAATAAACACAGAAGGTGGGTCAAAGTATGTATATTATAATTATGTGTAAGTTTGATACAGATCTATAAATAAAATCATATTAAATGTAGGTAGACCTATGTACAAAGTCCGCGATGCTCAATGATCATTTGTCAAAACCATAGACAAATGACAGAGCGCACGGACCAAAAGGTAATATATTAAATTTCTTAGAAAGGAAGAGAAAAAAAAAAAGAAAAAGGAAATTACGATGTCGACTATAGATACCAACCTACTTAATAGTGCGTTGTCCGGGGAGACTCCTCCCGACACCGTCTGGCTAATAAAACAATTCCCATTTGACCATTAATTGTCTATCTATGAATGTTCGATTGGCTGTAATACTGACTCTGTAATTAATTATTTACATGTTGGGCTTTATACTAGACGCAGCCCGCGGATCCGCCCGCGTAAATGTCGAAAATTATCCCAAAGGAATCTACTACTCGTATAAAAAGTATTCTATGTGTTAACCCAGGTTATAAACTATATGTGTGCAAAATATCAACCAAATCCATTCAGCCGTTTTTGCTTGATTGAAACACAAACAAACTTTCACAACTATATCACCATCATCATTAGACTTTTAAGGGACACAGGCCTCCTCTCTGTGAGAGGGGATGGGCCATAATCCACCACGCGGGCCCAGTGCGGGTTGGTGGATGTCACATGTCTTCGAATATCCAGGCTGCTGAGTCTATCTGAAGCTGGAAACATGCTGTAGCGACAGATGTATTCTTTTGTTACGTAGCCATATAAGTACTAAGAATGGAATTTTCACAGCAGTTTAATAGCTTTAATTACCTATTTCACCCCGTTTTGAGGCAGCACTTTAAGGGTCTTGCACCGCTTTAGTGCCGTAAAACGGTTACTTTCTAAAGCATACTCCTTAGTAACGGTAAGTGAAAAGGCTTGAAAAAAAATGATTCATATAACATTATTTGTGAAACATGGTTTTACGATATTTTTTCGCTACTTTTGGATACTCCTCCAAAACGACTTGGATGTTTAAAAATATTTTTACACAAAAAATTGATGGCTAGAATTTCTTCATAACTGAAATAGCATATGTAAAGCAAAGAATATTTTGCATACAAAACTGTCCAAAAGGAGGTTAATTTTTGATGTTCTGGCTCCAATCGGGCGCACGGCCAGTACTGCGTTAACATTGGGGAATATATACGCCTTAAGAATCGTTACGAGTAGTCAGCAGTTAGAAAAACAAACACGTCTTGCCAAGGGGTGTTGTGTTACCCATTTACTGGTTTGTGAAGGTCCCATAGGGATCTGCTCCACGTAAAATACTGGAACTCAGCTGCATCTGGTTGGACTCGAAGCGAAACCTATCATAAGTTTTCCTACTTTTCGGGGAACGTCTGTTCCTGTAACTGATCGGCTCGAGTTCCTAGGCATGGAGTTGATATCCAGTCTCAACTTCGGCGCCTCCATTGAGTACAAAGCCCAAATTGCGGCCAAAAAACTGGGCATCCTAAATAAAGTGAAGCGATACTTTACGCCTGGACAGCTTTTAACCCTATACAAAGCGCAAGTCTAATCCTGCATGGTGTATTGCAGCCACCTTTGGGATGGCTTAGCTAAGTATCAGCTTGCCGCGCTTGTCAAAATGCTCGTTGGCGACGTTGAACTGGCGGATGCCAAGCTTCACAGCTTGGGTCATCGACGCAAGGTTGCCTGCTTGTCGGTCTTCTACAGACTGTACTTCGGTGAGTGTGCTCAAGAACTCCACGACCTCATCCCACCAGCCCCCTTCTACCATCGGACATCTAGACGCACTGCAAGTTACCATCCTTACCTTGTTGCCATTCCACCAATTCGCAGCAAGCACATCCAAACATCCTTCATAATGCGCACAGCGAATGAATGGAACTCACTACCTGCGTGTGTGTTTCCGAACGCATCCAACCCGAATCTCTTCAAAGTTAGAGTGAACGGGCTTCTTCTGGGTAAGCTCACTCCGTCCTCGACTCTGTCTTTGTCACCAACCATAAAAAAAAACCAGCCAATCCATAAAAAAAAAAAACGAGAAAAGGTTATGCAAAATTATTTAAACCTACACCACAATCACATTTAATAGTTAATTTACTTTTAATCCATTTAAGGCTACAATTAAAAAAACCTGGAACAAATCTTTACCAAAAATCTAATTAAAATATTCACTATAGTTCCCTATACAAAATGATCTGACTACTTACCGAACTCAAGGGCGAAGGCTCCCAGTACAGTAAATAGGTCAGTATGTCCCTGCTAATCTCTTTGAGGACCGCTACGGGGTGTATTTGTACCGGACTACCGGCGGATGGGCAACTCGTTTCATGTAGCCTTCGTCTATTTGTGAGACAGCCTTGGCTAATTTGCAAATTGTATACGAGGATAAAATTACGGGCAAACTTTTGCTCTCTCTGGAACTATAGATTTATTCTGTCCACATATATTTGAATTTCGAACGATGTGTAAGAACGCCGCGATATTTAAAAAGGGTCGATTTCTCATTTCAGAAGTATTTGTCAAGCGGTACGGGGATTGGCCGGGAAAGCTATGGAGTTTTTTGCCCAGCAGTGGGACAATATAGCCTGAAAGTCTGTCTGACTTTGGCATTAAAGTGGTGCTTAGTTATTTATTAACTCCAAATGATCGGTTTGGGAACCGGTCAAATATTTTGTCAATATAATTTTGAATTTCGAACGGTGTGCATAGTATGTGCTTAAACGAATAGTACCTAGGCTAGGCTCCGAGCTCTGCTCGGGTGAAAATTGAGTAAGCGACGTTTTCTAAAAATGAGATCTAGCTGGATAGATTTATCGCCACCGAAACCCCCTGAATACAATTTCATGAAAATCGTTGGAACCGTTTCCGAGATTCAGATTATATATACATATAAACATACATATATACAAGAATTGCTCGTTTAAAGGCATTAGATATGCTTTAACATAACAAAAAAAGCAAAAATGATTTCAACATGAAATTTATAGAATAAACCAAACTGAAAACTGTTTTGACGGCATTTGTACTACAGTCAGGATTCTTATTATTTTACTGTAAAAATAACTTTTGTGTTCATATATTTGACACAAATAATCCGAAAACACGAGGATTTTTATTACCTAGGTACTAAATATTTTGGCACAATACGAGTAACTGAATGATTTTCGTTGGTAAAGGCTTCCTCCAAAAAACAAAGGCCCAGAGGCCCATTTAAAATTACCCCATAAGCCGATGGTGATGATCCATTAAGCCAAGTTGGACTGAATTTTTTTCCAACTCTTCTCAAATTTTCCACTTCATAAAAATGTCTCACAAACAACAAACCTCCTTGAACCCACCTACGTGTATATCTATTTCGGTCGCCACGAGTGCGATACAATTTGAATGAATTAGACCTTCAGTCAGATGTTTACGGTTTCCGCGACACCTTGACTTAATGAGTTCCGATAAGTGATGGTGTACGCTCTTTAATGGAAGGGCAATGTTCAGTTTTATGTGTTTGTAAAGCGGTAGATTGTATTGGAATATATTGCAGTTATTTTTAGGTAGTGAAGAATGTGTGTTTAAATTTCAATCCTATTTTAAAGTAAACTAAAATGAGGTAGAGAAAGGTGGTGACCGAGTGGTGTCCAATGACTGGAAATCGCAGTATCGGTCGTCCAGCGGCGAGATGGGCAGATGATATTGTTGCCATCGCGTGTAGGACATGGATGAGTCTGGTACAGGAACGTGGATATTGGCATAAGAAAAGAGAGGCCTCAGCAGTTGGCGAAGTCGGGCAGTGGGCGAATGCGGGCAGTCGGCGAAGTCGGGCAGTGGGCGAAGTCGGGCAGTCGGCGAAGTGGGGCAGTGGGCGAAGCTGGGCTGTGGGCGAAGTCGGGCTGTGGGCGAAGTCGGGCAGTGGGCGAAGTCGGGCTGTCGGCGAAGTCGGGTCTTGGATGATTATGATGAAGCTGAGGTAGGATACGAAGAATTTCTGTGTATACTACAGTCAAAGAAAGAAAAAATAATATATCTGCAAAATCTACCAACAGTCACGGGATCCCAGCAGTAAGAAAGAAAATTTCGTTCCAAAAAATATCACTAGATGGCGCGTTTTAGATCGGTTTGTTATTGAATTGTGTGTAAAATTAACATTTTCTATATTGTATCATAAAAATAATTGTATGTTCTTGTTTAATTAACTCTACTAAGCACAAAATTATGGCATATTGGGCTTTTCATTCAAATTTCAAAGATTATTCGAACGGACCATTAAAAAAAATACAAACATTAAGTCGAACATAAAACCTCATCCTTTTTGGTAAGGCGGTTAAAAATGATTCCAATAGATGGCGCGGTTTTTAATTTCTGAAACATGCCACCCGATTTTTTAAATTTGTATTGTACACATTTTGGTACAATGACACTGTAAAACCGTGCAAAAAACACAATAAAACAAATGGTCACTGTATTTAATGGAAAAAATAATCACGAACCGAGTAAACCCTTTTACTTGCAAGTCGCTGTTAACGCCGTGACAAGGAACAGACTTGTAGTAAATAGTCCGTCGGAAAACACTGGTTACCGCGGCACAGTTTCTTTGTATGAGATGAGGCATCTGTATGCTAGTATTATATTATCTGTGCTACAGTGTATTTTAAAGATACCTTGGCCCCCTGAGTTTGTTTTCACCATTTCTTCTTAGGGTTTCAAGCTAGAATTGACGTCTCCTTTTCGCTTTTTGTTAAAATAACATGAAGTGTAAAAAATATACTGATATCCTGTTTACCGAAAATCTAAATGATTTCAGTAGCGCTACGATCATTAATGAATAATACATATGTATATAAATATACATGGTAGAATGCCATGTGGTTATTCTGACAGTCGTGATCTGTCAAGTGTTCCTATAAATCCTAAAATCTATACTTTTTAATGTTATATTGCTGAAGAGTTTTTTTGTTTGAACGCGCTATTCTCAGCAACCACTGATTGGAATTGAAAAAATATTTTTTGTGTTGGGTAGTCCATTTATCGAGGAAGGTTATAGGCTATATAACATCACGCTACGACTAATAGGAGCGGAGCATCAATGCAAAATGTTCAAAAACGGGGAAAATATATTCTTTTTGAGAGCTTCCGTTCCGTGCGTTGCGTAAACGGTTAAAGTTACGCAACAATCATGTATGTAGGGTAGGTAGGGTAGAGTTCGTAGGGTAGATGGGTAGGTATCCAGTTGACGGGAGCCAAGCCGCGTGGGACAGCTAGTAAGTAATATACGTAAATATTGATAGATATCTATGATATAACATAAACAATAAATAAGTATAATACAATCTTTTACGGTTCAAGCAGCTCGTTTGTGGAATGCATTACCTATTGAGGTAAGGCGTGCGCAAACATTACCTTCATTTAAAAAAATGGTGAAGGAGCATTTCCTTTCTCTGTAACTATTCTTCTCCTTTCTATGTTCTTTATTTGATATTTATTAGTATATTATTTTATTTGTATGTATGTATTTTATGTTATAACTAAGTAATATTACTTAGTATAGTTTTTGTACACTGACAGCCCTATGTCTATCTTCTCTCGTTCAGTCCATCCAAAGGTTGTCTGTAAGAGATTGCCCTGTGCGATAAGACCGCCCATTGTACCTACACTTATCTTTATAAATGTTTTGTCCTGTAATTATTTCAGTGGTGTACAATAAAGTATATAATAAATAATAAATAAATAAATAATAAGCTGACAGCTTCCAATATCCCAAGAATTATTGACGTAACTTCTATAAAGCATAAAGCCGTTCCAGACCTCAGCGACGTCTGACGACTTGGAAGATAAGCGGCTTATGCACTTTACTTCCCGTTTGCAGATAAAACGGAATACTCCTTTCATATTCTATTGGTATTCTATCTGTTTATTTAATTATCTGTGGCAATTCAGTTGGCTGTTTGCTTATATATAGCTTTTGCCTGTTTGTGTTTATTTAATATTTTAAACGAACAGAGATCTGTTCGATATTTAAATGGCGCCTGTGGTTTGTTTGGTTTGCAGCGTGCTATCGACAAAAATAATGATGTATTTTTTTCATTTTTATTTTACGTAAAATGTAAGTATTTTATTTTTCATCTCGTGCTGTTACGAGAATGACTAGCTGTTCCAAGTCACGTTATTGTTTACTATACTGTGATTTTTAATTTCGTAGACTGAACTGACTGCTGCCAATGAACTTATCTTTTTTTTAATGTTGCAAGCGCGGAGTATGCACTATGGTGTTGTAGATAAGGCTCAATCCTAGGTGATTCATCGAATCGATGTGACATGACTCCTCAATTTTATTTTACTAATTGTCGTAAACAAATGTTTTATGAATATAAATATAATATATTTAAATACACACATCAACACGGTCTAGGGATATTTCATACTCAATTAAATAACTCGAAAAGTACTGGCCGCATTGGAATCTTTTATACACCGATTTGTTTGTAATTTATCTCAGACTAATTCCAAATTCAATTTTTTGAAAATTCTTTTGTTTCGGTGGCATAAAAATGTCTTGATGTGTAGGAGAGGGAATTTTCATTTGTGCGAAATTTTGAAAATAATACGAATTACGTTTAGTTACAGTTTTTTTTCATTTTTAAACGAAAGATAAAGTTAAAATTGAGGTATTGTAGCCATGCAACGCCAACATTTGACGAGGGCGGAGATGTTACGAGCTGTGGGAATGCTGGAAGCTGGGTCTGTTCAGCGTAATGTTGCTGAGGCCATAGCGACCCACCAAAATGTGGACACGCTATCGTGCCACAGGTGAAGTAGCGGAGAGGCACCGGAGGCCAAGTCGCATCACTACCCCCAGACAAGACCGATTTTTGCAAATTACTGCGCGAGCTCAACCAAATGCAACGGCGACTCAATTGGGCCAAAGGCTGCGAGTGGAACACCAAGTGCTTGTGAGTGACCAAACTGTAAGAAGGCGACTGCATGAAAGCAATCTACGCTCTCGTAGACCACTCCGGGTCCCACCTTTACGGAGAGGCAATCGTGGACGACGATTAGAATGGGTTCGGAACCACGTGGACTGGGGCCGTGAGCAATGTTCCAATGTGCTGTTCAGGGATGAATCCAGGTTCGGCTTCCATCCAGATTCACGAAGGACGCGTGTTTGGCGAGTTCCTGGACGATGGAGCCGTCTTCAGAACCCTCAGGAAGTTCACCCATACCAAGGAGGAACAATTATGGTTTGGACAGGAATTCGTCTTGGAGGACGGACGGATCTCGTTTAGGTGCGGGGCAATATGACGGCAGAACGATACGTCCAACAGGTGCTGGGGCCCGTAATCTTGCCCCACAGAACACAAACGGGTCAAGATTTCCTGCTCATGCACGACAATGCCCGGGCACACACGGCGAGAACGGTAGCAGCTTGGTTATATACACACAATGTTAGGGCCTTAGACTGGCCTGCTCAATCGCCAGATCTAAATCCCATTGAGCATGCGTGGGATATGCTGCAAAGAAGAGCTCTGAAGGAAGTTCCTGAAAATCTGGCTACAGAAGATCAACTTTTTGCGCACCTCAGAAGGACATGGGACAATATTCCGCAGCAAGACATTGACAACCTTGTTCTGAGCATGCCGAATCGTTGCCGATGTGTTATGAACATCATGGGCGCTTTCCCAGACTACTAACTTCAAGTTTATAAACGCAAATTAAATGATTCTTCTATTTTTTTCAGTTTTTACTCATAAATTAAAAGTTAATTCATATACGGTTTCCGTCTATGCTTCATTTTTTTTCCATAAAATCCTGAAATTTAAATCATTATTAAAAAATGGTAGAATATTAAATAACGTATCTTTTAAATATATACATGTCATATAAATAATTAACACATTGATAGTAATTCGCTTTTTTAAAAATATCCCTAGACCGTGTTGATGTGTTTATAACAGTATTCATACACATAGTACATAAACTATTATCGATAAAATTAAGGCTAACATAAATGAGTAGAAACTAAATGAGGGCCGCTAGTTTCTTAACAAATATATATTTTTTGCCGTGAAATAGTTCAATTTTCGATCTACTTCGATTTTCGATCAACTTTCGATCGCTCAGGGTAGTCAGGATACGACACGTTTTTTATATTTAACGATAAAGTGACAACCCTCCAAATGTCAGTTTAGTCTACGGACTAAAAAATCTGAGTATACGTATATATGTCATGGACAAAGTGATTAATCAGGGCACTATTTATTATGCCCAGGCATTATGAATCTAGTCAAGTCAAATCGGGCAATATAATTAATACTGATTCAAACTTCTACATTTATCACTTTGTCTGCTCATTATGAATCTACGTAACGGTTGGGCAATTTGATAATTATGGACAATGATTTATTCCAAGAGCGAGTGAAGCGAGCTCGGGAGCTTAGGGCACCCGACACGGATAGGTTAGGTTCGAACGAACTCCGCTCCCGTCATATCCTTCATGTTATGTTACTTTAGGCCCTGCAGACTACCTACCGACCTACTTTAGATCTTGATGCTTAAATAGTAACCGTACTTACCTATTCCATAATATTAATAAAAGGCACATTTTTATTACCCGGCGCAATAAGTGATGGGCATTATTCAGAAAGCCCGGTCAATTTAATTATTTAAATAGTTTTATCGTACTTATTGCCTACTCATATTAGTCATTTTCAAATTGCCCGGGCATTATGAATAATGCCGTATTATTCACTTGGTCCATAACATAATATGTCCCAGTACGACCCGCATAACTAAGCTAAATTAATTACAGAAGAATGGCATGATAATATATAATTATACACGTTCTATTAACTCGTGCGTTATGACATTTTTAACCGACTTACCAAAAAGGAGGAGGTTCTATGTTCGATATTATGTATGTTTTTTTTTTGTGTATGTTCACCGATATCTCCGTCAATTGTGGACTGATTTTGAAAATTCTTTTTCTGTTTTATAGAATATGTTCCGAAATTGGTATCATTTTAATTTGGTGAGATCTTTCGAGATATACAACTTTTCAATAAATAACGGCAAATCTCTCGGGATTGCTGCAATCGCATGTTTGTTTATTGTTTATACCATTTCATAACATATGTCACACGCCAATACGCTGTAAAGGGGTACGCAGATGTGCACAGTTCACCTTGGTACACTCTCATTTCACCGGTTATGTTCAGTTACATGATATTCGGGTAATCTATTCTGGCATTATAGGTACCTCACTTAACTACTAGCCTATTAGGCAGGTACAACTAAAAAGTAAAAAAATAAATAACTTTATTTTTGGAAGTCGGTGTCCATAACGCAAACAATAGTACGTAACAAAGACACCGACTTCCAAAAATAAAGTTATTTTTCACTTTGTAGTTTTCTTATTTGGAAGTCGGTAGTATTTTTTTGCAAAAAAGATTTTTTCTTCGAAGAAAGTACACGTGTTTAAAAAAAAACAATGTAACCCGGACAACATCACGAGGTCAATCTCACCCGGTTTTTACATCGATTTGATACAACAAAAAGGTAACGACTAAAGCGGATTATCCTTGAGCCGGTTTGGGAAAATAAAACAAGTGCCTCTGGAAAATAACTTTAAATAATATCGCTGACCTGATTTTTGTTATTAGATATGAAAGGGACTGGCTCTTCGGTCTAAATATAAAACTACTAGCTACCACCCGCGGCTCCGCCCACGTGAATGTCGAAATTATCCCAAAGGAGCTTGTTATAAAAAAATTGTGTTCCAAATTTCATCCAAATCTGTTCTGTAGTTTTTAACCGACCTCCTAAAAAGGAGGTGGTTTCTCAATTCGATCGTATATAATTACTAGCTGACCCTCGGGGCTTCGCTCTCGTCAACTGGCTACCTACCCACCTACCCTGCCTACCCTGCCCTACTCTGCCTTCCCTGCCTACCCTGCCTACTCTGGCTACCCTGGCTACCCTGCCCCTACCCTGCCTACCCTGGCTATCCTGGCTACCCTGCCTACCCTGGCTACCCTGCCTACCCTGGCTACCCTGCCTAGCCTGGCTACCCTGCCTATTCTGCCTACCCTGGCTACCCTGCCTACCCTGGCTACCCTGGCTACCCTGCCTATTCTGGCTACCCTGCTTACCCTGCCTACCCTGCCTATTCTGCCTACCCTTCCTACCCTGGCTACCCTGGCTATCTTGCCTACCCTGCCTACCCTGCCTATTTTGCCTACCCTGCCTATTCTGCCTACCCTGGCTACCCTGGCTACCCTGCCTACCCTGGCTACCCTGGCTATTCTGGCTACCCTGCTTACCCTGCCCACCCTGCCTACCGTGCCTATTCTGCCTACTCTGGCTATCTTGCCTACCCTGGCTACCCTGCCTACTCTGCCTACCCTGTCTACACTGCCTACCCTGCCTGCCCTGCCTACTCTGCCTACCCTGCCTACCCTGCCTCACCTGCTTACCCTGCGTACCCTGCCTATCCTACCTACCTTCCTACTATTTTTTATCTATCATCAATAGTTTTCTCTGCGCACGCCAAATAATTTATTTAACAGGCAGCATTTTGCTACCTTGGGTTACATTATTGCAATTTTCATAAGGATCTCTATTTTTTTTTTAAATATATTATAGCCTATGACACTCAGGAATAATATAGCTTTCTACTGGTGAAAAATTTTTCAAAATCGGTTCAGTATATCCAGAGATTACCCCTTACAACGTCACAAACCCACAAACTTTACCTCTTTATAATATTAGTATAGATATATATTATTTTTATGTGTTCGCGGATAACTTCGTCGTTTATGAACCGATTTTGATGATTATTTTTTATGTTGGAAAGGAGATATCCCAAGGGTGGTACCATAATAAGGAAATCCGGGTCTGATGATGGGATCCCAGAGAAATCGAGGGAACTGCTCAAATATTATAGACATATTTTCATCAATAATGCAATCATTTGCACTCAGAAAGTATAATTTGGTGAAGTGGTACCTACCAAAGACACCGACATCGAAGAATAAAGTTATTTTTCACTTTGTAGTGTTTATAGTTGGAAGTCGGTAGTATTTTTTTGTAAAAAGGTTTTTTTATTAAATCTATGAATAAAAGAGCAATCATCTATTAAAATAGATGTACTTACTCATTCAAAGACGTTTTTGAATAAGTAGGGGAAGATAACCAATTATTGGCACATTAAGAGAGTGCTTCCCCTAGTCCGTAATCAAATTGAAATGCACTAGCGTACAAAAATTATAATGACATCGAGGGAAATATTCTATTAACCTTTATGTTAAGAGTTGTTTCATCCAGTGAAATAGTAATTGTACATTAAATTTTCACTATATTTAAAAAAAAAAGCTATCTAAAATTCTATTACTGGCAAAGAAATTTCAACATTGCGTTTTTCTATTTTTAGCATATACACTCAGAAATGTCAATAACAGGAGGTGTGCCAGCGATAACGTGGTTTACCCTACCTAATTATACCTATCTTTCACTGAACGTGTCTGAGAAAATTGTAAGCTGAAAATAAATATAAGTGAGAGCTACTTTAATCTCTCGTCTATCAACACCCACGGACTTAAAGAATGAAAGGTAGAAGAACAAATATACATTATTATCAATGGGGATATTTTAAAAGAGCACGTAGATCGTGTTCTCTGAAAACCTAGAGTGACTTTTAAAAACTGTAACTTTTAAGTATGTCTGCTTTTTAACCGACTTCAAAAAAAGGAGGAGGTTCTCAATTCGTCGGAATCTTTTTTTTTTTTTTTATGTATGTTCCCCGATTACTCAAAGACGCCTGGACCGAATTCAAAAATTTTTCTTTTGTTTGAAAGGGTATACTTCCTAGTTGGTCCCATACTCATCAGGTCAGGATCTGATGATGGAATCCTAGAGAAATCGAGGGAACTCCTCAAATATTATAGGCAAACATATAGCGATTTTGGTATTTTCATCAACAATGCAATCATTTGCACTCAGAAAATATCATTTGGTGAAGTGCTAAATATGTCACGGGCATAAGATATCTCGAATAGTTAACCGACTATAATGAAGCACTTATAAATAAATGGTACTGATGAAAATGGCACCATCAAACTGATCTGATGATGAAGCCGGAAGGTAGGCACTGGAAATCTTATATAAAAGAAAGTAGTCGTGTTTGGGCTTATTGGAATCGCCATGAAATGTACTTTGGCTATAAATGATAATCATGTTAATTGGAGGTACCTACCAAAATTAAAAAGAGAAAAATAAAAACTTTTTAACAAAAAATCAAACCGACTTCCAGAACAAAAAACTACAAAGCAAAAAATAAATTTATTTTCCGAAGTCGGTGTCGAAAAACGGAAAACAATGGGTAAGTACAAAAGACACCGACTTCGGAAAATAAATTTATTTTTTGCTTTGTAGTTTTTTGTTCTGGAAGTCGGTTTTTTCCTATGTGTAGGCAAGAACTTTTTATTTTTTACTGTCTCGCACTTGACCACTATCTCACCTGATGGTAAGTGATGATGTGGTCGAGGGTGTAGCACGCTTGCCTAGAAGTAACCTATTCACTCTTGAATTAAAGTGGTTGTAGCTATCGGGAAACACAGACTCCGGCAGGTATTGCCACACTCCTCCTCCACGTATAATGCTAGTATTTCCAAAACGTTTATACGTATAACCGGTGGAATGTCCACCATGTACTGATAGCGCATCGCCATACGTCTTGTAGTCCGATGATGAAACGGGCTTGGCGGTCATGCAACTCCATCGCACACTCTACGAAATACAACCCATAAAAAACCGACAAGCTGGCAACTCGGCGACGATTTTCAAGGCTCTTGAGCTTTGACTCGACCAGTGCTTCATTGCCGATAAGTTTGTTCGATCGACTCTAGTGCATCAAGCTGGTATTTGGCAGATCCGTCCCAGTGATGAAAACAGTATTCCATGCAAGATCGAACTTGCGCTTGATAAAACTTAAGCAGCTGTTCTGGCGAGAAATACCGTCCCACCTTCACAAGGATCTCCAACTTTTTGGCAACCAGTTGAGCTTTTGCCTCAATAAATGGGCCAAAATTGAGAGTCGATGTCAACGTTACGCCAAGAAGCTCAAGATGGTCCGTTATCGGTACGGTTACAACTCGGAAAGATGGAGCTAGCTGAAACTGGCTCTTTTTTGCGGCGAAAAGTGTTTAGCGGCATTGAACTTGACCAGATTGGCAACGCCCCATTCGGAGACTGCCTCCACGGACAAGCTCAAGTGCTCCACCATTTAGAACGCCACTTGCTACAATTACACACTCCTGGCTTGTTACCGTTCATTATCTAGTCATACACGTACGCCGATGTTAGTACAAGACCCCTAACCTTTTTGAAGAACACCATCAACAAGATCATTGTATGACCCTCTAGCAAGAGGTACTAAATAAATATAGCAAAATATGTGTTTAGAAAAAGGAGCTTCTGAAGAGATAAATATGTTTCTATAAAGAACTACAAGTGAAGAGCAGTGGTGGCCCAGTGGCATCGGCCGCGACTTACAAGTTGTAGGTCATGGGTTCGAACTCAGGCAGGCGGTTTACTATGTGTAAATTATTTTATTACCACTGCTCTCAAAAACGGTGAAGGAAAACGTTGTGAATAAACCGGCATGTCCTAGAACCAAAACTTCGAAGACATGTGACATTCACCAACCTGCACGGGGCTCGCGTGGTGGATTAAGGCCCATCCCCTCTCACAGAGAGGAGGCCTGTGACTGTGACCCAGCAGTGGCATGCGTGAAATTGAAATTGTAGCGTGGTGTGACATTATTAGGCTGATGATGTGATGTGAAAGAACTACATATTATAAAATAATATTAAGACAAAAACTGCAACTGGGTATTTTCTTTATAAAATGTTTTGATTCTCTGTCGCTGTACGCACGCAGACTTTTCGCTTAAATCATGTTGCTGGCTTGTCGAAAAGGTAAGGCGAAAGCGGTCGGCGCGGGGACAGCTAGTTTAATGCTAGCTGTAAGCGCGTGGAGAGCTGGTTGCTTGCTAGCTGTCGGCGCGTGGACAGCGTGCAGTCACCTCCGTTTGAGGCAGTGTTGTGCGGGAGCGGTGTTGGAATGGAGTCGTGTAAGTTAGCTCGACTTAGTCACAATGACAACGAAAAAAACACTCGAAAAAAATTAATAAAAAAATCAATAAACCCGACTGCTTACAAAGCGAACTAAAAAGACGTAAACAAGAAGAAAATCATGCTGTGCAGTCAGAGGATACATGTCCGCGAGCTGTATGACCAAAACGAGATGTATCCTCCGACTGCACAGCATGATTTTCTTCTTGTTTACGTCTTTTTAGTTCGCTTTTTAAGCAGACGGGTTTTTTGAATTTTTTTGATTACCTTTTTTTATTTAACACTTTTTAGTTAACATTTAAACATATAAGTGTTATATATTTTTGAAATCGCCTCTTAAAACCCTTTATTTTGATACCCAAACGATGGGATCGGAAAAAGAAAAAAATTGAGCCCCCACAATATGGCGCCCAAAAGTCGCCAGTTTTCTATTTTTAAATTTTAATGTAGCCACTGACACTCGCAGGGTTAAGACGTATCGATTGACGTACGAATCATCAAAATCGGCCAACGCGTTTTGTCTCTGGAACGCCACATAGGAACAAACACACATACATACGTACATACTTACATACATAGACTGATAAACACATTACCCTCCTTCGGCAGTCGGGTAATAAATGTCAATAAATAAGAGGCTTTGACTGTCAATTTCATCGATTCGAGTGGAGGAAATTACTCTGAATTTAGGGCTAAAATCTATCGGTGTGAACTGACTTGGAAACAAAAGTGTAGGTAAGTACAAGTCGTGAGTAAGAACCCTACAATGGTAAGCATTAAATGTTACAACATTGTTACTTATGTATAACTTAATGTGCAAATACCATTGACCTTTACTTAGTACATACTTATGAACACTCAGCGTCGAGCTTTCATTTAAATGGTACCTATAAGTAAGTAGGACTTGTAAGTAGTTACAATTTATACATTGGTTTTCTTAAGTATATTTGGTGCTAACTTTTGCCCGCGGCTTCGCCCGCGTGAATGAAAAGTATCCTATATTGTTATCTGGGTTCACCCAAATCGGTTCAGCCGTAAAGACAGACAGAGTTACTATCGTGTTTTTTTTTCGCATGTATCCGATTTAGTATAAGAATAGAATACTCGTAGAAAAGCATTTGTTCGACATAGACACAACCGCAACAAACAACGTAGACTGTAGAGTTTCGAAGAGCTTTGGCAAAAGTGTTGGGGGCACACATTATCGCTTGATACTTATATTTTTACAACCTCGTAATTCAAAATTGTTAAATCACTTTTTTAGGGTTCCGTGCCCATAGGGTAAAATCGGGACCCTATTTCTAAGACTTCGGTCCGTCTGTCTGTCAGTATGTCTGTCCGTCATGAAATTCCAGTTGGGGTTATGTTCGCGACTCGTGTATGACCCCAGGAAGTCAGAAAAAAAAATGCGTTTATTGCCCTATAATTTACAATTCTATATATATTTTTTAATTTAACCTATTAATGGGTCACCCATTTCTGGATGAAGGCCTCGTCCAGGACCTCATGCTCAATAGCTTGCGACCAATGAAAGCATTTTTCCTACCCTTTTTTCTTCTCTGATATTCCGGAAATTCATCAAAATTAGTTTAGCGGTTTAGGCGTGAAAGCGAACAAACAGATATACAGAGTTAATTATGCATTTATAATATCTAGCTTCTGTCTTTTCATTTACATCGGTGCAGCCGTTTCGGAGTTTATAAGGAAAATACATACATACTTTCTCTTTTATATATATAGATTAACAAATAGATAAATCGAATAGAAATAAACGACTATTATTAAAAAAAAATTACGAGTAGTCAAAGTAGGCAGGGTAGGCAGGGTGGGCAGTGTAGGCAGGGTAGGACGAGTAGGCTGGTTAGGCAAGGTAGACAGGGTGGGCAGGGTAGGCAGGGTAGGCATGGTAAGCAGGGTAGACAGGGTAGGCAGGGTAGGCAGAGTAGGCAGAGTAGGCAGGGTAGGCAGGGTAGGCGGGTTTGGCAGAATAGGTAGGTAGCCAGTTGACGGGAGCGAAGCCCCGGGTGTCGGCTAGTAAACAATAAACAGACATGCGATTGCTGCAATTCCGAGAGATTTGCCGTTATTTATTGATGAGTTCTGTTTTATATGTTCGAAGTTCTTCATCGTATCTTCACCAAATTAAAATGGGGCCAATTTCGAAACAAACTTTTTCTAACAAAAAAAGAATTTTCAAACACATGAAGTCGAACATAGAATCTCCTCCTTTTTGGGAAGTCGGTTAAAAATAACATTCTGCAGCTATACATATGCCCCTAATTTTTTCAAGGGTCCGGAAGAACCCAATAAAACAAGGTCAAAGAACAAAGTAACTTGAAGTTTGTTTTTTTCTGTGATTCGCTTTTATTTTTATTCGAACTGCTTCTGTTGCCGGATATTAATGATGAACTTCATATGTAGGACATTACTGTAGGATCGGGATGTTAAGGTTACACTAGTCGATCATTCTTCCATACAAAGGTAGTCTAGCGATTACTCCACTGTTTCACGATGTACGTTCATAATAAAAATTATATCAATTTGTCTCATCATTATCTACCCCTGTATGGAAACAAAAAAGTAAAAAAATAAAATATTTGAAAGTTATGAGCGTCGAAAGTTCCATATTTCAACACTAATTTTAACGCATCTTTGGGCGGAAATAAATACCATAAGAAGAAGGAAATTTGCAAAACGGCCTCCATACAGGGATAGATTAATAATTCAACAATGCAAATAATTTTGAAAATATACATTTAGTAGTTAATGATATCTAGACTCCCAAAGGTCTGTTTATAAAATTTCGTGCGCACGTTTTCGTCCTAAATCATCATCCATTTCGATACAAATTTGCAAAGGTGCTAATTTGTACGCGATCTAGCTTCTTAATGCTCATCGCAGCATCCATCTCTTTCGCACGTGTTGTCGGATGAGATAGCATGCATTTTAACCTCGCGCACAAAATAGTTCGTGCCGTCGACTGGGAACCATAAAAGGAAATGCGGGCAGAAAGGTCCGACTGAATTTCCTTAGTAAAAACTCATAATTCGTGGTCTGGCTCTCGCCTATTTCTTCCTCCAATATTGGACAAATTTAACAGATATTCCATAAACTGAAAAAGAAAGATATCTACTGTGCCCCCATATTTTTCTTTTTGATAATAAAAATTGCGCTCTTAACAGAGGCCTTGTGTACAAATTGAAAAACTATAAATAAAAAAGAAAACATTGGGCCACAGTTATATATTACAGTTATAAATTTATTTTTCAGTTTATAAAATATCTTTTAAATTGGTAAATTGGCACAGGGCAAGGAATTTATATACATGTATAAGATGTTTATTGATGAACAGAGGGCTGTCTTACATTAATTCTCGTTTAGGACTACTCTTTAAAAATCGTACAACGTGACATCTCCTCGTTACCTGTGTCCCTCAACCCAGATTAATTACTCGCCACGTTATACTACTAACAATATCTTACAAAGTACGGTAATTTTATATTAAGACTACAATTAACTATTTACTATCTTCATAAAAAAACTTAATCTTACAATTATTGATAAACATCTGTTCGCTAAATGTTTAGAAAGTGTTAGTAACTGTGGTTTTACCATTTCTTGAACCCTGCCATAAATTACAATCTTAAAAAAAAGTACATAAATGATCCTACAAACTATTTTTCCATTTCCACATTACTTCTTCTTCTTCGTGTCGATGATTCCTTCACAAAATTATCTCCGACCAGTATTCAGCCACGTCGATAGCCTTATCGCTGGCTTCACAAAGGTCCTGTATGGTACAGGTGTCTTTACACAAGGAGCAGGACAGGAGGAGGGGCATCTTCTGTGGGGTGGTTCCACAGTCACACTGTGGCTGATTGGAGTACCCCCATCTGCCGAAGCTATGACTACAGCGGCCCACTGAATACTTAATATTCTTTGGTGGCGGCTTCCAGTCTAATCAGATGATTGATACAAATTAGGTGGAGTTCAAAGAAAATATTCTGCGAACGAAACCATATTCTTTTTTGAAAACCATATTCTATGGCCATGTTACATTCATCATCATGGCATGTCGTGCTGGCCCAGTGGCTGAGACCTGGTCGTTCTTGCTTGAGGTCGTGAGTTCAAATCAGGACAAGTATCAATGTGGCTTTTTCAGTTTATACTCGTATGTACTTTCTGTGTTTATCTTGGTCATCGCTGACAACAATAAAGTTAAATATCGTGAGGAAACCTGGATATTAAGTTAATTTATTATGTTCTCCATTGGTGTTATTGCTGCAAGGTGTTCCAGTGCGAAGATAAACGAATAAATAAATTAAATGGCATATGGCTGGATGGGGAGGGAGTGGAAGTGGAGTCGAATGACATGCAAGAAAAGGGAATAAGAAAACGTGTTGCGCTAACAAAGTCAAAGACAAAAATTGTTTATTTCAATTGGGCCATTATGCGGTACTTTTAAACGTCAAAAAAAATATTTTAAAGTAATAATAATTGATTCTACCGTCCATTCGGCAAAGTAGCTTGTTATGGAGAAGAAAGGACAAGAAACTCCATACTTAGTCTTTAAAAATATGTTTTACAACATTAACATACATAAATTAATTCATTTCGTGAGGACGATGCATCCGGATTAAACTACGTATAGGTGTAAAGTATTACAAGCACTAACACTAGCACTACTAGAAATAGGGACCAATTAATTCAACCAGGTTTCAGGCTGGCTAAAGTAGCGACGTCTTTTATGGGGTACTGTATAAAATGTTACAATAAAATACCGCCCCACATTCTAGAACTGAATGAGGCGAAATTCAAAACTTGTTTAAAACGCACACTATGCAGGCAGGCATATTATAGGTTGGGGGATTACATCGCTGATAAAAATGCTTGGCCCAACGCTAGTCCAGCTCCTCAGCCACTAGGGCACAAAAACAAGTGACAAGCAGAAAAGTTCTGAAGTATTGTTGGACCTGCTGAAGACTGTATGAATATATTTGTGTTGTATAAACTCAATTTATTTTTGTATTATATAACTGCACAGCACATATGTGAGTACTATGTACCAACTGTAAATCTACCTTTACTGTACCTATGTGTCGTTCGTTGACTTCAGTGTGCCCTGGCAGTTGAGTGTGTCATGCTCTCTCTAATGTCTCTCTGATGGTGGCACATGTGTTGGATCATTCGGTTCCCTTCATTATGGTTGAGCTGAGCACCATCAGTTGGGATTGGTCATAACTTAGCTGCCTCCGCCTGTTTTTAATTGCCTATTGTATTTTTAACCGACTTCCCAAAAAGGAGGAGGTTCTATGTTCGACTTCAAGTTTGTTTTTTTTTTTTTTTTTGTGTATGTTCACCGTCAATTGTGGACCGATTTTGATTTTTTTTTTTTTTTAAAAAGTATGTTCCGAAATTGGTCCCATTTTAATTTGGTGAAGATCTGATGAAGAACTTCGGAGATATACAACAGAACTCTTCAATAAATAACGGAAAATCTCTCGGGATTTCTGCAATCGCATGTCTGTTTGTTGTTTATAACATTTCATAACATAACATCACGCCAGTTCGCTCTTAAGGGGTAAGCAGATCTCTCATTTCACCAGTTATGTTCAAGTTTCATGAAATCTATTCTGGCGAAATAGTTCCCTTACTAACTTGCCTATTAGGTACGTACAACTAAAAAGAGAAAAATAAAAAAAAATTTTGCAAAAAAATACTACCGACTTCCAAATAAAAAACTACAAAGTGAAAAATAACTTAATTTTTTGAAGTCGGTGTCCATAACGCAAAAAAATGGTACCTACAAAAGACACCGACTTCAAAAAATTTAGTTATTTTTCACTTTGTAGTTTTTTATTTGGAAGTCGTTAGTATTTTTTTGCAAAAAGTTTTTTTTTAATTGTTTGTTTTACTCTAGACGCTTTTAAGTGTTTGCAATTTTTTTTTACATCGTTCTCACATATATGTATTTTTCCAACAAGATTATTGTAACCAAATACTTGTAAAACACATTTTTTTTATAAAGTGCAAATGTGGAGTTTCTTGTCCGTTCTTGTCCATAACAAGCTACATTTCCGAATGGACGGTAGAATCAATTATTATTACATTTTTTTTTATGACGTTCGAAAGTGCCGCTTAGTGGCTTAATTGAATAAAGAAATTTTGTTTGATTTGATTTGAACAGGTAAATTCATTCATTTGATAACTAGGAACATGGTTCTCACATACTTACAAATATTGCAAACATAGGTAAGTAACCTAATTCAACAACAACGAAACAGTGTGCGAGTCAATTTATTAAAACAAAAGGCGAAAAAAAAAAAAAAAAACCAGTTTGATTTTGTCTACACTAATGATTGCCCTATGGAGCAGGACCAGCATGTTCCCAAGCACTCTTATCTTGAATATAATCATCTAATCCACAGTTACATGGAACAAGGGCAGGCAAAAGATGATGTTACATTACATGGCAATGACCATGGCAACAGGAAGGTCATAGGTCACAAAACAAGATAGGTACAATTTATTTCCATATTTAAATTGCTTGGCATTTATTAAACCCACGTTGTTTCCGCACTTTTACTATACGGAATATTACAACCAGAAATAGCTCCAGGCTACACTTTATACATCAAACACGAGTAAAGAGATTTTATTAAATCCATTTTAATACTTTTCAAAGAATTTCTGCAATTGTTAGTTATTTCGGTAATGTCTACAGAAGCATATTTTAAGTCTTCAGACATTTGAATGTGAAGCTTTTGTACTTAATACTTTTACATAAGTTATATGCTAAAAAATAATTTATTATCCATAGTAATATTAAAAAAACAAACAAGTGCGAGTCGGACTCGCGCACGAAGGGTTCCCTACCATTATAGCAAAAAGCGGCATAAAAATCACGTTTTTTGTATGGGAGCCCCCCTTAAATATTTATTTTATTCTGTTTTTATATTATTTTTGCTATAGCGGCAACAGAAGAGAGCTATCACGGTTCTTGAGATACAGCCTGGTGACAGACAGACAGACGGACCGCGGAGTCTTATTAATATGGTCCCGTTTTTACCCTTTGGGTACGGAACCCTAAAAAGCGATAGTACGCAGCGACAGCGACGACTTAGAGGAGTATAAACCGGGGTATATCTCACTCAGTGCAAACGCCACGTCCATTGGATTGCGGTGTGTGCAGAGAAACTCCTGGGTGATGCCAGCCACCAGGTCTGGACGGGTATACCTAAGCTCGAAAAGGTTATCTCTATCCAAAAATGGAATGGAATGGATGCGAGATACGCAAAGTAACTATGTCTGTCTTTTTCTTTACCTTTTCACGTATTCCGTTTATTAGATCATGTCCTGGATGGGGACATAGGATGGCTTTTTATCCAAGGAGTAAGCTGATGAAACTGCTGACAGAAACAAATTTTCCATAAAAATCAGTAGGCACTCTATCCGGTACTATTCGTTAGTGACGTAAGATCGTTAGCAGAGCTTAAAGGCTCAGTAACACGATCGCGGCGAGCAGTTAGTGTGGTGTGGATACTAATATTGTGAGCTGTTGTCGCTTAATAAATGGGTTGTTCATAACAGGGAGTAGTTTCAGTGTTTTTTTTTTTTTTTTTTTTATTTGAGATGGATTTGCTCTTGACTCTAGTCTAAGTCATAGGTGACAGAGACAGAGTCGACGATGGAGTGAGCTTACCCAGAAGGAGCCTGTTTACTCTAACTTTGAAGAGATTCGGATTGAATGCGTTCGGAAACACAGACGCAGGTAGTGAGTTCCATTCATTCGCTGTGCGCATTATGAAGGATGTTTGGAAGCGCTTGGTGCGAATTGGTGGAATGGCAACAAGGTAAGGATGGTAACTTGCAGTGCGTCTAGATGTCCGATGGTAGAAGGGGGCTGGTGGGATGAGGTCGTGGAGTTCTTGAGCACACTCACCGAAATACAGTCTGTAGAAGACCGACAAGCAGGCAACCTTGCGGCGATGAGCCAAGCTGTGAAGCTTGGTATCCACCAGCTCAATGTCAGTGATTGTTTTAATTGGGTTCAAATTAATGCTCGGATTAGTTTAAAACTAGTGGCGGTTTATAAAATACTAGTGGACGCCACGCGGTTTCACCCGCGTAGTTCCAGTACCCGTGGGAATACAGGGATAAAAAGTAGCCTATGTCACCCGGGGATAGTGTAGCTTTCCAACGGTGAAAGAATGTTTGAAATCGGTCCAGCCGTTTTGGAGTCTATAAGGAACATACATAGATACTTTATATTTTATATATATAGATAGAAGATGGGGAAATTTGGCACAAAAATTAAAAATTGTTTTGTTTTTTACCTCTCATCATCACCATCAGCCTATTAATGTTCCCACTGCTGGGACACATGCCTCCTCACTGTGAGAGGGGTGGTCATCCATCACACGGGCCCAGTGCGGGTTGGTGGATGTCACATGTCTTCGAATTTTGGTTCTAGGACATGCCGGTTTCCTCACGATGTTTTCCTTCACCGTTTTTGAAAGCAGTGGTGATGAAATAATTTACACAAAGTAAAGCGTCTGCCTGGGTTCGAAACCACGACCTACAACTTGTAAGTCGCGGCCACTACCACTGGTCTACCACTGCTCTCCTTTTTGACCTCTATAAACGTTTAATTGTCATTGGAATAAGTTATCAATTTAAGCTTCTTCCTTAACTGAGTGTTTAGAAACGGGCAATTGAACCAGTAGCACTATCAAAAAGATAGACTGGGTGAAGAAAAGTCAAACATCAGGGAAGAATATTATTATCTGATAAAACTATGAAGTACTCGTAGCTACGTGTTTTCGTAGATGGTCTACGGTTGCTACGCTAACGCCTACGGCGTAGCAAACGTTCATCCTTAGAAAGGTAGCTGATTGAAGGCGGCTTGAAATTGCGAAATGAATTTCAAGGTTTTTACAAGCCTTCCTTGTTAGTTAGTTGTATATTTGCTTAGTGATTATGGGTCAAAACTTGCAACTAAATTTTAAAACAGTTGATCCCAACCGATATAGCTCAAATTTAGCATACACGTTTAGGTTTTACTAGCTGTGCCCGCGGCTTCGCTCCCGTCAACTGCCTACCCTACCCTACTTACCTAGCAATTTTTTTAGTGTCATTCTTCCGCGGAGAATCTTAAGACCACCATTTAACTTTTGATAGAATGAACCAATGAAACAAAAACTAAGTAATACTTCAAGTTGCGCACAATTTTTATGTATAAAAGTTATCTACATTGGTTTCGTGCATCTAACGTGATGCGTGTACAGATAAACAGACAAACAGATAAACAGACAAGCAGACAAAAATTCCAACTAGGAAATGGGTTCTGTTGGTTATCCTTTAACACCCTGGCTATTTCTTTTAGAAATATTTTCGATTTACCAAAACGATTTTTCTACATATTTATTATATATGTATTGATGAGAATATAAGGCGAACTAAAAAGACAGTTTAAAAAATGTTTTATTAATTGTTATTTTTCACAAGAATTCATCTTCAGGTTAATTAAAAGAGCTAAAATTAATTTAACTGCAGACTTAAATAAAACTAGATGATGTAAATGTATGTAAAAAGGGCGTACAAAGAGCAATGCTCTTACTTTGAGCTGCTTTATTTAGTGTTATAGGCACCAGACATCAAACAAAATTTACAAAAATGCCTAATTATGCCGTACCGAGCTGTCAAAAGAAGTTTGACGGCACAACATTTTCCTTCATCGGTATGTTTTGTTATAAAATTGTATGTGAAAAGGCACGCTACATTTTCATATAGATTTTTTAATTTACACATACAATTATTTTATAAGTAGATAGGTAATAAAAGAAGTCATACAATGCGACACTCTGAGATGCCCCTCAAAAACTGATCAAGTGTTCACACACCTACTGGCATCCATGATTGACCAATTCCAAGTAACACCTCCGGGCTCCGGCAAAAGTTACATAGAGGACAATACACTAATTGTCACCCTCTGGTATTCCGCCAAAGAGCAGGAAAAATGTCCAACCGCTGAGAGACGTTATTAATAATCGTAATTGCACGACACACGAGAGCAAACTAGATGGAAGGACTTGCGTCATTCATTAAAATAGAAGATGTCTCTCTGATGGTGGCTTATGTGTTGGATTATTCAGTTCCCTTAATGATGGTTGAGCTGAGCGGTGCCAATCCATGCGTGATGTTCGTGAACGGGCGCCATCAGTTGGGATTGGTCATAACTTATCTGCTTCGACCTGCTTATAATTACGTACTTATTTTATTTTTGAATTGCTTGTTTTACTCTAGACGCTTTTAGGTGCACGTATTTTTACATCGTTCTCACATATGTATTTTTCCAACAAGAATGATGTAACCAAATAATTCTAATTAAAACTGATTGAAAAGAGTGTCCGTGGAGATTCTTGCACATTCTTCTCCATAGAGACCTACTGCTTGCGAATGTGTAACTAGATTCATATTTTGTTTGACAATTCAAAAGTACCTATAAGGTTTATTTGCTTTAAATTATTTGATTTTGATATTTCTGTGATAGTACGCAATTGCAAAATACCAGTAATACGCCCAGTTATTTGCACACCATTTACGTTTGTAACATTACTTACAGTCCATTTATTGCAATTCACTTCATGCAAACATTTTCGCAGTATTTAGGTATTTTAATTTAGTAAAATGTCGAGCTTGCCTATGTTTACTTATTAAATTGGTCGATATGTAGAAGTAACATAATCTGCAAAACAATGATTTTTATAGCGATAGCGATTCTAATTATGATCATGTTAACTTAAAACTAAATATTATATCATATATTGTTGGGTATGTAAGTACTCTCTACTACTACTTGCCCTAAACCGAGAGGATTGGAAGGAAGAAGGGGAGTCCTTTGCCCTGCAGTGGGATATAATAGGTTGAAAAAATAATAAACATAAAAGTACTCTCTGTACTGTCACAGCAAAATATCTTAATATATAAATGCAAAAAATATAAAAATCTAAAAAACCCTGACATTTTTATTTGATGCTACATAATTTATCTAGTATTAGACACGCTTCGATCGGCAATATATTGAACACGTAATATTATGTCACGATATCTTGCGAAAACACCCCGATTCAAACAGTAAAACGCCCATAACATTAGAACGGCTTTACCGATTTTCATCAAACATAGTTAAGAACACTCTCGACAAAGTCACCATTCAAACAAATAAAAAACTAAATCAAAATCGGAAATCATCCATTTAGCCGCTATGATGCAACAGGCAGATACAAAAAAAAAAAAAAAAGTCTATACATAGTCTTCACATGATCTAATCAAGATTTTGTCAGGACTTTAAAAGAGACTCTGAGTTTGTTTCGGCCTTTCTTCTCAGAGTAGTCAGATAGGAAACGCCGACCTCATCTAGTTTTAAAATATGTTCGACATGTAAAAGTGTTTGAACAAACCAACTTACAGAAATAAAATCATTTATCACATATACACAAATACACATGTCAAACTTATAACACCCCTCTATTTCCGTCGCGGTTTAAAAACACACTACTTTCGTTTTTGGTTTCGACCTATGTCCATCTATGTCCGTTTTATACTTTGCAACTACAAAACCGATGTGTCCCAAATCTGTTTCATTAGAAAGACAATAATGCGAAGATGGTTTTAGACAAAAAAATAACTTAGCCGCGGGGGACACCTAAGTAGGTAGGTAGGTAAGCTAGGTAGTTAAGGTAGGTAAGATAGGGTAGGGCTGGTAGGAGCCAGTTGACGGGAGCGAAGCCGCGGGGAACAGCTGGTGTAAATAATAATACCATTCCTATACTGTTCCGCTGCAAGGCAAAAGCCTATTCTGATGCAGAGAAGGCACAAGCTAATAATCACCACGCTCTAGCTCAAAGTGGGTAGGCATTTTCATACTTATAGTTAGAATGTTTTCCTCACGACGTTTATCTGTACCGTTGTCTTGTCGGCGATGTCCAAGATAAACTTAGAAAGTATGAATTGGTACACATTGGTACTTGCTACTTGAACCCACGACCACAAGCACGAGGGGCACGGTCTTGCCACTGGGCCAATACGACTAAAGATTTACGTAGGCTGTTTTTCCATTAGTCATTCAGTGTCTGTTAAAATCTTGCTTTTTAGGGATCCGTACGCAAAGAGTAAAAACGGGACCCTATTACTAAGAATCCACGATCTGTCTGTCTGTCTGTCACCAGGCTGTATCTCATGAACCGTGATAGCTAGACTGTTGTAATTCACAGATGATGTATTTCTGTTGCCGCTATAACAACAAATACTAAAATCAGAATAAAATAAATATTTAAGTGGGGCTCACAACCAACAAACGTGTTTTGTTTTTGCGTTTTCTGCGATAATGTTACGGAACCTTACGTGCGCGAGTCCGACTCGGGCTTGGACAGTATTTATTACCACTGTCACTACTCTTTTTACACACACTGCACCTGTGAAGATCGATAAACATCACTGCAAAAAAGCCAATCACAAAAAAGGGGCAATAAAACATCTTGTACGCAAAATACGCGCTTAGACGTGGAGTTGCGGACACCAGCCCGTCTTAATCTAATCTAATCTAATAAAACATCTTTTCCGTTAATGCCAAAAAAACGAATATGCAAACAGGAAAGTGAATCCATCCGAAAAATACACGGTGATATAGCATGTAGTAACGGTGACGTCATATACAGATTACGCTCCTCTGAGCGTGGTGGTAAGTGGTAATCGACATGGAACATTGTATCTGATTGCGAATAAATCTACTAATATTATAAATGTGAAAGACCGGATGATTTTACAAGATTTTATTTTCTTTCACCTGTCCCGTGTCCCGGTCATTATCATCCTTTTAGTGTTCCAACTGTTGGGACACAGGGTTCTCTGTGAGAGAGGACGCCCGTGTCCGGAGTCTATAATGAAATCTTGAAAGTTAAATTTGACGCACTTCCCAGTGCCCGGTTGATCTGAAATTTTGTTAGCCGAATGTTTTTATCTCGTGGCAACACAATTTTTTAACTAAGATTTTTTTTTAAATCTTATAACTTGTTTTTTTCAAGACAATCCCACCGCACTATTCTCAAACCACTGCAACTCCTGAAAGCCAGAATCTACAGTGGCGACTACCAGAAAAGCGCAGAGTAGAGGAGTAGGAAAAAATATAAATTTCCACTTGAAACAAAACTAACAAAACTTGTTTATCAATCACGTCTCAAAGGGTGAACGGATTTGTATGAAAATACAGATTTTCCATGAAGTAAACTTGGACATAGGATAACATTGTGCCCCGAATAATATTCAAGTTTGTAAAGCTTGGTCAGTATTGCAATTTATTTTCTTCATTAATCCAAAAAATAATAATTGACCGAAATACACAGTGAAATAGCCAGCAGAGATGGTGACGTCACACACAGATTACGCTTCTCCGAGCGTGTTGGGAATCGGGTGATATACGGACCGACATGGGACAATGTTTTTGATTGAGTTATATTATACGTATAATAGATATGTTTTCTGTATAGAAAAATAATAACTCTATTTAGTCCGTCAATGAGATTATGAAATAAAATTGGACCCGTATATTTTTTGGTTAATCAAATAAATAAAAAATTACAAAGATAAAGGGCATCAAAGTTCAGGAGTGGGGGCTTGTGACGTCACTTTGTCAGTATAAAGTGTAGCACTCCGATATTTCAACGCACTGTATCGTCGTATTTTTTTGGTTACGTGGCAAAGGAAAAAATACGTGTCCAATATCTTTAGGATATCTTAACTGATAGATTAAATAGATTTTTCTGTCAACAATAGGGTTTGTACCGATATTATTGAAAGTCTGGATATTTTTTAATCAATCACGCCTAAACCATTGGTAAATCATAGGTACTTTCCATCGCGGGTGTACTTTCTTATAATTATCGATTTTTACGCAGGCGTAGCAGCAGGCAGAAGCTAGTATTTGGATTAAACTTGGCACACGGCTATGCTATGGCTTGGATTATGACAAACCTTTTTATCAAACTACTAATACTACACAAATGTAAGCAAACATTAGTTATTAGACAGCAACCTTTAAATAATAATGTATGTAAGTGTAATTTTGTGTATTAATTAATAATGTGTGTTTTTATAATATGGAATGGTATATTCTAATTTAATTGAATATATCCTAATTTAAAATAATTTAATGTATTCTAATTTAATTTAATCCAAATTATTTAATTTGATTTAATTCACTGAAATCAATTTAGCTTTTTTTCATACTGTGTATTACAATCATGTTTTAATTGTGTAATTAATTATCTGCGCATAATGTAATGCATGCTATGCTTTTCTGTAAATGATGAGGCGCTTAGACTTATGTTTGCAATGTACAAAATTTATGAAGTAACAGTGTACTCATTGTTATTAAAAACCTAAAAATAAATATCAAACAAATTAGCAAAGAGCAAAACTCTGTTTTGTTTTTGTAACATTTTGGACCACAAAGTTCGCAAGTCCCAATAATTCCATAACGGGCATGTCCAGCAATCAAGCCTTTGGTAATTGTGAAATAAATAAAAAAACCGTGTATTAATACGATCCCTGGGGTAAATTTTTCACGCAGGTGGGGCCGCTGGTAAAAGCTACAACATAGGATATTGAAAGTCTGTGCGTTTAGATGTTTGTTAATAAATCACGCCGATCGAATACTCGTAATCCGTGCGATAATGAAAATGTTTAATATGGTGTGTCGGGATGTTGATATAGATTTATTCCATACTAAGATCAAGAATGTAAAGAATAGTTTGAGTAAGCGTTTCTTTGATATGTAGAATTATTTTTCTGTTTTTGTTTTTTTTTGTATTTTTAGGGCGTTGAGTCATATCTTATTTATTTTAAACTCTCGCTGACATGTATATTATGCAAATTTATATATGTGTGAAAACTTTTAATTGGCCGTTTTTTGCATGTTGTTTCTGCGTATTTATTTTATTAGCTGTAAGCAGTGTTGCCAGTGGCAGACAGTCAAATGTTACATGAGACATCCCAAATAGTTACATTTTCGTGAGAAAAGTTACATTACCTTATTTTATATGCAAAACGACACTAAAATAATAAAAAACTACAATTTCTATTTTTTTTTTCTGCTCTGTAGGTAGCGGAACGCGCCCACTATTCGAATTTTCGCGCGGTCGGGTCCTCCCCCGCGACTACCACGGGTAAATCTATTGCATTTAGTTTAGAAAATTCAAATTACAATGAGAAACAAGTATATAGTAGGTACCTACTTGGTTGCATTAGCGAAAAGATCGATAAACAAAATCAAATCCAGGTTACGCCGGCCGGTAGTTCTTCTAAACGAAACCAAAGTTACTTAACAATGAGTAATAAATAGCTACACGAACTTCTTGAAGCGATGTACAGTGCATGGCACACATATATTATTAGTTTAGTTGACGATTGATACAAAAATAAACTTACTTCAGTTGCAAATACGACTTTGTTGTTGATTTACTGATTCCCTAAATAATTAAAACTACAATAAATATAAAATTTACTAACCAAGTATGGTTAGCACAAACAAGTCGAAAACAAACCAATCATTACATTATTGACGAAATAAATTTAATAAATAAAATTACATCCACAGATATTAACTTTCGTATTTATTTACTCTTCTTTAGAGATATTAAAACTTTAGCAAACAAAACACGATGCTCACTCGCTCGCCGGAGTAAGCGGGATGATTTAGAAATACAAGTGAGTGAGTGAGTTAGGTGCGACAACATGACGAACAAAAGCTTTTTAGATGCATTTTTATTTTAATATTTTTAGTAATACCTAAAAGTTACGTAAAAGTTACATTTTCAGTCGTGTTACATGGAGGTTACGTGAGACGGTCAAAAGTTACGTAAAATGTAACAAAAGTTACGTTCTGGCAACGCTGGCTGTAAGTTTTCCTAAGATTAATAAAATAAAATAAATAATTTCCTCTGTGCACGCGGGCGACGCCGCTGGTAAAGACTGCATACGCAGATAGTGATCTATGTAAAAACAAAGTTCCCCACCGAGTCTGTACGTGATAAACTCAAAAACTACTGAACAGATATTCATGCGGTTTTCACCAATAGAAAAAGTGAGAAACGAGGAAGGTTTTTGTGTATAATTTGTCACGCGCGAAGCCGGGATGGGTCGCTAGTCTTACTTTTATCACACTAATATTATAAAGGCAAAAGTTTAGTGTGTGTGTGCGTGTGTGTTTATGTTTGTTACTTCTTCACGCTCAAACGGCTCGATGGATCTGGATAAAATTTGGCACAGAGATAGATTAAGGTGTTTTTTATCCCGGGAATATGTTCCCTTGGGATAATTTTCAACATTCACGCGGGCGAAGCCGCTGGCAGAAGCTAGTCCTACTTATATAATATTATAAATGCGAAAGTTTGTGAGGATGGATGGATGTATGTATGTTTGTTACTCTTTAACGCAAAAACTACTGAACGGATTTGGTTGAAACTTTACAGTAATATAGTTTATACATCAGAATAACACATAGGCTACAATTTATAATGATTTTTTGTAATTTGGTTATAATATAACGATAAATATCAAGTAAGTCGGAAAAATTCTCCCTCTGAGAGCTATCTTCACGTGCGCTGCCTAAACCGTTGGAGATATACAAATATAATGTACCGTAGGATTGTTTGTTTTACATAGTTCTAAATAAAACTCCTTGACAGCATATATCTACCTTTTATATGGAAGCCACTGTATTGTTTTCTTCATCTATACTTTCTGTAACTTATATGGAGTACATAATAATGAGTATTCTATTCTATTCTATGACCAAAAAATTGAGATTCTTATTTAAATTGCAATAATTTAACCCAAAGTAGCAAAATGTTGCATATAAATTCATTCTTTGGCGTGCTACGCCTATGCATTTGAACTATTGATGATACATACAAAATATGTATCATCAATATCCATGATTAGGTAGGGTAGGTAGGGTAGAGTAGGTAGGGTAGGTAGGGTAGGGTAGGGTAGTGTAGGATAGGGTAGGTAGGGTAGGTGGGTATGGTAGGTAGGGTAGGTATATAGCCAATTGACGGGAGTGAAGCCCCGGGGGTCAGCTAGTTACCTATAAAGGTGAAAGTTTGTGAGTGAGTGTGTTTGTATGTTTGTTACTTCTTAACGCTCATACGGCTGGGCGTATCTGGATGAAATTTGGCAAGCAGATAGATGTCTGGAATAGCACATAGGATACAACCATACACACATTCATCCAAACTTTCGTATTTATAATGTCAGTAGGATGTACGGGAAAGCTGAGCGCTATCGAAATGTCTCGTGATCAATATTTGATATTTTTTTATTGCAATGCATTTTCATATGACTGACTCTTTGTCTAGCTTCTGAGCCTCAGAAGGAGTTTTAACCTGTGAACTATACATATTATAAATACTGCGATTGACAGTCCGCCTGCTGCCGATGTAAAATTTCAGCTTAAGTGGACGGTTAAAATTTAAATTAAAATCTCTTGTTACGGCATAAAAGCGCTTTCAACGTCAGATGGTTATCACCAATTACCACTAATGTGCGTTGAATTTACAAGCGAATATCTATAAATACATTGGCTGCATAACTGCAAAAACGAAAAATAAATGCCGTCTTACGGCCTGCTGTAGCGAAAGTCCAATAGAAAAAAGAAAAATGTGTTTATGCCAGATAACCAAAACGCACATGACAATCATCATAACCATCAATTCAGCCGAATGACGTCCACTGTTGGACATAGGTCTCCCCCATCGATCGGCATCCAGCGCATTTGAGACTCACAACACTTGACATGAACAACAATTAATAAATTGTCATAAACATGAAAAATCATCATCATATCTGCCGAAAGACGTCCACTGCTGGACAAAGGCCTCCCCAAATCTCGCCACATTGATCGTACCCGTGCGTCTCGCATCCAGCGGATCCCCGCAATCTACACCAGGTCATCGATCTACCTGGTGGAAGGCCTTCCAACACAACTTCTCGGTTCGCGGTCGCCACTCCAGAACCTTTCTGCCCCATCGGCCATCCGTTCTGCGAGCAATGTGCATGAAAATAACTATGGCCAAAACCCTGTATTTGGTCGCGTCTGGAAGGCCAAATAACGCTATAACGTAACTTGAGTACTTACATGAGGTGATGTGATGGACTTCCTGCTCTCCGTGTTGCTGGCCTGTCTCGAGAATGAAGGCGCGTGGATGCTGAGAGGAGATCCTGGTTCTGAGTCCGTTTTGCCTTCGTTACTGCTGTTGCCTGCTTCCTGTTGGAAACGTTGATAGATTTTAGTTAAAGGTTCCACGCAAAATGGGCCTATCTCGGCAGATCAGCAGTAGGGTGTGCATGTGGAGTCGAGTCTCAAACTATGCTCCACCTCTCGTCCTGTGCCCCAAAACATGCAGCCTGAGGACATAGATTTTGGGAACTATATAATCTATCATCGAAAGCGTGGTGATAGCATTGTCAAAAAACATTTATAATAATAAAAAAACGTTTATTAACCCCCGACGGAAAAAGAGGGGTGTTATAAGTTTGAGGTGTGTTGCTGTGTATCTGTGTATCTGTGTATCTGTGTATCTGTGTATCTGTGTATCTGTGTGTCTGTGTATCTGTGTATCTGTGTATCTGTGTGTCTGTCTGTGGCATCATAGCGCCTCAACGGATGAACCGATTTTGATTTAGTTTTTTTTGTTGGAAAGGTGATTGTGTCGAGAGTGTTCTTAGCTATGTTTAAAAAAAACGGTTCAGCCGTTCAAAAGTTATGGGCGTTTTACTGTTTGAATCGGGTTGTTTTCGCAAGATAAATGTGTCGGGGGTTTTTTAAATTTTTAAATTTTACTTGTTTTTCGCTTTTTGGTTTACTTAATTTCAACAGAACCGGTACACAATTGAAAATTCAGTGTGTAAATTATCAATTAATCCTTTTTTTAACCCCCGACGGAAAAAGAGGGGTGTTATAAGTTTGAGGTGTGTTGCTGTGTATCTGTGTGTCTGTCTGTGGCATCATAGTGCCTCAACGGATGAACCGATTTTGATTTAGTTTTTTTTGTTGGAAAGGTGATTGTGTCGAGAGTGTTCTTAGCTATGTTAGAAAAAAAAACGGTTCAGCCGTTCAAAAGTTATTGGCGTTTTACTGTTTGAATAGGGATGTTAGCAAGATAAATGAGTCGGGGGTTTTTTAAATTATGGAATTTTACTTGTTCAACCTCTAAGGGTAGATATTATTTTTGAAATTTAAATGGGACCAACTCTTTCCAATAAAAAAATATTTTTTATAATCGGACCACTCTATAAAAAGTTATGCGTGCTCATAATAAAAAAATAAACAAGTCGAATTGAGAAACTCCTCTTTTTTTTTGGTTAAAAGGCAAAATAATATGGAATTCACAAACGACATCGAAAAATCACGTGATCAATCCCTTAAATTATGTAATTTCGACCATAGTCTTCGCTGACATCGAATGCCATTAGTCTAGAGCCTCTGGGTGACCTGTACGCAGCAACCGACGATGCTTTGAAGTGGCTAAGTTTTGGACCAAACAGACCGACTGTCGTGCCAGCGACACGAAGAAGAAAAGTTGAAGGTTATGACTTCTGAGTTCATGATTGTCATAATAATATTATATTCTTCATAGTATAAAGCCAAAGTTCTTTAGCGGTGACTGCGAACCAGAAGACGTTGCGTTGAAAGGCCTCCCACTGGGTGGACCGATGACCTAGTGTAGGTTGCGGGGATTCGCTGGATGCGAGACGCACGGGACCGGAGGGTTATGTCCAGCAGTGGACGTCTTTCGGCTGAAATGATAATGATGATGACATAGCATAACATCACGCCAGTATTCCCTGAAAGTTAGGCAGGGGTGCACTTATAGTACTCCCACATTTCGCCAATTATGTTTAACTCCCATGTAATAAGATGGCGAGCCTTTTACCCTCAACCGGGCACAAATCCAGACTGCTACTGAAGAATTCCCGATGGAAAACCCAAAGATTTTGTCCGGTCTTGGAATCGAACCCTCGTTATCCTAGCGCTTGCAAATAACGAGGCAGTTACTATTAAGTACTAGAACTTTCAAATAAAAGAAAAAATATATAAAAACAATCAGGCAAAAAAATTGAGAAAAATATAAGAAAATAAAATTCGAAATTTTCTGATTTCGTAGAAACTCGGTACAAAGTTTGATTACTTCATCAAATTAAGACCCTAACGGCCTTGTTTCGTATCGATCTGTTTTTGTAAACAGGATTTGTCTTAAGACTAGATTTAAGCCGTCGAGCCATTTTAGAGTTCCGATCACGTCATGGTTCTTAATACAAAACAGAAAGATTGTTACCGGCTACCGGATTAGCCCTCAATTTTTACCCGACTGCCGAAGGAGGGTAATGTGTTTATCAGTCTATGTATGTATGTATGTATGTTTTCCTATGTGGCGTTCTAGAGACCAAACGCGTTGGCCGATTTTGATGATTCTTACGTCAATCGATTCGTCTTAACCCTGCGAGTGTCACTACTTAAATACAAATTGGAAAAGAAAAAAATGGCGGCTTTTGGGCGCCATTTTGAGGGTGAAAAAAAAAATTACATCTAAACCCATCGTGTGGGGTATCAAAATAAAGGGTTTAAGGAGGTGATTTCAAAAATATATAACACTTATATGTTTAAATGTACCTAATTCTAAAAAAAAAATACTAAAAAGTTCTAAATAAAAAAGTTAATTAAAAAAAACAAAAAACCCGGAGTCGGAGGATATATCTGGTTTTGGTCAGCCAGCTCGCCAATATGTGTCCTCCGACTGCACAGCATGATTTTCTTCTTGTTTACGTTTATTTAGTTCGCTTTTTAAGCAGTCGCGTTTTTTTAATTTTTTTTTTTAACCGGGGGTTGTATGTTTGTTTTTGTGTACTTTCACCGATTACTCCGTCAATTATGAGCCGATTTTGAAAATTATTTTCAGTTTGAAAGGCTATACTCTCGAAGTGGTCTTATTGTCACCAATTCAGGATCTGATGAAGGGTTCCCATGAAAACCGAGAGAACGCCTCAAATTGTATGTTCATACATATAGCGATTTTGGTATTTTCAATAAACATGGCATTTGGTGAAGTGGAACTGATGAATGAGACCATAGATGGCCACTGGAACTTCTCAATGTTAAGTATGTTTTGGGTATAAGATATCAGGAATAGTTAAATTACTGTGATAAAGCAAATTTAAATAGATGGTTCTAATAAAAATGGTATCATCGAACTGCTCTGGTAATGAAGCCGGAAGGTAGGCACCGGATCTCCGTAATAAAACAATGTATCCTAGTCGTGTTTAGGCTTGATGGAATTATTATGACAATCCCCCTGGCTATATAACTAGACAAAAATAAAAAACCTTTATAACAAAAAAACTAAACCCACTAACAAAACAAAACACTACAAAGTGAAAAATAACTTTATCTACTCTCATATCGTAATATTCGAATTATAAAATTCAAATCGAGTTTATATTGGCATACTTTATAAACACAATACCGAAATTTAAAAATAGAATCTTATTATAACACTATTTCTCTAACAAAATAATGCTATAAAACAATTTTTTTTCTATTACGATACAGGACAAATCCAAGAAGTTAATCACTAAGGAGTTTCCATCATTTTTTTATGTAATGCCATTTTATAGTACCTATTATAAAAAGATTTGATTCCAATTTTAAATTGTCTATGACAATGCCCGCTTTAGACTTAGCACGCACTGCGATTTTTATTCGCGCGAATTTTATTTCCTTCTATCTGTTCATAGAGCTCAAAATAATCTGGCGAAAAAAATTCGCGCCGTGGTGCGGTGGATTCTGTGGCAAAACACGGATTTCTTGCGGTATTATTTCCGCACGATTTCTTTACCGCAATGCGAACAACTTCATACAATTCCATGGGCAAAAAAAAATCGCGGGAATAAAGATCGCAGTGCGTGCTAAGCCTTAGCGCATGCGCAGTTAATGCGGTGATGTGCTGGGTTTTGGCGCCATTCATACGTTTTGCAAGTTTTGCTGTACTGAATTTTATGAGTTATTTAAATTATTTTTAAAATGTCTGATATGAATGTATGTGTGAATGTGAAGAAAATTTGACTCCGCCCGATATTTTAGATGCGGCGAAGGAAATTGCTCTTAATTTATTACCAGCAAAATTGAGAAAAGTGTGTGACAAATGCTATCACGATTTTATGGCATGGAAAATACAAAAAGAGGTATTTAGTAGGTTCAATCCCAATTTATGAGTGTAGATAAAGTAGTGTATGAAACTGCACATAACTAGGTATTAAAACATTCGTGTGAAAACTATTAAAAACCTCGCCTACGGCTCGGTTTTTAAACACACACTCATGTTTTAATACCCCTCATTATGCAACAGTTTCATAAACTACTATTATACCATTCCCCCTCTAAAACGCTTATTTTATTCACTGAAAACAGTGAATAAAAAGCACTTTTAATCACTGTTTTGGTGTTTGAATTTAGAACACACCAATATAATATTCAAACTCCATCTCAATGCTGTACAACCTCCTTCCGCATAAAATATTCGATACAAACTTAGATAGAGATAGAGTTAGAGTTAGAGATAGAGTTAGAGATAGAGTTAGTGATAGAGTTAGAGATAGAGAGATAGAGTTAGATAGTTAGAGATAGAGTTACAGATAGAGTTAGAGATAGAGTTTGACTTAGAGATAGAGTTAGAGATAGAGTTAGAGTTAGAGTTAGAGTTAGAGATAGAGTTAGAGATAGAGAGATAGAGTTAGATATAGAGTTAGAGATAGAGTTACAGATAGAGTTAGAGATAGAGTTTGACTTAGAGATAGAGTTAGAGATAGAGATAGAGTTAGAGATAGAGTTAGAGATAGAGTTAGAGATAGAGTTAGAGATAGAGTTAGAGATAGAGTTAGAGATAGAGTTAGAGATAGAGTTAGAGATAGAGTTAGAGATAGAGTTAGAGATAGAGATGGAGTTAGAGATAGAGTTAGAGATAGAGTTACAGATAGAGTTAGAGATAGAGTTAGAGATAGAGTTAGAGATAGAGTTAGAGATAGAGTTAGAGATAGAGTTAGAGATAGAGTTAGAGATAGAGTTAGAGATAGAGTTAGAGATAGAGTTAGAGATAGAGTTAGAGATAGAGTTAGAGTTAGAGATAGAGATTGAAACACAAGAGCTGTTACCTAGCTCAGGGGTCAGGGTATTACATTTTTTTGTAAATTTTGAAGATAATAAACCATTTATTTATATTTATTTTACACTTTCTTTTTCTCGTAGTCATGGTATAAAATATAATATGCAACTCTTGAATAAAACGGATTTATATCGAAGGCCATGAATCACTCGCGTCGATCATGATTCTAACATTTGAATCACTCGCTATGCTCGTGATTCAATCATCATGAATCACTCCCTACGGTCGTGATTCAGTCGTTAGAATCCTTCACTTACTTGTGATTCATGTACGGCCCTCGCATTAAATCCGTCTTTTATTCATTAGTTGCATAATATACTATTCTTTTCGGCAGTCGGTGTCAAAAACGAAAAAAATAGGTAACAAAGACAAAGTATTTTATTTTCGGGTCTTTAGTTTTTTTGTTCAAAAGTTTTTTATTGAACTATGATTTCTTTCGCGTGTATGACTAGCTGTATGAACGTGAGTGAAGCAAAAGAAGTATGTAAGGATCGTAGCAGTTGGCGATCTGTAGTTTCGAAAAATGCGCGAGTATCACAGTTTACGTTCAAAAGAAGGCTTGATGATGGTTACACTATTTCAATAAAAAATCCTTGTATTGTAATAAGACACAAAGGGTTGGCTACGCCGTAGATCTCTCATGCTACGGCGTAGCGTGCAGTGTGCTACAAGCTACAATAACTGCGTGGTCATCAAGCCTGTTTTGTATGGTTATTGGGTAACAGTGCCCGTATTTTAAGGAACTATCGCATTAGCACCTCAATTTCAAACAGACTGATTTCCATATTTTAACGTGGATTGTCACCGAGTTTATATTGCGACTTGAACTGTGATGTGAATGATTTTGAAGTACGGGAGTTGAGGTATGGTATGTACACTACAGAAGGTCAAAGGTTATTTTGCCATTAAAGTTCCCCTAGTCAACGGCACGAACTATTTTTTGCGCGTGGTTAAAATGCATGCTGTCTTATCCGACAACACGTGCGAAAGAGATTGATGCTGTGATGAGCAGTAAGAAGCTGGTTGTCGCACGAATTAGCACTTTTGCAAATTTGTAGCGAAAAGGATGATGATTTAGGACGAAATTTTATGAACAGACCTTTGGGAGTCTTGATATCATGAAAAAACTACTAAATGTATATTTTCAAAATAAAATTATTTGCATTGTTGAATTAGTAATCTATCATAATCTATCTATCTGATCCTGTATGGAGGCCGTTTTGCAATTTTCCTTCTTCTTATGGTATTTATTTCCGCCCAAAGTTGCGTTAAAATGAGTGTTGAAATAAGAAATTATCGACGCTCATAACTTTTAAATATTCTATTTTTTGTACTTTTCTGTTTCCAAACAGGGCTAGATAATGGTGAGACAAATTGATATCATTTTTTATTTTAAACGTACATCGTCAAACAGTGAAGTAATCGCTAGACTACGTTTGTATGGAAGAATTTTCGACTAGTGTAACCTTAATGCCAGGATATCAGTTATTTTCCACTTCCAGACGCTCCAGTCTCAACTGTCCTTTCACTTGCACCCTGGATGACCTGTACAATACCTCTGACGTTGCAATAAACGTGGTCACCTTCTGGGCCTTCAAAACTTAGAACCACACTTGAAAATTGCAAATTTTCCTAAGCTTTTCTATAGTTTAGGAAAAAATGCAATATCAGTCAGAGTTTTGAAAAATAAAAAAAAAATACAACACATCATCAAAAATGAGATTGATACCACATTAGTAACGTTTTTAACTTAGAAACAAAAAACCGGCCAAGTGCGAGTCGGATTCGCGCACGAAGGGTTCTGTACCATTATCGCAAAAATAAAACTCAACTGTCTAGCTATCACGGTTCATGAGATACAGTCTGGAGACAGATATACAGACAGACAGACGGACCGCGGAGTCTTAGTAATAGGGTCCCGTTTTTACCCTTTGGGTACGGAACCCTAAAAAAGATATTTCCCAACATCGCCTCCGAAACCTCGTCTTCAGTATGCCAAACCGGCTCGAAGCTGCTAATGGCGTAAATGTAAATAATAAATATATCTAATGGCGTAAAACATACCTACTTATAAGGTTGTTTGAGTTTTTGCCAATAAGTTAATAATGGTTAGTTTTGGTTTCTATCTAATTATATTAAGATAAAATCGTTACAAATAAAAAATAAATAATTTCAAAGGAAGTTGATGAAAATTTCTATAAAACGTTTTTATTTAAAAACTCTGACTTCTATGGTTTAGAAGAAATTGCAATTTTAAAAGTGTGATACTAAAACTGTAAGTACTAAGTTTTGCAGACCAGTATAGTTGTTCAGATGTACCATCGAAACGAAGTGAAAAAGAAGATGTTTATTTTCAAGTATAAGTATTTTATTCTCAGAACAAACCCCTATTAGATCCCTAAATCTTGCCCCCAAAGATATACCTTCAAACGTTATAATCTGAGACTTCTCTCTCAATCCAAATCAACAAAAGAGAATACTTATAGTTTTAAGGAGGCAAAGCCGAATTTAGGTCAGGTTTTGTGTATCTGTATGTTTGCGGCTCTTTTTGACGTACTCCTGAAGATGGCGGACCAATTATTTTTTAAGCACTCCCATGGAAATGACATCAAATAAAAGGGTTTGATGAGAAAAATCGAAAAAAGAAAAAAATAAGGTTAATTTTTAAAATTGTTCATTTTGTACTGAATTCCAGGCAATCTGTTTATTTTCAAAGATAAATATTTTATCTTCAGAAGCAACCCCAAACGTCATTATCAAAGGCTTCCCTCTCAGCCTTATAATTAGAATTCCTGTATTGTGCCGACGTACATCACATAGTCAAACATCCTGGTGCGAGCTAATATCCGTCGCGACAAGATGAGGGTCGAACACTTGCGATACAAGGTGGACGGACGAATGGGGGTTAGAGAACAGATATGGTGTTTAAAAGTAAAAGCCGGCTTTGGGTCAAGTTTTGTGTATCTTTTTATTGGAAGAGTTGCTTCCAAATTATAGAAAAACCGGCCAATTGCCAATTGCCGACCAAATAAATAGGTGATTTATCAATATATTGATTTTTGTTAGTAAAATATTCGTAATAAAATACTCAGTAATATGCTGGTAGCGATCTTGACCGTAATTCAGGGATTGTCCTGGTATAACTCTCCACTCCTCAAGCACCTTCGGATATGTTGCCCCCTTGGCGCTTTGTCACTAAATTGCAAGCGACCCTTTATGGGGGCCTATGAATTGAGTGTGCCAGTCACCCTCTGCCATTTTATAACCGTGTAGTTAAACAGTGGTCAGGCAGGGGCCAGTAGTCCTCCTATAGTTTTAGGCATTCGATCCACTAAACCCATAGCCCAATGCATTTTTCTACATATTTTGCAATAGTCCTGCACCAACCAGGGATTGCCCTTGGATTGCGCAGTGCATACAGGGATAATCGTCGGATGGTTTCACATTTCCTGATCTATGCCTAACAAGGCCTCTGAGAGTTGGCTTCGGCCCCTCGCACGCCTTTAAAAGGACCGGGACCCCAGCGTCCCAACATTGTCAATGTCAAAATTATCACAAAATTGTGTTCCGTGAATGGGTGACTCCTTACATATGGGGATTCCTCCCTGCCTAGGAAAGCACTTTAAGCCATTGTTTCCATCTGTCATTTGTTAAGCCATTGGTCCCAACTGTCATTTGTTAAACCATTGGTCCCAACTGTTATTTGTTAAGCCATTGGTCAGAACTATCATTTTTTAAGCCATTGGTCCCAACTGTCATTTGAAGTTCTTTGACAGTTGATAAGGGTAGTCACAAGCTGTACTCATAGCCATGAATTACATCTTCTTCATCTTTTCGAGTCGATGGAAAACTCTTTAGATATTTTGCGAATAGTAGGCAACCACACCAATAGCAGCGTCAGTGGCGTTGATTAGGTCCTCTAAAGTGCAAATGTATGGGCACTTGGGGCAGTCCAGCATGTGTGTCATATTCTGCACAGGGGCACCGCACGTGTGTGTCAGACGAGTCTATAAAACCCCATTTCGCCAAATGGTCTTTGCAGCGGCCTACCCGGGTTCGCAGTCGATTGATTGTTTTCCATACAGGCCACTGCAATTCACGGCCAGGTGGCAGGTGTTCCTGGGGTTTCAAGAAGTTAGGTGCTGGTGAATGTGATTTTCCCACAGCTTGCTTCTTAGTGTAGGTGGTTGGTCTTGAATGGCCTGTGTGCTGTAAACTCTTCCGGCTTTTAAGTCTACCCGGGGCTGTAGTGCGATCATAGAGGGAATGTCGGGCATCGGATTCCTGGCTTTTTTCATCAGCGCGCATGCGACATCCCCTCATTTTCGTAATTCGTACAGTGGTGCAATACCAGCCAGCCAACGTGTATAGCTTGTTGAGCAACTCCATGAATGACATAATAGTACATATTTTTTTTTTTCATTTACACTCGCATGTAGCTTTCGATGTTCGCCTTTGGCTCTCGTCGAAATTGGCTACATCACTCGTGTTAAAATCTTGACTTTTTATGCTCGACACGAACGATTATTTTTCCACTACCTGACAAGCTTACTTAATCAAATGCAAATAAGTTCAAACAACATCGTACATCACATCATCAGCCTTTTAATGTTCCCACTGCTGGTACACAGGCCTCCTCTCATAGAGGGTGTGGCCTATAATCCACCACGTGAGCCCTGTGCGGATTGGTAGATGTCACATGTCTTTGAATTTTTTGTTCTAGGACATGCCGGTTTCCTCACGGATTTCGGTTTCCAACAACAAATTATTAGAAACATTTAAATTTTTCGTTCAGACTAAAAACCACAGACTATATACACACAATCATACAGATAGTTGTTCCGGCTCTGGGTGTTGTGTATGTGAGTTTATATGTTTGTAAACGCACCCACGATACAGGAAGAAATTCCTAGTGTGGGGCAACGTTTTTTAAAAAAAAAAAAAAAAAAAAAAAACAAAAAAACAAAAAAAAAAAAAAAAAAATCAAGGCGCGCTTTTTCGAGAGGTAACAGGTTCAGTATCATACTGCCGGAAGGGGCGGTGGGAAAAGCGCGGGCGTAGCGGCAGAATGTGTCTACCAGTAGTAGCCTATTCAGTTATATTTAGCCTATTTTTTTTCTGTAAATCGCAAATTGTTCTGTAAAAGAAAAATAATTACGTTGTAGTTACATAATGATATCGAAACTCCATACAAAAGTCATTACGTAACTGTTATTATGTAATTTTGATTTTTTTAATTTTTATTTTATAATCTTGTCTCTAAATGTTTTGAATTTCTTAGGCAATGTGTTACATAATAGACAAGGTAGTGGGAAATAGCGGATTATTACTATCGCTTTGTCACCGCTTCAATGTTGCTGCTGGCAGTGAAAGCGCCGCCGTTGTGCTCAATAAAACAACTCTCTCAAAATGAGAGAGTTAATTATCTAACGGCAGGATTTATTTAGAGAGGGCAGTTTGGGCAAAAGAAGAAGAACTTTTATATCCTAATTAAACTTGTCGAAAAAAAACATACATTGTTGTAAAACAACAAAGAATAACAATGACGTAAAGGAAAATCTTAATTTTCGAACAATGTGTTGTACCTCCTCCTTTTTGAAGTCGGTTAAAAAGCCTGAGCATTATGACGAAGGTTAACGTCGAGGAATTGCCTGAAGCGATAAGTGCGTCCTTTGTTCGTTTCTGATTGTATTATTATGTAGGTATTTTTGTTTTGTGAAACAGGATTACTGTTATTATTATTCATACATAAGCTACTCCTGTTTTTCGCTAAATACAACATTAAGATTGAACGCAATGCATTCTTTATTTCGGTACTTATGGTTAAGGGTCGTTTTTAACCCTTCAAAAAAGGGGAGGTTATCAGTTCGACTGTATTTTTTTATGTGTCCTCAGAAATTTTTAATACGTGAACCGATTTTGATGATTTTTATATGAAAGCTGGTGCTTATCATGTGGTCCCATTTATCTTTCTTTCATTTATATTTTATCAAGATCTAGTGAAGAACTTCGGAGAACAGAATCAGAACTCTTCAATATATGACGGCAACTTACTCGCTGATAGCTGCAATCGCATGTATGTTTATTGTTTACACCATTTCATAACATAACAACACACTGGTACGCTCTAAAGGGGTACGCAGGTGTAAACAGTTCACCCTGGTATACTCTCATTTCACCGGTTTTGTTTAAGTTTCATGTTATTGGGTTTATCTATTCAGGCATCACTTTAGGCATTATAGGTACAGAACTGGTCCATTATGTTAATTATGTACCACAACTATAAAGTGAAAAATAAAAATAAAACAACCGACTCCAAATAACACAATACAATAATAACTTCAATTTCGGAAGTCGGTGTCAAAAAACGAAGAAATGAAAACAGGAACACCGACTGCCGAAATTGAATGTATTTTTCACTTTGTAGTGTTTTTATTTGGAAGTCGGTTGTATTTTCTTGTAAAAATGTTTTTTTCTGTATTGAGTTTTTTGAGTTAAGAACGCGTCAAACCCTATTAAAGCCCACTTATGCCAAAAACTTTCAATTTTAATTACTAACACGAGGTTAAATAACAAATATTATAACATACATAATTGGCCGGAATCGCTACTAACACGAGTTAGTATTTTTAACCCCCGAAGGAAAAAGAGGGTGTTGCTGTGTATCTGTGTATCTGTTTAACCGCCGACGGAAAAAGAGGGGTGTTATAAGTTTGACTTGTGTTGCTGCGTATCTGTGTGTCTGTGTGTCTGTCTGTGGTGAATAAAAACGGTTTAGGCGTTCAAAAGTTATGGGCGTTTTACTGTTTGAATCGGGATGTTTTCGCAAGATAAATGTGTCGGAGGGTTTTTAAATTTTGAAATTTTACTTGTTACTAGATAAATCAGGGTGGCGCAACGGTTGAGTGCCGCAATTACTAAAACAATTAAAAAAAACATTGTGTCTCACGTGCATCCACGTTTTGAGCACTCAAAGGAAAAAAAAAAAATGCCATATTTTGGTAGGTTTTCAGTCTAATGCAGAGCCAAAGAAACACAAAAAATAAAAATCTTGTTTCGGAAATCGGTGATTAGTTACTTTAATCAAAAGGCACAAATCCTCCGCCAATTCCCAGTCAAAATACCCAATACACGAATGTGAATCGAACCTAAGAACACTTGTTCATCAATACTTTTTGCGAACACTAGAGCTAGAACTAGAGGTAGAGGTAGCTAGAGCTGATTACCATAATCTGATACCTTTGATCTACCAAAACCTGTAAACAAAGGATATGGTAATTGAATAACTTGTGGATCTTTTGTTGGATACCTACAAATTGAAATACACATTTATTTACGTATATTTATTTATTGTAAACATGTTTACCCCTTGAGTGCTGTTACCAAACACAATAGAAAATAATTGCTTCTATGTACGTACCTCACATCACACTGTCATTACACCAACATATTGCGACTGCTTAGCGACCGTATGTCACTGCAGGGATCCAGCAGAATATCAGCGTCAGGTATATTTGCCTGACACATGCTGAGCTGGACTCCCATTTGGAGCAACCTTGAGACGCACACCGCACTGTGTTCTATTTGATGTAGGTAAGTTACTTGTGTCACTTCTATTATGTATTTTTTCCTTTTTTTGTATGTTGGCACCTTTTTTCCAAATACCCACATGTAAATTAAAATAATTTGATTGTGATTTTGTGTGCTGTGCTGTGTCTTTTGTATGCGCTGAATAAATAATTTATCTATCTATCTAAAGAGATAGTTCTCAGCTCCTTTATATTTGTAAAATGTCGCCTGAATAATATGTCCACAAGACCACAATACCCTCTAGAAAATAAGGATTTTCTACACAGCGGTGAACCAGAACCATAATTTATATAATTATGTATGTAAATTAACTCCACTTGTGATGCAGCGGTGCCTTGAGGCTAGACTTCTGATTACCATAATCGGATACCTTTGATCTGCCAAGTACTCCAGGGCCAGTATATCTTGAGCGATGTGAAAAGGGGGAATGTTATTTTTGGAAGTCGGTGTCTTTCGTAGGTACCATATTTTCCGTTATGGACACCGACTACCAAAAATAAAGTTATTTTTCACTTTATTGCAAAAAACTACCACCGACTTCCAAATAAAAATCTACAAAGTGAAAAATAACTTTATTTTTGGAAGTCGGTGTCTTTCTTAGGTACCATTTTTTTGCGTTATGAACACCGACTTCCAAAAATAAAGTTATGTTTCACTTTGTAGTTTTTTATTTGGAAGTCGGTAGTATATTTTTGGAAAAAGTTTTTTTTATTTTTCACTTTTTTGTTGTACCTACCTAATAGGCAAGTTTTTTAGTAAGGTTACTGTAATGCCAGAATATATTACCCGAATAAAATGAAACTTGAACATAACCGGTGAATTGAGAGATCTCCGTACCCCTTTAGAGCGTACTGGCGTGATATTGTGCTATGAAATGGTATAAACAATAAACAGACATACGATTGCAGCAATCCCGAGTGATTTGCCGTTATTTATTGAAGAGTTCTGCTGTATATCTTCGAAGTTCTTCATCAGATATTCACCAAATTAAAATGGGACCAATTTCGGAACATACACTTTCAAATAAAAAAAATATTTTCTAAATCAGTTTACAATTGACGGAGATATATACATAAAAAAAATCATACTCCAAGTCGAACATAGAACCTCCTCCTTTTTGGTAAGTCGGTCTTCTTCTTCTTTTCGTGTGAGGTGTGGCCACCTCTGGTGTCAGAGTTAATTAAGCCGCCTCTGGGAAACCCCACAGGCCTCTGACTTGGCTATTTCAGACTTACATTATAACTATATAAGTCCAGGTTGTCTCACGATGTTTTCCTTCACCGTTGCCTGTGATGTCCAAGATAAACTTAGAAAGTACATATGAATTTGAAAAAGTCACATTGGTACTCGCCCGGATTCGAACCTACGACCTCAAGCACGACAGGTAAGTCTGTTAAAAATAGACATTATGAGGTGCGCTGCCAGCGGTGACTAACGATGGTTCAATTAAACAATCTCGAATAAAATAACCACACCTCCTTCGGCAGTCGGATAAAAACAACCCAGTGGGAGACCAAAACGGCTCCTATCTCAACATGTCAACAAATCTTCACTTATAACGTTCCCAAGCTGGGACACAAGCCTCCTCTCTATGAAAGAAGAATGTTATACAGAGGTAAAGATTGTAAGTTTTGTTTTAAGAGTATATATTTTTTGTATCCTATCGGCCCGACCACTATCTCACTTGATGGTAAGCGATGATGTGGTCGACGGTGAAGCATGCTTGCCTAGAATAAACCTATTCACTCTTGACTTAAAGACCCCGACATTGTAGCTGACGGGAAACACAGAATCCGACAGGGAATTCAACTCCTTAGCTGTACGCATAATAAAATTGTCCCAAATACGTTTTGTGCGTGTGGGTGGGATGTCAACCATGTACCGATGGCGAATCGCCGTTCGTCTGGTAGTCCGATGATGAAACGGGCTAGGTGGAATTAGATCATACAATTCCTTCGCACACTCCCCGAAATGTAACCGATAAAAAACCGACAAGCTGGCAAAACGGCGACGATGTTCAAGGCTAGCAAGCTTTGACTCGACCAGTGCTTCATTGCCGATGAGCCTCTTTGCCCGCTTTTCGATCAACTCTAGTGCATCAAGCTGGTATTTGGCAGATCCTTCCCAGAGATGAGAACCTCTATGCATAATCGAACTTGCGCTTGATACGAGTTGTGCAGCTGTTCTGTTGAGTAAGACATAATCTTTGGAAGTAGATACAGATCCAAATAAATTCTTTTACTCTCAGAAAGCTACATTATTGACGGGTGCCATAGACTTTGCCATACAATACACAAACACATAGGTACATACGTCAAACTTATAACACCCCTCGGTGGTTAAAAAAAGGTTGTAGAACTTGAAGTAATTCAGTATTTTATCATTCATTATCCTTACATAGTATAAAACAAAGTCGCCTCCCGCTGTCTGTCCCTATGTATGCTTAGATTTTTAAAACTACGCAGCGGATTTTGAATAAATCAGGCGTTACTCTTAATTATTTACAACAGATTGCTACTAAAAAAATATAAACTAATACATAACGTATCTATAGGAATACAAACTATATATAATAGCCAATAAAAAGGGGAGAGGGGAACGGTTCGCGTCCACATCATTTGCAAAGGGCTCATTGGGCGTCAAAAAACTCGTCCACATCATTGTCAAAGGGAAAAGTTCCGAACGCTCGTGGCATTGCCACGTTGGATAGCAATACTGATTGTCTGTCCGAAGAAAACCCAGCCCTCTGGTCTCGTGAAGAGTCGACTAACCGTTTACCTATATCTCGAAAAACTCGATGAGCAGTCGGACCCTATGTGCAGGCGTTTTAATTCTTTCATCAGTTCAAATCTTTGTCATACTCGTTAAACGATGTCCTGTTCAAAATTCAGAGTTAAGAGTTGTTGGCTACCTTTATTTACGGTATCTATGAACAAAAATAGAATCGGAACCATTACACAACTAGTTAGCTTTTAATCCGCTCGGGGATTATACTGAATGTAGCATCGCTACTGGATCGGATCACAAGCTCCAGTGGTATCAACAGATTACAATTTGTTTCCGATACAAACCCTCTAAGAGGATTATTGAAAATGACTGATTGATGGACATAAATAGAAATGAAGCTTTTGCTGAAAATCAGAACAGAATACATATTATACTTATATGTGTCGGGATAAGTCAATAGTACGGACGTCAAAACAAAGCACAAGCACGCCCCAGGCGGCAAATCATGAACAACTACGCATTGGCGCGCTTTTTCTAACCACTTGTGTGGTGGGGACAACAGAATATGGCAGTTGAGTTCTGACCGCTTTGGAGCTAAGAAGTCGTAGAATCAGTGTCGACCCGTAAGATTAGTAAGCAGGATTGTAACTGTGATTTGTGACTATTTGAATAAACTCGGTGTATCGAATAATTTGTGTGATTTCATTTTCACGATTGTACCCACCGACCAGCCCACACACGATGTCTTAACCTAAGGGAATACGTCCTGACTGCCCGATGGTTTGCATCTATCGGCCACCCTTGATGCGACATAAGTTTAAAGTCATCACCAAATTTGGTTCATCCGTTTAGGTGTCCGCTATGATGCCACAGACAGATAGACAAATAAACAAACACACAGGTACATACGTCAAACTTATAACACCCCTCTTTTTCCGTCGGGGGGTAAAAAAAAACCTTTGTCATTCAGCCATAGTGTAGCTTTCCATCAGTGAAAGTTTTTTTTTTTGTATTCGTATCTGTATTTCCATAGGTGAGATACGACCATAGCTATACTCTAAGAAAGAAAATTTTTTCATACTTTTCAGAGCGCGATTTATAAGTCGGGTTGACCAATATTTATCGATAACGCCAGACTAATTTTCGTTTAAAGGTAGATATTTCGACTCATAGACTTGCGCATTCACTTGTAAGAGAACATCGAGCATTCACCATTTTTAAATTGGTCGTAGTGAACAACGAACAGAGCCAAACATAGAGTTAAACTAGCTACGAACTTTTTTACGATCACTAACGAACGCTTAGTAAATGATCATCAAAAAATGTATTCTTCACGAAGATGTCAGACTTGATGATCACTTGTGCTGCATTTATACAAAAGAAAAAAATCGGCTCGGCAAAAAGCTATAAGCAAATTTACTGTCGTTTCGCTAGAATGCTCGCTAAAACGCTCCTGTTTATTTCAACATTCGCTAGAATGCCCATTACAAGTAAATGCTCATTTTAATTGAATGCTCAAGTCTATCAGCGGCTGAAGGACAATGCACAACTAGGCGCTTTCAATATTAGAACTGAATTAAATGAAATGACAGGATGGTTTCATTATCAAATCAACCGCAATTCGCTGTAAGCGTATGGAATTGAAGCGAATTTGGACAAATAATTCCGTCAGTTTGAAACCTGAGCAAACGTGCATGGTTCGTTCCTAGAAATATAATTTTCATCCCAAATGTAGATGTGGAAACATTAACGTTTATTGTAAATATCGACCTCTCCGGTCGATTTGGTGTGGTAGGTAGGAAGTTAAGAGTAAGAACCAATAAGGGTAGAGGAAGATTAAGAAAACGACTAATAGATTGTGTGGCAAATGATATTGCGAGAACGGAGGTGAGTATTAAGATGACAGGTATTGAAGATAAAGACATACTGGGCCGATCCCAAATAAATGAAGTGCAGAAAGGTGATGCAGGATTGACCATAGATTTTATGGTTTGACGACATTGATCAATCGCCATCTTTATCAGTTTAATCTTATAAAAACCGGCCAAGTGCGAGTTGGACTCACGCACGAAGGGTTCCGTATCATTATCGCAAAAAAATCACGTTTGTTGTATGGGGGCCCCACTTGTCTAGCTTTCACGGTTCATGAGATACAGCCTGGTGACAAACAGACGGACAGTGGAGTCTTAGTATTAGGGTCCCGTTTTTACGCTTTGGGTACGGAACCTGAACCCAATAAAAATAGAAAGTGGTTTAAATATGCTTTACCTGCAACGACCTGGCAAGTTCTGAGTCCAGATACCGTCCAGTTGTCCTCCTGTCAGGCAGGATGTACTTCGGCAAGGACTTGAAGAACCAGGCGCCGGACTTCTTCCACATCTCTCTGGTCTCCGCGCACAGGTTGCACATGTAGGCCTCTCGGGAGTATAATGGGGATCTGAAGCAAAGTAAGGGATTAGTTGGCTTAATCAGGCTGTTTCGCGGTTAACATTAAGATTGATAGTGGTCTTACTTCTCCGTTCTGTAGCCTGGTGATGATAAGTATTTTGCAAAGTTTGGCCTTCCTAAAGCTAGATTTTAGCAGGGAAGCAGTGCCTGTTTAAAATAGCATCCGCAATTCAGAGCCAAATGAGGTCATAAAAACGTTTTCAAGAGAGCGTTACAAATTAATATAGGAACAATGATCGTTATATAAGGTCGATAATTCTTCCATACAAACGTAGTCTGGCGATTACTCCACTGTTTGACGATGTACATTCAAAATAAGAAATGATATCAATTTGTCTCATTATTATCTAGCCCCCTGTATGGAAAACAAAATTGAAAAATATGAGCGTCGAAAAATCCAGATTTCAACGCTAATTTTAACGCCGCTTTGGGCGGAAATAAATACCATAAGAAAAATAAAAATTGCAAAACAGTCACCATACAGGGTTAGATTAGTAATTCAACAACGCAAATCTTTTTATTTTGAAAATATACATTTAGTAGCTTTTTCATGATATCCATACTTCCAAAGGACTGTTTATAAAATTTCGCGCGCTTGTTTTCGTCCTAAATCATCATCCATTTCGCTACAAATTTGCAAAAGTGCTAATTCGTACGCGAACTAGCTTCTTACCGCTCATCACAGCATCTATCTCTTTCACACACACGTGTTGTCAGATGAGATAGCTTGCATTTTAACCCCGCGCATAAAATGGTTCGTGCCGTCGACTAAGGTAACCTTAAATAGAGAACATGCCATCGCCACAAAGGTTGAAAAATGTTTTGCGATCGTCACTTATTTATCTGCAGAAATCTAAGGGGCGATTTTCATATTTTTAGGATCGTTCGCTTTCATATCGAAGCATGTCAAAAAAGATTTCTGATTTCCCTGCATTTTGTTAAGATTTTGACATTGAATGTCACTGAGAGATAATAAGAAAATTACGACTTGAATTTGAACATGTTTTAAGTACGAGAGTTGGCCTTCAGGATACCTTTTCCAATTTACATAATTCCTTAATCGTTTTTTAATGCTACCAATAAGCGGAAAAGAGGTTCAAAAAAGAAAATCGTTTTCCGGAAACCTTACTAAGCGACCGTAAAATCTGCAAGATTCCTTTCTCCGCCTTCTACGAATATTATAAAGCCAACCAGTCTCAAAGAAGTTCAGCGTCCATTGTTCAGGGAACAAGACCGAGAGCAAAGCTACTTATAAGTTTAACTAAGTTTCAATTCAGTGCGGTAAACTGACTTTGTGTTAAGAGTACTAGGTACTGTTTGGTTCACTTTCTTAAAACAGGGCCAAGTTTCTGTTTGTGGATTGTATTGAAACGGAGTAAAGATAACTTTGGGCAGTGTCAGATATTTTGCAGTTTTGAGGAACTACTAAGTGACCGATTCTTTGACTGATTTGTATTGTCAAAGAATGTATTGAAGAGTACGTATTGTTAAAGGGTTAATCTAAAACCGGCCAAGTGCGTACCATTATCGCAAAAGACGGCAAAAAAATCACGTTTGTTGTATGGGAGCCCCACTTAAATATTTATTTTATTCTATTTGTTGTTACAGCGGCAATAGAAATACATCATCTGTGAAATTTCCAACTGTCTAGCTATCACGGTTCATAAGATACAGCCTGGTGACAGACAGGCAGACAGACAGAGGACCGCGGAGTCTTAGTAATAGGGTCCCGTTTTTACCCTTTGGGTACTCTAAAAATAAAGAGGTAAAATTAAATTTATAAATTATTGTCGAATTATAAGTTTGTAAAAGTTACACGTGGCATAGAGGACGTGTTACGCCGACTCCAATAGAATTGGGATGAGAGCTAAATAATGTTGATGATGTTTAAGAAGGTAGTCACTGAAAATCCTTCATCATCATCAGCCTGTCGCAGTCCACTGCTAGACCTAGGCCTCTTCAATTGCACGCCATTTGCTTCGATTTTCGGCAACTCTCATCCAGCTGCTACCAGCCACCCAGCGAAGACCGTCGCGCCACCTAGCCTGAGGCCGTCCTACCTTACATTTACCAGTTCACGGTCTCCACTCAAGAACCCTTTTACCCCAACGGTCTTCAGTTTTACGGCTAATATGGCTGGCCCATTGCCACTTCAGCTTGGTTATTCTCTGAGCTATTTCGACAGCTTTGGTTCTCTGCTGGATCACCTCGTTCTGGATTTGATCCCTCAGAGATACTCTAAGCATAGCCCTCTCTATAGCTCGCTGAGCGACCTTGAGTTGATGGACCAGCCGTATCGTAAGTGTCCACGTCTCGGCCCCGAACATAACAGAGAGGACGCACTGATTGAAGACTCGGGTCTTTAGGCTCTGTGGAATATGCAATGTGAAGAATCGACGAAGTTTCCCTAAGGCCGCCCAGCCCAGCTGTATTCTTCTGCTAGCTTCCCTCTTAAAGTTGTTTTTTACCAAACTGCAGAGTTTGCCCGAGGTAAATGTATTCTTGAACAACCTTGAGAGACGTATGACTGAAAGTCGTGATCCGATTAAATTCACTTAATGACTACTTTTTATCCCAGAAAAATGCACTGTCCCTGTATAATAGGCAAAGCGACCGAAGCCGCGAGAAAAACCTAGTATACATTAAGTAAGTACTATTAATTCTAATTAAAGAAGAAGACAGATTCATAGCATAGCTATGGGAGATAATTAAGAAACTGTGCCAGTCATCAAAGAGACATTAATTGATCAGGGTGCATTGTCTCTACATGCGTCATTGATCGTTTATCTCCTCGTAAGATCGGATCGCTAACAGCAATGTTCGGGCTTAGAACTAATGAACTGCTTTGTTGTTCTAGTGGTCGAAAGCGCTTCTGGTGACCACAAGGTCCTGGGTTCCATGCCCGGGTCAGAGAAAATAAAAATAAATCATCATCATCCAGCTTAGTATGTACATAAACTGTTACACATGTTTAGGGAATAAGTTTCCAATAACATTTATATATGTCGGCACTTCTAAAGATTTCGTTCTGAAGAGAGATATGGTTTCGAATGACTGTGACAGATGTCAACTTGACATTACACTAAGCACTAGTTTTTGGCGCGAACAAGAGGAGATCAGACAGGAGATCGAGGAAGAAGATGGCGGTTTGGATTGTGTTGTTGATTTGTTATAAAACCTATGGAGAGTTACCGATTGTTCATGTAGATCAAGCTACGTGCTTGATGGAATGTCGTTTACGTTATTCTCCAATACGTTACGTGATTAGTAACATACAAGCAAAGAAGTTTGTTGTTTAACTCCTAACCCGAAAAGCACCCAAGCACTAATGGTTTTTCCTGACAATTACAGTCTTCCCTACATATAGAACCAATTTATCTATCAGTTGAAATATTGAATCGAATGGTGCCGCCACTACTAATGACCTGACCTCACACAAATCCTGCATCGAGCAAGTAGAGTTTTCGGGGCGATTTGATAGTAAACAACAGTCCGACAACAAACGTCGGGCGGTTGCCCGGACCAGACACAATACCCGGAGGATCCGCCCTTTTCAATGGAGGTTTGTGGGACTTTCCACCCTGTTTCGGCATACTTCCTAAATGTCCAATTAACATATTCATAGAATTATTTTTGTTAAAAAAATTCGCTGAAAGTGCAATAGCTACAAAAAAAAACACCTTATATAAGGTAATGAATTTTCAGAATGTTGTCAACTCATTTAATATTCGATGGAGAGCGTAGCAGAGTACTTCGTAAAGGTTTCCGATCGGGAAAAGTTGGAATTACTTTTTTATACCCCGCGCCTATTAATTCGTTGCGTTATAGAGCCAATATCATTTGATGGGTTGTACAAAAAATCCAGTCAGTCTTTTAATGACAATTCGACGTATACGTGTTTTTATGTAAGTTCAGTCATATCGTCAAAAATTGTGAACCGATTCAGATGTTTGCCATCGGTACATGGTGGACATTCCATCCATACGCAGTTTACGTTTTGGGAATACGTTCATAGTGAAATTCCCTACCAGAATCTGTGTTTCCTGATAACCACAACGGGGTGGTCAATAAGTCAAGAGTGAATTGATTACTCTAGGCAATCGTGCTTCCCAGTAGACCACATCACCGTTTAACATAAGGTGAGATAGTCCGGTCAACCACGAGCCTATTAAAATAATAAAAAGATTGTTGGTTGAAAGGGTATTCTCCTAAATAGAAATTCTCCTGGGCAATAACTGGGTTATGACGACGACAGTCGCCAACGAACATGAGGGAACAAAATTTACACTCGTTTCACACCCGTGCGATCCAAAATTCAGTAGCTCTTGAACTTTCCTTATTATTTAATTATTTGAAAAAAAAAACAAGGTATAGATAAGAAATTTAATTAAATTGATTGATTGATTGAATTGATTGTTTGATTGATTTGGTTGTTTTTTATTGTTTGAATTGATTGTTATTTTTTTAAGAAATTGTTGTGTTTCATTAAAATACGCCCGGCGGTTTTGGTGCGGTTGTCGTTTTTTTTGTCCGTGTTAGACATAATTTTAGAAATTAATTAGACTATATTATACGAATAAAAATCAGAATTATCTTAGACAAAATTATTAAGAAAATGGTCTGAAGTAACATATATTTTTCCAAAAAAATACCACTAGCTGTTTAGACGTGATTCTTATTTTAAAATCAATTACTGAGGGGTATCTGCGCCTTGAAACTTGGGTCCCCATTTTTTTTTCCATCTCTACTTATGAAGTACCTATTCCCGTTTTAAGGTGAAGACTATAAAAACTGGCCAAGTGCGAGTCGGATTTGCGCACGTAGGGTTCCGTACCATTATCGCAAAAAACGGTATAAAAATCACGTTTGTTGTATGGGAGCCCCACTTATATATTTATTTTATTCTGTTTTTAGTATTTGTTGTTATAGCGGCAACAGAAATACATCATCTGTGAAAATTTCAACTGTCTAGCATCATTCATCGTCATCATTCGTTCATGAGATACAGCCTTGTGATAGACGGACAGACAGACGGATCGCGGAGTCTTAGTAATAGGGTCCCGTTTTTACCCTTTGGGTACGGAACCCTAAAAACTGATGACTGCTTACTTGGAGATAACAAATGGAACAATGGATGATATCAAACTACCCGAGATTACTGCAATCACACGTCTATGTATGTATGGTCCATGCCAGTCAAAATGGAAAATCTGAATTCTCTAACAGACATCACACAGGCGAAAACAACATTGTGAACACATGGAAGGACTTTTGTGAATTTTCATTTTATAAGGGGACTAAATCTATACTTATACTTATTACTTATCTATACTAATACTAGCTTCTGCCAGCGGTTTCGCCCGCGTGTGAAAAGTAGATAGTAGCCGATTTTCAGACCTACTGAATATACATATAAAATTTCATAAAAATCGGTCACGCCGTTTCGGAGGAGTATGCTAACTAACATTGTGACACGAGAATTTTATATATAAGATTATAAAGAGGAAATATTTGTATTTTTGTATGTAACTAATAAATTTAAAAACTACTGGACCGATTTCAAAAAATCTTTTACCGTTGGGAAGCTACACTATCCCCGGGTGACATAGGCTACTTTTTATCCCTGTATTCCCACGGAAGCGGGAAATACGCGGGTGAAACTGCGAGGCGTCCGCTAGTTAAGGATAAATGCTTGTACGGCAACTTGTTCATCATTTTTGTCGATAGTAATCCCTTCAAAAGACTTTTACTTAAAATAAGTAAAATATAAAGCTCGCACAATAATGCGCATACTTTTTATTTTATTTTTAATATCAATAGGCTCGCGCTTGACCACTATCTCACCTGATGGAAAGCGATGATGTGGTCGACGGTGATGCATGCTTGCCTAGAAAAAACCCATTCACTCTTGACTTAAAGACCCCTAGATTGTAGCTATCGGGAAACACAGACTCCGGCAGGGAATTCCACTCCTTAGCTGTACGCATAATAAAAGTGTCCCCAAAACGTTTTATAGTTACTCGTAACGTTTTATAGTTCTGATAATCCTTAGTACATACTATTATGTACTAAGGATTATCAGAAAACATGACGTGTGGAAACTGCCAATCTGAACGATTACATTAAGAGGATAAACAGGAATGCGATTAAACGGAATACTCTGTGCGGTAGCGGAAAGCACTAATCCTTACGTTCCAGCATTGTGGTTCGTTATTCTGTAAACCAAAGGTGGTTTTACTGGGAAGTCCGGGCAGAGCTAAAAGCTTTAAATTTTGGTAGGTAAATTGTACACGTGTCTGAGATTTGATTCTTACACAATTTGAATCAGATCGCCAGAAGTGCCCGCGAATTCTCACAAGAAACTAAGCGATGCTTATTATCCATACTTAATCCATTATTATTTATAATATTATAAATGCGAAAGTAACAACCGCTGAACTAAAAATACTAGGTGAAATTTTGAATAGTTTTTTTTTATTCCGTTAGTGTGTTCCCTTGGAATGATAAAACGCTATTTATGCGGGTGAATCCTAAGGCAGAAGCTAGTAAAAATATTTTTTAGGAAAATAATTATTTGTTTATTCATTTACACATTACACATTTTTTTTTGAATCGCAAGGTTAAGGTTGCCCTAATCGACGGCACGATCTATTTTGTGCGCGAGGTTAAAATGCATGCTATCTCATCCGACATCACGTGCGAAAGAGATAGATGCTGTGATGAGCAGTAAACAGCTAGTATGCGTAAGAATACACACTTTTGCAAATTTGTGGCGAAATAGATGATGATTTAGGACGAAAATGAGCGCGCGAAATTTTATAAACAGAACTTTGATCAGACTTTGTTTTGATGAAAAAACTACTAAATATATCTGTTCAAAATAAATTTATTTGCATTGTAGAACTACTAATCTATATGATGACTGTTTTGTAATTTAGTGTTGAAATATGGAACTTCCGACGCTCATAACATTCAATTTTTTTTCTGTTTTTCCATACAGGGCTAGATAATGATGAGACAAATTGTTTTTTTTTTATATTTTGAACGTACACCGTCAAACAGTGGTGTAATCGCCAGACTACGTTTGTATGGAATAATGATCGACTAGGGCGACCTTAAGGTTAGGATGGTCAAGGCCTTTATAGAACTTTCCTAATCCCGGCAGGAATCAGACATTATATCCTAGTTCACTTTACTTGCAATCCATTTAATATATCAGGCTTAACTATAGGTACGTGTTTGGTCAACGGTCCTGAAATCAATCAGGTTTTACCTTTGTTGTCAAACCCAATTGTTAATTGACTATATTTTTATTAAAGCATGATTTACAAAAAACACTATAAGAGTAATAACGACTCTATTTACTTCCAAGTTGATTGAGAACGTCCGGTCTGCACCAAGTGCAAAGGGCAACTGATAGAAAGCCGACGACTGACGAAACACGAAGTTTGCTGAGGGACATTGAGTAAAAGTTCGTACTGTAAATTCTGTGTGAAAATTGGCACGTTGCGTTATCCATTGAGATTTAGTGTCTGTGGGAACAGAAGTACTAGAGAATCAAATAGCCCTTTATTTTGCTTTGACGGCAATCGGATAAAAAGACCAGAATCAAGTTCTAAACAAATAGCATCTATTTATTTTTCTTTGAACAGTTACACCTCAATGTAACACAGTCTCCTGAATCCGACTTACCTATGTGTGAGGTTTTCTATGACACACTTAGAGCAGGCCGTGTGTCTGCAGATGGAACACGTTCTTAGCGGTGCTAGGAGTCGAGATGCCTCCCCACAGAGCAGGCATGTCCGCGGGGCAGGTCCTTGTGCTGAGCGGCGCATTCCTAGACAACAAAATTATGACTTATTTTCGTTAATTAAACCATTATTTGACTCGGTAGTTAAGCTGGTTTCGGTTGTCATTTGAAGATCTTTGATGGTTGTTACGGATATCCAGAAGCCAGGAAATCTGGCAACAGTCTTGCCAAAGGTTACCGAGTTAACTAGGGTAGTGGAGGTGAGATAGGCAATTATTTATTGCGTACCATAATGTATACAGTCACAATTATGGACCCTGTCGGGCACAGCATAGATCAAGTAGGAGAGAGGAGGAACAACACTGGGTGTTTAATGTGATAAATTTTATTATTGGTTTAATATAAGAAAGTTATAACTGTTTTATTAATACAGAATTTAATATAGGAATTGATTGGATTGGATTTTTGCAGTGATTAATACCATTTTTTAAGACGAAAGACGTCCACTGCGGGATGTAGGCCTCCCCCAGGCGTCGCCACATTGATCGATCTCGTGCGTCTCGCATCCAGCGAATTCCCGCAATATAAGTTTTTAAGCTGACATGGTCACAATCATTAGGTTGCCTGGAAGAGATCGCGGTATGCGATAAGGCCGGCCTTTGTTTGTATTTTAGTTTCCTTTTCTTTGATTTAATTTGGTGTACATACAATAAAGCATATATAAATAAATAAATAATAAATTTGAATTAATATTTGTTTCGGGATATTTCCATGTATATTTTGATTTTGGTTGAGAGCTCGATATTTCGGCACAGTTACAAGCGCCATGATCACGAGTCGAGCTGACATATCTGTCTACCCTCTTCTTCACTCGTTTTACACGCACGATGCCGCTACCACCAGAACTCGCCTCAGTAGTTACTCGACACTGTTCAGCAGTCGTCTCACTAGATACTCGATATATCCCGAAACAAATATTAATTCTAATGAATTCCCGCAACCTTAACCAGGTCATCGGAGCACCTAGTGGGTGGCCTTCCAACGCATCGTCTTGCGGTTCGCGGTCGCCATTTCAGAACTTTTCGGCCCCATCGGCCATCCGTTCTGCGAGCAATGTGCCTTAGCCACTGCCACTTAAGTTTCGCAATCTTTAGCCTACACACTGGACCTATTTTTATTAGGAGCATTTTCAAGTTCATCAGAGGCAGATAAAATGGCAGTCCATCAGTGATAACAATTGTTAAAAACTTCAAAATGTATCATCATCATCATATCAGCCGAATAACGTCCACTGCTGAACATAGGCCTCTCCTAAGTAGCCACAACGAACTGCTATATGCGTCTCTCATCCAGCGGATTCCCGCAACCTTAACCAGGTCATCGGTCCACATAGTGGGAGGTTCGGTCCGCTTCTGTTACGCGGTCACCACTCAAGAACTGTTCGTATGGGATTTTCGCTAGCTAAATCAAAAGTCATTTATTCAAATTAGGCTGAACATCAGCACTTTTAAAACGTCAAAATGCACATAAAGACACACACCCAAAACACCAGTCCGTCACCACTTTCTAGTGTTTTAACTGAAGACAAGTATTACCCCACAAAATCCCCAGCAACTACCGAAAGATCACCTTAAGCTCTAGAGCCTAACGTGTCTAGACAAGTGAAATTCTATCATCGAAAGAGTAGCGACAGCGATTAAAAAAATTACAAAAATGTATGGGATTGTAAAGTGTTCGATGGGGCCGAAAAGTTATGGAGAGGCGACCGCGTACCGGAAGACGCAACGATGGAAGGCCTCCCTCTAGGTGGAGCGATGACCTTGTCAGGGCTGCGGGCGTTCGCTGGATGAGAAACACACAGGACTGATCGAGGTGGCGACAATTGGGGGGAGGCCTATGTCCAGTCGTGAACGTCCTTCAGCTGAAATGATATCAAGCGCTATCAAAATGTTACGTGATCTATGCCATACATTTTGGCATTTCGACAATCCCCATCATCATCTTCCCGCCCTTATCCCATGTTTCTTGGGGTCAGCCAAACACGTTTTCTTCTTCCATATCGTCCTGTCCCGAGTCACGCTATCACTGACTCCCTTTTCTTTCATATCACTCCTCACATAGTCGATCCATCTTTTCTTTGGCCTTCCTCTCCCTCTCCAGCCATCCACATTTACATTCATAACTCTTTCAGTAACATGCGTTTCATCCCTCCTCATCACATGACCATACAAGGACAAACGGTTTCCTTTCAACTTTTCTGTCACCCCATCGCTGATAAATTGTCACTCCAATTTAGCCTCAGGTCAATCCCAAACAGTTTGGTTTGGACTTTAGACAATCGTTATCGGAGGTGGAATGTAGGTAATGTAACTTAGTCTAACGCCCCAGCTCAATGGACTAGATAATCCAGTTATAATAAATTAATATAATAAATAATTCATAAAACATTCCCTTTTAAGTCATTTTCTGCGGAACCCAGTGATTAATGAGTGAACTGAATTATAAAGTGGCGGATGATAAATTAACCGTTTTATCCCTAATGGTCAGAGTCGCACGGTCTAATTGAGAGCTGGTCCTTTAAGAGCTCTTTGCAGACTTATAAGAATGTCGGGCATTAGCCTAAGGTAAGAAAAGGGAGACAGATGATGAAAATGATGTTTTTTTTTGTTTGAGTGTTGTTATTTGTATCTTTGTTTTTGTGTGATGTTTGAACAGTGTCGTTAACGGGTCGCCCCTTTTTCGAAGATATTCTGATGCGTGTGTTGATGGTGCTGTAGTTGAAGAATTGATTTGGCGAGTTCAAGTTTTAAGTTCTTGCGAATTTGTAGAGAAATAAATGATATATAATCATAAAAGTGAAAGGGACACAATTCCATGAGGAAGGCTGCAATTCGCTTTTTACACACCGATAAGCAGTTTTTACTACTCAGCGATATTTCAAATACGTTCACATGGACGCAATGTGATGCGCTTCGACTGATTTTACTTGAAATTTTCTTAGTAATTACAGGTGCGATATTGCCTAACGCACCCGTAATTTCTAAGTTCGTCTATAATTGTGCGCACCATCACGAACGTCGCTTAAATTTGCAAATATATAGTTTGTATTAGAGGGTCGCTTGCAAATGCAATATAGGGCAATACCAGGAAGTTTGTAAGACAGTAGACAGAGAGGAAGCATGAGGTGAATAATAACAAGGCTGAACACTGAACATCTACACTAACTAACCAATGTGTGTTATTTCTATACAGTGTACGCATCTTGAATGTTTAGTAGTTATCCTAGAATAACATCGGTCGTAGCTAGCTACGCTATGTTACGCTACGCAGCTACGGCGTAGCAAACACTGCTACGCCTTCAATAGGGTAATTTGCTGAAAATTTGTTTTTTGTCCGTCAGGTAGAATAATAAAAAAATATTGGACACATATTTTTCTTTTGACACGTAAATATAAAGTGACGACGATATAATGCGTTGAAATATCGTGTGACGTCACGCCGCTAGTACACTTTATACTGACTTAGTGATTTGGTAAAGCAAAAATACGTGTCCAATATTATTTGATAATCTCTCTGACGGAATAAATGGAATTATCATTTTTCTACCCAGGAAACATCCCAATTCATAGTGATGTAATTTGTGAAAACTCAATATGTCACAAAACAATTAACAGAAAAATAATGAATACAGATAGAAGAGCGCAAAAAAAAAAAAGTTCTAAGGTTCTTATAAAAATATTTCCACCAGATTTGCGATAGGACGGTTGGACGAGAGACGAAGAAACAGTATGGTTAGAAAGATATTAGGAAACTTAAAATAGACTACAATCATTTAACTAATTATATAAAAAATTACACTTATACAATTGCTTCAATAAATAAAAACCTTTTTTAAAGTAACATGTGTACGAAAATCTCTCAAGACGACTGTCCATCACTACGCAGATACGATGTGCATGGAGAGATTTGCCATGTTTCCTCACGGCAAATCGTTTGTCAGCCGTGCATCCGCGCCGTGCGTAGCGTGGCCGGCGTGGACGACTCTGTCTACATTTTCACACAAAGCGAACCCAAGTTACACGTGCATAGCCTAGCCAGTATACAGAGTGACTTTTATTTACTAGTGGTGGGTCGTTGTCGTATTTTTGATATACGCAACCGGTTGACGAAAACGGTTGCAGAAAACGGTCTTCGTCGCAACTGGTTTGAAGACGTCTTGGAGAACGAAACTTGGAGAACGAAACTTGGAGGACGGAACGAAAGAACTACTTTGTGAACAAACGTGGAACGATACGCGACATTCGCGACGAGTCGACGACTTTTGTGTGTAGTTGAATCAATTCACTTTCGACTGTATTTTCTTAGCCGTAAAATACAAAATCGCACCAATTTATTCGAAGACTGGTTCGTGCAAAGAAGACGGACATAAAAACTGTTTCACTGTCGCAAGAACTATTTTGTGAACGAACGTGGAACGATAAAGGACGACGCGACGTCTGCGACGACCGACGCGTGTCGCAGTTGAATCAGTTCGCTTTCGAATCTCGATTGTATTTTCTGAGGCGTAAAATAAAAAATCGAAGACAGGTTTGTGCAACGGAGACTGCTTTATCCCAGGACGTAAAACGGTTGCACCGTCGCAGAACAAAAAACGGTCTTTAGAAACGGTTCGTCGCCGTCGTTGCAACGCCCACCACCATTATTTACTGACAATCTTTCAGGAAGTAAAAGTAGTGATTTTGGAATTGTTTTTCGCAATTTCATGACTGTTCCTATTGTATTATTATATTTTACTATTGTAAAAGTTGTTCATATTTGTGGAATTAGTTTACGACCACTGGTTTAATGATACGCAATAATATGATTTTAAAGGTTATATTGAATCTAAGCTAAAGTACTAAGATGGTTTGATTCGAGTTACGTGATTGGTATCCGAACACGACCTAACTGACGCTAGTTGCGATATATGCATTTATGGAAATGCACGCAGGCAATAGTGCTGAGCTGTTCGGTTGCAAATATTGACCCGAACAATATTCTAAATGTAAATAATACAATGTATAATATATATATATTTAGAATTATATATACCTATCCAACATTGATATGTAGATATAATATATTAGGTTAAACACAGCGAGCCTGACATTAAAATGAGATCTTATTATATTGTACCTATGTTATTACAAATTATTAATTTGAATTTATTGTATACCAAAACAATTCACGCAGACTCAAAAGAAAATTCATGTACAAAGGCGAGCTGAACTCCAAAATTAAATGAATTATACACAGGTACTTCTGTTTTTCCTACTTTATGTTTTTAAATATTGTAACCTTACTCACCAACCGTTTTCTAATCTCTAATGTAATCGTATACTCGTCTATGCTACTTTTAACTGCAATTGTAATTGTTTATAAAAAAAATACAACCGACTTCCAAATAAAAAAACAAAAAAGTGAAAAATAACTTCAATTTCGGAAGTCGGTGTTCTTGTTTTATTTTCTTCGTTTTTTGACACCGACTTCCGAAATTGAAGTTATTTTTCACTTTTTTGTTTTTTTATTTGGAAGTCGGTTGTATTTTTTGTAAAAAGTTTTTTTATTTTTCACTTTTTAGTTGTGCTACACAATTTATATAGGCTAGATACCAATAATGCCCATAGTGAAACCAGAATAGATTTACCCAATAACATGAAACTTAAACAAATTCGGTCGAATAAGGGTATACCAAGGTGAACTGTTTACACCTGCGTACCCCTTTAGAGCGTACTAGTGTGATGTTATGTTATGAAATGGTGTAAACAATAAACAGACATGCGATTGCAGCTATCCCGTGTGATTTGCCGTCATTTATTGAAGAGTTCTGTTGTGTATCTCCGAAGTTCTTTATCAGATCTTGATGAAAATTAAATGGGACCACATGACAAACACCAGCTTTCAAATAAAAAAAGAATCATCAAAATCGGTTCACCCAGTAACAAGTTCTGAGGTAACACACATAAAAAAAAAAAAAACAGTCGAATTGAGAACCGCCTCCTTTTTTTGAAGTCGGTTAAAAAGCGATGTGAGGTGGAGGCCTGGTGACCTGTAACACAGGTTTTATTTACCTACCACAGGCACCAGCGATCCACAACCAAATTTGTAAATTACGTTACGGTTTGTGGTGAGAAATAAACGATTTTATTGTTATTATTATTTATTAATTTTATTCCAGCAAAACTTTTAGAGATAGAGATCATAGAAGGCAGTAGTCAGTAGTGTTAAATTTTAATGATTCATGAGTACTTACCCACTGAGAGATGCCCAATGCTTTAAAAGTTATCCTGTATTATGGCACAGTATAAATATGAACGAACAGTACGGAAACTACCTACAAATTCTCGAAATAGCGCAATCGCACAAACATGCTCATCGATGAGACCCCTAAGCGGAACGCTTATATAATCTGTGGCTCTACTGACAGCACCGCGACAACCACTTAGGGGTCTCGTCAAAGCGAATGTTTGTGTTAGTATGCCGTTTCGAGCGTTTGTAGGTAGTTTCCGTACTGTTCGTCCATATTTATACTGTAATTATGGTAAAACTGCGAGAAGGAAGTAGTAAAAGTCAGCAGTCTTTCTTACCTTCAAGTCTAGATACAAGCCTGCCGACCCTCTTTGCCTCCACTTCATCTATCTTCTCAGCTCTCTTCACGACGGCTGCTATGGCCTCCCTCTCATTTGGTGTGAGGGGAGGCTCGCTTCGGGCTGCACTCCATCCTGTCCGTAACCTGAGGAGCAAAACAGAGGATCAGAGATTTTTGTGCATGGATGTTACTTTTTTCCATATTTGTGTGATTTTTTGCATTAGTAATTTTTGGCGCAAATAAACTCTCTTTACAACATTTTTTCTTTTTTTTGAAGTACCTATCACATGTTCCGCAGCCGAATTGCGCAAGTGAATTCAGCAAGGCGAAGGGTTTGACCGCTATCAAATCGACCAATCGGAATGGCGCGATGTGGATTTCTGTCTGTGTGATTGGTCGATTGATAACTGTCAAACTCTTTGCGTTGCCGTATTCACTTACGCAATACGGCTGCCGGTGTCTGCATGCATGTAATCTAAGCTTGCGATTTAATTTTCTCGGGATATTTAAATTTTTAGCATAAAAGCATAGTGTTAAAATGTAGAAACTGCTTTTCCTTCTTTGCATTCATAGGTAGCTGAAAATTTCGTAGGTTTTTGGTCAGGTGCAGACGAGTCGTTATAGAGAACCTTCCCTCCGGACCCACCATACCCCTGACCATATCCCTGGGCCTGGGGGTAGGGACTGAACCATACCACCATAGAGATGTGCCACCGTAGTTACATTACGTATATTGATTTGTAGGAATGGAACTACTGCGAATGTCTGCTTTCGCCTAGATTTTATTTTTATTTAACACCTTGCCCCACACTAGGAATTTCTTCCTGTATCGTGGGTGCGTTTACATTAACTCACATACACAACACCCAGAGCCGGAACAACTATCTATGGTAGGTCATACAAATATTTGTTCCGTGCGGGAATCGAACCCGCGACACGCAACGCAGCAGTCAATCGTTCAACCACTGCGCTAACCGTGCGCCCAGTGGCGGATTATCCCTAAGGCAAACTAGGCACGTGCCTACGAGCGCGAGGTTACAAGGCGCGCACGCGCGGCAACTTTTAAATAAAGAAAAAGATTAACATTAAATTAATTGCTATAAATAATATAAGTAAGTAGTAAGTAAGTTCAACTTCCAGTAGTAAGTACTTATACAATATAAAAGATTATTTAATTCCATAGAGATGAAGAGCTTCTGAAGTGTGCTGCTTCTTGATTATTCCTACAACGCCTGATTTCATAATAGAAGTTCATAAGATAGAGCTCAAGCAGATGCTTGTAAAATTCTTTTCCAGAAATTCACTATGCTTTGCTTGCTATCAAGAGCAATACTGAGCAAACACGTTATGTTGTAACTTGTAAGTGTGGCTAAAAGCATAAGATGAAAATTAGAACGACAAAAGGTATAATAAGATTGCTCTTAATGATCGTGGTTTGTGGTTTTATTTTGATTAAGTTCTAGTTATAATTTATAATAATTATGTATATGGCCGCTAGAGGGGCGCCGCCGCCGATGAGGTGCTTGCCTAGGGCGTTCTCGACTTTTAATCCGCCTCTGCGTGCGCCCAATGCGAGATGGACTCTTTATACACCGTTACACCTTCGAGCCTTGTGTACGGAAAAGCAGTAAATATCTCACCACACAGACATACGTGAGCTTGAAGTGTTCAGTAGTGACATTTTCATAGAACTCGTATAGCGCCGAACTCCCTAGCAAAATTCTGAGCAGACTCAATTTAGAAGGCCATCAACGTGTTATAAGAAAAGCAGCTAACAGGAAAATTGTGGTAACTATGCCTTTATAATTAGGACGTACGGAAAAATATTTATGTACGAAAAAAGTCAAAACAGGGTTCAACATAACAAGCTGCAAAAGAAACATGTTACAGTGCCAATTATCTGATAAGGAACATATCTCCAACAATAGCTCATTTCAAAACGAAACTTATAATAAAACAGATAAGACTCAAAGTTCCTTCACCTCTGGTTGGTGACCTCTCACAAAACGTACTTAATCATAGGTGCAAAATCAACCAAAAAGCGATTACCTTAATACCTTTGCCTCATATCTGAAACATCAAACATGAGTTTACACGCCGGTGCAAAGTTATCGGGCCACGGATTAGTGTATCTTATGATCAATATTATGACATAAATAGCGAGGGGAACGCACGGTCATGTGAGTTACGTCAATTGTGTGGGTGGTTTATTTTGCACGTATGTTTACAATAAGGTAACAATCGGTTTAGTTTTTGTCTCTCCGGTTTTTGCAGGACGTCATCTTCAAATATTCTGTTGTGATTTGTTGATGAAATCACAACATCGTTATCTTTATCTGTACTACCGAAAGACGTCCACTGCTGGACATAGGCCTGCCCCAAGCATCGCCAGACTGATCAGTCCTGTGCGTCTCGTATCCATCGGATTTCCGCATCCTTAGGCACTGTACCAGGTCATCGGTCATTCCTTGCGTCTTCCAGTTTTCAGTCGCCATTCCATAACTTTTTGGCCCCATCGACAATAGGTTCTGCGAGCAATGCCAGAATGCCAAATTTCGCAATTCTTCGGGCTATATCGGTAACTTTGGTCCTCTTGTGGATATCCTCATTTCTGATGCGAGCACCCAAGGAAACACCGAGCATAGACGTCTCGTTTACCCATAAGACTAGGGGTAAAGAAACGACGGACGGACTGTATGAACGATGATAAAAGCTTCATACAGACGTTCCCTATATAAACAGTGCGAACAATGTATAGCTCAATTTGTTTTGTTTTTGTAGTGTTCTAGATTAAGGTCTACTGGACACACTTTTTATTTTTCTTTGTCTCTAATATTCATTATGTCAATGTCATGTTATCCCGTTATTTGCTTGGTTACTATACTTCATATAAAAAAACTTTTTGCAAAAAAATACTACCGACTTCCAAATACAAAACTACAAAGTGAAAAATAACTTAATTTTTTAAAGTCGGTGTCTTTCGTAGGTACAATTTTTTTGCGTTATGGACACCGACTTTAAAAAATTAAGTTATTTTTCACTTTGTAGTTTTGTATTTGGAAGTCGGTAGTATTTTTTTTGCAAAAAGTTTTTTTTATTTTTCGCTTTTTAGTTGTACGTACCTAATAGGCAAGTTAGTAAGGGAACTATTTCGCCAAAATAGATTTCATGAAACTTGAATATAACCGGTGAAATGAGACATCTGCATACCCATTAAGAGCGAACTGGCGTGATGTTATGTTATGAAATGTTATAAACAACAAACATACATGCGATTGCAGCAAACCCGAGAGATTTGCCGTTATTTATTGAAGAGTTCTGTTGTATATCTCCGAAGTTCTTCATCAGATCTTCACCAAATTAAAATGGGACCAATTTCGGAACATACTTTTTCAAACAAAAAAAGAATTTTCAAAATCGGTCCACAATTGACGGAGTAATCGGTGAAAATACACAAAAAAAAAAAAACTAACGTGAAGTCGTACATAGAACCTCCTCCTTTTTGGAAGTCGGTTAAAAAGATAGCTTGATCTCTGCGACATATGTCAAACTGACGTATACGTTATTGTTAGCCTGTCAAACGCTATAGTTACTGTATTGATACTGACAGCTGTCACAGAGATCAAGCTATCTTTTATGAAGTATAAAATGCCGATTTTAGTTATTTTATTTGTATTGTAGTGACAGTGCTGTTGTTGTGCCTATTATAAATAAATTATTAAGATATGACTAAAAAGGAGCTGACTATTAGAGAAGACGACAAATGGAGATGTATGGAAGAAGAAGACGCGTACCGAAACACGTTCGAAAGTGACACAGTAATGAGGTTGTAGTGTCACCTGCACTAATTTTTGAAACAAAATAACAATACCAGCCTGTAATTGTTCCAGTGCAGGGCAATGGCTTTTTCTCATACAGATCTCAGAGGGGTTGGTGATTTCAAACTTATATTAACTATAAGTCCAGGTTTCCTTACTATGTTTTCCTTCACCGTTGTCAGCGATAGAAAGTACTTACAAATATGAATTGACAAAGTCACATTAGTAAGTGTCCGGATTTTTAACCTACGACCTCGAGAATGAGGGGTGAGATTTAGCCACTTGGATATCACGACGTCTAACTATATTAATTGCCAACAGTGCTGCATTGAACCATACAAAGCGAAAGTTCAAAAGTGACAAAGTAATAAGTCTGTGATGTCACCGGCACTATTCCTTTGATACAACCACATAATAATTCTGCAAACGAACGTTTGGCTCGATATTGCAGTTTCCTAGAAGTCTTTCAATATTGATGTAATATTCTCGTACCGTTCGGTTTCCAATAATGGACTAACTATAGTACATTATTGGAAACCGATCAAATATGTTGGCACTTAACATATACCTTATGTTGAGATTGATCTGGATTACTGTAGAACGTAATTGCGTACCAAATAAACAAATTTGTATAGTTGTTCCGGCTCTGGGTGTTGTGTATGTGAGTTTATATGTTTGCAAACGCACCCACGATACAGGAATAAATTCCTAAGTGTGGGGCAAAGATTAAAAAAAAATCTCCAAGTAGTTTAGGGGGGTTTAATGTATTATAGCATTGAGTACTCCATCGTTTATTCCTGTTGAAATATTTTTTTTTTGGTAAGACTGATAATTCTCGGCCATATTTATAAAAAAAAAAAACTTGTTAAGCATAATGTGATTAGTTTAAGCAGTTATTTTTTTATTTTTGATATTAGGTTGGGGAAAAAGTCTTTTCGCATTATAGTATGTATGAACTTGTAATAAAATCTTTTTGACTATACTATTTGTATCTGGCTGGTTTTGGTATCATTGAAAGTTTAAATTTTAAAGAACATAATTCCAAATTCAAATTAGGAAAATGTGTGATTTTCATTTTATTTTCGTATTGTCAAGATGAGTGAATCTAATGAAGAAATTCGATACATTTTAAAAATACTATAAAAAAGGTAAAAATGAAACGCAAGCCGCGAAAAAATTAGCGTTGTTTATGGACCTAGTGCAGTGTATGTGAGAGTAGCACAAATTTGGTTTAAGCGTTTTCAATCCGGAAATTTTGATGTCCAAGATGCACGTCGCTCTGGTCGCCCTATTACGGATAAAATGGATGCCATTTATGAAAAAGTGGAGCAAGATCGGTATATCAGTAGTTACGACGTAGCTGAAGAACTGGGAATTGACCACAAAACAGTTTTGGCGCATTTGAAAAAAACTGGGTACACAAAAAAGCTCGATATTTGGGTACCTCACGAGCTCACTGAAAGAAACCTAATGAACCGTGTACTCATTTGTGATTCTTTATTACGACGTAATGAAACCGAACCATTTTTGAAGAAGCTGATAACTGGTGATGTTTCGTCCCGAGTTTTTATATTTACTTGCAACACCGTGTCGGTGGGCTGTCAACGATTTTGACAGATGACACTTGACACAGTCGAAAGAGAAAAATTGTTGTGAGCACACGCTGAATTCGGGTTCTTGTCGAAACATATCGAATCGAGATGTGTTTCGCCCATTTGTAATAGCTAATAGCGCCCGCCGTTCGCAATCGTTTTGTGGGGCGCCCGCGAAGGTGGTTTAGAATATATTTCAAGTACATCGATGTGCTTTTGTGGGAAACGCGTGTGTGTCTGCCGGAAGCCGGAACCCGGCCCAGAACGCATTGGTGGTCCCATCCAATCATTGTCCTTTATTATACATATATATATTGTCCTAAAACTCTCGGCCAGGCGCGTGATTGAGCGAGCCCTGAGGATCACCGCGGGTATCTCAGGTAAGAGTGCACAAATTGTTTTAGTAGTACCACTTCCCACCTGTCAGATAGGTATCAGGATATCTCCTAATAGGGAGCAAATCCCTAGCTTTCCACTGCTGCGTAACGGCAGTTTCGTGGGTACAGGTTCAGACAGGGTCCAGGAGTCCCAACGCCGCTATGGGCCCCTGGCTTGGGACCCGAAGACCTGTATTTAACAGGTGATGAAAAGTGGATCACGTACGACAAGAACGTGCGAAAAAGGTCGTGGTCAAATGCCGGTCAGGCTTCACAGACTGTGGCGAAACCCGGGTTAACTCGCAACAAGGTGATGCTGTGTGTGTGGTGGGATTGGAAGGGCATTATTCATTATGAGCTGTTACCACCAGGCAGGACCATCGATTCTGAACTCTACTGCGAACAACTGATGAGATTAAAGCAAGAAGTTGAGAGAAAGCGGCCGGAATTATTCAACAGAAAGGGTGTGGGTTTTCATCATGATAACGCTAGACCTCACACATCTTTAGCCACTCAGCAAAAATTAAGAGTTTGGCTGGGAGGTGTTAATGCATCCGCCGTATACTCCTGACCTTGCACCTTCAGATTTCCACCTGTTTCGGTCTCTTCAGAATTCTTTAGGCAGTGTCAGGTTAACATCACGAGAGGACTGCCAAAACCACTTGTCGCGGTATTTTGATCAGAAGTCCCAAAATTTCTATAGCAATGGGATCATGTCCATACCTACAAGATGGCAAAAAGTTATCGAACAAAATGGTACCTACATACTTTAGTTAAATGTAAATAAACTATATTAAAAAATGATTTGAATTTTCTTAAAAAATGCGAAGTAACTTTTTCCCCAACCTATTATGTGAGTAGGTATAGAAAAAGAAAGAAAGAAAAAGAGGTTATTTGCACTAGGTAAGATGCATATAACAAGTAAAAATTCAAAATTAAAAAAAACCCCGACATATTTTTATTTCATGCTTCATAATTTATCTAGATACGCGTCGCTAAGCAATCTGTTGAACACGTAATTATGACACGATATCTTGCGAAAACACCCCGATTCAAACAATAAAACACCCATCACTTTTGAACGGCTGATCCGATTTTATCATAAACGCATCGCATCATCATCATATCACAAAAAGAAAAATAAAACTGGCCAAGTTCGTGTCGTACTTCACATTTAGGTTTCCATACAAAACCGCAAAAACAAGTTGGTTTAATAGGATAAATGAGGAAATTTCAAAGAAAAATCGGATTTATCAATATATTGGTATTTGTTAGTAAAATTTACGTAATAATAAACATAACTAAATTAAAAATTCAGAATTCAAAGGGAAGTTAATAAATTCTTCGGAACAAAATTTTGTAAAAAAATCCGGCTTTGGTGGGCTTCTCTTTCCAAAACAATACAACATTTATCTACACAACGAGCTATAAACAAAAATAGCTCACTCCATGCGGTAGATTTTTTTTTTCGCACCCCCTATCTTTGTATCGGAGCTCCCCTAAAAATATTTTTTGACGATTTGTTTGGATTTGGGTCAACAAGATGCTTTTTGAAGACTAGCTCCAAGCGTTTAGCTGTAAAACCTGTGTGACAGACGACGTACAGACAGACAGACGGACACGTAAGTGACAACAATAGGGCTCGATTTGAACCCTTCGGGTACGGAAACTTAAATATACAAAAGAAAAACTTAAATACAAACAGGGAAAGTATGTGTCATACTCGTACTGGGACTCGCGTACGAGACAAAACCACTGCGATTTTTAGCGATAGCCGATGCCGACTGGATGTCGTCGAACCGCTAAGGAGTGCAGTTGTTGTCCAGTGGTAATAGCCCCGACCCACCCAGTTGTAGATCAATCGTAGAAGTAGATAGAGAGATAGATGGAATAGGTTGGTTGCGGGTTCAAACCTAGTCGTGCTATACTTTGTGTAATTTATTTCATCACCACTACTTTTAAAACGGGGAAGGAATAGGGAAATATTGTGAGGAAACCTGTATTTTCGTAATCCATAAGTACTTACATGTGACATTAGGTACCAATACTCATGCATGGTGCATTACAGCGCAACCTCGCACAGAGAGGAGGCCTAGGCTGTATCCCAGCTAGTGATGTGCCAATTTAGAAAAACACAAGTCGAGTTAACCCGAGTTGAAATTCACTTAACTCGAGTTGAACTCGAATTACGCAACTCGAGTTAGCAGGACGAAGCTAGATTAAATAAATGATTTATTTGTTTAAAATCACGTTTTTGCATATGTATTTTACAGATAAATTGGATAACTGCCTCGAGAATTCCTTCGATTTCACTCGGCGAGATGAGGCACAACACTCAGGGAAATCGAAGGAATGGGGGAGGCGTTTGCCCAGGAGTGGGGCGATACAGGCTAAGAAAAAAAATAAGATTAGCCTATTCGCTGAGGGAAAACTTTTTGTAAACTGACACACATCATACGGTTATAATCCGACTCATTTAAAAAATACAACTTTACAACGCAAAGTGGTTACCTTTGTAGCACTCTTTAATTTTTTATCATAATAGTGCCGAACTCGTGGCTAAATAATAATGATGGAGGAGCTCGTGGCTAAATAATAACAGCCGCACTGGTCGATCATCAAGGTTAAGCAACACTTGACGAGGTCGGTCAGTGGATGGGTGACCATTTCCATCATACCGAGTTTCCTCCGTGCCTCGGAAAGCAAGTTAAGCCGTTGGTCCCGGCTGTCATTTGAAGATCTTTGACAGTCGTTACGGGTAGTCAGAAGCTTGAGATCTGACACCAGTCTTGCCAAGGGGTACCTTGTTACCCAGTTACTGGGTTGTGGACGTCAGATAGGCAGTCGCTCCATGTAAAACACTGGTACTCAGCTGAATCCGGTACGACTGGAAGCCGACCCCAATATAGTTGGTAAAAGGCTAGGCAGATTGAATAGTTCCGAACGCCGGGCTATCGAGATGCTTTTAATTGTTTTTATTGGTTTTAGTTTCTCCTTTTTTTTTTGGTTTAAAATTTTAAAATTATTGATATTGTTGTAAAAAAACAGTAAAGAAAAAAATGTTTAAATATTTGACATACGAGTATGGGTATTTGGTTCTTCTATGATATATTTAATTTTCAATTTTAGTGATAGCAACTCGAGTTCGGCAGATATCACTCGAGCTAGACGCAACTCGAAATAACTTGAGTTAGTAACTCGAGATGCACATCTCTAATCCCCGCAGTGGGAGAGAGTAACTTATAATGTGCCCAACATTACAAGATAGTAATGATCCAGTTAAAATAATTATGTTATTTTAGACAAATAAAAATGTTGTACGTATTTCCTAAAATTGCTTTAATTATTTCGTAGAAGTCAAAACGCTATACGGAAGTCTTTGAGAAACGACCTCATACATTTCTGAGTGGTTAACTTGAAATACTTCAAACACTCGTAGGAAATGTACATAATCAACTGAAATAGGCGAAACGGGTGTTTGTTTTCATTCGAACAGTGAGTTACCTTCGCATTTGTAATGATATTAGTATGGATTTTGCTAACTGTAAGGGCTGAGTAAAACAAAGCGTTAATTGTTTTTAACCGACTTACCAAAAAGGAGGAGATTCTATGTTCGACTTCAAGTTTTTTTCTTTTTTTTTTCACCGTCAATTACGGACCGAAATTGTTTTTTTTTAATATATATATATATGTGCCGAAATTGGTCCCATTTTAATTTGGTGAAGATCTGATGAAGAACTTCGAGGATATACAACTGAACTCTTCAATAAATAACGGCAAATCTCTCGGGATTGCTGCAATCGCATGTCTGTTTATTGTTTATACCATAACATAACATCACGCCAGTACCTCTAAAGTGGTACAAAGATGAGTACAGTTCAGCTTGGTACACTCTCATTTTACCGGTTATGTTCAAGTTTCATGATATTCGTGTAATCTATTCTGAAATTATAGGTATCTTACTAAACTACTTGCCTATTAGGTAAGAACAACCAAAAAGTGAAAATAAAAAAATCTTTTTACAAAAAAAAACTACCGACTTCGAAATAAGAAAACTACAAAGTGAAAAAACACTTTATTTTTGGAAGTCGGTGTCCATAACGCAAAAAATTGGAACCTACCAAAGACACCGACTTCCAAAAATAAAGTTATTTTTCAGTTTGTAGTTTTCTTATTTGGAAGTCAGTAGTATTTTTTTGTAAAAAAGTTTTATTTTATTTTATTGTTTATTTAATTTAAAATTGTAGCATATAAAACCACAAATGATTTAAAAAAAATGCAATATTTAAAGAAACTGTCCATATGCATGTGAAACCACGCACAATGAAGAAGGTGTCGCATTGTATAAAAAAAAACAAACATAATGTCGAACATAGTACCTCCTCCTTTTTGGGAAGTCGGTTAAAAAGTAAAATCACTTGGCCGAACTTACCAAACACATAGGTTTTTTATTCAGAGAAACTAGGTAAAATGATCCATCGGGATAATAAAACAAATTACACGCGGTTCGTCCGCGGGCGTAAGCTAGTACAAATATAATTATATCCAAGTTCATTCGAAGGAACAATCATTCAAATAATATTGCCCATTTTCCTCATATTCTTTTCATCTCGCCGTATAAATATTTCCATGTTCAAACATACCCCTGTTATATTCGACCCAATTCCCCTAGCATCATGAACACTCATTGTGCCAGTAACCAAGGCAGTAAGTGTTCAAGGGCGAGTGTTAGTGGTGATCAAATGACGTCACTGACGATGGTAACAGGGCCTGAGAAGTTGTAGGCTTGTCTGGGATAACGTATTTGGATAAAACATAGAATATTTTGTTATTGTTGAATATTTATCATCTGTCTTCCTCAGTACCAACTAATGCTGCGTCACGTGTGTGTAGGTCTCCTCCGGTGCATGCCACTTTAATCGGTCTTGTTGACTTCTTAATCGTACAACGTGGCTCTGGGTGTTGTGTATGTGAGTTTATATGTTTGTAAACGCACCCACAATACAGGAAGAAATTCCTAGTGTGGGGCAACGTCTTTTTAAAAGATAATGATAAGATAAAAAGATAAAGATATTGGAGGGACTCGTGGCAAAATTAATTACAGCCACGCAGGTTGATCATGCAGTTAAGCAACGTTAGTCCCTGCTATGGTCCCGGCTATCATTTGTAAATCTTTGAAAATCAGAAGCGTGACAACCAATCTTGCCAATGAGTCTTAAGTCTTATTTTTTCTCGTCTTATTTGTCTTTCACTCTTTTTCAATATCACGTCTTATTTGTCTTTCACCCTTTTTCAATATCACGTCTTATTTGTCTTTCACTCTTTTTCAATATTACGTCTTATTTGTCTTTCACTCTTTTTCAATATTACGTCTTATTTGTCTTTCACTCTTTTTCAATATCACGTCTTATTTGTCTTTCACTCTTTTTCAATATTACGTCTTATTTGTCTTTCACTCTTTTTCAATATTACGTCTTATTTGTCTTTCACTCTTTTTCAATATCACGTCTTATTTGTCTTTCACTCTTTTTCAATATTACGTCTTATTTGTCTTTCACTCTTTTTCAATATTACGTCTTATTTGTCTTTCACTCTTTTTCAATATTACGTCTTATTTGTCTTTCACTCTTTTTCAATATCACGTCTTATTTGTCTTTCACTCTTTTTCAATATTACGTCTTATTTGTCTTTCACTCTTTTTCAATATTACGTCTTATTTGTCTTTCACTCTTTTTCAATATCACGTCTTATTTGTCTTTCACTCTTTTTCAATATTACGTCTTATTTGTCTTTCACTCTTTTTCAATATTACGTCTTATTTGTCTTTCACTCTTTTTCAATACCACGTCTTATTTGTCTTTCACTCTTTTTCAATACCACGTCTTATTTGCCTTTCACTCTTTTTCATATTTTACAACCCATAGTCTGAAGGTCGCAGTCGCTCCATGTAAAATATTGTCCTGTATCCAGTTAGACTGGCAGCCGACCCAAATATATTGATTAAACCTTTTGAGTGCTTAAAACGTGAATCCACGCGAGACAAAATGTCGTTTTAATTGTTTCGTTAATTACGACACTCAGCCGGCTAAAGGCAAAATAGAGGTTATTCAAGGGTTTAAATTTCCTTGCGAATTGTATCTGGTCCGGGCAACTGCCTTACGGTTATTGTCGGACTGTTGTATGTGTTCAAATCACTCCGAAAATTTTGTTTGCGCGATGCAGAATTTGTGTGACGTCATGTCATTAGTAGGTACGCTGATGCCGCTACATAATCTAAGTACATCTAGGGATTATCTTCTACAAGCTAACGAATAATTTCATCTATTTACGAGTATAATAGTTACATATGTATTAAATATATGTGTTGTAGGAAACTAATATTAGTTTCCTAATGATATTAGTTAACATGACATAACCGATAACTACTTTTAGGTAAATCACGCCAAACTTCGATACACATGTAGGTGTCATAGTCAAGGCTAGCAGACGTCCTCAATCACTATCCAGTTACCATGTTTAGTTTCGGACACACCCCGTTATTTTGTGTAATTTATTGACCAAACTACGAAATATAACAAAGGTTTGCCACCGTGTTGGCCGAAGAGACGATACCGAAACGGTTACTAACTCAGCATTTGCTGGGTGTCAGACACTCAGCGCAAATTTTCAGTTGGCACCCCGCAGTGATACACAGACGAGGGTGGACAAAAAAATAATAATTATGATTTTTTTTATTGTTGACTTTTTAATTTATAATGAAATGTTATTAAAATGCAATAAAAACGTGGGTTTAAAACTATTATAAGGAGTGTTTTTATCGATAAAATTAAATGTACGTAGCGGCCTTACCGTTTTATTACTACAAGTCGGGACACGTTGTATATCCACCATTACACTATTTGTTGTGCGTATGCTTTTATATCTTGGTTTATTTCGTTCAGTTTTCTTCTCTTCCTGTTCTCACACACTATTGTCTACATTTCATATTCAAAATCAAATTTCTTTATTCAATTAGGCCATAAAGCGGAATTCTTGAATGACAAAAATTTAAATTCAAATGTAATAATAATTGATTCTACCGTCCATTCAGAAAAGTAGCTTGTTATGGAGAAGAACTGACAAGAAACGCCATACTTACTCTTTCAAAAAGTATTTGGTTGGAACAATTCTTGTTTAAAAATTCATATATGTGAGAACGATGTATAAAGACGTGCACGTAAAGGTGTCTAGAGTAAAACAAGCAATTAAAAAATACAATAAATAGGTTATTAAAAATAGACCAAGGCAGCAAAATTATGACCAGTATCAACTGATGGCGCCCGTTCACACACATGCCACATGGATCAGTACCACTCAGCTCAATCATATTTTTTCCTTATTGCGGATCTGCTGGTAGAAATTTCTTAAGAAATTAGCAGTGCCTTTGTACTTTATCGCTTCACGCGGCTTTAGAAGTTTTCCTCCAATAAAATGTACCCAAGTTTTTGGCCTTCGAAAAGCCATAGAAAATAAGGAAAATCATATAGTTTGATTGATTGAAAGCCTGTCATCTAACTGAGTTATCGCGAAAGGCAATTGAGTGAATGTTTCAGTGCGTCGCGCGTCGTAAACTCCTTGGCGAGTGACGACGTAAACATTTATGTTTATTGGTAATCTTCGTGATTGCTGGAGTGTGAAATAAACTAAACTGACGCGACCTAAGTGGTATTAAAGTTATACAGTCTATCTCTGTCTGTATAGTGTTAGATGAAGATCTGGCCAAAATGATTTCTGGTAAAATAGTATAAGCCGTAACTAGTTTGCCAGATTTTCGTATTAGTTTTTTAATGATATTAGTTAATATGACATAACCACAGTATAAATATGGAGTAACAGTACGGAAACTAACTACAAACTCTCGAAACGGCATATTCACACAAACATGCGCAAAGACGAGACCTCTAAGCAGTTTTTGCGATGCTATCAGTAGTGCGGGCAGCTTAGAGGTCTCGTCGGAGACACGTCTCTCGACATAACCGATACCTACTGTCTGTATTGTGTTAGTTAATAGTTAGTTTAGTTTCGACGGGCTGTTTCCGCAACTCCACGACCAAGCTCGTATTTTGCGTATTTTTTTACCTACTTCTTTTTTTATATATTTTTCTGTATTGTGTTAGATGAAGATCTAATTTTTCATATGACGTCTGTGGTCTAAAGGTTGAGGAGCTCGTGGCTAATTATAATAACAGTCAAACGGGTTCATCTTCGGGGTTAAGCAATACTTGCCGAGGTCGGTGCGTGGATGGAAGGCCATTATTGGCATACCGATACTCAGCACGTTAAGCCGTTGGTCCCGGCTGCCATTTGAAGATCTTTGACACTCGTTACTGGTAGTCAGAAGCCTGAGATCTGACACCAGTCTAGCCAAGCGGTATCGTGTTACCCAGTTACTGGATTGTGAAGGTCAGATAGGCAGTCGCTCCATGTAAAATACTGGCAACTGCTGAATCCGGTTAGACTCGAAGTCGACCCTAATAATGTTGGAAAAGCCTGGGCAGATTTTTGGAGTAGGTACCTACCTATGTAATTTAACGTTAATCGACTATTTACCCAAACCACTCATTATTAAATATGCCCTCTATATGTGCTAGATGAACTGAAAAGCGAGTTCGCTTCGAATACATTCACTTTGTCCGGCTTCCGTTCAGTAATACAGCTCAAATATGCACTGGTTTCAACTACAATTTCATTTCATTTGGATACATCATAATTATTCTTGTATTGAGAGTTGAATATTTTTGAAAAGTGGATAGTTTCCTGATTTCTGAATTCAGAATTCGAAATTGAGTTTTTTGTGTACTTTAGCCTGAAGATCTGTGATTTGGCATTAACGAATGGGTGAAGTTACGGAATTAGGGTGCTTCACACTGAAATATATAGGTAACAGTTACCAAAGGTTTGGTTGCTGGTTACTAAATTATTGGGGCTTGTGAAGTATGTCATCGTAGACCTATCAACAAATAATTAGTGATATTTAGTTTTATCAAAGTTTATTTTGTAATCACTAAAGTTTGCAACAATTTGTTCGGACATTTCATTTTTCAGTATACCTAGATACTAGTAGGTAAGTTATTTTAAACCGGCTAACACAATAGACATAATAAACAATGCCAGGACGAAAGGACCACACGATCAGAAACCGGCCATCTATGTTAAGCTAACTAAGAAGGTTTTAACGAGCCTCAATTTAAAAAGCAATTGTTCGACGAATGAAGTCTGAAACATTTAGGCCTGTAAGCCTTTCTTTTGTGAAGCCTTCAGAGGTAAAAACCCTTCACAAAAGGCGGCTTTGAATTTTCTAAGAGCTGTTTTTAAAGGTTCAAAGTATCTTATTAGGATTATCAATATGCAATCTAAACATATATCTATATTAGTGTTTGGATGTTTAGTCTTTCCGTATCAAAACGTCTTTGCAAGCAAAACTTAATACGAGCAAATAGTCAAAATAAAAGAATGGAATTGGTACAGTCATACCCCACAAATATGAGATTTTTAAAGGAATTATTTTATTCATCGATATGCTTGTGAAATTAGATTAAAAAATAATCAATCACGCTTCAATAGCGGATCAGATTTGGATGTTTGGCCTGCATTAGGTCATTAACATCATTACACATAATAAATCTGTAGAAAAGTCGTACTTGTGCATCGAAAATATTTCCGAAAATCTGTTTAGTTGTGCCATCACATAAAATGTACGAAACCAATGTAGATAACTTTTATACATAAAAATTGTGGGTACATTTAAGTATTACTGAGTTTTTGGGGTTCCGTGCCCCAACGGGTAAAAACGGGACCTTATTACCAAGACTCCACGATCCGTCTGTCTGTCTGTCTGTCTATCCATCTGTCACCATGGTGTATCTTATGAACCGTGATAGCTAGACAGTTGAAATTTTCCCAGGTGACGTAGTAGTTGCCGCTATAACAACAAATACTAAAAACAGAATAAAATAAATATTTAAGTGGGGCTCCCATACAACAAACGTGATTTTTTTTTTGCTTTTTTTTGCGTTTATGGTATGGAACCCTTCGTTCGCGAGTCCGACTCGCACTTGGCCAGTTTTTATTCATCGAAATCAGTTCACTCTATCAAAAGATATATGAAATTAAAGTGTTCAAGAAACAAAATATCACAACACAAGCAATTCAAATACTCGGAGAGTCGAAATCTGGTTGAAATCCATATTCGATAGATTTGGCGTTGTGCATTTGACGTCATTTTCTGAATGGCGTTGTTAAGACACTCCGCGGAAGAATGATCCTAGACAAATAATTGGTAGGTAGGTAGGGTAGGGTAGGTAGTTGACGCGAGCGAAGCCGCAGGCACGGCTCGTTATACATAAATATTTTAAATAATTTTATGTGTGAATAGGCTCACTAGCTTTTGCCAACTGTTTCGCACGTGTTTAATACAAAACTGTCCCAAGTGAACGTATTTCCGAAATAAAAAACATCCTATATCATAAGCCAGGTTTCACATCAAAAATCGGTCAATCTGTTTCACACATTTTGATAAACAATGTTTTCTATACAAACAAGGACACACAATTTCCCGTGATTGATTAAAAAACCAGAATACAGACTTTCCCAATTTACAATAGGTACCTACATATTAGGAGGATATGATTTTTATATGAATCGAATTCAACTCATAAAATACATTTGAATGTATTGGATTGTTTGTAACCCAATCAATCTATATCGGCTGATTGAATTTGACTGGCGTTTGGAGCTGAAGTTGAAAATTGTCCTGAGTTTTATTTGGGAGTTTGAAAGTCAATCAATATAGAAAACTTTGTAAAAATGCTTTTGATTGGTGTGACTATAAGATTAGAGTAAGATTTCCCTAACTATATAGGTACCATTTCGTGATACAGTTGTAATTTTCTAATTTTGTTTCTCTGAAATTGTTTACCTTCAAATGTGTTGTATTTACTCCCCCTTACGTAATAGCAGAGCGTTGGTCCTTTGGGGTACAGATTATAATTACCTCTATTGCGAGGTGGGAGATGTAATTGCTTAGCAATTAAGATATTGGTTACACGGTAGATCAGCTAAATAGCTGACTTCGGACTATTGATTGGTTTGAAATTCAATATAACTGAACAATGCGAATTTACTGCTCAAAAATATCATTTGGAAAATGTGTCAACAGCAACAGACGATTGAACAGTGAACACTTTCCTTTATGTTACAGACCATCGTAATTTAATAGTTCCCCGTTATGGCTGCAACATGGGCGCGCGTTAACACTCACCGTGAACCCGCCGCGGCTGACCGTCACCGGACCCTCCTCTAGGGAGTACCTCTCATCACCGGTGCACCAGAACATATTGTACGCTGTGATCACCCCAGGAATCAAACCTGCACATGGGCGCCTGACGACCCCTTGTATGGCACCCTTGGTAAACCTGTGATGTTAGAAACGAGAAAAAAAAAGCCTGTTTGTCATACTGGTGTGATAATCTGGTGTGACTACGAGTCAGCAACGGACGGATCAGGTCAGTGGCCCCGCCACTATTTTTCAGCCGCAGAGGATAGGGAGAGCGACATTGGCTATACCGACACTCCTCCTCCCCTGCGGCTCCACCGCGTCCGCCATCAGACGGTGGGAACTCGTCCAGGCCGCGGAAATACCGGCATTCCTCTCCCGCCGCGGCCTCCTAGCCTCAGCCGCGATGCCTCCGTTACGACATTCCGCCTCATTTGCGATGTCGCCTCTGTTGCCAAGCGGCACCGCAACCTACTTGTTGTGAGTGGTTCTCGGCTAACCTAACGAGTGGATCTCGGGTTTCTCTCGGGGTCACCGTGGGTGACCAAGCCACGGCTACTGAGTCCGCCTCGACAAATCCCGCATCCCCACCGGGGGAGAGTATGGTATGCTCAGCCCTACATTACATTAAAAACTAAGAAAACAATCTACCTTAATAAGCCTTGCATGCAGTGGTGGCCCAGTGATAACGGCCGCGACTTATAAGTTGTAGGTCGTGGGTTCGAACACAGACAGGAGCTTTACTTTGTGTAAATTATTTCATCACCACTGCTCCCAAAACGGTGAAGGAAAACATCGTGAGGAAACCGGCATGTCAACCAAAAATTGGAAGACGTGACATCCACTAACACGCACTGGGCCCGCGTGGTGGATTACGGCCCATTCGCTATCACAGGGAGTAGGCCTGCACGCACAGCGGACCAAATGGGAGTCTAGGTGCGGAAAAGGGGTCCATCTATCCTATCCTATCCTCAGCCTTGCATGCAAATAGCAACAGATTCAGAAACTAGGTTACCCGAATTAATCCGTACCTGAATACTTGCAAACCTGCAGGTGCAGCTATAGTGGTAATTTTGCAATATACCCGTCACAATGCGTGGGTTGAACGGTGCAAGCTTAGTCGTAGCCGTGTGGAGATGTTATGGAAATAGGAATTAACATTTATGTACAGGAAGGTATGGAGGACTTTATAGATAGCAACATTGAAACATTGTTGTGTTAAATACTTGAGATATATCATTTACTAGCTTTTGCCAACGGCTTCGCCCGAAATAAAATGCCTACGAGTTATTCCAGACTATAATCAAATCTATATCTATGCGGAAGTAGGATTCCTTCTTGAATTTTACTAGGTCCTTACATTTCCGGTCATTTCAGGTCCTTTAAGAATCTAATCGCTTGAAAAACAACAATAAAATTAAAAATAAACGTGTTTCCCGAAATTATTATCTCAAATATTAGTTCTTCGTTCGAACGAAAAGCTCGCTCTCATATTCCCGTGGGAGCTTAACATTCTTAACCTTTTCATCGGCAAAATGTAGAAGTAAGTAAGGGTTGGCGAAAAAATTAAGGGAAATATTATATTTAAATCGACACAGACGCAACACAACAGCAACAATTACAAAGAAACAGGGCAGAACAGTAAAAAAGTACAAACAAGACACAATTTCGGGGACCAAAAAAAAACAGTAGAAATAAAGAAAATATGGGATTTTATGTGTGCAGTTCGCATGCGGTACAATGAAATCTTCAAAGAAGTAAACTTTAAACAAAAAGAAAACACTGTCTAATGTACTGTCTTTTTTAATGTCGCTTTTTCGTTTAATTGAGTTTCATTAACTGCACGATCAAATTCAACTTAGCCCTTTTCATCATCGGACTACCAGACGTACGCCATCGGTACCTACATGGTGGACATCCCACCCATACACACAAAACGTTTTGGGACAACTTTATTATGCATACAGCTAAGAAGTGGAATTCCCTGCCTGAGTCTGTGTTTCCCGACAGCTACAATCTAGGGGTCTCTAAGTCAAGAGTGAATAGGTTTTTCTAGGCAAGGGTGCTTCACCGTCGACCACATCATCGCTTACCATCCGGTGAGATAGTGGTCAAGTGCCAGCATATAGAAAATAATAAAAACAAAATGTTTCAAATCACAACGGGGCTAAAGAAGTTTTTACTTCAAAAGTTTATTTTTAGGCCCATGGTTCGAAAACATGTTATTATTATTCTAATGCAACGTCGCGATGTGGATTTCCGTCTATGTGATTGGTCGATTATTCACACTCTTTGCCCTTTCCCTTGCCGAATTCATTAAGCTATAAGGCTGCAGGACCATCTACTACATTATTGAGTATTTCTAAAGGTTGAGAAAGACAGACTCTGGTCAAGTATATTCCGAAAGGTAAACTTCCAAAACAGACAGTTTCGATCACATGATTGATATAACAAACGGGAATTTATTTCGTGTTGGCTCATGCTAAAATATAGTACATTTGGTACTACCTAGCTGTACATATTTCCAACGGCATATAGGGTTTTTGCCCAAATATACCATAATACAGAAGAACATAGTGGTGGCCCAGTGGTAACGGAAGAGCAGTGGTGGCCCAGTGGTAACGGCCCCGAGTTATGTCTCGTAGGTCGTGAGTTCGAACCCATGCAGGCGCCTTACTTTGTGTAAATTATCGGTGAAGAAACACATCGTGAGAATACGGCATGTCCTAAAACCAAAAATTCGAAGACGTGTGACATCCACCAAACAGCACTGGGCCCGCGTGGTGGATTAAGGCCCATTACCTCTCTCACAGAGAGGATGCCTTGTGTTCCAGAAGTGGGAAAATCATAAAGCTGATGATAACCATAATATATATATATATATGTCGGGTTCGGTCAATAGTACGGACGTCAAAAAAAGCGCAAGCGCGCCACCTATCGGTAAATCAAGAACAACTACGCTTTGGCGCGCTTTCAATAAGCACTTGCGTGGTGGGGATCACAGAATATAGCAGTTGAGTACTGACAGCCTTAGAGCTAAGACGTCGTAGAATCAGTGTTGATCCGTAATATTAGTAAGCAAGATTGTAACTGTGACTATTTAAAATAAACCCAGTGTATCGAATAATTTCTGTGATTTCATTTGCACGATTATACCCACCGACCTGCCCACACACGATGTCTTAACCTAAGGGAATACATCCTGACTTCCCGATGGTTTGCATCTATCGGCCAGCCTTGATGCGAAATATAGTATACTACCTGTTGCCCGCGACTTCGTTCGCGTGGAAATAAAAAAGCAGCATAAGAGCTACTCCAGACATAATCTATCTCTGTGGCAAATTTCATCCAGACCCGTTCAGCTGTTCTGGCGTGATTAACAGTAACAAACATGCATCCATCCAAATTTCCATATTTATAATATCTGTAAGAAATACGATTTGGTAACCCTAGGGTAAGTACAAACGCCTCTGCCATTTATTCACTTTCCAAATCTGAGCAAATACATTATTATGCCTTGTATATAATAAACAAATATATGTTAATAATATACAAGATATCGTAACATATTCCAATGTATAAAGCAGTGGTTTCTGGCGTATTGTATTTGGGTTTTGACGATAACCTTCACAGGATAATATTGAACATAACCTCGCCATTTCGCCAATCGTACTTGTAAGATGAAAATGATTTTTTCTAAAAGAAAAACAAACCAGCGCTGTGATTACGTCTCGCAGATAAGTATTTTGTGGCGTTTTAAATCAAAGAAGATAAACTCTTACCCCCAGGTTTCCCAGCTCTAAATTATCGGAGAATTAATGTGACAAATTGTCAAGCACTCGTTGTCCGCTGTGATTGGTTCAATGAATTTTCAACAGCCAATCACAACAATTTGTCACATTAATTCTCCGATAATTTAGAGCTGGGAAACTGGGGGTTAACGTCACATTAAAGAGTACTATTTCTTTTTAAATAAAAATACAACGAAATATATAAAAGAATACAACAAGATAAAATAATTGATTATTTGTGATATCGAATGTGTTATTTGTTTTTATATATTTGTTAAGAAAAAACTTTAACAAATTTTAACTAGATTTGTGAGTATTACGGTACACGTATACACGCCTCTACGTAGTGGCGGTACACACGTTCCGCCACTACGTAGTTGCAACTGGTTAGATTCTGGCTTGTGAATCCAGGTGTAAATAATTAATTTACGACATAAAATATACTTTGTATGTTTAAATTGTGTATTTTATTTATGTTAGTAGCATAAAAATAAAGATTATCTATACTAATATTATAAAGAGGTAAAGTTTGTGACGTTGTAAGGGGTAATCCCTGGATCTACTGAACCGATTTTGAAAATTCTTTCACCAGTAGAAAGCTACATTATTCCTGTCATTGGCTATAATATATTTTCGTAAAAAAATTGAGTTCCTTATGAAAATTGCAATAATGTAACAAAAGCAAAATGTAGGGTAGGCAGGGTAAGCAGAGTAGGCAGGTAGGTAGCCAGTTGAGGGGAGCGAAGCCCCGGAGGTCAGCTAGTTATTATTATAAAACGAAGCTTTAATCCATGGAATTTTAAAAGTTCAAACTATGACGTAATTTACTAGGTTATGTTTAACACAAAAATAAATGAAATAAAAAATGATATGTGAATTACTCGTGTTGAGTGTTATTTGTTATTTTATATGTTTGATAAGAAAAACTTTAACTTTAACAAATTTTAATTAGATTTGAGGGTATTACGCTCAACACACGTAGGTACCTGTACCTATTCACTACGCAGTTTGCAACTGGTTAGAATCTGGCTTGTGAATCCAGGTGTAAACAATTAATTTACGACATAAAATATACTTTGTATGTTTAAATTGTGTATTTTATTAAAAAACGACGTTCTAATCCGTGGAATTATAAAAGTACTAACTATGACCTAATTTACTAGGTTATTTTTAACACAAAAATAAATTAAATATAAAATTGATACCTGCATTGCTCCATGGCGCATTGCGCCTGACGAAAAAGCCGCTTTCTGTAGTGCTTACTGCTTCAATGTTGGATTACGGATGGAAATAGTACCGTAATTCTCGGTGCAAAAGTACAGACCGTTGTAAACGTACGGAACCTCAGACTCGGCAGGCTCAAAGGGCTCACGCCTCCAGCCCGTACGGTATAGCCGAAGTACGGCTTCTAATAACTGAAATCAGTTTATCCTTGAAAAGTACGCTTAAATCATCTGCGTTGTATACGCAGGACGGCATTAATGCTCAGAAGCAGTCATAACAATCAACAATACTTAAAAATGTAGGGTTATAGATTCACCAAAAAATATTTTTTATTTTTCATATGATTTTTCTGCATTCACTTTTTCCATCAGATATTTTGACTTCAATTTTTTAGTCAATCGGATTTTGAAAATTCTTATAATGTCTGCCATCATGTTAAATCAAAAAAAAGGCGTCATGGCAATACTTCTTGTACCGATCTGTCCAGATGACTTACAAATAAAAACACAAGTGCAAAATAACTTTAATTTCGGAAGTCGTTGTCAAAATGGAAGAAACATCAACTTCCAAAATAAAAGTTATTCACACTTTGTGATGTTTTTCCCTATTATATATTTTTTTTATTGTAATTTCTTTACGTATATAGGTACGTTTCATCCCTGGCGCGAAAAATCTCCTCATCTTTCTTTTTTATTTTCTAAAACTGCAGACAGCTGAACTTATCAGATAAAACCGTCTGCTAAGTTTAAACATAACCGAAACCCTTTCAGCGCAGTGCTGCTATACAAAATAAATAATCCGCTTATGCATTTTAATGCTGAACCACGTCAGTCCATCAGTTTTTTCGCTGCATCAAAGAAAGAACAAAAAGAAAATTTTCATCCATTGTTTTCAACTAGCTGCCTCTACTTTGTGAAAAGTTTGAAATTTTCAGAAATTGCGTTTTTCTTTTACAGTGATATAGCTATCACCCGAATCTCTTTGCCAAATTACATGAGCATCAGGTTGATAACTTTTCTGTGAAAACATAGTGAATAGACGTTTTTTTAGTCTGTAAGAGCTGTCTTTGTTCTGTGACAGGCTTTGGTCTAATCAAAATACTTTGTATGAAATCTATTCAAAAACATTGAGGTAATAATGTACTACGCACTAGAGAAGTCACCACACATCACTGCTGTGTTCAGTTCATGTGGGGTCGGCCGGCCGCACTTCACTCAGTTGCTTGCTAGATCTTGAGCGCCTATGTCATTGTTTGTTTTTAAACGAAAAAACGTTCAAACGCATTAAATATGCTGTCGTGTGTTTTAAGATATTGCACTTATAATTCAACTAATACGGCGAAATGCAAAGAAATAACTTTTCGTCAATGAGTAACTAGAAAATCATTTTTAAATTGAAATATTTGGTGTACGCCATGTTGCCTCATTTCTCATATAGACTAAAAAATAAGATGTGACAATTTGTATAACAAAAGTAGGTAGAATTAGCTGACTTTGGTTTTTATAGCGGAAAATAACAATCTTAAGTATATTCAGAAAGGAACTGACTGTGGTTATTCAAATAAATAGTTTAACAAATTGGTAGTTATGATAGGTGGGTAGGTGTCTAGGGTAGGGTAGGGTATGTAGGTATCCAGTTGATGGGAGCGAAGTCACGGGGGACAGCTAGTACCTAAATAATGGGACGACGTAAATTACTTCAAAGTCAACGTTTAGCTTTGATATTCTTATGCAAAACAAACAGGACGGTTAGTACTGAGACCTTACCGGTACTTGCTTGAACGATGTGCTGCAATGAATAAATAAATAATAAATTCAGCACGAGAAACCATGGATGCGGAGTGACCGTGTGAAAATCTCTAGATTTTTTGAACCACATATTGACGTCTGGGAGAAACTTTTATCCGAATGGTAATGTAGGTGGGATAATTCCATTAAGGGCCGACACCTCCACCAATTATTTCCATCTGTTCACGTGCGACTGGCCATGACGTGGCTGGAGGTGGATCACTGTATTGCCCAATTACTCACAGGGCATGGTAACTTTAAAAGTAAATAATTTTCCTTCGAGCTCGTTGCCTCGCCTTTATGTCAGTATTCTACATCTGACTGCGAATATGTACTTACAGTCTGCACATCATATCTTATGGGAGTGTATTCTTTGGCAGAATGAAAGCAATACTATGTTGAATAATGTACAGGCTGCATCGAAGATGTTTACTATACGGATCTTGTGGTAACTAGAACAAATTTCCGGGCGTGTTTTTGCCATACCTATTTTATTTATTATTGGAATCAAATATACGAGTAACACCTCACAATGTTAGGACCCATTAATATTAACGTTAATTTTTATCCGTGGTGCCAGGCAAATGGGCAGTTGTAAATGTAAATGACCCTTTGTGCCTATTGACCTTGTTTGTTCTGTCTCCTACTTGATATGGAGGGAACTGGAAATTTTAATTTTTTCCTACTATTCTTTTCTGATTAATTTCGTTGCGGGATCCAAGACAGTTAAATTCATTCTCCGGGACTTCGTCGAGCTTCATTGCCTCGGTGCTTTTGTGGTGGTCGCCATTATTGATTCTGGCTTTCAGGAGTTGCAGTGATTTGGGAATAGTGCTGTGGGAATGTCCCAAAAAAGAAGTAGATAAATATAATATTAAATTAATTAGTACTTTACTAAGGGTATTTAAACTAATATTTTAAAATGTGTGAATTCTAATGAAGCTTGTTAGGTATAAAACTATGTAGATACCGCTTCTCTAGTCAGTCAGCAGTTTAGTCTATATGAGTGACAAGTTGTTGCAGAATGTTGAACGAAACGCGTAAGCGCCATGAAAATCACGGCGCTTCCGACTTTTTGATCGCGAGAAAACTATACCTTAAAAGCGCTCTAGCGCTGCGTGTTTACACTGTTTTGTTAGACGGCTAATTATTGTTTCAGCGCTGCAGCGAAGTTTAGTATAAACTCTTGTCAAAATGGAGCATGTCTTTTACTTAGGATAGCTTCTCTAGTACATATTATCTCAATGTTCAAAAAGAGCTATTTATTCTTCGTGAACAGGGACTAAAATAGCTCATTAATCCCTAGGGACTAAAAGTGATTTGAATTTGGAATGTGGGTATTGTTAGTAAATGTTTCAATCAGCAAAGAGATGAATCACAAACCATGCGGTCCAAAACAGGATAACATCGCTAAAATCGATTAAAATTAATTTATGAGGTGAATGGCTAATGAGCGATTGTAATTCTAATTAGGACCGCACTGGATCATTGTATTGAACAAGTACCTGGCTGGAAAACCGCGCGCGAGCCAATTTAAAAAAGAAATCTACAACTGTAATAAAATTGTTACGATGCACTTCCTTAATTGTTTAAATATTAATTATTATTTCTATGTTATGTGTAATGATTCTTAATTGTATGTAAATAATTAAACGAAACGTTCTTGTTCATAAGTTGCACTTACTTATTTTCTCATAGAGGGTGATAAAAAGTAGAGTGTCCACCTCGGGAGCAACACTACGAGTATTTTAGGCTCGAGTGACGTACTTTAATTCCCTCGCAGCGCTCAGAATTCTTCTTTAGAATCATTCGCTCCACTCTGGATTAAAAAAAACACTCTCGCCTTTAAAATTGTTGTTTGCTCCCTAGATAAACAATATACTATTAATAAAATAAAAACAGGTTTTTCTCAATGAAGTATTTACTATAAATTAATATAAACACGACCAAGACATAGCAACCCGTATCATTCCTGAAACGTAAATCCGACGAGGTATATCACCGTAATACATATCAGCCCGAAATACACCATTATTACCGACAAGCCGACGAGGCGTAGAGTTACAACCACAGAGCATGGTGATGCCTCGGTGGCCACTGCTAGACGTGGCTATGACATATACAATTAAAGAAAGAAAGAAAACATATTTATTTGTGACCCGCACATGAGACACGAGATAAGCAAAACACAAACAATAATAAAAAATAAAAATAAATAACCCCGTGCGAGACCAAAAAGGCTCATCAAAGACATATATCTCAGCATGTGCAACGATTTTAAAAAGAAAATGAGCATTCGTATGAAATAGTTTGGATGGATTGGATTTTTTCAACAATATTGGGTTCGGTTTCCACTTGTGCTGAATAACAGAATTTTACAAGGAGCACTGCATGACTGACGTTTAGAACCCAGTGGGAAACTGGGAACACGAACACGTCAATTCACAGCTGTGACCAGCGGCTTAACTAGCTTTTCAAGGCATGGGGAGGTCTGGATATGTAAAATATCACCACACATGTTATCCATCCAGTGGCGGCTTTAAGGGGTGGCGAGCAAGGCAATCGCCCGGGGCCTCGCTGTTGCAGGGACCTCGTTCAAAAACCCAAAAAGTAGCAATTGAAACTTTTTATTTTAGCGTTACCAAACAGTTATTCGTACTCGTTACAATAATATAAAGTTGGTTAAGTATTTTAGCCAAGATTTAAATTTCTCGTCTATCATCACTTCATCACATAAATTGCAAAAAGGATAAGGCCCGTGCAAATATAAGCCGCCCGCCTGGAGCCTCGCAGCCGTTAAGGCCGCCCCTGTATCCATCCACGAACCGACCTGGGCAAGCGTTGCTTAACTTTGAAAATCGATCTGTTTCAGAAGTTGTGCGCTTAGCTAAGTGTCGGAGCCACGAAATATTAATAAGTACTGCTGGTTCTAGACGCTTCTGGCGATTCCTTGCTCTACGGTGACAGACATTCGATATGAAAGAGAAACGATTTATTGCAGAAAATAAATTACGGAGGGACTTGAACGATATTGTGAAGAATGTTTGTTGAATACTCGCGTTTTTGATAAAGATGATTTGAGTGTAGTGTGATCAAATTCTGGGACAACGTTGTAATATGATTATCTGTAGAATATGTCTCGAAAGGAGACTGTCTAGCTAGATGATTACTGGCTTAGGTTATGAACGAACAATGTATATTTTTCTTCTTTTAAAGTTTGCATGAATACATTGTGAATGTTCATAATTCATTCAGGGTGTACCCCCCATTATTGGCGCACCAGAACACATTGCACGCCGTGCCCACCCCAGGGACCAAACCAGCACTCGGGCGCCAGACGACCCCGTGTATTAAGGCGCCCTTGGTCCCGCCACCTACCACTTTTCGGCCGCAGGGTATAGGGACCTCCCCTGCGAGCCCACCGCGTTCGCCATCAGACGGTGACAACCCTGTCCGGGCCACGGAAGGTAGGGAGAGCGGCGTACCGCAATACCGGCACTCCTCTCCCGCCGCGGCCTCCACGGAGGGCACTATACCTACTAAAAGCTGGGTATGACGTGTACCTCAACTTAAAATACTCATTTCATAAACCGATGTTCGAAAGGAGAAAGCGGAAGCCTTAGCCCAACAGTGCGGCACATTTTAAGCTGTTTTATTTACATCCAATCGAACAAGGAAATGTAAATAAATCAAGAAGCTTTTTTTCTGAATAACGTACAATAAAATTAATAAAAGCTAATAGGTGAAGAAAACGAAACAGTTTTTTTTCTTTCATACAAACCTTTCTGACAATGTACAAACACAACAGAAAAAACCAGCCAAGTCCGTGTCGGACTCCGCACATTTAGGGTTCCGTACCAAACCGCAAAAACCAGTTGGCTTTATTAGGGAAAATCAGGACAAATAAAAATCAGATTTATCAATATATTGGTATTTGTTAGTAAAATATACGTTATAAGTTTTTAAACTGTGTTTTAAATCACGGATCGATTCGTCGATCGATTTAATCGGATGAACATAGTGCTTGCAACAGCGCCGAAATATCGGCAACTCGCTACAAACAGTAAACATGGTAAATATCCCGCTTATAATCTTAATGTTAAAATATACGTTATCAACAAATTACAAGTTCATAGGTCAATGGGAAGTCAAAAAATTCTTCGGTACAAAATTGTGTGACAGACAGACGTACGTGAGTGACAGTAATTAGGGCTCTCCAGGTAAGAAACCCTAAAAAGAAGTAGCCAAATAGTTACAGCTATTCTGAAGTGATGCGCTTGTAGCGGCTCCAACGCCGCCACTTACGAACTAATGACAAAACGTCACACAAACCCTGCATCACGCAAGCAAAGTTTTCGGCGCGATTTGAACACTTATAACAGTCCGACAATAACCGTTGGGCGGTTGTCTGGACCAAACACAACACCCGTCTGGTCGGAGGATCCTCCCTATTCAAAGGAGGCTTGTGGGACTTTACACCCTGTTCCGCATACCTCCAAACGCGTACATATCCGAATGTATGTAAGCGGCAATTGGTTTGTATTTACGAGTATATAGATGTAACCGTTTCTGAGAATGGTGTTTGTTGCTTTTTCACGCAAAAACTACTGAATAGACTTTGATGAATTTTGTCCAAAAATGTAGCATAAAAATCAGAATAACACATCATCACTATCCATACATATATGAAACAAAGTCACCCGCCGCGTCTGTTCTGTCTGTCTGTTCGCGATAAACTCAAAAACTACTGAACGTTGAACTGAATTGAAGGAATGAACTGAATGAGGAAGGTTTAGGTGTTTAAATTGTAAAGATTTTGTGTAAATTGTTTTCCTTTTTGATGATAAATTATCTTTAGAGGCACAAGAACACTCAAAAGATGCTCAAAATTGCGCTGTCAACAGAGGCCTAGTGTATAAATTTAACAACTATAAATGAAAAAAGGAAAACATAGGGGAACAGTATATATCTTTATTTTTCAGTTTATGGAATATGTTTTAAATTGGTTTAACATTGGAGTAGAATATAGGCGAGAGCCAAACCTCGAATTATGACTTTTTACTTAGTAAATCAAGTCTGATGTCTGCGACCGCATTTTCTCTTAAGGTTACACACTCGTCGATCATTCTTTCATACATACGTAGTCTAGCGATTACTCCACTGTTTGACGATGTACGTTCAAAACAAAAAAATATATATTTTTGTCTCATCATTATCTAGCCTTGTATGGAAAAAAAAAGTAAAATATAAAATATTTGAAAGTTATGAGCGTCGAAACTTTCATATAGCCTCCACACAGGAATAGATTAGTAATTCAACAATGCAAATAATTTTATTTTGAGAATATACATTTAGTAGTTTTTTCATGATATCTAGACTCCCAAAGATCTGTTTAACAATTTTCGCGCGCTCGTTTTCGTCCTAAATTATCATCCATTTCGCTACGAACTAGCAAAAGTGCTAATTCATACACGAACTAGCTTCTCACTGCTCATCACAGCATCTATCTCTTTCGCACGTATTGTCGGATAAGATAGCATTCATTTTAACCCCGCGCACAAAATAGTTCGTGCCGTCGACTATATCAATGGGACCGCACCCTAAGTAAACATACCCCGACAAAGTCAGATTCAAATTGACACATGCTTTTATTAAACAGATAGGTACATAATGTTAAATCGAATGTAGGTAAACAAAGGAATCTATAAATAGATTAGTTTGTTGAACAGGAAGCGGATGTGACGAGCGATAGCGTAGCAAGGACGCCAACATGAATTGATTACGCTGTCATCTTTGGTGAACGTGTAAAGTTACATTATGGAATGTAGGTGCATAATGAATTTAGGAATGTACAAGGAAGTTCTGAAATTTTACTTACGTACAAGCTATTTAAAGTTCTTTTATAAAGGTTGCAAGGAGTTATTTGAAAAAAATTAGTCAGTTAAGTACCTGAAAAAAAAAATGTACGTCCACCATTACACAGTGTATTGTGCCCGCCATTTTTTGATAATCTGGATGGTTTTTTTTTTTAAGGTTAATGGCATCTGAAAAAGGTTTGACAGCCAGATGTGGTCCATACATTGACGCAATGGCTCAGCTGGCTGCCAAAAAGCTGGGGATCCTTACAAAGGTGAGAAGGTACTTCACGCCAGAACAGCTGCTTAGCTTGTACCAAGCGCAAGTTCGATCATGCATGGAGCACTGTTCTCATCTCTGGGACGGATCTGCCAAATACCAGCTTGATGCACTAGAGTCGATCGAAAAGCGGGCCAAGAGGCTCATCAGCGATGAGGCACTGGTTAAGTCAAAGCTCCAGAGCCTTGAACATCGTCGCCGAGTTGCCAGCTTGTCGGTTTTTTATCGGTTACATTTCGGGGAGTGTGCGATGGAATTGCATGATTTAATTCCACCCAGCCCGTTCCATCATCGGACTACCAGACGTACGTCGATTTTTGAGGTCGAAGGTCGAGGCGTCGAGGTTTGTTGCACGTGTGTTCGATTTCCGTGTTGGTATTTCTAGAAAGAAAAATTTTTTTGCGGGGGGAGGTAAACGGTTAAGGGGGGGGGGGGTAAATCCTATCTTGTTCTCCTGGATGAAGTAGCGAGGGCAGGGGGGCAATTTTTTGTCAGAAATGTGCTAACTCCAACCGTTTCTGAGATATGAGGGTTTTAAAATTTTTGTTGGTCGTAATTTTTTTGCCTTTTATCGGTCTCTCTGAGCTGTTTCTGTGACAATGGTGATCAATGTGGACCTTATGCTAATGAGAATAAGGGTCACTTTTGCTTGTCAAAGACAAGCGACCTTATTTCAATGTGAATAAGGGTATTTTTCTTTTGTTTTTTAGAGTTTTATTAATCGTAAATAAATGCGGTTTTGGCTCGCTACGTTTTCGAGTTTCCAACGTTTTTTATTTTTTTGACGCATTTTCCAGGACTGGATCTAGAATAAATGCTATGCAATAGCTTTACCGCGGCAGTCCCCGAGTGCCACACGACTTTTTTTTTTTTTTACTTGGTAAAAGGGTTTTGTCTCTTAGCGAACACATCGCCTAGTTAAATTAATGTTATAAAAGATAAAATAATACTATTATGTTTATAATGGGTAATCTATCCAATAACAAAAATTTTTCACGGACAGAAACCTGCAATATCGTTGAGAGGCTTCTTTTTATCCCGAAAAACCCGACTGCATAAAAAGCGAACTAAAAAGACGTTAACAAGAAGAAAATCATGCTGTGCAGTCGTAGGATACATATTCGCGAGCTGGCTGACCAAAACCAGATGTATCCTCCGACTGACTGCATATCATGATTTTCTTCTTGTTTACGTCTTTTTAGTTCGCTTTTTAAGCAGTCGGGTTTTTTTTTAAAATTAGCTTTTATTATTTACAACCTTTTAGTATGTTTTTTATTAGGTACTTTTAAACATATAACTGTTGTATATTTTTGAAATCACCTCTTAAAACCCTTTATTTTCATACCACAACCCACACGATGGGTTCGGAAGAAAAAAAAAATCCCCCACAAAATGGCGCCCATAATCCGCCATTTTTCTTTTCCAATTTTTATGTAGCCAGTGACACTCGCAGGGTTTAAGACCAGTCGATTGACATTAGAATCATCAAAATCGGCCATCGCGTTTAGTCTCTAGAACGCCACATATGAACATACATACATACATACATCATACATACTTACATAGACTGATAAACAAAATGCACGGTTTCTGTGAGATTGGCCACGAAAACTAAACCGCAGGTAAAAAGCTAGTTTTAAAAAAAAGGCATTTTTTTGGCGAATCTATGATAGGTAAGACAGAGGATGTCTTTCAGCTGACATTATCTATACCAATATTATAAAGAGGAAAGATTTGTTTGTTTGTACCGAATAGGCTCCGAAACTACTGGACCGATTAAAAAAAAACTTTCACCTATGGACAGCTACATTATTCCCGAGTAACATAAGCAATAAATTATTTTAAAAAAAATTAATGATTTCATGAAAATTTGCTATAATGTAATCGAAAGTAGGGTAGGGTACGTAGGTAAGGTAACTGGGTAGATAGGTGTTTAGGTAGGTAGGGTAGATAGGTAGGTGGTAGGTAGGTAGAAAGCCAGTAGACGGGAGCGAAGCCGCGGGGGTCAGCTAGTCCTTAATATGATGACTGATAGCAAAAAAACAGACAACATAATCTTTCATTGTCAAATGTCATACACGTAATTGCTTCCAAACGACCATCATATAATACTTCTTCGAAAAATATTTTTTTTCGCAGGATTTCATAAAAGTATTTACAGATTAATCAAGTCTCGAGCAAAATAGGTCTTAATCCAAAATATTCCGGGAAATATGAATGTATTAGTTATGTTGATTTGCAAACTAAGTTATCCCGTCTGAATTTCTGAGGTACAGTATCTACGATTTTATGTAAATCTTACTAATATTCTAAATGCGAAAGTTAGGATGGATGTATGTTTGTTACTCAATCTCGCATTCTCGCCAGAACGGCTGAACGGATCTGGATGAAATTTGGCACGGAGATAGAGTTTACTCTGGAATAGCACATAGGCTTTCTACATTATTATTTTCATCCCGATATAATGTTCCCTTGAGACAAGAAATCATTTTTCCCGTGGGCGAAGTCGCTTAGAGAAGCTAGTTAGTTATACTGATACATAAATTAATGTAGTGTTTTCCTAACATATGTAATATTGAAATAAATAAATAAAGTAAATAGTGTTTTCCTAATATATGAAATGTTGATTTCCAAGGGTTTTCTAGCGTCGTCTTTTTCAACCCTAATCAGGGTGGGTTCAACAGTGTAATATGGATGTCTCTACTCGCAGTTTGGCTCCTGTGGCCTAGTTCTACCCTACAAAACCCCCGCATTTTTTTTGGGAATTAAGTAGCCTATGACCAATGATATTCAAATAAACAGATACGTTATACACTCACAAAAAAATTGAAAAAAAGTGTTCCGCGCAGCAGCGGCAGCACACATACACACTTTTCATTCATCTAACATTAAAAAATATTTATTTTAATCAATAAATAAATAAATTACAAATACACACGATGGCACATTTTTATTTTGTTTTTGTTTCAACAAAGCCTATCGCTCTTCGCCATGCGTGACATAAACTAAAGACTAAAGGTCACAATTGTGACCTATTCGAGTCTTCAAAATGCGCGCGCTCATAACATATCTGTTTATTTGAATATCATTGCCTATGACAGTTAGTGATAGCACGGGCACCCAACACGAAGAAAGTAAATTTGGTTCAAATAAACTGCACTAGATGGCGTGATAAGCTTCGATTTGTTATTGAGTTTTGTGAAATATGAAGATTTTCTAGAGAAGATCAAAAAAAAAGAAAATCTTGTTTAATTAACTCTCCTAAGCACAAAATTAAGGAACATTGGGCTCTTAATTCACAATTCAAAGATTATTTGAATGGTTCATTCAAAATTGATTCCAATAGATGGCGCGGTTTTAAATTTCTGTGGCATCCACTTGATTTTTAAATTTGTTTTGTAACACATTTTGGTACAAGTAAACTGTAAAAGCGTTCAAAAAATGCTATAAAACTAATCGTCGCTGTATTTAAGAAAAAATGTTCACGAACCGAGTAAACCCTTTTACTTGCAAGTCACTGCTAACACCATGTATATCCGTGGAACGGAAACGAACGCGATTAGAAAAATAATCTGTTTAATCAGACAAAAAACGCTAGTTACGTCGGCACGGTTTCTTTATATAGGATAAGGCATCTGTATGCTAGTATTATATCAATAGAGATTTTCTGTAACACGGTCCTTCCAGATATTATTAGGTTTTATATGTTACAAAACATCGGTTCTAAACAAAAAGGTTTTGATTAAATTTAAGCAAACTTAAGTTATTAGAAAATAAGCTCAAATAAAATAATACAAAACTAGTTTTGTTGCTAGTAAGAAATATATTTGCAAGTACCGATTATTTTTTCAGTTTCGCTATAGTGTGATATACCTAAATTATTTTAAGGGTTTTATTTTCAGGCGAGGTAGTAGTCAAGTGCGAGCCTATAAACAATAAAAAACTGGCCAAGTGCGACTCGGACTCATGCACTAAGGGTTCTGTACAAACAGCTAGATTCACCAAACTAATTAGATAACATTACTAAGTTCATAAACTATGAGGGCACCAGGGGCGTAGCTACCGCCGTATCTGCCGTATCAATTATACGGGGCCCCCGGGCCACAGGGCCCCCCGACGTGCGTAAGCAAAAATTAATAAAAACTTCCCATTTTTTATTTCGCCTGTCATACCTGTCGCTATTGTCCATAGAGGCAGAAACTTTAGAAAAACTAAAGTCATCATCAGCTATAAATGATTTAATAAATCAGTTTGCCGAAAAAAAGGCAAAGAAAGTGTGTATTTAATTTGAATTGTTTGTAAAAATTTTGGAAAAAGTGACAGATAGATAATTATATGAATAAATATTTCTTTTAATTTTATGCAAACATTTTTTTTCTTTTGTGAGAAATCTTTACCTTTCATAAGGGCCCCCAAACAAATTTTTATACGGGGCCCCGCCAAGGCACGCTACGCCACTGGAGGGCACTGAACATTGCTCTAACGATAAGATAAACAGAAATGAGGGTCAAACTTATCTTTGCAGTTGAAAAACTGTAGTCCCCATACAACGACATAAGTCGTGGTCAGTTTACAAACTGCAAATAAGTTATTTTTTTATGTGGGTTCAGATTTACGGTTTTTGATTTTTTTCGTTTACTTGTGCTATACGACGTTGCTTTTTGGCAAATTTCACGATTCTAGGTCAACGGGAAGTAGGTAGGTACCGGGTAGTAGATTTTGATTCCCTTGCGAGTCTAAAATATGCGTCATTAACGGCTGTATCTTATGATTGCTTTGATCTAGGAGTTTGATTTTTTCACATCTGCAAGGGGTAGCAAATTTGAGTATATGATGTCAATTTCAACTCGATGCCTTTCCGATACGCGTTCCCGAGATAAAGAGTCTTGAAATACAGACGGGCAAAGTGATCCCGTAAAGTTTCCGTATTTTTCTTTTTGAGGTACGGAACCCTAAAAAAAGAAAAAAACGTCTTAATGTTACTAATTTAGATTTAACTAAGTAAGGACAGGGCAAAAAACTTCAACATCATAGATAACTTTGGACCATGAGTTAACGCACAACAGCCCCCCTAGCCAAGTTACAAACTTTTGGAATGAATCTCTTTCTACAATCTTTAACGCCTTCTATTTGTATGGTCTGACCACGTGACTTAACGTTCAGACGTGTCATTCCCATACATTGATTCGTTTTCTACTAGAGTTACCGATTGTAGATTGTCAACTTTATTACAGGTTCTGCCCACCTAGCCAAGTCACAAACGTTTCGTATCGAATCTCTTTCTACAATCGTTAACGCCTTCTATTTGTATGGTCTGACCACGTGACTTAACGTTGATATTTGTCATTCCCATACATTGATTCGTTTTGTGCTAGCGTTATCGATTGTAGATTGTCAACTTTATTACAGGTCAAAGTATCAAAGGGCTAGCAGTCATTTTATTTTACAAAGATGGCCGAAAGTAATGTAAATAAGTAGGTCGATAGGTGGCGATCAGTCTCATAAAAAGTCCGATAAAAATAAAGTTCGTTAACAAAGTATCAACGAATTTTATTGAAGTAATTAAAATGTTAATGTAGGCAACTGAGTTACCAAGCAAAGTATTTATTTACTTTGTGGCAGTGTAGCTTTTTCCTGCTGCTTCGCTCTCGTTGGTTCCGTACCCGAAGAGTTCAAACGGAACCCTATTGCTGACACTCACGTGTCCGTCTGTCACAAAATTATGTTCCGAAGTTTTTTTTTAATTTCCCGTTGACTGAATTTGTTTAAAATGTTTATTATTACGTATGTTTTACTAATAAATACTAATATATTGATAAATTGGTATGGAACCCTACATGTGTGAAGCCCGACATGCACTTGTTCGGTCTTTTTTGTGACTGTAACTTTCTATCGTTGAAAGAAATATAATCGGATCATTATTTACTTCTCGAGATAACCTACCTCTAAAAAAAACGGTCAAATGCGAGTCGGAATCGCGCACGAAAGGTTCCGTACCATTATCGCCAAAAAAGACCACGTTTGTTGTATGGGAGCCCCACTTAAATATTTATTTTATTCTGTTTTTAGTATGTGTTGTTACAGCGGCAACAGAAATACACCATCTGTGAAATTTCAACTGACTAGTTATCACGGTTCATGAGATACAACCTGGGTTCTGTAGGTTATTCTTTAACACCCTGGCAATTTTTTTTAAATATTTGCAAAGTGCAAACGACTTTTCTACAGATTTATTATATGTATTGATTAAGATATAAGTTTAGATTTCTTTTTCAAAAGAGTGTGTAGGTGATTATTTTGATCAACCAATCATTTTTCAAACGAGTGTGTAGGTTGTTATTTTGATCAACCAATCATTTTTCAAACGAGTGTGTGTGTAGGTTATTATTTTGATCAACCAATCATTTTTCAAACGCGTGTGTAGGTTGTTATTTTGATCAACCAATCACAATTCACAAGCGTGATATTAAATTGACAGTAGATATCCATCAACTTGATTAGACTTTCAGAAATCTCTTCCCACTCGCACGGGTCAAGATTGGATGGTCACTTATTTACAGACAATCTACCCACACTTAGGAAAAATAAACATTATTTCAGTAGGTACTGTTTTTATCATTATTTTCATTTGCATACGTTAACTGTTGGCGGCGTTCAACCATTTATTTTACTCAACTAAAAAAGATAAAACATTCGCACTTCGAATGTTTCTATTTTTAATATTTTGATTAGCAGAATTTGTGATGGTCGTTCACTGAATTTGCGAAAACAATAGTTTGCTCATAATAATCCATACTTCACACTAATATTCTAAGACACTAATATTAAAAAGGCGAACGTTTGTGAGTGTGTTTGTATGTTTGTTACTTCTTCACGCTCAAAAGGGCTCTTTGGCACAGAGATAGATTATAGTCAGGAATACCACAAAGAATACTTTTTGCCCGGGAATATGTTCCCTCGGGATAATTTTCGACTTTCACGAGGGCGAAGCCGCTTGCAGAAGCTAGTAATATCATAAATGCGAAAGTACTGTCTGTCTATTTGTCACCTTTTCACTTCTTAACGGATTTAAATGAGACTTGGCAAACTTAGTAGACCATACCCTATGATTCATTTGAACATAGGATACTTTTAATCCCTAGAGCCACCCCTTGGCATGATGTCCAAATATCACGCGGGCGAAGCCGCTTGCAAAAGCTAGTCATACCTATATCATCATCATCATCATTTCAGCCGAAAGACATTCACTGCTGGACAAAAGGGCCCCCAAGCGTCGCCACACTGATCGGTCTTGTGCGTTTCTCATCCATACCCAAATTTTTCATCGTAATCTAATGAAAATCTTTCCAGGAAAAGAATTAAACGACTTCCCAATTTGTTTCAAGCGGCATTTTCTAACCTTTTTTGGCAGCTCTTTGATACTTCTTTTTTTTAATTAGGTCAAAGTTACACGTGGAATCGCAGTACCTACACTGCCAAAATTGCCGCGAATGTTAACTGACACTATTCAAATATCGAAAGTTCTATGAGCAGCCAATGTTCATATTTATTGACGCTCTGTTTACTTTGCCAGTTGGTGTTTGATTTGAATAAAGAACGTTATTGAAATATTGGCGTTGTTTTAGTTAGGAACAATGATATTCAAATAAACAGATATGTTATGAGCGCGCGCATTGTGAAGACTCGAATAGGTCCTATTGTGACCTTTAGTCTTTAGTTTATGTCACGCATGGCGAAGAGCGATAGGCTTTGTTGAAACAAAAACAAATAAAACAAAATGCCATCGTTTGTATTCAGAAATTGTACCAATTATGATACCAAAGTACATAAAACAGAAGGGATCTCATACCATATGTAAGTACGCAATACAACTCAATTTACTAATTTTTTTTCCCTAATAGTCTGATATTTGGAGGTTAGAAAAAGATAACAACATTGGTGGTCAGAATAATGTTTGTTTACATCCACACGCAAGTGACAAACACTGGCAGTCTCTTATTTTCTTATTGGTTTTATCAAGCCATCCCTTTCGACTTGTAGTGAAATGTCAGATGAATGAAAAGTGTGTATGTGTGCTGCCGCTGCTGCGCGGAACACTTTTTCAATTGTTTTGTGAGTGTATAACGTATCTGTTTATTTGAATATCATTGGTTAGGAAGTTTTGGTTTTATCAATAATTATTAAATTTTCTACCAATCGCCTGGCTTTTTCTTAAAAACTCGACTATGTTGACGTCAGCTTTCAGTTATAATACTTTTCAGCTGCATATTTCAGTATTTTATACTATTTTAGATGCCAGTCGGTTAGATAGGCATATATCCGTAATCCACAACCTAAAAACGAAGTGATACCTTTGTTATGACTAGTAGATAATCCATTTCTGGGATTGCTGACCACGCCACGTTAGGAATGGCAAAGAACTACAGATGATTTTATTGATCAATTTTATTGATCGAGCCTGCGCCAATCCATCGGCGGCGTCATACAAGAGACCGAAGAACTAACTGTGGTCAAAAATAAAAGGAAATCATGTTTCACGGGTCATAGTTCAATGCGATTCATGTCTGGCACCCCGAGCAGTCACCCTTCCTCGGCCTCTCTAACATCTACTCAAAACTAAATAAAACCAAATACAGCAGAGATTAACACGAAAAATCACAATATTGTCACCCAAAGGTGTTGACAGTAGTCAATAGTATAAACTCTCGCATTTTGCCAGATACTTAAGTTTGAAGACCAATGTGTGTAGGTAGCGAGGTAGCGGTGTTAGAGAGGGCAAACGTAGTAGATTATGCACCAAGGGGATAAAGTGTCTTACGTCACGGGCGACATCTTGAACCCTGAGCGTAATGAGGGACTCTAGAGTTAACTCCTGAGCGAAGCGAGAGAGTTATGTAGAGTCCTGAGTGAAGCGAGGGGTTCAAGTTGCCCAAGACGATGGCAGGCTTTATCCCAGAGGAGCAAAATCTACTTTTCACACCTTCTGCGAGACAATAAAAATCTGCTGTACGTATTTATTTGAATATTGTGTTTGATGCTTATTGTAGATCTGAGTATAGAATAAATGCACCATAGGCTGCTTGACTTTAAGAGTTTCTGCTAAATGTTTGCAATTAACTAAAAGGATGGATTCCGATACTTTTGTTGTTTTCCATTGAACAAAATCGTCATAGGCTTTTAATAATCTCGCCTGTTTTGATAAACTCTGGAGTAGAATCACAATCGCTCGACATTTTTTGTCAACACGAATATTGCAATAAAATTCACTGCAAATTATAGTACCAAACACAGTCTTTTGATTCACATGATAAAGAGAGAATCCTACCTATCTAAATCATGCTTCTTTAATATAATTATTTAGATTTAAGGTTCCCCTTGTCGACGACACGAACTATTTTGTGCGCGAGGTTACAATGCATGCTATCTCATCCGACAACACGTGCGAAAGAGATAGATGCTGTGATGAGCAGTAAGAAGCTAGTTAGCGTACGAATTAGCTCTTTTGCAAATTTGTATCGAAATGGATGATGATTTAGGACGAAAACGAGAGCGCGAAATTTTATAAACAGACCATTGGGTCTGTTTATAAAATTTCGCGTGAGTCTATCATGAAAAAACGACTAAGTATACATTTTCAAAATAAAATTATTTACAATGTTGAATTCCTAATCTATCCCTGTATGAAGGCCGTTTTGCAATTTTCCTTTTTTCTTATGGTATACGTATATTTCCGCCCAAAGATGCGTTAAAATTTGTGTTGAAATATGGAAATTTCGACGCTCATAACTTTCAAATATTTTATTTTTTTACTTTTTTTTCTATACAATGATGAGACAAATTTATATATTTTTTTATTTTGACCGTACATCGTGAAACAGTGGAGTAATCGCCAGACTACGTTTGTATGGAAGAATGATCGACTAGTGTTACCTTAATATACATTTTAGATTTATTAAAATAAATCCTAGAAATCTATCTAGAATTTATTGTAATGAATCTATCAGCATATGACAAGATCAAACAAGAATTGTAATTTCAAACTAATATCTAATTTATAGACATTGATTAAGAAACTTAGCTCATTATTACGGTCTGAAGTTAGCAATGAGTTCGGTCGGCCAAGTGAAAGCGCTTGCCTTGAGTAACTTTACTCAATTAAAAGCCGCGACTTCCACTCCGAGACAAGTTTAATTATTTTTCACAATAACATCAACATGTATAATGTCAGTTTGAGTATCTCTGGTACAGTAATTACATCAACCTGTACAATGTCAGTTTTATTTTTCACCGGTGCATTATTAGTCTGGGGTTTTTGGCGGGATTTCTTCGTGTGAAGTTCAGCGGCTGTTAATATTATTTGCAGATTGATTTCTAGTGCTTATTGTGAAATAAAAGTGGTGTAGTTTTGTGTCTCAACTGTCTACGCAAATGGACAATATGTGAAATCATTGACAGAAGCGATCTCAGGATAGTGGAGCGGAGAACTACCTCCGCAAAGCTTACTGGGAAGCCTGACTCTCCAAAAAACATTAGAATATGTATACATCCGCATTCTAATGCATACTAAAGAATAATTAACGCGCTAAAATGCCGGCTGAATAAAAAAAATACTTCTTCTTTTGATAGACCCTCAAAGGATCGTCACAAAAAGTTGAAGATATAAATTAAAAATTAATTTGCAAATTAAATAACACCCATGAGTCTTCACTACACGACATTGGCAGGAATTGTCTACGGCAAGTTGCCATAAAAAAAAATACAGCCCGAATAACGTCAAACTATAATCTGTGTTTATTATTTTTTATTTTAAAATTTACGTTGCCCCACTCTAGAAAATTCTCTTGTATCGTGGGTGCGTTTTCAAACATACAAATTCACATACACAAACACCCAGAGCCGGAACAATTATCTGTAGGCCATACAAACATTTGTTTCGTGCAGGAATTGAACTTGCGACACGCAGAGCAGCAGTCAATAGGCTAGTTTACTGAAAATTAGTTTTTTGTCCGTCAGGTATATTAGTAAAAAATACTGAACACATATTTTTTTCATTTGACACGTAAACATAAAGTGACGACAATATAATGCGTTGAAATATCGTGTGACGTCACGCCGTTAGTACACTTTATACTGCCTTAGTGACGTCACAAGCCCCTACTCCTGAACTTTGATGCGCTTTATCTTTGTATTTTTTTATTGATTTGGCAACAAAACACGTGTCCAATATTATTTGATAATCTCACTGACGGACTAAATAGAATTATCATTGCTCTACCCAGCAAACATCTCTATTGCTCCACCGTGCGTCCTAAGTATTATTTATATAATGATCGATGTGACATACACAAATCTTCTACCAACCCACATGTTTGATTACATCCCACTCTCTCTGTCATAGAGGCGGCCTGTGTCCCAGCAGAGGAAAGGTTTTAATGTAAGCTAGTTATGGGAATAGCCAAGGGGCTAAGTATGTTAACAGCTCGATAAATTCTTCAGTTTTTGATATGAAGCGAAAATCCTCGTAATGTTTATCTATATCTATACTTCTATACTTATAATCTATACCAATATTATAAAGAGGAAATATTTTTTTGTTTGTTTGTACCGAATAGGCTCCAAAACTACTGGACCGATTTCAAAAATTCTTTCACCGTTGGGAAGCTACTTTACCCCCGGGTGACATAGGCTACTTTTTATCCCTGTATTCCCACGGGAACGGGAACTACGCGGGTGAAACCGCGAGGCGTCCGCTAGTCATTATTTTGGCCGAGGTGGCTCAGGTAAAGAATACTTTGAAGGATATGGTGGAGTGCTTTTCCCAGCAGTGGGACTGCATAGGATTATATAAAAAAAAAATACAAACAAACTCTGATAAACTTTTAGTCTTACAGCATAAACATCAAAATCGCTTAACAAATAGTTATAAATATCCTAACGCTAACGTTATAAAGATCAAATTTGCATATCTGTATTATTATTGTATTTGTTCATCGAGTAGCACTAGTGTGATAAACTCATACAAATTAAATAATCCTTAATGTTACAGGCGGAGGGTTCAAATTCGTTCGTTTTTAGAGTGGTTCGGGTAACAGCTATTGCCGACTGTATAAAGGTAGACTTAATGACTTAGGCATTTTCTACCAGTCGGCCAATAAAAAAAATGTTATATTATCAAGTTAGCAGTGTTATTTAAATAATCTAATAACATTACAAGTGAGCATACATACTCATGACAGGCATGCACCTGAAAACTAAATCAGTAGATAGATGGATTATATATCTACCTAATTTATTTTCACACCATCTGTCCGTTGTTGACGTCACTTGTTATACCACGTGTTATTAGATAGGTACCTACCTAGACAATATTTCGTCAAACACTGCAATAACAGCAATATTATAAGGGTCCTCTTAGGCGAGGGCATAATTGCCACATCAGACGGTAACCGTCCTACAGCAAGGGCTCTTCTGATTCAGAGAAGGCAGGAGTATCAATCACCACGCTTGCCCAAGGTGGGTTGACAGTTACTTCCAAATCGTAAATTTCCTGAATTGTTTTTACCAAAGGCATATTAAAAAACTAGATATTATAAAAGGTGTCTTTTTTATTAGGACTATCCCACCGCACTATTCCCAAACCACTGAAAGCCAGAATCAACAGTGGCGTCCACCAGAAAAATGCCGAGGCAATGAAGCTCTACGAAGTCCCGGCGAATGAATTTAACTGTCTTGGATCCCACAACGAAATTAATCAGAAAAGAATTACGGAGGAGTAGGAAAAAATACAAATTTCCACTTCCCTCCATATCAAGCAGGAGACAGAACAAACAAGGCCAATAGCCCAGTTGCCTAGCACCACGGTTAAAAATTAGCATTAATATTAATGGGTCCTAAATTTGTGAGATGCTATATTTGTTTCCAATAATAGGTATGGCAAAAACGCTTGAACGTAGGGAAATTTGTTCTAGTTTCCACAAGGTCCGTATAGTCAAGAACTCCTGATGCAGCCTGTACCTATATTATTCAACTTAATATTGCGTTCAGTCAGCCAAATAATGCACTTCCATAAGATATGAAAAATAAAGGTGTCTAAAAGGTTTGCCCTACCGAGGTTTCGAATCTAGGACTTCAGGACAACGCGCTCCACCAAACCGAAATAACATACATTCGTACTTACCCAAGTAAGTGTATAGCCTAGCTAGGTATTACTTATGTACAACATTTAGTAAAAATATTTATTGGTAGCAAGGATAATCCAACTTCTTGACATTTACATGTGAGTCAAATGATAAAAGCTAAATTGAACAAACACAGAAATCTCCCAGGAATTATAAAACCTTATCATTTTGTCTTTGTACCTTACAGGAATCCTAACACCACAGAGAGAATTTTTAATAAAACTTCACACAAAGGGCTCAACCTCAGCTGACCGGCTATCTTTTCAGGAAAATTTTCACGATTCATATAGGAAGGTATTTATTTGAACATTTTTCCTCCTATCTGTATTTATCTAAAGTCCTTGGATCAAAGGAAAATGTATTTTTAGCTACTCACCAAAATAATGTAGTCAGTTTAAAACTTATCAGACATCCCAACTTTCAATCAAGGAAAATCATGAAACATTTTTAGAGTCAACGCAAAACATTTTTGAAGGTATAAAGTCTATTTAAAAAAAAAGCACGAATAAATAGCCAGAATTCGCCAGAAATAAAAATCCATAGCGCGTAAAACGTTAATTAACATCAAAGGAACGCCAAAACTCCAAAATATAAACAAAACACTACAGCTGTTTTCAAAAGTTTTATTAAATTACTTACTTGGCTCTCAACGAAAGTTGCCGATCATTCGGACACACATACTTATTGGCTTTACTTTGAAAATTCATTGCACAAATTTATAAAAAAAACAACGATAAAAAAAATATTTAAAATGTTCGAGAGGCGCGGGAAAGTAGCGCCGCGCGTTCGCGCCTGTTGATACCGTTCAACTGTTGCTTCGCGCGTGGCGGTCCATAATAATCGATATTTTAACAACGCTCTTGAAAACTAACAATATGTATGTTGCGAGCAGCGACATTCTTTTATCAGTGTGATAAACATGGCCATGTAAATATAATGCTCACATGTAATATGCTTGTGGTGGGTGTTGAGCAAAGTAACTATGAGAGTTTTATGAGTTTTGGAGCTGGATTTTGAGAAAAGAAGCTGTCTATTAATTTCAAAAGTTAATCTCCATGAATTTAAGCTGAATATCAACAAAGGTACTGAAATACCTTTCTTATCTAATAGAATCTAAAATATAACATTAAATTGTAAGTAATACCATTAACATTTTCATTCGACCATAATTTGAATTGAACAATGCATCGTTCATCAATTCGGATATGACGTTATTGTAAAGGGGATGACACACGTATCGCGGTGATACCAGCACAATAAATATTATTTGAGATTTGAAACACAAATATAACTTCGAAATATCCTACTTATTGTCAGTATAAAGTAAAATTTTGCTAAAGAGATTTCCAGATATATATTTATTATTATTATATAGTTGGACCAAAGCCAGTACATCCCAAACGATTTGACTGATTTTGTTTCCACTGTTTAGTGTATCCAAACATAGAAAAAGAACTGAATATATCTCTGTCTCGTTTTCTCTTATGGCAGTAGTGATGTGCAAGGAAAAACATAACTATACATTAAAAACCGTTTAATAACGAATCAATATTATATCGAAAACTTTATGAATTTTCAAATTGCTTGTTTTGTTATGTTTTAAATGGCCATTTTTGTTTATTTTGTGAACATTAATATTTCTGCCAGTAGAAAACGTGTTGCGCTGTTCCCAAATTTGTTAGGACAAGGGCAGGAAGATGATGATGATTAATCTTTTTGCCTTCTTCCCATGTTTCTTGTAGTCAAAAAACACATAACTGATATAATTAATTGATTAAAATCCACAATAACCGCTTATTTATCATATTTTTTTACTTATACCCGTTTTATAGGCCCGTCTGATAACCACTGTGAATGCAGTGCCCTTTTGCAGACTATGACACACATACTGGCGTGTCTCAAATGCTCATGCTCTTGCACTTTGGAAGACCTTTTGCTCGCCACTGACACCGCAATCGGGGTGGCCACCTACTAGGCTCAAAATTTTAAAGAGTTTTCCATCGACTCAAGAAGAAGAACCTGTTTATAAACAATTTCTGTCATAAATTGTTCGTTCTGTATAGTATGTCTACTATTATTCTTACATCAATAGTTAAGACTATAAATGCATTAAATTAGTCTCACTTTATAAATGTGTTAAATACAGATAAATAAAAATGTTTGTAACAACAGAATAAAAATAACGTTTAAAACATCGACTAACAAAACGTTATCGTTATTATGGCAAATACTAAAAACCGCTAATAACGTGTTGCGCTGCCCTACACTAGTCAATTTGACATTTCACTTTTTCAGTAATGAATGATGGCGCACTTGCGAAAGGTGTTTAGTTTACTGTAACTTTTATTTTTATGTGGTGTCGTGAAGTGAAAACCAAGTGATTTTAATGCCGTACCGCAGGCGCTTCTCCGCCAAGATGCCAGATTTCGACGACGAAGTCACCGTCGTCGATGTTTACGACCTGGCATCGGACATTGGCAAAGAATGCGAGATAATTATCGAAAAATACGGCCCTGACGCCGTTACAGCGCTGCTGCCGAAGGTGATTAACGCGCTAGAGCTGCTGGAGAATCTGGCGGTGAGGAACGAAAAGGAGAATCAAGCCCTACAGGAGTTGACGGCGAAGATTTCTCAGTTGGAGAACGACAAGATTGAAAAGGCTGAATACAGACAGCGATTCGAGAAGGTAGGTGGTAGAGGTCACTGTTAGGCAAATAGGTGTTATTAGTTGCTTTAGTGCGTGTTGTGCACCGAATACACGAAACATTGATGTTTCGTCACCAGCGAGTGCATCGTCTGAGTTGCAACAGAACCGTTCGGGCGATGGTATTGCGCGAGCGTGTCCACTGTTCACGTCTTAACGATAATTGGCCTCTATTATACCCATTTTTTGTGAGTACACATAGTTTTAAATTTCTTTTCATATTTAGAACCTCATTTGGTATTTGACTGGCTTCTCACCGGCCAGTCTTGCTTCTCTTTTATATAATTGATTTAAAAAGTTGTTAGGCATCCTATTTGTTGGTTCACTGGTTAAAACGGAATTTAGAGATGATCAAAGTGATGTAATACTATCTGTCTATTCAAATCGTATAATGCTACCATTATGTAAATAAATTACAACTTATGTTAATTATTACTACTATTAGCTTGCTCTGAAAGATTTTTATCCGTCCTTTTTTTGCACAAATTCGACCGCAGAGAGACTCGAATCATGAAAATCTTGCATCAAAATTGACTCATTCAATGTCTATTGTATTGTTGTTTAAATGTCCACTTGATTATAAAAGTACGTCAAACAGAATTACTCAAAATACTACATGATGCATCTAACATGTGATATTTTTGGTGCTGATATATATTTCAACAAACCAAGATGCAGTGTGCCAAGCGGTAATTTGTATTCCTTAGGAATTATTAAATGATGAGTACTAGGCTTGCTAGCTTGAATTTAGCTGAGATATAGCTAGAACGTCGAATCTCAGTTGCCGCAACTTCGTAAAATTCAGATATGGTCCCAAGGGAATATACTCGCACACATTCCTAAGGTTGCCTGGTAGAAAATACTTAAGCCATTCAGTATGCCTTTGTACTCATGCATAAAGTTTTAATAGATACCTAAATACCTAGGTATATAAAAAGTATTGTAAGTCCTCCACAATCCGATCTACCTCTGTACCAAAATTCCTCAGAATTGGTTTACTGGTTCAGACCTAAATCAGTGACTAAAAATAAGAAATATTAACTAGTTTGGATTCAACACAAAAAGGAACTGAACTAACAAACTACGAAATTAAGTAAATTTTGAAACCATATTCGGTATCAGATTTTCTTTGCCTACAGAAAATAGCCACAACAACATCTGAGGAATATCTTATGGTACTTATAAAACGGTAATTACTTTACTCATGACTCATGCAAAATTATTTTATAGTGTTTGTCAACAATAGACAAGTTAATAAACTTTGGTTTAGTAATAAAACACTATTTAGAGACATTTATGTTCATCCGCGGCTGGTTATTGCCCACTGCTGAACATATTTTTTTTGCTTCAGTGCCAACATCATCCAGGTTCTGCCTGCGATGTCAATATTTAATATTATTAGACTCTTAAATCTACACAGGAAAAACATGACCATAAATAAATCTCAATTCAATTCAAACTCAATTCTTAATCGCTGACTTTATGTTAGTTCTATGATTTATTTCCTGTCACTTGATTATTATAAAACCTGATTGTTATGTGCATCAGCTTCCTAATATTAAGTAATAGAGCCGGTTTGCTGATGGCAGGACAGCAAAGGAGTTAAATAATAAGAAAGAATTTTAAATTGATTTATCAAACTCTACTTTAGCCCGAAAACTTGTCAAACTTTTGCACTACAGTAGGGTTTGACACATTCTTAATACTCAACTGGCCCTTAGTGCGACCCTCTTAGTGAAACAAGTTTTATTAATAATATTAAATAAGTAAATTCTATTTATCAACTCATTTTGTCACCTAAGAAAAAGTTTCCACCGCACTCCTTTCACACTTGAGTGTGTTACCTTTTCTGGACTGTCTCTGGTAAATGCCTGCACCTGTAGCCAAGTAGGCAATCTACAATCGATAACACTAGTAGAAAATGAATCAATGTATGGGAATGACACATCTGAATGTTAAGTCACGTGGTCAGACCATACAAATAGAAGGCGTTAACAATTGTAGAAAGAGAATACTCTCAACTCGTAAATAATCTTCCTAATTATTACATGTCTTTTTTATGTTTATTTTGAACAAAAAACAGTGTCAAGCCAGCAAAATAAACAAAATCAATCTGCCGAACCTTTTCCCAACAAAATTCGGGTCGGCTTCCAGTCTAACCGGATTTAGCTGAGTACCAGTATTTTACATAGCGTAGAGTGATAATCTATCTGACCCCCTCTGTGCAGGATGTACATGGAGGATGAGGAAACCGTTGGGCACAAACCCTTGCGTCACCCAGATCTTACACAGATGTTCTGAGCACACCAGGAGCTTAAATTAACTTCTGGAGGGAGGTGGGCTGGTTGGAATAACCACCAAATGGCTGCCATGGCTCACGCACAATGGTCTACCTGAAGGACTAAGTGTGGAAACCAAACCCTGTAACATAGAACATTGAACCTATCTACCGACAAGCCAGTAACAGGGTAACACGGTACTCTCTTGCAATACTGGACAGCAAAATAAACAAAACTTACAAATTACATTTACCCACAAAAAGAAAGCAAACAATTTCAAATAAAGAATAACTTGGCTGCTTCCTGAGAGCACCAATACGAAGGCATAATCTAAAAATTAAATCTAATAATATTACATAAGGTGTGACTGGACAAGCTAATGGATAATTGTGTTCCAAGTAGTTATTAAATATAAGTGAAAGTCAGCTGTTAAGCTCGGATAGTGAAAGCTTGGATGGCAGGTGATTACAAGTAAAAGTATTTGTAAGTAAGCTTCTTTCTTAACGGCTCGGTCACACTGCGGTTCTCGTCGTGATATACATATCCCTCTAATAGTAACCGCCCGCGGCTCGTCTCGCATGAAATTAGTACTTCACCCAATATCTGTAATTTATTTATAGCCTTTGTGGTATACATTTTGCGTCGCCTTATGTCACAAAGAGCGGCTCAAAAAAGTCCACTCATCTTCATTATAATTTCAGCCAAAAGACGTCAACTGCTGAATATAGGCGGTGGCCTATTGGGGGTGCCCAAGCCACATCGACCGATCCCGTGCATATCAAAGGCCTCTCGTCGTAACTCACAAAATTAAGTTCGTTTGGCCTCACAATTAAAATTATGGACTGGGTGAAGACAGAAATTTTGTTCTGGTGACACCTACGGATAATTAGGGTATTCGTAGTAAAGTGTACACTTTAATAATTATGTCCAAATATTTGACAAGGGTAAGAAGTTGATGAATGTCCAAACATTTACGATATTCAACATGGTGATTTCGGACAAGCACTTAGCGCTAATAGATCTTAATAACTCTCCAGATATTTATTAGATTGAGCTGAGAACTTTCCAAAGGTGCAGTTAAGTGGAATTGCAACCAATTACATTACGGCCAGTCTGAGAACTCATTTGTAAGCCTGCTTTCGCAGCTAGAAATTCGTTCAATGAAGGCAATTACTAGGTCCATTAGGAGAGTACTAAATTCCATTATAAATAGGTCGCATCCACAGAATTTGGACAAGCGTTCCGTATTTGAATACATTTGTGACGTTTTAGCGAATGAACTCCCGAAACTTCTTCCATAGAAGTTGAGTATTTGATGCAACTGTTATTAACAGAACTGTTGAATCACGGCGAGGCTCACCCTCAACTCAACTCTTTTCTCTGCCTTGAGGCCCAGTCTTTACTCCGGCTATCAGGAGTTGCATTGAAAATATTCTGCTATGCTTGTCCCTTTCAAGACATTTGTGGGCTTCAAAGTTCCATCTATCTACTATCACGAACTATTTAATTTTCTATCGCAACAACAAACGCCCATATTTAATAGTTTTCTCATTGCCATATGCTAATGAAAACGAGTGAGATGCGCGAAGTATGCGAGCATGTCGGGTATGTAATCTGTGTAATTTGTTCAAGGACTCCTATTACATGTTTGTTTGTTACTGTTACGCTTGTTTTTATCGTTTAATTCATCTTTGTTTAGTAATCTTTTTGGTGTTGTGGTTTCGGGGTTTTGATCAACTAGGTGCAGTATACTGGGATTAGGGGCAACTTTTGTCCACAGCCTCAATACCAGTATGTTACTGTCCCACTGCAGGGCAAAGGCCTCTTCACGGAGAATTCTCGTGCATTTATCTTGAAGATGCTTGATCAAGGCGGGTTGGCGATTTCAGACTTTTTTAACTATAAGTCCAGGTTTCCTCACGATGTTTTCCTTCATCATGATAATCATAATTATCAGTCAAAAGACATCCTTGCATCTGAGGTCTCCCTTAACTACAGGAAGATATTAACTCAGCGTTTTATTTGTTATTTTTGGCAGTGAAGCTTGCGTTAATGGACCATTTCACTTTTGCCCACCGGTACTCTAAAAATATCACTGTGTCAATCAATCTTTTCGCTTGATAAGCTGAGTGATATCCTAAATTGAATTTTGTTGGGATTACTTTTAGCCCGCTTCTATTTCAGCTTGTAATGGCGTAATTATAGACACAATAGAAAAAAAATAAACAGCTTCTTCCACAGCTTCTTCCGTTGTCCAGGCTTGGATTCTTGTGTATTTTTCCCTCCTGTTTTCGATATGTCGACAATCCACTAGAAACTACGAAACCCTGACTAGTTCGTATATTCTTTGAATGATATAATCTAGATATGCATGACTCATATCATATGAACTTTTTGTAACCTTGAGTATCGTAAAAAACGCAACACATTTTTTCAAACGGTGCATTGAAAAAAGCGCATTCATCATGCACAGAATATTTTAATTGAACCTTTTTTACGATGTTGTATGAATGAGAAGTGGAGGAACTGGTTGGAACGGGGGTTGGTCTGCGATGAAAAGAAATAAAAACAAAAGAGATCGGTTTCTATGCGAATGGAGAAGAGGCAAGGGATGTTTCTTTACATCGAAATTCTTTTAATCGAATTTTTCGAGTAGGAGCTAGGAATCTGCACAAATAATATCATTGCAATCCCTTTAATTTTGTCAGTCTAACAGTATAAATTTGTCAAGCAGATAAAGTTTTAAACATATTATGTATCATTGAATTTCATTCGGTTGTGTTGCGCCATTAGAGTGCCGGTTAGTTATAATTCCTGATCAGTCAAACTGTCTCTTATTATCGCTTCAAGCACACAACTAAAGCTACTGAAACTGAAACGTTGAAGAATTCAAAGATCGATCGATATCGTCACTTTTGATTTGCGGCCGTAACGTCCGCTACATCGTCTCCACACTTATTAGTCCCGTAAGGTTAAAGTCCAGCCCGTTTATGCTCATCACTAGTACAGATCTAAAGGGGGGATCTATTTTTAGGAGAACGCATATTTAGTTCAACGAAACAATCTTGAGATTTTTAGGCTCCCACCCCGCCTCTATAGGATGTGTTAAGTTTTTATTAGGGTTCCGTACCCAAAGGGTAAAAACGGGACCCTATTACTAAGACTCCGCGGTCCTTCTGTCTGTCCGTCTGTCACCAGGCTGTACCTCATGAACCGTGATAGCTAGACAGTTGAAATTTTCACAGATGATGTATTTCTGTTGCCGCTATAACAACAAATACTAAAAACAGAATAAAATAAATATTTAAGTGGGGCTCCCATACAACAAACGTGATTTTTTTGCGAAAATGGTACGGAACCCTTCGTGAGCGAGTCCGACTCGCACTTGGCCGGTTTTTTGTCCTGCCAAACAGTGTTGATAATAATAATAAAGCCATCAGTCAATATCTCTACTCTGCTTAAAGGTATTCAAGCCTCCAGTTTGGCAACTGGACGAAATGCGGCTTCTCAGCCCGCCTTCTGTATTAGATCCTGCGTGCCCGTAATATTTGTGGATGACGTCATGACTACCTCTTCTCTGATTAACTAGGTCTGCTAGTACTTGGATCTCTCGTCCCCCAGACTCATGGTAGCGGTACTAAAGAAGCCGTGCAGTTTTAGTCGGTAGGAGTCCGACAACGTTCGCCCCAGATGAAGGGTCATTATCATCAGCCTTTTAATGTTCCCACTGCTGGGACAGAGGCGTCCTCTCTGTGAGAGAGGGCATGGGCCTTCATCCACCATGTGGGCCCAGTTTGTGGAAGTCACATATCTTCGAATAACGACGAAGACGAAGGGTGATCATGAGGATTTCCTCACACCTAAAAGCAATATTTGCTAGTTCCTGAATAAAGTACTCCCTCAAATAGCGATTGGAGACCCCGCAGAGAACACTTATAGCTGCAATGCGTTTGCTTAGTTTCTTTTTTATATTTATAAAAAACTTAGACAGTTAGTGTACGTAAATAACTTTAACAACGCAACAAGAATTTATTAACCAGCTGTATTATTGTGTTGAATTGAATAATTACCTACTTAGTTTCCGGCCTGTAGGCATGACTGTACGCTTATTGCATTCTATGTTGCACTGGAGGTTGCAGATGCCGATTTTATGCAGTACAAATCATTCTTGACTGGTTTAGATCATCCTGTCACGATCTTATTGATTATTATCGATTGTCTTTATTAGAGGTCTATGATCTAGATTGATAAGTTATTACTGCATTTGGGGGAAACCATGACCAGCAGTGGACGACTTTTGACTGACAGCAAACCGTCCGTCGTTATTTAGATATTGTTTTCGTAACGTCATGGTCTGTGGCCTCATCCATGCAGACGAAACTTGAGGTCTCCGCAGCCTTTTTCTCAACTATGTTGGGGTCGCCTTCCAGTCTAACCGGATTCAGCTAAGTACCAGTGTTTTACATACAGCGACTGCCTATCTGACTTCCAAAACCCAGTAACTGGGTAACACGGGACTCCTTGGCTAGACTGGTGTCAGATCTCAAGCTTCTGACTACTCGTAACGACATGTCAAAGATCATCAAATGACAACCGGGACCAACGGCTTAACGTGCTTTCCGAGGCTAGGAGACCGGTGACCGACCTCGTCAAGCGTTGCTTAACCTTGATAATCGACTCGTGCGGCTGTTATTATTTAGCCACGAGCTCCTCTCACGAGCAGACGAAACTTGAGGTAATAAATGTACTATGTAGATTCTGGACTAGCACTGTAGACATTGTCGTAAGGTGACACTTGTGACCTTACAGTTTTATATGGTCCATATAGTGAATTACTTTCTGGAAACAAAATTCTTGTGCCGTAGGCAAATGGATGTCGACAGTGTTTGTAATATGATACAGTATAACATGCTGGAAAGTTTGAATTAAAGGTATTGTTCAAACTAAAAAGCCATATGGCATTCCCTCGCACTGACGGATGCGGTTTCAAACATCATAGTATAAAAATATTTCGAGATCTAAGCATTCTGTATCTGTTGCATATTCGGTTGCCTCGTTTAACGCCAGCTTAGCACGTAAAAACGTTCTTTTGTCACGTAATTATACAATCTGTTGATCTTGTAGTAGAAGTACAGAAACATTCTTGAATAAGAATATCTCCAAAAATGTTCTCATCGTAAAATATTTATAATTGCATCACCTTAATAATTATGAGAACTTACTAGTCTTTTAGTAACATTTAGGTAACAAAGTAGTTATTTTGGTTCATTTATAAATTTTGCAGAAATTAAATTATAGTTCTCAACATGTTTTTAGGGTTCCGTACCCAAAGGGTAAAAACGGGACCCTATTACTAAGACACCGCGGTCCGTCTGTCTGTCTGTCTGTCACCAGCCTGTAACTAATGAACCGTGATAGCTAGGCAGTTGAAATTATCACAGACGATGTATTTCTATTGCCGCTATAACAACAAATACTAAAAACAATATGAAATAAATATTTAAGGGGGCTCCCATACAACAACCGTGAATTTTATGCCGTTTTTGCGATAAAGGTACGGAACCCTTCGAGCGCTAGTGCGACTCGCACACGGCTGGTTTTTTTTCTCTTGGTCATCCGCTGAACGCGTAAAACAAAGTACCGGTCGATGTTTCGACGTCTTTGACAATGAGTGGTCATCTTTCAGCTGAAAATATGATTATGTCTCCTGCTGAAGCTGGGCTTTAATTTTTCACAATTCACAAGAAATAACTTCTATTGACAAACAGTTGATGTTATCCTTATAAGCAGACAATTTGACGCTACTGTCCGTTTTTCTGGTAGCCCAGTGGTAACGGTCCCGACTGACGTTTTGTGGGTTCTAACCCAGGCAGGCGCTTTGTTAACATTATTTACTCACCACTGCTCTAAAACGGTGCTGAAAATCGTCGTGACGAAATCGGCATGTTCATGCAAGGTTCTAGAACCAAAAAATCAAAGTCATGTGACATCCACTAACCCGCACTGGGCCCGCGTGGCTAAGGCCCATTCCAGACAGAAAGGTGGCGTTTCTCCCAGCAATGGGAACATTAAAAGGCTGGTGATGATGAGGATACTGCAAGGTTTCGGCCAACGACCCCTTCTGGTCACCATTTGGAATCTTGACATCAGCTACGTCAGCCCACCTACCACCAGTGATCCCAGGCGTAACGGAACATTATGTAAAAACATTGCTCAACACTTTATTGTACTTACGATAATGAAATGAAAAGTAAAATGTTGGCCTTCTGGCCTTCGATATCGTTACCGCCTACTGGTAGAACGTGTTAGCAGTAATTTGGGTAACGGTTTCATTAATTTGATGTAATATGGTGCTGTTTACTGGCCCTTTGCTAACTGCCTTGCCAGTTAACCTGTGGTAAGCTGGTGTGGTTAATTACATTTTGTAGTATTTCAGTTATGTGGATCTGTTGAACGTGAAATTAAACTGAATGGGCTTTGGATAGTTTCTGTGTGGTTAAAAGAACTCTAGGTGTTGGTCTTTGAGATCAAAGGCCAATCTCCCTAAATTGAACTGAGCAAAGATAATGTCTGGACCTACTTTGAAAGAGACTGTATCCTCTGAGTTTGCTATGATATTTTTCTCAAAGTAGTCGGATAGGGAAACGCTGCCCTCATCTAGTTTTAAATATTATTTTTCTCAAACATACATGGAAAATATGGTCATTATTTTAGAAAAAAGAACACGCGGAGTACCGAATTTACGGGACAAAGAAAATCAAATCCATTGCTGGAGCGTTTTTTGAATTTGGAACAATACAACGCTCTAGCAATGTTGTAGTAACTTTTAATTTTAATTAAATTAAATGTATAATATAAAAAGTATGTTTTATTTCCCTGCATTCTTTTGAGAAAAGCACTATATATGCCTCGGCGGAAATGGCAATTGCCTGTCTCGAATTAGTGAAACTCATACTCGACCTGCAAATGCCTATTGCCCGGCCTTTGCATTAATGTACTATTAATTGAATATTAGTTTAATATATTTATTCTTTTACTTGTAATAATTTTGTGTAATTCAATTTAAAGAAATAAATCAGTACAATCACGTTAACAACGTTGTGGTCAGGACTTAAGTCATGTGAAAGATGTGTTATTTTTTTTGGTGTACAATAAAGTATATTCTATTACATTCTTCCAAATCGTCTACAACATCAAAAGAGAGAATTCGACAATTGCATTCACTCGATGATTTGTTTTCTTCTTTTTCAATCGTATCGGCATATCCTACACGATATTTTTGCAGGCCGTTCGCTTTATAAAAACCGGCCAAGTGCGAGTGAGACTCGCGCACAAAGGGTTCCGTACCATTATAGCAAAAAAACGGCATAAAAATTAAATATTTATTTTATTAATTTTTTAGTATTTGTTGTTATAGCGGCAACAGAAATACATCATCTGTGAAAATTTCAACTCTCTAGCTATCACGGTTCTTAAGATACAGCCTGGTGACACACAGACAGACAGACAGACGGACCGCGGAGTCTTAGTAATAGGGTCCCGTTTTTACCCTTTGGGTACGGAACCCTAAAAAGACTATTACGAGGTATTAAGATTGAATGAATCTTTACCATTTTTGTTAGTGGTGGAGGCACTTTAATTGCACCCCAGAAATAAATGCCTACAACTTCAATGGATAATTAAAAGAACTTAACAAACTAAACTGGTGCCGCACTGTGCCCGCGTGGTTGATTACGGCCCACTCCCTCTCATCGAGAAGAGACCTGTGTTCCAGCTATGGGAATATAGGTTGATTATGCTATAGTCATATAGAAGGGTAGGCTAGAGTGTTTTCTTCAATAAAATAACCTAATCTAGTTGAAAACTCATTTTTTTTGCTATAAGCTAAAATATTGGACGATTTGGACTCCTTCCTATCGGACTTTATGGCTACTGACCGGAGAAGGCTTTATCCAGCTGTGGGACAGCGGTAAGAACAAGTAAAATTTCAAAATTTAAAAAACCCCCCGACACATTTATCTTGCGAAAACATCCCGATTCAAACAGTAAAACGCCCATAATTTTTGAACGGCTAAACCGATTTTATTCAAACATAGCTAAGAACACTCTCGACACAATCACCTTTCAACCAAAAAAAAACTAAATCAAAATCGGTTCATCCGTTGAGGCGCTATGATGCCACAGACAGACACACAGATACTCAGATACACAGACACACAGATACACAACAACACACCTCAAACTTATAACACCCCTCTTTTTCCGTCGGGGGTTAAAAATAAGTCTAAAAGACCCTTGACCATGGTTAGAGTAGCCTCCTGTAGAATAATCAGAAAACAGGTTGGTTGGGGCCAATCTATACAAATATTATAAAAAGGAAAGATTTTTTTGTTTGTTTGTACCGAATAGGCTCCGAAACTACTGGACCGATTTTAAAAATTCTTTCACCTATGGAAAGCTACATTATTCCCGAGTAACATAGGCTATAATTTTGACGGGAGCAGGCCGCGGGGGTCAGCTAGTATCTAATAAAATAAGTAATAAAGTTTAAAAAGTGCGAGTTGGTCTCGCGCTCGAAGGGTTCCCTACCATTATCGCAAAAAACGGCAATAAATCACGTTTGTTGTATGGCCCCACTTAAATATTTATTTTATTCTGTTTTTCGTATTTGTTGTTTTAACGGCTACAGAAATACATCATCTATGACAATTTCAACTGTCTAGCTATCACGGTTCATGAGATACAGCCTGACAGACAGACGGATAGGGTCAGTAATAGGGTCCCGTTTTTACCCTTTGGGTACGGAACCCTAAAAATAATCGTCAGTGTATTAGGCTTGTTTGGGGGCCGGCCATTTTTTGTCAAAGATGTTTCTGGACTGATTATGTATTGTATCTAATGTTTATTTGCATTTTATTGTACTGCGGTATCAGTGAGTGGCCGGAATGTTTTCCATTTTATCTCCAGTACCTATCATTGATAACAATTCTAATCATGCTCTGTGTTGTGCTGAAATATTATTTGCACACTTGCACAAATTTATAAATCATTTCTCTCTTCATTTTCATAACATAATGTCTGTATTGCCCGAAGGGTTATTACCTATATCATCGGTTCATTAGTCCTTAGCCAGTTTCTAGGGTTCCGTTCCTCATAAGGAAAAAACCGTTCTCTGTATGTCTGTCTGTCCATGTGTCAAGACCTTTTTCTCTGGAATGCCTGGCGGTATCAAGGTGAAATTAATATGATATACTCAGATCTGATGCATTCTCTTGGATCTTGTGAAACGACCGACCTTCTAAATCATTCCAATTAAAAGATACAGCCTTTTGTGTCGCATATTTGTGGAATCGCAAGGGAATCAAACCGTAATATCTGAAAACTGTATTTTGTAGCGACCACAAAAAAAAAGGCATTAACTTATTTGCAGTTGGTAAATTGACCGCGACTTATATCGATATTTGGCGACAACAGTTTTCCAACGGCAAAGTTTATTTTGTCCCTTCGCCTTCGTTAGAGCAATGTTCGGTGCTTTCATTGTTTATGTAAAGTTACCTAATTATTTTGTTCAATGCAGCTGTTTAACTATACAGAACCACCGACCACATCATCGCTTACCAGCAGGTGAGATAGTGGGTAGGTTAGGTAAAAAACTCGCATTTGGCCGGTTTTTTCTCCTCATTTTCAGTCCTCTAATCCTACTAATACTATAAATGCGAAAGTTTGGATGGTTGAATGGATGGATTTTACTCAATCACGCCAGAACGGCTGAACAGCCGAAATTTGGCGCAGATATATAGATTATAATCTCTAACAACTCATAGCCTACTTTTCATCCCGGTATAATGTTTCCTTGGGTATCACGGGGTTCCAGTGATAAGAAAGAAAATTTGGTTCAAATAAATCTTAATAGATGGCGCGACATGCACCATGTTGTGTGTAAAATTAACATTTTCTGGCATTGAACATAAAACTTGTATGTTCTTGTATAATCAACTCTCCTAAGCACAAAATTAAGGAATATTGGGCTAAAGCTTATTTGAATGGATCATTTAAAATTGATGCCAATAGATGGCGCGGTTTTAAATGTTTGAGGCGTTCCACTCGATTGTCAAAATCTGTATTGTATCATCACATTTTGGTGCAATGAAACTGTAAAAACGTGCAAAAATATACTATAAAACAAATCTTCACTGTATTTAAATGCAAAAATATTCATGCACCGAGTAAACCCTTTTACTTGCAAGTCGCTGCTAACATCATCTATCTATCGCCATGGAACGCAACCGAACGCGAACGATGTACAAAATATAATCGGTTTAATCAGACGAAAAACGCAAGTTACGTCGGCACGGTTTCTTTGTATGGGATGAGACATCTGTATGCTAGTATTATATTATCTGTGCCTTGGGATAAGAAAACACTTTTCACGCGGGCGATGCCGTTGGCAGAAGCTAGTGGAAATTAAATCTAAAGCCTAGCAAAATAATGAGATGATGTAGCGGTTTCAGCTAGATGCGATTAACAATATAATTTCGAGCTGATCTAATTTGTTCGAGCGAGAGCGCTCCTACCCTAATTGGTGCCAGCATAACTACCTAAATACCGCAGATCACCCCCTAGGGGGTAACTGTGCTTAATACGAAAGCACTTTAAGTCGATAAGGGAGGAGATTATTATAGAATACTTGTGAAGTTTATTTAATATACTGATGGATACTGGCAAAGCTTTTAAAGGAATAGAGCTGGGGTGACCAAATGGCGGACCGCGGTCCGGATCCGGACTGTCAACCCATTTTGTGTGAATCTTAGCACAATATAATTTACTAGTGTTACTTGAGTAGGTTCGTAATTTAATGATTTATCCCGTGCATTGTCTTTACTGCCGTAGATTCGACAACTGACGAATCATCTCAACAAAATCTTCATTGATGTTGTATCTATTTGTTCATTATAATAAAATGAAAAAATAAGCCTTTATTGCTAGTTACTTAACCTATAATTTACAATATACCATACTTGGTTTTTAAGGAGATTATAACCTATTTACACTGTATTTATAACTATTTATTTAATTTCCTCGGCACCTGGTTATTTTCTCTCGCACCAGCTTGTCTTTCGACAAAGGCCTACTCCAAGGCTCTCCACTTGACTCTGTCCCTCGCTACCTGTAACCATTCTGGACCTGCCACTTTCTTTATATCGTCTTCCCACCGCTTTACCTGTCTTCCTCTACTTCTTTTATTTCCTCTCGGGTACCATTCTGTAATTACTTTTGTCCACTTTTCTTTTCTTTCTCTCTTCATATGTCCTGTCCAACGCCATTTCAATTTTTTCCATATAACATGAACTTTTTTAAATTTTGTTTTTCCTTTTATCTTTTTTAACTGTACTCGGTCTCTCCTTCTTACGCCCAATACGCTTCTCTCTATTCCATTCTGACAAAACATTGTTTTATTTTGTTGTTGTCCTGTAAGGGCCCATGTTTGGCATCCGTATGTTAGGCATGGCAAAATGCAGGTATTAAAGACTTACGTTCATTATAATATTACTATTTAAACTTGGGTGGTCGCTGCGTTATTTACAAGAATTTAACCGCTAGCCAAACAATTGGGATGATGACAAGAAATCTATTTAGTCCGTCTGTTAGATTACCTAAAAATATTGGACACGTATATTCTTTCTTTTGCCACGTAAACGACGTAAAAATGAAGACTAGTGTGTTGAAATATCGTGTGACGTCACTAGTCAGTATAAAATGTAGCACGCACTTTATGCTGTCAAGACCCATCTCCTGAACTTTGATGCGCTTTATCTTTTTATTTATTTCATAAAGCAAAAAATACGTATCCAATATTATTTGATAATCTCACTGACGGACGAATGAATTATTAATAATCATAAAAAAGTTTGGCGGTCCCAAAAAGTATGAGGTTCTATGTTCGACTGTGTGTATTTCTTTTTAGGGTTCCGTACCCAAAGGGTAAAAACGGGACCCTATTACTGAGACTCCGCGGTCCGTCTGGCTGTCTGTCTGTCTGTCACCAGGCTGTATCTCATGAACCTTGATAGCTAGACAGTAGAAATTTTCACAGATGATGTATGTCTGTTGCCGCTATAACAACAAATACTAAAAACAGGATAACATTAATATTTAAGGGGGGCTCCCATACAAAAAACGTGATTTTTTTTGCCGTTTTTTGCGATAATGGTACGGAACCCTTCGTGCGCGAGTCCGACTCGCACTTGGCCGGTTTTTTTAGGGTTCCGTACCCAAAGGGTAAAAACGGGACCCTATTACTAAGACTCCGCGGTCCGTCTGTCTGTCACCAGGCTGTATCTCATGAACCGTGATAGCTAGACAGTTGAAATTTTCACAAATGATGTATTTCTGTTGCCGCTATAACAACAAATAGTAAAAACAGAATAAAATTAATATTTAAGTGGGGCTCCCATACAAAAAACGTGATTTGTGTGCCGTTTTTTGCGATAATGGTACGGAACCCTTCGTGCGCGAGTCCGACTCGCACTTGGCCGGTTTCTTATGTATGTTCACCGATTTGCCGACCGTTTTCCGATGTTTTTTGGTGACTTATATAATTATTTCATCGTATGTACATTATATGGTACGCATTAAAGAATTGATAATTGAATTGATTTCTCCGTCAATTGTGATCCAATTTTGAAAATTCTTTTTGTGTTTGGAAGGGTATTTCTACCCAGAAAACATCCCTATTAACAGTAGCCAAGTTTCTTATGGTTCTTCCAAAAACTGTAGTTCTTTTGAAAATTCGTAGAATCAAGTGCTATGTTCATTACTGGCTTGAGTAGCTTGTGTCCTGTGATGCTTGTTCTAATGATAGAATTCGTAGTATGGTGAAAGTCAGCATTTATTATGGGAAAATAATGCCAGAATAATAATCCTCTGTCCTATTCCGGGACATGTCCTGCCCGTGGTCTCAGTTCCATCACAATCCGTTCTGTCTTTGAGGCATAATTGATTAACAAACATCCAAAAGCCAGACTTTATAATTTATAATATTTGTAGGATAGGATAGGAATAGTAGGAAGTAGGATACTTCTTTGGATACACGTGAGTCGATTGGATGAGGACCCGTCGCTTCCACTGACGTACTTTCCTTTTATAAATCGCCTTCGCCTTACATTCTCGCAACGTGACCAAACCATCTGCAAGATTCTACACGTCTAACTTCTAACCGCAACGATTAAATAATATTGGCATCTTTACAATAATAGAAAGAAAGAATAAAGAATACTGTAATTTCACCGCATTTTCTACAGTTGCTCTCAATCTGCAATAAAGGCAGTCCAATTCTAACTGAGTCAATAAATAAATCGGATATCGGAGTGATTCTTTTGGCTCGCCCGTCGGCGCCGTCCGATGATTGATGTGCGCAATTGAAATACGATTAAAATTGATCACCTCAGTGCCTATGTAGCGCCGTATTTGTTGACGAGGAAAATTTCATTGGGAATTTGAGATGGTGTTATGATTAACTATGGGAGGCAAAAATAACAATACAAGATGGCGTTTAGATGAGTTTGGTAAAGCAACGAACCCGCACTGGACCCGCGGGTGTATTATGATATACTACTCTATAATAGACTAACCCCCAATTTCTGGATTAAGAATTCGAAATTGAGTAATTAATAATTATCGAACTTTACTGTCGTATTTTTTTTATGCGAACCTTGTGGAAACTAGAACAAATTGCCGTGCGTTCAAGCGTTTTTGCCTTATCTATTATTGGAAACAAATATAGCAGGTCACAATGTTAGGACCCATTAATATTAATGTTATTTTTTTATCCGTGGTGCTAGGCAACTGGGCTTATTCCAGTTGTAAACGGCCCTTTGTGCCTATTGGCCTTGTTTGTTCTGTCTCCTGCTTGATATGGAGGGAAGTGGAAATTTGTATTTTTTTCCTACTCCTCTTTTATTATTTTCTGATTAATTTCGTTCCGGGATCCAAGACAGTTACATTCATTTTCCGGGACTTCGTCGAGCTTCATTGCCCCGGCGCTTTTCTGGTGGTCGCCACTGTTGATTCTGGCTTTCAGGAGTTGGAGTGGTTTGGGAATAGTGCGGTGGGATTGTATTTTAACGGCATTAAAGCTGGTTTAGGCACGTTATTACCTTCTAATATTATATTTAGAAATTCTCCCTTAGTTCTAGCAATGGGAACCAATATCAGAATCTTGGTAGAACAGAAAAGACATTCAAAAATCCATCTGCTTTGAAGAATAACTTTTATTATATGAAGGTTACATCGTTGACATTTCGTTAAAGGTCAAATTTTGTGACATAACTCAAGCTAAATAACTGCCTGTTCTGTGGAATATTCTTTGTAATACACAAACATACCTTTTTATTGACGATAGGCTAGCGTTTGACCACTATAAGGAGTCTTTTCGATCAAGCGCCTACTTTTCGGGATGCGTCTGTTCCAGTGACTGATCGGCTCGAGCTCCTAGACATGGATTTGACTTCCAGTCTCAACTTCGGCGCCTCCATTGAGTACAAAGCCCAAATTGCGGCCAAAAAACTGGGCATCCTAAATAAAGTGAAGCGATATTTTACGCCTGGACAGCTTTTAACCCTATACAAAGCACAAGTCCGATCCTGCATGGTGGATTGCAGCCACCTTTGGGATGGCTCAGCTAAGTATCAGCTTGCCGCGCTTGACTCGCTTAAATCGGTGGAACGCAGAGCCAAGAGGCTCATCAGCGACGTTAAACTGGTGGATGCCAAGTTTCACAGCTTGGCTCATCGCCGCAAGGTTGTCTTCTACAGACTGTAGAAGCCTACCTAATCCCACCAGCCCCCTTCTACCATCGGACATCCAGACGCACTGCAAGTTACAATCCTTACCTTGTTGCCATTCCACCAATTCGCACCAAGCGCTTCCAAACGTCCTTCATAATGCGCACAGCGAATGAATGGAACTCACTCCCTGCGTCTGTGTTTCCGAACGCATTCAACCCGAAACTCTTCAAAGTTTGAGTAAACAGGCTTCTTCTGGGTAAGCTCACTCCATCGTCGACTCTGTCTCTGTCACCTATGACCTAAACTAGAGTCAAGAGCAAACCAATCACAAAAAAAAAAAAAAAAAGAAAAGACCTATCTCACCTGATGGTAAGCGATGATGTGGTCGACGACGAAGTAGCTTGCCTAGAAGTAACCTGTTCATCCTACTCCAACAATCTGGCTGATATATTATAACCATTTAAATAAGGCCCACTTTAAGTCAGATAATGAAACTTTGAAGTTTGAATTATTCCCCAAGATGCCCCCACAAATTACTTGCTAAGTATGTCTACAGTCGAAATAAAATGCCATTACTGGTATACTTTATATAGGTTTAATTCTGTCGGATTCAGAACCTTATTGGGAATACAACAATTAATACGGAAGTCGTTCTTCAACTACCCATACCAAACCGGCTCCTATATTTATAGCCCGAAGGAGAATATTTTATCCCTTTTGATGAAAGAAATGAGAAGGTCAACCGTCGAAGCTTACATACCTACCCACATGTCGAAGAAAATTTTGTTGACTCTCACCTATTTGCTAATAAAAAGAGCAGATCAATAAGGCTTAAAACTATTCGATTCAGACACTTATTGGCAATACAACAATTATACGGAAGTGTGTTCTTCAACGCAAAACTTACAACCTACCCATTCAAAAGAATGTTTTATCCCTTTTCGGTAATGTACGACCTCGGACCTCGGCGATATTCGTAAAATAAAAAGAGAAGGTCGAACCTTACATACCTAGCCACATATCGAAGAAAATTTTGTCGCCTCTCACCCAATTGCTAAAGAGAGCAGATCATTGCGGTGCATTGCGACAGTACGACAGTTTAGTACAGTAAAATTATACATACTTGACAAGGCAGTTACTTACATTTCATGTATTTTACGTAATGACCGATTGCAAGCATTTTGCGGTAATTCTTAAGAGGTGTGTTTAAGAAATATATGGCTGCTTGCCTGTTTGAATACTTGTGAGTAAATAAAAAAACTTTTTGCAAAAAAATACCACCGACTTCCAAATACAAAACTACAAAGTGAAAAATAACTTAATTTTTTGAAGTCGGTGTCTTTCGCAGGTACCATTTTTTTGCGTTATGGACACCGACTTCAAAAAATTAAGTTATTTTTCACTTTATAGTTTTGTATTTGGAAGTTGGTGGTATTTTTTTGCAAAAAGTTTTTTTATTTTTCACTTTTTAGTTGTACGTACCTTATAGGCAAGTTAGTAAGGGAACTATTTCGCCAGAATAGATTTCATGAAACTTGAACATAACCGGTGAAATGAGAGATCTGCTTATCCCTTAAGAGCGAACTGGCGTGATGTTATGTTATGAAATGTTATAAACAACAAACAGACATGCGATTGCAGCAATCCCGAGAGATTTGCCGTTATTTATTGAAGAGTTCTGTTGTATATCTCCGAAGTTCTTCATCAGATCTTCACCAAAGTAAAATGGGACCAATTTCGGAACATACTTTTTCAAACAAAAAAAGAATTTTCAAAATCGGTCCACAATTGACGGAGTTATCGGTGAACATACACAAAAAAAAAAAAAAAAACATATTTGAAGTCGAACATAGAACCTCCTCCTTTTTGGGAAGTCGGTTAAAAAATATCATTATGCATGAAACGCTCGGTTAGTGGTGTAATAGGGTAGTTTACTGAAAATTAGTTTTTTGTCCGTCAGGTAGATTAATTTAAAAAATTGGACACGTATTTTTTCTTTTTGCACGTAAACATAAAGTGACGGCGATATAATGCGTTGAAGTATAGGAATCGTCACGCCGTTAGTACACTTTATACTGCCTTAGTGACGTCACAAGCCCTCACTCCTGAACTTTGATGCGCTTTAACTTTGTAATTTTTTATTGATTTGTTAAAACAAAATATACGGGTCCAATATTATTTGATAATCTCACTGACGGACTAAATAGAATTATCATTTTTCTACCCAGGAAACATCCCTATTGGCTGGTCAACATGTGTAATGACTGGTCATTGTGCTAATCTTTGCCTGACCGGCCACCCTAGCCAAGTTAAAGACTTTTCGTATCGAATCTCCTTCTACAATCGTTAACGCCTTCTATTTGTATGGTCTGACCACGTTACTTAACGTTCAGATGAGAGATGGAAATGACACTTCCATACACTGATTCGTTTTCTAGTAGCTTTATCGATTGTAGATTGTGAACTTGGCTACAGGTGCAGAGGCTCTAGATTGTCAACTTGGCTACAGGTGCAGAGGCTCTAGATTGTCAACTTGGCGACGGGTGCAGAGGCTCTAGATTGTTAACTTGGCTACAGGTGCAGAGGCTCTAGATTAGTGACATTCTATCAACCAATGAAAGCGTCGCGGTAGCGATTGCAAAAATGTCAAGTTGGATTGCCAATCTAAGAGCTATCGAAATATTACGTCATCATTTTGTCATTTCGACCATCGCCAACGCTTATGAAATTTATGACATATAGTCTAGACTACAGTATCTTATGTCATTTTTTAATAATAAGCTGGTCCGTATTATCTAGGGCTTATAGATCTATATCTATTCTTAATATTATAAAGAGGCATGATTTGTATTTTTGTATGTAACGAATTAACTTAAAAACTACTAGACAGATTTCAAAAATTCTTTCACTGCTGCGAAGCTACATTATCCCTGAGTGACATAGGCTATTTTTAACCGACTTTCCAAAAAGGAGGAGGTTCTATGTTCGACTGTATGTTTTTATACTATATTTTTTTTTTGTGTATGTTCACCGATATCTTCGTCAATTGTGGACCGATTTAAGAAATTATTTTTAGGGTTCCGTACCCTAAGGGTAAAAACGGGACCCTGTTACTAAGACTCCACGATCCGTCTGTCTGTCTGTCTGTCCGTCTGTCACCAGGCTGTATACTAGTACGCCTGGTGACAGACCCGATCCCGGTGGACGCCTCTTTACTTTACTGGTAACGCAAGTTATAGACACCGACTTCCAAAATAAAGTTATTTTTCACTTAACGTAGTTTTTTTATTTGGAAGTCGGTAGTTTTTTTTAATGTTTTTTTATCCCTGTATTCCCACGAGAACAGGAACTACGCGGGTAACACAGCGAGACGTCCGCTACTAAAGTATATATACCTAGTTCAAATTATCTTTGCGCGCGGCGCTATGTGTGGGTGGTTGTTTGTTCGGACGACGACTGCCGCGTCCCTGCCACACAAATGCATATTAATGTTAAGTGCACGCACACATGGCGCCGCGCACAGATGAATTGAACTATAAAAAGCTAGATTCATTGATCGGTTTTTAGGTCATAACTTAGGTTTGAAATTCAATTCTTAGATTGTGGGTAGTCGACTGTCACGTCGTGTCCATTCAATACGAAACAACTATCTCAGTCCTTGAACATTACTGCTCTTAAATATTGCAAATCACAACGATTATTCAATTTCATATGCCGCGGTATATTAAGTAACATCAAGATATACTTTAACTACCTCGTAGTCCAGTGGTCGCAAGCGCTACTTGCTAAGTATGAGGTCCTGGGTTCAATGCCCGGATCGGGTGAAATCTCGGGATAAAGGTTTTTCCATTTGGTTTTTCTCAGTTACAGACCGGAGTCTGGACTTGTGCCCGGTAGATGGCAATTGGCTCGCTCCCTATTACCACAGATAATATAATATTAACATGCAGATGCCTCATCCCATACAAAGAAACCGTGCCGACGTAACTAGCGTTTTTTTAAATCGAATGGATGCCTTAGAAATTTTAAACTGCACCATCTATTGGAAACAATTTTAAATGATCCATTCAAATAATCTTTGAAATGGGAATTAAGAGCCCAATACTCCTTCATTTTGTGCTTAGGAGAGTTAATTTAACAAGAACATAATTTTTTTATGATCTTCTCTAGAAAATGTTAATATTTCACAAAACTCAATAACAAATCGAAGCTCATCACGCCATCTAGTGCAATTTATTTGAATCAAATTTTCTTTCTTCGCATTGGGTGACCGTGCTATTACAGAGGACGTTATCCTACTTTCTACTTATCATATAGTTATATTTATTAATTATTATAAATGCGAAGGTTTGGATGGATGAATGTTTGTTACTCAATCACGCGAGACGGCGAGAATGGCTGAACAGATCTGGATGAAATTTGGCGCAGAGATAGATTATAGTCAAATGTAGCACATAGACTAGAAAGAAAGAAAAAGTGTTTATTTGTAACAAAACGACATACATTATAATAACATGCTTATGCTAAACCCTTAACAATAGTATTAGTAGTATTTAAATTAAGTTAGTAAAGACGAGAAATAAATCAAACAACAATAACATATACTACCTACATTTTTTTATAACAGAAAATAAATACTTATCCGGTTAGTCTCGGTATAATATTCCCTTGGGATAAAAACTTTTAACGCGGGCGAAGTTGCTGGCAGAAGCTACCGACTGTGTTTGTACTATAGATGAACCTCTGCCCAACCCTTCGGGGAATAGATACAGGCGTGATGTTACGTATGCATTCCGTGGTATTTATGTAATATCAAGATAAACACATTAGCCGGTAAATGCCGTAAGTCCGTTGCTCGTAGACGCAAGTTGACGCCATTGTAAGTTTGTAAATAGTTTTAACAGTGATGGCCTTGACCGGTGTCGGTGTGATATTGACAGCTAGTGTTTGGTCAAGACGTTTGAAAATGTAATGTCTGACGTCAGGGTTTAGTCAAATTACACAATGTATGGAGAGTATGGGCCGATTTCTGAATTGAGTATTTGAGGTTAAGAAAGAGTTGAGTATTTGTCAAACTATACTTAGGCATGAAAACCTGTCCAAAGGAGATGATCGATTTGGCCACCACTTTGTACACTACATAGATAAGTAGAAAAAAAATATGGAAATTCTATAAAAATACTAACATATTAATTTGAAGAAGGGTTCTCTGTTGCAATTGAATTCGTATTGTTTTTTTTTAACGCTGTTATTACGATGACACATCAAATGTCATTGTCAAATTGACATTCTTCGCATATTCCTGATCTGATCCACCGTCTTTAATTTTATGTTGTGTTGCTCTACTTGACAAAGTTAATTTGAGATAACATTAAAACGAAGAGAAATCAAAGAAAATTAATTAATTATTATATAGCGATCTTTACATATAGTGCACATAGTGCTGGCCCAGGCTCCATACATTTCTGGAACATCTCCTTTGGCGCTACAAAGTAGGGTTTAACAAGTTCTTAACCTCAAATACTTAAAACAGAAACCGGCCAATAGAAAAAATAACCATCTTGTTGTTTCTGTAGCTTAGGATTATCTTTCCAGTTTTAATCTTCCTTAGCTAGTATATATTTAGATTGTTGAATTCTCCCTCATCTTCGATACATCTCTTTCATTTGTTGTCTCATTGATCTTACGGGTAGTGGTGCTTTTGGGACCGGGACAGCGGTCCCGACTTCCACCTATAAATACACAACCTTTGTAGTCATAAAAACAACATCTTATTATTATAATCCATTGATTATAAAATCAATACTTTTGTTGTCACATTCTTTTGCATTAACATCAATGGTCATAATATTTTCAAATAGCATAAACATCACTTACCGCATAGTTAGAGGTATCATCTTGAAGGCTAGTCTTATAAAAGTAAAATTGCATGAAATATTGTACGATATCATCTATCCTAGCATTTTCACATCTGTATTGGAGTTGGCTGCCACTCTACATGAATACAGCTAAAAAATTACGATCGCCATTGCAAAAATATCCATCATTTCCTGTAAAAGTATACGGTATTTTTTACCCTGTTTTACCCGGGCACAGACAATATAATACTAGCATACAGATGCCTCATCCCATACAAAGAAACCGTGCCGACGTAACTAGCGTTTTTTATCTGATTATTGATATTTTGTAAGTACATCAATCGCGTTCGATCCCGTTTCATTGCAATAGATGGTGTTAACAGCGACTTGCAAGTAAAAGGGTTTACTAGGTTCGTGAATATATTTTTCTTTAAATACAGTGATGGTTCGTTTTATAGTTATAGTATATAGGTATAGTTTTTACAGCTTTTTTTGCACCAAAATGTGTTACAATGCAAATTTTTACAATCGAGTGGAAAGCGTCAGAAATTTAAAAATGCGCCATCTATTAGCATCAATTTTAAATGATCCGTTAAAATAATCTTTGAAATGAGAATTAAGAGCCCATTATTCCATAATTTTGTACTTAGGAGAGTTGATTAAACAAGAACATTCAATTTTTATGTTCAATTTCAGATAATGTTAATTTTACACACAATTCTATTGAATTTTGTGTACATGTCGCGCCATCTAGTGAGATTTCTTTGAATCAAATTTTCTTTCTTAGCAATGAGACCCCGTGACCCGGGTCATAATACGAATCGATTGACACCTTATTCATCAAACTCGGATGAATGGTTTAGGCGCTACGGAGGAACGTAAATACAAACATACATACATAGACTGCTAAAATCATAACCCTTCCTTTTGGCTTCGCCGTAGTCGGGTAAAAAACAGAGCTAAAACCATGCACGTGCCGACGCATATTCACGTAAGCTCTAATCGGCTTCCCCAGCGGATTGAATATGGATTTCTAACGAATATAGGACAGCATCGGTTCAATTTTCCATACTATACCAGTAGAGATGTTTAGGAGCTGGTTTTATCAGAACCGCAGTCGGAAGCGGAGTCGGAGGCAGGAGAGGGATCTGTAAAGATAATACATAAATAGTCCAATAATATAGAAGAAAACAAATACGCCTCGAGCGCTTTAATTTTTAGTAAAAAAACATGTTACCTACATCTCCACCTAGGTGTTGCAAATTGTATTTTTTTAAGTTCTCGTAATAATAATTTTGTAGTTGATTTGCATAGACACAACCTTGTAGCCAGGATCCATCAGCAACTGGCTCTTAAATACAATCTTGTGGAATCGGAAGTGCCTTAATATATGTATTTGCCCGAATCAGTTCTCGAAAATGGCAATGTCACGTTGTATTGGGATCGGTCTATCATCACTGACTGGACTATTGTTGCCAATAAGCCTGACATAGTGGTGATAGACCGACTAGAGCGTCGCGCAATGATTGTTGATATAGCGGACCCCCATGATGACAACCTAGTAAACTGCTGAGAGAGATAAGAAAAGCAAGTATCTTTATCTGGCTCGCGAGGTTGTCGACATGTGGGACGTGAGTACAGCAGTCATTGTGCCGATAGTCGAGACGACCAATGTCGTAATAGCCAAGAACCTCGACGAACATCTGAGGAGGCTCTCGTTGGGCAGCTGGATCAAGGGCTTGATCCAGAAAGCGGTACTCCTGGACACGGCGCGTATAGTTAGGAGGCTCCTCTCTCAGGAGCCCTGACCACCGGTAGCTTGGACCCAGTTCCCGATACCGGTGGGCTACTATTTTTGTATTTTTTAATGTTTTTATAAACTAATATTTAAAAATAAGTAAATATAATAAATAAATGGAGTAGTAAATATGTAGTTGTAAATTAAATCAAATATACGGACTCAAAAAGTACCAACTGACCTCCGATTTAGTAGTGTCGGACCCGAAGTCTGCGTCGTCGTAGGCGTAATATCAATCGAAATTCCGACTTTTCTGAATCGTAGTCGAACCTCCTCCGTAACATCCCTAGTTCCCAGGTACTATATGCTGATTTATTCAGATTGATCCCTCCGTGTGGTCGCCTATGAATAGGACTCTATGCACGAGCGTGCTCTAAGAGTCGACTAAATTGTTATATGAAGATGGACAGGGGTTATAACTTCGTAATATTATTATTCAGTGGTTGGCGACTGTTTGCTGAGGTCGGAGTGGGGAACAATGTTCTATAGAATGATCGTTGTGATTGTATGAGCAAACTTTGCGAGAATAGAAGGCTAGGTTAGCATAATATCTCCTTAGGTATTGTAAAGATAGATCTTTTCTTAAAGACAATATTTAAAGAATGAAAGGAACTATTAATTAAAAAACCTTTTTTTAAAACAAGCTTTTTTCGAATTCTTCTCAGCAGTCCCTTTCATTTGATACCCATATCTTGGCAGGGCACAAAAAATAACTAGTCCGCCATCTTGGGCCGTCCGCCATAGTGGATTTAGAATGATGTCACTTAGCTAACCATGTATCCAAACTAAACGTATTTGCAAAATGTCATCTTAATTGGCGGAGGATAACTGCTTTCAAATTCAGTTGCTAGATGACCCGAGCACACTTACATACACATACATTGCAAATTAAATAAAAGCTTGTATAATATAGGATCCTATCCGATTCTTATGGACTTAACGTAAGAAATACTCGAACTTCGCAGTTACAAAAATTAAATAATCTGGCGGAATTGTCTGCTGCAAAAAATGAGCTTCTTCAAACACCACTCCAGTGTACCGTTTTCTGTTTACCGACTCAGAATTAAGGTAAGGCCATAAGTTGCATAACTTATTACATTTTTCCCTCAGACTTTTGTCCCAAAAATGTCTCAAAAGTCCAAAAAAATAATCCAACCGGACATTTATATTGCTGCCCCAATAGCCGCTAGCCTGAACTTAATGAGGAGTGACGTCATTTAGATTTGTGAAGCCCGAGGGAGGGTCCGTCTGAAGCAACATAGCTATTTCCAGGTCCAGCTCGGACATTTGGTTCATATTTGATGATATTAACGCCAATTTGATATGAATTTAATTTGGTAGACTGCGAATTTCTGGGTCGGTTCAGCTTTGTTTGATAAATAGTTTTTGATATTGTGTAGGTTTATTTAAGACTCCCACCGAAGGGAATGGCTTGCAAATAATAAATTATCTGGAAAAGGGAGAAAATTAATGCTAGTTAGATTAACACCCGCAAAATTATGACTATTATGTTAGTTACTTTTTTCTTATCTTCGTTAAGAAACACATTGAAAGATGTTGTCGATTCAATTTTGTTAGATCTCCCTAGTGGCCTTGAATGAGGCTTTCCTCGAGGATCCTTTGATTGAAGCTTCCTCTTAAGTATCCTGTTGCATCGATAAAAAACAAGATGGACGTAAGGATCGTAGCAGGTGGCGTTCTGTAGTTTCTGCCTACCCCCATGGGAAAAAGGCGTGAATTTATGTATGTATGTAAAAGGAAATCTTTGAAAGAACTACTTTCACTGGTATAGACTTACACTACCGCTAAAAGGCATACCAGCAGAACGAAGCTAGCGAAAAACCCAGTTAGTAAAGAATGCACAGATGACATTCATGCTGACATTGGAGCCTTTTTGGTCTCGCACGGGGTTTTTTATGTTTATTATTGTTTGTGTTTTGCTTTTCTCGTGTCTTCTGTGCAGGTCACAAATAAATACTTTTTCTTACTTTCTTTTTATTTACAATATCAAGCTCGTTGCGCCACAGTAAATCTATTCAAACAGGCCAGAAAGTTAATTTACAGTCCATTGGACGCTACAAGCCTACGTCCAGTTGTAAACAGACGGTTATGTATTTGTTTTATTGCCCGAGATTGCCCGGTCCCGTCCGTCTCGCATCCAGCGGATCCCCGCAACCTTCACCAGGTCATCGGTCCACCTGGTGGGTGGCCTTCCAACGCAACGTCTTCCGGTTCGCGGTCGCCACTCCAGAACTTTTCTGCCCCATCGGCCATCCATTCTGCGAGCAATGTGCCCTACCCACTGCCACTTAATTTTGGCACATGTTTATTACGGCACAGTAAATCCATTCAAACGAGCCAGATAGTTGATTACCAGTCCATGGGAGCCTACGAGCCTACGTCCAGTCGTAAACAGACTGTTATGTATTTGAATATGCATTGATTCATCAAAGCAAACTACAGTAGCGTGCTTTCAAATATTATTTGAAATCATATGAGTAGGTAACTCATCCAATTCCAAAAAAAAATCACCTGTAGGAAACTTCGTAGTCTTTTATCCCGGCAGAATACAAGGTTCCTTAGGGCCACGTGAGCGAAGTCGGAGGAAGAAGCTAGTTACAAGAATGCACAGCTGACAATAATATCCCAGTTCAGTCGCCATGTTTATTACGGCACTGTAAATCCATTCAAACGAGCCTCATAGTTAATTAACGGTCCATGGGAGCCTACAGCCTACGTCCAGTTGTAAACAGACTGTTATGTATTTGATTATGCATTCATTCATCAATCAGCACGCTCTGTTGGACCATGACTAATTAACTGTGCTATTGTTTGGTCTTAAGGTTGCCGCAGACGAACGCGTATGTCCAGCAGTACACCCGTATTGCCGGACATACGCGTTCGTCGAAAAAAGCACGCTATCAGGATTTCAATACCCGTATTAACATTATTTACCTCTCGAGTGCTAGCTTACCTTGCTAGTTTCGTAAACAAATATTATCGAGATTATATGCGCACTTGCACAGTGAATGAGTGAAACTCACTACCTGCGTTTGTGTTTGCGAACGCATTCAACCCGAATCTCTTCAAAGTTAGAGTGAACAGGCTTCTTCTGGGTAAGCTCACTCCATCGTCGACTCTGTCTCTGTCACCTCTGACCTAGACAAAAAGAGCAAAAACAAGTAAAAAAAAAAGAAACTTGACGGTTCTATTGCTAAATTAATTATATTTCGATTTTGTTTTGTCGTCATTAGATTTCGATGCCCTTTTGCGGAGTTCCATTAGTCAATTGATTGAAGATTTGAACCTGTGTAAAAACATTATACAATGGGTTTTCTTTATATCTCATAGCTCTAGGGTTATATTCTATAAATAAAAATAATTCAAAAAGTGCTAGAATATGTGGTACAAAAATGCATAGTTTCGGAGATACCATAAAACAAAATAAATTTATTTAATAAATTTAGAAAAATTATTCATATGCCAGTTGATTCTTTGATATGGTCTCATTCAAAGAATCAACTGTACGAGTTATGGGCTATCAAATAACAAATCTAGTATAAAAAAGGTTGTCGCATAATTGCGTCTCGCTTGGCTGTGGGTGCCTTTATGCGCATCGTCAGTGAAACTAGGTATCTGTCACGAATGCATATTTTTTTGTGTTTTTCTAAGTAGCAAATATATAAGAAACTCTTAGGGCGAGCGTGATTTTTCTTTTCGGTTCGGAAATCGTACTTACTGGTTAATTCGTTTCGCTACAGTTTCTTTCCTCTTAACTTTTGATCATCATGTAGGTATGGTAGGTATACAATCATAATATACCTACCCTAACTAACATTACAGTTCCAGATGCACGACGTGATCTGATTTCTGATTGACATCTGTTCTGATCAATCCAATACGATCAAATTTGATTAATTTGAAAGTAATTCTTTTCTGTCTCTGGTTTGTGCCCTTTCACGTTATCGGCTGGACGGATATGTATGAAACATGCGGGTAGGCCATATCTTTGATTAGGTCGTTGGAAACTTGTTATCCCGGGAATATTTCCCCTCTGATGATTTCTGACTTTCCCGCGATCGCAGTGGCTGACAGGAACTAGTATTATATACACAAGACATGTTTAAACCACAGTTTCCTTAAACAAATTTGACATTGACCACAACACCAGCATCGACATTGACCAAATTAAAGTCCAAAATATGCGGGATTCACCTCTGCCTTATCTGCAAAACGATTCAGGCGTTAATGAACCGTGCTCAGTGTTACAGTAATTTGCATAATCAATTAATTACCGTTTTCAAAGCAAGGTTGGAGGACATTGGACTTCGTGTTTTCACAGCAAGGTTAGAGAACAGCTCGCCTCTTATCACATGGGCCTATGGTACTTAAATATAACTGGCGTAATGTGGGTATTCATTCGGGGAATACAGGCGTGATTATAATTATGTATGTATATATGTACGAAATCAATGTGATTAAACCTTGCTGACTTATTTGCAGTTTTCTAGTTTTGCAAACGCAGTCCAAGATGAACGAAGGACCATATTAGATTCTCTAATACGGTCCTTCGATCATCTTGGATCGCTCAAGTTTTGAGTAAGTTTATACTCAAAACTCAAGCATTACTTAACACTTATCTGCTTCTTCGTTTGACTTAGTGGTCGTGGTCATGATGAAATTTGTCCAGTCGCTGGTGTTATTGTAGTTCGCCTCCCTATCTCAGTCAATCTGGTTCTGTTGGTTGATAGTCTGGCGCATTGTTTAACAGGCTTCCAACCGCAGATTTAGTCTAATCGGTCTACTTAAAACAAGTTTAATCAATGTAATTTGCAGCATGGACACTTTACATAAATAACTTTAATCAAAATCCAAAATTTTCAATAAGGTTGTTTTTCATTCAGCAGTGGACTTTACCATACTATAACGAAAATACATAAAATATTTTTCGACATTCTTAATTCTTTATTGTACACAAAAAAACAATTACATATACAACATGAGTGGTTATAAAGTTGATGTACAAAGGCGAGCTTAACTCTAAGAAGAGTTTTCTACCAGCAAACCTTAGAGTGATAGAGAGAGTTTAAAAAAAGGAAGAAGAGAAGTAGTCCAGTGTACAATTTTAGAATAATATACAATAAATATACATACATACATAAGTACAATATATATATATATATATATATACCTACATACTACTAATATTATGTCATTCCGAAAGAAAATGATCCTTGATTTTCCTCTTGAAGACATTCAGAGAAGGGCTGTCGCGTAGGGAATGTGGTAGAGAGTTCCAGAGACGCACTGCAGTGACAGAGAAGGAGCCATCATAGCGGCTGGAAGTGTGACGTGGGGTACGAAGGAGAAGAGAAGTGGAAGTGCGACAGGGTTTACCCCTCGGGACAAAGTACTCAAAGCGCAAAGACATTGCAGGAAGACCAACAAACACTCAATAAAAATGCGTCGTTCGTTTCGTAACGTTTGCTAAGTAAGCACAATCATTCATTCATCAGTTTAATTTTTTATCGGACAGTCTAGTTAACCGTGAGTTTGTTGGTTTACCGGCCATTGGGAAGCGAAGCTGGTTTGATTAAGCTCGGTAATATTTAGGGCTAATAGAGGCTGGGAACAGGGGCGGCTTTAAAGGCAAGGCTCTGGGTGGGCGCCAGATATTTACGAGGCCCTCGTCCTTTTTGTGATGAAGTGATGATAGACGAGAAATGTAAAACTTGGCACTTTATTATTTTAAATACTTTACCCATGAAATATGTTGTATTTAACCAACTTGATTTTATTGTTATCGATAACAGTTTGCTAAAGATAAAATTAAATCAGCCGCTCGGGTCGATCATCAAAGTTAAGCAACGCTTGCCGAGGTCGGTCTGTAGATGGGTGACCATCTTTATATGTATAGCTAGTTGCCTCCGTGCCTCGTTAAGCCGTTTGTTTCGGCTATCAGAGTTTGAAGAACGCTGATAGTCGTTACGGGTAGTCAGAAATCTGACACCAGTCTGGCCAAGGGGTATCGTATTACCCAGTTTCTTGGTTTGGTGGTCAGATAGGCAGACGCTCCATGTAAAATACTGGTACTCAGCTGAAACCGGATAGACTGGAAGTCGAACCTAACATAGGTTGGAAAAACGCTAAGCTGATTGATAAGGATAATATAACAATTTACAATTGTGAGCGTTTCTAGTTGTCGGGTGAGGCTGTTGCAAGAGTGGGGTGATTACGCTGCTAGCCACCTCCTAAAGCCGCCACTGACTGTGAATTTGAGGGTAGATGAGAATGGGTTGTTTAAGTTCATTGTTTGTTTAGGGATTAAGTGTTTTGAGTTAGGAGACAGATATGATGGATGTCCTGGTTTCCAAATTGATAATTTAATCCATTAGGCAGTGTACTCACATGAATGATGCCCAAAATTTTTAATTTAGGCTGATGTACGTTCCAGTAACGTAGGTAAACGAGATCATAAATTTTCGCTCAGCTGAAATTAATTTATCAGCTTGTCAAAAATAATCTAACCAGAGCCTTCAGGATAATTTAATAACTGTACTTTTGTTTTAACAGGAAATAGAAGCGATCGAGGAGCAATGGCGGACGGAGTCAGCGGAGCTGGTGACGGCAGTAGCGAGGCTACAGGACGAGAACAAACGTCTACGAAGGACCATCAATGCACCAGCAGATGGTGAGGACTTCTACTCTTTTAACTGTTAGTAGACCCTTTTGCCTTTTTTTTTGGTTTGAGCATGTTACTGTGGTCGGTGCAAGGCTATTCTTTTATCATTCTTGCACGCTATCATTTACTCCATTTTCTTTCACTTCAGCTTTTTCAAAATCACGCTTTAATAAGCAGATAAGATGATATCCATCGATTTATCTTTAGAACAGTTTGGTCCGAGCAATATCTAAAGACCTAATCAGTCGTTTCGTGGATGAGAATGAAGCCTAGATAGTATCAGACCGATCACGGGTTCGTTTGTTCAGACTATGCAATACATGTATGCCTCAATATGAAACATCTAGGCAAAAACCTTTAGCTTACCGTTCCTTCATACTTCTTCTTAGGAATTCCATTTATGTCAGAGCAGGACCTTCTTGCTCTCTTGATTAAGGACCAGCTCCTAAGCCACTTAATTAATACACTATGATTTATGCTAGACCGTAGCGGGCGCGAGACGAGCCCCGTGCGAGGCACGGACGCGCGCCTCGTTTGGGGCGCGGACGCCGCACGGTGTAGCATGGACTGCATCATATAAAACGTTCGGCTCGGCTCGCGTCCGCTACGGTCTACTAAAATTCGTCCTTTACACAGTTACATACTAATAATATTATAAAGAGGTAAAGTTTTGATGTTGTGAGTTTGTGACGTTGTAAGGGGTAATCTCTGGATCTACCGAACCGATTTTGAAATTTCTTTCATCAGTAGAAAGCAACATTATTCTTTAGTATCATAGGCTATAATTTATTTTCAAGTAAATTAGAGATCCTTATGAAAAATTGCAATAATATAACCCAAAGTAGCAAAATTTTGCCTACAAAAATCATTCTTTGGCTTGCGCTGAGAAAATTATTGATGATACATAAAAATTATGTACTACATGATTAAACTACTCATTATTACCTACAAAAATGTCTTCTAGAGAATATACCTAACTATCATAGTTAAGTCACAATAGAAGCTATTATGTTCTAAATTTTAATGAGATCACTGGTAGAAACAGAAGTTGGTTACATTCTTATTGTAGTATTTATTCTTATTCAAATAAATAGTTAAACAAATTGGTAGGTAGGTAGGTAGGGTAGGATAGGTAGGATAGGTGGGTAGGGTAGGTAGTCAGGATAGGTAGGTAGCGTAAGTAGGTAGGTAGCCAGTTGACGGGAGCGAAGCCGCGGGGGTCAGCTAGTAAAGTATAAAGGTCGAAAAATAACGATCGACACAAACTTGTAGCTTCACTCACACGCTCATATACCTTATTTTAGCGGTCGTCCATTCTAAATACAGAGAAGAAAAGTTAATGGCAATACTTCCCGCGCCCACATAGTTTCTGATTAGTTTCTGCCGGGTTTTTTGGCCTTCTGCTTCCCAAGGGATTGACGGACTTACTTGCAATGTAAGACTGATTGACTTGTACCAACTTGAATGGATAAATGTCTTAATTTTACACGTCCGTTTTTGTTTGTGAATCTTAGCTGACTACTTTAAGAAGAGACACTAAAAATCTCTTTAAAACAAGCTTTGAATGCACTATTTTTGAACCGACTTCCCAAAAAGGAGGAGGTTCTATGTTCGACATAATGTCGAACATAGAACCTCCTCCTTTTTGTGTATGTTCACCGATATCGTTTGTTTTTTTTTTGTGTATGTTCACCGATATCTCTGTCAATTGTGGACCGATTTAATAAAATCTTTGTTTTGTTTGAAAAAGTATGTTTCGAAATTGGTCCCATTTTAATTTGGTGAAGATCTGATGAAGAACTTTGGAGATATACAACAGAACTCTTCAATAAATAACGGCAAATCTCTCGGGATTGCTGCAATCGCATGTCTGTTTATTGTTTATACCATTTCATAACATAACATCACGCCAGTACGCTCTTAAGGGCTACGCAGATCTGTCATTTCACCGGTTATGTTCAAGTTTCATGAAATGCATTCTGGCGTTATAGTAACCTTACTAACTTAACTATTAAAAAAAAAATACCGACTTCCAAATACAAAACTACAAAGTGAAAAATAAATTTATTTTTTGAAGTCGGTGTCCATAACGCAAAAAAAATAGTACCTACGAAAGACACCAATATCAAAAAATAAATTTATTTTTCACTTTGTAGTTTTGTATTTGGAAGTCGGTAGTATTGTTTTGCAAAAAAGTTTTTTTTATTTTCCCGGCGATGGTACATTTGGTCAAACTATTTGAGCCCAGTAGATGGCCACGTTTATTGCAGCGTCAGGGGCATTATACAGATCATCCAAGGTGCAAGTGAACGGCCAGTCGGGACACTCCATCAAGTGGGGCATGGTCTGTACAGGAGCACCGCAATCGCACCCAGCTTGCAATGGACTAATAATCCCCCATTTTGCATTTTTTTTCGAAATCTAATATTGCTTGTTAAAATATATCCATAAGCCTAAACACGATGGTGATGGTGCAGGTGTAGAGTTGCTAAATTGATTACTATTTGCCATTAACACATACGAAGGCAAGTTAACATAAAGCTTGTACCTAATAACTCAGTGATCAGTATCTTTAAAACCTCACAAATTAGTTGTAATGATCAAATCAAATGATAACCGTATATCTGTGGTCGCCAAGGGACCGCGGATTGTATGCGTCATCGTAATGTTAGCGCCAGGTATAGTAAACTTATCATAATGATTCCTAAGAATAATTATGAGAAGATAATATGGCAAATGATATATGGCGCACAGGACGTTTATTTGGGATTCTAGTAATTTAGAGAAATTAAATGGCAATTGAAGTCTCCAATCGCAACTAAATGAACCTGTATTGAAAACTCATTTTGCATTTATGGTTTACTAGCGGACGCCTCGCGGTTTCAGCCGCGTAGTTCCCGTTCCCGTGGGAATACAGTGATAAAAGATAGAAGATAAAAGGAGCCTATGTCACCCGGGGATAGTGTAGCTTTCCAACGGTGAAAGAATTTTTGAAATCGGTCCAGCTGTTTCGGAGTATATAAGGAACATACATATTTTCTCTTTTATATATATAAAAGACTAGCTGTCCCACGCGGCTTCGCTCCCGTCAACTGGGTACCTACCCATTTATCCTACATACATGATTGTTGCGTAACTTAAACCGTTTACGCAGCGCACGCAACGGATGCTCTCAAAAAGGAATAATTTTGCCCGTTTTTGCAACATTTTTCATTTATGCGCCGCTCTATAGGCTATATAACATCACGCTATTGGTCGTAGCGTGATGTTATATAGCCTATAACCTTCCTCGATAAATGGACTATCTAATACAAAAATAATTTTCAATTCCAACCAGTAGTTCCCGAGATTAGCGCGTTCAAACAAACAAACAAACAAACTCTTCAGCTTTATAATATTAGTATAGATTGATCATGTTCTGATCAACCAATCACAAAAGCTTACATAGGATTTGTCAACGGATTAACAAATTAGAAGCTGATCAAAGAGTATGCCATTAGCGATAGCGATGGTTGAAATGCCAAAATGGGGAAAGGAATACGTGACATTTCGATAGCGCTTGGCATTCCAATACATATTTGACGTTTTTCCAATCGATTGAATGTCACTTGCCTAGCCTCTTGTTGAGAAATCAAGGGCCGTCTATCAATCTGTGACGTATCACACCATCGTGATTCCGCTGTCAAAAAGGGATAGTGCTTTTCTTCCTGTACAGCTCCGTCTCTCTCACACATGGAACCATAATAGTTTGACACGCCAGTGTAAGGTCCCTGGGGACCGGCTTTTGTTTTTCTTATGTTTGAATTTTGAATTAACCCTGTTGACATTCAAAGGCCACGTCATAGAGTAGGAAATTCCACAGAGGTTTAGCAGTCATAATAAAAAAGAAAAAGTAAACACGCCAGTATTTTCTCGTACATCGTTCCTGATTAGTTTTGCGTCCAAGTGTTTCCCCAGAGACGGCTTCATAGCTCGGACTCTCAGTCAAAATGATTGACTTAAATCAAAATATTGACATTTAGACGGATAAACATTGTTAGGAAATAATAGTTTTGAGATGTCCTTGTGTGTTTTCGTTTATTTGTGCCTTTGTTAGTGTTGTATTCTTGGTATAGTGAATATAATCTAAATAATGAACGTCTTTATTGACGGAACAGCTTGGTTATGTTTGTTTTCCCAAACTGATTAGATTAAATAGGTACCTAATAAACAAATCGTCAAAGTAAAGAATTCACTAGTTCCAGCTGATAATGTGTCTGGTAATTAGAGATTTGTTTGATTACTGTAACTGTCTCATTTGTTCTTGAGAGCTAGCCATTATAAAAATAGTTTAAAAAATAGTTTATTTCTTTAACGGTTCTCTTACAATATTATTCAGTGGCTGGAACTACCCAGGAAGCATGTAGTAATGCTTGTATGTATTGTATTATATTTCGGAGTGTTGGAAATATAAGAAATCAGTCTGAAACTGAAACCGTGCTGAAGTATTTTACACCAGGATCTTTCCTGTATATCGAAGGCGATATCGCGCAGACGCGTACATACGTATTTATCAAGAATACTTCAAGTGCGGATCGGTCGAATTGCATCGCATTTTTTAATAATCTATAGGCTCGCGCTTGACCACTATCTTACCTGATGTTAAGCGACGATGCGGTCGACGGTAAAACTCGCTTGCCTTGAAAATAACCTATTCACTCTTGGCTTAAAGTCCCCTAGATTGTAGCTGTCGGGAAACAGACCCCGGCAGGAAATGCCACTCTTTAGCTGCACGCATAATAAAAGTGTTTCCAAAACGTTTTGTGCGTATGGATGGGCATGGGCACCGATGGCGCATCGCAGTACGTCTGGTAGTACGATGATGAAACGGGCTAGGTGGAATTAGATCGTTCAATTCCATTGCAAATTCCCCGAAATGTAACCGATAAAAACCGCGTCCATGTAAATCTACTTTGCAGTGGTGGACCAGTGGTTACGGCCCCGACTCGTAAGTGTAGGTCATGGGTTAGAACCCAGGCAGGCGCATTACTTTGGGTAATTTATCACATCACCTCTGCTCTCAAAACGGTGAACGAAAACATCGTGAGGAAACCGGCATGTCTTAGAACCAAAAAATCGAAGACATGTGACGTCTACCAATCCGCACTGGGCCCGCGTGGTGGATGATATAGGCTGATGAAAATTTTCTGTAGTAAATATCGCTTATTGATATGATACATGTATAGTTTCCTTTCATATGACATGATCAGTATGAAGATTTCTATATTTTTATTCAAATAATAGTAATTTATTTTTCATCACACTTGCACGTAAAAAGTATCTAAACATACAGGTTAACTTGGCCGTAATGCCCCATATAAAACCCTCGGGCTTTCTTTTTGTCATGAAACCCTAGGGCGGTAAGTATTTTTTTTTTTTTAATTTATGGCACAGCACACAGGTCATGCAAGTTCAAGCAAGGAGTTTAAACGCAATTGAAAAATTGTCTTAAAATGTTATCTAAACAGGAATTTCTTTGCAAACTCGCTACATGTTACTTAAATACTCAACTAATGTTATTAATAATCGATTTTAATAGGTATAGTATGAAAACGTCGAAATTATTCAATTATTTTTACACTCCGTCATGGCTGTATACTTACGTAAGTATTTGCCCTTAAAGTTTCTGAACGAAACACTGTATAATCTGTCATGTGGATAAAAATTCGCCAACCGCTTAAAAAAAAGTTCACGTATATAAGCTGACTTGTGTATTAAAGCTATAATTCATAATTATTACTCGCAAATGTGATGAAAAACATTGTATGTTTCACGGGCGGTACGGGCATTACGAACCTCGACTCAGAAAGCCCTCAGTCTTCGACTTCGGGCTTCTACTAGAGTCTCGATCGTAATTCCTTACTTACCGCCCTTAATACACAATGTACTAAACTACAGTTGATTGTCAACGTGCATAGGAGTTCATAAACGCTATTGTCAACATTGATGGTCCATTGGTTGGTCATAACAATATTGTGTCCATCGGTTGGTAAAGGGCTATTCTCATATAGAAACTGGAAGAGCATTGTTCACCATGCTTGCTCTCTTCTTGTTGGCGATTCTAGAAGCATTGAAGTCTTTATTTCCGACTATATTTTCGTTCGGCATACGTGAGTTATTATATTATTTGCTTCGCTGTCTCTTCGTCTTCCTGCCTTTGTTCCATGTTACTTTCCCATGGAACAGCGCTGAGGGAAGCCTTCTTGTCACAGTCACGACGCGACGTTTATATGCCTATTTTCGGTTCCGTCCTTTTTCTTTCGCAATTGCCTTTACTAACATAACTAATTAAAGTTCCTTGCATAATCTATAGGCATTTCTATGTCGAATATTATAAAGGCGATAGTTTGTGAGTGTGTGTGTGTGTGTATGTATGTTTGTTACTTCTTCACGCTCAAACGGCTGGACGGATCTGGATGAAATCTGGCACAGCAATAGATTGTAATCTGTAATAGCACATAGGATATTTTTTTATCCCGGGATTATGTTGCCTTGGTCTGAATCTAGTCATTGGATAATGTTCTTTCATATAATTCCTTACATAATGTTATCCTTCTTTACTTTAACATTTATCATGTTTTATTATATACTTCATTCCTTGAATATATTTCATGAGCGCACAGCCATTTTATTCTTTTAGTTGAAACTGAGAATGTAGATTCTCTCTAGATTTTCTCCGGAATTTGTATGTTAAGGGCAATGGAGTGAAATGGAATATTGTCTTGAGTTTCTGTAGAATGTGCGCTCAAATTCTTATGCTCCTTGCAAGTTCCTGCTTTGACGTTTTATTTTCTAGAATATTCTGTCTGATATTTCAGAGTAGATTTTGTAGCTTTACTGAAAACTTTATTTTTCCTTAATGACAAGAATTATTATGTATAAAGGCTGCATGTAGATAAGTACAGTCATGCAGATGGTATGTAAACATTTAGACTGCTCATCTGTTCAATTGTCAATGAGTTAGTGGCGATGGTTCTGGAGTTCCAGTGTCTTTGACGCCAGTGCTGTTTTCTGTTCGGCACTATTGTAAGGTAGTTTTGATCAGAAAAATCTTCCAAAAACGCACTATATGTCGAATGACTATTTGGCCAACGGTACGAGAAAGATTTGTGCTTATAAAAGTACACACGCCCGTTTCAGTCAGCATTATTCCTAGTAAGAACAAAGCTTAGCAAATAAGTCAACCACAAATAGTATGGGTAATTCAGAGACCTCATAAGTCAGCTTTTTTCCAATAGCAAAGGAATAGTGTATTGTCAAAAATTTACTGGTATCACTGAACATCCCCCTGTTGAGTGTCATTCTGAATTTCGACAGTTTTCCTGTCAGCTTTGAAGTTAGTTTGAAAAACAATAATTTTTCCAAAAATCATTGTAATATCAGGGGGGTGACCATAAGCTCTTAGAGTAAGGTTATTTTGAGTGTGCGTAAGGGACAGATGTATCTGACTTGTATACATTTGTCCCTTTTTTGCAGTCAAACTATGATAGTTTTGACATGTCGAGGTTCGGAGGCAGTTAAACTGAATAAAAATCATCATAGCTAAATTTTAGCTATGATTTATGATGTTTTTAACCGACTTCAAAAAAAGGAGGAGGTTCTCAATTCGTCGAAATCTTTTTTTTTTTTTTATGTATGTTCCCCGATTTCTCAAAGACGCCTGGACCGATTTCAAAAATTCTTCTTTTGTTTGAAAGGGTATACTTCCTAGTTGGTCCCATAATCATCAAGTCAGGATCTGATGATGGAATCCTAGAAAAATCGAGGGAACTCCTCAAATATTATAGGCAAACATATAGTGATTTTGGTATTTTCATCAACAATGCAATCATTTGCACTCAGAAAGTATCATTTGGTGAAGTGGAACTGATGAAGAAGACCACAGATGGCCACTGGATCTCCTAAATGCTAAACATGTTACGGGCATAAGATATCTCAAATAGTTAACCGACTATAATGAAGCAAATACTTATAAATAAATGTTACTGGTGAAAATGACACCCTCGAACTGATCTGATGATGAAGCCGGAAGGTAGGCACTGGAACTCTAATATAAAACAATGTATCCTAGTCGTGTTTGGGCTTATTGGAATCGCCATGAGATGTACTTTGGCTATAAATGATAATCATGTTAATTGGAGGTACCTACCAAAACCAAAAACAGAAAAATAAAAACTTTTTAACAAAAAATCAAACCGACTTCCAGAACAAAAAACTACCAAGCAAAAAATAAATTTCTTTTCCGAAGTCGGTGTCGAAAAACGGGAAAGAATGGGTAGGCACAAAATACACCGACTTCGGAAAAGAAATTTATTTTTTGCTTGGTAGTTTTTTGTTCTGGAAGTCGGTTTGATTTTTTGTTAAAAAGTTTTTATTTTACCTCATTCTAATGAGGTATCCCCTTTCTTAATACTTACCAGATTGAAGCCTGACTAACACCACACAGAACTAAAGATGAGTCTAGTTACAAAACATGCCATCTATCTTAGAAAACATTAGTTTCCAACAATAACATACAATCTGATATTGAGCAACAAAAACAATGGTGTTCTTACAACAATCTGTGCCATTTTCCTCTTAGTTCCGTATGTGGCATCATGTCCTTTCGCCTCGAGTTATGCCAGCCAGCCAGTTGGCTTAGTTACGTGTATCGCCTGATTAGCGTTCACTGTAGGTTCCGTTGACGCGTTAATGTGAACTCGGGTAGGTCGTGTCGCTAATTATCTCGCTGTGTAACTTTGACAATAGATAAGACCGTCAACTACATCTATACTTCTATTATAAAGAGGTAAAGTTTGTGAGTTTGTGACGTTGTAAGGGGTAATCTCTGTATCTACTAAACCGATATTGAAAAATTTTCACTAGTAGAAAGCTACATTATTCCTGAGTGTCATGGGCTATAATATATTTTCAAAAAAATTAGAGATCCTTATGAAAATTGCAATAATGTAACCCATCTTGGGCAAAATTTTGCCTGTAAAATTCAGTCTGGCGTGCTCTGAGAAAATTATTGATGATACATAAAAATATACGGTAGGGTAGGTAGGGTAGGCAGGGCAGGCAGGGTAGCCACTTAGCTAGTTGAGGGGAGCGAAGCCCTGGGGGTCAGCTAGTTAGGGTATATTTATAAAACGGGCGTACGTTCATTGGTATTATACTTTGTGCATCGTACCTTTTATCAAAGTGTCATTAGCTTCCGGTCTAATTAGGATACACATGTGACTGGTATCTTGCTTTTTTATTTAGTCTCGCGATCGACCTGCCCACTGTCTCACCTGATGGTAAGCGATGATGTCGACGCTTGCCTAGAAATAACATACCTATTTACTCTTGACTTAAAGAAGGTTTTTGCATTTCGACTTTGCATATTCACAACTAATTCGTGATCATTAACGGTTTATATTTTTTTGCCATGGCAAGCTTGTCCTATCAGATTTCTGCCCGGTATTTTGCCAGTCTTGATATCTTGATGTTTATTTTACACCCCTTTTTAACCTACTTTTCAAAAATGAGGAGGTTCTTTGTTCGTATTTATGTTCTTCCCCCGTTCACCGATTTCGCCGTCAATTGTGGACCGTTAATGTTATTTTTTTGATTTTGTTTTTTTTTTTTTGAAATCGGTGTCCATACCGAAAAAATATTGGTACCTACCAAAGATACCGACTTCCAAAAAGATAATTTTTTTTCACTTTATAGTGCTTTATTTGGAAGTCGGTTGTATTTTTTTGTTATAAAGTTTTTTAATGTCTTCTGTATCTATCTGTAACAAGACTTTAAAGCCGACAGCGTGAGTGTAGTCATCATCATTGACAACCATATTTCTATTGCATCTATAATAGTGCGAAATCTTGTTTCCAATATTTAATTTTACACGAGTTTCTTAAGCATTTATATCATAAACATCAGCTAAATTACCCCTATTAAACTGTTTAATACAGCGCATTGCTATGTGCGTCAAACTTATAGCTTTTGTTGCAAAACATTTTATATTTCTTTCGGTTTAGTAAGTGTCTACTAAGTACATACTTTTATTTTATGTTTGTGAAATCATCCAATGACTTCTCCCGCTCTGGGTGATGCGGGAGGGCGTGTCAGACTTTTACTGACCAAAACTCTCCCGTGTTCCTTCAGTTCCTTGTGCCGGGGCCGCGGTAAATCTCTTTCAAATTAATCCGCGACCCAGACAGTACTAAGTACATACTGCCGGTCTATTCTTGAAATATCTCACTGCAAAAAAATAGTTGGAATGGAGCTTGAAATGAACTGTCATTGCCTTGAGCAAGCGTGGTGATTAATTCTCGTGTTAATTCTTTCTCGGTATGAGAAGAGGCCTTTGTCCAGCTGTGGGACAGTTACGCTGGTATTATTATTATACAAGTAAATACATAGTTATTATTTGTAATACACAAATGCAGATGGTTCGTATTTGTATTTATGTAGGTGACATCATTTAGTGACTTATTCATTCAATGTATTATTATGGATATATGTAATTTTATGATTCATTGATTCACCTTATAGACATAGCCAAATGCTATCCACGTACATTCCTCCCTGTTTGGAATTTTACATGTTGTAAAATCACCAAACTGAAAAAGTATTGCTTAACATTGAGCCAGACTTTGGTAAGCTTAACTATATTTTTTTGAGTAGTTAAACTTGTATGGTACGTCCATCTCAGTCTTTTTCATCATCATCATCAGCCTTTTTACCCGACTGCCGAAGGAGGGTAATGTGTTTATCAGTCTATGTATGTATGTTTGTTCCAATGTGGCGTTCTAGAGACCAAACACGTCGGCCGATTTTGATGATTCTTACGTCAATCGAATCGTCTTAACCTTGCGAGTGTCACTAGCTGTATTACAATTCGAAAATAGTAAAATGGAGTTTTTTTTTATTCCAAACCCATTGTGTGGGGTATCAAAATAAAAGGTTTTAAGAGGTGATTTCAGATTTGAGTAATTTTTCACACAGTCCATTCCTCGTCCTTTGGTCTACCTCTAGACTTATAGCCCAGTCAATACCATCATCAGCATAAAAGTAAGATTCATTCATAGCGAAACTTTCCCAGATGTCTAAAACATCATACATTTGTTAACAAATCAGCTCGACCTAAAAATAAATGAATAATAACTATTGAGTAGTCTAAACACAGTCTATAGAGAGCAAGTCACGATAATGGTTTTGTGATAACTTTAGTCTACAAATAGACGATACAATGGATGAGGTTACAGATTTATTGTAGTGGAGATAGATAGTAACCACGTGAGCTAAAATACTGGTTCCCACTCACACCACACCACACATTGTTTAACTAAACATGAGATAATATTACAAGTTACTAGCTGACCCGGCAAACCTTTTTTTGCCATAAAAACACCAAACCTTTATCTACCCTACCCTACCTACCCTACCCTACCCTACCTACCCTACCCTACCGACCCTACCCTACCGACCCTACCCTACCTACCCTACCCTACCTAGCCTACCCACCCTACCTACCCTACCCTACCCTACCTACACTACCCTACCTACCCTATCCTACCTACCCTACCCTACCCTACCTACACTACCCTTCCTACCCTACCCTACCTACCCTACCCTACCTACCCTAACTAAAAATAGATGTTGGCCGATTCTCAGACCTACTCAATATGCTCACAAAATTTCATGAGAATCGGTCAAGCCGTTTCGGAGGAGTACGGGAATGAACATTGTGACACGAGAATTTTATATATAAGATTATTTCTTACGACAAAGTCTCGTTTGTTTAAGAAACACACTATTTAGATTGTGGTTAAAGATGACAAACACAGTGGAGTTTCTTGCCGGTTCTTCTCCATAGGGAACGACCAACCCGAACCGTGCACCTATTGTCGACGTTTTATAAGTGCCCAATGTGAAATAAAAATGTTTGATTTTGAGTGACGGATAGTTTTAGGAAATTCCCTGTATTTCCATTTAATCTGGCTAAAACAGGAACACTCCAAAACGGAAAGTTATTTTTCCTTTTGTAGTGTTTTTATTTGCAGTCGCTTGTATTTTTTTGGAAAAATGTTTTTATTTTTCACCTTCTGGTTGTGGTACATAATGGACAAGCTCTATAGTAAAGTAAATATAATGCCAATAGTTATGCTAGATTACCCGAATAACATCAAAGTGAACATAACGGTTGAAATCAGAGTGTACCAGGGTGAACGGTACACTAAGGCGTACCGGCGTGATGTTATGTTATGAAATAGTAAAAACGAAGTACGGCAACATATTCTTTCAAACAAAAAAGAGTATCATCAAAATCGCCAATTCATAATTGGCAGTGTTATCGCGTAAAAACATACAAAAAAACATCCAGTCGAATGGAGAACCTCCTCCCATTTTGAAGTCGGTTAAAAAACTGAAACAGTTAAGTTTTGAGAATATAGGCAGCAGTACAGTTTTATTTGACTTTTCGAAGTCATTGCAGCATTTCGTAAAAATTTGATGATACGAACTTGAAGTGTGAGCTCTCAACCTCTAGCAACATTTGACAATGACAGTTCACTTCATGCTCACTTAAGTTAAATATTTACGGAATAGACCGGCTGATTACTATTCCAAAGATAGCGAAGAGATACACTACACTACAGATGATGGTACTAATAGGAAAGAAGGGACGATGATATCTCAACCTCAGCAGTAGCACCTCTTGCAATCAAAAACACACCTTAACCCACCAAACTATAAGCTCAAAATCCCACAGGCTCAAGCGCACCACCGTCACCAGCACGGGAACACGACCAGGAGGTCCTATCCCGGCTCAGCAGCACAGCAGAGAAGCAGCGAGCCACGTTACGTCATCAAGAGCTGCAGCTACAGGAGAAGCAGCAGCTGATTGATAGCGTGAGTAGTTCTTTATAAGATTCATACAATCCTAAAGGTTCACTTCCGAATAGAGCGGCTCCGACGACACTGAATTTAGCGGCAAGAAGTTATTAAGCGCCATGAAATACGCGTCGTATTACGACCACAGTCTGCTCAAACGTGACTCGGATCGGATACTTACTCGGATGCAACTCGGGTTGTAGCAATCCATGATCCGAGCACAGTCGGACGACGGCGTCCGATCCGTGCAGACTCGGATCAGGGCATTTTGTTTTGAGTCCTGCTGTTAAATAAAGGCTAGCGGATCCCAAGCCAAGAGATAGCACTGGGGCCCATGAGCAATGCTGCGTCTCCTGGATCCTATCAGATCTGTGCCCACGAAACCACGGTACGTGGCAGTGGAAAGCTAGAGGCTTGTTATTTAAAGTGAATGGTTCTTACTACGGGTGTAAAGTAGTACAATGTGATCACTCTTACCTGAGGTTCCCATGGTGATCTTCTGCTCCTCGTTCAATCCCGCGCCGTGCGTTGTATAGGGAGAGGAAAGCATATATATAATAACCAAGGACAATGCAGGGATGAGGATTTGAAAGGGAAACAAAACGCGTACTGAGCCGGGGTCCAACTACCAGCACGTGTTCCCGGGAAAGGCACTTCGCTGCGCGCGAAATATACACAAAACCGATTGCACAGACGCCGCACAATATAGATCTCGAATGGCGGATGCAATTACGATGCAGCTGGGTTGATTATTTAACGATTACAAAATTATCAAACGAGAACCCGATTTTTTCCGTGTGCGCGATCACAAATTTTCTTTTCGACCGGTGTCAAGTGTCAGCTGTCAATCAAAAGCTGTCAAAATCGCTGACAGCTAACTGACATGGTGTTGCAAGTTGCAACTAAATACCAAATATAGTAACGGACCGTTTTGGGACGAAACACCTGCTCTATTCCGATTTGAGGTTAGGGTATACATTTTTAGGTCCGTAATTTCAGCAAACCCATGAATATATAAGTTCAATTACTTGAATGCCAACTTAACACAAAAAAAAGTCGTGTGGCACTCGGGGACTGCCGCGGTAAAGCTATTGCATAGCATTTATTCTAGATCCAGTCCTGGAAAATGCGTCAAAAAAATTAAAAACGTTAAAAACTCGAAAACGTAGCGAGCCAAACCCGCATTTATTTACGATTAATAAAACTACCCTTATTCACATTGAAATAAGGTCGCTTTTCTTTGACAAGCAAAAGTTACCCTTATTCTCATTAGCATAAGGTCCACATTGATCACCATTGTCACAGAAACAGCTCAGAGAGACCGATAAAAGGCAAACCCGCCCCCCTGCCCCTCACCACTCAGATTCCACAGAATTCAAAAACCTTATTAAAAGTCAAAGTATCACCGCCGTGCCCGTCGGAGTGGGGAGCGTGAGGTTTTTTCGTTACGGAATTTCTGGATTCGGTCCCCGCGCTCAAGGCCCGCGATAGAAGCTATGCAATAGCTCAAAAACAATAGTTTGAAAAGTGTACTCGGCGTCAGTTACCAGATTAGGCATTTCCTAAAGAATACACTTTTATAAAGCCACCAAATACAACATAAGTCTGAATATTCCCCTCCTTAGAATTCGTAACGAGTAGAGTTTCGTTTATGGAACAGGCGTGTTAGTAATAGCCTTCTTTGTCATAAAAATTCTCAAGCCATAGACGGCTTCCATTATCTGGAAGAATCTGAGAGTGGCTTTTTTCAAGCATCCCTACAGATGGAATGTCGTTTATGGCTAGGCAAGTACAAATGGCATAGCATATATTATTATATGGCTAGACAAGTTTCGTGCCCCATAAGAATTTCCATTCGCGAGAAGGCCGAACATGTATACAAATCCCTCTCTTATATCCCCTATTTAATCTATACCAATATTATAAAGAGGAAAGGTTTGTTTGATTGTTTGTTTGTTTGTACCGAATAGGCTCCAAAACAACTGGACCGATTTCAAAAATTCTTTCGCCGTTGGGAAGCTACTCTATCCCCGGGTGACATAGGCTACTTTTTATCCATGTATTCCCACGGGAACGGGAACTACGCGGGTGAAACCGCGAGGCGTCCTCTAGTGTATGATAATTCATAATATTAATTTATCCTAATTTGATGTATGCTTCTAGTTGATGTCTTTTTTAGGGTTCCGTACCCAAAGGGTAAAAACGGGACCCAATTCCTAAGACTCCACTGTCCGTCTGTCACCAGGCTGTATCTCATGAACCGCGATATCTAGACAGTTGATATTTTCACAGATGATGTATTTCTGTTGCCGCTATAACAACAAATACTAAACAACAAAAACAATTTCATACAACAAACGAGATTTTTTTGCCGTTTTTGCGATAGTGGTACGGAACCCTTCGTGCGCGAGTCCAACTCGCACTTGGCCGGTGTTTTAGGGTTCCGTACCCAAAGGGTAAAAGCGGGACCCAATTCCTAAGACTTCACTGTCCGTCTGTCACCAGGCTGTATATCATGAACCGTGATAGCAAGACAGTTGAAATTTTCACAGATGATGTATTTCTGTTGCCGCTATAACAACAAATATTAAAAACAGAATAAAATAAATATTTAAGTGGGGCTCCCATACAACAAACGTGATATTTTGCCGTTTTTTAGGGTTCCGTACCCAAAGGGTAAAAACGGGACCCTATTACTAAGACTCCGCGGTCCGTCTGTCTGTCTGTCACCAGGCTGTATCTCAAGAACCGTGATAGCTAGAGAGTTGAAATTTTCAAGATAATGTATATCTGTTGCCGCTATAACAACAAATACTAAAAACAGAATAAAATAAATATTTAAGGGAGCCCCCATACAAAAAAAGTGTTTTTATGCCGTTTTTTGCTATAATGGTACGGAACCCTTCGTGCGCGAGTCCGACTCGCACCTGGCCGGTTTTATATAATTTTATTGTTGATAGGCTCGCGTTTGACCACTATCTCACCTGAGGTGGTCGAAGCACGCTTGTCTAGAAGTAACCTATTCACTCTTGACTTAAAAACCCCCAGGTTGTAGCTATCAAGAAATACAGCGGGCAGGGAATTTCACTTCTTTCGCTAGCTGTGTGTACAATAAAAGTATTCTCAAAACATTTAGTGCGTATGGTATGGGTGGGATGTCCACCATGTATTGAAGGCGCAACGCCGTAGGTCTTGTAGTTCAATGTTGGAAAGGGCAAGGTGGAATTGTGCAACTCCATCGCACACTCCCCGAAGTGTATGTCAGTGAATGAATGAGTAGATACTATGGAATGCTCTGTCGTAATCTTATGTGGGTTAACCCCTATGAGTACCACATAAAATGATGTTTATCAGCATCAATTTTGATACAAGCTCCTACCAATTTGATCTAATCTTCAAAATAGCTCTCAATGATACTCCAGAGAACTATAGACTTCTATCCGAAGAAAAAAATAACCCTATAATAAGCTTTTGACATGCCCCAAAGGACTCAAAATGTCTTTAGACCCGCAACGAATTCGCTCAGAACAAAATTACGACGTTTAACTTTTGTATTATAGTTTCAAGTGACAAAGGCTCTTTGTAATGTTACTTGTCCTCGCTTTAAAAGTGAACTTTTAGATGTAAATCCTTCAGGACTTGTGACGCTGTTAAAACTTTGTACCTTTATGAGATACCGAGTTTTAGTTGCTCCGTTGTGGTGTCTAAAAGTTTCGAGACATTTTTGTGTCATCTGAAACTATACATTTTATGTTCTTTTTACCGACTTCAATAACAAGGAGGAAATAATTTAAACCGACTTAAAAAGGAGGAGATTCTCTATTCGACTGTATTTATATGGAGACGAGTCTACTTTCCTATAATATTATGACTGTCCCTGAGAATAAATGACGAATTAAACTAAGAGGATAGGTACTTATGAGACACAAAAATCCGCTGTGTCTACTGTAGAAAGGTCTTGAACAACAAAACACCGAGACAATATGTCGAAAAATATTTTCTATCTTACCGTCAGGTAAGGAAAAAAACATTTGTTAAAAAACATTTCAATTGATTCAGGAAAAATTGAAAGAAAAAAAAAAATTGTTGCCCACTGCAGGACAACCTTCTTTCCAGTTTTGTCTTTTTTTGGTAATCTGAACCCATTCCTTGAGGTAGGAGTTACTATCAAAGACCTATTTCGAGTAGAAAATTGCCACAAGCCAAAGTTTGCTATACATTATATCGTACTCTGACATACCTATATTAAAAGTTATAGGTACCTATAATCGTGACAATCTAAGAAGCCCGATGACGTTTCTCATTAACCGACTTACCAAAATGGAGGAGGTTCTATGTTCGTTTTTTTTTTTTTTTGTATGTTCACCGATATCTCCTTCAAATGTAGACCGATTTTGTAAATTCTTTTTTTGTTTGAAAGAGTATGTTCCGAAATTGGTCCCATTTTAATTTGGTGAAGATCTGATGAAGAACTTCGGAGATATACAATAGAACTCTTCAATAAGTACTGGCAAATCTCTCGAGATTTCTGCAATCGCATGTCTGTTTATTGTTATATCATTTCATAACATAACATCACGCCAGTACGCAGTGAAGGGGTACGCAGATGTGTACAGTTCACCTCGGTACACTCTCATTTCACCGGTTTTGTTCAGTTTCATGATATTTGGGTAATCTATTCTGGCATTATACGTACCTTACTAAACTACTTGCCTATTACTTATTAGGTAGGTACAAGTATAACTAAAAAGTGAAAAATATTTTTTACAAAAAAATACTACCGACTTCCAAAAAATAAAGTTATTTTTCACTATGTAGTTTTTGGAAGTCGGTAGTCTTTTTTTGTAAAAATACGTAACTAATTGAAAAATCAAATTTATAATCCTATCTAATTACTATACTACCCATACACTATTAACAACGAGTATCATTCGTAATCATCAAGTTTAATTATTAATAAGCATTTTTATAGCTGTCAAATCCGAGTTCATAGTTTGCCACGACTATAGTACCTACGTAAGCCTTGTTATGACTTGATCTCCTCCATATAAACACCTATTTTAGCATTCCAAGCACTAAACTACACGACGCAATAGACTTTTTGTTATCAACCCCGTTAAAGACAGCCTTTACTGCCTCATTTCAATTTACTGCGACATTCAACCTTATCGGTATACACATAGACTACGTTGTTAAGTTGAGATAATGTTTACAGTACCTCGTTCGAGGTTTATGGGGGACGGTACGATTTATGGAAGCGCTAAAGTTAGGCTGGGAGACTGATGAAAAGGTCTTATGCTAAATATAGATTCTGTAATAGATTCACGTCGTGTACAGTATAAACATTTTTTTAATGTCAATCGGCAAACTTCGTGTTTCGTCAGTTGTCGGATTTCTATCAGTTGTCCTTTGCACTTGGTGCAGGCCGGACGCTCGCAATCGACTTGTCAGTAAATAGAGTTGTTTCTACTCTTTCAACATAAAATAATTTATAAAAAAATGGGAGGAATGCTGCTATTTTTACAGCTCTATAAATTTCACACGGAAATGAAAACAATAAAGTACTTAGTACTGAATTTAAATATTATAAACGATAGCGATACATCTAATATTCGATGGACATGGAAATTAACATACTTATTAGCGTATTCGGCAATGCGATGATTTCCGAGGGACATTAAGATAAATAATCGTTTAAAAAAACAAAAAAACATGCTTTAATAGAAAACGAAACTAAAAAGTAGAAAATAATTTTCAATAAACTTAAATTAAGCTTAAAAAAGAAATATTGTAAAAAAGCGTGGGGTGCTTGATGTCAATTGAGACTTGTGTGAGATTGTATGTCATGTGACTACGGTAACAATGTTATTACTTAACCACGAGCTCCTGAATCTAAAGCTAACAACTTTTTGAAACAAAAAACTTGTTAACAAAAAAACCGACTTCCAAAACAAAACACTACAAAGCGAAAAATAACTTTCTTTTCGGAAGTCTGTGTCAGCTATTATTTTTTCGTTTTTGACACCGACTGACTTCAGAAAAAAAAAACTCTTTGTAGTCCCTTATATTACCATGAAAATACGTATTACTAAGAGTAACTCAAAAACTACTCGTTAGATCTTGATCAAATTCAAATGGGACCACATGACAAGCACCGAATTTCAAATAGAAAAAAAAAACATCAGAATCGGTTCATAATTGGCGAAGTAATCGCGTAGCAAACATACAAAAACACAGTCGAAATAGAGAACCACTTCCTTTTTGAAGTCGGTTGATAATAACATTAAATTGAATTTTCGCATTCGCGTAGCATCTCTGTCGATAGCATCCTACTGTTAGTGATAGATTGTTTCAATAAGCCTTCGTCGTCGTCGCCGCATGGCTGGCTACATCCCTTCCATTTTATTGAAATGTCTCTCTTTTATTAAAAATCTCTGGAATATTTTCAGTCTGAGAGTTCCTTTCCATTCTGACACAATCTTGTTGAAGAGATAAGGTTGTTTTGTTGATGCTAGGTGACTTTTATTTTGCTAATATTGTGTTATGGAAAAACTTTTTTTACAAAAAAATACAATCGACTTCCAAATAAAATACAAAAAACTGAAAAATAATTTCAATTTCGGAAGTCAGTGTTCCTGTTTTCGTTCATTTGTTTATTGACTCCGACTGCCGAAATTGAAGTTATTTTTCACTTTGAAGTACTAAGTGAAAAATAACTTCAATTGTGTAGTGTTTTTATTTGGAAGTCGGTTGTAATGGTTTGTAAAAAAGTTTTTTATTTTCCACTTTTTTTATGGTACTTAATGGGTAAGTTCTATATTAAGTTACCTGTAATGCCAGAATAGATTACCCGAATAACATGAAACTTGAACAAAACCGTAATCTGGAAGTTTACCAGGGTGAACTATACACATTTGCGTGCCCCTTTAAAGCGTACAGGCGTGATGTTATCTTATGAAATGGTGTAAACAATAAAAAGACATGCTATTGCACCTATCCTGTTAGATTTGCCGTTATATCTCCGAAGTTCTTCATCATATATTAATCTAAATCTGATTTAAATGGGACCACATGAGAAGCATCAACTTTCAACTAAAAAAAGATTCATCAAAATCGGTTCACCTAGTAAAAAGGTCTAAAGGTAACAAACATAAAAAATAAAAAGACACAGTCAAATTGAGAACGTCCTTCTTTTTGAAGTCGGTTAAAAAGTGGTTTATTAACTAAGATGTGATGTTCTATTGCATTGGTTCAAACTCTTTTAGAATAGCTGCATACGTTAGCTAGTCAACAAGACAGTTGCATGGTTGACTACCCAGAACGTGCGAAGCGTGTGACATGTGAGACAGTCGTCATAGCGTACATTTACCTAAATAACTACATAAGTATCACACTCGGAAAGGCTTGAAATTGACTCTAGGAGGGTGACCTTAAGCTCTTAGAGTGAGTTTATTTTGAGTGTGACTAAGGTACAGGTGTATACGAGTCATATACATCAGTCCCTTACACACACTCAAAATAACCTACTCTAAGAGCTTATGGTCATCCCCCTGATGTCATGATGGATCAGTCGCTGCAGGCATTTGTCGTAGACTGATCTTAACATTGTAAAAAACGAGATTTACTTCGTTCTGAAATTTCATCAACGGCTCACTTTTGCAAAGGCATTTAAGTCGGAGTGCCTTAAACTTGGCGTAGGATCACATCAAGAAACATTATCCTGTTTTGCACTTAAACATTGCGGTAATAGTCCAATAGTTGGTTGTATAGTTGTCAGCACGTAACTTGGCAAGGTTTTGGCGTAGTGGGGATAAGTTCGCGCATAGTGCACGAAATGACCAACCACCATATAGAGCGAACGGAGCGTGAACGCGACGCGATTGGTCAATCGATCCTTGTGTCAACTGACCAACCAATCGCGCGCTCGGAACGGTGCTAAACGTACCCTTCGTCCCGCTTGGTAACCAAAGAGACCTAAAAACGACTAGTGCGCATTTAACGACTCTTGCCAAGTTACGTGCCGACAACTATATCCAATCTGCATTTAGACAAAGTTTCATGCTATCAGCGATAGGTCAATGGTCGAAATGCCAAAATAGGGATAGATCTTGGGTATTTAGCATTGAAATTTGCATTTCCATAAATTTGCCTTTCTTCTAATCGCTACGGCGATGCTTTCGTTGATAAAATGTCCATTGTCTAGAGCTGATTACACTAAACAGTAGAATAATTATTTAAGGTTCAAGGAAACTTCACACAGCGTTATCTTATACTCTAAGTCAAAACCATTAAGATTATTTACCAGATAATCGCATTGCATAAGGAGTTCCAGTCTAATGGGAAGTTCCCTCGTCATAGTAATTGCTAATCGAATGAAAATCAAAGCGTTGTGTAATACAGCGGATGGCATACGGAACTGGATTGTTAGTAGGCTCGTCTGAAAGTATATGGAATTGTATGTTGTATCGTTGATTTATGATATAATCGATAAGGGCACAGTATAAAGATACAAACAGTATGGAAACTACCTACAAACGCTCGAAACGGCACACTCACACAAACATGCGCAACGACGAGACCCCTAAGCGGCGTCCGCGGTGCTGTCAGTAGTGCGAGCCGCGATAAGGGTCAGGGAACATGGTCTTCTCTTGTGAGTTAATTGTTTCTCACGGAGTCGATAAAAAACATTAAAACGATTTTGCTTTCAAAGCGTGAGTGAGACTGGGCGGCAACATATTCGTGTCTGCTACTCACAAACATATTCTTCTTCAGGAGAGATACGAATTATAATTCTATCCAGTTTTTGATAGTTGTGAGTCGTGACGGACAGACAGAAACCCGAAACACCTAATTGTACCTTGCTAGAAATTCGGATCTTTTTGGGAAAGGTAAAATACAGAGCATAACGTGGCATAAGTTTGCATGAAATTCTGCTGTTCACACAATTACAGACGGGAAGCAAATTAGGTACCTACCTGGAAAATTGTACAACATATGATAGTCATACTGGATGTGAACCTCATTAGTTAGCCAAATACCAGAATCTGCAAGGATAAAGCAGCAGGCTTTTTCCTACTCCTCCGTTATTATTTTCTGATGAATTTCGTTGCGGGATCCAAGACAGTTAAATTCATTCTCCGGGACTTCGTCGAGCTTCATTGCTTCGGCGCTTTTCTGGTGGTTGTCACTGTTTGTTCTGGCTTTCAGGTGTTGCAGTGATTTGGGAATAGTACGGTGGGAACACAGATCATAGAAACAACAGTTGTTTCTATGATCTGTGTGTTCTAAACAATCCCACCCACAAATCATAGGGACAATCCCACCCACAGATCATAGAAACAACAGTTGTTTCTATGATCTGTGTGTTCTAAACAATCCCACCCACAAATCATAGGGACAATCCCACCCACAGATCATAGAAACAACAGTTGTTTCTATGATCTGTGGGTGGGATTGTCCCAAAAGAGAAAGGCTTTTCTTTCTTTCTGGCTTTTTTCCGAATTGCTATTCTCCATTTACAAATTCTAGAAACACTTGTACACAAATCATCTTATCACTTCCACGCGGCTATGTATTCCGGTGTTGACATACAGAACACACATAATTTACCTATCAAGGCTACGCGGGTATCACCAAGGCCACACCTGGGGAGTCCACTTGTGTGACCCTTATCAGTTTGTTGTGTGCTTGTTGTCTTGTTGATATGTCGTTAACCTTGGTTGGTGGAAGCGGCTTGTTTGAAGTTATCTGGAGTTGTGCGGTGATAATGGAGAGTGCATTATCTTGAAGATGGGAAACACGCTGCATTATTTATTCAAGATGATAGTCTAGTTTTTGCCGTGGTTTCGCACCCGTGTGATATTCCACAGGGTCACATGAACTCTATATTTTTTCAGGTTAAAAGCCTATGGTAAAGAATTTCGCAATGTGATCAGTACCTACTTGCAGTGTTTATCTCCTATAAACCATTTTTAACCTAATTCAAAAACGAGGAGGTTCTCAATTGGACTGTTTTTTTAATGTGTGAAACTTTTTACTAGGTGAACAGATTTTGATGATTCTTTTTTTATTTGAAAGCTGGTCGTTCTTGTGTGGTCCCATTAATTTGATCAAGATCTGATGAAGAACTTCGCAAATATACAACAGAATTCTTCAATAAACAACGGCAAATCTCTCGGGGTTGCTGCAGTCGCATGTCTGTTTATTTTTTACGCTATTAATTATAACATAACATTTTTAACATAACATTTTTAACATAACATCACGCCGGAACGCTCTAAAGGGGTAAGCCGATATGTACAGTTCACCCTGGTACACTGTCATTTCACCGGTTATGTTAGTTTTATGTTATTCGGGTAATTTATTCAGGTATAACTTTGGCCATTATAGGTACCTTACCATTGAAAATACTTGTATTGATTCATGATACAGATAATAGTATGATATTGACACGGGGTCCCGACACTAAAAAGATTTTGGTTGAAATAAATATCACTAAATGGCGCGATTTGCATCGATTTGTTATTGCATTTTGTGTAAAATTTGCATTTCTAAAATTGATCATTGTATGTTCTTGTTTAATCAACTCTCCTAAGCACAAAATTATGGAATATTGAGCTCTTAACTCACATTTAAAAGATTATTTGAACGGATCATCTAATGGCGATCATTAGATGGCGCGGTTTTAATTGGTATTGTAACACATTTTGGTGCAATGAAACTGTAAAAATACTATTATAAAACCTTCGATGAATAATACACGTGTATTCTTCATCGAAGTATAAAACCAATCGTTACTGTATTTAACGTAAAAAAAAACATTAACCGAGTCAACCCTCTTATTTTCATGTCGCTGCTAACACCATCTATCCTATCGCCTTATTATAGAACGGAACCGAACGCGATCGATGACGCTAGTTTCTTCGGCACGGTTTCTTTGTATGTGATGAGGGCATCTGTATGCTAAGTATTATAATATTATCTGTGACATTGATAACCAAAACAGGTATTTTAAATGTAATTGAATCTTTTTTAATTTATCTTAGAAAGTACCGATGATTATCTATACTAATATTATAAAGAGGTAAAGTTTGTGAGTTTGTGACGTTGTAAGGGGTAATCTCTGGATCTACTGAACCGATTTTGAAAATTCTTTCACCAGTAGAAAGCTACATTCCTGAGTGTCATAGGCTATAATATAATTTAAAAAAAATAGAGATCCTTATCAAAATTGCAATAATGTAACCCAAGTTAGCAAAATGTTGCCTGTAAAATACATTATTTGGCGTGCGCTGAGAAAACTATTGATGATAGATAAATATTAGTAGGTAGGATAGGCAGGGTAGCCAGGATAGGCAGGTTAGGCAGAGTACGCAGGGTAGACAGGCACAGATCATAGAAACAACTGTTGTTTCTATGATCTGTGGGGTAGGTAGATAGTTAGCCAGTTGACGGGAGCGTAGCCCCGAGGGTAAGCTAGTTTTCAATATAGGTATGCCTCCGTCTGATTTGAAGTTATATGTCCGAAAGAAGCTTGATCCTTATAGACATTTATTGCCCTTTTGAAACTTGAAATAGTTATAGACTAAATTCACAACTTAAGACTTCCACAATCAAAACTATCACACTACCGTCACTATTTCACACCATGCAAATACTGCCCTTTTCAAACAAAATGGCGCTTACAAACCCACCCAAAAGGTCACAGCGCAAAGGTCATAATATAAACAGCCAGCCGTAATGAAAAATTTAATATAACATTATGAAAATCTCGTTACGCAGGACCTCCTTACTTATTTACACCTTGAATTATTATGCTTGGTTCTTGATGAGTTGTATGATGAGGTTTCACCGTTTCATGTTTGAGTTTAGAACTTTTTGGTGCAGGTTTAAAAAAAGAACGTGGGTGTTTTTTTTTCTTATTTTCCAGTTTTTCGGCTGCGGTGTTTGAATTTAGAACTTTATTGAGTAGGTTTAAAAAAAGAACGTGAGTTTTTTCTTTTTATTTGGCTGTGGAAACTTTTACTTGACAATAACTAGGTATTAGGTATAATTTGTCAGACTGCTCTGTTGCTATTGATGTTTTGATAACCAAATTAAATACCTAATAGGAAAGTTTTGCTCAGTAGCAGACTAAATTTTAATCCAGTTGATGACAATATGCGTGATCTCTGTTACAAGGCCTCGGACCAATTTCTGAAATGAGAATTTGGATTAAGAACATGTCAAAATCTACTTAATTGTCAAAGTGAAGATTGCTTTTCAGTTTATCACAAAGGTTGACAGTTTTCAGGTTAAAGTAGTGTTTGACAAATACAAAAGGACACATGCTTAATTCAGAAAATGGGGTAAGTGGGACTAGGGGAATATTTACCTAAACATAACTGTTGAAATATAGGAGTACTGTCTGTACAATTCTACCTAACAGTTTAGGGATTTCATCACACAATTATTATACAGGCAAAAGTGTGTGTTTGCATGTTTGTTACTTGTTCACGCTCAAACGGCTAGACGAATCTGGATGAAATTTGGCACAGAGATGGATTATATTCAGGAACAGCACATAGGATACTTTTTATCCCGGCAATATGTTAATTCAGGATAATTTTCGACATTCACGCGGGCAAAGCCGCTGGAATAAGCTAGTATGTAAATAAAATATTAGCAAGAATTTTAAGGAGGGATCCCCCAGGAGGGATCCCTTTACGGACAATTTGTGGCGGTGCCTGTCCATAAATGAATTGGTAATGAACTGAAGAAAAGTCAAAAGTCTTTGCGTTATCCATTGCGCAGGTAATCCAAACCATTGGGATCTATGCCTTCGAAAATATTAGGTTCTTACATAATGAAATTGACTCTTTTTGAAACGGGTAACTTTGATCTATGCACGGTTTGGCTTGGAATTATGGCTCGGCGCAAACGTGTAACCGACCACTGCCACCGTTGGCCAGCAACAGCGACTGAACGCACTTTTCCATAGATTTTGTACAGACGCACCGCACCGCACACGTGTATACGGTGGTGGCCACTCGCTACAGCAGTGTCCACGACTCGCCACTTGTAGTCGCTGCGGGCCACACAAGAGCCAAGACGCCGACATCCGCCACTATCGCGCTGCTCCACCCACCCCTGCGCAGTTAGGCGTTGGGCATCCTACGCATCGCACGTGTCACCTTGGAGCACGACGACGCCTCAATGCATATCGATACTTTCATATCGGAAATCCAATTATTCCCGCTATTTGGTATTCACATTCGCTGGCCACCGGCGGCTGTGTTCGGTTGCCTGTTTGCGCCGAGTATGACATTCCTTTAAAAAAACCGGCCAAGTGCGAGTCGGACTCGCGCATAAGGGGTTCCGTACCAATGTCGCAAAAAACGGCAAAATAAATCACGTTTGTTGTATGGGACCCCACTCAAATATTTATTTTATTCTGTTTTTAGTATTTGTTGTTATAGCGGCAACAGAAATACATCATCTGTGAAAATTGTCTAGCTATCACGGTTCATGAGATATATAGCCTGGTGACAGACGGACAGACAGACAGACGGACCGCGGAGTCCTAGTAATAATAATCCCGTTTTTACCCTCTTGGTTTTGGTTTTTCTGTAATATCGCCGAAGGTATTTTATAACGTGAACCTGAATATAAATTGTCTTTATTTGAAATAGGGACCTCATCATATCAGTAAATTAAATTAACTAAGTTCATTATAATATTTTGGGCTATATTTCCGCCTAACAAAATTGATGATTTCTTTGCGTGTGAAGTAGTCACAGCACGCAAGCTATTTACTAAACTAAACACAAAGAACTTTTAGACGTGTCAAAATACAATTACTAGTACTTAGGGATTCTATAATTTGTAGTTATAATTACCTCGTTGGTCTAGCGGTTAAAAGCGCTACTGCTGAGCTCATGCTCACCTCATAGTCCATGTCCAGGTTGGGCGAAGCGTTAACTATGTGGTGGCACGGCAGTGACTCCGCCAAGACGAGCCAAGCGAAGCGCAAGAGCACTACCTACCTTCTCTCGAAGCGCTTCGTCGTTTTTTTGAACCCTCATTACTTGGGTTTGGATTATACCAGATTAACAAAATTAGGCCTTATTAAACATATAAAGTTTCAATTGCACAGCTCTTATACTTTTCATTATATTGCAATATTGGTATCTAAAATCCCGATTTCGTCACTGATTCACTTAATCAGTGATTATCATCAAAATTCTGAAGACCTAGAAAGCTGAAATTTGGTATGGAAGCTAGTATTAGTACTTATATAATAAACAAGAACATATGCCCGGTAGACAAAAATATATCAGAAACCTGTGTCTCCAGTTTGCCCCTACCACACGGCAAGTACTACACATGCAGTTCAGTCTTCACCCGTATTTCTGAAATATGAACGCACTATACAGTCAATTATAAACCTTATTCCTTCAAACACAGCGTGTATTTACCATGCACCGTACAACCTACCCTCACAAAAACATCGGTCGCTATCGTTGTGCTGTGGAAAAGCAATTCATTTTATATATACGCTACTGATTGATTAAATCAAAAAGTTATCGATTCTTCCATTTGTTATTGTACAATTTTTTTTTTGGAGTCCTGAAAATAAAATAAACAAAGTCAAAAACACTCCACCGATTATTAACCTAAAATTGTATTAACTTTGCGAATGTTGGTTACGCATCTCCCACGGTAGCGAAACGGCCAAGCCACATATTTTGACTAAGGTGTTGAGTTACCACAATAGATCCCAATGGGTCGAAGTGTCCCGAGTTGTTTCTCGACCCCTCCACAAGGTGTAGAGTTTGTGAAGTTAGGGCGTTAGAAGCTTGGCTCTACATGAGATTAATAATAACTTATTAACAATGCGAGCCATATGGTCTCTCTCGTCTTGGCAACATTTTACATGAAAATGTTTTTGGTGGGATTAGGTATTTCCATTTCGAATTTCTCAGTTGCCCGGAGTTTGCATATGTGCCCGGTCCAGGTTTGGCGCCAATTATACAACGTTTTCATTATGAACAATTTTTGCATTGTCTAACACCCAAAACGCGTAAATAAAATGGCTCCTGTTCGAAAAGTAACGTCCTCACAGAGAGCATTCACGTGCAATGGCCTTCGACGTAGAAAATTCGAGTGGTGTGGACGTTGAGCCGAGCGTTACAAAGTTTACACGCAAGCGCGAACTTCGGCCGGTGTGGACATTGCAAAGATTTTCGCGGAAATAGCTTGCATTCGAATGTTCACGCAAATAAAACGCTCGAAAGCGAACAGGCAAATACAGATACAAGCGAGTAGTGTGTGTTAGTGAGTAGTACTCAGATAATCAAATGAATGAGTATGTATCTATTAATATTACTGGCCACTTGTAAAGCAAGAACATTAAACGAGAAAATATTCGAATTCTCCAAGCTCGCAAGGGAATGTTCGACTCGAACGATCATAGCTTTGCTCGAAAGTGACTGCTAGGCTCGAAAGGAAGCATTTTTTGCTCGCCTACGATTGCTTGTATACAATTGCTGACGAAATGATGCTCCCAGTGAGGACGTTCCTAAACTCGAACTTCGAAAATGTACTGATCAGCTGAATTTTTATTCGCGTTTTCAGGGTTGGTCTAATAGTAAAATTTGTTCATTATAATGAGTTGAATGACACCTTTTCAATTTTTGCGTTTATTCTCTAACCTCTTGTATAAAAGAATGGAAAGGAAAATGACAGTGTACTTACCTAGTACGCCTCTGCCTAAACCATTGGGTATAACTGGTGTGATGTAATGCTTATTGTATGTAGTTTTAGGGATTATGCCTTACGTACATAAAAATATATCTTCGTAAAACGGAGACTAAAGGATTTTGGTCAGGACGTAGGCACTGGGCAGAAGGCCAACACCGAACATCTGCGATCACCGAAACGCTTGCCAAAATTGCTTGTTATGGCTTTTATTTCGTAGACATCTTCAATTTTATTGCTACGTTCGAAATTCTACGATCATGTAAACAATCGAATGGTTGTTAGGATCGTAGACTTATATGGAAGAAAACATTGGTAGGAGATTAAGATCTTATGAATTGAGGGTGAAAAGAGAGTGTCACGGTTGACATTTGGAAGAACAGAAGTAGAGAATATTTTATGCCGTCACTAAGTAACATGGGGCAAGGGCAATCACGATCAGTTTTAAGTGTGGTCAACGGGCGAAAACGTTTAGTATTTTTTTTGAGCACACTCCTTTCCCATATAGCGGGCCCATGTTTTCGAACAGTCATTTTTTATCATAACATTGGCAGTACCGAGAATAAGGTGCAAGTAATCAACATTAAGAGATTAACACTTTATACTAATAGTACTATAGAAAGAAAGAACAAAAAAACTATTTGTGACTCGCATTAGAGGCACAGACAAAAAAAAAACAACACAAATTAACAAAAATGAAAAAGAAAGGACCCAGTGGGAGGCCAAAAAGACTCTTATCGCAGCAAATACAGCGATATTAAAAAAAAAAACCGCCGAGTTGCCAAACTCAAGTGGCAGTGGGCAGGGCACATTGCTCGCAGAACGGATGGCCGATGGGGCAGAAAGGACCTGGAGTGAGGCCTTTCACCAAGTGGACCGATGACCTGCTGAAGATTGCGGGGGTCCACAGGATGCGAGACGCATGGAACCGATCAATGTGGCGACGCTTGGGGGGGGGGGGACTATGTCCAGCTGTGGACTACTTTCGGCTGATATGATGATGACCGCCGCGGTGGTATTCTGATAGTGCCCGCTGTTGATGCCACAGACCACACTCACGGAACAAATCTACACCAATATTATAAAGGGGAAACATTGTTTTGTTAGTTTGTACCGAATAGGCTCCGAAACTACTGGACCGATTTTAAAATTCTTTCACCTATGGAAAGCTACATTATTCCCGAGTAACATAGGCTATAATTTTGACGGGAGCGAAGCCGCGGGGGTCAGCTAGTAATAAATAAAATAATATATACAGTTAAATCTAAATTATTTATTTATTATATACTTCATTGTACACAATAAAGTAATCCACTAAGATGGTTCAATACTGTTATCTAAATACGTGAAATAAATCTTAAAAAGAAGTTTTACAATGTAATTCACACAGATTGCATCGAAAACAACAATAATGTTGTCAAAATTCGGCAAAACATAATGCATTACTTTATCGCTGATAAAGTTAAGTCGACACCTGATTGATATTTGGCATAGTTATCAATTTAGGTCAGATTTATATTGAGCCTAGCTTAGCCCCGACTGAGCCCTCATAAATCATCTTCTAGAACAGCGGTTCTCAAAGTGTGCTCCGCAGAACCCTAGCGCTCCGTGGAGGCTCTGTAGGGGCTCCACGAAAATACTGGTCATAATTAAAAATTATACCAAAGAAAAATAAGGTTGCAGAGAAAATGTTGTTACTATAAGACAGTTACTAAATTTATAATATTTTAAGCAAATTAATTGTAATACAGCGGCATCTAGCTGTCTGTTTTCGATTTACAGGATGCCGAACCTAGACCGATATGAGACTTCAACTCTCTCTTCTATCAAGCCTGATATAAAACAATGTCTGAAAAATAAAAAAACTTGGCTTAGTTTGATATAGTAATTAATAAGACATGATACTTAAATACTTAAATTACCAAATTGCCAAATACTTAAGTTTCCAAAAGGGTTCCGTTGCTAAAAAAGTTTGAGAACCGCTGTTCTAGAAGATAATTTGGGCAGAAAAACAGACGGATATAAAACTTCTGGAACATTAAAACTCGCTTCTACCAGCCAGCGGTCTTCTATACTAGACAGTGTTGACATTCGGACACTCGTTAGATAACTAGACTGAAATCACAGCAGTACCTGTAGTGGCTCCTAGATGCCATAACCATAACCGATAGGTTTCTGAAAAAATAAATAAAATATTAAAACACTCAAAAACACGATTAATAGAAAACCATTCTAAAAAGTAGAAAATAATTTTCGATAAATTTAAATTAAGAATAGTGTGATTAACAAAAAGGAAGATATAGATAGGATAAGCAAAAGAGGAAGTTATATTAATCATGTTATTCAACTTTCTACTGATTTTATGTTTCTGACGTTACTTTGTCTCTAAGGCGCAGGACACTTAGAAATGGCGTCGGGCGCGGACGTGGCACGGGCGGCTTCCTATTTCATTCAAATTTCATACAAAATGCATGGCAATAAAGCGCAATTTAGGACACACGGTATGTCGTTGATCGGACGTGGTTATGACGCGCCATTACGGCGCCCGCGCCTGGTCAAATTGCGCTTTATTGCCATGCATTTTGTGTGAAATTTGAATGGAATGGGAAGCTGCCCGTGCCATGTCCGCGCCCGACGCCATATCTATGTGGCCTGCACCTAAAAAAGCATTGTCCGAAAAACCACTCACAAATATTAATAATAATGAAATGCCTGTTTCGACCGGATCTGACGAAACTCAGCAGCCGAAACGAATTTTGGGAACGTTTTCACATCTAAACCGGTGAATCCATTTGATGAATTTTAGCATGATATACTTTTTATACCAGGAGTACGTTTCACGCAGGCCAAGCCGCTAGCTGAAGCTAGTATACTTATAATATACAACTAATTACTACTCCGTATACCTAGAACAAATACACTCATTTTCTTTCTAAAGGTCACCCACGAATGGAACGATTCGTAATGGTCTATCACGGATTGGACATTCGCAGCCTTTATTTACAAGTTGCTCTCACCAAAAAAGTTATTTCCATATACATAAAATTAGACCCTCGCGGCAACAAAGACCTCATTATAACAGCGCTTTACGTGGCACGCATAATAAACGTGAATGTTCCTACCTGCGTAAAAAGTTATTATGTTTCTGGGATCAAAAAGATCTCTTTCATTTTATAAGCTGATATATTTTCTTATCATGTGCTTTGATATACTACGCGACTAAACTCTCTAAGTACGTGTTCAAATAGCAAAGAGTCTTCTAAATGGTGGCAATGTTTTTGAATACTTGCCTATTATAATCAAAGAACCGAACCTCCTTAGTCTTGTATAGACTCACCAGCACATCATCAGTGTCATCACCTTTCCCCATTTATTTATTTATGTACACACAAAACAGAGAAAATAAATAATACAGATAGCCATTTATGTACATGGAGCGACTACCTATCTGAGATCCCAGATAGGTACTGGGTAAAACGACTGGAGTGGTTGACAGTTCAGTCTGATTCCTGTCTAGACTAAAAAGATTAATAGGTACCATTATCTGGAACGTATTAGCTCTTATTTCAGAATCTACTTCTTTTTAGAACTATCGATCACATTGTCTCCAACTGAAACTCAAAACTAAACCTACGAGCACTAAGGTTCATTTCAGACTCACTGTAATTTATAAAGCTAAGTGCTTAAAGATACATTATCTAAAACGTATTAGCTCATGTCTCAGGATTAGTTTCCAAAAACCTATCCATCATGAAATCTGCAACTGAAACCAAACTGTAAACTTAAAGCACTAAGATCCATTTCAGAGCTACTATAATTGAAGTCTCAGGATCAGCTTCCTTTTATAAAATCTATCTGTTACTATATCCACAACTGAAATCAAACCTAAATCTAGACACACTAAGGTTCATTACAGACCTACTATAGTTAATGCCTCAGGATCAGCTTCCTTTTTTAAAAACTATCGGTTACTATATCCGCAACTTAAATCAAACCTAAATCTCCAAGCACTAGGTTTCATTTTAGAGCCGCAATAATTATAAAGTAAAGTACTTCACTGATCCCGCTGCAGGTTTTAAGGTCAAGCGTTTGAAATAGGTTAATGTAGTACTTGTGTTTTGCATAGAGTTGGCGGGCTGCATTCGCTGCATAAATTAGAGACTTGTGCAGCTTTCTGGTCAGCTCTCAGACTGAGTACTGGCTGAATTATTTATTTTATTTTGGGTTAAGCTAAGAGGAGTCATTCCTACCTGCATTCTGTGAATACCTGAATACGACGGGACTAGTTTGAGCAGAGAATAGGAATTCTTATGCAGTGTGTGAAAGAATATGACAAAAAACTGGTTGTAATTGGAAAAATGAGTGGAATAAGGCCACACGGACGCTCATCCACTCGATGGTCAGACCAGATAAGGACGCTGACGGGACTCACGATGACACTGCCCTGAGAAGGGCCGAAGACAGAGTGCCTTGGAAGCAGCTCGTCAAAGACACCGTCAAAGCGTTCCAAAACGGACACGATCCTTCAGTAATGAAAAAAAACCAATAATAAAAAACCGGCCAAGTGCGAGTCGGAGTTGCGCACAAAGGATTCCGTACCGTTATCGCAAAAAACGGAACAAAAAACACGTTTGTTGTATGGGAGCCCCACTTAAATATTTATTTTATTCTGTTTTTAGTATTTGTTGTTATAGCGGCAACAGAAATACATTATCTGTGAAAATTTAAACTGTCTGGCTATCACGGTTCATGAGATACAGCCTGGTGACAGACAGACAGACAGACGGATCGCGGAGTCTTAGTAATAGGGTCCCGTTTTACCCTTTGAGTACGGAACCCTAAAAAAGAGAAGTGTGGAAGAAAACACCGATGTCGGTGTCTGTACACTGTGCAGCTTTATTGAACTATTCGCCAATAAATAAGGTGATCAGTTACATTGTGACCCTACTTACAAGCGAAAAAGTTGGTTTGTCTAACTCGTATTAGCCCGAAAAGAACCCATGCAAATAATGGCTATCCTGACAATTACAAAGTATAACCTACATGAGATAAGAATGTGTGACCGCGGGCCTCAAAATAAAATTGTCGACAGTCCTCTTAAATAAAGTCTACCACTGTTTTTAACAGAAGTTTATAAGTTCGACACTTATGAATGTAATGTTATTGGAACTGCAAAATATTCACATATGCTAATTATACTTTTGATTGTCTTTTCTTTCTCTTTTGGTTATTTGTGAAAGAGGTCTTCTGTTGAAGTACTATCACTGTGTCTATTTCTGTAACAAATCAGCCTTGCTGTATTTCTATTTGAAGACTACTGGAATATCAGGGTGAAGAGATATTGCAGCTATAATATTTCAAAAACATACATGTGGAAGGTTTTGACCATTATCTATACAGGGCAATTGAAATGTGTGTTCTTTCTTACCTCTGCTGTTCTTTTCTAGTTAATTTCGTTGCGGGTTCCAATAATCGTTTCTTTGGGACACGTCGAGGTCATGGTCTTGGCTTTTTTTAGTCGTTGCCACACTTGTTTCTATTGGCATTCTGGACTTGCATTGGGGATAGTGTGACAAGCTTAGCCTAATTGAAAAAAAACAAACATCGTTGGTGGTTAGTGGCTATCATACGATGTTTTTTTTTAATTAGGGAAAGTCCACAAGTCTCAATCGCCAACCTACCTCGTCAAGCGTGGTGATTAATAGCGATGTTTCATGGGTATAAAATGATAATTCTATTTAGTCCGTCAATGAGATCATTAAATAATATTGGACCCGTATTTTTTACTTTAGCAAATAAATAAAAATTGACAAAGATAAAGCTCATCTAAGTTCAGGAGTGGGGGCTTGTGACGTCACGTTGTCAGTATAAAGTGTAGCACACCGTGACGTCACTCGCTATTTCAGCGCACTGTATCGTCGTAATTATTTGTTTACGTGGCAAAAGAAAATACGTGCCTTATATTTTTAGATTATCTAACTGACGGACAAAATAGATATTTTTTGTCAACTACCCTATTGTCGAAATCCCTTCTACTCATTTCTGTAATCCACTTAATCCAAACTGCGTGAAAATAAACTCTTATTTCAATACCCTAAATGTGTCTGGAACGACCTCATAAACCTTTATTAGTCTCGTGTAAGCAATCACTATCTGCTAGGCTGTGGGCTGTAAATCTGGCCTAGGTGTGGCCCGGGCCGAATTTAATACCCGTGTAAGGTGTATTTTTGTAGAGCGTGATAAATTGAATACGTTATGTGTTAATATTGGACGAAGGTTCCGGACTTCTATATCGTACTGACCGTTGTTTTTTTGTGGAGAAAAAGAAGTGGAAGCCTCTGTCGTCGTTAATTATAGCAGCTTTTGACAATGAAGGGTGAGAAATCTTTGAATAAGAACAACCCTAAAATAAAAACATAAAAAATAAAAATATTACCGACTTCCAAATAAAACACTACAAAGTAAAAAATAACTTCAATTTCGGAATTCGGTGTTCCTCTTTTTGTTTCTTCGTTTTTGGACAACATTCGTTTTTTTTTGGGTTTGAAGAAAAGACGAAAGTGGATATGTTTGTTTGAGCATAACAGTTTGTATCTTCTTTCGACGATATCCGCCAACAGTATTCATATTAGTTATTCATGATAGCCCCATGACCAGTGAATTAAATTCATTCTGTATAAGACAGTTTGTTAATACAGAACTTTTGTTTGTTGATATCCAACAAAATATTCGTCTTCATGCTCTCAAACAAATTAACCTTTAGAAATCCTACACTTTCTATGGCCGGCAATTTGTTTCCATTAAAATTCACTTAAGGCTTCATCTATTTTAATCATTTACTTCGCTAATCTTCAAGTGTAGGCGTTGTGGAATGGATTGGGGTGAACACTCGTGGAATGAAAAGATTGAGCAAGTTTATTGGGCCAGGCAAGATATTTAACTAGAAAAAGTGTCTGTCATTGACATGCTAAAAAGAATAATTTTACCGGTCTTGTTTATTTTTGACTATGCACAGTCAAGGGATTAGAATGTTAGGCACCTAAAGGTAATCTTTAACCGACTTCAAAAGGATATTCTCAGTTTGGCCTGTATGTTTGTTTGTCTGCGATTTTCTCGCGTTTGGCTGTGCCGATTTTGATCATTCCTTTTTTATTGGATTAAGTATCTCTCAATTTAGGTCATAGTGCAAGTTTCGTCAAAATCGGTTAGGCAGTTTTCAAGATATGGAGTATACATACAAGTACAACCGAACTCTGTAGCGACAAACAGTACGAATGTTTAAATTGAGTTATTATGGGTATATTGTCAATCCATTAGGTACCTTACTATGGAACTTGCTAAATTTGTAGTGATGGTGACAAACACTAAAAAGAGATAAATAACTACTGTTTTTGTTATTTGCACACAAAGCTACTTATTGCAAACCTTATGAATGAAAATTTCAGATAGAAAAAAGGTTACAAAATGCACGGGCTATTATAATAGGGATGTTAACTAAAAATAAGTATTCGTCCGTCAGGTAGATTAATAAAAAATATTGGACACTTATTATGACACGTAAACATAAAGTGATGACGATATACTGCGTTCAAATATCGTGTGACGTCACGCCGTTAGTACACTTTATACTGACATAGTGACGTCACAAGCCCTCACTCCTGAACTTTGATGCGCTTTATCTTGTCAATTTTAATTGATTTGGTAAAGCAAAAAATACGTGACCAATATATCATACCTGAAGTCAATAAAGTATTTTCTTTTTTTTTCACTTTTGAACGACAAAAATTTAAATTTATTAGTAACTAGCTGTCCCACGCGGCTTCGCTCCCGTCAACTGGCTACCTACCAAGCTAGCCCACCTACTCTAAATACGTTGCGTCTCAAAAAGAATAAATTTTCCCCGTTTTTGGAACATTTTTCATTGATGCTCCGCTCCTATTGGTCGTAGCGTGATGTTATATAGCCTATAACCTTCCTCGATAAATGGACTACCCAACACAAAAAGAATTTTTCAATTCCAACCAGTAGTTCCTGAGATTAGCGCGTTCAAACAAACAAACAAACAAACAAACAAACAAACTCTTCAGCTTTATAATATTATATAGCCTATAACCTTCCTCGATAAATGGACTACCCAACACAAAAAGAATTTTTCAATTCCAACCAGTAGTTCCTGAGATTAGCGCGTTCAAACAAACAAACAAACAAACAAACAAACAAACAAACAAACAAACTCTTCAGCTTTATAATATTAGTATAGATAATAATTGATTCTACTGTCAATTCGTAAAAGTAGCTTGTTAAGGAGAAGAACTGAAAAACCCCCCTACCTACTCTTTAAAAAAAAATAGTGTTTTACATTAAATTCATATACCTACGTGAGGACGATGCACCCAGACTAACACTACTATGCTACGTATAGATATAAAGTATTACAAACACTAACAGGTAAACTCATTCATTTGATAAATAGGAACATGGTTCTCACATACTTAAAAATATTGCAAACATAGGTAAACTACTTAATTCAACAACAACGGAACTGTGCGAGTCAATTTCTTAAACAAAAAGAGAAGAATTAAATAAAAATAAAACAATACTATAAATATGAATAATACGAGGGTCATTCAATAAATACTTAGCCTACAAAAAGTAAACGAAAATTTTGGAAAAGTGGCAATTTATTTTTCAACATAGTCGTTCTTTTAGTTCGATACACTTAGCCCAGCGATGCTCCAACTTTTTTAACCCGTCGGAAAAATATTTTTTGTCAAACTCTGCAAAATAGGCCTCCGTGGCGGCGATGACCTCCTCATTCGATCCATATCTATTCCCGGCGAGTGATTTTTTCAGATTAGGAAACAGAAAGTCACAAGGGGCCAAATCTGGAGAATACAGTGGATGGGGCAGCAAATCGTAGCGTAATTCGACCAATTTGGCCATGGCAGCGGCAGACGTGTGAACCGGTGCGTTGTCGTGGTGAAACAGCACTTTTTTCTTCGCCAGATGGGGTCGTTTTTTCTTTAATTCGGCGTCGAATCCGCCCAATAAATCGGCATAGTAAAGCCCTGTAATTGTTTTACCCTTCTCGAGGTAATCGATGTAGATCACACCTTGTGAATCCCAGAAAACGGTCGCCATAACTTTTCCGGCCGATTTTACAGTTTTCGCCTTCTTTGGAGCACGTTCCCCGGTCTGGATCCATTGTTTTGCTTGCTCCTTGGTCTCTGGTGTGTACCAGTGGATCCAGGTTTCATCGACGGTCACAAAACGACGCAAAAACTCCGTTGGATGCCGCTTAAACAGCGCCAAACACGTCTCCGATGTGGTCTCACGGTTGCGCTTGTTTTCTGGTGTGAGTAAACGCGGCACCCATCGCGCCGACAGCTTTCTCATGCCGAGATCCTCGTGAAGAATATGATGCACTGTTCCTTCTGAAATGCCTACAGTCTCAGCTAGCTCCCGAACCTTCAATCGGCGATCTGCCAATACGAAATCATGGATTTTTTTAATGTTTTCCTCCGTAGCAGCTGTTTTCGGTGCACCTGGACGTGGTTCATCAAAAACCGACGTACGGCCACGTGCAAACTCGTTGTTACCTTCTCGAGGTAATCGATGTAGATCACACCTTGTGAATCCCAGAAAACGGTCGCCATAACTTTTCCGGCTGATTTTACAGTTTTCGCCTTCTTTGGAGCACGTTCCCCGGTCTGGATCCATTGTTTTGCTTGCTCCTTGGTCTCTGGTGTGTACCAGTGGATCCAGGTTTCATCGACGGTCACAAAACGACGCAAAAACTCCGCTGGATGCCGCTTAAACAGCGCCAAACACGTTTCGGATGTGGTCTCACGGTTGCGCTTGTTTTCTGGTGTGAGTAAACGCGGCACCCATCGCGCCGACAGCTTTCTCATGCCGAGATCCTCGTGAAGAATATGATGCACTGTTCCTTCTGAAATGCCTACAGTCTCAGCTAGCTCCCGAACCTTCAATCGGCGATCTGCCAATACGAAATCATGGATTTTTTTAATGTTTTCCTCCGTAGCAGCTGTTTTCGGTGCACCTGGACGTGGTTCATCAAAAACCGACGTACGGCCACGTGCAAACTCGTTGAACCAATTCTTGACGGTGGCCATCGATGGAGAAGAGTCACCGTACACAGCATCCAAGCGCTCTTTGATTTCGATGCGCGTTTTCCCTTCCAAAAATAGGAATCGAATCACCGAACGATATTGCTCTTTTTCCATTTTTGTAAAACCGATCGACACGTTCGCTTCCATAAGTTGTCAAATTAAAACAAATGAAGGGATTGGAATGAAAATTTGAAAAAAGAATTAAAAAAGAATGTGCTACACTGTGGTAACACTCTTTTGAAACTACAGCGCCCTCTGGCGATGAGGCTAGGTACTTATTGAATGCACCTCGTAGATTAACCAGTTTGATTTTATTTACACTAATGGAGCACGACCAGCATGTTTCCAAGCATTCTTATCTTGAATATAATCATCTAATTTGTAATATATGCTTGTTTACAAAGTGTGCTTTTAACAAAAGTTTTAAATTTTTCATCACACTTGCACGTAAAAAGTATCTAAACATACAGGTTAACTTGGCCGTAATGCCCCATATAAAACCCTCGGGCTTTCTTTTTGCCATGAAACCCTAGGGCGGTAAGTAATATTTTTTTAATTTATGGCGCAGCACACAGGTCATGCAAGTTCAAGCAAGGAGTTTACACGCAATTGAAAAATTGACTTAAAATGTTAACTAAACAGGAATTTCATTGCAATCTCGCTACATGTTACTTAAATACTCAACTAATGTTCTTAATAATCGATTTTAATAGTTATACTCGTAGTTTGAAAACGTCGAAATTATTTAATTCTTTTTACACTCCGTCATGGCTGTATACCTACGTAAGTATTTGCCCTTAAAGTTTCTGAACAAAACACTGTGTAATCTGTGGTGTGGGCAAAAATTCGCCAACGTATTTCGTAATAACAGCTGTGCTGACTTGTGTATTCTATAATTCATAATTTTTACTCGCAAATGTGATGAAAAACATTGTATGTATCACGGGCGGTACGGGAATTACGAACCTCGACTCAGAAAGCCCTCAGTCTTCGACTTCGGGCTTCTACTAGAGTCTCGATCGTAATTCCTTACCTACCGCCCTTAATACACAATGTACTATTCTTTCTTTAGTTTTAATTATTTATCCCTATTATGAGAAAGGCATGTGTTTGAAAACTGTTAAACATGTTTGCTCTTTATTGACCGCACCTACTCGTAAGAACAACCAACATTGTTACTGAATTACTGAAAACTACAGCACTGCTATTATGTAACCATCTCACTGTGAAAACTCAGGTGAAGTAAACATAAGGCTTTATGGCTTTGCCACACTGGATGCGTTCTGCGTCCTGCGGTCTGGCCACTCGCACCAAATGTTCGAGTGACCGGACCGCAGGATGCGGATGCGGAACGCATCTAGTGTGAGAAAGGCCTTAAGGTAAGCTTTCAATCCATAGATTTTACCTCTCTCTCACTTCGCCTTTACCCATTACAGTTAAACAGAATGGACTGGCAGTTCAAAAAAGTATTATGTGGGGAATGCATTCGAAAAATTACTCAACATTTCGTTCTATGCTTGGACCTACTTGTGATGGATATTTGGCTTCCCTACTTATGTCCCATAACGATCGAACATAGGCATTCTTTGGTAGCTCTAACGTCTTTGAGTCATGCTAACAAGGGGGAAACATTTGAACATTTGCATAAGTCCATACTGGAGTAATGACTCAACTTGAAAACTGCTGGAGTTTCGGCATTGCGGTTGCTATTTGAAGATTTTCTAGGATATATTTATGCTAATCATACAAATTAGTTAGAATTCTTTTGGCTTAGTGGTTGTCTCCATCGAATATTTTGGCATTCTTATAGGCTTTGTCGCTACGCAAAGAAAATCGTTAGTAGTCACTAGTAATTTGAATTTATTTTGTCTAGTATTTAAAGACTCGCTCCTGATAGTTTTTTAGCAATACTTGACAGCCAACAGTAACAGCGACAATGACTGGAAGGTGATGAGGACCTGATCCTGCCATTGTCCCATGTTACTTAGGGTCGGTGCAACACGTTTTCTTCTTCAATTCCGTTTTTTCAACCGTCTCCTTTTTCTTCTTCTTGGTTGGATTGTGTAAATCCAACCATCTGTTCTTCGGCCTTCTTAACTGCCATCTATTTATTTGTTACTAGCTTTTTTCAGCGGCTTCGCCCACGTGAATGTCGAAAATTATCCCAAGGGAACATATTCCCGCGATAAAAAGTATCATATGTGCTATTCCACACTATAATCAATCTCTGTGCCAAATTTCATCTAGATTCAGCCGTTCTGGCTTGAAGAAGTAAAAAACACACTCACAAACTTTCGCCTTTATAACATTAGTGTGAAGTGATTAGTAGGATTAAAATTCCATGTATCACAAAGGTCCTTAGTCGGATTTAAGTGCTTTAGGCATTCTCGACCAGTTGTCCAAGGGTGGTTTAGCTTTCAAACCTAATGTAGGAAATATGTGGACAATTACAAGTTCTAGATGTACCTAATAATGTACATATTTCAACAACCTTCTATACAGCCAAACTACGTCGCTATATATTTCAATACGACCAAATCTCCCAAACTGCGGTACCAGTACACAACGCATATTGGTTTCCGCTCAAGCATTCAGTGGAAAACGATGTCTGCTCGTAACGATCGAGGGCTGTCCGTGACGTAGCACGGTCCGATATTTGCCGCACTTCTACGATAAATACGAAGGATATAGAATTTCCAATACCAGTAAGCAAACTAGCTTGTATCCTTATATTTTTCGTTGGAAAGAAGGAAATTCGTTCTCAAGCTTATTCGAAGCAAAACTTCAAATATTTTGCGCTGGGCTTCAAATAGTTGGGTTCTAAGCTGCGTTTTTGGGAATAAGATTCGATTGAATCATAGAAAACCAATTTCCAAATTGAGATTCTGAAGTTAAGAACAAACTCTGTTTAAATGTGTGACATGTTCTCATGGTCAAAAAGAATTTAACCAAGTTTTCAAGTCCAAATTCACAATTCTGAAATGGGGGCATGGATCAGTCTACTTAAACTTAAATTATAATTCATTTAGTTTTTCAGGAGTTTTAGTTGTACCTATTGATAAGTAAGGAGATAGTTTTGGTGGCACTACTTTTTGTGACGGTAGAATAATTAGGTCTGAATTGGTCAAGGGTTGAGTTAAAGGACATGTAAAATTGGAGAGGCTTGACTAGCAGTAAAGTTCTTGGCCGTTGATGCTAATAGTGAATAATAGGTATAAGCCTTTCCATTTAACTGCCCTGTTCTATAAATTGCTCACAACCACGACTGAACCTCGACGTTCTTTCAATTCAACTTTAAAAACCATCGTAATTCAGTTAGCTGAGTATCCAATCACAGATCCCAAGGGGAAGACTGCTAGTTAAGTGAATCTATAGCTACCAATGTAAAGCTACGGACACACCACCGAAGTTGTAGCTATACAGCTAACTTGGCTAGCACAAGCCGACGGCATTTTGACTGTTCCCGCCAATATAATTAGGTTATACCAGACTGGTTTATTCCCGCGCCTATATTTATGGTAGCACGGACATCATTTTGCTTTTAAAAATGGAATGAGCGTTCCATTGTTTCCTGATTTGAACATTTTGGTAGCAGACAGTCTTTTCGCTTTTAAAAATGGAATGGGGATTCGGTGTTCTAATTATGACGATTTTCTTTTTAATTTTCGAAGTGGTTGGATGTTATTGGAAGACGGTTAGTTTTATTTCGTGAAGATTGTCTTCAGAGAATATAAGATTGCAGTGGCAATTTTTTTTTTTATAAACTGTAATGTAATGGTTTGTTTGAGTAAGGCATTTTATGCTATGTTAAAGAATGTATGTCAACTTGTGCGGGACATATTTTTATAAAGCGGTGGTGTCTCATGGACTAAGTAGATGATTGATTGATCTACCTTGTAAGTCGTCTCCTTTACTGTGGAGCAAACAAACAGCTGTAGGTTTGTAAACTCAATTTGTCACTGTCTGCCTCAATCCGCTTAGCTCATGGACTGTCCAGTTTTGTTTCGTTATTTTTTTTGCTTTTAGAAAAAGTAAACCAGTCGAAAACTAGGTACTTACTGCTCTCAAAGAGTTACTTAATTCCATTAGGAGTTAAGTTACTCTTTGAGAGCAGTGGTGGCCCAGTGGTACCGGCCGCAACTTACATGTTGTAGGTCGTGGGTTCGAACCCAGGCAGGCGCTTTACTTTGTGTAAATTATTTCTTCACCACTACTCTCAAAATGGTGAGGAAACCGGCCTAGAACTAAAAAATCAAAGACATGTAACATCCACCAATCCGCACTGGGCCCGTTGGTGGATTACGGCCCATTCCCTCTCACAGAGAGGAGGCCTATGTCCCAACAGTGAGAACCATAAAAGGCTGATGAGTAACCTCTAATCTTCAACTAGAGAATAAAATAAAGAAAAGTCTTTAAAAATATACTTAACGCCTTTATAAACATACCAGACAGACTAAGAACGTGGACCCTTTAAAGGTTATCTAAGTAATTTGCGCCTTGAGTGGTGGCCTTTAGAGCGACCGCCTTCTGGCCAAACAATCTATGTTCTATGGGGTGACGAAACAATTCGAAAATAATCTATAAGTCAGTTTTTTTCGAGGAGAAATCTTTCCGCGTTCATTTTAGAGGTTTGGTTTTAGCAATCCTCTCGGGGACATAAGCATAATAAAGACGCTTCTTCGTCGTATCGATGATTCCAAAATTAAATATATTTTGACCAGAATTCAGCCACGCCAACAGCGTTGTCATTTGCCTCACAAAGGGCTTTTAAGGTACGGGTGTGTTGCACAGAGAGCAATTAAAGATGAGGCATTGTTTGGGACTTGGCTCTCCACTGTGGGTCATTGGAGTATCCCAATCTAACTAGGTTGTGCCTGCAGCGACCCACCTAGCTTCGTAGTCGGTTTAGAGATTTCCAGGTGGACTAAGGCGTCGCGCAGGGAGCTTTTCTGCAGCCTCAATATAATCAGCTGAAGAGGGGTGTCGGAAGAGCCATACATTTTTCTTTGTTTCGCTTAACTCGTTGCCGTTAATTGATTTAGTGAACGACAGGAAGCTGTTTCGAATTTTAATCTATCCCTTGGCTTCTCCAGGTTATATAAAGGATGTCGTTTGATGCAGACGCTATAATCTTGGCTTTATAGTGACCGCCTACCAACCAAACAATCTTTGTTCTATGGCGTGACCAAACAAAATGAAAGGAATCAATAAGGTATTTGCCTCGAGGGAGAATTTCTTTGTTTATTTTAGGGTTTTTGAGAGATTTTGCTCTTCTCAAGACACCGGTTCTAGCTGAAAGCCAGCGCTTAGCAATCTTTTAGAGGACCTAATTCTTTTTTTTTTTTTTCAAACTTTGCCCCACACTAGGAATTTCTCCTGTATCGTGGGTGCGTTTACAAACATAACTCACATACACAAACACCCAGAGCCGGAACAACTACTTGTAGGTCATACAAATATTTGTCCCGTGCAATCGAACTTATAAAGCTGTCGCTTAAAACTTTGGTTTCTGCTGTTATAATCAGTTGTAGTTTGTTGTGTATGTCTTATATGCTACTACTAGCTGTAATATCAAAAACGACTAAATCTGTAGAAAAGTCGTTTTTGTACATCAAAAATATTTCCAAAAATATAATTGGTTGGTGGGTAGATAGTGTAGGTAAGTAAGTAGGATGGGGTAGACAGTTGTCGGGAGCGAAGCCACGGGCACCGCTAGTTATAAATAAAAAATATATTTTTCCATACTATTCTTTTTGCGGAAAATGTTCTACAAAACTTAGAAAAAGGAATTGAGTATATTAGGTATTCCCGGTCATGCATGAAGAAAAATAAGTAGTTTTTTTCGAGACGCGATAAAAATAAACGTGTAACGGTAACACAGTATGTTTTGCTAAGTTCAACGTGTTATTCTAAAACTGAAGTCTTTATTTCTTTTGGAGGGAATTTATTCCTCTTGAATAAGTTTAGACAGACAATAGCAATCAATAACTTACCACGAAATACTTACGAATGTTTCACGAATATCCACACAACATCAGCGTTACAACAAATGGAGATAAACCTCTCCTGGACTGAGACAGTTTCAATCAATACATCTCCACAAAATACGAAAGTGAATTAAACTCGCAACAACTTCAGCATAACAAATAATGGAGAGGGACCTTGTATTCTTCCGATCTAAAAATAGACCTGTCAATAAACCCTCCGAATCTCGCCACAATGACAATATCTTATCACCGAAGAGAAATCAATAACTTTGGCGCCCAAATATTTTTTTATCTCTGGTTTTCTGTCAAAAGATAAAACTCCTTACGATATAGTTCACGATTTACTATATATAATACATAGTGATATCACGTGTTTTGTGTGTTAAAATTTGTGTTTTTTGAGTGTGTGACTGAAAATGGCAATTTTGGATTCTTTGCAGTTGTCAAATCAAGTGGAGAAGTTGGCACAAGTCAGCCGGGACCTTCGGCGGAAGCATAAGCAGATACAGAACCAGGTATGGTCTTTTTAGTACCTATAAAGACGAAATTTGTTTGTACAGAAAGCTCGTGATCACTTTGACATGAGTTTGACGTAAAACGTCATAGTTGAGAAATGTCACGCTGACATTTATTTTTTTTATTTAGTTGCTCACGGCCTTTGTGATTAGTGCCAGTATTTCTGATGTTATATTTTAGGGAAACTTCGCTGCTTTGTAATTTTCCTCTGATTCAAGCCTCTGTACAAATAAGTTTCGTCTTTGGCAACAAATTCTACCCTTATACTTAATAAGTTGAAAGCTTTTGCTACTAAAACTTAAGAGAGGCTTTGAAATTCAACCCTAATTGGAGATTACATTAACCAAAGCACTTTGAATCACAATTTGAGTGACATATTCATTTTGTTGCATATAATTCGTTGCTTAATTTGCACATGAATTGTTTATAGAAAAAATACTTGTTCGATATCGCCTATCAACACAATTTAAATTGGGTCGCGCCATCTGGAATGACCTTTAGACCTTATTAGATCAACCCATAAGCGTAATATCATTAAAAGGCCTATTCTCGTATTCAAAAAGTTCAAATTCAAGTCTTTTCAAAAATTATAGAAATTAGAGGTGTTATGAATAAATAGCGACAAAGATGCGAACGTTAATTAAAAATACGGGTCTTGAAAATATGTTATGACAGACTTCACCTAAGTTTTCATGTTGAGATTTTTACAGGATAGATCCTCCTGTTTTATAAAAGCTTTTAGTGTTTTTTTTGTCATGTTCCCGTGTTCACTCCTTTCGTAACCGAAAATAAATGATAAAAGTTCGCCCCCTCACTTTATACTTTTTCTTTTGAAGGCTTACCACGTACAAATACACCTGTCAGCTACAGTCTAAAACATGGTGAAATAAAAAACCTTTTGTTTTAACTGGGTAGGGATTGCGAAGCAGTATTGGCCCAGTGGTAACGGCCACGACTTACAAGTTGTGGGACGTGGGATCGAACCCAGGCGGGCGCTTTAGTTTGTGTAAATTATTTCATCACTACTGAGGCTTTAGTGCGAGTTTTTACTCACGCTCACTCGTGATAACGAAAACAATCTCTTATGTCAAAATGTATACAAAAAATGTGGTTTATCCTTACCGTCACCAGACGGCGCTTAACCAGTTTCAATACAAAATGATGTTTACGTCGCACTAAGGCCTCTGCTCTCAAAACGGTGAAGGAAAACATCGTGAGGAAAACGGCAGTCCTGGAACCAAAAATTCGAAGACATGTGACATCCACCCATCCTTACTGGGCCTGCGTGGTGGTGGCCTGAGTCCCAGCAGTGGTACATTAAAAGGCTGATGATGAGGGGTTGCGTCGAAAGTTCTCGTGTTTTAAAACGAGCTATTTTCTTTGGAGTGTTGTCTATCTTTCTTTAAAACACGTAGCTAATATAAATGGGCCGAAAATGAACTTAGCAGAATAGGCAGAACGCAGGCAGCAGGCCTAGACGAAAACCTTAACATCAGACGCTAATGTCAAAATGTATGGCAATGACATTACCTGCGGAAAGGACACGTAATGTCACGCGCCAATGTGATCGAAGTGTTTTGACTCGAACGCGTAAGGGACGCGTATTACAGACCTTTTTAAGGGCCTACATACCCTTTAGTGCCGTAAAACGGTAACTTTCTTTGACAAAATTTTCTTTAATAAAATTATGTACATGAAACAATAATAAATATTTCTTTTTCAAACCTTTTAACCTAGCCGTTAACTAAGGAGTATGCTTTAGAAAGTTACCGTTTTACGGCACTAAAGCGGTTGTAGGCCCTTAACGCGAATCTTGAGTGTCACCGCTTACGTTCGCTCGCACCGCTCCGTAGCGTGTGTGGAAATTATTTTGTCTAGGTCTCCAGGCGCTAGTCTCTGGCTACAAATTAATCTGGATTTCCGCTCTCCCGTCTAGCCGGTATATCTCTAGTTGCATACATGGTTAAATAAAGATTAACGTCTGTGGAATCATAGATTTATTTACGTTTAAGCTTGACTTTACCTAAGAGCAATGTTAATGAGTGACATAGTCGAACTTAGTAGCTATGAAGACAAATAAATTCACTGTCAAGCAAACAGGTAAAGCAAAAAGGTTGTTTTTTTTTTCCCCGAATTAACGACTTTTTATGCGGGTCTTTGTGTCTTTGAAGTTAACTCTGCGAACCATTGCGCAAGAAACAGTTTGTCGTCGAGTATACTGCATACAGTAAGCGAGATAGGACGATGCGACAAACGTAAGCGAGTGAAATATACAGCTATACAATGCTATCTTCAACATTGACTCAAAAATAGCAACTGCGCAGGATCTTGCAGCCAACTTCTGAGACACAAATGTCCGCTGTGACTGACTACTATACTACTGTTACCTATATGTATTGGTTCACTATGTTAGAGCTTAAGTGCCTCAACTTAGACATGACGCGGCCTAGCATAAATTTCATGAGGCTTCTGCGCTGTGTATGTTAATGTTACTTGTTGTGTTGATACATGTAAGATCATGCCTGCACACTAATTGTTTCATGTTTATTTTTACATACATCAGGGTTTTTTACTCTGAAACTGAGGGTTTACTCCCTATCTCCGTCAACGAAGTTACGGGCCCCGTCCGAAAGTACTCCGAATCTCCGTAGTGAGAAAACCAAGTGTTAAGTTCAAGTTTTCAGACGGGTAAAAGCACTTCGGGAGTAGGTTTAACTGTCAAATTGTGTTGTCATTCATTCTTAGTTCGGGCCCCGAACGAATTGTCCGTCCGTAGGTGATGCGGAGTAGGAAACGGCCTGTAACGAAGGCCGAAACTACAGACTTCGTGCTTAAGGAGTAGATCCCCCGAAGTGTTTTTACCCGTCGGAAAATTTAATGATTACGGAGTAGGATTCACTCCGAAGTTCCGGAGTACTTTTTCGGACGGGCTCGTAATTTTGTTGACGGAGTTAGGGAGTAGACTCCCTGATACTCAACCTTATGTTAGGCGTAAAAACGAAAGTAATTATTTCCAACTAAAACCCCATCTCAAAAGGCAATTCGAAGTGAGAACAGCCGTTTCTTTGCAATAAGCTTCTTTGTCAGGTTAATGATTCATCGGTAAAATGGCATCACTTACAATAGGATTATAGGAATTTGATAACCGAAGTGGATATCTTTATACGCACACAAGACTTAGGCTACTTAGAAGGCAAATGTAAAAAAAATAAGGATTATGTGAGGAATTACATGAAAATAGAAGCAAGTGAATGATATCGTGACGGTTGACAGTACCTAATGAATTATTTCGCAGGGACTTCGTCGAGCTTCATTGACTCGGCGCTTTTCTGTTGGTCGCCACTGTTGATTCTGGCTTTCAGGAGTTGCAGTGGTTTGGGAATAGTGCGGTGGGATTGTCCCAAAAGTACGTAATGAAAGAAGAAATCTTGTTGCACCAACCCCAAGTAACACGGGACTAAGGTTGATGATGGTCAAGAAATGTTTTGAGTATCGCTGGCCTAAAGCCTTGTTTACCTCTTCAAAGAAATTAGCGTGAAGATATAAACAAACAAAAGTGAACACAAGTAGACTAATCCACTTAGTTCTAGCCGATAAACGTGGATACGTATATTTGACACACATTTGGCATTAGCAGCTGTATCGATTATTGCTACACTTTGACAGTGAAAAGGAGGGTAACGTGTTTTTTATGCACGGTATTAACATCCTCACGGTTAAGCAACGCTTACCGAGGTCGGTTCGTGGATGAGTAGGCCATCTTTACATTGCGAGTTGCCTCCATTCCTCGGAAAACACCTTCAGGTGTTGCTTTCGTCTGTTATGTGTAGTTCTTAGACAGTTGTAACGCATAGTCAGAAGCCAGGAAATCCGACACCAATCTTGCCAAGGGGTATGGTTGTACCCAGTTACTGGGTTGTGGAGGTCAGATAGGCAGTCGTTCCATTTAAAATACTGGTACTGAGTTGCATACGATTGGACTGGAAGCCGACCACAATACATATAGTTGGAAAAAGGCTAGGCAGATTAATATTACGGTATAATACATAATATTAGGGACGCGTATATGCCACTCGAAATGGTAACCTTTGTAAACAAATTGAAATGGTGACGGGCGGGCGTTTCGGAGTGTTGGGGTTTAGTTAAAACGAATCTATCCTCCTAAACACTCTAATAATTGTCCGTTTATCCCATAAATAATGTATTAAGGCGTATATATTTCCCAATGTTAACGCAGTACTGGCAGTGCGCCCGCTCGGAGCAAGAATGTCAATATTGAACCTCCTTTTGGATAGTTTTGTTTGCAAAATATTCTTCGAATTACATGTGCTATTTCATTTATGGAGAAGTTCTAGCCATCAATTTCTCGGTGTAAAAATATTTTCAATCATCCAAATCGTTTTGGAGGAGTAGGTATCCAAAATTAGCGAAAAAATATCGTGTTGTTAATGATTGTTTTAAAACTATTAGTTACACGAAAAAACCATGTTTCACAAATAATGTAGGTATATGAATCAAAAATATATTTGTTTTTTCAAATCTTTTGACCTAGCCGTTACTAAGGAGTAAGCTTTAAGTAAACGTTTTACGGCACATAAGCGGTGGAAGGCCCTTAAATGTTCGGAGCACATTGTCACTTGATTGAAATTCCTAGTTGATCCATTTCCGTTAACCTTTTTAACACTTACATGGAGAACTGACTATTGTAACTTTAGACGTTCAAAGTGCTAATTCTCAGATTTTAATAATCGATTTTTGATTTTGTTTCGTTCCTCTAATTTCTGTATTTTTTGTTCTTTGAATAACCTTGATACTGAAATAAACTGCTTAAGGTAAAACAAGTAAAATTTTAAAATTTAAAAAACCCCCGACTCATTTATCTTGCGAAAACATCACGATCTAAACAGTAAAACGCGCATAACTTTTGAACGGCTGAACCGATTTTATTCAAACATAGCTAAGAACACTCTCGATACAATCACCTTTCAAAAAAAAAAAACTAAATCAAAATCGGTTCATCCGATGAGGCGCTATGACACATAGATACACAGATACACAGCAACACACCTCAAACTTATAACACCCTTCTTTTTCCGTCGGGGGTTAATAAGTAAAATTGGATTACACCACAAATTAAAGAGTATATGGCCCGTAGGGACAAGGCCAAAAGCAGGTATAAGCGCAGACCCTCAGACCTGAATCTCGCTTATTACAAATCTTTACGTAATCGCTGCAGTCATCTGTGTCAAGATGCTAAGAGGCGCTACTTCCATGAACAACTCAATAACCGAAGTTCTTCCGATATATGGAGATTCCTCAAGTCTGTAGGCATAGGCAAATCGCCCACCAACCAGTGCAAGGATGTGAACCTCAACGATCTCAACAATCACTTCTCTCGTCTTCCTTTTTCTCTTGATAAGTGTGTTAAGTCTGCAACTTTAGAGCGTCTTTCCAGTTTGCCGTTGCCACAATGCCCGACCTTTAACCTTAGCGATGTTACCGAGGATAACGTTAAGAAGTCTGTTTTGGCAATAACTTCTTCAGCTGTCGGTAATGATAAGTTATGTTCCAGAATGATTACTCTTATCCTTCCATCATTGCTGCCTGTTCTAACTCACATCTTCAATCACTCGTTTACTTCTTGCTCGTTTCCGACGGTCTGGAAGCAGGCTCACATCATACCCTTACCTAAAACCAACAATCCTTCTTTATTGACGCACTTTAGACCTATTTCTATTCTTCCATTTCTCTCTAAAGTCTTCGAACACTTAGTTCATAGGCAAGTATCATATTTCTTGACGTCAAACTCTTTAATATCTCCCTTTCAATCTGGTTTTCGTACGGGTCACAGCACTGTTTCTGCACTTTTAAAAGTGACTGACGATATCCGCTGGGCTATGGAGAATAAGTCCCTTACTGTACTTGTATTACTTGACTTTAGCAGTGCCTTCAACTCAGTGGATTTCGACATTTTACTCGGTGTTCTGGAATCCATCAATTTCTCTTCTTCCGCTTTAGCATGGTTCAATTCTTATCTTCGGGGACGTTCTCAGTGTGTTCGCCTTGATGAGTCCTTCTCTGATTGGTGTAGCCTCACTGAGGGGGTTCCTCAGGGTAGCGTTCTCTCTCCTCTTCTGTTTTCAATCTTCATTAACTTAGTTACCAGAGTAATCTCATCTAGTTTCCATCTTTACGCAGATGACTTGCAGCTGTATCGACATTTTACTATAGACGACGCTGATTTAGCTATTGCGGTTATGAACCGGGACCTGACATGTATCAGCTCATGGGCTAAGTCATTTGGTCTACAAATTAACCCAAGTAAATCACAGGCCATGGTCATAGGCAGCAAATTCGTTCGCAGTGCGGCTAACGTTGCTTCTTTGATGCCTCTATATCTCGACGGTGTTCGCATAGAATTTACCGAAACCGCAAAGGATCTAGGGGTTATCATTGACTCCAATCTTTCGTGGCATGCGCAGGTCAACGAAGTCAGTCGTAAGGTTCATTTTTCATTCCATTCGCTGAAGTGCCTTCAGAGTCTATTGCCCTTAAAGACGAAAATTTCCTTGGCGCAAACACTTATTCAGCCGATTATAGATTATGCCGACGCCTGCTACCTGGATGCCACAGAGGAGCTATTGAACAAGCTTGAGCGCCTGCAAAACTTATGCATTCGCTTTGTTTATGGTCTACGTAAGTATGATCATGTTTCTCACCTTCGCAAAGAACTCAAGTGGCTCCCAATCCGTCTTCGCAGGAACACTCGGATTTTATGTCTCCTCTTCAACATCTTACACAACCCGTCTTATCCTTCCTACCTGCGTGAGCGATTTTCTTACGCTCGCTCTAGAGACGCATCATGTAGGTCACATCTTAGATCCCTCCTTAAATCCCTCCCTCATAAAACTAGCTATTATTCCTATTCCTTCTCTGTCCATGCTGTAAGATTGTGGAACTCACTTCCGCCTAGCATAAGAGATCTAGATACTATCTCGCTTTTTAAAAAACGATTAAAAGAGCATTATCTTTCCTCTCAAATCTGATTTTTATAAGCATATGTATATATATTTAGTATCTATATATTTTAGTGTTAAGTATTTATTTAAGTATGTATCACTTACACTATTATGTGTATGTTTATATTTCTTAGGTTAGTCGTTCACTTTTCTTCTCTTCCTGTTCTCACACACAATTTGTCTACATTTCTTCTTCATTTCTCCTTTTCGCGGGTCTGCTGGTAGAAATTTCTAAAGAAATAAGCAGTACCTTTGTACTCCTCTGTCATGATATGTTTTCTGTATATATTTTCTGTGTGTACATTAATTATAAAATAAATAAATAAATAAATAAATAAAACGAGCTTGCAGGCTATGCTTGTCTACCGTTAACCCGCACTCAAAGTATCCGATAATATACAGGGTGTCCCAGAAATCGACGTCAAGCCGTAAATGGGTGATAGACCAAGTTATAACAGTTCTCAGAAAAATACGAAAAAAAATCTATCTCATGTTTTTAAAAAATTATGTTCACTTTAAAAATTTACTAAAAAAATCAATCCCTGTAATGGTTCTTTAACTCCAATTGCTACAAATCCCATAATTTATCAATTTTTTTTTATTATTATGTAATCTTGAATAATGCTTGTGTAGATTTTTGCCTAAAATTTAAAGCCAACTCCTCCTACTTAGAAGAAAATTAAACTTTTTCAAAACTCAATTATTCAAATTTACTGTTTCGCCCAACTTTAACTGACTGTACTGAAAAAAAAATGTACTACGCTAGTTTGGCAAGTAACATGAAAAATTGGCGCATTTAATAAGGATTCAAAAATGGTGTAACACTTGCTAGATTACGTTTTCAATAATTGGTCAAATTTTTGTTTTGTAAATAATATCGGTTTTTACCCAAAATGTCCATACTTCCTTAAAATGACTTTAGCTTACCTAAAGCTTTGCTAAACTCCGTTTCTAATTCGATAGAGACGGAGAGAGTCATTTTACGAAGTGTGAGCAAGCAAGATGGCTGCCCAGCGCATTATGCCCGTTTAGTAAGAGAACATCTTGATGAAGAATACCCGCTCAGGTGGATAGGGCGCGGTGGGACAATCTTGTGGCCACCCCGTTCGCCTGATTTAAATCCCCTAGATTTTTTTCCGCTCCCCAGTAAAAAAAATCTTGTGGCCACCCCGTTCGCCTGATTTAAATCCCCTAGAAATTGATAAATTATGGGATTTGTAGCAATTGGAGTTAAAGAACCATTACAGGTATTGATTTTTTTAGTAAATTTTTAAAGTGAACATAATTTTTTAAAAACATGAGATAGATTTTTTTTCGTATTTTTCTGAGAACTGTTATAACTTGGTCTATCACCCATTTACGGCTTGACGTCGATTTCTGGGACACCCTGTATATATATATAATTTTTGAATAAATTTGGCCACCCGACACGTTAATTACTCGCAGGCAGGCTTGACGAATTCAGGTGTCTCAATGTCTATGAAATTGGGAAACAGCGCTCAAAGAACTGGCTTGAAGACGGGTAATCGGCATCATTCATTCACACTCGGTACCTACTTAACGCAAAATTCTACTTTTACCATTCACATCACACTATAATATATTTTATCTACTCTCATATCGTAATATTCGAATTATAAAATTCAAAACGAGTTTATATTGGCATACTTTATAAACACAATACCGAAATTTAAAAATAGAATCTTATTATAACACTATTTCTCTAACAAAATAATGCTATAAAACAATTTTTTTTCTATTACGATACAGGACAAATCCAAGAAGTTAATCACTAAGGAGTTTCCATCTTTTTTTTTTGTAATGCCATTTTATAGTACCTATTATAAAAAGATTTGATTCCAATTTTAAATTGTCTATGACAATGCCCGCTTTAGACATAGCACGCACTGTGATTTTTATTCGCGCGAGTTTTGTTTCCTTCCACCTGTTCATAGAGCTCGAAATATTCGGGCGAATAAAATTCGCGCCGTGGTGCGGTGGATTCTGTGGCAAAACACGGATTTCTTGCGAAATTATTTCCGCACTATTTCGTTACCGATGCGAACAACTTCATACAATTACATAGGTCGCAGAATGGGCGGGAAAAAATCGCGCGAATAAAGATCGCAGTGCGTGCTAAGCCTTAGCGCATGCGCGGTTAATGCGGTGATGTGCTGGGTTTTGGCGCCATTCATACGTTTTGCAAGTTTTGCTGTACTGAATTTCATGAGTTATTTAAATTATTGTGTGTGATATCAGTGAATGTGAAGAAAATTTGACTCCGCCCGATATTTTAGATGCGGCGAAGGAAATTACTCTTAATTTATTACCAGCAAAGTCGAGAAAAGTATATGACAAATGCTATCACAATTTTATGGCATGGAAAATGCAAAAAGAGGTATTTAGTAGGTTCAATCCCAATTTATGAGTGTAGATAAAGTAGTGTATGAAACTGCACATAACTAGGTATTAAAACATTCGTGTGAAAGCTATTAAAAACCTCGCCTACGGCTCGGTTTTTAAACACACACTCATGTTTTAATACCCCTCATTATGCAACAGTTTCATAAACTACTAATATATTATCACACTAATATTATAAAGGCGAAAGTCTGAGTGTGTTTGTATGTTTGTTACTTCTTCACGTTCAAACGGCTGGACGGATCTGGATGCATTTTGGCGCAGAGAAAGATTATAGTCAGGAACAGCACATATGCTACTTTTTATCCAGGGAATATGATCCCTCGGGATAATTTACGTCTTTCACGCGGGCGAAGCCGCCGCTAGTACTTCATAAAAGATAGCTTGATCTCTGCGACATGTCAAACTGACGTATACGTAATTGTTAGCCTGTCAAGCGCTATTGTTACTGTATTGATACTGACAGCTGTCACAGAGATCAAGCTATCTTTTTTTATGAAATATAATGTAGGATTTTGTGTTGTGCATCCTAATGCTCTGCCCGGTGTTTTGAATCTCCTTTAAGTCGTTTTAAAATCCCGTAAGTAGTCTATACTAATATTATAAAGCTGAAGAGTTTGTTTGTTCGTTTGAACGCGCTAATCTCAGGAACAACTGGTTGGAATTGAAAAATTCTTTAATGTTGGATAGTCCAGTTTTTTTTTTGGTTATAGGCCATAGAACATCACGCTACGACCAATAGAAGCGGAGCATAAATGAAAAATGTTGCAAAAACGGGCACAAAAATCCTTTTTGAGTGCTTCCGTTGCGTGCGCTGCGTAAGCAGTTACGCAACATTCATGTATGGGTAGGTAGGTAGCCAGTTGACGGGAGCGAAGCCGCGTGGGACAGCTAGTAACATATAAACGAACAATGGAACGTCGTGGTTCAATATTATTTGTTGTTATAGCGCTATCATTCGTGTAAAAATAATAATAAAAAGTTCATAAAATTCATAGCTTTTTTGGAAATAATTTTAAGCGGTGGCTGGAATCAAATTTAACGTAAAATCCCTCTCTAGTTTGTCTGTCTGTATGTTCCAGCTACATCTCAATAATACTGAACGGATTTTGACGGGGTGTACCTTGTATGAAAGCTTTATGTCCAACGTAAAACCTGAGGTATGTACCATTGCGACTTGTCAAACAAGGGCCTGACAGCTTCATCGAATATTAACATGCAAATCGTGTGCGATTTATGATAAAAGTTGCGGATACCGGGTCGTTATTTTAATTTATTAGATATAAACATATTTGTAAATATATATATATATATATATTTTTTTATACACACATTATACAAACTATCTTCACGTTATTCTTATGCGAAATAGGCAGAGCTTATGTTATGAAAGAGTTCATGTCCTCTGCCCATTTAACTATCCTCCATTTGACAGCCGATTTTGACTTCTATTGCGTTGGTGATATAACAAATGGCAGCTGTATTAAACAGTTAGTTTTGGTAACAGGTCTATGCTTTTTATGTCATCCTTATATTTACGGGATAGAACTCAAAATCGTTTGAACGAACTGTAAAAAGAGGTTGTAAAAATTTCTAATGTTATTTCAAATAGAATATTATGTGCTTTGCAGTCTGATTTTTTTCCTATGCATGTTTTGCTAATGCCATCTTTATGAATTAAATAAGCTGCCTTCATACACGTAGAAACGCTTTTATTTTCTAAAAATATCCATCGACTGGATAGATGTTTAGTTTTGTACTTTTTGCTATTTAAAGGCATTATTCGGAATGCTACTTATGCGGGCCATCTAACGGAGGCATCATTCGGTGCCAAAAACTACCAAGCCCCCAGGCACCTACACATATTCCAATCAGAATTAATTCTGCTCAAGTTCAAGTGTTTGCACAAGTTTTTGGCAGCGAACATGTTACTGCAAGCTTGCAAGCTGCTACTTCTAAAGGTTTACGATAGATTGTGTCCTGTTCGAACAGGATGTATCCAACGCCGTATAATATTGACCTTTGAAATAATCTACAACCTTGTAACCAATGGGGTACCATTCCCTTTTAAGGATTGAGGAGAGATAATAATCTTCCTGTCCTTATCTCTTGTTACTTGGGTTCGGCGCAACACGTTTTAACCGCCATGCTATCTTCCTCACACTCCTGTTTTCTCCATATAGCTTCGTAAACACGCACTATCCATATTTTCTTCTACCTTTCTCTTCTTCTGTATCTATTAATATTATTATTCATCACTCTTTAAATCACATGCGTAATCCATCATGAAGAACTTTTTATTTTTGTCTACTTGTTTACTTTATGTTTCAACAGGAGAAACTCTCAAATCATCTTGCTCTGGGTTTCTTCTTTCCTCTTCACCTTACAAAATAAGATTTCCCTAGCCTAAGCCGTCGTAGCCGACTTATACAACACCGCTCCAACCCGGAAAAATAATGTTCATTGAAATGTGAGCTTCAGGGCGTCCTCTGTAGACATATTTTACATTGACAACAATTTAGCAGCCATCGAACCACTGACAGCTGACGTCTCGCTTACCGCTTCAAGCGACTGCTCGCTTGTAGAACATTGCTAGCTTTTTGAAAAAGGTAAGACGAAAGCGGTCGGCGCGGGGACAGCTAGTTGAATGCTAGCTGTAAGCACGTGGACAGCTGGTTGCCTGCTAGCTGTCGACGCGTGGACAACGAGCAGCCATCTCCGTTTGAAGCGGTGTTGTGCGGTAACGGTGTTGGAGCGGGGTGGTAAAAGTGATCTAATAAGACCTTTATTAACGTGTATATTTTCCTTTGATTTCAGATGCGCTTGGTATGCGAGGAGCGCTCGGAGCTGACGGCCATAGTACAGTCACAACAGAGGGACATTGCCGTGTTACAGCAAGACAGCGCACAGAACAAGGTTTGTTTACAAAGGCCATGATGGATAAAGACTATGTAGACTTCCTCCTCTTCTTTTAAATAGGATACGGTTAGATCCAGGTTCTAAAAGAATGTGTAATCGTGTCCGTAGTTTATGCCCTTACTACGCTTGAGAATCTTCGACAGTAAAACACCATAGCAAAATAATCTTTAATCAAAGAATCTCAATTTTATGACATCACATTCATATTTTCAATTTTGTGTCCTCACCAGTTGACCTGACGAGATTAGATTCCGCGTTATTTGAATTTTCAATTACACAGTTAATATGATTTCATCAAAATTAATCTTGTCAAATTTTTATCTGCTGTTGACAGAAGTGCCCAACATGCGGCGTGGTGACTCCCGACGGCACTGACGACGATGACCAGTCATCTAAACCGACCTTCAGCGTGCGAGAGCTGCGCGCCATCCTCCACGAGCGTAACGAGCTCAAGCTGAAGCTCGCCCGCGCCGAGGAGCAGCTGCACGCGCTGCAGGCCGACCAGCAACATGACAGGTAACATATACTCATCTAACATGAGCTGCACTGCATTCTGCACGCGCTGCAGACCGACCAGCAACATGACAGGTAACATATACTCATCTAACATGAGCTGCACTGCATTCTGCACGCGCTGCAGACCGACCAGCAACATGACAGGTAACATATACTCATCTAACATGAGCTGCACTGCATTCTGCACGCGCTGCAGACCGACCAGCAACATGACAGGTAACATATACTCATCTAACATGAGCTGCACTGCATTCTGCACGCGCTGCAGACCGACCAGCAACATGACAGGTAACATATACTCATCTAACATGAGCTGCACTGCATTCTGCACGCGCTGCAGACCGACCAGCAACATGACAGGTAACATATACTCATCTAACATGAGCTGCACTGCATTCTGCACGCGCTGCAGACCGACCAGCAACATGACAGGTAACATATACTCATCTAACATGAGCTGCACTGCATCCTGCACGCGCTGCAGGCCGACCAGCAACATGACAGGTAACATATACTCATCTAACATGAGCTGCACTGCATTCTGCACGCGCTTCAGACCGACCAGCAACATGACAGGTAACATATACTCATCTAACATGAGCTGCACTGCATTCTGCACGCGCTGCAGACCGACCAGCAACATGACAGGTAACATATACTCATCTAACATGAGCTGCACTGCATTCTGCACGCGCTGCAGACCGACCAGCAACATGACAGGTAACATATACTCATCTAACATGAGCTGCACTGCATTCTGCACGCGCTGCAGACCGACCAGCAACATGACAGGTAACATATACTCATCTAACATGAGCTGCACTGCATTCTGCACGCGCTGCAGACCGACCAGCAACATGACAGGTAACATATACTCATCTAACATGAGCTGCACTGCATTCTGCACGCGCTGCAGACCGACCAGCAACATGACAGGTAACATATACTCATCTAACATGAGCTGCACTGCATTCTGCACGCGCTGCAGACCGACCAGCAACATGACAGGTAACATATACTCATCTAACATGAGCTGCACTGCATTCTGCACGCGCTGCAGACCGACCAGCAACATGACAGGTAACATATACTCATCTAACATGAGCTGCACTGCATTCTGCACGCGCTGCAGACCGACCAGCAACATGACAGGTAACATATACTCATCTAACATGAGCTGCACTGCATTCTGCACGCGCTGCAGACCGACCAGCAACATGACAGGTAACATATACTCATCTAACATGAGCTGCACTGCATTCTGCACGCGCTGCAGACCGACCAGCAACATGACAGGTAACATATACTCATCTAACATGAGCTGCACTGCATTCTGCACGCGCTGCAGACCGACCAGCAACATGACAGGTAACATATACTCATCTAACATGAGCTGCACTGCATTCTGCACGCGCTGCAGACCGACCAGCAACATGACAGGTAACATATACTCATCTAACATGAGCTGTACTGCATTCTGCACGCGCTGCAGACCGACCAGCAACATGACAGGTAACATATACTCATCTAACATGAGCTGCACTGCATTCTGCACGCGCTGCAGACCGACCAGCAACATGACAGGTAACATATACTCATCTAACATGAGCTGCACTGCATTCTGCACGCGCTGCAGACCGACCAGCAACATGACAGGTAACATATACTCATCTAACATGAGCTGCACTGCATTCTGCACGCGCTGCAGGCCGACCAGCAACATGACAGGTAACATATACTCATCTAACATGAGCTGCACTGCATTCTGCACGCGCTGCAGACCGACCAGCAACATGACAGGTAACATATACTCATCTAACATGAGCTGCACTGCATTCTGCACGCGCTGCAGACCGACCAGCAACATGACAGGTAACATATACTCATCTAACATGAGCTGCACTGCATTCTGCACGCGCTGCAGACCGACCAGCAACATGACAGGTAACATATACTCATCTAACATGAGCTGCACTGCATTCTGCACGCGCTGCAGACCGACCAGCAACATGACAGGTAACATATACTCATCTAACATGAGCTGCACTGCATTCTGCACGCGCTGCAGACCGACCAGCAACATGACAGGTAACATATACTCATCTAACATGAGCTGCACTGCATCCTGCACGCGCTGCAGGCCGACCAGCAACATGACAGGTAACATATACTCATCTAACATGAGCTGCACTGCATTCTGCACGCGCTGCAGACCGACCAGCAACATGACAGGTAACATATACTCATCTAACATGAGCTGCACTGCATTCTGCACGCGCTGCAGACCGACCAGCAACATGACAGGTAACATATACTCATCTAACATGAGCTGCACTGCATTCTGCACGCGCTGCAGACCGACCAGCAACATGACAGGTAACATATACTCATCTAACATGAGCTGCACTGCATTCTGCACGCGCTGCAGACCGACCAGCAACATGACAGGTAACATATACTCATCTAACATGAGCTGCACTGCATTCTGCACGCGCTGCAGACCGACCAGCAACATGACAGGTAACATATACTCATCTAACATGAGCTGCACTGCATTCTGCACGCGCTGCAGACCGACCAGCAACATGACAGGTAACATATACTCATCTAACATGAGCTGCACTGCATTCTGCACGCGCTGCAGACCGACCAGCAACATGACAGGTAACATATACTCATCTAACATGAGCTGCACTGCATTCTGCACGCGCTGCAGACCGACCAGCAACATGACAGGTAACATATACTCATCTAACATGAGCTGCACTGCATTCTGCACGCGCTGCAGACCGACCAGCAACATGACAGGTAACATATACTCATCTAACATGAGCTGCACTGCATTCTGCACGCGCTGCAGACCGACCAGCAACATGACAGGTAACATATACTCATCTAACATGAGCTGCACTGCATTCTGCACGCGCTGCAGACCGACCAGCAACATGACAGGTAACATATACTCATCTAACATGAGCTGCACTGCATTCTGCACGCGCTGCAGACCGACCAGCAACATGACAGGTAACATATACTCATCTAACATGAGCTGCACTGCATTCTGCACGCGCTGCAGACCGACCAGCAACATGACAGGTAACATATACTCATCTAACATGAGCTGCACTGCATTCTGCACGCGCTGCAGACCGACCAGCAACATGACAGGTAACATATACTCATCTAACATGAGCTGCACTGCATTCTGCACGCGCTGCAGACCGACCAGCAACATGACAGGTAACATATACTCATCTAACATGAGCTGCACTGCATTCTGCACGCGCTGCAGACCGACCAGCAACATGACAGGTAACATATACTCATCTAACATGAGCTGCACTGCATTCTGCACGCGCTGCAGACCGACCAGCAACATGACAGGTAACATATACTCATCTAACATGAGCTGCACTGCATTCTGCACGCGCTGCAGACCGACCAGCAACGTGACAGTTAACACACCTTACCATCAACTGCATTAATTATGCCACAAGTCTTTCAAATCAGTTTTTGTAACAGACCCCTCAAAAAATGCTTAAATATTTCTTTATAAATTCCTCTTCTTATCCATTTTTCATCATCATCATCGAGTTAATCCATAACTGCTAAAATTCAGACCACCTCTTGACCTTATTCCAGTGGCTCAGACACATCTCCGTCAGTGAGCACAGCACACGCAGAAGAAGAGGAGGCTCCGGTGCAGGGGCCGCTGCCCGCGGAGCCTGACGACGCGCCGTGGAAGAGGAACAGTGGCATCAGGAAGTTGTGAGTATACCTACAGCATTGCGTAGTCATGGGTGTTGCTCTTGGGACGTGGGAAGTGTATTTGTTGGTTGTTCTATCACTTTACTGATTTAGAATGTGGTGTTTGTGGGTCTTCAAAATGTACAATAGGTTTTCGTACTTTTAATATACCCCTGCAGCCTTATTGCGTAATGTAAATGTATGAAAAATCGACCAAATTGCCCTTTGCCTTGCCGAATCCATTAAGCAATCAGGCTGCTGGTTTGTATTTGTTCCTTCTCCTCCGTAATTCTTTTCTAATTAATTTCGTTGCGGGATCCAAGACCGTTAAATTCATTCTCCGGGACTTCGTCGAGCTTCATTGCCTCGGCGCTTTTCTGGTGGTCACCACTGTTGATTCTGGCTTTCAGGAGTTGCAGTGGTTGTCGGAATAGTGCGGTGGGATTGTTCCAAAAATACCCCTGGTTTCTGAAAAAGGTATATCTATTCTGTTTAGTCAAATGTCGATACGAAAAGAAGAAGTCAAATGTCCTTTTTTTTACATTTAGAAACAATTTTATTGATTAAGACTACATCAGTGTTTCAGAAATCGGGGTTTAGTGTTGCCAGATGTAAACAAACAGAGTAGATATTAACAAAAGCTAAAGTGCACCTTTTAAAGCTTGAATCCTAGTGTAAACCTTACCTATTGATATTCCATGTGCATGCACACTTGCACAGTATTCAATTATTTGCGAAAACATTAGATGTTTAAATTAGCCCATTTTACAGCCCGTTCAAACAATTTTGACTTCTATTATGTTGGTGATACGACAAATGGTATCTGTAGAAAACAGTTGGTTTTGGTAACAGGTTTATGCTCTTTATGTCATCCTTATGTTTAAGGGATAGAACTCAAAATCGGTTGAACGGAATGTAAAATGATTTGGAAACATGTCTAATGTTATTTCAAATGGAGTATAGATGTACCCCAAAAGTTTAGTTCTTGGATTCCTGTTTGCAGATATGAGTGCATAAAAAGCAATCCATAACAATTTTTTTTTTTTATTGGGCCCATATAAAAAAAAAAGACGCACTGTCCATCTAGCTTGATTCCGGTGTAAAAATATATCGATCAACTTTTTAATTATAACTATTGGATGTGGCCTCTTTAGTTTTTGCACTGCATGTTTGAAGCAATAAGTTCAATCAAGTTTTAAGTATGGTTGTTTGTCGTGTTGCCATTTGTCGTATATTGTGGTGGTATTGTAATAAATTGTACTAAAAATCACTATTCATCAAAACATATAAATAATACTAACTCTTCATTTGTATATTAATATCAAGCGTCTCACAGAAGCGTGAACTATTTCTTTTCCTCTACTTTGTTTATTATTTGACGTCTATTTATGTATTGAAAACTCTGTTACTTCTCTATGGTTTTCTCTTCTGTCTGGCGCGCACTTGTCTCTGGAAAAACTATCCGTATGTCGTCAAACTCCTAACCTTACACTCCAGCTTTATATTTGGTTCTGGTACATTTTTCTACTATTTTTTTTTTCTATAAGAAAGCTTGAAAACTTAGCTCTAAGAAACGAAACTCTTTGGTTGTTTTTTATTCGAAATTTCTTTGTTTTTAGGTGTTTTTGTGTAGTTAAAAAAATATGGAAAATGCAACCAGGGCCGAAAGAGATGGCGCACGATACGACAATTTGCTGCACTGTGTTGCATGCTTAAGTACGACATACTACACTTGTCATGAACGCTTCACGCTTGACCACAACCCCCGATCCTATCCTTTATATGTTTAACCCACTCACATTTTTTTATGTCCAGCACTTTTTCATTTATTTTTTTGTTTGTTTCATTTTATTCTTGCTAAATAAACGTACGGTCAGCAAGATCATTTTTGCACATTTTTTTTCATACTCTTCTGAATAAAAAAAGTTTTAATATTTTTCCAGTACTTTCTGAATGTGCTGTAGATTAAAGCTATTTTTTTTAAATAAAAACTATTGTTAATATTTTTACATTATATATTTTTTTAATAATGAGGTAGGAAATGAACAATATTTCTTTGACCTATATTTAAAGAGAAAATCTCTGTAAAAAAAATATATTATTAAAACATCATGACTAGACAAATACAACAACTAAAAGTATTACAAATACTTTAGTTTGTGATTGCAGCCAGCCAGTATCAAAAGATACCAACTCAAATTATCAAAATAAGTCAAAAATTTTGACTTATTTGACTATTCAAAGCGTATTTTAAAAACATTGTACTGTTATTGGCATCAAATTTATGTAAAAAAATGACCGATATTTTACCCCTTGCCCGATTTATTATTTTGTCCCCTATTTTGTTTGACGTTTGTTTGTTCCCCCGCGCGAAGGTTCGGCCTGGTCTCGTCGCGCGCAGAGGGCCGTCGCTCGCCGCCTCCAAGAATCTCTTTCGGCCCTTGGTATTGAAGATGTGTTGCTCTGCGGTACGTTTGGGGGAGTTCGGGGACGCTTTGATGGGGGCTGACGATTGGGAGACTTGGGGAACATTTGGGAGTCTTGGAGTAAAGATCGCGTGGTTATATTAGGCCTGGGTGTTACTTAGGCCGACTTTCTCACCACTAAATTGCTATTGAAAATTCATTCAACCAATCACAGCAGATAACGCGTGCTTGACAATTTGTCACATTAATTCTGCGCTAATTTAAAGGTGAGAAACTCGGCCTTCGAGGGTCATTAAAGACGGTGCTTTCGCCGAGATTGATAGTCGCCAAAGCAGAGTTTGAGAAGTTTTTAAAATTCTCAGCACAAATATAAGGGTGTTTTTTTTTTATAATGTTTTTCCCATAAATTAGATAAGTTTATGAAAAGGAGAATGCCCATTTTGTATGGAGAAATGTACTGAACGAAACATTTGCGTGTCCTGATAAAAACACCTTTATTTGATTATGTTACCTTAATTAATTACACGTACCAACTTTAGTCACTTTTCATTGCGGGAGTTATTAGATATTGAACAAAATATGTTCCTTTTTAGGTTACAGTAGATTCACAGCAATATGGACTCTATGCCAGCATATTTAAGATTTGCATTCGTTAGACTTCTGTTCAAGTGCTGGTAAGATATATAATGTTATTCTTACTTACCGGTGTAGATACAAACTCGTAATATGGTCAATAATATTATCAGGAATCTTCGGCAAAATATTATGTCTACGCATATATGGCGACAACATCAAAGAACAATTGAGACACCAACTTCGAGCACATGTCGGAAATCACAAATGTAAAGTCCTGTCTTATTAAGCATTATTTTCACAAACACATGGCGGTGTTGTATTGATAAGTACAAAAGTAACGGGGTAACGAAAAACTTAACTCGATGCAACAAAACCTATAAAGAAATCACATGAAAAGAGGACTACCGTCACTGTCAAATGAAATGACTGACAGTTATAGGCATGTTACCAAATCGGTAAAATAATCGATGTCTAAAAACTTGATTCATTTGTTATCTTGGTTTGCATTAAACTAGTAAGCCACAGCAATCCCAAAATCAATTAGTTCTTAACATTAAAGAGGTGAATCGGTTCGATGCAGGAGATCCTTGGATAGGTTCAGTGTTTCAGGTAGATTATTAAAAAAAAATGATTCCTCAATTAATCGATGTCAGATCTTGTGAACATGCCTCAACCCTAATATAAATGGCGTAATATGTTTGAGCTGTGAAACGGAAATAAAAATACTTATTAATTCAAGAAAATGATCCCCACTAGGAATCTTTTAGAAAAGAAGTTAAAATACATTAAATATTTTAGTTTAATTTATTGTTCAGAAATGATTGTGACACAATTCTTTTTTTTAAAGTACTGTCCATGGGCATTCTCCTTTGTATGGTTTTTTTTTTTTAAATTGGTATATTTGCAACCGTGAGTCATCATCACGGGAGAAGTGTATAATAACAGAACGAAGAAAATTTAAATTGTTGTCATACTTTCATTAAGGGAGATACCTTATATGGTTGTTATTTTAATTACAGCGCGTGAACAGTTAAATATATTGTAAATTTGTAACAACTAGTACTGCCAAAAAAAACTTGTGACAATTTATCAAAATCATTAGAATTAATATTTGTTTCGGGATATTTACCATGTATATTTTGATTTTGGTTGAGAGCTCGATATTTCGGCACCGTTACAAGTGCCATGATCACGAGAACGAACACACGGCATTATTTCGGTGCCGACATTCGAGCTCTCAACCAAAATCAAAATATACATGGTAAATATCCCGAAACAAATATTAATTCTAATTTATCAAAATCAACACTGAAGTTTAATTACTTATTTTAAACGTTTTAATCATTTATTTTTATTTGCCACTTACCAATCGTCAGCACTATCATTTCAGAGCGTCCCTTAATTCGAAAAAGCAGTTTTGTTTGACTGCATATTATATTTATGTATGACACAGCTTTCACATTCACACAATGCAGTAGTTAGATACTCATATTTTAATTACATTAATTTGATAAAGAAATTATATGATGAATACAAAAATAATTTAGGTACTAAGAAAAACACAAAGGTTTTAACATTTAGTAAAATTTACAGTTTACTTCAAGCTAACATATAATTATATATTTTTATGTTCAGGGTCATTTTCACTACATTCTGGTTAGATTGATCTCTTTCCGGTTTCGTGTAAATAAAATTTTCAAAAGAAAGCTTTTCTAAAAACGATACCAGAATATTATGATGAAAAAGACCCCCAATAGAATTGACATCAATTTATTTACTTACTCATTTTTTTTTATGTCCACAGTTTTCGCAAGCTCTTTGTTGAGTCTGATCTCGCCGTGGGCGGGTTCCAACGTCGCTCCCTCTCGTCGCTGGCTCGCCACGCACCCCCTAACCCTCCCCCTCCCCCTCCCCCTCACACCCGCGCGCTATCCCCGCACCCCGCAGGTACCTCCGCCCCCGCGTAGGCACAGCATCCCACCCTCACGGGGGACACACACCCACCACGCACCACCACCCAAACACCGACGATACTCCGATATCAGAAACCCGGCAACCAAACTTGACCTCAGACAAGAACTACAGAACCTCAACCTCGGGACGCAAGAATTCGACAGCTGGCTCGGCGATAAATTCGACGAGAACGATGAATACGAAAATGAAGCTTACGGCGATAGGTTTGAGCACGATATTCCTTTGCAGCGGTCTGTCTCCCTCGATAGGGGTATTGACATCTTCAATCACTTGCAGGCAATAGGTTCAGCAACCTCAGAAAGCGTTGATTCTTTGTGGACAGTAGATTCCGAAGGCAGAGACAGTATGGCAGATAGGTACAGGAGTTTCGAAGATATCCCCGCTTCTCCGTATAAAGTGAGAAGTAGGCGCGCATCTTTCGGTATTGAAACATTCTCTGAACGAGATCTAGCGTTGGCGGTGTTGAACGAAAGCTATAAGGGTCTGGGTAGCACAAGCGGTAGTGTGTCCCCGCAAGTAAGGAAACTACAAAGATGTTTCACATTCGGCGGGACCTTTGACAGTATTACAGACAGATCCGTAGACAATTTGGTCCCAAAAGAGAGACCGAAACTTAGACTAGAGATCCCGAATAGGAGAAATAGTACCAGTTGTCCCGTTTCACCGGATCACAGCAGATTGAGGAGCTTCTTCCGAAATTCTGTTGAAAATGTTGAAACGGACTTTTCTGATGATGAGGACCAAGACTTTGAAGTGCAGAAGCCGTTCTATAGGAGCATTTCTGTTGAGTGGAACCAAGGGGAGGGAAGTAAAGTGCGGCAGAGACGGTCCGGTGTCCAAGATATGATGACAGACTTGAGAAGGAAAGTTCTGATAAAACAGGAGTTCAAAAGCAGCGAAAACCTGGAACGAAACCGAGGTTCAACAGAACTAGCCCAATCTTCCAAAAGTCTTTTAAAAAGCAGCTATGTAGACCGATACGTCAAACTAAAAAGGAATATTCCAATTCCTGGTAACACTGACTCAAACGTCAAACTGCCTACAATAATCATATCCCGCGCGGAAACCAGTGTTGCCAAAAAATCAAATACTTCCAATTTAGTAGAAATAAGTAGGCATTGTGATTGTCGAATATGTAACGAGGGAGAGGGTAAGTACTTCGTACGGAGTGTGCTAAGTAAGTTGTTCGTTAAAATTGTTTCTTGTAACAGTAGGAAGTTGTATTTCGACGAGAATAATAACCTGAATGATAGTGAGATGTACAAGTGTGTTATGCATGTACTGAAATTGATGCTAGGACTGTGGTTGAGGCATCTTGATCACAATTAGGATAATGACATCCAATTTTAATGATATCGGAAAATAGTTTTCTTTAAACGCAAGCGATTTGAAGGATACTACTTTTCGGTCTAAAATAGGAATCGGTTAATATTTACCCTTATTTGTTAAAATCTCGATGGTGTTTAGCGACTTATTAGCAGATGTTTAATTCGTAAAAATAAAACAAAGATTTTGCATTTGACTCTGCCAATCAGTTGCTAAATAGCTTAATTCAGAGTTAGTTGCTAACATGAGGTTAACTTGACAGTTTGTCGTACAATAATGTCAATTTAGTGAACTCTGACTTAAGTTTTTCTTGCGAGCGGGCTTTAGATATTTTTTTTATATAGGGTCCCTTAGTATCTATGACGAAAATTTGTTGTTATATTTATCTAAACATATCCTTAGGTAAAAAAGAAAGAGATGGAAGACATTTAAATGTCAAATTAGATTTTTTCGATGGCAACACACGTTAAAGTTTGACAGCTGTCTCTTTCATCTCTCTCTAATTTTACCTACTAGTAAGAGACAGCAATATTTAAAAATATCAGTATTTTAAGAATTGGATGATATTAACCTATCGGGTTTAGAAATATAATAATATGTTCTAGTGTTGTTCGATGTTACTCTATTAGCAGCTTTTTATCTTTTTTCTCTGCGATACAGCAATTTTAACGTAAAAAGTTTTTATTTAACTCTTTATACTTGGTAGGAATTTTAATATTGGGTTTTGCGAAAAGCAAAATGTATGTCACTGTGATTTTTTTATTTATTTTCTTGTTGATTATTTTCTGTTGGGTAACACATTAGGCTATCATGTTGACTGTGCTTGTTCTTTAATTATGTCGATAAAAGCCTGTATGGACTGCATTTTCTCTTCTTTGTCCCCTTTTAAGAAGGTCTAAACTCAATCTGCGATATTTTCTAGTGCCTGCATGTGGTTAGTACATACATCCAACCACAACTCAACTTCAGATGCTTTTGCGGTTTTTTTTTACCTTAACTCATCTTACTTCAACTCTGTTTTGTTTTCTAATCAATTTGTTTGCGGGTTCCAAGTCAGATGAATCCACAGATATAACTCTAACTAGATGACGGGATTGTATGTAGGTACTTCGAGTGTCAAATAACAGAGTAAAGTTACGATCAATGATCGTAATCCGCGCTTTTCATTTAGCATTATCGGCACCGGAAATCCACCGAAATCTAGAAAAATGCCTTTTTTATGCTATATTGAACTGTAAAGAATGTATAGAAAATGTTGGCCGAGGCATTGGAAATGTTTTCTTAAGTTCCTAAGTAAATTTATTTTAAATTGTTTTTGGTGGTTTCCATACAGATGGAGGGATTTGCGTTATCTAGTTATATTTATGTCTGTGGTTGAATCGTATCTCCGGGTCTCATCAAGCTTCATTGCCTCAACGCGTTCCTGTAGGTAGCTATTTTTGGCTGAAAAGCCAGAATGCCTTTCAGTGGCCATGAAAAAAAAACATCAAAATTTCTAAAAAGACAGTGTGCCAGTCCAATGCGATACCCAACAACCCTCTCGCATCTTATGTAGCAACATTAAAATAATATGACTATTCTAGATAATTAAGTACAATCATAAGATTGTCATGTGTGTTAGCGCCTTATACTTCAATGTACTGTATTCTTCGGCTCTAGACCAGTGCCATTCTGCCAGCGATGGCCGAAATGCCAAAATGTTCTATAGCGTCGGACTACACGACATACGGCGATGCGTCATCGGTACACTGTGAACATCCCACACATACGCACTAAGCGTTTTGGGAATACTTTTTAATGCGTACAGCTAAGGAGTGGAATTCCCTACCGGAGTCTGTATTTTCTAATATTTACAACATATACTCTGATTTTTAATATCGTAGACTAAACTGACATTTGGGGAGTTGTCACTTTATCGTTACAAAAAAATAGTGTCGTATCCTGACTATCCTGAGTGAACGAAAATTGATCAAAAATGGAACAAAATCACGTCAAAAAAATTACATTTGTTAAGAAACTAGCGGCCCCTTATTTAGTTTCTACTCATTTATGTCAGACTTCATTCTATCGATCGCATTTATTTTATTGTTGATTTCATATTTAACATAGTAACAGTTTATGTACTTTGTGTATGAATATTGTTATATTTAAATATATTGCGTTTATATTCATAAAACATTTATTTACACCACTTAGTGAAATTAAATTGAGGATTCATGTCACATCGATTCGATGAATCACTTATGATTGAGCATTCCTACAACAATATTCTCCGCGCTTGCAACATTTAAAAAAAATAAGGACATTGGCAGCTGTCAGTTTAGACTATGAAATTAAAAATCACAGTATAGGAGACTATAAGTCAAGAGTGAATAGGTTTTTTCTAGGCAAGCGTGCTTTACCGTCGACCACATCAACGCTCGCTTACCATCAGGTCAGATAGTGGTCAAGCGAGACGCTATAAAAAAAACTAATTGTCATTTTGTAATTTTTTCAAAAGCTATGGCGAGGCTTTCGTTGATATAATGTCACTAGTCTACAGCATATTGTCAATTTCCAATGACTGTGTGTATGGAAAGGTAAACCTTTTTGTATTGTGAATTTAAAGAGATTACACTTCGGGGCAGAAAAAGTGACCCACAACTATTGTGTCAATGGTTTTGTTTTCCTACATGTTGTTTGTATTGTGTCTTAAGTTAATACGATCTCTGTTATTCGCGATTTTTGTAGATACGCTGCATACGTAACGGGACGGAACGGGACTAATTTTGAAACTATCGCTTCATACAAAATGTCTACAAAAGAGCATACGCCACTGGTGCACGGGTGGGACGGTGACGAGGCGTTTTGGCATTTTGTATGAAACGATATTAAGTAAATAAATAAATTGTTTATTAGTTTCAAAAATCGCGATACTCTGATCCCTGAGCTAGGTAACAAGCACCAATGTTTCAGGGGCCACAGATCTCCTCCGTTATGTTACATAATTATAATTAATTAAACACCAATGCAATTAATATTAGAATTACAATCCAAATAAGTATTCACTAAAGATCCTAGACTAAAATCAAAATCATCATTAAAATCCCAAATTCAAAATCACTCAAAATTAAAATCGATTCAATAATAAAATAAAAATAAACAAAATTACAATCAGAATTAAATTCACAATCAGAATTATCGTCCCGTTCCATTCTTAATAAACCACGTCACGTGTGCAGCGACCTTTATATTGACATTTTCATACCGTGACTACCAATTTATAATATTTGTCGATAACAAGAACTTACATTCAAGCTTCAGGTGTAGGATTTACAAAAACAGCAACTTTTGCATCAAGATGTCCCGTATTGTGATCTCGTATGATATGACTGTTTTATGAAACTGAAAATAAATTTAAATCGTAGATAAATACATGTTTTAAATGTCGCTGAATATATTTAACAGCGAAGTAAGATATTTTTCAGATGATGAAATAAATATGTGTTTCTAGTTCTCTCCTCGATTTGCATTATATGGGTTTTGTAATAAAATGTTGAGACGACGTGAGACTGCGAAGGAGTGCGACTATTTTCGTGTTTTATTTGACATGAAACTGTTTGTTTGAAGTGTATGTGATATCGCAGCGAATGTTAAAGCTCTTCCATTTTAACTTAAAGAAATTATAGTTCTATCATTGATGTATCTTTTCTTAGTATAACATGAACATACTCAAAAAATAATCGATTTTTTTTTCATCTATGATAGAATTGTAGTTTTTTTATTACCGTGTACCATTTAAAATGGTGATCGCTTCTTTGCAAGAAAAACGTGCATGTCAAAAAAAAAAAGTGTTTTTATTTGATAATCAAAACCGCCGCGTTCTACTTTATACAAAAACGTGGCAATTTTTGTGTGAGAGATAGCGACCGTTTGAAGGAAAGAGACAACACAGCGTTACACTGTGTTGATGCGATATCTTTTCAAATTCGTTTCATGTAAAAGTGCCTCATCGTCGACCACATCTTTGCTTACCATCTGTCCCCCTAGCTAAGTTACAAACGTTTCGTATCGAACCTCTTTCTACAATCGTTAACGCCTTCTATTTGTATGGTCTGACCACGTGACTTAATGTTCAGATGTGTCATTCCCATACATTGATTCGTTTTCTACTAGCGTTATCGATTGTAGATTGTCAACTTGGCTACAGGTGCAGGTGAGATATTGCTCAAATGCGAGCGTACAAATAATAAAAACAATGCATTTTTCGAGATAGCACGTTGTCCTAGCAAAGAAGTTTCTATACATCTTGTTCGTGTAAGAGTGAGTGCCATGAATGTTGGTCCAAATGTTGGCCAAACATAACATATCCCCTTCGGTCTCGATATGTAGGCTACGGACATTTTGTAATCGCTTAATCGTACACTTTCGGCCAAATATATATATACACTTTTCATCGTGCACTGCTGGCCAAAGAAATGGTTAATTATTTCATTAAAAAAATTATACTATGTGGGTTTTATATTTGTGGACCATCAGTATTTTTCGCTCTTGGCCTAAATATATTGTAACGTATTGACGCGATTGATATTAATATTAGTTTTATTCCTTTCATATTTAAAGTATTAAGTTACCAAATAAAAATAGCCTAAATCTTTCATAGTTTTGGTGATGTTTTCGAGTATAGCAGTAGGAGGCGTGAAAAAATATCAAAGAAAATGGTCAAACTCTGGTGCTTACAAATGTTATAATAAACTGCCATCTTAAATACTTTGCTGCTATTGTTTTTATGGGGCTCAAATAGCGTCGCTTTGTCTCGATAAGGGCGGTTTCGCACTATACGTTCTTGTCCGTGTTTTGAGTTCAGAGTTCAAAATGTTCTGAAATATGACGGATAGAGTTTTGGATGTAGTGCGTAAGCTTTCCTACAAGAAATACTACGGCTACTGATTTAGTGCGTAACCACCCTTAGTACCTACATAAACATCAATTTGTATTGAAACTTGATGAGCGCCGCCTGGTGACAGTAAGGAGAAACCGGTTTTTTTTTAAACAAATTGACTTATGAGAACGTTTATGTAAAGCGACCGAGTACGTTAAAAAACTTGGAATAAGGCCTCTGTTACAAGTCTTCACTACTGCTTACTCGAAAACCGCAAACGTATTTATTTTACTAGATAATACAATTTGTAGCACATCGACAATAAGACACGGTTTTTGAAATACATTTGAGAATTTTTTTGAAATGACTAGACTCAGTTGAAGTTTGACAGGAATATGCAACAGTTTTAGGAGTTATAGACCAGACGATAGACGTTAAGGACTTTTTCGGATTAACACAAAATATAGGGTACTCTTGCAATTTTCATGTGTCGGTATAATGTTTGGGAAGGCATTCGACTGAGAAAAGGACTTTTGTCATATAAGTACAGTTTTCAATCAAGGATTCCAATGAAAGGAGAGTCTTCTCTTTTTATCTTTTAACTGAAAACACGGATATAATAAAAATAACTTTAAGTTTAATAAGTTGAGTTCGCGCTTGCATTTGCTATGAAAAATCAATAAAATACATACATTTGATATATTAATCATATTGATACATATTCGCAATCAAAAGTAAAAATATACATTCCAAAATCCACGGCTTTTCGCTCCGACAAGTCCTTTCCTCAGTCGAGCCTATAGTTTTTCCAAATAACTAACAGAAAAGTGGTAACTGACTGATCATTTCAAATATTCTTGCCATTTCCCAAACAAAATGGCGACACTATTATTTAACATGATGTGAAGTGCCTACAGCTCATCACAATAATCACATCTTATATATATTATAGCAGTTTCTTAGTAGTTTTTAACAGTTATTTATATAAATAAATAGATAAAAAATATTGTGCTATCTGTTAAACAAGGTGTATTAACTGAAAGGTAGGATCATATTTTAAATACAGCTTTAGCCCATGTTTATGGTCAATTTTCTCCTCTGAAGGCATAGTTAATTCTCAAAAATAAAATTGTATTCCATGCAAATTTTGGTCAGCTGACGAGAATCCATTTTTTTTTAATTGTCTATGCCATCCATGGAGAAAGTTGTTCGTGTACATGGACAGAAGCAGCATTTAAAATATGATCGCACTTTTCCGTAACATCCTGTAAGTATCGAGTGGACAAGTTTTGATGTCCGCCAGTGTAGGTTTAGATGATCATTCCGTAATTTTAAGCTGTCTTGTTTTTTTCTTAATTTTTACTTTTAATTCTAGTCACAGTACTGCTGGGTACTAGATTTTAGGGGTTGATTACTGTGATTCAGAGGTATTTTTCGCTGAAATTGAAAAAAAAACAGTGCATTGATTTTTGTTTTATGAATACAAAAAAGAAAACTGGCATATATTTTGTTATTTTTGTCTGTTGTATTTTAAGTTAAAATTAAGTTGTGCTGGTCTATTTAATATTATTTATTAAAAAAATACAAGTTTTGCGAAAAACACCTCTTTTTTTACAATTCAAAAACACATTTCCAATGGGTTATCGGGAACACAGGCACTTTAGTTTGATACCATTGCCTATTCAAACTGATTTCTTTTTAAAGATGTCACGTAGTGAGCTATATGTTGTAAAGACATTGGTACCTAATGTATAATTGTACTATTTATAAGTTGACAGTGTCAAAATAATTATATCATCTGTTTATATTGTATGCTGTTTTTTATTTCAAACCATAGTGCATAATTCCTCCCACCTCTTTCTTGCTTTAATTGGCTGGCTTGAGTGAAGATTCGAAAGAGCAATCGTGCTCGGAGGAAGGAAGTTAACCCAGTAAGATGCTGGTAGGGATCTTGACCGTACTTCCGGGATTCTCCTTATAGCCGCGTGGTATACCTCGCCACTCCTTAAGCACCTCCGGATATGTTGCCCCCTTGGCGCTACGTAACTAAAGTGCTAGCGACCCTTTATGGGGGCCCATTAATTGAGAGTGCAAATCACCCCCAGCCATTTTATAGCCGTGTAGTTCAACAGTGGGCAGGCAAGAGCCAGTAGTCCTCCTATCATCATCATCATATCAGCTGAAAAACGTCCACTGCTGGACATAGGCCTCCCCCAAGCGTCGCCACTTGGACTGATCCCGTGCGTCCCGCATCCAGCGGATCCCCGCAACCTTCACCAGGTCATCGCCATAATGGTCCTCCTATAATTTTAGGCAATCGATCCACTAAACCTACCAAACCCAATACATATTTCTCCATATTTTATAATAGTCCTGCACAAACCGGGGTGCCCTTGTCCTTAGGTGTACTAGCGTAATGCATACAGGGATAATAGTTGGTTGGTGTCACATTACCTGATACATGCCTAACAAGGCACCTGCGAGTCGGCTTCGGCCCCTCGCACGACTTTCAAAGAACTGGGATCCCAGGTTACCTAATTGTCCAAATACCACGCTCGCTCAAGGCGAAAAAATTGTCAAAACATCACCTACATCAAGATAGACTCGGAAGATCATAGAAAATTCGGAACATACAACATTCGCTAATTTATCGTACTGAATCGCTAAAAATTTAACTAGGCGTTGACGTAAGAAAGGAACAGGGGAGAGAGCCTTTTAGACTCCCCATGAATGTGACGGGGGTGTTACGGGATGATCTTAAAAGGTCACGGAGTCCCCTTCTATGTCCTGATGGTGATCACCGGGTTGGTATTAGAGAGGTTAAATTCCCACACGCCCCTGCAGCCTAATTACGTATGTGAATTCGGCAAAGCAAAGGGTTTGACCTCCATCAATCGACCACGAATCGCTAATTAGGCTGCTGATCTTGTCTCCAAAAGCCCATGCGCCTTTTCAAAGTTTCCTGACGAAAAAAAAAAGCATTTTAGTAGTTTATGTAAATCATGGCGCAAAAGGAATAGGATGGATCCTAAAGCCGGGTATCCACTTAGGTTCGCCGTGGTTTGCGAACGCGCCCGCTCCGCAAACCAAACATAATGGATACGTCGTGATCGCGGAGCGCGACTGGAGCACGATCGGAGCACGGCGGAGCGCTCGGTAAGCGATTTTTTGCGCGATCTCAAAGGGGAGCGCAGTTTGTCAGGACAGGAGCACTGATGTTGCAGCCTAAGTGTGTACACTGTACACGTTCACGTTCGCGGAGCACACAGTGTTCGCAAACCACGGCGAACCTAAGTGGATACCCGGCTTAACAGGAGGAGTTCTGTAGTTTCTGCCTACTCATGGAAAAAGGCGTACCTAAGTTTATGCATGTAAGTAAATCATGTCGACACCATCGATTAGGAAATGGGAACACTTACTAAGTAATGTTTTGCTTCTCCAATAAATTCCACTCACACAGACATATTTTAATGTAGCCATAAGATGTGTGAAATGTGCTTACAGTCTGCTCTAGTGAACCGATTGTACAAATGAGGTGCCAATCGATTCGTCTTAGTATCAAGCGTGAACCTATTATAAGCGGTAATGTTGTTTTACATTCTAATAATATTATCTACTCAACCAATTTGAGTAGTGCTCCTGGCAGCCGCACGGGCCTATCTACAAGCTTAGGGAACTTTTACCGAGGTCGGTACGAGGATGGGTAATCCCTACCTATTACATATTGACACTTTACCGTGGTAATGGAGAAGGCTATGCTCGGAGTTTCCTTGCGTAATCGAATCAGAAATGTAGAGATCCGAAAGAGAACCAGGGTTACCGACATAGCTCGAAGAATTGCGAAATTTAAGTGGCAGTGGGCAGGGCACGATGCTCGCAGAACAGATGGCCGATGGGGCAGAAAAGTTCTGGAGTGGCGACCGCGAACCGGAAAACATTGCGTTGGAGGGCCTCTCAACATGTGGACCGATGAACTGGTGAAGGTTGCGGGGATCCGCTGGATGCGTTTGCATGGGACGTTTTCCTGTTGAGAGATTCCTACATTATTTATTTAAGAGTCATCAACCGCTGAAATATTCATATCCATACTACATTATAATGCGATTGTAACTCTGTCTGTCAGTTACGTTTTTCGCCTAAACCACAGAACCAATTTTTATAGATACAGATATAGATTAGACCAGAGAAAATCATAAAAAAAAAATCCAGTCAGGAGCTCGTTCCCTTGGGATACCTAATTTCCGATATTCACTCAGGCGAAGCCGCTGGCAGAACTACCTAAGTATTCATCAATATCTTCCTGCCCCTGTCCAGGCCTGTCCTTGCTATGTTACTCGGGGTTGGTGCAACACGTTTTCTTCTTCGATGACCAGTATATAATAGTAACCATTGTCGATGACGTCCTGTCAATCAACTATAGGTATTCTATACTATTCTTTATTTTTATATGGCAAGCAAAGCCGATATCGACTCTTCTGCCCAGACACTGGCAGAATAGTCTAGTAAGTTAAATGAACAAGCAAGTATTAAATTAAACACTATTAGTTACAGTGTCACAGTCATAACGTCAAGATGGTTATCTGCCGTCGCTCATAGCTAAACTGGCAATCATTATATAGATACGAATGCGATATTTTAGAAAAACAAACCGGATTCATTATTGAGTGACGGAAGTTTGTCACTTTTTGTCTAATTGCGGCTTTAGAAATAGCCGGTTTAGATGTGAAGGAACAAAGTCATCATTATGTTTTCCTTCCGGAAAGCATAACGCTGAAAAATGTCTAAAATTGTATTCTGTTCTATCAGTATGCATCAGTGGTGAGGCGTCCGGCACCGCATTCCGCAGCCATTCCGGCACCGCATACTGCAGCGATGTGCGTCTCAATCAAAAAGTCTAAGCTTAACATTTTCAAGCAGACAGCCACTAACTACACTAGTATCGAATTTTAAATTTGAAAAAATATTGCTTGAATATGGATTGCACTGCCAAGACCAGTCCAGAAAGAGGTTACGCTGGAGAAGTATTCCTATGACGACTTGTGCGAGGCCCTTTTGCCCATCAGTAGGACAGGATCTGATGAATCAAATATATAACCTACCAGACAATCACTCTCCTATTCCCTCACAGATTTGATGATTAGACTAGACAAATGTGGTTCCATCATACGCCTGCTCAAACTGATCACATCTGTCATTAATATAGTTCTCTTACAACTCAATTACATTGATGTATGAATGTTGTTTCTGACTGGCTCGCATTTCACTTGCCTCGAAAGTTAATGGTAGGGTGTTATCGCTTCGGGCTAAGTAATTTGTTATAGTTTTAAGTTGATCTTTCCTTGTGTGTCTTAGATGGTTGGACTAGTTTGTGGAAGATTCTGGAAATCACACATACATACACGTCTTCTAGTCGCTGGCACGATAGTTGTTTAAATTTCTTGGCCCAAAACTTAGCCATTTCCACGGCGTCTTAGTTCACCCTGGTTGCTTGTTTTGGGACACAGAGGACAGGACAGGAGGAGGAGCATGATTTGCAACTCGGCACCACATGCACACCCTGCTGTTGTTCTGTCAAGGTAGCCCCAGCGTAGCTATACATAAACACGTCTTTTTTATTGGAGTTTGGCAGATACTAAAGAACGGCACTTGTTACGATCCGGAGGTAGGTAATCCTTTTGCTAAGTTTAAATTCATTCATTTGGTCATACACGCACTCCGTCTGTGAGTACAACGCACCTGACCTTTCTGACTGGAAATCAAGTAAGATTGAAAGAAAACTGTAATCTCTTCGTTTTACCTACCCAGAACAGTTTTTTTGTAATATCCTTTGTCACTGAAGGGATCAAGAACTACAAATAAAAGTTAAACAGGTCAAAATGGCCGTCACTTGGGGAATGCCTATGTTCAGCAGTGGACGTATTTCGGCTGAAATATTGATGATGATAATTTAATTCTGTCGTCATGTATGTAGTAACCCGCCAAGATTACTAGACAATTGGAATGCGAGCTACTCGTCTGCTCAAGTTCCAGGGATTCATCTTAGCACTGCCTTAATCCGTCAAATATTTGCGGCAAATGTGTGTAACATCATTGTATGGGCATGTGATGCGGAGAAATGAGGAAAATGTCGTGAGGAATGATTTGCTTATTTGACTAAAGAAACTATGAAGATATGTCTATAACGGGGTAGATACTACTGAGTTGACGGCTAAGACCAGGAATCCGATGCCTGACATCCCCTTCCTACGAACTACACTATCAATCCAGGACAGACCCACCTGAGGAGAGGCGAAAGCTGTGGGAAGAGAAGTGTCCACCACCCCATGATTTCGTTCACCTAAGGAACATCTGTCACTCGGTCATGATTTATGGATGTATGGAAGGTATTGAATCGGTTACGTACCCAAGTAGGCCGCTGTAAATATATCGCCCGGTGCGAGTGTGGTGCCCCTGTACAGACGTCCCACCTGCTGGGATGTCCTAGCTGTCCATTAACTTGCACCCTGGATGACCTGTATAGTGCCTCTGACGTTGCAATAAGCGTGGCCACCTTTTGGGCCCAAAGAATTTAATTGAATGTACCGTCGAATCGAAAAGAAGAAGGCGGCTAAACGAAAAGTATGGTACAATAAATCATGTTATTAGTCATGGGATACGGGCAAGAGAGTGCTATTGCTGAGCATGGGGTCCTGGGTTTGATTCCCAGGACGGATAAAGTGTTATTGTGTTTTCCATATGGCATTTGTCAGTAGCCGCCCGGAGTTTGGACTTCTGCCCATCTGATGGCCCCATAACACTCAGACATAACTGGATAAATGTGGGTAGGTATATTACAGGTAGGTGTAACCCTGCCTGAACCCTTCGCGAAATACAGGCGTGATGTTAAGGCAAGAGAAGGGATCTGCTTATTGTAAGCACCTTATCTCATCTTACTACCTAATATTATAAATGTGAAAGTTTGGATGGATGTATGTTTGTCACTGAATCACGCCTGAACGGCTGAACCGATCTGGATGCAATTTGGCATAGAGATATATTATAGTCTGAAATAGCACATAGGTTACTTTTTATCCCAGTATAATGTTACCTTGGGATGATAAAACACTTTTCACTTGGGCGAAGCTGCTGGCAGAAGCTAGTATCTTAATATATGCATGCCAAGTTATGGCGTCATGTGTAATTGTGCTAATCATTTATTTATGCCATCTTTTGTATCGCATTTAATGCGGCTTAAATAAATGGCTTTGACTTGATGCTGTTAATGTTGTCACGAATGATAGCTATCCGGTCTAATCAAATCGAATTGCTAGTAAGGTACCTAATATGAATGTATTATGCAAACAATCCTTCCTCTCTAAAACGTCTCTAAGAAAAGAAACACGGTCAAATCAACCCTGACCGGTTAACAAGAATCACAAAATCAAACAATCAGAAAAAAATTGCCTAAGGCCCAAGAATACCTTCCCTTCTATTGTGTGCAAAGTAATATCCACATTCATTTGTCAAGTGGACTTCTATTCAAAGAGTTTTTGTGCCAACGGTACATTACCTGTCGGAGCGTCGTCGGTAAGTTGCCGATAACTGTTCGTCGTTCGTAAGTAGATACGAGTGGTAACTGGTTTGAAAATTATGGATGAAATTAACTGAGAATTGTGGATGAATTGGTTACAATTGGTTTTAGGTGTGGGTTGACGTTTCTTTGTCTGGGCTACTGATGTACGGTCCCCTTGAGTGACAAAGATGGTGGAAAGCAATTCACCTACGTAATTTTTGACGCTTAAACATAACACAACATTACGCCTGTTTTTCTCAGAGGGTTAATCAGAGGTGTATAGAACACCCGCTTAGTGTCAATTATGTTTTAAGGTCCATGTCCCATAAAAGGAGGTGAGAATAACTAAAACCAGACTACGGACCGCTTTTGAAATAAGTAAACCCAGATGGAAAAACCGACTCGGACATCGAACCCAGAACCTCATCAACGGCTACTGCTTCTGAGCTTGCGACCACTAGACCAGCACTTGAAATAATTATATTCGGGCAACTGTTAATATTCTTTAGGCTAACTTTTAGTAGCCGTCTAGAGTTAGAATTTCGGCTTGGTTTATTCCAATAAGATGGTTTCATTATATGGGACTCACATTACCATAACAGGCAGAAAAAGCGTGGATGTAAGTACCTTTATCAAGTTTATGCCACCTGGTAATGGAGGTGTGATGTAATTCATTAATACATACATAGTCTAACAAAAACTAGAAACACTATTATCAAAATAACTATGACATCACAAACCTGGTACGCATAGCAAGTTATAAATTAATCTGAGCCTACACTGAGAGATAAAATCAAGGTTCTGTACCTAACCGCTTAAATTAGCTAGAAATTCTAAGTACGCTGATATCATAGTTTATTTTGTATACTTATATAGAAGAAAAATTTTTTTTTTTGTTTTATAATGAATAATCATTTTATACATTGGCAGATAAAAGTAGAAGTAGTGTCTATACTGTTAGACGAAGCCCGGCGCATGTGATCGAGCCTATATAAGCCAACGCTTACCGTCGCCAAGGGCTCATTCCCGCATCCGGCGGCGCGCACTTTGTTAACTGTTCCCCTTGATACTGTTCACTCAAATTTGTTAGTTAATTTTGTGTTAGTGTTTTATTAGATTACTTTTGTAAAACTTTGGATGGTTATTTCATTACAAAATACTATATGTAGACTAATATTTTTAAGCTGAAGAGTTTGTTTGTTTGAACGCGCTAATCTCAGGAACTACTGGTTGGAATTGAGAAATTCTTTTTGTGTTGGATAGTTATCGAGGAAGGTTATAGGATATATAACATCACGATACGACCAATAGGAGCGAAGCATAAATGAAAAATGTTGCAAAAAACGAGAAAGATGATTCCTTTTTCAGAGCTTCCGTTGCGTGCGCTGCGTAAACGGTTAAAGTTACGCAACAATCATGTATGTGGGGTAGGTAGGTAGCAAAGCCGCGGGGGACAGCTAGTTTCAAACTAAAGTTGGGTAGGTAGATAGATCCGGGAGTGTCAGCTAGTATAAGAATAAATTAATGAATTAGGTATAACATCACGCTACGACCAACAGGAGAGGAGCATCAATGAAAAATGTTGTAAAACGGGGCAAATTTATTCCTTTTGAGAGCTTCCGTTGCGTGCGCTGCGTAAACGGTTAAAGTTACGTAAAAATCATGAATATGGGGTAGATGGGTACTTAGCCAGTAGACGGGAGCAAAGCCGCGGGGGACAGCTAGTTTCAAACTAAATCCCGGTCTACGGACAACTATCGACATAATTTTACCCATAATAATCTGCGCTAGAGCCGCACCACTTATTATCGATACAAATAGTTCCCACAGAACAGCTCTATAATAACGTCGGTATGTCTATGGTGACTGTGGCATATAATTTACGGAATACGTGTTGATCCGACAGTCAGGCGGTCAGTGCAGCGGTATTCTGAATAGCCAATAAGGTTGCCGGATTAGAAAACCTTGCTAGAAAAGACAGGCCACAAATTAGACAACTGTAGACATTTTGATCGACATGCAAGCAAAGTAAGGGTGGTCTAGTGTTAATCGCCCCAGTGTCAACAAGTTTTTCCTACAGATCAATGGTCAGGATCAAATTTTTCGACGAAAGCCGTTGAAATCCTCTGTGGTCATAAGCCTCCCCCTTTCGACCCGCCTGCGTCTTGTACTTTTTCCATTCAGCATATTTCTACGACCTTCACTTGGCCATACCTTGTAGGAGGCCCTCCAAAACTGCATATATTGTTGCGTCACTCCAGTACCTTTCTGAGAGCAATGTTCCCTTTGTTTCGCTTCATATTAGTAAATAAATCATACTATTGCATTTCTTTGTACATCTGAGCCTTTATAAGCGTATTTTTAATGGAATGTGTTTGTGAATACATTTGAATACAAACACATCATTATATTAAAACTGTTAGTCAATAACTCATACCTCCTTTTGAATTGTCGGCTATTACGTTACTTGTAGATACAATCAGTGTGCGACGCTTGGGGGACGCCTATGTCCAGCTGTGGGCATCTTTCGGCTGAAATGATGATGATGAAATTATTTGCAGTTAGAAGTAGTAGTACTTTTCTGAAGTTATGGTTTTTGGGGTTATATTTTCAAGGTAGGTATTCAATTCAGGTTTCAACCACAATTGTGCCGGTTTGGGAGTTGATATAATTACATGCTCATAAGACCAGACTTTTGTCAAGCGAAAAAGGCGTAAATACAAAAGTTTCACACTGCCGAGACGAAGATGCTGAGGTGGTCTACTCTGGAGATGTGACAAGACTGGACAAAGTAGGAAAGGAGCATAGCCGTGGTAGTTTCAGAGTCACCCCTATATCGGAGAACCTAAGCGAGAGCCTTCGCAGATGGTATGGTCACGCGATGCGACGTGACAAGGAACATGTAGTGAAGAAAGTATTATAACTACCTGAACATAAGACAGTTACCGGACGACCTCCTGCAACGTGGTGGACTAGCATGACAAAACTCCTTCTGGTGGAAGAGCTATCCGACCCGAAAACCCAGGACAGATTGTCCTGATGTTATAAAATTAGGAGATCGACCCCACCTGAAGCAGGATACTGCTAGGAAAAAGAAAATAATCTTTTAGCCAAAGATTGCCAACGCATCACCAATCTCTTTGGACTTGTAGGTGTTCACGATCACTTTCCACCGGATGGCCAAAAAGCGAAAACTTATCAAGCAGATACGATCAAAATTCTCTTAAGAACCCATCAAAAAGATCGCTAAAATAAACAGTTAAAAAGATATGGTATCCAAATCGATTATTATCCATCGGATAGTGTGCCAGCGGGCTATAATTTGACCATATCAGTCGGCCCGGCTCGTAAGACGTACCGGACCGGTTACGGCAGGTTGTGACATACATAAGAACTTTCTTCGGTTCACAAAAATCGGCCCACGCCTGGTGACAGGTCTACTGAATACAATTAAATGTGGATTTTTTTATAAAAGTGTTTCCGTATTTTTTTACGGTGGTTTTTTAGGTTTTATTTTGCCAGACAAATAGGTAGATATAGGGATTTATATATTTATAATTTCATGCACAAAGGTACAAAGGCGGACTTAATGCCTTAGGCAATCTCTACCAGTCAACCAAGGATGGTGAATAGATAACATTTATTTTATTTTATAATCTATGGGCCTGCGTTTGATCACTGTCTCGCCTGATGTTAAGCGATGATGTGGTCTTCGGAAAAGCACGCTAGCCTAGAAGAAGGTAATCTATTCACTCTCGACTTAAAGACCCCAAGGTTGTAGCTATCAGGGAACAAAAACTCTGGAAGGGAATTCCACTTCCATGGCAGGAGCTTTAATTCAACTGTGGAAAGCAAAACAGTTAAACAATTAAATACTAATAATACATTTCTTAAAATACACATACATATATTTATTTTATATAATACATATCTATATACATTTGAAAAAGTAATTAAAAGAAGTTATCGAGATGACACTTCTTCTCGCTGAAAATAAAACCGCAATTTCCGCTTGAAAGCTTACCGACTGGATGCCGTCCTGATTTCGAGAGGAAGCGCGTTCCAGAGAGATACCAACTTCCGAAAAGAAAGTAATTTTTGTTTTTTTTTTGTTTTGGAATTTGGTTATACTGTATATGAAAGGAAGAGTGAACAAAATGAGTAGTATGAGAAGGACACCGTAGGAGAAGATTATTGGAGGAACGCAGATTCCGTGTGAAGAACTTAAATATTAAAAGTAAGACGATAGGTAAGGTAAGAAGGTCGGGTGGGTGAGTTGAGTAGGAAGAAAAGCGTAGTTAGAGCTCGCAAACTATTATTGCTAGGTACCTGTCTTTTTGACAGACCAATTAATAACCGCCTCTTGTCTAGCTGTTTACTACATCTATCTAGATGTTTATCTGTGTGTTGATAACTGCCTCAAGTTAGTCAAGTGGTCGCAAGTTTCAATCCTCGGGTCGGCTAATTCTTTTAGACCTGCCATTCGTTACTTCTCAGTGACAACCCAGAGCCTGGCAAATGACAGGTGCTTATTAGAGGTCAAGCAAGAGATTATCTAAAAACAAACCACACCCAAGTGTGAGTCAGACAAGCGCACCGAGGGTTCCGTAAAAACAGCTACATTCACCAACATAATTAGGTAAAAATACTGTTAAGTTCATAAACAATAAAAGCACCGAACATTCCACTAACGAAAAGATTTTTTTTAGTTTTTCCAAGTAACAAAATTTTATAAGTTGATTAACTGTGATAGTTTTCCTTTTAATTTTTCGTTATATATACTACTGCCGTAATGTTTTGCACATACCCAATTCAACCATTTAGCTGGCAGGGAGAGGAGCCACTTGACTCTAACAAAAAATATCAATTTAAAGCTAAATTTTTCGCAAACGCATCCCTGAATCGAAAAAATGGTATTCACAGACCCGTAATATTAGTTGTTAGTTTAATGGTATATCCAACGATACCCCACACCAAGGAATAGAAGAGGAAAAAAAAAACGTCCCTACTTTTCGTGTACAATAGGTAAACAAAAACATAAAAAAAAATTCATGATTTCATTTTACGACTTTGTAGGCGTGATTATTATGTATATCCATGCTAAATTATAACTTTCGAGTACTAAGAGTCTCTGAGCTAAGCTGCGGATGGACGGACATGGCGAAACTATAAAGGTCTATCCACACATATCATTATCAGGCCCGTACCTGGGACGTAGACGGACCGCGCACCGTCAGGGGCTCAAAAAAATACCGGTGTGAAAAAACTCGTTCACACGGAGCACGGGCCGTGCAATGGCCAGTGATGGAGCTTCAATGCCTGGGCCCGGCCCTGTCACGTCCCGGGCACGGCCCTGATATGTGCGCATAGACCATAAGGCTACGAAGCTCCTATTGACTACGGAACCCTAAAAAAGGTGCAGAATCGGGTGTTGTGGTTCGCATTCAGAGAGAAGCCTGTAGGTATTCAAGAAGAGACCTATCTGACATCAACAGCGCAGCGCAGCGTTATTTTCTTTTTAATATCATTGCACATGCTGAGATACGAGCCTTTTTGGTCTCGCACGGGGTTATTTATTTAATTTTTTTATTATTGTTTGTGTTGCTTATCTCGTGTCTCCTGTGCGGGTCACAAATAAATATTTTTCTTTCTTTCTTTCAACAACCCAGTAGCCGGGTGACCCGAGACTTGCGTCAATTTTCGGGCAACAAAACTAAATAATTAAAGTCACCTAAAACATGCAAATTATCATCGGTTAGCTTGTAATACTCGTATGTCTACGTAAGAGTTGGCTAATTGTCGCTGGCTACATTCTTAACAATTGTGCAACTATAGCGCGGCCAACTGTTTATTAAAGTTACATAAAAGCTATTGGAGGACAGAAATATAATATTATTATGTAGTATATGTCAAGTTATTGATGGAGACCGCCTTCGTGATGCAATGGATTTATTTTGAAAGATGATCTTTAAGACTTTCGGGCCGATTAAATGGAGAGGATTTTGTTTTTATAATATACTAGCGGATGCCTCGCGGTTTCACCCGCATAGTTCCCGTTCCCGTGGGAATACCGGGATAAAAGTATCCTATGTTACCCGGGGATAATGTAGCTTCCCAACGGTGAAAGATTCTTTGAAATCGGTCCTGTAGTTTTTAAGTTATAAACAAAAATACAAACATACAAAAATACTAATCTTTACAATATTAGTATAGATCATATTAAAGTGATTAGCGAATCTTCATGGATATTATAGATATTGAAATGTACGAAAATCATATTTTCCGGTTTATCATCAGCAGTTACTTATCAGTATCTTCGCCAGCAGATTCGACCTGCGGCATAATTGTGTACTTAATGCAAAATCAACGGCTATGCATTTCATTTTGACAATTCAACAACATTCATTGTCTACACAGTCTGTGGCATTTACACTGTCAAGCAGACGATTAATTCAGTCATAATTATAAAGCAATCAACGATTACATATCATCTATCTTCTATTTATATAAATATAAAAGCGAAAGGTCACTCACTCACTCATCAAGAAATATCGAAAACCGCTTGACGTATAAAGATGGAATTTGGCTCGGAGGTTCCTCAAGTGCGCCCTACGAAAGGGTTTTTGGAAATGCCATCCCTAAGCGGATAAAAGGGGGATAAAAAGTTTGTATGAAATTTCTACAGTTTGTAAGTTGGACACATGTAATTTAACATTTACGCTCTTGATTGATAAAAAGAATTCATGTATTTAATGGTTTTTGGAAATTCCACCCGTAAGGGGATAAAACAGGGGATTGAAATTATGTATGCAATTTTAACAGTTTTTAAGTTAGACACGTGAAATTATAGATTTTAGTTCCTATAAAGAATTAATATATTTATATTTTATCGGTTTTTGGCAATTCCACCCTGGAAATTCTAAGGGAATACAAAGGGTGTTGAAAGTGTGTATAAATTTTTCACAGTACCTATGTAAGTTGGACATCTGATTTTTAGACTTATACTCTTGGTTGTTAAAATAATTCATATGCCTTTTTATTGGTTTTTTGGAAATTCTATCTTCCTAAGGAGGTGAAAAGGTGGACAGTTGGTCTTTCATATTTGAAAATTTGCATAAATACTAACTTAAGTAATTAGTAATGGTTGTCATTATTAGTATTCCAAACTAATCCTATAAGACGATTCAGGGAGTGTTAAAGTTTTTTGAAGAATTTAACTATACAGGGCGTCTTTTATTATTAGTATTTCATTGGGATACTGCTCCAAAAGCTGAATTACTAACAAATGTTAATACTTTTTGACCATCTTAACATAACAATATTTGTCTTTGCCTCGGAAAGCACTATTAGCTGTTGGTCCACAGTCGTTACGGATTGGCAGACACCAGGTAATCTGACATCACTCTTACCAATAGGTAAAATAGGTATCGTGATACCCAGTTACAGGGTTGTGGAGGACAGATAGGCAGTTGCTCCCTGTAAAATACTGGTACTCAGTTGCATCGAGTTACACTGGAAGCTGATAATAAAGTTGGGAGAAGGCTAGACAGATAGATAGTTAAAAAACAAAACACAGCCTACTAAACAACAACTGTGTAATTAGGTTATTAAGCTACTCTAGCAAGCTTAGCCGCGAGCTCATATAACTGTTGTAAATGATATTATATAAATTTGTTGCAAATTATATTTAATGGTTATATACCGTTTCAATGTTTAGTATATTGGACGTGATTGATTCGGAATTTGTGTGACCCGGTTGGCTGAATTTTGATCGAATAATAATGCATATATTTTTGAACATTTTAGTACGTGTGCACCGGTGCTCATAGAACGATGAGAAATTGATGAGAATAGTAATTGGACTACAGATAGAAAAATCTGTAGTCCAATTTTAGGATGACATATTCAAACGAGACCTTTTCCCACCGAACTATTGCCAAAACAACTGCAACTCCTGAAAGCCAGAATCAACAGCGGCGACCACCAAACATCGCAGAAGTCCCGTAGAATGAATTTAACTGTCTTGGATCCCGCAACTAAATTAATCAGAAAGGAATAAAGGAGGAGTAAGAAAAAGAAAACCAAAACATAATTTCCACTTCCCAAACGTCAAACGAGATCGACTGAGCTTTTTATTAAGCCTGCGTATGTCTGTTTTATAATACCGACTATCTTTCTGTAAGACTGTAAGTTTTTAACCTTAACAGGTACCCGGTTTTGCTGAAAACAAAAACACAGAATCCGTGTTACTATATTGTCTCTATTATGGCAAAGACACTGGTATATAATAGTTTGTCAAGTGCTTGAGCTCGAGTTACATATGGTGTTATGGTTATAGTTACATCATATGTTGTTTTTCGAAAAGAGTTTGTTTTTTTTTCATACAAATGATAGGCTTGTGCTTGACCACTATCTCACCTGATGGTAAGCGATGACGTGGTCGACGATGAAGCACGCTTGCCTAGAAGAAACCTATTCACTCTTGACTAAAAGACTCCCAGGTTGTAGCTATCAGGAAAAACAGATTCCGTCAAGGAATTCCACTTTTTTGCTGTGCGCATAATAAAAGTATTCCCAAAACGTTTGGTGACCTAAATAAACCTATCTTAATAGCGAAGGCTTCATAATTTCCAGCCGAAGTCTGTGTTTCCTGATACATACAACCTGGGGGTGTTTAAATCAAGAGTGAATAGATTACTTCTAGGCAAACGTGCTCCTTAGTCGACCACACCATCGCTTCCCATCAGGAGAGATAGTGGTCCAACGCTAGCTTCGTAGGATCCCAATCGAGCCTTCAATTATGACCAAAATGATAAACTTTCACTGCATAACCATTGCTACCTCTAATATCTGATTGATACCAATTTGAAAACCATAACCTACGCACCAGTTTTTTATCTTCACTAAATACCATAGCCAGTAAAAATCACAGTGCCAAATCATTGAGAAATCTTTAATTGTCGTCATAAAAATAGTTTTGTATCCGAAAATTGATGATGTTTAGGAGCTTAAATATTCTTGGTATTTTGCAACCAGTTCATAAGAGGCCAAACAGGTATCTTGCTGGTATTTTTACTATGATACTTCAATAGGTCGTTTTGCAGGTGTGTGTGAATTAAACAGATATATACGTTTCCTAGATGACCTAAAAGTTATGAACACTGTGTTAATGGAACTTTTAATATATTAGGCATGTTTTTGTTTGAATAAGTTTTATTAGTTGAAGGTAATATTTTTTGAAATCGGTGAATACTTTTTCACACTTCACGTTTTCTTACCCTTTTGTAAACAACTTATTCAGGAATAAACTCTCAGTTTCATCAGGCAATTAAAGTGAATCAAATTATCCGATATTATTTTAGGGAAATCTTCATGTTTTACCTGAAAAAGTTAATACCTACTTGCATAAGCTCATTAGAATTTGCGTACTTGCGTTGGTTTTATTTGAATCAAAGTTTGTTTAGCAAGCAGGCCTTTAAAACTATAGATGGAGGAACCACTTTTCCGTGTTTCAGAAGTTTTAAAGTACTTACTCAGTAAATAGAATTTATTCCAAACGATTGTAAGACTAAGGGCTAGTTTCTGAATTGTTTATTTGGAGTGAAGCACCTGTCAAACCCTGCTCTATTGTTAAAATTTGATATTTTAAGTTTTCAGGCTGAATTAGTGTTTAACAAATCAACTGCAAATTCCTAATTAAGTTATCGGGGGTTTAGAAATAATCCTAGGTCTTTGCCTACCTCTCTCACACGTAAACACATACCTACACATTTGGTGTTAACGTTTGGCAAACGTTGGCACGCATGAATGTGGAATAGCTAGGTGGAGCGTAGAGAGGTGTTCTGTGCGGCTTGCGACTGCGGACAACGAGGACGCGAGATGTAGTGTACGACGGGCGAGAGCGCTTGATACTTGGAAATGATGCTGTTTGTTTGTACCAAAGTTGTCTTGTGTCTTGCGTGATTTATTTTAATAGACCATGTTGTTGTGATTTTAGGGTTTACCTTTATATTTGAATATTGTTGTATTATAATTAAATGGATTATTATTTACTTTTATCAGCCCAATCATTTGGTATTGACTTTTAATCTTCAAACCATTGATTAACATAGACTAGAAAAGAATGGACAACTGTTAGCTAAATTGTACTATGTTTATTTTGTTGTAATTTATGAGGTTTTTCATTTCACAATTCGAAACTGTGGTTGCTACTCTTGCGCATGAGGTCCTGGATGTCCTGGAAGTGTTATTGGGTTTTTCATCTGGAATTTCACCGGGTACAAATCCAGATTCCAGGCGCCTTAGGCAAGATTTGTGCCCGGCTGTTCGCTACTTTTAAAATAATGTAATTTGAAAGCATTACAGGTACCTACATTTCCACCTAATACAATGAATACATGCGTGATTTTGTTATGTTAATTACAAAATATATTTCGACTTCTTTAGCAATTTAATCCTTTAATTGGTTTAAGCGACGAAGCATACAATGAACACACGAACCTAAGTCATATTGTCTAGAATCCGAGTTTCTTCACTCTATTAACTTTCATTTCACCAATATTTCCAACGATCGTAAATCAAGATTTAATGAGTCAAATACAACGTTAGTTTTTAGGGTTCCGTACCGAAAAGGTAAAAAAGGGACCCTATTACTAAAACTTCCACTTTCTGTCTGACTGTCACCAAGCTGAATCTCATGAACCATGATAGCTAGACAGTTGGAATTTGCACAAATGATGTATATCTGTTGCCGCTATAACAATAAATAATAAAAATAAAATAAACCCATACAACAAACGTGATGTTTTTGCAGTTTTTGCGGTAATAGTACGGAACCCTTCGTGTGCGAGTCCGACTCGAACTTGTTTGGTCTTTCTTCATGCAAAACATATAAAAAATACCTGTTCCATATATTTGTGATCACATCAATCGAGAAATGTATGGAATAGCCGCATTTTCAAGTAAGTATTGAATGTTTTTATTGAAAAGAGCCCTGCAAGACCCGAAGGTTTAAACAGAGGTGCACTTATGCTACACTCATATTTCATCACTTATGTTTAAGTCCTTTGTACCTATTACCCTATGAGCCTATTGCTATCAATCGGGCACAAATCGAAACACTGCGCTGCTACTTAGAAAACTGATAAAAAACGAATAACACTTAGCCTGATCTGGGAACCAAACCTAAGGACCTCATTCTCACCACTAGACCAAGAAGTTTAAAAAAAGTTAAAGAAATATTTCGAGGTCTGCATTATAGGCCAATAGCATTTGCCCCTCAAACCACTGCCTTAAGTCAATCTTGGGTAAGGAGTATAGTATAAGTCTTGACCTGAAGACCCAAGACTCTTCAGGTCAAGAGTGAATAGGTTACTTCTAGGCAAGCGTGCTGCACCGTCGACCACATCATCGCTTACCATCTATTGAGATAGTGGTCAAGCGCAAGGCTATTTTATATAAAACAATAAAAAAGGAGTGTAACAACTATATAGCTATTTCAATGTCGACAGCCAAACTTGTACGTTTTCTTAATATAATTATTGTTTTAAGTAAAATGAAGCCTTACTAGTCAAGTTCAAGGAGATATTCAGTAAACAATGAAATGAGTGTGAATTTCCTTAATTGCGTTTAGTTTGTACAACGAGCCGGTAACGGTAGCTTCCTATTAATAATTAATTATAGATTTTCACACGTTTGCACAAATAAATTGTACATTCTCAAAGTATCAAGATTGTTAAGTCCATCTCAAATAAGTAAAGGTGAGGTGCTCAGACGCAGCGAGTGACGTGTCTTCTCACTTCTCTTCCTTTAGTCAGCCGCGAACCGCCGCGCGAGACACACGTACGTTCGTGACAGTTCTCAACGAAACACAACTAATTCATTTATTGGTGTCGCTAAATAACTGTGTTTGTTCTACAAAACTTTTTTAAACACATTCTAACATTACTAAATATAAAATTTCGGTAAGTTTTGTGTAAAATAAAACGAGTTTTGAAGGACAGTGTTGCAATAGAATTGTAAGAATATTTCAAGTGTTTTTTTGGTAAAAATTTCTGTTCGATCCCGGGATTGCCATTGTGGATTGAAAGGTTAGTAACAAAAACATTTTAATCTTATTGATTAGTTAAAGTTTTTGTTGGTTTTCGTTTGCAGTTAATCTGTGCGGTGAACTTAGCAAGTTACAGTTAGCTTAGACGGAACTTAACTTGAGTGTGTGTGTGCAGTGTTGTAAAGCCATTTTCTCTGAAGAGAATTGTTTTAAGTTAGTCTCGAAGGTCAATGAATGAAACACTACGAAAAAACTGAGAGATGGTTCAGTGGAGAAGGTTGTTAACCCTATTAATGTGGTGATTGTAACCTTATTACCTTATTGTAAAAACGACTTAAAATCTCAGAAAGTGAACTTAATTCTCAGACTCAAAATCTACGTTTTCTCAAGGATAATGCACGGAAACTGGGCCAAGTTTTAATTGAAGACAGAATTTTAACTTTCACACGAGTAAAAGTAAAGAAATTGTCGTTTGCGAATGTCAATACGAGTTTGGGCCCGTTTAGGTGTTGTATGGCAAATTGAGGTGATTGCCTATTGGATGGGCCGGTTTTCCAATTCACGGATTAAAATTCTTCGGTCGCGCTATAATGTGTTGTTGACTACGGTGGAATTTTTGGGGTTAATCGATCTTGGAAGATGAATAATATTGTTTTTTGGTTTGCCTGTTTGATTTAGCAGTGCCAAAAGGTATTGTAATAAAAAAACTAAGTGACAGTTTCTGAATTGAGAATTTGAAATTAAGATCGTGTCAAACCCTACATAAATGCCAAAGTTTGACAGGTTTTCAGGCTAAAGTAAAGTTTGACAAAAACTCAACTTCAAATTCAGAAATCGGGGGTTAGATAGTTTTAAAGTCAGTTCTGAATTGTGTGCTAGTAGACATTGCAAAATTCGTAATGATTTTTACATTGAAGTTGATTTCACGATCTGTCTGTGCAAAGCCAACGAATAGTTACCACATTTAGCTAGCTTAGATATTATGACATAGGCCGCTGGAATTTTATAATTTCATTTGAAACAAAACAAAATTATGTACCTTTACTTGCAAAATAAACATTTATTCGAATCATGATTTTAAATTTCTTCAATCTAAAACCAGGAAGGAGAGTGTGCAGGCACCAGATTTGTGATTCTCAATCCCAGATTTTGGAACAAAAATTATTGCAAACTTAATGGGGCATGGTAGAAGACCACCTGGGAAGTCCCGGAATAGACCTGTGACAGTACGCCTAAGTAAAAAAAAAATGACAATTTGCCAATTAATGTGGAATGTGAATTGAATTTTCAACAGCCACAGCCAATCGCTTAAGTTGCAATCAATTTGTGACGCGTCAATAATTTCTTGAATTCGGTCATTATCATTATGGACTTGGTGCTAAATGCCATTTATTATTTTACACTTTCAAGTCACTAAATTCTTGCCTTACTAAAAACACTGGAACCATGTGAACAGAGCTTTACGTTCTTAAGTAAATTCTCATAAAATACGGAAGTGTTTAGATTTTCTCTTCGCCAACAGCTAATAGGAAATGGTTACAATAACCGTACCCAATGGGATTAGCATACTGGCGTAGAACTGGTCGAGTTGAACGAATCAACCGCTCAGGGTGACGTGGGACTGATAATGAAGTATTTAGTTGCTGGTGTTGGTTGATGGTTGGTTGGCAACCTGACTGGCACTGTTTGTTGCTGAGTATCCTGACTGGCACTGCTTTCTTTGAAAGTGTTTGTATTCTGTTAGAAATGACCAAAATATTCTATGGCCTAGAAACTCCTTTTTTTCTGTCCCTTTTCAGGTAATTTACAAAAACACAGTACTATTTTGTGAAAGCTTTGAATGTATGAAATAAATAAACACAATATTTGGTAATATTGTTAAGGAATTAAAATTCTAATGTGTCTAGCACTATAGAATAAAGTTGTACCAAGTTTTTTTCTGTTCTCAAAACGGCTAAGGAAAACATCGTGAGGAAATCGGCATGTCCTCGAGCCAAAAATTCGAAGACATGTGACATCCACCAACCCGCACTGGGCCCGCGTGGTGGATTACGGCCCATCCCCTCTCACAGAGAGGATGCCTGTGTCCCAACAGTGGGAACATTAAAAGGCTGATGATGAGGATTTTGAAGTTTTTTTAGTTTAAACTTTTAACAAGTCTTCTTTAAGTAAATCAATAATAAGTGGTACATCATAATAAACACTTCTTTTATTTTCGTTTCATCAACCAATAAAAAACGAAAATGGCTAAAATTCTGCCTCTTATCAGACCAACCAGAAAATATACCTGTTATTACATGATTTTCGTATGCCGCATAAGTGAATCTTAATGAGCGATGATAAACCAATTAACATCTTTTACATATTCGTAGGTACTTACGTCTTGTAGTAAGTCGGTACAAGATAATTAATCTTTTCTTCTATTTTAATTGCTAAGTACGTTATGGAGTGTCTATGGCTTCAGTAGTGCGTAAATATACACAAAGGCGTGTAAAATATGCGAAAGTGAGTCTGCTGTCTGTCTGACAGGTTTTTTGGCAAGACGGTATTAGGAACTCTGATGAATTTGGCAGAGAGCTAGCTCGGTCCTTAGAAAAATAACAAGGTATTGGTTTAGGGAAATTAAACATAATTTAAATGTTTCTTTGTTTTACTTTGCTAATACTTAGTCGCACTTTGATAGGTGCTGGTAGAAGTAGTAGTAACATTAAGTTTTATTTCTAAGTTTGCTAAATGCCAGGTAAAATCAGCAATCTTCTTTCTTGGAATTGCAGCTTCTTATAAATATATACAGCAAAAGTACTTCTACTATGTCTCAATACAAAGAGTGCGTGATTTTAACTTAATCTCCAAATTTACAATTCCCGGACATTCCCTTGGTGTAGCAGAGACGGTCAGACGAACGAAGTGGTCCAGTGTAAACGATTTTCAAAAAGTATGGGATTACGTTGCGCAACTGAAGCGTGGACCACGAACGTGTTCTGGAGTGGCGACCGCATACTGGAAGACGCAGCGTTGGAAGGCCTCCCTCTAGGAGGAGCAACGACCTGGTCAAGGCTGCGGGAGTCCAGTGGATAAATGTGGCGACGCTTGGGGGAGGCCTATGGTGATGATGATGACAGAAACTTCAAGTGGTCAATTCCTTACATTTTGGCATTTCAATCATCGTTATTGTTGACAGAATGTCCATTTATCTAGAGCTGCAGGTGACTATAGGTGGCAACTGGCATTAACCACTGTCTATCAGGTGCTCACGTTCGTCTATTAAAAAAAACAAAACCTTTTTTTTAAATATTGTCTTATAAATCCTTCCAACTATTCTTTTCCTGAGCCATCTCAGAACAACCTCTGCAGGTCGTCTCACCACTCTCTTTCTGGACCGGCATCCTCAGGCACCATATTTGTGGAGACTATTGCCCAGCGGTCACTGGTTTTGCGGCTAACGCCCTATCCCATTTTAGCCTTAATTTCTACGTCTATGATCCACGCAAAAAAACTTATATAACATTTGTCTTCTCTTTTATAATCTACGCAATTCCTAATCGTTCTTTCATTAACGACTTTTTCACTTTCCGATCTTTTGGACTTTCTCTATCAAGCCTACGGCTCGTATAGTGTGAATATATAATATTACACATTGTGTCTAGCCCCCTTTAGATATAGCGTGATAAAACAACATTAATACGATTTAGTCGAAGGATTTCAATAGTGAAAGTTTGACTTGATTTGATCTAGTGTTTTCTTCGAGTTATACATTGGCTTATAAGAATTGGTTGGTTTGAAGTTTGAGTTATACGAAGTAACGTTTCTTGATGAAGATCTGTATTTTTACCCGACTGCGGGTGGGTAATGTTTTTCGAGCGCATGTATGTATGTCCATTTCTATAACTACACACCAAACGGCTTGACGGATTATGAATATATGAGGTGTAGTTTTTTTTGTTAACATAACAACATGGGTATCAAATGAAAGCTACTAAAGAGACCATTCGAAAAATATGTATATTGTAACACTGCTATGTTACTATTTTGTCACAAATGCAAGATAAGCGGTACCAAAATAAATAAGTAAAACAATCACATACATTTTTTTATTCACTAAAACCATATTAAGTATTCGTAATATCTTTTACCGCAAAACTTATTTGGAGATCTTGTTCTTTAATAAAACTAAAAAGTCTAAATCTTAAAAGAGAAAAACAAGTACCTTTAAAATAGACATTAAATATTATGAGGTGTTGCCAGCGGTGACAAACTAAGTTTTGGTAGGTATTGTAATAATACTCTATAATTTTTGTTTGTCACCATTGCAAACCTCAACGTTAATTACGTTACGTTATTTTAAAATAGCAAAATAAACTGCAATTAGAAGCAATCTTCTACAATACAAAGTAAACATGACGTAGCTCAAACAGCAATAATTATAACCGTGTAACTTCATTAGTATTGCAGTTTGTTTGTCTTATTAACTAATCATTCACGCCTCTCAGTGCATTGCTTCGACGATTTGTGTGTACAAATACAAAGTTATTTGGTATGGTCAACAAAACCATTAGTTTTAAAAGCAAGACGTAAAAAACTTTGTATACGCTGATATTAAGCATTATTCTTACATTTTCGTACTTTTTAAAATATAAGCTATATCTGATACTCGTACAATACTCGATTTCAAGTAGCCGTAGGTCTCATTCTGTTTCTGTTCTCATTTCAATAAAGGACTATAGGACTTTTAAAACTTTTAAGAGTGTGTTTACGTTAAGAATTATCTTCATTATTTGCGGATAAAATGATATTATTATATACTACACCCCTGCAGGGACCTTTGCCCACATTAAAATTCTATCTATACAATTGAATATTCTAAAAAAATAAAATACCTATATACAAATACAAAGGGGAGACGGAAAAAAGCTCAATGTGCATCAAAAAATTCGTCCACATCGATGTCAATGGGAAACGTGCCCAGAACGCTGGCAGCATTACCACGTTGAATGGCAATGCTGATTCTCTGTCCGAAGAAAGGGCAGCCCTCTGGTCACGTGAAGAGTCGACGTCGTCGTAAATTCTATCTTGTATTTTATTAATAATATATTTAAAAAATATTATGATGGTGTTCAGTTTTGGCAGTACAGCTACCTTAAGGCGCTACCCCGAGCAAAACGCCGCGCTAGCCGTTTTTCGTGCAGTTTTTAGGAGCTATCTACTCGTTATTTAAAATGAAATATCAACTAATAAAAACACATTAAATTTCTACATATTATTGATTCCAAAATTGTAGAATTCTTTTTTTTTTATGTAGTATATGTTTCACTAATCTCCTTCCAACAAAACCATAAAAATGAGAAATAATTGATTTATAACATGCATCTCCTCGTAAAGTGTTCATTAATAATTTTTTGTACTAACACTAATGGATAGACAATTTGATAACGAAAATTTTGGTAGATTTATTTTTTTCAAAAGACCAATATTCGATTTTATAAAGAAGTTATTCTAAAATCTGGGCGTATTCGCTACTGTAATTCATGCGCCACGAGTGCCGCTAGGCCAATAGGAATGCTGAAATCTCATGCTGATTTTTTGGTCAGGGTACGGCCTTAATACAGAATCTCTTTTGCCGACTGTAGGTACGGAATTAGTAAGTACATTGGTACATTGTGTTGATCGATTGCTCCGTATGCCGAGGCATTGACTGGTGATAGCAAGGTCACGGGTTTAAATTAAAATGTTTAGCCACTCTGACTATGGTGAACAAAAGGTTAACATAAGCCTTCTTCTAAACATAAATACTTTACTCTGTTCATTTTAAGGTTATAAAAATTATGAGAGACTTATCATTTTTTATAATACTAGCTTCTGCACACGGCTGCGCGCGCGTTAAATGTGTTTTGTTATTCCAAGGGAACATACCACCGAGATTAAATGTCTCCAGGCCATACCATACCCGTGTGCCAAATTTTACATGGGTGTGTTTTGTCGCTAAGACGTGAAAATGTATCAAACAAACCGACATCAACAGAAAGACAGACAAAGCTGGTTACTTTGGTATTTATAATATTAGTATAGATATTACGGATCTCCATTGCTGGGAATGCCACTCAGTATGATCACTAAATACCAACCTACATGTACTATGTGGTTGACTAGTAGGAAATGCCTAAGGCATTAAGTCCGCCTCTGTACGTTTATATGCTTCAAGTATTAAATAAATAAATAAATGTACCATCATATAGGAGGCCTGAGTTCCAGCATGGATCTTAGGCATCATATGTGTGATATGTGGGAGTTAAGTCGAGTCCACTGTCAGTTGGTGAATTTCAAATGTGTGCAAAAACAGATAGGTGCTAGGGAATACCAGATATAACAGTTTACGAACGACGAAGTAAAAATTTTTCTCAAAAAGATTAACCACCATCAAAACCAAACAATAAAAAGTGTCTCTCTTTTTAGTTTTAGTACACTATCACAAAAAATAACGGTGGATCCGTTGCGGACGACGTCACGAGGTATCCATTTAATGTATACCAAAAACTTCTCCGGAATGTAACAAATACTTTTCTGAAAATGGCATCAAAATCGATTCAGCCAAACTCGAGAAAATCGTGGGCAAACATGCATACAAACAAACAGGTCAAACTGAGAACCAATTTTTTTTTGAAGTCGTTTAAATATTATTTTAAATTACATAACATCAAGCCTGTTTATCTCCGAACGGTGAGGCAGAAGCATCTATAGTACACCCACGTCTTCAGTCTCATGACTTCTTCTTTTCATGTGAGGATGTGGCCACTTCTGGTGACAGAGTTAATTAAGCTGCCTCTGGGAAGCCGACAAGCCTCTGACTTGGCTATTTCAGACTTACATTAACTATATAAGTCCATCAGCCTTATTGAGTAAGTGAATTCGGCAAGGCAAATGGTTTGACCGCATGAAAGAGTATCACAAATACTCTTTAAATAATTAGGTATTGCCAAAAGTTATTGGACTCCTTCGAAAAGAGTATCTTTTTCCAATTAAAGCTTTCAATATTTTTTTGCAATTAGGCTGCAGGTTTTCTCACGATGTTTTCCTTCACCGTTGCCTGTGATGTCCAAGATAAAGTACCATATATTATGGGTCTAGCCCATTGCCATCAGCTGGGTACAAGTTCAGACTCCGGGCTGCTAGTGATGAATTCCAGATTGAAAAACGCATTAACACTTTGCTCGATCTGGTAGTCGAATCTACGACCTCATGCTTGGTAATAATGCTTGCGACCACTTTGCCAACGAGGCAGTAACAATCAACAGTTTTCGATTCACGAAAATATTATTTCAAATTAAACCATAATTATTCTGTTCCACTTTTTTTCCTACTTATAGTTGTTTAGCATTCCGTATCAAATTAAGTTCAGTTTAGCAGTTGATCTTGAACTCAAAGTCTTAAAGTGACAGTTAAATACTCTTGAGTTCAAGAACGTCTAGATCGGTTAGAATGTCAGCAGGTGATCAAAAGGTTGCGGGTTCGAAACAAGTCTGATGAACTTTGTGATGAACTATTGTTTAAGAAGTTCAGGTTATTTGGCAACGATAGATTCTGGGAGATAAATTATATTTATTTTTCTTATGTAATTTAGGGATACTGTTTTAAAATATTTTAATCAGTTTCTCGAATTTTAGAAAAGGGCTGGTGAATTTTACTTTTATGTCGGGCTGCTTCATTTGTAATTACAAAATCTGAGGTAACAATTCCTTTTACCTTTAAGAATGGTTGTACGGTCGCATCCTATTCTTAAATCTTGTCAAAACCCCGTTAAGGTTACACTAGTCGATCATTCTTCCATACAAACGTAGTCTAGCGATTACTCCACTGTTTCACGATATACGTTCAAAATAAAAAATTATATCAATTTGTCTCATCATTATCAAGCCCTGTATGGAAACAAAAAAGATAAAAAATAAAATATTTGAAAGTTATGAGCGTCGAAAGTTCCATATTTCAACACTAATTTTAACGCATCTTTGGGCGGAAATGAATACCATAAGAAGAAGAAAAATTGCAAAACTGCCTCCATACAGGGATAGATTAGTAATTCAACAATGCAAATAATTTTATTTTGAAAATATACATTTAGTTGTTTTTTCATGATATCAAGAATCCCTGTTTATAAAATTTCGCGAGCTCGTTTTCGTCCTAAATCATTATCCATTTCGATACAAATTTGCAAAAGTGCTAATCCATGTGCGAACTAGCTTCTTACTGCTCGTCACAGCATTTTATCTCATTCGCACGTGTTGTTGGATGAGATGGCATGCATTTTATCCTTGCGCACAAAATAGTTCGTGCCGTCGATTAGTTGAACCTTAAACCATCTTAGGCCATCGCTCAGCATAAGGGCGTTTTTAATATCACGTGGATTTGCTAACGCACTTGGGATTGGCCCGCATGCGTAGTACCCGCAAAGCAATTTAATTGTAAAGCCTGCATGCGTGAGAAAATCCGCGTGATATTAAAAACGCCCTAAAGCTAAACAAGTCGGACTCGCACACTATGGGTTCCGTACCATTATCGTAAAAAACGGCAAAAAAATCACGTTTGTTGTATGAGAGCCCCACTTAAATATTTATTTTATTCTGATTTTAGTGTTTGTTGTTATAGCGGCAACAGAAATCCATCATCTGTGAAAATTTCAACTGTCTAGCTATCACAGTTCATGAGATACAGTCTGCTGACAGACGGACAGACAGACGGATCGTGGAGTCTTTTCGTTTTTACGCTATGGGTACGGAACCCTAAAAACCATCGGTTGATCGTTTCACAATGTGTACAATATAAGGTGGCCATCGACACAAACTTCTATCTACTAATCCTATTACAGCACTTTCTCCACATAATCACAATCAAACCAGCTCATTACAAACACCTATAAAAACCCTTTGTAATGAAAAGAGACACCATTACACACCTCGATACAAAAAACATTTCATTGTTACACTTGAACAACACGTACCTAAATAATAACAACAACAGACACAGAAATGTTGTTTGTTTGTATGGTTGTGTGTTTGTTTATGAAACAATCAATGCTGTTGATTGATTGAAAGTGTCGATGTTGTTAAATAGGGCAATGTTACTTGTCATCAAGCTGGTATGTAATTTTTTGCAATAACTATATTAAATTCTTCTTAAATTTTTGGGTGCAGACATAAAAGGTAGCCTTCTTCAGGTAGTCGGTTGACACCAAAAGCAATCCTTATATTCTTAAATGCTTTTGAGATATACCTTTTTTGGTGTACAATAAAGTACACAAAAAAATCTATTCTATTCTTATACCCATAAACATATTGTTCAAGTAATACTACAAATAAACTGGCTTATTTATTATGATTAGTTACGGAAACAATAAATTCTAGAAGTTCATAATCAATAATGTGGTCATTTTAATTTCGACGAACAAAAGACATCAACGCGAGATTTTGTATGAATGGGAATTCAGTTATTTTGATCTTAACCAATTTTATTTTATTTTTATTTACACAAGTAATTTCAATGTGCATTTCCGTTCATTTTTTATTACAATTTACTAGTTTATTTACCACGGCTTGGTTATAGGGCACGGCTTGGGGATACGGACATAATGCAACGTGTCGTAACTAGGTACCTACTGTAGTTATCCAAAATACACTGGCCTTAGTACCACACTTTTGAAATTACAATTGGATGTACTCATGCAAACCAGAACCAACACAAACTTTAAATTAAAATTATGTAAGGAAAATATTTTTTTATTAATTGGGATAAGGCCACTTTTCTATATAGTTATAGAAACTCCGGTTTATGCATTAGAGTAGAAAACCTTATCAATTATAAAGAAATGTAGTTTTTTTTTTATTCTCCCTGGTGCCTTGTTGCAAAAAAGCTTTTGTGTGGGTAGGTTCCTTATAAACTTATACATTTTATAAGAATTAGCGAAGAAAATAAAAAGTCAGCTCAACGGATTTGGATGACACATAACTATGACGTGAGTTATGATTTCGGATATTTTTATTCCTGTATTTCATTTCTGTCCGTGGATTTGGAATATTTTTGGACTACATTAACTACTTACTATGACTATCAGTATGTGGCTACTTAGACAGCTCTGTCATTTGCCATTTGCTCTGTCGTTCATCTTAAAGCCACTGACGGAAGCTATAGTAATATTTAAATTAGAAATTAAAGATGAGCAATACACCCACCAATAAATAACTATTGCTCAACTCTTCGACAACATTATAACCATAATTATTTATAATTAAGTCTTAGTTATTGCCAACAGTACATAATATAGTACACAGAGAGCGTGCGACGCGTGACAGGAAGGGCACGAACTGCCGTGTTTAATATGCGGGGTGTTAACGTTTGCCAAGATTGTAGGGGGTAAATCTTCTTGATACTTGATATTTTTACCGCATTTTCTGTTATTTTCATATCGGTGGGGCCCAAATTATTAAAACTATAGTTGTGTTGAAAATCTAACAGTAGCCAATCAGCAAGGTGGTTGAACTTGTATTATAGGATGTCTTTTCTATCAGTACACCAATGAAAATTTGTTTAAAATGTAGGTAAGTATTCAAGTATTCTTATAGGTGATGTTCTTCAAAAAGGCCAGGTGTGCATTATTCATAAACGGCGTGTGTGTATGACTAGATGTATGAATGTGAGTGAAGCAAAAGAAGTATGTAAGGATCGTAGCAGGTGGCGTTCTGTAGTTTCTGCCTACCACCACGGGAAAAAGGCGTGAGTTTATGTATGTATGTATGTAAGTATTCAAAAAGTGTAAGTATGGAGTATCTTGCGCATTAATCTACATATGAAGTTATTTATTTCTGAATGGACATAAAGAGTTTTTTTTTTTCAAAGGGCTATAAGGTTACATTCATTGATCTTCTGATGCCGTTTCTTGTAAAAAACACTACTTTTACAATAAGTAAAAAAACAACTAAAATCTTGATCTATGACACGCACAACAACATGTTTGAAACCAACATCTAAATAAAATAAAGACGTAGGCGAACAAGATGAATCAAGAAACTAGATACCATTCCGATCCTAAAGATACCTAGCACAACTTTTGGAAAACTATAACATTCCTAGACTTTTCTAAAGCCATAAAGTCTTTTATCATAATTTCGCGATTCGCAATCTGATGAACAGTTTGGTTGAAAGTTGTAGAACATGCAATGTGACGCCTACTCGCTGTAGAAGACACTTTCTTTCACACGACATGCTTGGACTTAGATATCTTGTACAAAGATTTGAACGCGTCTTTTTGCGAAGTGGGTAGTCGATAATATCTTTCTTGTGACCCACAAGAAAGATACATTTACAGATGGACCAACGTGTTTTAAGTCTAAGTATATCAAGTATATTTGTAGCCTAACTTATACTGGTTTGTTAAGAATTTATTCTTTCAATTTCCGTTGTGTTTTCAAAATATTTTGTACTACAAAGACTAACCATATATTCTCGAATCATATATTTTTTCTTCCATGCCTTATTGTCATTTTCTACCCTTTTTTCCTACAAATTATACTACGTTTCTGTCCAATTCTTCGCTGTTAGAGAATGACTACAAATAAATAAACTATAATTGACATTTCGACCACCCCAGAGCTACATAAAAATGTTCATTCGAATCTCTGTAAAGCCAACTAGTCTCAAATTACTGCAAACCATTGTAAACCCTATCTTAACTGACTAGGGTTACTATTTAGTTCCAGATGTTAAATTGTGAACCCACTAGAAAATTATCATGAGCATAAAATATGAAGCTCAACTTTTGTTTTTATTGTGTTCTTGGTGCTGGATTTGAAACCTTATTCGTTGTAGGATTAGGTTTAGTTTTCCTAGACAATATGCAGTTAGTAATATGTAGTTAAATTATTCAAGTTATAAGAACGTGGTGTCTGTCTGTACATCTATTTAAACGAGTATGTCTATAGTTATGTCGCATTGTCTGTGAATTGAAGCACAGATTAACAAGTACAAAAAAAGTGTAGCAAAAACTTGTGTACCTCTTAAGGCTGCCACAGACAGGCGCGATGCGAAAATGCGACCGAGATGTGACAAGGGTACGACAGCGTATTTTCCGACGGAAATTGTTCTACAGATATTTTTTTTTGGAAAATTTCGTTGTTGCATAACGCCTGTCTGCAGAAACCTTAAAAAAGGTAAAGTACCAAGATTTCTTATAAAATAATGGTGTATTTAAATAAGATAAAAATCAAACAAGCCATAAACCATTTAGAATGGTTATTTGGTTACGTGTCAAGTAAATATTGACAGAGTAAGAGAAGCAACAAAGTAATTTCCTAAGAGATGTTGATAGAAACTTTTAACACGTTTCACTTAAATCAAATTTACTAAAGCTTAGAACATACAATCATGGATTAGTTTGGTAAGTTATGAAACAGTTATTTGTAATAGAAGTTAGTTTGTGTTAGGTATTATGTTTTAAAATTATGGTCTTATAAATTCTGAAACTGCCTCAAATTTCAGTAGGTTTGCACATTTTAGTAGGTTTATACATTTAAGTAGATTTGTACATTTAAGTAGGTTTGCACATTTTAGTTACAACTTATAAGTACAGGTCGATTCAAACTCAGTGACGGCAGTAAAGTTTGCTTTTTGCTGCATAGTAACTATACCTTACGGCTCACCCCCGCTGTCACATGAGTTTTGCTAAATGTTACGAGCAACCATTAACTTTTATAAAATTTTTACCTGTACCAATTTCAGTCGACCTCCAAATTCTACAGTCACTTACAACCCCTAAGACCACCCACTGACCCAAAATTGCTATCTTTATGTAATTTATGGTATTTACCTATTTTGGTTTTTGTAAAGGGCAAACACTTGGGCCTAACTAGGTATCTAGAATCTTTACAGACACCGAATTTTGCTATAAAAGTAGAATTTCAAGACTGAAAACTATGAGCAAAGATCTAGATAATGCGTGTGAGAAATATGAGGACGACGTCAAATTAATTATAAAAGGATCGTACGCAGATCGTAGCATTTGTGTTTTAGTCATCTATGCCACTAATGAGGTGATACTAAACTCTTTCTAATAAGACAAAAACCAAAGAATCCGTGTAACATGCAAACTTAACGCATAAGTATGTAATGTGCGCAAGATCACACGATCTACACCGATACACGCCATGCTAATATTTTAATACGACACAAAATTGACACTTACTAGCTAAGTCAATTAATAGCATGCAGCTAATTGAATGAAATTATAACTCTTTCTACGAAATTGTTCATGGCAAAATTGCAGTAATTTTTGTAATGATATTGAAGCTGTCTACAATGGGTGTGCTCTATAGTTGATTGCAGACTATGTAGCGGCATCAATACCGCCTAATATTTGATATACAAAAATATAATCATTAAAATCAGTTAACTATTATTATTGGTGAAGATATCACTGATCAGATAAACAAAAAAGAACATTTAGACGAATTGCGAACCTCCTCCTTTTTTTAAGTCGGTCAGAAAGACCGGCCATCCTAATTGTGTAAGTTCAAAGAATGGGCACGGTACGCTTTCCTTGCATTCATGGCTTCATATGTACGAAAATCCGTCTACTCGACAGCGTAAAACACGCAATGAATACTGTTGAGATATCAAAATGAAAGGGAAGGAGTGTGCTTCGTTGCAATTAGGATGCTGACGACACAAAAACCTCGCAAAGCTATTTACCAAACTTATGAAGAGTCTACTGTCAATATTTTAGGGAGGAGTAAATCCTATTTGTAAAGCTGCTAATGGTTATCAGATCACAAAAAGCCCTCATGACAATCTGAAATCCGAAATTTTAGCATAATATCCAGTTTAACATACAAATTTACGATTATATCGCATTAAGGTTAATTGAATCTTTAAAAAGACCGGCGAATACTTGTTATATATATAGATAAGATTTTTCTTGACTCGATAACTTGAAGACATAAAGTTGGACTGCTCACTTTCTACATTCTTTCATTTCAATTTTGTGGATTTAATTGGACCTGCAGCCTTATAGCGTACTGAATTCGGCAAGGCAAAGGGCAAAGAGTATCAACAATCGACCAATCACATGCGAGATGAAAGACGTGATGGTAGATTTCCGTCTATGCGATTGGTCGATTGTTCATATTCTTTGCCCTTTGCCTTGCCAAATTAATTACGCAATAAGGCTGCTCCACCAACGTGGTGGAACCAGCAGCGTGGTGGATTACGGCCAATTCCTTCTCAGAAAGAGGAGTCCTGTGTCTGTGTCCCAGCATATTAAAAAAGCTGATGATAATAAATTCTTGCTTATAACTTGGGTCTCAATTGCATCCTGGATTAACACATAGGATACTCTTATCCCGGTCACTTTTCAGACGGGCGAAGCCGCGGGAATTAATTTGCAATCAATAAAGAACAAACCAATAACCAAAAACAGAATCAGCGATTAAAGAATAACAGTGGTAGGTACACGTACCCATTGCAAACGTGCAAACTTGGAATTAGTCATCTTTCAGCCTCATAAAAACACCAATTACTGACAAAATATATCCACCAATTTCGAACGAGCTGCCGAAAGCACGTGCCTACCTAGTTATTGGAAAGTGACTCCACACGGACACACGGACACTCTCTTACATAATACTTTCATAGTCTTTGTGATCAACTCGTTACGTATAGACGGCCATTCGGACAAGTTCGTATCAAATAGACGCGTAGATACTAGGGATGCTAAACATGTTCAAGAGAAATATTATATTTCGAGCATGTTTGTATTGAGTATACCAACAGCTTTTATACTTGACCCTAAATAAAGTAGGATACTATAATCCATACCATTATTATAAATGCGAAAGTAACTCTGTCTGTCTGTCTTTTATATTTTACGCTTGAACCGCTAAACCAATTTAAATGAAATTCAGTATGGAGGTAGTTTGAGAGCCTGGGAAGGATATAGTTTAGTTTTTATCCCGGAAATCATCTTTGAGGGGTTGAAAAGGGATGGAATTTCGTATGGTAAACCAATATTTTCTCAAGTACTAATTCTACGAAGACGAAGTCGCGGGCAAAAGTCAGTATAGTATATTTGGCAACCCTAGAATAGACTGGCAAGTTGGAATCGTTCGAATCAAATAGATTGCTTGATACGAGTCTTTTTACACGGTCATAATTTGGTGATGTGAGTGATTCTTTGTGATTTTCTTCTTTGAAAACCGGTTTCAAGTTTGTTGTTTGTTGGGTTGTGTTTTTTTTTGTAATCGCTTCGGGTCTGAATTAGATGGTGGGATTAGATAAGGTATTGGTGTTAAAGGAATTGATATTATCTCTTTTTATTTAATAAAGGCCTACAAAAGGGAATGTTGGATAACATTGGTGAAAAGTTGCAAATTTTTTAACAATAAATGATAAATGATTTTTATTTCTGTAAGTTGGTTTGTACAAACACTTTTACATGTCGAAGAAAACTGCTGCTTCTTTTTCTTCTTCCTTTCGAGTCGATAGAAAACACTTTATATATTTACCTACCTATATATAAACAAAAGAGAAATACTTTCTATGTATGTAAGTTTCCATATAGACTCCAAAACGGCTGAATTTCAAAAATTCCTTCACTGTTAGGGAGCTAAACTATCCCCGGGTGACATAGACTACTTTTGAGCCCTGTTTCCCACGGGAACGGGAACTGTGCGGGGCACTTGAGGTATTTTAGCATGTGTGTCAAATTCTGCGTAGGGGCACCGCACTCATATTGGGTATCAGAAGGGTCTATAAAACCCCATTTTGCCAAATTGAGTGCTTTTCAATTAGGGTGTTGTTGAAAAGTTAATAAAGGCTTTGGCAATAACTCAAAAAAAAAAAAGAACCATTACCCTTTTTAGATTACCCTTTTTATCATACCATTTATGGACAAAGCCATTAGCCAACATGATGCTACACTCAATAAGATGGGTAATGCCCGTATTTTAGAACGTTTCTGGTCTAATTTTCCATCTCATTCAAAAAGCCTTACCTTTCTGTCAAGTATTTGACATTGCAGGTTTGAGATTGAAACTTTCTTTAAGAACCATTCCTATAGGCAGTATTTACCAGATGAAATCATGAACAGGCCGGCTGTTATATATAAGATTTCTTGAACCTCCTAAACTCGTTTGCTCGTTAGGTGTATATATGCATAATTAGTAAGCATAAATACCAATATTAATAGCCGGTTTTTCTAACCAATCAAGGAAATGGTCTATACAAGTATCATGTTTTCAAGCTACACGCGTTTAAGTGTATAATAATGTTTAATAATTTTTAATTAACTTACCGCCTCGTTAGTTTAGTTGTTGCAAAAGCTACTGCTGATAATGTAGTGTTATTGGGGTTTTCCATCTGGAATAGAATGGAAGGTACAAATACAGACCTACACAGACTACACCACACTATACAAAACACTACTGTGCGTCCGAATGAGAGGAGGATCGGCGGCTTCGCTCACTGTGACGCGGTTCGTCGGGATTGTGCTGCTGGCGGCGATATGGTTTGTTTCGGAATCTAGGGGTTAATATAAATAACTGACCCTAGGCTTTTGAAATAGATTGTTGATTGCTGTGCGGTCATGTTCGATTGTAGGGGAGGGGGGGTAGTCGATTTTCCTCTCATTTGAAACGCATAATACAATACACACACAATTCCTCATGCACACTTCACACGAGTTTTCAAATATTAGGTATGTTTTGTTGTTCTAAGTTTCTGTTGCATTTTTTTTGTAAAGTTAATAAATTGTAAATCCGTAATTGGCTGTAATAGTAGCGTATTAAGGTATTTTTAAGAGCTGTGGATTTTGTGATTAATAAATAAAGAAGAAGAAGTAGTCCAGAGTCTTTGAGCCTGGTTCGTGGCAATAATAGACTCGCCCCCTGAATCATGGGGCTTAAACATACCTCTTGAGATGTGGGTGTAATAGGTACACCTCTACCTTGCCTTTCGGGGAATGAAAGCGTGATGTTGGAAGACGTTGCGTTGGAAGGCCTCTCACCAGGTGGACCGATGACCTGGTGAAGGTTGCGGATATCCGCTGGATACGAGACGCACGGGAGAGATCAATGTGGCGACGCTTGGGGAGGCCTATGTCTAGCAGCGTGATGTTATGTTATGTTGAATTATTACGAACTCTTTGATTTGATTCATGTAAATAGCGATGCGGTTCCTTGTGACGTCATTGCGTCCTGTGTTTGATTATGATAACTTGCGTGTACGCATCCGTTCATAAAACTATTGTTTTATTGCTTTATGTTTGATTATTTGAGGTTTTTGTTGTTATTTGATTGGTAGAATGTGAAAGAGCTGAAATAATCATTATTTTTTAAAAGTTCTGATTTCTAGCTTACGCTTTGGTAACTATATGGCAAAATCGCTAGATTTCATTTATCAATGAAACTGCATTGTAGGTTGAAAGTGTGACGAGGTCCTTCCTTCCATACTCTTCCGATCACTTATTACTGGCAACCTTTTAATAGCAGGCCACGTCATCATTTACTTTTCACATTATCATTCGATTTTCAATCTTCTTCTTCTTCTTCATTGTGTCGATGATTCCATTTTTAGATACCCTTCATGGTGCAGGTGTTTGTGCACACTAGAGAGCAGGACAATAGATGGGGCATCGTTTGTGGTGTGGTTCCACAGTCACATTGTGGCTGATCGGAATACCCCCAAATGTTACCGGTACAAAAGTAACATTTATTAGTACTTCAAATTGATAAGCATAAGTTCTTGCTTGCTGAGTATGCATTTCTTGACCATTGCCTATTTTAAAAATATAAAAATTATTCTCAAGCGATTTATTCCAAAATCTTCGTTAGCAATTCTACCTGTATTGTCTTCTTAGATTTTCTTTGATACAAATTAGCCGCACTTGTTATCCACTACCCACTTGACATGATACTCCATTTACCTCCCAACCATGTAAACTTCAAACGAGCATAACTACAGTTTAACCTCCAAGATGTCACAGCCTACATCACAAGATGATTCGAATTGAATTACCGGCGCCATCTTGGAAATGTTGGTCCCTGTTGTCTATGATCGTTGGCTGCAAACGACAAATTACTGGGTCTTATCTTATCTATGTTTGAGGAAAGCGGTGAGATGGGTCAGTGACTTTGTACAAAGGTGTAGGTCAGACGTAAGAAGTAAAGATAGGAAAGATTTTTTGTTGTTTACTTATGTTAGGATAAGCATATATACCGCATTGGAGAATCCTGTAATGATAGATGTGGTAAAGATGAAATAAATAAATCTTACAGTCTCATATTCTGGAACGAAAATTATGATAAAATTAATGGAACAATTTGTTAACTGTATTAATTGCTGCGATTGGTTGAATGAATTTGATTTGTGAGGCATTGAATCCAGAAATCGAGGCTTATTCATACTAAGTTTTGGATACCCAATATTGTACTACACTAGCTTTTAGTCTGACTTCACGCCGCCGTCTAACTTGCTGGTACCGTAATAGCTTATCATCATCATCATATCAGCCGAAATACGTCCACTGCTGGACATAGGCCTCCCCCAAGCTTCGCCACATTGACCGGTTCCGTGCGTCTCGCACGACCACAGCCTATGGATAGCCTAACCGTATCAGTATCTCCTACAAAACATTTTATATATCTTCAAACAATTTTAGTTGAGAGTATGTCTCCGTGTAAAAATAAATTGGAAATCGCTAGCAATTCCTCTCCTTTCATGTCAGCCATAAAAGTTCTAGTTTATGGGAAAAACTTTCCAAATTCTCGAAGTATCTAGGTACATTATCAACTGAACTTTAATGCAAACCATATAAAAGTGATTAACAGAAGAAAGCTAAAACACTTCGCGCCATTGGGAATTACCTGAGATTGAGTATGGACATAAAGCTGTAAGGATCAGCTTACACCGAGACGTGACGTTCGGCGCACATATTAAGCTAGCGATAAAACTCGGCAAGGCACCACCACGAAACTTAAAACTGGAGGCTTAGTAGACGTTTCGGCTGCTGAGTTTCGTCCGATCCGGTCGAAACAGGAATTTCATTATTATTAATATTTTAAGTGGTGTTCCGGACGAATCCTTTTTAGCGGCAAAGTAACGTCAGAAACATAATTAAAATGACAACATTTCTAGCACCATTTCGGGGTTGGAAAATCACAAAATTTCGCTGGGTCATTGTGTTGAACTTTTAGTATTTTAAGTGACCTTTTTCGCTAAGAACAAATTTTCAGATCATAGAAAAACACTTGAGACTCAAAGATTTCTAGTTGGTACTCGTATAGGATTGTTTTGTTTTTAAATGAAAATAGTTGATTATTGTTTTGATCGTATTGCACAGACTAATTGTTTTAAATATTATATAAACATAAGAATAGGTTATTTTGATGTCGTAGTTAGTCGTATTAGTTCATTATTTTCGGTATTTTAGTAAAGTGATTGTTAATAGGTAATTGATATCAATTAGTAGTATAGACGAGACTGATTATTGTGATTGTTTCCAACAATGCCTGGACTTTTACTTAAATAATTTAAACCTACCTAAGGTTTTTCATTCTGACTGGACAAATTTTGCTTAAAAAATGTATAGTAGTAGTGTAGTAAGTGTAGAAGTTTCTTTTTATTAATGTATTTATGGTGTACAATGAAGCATATATAAATAAATAGTCCATTATATTAATAATAATGAAATTCCTGTTTCGACCTGATCGGACGAAACTCAGCGGCCGAAGCGCCTACTAAGCCAAATTGGAATTCTCTTACGAAAAACCTACCTATTCTTCTTCATCATATTGATAATTCTGGATGCAATGTAATTTTGACTGGAGTTTAGCCACGTCAACAGCGTTAGCATTTCTCGTTAAGGGTTTTCAGTGTGCAGGTGGCAACACAGAGAGCACGACAAGAGATGAGGCATTGTTTGGGACATAGCTCCACAAACGCATTGTGGGTCATTGGAGTACCCCCGTCTGACTAAGTGGTGCCTGCAGCGGTACACCCGGATTCGTTTGAGATTTCCGGGTGGACCATGGTACTTGATGGCTCAGAGGCAGCTTTTCTGTTAAACTAAACGACTCACTAATTTTACAAGTGCACTCAGTTTCGCGTCTTGACTCTCGGTGTGAGCTGATCCTTCCTTACTCGCGAAACAAGTTTGTGCGTATAATACATTTATTTATACACGGCGGCCTTAAGACAACATTCCACATTGATAGTGTAATACTTTAAACTGTTGGATGTAGTTGGCAATAAATTTAAATTAAGGTTGGCATAAATGGTAATGGAAACTCTTGGAAAAGTGGGTAAACATAATCTTATCTCAGGATCAATTAACGACTAGTTTCTATAGTGAAATTGTCGACGCGTCTCAAACTAAAATCAAGTCGAAGCGATTGTCTGTTGAAAATTAAATTAACCAATCAAATTATTTTGGTGAAAATTTTCGAGTTCTGCAAAAAACCATCTTGCATTACTTCACACAATTTTGTGCATTTGCATTTTTTTTTGCCTACCTTTTCTTTCCCACTCCTGGTCGAATACCGTGGTATATTAATACCAAATTATGCCAAAACAAATTAGAGCAAAGCACAGGTATGCAAACCTTTGCATTATGCCAAAGTATTATTATGCTAATAAAAGTTATCCACTAACATGTCATATTAAATAATAAATCAAGTGTCGGAACCGCCGCAGCGGTGGTTTAGAGGGGATTCCTTATATTATTATCTAGCAAAAAAAATCTACCCAATATACCTCCAAAACTAATACTGAGAAATGATTTTTATTTATAACGAATGGCTCGCATTTGGCCACTCTCTCTTCTTCACCAGCACTTCAGGAAATGGGCGATTTGGGTTGTTCCTTTTTGTTAGAACTAAACACAACTTAGTAGGTATAATAAACCCTACGATATTTTTGAGGTAACGTTCGGATAATAGGTCCGTTTCCGCTAATTTCCAATGCCAGATAGGTAATTTAAAATTTACCATGGTTATCAAAATAATAAACATCTAAACAGGGTTATCAAGTTTGTGAAGTAAATACACAAATAAGAGCAATAAACCTTGATAAGTTAATTTAGGAAATAAAGTAAACGTAGGTAATTACAATTAGTCTTGAGGATACAAATTGAAAAAAAAAACGGCGCAACGAAATTAAACAGAAAAGAACCCCGTGACCCCCGTCCCGCGCGCACGTTTTACCACCCCCGCTGCCTTACGTCCCCCGTGCCAGCAGAATATGGGAGTTTCACGTACGAATTTGTCAAGCTATAGTAATGTATTCTACATTACCTGTTGTTCTAAGTCTCTCATCCACCTACCTGCCAATCCAAATGAAGTGAACACAACACACTACACTGGCTCCAAACATACTCTTAAAGCCTGAGGCGATTCACAGACGGACGTAAAGCGAGCGCTTTCACCTGCGCTTGCGATGACTCGCCTGTTTTGATACATTATATTATTATTACTTTAGTTTGAGCTTATTTTCACTAAGCTGTGCTGTTTTATGGGTATCAGATATAGGGTTAATTAAGTTTCGCTAATCAAGCATGCTCGTTAAATAGTTGATTTTCTCAGTAAAAACTTATAAATCATACTAATATTATATTTGCGAAAGTTTGGATGTGTTTGTACGGATCTGGATTAAATTTGGCATAGAGATAGATTATAGTCGGAAATAGCACATAGGGTACTTTTTATTCCGGGTATATTCCCTCGGGATAATTTTCGACATTCATGTGGGCGATGCCGCTGACAGAAGTTAGTAAGTTATGATTATAAGTTTTCTTGAGAAAATCATAATTAATAATCATCAAAGGGGAGCAATAATTATTAGCCGATGAAAATTAAAGTCATGCTAAAAAGTATAATTAATAGACGCAAGATAGTAAACTAATAAGACCGGTTTATTGTTGAATGGTTAAACAAAGCGGACCTGCTTGGTTCGCCATTGTTGTTATCATACAACTCTCTAGACTAAACGATTATAATGTCAGTCGAATTATGTTGTTATTGTATCAATGACAACTTAATAGCGAAGCAGTATGAAGGGCGTGAATTTGCATTTGTAAACTGACATTTCTATAATTAAGAAGGTTTTCTGAAGTAAGATTATTTCTTTATTTATAATAGTGACGATACACAACTAATATACATTAACTATTTACTTGATGAATATTTTGATTAACAATTGTTTTTTTCTGCATAGGGAATTTAGGACATCAAAGTAAGGCAAATTCAACACATTAGGGACCGTTAGTCACCCTGTTTTCAATATGACAAAATAGGACTCACAGACAAGCAGACTTCTGATTACTTATAAAGGTAGTAGGTATTGTACCTGTAACGATTACAATGCGCCATTAAGAAATGATGTTTGCATTCGTGAGGTGAATTTGTAATTTTACATTATATGGGCTAACCTATTGGGTTACTTAAGCCCGTAAAGCTTGCTATAGTTTGGTGATGATTGGCTAAAACTGTATTCATAGCACACATAACACTACGTATGATCAGGTCTTGCCTTATAATATTTACAGTTTTTCGTAAAATATTAAATCCTCCTGCTTTTTTATCCACTGAAAACGTGCTTCTTTTCGAGATTAAAAGTCTATGACCCTTAGTTAGGCCAAGCAAAAATTAATGTCACTAGATGGCGCGATATGAATCGATTTGTTATTGAATTGTGTGTAAAATTTACATTTCATCTAATTGATCATACAAATTGTATGTTCCTTTTTAATCAACTCTCTTTAGCACAAAATTAAGGCATATTCGGCTCATAATTCACATTTCAAAGATTATTTGAACGGATCATTTAAAATTGATTCCAATAGATGGCGCCGTTTTAAGTTGTATTGTAACACATTTTAGTACAATGAAACTGTAAAATGTGCTACAAAATACTATAAAACATATCGTCACTGTAGTTAAAGAAAAAAGGTAGTCACGAACGGAGAAAACCCTTTTACTTGCAAGTCGCGGCTAACACCATCTATAGCCGTGGAACGAAACCGAACGCGGTCGAAGTACTTATAAAAATAAACAGCATTATCAGACGAAAAACGCTAGTTACATCGGCACGGTTTCTTTGTATGGGATGATGCATCAGGTATGCTAGTATTATAATTATTATCTAATACAAGCGTAGTGGCAAAAGTTTTTATCTTTGAGCAAGTGCCTTGATTTTTAAATGTTTGATTTTTACTTCAAGATCATGTATTTTGATTTTACCGCAACTCAACAAAACATTACTTAAAGATAGCACTAAAGCTATTTATATTTATATTATAACCACCTAAAACCTAATTCTTTTGTATTTTAAAATTGAAAGTATACAATATCTAAATGTTAGAAGAGTCAAGGCTAGAAATAGCCGGTAAATGTTGCTAGTAGTAAATATTTGCATAGTATAAGTAAGTTACGAGACAAACTTACGATTTTAATCTGATTTATTTACGAGTGTGTGTAGACACAATTTTATAAAATTTGCATATTGTTTGGTGGGAGATAGAAATCTATGCTTTGATGTTTGTAAGTGCGTAGTTTCATTTTACAAATAAGGATCAATTTTTTATCTATATTTGTTATATTTATCTATAGTAAAATATATTTCTTGTGTGGTTTTCTAGCTTCCGCCTTTCCTAAATGACAAATATGTAGTTATTTGTATGTTTTTTTTTTCTAAATCTTGATTGTTATTCTTTTTTTTTGTACAATGCTGTTTTTGTTTATGTTTGTCGTTGTTATAATCGGTACTAATAAAACAGGAGTGCGTGTATGACTAGATGTATGAACGTAAATTAAGCTAAAGGTGTATGTGAGGATTGCAGCAGGTGGCATTCTGTAATTTCTGCTTACCTCTATGGAAATAAAAAAAGTGAATTTAAAAATCAAAAAGCCGACTGCTCAAGAAGTGAACTAGAAAGATGTAAACAAAAAGAAAATCATGCTGAGCAGTCGGAGGATCAAGTGGTCAGCCAGCTCGCGAATATGTATCCTTATATTACATACATACAAGGTACGTGCGATAAACATCTCATAAACTCATCTCAAAAACAACAACTTTCCTTGCAGTCGGGTAAAAAGTGCGAGTTTATTTATGTATTGTTTGTTATTCGAGTATGTAGGTATCTTATTTTTAAAAAGTTATTATTATTAAGACAATATACATATATTACATTTTCTCCAGAAAATCCTATTAACAAATTGTTCTTTCTGTTTCCAGATTGCCGATTTATATCGTTTGATTTGTAAGTACCTACCTATCTTTACTTCTCAGTTCAAAACACAATTCTTAGTGTTCCTACCACTTAGTGCTCAAGTTGAATGCTAACACTAGTGATATAATCAAGAGCATGTCACGCAGGACATGCAATATGTCGGTGGACTTAATGCGAGTTTTGTCTCACGCTGGATAAACGTCAATTTGTATAGAAACTGAATAAGCGCCGTCTGGCGACAGAAAGGAGTAACCTGTTTTTTGTATACAAATTGACTGAGATCGTTTTATTATCACGATCGAGTACTTTAAAAAACTCGGCATAAGCACACTGAACACGGATATACTAAGTGCTAACTACAAACTCCGACTTAAATATTGACAGTGCAATGTAATAAATGTTAGTCTATTTAATTTGCATTTACAGTAAATAGTGACGTGGGCTATTGTTTATCGTGTGGGGTCTAGCATTTAATGTTATTCCTACTTCTATCTTCTTGGCCTTGTCCCTTGGGGTCGGCGCAACACGTTTTCTTCTTTCAGTAATATGAAAGTATGCATGTTTGGATTTTTCTTAATCAATGACGATTCATCAGCTTAACGGACTTAAATGGAATTTAGAACACAGTCAAAGTCAAATTTCTTTATTGCAATTAGGCCGCTTTTGAACGTCATTATAATTGATTCTACCGTACGTTCGGAAAAGTGCTATGGAGGAGAACGGACAAGAAACTCCACACTAGCAAGTGCATTTAAAAAAAAAGTATTTTACAACATTTATAAACATACATTAATTCATATACGTGAGGATGGTCCACCTAGACTAATACTACTATACAAACACTAACAGGTAAATTCATTCATTTGATAATTAGGAACATGGTTCTCACATACTTACAAATATTGCAAACATGGGTAAATTACCTAATTCAACAATAATAAAATAAAAATATAAGATATTTTTATCCCGGTTATACGTTCCCACCCAAGGTATATTTTTTGACTTTCACGAGGACGAAGCCGCTAGTAAATACGTAGAAGTTGTTGAATTGGCGACTGCACATAACTTGCCAAGTTTGGAAAATTTCCAAGTTGCTCTCCTACATTGAGAGTCACGTAGGTCTATCTATTATTAACCTCCGATAGTTGTGGATATTATGCGTGGTCCAAGGATCATCTTTGGAAAGGTTGACGGAATTCCAAAATTTAGTCAAAAAGATCAGTCATCTCAGATGGTATATGTGACGAAGCAGTGGACAGGCCAAGTTGACCCTAATCCTGAAGATGTACGGCTTTTAAGCAGTAAATCTCGAACTATGCTTCTATTTTATTCTTATTTACTAACCCATATATCATTCACCATACATTACCACAAAGTAAATAACAGCATCAGTATTTCTAGAGGTACAGACACCACATTCATCAGTGAAGTAATGTGCACTTTTACGTTATTAGTGTTATTACGTGATTATGTTGCCGACCGTAAGGCGATGTAATAAAAATAATGACAAACGACGCTGTCTACACATTCGTTAAAATTCTGACGAGAGACTTGACTGATTAGTTGTTGATATGATGTAATTCTTAAGTCAAAGTATTTTTGAAGTTTCAAAAGGCTCTCGGCTAAGTGACATTCAGTCACCGTTAATGATTATCAAAAATGCCAAAAAAACAGTATCTTTATCGCTGATAGAATAATACTTTTTCTAAAGCCTTAAGTGCTTTTTGAATTTTCTTGGAGTTTGTCAGTTAGTTAGAAAGTTGAAGCTGGTGGTAGAACGGACAAGAAATTTAGCTCGAATAGTATTATAAACTCTTAATACTTTACCACTTTATTTCAAAACGTAGTTCCACGAATAACCTTGGTTTCAGTCTACTGTTTAAATCCATAAAACAATCAACTTATCTAAGATTATCTTTAAGCCCCATATAGTGATAAACTGGTACAAAGCCTGCTAATTCAAGGTGGAACTTAATCATTAGTCAATATTGAAGAATTTCCTGGTGTACCTACAGATAATTCAGCTTTTAGTTGATGTAAAAGAGTGTTCATGGAGTTTCTTGCACGTTCTTCTTCATAGAGATCTACGCTTTGGAACGTACAACTAATTTCTTTTTTTTTCCCCAACCTACTTCTTGACAATTCAAAAGTACTTGTATACTTGTGTACTTGTTGGTTTATTTGAAAAAATATCTATGATTTTGATGTTCTGACGAAGGTATGTAGTTATCTCCTCCATAGTTAATTATGTACAAATCTGTAACTACCTAGACATCATCACATTTTGTAAGGTCCAGCTTTTTTATCACTAGTTAACTCAACCAATGGTTAATTAAATATAAACGGGGCCTTAGACATGCTCATCAGTCCATCATCATTTCATACATTCAAGTACAATAATTAATTGTGTAAAGCTGAGTACTCACTACCACACTGGGAAAATATGGACGCTTCGTTTCCTGCAACATCGTAGTTTTAAAAGTAGAGGCTTTTTTTAAACATATATGTGTTCAGAAATAGTCGTTTTACAATCCGTCACATTGATCTCTTATTCTTCATTGTGTCGTTGATTCCATTTTAAGTTTTTTAATTTAGATGTTGTGCTTCGACCAGAACTCGGCCATAAATGGTCTACCTCAGGGTAGTGTCCTGGCTCCCATTCTATTTATCATTTATACTAACGATCAGCCCAATACGAGAAACACGGAAAGGTTCCTCTACGCAGATGACTTGGCACTGGCCACAAGGGTGACAAATTTTGAAGATTTTATAACATTGATAAAAATATGAAGATAAGTTATTTTACAACGCAAATATTCTGAAATGTATTTGGATTTCACAAAAGATTTTGACACGATAAGTCTTAGACAATGCAATGTCAATTCTATACATTTTCAATAAAATTGTTCTGCCTTTTAAAAAGATTTTATTCAAATTAGCCACGTGTCTGTTTACATTTTGTACAACATATTAAGAGTCTTACTGAAAGGTGCGATGCGACAATAGGGCAACGTGTTTTCATAGAAGCTAATTGTTCTACAGATATTACCAAGTTGTATGAAAACTCGCTGTCGGAAATCTTGTCGCGCCTGTTTGTGGCAGGCTTTACTAGCCATTAGCTATTCAGCTTAACGTTAACTTTAATATAATTACGTTGTCTGGTTAATGAATAACAAGCAATCATAGCGAAGATTGAAGAGATGAATCATTTCGTTCATAATTATAGGCTTTCATCGTTTTTTTATTGAATAGAAGCCTATTACATTTTATGTACCGATCAGAATGTTACTTTTCTCTTTATTATTATAAGGAATTTTTATGTTAGAAATAATGTGTTTTGAAATAGATGTTATTGATAATATTCTGAATTTATTTTTTATGTAATTGTAAACTGCTTGCGGGGTTTGAAAGACTATGGAAATGACATTACCATAACTTAATTCAGGTCTAGACGTTAAAATTTTGGAAATGCCAAAATGTAAGGTATACGAAACATTTCGATAGCGCTTGGAATTCGGATTCATTTTTAGTCTTTTTCCAAACGCTATCGCGACGTATTTTGTGATAGAATTTCACTTGTCTAGAGCGTAAGGATGTAACTATAAAAAATAAACAAAGATCGATAATGCTCTGAAGAATAAAAAAATAAACATAAAATACACCTACTTTGTTGTATTACTCGGTGACTGTGACTAAGTACTCTATTTTAATTTGAAAAAGATATCTCATAAACATCGAGAGCGAGGCTGTATAAGTTCAAGCACATATGCAGACAATATGTCATTGAAAGAAAAAAAGCCTAGTAACAAAACGGTTCCCACACAATTTATTATTATATCACCACACACTGCAAATACGCAGTTACGTTCGAAAACGTGTGAGAAACATATTTTCGTGAAAGCTGACCAACCAAAGAGTTTCAAGCAAATAGTTTTACACGTAAAATCGTACTTTCATTTCCTGACGTATCGTGTTTTGGCGCGCGTTTTGACAGGTGTCAAATTAAAGTTATTTATGTCGCGTCCGAAATAAGGTTTTGTTGTTATTACGGTTTTTTTGTAGTTACGGTTTTCAATTATAGTGATACGTTTGATTAAATTAAATGAGTGTGAATGTGAAAAGAAAGTTCTGAGTCGGAGTTGTAATTATTTTACGTTGTCGTTGTACCTTCAGGTTTGATACATTCTTGCTTTGCATTTTTTATAATATATGTATTCTTATTAAATTCTGTGTCAAGTGTGAACCGGTATAATTAGATTTCAAATGATCTAATTTAATAAAAATAAGATAAATTTTTGAATAATAAACTAATTTGGTGAGTTTAGTCACAGATAACACTTCAACACTAGCATACAGATGCCTCATCCCATATAAAGAAACCGTGCCGACGTAACTAGCGTTTTTCGTCTGATTATACCGATTATTAATTGTAAATCGATCGCGTTCGGTTCCGTTACACGGCGATATATAAATCACCATCTATATCCGTGGAACGGAACCGAACGCGATCGATGTACAAAAAATTAATCAGTACAGTACGTCGGGACAGTTTCTTTGTAAGACACCACTGGTTTAGTATACTGACTCGACTCTCCTAAAGAAATAATACGATTCATAATCGCCCATCTAAGTACTGAAGGTCCACTTGGTATACTAAAGGTCCATTTTGAACACACTAAACCTTATCAAAACACAAATCTATAACTGTACTCACGAAATAAACCCTTAACTGATAAAACTTAACTTAACCTTAATTCGCAACATTCACAATCTCGCAAATAAACTATGTTTTATTATGGCAAAGTTAACTACACACCTGTTACAAAGAATGTTTATAAAAAACCGGTTCAACTTGGGCCAACCATTACCCTTAGTAGTTAGGTTTAATTGCTATGATGATCAAACGGTGTCCTTGTGAACAACTTGTTTAAACTCGTGTTAAAAGGTTAGTGAATCATTTAATGAATGTAAAGAGATTTTGTTATCTGTGGAGATTAGAACTGTTTTATGGCTAAACAACGGTAACTTAGAAAATGGTGTTAATTTTCTGGTTATGTCAAATTTAAAAACCGGAAAACTTACTCTCTGTCCAGCCACTTTTCAAAGCTCAATAGCATACTTGATCGTTAGTAAATTAAGATACTCATTTAAAATGATAAGATTCTAAATACAAAATGGATGTTTCTACGCGGGCCAAAAATGTTCGCAGGAAAATTAGAATAATTTCCATAAGAAATACTTACTTGCGGAAAAGTAATTGTAAAAATATTGATATATTTTCTTACATTAAGATTACGTTACTAAAAAACCTGGTTTATTTATTAGGCATTATTAACTAATAAATCAATGCAATCGCTAAAATGAAAACAATAATAAATTATTATGAAATTTTATTAGTAGTTTTATAAAACCAATACTTATTGCACTTGAAAAAAACTAGCACGCGCCATGTCACAATGAAAACAAAATGGCGACAGGTGACTTTTTTTAATTACTTGCAAAGACCACAATGACGTACAGCCATAACAGATCATAATAACAAGATTAATGACAACTTGATAAGCAAAGAGGTTAGTTCCAACGTAAAACCATTTATCTAGATTTGCACGGTTTACTTATGTTAATATTAGTGTAAAGATCTTATCTCTTCCTTGACTGTTCATAAAATATACGATTTGAATATGTTGTGAGATTGTCATACTGATTTTGACATACATTCTTTGTGTGTGATTTTGAAACGGGCTTTCAAGAAATATTAAAAAATAAAAGCAACATTTTTTTTTTCTTTGCAATGGTGTATGCCGAGCATTTCAACTAATGTGAGCCAAAGACTTGATATTTTTAAATATATCAAGTCTTTGGCTCACAATGCTAGAATATTACCTGTTACCTGTTGTCCTTTTTAACCCAATGATTGACTGGTAGAGATTGCCTTGCTGCATTAAGTCCGCCTATGTATCACCATTGTACATGAAGTTTAAATAAATAAATAATATTCAAACTTGAATATTTGCTAAATAATTTAAAACCTGTAAAATTTTGTCATTAAAGAAGAGTTTGGCATAGCCTTAGCTCCAAGTTCACAATTTAGAAACGAGCGCTATATTTTCGATATTTCATCATTGCGATAGTAATTGATACACTTTTCACACCACGCCATTCAAATTCATCACATGTACTTAAATACAACTGACTCGCATACCAAACCAACTTCACACTCTAAAAGAATTAAAACAGAGAGTTGATCAATATTTATATAAGGAAATTATATTGTCAGGAACTTGGAAGTCAGGAAGAAAGAGTATTCAAATCGAATCGATCATGAATAAAAGGAAATATTAAAGGAAACTAGTGCGTAACTTTCTTAATTACGTAGGCATGCAAATTGTACTGTAATTAGTGTGATATGATGCTGGAAAATAAGGCAAGAAAGAAAAGAATGCGTTTTCATTTACTTTGCTCTTGTGTAGCTGGTACAAAAAACTTTTCTTTTTGACACAGACAGACAGTTTTGTTTGCAAAATATTTTTTGATTTACTTAACCTATGTAGGTTAAAAATAAATTCTAACCATCGATTTTTCTGTGTAAAAATATTTTTAAACATCCAAGTCGTTTTGGAGGAGTAGGCAAAAGTAGCAAAAAAATATCGTAATTTTTTTTTTTTTAAAGCACTTCTCACTTCTTACTACACTCTTCACTCTTTACTATATAATTTAGCTTCAGGCCTACCTCGTAGGTGATTGCAAGAGCAATTCCTGAGTAAGAAATGACTTCGTTATCCGAGTCTATATAGCTTTATTGGGTTTTATGTCTGGAATATCTCATACCCGTCCAGAGTCTGGATTTAGCTGAGCCCCTATCACATGAAACTTTTTTTTTAACTTACTGTCTCGCACTTGACCACTATCTTACCTGATGATAAGCGATGATGTGGTCTACGGTGAAGCACGCTTGCCTAGAAGTAACCTATTCACTCTTGACTTAAAGACGCCAAGTTTGTAGCTATCAGGAAACAAAGACTCCGGCAGGGAATTCCACTCCATAGCTGTGCGCACAAAGAAAGTATTAGCAAAACGATTTGTGCATACGGGTGGGCTGCCTACCAGGTACCGATGGCTAATCGCCGTACGACTGGTAGTCGTGAGTTGAGGGAAAGAACTTGGCGGAATCAAATTGTGTAGTTCCGTCGCACCCTCTCCGAAATGTAACCGATAAAAACCGACAGGTTGGCAAATCAGAGTCGATGTTCGAGGCTCTAGAGCTTTGCCAATAAGTCTCTTGGCCCGTCTGTCAATTATGGAACTTACCTTCGACAAATATAGCACAACGGGACTGAATCCACCACAGTACTAGAGGCTTCTCAATCTAAAATCACTCTTACTATATACATTAACATGCACGCGATGGAGTGAAAACAATTGCTCCATGTATTATGTATGTACTTTCTACAAAACATTTCATCGCATTCTTGACCCGGCGTCAAATCCTGTTCTGTGTTAAACTGGTGGCTGTTTGCGAATTTCACTTGCTTTTGGCAGAAGAAAATGCGAGGATTGTGACTCAGGTTTATATCTATCAGTCTTTGTACGTTTGAAAATGAACCTTCGAAGTTAACAGACAACGTTGATTTTGCAATACCTTACATATATTTTAGTATATTATAGCTCTACTGTTGGCAGTTTTTGAATTGCACTTGCTTTTTTTAGCAAAAAGCGAAGATGACTCGTTTTTATTAGGGTTCCTTGAGTTATCCATAATAATGCGTGTTTTCATGGTAATATAAATAAGGTACCAAAACTAAAAACAAGAACCATACGCACAAAGCGTTTTTCTAATACATTCATTGTGCGCACATGTAAGGAGTGGAACTCCCTTCCGGAGTCTTTGTTCCCTGATAGCTACAACCTTGGGGTCTTTAAGCCAAGATTGAATAGGTTACTTCTTGGCAAGCGTGCTTCACCGTAGGCCACATCATTGCTTACCATCAGGCGAGGTAGTGGTCAAAGACAAGCATATTGAAAACAAAAAAAAAACCGACTTCCAAAACAAAACACTACAAAGCGAAAAATTACTTCATTTTCGGCAGTCGGTGTCAAAAACGAAAAAAAAATAGTACCAAAGTCGCACTACCGAAAATAAAGTTGTTTTTCGCTTTGTAGTGGAAGTCTGTTTAATTTTGTCTAGCTAGAGTATCGCCTCGTAAACATTCAGTAAGCAATTCCGAAGGGCTTAAGTAAACGAAGAGCTTGCTATAATCAACATCTGAACAGCTGGATAGCACCGTTTCTTATGATATAACCCGTTATACGTAACGCGATAAAATTCATTACTATAATTGGATTACGGATGTGGGTTACTTGACATCCGTAATCCAATTACAGCAATGCTTCGTTATTTATAATTAATCAAGTAATAAAGTAAACCACTATTATTATATTTTGTTTTCGGGGGGAAACTTTCAAAAGGTGGCTGTGCTTTTGGGAATAAGTCCAGCGTAAGTGAATACGGCAAAGCATAGGGGTTGACCGCTATCAATCGCGACCAATAACACAGACGGAAATCCACATCGCGCCATTCTGTTTGGTCGATTTGATAGCGGTCAAACCCTTCGCCTTGCCGTATGACGTGATTACCATCAGTACATGGAACCGTGACCTCTTAAAAGACCACCCCGGATCCCACTCTGAACAACGCCTGCTATGGCACATCCCTGGGGAAACCTACTCAGCTACTAGCTTATGAATCGTACTAGCTTACGAAAAGTATATTTATAAGGTTTAGTTGAAATATCATATTTTGATTTTGAATCTTACCATTCCTGATAAGTTACCAAGCTCTCTTAAAGCAGGCTAACATTTGTCATAAACTCGCATCTTACGAGAAATATCAAACGATTTTGATCCATGTGTGCTGAAACTATAAATTACTGTCACCCTGACCTGCCCCGTGCTTAAATTGTCTTGCAAACGATCATGGTATGATCGAATCATCAATCAAAATGAAATAGTTTATTTCAAATAAACCTTAGAGGTACTTTTGAATTGTCAAACAAAAAAAAATACTCTAGTTGCATATTCGCAAGCGTCAGTAGGTCTCAATGGAGAAGAATTTTCAAGAAACTCCACGGACACTATTTTCCGTCAGTTTTAATTACAAGTTTTTGGATACATCATTCTTGTTGAAAAATACATATATATGTAAGAACGATGTAAAAATACGTGCACGTCAAAGCGTCTAGAGTAACAACAAAAAAAAATACAATTACAGGCCGAGGCAGCTTAGTTATGACCAATACCAACTGATGGCGCCCATTCACGAACATGACGCATGGATCGGTACCACCCGGCTCAACCATCATGAAGGGAACTGAATGATCCAATACATGACACACTCAACTGCCAGGTCACACAGAAGTCAACGAACGACACATAGGTACAGTGAATGGTAGATTAACAGTCGGAACATTTGTAAAAAGGGATGGTACCATCGCTCTTGTAAAGCTCAATCTCTCTCTCACTCTGGAATTGTGACAATAAAATGTCAAAAAACTTCAGCTAGATGGTTACAGTGTCATCAATATCTTACCTGTCTAACTGCCTTGTAACCTCTTCGCCAAAGATACCGGTACTTTATTTCATTATAAAGCTTGTATTATACCGTTTGGAATACTACTCGCCCTAAAAGGACACCACCGTAACGATATATTAGGTGGTGTATGTTGACCAGTTTTGCTTGACACGGTTAAATATGGAACTGTTAGAAAAAAAGTACCTAGTAGAGTTCTTTGTTAAGCTCTTCTAGATGGTAAGAGAAATAATTTTAGCATTGTCTGTGGTAACATCACTAACAATCAGTTCGGTTGCCTACTTGTTTGCCACTCCTCCTTGCACCGTTTTCCCAATGCTGTGGGTCCTGACTACGTCTTGGTTTTAAGTTCTTCTCCTTGATGATGTTCCACCACTTGCTTTCAGCAATGATGGTTTTGCTTGGGATTTCATCTGGCACCCAAGAACATGAAAAAATTGACTCTAAAGTGGACATATATTTAGTTATAGAAATTCAGACACGATGTATAAATTGTTATTGAATAAGTACCTAAATGAATTGTATTGAGCTCTACATAGACGTGAAAACTTAAAACTTTGGATTAACCGTGTTATTCCGTCACATTAGCATGTTGCTGACTCGAACCCATAAGTTTTCGCTTAAAAAATCCACAGAAATTTTAAGTTTTCTTAACAAGCAGCATTATTGTGATATATCAAGTTATATTGGTAGCGGTATTTTTTGCGCATCTTATTTAGTATGCAGTAGGTGTTGCGATATATCATGAGCGTAAGTTTCCTTTTTGGGTACAATTTATATTCTGTCATTTAAAACTTTAGGTACGTACTGCGGCGAAGCTTGACAAAATATACGATTGTATATTTGAGGGTCTCAGGGTAACAAAGATTCGGGAGATTCAAGACTTCAATCGACCTGTCTTTTCTAAACTATGTTGGGGACAACTTCAAGTGTACCAGTATTTAACAAGTTAGTAGTAGGGACTCCCGTTTCCGAACTTAGACCCCTATTCGGTCCGTTGTGCGTGGGGGTACTGGCTGACATAGCCAGCCTAGCTCCGTCCAAAAGCACAGAAGCTTCTTGGGGGCTTCATAGGCTTCACGGAGCGACCTCACTGTTCCGAGGATTTCTTCACGTTGAGATGCCACGGCCTCGCATTCCAGGATTATGTAGGCGGCTGATTCTTCGGCGGTAAAACAGCCCCTGCAAAGTGGGCTGTCTGTGCCGCCTATGTTGAAAAGATGTTTGTTAACATGCTCCTTGTTAAGACTAGGGATCTAGACAAGTCTAGACATACTATCAGCGACACGTTGCGATAGCAATTGGAAAAAATATCAAAATGTACGGTGTTGTTAAATTCTATCAAAATGACACGTGAACAATCTCTAACATTTTGGCATTTCTATCATAGCCATCGCTGATACAATGACAGTTTGTCACGAGCCTCTTGACTTTTCAACCGACTTCAAAAAGGAGGATGTTCTCAATTCGATCGTATGTTTGTTACACGATTACTCCGTCAATTATGAACCGATTTTGTTGATTCTTTTATTAATTTGAAAGCTGGTGCTTCTCATGTGGTCCCATTTAAATATGATCAAGATCTGTATAGTAATTTTTAAGTTATCCTTAGTTTTTTTAAGTTATACTTAGTTATGCTTATTTTCATGGTAATTTAAGATACCAAAACTAAATAATAAAAAAAAAACAACTTCCAAAACAATGTGACATAATTGTCACTAATATTCTATCAATAACGATACTAAAAAAAATACCGACTTCCAAAACAAAACACTACAAAGCGAAAAATCACTTTCTTTTTGGTCACATACGAATAAATAATAGGTACCGACACCGACTTCCGAAAATAAAGTTATTTTTCTCTTTGTAGTGTTTTGTTTTGAAAGTCGTTTTTTTTGTTTTTTTTTTTTGAATCGTTATTGGTAGAATGTTAGTGACAATTATGTCACATTGTTCTCTTTGATCCTGCATCTGGTATTCAACAAAAACTGAATGAACGTGACACCGAAACATTTATACGTACCGACGATAATAACTGAACAGTCACGCAGTTATGTAGGTAACCTTCTTATAAAACCTTCCAATTGATCTTGTTTAAGACATGATCGACCTTTGTAATTTATAAGTGCAAAAACCTGTGTGACACTCACATGGAAACTGAAGGTCTATGGCCTTTGTCAAGTTGATCATAACGGTGGAATTATCGAATGTTCTGTACTTCTGATCCTTCGCTCTACTCTTTCACAAATCATTGCATTCTAGAACGTAGAAGAATATCGAAGACTGAAAGTATTTAAAAAAAAATGTTATGTCAGACAAAACTTTTTGAAAGTTAAAATTACATACTTCCCGTTTAGCGTTACTTAACTATTGTCCCGTATCTGAAATGAGAATTTGGAGTTCAGAACGTGATAAATTTTAATGCCAAAGTTAGACAGGAAAGTTAAGTAGACTTTGACAAATACAACTGCAAATTTTCAAATTCAGAAACCGATTACCTATATGTTTTATCTAAGAAATAATAAAGATTTTTCTGATGTCTCAATTATCATAAATTCCTTAAAGCAAAACTGACAGGTCCAAATAGTGAATCTATTTATTAATTTAGACTTACATAGAACTATAGTATCTCTAATATTTCATCACACCACCGAATCCTTCCGCATCCGAACTAACATAACTCTTTGGACCGAATCTTTTTCAATTTATTTATGAAATGAAAAATCTAGCACATAGTAACAATTACATAAACTTCATGTATTACGTTATGTTCTACATATATTGCTAAACGAATTGAAGGTTCTATTGTGAGTTTGTGTGTCATTGCATGCTATAGCGCTATAATAATTATTAAATGGTAGGTAGAGTTATAAAAAAATGTGATGGAAATAGTTATGTTATGTGAATTGGTTGTTCTTAGCTGGCACTTTTAAGTGCTTGTGGCTAAATAAAAACATCCGCACGTGTCTATCTGCGAGGTTAAGCGGTGCTTGTCGAGGTCGGACTGTGGATGGGTGATCATTCATTGTTCGGATTGTCAATATAGCCATCGCTGACATTCAATGACATTTGTTTAAAGCCTCTGTACTTACTAAATAAATCAATGTGTAAAGAAGGAAAGTGATGCCATCTTGGGACAGGTTTTGATTTATTTCTTTAAGTAACCATTGAGGCATTGTAAGGTGAGACATTTCAAAGACTTAAATTTGTTTGTAGCAAAATATTTTGGTATAAATAGAAGCAATGGTTAGATTTTGTCACTAATTAAATGGTCTACTCAATGAAATATTGGATAACTAATCAAAATCAAAGCTTAAAAAGCTACGCAGAAAGGATATTTGGTGTAGAGCTTAGAAATTTTATTTTATTTTATTTTAAATATAATACATATCACGTTATTTTATTTAATAATCGCACCTCTATAACTGAAATAACCTGTATTCTGACCTCTATTAATGGAACACTCTGTAAATGAGACAGATATTTATTTATATCTGGATATCTGAGACAAGGGGTAAGTGGAATACCTCTATAAGTGAAACAACATTGCAGGTCCCTTGATGTCTCACTTAACCAGGTTTTGACCTAACGGGAAAACCTTGATAAATTAAGATCCTCGCAGGTTTTTGACCCTGACCCTTTAAATCAGAAATAAATCGCATTCCTTTTCAACAAAAATATTGCAATAAAATCTTAAACATTATATCTGACCTTTTACCATCAACCAATGTAAGATAATTCACCATCCTTCGCACCCAAAATTAATGTAAATAAATAAAACATAAGACGTTGATTACCATTTACTTGTTCTTACAACTTTGGATTGGAATTCTCTGCTGGTTTCAATTTACATCCCACTACGGCGAAGCCAAAAGGAGATATATGATTTTGACCCCACTACGCCGAAGCCAAAAGGAGCTATATGATTTTGACCCCACTACGGCGAAGCCAAAAGGAGATATATGATTTTGACCCCACTACGCCGAAGCCAAAAGGAGCTATATGATTTTGACCCCACTACGACGAAGCCAAAAGGAGATATATGATTTTGACCCCACTACGCCGAAGCCAAAAGGAGCTATATGATTTTGACCCCACTACGGCAAAGCCAAAAGGAGCTATATGATTTTTTACCCCACTACGGCAAAGCCAAAAGGAGCTATATGATTTTTTATCTTACTACGGCAAAGCCAAAAGGAGCTATATGATTTTGACCCCACTACGGCAAAGCCAAAAGGAGCTATATGATTTTTTACCCCACTACGGCAAAGCCAAAAGGAGCTATATGATTTTTTACCTTACTACGGCAAAGCCAAAAGGAGCTATATGATTTTGACCCCACTACGGCGAAGGCAAAAGGAGCTATATGATTTTTTACCCCACTACGGCAAAGCCAAAAGAAGCTATATGATTTTTTACCCCACTACGGTAAAGCCAATAGGAGCTATATGAATTTTACCCCACTACGGCAAAGCCAAAAGGAGCTATATGATTTTTTACCCCACTACGGCGAATCCAAAAGGAGGTTTATGATTTTCTTCATAGCAACCTGGAAATCTATAAGTCAAGAGTCAATAGCTTAGTTCTAAGCAAGCATGCTCAATCTTCGACCACATCATGGCTTATCATCAGATGAGATAGTAGACAAACGCAAGCTTATCAACAATGCTTGATAACAACCTTAGAGGAAATTCGGTCGCAGACATCCGACTGAGTATTAAAGTAAGAAGTCATATTTCGAGGTTTGGCTCTCGCCTATTTCCTCCTCCAATATTAGACCAATTTAAAAGATATTCCATAAAATGAAAAAAAAGATATATACTGTGCCCCTATGTTTTTCTTTTTGATGATACATTATCTTTAGAACCCTCAAAAAATACTCAAAATTGCTATATCTTTTTTATAAAATTTTTCTTTAAAATTGGTGCAACACTGGAGGAGGAAATAGGCGAGAGCCAAATCTGTAATAATGACTTTTTACTAATGAAATTCAGTCGGAGCTTTCTGCGACCGCATTAAAAATATGTAAAGCCTCTGAAAATATATAAAATGAGAATACTACAGTTTTTTTTACACTGGGCCTTGACTTTATTGAGATCACCAATATGTAGAAGATAAAATCTGGGTTTTTTTACAACCAAAATTGATATAAACAAAAACAAAAGAGGTCCAACCTGTTTATAAACAAAATTCTTCATAACACCCACTTGTGTGCGCATACATTTTGGGTCGCCTTTTTTATATCGGTGGGTCACGATAATGGTACAGGTTTTATTCCCGATCGCGTGCCGTCCTTTGGAATTTTAATACTTTTACTTTTTTGTTAATAGTTTTTTGGTTGAAGATCGGGTGTCGGAATTTAAGCTTAAAATGGATTATTTAAAGCCGTTTACGGGTCACGGTTTGATGTCACTTTTTATCATAAATGTTTTGTTGTTTTTGTGCGTTTGGGTGGCTTTCTGAATACTCTCACTGATTATTTTTTCTTTCAAAGTATTTTTTACTTTTGACTGGATTATTGAATACCAGTTTTATTACAGTATTAGGCAGGTACATTATCTTTATTTCTTTGTAAACCAGATTTTTTCAAACTAACTTTTTCTAACTCTTTTGCCCTCGTGAATGTCAAAATTAAAAATTATCCTACGGGGATCTTCTACCGGCTACTGAGATAAAACTTTCCTTTGTCTTGATTCTAGGTTTGGTCTACCCGTGTGCCAAGTTTCATTCAAATCCGATAAGCAGTTGAGACGTGATTGATTCACAAACATACAGACTTTCATATTTAAATCATTGTCGGATGTAGAATTTGTTAGTTGGTTCCTATCCTTATACAGAATGATTATAATTTGACATTTCAAATCTTGGAAAGAATGTTTCCTTATAGATATGTAAATTTCACCTCGTCTTCACATTAAAATCTACCATTTTACTTTTTAAAAACAGAGTTAAAAAAAGAACCGCGGATCCAAGATAGTAAACAATCTACTTCTTAGGACCAATTTTTTTATCCCTATTTTACTTAACCAATGGTTAAATATGATTACCAATGGTTGCAAATTTCGGTAAAACACCATTGTTTTCCAGTTGTTATCCTCACAAATTGGTCAAATAAGTTATAGAGCTAATTATTTGACAGTTTGTTAGACTAACAATTGACGAATAAAAGCGTTTTATCGATTACTAGCTGAACCCGCGGCCTCGCTCCCTTCAAAAGAATTTTAAAGAATTTTTAAAATCGGTCCAGTAGTTTCGGAGTCTATTCGGTACAAACAAACTAAAAAATCTTTCCTCTTTCATATTGGTATAGATTAAAACCATTGGTTAACATTATTCAACCAATGGTTGAATTAACTACTGATAAAAAAACTGGGCCTTACTGAGTAAGGAGTCGAGACGCGTGAGAAAAGTCATCATTATGCAAAGTTAATTAGTTTAATAGTATTTACGTGCGACTCGTTTCATTAGTGTGTATTATTAATGTTATTAATGGTTTAAAGTTACACTATAAACTGTTGTGTTTACTAATAAAATAAAATAAGGCGTACTAGCGAAAAAATATGATATTTTATATTATAGTGCAGTTGCTAGTAATTGGGTTGCAGATATCATAAAATTAACATTACGTCTAGGTTTCTCTGCGGAGGTAAAGTCAGGTGACATTTACCTACGTTCAATGTAGAGCAGTGGTGGTCCAGTGGTATCGACCGCGACTAACACTTACAAGTTGTCGTGGGTTCGAGCCCAGGCAGGCGCTTTACTCTGTGTAAATTATTTCATCACCACTGCTCTCAGGTGAAGTAAAACATCGTGAGGAAACCGGCATGTCCTAAAACCAAAATTATAAGACATGTAATATCCACCAAACCGCACTGGGCCCGCGTGGTGGATTACGGCCCATTCCCGCACACAGAGAGGCGGCTTGTGTCCCAGCAGTGGGAACATTAATAGGGTGATGATGAATGTAATAGCGGAATCCTAGGTTTGATTCCTAGGCTGCCAAAAGTATGAAGCGTTTTTTTTTGTTTCAGAAAAACGGCAATTTTTCTACTAGCCGTAAACTGAAATTTATTTAATAATTCATGCACACAAACGTACAGAGGAACAAACACACACATTTTAAGGCAATAAATAGGCTTGACGTATATGTCGTGGGACTTCAGCTCTGCTTATACCTTCAGCGTTTACAGACGTGATATTATGTACTCGTAACATCCGCCAATAAGCATCTTGACCGCTAGCCAAATGATCATAGACCACAGATAAAAAAAATGTTATTTATTCAGCCGCCATATTGTTTGCTGGCCATAGTGTCAGAATAACTACCGAGTTGATAGCCGTGAAGTCATCGTGATGTCATTGTAAACATCTTTATTTTATCTGTTTGTTGTATGCAGATTTGAATGTACGATGAAATGTAATGTAGGTATGGGGGAAATGCTGCATTCCTGCTGAATGTAAGTGAAAGTTACATACATAAATTCACGCCTATTTCTCAAGGGGGTAATCAGAAACTACAGAATACGCTACGATCCTTTCATAGGTACCCCTTCTACAAGGTTTTATTTAACTTGCAATGTTTCTATGTAGATAAGTGTGTTCGGGTCAAATTTTGCAACTGAATTTTAAAGCATGTGGAGTATAACTGCTTTAGATGAAATTTTGCACACATTTTGGATGACAATGCATGGTTAGCTAAGTGATGACATTCACGACATTCTAAATCCAATATGGCGGATGGCCCAAGATGGCGGACTATATAGTTATTTTTTGTGCACTGCCATGATATAGGTATCTAATGAAAGGGTTTGCTGAGAAACACACAAAATGCTTGTTTTAATAAAAGATTTTATAATTAATGGTTTTATCAGCATCATTTTCGTCTAATTACTGATTCCAAATTTGAAATATTAATTTGGTAACTTAGAGGATTTTAAAGAAATAATTTTCTTTATTTTTACAAAAAGTAATAGAATTTGCCTCTTTCTGAATTTAATATTTGAAGTTAAAGTGTCAAAATTTACTTTAATTCCATATTTTTTATTCTGAAACCGGGGTTAGCGTTAGAAAATTAACTAGTCTGCTTGTATTATTAAACAAAACAGACCGTCAATTTCATAAAAGACATCACAAATATAAATTTACTGTCCATTCAACAAATTCTTGACCCTCTCCAAAATGCTCGGTAACCCAGTAGAACGATCGCACCGCCCGATTGGTCAAGCACTTGGCCGACTTACGGTATCGAGTCGCCAATTACCGAGAATCGATTCTTCCGGAAAATCGATATAAGCAGTTGCATAATCGATATCAAGTGCGATTCAGGTTGCATCCATTTATAGGTAAATGTTCGTGTTGTTTTGTGGTTATTGGTTCCATTGTTGCAATTAAAATTAAGGTGTAATTTTATTGCAAGTTTGATTCTTGATAAGTGACATGTATTTTATGTTTTCTTGGTAACTTATGAAAGTTCATATTGAGTTATCTTTGCAACGAATTGGATGTAATGTTTTGAAATTCTTGCATACACATTTTTTTGCGTTGGTCAACATTTCAAAATTTTAATTCAATTTAAACCTCTGATTTCATTTTACTCTATAGTAAAATGAAATCAGAGGTTTGTAATTTTATTTCATTTTCACTTGACAATAACCAAATAAGAAATTTTACTTATAATTGTAATCTTAACCGCAAATATGTTAATAATCTTTTTTTAATTTGGTACAAATTTACGGTTTTCGGTTTTTTCCCTTTACTTGTGTTATAAGAAATTGTTTCTTGCCAAATTTCATGATTCTAGGTCAACGGGAAGTACCCTGTACATTTTGATTTCCTTGCGGGTGTAAAATATGCGTCATTAACGGCTGTATCTCTTGATTGCGTTGATCTAGAAGTTTGATTTTTTCACACCTGCAAGGGGTTGCAAAGTTGAGTATACGATATTAATTTCAACTCAATACCTCCATACATGCCCGAGATAAAGGGTCTTGACAGGCAAGCGGACAGACATACAGTCACAACAAAGTGATCCTATAAGGGATCCGATTTTTCCTTTTGAGGTCTGGAACCCTAAACAACTATTTTTATGTTTTGTTGTTTGATATACTAATGATATAAATATAATTAACATTATTAAATACTCAAGTTGTATATTTCTCAACTACTATTGCATCTAGTACCTTTTCCCTTTTCCCATACAAAATAACATACATACAACAATCAACTAGCCCAGAGAAATGCATAGAGCTGCTTCATAGCTAGTAATTTGCTGCCTTTCGCCGGTGCTGACCTCTGATGGCGAAAGCCGGCAAGGTCAGAACTATTGATATGCTAACCGCTCTGTGTTTATGTCATGTGCATTTATAAATCTGGGTCTGACTGGACGTTTGTTAACAACTTGTAAATATGGCTGTTTGGTGTTAGAAAGGTCTTTGAGTAGCAGTGGAAAAATTAGGACTCCATGGCTTGATATAAGTTTGTAATTTTTTTTGTGTGCCTTGGCTGATAGAGAAAGCAAAGACTGCCTAACTGTATCTAACTGTGCCCGAGGTTTAAATAGAAAATCTATTATCCTGTACAAGACGATTCAAATGGTATGGCATCACGTTAAATACTATTATAGGTACCTAATATTCAGAATACAGCTGTCTTGTGATCACAAGCACTGCTGTCGAACATGAGGTCCATAGTTTATGCCCGGACCAGGCAGTGTTATTGTGCTTTCCCATCTTGCATTTCTCAGTAGTAGCCCGCAGTCTGTGGCGCAGATATCCCTCAGTATGTATCTTATATAGTATATATATGTCATTTTAATGAAATTGTCACCATCTCAAAGACAATTTTATTATCTACATTTTGATCGGAGACTTTTTTTAGAGTCATATAATACTTAGAAAAGAACAAAAATCTATTGCATTTTGGGTCGCGCGGGTGTGAAACGAGTGCGCGTTTTGTTCTCTCAAGGTCGTTGGCGACTGTCATCGTCGTAATGGCAACAAGCTCGCGCCCTTTTACGTAGGTCTTAAACATTACTGGCGAAATTTGAGTATGACTGCACCTCTGCCTAACTCTTCGGCGAAAACAGTCGTGATGTTATATATTATGTTTATAGAATTTAATAATTTGAATGATTCAACTGGAATCACACTCACTCAATTCTAAGTTTCATTACCTACCGCCTTCTTTCTTAACAAATAACATAATCGTGCGATCAAACCAACACATCACTGCTCCATTAAAAAACCTCATTGCACACCAGGACACAGCCTAAACAAAACAGCAGACCCAGTCCCACTGCTAACATTGCTAACCCCTAGTACCGTAAGCAAGGTAGGCTGTGTAAAAAACAAAATGCACGAGCTGTACGGAATGTGACCGGTCGGGCTAGCCTTGGTTGGAGGGCAACTAGGTAACTACTAGTGGACAATGTTGGTAGACACTAGCTAGCACAGGTTGTGTGTTGTTCAAACTTGTATTTGAGTTAGCGTAAGGTTGATTCGGGTTCGTGGCTTTGGTAAATGAAAAGGGGTTGAATGGGCAATTGTGATAGCATGGATACCAGGGGCGTAACTACTGCGGTATCTGCCGTATCAATGATACGGGGCCCCGGAACTTAATGGGCCTCGACATGTGGAATCAAAAGTTGTTACAATTTTATCCACAATCTCAAATTATTGTTGGTTAGGTTTCGGTAAGGAATTATATTTATTATTAAATAATTCAATTTTCTTAATCTCTACAATCACAATCCCAGTCAGGATTCTCTAATTTTTAAGTTCGTATCACTCGCCCTTTAAGTTATACAAGACAAAAATCCAGACACCTATTTTATGAATTTTGTAAAAAATATATTTTTCGTCTTGTGTTCTTTACTGCAATCGAGTTGAAAGTTCGAAACGGGGCCCCGTTATGACTTGCTACGCCTCTGATGGGTACACTTGTTTGTGTCAATTAATTAATGCCTAGACGGTTTTATTACTGATATTATGTATGATGACGACCTTATGAAGAACAACTCAAGTTCAGTTACTGCAAGTTTCATACAAAATCAATCAATTTACCTAATTATATTTGGGTCAGCTTCCAGACTGTGTAACACAATACCCCTTAGCGAGATTAGTGTTAGATTTTTGGGCCTAAAATTGCTCTTACGACACTCAAAGATCTACCAATACCAAAGGCCTGACGTGCTTTACTTAATTTTTGTTAGTTTTCACATTTTTTGTGTAAAGATATGACATTACACTGCTCCATGACGATACTGCTTCATTAGAACTGTTGTACTTAAAAAAAAATCATTGTACTAGCATTCCAGATTCCAGTCAAAACCATTCGCAAATATTCAATTGAACTTAACAAGTAACAACAACAGATTGTACTTAATTCACGACCATAAGCTTACTCAATGGACTGATGCAACCGATGACGTAACATCCGCTGCAATTAACACCTTTATTGGGTTGAGCGCAGTTCAATTTTGCACTTACTTTGTATTGTATGGTAGGATAAGAAGCATAAGATCTTCGTAAAGTAGACTAATTACTTCCGTAATACTTTCCTTATAGGGTTTACAAAAAATATAACGGTGAAGGGAAACATCGTGAGGAAACCGGTATGTCCTAGAACCAAAAAATCGAAGACATGTGACATCCACCAAACCGCACTGGGCCCGCGTGGTGGATTAAGGCCCATTACTTCTCTCACAGAGAGGATGTATGTGTCCCAGCAGTGAGAACATTATAAGGCTGATGATGATGATGATGACTAAAAATATATACGAATAGGACGTTTGGCGAATAGTACGTTTTGCTAATAGGACGTTTGGCGAATAGCACGTTTTGCTAATAGGACGTTTGGCGAATAGTATGTTTAACTAATAGGACGTTTGGCGAATAGTATGTTTTGCTAATAGGACGTTTGGCGAATAGTATGTTTGCTAATAGGAAGTTTGGCGAATAGTATGTTTTGCTAATAGGACGTTTGGCGAATAGTATGTTTTGCTAATAGGACGTTTGGCGAATAGTATGTTCTGCTAATAGGACGTTTGGCGAATAGTATGTTTTGCTAATAGGACGCTTGGCGAATAGTATGTTTTGCTAATAGGATGTTTGGCGAATAGTATTTTTTGCTAATAGGACGTTTGGCGAATAGTATGTTTTGCTAATAGGACGTTTGGCGAATATTACATTTTGCTAATAGAACGTTTGGTGAATAGGCGAATAGCAAATTTTGTAAATAGGAAATATTCGAATAGGATGTTATGAATATGATAATGAGGAGCATTTTTTACGCATCAAATAAACTTTTTATATATTAGCTACAAAGACCCTTAACAAATGTGGTAAGCTGAATTCAACAAGTCTTTTTTTCCTTTTTTTGTCTTTTCCAATATTAGTGAAAACACCTCGAAATCTTCCAAATATTTTAGCATTCAGTCGCTAAGTGTCTGGTTGTTTTGCATAAATATGCTAAAACATTACTTTGTAGAACTACGTCTTATGTTGTAACTTTTGTCTATTTCCATTATTTTAAGCATCAATATCGTATAATTTCAGTCGATAGACGTTCTAGGGCCTCTCCCAAGCGTCACCATAATCAACCTTTCATGTGTACAACGGATTTTGAAGAATAAAACTTCTTAATTTTATTAATAATCTAGCCACTGGTTTCTGGAAAAATAAAGTGTCCCAAATTAAACACAGATTGCGATTGGCTGTTGATAAATTCATTCATCCAATCACGACAGAATAGCACTTTTGATAATCTGTCACTTCTATTTTGTGATAATTTTCATTTCAAAAGGTAGAATTTTAAAATCCTCCGTTACATTTTTATTTCATGCTACATAATTTATCTAGTAGTAGACACGCTTGGATAGAAAATCTATTGAACACGTAATTATGTCAATATCTTGCGAAAACACCTTTTTTTTTTTAATGGCTGAACCGATTTGAATTCTTTTTATTTTAACAACTCTTCATGCTGACAACTTGTTACGTATGTATGATACTCATGTTTTAGCAATTAAACAATGATTTGATTTGATTTACATCAATCATACCTAAGTACACTCTCGATAAAGACACATTTAAAAAAAAATACGAAATCGGTTCATCCGTTTAGGAGCTATGATGCCACATACAGATACACAGGTCAAACTTATAACACCCCTCTTTTTCTGTCATGGGTTAAAAACTGAAAGGTTCTAGACAAGTGTCATTCAATGTCAGCGACGGTGATGGTCGAAATGACAAAATGACATGATCTGTAATATTTCGACAATGCTTGACAATCCCATACATTTTTAAAGATTCTACAAAAAAAAAACCAAATCAGAATTGGTTCATCCATTTAGGAGTTATGATGCCACAGAAAGATACACAAATAAACACATCATGTCACGTTGTGACAATCCCATATATTTTTAACGTTTCATTCTCTGGACCTAAGTGTAACGTCGCCGTCGGTATGCTATCATTATGAACACCTGCTAATCATATACATCATAATCCAATATACTCAGAAACATTCTTACATAGCCTTTATCCTTACAAATCATCTCACTCCATACATACACACATCACCTCTCAATGTCAATACTAATACATATTCAATAGTGTAACATGGAGTGCACGATAATGGCGCCAGGCACTTTTCTCGTCCGCTAGAGGTCGCCGGTGACTCATGTGTGGGTAGGGCTAGCAATCAGTGGTGATTGTTAATTAGTTTGTCATATCAGAGGTGTCAATGTTTAGAGATGTGAGATGATTATATTAAAGATTGAGATCTTTTTTTGAAGCTTGTATATAAAATATTTTTTTGTATATAAACTAAATTAATAAAGAACATTGGTGGAAGGTTCTTAGCAAAAGCAAGATAAAAAGGTATACTACAGAATTACAGTGAAACAGACAGAGAAATATTCCTAGCCAATCTTATAAATACTGATATCATTGCATATTCCTTATCTGTTATGAAACGGCATTCAATATGTCAAAACTGTATTTTCGCGTGTTATTGTCAATCAATATCTCTGAAAACATACTTCAACTTTCGCTTCGGCTTTTGCGGTACCACCTATGCTTGTATATTTATATGCACCATTCGTAATATTTCAAAATACTTACATAAAAAGATTTTTAGTGAAAATCTTTTCATTCAAGTCTCCTTTTACTTCAAAAATCTCAAGCATAATCACAGCGAAAGGCTAGTCTACTAACAATGTATGCAATTGCGTTTTTCCTTGATTTTTATTATCCAATAAAAAAATTTCAATACGTCGATAACGAGGTGAAACGAATCAATTTAATATTTTATATTAACTTATTATTAAATCGAGAAACGCAATAGTAAAAATCGAGACTCTTTCCGATTTCTCGTATTCAATACTGAATCTTCAAAAGCATTCGTTTTTATCCTGCTGGGAGGTAGAATAAGGTTTTTGTCGATTTAAATGTCGCAAAAATATATCGTTATTTCATTGTCCAATTTATTCTGGCCTTTTGTGTAAGGTTACTGAAGGATTCATTTTGAAAAAAAAAACGGATGATGTAAATATTTAGTCTATTGTATGATAAAACATCAGCAAGATTGTATTTGCTGAGATCAAAGCGGAAAAGAACACATGATCATTCTTAAAACTTCTCTCAGAAATAATTAATCGGCTTTTGATGTTTTTTCGGACTTTATCTCTCGGTTTCATATACAGGGATAAAAAAATGCCTATGTCACCCGGGGCTAGTTTAGCTTCCCAATGGTGAAAGAATTTTTGAAATCGGTCCAGTAGTTTTTAAGTTTATTCGTTATACACAAAAATACAAACTTTATAATAAGTATATATATAGTAATATAGTATAGAAGTATATATATAAACTAAGTATTCATTTTGATATGACCATGACAAGGATGTTAGCACTTATATTTACATACGGTGAGTTTATTTATATACAAGACAGGTGTTGTGTAAATATTGTAAGAGGCAGAAGTTGATTGAAAAAAAGGTCTTTGTACTTTACATGAGCGATATTTACGTTGTTGGATTAGTATTTATTCCATCACCAAATTCTCCCTGCCTGTGAAAAGGTCTTACACCAGTTAACTAATCAAATTATACTATGCCGATGAGGACGTAGAGTTCTGGAGTGGTGGCCGCTTACCAGACGTCACAGCGTTGGAGGCCTCCCTCTATATGGACAAATGATCTGATTGTCGGATATACAAACTGATTTGTGTTTTGTATATGAGTAAATTTAAATTTGAAAGGTAGTTTGTTTGGAATACGTTTTTATTTTTGACTTTTGTACACTGTGACACTTGTGGTCGATACCGTGAAATAGCAACAATATACTGTGTATTTTCTCTAACTAAAATCTGGATCTTCTCCTTCTTCCTCGCTTCTCTACAGGCTGCGGCAATCCGCTGGATGCGAGACGCACACGACTGATCAATGTGGTGACATTGGGTTAGGCCTATGTCCAGCAGTGGACATCTTTCAGCTGATATGATAAAGAGTCCACCGTCATGAATTTCTAAATCACCGATAGGGATCGTTTTCCTTCACTATGAATGACATTTAAAGTAGGTACAGCTTATCCTAAAAGGTGAGGAAGCGTGCAGAATACCGTATAGAATAGGACGTTAATCATGTCATTAGGTCAAACAAACATAGCAAGTTATAAAACTGTTTTGTCACAGACTGACAGGAAACGTACAGCCTGATGAATACTGAAGATAAAATTGTGACTTTATTTCACAATAGCGGACGCCTAGCGGTTTCACCCGCGTAGATCTCGTTCCCGTGGGAATACAGGGATAAAATGTAGCCTATGTCACCCGGGGATAGTGTAAGCTTACCAACGGTGAAAGACATTTTGAAATCGGTCCAGTAGTTTTTAAGTTTATTCGTTACATACAAAAATACAAATCTTTCCTCTTTATAATATTATATAGTATAGATATAGAAGTATAGATTCCTTACAGTGTGCTTATGCCAAGTTTTTTATCGTATTCGATCGTTATAACGTAAACGATCTCATAAGTCAATGCTTACCAACAATATAAATTTCAATACAAATTGACGTTAGCGCGTTCCAGCATAAAACAAAACTCGCACTAAGCCCACTGTAGATAAGTAGCCATTTTCTCTAATAGTGTGCAAATAAAAGGTCCATTATAAGATGATTTTGCGAAACTGGACGTTTGTTTAGTCAAGTGAGCTGACTACCCAGTGTGGTTTCCTGTCTTAATATGTTGTGTGCCTTTTAGTTGGACAAATTATTGTTGAGTTTTACAAAATGCGCTTTAGACCAGATAGTGTCATTAGCAGCCCGTAGTTTGAACAATGAAAGCGTTTATCTTATCTTGTGGAGGGGCCGAGAAATAACTTGGGCATTTCGACCCATTGGGATCTCTTGTGGTCCCCTAGATAACCTACTCGTCCCCAATCTCATGAAAGCGTTTAGTATAAAGCCTGCTGTTGAGGGCAATAGGCCCTCCCCCTCTGGAAACATGCTGGTCCTGCACCATAGGGCAATCTTTATTGTTATTGTATTATTTTTTTAAAGAAATTTCTCACACACTGTTCCGTTGTTGTTGAATTAGGTATTTAATATGTTTGCAATATTTGTAAGTATGTGAGAACCATGTTCCTATTTATCAAATTAAGGAATTTACCTGTTATTGCTTTTAATATTTTATACATGTACGTAGTATAGCGCTATTCTGGATGCATGGTCCTCACATATATGAATTTATTCATGTATATATTGTAAGACACCTATATTTTTAAAAAGAGTAAGTCTGGAGTTCCTTGTGCATTCTTCTCCATAACAAGCTACGAGTACTTTGCCGAATGCACGGTAGAATCAACTTTTATTACTTGTAAATTTTAATTCTAATTTGTGTTTGACGTTCAAAAGTGCCGCTTATTGTAGTGTAGCTTAGTTGAATAAATATATTTGACTTTGACTTTTTCCTTTTATAGGACAATCAATATGAACAGGGTTTGAAGTTGCATGCAGATAAAGTCACAGACAACTACTACCTACCTAAATGGATATAGGATCTACTTTAATAAGCTCATCGATAAACCGTTACGATATTAAAATATTCACTACTGGTACCTGTTTATATCGTAACGGTCCCTTGCCAATATTATTTGTAGCCAAGTAGCCTGTCACATCTATATATATAAAAGCGAAAGGTGACTGACTGACTCACTGACTGACTGACTGACTGATCAATCAACGCACAGCCAAAACTGCTAAGCCTAGAAGCATGAAATTTGGCAGAAAGGTTCCTCAAGTGACGTAAGTGTGCACTAAGAAAGGATTTTTGGAAATTCCACCCCTAAGGGGGTAAAAAGGGGGTTGAAAGTTTGTATGAAAAATCTAATTCCTTCGGCCAAGATTCTTGAAACTTAGTTAGAATATTATTATTTGTAAATGATTAATATTGACATTATTAGTATTTCGAAACTACCCCCAAATAATGATTTAGGGGGTGTTGAAGTTTGTATGAAAAAATCTGATTTCTTGGGTCAATAAACATGAAACTTGACATAAATACCAAACTAAATAAACAATAAAGAATTTCATTGTTAGTTTTCGAAACTACCCCAAAAGCATGATTTAGGGGATGTTATTTTTTTTGAAGAATCTTATATCTTGGGTTAATAAACAAGAAACTTGACATAAATACTAACCTCAATAAACAATAAAGGTTATCATTATTAGTCTTTTGAAACAACCCCCAAAGTCGATTTAGGGGGTGTTGAAGTTTGTATGGAAAAATCTGATTTCTTGGGTCAATAAACTTGAAGTTTGCTACAAATACTAACTTATATAAATAATAAAGGTTGTTATTGTTATTATTTGAAACTACCCCCAAAAGATGATTTGGGGATGTTATTTTTTTTGCAGAATCTTATGTCTTCGGTTTTATTAGCATGAAACTTGACATAAACACCAACCTCAATAAACAATAGAGGTTGAAACAACCCCCAAAGTCGATTAAGGGGGTGTTGAAGTTTTTATGGAAGAATCAGATTTTTTGGGTAAATGAACATGAAACTTGACATAAATACCAACCTAAATAAACAATTAAGGGTGTCATTATTCGATTAAGGGGTGTTAAATCTTTTTTGAAGAATCTTATTACTTCAGTTAATAAACATGAAACTTGACATAAACAATAAAGGCTTTCATTTTTAGTTTTTCGAAACTACCCCCAAAAGATGATTTAGGGGATGTTAATTGTTTTGCAGTATCTTATATCTTCGGTTAATAAGCATGAAACTTGATATAAACACCAACCTCAATAAACAATAAAGGTTTCGTTATTAGTTTTTTGCAACTACCCTCAAAAGACGATTTAGGAGGTATTACAGTGTTTTTGAAGAATCTTATTTATTGGGTTAATACATTTGAAAGTTGACATAAATACCATCCTAAGTAAACAATAAAGGTTGTCTTTATTAATTTTTCGAAACTATGCCCAAATAATGATTTGGGGGTGTTGAAGTTTGTATGGAAGAATCTGATTTCTTGGGTAAATAAACATGAAACTTGACATAAACACCAACCTAAATAAACAATAAAGGTTGTCATTATAGGTTTTTCGAAACTAACTCAAGCTAAGAATCTTACTGGACAGGGTTTCGTTTTTGACGTGGGGTTCTAGGGGAGCAGTAAGGCGCAATTTTGCGGCCATTCAACCTTTAAGTAGCTGAAAAGGGTAAAAATTAGTTTGTATGTAAAATCAAATTCCTTGGGGATAAGGTTGATATTCAAAATTTACATAAAACATTTTTAAAACTTTCTCCCAGATAGGGTTAGGGTTTTAAAGTTTTTTTTTGAGGAATCTCACTGCGCTATCTGACTAACATAAACGATAAATAAAAAAGAGAAGAAAAGAGAGAATGGCATATTTAGGTTTTTCAAAACTCGACTCCCAACGGGGCAAAAAGGGGTTGATAAGTTTTTAGGGGAGGATTTTACTTTGTTGCGGTAACCTAAAATGTATTATTCTTTAAGTCAAATAACGAATCGTCCCAATCCAATAAACCCTGTATATCTACGATACCCATTTTTTATTGTTTTAATAATAGCTAATTTTTGGTTTCCTTCACTAACTGCATATAAAAATATCATTTATAGCATAAACGAAATCACGCGAACGAAGTCGCGGGCAGAGTGCTAGTTAGCCTATAAACTTTGGACTACTTTAAAACCTAGTTTTGTTAGTATTTATTTAGTTGATAGTAATTTTAAAGCAGGTTTTTGTAAGTAGGCTACAGTGTTAGGCCCCAAAATATTCTTCAAGTATGCAAAATACATCTTCTCCTTCCTAATCTCTCTCTCACTGCTGAGAAAAATGACTCTGTTTCAACTTATGAACGGCTAATGTATATGTTAAATACGATTAGGAATTCAGCAGCTTGGGGCAGTGCGGCACTAATAAGCATATCTAGTTGCTCCAATACTATACTTGGTCTGACCACCGTTTGGGGCTTTGGCCTCTAAGTCTTTTACCCACAACTTTTCCAAAATTCTAACATACGAAGAAAAACTCAACTGCCCGATATATTTATGTTTGCGTATCTCGACTGTACTGAACAGTTTTAATATTTTGTATTTCTTTTTGCGATTTCGGGTTTGGTCCCAAAATAAAAGTTGTTCATAATGATGAGTAGACCCCTTTTCGGGAACTGTTTTGTATCTGTTAACAAACAAACAACACAGCAGCAACAACAACATACAGGTTGTTGTTGCTGCTGTGTTGTTTGTTGTTGTGTTATTGTTGTTGTTTGTTTTATTTTTTATTATTTTGTACGGAATTCAAGAAATAAAATATGAAATATGCCTATAAAATGTACCTGTCAATTCTATTTCTGACGCCGTCGACGTTCTTTCAAGTCGACACGTTGAATCAATCAATCTATCAATTATTTGACTCGATGATTGATTGAGTGACCCGTTACATTCCGCTTCGGTACACTCATCGGAACTAATTCGAAGAGAATTGATAAAATTGAAACCTGTATATTTTGTAGTGTTTTGAAAAGGTGTGGGTTAGAGATGGCTGGATAGTGATGAAGAAATGGAATGCTTGAAAAGATGCTGCGCCATGCATGCATTTCATCCTGAGACCAGATGATAAAATTGACAAGTACTTGACTAAATTGTACTGAAACTCAATGATTAAATTTGGTGGGTAAAACCTTGCAGGGCTATTGCATAGCAAAGTTTTTTTTTTTCTAAATCATCTGAAGAACTTTGTGCATGCCATGAGCAGCAAGATATATAAAAAAATTAGAGAACTTTATTTACAGTTAGATCTCAATTCTTTTATCAGCGAATCTAATAACAAGAACTTGCCTATCTTTCAAATTTATGTTTTCGGTAAAACATAATTTTTTTACAAACTAACAAATTCCTCTTACCAAAATCTTAAGCGATTGAATATAAATGAATTTGTTGATCTATTCCATTGACATAGAAAACAAACAGATTATCCTCCTACGCACTACTTAATGACTTTGGAAACTTACCAAATATAGAATCGATTAGTAAGAGATTAATTCGTTTAGTATTAATTAAATAATATTGACGGCGACTATTGTTTTTATTCAATCGGATAAATTCAATAACTATCCATTGTCTTAAATGATCTATTGTACACAGCATATTTACCTACAATATAGATACCTACTGCGTGATTTTCGAGCGACTGTAAAAAAAAACCATCATATTTTGTATTGTATACAAAGCTTATGTACAAAGTCGAGCTTAAACCATAAATGGGATGTATTACAACAAAAATCAGTGTCATTGAGAGATCAGTGCCATTATATCATAAGCTTATATATAACATGGCTCATATGATAACTTGAAAAAAATCAATGTATCTGCGTATATTGTTTTTGTTTTTTTAATGTTTTGTCAAATATTATGAAGTGGCGGAAGCTTGTGGCGAAATAATAACAGCCGCACGGCTTGATCTTCAAGGTTAAGCATCGCTTGCCGAGGTCGGTCCGTGGAAGGGTGACCATCTCTACATAGCGAGATTCCTCCGTGCCTCGGAAAGCACGTTAAGCCGTAGGTCCCGGCTGTCATTTGAAGATCTTTGATAGTCGTTACAGGTAGTCAAGAAGCCTGAAATCTGACACCAGTCTTGCCATGGGGTATCGTGTTATCCATATACTGGGTTGTGGACGTCAGATAGGCAGTCGATCCGTGTAAAATACTCAGCTGAATCCTGAAGAAGTCGACCCAAAAAATAAAATTGGTAAACGGCTAGGAAGATTGATGAAGAGCGGTATCCAGTCTATTTGTTACCAAACTTGCCGAACGAATTCTATTCAATAAAGTGCAGATATTGCCTTAGTTTTCATTTAATATCTCACGGTGAGAAGGTGTTACAAAAGTCTATTATACAATTTTCATGCCTCAATAGATTCTTGTCACACCGGCAAATATTGATTTTCATTTTTGTTCAAGCATCAATTTGTGGAGATAATATAAACAGAGTACAAAAAAAATAACTTGTGTAAAATTAATGTAAGTGATAAACAAGTAAGATTGTTTGTTTTGTGTCAATTTACACTTTTTCTTTCTTTTTTTTTTGTTGGAGGTTAAACCTCTGGAAGTCTTTTTTATAGTATGTATAGGCTCGCGCTTGACCAGTATCTCACCTGATGGTAAGCGATGATGTGGTCGACGGTGGACCACGCTTGCCTAGAAGTAACCTATTCATCACTTAAATACCCCTAGATTGTAGCTATCGGGAAACACAGACTCCGGCAGGGAATTCCACTCCTTAGCTGCACGCATAATAAAAGTGTCCCCAAAAAAATTTGTGCGTATAGGTGGGATATCCACCATGTACCGATGACGCATCGCCGTACGTCGGATAGTCCGATGATGGAACGGGCTGGGCAGAATTAGATCATGCAATTCCATCGCACACTCCCCGAAATGTATCCGATTAAAAACAGACAAGCTGGCAACTCGGCGATGATGTTCAAGCCTCAGAAGCTTTGACTTGATCAGTGCCTCATTGCCGATGAGTCTCTTGGCCCGCTCTTCAATAGACTCTAGTGTATCAAGACAGGGTTCCTGGGGGATAGATAACAGGAGCGTACTCGCGGGCAAAACTAGTCATTAACAAATAAATCACCTTGGCTTTGTCTTATGTTACCTGTGGTCGGCGCAGCACGTTTTCTTCTTCCATACCGTCCTGTCCCCCGTCTCGCCATAACTGACTCCCTTTTCTTTCCTATCACTACTCACACAGTCCATCCATCTCTTCTTTGTCTTTCTTCTCTCTCTCCATCTCTATCTTCCTTCAAGTAACTTGATTGATTTTAAATTCATTTTAATCTCAGTGATGAACTATTCTTCTTCTTTTCGTGTGAGGTGTGGGCACCTCTGGTGTCAGAGTTAATTAAGCCGCCTCTGGGAAAACCCACAGGCCTCTGACTTGACTATTTCAGGCTTACATTAACTATATAAGTCCAGGTTTCCTCACGATGTTTTCCTTCACCGTTGCCTGTGACGTCCAAGATAAACTTAGAAAGTACATATGAATTTGAAAAAGTCACATTGGTACTTGCCCGGATTCGAACTTACGACCTCAAGCACGACAACTATTGATTCGTATACACGTAATCCAATATTAATAAATAAATAATAGTTCTCCGATGCACACGTCAGAGAAATCGTTATTTGCCGAGGTCGACAACATTTTAATAAATTCTAATTGTGATATTATACATTCCTGGTTCTTTGTTTTCTTTGTTTAAAGAATGCAGTGAATGTCACAATTTCCTATACCTCTATTTAATAGATCGGCTAACAGACCGAAGGTGGTCCTCTTATGGAAAGTGGTCCCCGCTATTTATTATAGATTTATTATAATACCTGCAAGACTAACACCCGATTTCTTTAAAGACGTTTGCTTTGTTAACTTTTTTATCTACACCAATATTATAAAGAGGAAAGATTTTTTTGTTTGTACCGAATAGGCTCCAAAACTACTGGACCGATTTCAAAATTTCTTTCACCGTTGGGAAGCTACTCTATTCCCGGGTGACATAGGCTACTTTTTATCCCTGTATTCCCACGGGAACGGGAACTACGCGGGTGAAACCGCGAGGCGTCCTCTAGTATAATATATAATCATTTTATTTTATTTTTTTACTTGACTTATTGTCTTATGTCGGTCCTACGTTGTCCCCCCTTATCTAAGTACTAATGCTGTAACATGGAAATATTGTAAAACCAAACCATTTTTAAAAGAGTAACCATGGAGTTTCTTGCCGGTTCTTCTCCATAGGAAACGACCAATCCGAACCGTGCACCTTTTGCCGACGTTTTATAAGTGCCCATGTAGGCCTATGTGAAATGAAAAAAAAAATTGATTTTGATTTCGATTTTGACGTGTTACAAATATACACAAGTCAAGTGATACAATTGTCTGCAGAAAATTTATTCAACTTATAACAGTAACTAACGCGTGTTTGATAATAATTTGTCACATTAATTTCGTGATAATTTACTTTTTTAAACATTGGGCTTATAGGTTTTGCTGATGCCAACATAAATCGCAAAATTAAATTAAATTATAACTACGAAACTTTGTTTGTTTGTGTATCAATCACAAAAAAATTGGCTGCGCGGGTTTGGTTGAGATTTTGCACTCATATAGTTCATTGCCTGGATTAATACATAGGATACTTAGGTAATATCCTGATACGGATCCCTTAGGATAATAAAACACTTTTCACGGTGGCTTAGCCGGGGACAGATGCAGGTAGATCATATATCTTTTAAAACCCCATAAGTTGCGAATATCTCCTGAAACATTTTGATAAACACCACATCCATTCCATAGTATCTTATCTACTAAAGATATTTCCGGACATAAATCTCCAAAAGAATTCGTCGCATTCCTCGTTTATCTTTGATATTTCGAAACTAGTAAAGAAATAAGTAACACAATATTGATTGATACGATATTTGAAAGTGAGGAATATCTGATCTATCATCTGTATTTTTACCCGACTGCCGAAGGAGAGTAATGTGTTAAGTATATATGTGTGTATGTTTGTTCCTATGTGGCGTTCTAGAGACCAAACACGTTGGCCGATTTTTATGATTCTTACGTCAATCGATTTGTCTTAACCTTGCGAGTGTCACTGGCTACATTACAATTGGAAAATAGAAAAATGGCGGCTTTTGGGCGCCATATTGTGGAGGCCCAATGTTTTTTTTCTTCCAAACCTATCGTGTGGGATATCAAAATAAAGGGTTTTAAGAGGTGATTTCAAAAATATATAATATATGTATATGTTTAAATGCGCCTAATTCGTAAAATAAAATAAATATATAAATATCAAGTTTTAAAATAAAAAAATTATACAAAATAATCAAATAATCAAAAGCAGTCAGGATTGCTTAAGAAGCGAACTAAAAAGACGTAAACAAGAAGAAAATCATGCTTTGCAGTGGAGGATCCTGAATAAATGTATACTCCACTGCACAGCATGATTTTCTTCTTGTTTACGTCTTTTTAGTTCGCTTCTTATGCACTCGGGATTTTTGATTTATTGATTGATAGCATTCGAAGCGAGGAATTTCTAATGATCTGTATTTTTTATCTATTTTGTGACAAAATATTATATTCTATTGTAGTCACAGTAGAGCTTTGTGTCTCTGAAGTTGGCTGCAGGTCTTGCGCAGTTGCTATTTTCGTATCAATGTTGAAGTAGAAGATATAATTGTAAAACTGCCTCTTTCACTCGCATACGTTTGTCGCATCGTCCTTTCTCGCTTACTGTATGCAGTATACTCGATGACAAAAAGTTTCTTGCGCAATGGTTCGTAGAGCCTACTTCAAAGACACAAAGATCCATTGTGACTACTTCTCCTAGCTATTCAGTAAGTTGTTCAAATCTTTATACAGAATTATTTAACTTAAAATGCAGAAGTATGAGGATCATCATCATTTTAGCTGGAAAACATCCACTGTTGGACACAGGCCTTACCCAAGTGTCACCACATCGATCGGTCCTGTTCGTCTCGCATCCAGCTAATTCCAGCAGCCTTAACCAGATGCACGGTCCAAAGCTGCATCTTCCAGTACGCGGTCGCCACTGCCAATTAAGACGATATATACGCCCCAAGGCCAGGTGCGCAGTACTCATAACCGGCGTGTGTGTATGACTAGATGTATGAATGTGAGTGAAGCAAAAGAAGTATGTATGGATCGTAGCAGGTGGCGTTCTGTAGTTTCTGCCTACCCCCATGGGAAAAAGGCGTGAGTTTATGTATGTATGTATGTATGTATACGCCCCAATGTTAACGCAGTAATGGCCGTGCGCCCGCTCGGAGCCAAAGTCCTTTTGAACAGTTTTGTTTGCAAAATACTATTTGATTTATATATGCTATTTCAGTTATGAAGAAATTCCAGGCATACATTTTTCTGTGTAAAAATATTTTAATCATCCAAGTCGTTTTGGAGGCGAAAAGTTGCGAAAAAATATCGTGTTGTTAATTATTGTTTTAAAGCAAAACTATTAGTTACACGAAAAAACCTTGTTTCAAAAATAATTTACATGAGTCAAACCTTTTTTTTTCAAACCTAGCCGTTACTAAGGAGTATGCTTTAGAAAGTTACCGTTTTACGGCACTAAAGCGGTGGAAGGCCCTTGAGTTTGGAAATTCTTTGGGCTATGTCCCAAATGTATTTACCCAACAATTTGAAATAGTAAATAGAGGCTTGTTTTTATTTTGTTGAACTTATCGGCAAGTCGGCAATACTGCTGATACCAAAACGGAACTATCTTGTAGATAAATAAAACATGTATGAGGACTTAGCCAAGAATGCCGCTATTTCTAATGAACACACCTTATTTCAACTTTAACCGTAACGCAATAAAGTTCAAATCGCCCTGTTTATACAATAGCCAGCAAATATAAATAACTTATTTTGAGCTCTAGTTTAAAGATTATAGAGTTCAGTTTCCTTTAAAAGTTGTGTTGAATACAAAGTTGTGAGCTATGCTAATGGGTACAAAAACTTCAGGAATGATATCATGGATGAATCTTCACGCTCTTACCGTTTACGGTAGAAGCAGAGTTTGTGGCTATCAATACCTGTATCGAGACCGCTCTATGTTGTACCCATACAGATAGTTGACAGTTAGTTTAATGCACTTTTTAGGGTGCGCTGCCATCGAGAGTTAGCTGGTTTAACCAACTTCGACACTAGTGAACTATATACAATTATACACATATCTAAACTTGCAGATCTAATTGCAGTGTAGCTCTTCTTGAACTACAAAACGCGCCCTTAGGTAGATAAACGCCACAAGTTTTTCGGTACCGAAGGAATATCAAAAAGATTTTCTTATAAAGCTCGTGATGCATATAGTTATGATGACAGTTACATAGTCCCAGAAACTTGATGACAGACATTCAATTTATGCCCGGTTTCTCGAAGCTCGATTATCGGGACGTTAACGTAATCGAGGAATAGTCTGCTGTGATTGGTTGAATGAATTTCCAATAGCCAATGACATCAGAAAACGCGTCTTTAACCAATTCTGACATTAATTTAGCTTTGAGAAACCCGGTGTAAAAGTGACAGAAAATACCAGAAGATCACAAGTTTCAGTAGTTTTTAATTTGCATAATTTCCTAATTAATCTGCCTAGCCATTTCCCGACCATGTTGGGTCGGCTTCCTGTCTGACCTGATGTAGCTAAGTACCAGTATTTTACAAGGAGCGACTGCTTATCTGACCTCCACAACCCAGTAACTGGACAAAACGGTACCTCTAGGCAAGACTGGTGTCAGAATTCGATAATTAATTACAAACTTAATTGACACTCAATCCTATCAAACACTATTTATCAGCCAGTGTAAAGCACAAACACAGCGCGCGTGGCATCGATTGGGTGCGCATGCGCCGGTCGTTGACAGCGCAGGCGCGCCGTGAGCCTTTTTATTTAGCAACCTTCGATAAAGCTCTGTTTGTCGGCTAATAGTTAACTTAGTGAATTAAACTGAGTATATTGACTTAGTAAATTTTTGCCATATTTCGCCAAAACCTATATAAAAGGGGCGAGCCTATGGCCATTCACCGGTCACAAATAGGCTCCTGGCGAAATAATCCAAAACGCTTTGCCTGTACAGCGAATCCAACCCAGGACCTCATGCGCGTGCGTTATATTTCTAAGCAGTAAGTAAACAAATACTTGCCAAATTTACATCGTTCTCACTTATATGTATTTTTTCAACAATAATGATGTAACCAAATACATCAAAAAGAGTGTCCGTGGAGTTTCTTGCAAATTCTTCTCCATTGAGACCTACTGACGCTTGCGAATTTGCAACCAAAGTCAACTTTTTTTTTCTTTTTTGTCAAGGTACTTTTGAACCTCTAAGGTTTATTTGAAATAAACTATTTGATTTTGATACATAATCTGGAGTTTTATTCTCATCGTCAGATCGATAAATGCGGTTACGTCGTGTTTGTTTGCCACTTCTAAGTGTATTCACCTCGCAAAAAATCAATATCATTAACCAATCATACCTGAGAGTTCCTTCCTCCTTTTAAAACGCAGTATATTCGAAGCACTAACGAAGTCTAAGCAAAAAATAAACACTAATGGTTCTATAAAGAACTTAAATGAACTAGTTGTTACATCTAAAGATCTGGAGTTAGCACAAAAACTTATATTGTATGGTCCTGCAAAAAGTACTGAACGCTTTTTCTGGCTCTGTTTTGTGTGTTACTCCGTGGTGGTATGTCCAGTCAGTGTGGTACTAATTTAATAGTATTGTGCACTTTTTTATTTTATTTGTGGTGTATACTGAACTGAACTCCTAAATGTCAATGTTTGGGTCTACTAAACAGAGCCAAATGAGTTGTGAGATCCAAGACGGTTAAATTCATTCTCTGAGACTTCGTCGAGGTTTATTGTCTCAGCGCTTTTCTGTTGGTCGCCACTGTTGATTCTGGCTTTCAGGAGTTGCAGTGGTTTGGGAATAGTGCGGTGGGATTGTCCCAAAGAAATAAAAAAGACCCCTGAACAGCAAACATAATGTATGCAGACTAAACATCTCTGCACTTAGAACCCGTCCATTAACACATAATACCAAAGAAATAACTAGGCACCAGTCTCATGCACTAAGTTCTAAGCCCCGTTACCTTTCCTGTCCTAGCCAGAGTGGTTTATACCTAGATGCCTAGCTGCCTAGGCTACCTAGCTATGCGGCTACGGCTAGCCGGACAACTGACAATTATCTTTACGCCTATTTCCTTAATGGGAAGATGAGGGGATATTGTGAATGTAGAAACAGTTTTGACTTGATTGGACAACGTCGGTTGTCGGTTTACATCTTGGCTGTAGAAAGATTTAAGGAGTACCAAGAAAGAGTGATGGAACTGTAGGCAGTTAGCTTAATTGGCAATTTGACAGGATAATGAAGAGTGATAGACATGTGCAAGTAGCCTTTTCTCTACTATGTAACTTTGCAATCAATAAGTAGGGATAGGAATCGAGTCAAAATGCTTTTAAACTTCTTGTTAAGTTAAGATCTATGTTTTAACAACATCATTTGTTTGTTTCATCTGTCGTAATTAGTAATTGTAAAACAAGAGACAGATGAGGCGATTCAGGTGTCGATCAGGAAGCGTCGCGACAGTTGAGGGTTAATGTACAAGGACGTATAAAAAGGGATGAGGGAAAGAATTGGGAGAGTATGACTGCACTTTTGACCCTTGACTGTACATGTAGCTGAACAGTCAAACTTACATAATTGCTAAGTTCTATAGGCGGAAACTAGCGTTATTTTTGTTGACGCTAAACTTAATTCAATTACAATAATCGTGCCTACGGAAAAAGTGCGAATTTAAAAACTTACAAAGAAGTATTTAAACCTTGAATTAGATAAGGTTTTGTCGTGCGATTCACAAGTTTACGTAAAATAAAATTAATTCTACCTACGTGCGTGCAAACAGTGAATTGACACAATTTTGAACATTTTTAGGTTGCTAAGCAGTTTTGTACCGATTGAAAGTCGATGCTCAAGGAAACTTTTAATTTTAGTTCGATTTACATAAATATCACGTTGCTAATTGATAATTATTCAATGTCAAGTTGTGTCATGTTGTGACAATGACAGTACGGTAGGCTGCTTCAAATACAACTTGGCACCTTCCGACCGCACAGCATTTTCTTCTTGTTTACGTATTTTTAGTTCGCTTTTTAAGCAGTCTTGTTTTTTGATTCTTTTAATTAACTTTTTTAACCGACTTTCCAAAAAGGAGGAGGTTCTATGTTCGACTTCAAGTTTGTTTTTTTTTTTTTTTTGTTTATGTTCACCGATTACTCCGTCAATTGTGGACCGATTTTGAAAATTCTTTTTTTTGTTTGAAAAAGTATGTTCCGAAATTGGTCCCATTTTAATTTGGTGAAGATCTGATGAAGAACTTCGGAGATATACAACAGAACTCTTCAATAAATAACGGCAAATCTCTCGGGATTGCTGCAATCGCATGTCTGTTTGTTGTTTATAACATTTCATAACATAACATCACGCCAGTTCGCTCTTAAGGGGTAAGCAGATCTCTCATTTCACCGGTTATGTTCAAGTTTCATGAAATCTATTCTGGCGAAATAGTTCCCTTACTAACTTGCCTATTAGGTACGTACAACTAAAAAGTGAAAAATAAAAAAAACTTTTTGCAAAAAAATACTACCGACTTCCAAATACAAAACTACAAACTGAAAAATAACGAATGAAAAATAAAGTTATTTTTCAGTTTGTAGTTTTGTATTTGGAAGTCGGTAGTATTTTTTTGCAAAAAGTTTTTTTATTTACAACTTTTTAGTTTATTTTTTATTAGGTACATTTAAACATATAGGTGTTATATATTTTTAAAATCAACTCTCAAAACCCTTTACTTTGATATCACACAAAAAATATATTACCCCTCAAAATGGCGCCCAAAATCCGCCATTTTTTTCTTTACAATTTTTATGTAGCCAGTGACACTCGCAGGTTTAACACGAATCGATTGACGTAAGAATCATCAAAATAGGTCAACGCATTTGGTCTCTAGAACGCCACATAGGAACAAACATACATACTTACATAGGTACATACATAGACGGATAAACACATTACCCTCCTTCAGCAGTTCGGCAGTCGGGTAAAAAAGGGCCCATCACATACAAAATGTGAGTGCGATGCTCCTATCCAGAGCATGACCCAGCTGTGCAAGTGCTCAAAGTGCGTATACACCTGCTTTTTGAGGACTTGATGAACGCCACTGATGCCGCTATAAACATGGCCATCTAATGGGCCCAAACTGTCTAAGATTTAAATAACAATCGATTCGAAAAGAAGAAGAGGAGATAAGAGGCGTAACAGGAGTTTGACAGGATTTACTAATGATAAGCATAAAATATATTCCCATAATTTACATTGGCATAACGAAATTCAGAATAATAATTATTACGCATAATGTTATTAGGCATAAATGGTTTGGCATAATGTATATTGCCATAAATACTGTTGGCATAATAATAATGATGCATCATCTTATAAAGCATAATGTTATAAACGCATAATTATATTTACACATAATGTTCTTTAGAATAAAACAAACATGTTCGCGGCTCAAGAGTGGCCCAAAGGCTACCCCGCCACAGGTTAACCTAATTAATTTGATTCCTTATATCAAATTTATTTATTTCGACATTTTATGCTTAGGTAAAACAATTTTCAATCCGATATTAAACTTATATTTTTTAATTTTACCCGTAGGTATTTTAATTTTCGACTTTCAAATTATGTACCTATAAAATTATTATGACGAACAAATATTATTCCTTAAATAATTATGGCAAAACAAATTAAACCAAATGACAGTTATGCTAACCTTTGCATTATGCCAAAATATTATTATGCCGCAGTATTATTATGCTGATAAAAGTTATACGAAAACGTTATGCCAAACAACATTATGACAAAAAAAATATATGCCAAGAGGTGGGATTCCCGTTTGACAGTAGTTGAGTTGCCGACAACATAATTTAACTGATAAGAAAACTGCAATAAATATCCATCAACACATTTTTACTTTCCCAAACAAAATACCTGTTATCAATATCACCTAAAACTCACTTTGACACCAATATCCATAAACGTTTCAGTGACGAACAAAAACGAACGAGTGAACGAAACTTTCGCTCCCTCCACCAATACAAATTCTTCACTCAATTCGCCATACATGTCTAGCTTTGTTAGCCTTAATTGCTACATATGCGGTTATGAGCGAGCATTGGATGGTGAACTTGCGTATCTGTCGTGCGATTGTGGCCTGGTAGCTTCATTGCGTGGTAGGGTTGTGCTTTCACAGGTATTTGTATTCGTGTCAGGTTTTTTTACGTAATCATTTTGACTTGTTATTTTTCTTGTGATGGTTTCATGGGCTAGCTCAATAATATCGATCATGATCTGTTATTATAATGGATAGACATGTATTGTCCACTGTTGAGTATAGACTTCCTCTCTTGTGCTATTCTTTCCCGTTCTATGCGAGTCTGATACACGTCTTTACGAGTAGTCCAGGGTATGTAGTAGTAGATTATGAATATCCCCTTCCTTCTACTTTCCCTGGTCCTATTATTTTGGGTCTGGTCTCCTCACTTTCCTGCATCAAGTTGTTCTGTCTTGGGTTGTCTGCTTGATGTCTCTTTCTTTATTGGACCTCCAGGTCAACGGTGGGTGGCCGCTATCTCTCTTTTGAACTGTTGTGGCGCAGAGAATTTTATATCACATGGTCCTCACTAAGTCTCTTTGGAATATAAATAAGAATCTTAATAATTTTATAAATGCGAATGTTTGGATGGATGTGTGTATGTTTGTTACTCAATCACGCCAGAACGGCTGAACGGATCTGGATGAAATTGGGCACAGAGATAGATTATAGTCAGGAATAGCTCATAGGATACTTTTATCCCGGCAATATGTTCCCTCGAGATAATTTTCGACTATAACGCAGGCGAAGCCGCTGGTAAAAGCTAGTACATACTAAACATAATTATGCTTTTATTAAACTTTACATGGTGTGTTTGTATGTTAAGTTGCAATGCAAAACAAAGAACCAAAAAGCATCAAATAAGTCTTAGAAGTGTTAAACCCGTCACTGGCAGAAAATGGCCGCAACTCTGCCTATACCAAGCATGATAGTAACCATCACCCTGAGGGATAGTCTTGATACTTAACAAAATAATTACATACCAAAAATAATAGCTAAGTGTGAAGATCAATGGTCTATGGTCGGAGCGTTGACCTCAGCAGCCATAGACAAGCTGTTAGCGCCTTAGGCCGTAGTGATGTGCAATTAAAGGCTTAGTCAATTTTGATATGAAGATTATACGGTTTTATTCGGTTAATGCTTGATTGAAGAGATTCTTTTTTATCGTTTTGTTTTTTTTTTGTAAAGCTGTTTGAGAGGTTGTAGTACTTACTAAATACTCTAAAATCAGATTATCTATCGATATAAATCAGATTGCCGTACCAATCATCATACCAAATTACATCTAAATCGGTTCAGCAGATAAGCAGTGACAAGGTAAGAAACAAACAAACAGAGTTAATTTCGCATTTTTGTATTTGTATGGATAGTAAAAGAAAATCTTATTTGAATAAATAATAAACCGTAAGTAGAAAGTCTAAATGAAACAAACATTTTTTTTAAACCTCATTTCAGCAATATTCTGTAGAAGAACATAATAAATACCTCATGGTTTCATATTTACTTTATAGAAAAAGTTATAAACCGCACAATAGTCTGCCGTTTTTTTGTCATCTTCTATTTTAAGCCCTTCTTCGTGGTTGCGGGTACCGGGTGGTCGACCGATGACCACAAGAAAACGTGTCAAAATGATTTATATCTATGTGTTCACAGTTTATTTAAAAAAGAACGTTTCGTACCTATTTTATTTGTAAATGATTGTTTGTAATACATACATTGTTATTGGCAGAAAGATATTGTTGCAAAAATAGGTGCTTGTAAAACTGTTTTTTTAGTTCGGTTTGCTTTTGACTCGGTTAGAGGTGACAGACACAAAGTCGACGATGGAGTGAGCTTATCCAGAAGAAGCCTGTTCACTTTAACTTTGAAGAGATTCGGGATGAACAAATCGTTTTTTTTAAACATGACTGCAAAAATGCAGGTAAACTAATACACCTGTGTCTTTGTCATGCAGTATGTTACAATTAGATAAAGAAAAAAAGCAAATAATGATGAATTAAGAATGAAAACGCACAATACTTTTTGGGGACACTTTAATTATGCGTACATCTAAGGAGTGGCATTCCCTACCGGTGTCTGTGTTTCCGGATAGCTACAATCTAGGGGTCTTTAAGTCAAGAGTGGATGGATTTATTCTAGGCAAGCGTGCTTCACCGTCGACCACATCATCGCTTACCATCAGGTGAGATAGTGGGCAAGCGCGAGCCTTTGATGATAAAAAAAGCTTCAATTTCTTACAATCGGAATGAAATCTATGCATCGTATCATTCAATAACAAAACTAAAAGGTATCTTGAATCTATATGTTTACCTCCAGTTTCCCACGTATTAACCTTAATAAAGCTAATCTCAATGAAATAGTCAATTTGCCAGTTTAACTGTCACTGACTTAGTCGATTACCCTAAATCGAATAATAATCCCATCACTAGAACCTTGAAGGTCTTTTTGCACAACAAAAAGTAATTTAGAAATGCCACTTTATGCAACTACTTAAAAAAAAACAGAACAATCCTACTTGATACTCAGATCAAATAAACTTTTTATTTGATCTGAGATTTGATAGAAGAAAGAGAAACATTTATTTGCGCCAGACACGACGCATACCATAAACAAAAACAAAGGAAAACACTTAAATACAAATACAGAGTATGCGTCTCAACCACGCAAAACGGTCATCGCTCAGCATAATGCTGGATGATTCAGCTCTCAATTTCTTAATTATTATTCTGTGAAAATAAATAATTGTAATATCAATTCCATAATTGTCATTAACGCGTCCCATTGTGTCACCCAGTGCAACGTTTTCTTCGTCTTAACTTTCTGTAACTTATATGGTGTACATAATAAAGAGTATTCTATTCTCTTTTATAACTTCAAAGATATTTATTCCTTCTTACATTAATTCTTAAATGCTACAAATTCTCTCAATTGGTAACAGGTTGCCTGAATATGGATTTTCTGCAATTCCCTTCATAGTGTCTCTAAGTATGTTATATGCTAATAGTTCCTTATCTCCGGTCGTCGACCTCATGATAAGGCAACCACTTAGCAGGCGGCAGTTTACTGTCGAACCGAATTGAATTTTAATCGAATAGATAAGGGCTTGTGTCAAAGAAGCAAGTAGTTTAGAAGGTTATTACCTCCTTCATCCAAACTTTACCTTTTTATAATTTTAGATTAGACTAGCTGTCCCACGCGGCTTCGCTCCTGTCAACTGGCTACCTACCTACCCTACATACAAGATTGTTGCGTAACTTAAACCGTTTACGTAGCGCACGCAACGGAAGCTCCAAAAAGGAAAAATGTTGCCCGTTTTTGCAACATTTTTCATTTATGCTCCGCTCCTATTGGTTGTAGCGTGATGTTATTAGCCTATAACTTTCCTCGATAAGCGGACTATCCGACACAAAAATAATTTTTCAATTCCAATCAGTAGTTCCTGAGATTAGCGCGTTCAAACAAACAAACTCATCAGATTTATAATATTAGTATGGATTTATACAACAAACACAAAAACAACACGAACAGGCTTTCTTTGTTTGTTGTTTTCTAGATATGCAATCATAATAAAATGTGACTAGCCATACCTAAATCCAGCTATTTCCGAGACAACCGTAAATATACAGCAAACACACCTACCGTGTAAATAAATAACAAAACAAATAAAAACGTGTAAACAGTTAAACACAAACGAATTTCACAAGTAGTTACCATAAAATTATCCACAGTCTTACAGACAATTAAACTTTATTACTACAACTATACTTACCGATTACAAAAATGCCAGTTTTAAATGAATGTGCATAAGTTTTGTGCAAACAAATTAACATGACTGTTAAGCTGGTGTAGTAGAAGCCCAGTGTCTGGATTTGTGCCTGATTGATGACAAAAGGCTCGCCCCCTATTACATGGTAAGAAAGAAAGTAAGAAAGAATGAAAGGAAGAAAGAACGAAAGAAAGAAAGAATGAAAGAAAAAAAATGTAAGAACGAAAGAAAGAAAGAATGAAAGAAAGAAAGAATATATAGTTTATTTGGCACACACAGATACACACAATGTAGGTACAAATAAAAGGGAACTAAATTTCATAGGACTAAAACATAACCGGTGCAATGTGGGTGGACTATTTAAGTGCTCTTCTGCCTAATCCTTTCAGGAATATAGGCGTTATGTTATGATGATGAAATAAACTTGTTAACTAATGTTTCACTTTTCTATTTGTTACAGATCGCCGAACAAGACGAACGTTTTATATTGAAAGGTAAATATCATCCAAATATTCTAATTGTTCTTAGGGGAAGGTTCATATCGACAACTTATTTTCTTTACTTTATAAATATTATATATCTGTAGGGAAGATTGTATAATTGTCAGGATAAGCCATTATGGCATGGGCCCTTATCGGCCATGCGGAGTAGGGCATTGCAAATACTTTATAAGAGATTTAGAATTGATGAAGCTGAAGTTATGCTCGACATAATATATGATATTTGTTTTGTGAATAGGTTTTAACAAACACTTTTATACGTCAAACTGACTATTCTGAAGGGACAACATCGAGACAAATTCCGTACCTAAAGTCCATTTAAAACTGAGGATCATGTGAAGCCGAGGACACATGCATACACTATTAAACGCTGTTAAAAATTTAAAACATTTTGTAAAAGGTGGATGATTCAATTAGCTTTTATGACATACCCTAGGGTAGGGTGAGCGGCTTTATTGCTCCGGTACCATTCTGGACAAATGGTAGTGAGTAATCACGATGCGACTCACATTTTCTCTTGAGTACCAGGGGCGAGTGCTCTCGGAGGCGTGACCTACCGAAGATGGTCCCAGACACCTCGTAAGGGGTTGCCTGGTATAGTGTGCCGCCTTATATAACGTAATGTTGGTGAAGGTGGCCACTATAGAAAATCTCAGTAGACTAATAGGGGTATACCCTAGGGTCTCAAAACTGGAAAAGTTAGGAAACAAACCTTCAGGCATTAAAAGTTGTACTTATTAAGGGCCGATTTCACCAATTATATTAAACGCGATTAGTTCAACTAAACTCAGTTTACGCAAATACAGCGTTCTGATTGGTTGACCACGCTGAAAAACTACCAATCAGAACGCTGTATTTGCGTAAATCGGCCCTAAGTAGTTATTCTAAATTTCGTCAGATTTAGTATAACTTGTTCATGATTGTGTGGACTGTATTGTTGATAGGTTAGTTGGATGGAAACGACTTGCTAAATTCAATGATCATTTACTTGCACTCGTACAGAATATTACTATCGAGAACGTGCTGATGCATGGAGCATTGACGTATCTTTACAACAGATAATAAACAAATACTATTTACCTTGTGTTGACATAAACATAACTCTACAACTTTCGAGAGTACTGCAGGTAATTCCTTCCTAGTCCAAGATCACAAATTCACAACACCAGCGAATTCATGCTCAACATGCTTGCCAACAAGAAAAAAATCCCCATTATCTACTTAAATATACCAGTAAACCAAGCATGAAATCATGAATAACAAAACGGAATTATTCCGTGGAATGCACGCGTTTCGCTGAAGTATGCTTCACAAAAACTTCAACAGTAGTTACTGCATGGCTTCATTTAATTGATCGAACACAGATTCCGGCTTTCATTTAGCGTTAAATGTATGAAAAACGAATGGGTAGGCGCCTTGTGTTGCACAGTGAAGTAGCAGCAGGTTAAGTTGGGGATGTCATTAGATTAAATTTTTACTGTTTTTTTTTCCTGAAGTCTTTCTCTGTATGAGAAGAGGCCTTTGTCATGCATATTATTATTGCCGATCGCTTCGCTCTAGCGGCTTATCCTATAGATTTTTTTTTTTTCTAAGGGTTTATTCTAGGCAAGCGTGCTTCACCGTCGAACACATCGTCGCTTATCATCAGGTGAGATAGTGCTCAAACGAAAGCACATCGAAAAAAAACACTAAAGGCAGTCAGAGATAGCTGTTGCCTTTCGTAATTGTTTGCCTTTTACTAAAAAATTGTATCACATCTTTATATTTGTAAGTTTAGGTGGCTGGGAGAAACTAAAACTAAAGTTCTGTAGTTGACTGTTAATCTTTGGTCCTATTTGAGAAACTATGTCAACACTGTGTGATTTTATCAGTTTTCTGCTGATCTTAAAGATAAGAGCTGTCAGCAGTTTCTTCTGATAACGAATTTGTTGAAGCTCTCAAAAGCGCTCGAATCAATAATATAAACTTCTTTATTAAAAATCTTCAATAATATAATTTGAAAAAAAAAACCTAGATTACAATCAAACCAGTAACCCAGTTTCAATACAATAGCTTAACAACTCACATTCTAAACAAAAGCCGAGCACATGAAATATCGACGCCGAATTGCTAGTTTTCTTATCGGTTAGATTTCGGGGAGTGTGATTGCATGATTTAATTCCGCCTAGCCCGTTCCATCATCGGACTATAAGTATATGGTCAGAGTCCCACCCATACGCACTAAACGTTTTGGGAATAGTTTCATCGTGTGTAATGGCTAAGGGGTGGAATTCCCTGCCGAAGTCTGTGTTTCCTAGTAGCTGCAACCTGAGGGTCAAAGTCAAGAGTGAATAGGTTATTTCTAGGCAAGCGTGGTTCACCCTCGACCACATCATCGCTTACCATCAGGTGAGGTAGTAATTAAACGCAAGCTTATTATAACAATTTTTTGAAAAAATAATTTGTTAAACAAGCTTTTTAGCTTACCTACCGTACATTGTCATCCAAACCAAACGTGTATGCAAAATTTCTTTTTAATCTGTTGAGGATAACTGCTCTAAAATGCAGTTACAAGATTTGACCCGAACATACCTACATACATTATACATTGCAAGTTAATAAAAAGCTTGTAAAAAATAAAACAATCCCGACTTATAGTACTGCGCATTCTTATACAGTGGCATTGTTTAGTTTTTCATTACCGTCATAATACATTGATACGTTTTATTGTATTTCTGATCGACTTTTATTGTTAAATGAAGTTGTATGATTATTCAAATGAGATGCTTTGTGTGGAAACTATCACTTTCTTTGTGAGGTAGGAAAAGGAAGAATTAAATGCGGACCCATCTTGAGAGGAAAGTTTTAATTACAAAAGGAATATAGTGATAAAATTAAGAGAAGGCCAAAAAACGATTGATAAATGATAATAATATTTACTAAGCAAATTAAATTAACCAGGAACATCTTATCTTCCTCACTGGTTGATATTGAGGTAACGTGTTTGACCGATGCGTTGAACACTTGGAAAATGGCGTGTCCCAATACGGATTTGCCCGACAACCCTGTCCTCCCAGAGACGAAGGTATGTGACAATCTGCAGTATTATACAGAATAACCTGATAAATACATCGTCTAGTACTGCCGAGCGTGCGCGTCTGCTGGCTGTGGGGGAATGGGAGACGGGTTTGTGGCTTCAAGCACTCCCGTCATCCACCATAGGTACTATGATGGATGACTCTTCGTTTCGGCTCGCAACCTGTCTACGCTTAGGCGCACCTTGTGTTGCTCCACATCGGTGCCAATGTGGTGAAGCTGTCGGCAGCCTTAGGCACCATGACCTGTCTTGTTGCAAGAGTACAAGACGCATAACACGGCACGCAAGCATCATTGAAATTATTCGTCGAACCCTTATCACCGCCAGCGTACCAGCTGTATTAGAATAGTAGGCGTCTGGTATGGGACGCAACCCGTATCGACACCCTTGCACCATCTCATGTTCCTAGTTCAGCGGGCTGTGCTGGCGCTGCTGGTGCGGCTGCTGAGGCCCTCAAGCGGCGTAAATACTGTAACCTAATTGGTAATTAGATTTTTGAGCCATTTGGGATCGAAACGCTTAGTAATGGGGCCCGAGTGCACGCCCTTTTTACCTTATCTAGGCACTGAAGAGCTATTTCAGAACAATTTCTATTAAAAAGCGTTGTAGCATCGTTTGCGCATTGTCACACTAAACCTGTCTGCGGGCGCTTGATGCTTCTCTACAAAATCCTATCATGAGATGTAGCTAACTATGGAGTAGTCTAATCGTGCACTGGAGGCCAAAAAACGCAGTCCCTCCAATATATATTCATTTCTGCTATTCCTACATGCAAAATGAAGTTATAAGTAAAAGTATGGCTGTCTTCCGTCGAAGCTTTAATGACCTATTGTTATTCGTTAGTCACGGTTTTAAAACGGTGTGGGTACGATTCCCGATGTTTTTGCTCGCCAGTGTATTTGTACGTGACTCGGAATAGAAATGGTTTGTTTTGGTAGGATTATTCAAATGCGAGCCTTCGGGTTTCGTATTGCTAAATGGTTTTAAATATTTCTCGTTATTGTAGGTTGTTAAAGCTGGTGGAGCTTTTAAAATACACTAGGATTTCTGCAGCGACTTCGCCTCCTTGGTCAATTCAACAGGAATTGTGTTTTATATGAGAATCTTCGATCTTGCATGGAATACTGTTCTCATCTCTGGGACGGATCTGCCAAGTACCAGCTTGATGCACTAGAGTTGATCGAAAAACGGGTCAAGAGACTCATTGGCAATGAGGCACTGGTTGATTCAAAGCTCCAGAGCCTTGAACATCGTCGCCGAGTTGCCAGCTTGTCGGTTTCTTATCGGTTACATTTCTGGGAGTGTGCGATGGAGTTGCATGATCTAATTCCGCCTAGCCCGTTTCATCATCGGACTACAAGACGTACGTCGATGCGTCATCGAAACATGGTGGACGTCCCACCCATACGCACTAAACGTTTCGAAAATACTTTCATTATGCGTACAGCTAAGGAGTGGAATTCCCTGCCGGAGTCTGTGTTTCCCGATAGCTACAACCTCGGGGTTTTTAAGTCAAAAGTGAATAGGTTTCTTATAGGCAAGCGTGTTACTTCGTCGATCACATCGTCGCTTACCATCAGGTGAGATGGTGGTCAAGCGCGAGTCCATAAAAAGTAAAAAAAAAAAAAAAACCTGCCAAGTGCGAGACGGACTCGCGCACGAAGGGTTCCGTACCGTTTTAGCAAAAAACGGCATAAAAATCACGTTTTTTGTATGGGCTCCGTATACAAAAAACGTGATTTTTATGCCGTTTTTTGCTAAATATTTGCCCCTTAAATATTTATTTTATTCTGTTTTTAGTATTTGTTGTTATAGCGGCAACAGAAATACATCATTCATCTGTGAAAATTTCAACTCTCTAGCACGGTTCTTGAGATACGGCCTGGTGACAGACAGACAGATAGACAGACAGACGGACTGCGGAGTCTTAGTAATAGGGTCCCGTTTTTACCCTTTGGGTAGCGATATAGTTCATCGATAGAGTAGTTTTCAATCTGTGAAGCCCTGTTATCGTAAGTTCAATAGCTAAAAGTTAGAGTGGCGACCGCGAATTAGAAGACGATGCGCTAATATTTGTTCTGTGCGGGAATCAAACCCGCGACACGCAGCAAATCAGTCAATCGCTCAACCACTGCTCAAGCTCAAGCCGCTGGCAAAAACCAGTTCTAAGTAAAGGGAGTAACGCACTGCCCCGGGGCACGACTTGTGACACAATCGACACTAGCTATAGAAAATATCAAGTAAAAATAAACAAAAAATCTCCTTTTGTGCGTGCCTCCGTTCCGTGCCGGGTTGTTGAAATATTACGTGTCTTTGAACGTTGAGGATTTTGTCATCTAGAAGATTGAAAAGTTATTTAATAAGCCTTTGAGATGATAATCGGTAACCGGAACCGTAAAGGTTCACTACGTATCCGTAATAATGCTACTAAGCATTTTTATTTAATCCTAATTTCTACTAATATTATCGGGTAAAACTATAAACTATTTTGGAATAGTGCGGTGGGATTGTCCCAAAAAAAATAAAAAAAAAATAAAAAAAAAACGGTAACCGGAACCGTAAAGGTTCACTACGTATCCGTAATAATGCTACTAAGCATTTTTATTTAATCCTAATTTCTACTAATATTATAGGGTAAAACCAGGATAGTTACCCCAGGGGTATAGTTGCCCCAGGGGTATAGTTGCCCCAGGCGTACAGTTGCCCCAGGGGTATAGTTACCCCAGGGGTATAGTTGCCCCAGGGCAGTGGTGTCTCATCCCATACAGGGAAACCGTGCCGACTTAGGATCGATCGCGTTCGGTTCCGTTCCGTTCCACGGATATAGATGGCGATCTATCTATCGCCGTGGAACGGAACAGAACGCGATCGATTTACAAAAAATAATGAGTATAATCAGATGAAAAACGCTAGTTACGGCGGCAAAGTTTCTTTGTATGGGATGAGGTATCTGTATGCTAGTATTATATTATCTGTGCCCAGGGGTATAGTTGCCCCGATTATTTATCTCTATCTATTACTCTAGTTTCGCGTTTGTGATGAACCGTGCATTGAACCATATCTCTGTGCGATTGCATGGGATGGCAAAATGCTATCAAAGTTTTTGCGAGATAGATGTCCTGTTTCTCGGCAGGGCATTTATCCTAAACATAATTTACGTTTAGGCAGCTATACCCTATGTGAGATAGATATCCCAAAACATAGAGGTCCGCAAAAATCGGTAATACTCTATAATTATTAAAGATAATGTTTTTTACTTTTCATAAATTTGTAGATAAAAAAAACCGAAGTACTGGCCAGTATCTATACCATACCAATATTATAAAGAGGAAAGATTTTTTTGTTTGTTTGTTTGTTTGTACCAAATAGGCTCCAAAACTACTGGACCGATTTCACACGCCTCGCGGTTTCACCCGCGTAGTTCCCGTTCCCGTGGGAATACAGGGATTAAAAGTAGCCTATGTCACCCGTGGATAGTGCAGCTTCCCAACGGTGAAAGAATTTTTAAAATCGGTCCTGTACTTTTAAAGATTTTTCGTTACATACAAAAATACAAATCTTTCCTCTTTCTAATTTTAGTATAGAAGTATAGATTTCTTACACAATTAATTCATCTTTTCTTTAGCCTCTCTTGTCCTATCCACACATCCACATTAATATTCATTACACTCTTTTAATTTTTTTAAATATATTTTTTTATTAACAATCATTTCTAAAACTAGATACACCAATCATCTAAACAATCACCACACCTAATAATTAACCTATAATTATTGAAAGAATAAACAGCCAAGCAATAATAGCACTAATTGGCAAACAATTAAGTATAAAGTTGACCGTCATTACGTCACCGTTAGCGGTAACTGTGGTTGTAACGGCACGAGTGCGGCAATTTTAACATTATTAGTTGACGAGTAAAGGTAGGCTCACACGATACTGGAATCACCGGTTGAAGATACTCATCTTCAACCGGTGATTCCAGTATCAGAGCTGTCACGAATGTGTGGAAAATAAAGATACTTGTGTCCTTGTGTGCAATGCAGTGCAATGTCATATTTGTATCGTTTTTCTCTTTTTTATTGTTGTATAGTTTTAAGTTTTCCTTTTTTTATACTGTGTGCTCTAGTGGCCTGTGACAAATAAATGTATTTTCTTTCTTTATCTTTCAATGGGCACTAGGGTAAGTTAGAGACAACGACATTATTGTATGACGTCTGATGATGACGTGAAATTCGGGCAGTAGTAGTTAGTGCTATGATCATTCTAATATCCTATAGGGAGTTATGACTTAAAAGAGTATTAGAAAAGTGTTGTACTTTTCTCTTTCTCCTTTATGTATCTTGGATAGTCTTTTTATCTCTTCTTCTTCATGTGCTGTATAATATTGACACTAAAACTTTGGTGCCGCCATTGTTTTGTGCCTGAGTGCTTAATTTGTTCAATAACCACCTCAACTTAGTAAGCAACCACGTATACAGTGCAATAATGTTTGTTAAATGCTACTGATTTAAGAAGAAATGATTCTGCATAAATGAGTGAAAATTAACTCCAGCTATCTGCTATAATACCTATGTGTGTTTTATAGACTTTTATTTTGTCTTACTACTGGATAACTCATTTAGTGTAAAATATACATTATAATATTTTGATTTTTCGGCCACTAAAAGCTGAAATACTTTGATTTAACGACCACCAGTTTGTTGCCCGCTATACTCCAGACTTGAAAAGCAAGTGGTATCCATAATCATTAAGGTATGTAAAAACCCCGGTGATTGTAGTACCGTGTGCCCCAGCTATTACCCTTTAGTTACGCGTAACAGTTGACACCGTTGACTTATACGCTCGTGTCGGAAAGAAAGAAAAAGTCGTTATATATCGGATAATTGCAGGGAGTCTAAACGGGACTGACATTTAGTGTGGTCATATTTGTAATTGGATTTTGTATTAGTTACCGGTTTAATTGTTAAAGGGTTTATTTTGGCACTGTATCAGAGTTTTTGCATGATCTAATTCCACCTAGCCCGTTTCATCATCGGACTACCAGACGTACGGTGATGCGCCATTGGTACATGGTGGACATCCCACCCATAGGCAAAAACCGTTTTTGGAACACTTTTATTGTGCGTACATCTAAGGAGTGGAAATCCCTGCCGGAGTCTGTGTTTCCCGACAGCTACAATCTAGGGGTCTTTAAGACAAGAGTGAATACGTTTTTACTAGGCAAGCGTGATTCACCGTCGACCACATCATCGCGTACCATCAGGTGAGATAGTGGGCAAGCGCGAGCCTAAAGAGTATAAAAAATATTTTTTACGATTCTCCCCTACTATCCAATAACTTTTTTTTATTGGGTAGTAGGGGAGAATCGTAAAAACTATCGTGAAAACTTGAAGTCGAGTATAAGCTTTCATTTAAGTACGAAGATTGATCAAAAAGCTTATATTGATTGGGTTGTAATAATTAATTATAGTATTGGGTTGTGGTGTGGTCGCTCACAGAAGACTGAGTCACCAAAAGGACAATGGAAAGAAAATTAAGAAATGAAGAGATCCGCAGAGCAGAAACCTTGGTGAAGTAACCGGCATAGCTTGAAGAATTGCCATATGGGGGGACATATCTCAGAACGAATAATCGATGGAGCCAAAAGGTTTTAGAGAGACAAATTAAACAACAAAAAAAACAACAGAAAACTTTGATGTTGACAAAGGTAACTTCACAATTTCTTCAAACTGCTCCAAATCTCTACCTACAATCTCTTACTTGTTCCGCCTAATAGGAAAAAGACAACCATATTTCAAATTCCATAAATCTATATCCCATAGACTCTATAGGATATAATGACACCAATACATTCAGCTACATTCACGTTCAATGCTCAAACAATGCGGCGCAAGCGCAACAATGAGCAGATCGAGGCAAGTCGGTCGCTTCGTTCTCACTGTCATGGCAGTAACGATTCGCGTCTTAATTACTGGTGAAAACGTGCTGATTAGAAGTATGTTTGATGAGATATTTAAGCCAAGCCAGTCAACACAGTAACGAGTACCCTCATTATTGTGTTGTGTCGAATCGTGGCGCCTTCTGACGCGATTGATATTAGGGTACAAAACTCGTTGTCATATTGTTGTCTATGACGTAGTATTTATTGGTGTATTCCAGGCAACGAGACAACACGACACAGGCACAGTGGCACACAAACATTCATAATCATTTATTTGCTAAAATGGGTTATTACAAAGAGTTGTAAAAAATATAGCACAGTCCAACCATATTACACCTTGAGGCATCCAACCATATTACACCTAGAGGAGTTGAGACACGCAAATCACAAGCTTCATTACACAAATTTAATTGCACAAAATAATTTATAATTAACAACACACTTTCAATTTATTTTGTTTCGCTAATTTCTATATACATATATTAAAATATAATGTCAAGATATATTTATGAAAGAAGAATTCTACCCTACATAATATTTGCGTAACTTAAACCATTTACGCAGCGCCCGCAACGGAAGCTCTCAAAAAGGAATATTTTTCTCGTTTTTACAACATTTTTCATTTACCCTCCGCTCCGGTCGTAGCGTGATGTTATATATCCTATAACCTTCCTCGATAAATGGACTATCCAAAACAAAAATATTTTTTCAATTCCAACCAGTAATTCCTGAGATTAGCGCGTTCAAATAAACACACAAACAAACTCTTCAGCTTTAAAATATTAGTATAGATGAGAATATATTAATGAGAATGTCAATATATATTTGTAAATAAATGCAGACTCCAAATTGCTACTTATTCTGATTTTCTAGTTGATTGACTAATACTTAGTTGACTGAGTTGACATGACCAGTTGTGGCTACCTAAACAGCTCGGACATTTACAAAAATATGCAGATCCTAAAAAGTTTCACATCACGTCAATATATTTATACAGTAAACAATCGTATCGTACTGAATTCCATACCAGTTAGTGAGAGTTTTTACAACATAGTCTGCGGTTAGCGCCGTGTGTTGGTTGATATTATGACCGTTTCCTATTGCGTAATTTTAACAGAATATAATATATAGTTATGAGCCGAAGATACTTATTGGATATATTTTGTAGTGTATGTGTATTGAGGAACTGCAGGCTAAAATGATAGCCGCACGGGTAGAACTTCAATATTAAGGTGGCCCTAGTCGTCGATTATTCTTCCGTACAAACGTAGTCTGGCGATTACTCCACTGTTTGACGATGTATGTTAAAAAAAAAATGATTTCGATTTGTCTTATCTATATCTAGACCTGCATGGAATCAAAAAATATATACATTTGAAAGTTATGTGCGTCGAAAATTCCATATTTCAACACAAATTCTAACGCATCTTTGGGCGCAAATAAATACCATAAGAAGAAGGAAAATTGCAAAACAGTGACCAAATAGGAATAGATTTGTAGTTCAACAATGCGAATAGTTTTATTTTGAAAAGATACATTTAGTCTTTTTTCTTATATATCCATATTCCCAAAGATCTTTTTATAAAATTTCGCGCGCTCGTTTTCGTCCTAAATCATCATCCATATCGCTACAAATTTGCAAAAGTGTGTATAAGTACGTGAACTGGCTTCTTACTGCTCATCACAGCATCTATCTCTATCGCACGTGTTGTCGGATGAGAAAGCATGCATTTTAACACCGCGCACAAAATAGTTTGTGCTGTCGATTAGGGCAACCTTAAGCTGTCTTTGCCGAGGTCAGTCCGTAGATGTGTGGCCATAACTTATATAGCCAGAGCCGTTACCTGTTACTCCGTGCCTCTGAAAGCACGTTAAGACGTTGATCCCGGCTGCCATTTAAAAATCTTTGTTGACTGTCGCTACGGTAGTCAGAAGACATTAATTCTGATATCAGTCTTGCTAACTAAGGTCGACACGAGGTCCCAGCGCTAAGGAAGAAAATTTGGTTCAATTATATGTCACTAGATGGCGCGATAAGCACCGATTTGTTATTGAATTGTGAATTTCTGAAATTGAACATAAAAATTGTATGTTCTTGTTTAATCAACTCTCCCAAGCACAAACATTATGGTATATTGGGAATTCTCATTTCAAAGATTATTTGAACGGATCATTTAAAATTGATGCCAATAGATGGCGAAGTTTTAAAATTCTAAGGCATTCCACTCGATTGTTTAAATTTGTATTGTAACACATTTTGGTGCAATGAAACTGTAAAAACGTGCAAAAAAAATTACTTTAGAACAAATCGTCACTTTATTTAAAGAAAAAATATTCACGAACCGAGTAAAACCTTTTACTTTCCAGTCGCTGCTAACACCATCTATCTATCGCCGTGGGACGGAGCCGAACGCGATCGATGTCCAAAATATCAGTTTTTAATCAGATGAAAAACGCTAGTTACGCCGCAGCGGTTTCTTTGTATGGGATGATATATCTGTATGCTAGTATTATATTATCTGTGCTAGCGGATATTGTTTTATCCAGTTATTGGGTTGTGGAGGTCAGATAGGCAATCGCTCTATGTAAAACACTGGTACTCAGCTGAACCCGGTTAGACTGGAAGCCAGCTCCAAAATAGTTGGGTAAGGCTAGGTCAAGAAAAAGTTTGGAGGCGTTTTAAAGCTGCACAACGGGGAACCACTAACTAGTCCATTTTTTTGGTATTATACAAAATCCAAGGTTATTCGCGTAAAAAGATTAGTAACCGACTTTCCAAAAAGGAGGAGGTTATCAATTCGGATGTATTCGGTGTTCGGTGTTATATTTGGCTGCGGGCGTCCGGTGGATGCGAAACGCACAGGATCGATCAGTGTGGCGACTCTTGGGAGAGCCCTATGTTCAGCAGTGGACATCTTTCGGCTGAAATGATGTTGTTAATATGTATATTACTAGAGGACGCCTAGGTCAAGAAAAAGTTTGGAGGCGTTTTAAAGCTGCACAACGGGTAACCACTAACTAGTCCATTTTTTTGGTATTATACAAAATCCAAGGTTATTCGCGTAAAAAGATTAGTAACCGACTTTCCAAAAAGGAGGAGGTTATCAATTCGGATGTATTCGGTGTTCGGTGTTATATTTGGCTGCGGGCGTCCGGTGGATGCGAAACGCACAGGATCGATCAGTGTGGCGACTCTTGGGAGAGCCCTATGTTCAGCAGTGGACATCTTTCGGCTGAAATGATGTTGTTAATATGTATATTACTAGAGGACGCCTCGCGGTTTCACCCGCGCAGATCCCGTTCCCGTGGGATAAAAAGTAGCCTATGTCACCCGAGGATAGCTTCCCAACGGTGAAAGAATTTTTGAAATCGGTCCAGTAGTTTTGGAGCCTATTCGGTACAAACAAACAAACAAACAAACAAAAAAATCTTTCCTCTTTATAATATTGGTATAGATATGTATGTTCGGCCATAACATCGTCATAAATAGAGGGACGGCTATGCAAATTTATTTTATTATTAAAAGGATATTATACTCTCGAGGTCGTCTCATTGTCACCAAGTCAGACCCTGATGATGGTAACCAAAATAAAAATATTAAACAACCGACTTCTAAAGCAAAAAAATAACTTTGTTCCGAAGTTGGTGTCTTTGGTACCTACCTATTGTTTTTCGGCACCGACTTCGAACCATATTTTTTACGCTTTGTAGTGATTTGCTTTAGAAGTCGTTTGTTTAATAATTATACTGTTACATTTAAAAAAAAACGACTTTTTAGTCCCACACTTCTACAATTTGATACTGTTATCCACGACCTCAAACACCCGCAGGGCCACTGCCAATGTAACATACATAACACAATAAATATATTGTGTTATGTATGTCTTAATAAAGCCAGATAATGTCGGTACACCGTGATGCCCTCAAGGCTTTTCCGATCAAGAGTGAGAAAGTATCAAAACTCTTTCTTATATCAACTAATTACACAATACAGGGCTATGACGTAATATCCAAGATGGCGGCAACGGGTTACGACAGCAAAATAATCAAGTAAGAATTAGTAAAGTTGTTGCTGTTGTTTTTGGTGAAAAGTTAATTAAACTATTTTGTTGTTTGAGTTTTGTTAATTTGATTGTTGTTTCTTCTACTGCGATGGTGGTTGATACATTTTAAATACGTTTCTTAATTTTTGACGCGAAATCTTGTGTCTTTTTCTGCATTGCTGAGCAGTAGTGCAATTAACGATAAAATTCTTACTGCGGCAATAAAGGGCTCATTGTTGATACTTGGTACTTGCATTGCGTGTTGTACGAATTTTCTTTAAACAGTCCGTACTCTGTGGCATATTGTTTTTCTTCTATCTGGAAGGTTTCTTATCTCTTTGGAACTAGTGATCTATTATTCTAGAACAAAATAATAATTTCTTGGATAAAGAGGAAGATTGATTATTCTAGATAGAGAAGTATAGACTAGAAGAGAGACTTAAGGATTTTTTTTTATTTTCGTTAGGCTCGCGCTTGACTAATCTCACCTGATGGTAAGCGATGATGTGGTCGACGGTGAAGCACGCTTGCCTAGAAGTAACCTATTCACTCTTGACTTAAAGACCCCGAGGTTGCAGCTATCGGGAACATAGATTCCGGCAGGGTACGTTACGACTCCGACGGGAAGGATACGTTAAAGCTACCATTAACGTTTGGTATAAATTCATACATAAAATATTATCCTCCTTCTGGGGCAGTCCGGTAAAAATTCTGTAGAATATATTAAGGTATGTTTCTATGACTGCATCAAACTTAATGAAAATACCGTTTATAATAACGTGTTAAAGTTAATGGCATATTAAGGTCCTGTGTTGGCGTCAAACCGACAAACTGTTATTACCTGCACAATCCTGTCATTTCGACCTACACGGCTTCGGTAATTGAGCTCTGAGCAATAATAGGAATAGCTTTCTGATTGGTAATAGCTTATATAATATAGATTATGCTGGCAAGATAAAAGTAACTAGTTTTCTTTCATCACCATCATCATTATTTCAGCCGAAAGACGTCCACTGCTGGACATAGGCCTCCGTGCGTCTTACATCCAGCGCCTTCCCGCAAACTTAAACATGTCATCGGTCAACCTAGTGGGAGGCCTTCCAACGTATCGTCTTCCGGTTCGCGGTCGCCTTTCCAAAACTTTTCGGCCCCATCGGCCTTCCTTTCTGCCGGCTTTCTTTACTTAGGCTTAACAGTTTTGTTCTTGTGCTAGAATGTAAACTTCGAAATCAACCCTTATTCGTGAAAACATCACGCCTTTGTCCCCCCGAAGGGTTGGGCAGACGAGCACCACATTTTGTCTCCTCCTGATCAGAAGGTCTAAGTAGCTAAATGTCCAACAGCGCGAAACGTCTAATAAGCAGTAAGTCTAATTCGCAAAATGTCCATGTAGCAAAACGTCCAACTATCAGATGGTCTGTGTAGCAGATCTATATAGCAAAAAGTCAGATTCTCTAAATGTCTGGATACTCAGGCACAAAATACAACACACAAACTACGCAGTAGTAAATCTCATACAAAAGCAGCACCGATCCGTGCCTTGCGCATCGGAAAGCCAACTTCAGGACGGCCCAGAAGTTTGGCGAGACGAGAGGCATACCTTTTTACCCGAGTGCCGAAGGAGGGTAATGTGTTTATCAGTCTATGTATGTATGTAAGTATGTATGTATGTATGTATGTTCCTATGTGGCGTTCTAGAGACCAAACGCTTTGGCCGATTTTGATGATTCTTACGTCAATCGATTCGTCTTAACTCTGCGAGTGTCACTGACTACATAAAAATTGGATAAGAAAAAATGGCGTATTTAGGGCGCCATTTTGTGGTGAGGGTTTTAAGAGGTGATTTCAAAAATATACAACACTTATATGTTTAAATGTAACTAATTTAAAAAAATAACTAAAAGGTTAATTAATAATATCTAAAAAACCCGTCTGCTTAAAAAGCGAACTAAAAAGACGTAAACAAGAAGAAAATCATGCTGTGCAGTCGGAGGATACATCTGGTTTTGTTCAGCCAGATCACGAACATGTATCCTCCGACTGCACAGCATGATTTTCTTCTTGTTTACGTCTTTTTAACATATTATTTTTCGCCATTTATAAATCTTATGTATTTTAAAACTACATCATCTTTCTGCCCTATGATTGAACATAATCACCAAAACAAAAAATTCTTAAAAGAAGCTTTTGCCCTAAACTTTTGCCATTACTACAATCTCAAAAATAATGCGAATTAAAAACTTTAAAACAAAAAAGATCTGACTGATCTGACCTGAATTTCAACGGTTCATCGCTCGATACAGTAACCGTGAGTCTGCCTGTAATTTGTTGGAATTATTTCTATTATTACGGTATATTATGGCCGCTATTATTTTTAATACTGTGTGTGTTCTAGCGGTAAATATATTAAATGAATGGACAGGTAGACTGATGGATTAGAAGGCCCCTTCTCTTCGAGTAATGTAAGTGTTGAAAAGGGGGCATGAAATTGTATGTTTATGAATCGGTAGAAGCACTAATTTGGCTTATTTTTTGTGGTTTTAAGGCAACTATAAAGTTATTAGTTGCCTGATGTTTTCTTGCTAACGTCGTCGGTGGTGTTTTTCGGGCGATTACCCAGAAACCGCAATGGAGCATCAAGAAAATAAAATCAAATTGTACACTACAGTTGTCTTGTATTAGCATTTCGCGAGCCCCGTTTGAAACACCGTTAGTTGATACATCGATTTGAGGATCGCGTTTGACGGACTTTTTAACTTCTATAGAATCAACGAAATTTCGCTTTCCATGAGGTGCCCGTGGCTTAATAATAACAGCCGAACGAATCGATGCAACACTTGCCGAGGTCGGACCGTGGATCACATCTTAAAACCAAGATTCTTCCGTGCCCCGGCAAGGCTGAAGCAGTTGATTCCAGCTGTCTCCTGTACATCTTTGTCAGTCGTTACGGTAGTCATTAGCCAGAAAATCTGAAACCAGTCTCGCCAAGAAGTATCGTGTTACCCAGTTACTGGGTTGTGAAGGTCACATAGGCAGTCGCTCCATGTAAAATACTGAAGCAGACCCCAACAAGTTCAAGCAGACTGATTGACAGGCATTTAGAATCCCGTCAACCTATTCGCACGACTGTTGAACCCAGAAACCGCGAGTAACCACAACACAACATTCAAATTATGAAGTAAAGACAATTACAGTTTGCCCAATTCACCTAATGACAAGCGTGTTGGTTGCTGGCAACCAATTACAATGAACCCAAGGCCGGTTGCCCAACCACGCGTGAGATATTTTTTATTAGCGTGATTTTCACCGTTCTTTCGAGTTTATCGCAATTTAAATATTAGGTTTTGTAGCGGGTGATTAAGATGAGTAAATAAAGCATCTTTGTTTTACTGTGGAATGAAGGTTGTTTGTGAAGAAAGAGTGATAATTAGGTTAATTATGAGCTCATAATGAGTGTTAGTGCAGTGGTGGCCCAGTGGTAACGGCCTCGACTTACGTGTCGTAGGTCGTGGGTTCGAAAAAAGGCAGGCGATTTACTTTGTGTAAATTATTTCATCACCACTGCTCTAAAACGGTGAAGGAAAACATCGTGAGAAAACCGGCATGTCCTAGAACCAAAAATTCGAAGACATGTCTAGAACCAAAAATTCGAAGACATCCACCAACCCCCACTGGGCCCGCGTGGTGGATTAACGCCCATTCCCTCTCACAGAGAGGATGTCTGTGTCCCAGCAGTGGGAACATTAGAATGCTGATTCTGCTTATTCTCAGTTGTGTCGAATAACTACTATACTTCGCTATTTTGAGAACATAGTATTTAAACTAGTGAAACAAAGGGCCCAACCTTGCGATCTATTAACATTTAAGACCGCTAAATACTACTATTTAACACCATTACAAAAGGCTTCAAACTACCTATTAAGTAACATATTGCGTCTACAAAATATTGCCGTGGCATCTGCCAACTGCCTATCTTTGTATGCGGTCAACGGATGCTAATCACCACGTGTGCTGAATGCCAAAATTTGACGCGCAATGCTAAAACAGGGCAATATGTTTACGTGGAATGAATTTTGATAACGTTTTTTGTTTTGGCAATCTCTCGACACTAGGGTCCCGGCCCTGCCTGTGACAGGCATGCGAGGAGCCGAAGCCAACTCGCAGAGGTCCCGTTAGGCATGTATCACGAAATATGACACCAACCGACGATTATCCCTGTATGCACTACGCAACTGCACCCAAGGACAATCCCCAGTTGGTGCAGGACTATTGCAAATTATGGAGCTATGGATTTGGTAGGTTTAGTGGATCGATTGCCCAAAACTATAGGAGGACTACCGGCCTCTGCCCGACCACTGTTGAACTATACGGCTATAAAATGGCAGGGGGTGTTTAGCAAACTCAATTAATGGGCCCACATAAAAGGTCACCAGCACTTTAGTGACGTAGCGCCAAGCGGGCAACATATCCGGAGGTGATTGAAGAGTAGAGAGGTATACCACGCTACCAGGACAATCCCGGAAGTACAGTCAAGATCCCTACCAGCATCTTACTGGGTTAACTTCCTTCCTCTCAGCACGTTTGCTCTTGCGAATATCCACTCTAGCCAACCAATTAAGGCAAGAGAGAGGTGAGAGCTCTGGTCCTCGTGGTTGGTGGTGGCAGCTACATACGAGAAATAGGGTTTAATCGGTTCGTGATGTTTTTTCCATAAATACATTGACGATTTGTTTTATAGTAATTTTTTGCGCGTTTTTACAGTTTCATTGCACCAAAATATGTTACAATATAGATTCAGAGAAACAATCGAGCGGCATGCCTCAGAAATTTAAAACCGCGCCATCTATTGCCATCAATTTTAAATTATCCGTTCAAATAATCTTTGAAATGTGAATTAAGAGCCCAATATTTCATAATTTTGTGCTTAGGAGAGTTGATTAAACAAGAACATGCATTTTTATGCTTAATTCCAGAAAATGTTAATTTTACATACAATTCAATAAGAAATCGGTGCATATCGCGCCATCTAGTGATATTTATTTAAACCAAATTTTCTTTCTTAGCGCTGGGACCCCGTGTATAGACTAGAGCCTCTATTCCTACAGTTCCTTTATTTTATTCGACCCCTGGGTATATAAGAGGTTTCCATATTTGTTTGTTATCTTCTGTATAGAGAGTATTAATATTCTTAGCCATATCATCCTTCACATGGTCCAAGAATCCTTCTTTATGTAATAAATATATAATGGAATGTTTGATCTGCTTATAATTCAGCTCAAGTTTCAAGAGTTGACTTAGAAACAAAGTGCTCGTAAATGATCCGTTACCAACTTATATAAGAATTTAAAGATATTCTTATTCTACGTTGCAGGAATCCTAAAACGTTTTTAGGGTTTTTTTTTACTTAACTTGCCTCAAATTTATCTGAGGTGCTTTTGAGTGAGGACTGCGAATCAGCCATCGTGGCGGTTGGATGTCCTGAGATTAGGTCGAAGTATGATCTGCACACGGTGGTTGTAAGCAGCTGGAAGCGATTTGCGGACAACTAAGATGAATAGCGTTCGATTAGGAAGCAGCTGTGTCCACCAGTGTACTGCTCCAGGCTAAATATGAACTTATCAGACACCTACGACTTCGTTGGCGTGAAAGTCAACTACATTTTTTTTTAATTTAACTGTAGGCTCGCGTTTGACCAATATCTCGCCTGATGGTAAACGATGATGTGGTCGACGGTGAAGCTCGCTTGCCTAGAAGTAACCTATTCACTCTTGACTTAAAGACTCAAGTTTGTACCTATCAGAAAACAAAGACTCCGGCAGGGAATTCCACTCCTTAGCTGTGCGCACAATGAAAGTATACGCAAAACGCTTTGTACGTTTGGGTGGGACGTCCACCATGTATCAGTGGCGCATTGCCGTACGTCTTGTCGTCCGATGATGAAAAGGCGGAATCAAATTGTGCAGTTCCTTCGCACACTCCCCGAAATGTAACCGATAAAAAACCGACAGACTGGCCACTCGGAGTCGACTTTTAAGCTCTGGAGCTTTGACGCGACCAGTGCATCGTTGCCGATAAGCCTCTTGGCCCGTTTGTCAATCGACTCAAGTGCATCAAGCTGATATTTGGCAGATCGGTACCAGAGGTGAGAGCTGTACTCCAGGCATGTCCAAATTTGCGCTGTATACAAGTTGAGCAGCTGTTCAGGCGTGAAGTACCGTCTTACCTATGCAAGGATCCCCAACATTTTTGCAGCCAACTTAGGTATGACCTATACCTGAGAACCAAAAAAACGTGACGTTCTATGGCGCTTTACAATGGTGTAGTTTTCTATCAGTAAAATATCTTTTGCAGGCGGATCCCTGGATTAAATATTGCAAGCAAACAATACAATTTTACCCCTTTATGATACAAATTTAGATAAAATTCATCTAGCCAGACGTGTATTACTCAAACTGATGATTTGACTTTAGAAGTGGCATGATTCAGTAACTACTTATGCAATTAAAAAGATGCATCTGCCTCAGAAGTATAATTAATTAACTTTTATAGATCTGTGTCAAAATCTCAGACAGTTATGAAACTATAATTCACAGCAGCATTCGTTAAAATTATAGGTTTGTAGTCTTTTTTGGACTTGCTCTATTAACTAAGCAAGCAAGATTATCTATACTAATATAATAAATGCGAAAGTAACTCTGTCTGTCTGTTTGATATCTTTTTACAATGCCTGAACGGATTTGAATGGAACTTGGCACACGGGTAGACCACGTCCTCCGTGAATACTTTTTATCCAGGGAGTATGTTCTCTTGGAATAGTTTGCATGCATGCGAAGCCTCTGGCAGATTCCAGTTTAGTAAAGAATGCTATAAGCTTGCTCTTCTTATGCTCAGTTTTTTGATCAGTAGTTAACTGAACAATATGCTAACCAATGGTTTAAAATTTCGGTAAAACGCGTTTATTCGCCAATTGTTAGTCTAACAAATGGTCAAACAATTAGCTCTCTAACTTATTTCACCATTTGTGTGACTAACAACTAAAGAAAAATGGTGATATACCGAAATTTACAACCATAGGAAATATTTAACCATTGGTTAACAAAGGATAAAATAACTGGGCCTTAGAGAACAAAAACATATACAAGAAATACTTTTAAATACTTACAAGATAGCAACATTATCTTATATCTAGAGCGGTCTATTTGAAACTGTCATTGGTTTGAGCACAGATCATAGTAACTGTTTCTATGATCTTTAGGTTTGAGTTACAGTTTCGGAAATTGTAAATACTTAAACACAACATTTATCACACAAAAATGTATCGTCCACTTGCTTTCTACAAAGTCTTGACTTCTCTTCTTCAGAGCGTTACATTTTGTTGTCAAAACAACAACAACAAAAACTTCAACTACCAATCACATCTAACCAACAACTTTTCTCTTTGTTCCAGCCCCCCAACAATGACATAAGCCCACAAGATGGCGCTTAGGTTGAAGAAAGACATAAAGAAGGCGTCGTACTACGTGTGGTTCCTGGGTGCGCAGGAGTCGCGTGGTCTCCGCGGCGAAGAGTTCGCTCTGCCAGCGATCAGGATCTTAGAGGAGAGAGCACGGGATTTGGAGCCTTTTAAGGTTACTCTTCAGGTTGGTACCTATTGATTTTTATCGTACTTAAAAGTATTTTTGTTATGTTATAAGTTTGACGTGTGTTGCTGTGTATCTGTGTGTGGCATCATAGCTCCTAAATGGATAAACCGGTTTTGATTTAGTTTTTTTTTGTTTGAAAGATGACTTTATCGAAAGTGTTCTTAGCTATGTTTGATGAAAATCGGTTCAGCCGTTTTAAAGTTATTTGCGCTTTACTGTTAGAATCGGCTAAAAATAAACCGGAAAATTAATTTACGGGTGTTTTTGAAATTTTACTTGTCTCTTTGGAACTCAAGTAAATTTTCAAAATTTTAAAAACCCCCGACTCATTTTTATTTCATGCTTTATAATTTATCTAGTAGAAGACACGCTTCGATCGACAATCTATTTGCACACGTAATTCTGACACAATATCTTGCGAAAATACCCGATTCTAACAGTAAAACGCACATAACTTTAGGACGACTGAACCGATTTTATTCAAACATCGCTAAGAACACTCTCGACAAAATCACCTTCCAAACAAAAAACTAAATCAAAATCGGTTCAGCCATTAAGGAGCTATGATGCCACAGAACGACACACAGATACTCAAATACACAGCAACACACGTCAAACTTATAACACCCCTATTTTTCCGTCGGGGGTTAAAAACTGATTATGTCGCTGGAAAATTTAGATGGCAGTTTTAATTGACAACGTATCTATCAAACTCAGCCCCGGATCTAAGGGGGGGCAAACCGGGGCACTTGCCCCGGGCAGCAGTTTCAGGGTGGCGCCAAAACCTTGAGACAAGAATTCGAAATATCGAACAAATGAAGCCTCTTTTCCAACAATCTCATAGGTTTTTATCAAGTAATCGATCTTAATAAATTATGTTTGAAGAACAAACTTTTCTAGCATAAAACTAACTTTTTTAGCCATTGAAAACAAAACTGCCTATGCGACGGACTATAAGGAACTATAGATTCTTTCGCAGAAAAGAAAGCACGCCGTGTAAAGTTGTAGTCTTTCCTGGTTATATATTTTTTCTGTGTTTCTGTTTTATGTCACAAAAGAAAGTTATTAGATAATAAAAAGTTTAAAATAAGTTTAATAATAGGTTTATTATTTTAACAAATGGTCACAAAAATGCTACTCATTGGCAAGGTTTTGCCCCGGTTCGAAAAAGTCGTAGATCCGGCTGATCAAACTATCTATCGTCTAGTTAGTTACACCTACCTGAGCTTTTGGATGTAAACAATGGCCAGATTTTCTACAATTATATTTTTGCTAAAGAAGAAAGAACAAGTGATTTTCTACCTTGATGAAAATACAGCATTAAGCTATCGATCAGGTAGGTCATAGGAAAACACAATAACTCTTAATATGGACGTAGACAGTATCTTCACTAGTAGGATGTTCTGGTAAATAAATAAAGAACTCAGCTAACTCTGATAAACACAAATAACAACCGACTTTGTATATAGTGTCTGAGGTCTGAGCTATTGACTTGCTGCGCATGCGGTCAAGGGTGTCTTTCAAGTACGAAGCAAATATTTACGGACAACATAATATCTTACCAATAGTAGTTCCGGGTCTGAGACTTGTCTCATACATTGTGATTTTTGAGTTTTGTGTCTGAAAGCTATATGTAGATACAGGAGAAATCTTAGTATATGTAGTAGCGTATACAACAATTAAAAAAAAAGGTTTTTTTCAAGTAACAAGACTCATATACTAGCAAATACATAACAATGAACACTTACAAAGTAACAATATGTCTGCTACAGCGTCTTACTAATATTATAAATGTGAAAGTTTGGATGGATGTGTGTGTGGATGTATGTTTGTTACTCAATCATGCTAAAACGGCTAAACGGATCTAGATGACATTTGGCATATACATAGATTAATTAATAATGGTATAATGTTCTCTTGGGATAATAAAACGCTTTTCACGCGGGCGAAGCCGCTGGCAGAAGCTAATATAAAATATAATACAGGACCATTATTTCTTTTGGATTAATTTTGATGCAGAATCCAAACTGCATCACTTTCTGGGGATTTTCCAAGCTTCATTGTCTCTGTGTTTGAAAATTTATATAAACAATCATGCCTATGTAGTTTCTGGCTTAAGACTCCCTCCCACTTTTCGCCTCACGCTTGCCTGTGAGGAGAGCTATACTACAGGCATTGAGAATGATGCTTGTAAGAGTTAGTCCCGATAAAAAATGACGGACACCTACAATTTACCTATAAATGCATAGTTTTAGGAAGGCAAGTATTTCACAGCAGTTTATCAGATCCTGACTTTCCTGCACCTTTTAAATTCTCACGAAATGTCTTCGAGTTTCGTCACATCTGGGTGTGCTATGGCAATAAGGAAAAATAATACGTTTATAACAGCGAGGGCGCGGCCAAACTCACTTTTGTTGACATACATACCAACAGAAATATTTCTGTATTTAACTTTTTATTTGACCTTGTTGATGTAGTTTTGAAGTAAAGAGTTTTCACACGGTTGAGATTTTGTGAACCTACTATTCATTGGGTCATGTATGCCATTGCCCACTCTTTTTTACCCGACTGCCGAAGGAGGGTAATTTGTTTATCAGTCTTTGTATGTATGTTTGTTCCTATGTGGCGCGGTTCCAGAGACCAAACGCGTTGGCCAATTTTGATGATTCGTACGTCAATCGATTCGTCTTAACCCTGCGAATGTCACTGGCTACACTAAAATTGTAAAATAAAAAATGGCGGCTTTTGGGCGCCATATTGTGGGGCACCAATTTTTTTTTCTTCCAAACCCATTGTGTGGGGTATCAAAATAAAGGGTTTGAAGAGGTGGTTTCAAAAATATATAACACTTATATGTTTATATGTACCTAATTCTAAAAAAAACAATTACTAAAAAGTTAATTAGAAAAATCAAATAAACCCGACTGCTTAAAAAGCGAACTAAAAAGACGTAAACAAGAAGAAAATCATGCTGAGCAGTCGGAGGATACATCTGGTTGTGGTCAGCCAGCTCGCGAATATGTATCCTCCGACTGCACAGCATGATTTTCTTCTTGTTTACGTCTTTTTAGTTCGCTTTTTAAGCAGTCGGGTTTTTTTATTTTTTTAATTAACTTTTTTTATTTAAAGATATTATTCGGAAAATCCGAGCCCCAGTAAAAAATATGATAATGCATGAACCATTTCTTCACAGAATAGGATGGTTGATAATAATATTATTATCTATATAGTCTGTCAGTTAGATAACCTAAAAATATTTGATACCTATTTTTCTTTTGCCACGTAAACAAAAAATACGACGATACAGTGCGTCGAAATATCGTGTGACGTCACGGTGTGCTACAATTTATACTAACAAAGAGACGTCACAAGCCCCCACTCCTAAACTTTGATGCGCTTTATCTGTGTCAGTTTTTATTTATTTGATAAAGCAAAATATATGGGTCTAATATTATTTGATAATGTCACAGACGGACTAAATAGAATTATAATTTCTCTACCCAGGAAACAACCCTACTCTAACCGAATTCAGCTGAATACCATTATGTCTAGATCTGACCTCCAACAACTAATTCACTGGATAACACAATGGTCAAACTTTCGGTATTCTGTCTACCCGTAACCACTTTCATCAAAGAAATAAATATGTAGAAATAAACCAGGCAATCTGGAACCAGTGTTTGAGCAAGTAGTTGCTCGTTGTGTCGATAGATAGCGTTGTTTATATTTGGCCACATCCTATATCGCGGTGTTAAGATTATCCGACGATTAACTAAGGTCATTAGGTACGCCACTTAGTAAAAAATAAAGTCTCACTGTCACACTCAGAGACGTTAACGGTTTAATTTAAAGCTCTCCTCCTTCTGGAGCGCCTTAAGTAACCGTTAAATGTATCTGAGTGCGGCAGTCATTGTATTTTTCAATACATATGAAAAAGTAAGGATTAGGATTGTTTTATTTAACACTATCCCAGTTACAATAGTTTGTGTGCTGCAGTGTCTATGACACCCTAGTGTGTGGTGTCAAGTAGAAGTGAACTGGTTGTTCAACCAGTCTTTTCAAGGATTATCGTGTTACCCAGTTAATGGTTTGCGGAGGTCAGATAGGCAGTCGATCCATGAAAAATACTGGCAATTATCTGAATACATTTAGACTAGAAGTCGACCACAACGTCTAAACGTCAAAAGACTAGGCAGATTGATAGGCTACGCTTGTCATATGAAGTGGTGACTACACCTGGCGTGGATACTACATCATAACGGCGAGGTGTGGAGCCGCCACCGTGACCCGGCACGGCGCACGGCCTCGTGCTGCGGCACGGTGCCGTTATGCCATGCACTGTGCACCGCGCCGCAACAATCGGTTTAAACGTGTCAAATTTGCAGTTTTGTCTTGATTTGGACCGCGAACGAAGTATTATTTAATTAACAAGTCAACACGTGCGAACTTACCGAAAGCGAAAGATCAATTGCCGAGCAAGTGCGCCGTGAGTGCGGCGCACCGTCCACGGCACGGTGGGGGACGGCACCGCACCTTTGTGATGTGTCCAGGCCCTTAAGCTTTCAAGCAAAACTCAACAATGAGGACATAATTTCATTCAATACTAACCATCAATCAATAACAGTAAGCCGGAACAGAGGAAGCTCACAACGATTGCTCAAAATCTTACATAACTCTGTTAGTAAGGAACGTAAGAGAACAAACAAATCAATTAGAACTATGGTAAAACTTTCACTGCCATTGGTAGTGACGGATCGGAACTAAAGAAATGTGGAATGCGTCGTATTATGAAACAAGCTTTGTTTGCTAAATTGGGTAAAATCTTTGATTTTGAAGACGTTCTGAGTAACCTTTATATGCTATATAATATAAAACAAGTCGGTAACTGGCCCCGTGCAGGACAAAACCCTCTTTTTCTCTCATACAGATTATATATATACCTATTTGCTATATTGAGCAAGCGCATTGGCGGGTTGACGATTTTTATATTAATACTATAAATCCATGTTTCCTCACGATGTTTTCTTTCACCGCTTTCGGCGATATCTAAGATAAACTTAATAAAAAAAAACCTTTTTTTACAAAATAATACTACCGACTTCCAACAAAAACACTACAAAGTGAAAAATAAATTTATTTTTGGAAGTTGGTGTCCATAACGCAAAAAAGATGGAAGTCGGTCGTATTTTTTGTAAAAAAGGTTTTTTATATTTCATTTTTACCTACCTAATAGGCAAGTATTTTAGTAAGGCACTTATTATGCCAGAATAGATAACCCGAATATTATGAAACTTGAACATAACCGGTGAAATGAGAGATATGCCGTTATTTATTGAAGAGTTTTTTTGTTTATTTCGAATTTCTTCATCAGATCTTCACAAAAATTAAAATGGGACCAATTTCGGCACATACTTTTTCAAACAAATATACAATTTAAAATCGGACCACATTTGGCGGAGATATCGGTGAACAAAAACAAAAAAAAACAAACAAAGTCAAACATAGAACCTCCTCCTTTTTGGAAAGTCGGTTAAAAAGTATATATTATGAACTGAAAACGTCATAGAGGCACTAGCTTTTTGAACCCATGACCTCAACCACGACAGGCAAGGTCTTAGCCACGAGGCCACCACGAACTGACATTGAAGTTAACATTTCTTCTTTTAACCCCATCTTCTCTCCCCAGGTATCGCACAAAGGCCTGAAGATAATCCAGAATGTGACAGCAAAGGGCAAGCAGCAGACCATCAAGCACTTCATTCCTCACGGCAGCATCACCAGCGCCGTGGTACAGGCAGATGTGGTGGCGTGTGTCTTGCTGTTGTACAACCCGTTGACTGGCTGTCCGGTGCATGTGCATGCTTACAGGTTAGTTTAATACTGATCTTCTTCCTTGTGTCCCTGGCAGTTCTTCGGCATCTTCGGTGGCAGCGCATATGTCACTTTTGCTATACGTGTTGGGGTACATAAGACAGGATAATCAACAGATTTCATAAATGTGATATCACTAGTAATATGTCTCCTGCTCACAATATAATATGGTCGCTCACAATGGGCCTTATCAGAAAGCTCAAAGTCACCCAAAGGGCAATGGAGAGGGCTATGCTCGGAATTTCCTTGCGTGATCACGTCAGAAATGATGATATCCGCAGGAGAACCAAAGTTACCGACATAGCCCGAAGAATTGCCAAACTTAAGTGGCAGTGGGCAGGGCACATTGCTCGCAGAACGGATGGCCGATGGGGCCGAAAAGTTCTGGAATGGTGACCGCGAACCGGAAGACGATACGCTGGAAGGCCTCCCACTAGGTGGACTGATGACCTGGTTAAGGTTGCGGGAAGGCGCTGGATGCGAGACGCACGGGATCGGTCGATGTGGCGACGTCTGGGGGAGGCCTATTTCCAGCAGTGGACGTCTTTCGGCTGAAATGATGATGATGATGTCTCCGCAGACAGGTGCGACCCATGAATGCGACGAACCTTTTTGATAGACATATAACACTTATTGTATGACTACCAGGATATCAACAGGCTTGGATAAATAAACTAGCAAGCAACCAATTGTGGTCAAGGATAGCGGATAGAAGAATACTCAAAGAGTAAATAATAAATACTCACACCGATTTATTCCTTTAACAATCAGTTTATAATTAAATATAGACTATTTCGTAGGTACACTTTCGTAATCTCCAGAGATTTCACTAAAAAACGAACCGTGCTCAAACTAACTCCCAAAGCCCGCCAACATTTTCCGCGCCTCTCATTCATTTGTTTTATATTTTTTTTATAAACGTGACATCGAACATTCGAAATGTTGCCATGGCGAATAATCTTAGAAATTAAATCAAATTCAATTTTTATTATAACCTAACACAATTATTGCTATGAAATTGCCTTGAGCGACTCGACAGTACCTCAAGTATTTTCGAGTCGCTCTTGTTTGTCTTTGGATGTGTCGTCGTACGCAAACAACTCTACTAATTAAGTTGGTTGTATTCCACACATTTATAATTGTCTTGGTCTGTTTTATAAATTATATTTAAAACTCGTAAATCTATACTAATATTATAAAGAGTATTAGTGTATTTTTGTATGTAACGAATTAACTTAGAAACTACTGGACCAATTTCAAAAATTCTTTCACCGTTGGGAACACTATTCCCGGGTGACATAGGTTAATTTTTATCCGGAACGGGCACTACGCGGGTGAAACCGCGCGTTGTCCGCTAGTTTTGAGAAATGGTGGAAAAAATCCTGTTGATTAAGCCAATAAAATCTAAACTTCCATTCTAAAAATATATTTTGGTAGAATTTTGGAGACGTAAGTCACACTTACGTTTGGGAACCGTTAATTGACACAAATTAATCTTTTCATTCAGCTTCTACGCTAGTAATTTAAAGCCAATTTGTTGGCAGATTTATTTGACAAATTATAGCCTTAATGGCTACCATTAATAACTAACCCTAGGTTAAGTAGATTTAGCCTTTTAAGGCGCAGTTCAAGACGCAATTTATAACGCATAAATGTTATTTAGTGTCATGTAATTTTCATACGTCGCTTCTGGTTTACCACTATGCATATTTCAGATGTCAAGGACCTTTTCTGTTTTCCAGTTTAAAGGGACATCACATCAGCTCCCGACGCGACAGTGCTTTGTTAGGCACACAAGACATTTTAGCCTTATAACAGGAGTAGAAAAAAAAAAATAATAAAACTTTATTGTCGCCAGTACATTCATCTTATCTTAAATATGCATCGTATTAGTGTATTACACAAAAGATACTGGTACTGATTCCCAAGATAAGCCTGGGCTTGTATTTTCGAAAACAGTGTTCAGCCGCTGGAAGTATCACATAATAAAATACGAATAAATTCGTTTGAATGTCGCTGCAGTAGACGTACAATATTCTTAGGATTACTTTCGGTAGTTCTTATTCTATATTCAAATTTTTAATCTTATTTAAGTTTAACAGATGTGTGTGATCAGTGTGTGAGTGTGTGTGTGTTTGTGTATGGTGTGAGTGTGTGGGTGTGAGTGTGTGTATGCGAGAAGAAGACCAAAGAATCCATGGTAAAACTATGTGAATATTATATGGCTGGAAAGGCTCTAAGCTATTAAGATATTATCCGATGTCGGCGAATAAAACCGGGCAAGTGCGAGTCTGATTCGCGCACAGAGGGTTCCGTAGCTACATTCTCCAAAACAAATAGCTAAAATTCCTAACATTCATAAACAATGAAAGCACCGAATATTGCTCTAACGAAGGGGCAAAATTAACTTTGCCTTTCGAAAACTGTTGTCGCCATACATCAATATACAAAATTTTTAAATCTCCAAGTACATTTTATAAGTTTATAAACTTGTAAATGCTACTTAGATGTGATATACTTTTAATTTCGTTATATCGTTATGGACCAAGGGATTAACACGGCATTATTCATAATGCCCGGGCAATTTGAAAAATGCCCAATATGAGAAGGCACTATTGAAATAATTAAATTTACCGGGCTTTCCTGTCCATCACTTATTGGGTAGGGCAATAAAAATATGTATTTTACTAAATTATTTTAATGTTGACATCGGTTTTAATATACAATAGGTATGCACGATTACTATTTAAACAACAAAGTCTACGGAGAAGGTCCACTAGGCTCCTATTTCTTTCTGCAGGGTCTAAAGTAAGCTAACAAGAAGGAGAAGAATTTAAAACTTATTATACAAGGAAGTTAAACATTTAAAATCGTCGTCAGCAAGAGTTCGCAGGTGCATAAAATAAAATATATTAAAATATACTCATCTTTAAATCAATTGTCGGAAACGTATGACATTCTAGCACATTGTAAGGTCACACCGTTAATGTCAAGATTGTATTCACAGACTGGTTTCAAGTTGTAGAAGATCTAGGTACGCGAAACCGCGAGATTTAGCGATGACGATCATAATTCTTTCATTGTTTGCAGACTGATGTCAGCAAAGTCCACAATTATCCCAAGAGAAGGGATAAAAAGTATCATATTATGTTTTAAATATTGAAGATTCGTGTTTAATCACTATCTCAACTGATCTTCTCAGATCAAATAAAAAGTCAAGATGGAACGTTGCAAACAACAAGGTGACGCCGGTTAAAACTACGCCTTACCGTATACACACACAATAACACGCACACACGCACAACGAAACTACGCCTTAGCTTGTCAGTCGAGCTCCCAGATCAAATTAAAAGCTTCTCAATAATCTTAAATTTTATTTGATCTGAGCTGATGGTAAGCGTTGATGTGGTCGACGATGAACCACGCTTGCCTAGAAGTAACCTATTCACTCTTGACTTAAAGGCTCCCAGGTTGGAGATTTCAGGAAATGTTCTTCTCCAAGGTCCAATACCAAAATTCATTTAAATTGACAAACGACGACAACGCTATTCCAGCTCCACAGCCACTAGGGCACAAAAACAAGTGATAAGCAGAAAAGTTCTGAAGTATTGTTGGACCTGCTGAAGACTGTACGAATAATTATAATGTATATTTGTGTTGTATAAACTCAATTTATTTTTTGGATTATATAACTGCACAGCACATATGTGAGTACTATGTACTAACTGTAAATCTACCATTTACTGTACCTATGTGTCGTTCGTTGACTTCAGTGTGCCCCGGCAGTTGAGTGTGTCATGCTCTCTCTAATGTCTCTCTGATGGTGGCACATGTGTTGGATCATTCGGTTCCCTTCATGATGGTTGAGCTGAGTGGTGCCGATCCATGTGTCATGTTCGTGAACGGGCGCCGTCAGTTGGGATTGGTCATATCTTAGCTGCCTCCGCATGTTTTTAATTACCTATTTATTGTATTTTTAATTGTTTGTTTTACTCTAGACGCTTTTAAGTGCGTTTTTTTTTTTTTTTTTTTACATCGTTCTCACATATATGTATTTTTCCTACAAGATTATTGTAACCAAATACTTGTAAAACACATTTATGTTTTTTTAAAAGAGTAAGTTTGGAGTTTCTTGTCCGTTCTTCTCCATAACAAGCTACATTTCCGAATGGACGGTAGAATCATTTATTATTACATTTAATTTTTATTTTTGACGTTCGAAAGTGCCGCTTAATGGCCTAATTGAATAAAGAAATTTTGATTTTGATTTTGATTTTTGATTGGTTCAGCGTTTTGCTACAACCAGATCTGTCTGTGTGTTCCCCTTTCGTGGGATGCTATCCAGGACTGTCATCTTTTGCGATTCTCACGCAAGTCAATCTCACTAATTTAGCAGTTGATCTGACAATACTTCTCCAACTGAGTTACTCCCAGCATCAATTAGGACATCACTTCCCTATACAATAGGGATGTTAACTAAAAATTAGATTTTTGTCTGTCAGGTATAGATTAATAAAAAATATTGGATACGTATTTTTTTTTTGACACGTAAACATAAAGTGAGACGATATAATGCGTTGAAATATCGTGTAAAACTTTATACTGACATAGTGACGTCACAAGCCCCCTTTTCATGCGTTTCACTTTGATGTGTTTTATCTTTGTAAATTTTTATTGATTTGGTAAAGCAAAAAATACGGGTTCAATGTTATACTATTGGTTTGACTGTGTTACGGTTTGCTTATAACAACAGACTGAGCGCATAAAAAATCTTAATGTCGCTGCATACGTAACAATGTTTTATTCCAGACAGAACGGGACGAAAAGTTTCATACAAGATGCCAAGGGACGCTACGTCGCCGACCCGTCCCATCCGTGTATGCTCTACATATCCGTGTACATTTTGTATGAAACGATATTTTCAAAACTCATCGTCCCATTTCGTCTGGAATTAAAAACATTACGTATGCAGAGACCTTTAGTTGGCGAGTTTCAGCAGTATTTTCTTATTTCAATCTACATTATAATAAACATATTACAGTTCTAATAAAAAGTTCTACTAACCCATAAAAGCAAGCGTGATGATAAGAATAATGGTTTATGAATTGACTGGTGTAAAACTGTAAAATAAATTGGATTCAGAATGCATTGTTGTTGATATGGATGCAATCACGGCGTATCAACAACAATACAGCTGATAACGAGAACTAGAATTGAGGTTTGTAGGTAAATAACAGTTTAGGTAGGGTAGTAACTGTATGCAATAATTTAAGAGATTTTCAGCTGTTGTGGGTCCTATAAGGCAACTGCTATTACTGGTACAAGAGCAAGAGTGTACAGCAGTAGTGACCCCACAGACATAAATCAAACTAGATAACGCAAGTACCACCATCTGTATGAAAACCAGGCTGCCACTTTAAAAACCAATGCAAGAAAACATTTCCAATGCCTCGGCTAACTTTTTGTATACAGCCTTTACAGCGCGATAGCCATAAAAAGGCATTTTCTCGATATCGGCGCCGATAATGCTAAATGAGAAGCTCAAATTACGATACTAAAAATACGATCAATGAATCGTATTTTTACTCAGTTTTTTGACACGCGAACTACATGCTATCGCGTCGTCTAATTAGATTTATATCTGTGGGTGGCCCAGTGGCCCCGACTTACGTGTCGCAGGTCGTGAGTTCGAACCCAGGCAGGCGCTTTACTTTGTGTAAATTATTTCATCACCACTGCTCTTAAAAATGGTGAAGGAAAACACCGTGAGGAAACCGGCATGTCCTAGAACCAAAAATTCGAAGACATGGGACATCCACCAACCCGCACTGGGCCCGCGTGGTGGATTAAGATGACGACAGTCGCCAACGACCTTGGGGGAACAAAACGCGCACTCGTTTCACACCCGCGCGACCCAATATTCAGTAGTTTTTTGTACTTTCTTTATTATTTAATGACTTTATTAAAGTAGAGGTGCACATATTGGACCAGTAATCATCAGCTTTATAATGTTCCCACTGCTGGAACACAGGCATCCTATCTGTGAGAGAGGTAATGGGCCTTAAGGCGCAGATACCCCTCAGTAGCTGATTTTAAAATGATAACCACGTCGAAACGGCTAGTCGTATTTTTTTGGAAATAAAATATGTTATATTAGACCATTTTCATAATAATTTGATCTTAGAAATTTTTGAGTTTTATTCGTATAACATAGTGTAATTAATTTGTAAAGTTATGTTTAAGACGCACAAAAAAACAAAAATCGCACCAAAACCGCCGGGCGTATTTTTAACCCCCGACGGAAAAAGAGGGGTGTTATAAGTTTGACGTGTGTTGCCGTGTATCTGTGTGTCTGTCTGTGGCATCATAGCGCCTCAACGGATGAACCGATATTGTTTTTTTTTGTTTGAAAGGTGATTGTGTCGAGAGTGTTCTTAGCTATGTTTGAATAAAATCGGTTCAGCCGTTAAAAAGTAATGGGCGTTTTACTGTTTTAATCGGGATGTTTCGATCGAGATAAAAGTGCCGAGGGGTTTTTTAAATTTTGAAATTTTACTTGTAATGTAATTGTCACCATATCAAAGACAATTTAACTGTCTACATTTTGATCTAAGGAAATGTTTACAAACACTAAACTTTCACACAACCCATGTCATCACACTAACAAAATATTTAGCACAAAGCTTTACACAAAGGGAGGCATCTTCATCTGACATTTGACATTTAGTGTCGCAACTCCTGCGCAGAATCCTTGGGCAACTTTGTAAAGTTAGCGTTCATTATTTGTGTTGCCAACAACAATATCTCAAAGGTTCTCTACAGGAAATAATAATTGTTGTTTTAAAATTGGAAATTGGCTATTGAGATTTTAGAGTGTAAAGCTGGGTTTATACTGAACGGACTTTAGTACGTTTTGAATACATTTATAATCTATACTAATAAATACAAAAGTACTAGATAGATAGATCTATGTATTTGTTTGATTTTATCCCGATTGTGATGAATTTGGATATAGAGATATTGATTGGAGGACTTTTTATACCGAGGGCAAATTCGCTTGGGATTACTATTATATATATTTGTTTGGAAACCACTGGTAGTATCTACTAATATTACAATTGCTTAACACGCTTAGCAGATAGTTCAGTTTTTAAAAATTACTACAAAGCCCGCCTGCTTAAGAAGCGAACTAAAAAGCTGTAAACAAGAAAAAAATCATGCTGTGCAGTCGGAGGATCTGTGGGTCAGCCGGTTCACAAATATGTATCCTCTGTTTATAGCTTTTTAGTAGGCGTTTTTGGATTTTAAATCTTTTTTATTTACTACTTTTTAGTAATCATTTTTTGTTCTGTAAAAACCCTACATTTTGGTACCCCACTCGATTGGATTGGGAGAAAAAAAATGCAACTACCACAATATGGCGCCCAAATTCCGCCATGTTCTTTTTTTTAACGGCACTTAGCTAAGAACACTTGGGCGGTCATGACCTATCTAACGATGTCTTAATTATAAAAATCCGGCAAGTGGTTTGAAAGATACGAGGTAATAAAGAATATTACATACATACAAGGTTCGAGCGAGAAACATAACCCTTTCCTTGCAGCCGGGTAAAAAGAATAGCGTTGCAAGAATAAAGCGCTTCACTAGATTTTATTCAATCAATATTTATCATACCGTCTGCGGCTTGTGGCATGCAAAAACAACGTTTTTTTTAAACAAAATATAAAGCTAACGACGCAATTTATTCTAAGATTATCCTTCAAAATAATACTTGCATTACACGCACAAACCACCACTTTAGGATCTCCATCTGAATGAGGCAACGGCTGACATATCACGTTTGTACCTGAGCATCTAGAGGTCACAGCGACATCTATCGGAGACCCGCGGAGAATTCGTTACGAGACCCACTTCTTATGGTTATTAGCTGGTTTAGAAGTAGGTTTAATATTGTGATATTGTCATTCGTTTTAGAGGTTTTAATGGCAGGTGCTAAGGTTAGGGGGTTAAAATATTAGAGGAGAATTTTGAATTAGGATTTATTTAATAATTATTCGTTTTTTAGATTATAGATATGGTTTTCTGAGAAAAAAGATATGAATAAATAAATACGCGAGTTTTAATTTTGTTCGGGTAAAACCAATCTTTTTCCAACTCTATAACGTTCCTCATGGATCTCAAATAATTCGCAATCTTGAAATGACGATAATTAAAAAAACTATAAAGGATTTACAATTATTATCTCTTATTCATTGATTTTCCAAAATCAGATTTTAAAAATTCAGTACTCTACGCAATTGATAGCATTCATCCCTGAATTATTAACAAATCACTTATATTTTATTTACATACAAACTTTTCTTCTTTCAAACACAACAGTCCTCCAAGTCATTTACCCTCCATACATTACCTACTACTACCCACTCTATAATCTAAATCTAATCTGTACTGAGATCCCTGTCCACGAGACTTATCTAGCCGGGTTGATATCGAACACAGGCAGCTGAGATTGTAAATTAAAAGCCGGCTCGGTGTAATAGCTGCAAAAAGATTTTAAAACCGGTAGTGTCTGGCAATAACCTAAGGGAATAGGGCTGTGCGTTCTGCTAGGCAGTTGGTTTCTAAACAAATATTTTGAATTTAGAATACATTCTCAATTTAGAAGATGGCCTAGATTAAAAGAAATATATTTTGAATATAGAAGACATTCTCTATTTACAAGAATTTTTGAATCAACAGCAAGTATTGTTATATTATAAAAAAAAGTTAATTTTTATTTTATAAACCTGCAACTAAAACCCCCTGCATACTAAATTTCATAAAAATACCTGCCTGTTGGAGCCGTTTCCGAGATTCAGATTATATATATACAAGAATTGCTCGATTGAAGGTATTAGATGATGAAGTGTGCATGTATGTATGTGAGGTATTATAAAGAAGTAAGATTAGGAGCTATTTAGAAACACCATAAAATAGAATATTGCTGTCCTTTATTTACAACGAAGACAAGCAAATGATGGACTTAGTTCTAACAAATTAATGTACAGTTGAAGTTTTAGTTCAAACTAATTTGACCTCACCTCTTCATCGTGTGAAGATGTAATTAATAATACTGGGCAATTCATGTTTATGGATACTGCACGATTGTTAATAAATAAATTATTATCACATAGGGAATCCAGTCATTTAATTTGTATTTAATTATGAGTCTACTGTAGGAATCTACAGCATACTCGGTATTAAATTAAATACTTACGATCTAAAGATAAGTTTTCAAATTAATAGATTTTAGAAAGAAAAATGAATGTATATAAATTCGATAAAATCATGAAAAATCTTGTACCGGTACAAAACTATGCTTCAATCTCATAAAATCGCTCGGTACCTGAGCGATACGCCACAGGCGCGAAAACGTTTGAAAAACGTTAAGTCACTTTGACATAAGGTAGAGGAAAACGTGTTGAGCAAATTATGAATTAAAAGGCAGAGTACCTAAGGTCGAGAGGCACAAAAAAAAAAACAGGCGGATATTATAAAATTCATAAAAGGGCAACCCTACTAACCTGTACCTCCCAGTTATAATCTAACGAGCTTGCATTAGAAGCTCCACTTAATAGAAGCAGTTTTGATTAGAATTTAAATGAAAATCATGAAACTTGTACTTGGACAGTAAAACTACGGCCTACTCTACACGCAGGTATAGCCGTTTTATAAGCTTGTTTTTGACTTGAGTTTGTTATTCTGTGAACGAGAAAGGAGGTTTGAATTTTATATGCGACCTTTTTTGTGTTCGTTCTTGGCTTTACCGGCAGGCTTATTAAGTACCTTTTGCAAGAGCAAAACGATAGCGATCAAACGCTTTATGTCATAAAAGTCGGCATTACCTGCCGTGTAGGTATGGTAGGTCCTACACAATCGTTTGCTAATCGCTCGCTGTTTGTCAAATGCACTTATTAAAAAAAAAAAAACCGCCAACAACTCTAAAACCTTTGTATTGAAAAGCAATTATTGCGCAAAAATCGCTATCGTTTTGCTCTTGCAAAAGATACGTAATAAGCCTACGGGATTGTCTTTGCCACGGACTCAGTATTCTCTCAAGATTTGAAACAGGAATCTCACTGACAGAGGGATATTCCACCAGCGATAACTAACGACTACTAAAAATTAAATTTATTTGGGATTTACCAAAATCTTCAATCTATAAAATATACGTCGAAATGCCAAAATGTAAGGGATTGGTCACGTGGCATTTAGAGCGCTTTCCAAACCTATAATTTTTTTCCATTTTACCATCCTCTATTGCGATGCTTGCATTGATGTAATTTCACTTGTCTAGAGCTTCTGGACATTTTGGACTTTTCGACAATAGGGTAGATGACTAAAAAAATATGTTAAGTCCGTCAGTTAGATAACCTAAAAATATTGGACACGTATTTTTATTTTGACGTCCTGAACTTTGATGCGCTTTACTCGTATCTTTGTTTTTTTTATTTATGTGATAAAGGAAAAAATACGGGTCCAGTATTATTTGCTAATCTCACTGACGGACTAAATAGAATTATCATTTTTCCTCCCAGGAAACATCCCTATTGTCACGGGGTCTCATTGCTAACAAAGAAAATATGGTTCAAATAAATCTCACTAGATGGCGCGATATGCACGTATCTGTTATTAAATGTGTGTAAAATTCACATTTTCTGGAATTCAACATAAAAATTGTATGTTCTTGTTTAATCAACTCTCCTAAGTACAAAATTATGGAATATTGGGCTCTTAATTCACATTACAAAGATTATTTTAACGGATCATTTAGAATTGATGCCAATAGATGGCGCATTTTTTAATTTGTGAGGCATTCCACTCGATTGTTAAAATTTGCATTGTAACACATTTTGGTGCAAACAAAACTGTAAAAACTTGGAAACAAATACTATAAAACGAACCTTCACTGTATTTAAAGAAAAAATATTCACGAACTTAGTAAACCCTTTTAATTGCAAGTCACTGCTAACACCATCTATCTATCACCGTGAAACAGAACCGAACGCGTTCGATGTACAAAAAATAACAAGATTAATCAGATGAAAAACGCTTGTATGGGATGAGGCATCTGTATGCTAGTATTATATTATCTGTGCTATTGTTTAAGATTGAATGTCAATTAGTCTTGGCGCGCTGATGGGAGTGACATGTCCGATCATTTCATGTGGTCAATACCTTAAATTTTGGCATTTCGTCAATCGCTATAACAGATACAATGTCGCTTTGTCTAGATCAGAAAAAAAGTATTTTTTTTCTTCATCCTAGTGAAGTCAGGTAATGAACTGCATACCAGCCATACTATTTGAGTATGGCTGGTATGCAGTCTGAACGAATATGTATTATGTGTGCATTAAGTCCGCCTTTGTACTTATGCATAAAGTTTTAATAAATAAATAAATATGTGAGTATGTCAGTATGATGATGCCAATGAACTTCACATTGCCTCAAAGATATTTTAAATGTCAATCTAATATTATGTTAAATGATCATAAGTTGATGCGTAATAGTTAATTAAATTCACTTATTTCGTTAACGGAAGAGGGACAAACAACATAATGATCCATGGCATTTTGTCAAGAATTTTCCTATCTTCACGTTAAGATATTTAACCTCCATTTAGCTTTAAAAACTCGTTTTTAATATGAAATTGATGATAAATTCATTAGGTACGGCCTAAGGTGCGGCGAAACCACACTATTTCAAAATCAAGGATAGCGTATACTTTCTAATGAATAGAAATAAAAGCATTTCTAGCGCAAAGGTGAATAGGGCGACCTCTGATAAAGATTATTTCCATGTATTTATACGACTAAACAAATCAAAAACATATACATCGAACGCTGTCCATACAACAAGTTTTTGTGATACCCTTTCACCGAATCAATGGTCACGTAGCCCCTAGTAATTCACGCCTTTTGACAGCTCGCGACTTTTGACAGCTGTTCCAAGATGGTTGCCTTCAATAAAAAAATACTTTCACTTATTTCGTCGTTACAAATAAGTTTTCGCGGCAACAATAGAACACGTTTGGGTGTTATAAATAGAAGATAGTTTGCTAATGTTGCGTGAAGAGAAAATTAAAAATGTCGGCTAGGTTTTTTTCTCTTTTCGGCACTGACAGTATTCCGTTCTGCCTTGTATCAATATTTTTATTTATGAAATCGATTTGCTGTGACACTCTCGATTGTTAGATGTAATTTTAAGTTATTACTAGAAATGACAGTGCACAAACATGTCAAATTATGCCACAGATTATAAAATATGATTGGTCTCCGTAAGGCCATTATGATATCATCATGACAAACATTTTGGTAAGAATATTAGCTTACCGGAACTAAGCAATAAGAACTATCTAATGTCTTCGTGAAAAATGAAAACTAAAATGTATTATAGTCTGGGAAATAAAGATGTTTCATTTATTTCAATTATACAACCTTATTGCAAGTAAATAATATGTTTGAGCCGATTGGGGACATTAGGTCCATGGGGTCCGAGTTCTCATCGAGTTTTTCGAGATATTAGCACAAAGCACGTCGACTCTTCACGTGACCAGAGGGCTGGACTTTTCTTCGGCCTGAGAATCAGCATTGCCATCCAACGTGGCAATGTTGCCAGCGTTCTGGGCACGTTTCCCATTGATATCGATGTTGACAAATTTTGTAATGCTCAATGTGTTTTTTTCCCTCCTCCCTTTGTATATAGGTTTGTACTTTTTTTTAGAATATTCAGTTGCATATTTGTAACAGCCAAAAAAAAAGATCATAGTGAACTTCATAAACATAGTAAATCTACGATCAAACCTAAAATGAATAATGTTTGTTAATAAATCGTACAGAAAATATTCACCGTCCAATTAGTATCATCCGCGCGGCGCCTTCAACAAATTTTCAAGACATAAAGCTTTTGTATAAACCTATTAACAGGTACTTTTGACAGCTGAAGCTGGTCGCACAATTGTTAAGTGTTCTATATACAGAAGAAAGTGCAAGAAACTGAAGTGAAGTGTAAATAAATATAAATAAATAAACTCCAAAAAATTTGGCCTCGGTACGGGTCTAAAGTCTGTACCCAAAAGCCCTGTATCAAAACAAAGTAATATTTTAACAATTTACTTTCAACAAACTATACTTTGAATTGACTCTTCGAAGCCATTCAAATTATAATTATTAAAAGCTTCATTAACGTAATTACATACCACTTCTTTCATTAATGACCATTGATGTCAGAATAATTCTATAGATCATTAGGTTGAGAACAAAAAGTTTTGAATAATTTCTCGTTGCATCTAATTCAAAAGGTTAACATTGCGTAGTCAATAATCTTGCAGCATTTTCGCAAGCCTCATTCAAAGGCATTTAGATTTTTGTAGAGCAAGCATATTATTATAGACCTGTCCCTGTCGGTCTATTCTAAAAACTTCTCACCGTGAAAACTTACGTGGAAGTGAGCGCAACGTTGTATCATGGCACGACGTTCGCGAGTGTTGCTGTAACGGTAACTGTACACGTTCGAGAATACTTCCCGAAGAACTAGTATAAGGCCTAGGAGTATGACCTCTGTAGTAATTCAGTCGTCACTTGAAGCTTGCTGAAAAGCTAAGTAGTGTACTTCAGTGAACTGTCATGCCAGAATGGTTGGATAGTTTGATAGCACACTTCATATTAACTCCACCTATCTTTTCACGGTGAGTTTGAATAACATTACTGTTCTGGCTCAATACTAGGCAGTGTTTTAAAGGATTAGCATTAACCTTTACCTCAATCAGTTTACATGGAACGACTGCCAATTTGACCTCCTCAACCCTGAAACTGTCCCATTGGCAAGTCTGGTGTCAGATTTCTGGCTTTTGAGTACCGTAACGACTTTCAAAGATCAACCAAGATATATGGGCAAACATAGGGCAGGGGTCACCAGTTACTTTCATTTGGGGTCCGCTTATTCAAAATAATATGTCCTACGCGGTCCGTAAGTAATAAAGTCAATTTAACCCCCCCTCCCCCACCTTGACATCGACAAAAGTAAATACCATTTTTTTTTTCAGATATTATTTTTAAAAATTAAATTTTTGCTTGAACTATCCGTCCGAAGTTTGGACTAAAGTTGGTGCAAACATTATATCTGGAGATCATTATATCTGGAGATTTTCATCGGTCCACGCTCATCCATTTGTCGAATGGACGGCAGTATAGATAAAGCGCGGGATACCTTTTGATAAATTACGTACTCAAGAGACTCACATAAATTATATTGTAATTTTTACCTAAGGTCTGCACTCAATAGGTCGGCGGTTCGCCATTTGGTGACCCCTGACATAAGGGATTTTTTACTCAGAAAATTCAATCGGATTTCTGCGACCGCATTTCCTCTTAAGTGCTTTCCAAGGAACTGAGAAGTCTCAATATATAATGGACGGCCAATCATACACGGAACGTCCTCGGGTAGTATTGCTTCACTTTAAAGGGTGATACATAGGGCTGTTACCTTAAACTTAGCAACGAGTACAGCCACACCTAACACGATACACCGAAAAAACTCCATCACATTTTTATCTATTAGCAAAATCATCTTCAGTCTTCACCTTGACATTCACAATAGAATGCTGGGTCATATGAATCAGACGGATTCATCTGAGGTCACGCTAAACAGGATAGTAATATAATTATCACATCATCAACCATATTAATCTGATCTGCCTCTCATTTGCATACTCATCTCTTAATTGAAATTAAAAATCTTTTAATGGGGTCGGTCACAAGCGTGATCGCAAGATTGAGGACGCTCAATCCCCGAATTTTACTATTAGGAAATTTTTAGGACTTTGACTGGATTTGTAGACAGATAATGGCAATTTGCTTACTCTAACTTGATGGAACGTTTAACTGTTGAAATATATGTATGCTGAACTATAGATTTGTGCCTATTCTGACAAGCAGAGGAATCATGAGCCAAGTGGAAGCAGCCGATCCATTCTTTAGAAATTTTACCGTGAATACTTATCAGACTTTGCAATAATATTTAGGTATTCGTCTAGGGATTACCCAGTGTTCACGGGCATCCATCTTAGAACAGATCAAACGAGAGAAAATGCAAACTGACCATACGTCATTCTCCAACGTAACTACCATATTTTCATTGCTTTTCTTGTCACCTTTGTACCTATTGTGTTTTTGAAACTACCCACTAGTTGTTGTAAGTGTTATTTCTGCGCTATTGTTGTAATTTTATAGATGTTATAAATTTGTTTTTGCATGCTGTGTCTATCGCATCATATTGTATAATATGCTTGTATCATATTGCTTGTATTATTAGAATAAATGGCCAATAAATATATAAAATTTTCAAAAGTGTCGCCAATATTATTAATTGAGAAGCTCGTGGCTAAATAATAACAGCAGCACGGGTCGATCTTCAAGGTAAAGCGACGCTTGCCAAGGTCGGTCCGTGGATGGATCACCATCTTAACATACCGAGATTTCCTGTGCTTTTTTCAATATTACATCTTTGACAGTCTTTATGGATAGTCGGAAGCCAGAAATAGCAGACATCTGATACCAGTCTTGCCAAAGGGATATCGTATTACCCAGTTACTGGGTTGTGGAGGTCAGATAGGCAGTCGCTCCATATAAAACACTGGTACTCACCTGAATCCGGTTAGACTGGAAGCCGTCGCCAAAATATTTGGGAAAAGGCAGGCAGATTGTCATTCAAATTCAAATATATTTATTTGTAATTCAATAAGACTCTTCAACACAGATAAAAATATAACTAGATGAGCGATTGTATTTGCTTCGCGCGTCAAAAAATGGAGTAAAATTACGATCAGCTTTTCATTTAGCAATATCGCCACCGGAAACCCTCCGAAATCTAGAAAAATTATTATGCAATATTGAGCTGTAAAGAAAAAGTTGACCGAGGCATAGCAAATTTTCCTTTCATTAGTAAGTTTTGTTTTCAAATTGTGTGAAAAAGTGGCACGCTTGGTTTTCATACAGATGGAGGGACCTGCGTTATCTAGTTAGATTCTGTGTTGATGTCTGCGTTCTTCAATGATTCACACATTATCGCCAAAGTACTAAAGTAACAGTGCGTCGGTTGTAACTTGTATGTAGCACTTGTTAATAGGAACCTTGAAGGTGTCTATTGTGAACAGACAGTGACAGGCGGCTGGGTTAGCGCCTACGGAATGAGTTGTAGCCTTCGGAGCGCTGTAACGCAGTCTGTGTTTGCCTTTATTTGGGGATAGTACGGATTTGTTGAATTTAATATATGAAAGGGAACAAACATCATCATCACTTCAGCCGAAAGCCGTCGCCACATTGACCGGTCTAGTGCGTCTCCCATCCAGCGGATCCCCGCAACATTCACCAGGTCGACGGTCTAACTAGTGGGAAGCCTTCCAACGCAACGTCTTCCGGAAAAGGGAACAATAGATAAAACTATTTTCCTATTTGGATTTTTCATTTTTTTTTACATATGTATGTCATAATTAAACTGGTTCACAGTGATGATTCCTTCCTGTGTAGTCGGTATGACAATCTGCAGCCAAAATGCGTAATTGAATTCGGCAAGGCAAAGGGTTTGACCCCATGAAAGAGTATGAACAATCGACGAAATCACATAGAGACGAAAATCCACATCACGTCTTTCATCTCGCATGTGATTGGTAAATTGTTCATACTCTTTCATGGGGTCAAACCCGATGCCTTGCCGAATTCAATTACGCAATTAGGCTGCAGATCTTTTTTGGCAAAAATACATAAGACATTCCCTCAAAACGCCCGCTACTAAACATTCAAATGTCAGCTTCAATTGATAGATAGAATAGGCCGCAAACATTCAAGTTGAAAGCCCAGTTGCCTAGCACCACGGATTAAAATTATCATTAATATTAATGGGTGATTATTTTGGGTGCTAATCCCGAGCAAGAGATGACTTCGTTTTTCGAGTCCGGCACAGTCTTATTGACCCGTCCAGAGTCTGAGTTTAACTGATCACTTGGTACTTAAACATGGCGTAATGTGGGTGTACCAACTATACTGTATGTACAATTCTGCTTAACGATTCAGAGAATACAGTCGTGATATAATGTTATTTCAATATTAGCTACAAACCGAATGCAACTGAGATCATTTGCTTCAACCCATCGATGATCATTGAATAAACATTGCCCAATTAAAATTCTTATAACGTAGTATAAGCAAAATAAACAGTACACAGGTAAATTTTGTTAAAGGTTGTCGTTGCAACAGAATTGAGCATGATACTGTATTGAGAGGCACTTTGTTCATCTTCTTTACTTCAAATGATATGTACTCGCTTAATATGCCATATTTATTTGAACCAGCTTTTTCATAAAAGTATTTTTGAGAAATACTAGATAGATATCTTTCTTTCTACCTTTGTTAAGATTTCTTAACAAAGGTATCTATCTAGTATTTCTCAGGCAGCAGGATTCAATTAATTAAATAACCCAGGTGGTCATTGTTGTATATATTCTGATAATCAAGAATACATTATTTCATCTATATACAATAGATATGCCGAGATTTTCCATTAGTGGTCTCATTCTAAATAAACATCAATGTGCTAATCTTGGATGGAGTTCGTTGGGCATCAACGAAACAAAAGTAAAATATCTACGCGTGTTTGTTTCTATCATGTATGAATGCGGTTCCCCAAAGTAAAACTCTTTTTCTGAAACACACAATAAGCAGGAATGTGCAAGACCTAAGTGACAAATGACAACCTTGGCATTAAAATGTCAGCATTCCTTTATCGAGCGAGTTTCAAACATCAGTTCGATTCGTGCAACTTCGGGTATCTTCGCGTTACTTTGTTTTTGTTGCCCGAGCGCATGTTATAAGATTCGTCGCCTGTCACACCGAAGGATTATATTGATAGGATAAAATTATTCATTGAATAATTTAAATTAATGGTTTTATGTCAAGAAGTTGATTGTTTTGTAGTCATAATCATATTTATCATGTGCCCGTGTCAATCTGTGTGGTCCTTGCATATGTATTAACTTGGAAAATCTCCTTCTGTACTGTCTCCATACCTTATCGTATTAATCCGTGAATAAATTAGTAGGGAAGACAAGGATACGACTCGATTTATGTATGGGCATTTAAAATAAGATTTTCATGAAAGCTCATTTAGATTAGCCTCCCACTTGATGGTCCCCTGGTATAGGCTGCGGGGACCTGATGGATGCGAGATGCATTACTATATAAGCGGATCTTTGTGTCTCTGAAGTTGGCTCTGCAAAACATTGCGCAAGAAACAGTTTGTCATCGAGTATACTGTATAGAGTAAGCGAGATAGGACGATGCGACAAACGTAAGCGAGTGAAAGAGACAGTTATACAATGCTATCTTCACCCTAAACATTGACACAAAAATAGCTACTGCGCAGGGTCTTGCAGCCAATTCAGAGACACAAAGATCCGTTGTGAGTATTATAACAGTGTTACGACCGGCTCATGTGGCGACACATAGGCGTGGCCTACGTTCAGCAGTGGACGTCTTTGGGCTGAAGTGATGATGATGAAACTAATTATTTAAAAATGAGAAGCTTGTTTAAGTAGGCAAAATAAAAACAAGTTTACTGAAACATTCATCGAATAAAATAAAAATGTACTCTTCCAACTTTTAGTTACATATCGGTGTGAGTCACATCCATTGTAATCGTCAATGAAGTCGTGCTATCAATTTTCTTGTTAATTACTAACACTTACTCACAATTTTCTAAGCTAGAATACACCTGCTGTGTGCAGGTGACGTCTCCGAAGGAATTTAACCTTTAAATGCTTCGATGTGTTCTTAAATTTGCTAACTAGAATTATGTTGCAAAACGATAGATAGAACACATATATGAATTTGACATATTACTCTGCAATTTGACATATATTGTCAAATTGCAGAGGCCGCAACTATGGTAATATATCAGCTTGTATTAGAGAATCCTCCTTTTCCGGATCAACAAAGCACAGTTTGCATAAAAAATAGGGTAGGTAGTTGACAAAAAAAAACAATATAGTCCGTCAGTTAAATAATCTAAAAATATTGGACACGTATTTTTCTTTTGCCCCGAAAACAAAAAATTACGATGATATAGTGCGTTGAAATAGTGCGCCGTTAGTATACTTGATTGTACATAGTGACGTCACAACCCCCACTCCTAAACTTTGATGCGCTTTATCTTTGTATTTTTTTTATTGATTTAAAGCAAAAAATACGTGTCCAATATTATTTGATTATCTCATTGACGGACTAAATAGAATTATCATTTTCTACCTAGGAAACATCCCTATTTTTCCATAAGATACATCTCAGTAGGTAGCATCTAGAAAACATGATGGATGCTATTGCAAGAAAATACATCTAATTAAATATCATTTAGGATTCCTTATTTAGGTTCTAGTCTGAAGGTAGCGAAACGATAATTATACAGCGTCTGACAAAAATATACAAATCCGTTGGTCCTTCCGACTGGAAGGACCACATTAACACGTCTTCAATGACATTGAGGAGTTCTATATAAAATAACGTAGTTCATTTCTTGTTTATAATTGTGTAATATACAACCGGAGAATCAAGCTTTACTACAGGGTTACTCGAATACCAATGTACCAGTACCAGCAGCCGACAACAATACAGAGTCAGGTTGCTGCCTACCCACCAATAAACAGGTTCATAAGCAATAGGTACTTCATCTCTTACATACAATAATAAGACATTCATGTTGGTCGACTCGTAGAAAACCACCTCTGTACGTTTATGTACATGATGTATTAAATAAATAAATACAGTCGATTCAAACTGAAAGGTGGTTGTAAATATTGCTTTTCACCGCGCAGTACCACACACCGGCTGTCACAAGAAATGACTACTGCGCCTGGTGTCTAATTCGCCATTATGTTTGAATCTACATATGCCACCAGTTGTCAAATTTGCATTAATAAGGAGCTTTAAATATTAATGAATTATACATTCAAGTTGCTGCCATGCTGTGTGGCATTTCGATAGAATGTGGTTTTTGAAACATGATCTAGCAGTTATGCAACAATGAGTTTTGTTGTCGTGGTGAAAATATTCTACTGAGTAAAAATATTAAATTTACTCGCAGACTCGACAGACTTACAGCCGAAACTGCTAGGTTTAAAAGTTCCTTATAAAATTACAAAAGGTAGCATTTAGAAATAATCTAGGTAAATTCGTCCCCTAAAAAGGTTGGACGTATTGCAATTTAGGCACCCGTTTTAACGGCACCTGAGTTAATAGCACTTGAGGTGCCGTTAAAACGGGTGCCCAATGTGGAATACGTCAAAAGTTATTCATATTCTGAATTGTACGCAAATAATTTAAATACCATTGGACGCAAAACTTGTAAATATATAGATAAGATCTTTTTAAGGAAAATATTCCGCGAGCTTTTGGACCTCACTATGTAGGTTTTAATGTTACAACATCTTTAAATCTTCCTATTTATTCATTTCAATTACTCTTTGCACTAACAGTGTAACCCAACACGTGCAAAGATTCAATGCTAATTTTTTACATTTACAACAGACAAACAACAAACAAATAATTTCCGACTCGCACAAACCAACATTTAAAACACAAAATTTTAACTAATTTATCAATATCAACCAAATTAATCAAATTACATGTCAAACAAATAAACATAAACAAAAATCATAATAAGTCAAGAATCAAATTTCAACACCATGTTCACCAAGTTTCAGGTCTATGGACCATCCATATTAACTATTCGAGGCAAGGTGATGTCGCACCACCAACTTTCAAACTGCAGGTTTCTACAGTAAAAATCCATATGCAAAAACCTGAAATAACATTTTTGCCCGACCTGTGTAGCCCTAGATAAACGATCTAATTCCACCTAGCCCGTTTCATCATCGGCCTACCAGACGCACGGCGATGCACCATCGATACATGGTGGACATCCCACCCATACGCACAAAACGTTTTGGAAACGCTTTTATTATGCGTACAGCTAAGGAGTGGTATTCCCTGCCGGAGTCTGTGTTTCCCGACAGCTACAATCTAGGGGTCTTTATGTCAAGAGTGAATAGGTTACTTCTAGGCAAGCGTGCTTCACCGTCGACCACATCATCGCTTACCATCAGGTGAGATAGTGGTCAAGCGCGAGCCTATAGAATAGAAAAAAACACTATCGTGAAAAGCTGCCACTCGCCACTGTCAAAAAGGCAATATTGTATGGGATTGACAAGCGATATCGAAAAATCACGTGATGAACCCCTTATATGTTGACATTTTGACTATCGCCTTCGCTGACATCGAATGCCACTTGTCTAGAACCCAGAATCTAGGCAGTCGCGCCTGCAACCACGAGACCAACAACGGATCAGTTCCATTGTTATTAATCTATTAGAAAATAGAGGCAAGGTTACAGTCATAACATAAAAATCAACCATTAACATTTTATAACCTTTTAAATCTCGAACCCTATCACAACCACCATCTGTCACTTCGCTCTCATTCTCCCATAGACAAAGTTGTATAACCAACCAGTTATCCGATGACATAACTCTATGCTAATGCATAATGCTCTATAGTTTATGGTAATTACAGGGCCGGCCCGCCTATACCTACGTGGTCCTTCTTGCAACACATCCGTTCTGAGTAGACCGGTAGGTTGCGATAAAGGTGGCCGACCATAATCAGATTAGCCGTGACACCTGTGAACTCTGTGGTTTAAGACTAGGCTGTATATTAGTTCATGCCTTTAATTTACATCATAAAAACTTTTTATAAAATCTCTGAGCGAGAGAAATTTTTAAAATCAAGAGTCAGCTAAACAGATTCTTGATTTTAGAAATTTTGAATATGGAATTTGCTTAGCATTCGAATGGCGTCACAACGTTAGGCGAATCATGTCAGCCCGAACAATGATGTTATATATATACTGAAGTAGATACGTTTTACCGTGGTCTGCGCAAAATTCAAATTCAATTGATTGCATGCATAATGTACATACATACAGGTGGTAAATATAAGTTACAAAAACAATTATGGACCCTGTCGGGCACAGCAACATTCTAGATACAACACAAGCTAACTAGCTTGAGCCAAATCAGTCCATCCTGCGTCTGGCCGCGACATGAGTTTGAACAGTATGTTTATCTCTTTCTGACAACATATCTGTGACTTTTTAACCTACTCAGTGATAAAAATAAAGTTCCATTTTACTATAACTACCTACATAGGACCTATGGACGTTTTTATTTGGTAAAATCATATTGAGCCCGAAGTCTGAACAGCTGTTGAAAATTGATGAAAACCAAGCGTGCCACTTTTTCACACACAATTTAAGAACAAATTTACTTACCGATTAAAGAAAATATTTCCATTGCCTCGGCCAACTTTTTTCTGTACAATTTGTACAGCTTAATATGGCATATTATAGACATTTTTCAAGATTTCTGTGGATGTCCGGTGCCGATAATGCTAAATGAAGCAGCTCAAAGTACGATTATTGATCGCAATTCTACTCCCTTTTTTGACACGCGAATAACATACAATCTCGTCATCTAGTTATATTTATATCTGTGGTGCAGACGAAGAAGAACAAGCAATCGCTAAATAGTGTCGAGGTTTTATGAATACTTGTGATAGTGCTGAGACTAGGCTCTAGATGAAATAATGTGACATTCTACCAGCGTTTATCAAGTTATATTTTTTTGAGATTGTCCACATAATATTTCGGTAGCGTTTCGGTGGTATTTTGGACCTTTTGACAATCCTAAATCACTGATTGAATCTCACTTTGTCTATAAGTTTATTGACATACCTATGAAGAAGGTACGAAATATACTTAGCGTCGTTTATAACCTTTTCGTCTTATTTGATATTTTATCAAAGTCGTTTAGGGCATCAGAACTTAAAATCTGAACAGTTTAATCGGTCCGAGCTTTTATTCAAAACTCTCGCTATCAAAGGTATAATGGCAAACTCTCTACACAGACACACAATGCTAGACCATCATCATTGTCATAATTATAATTATTAAAAAAAAAAAAAACTGTTTAAATAAATCCAACGAAAGCACAAAGAATTACGAACAAGTTACATCACAACCACATCACAAAACAATATTTAAAAAGGTTTCATACTCCATTCTCAATCAATCCTCCCTTTGCAAATATGACCCAACTATACCGCCTATTATAGCAACTGTCAACTTTGACAGATGAGGCCGCGGCCATATTGTAATCAACTTTGACATTACCTCGGCATTCGGGGGCGTTCGGCTCTCATTCGGGTGCTCTCGGAATGCACATGCGTGACTAGTCTTGTGCAACCCATACTTTGTCATAGAGCGATCGTGGTTGAAAGACACGATGATAGATGTTGAAAATGGTTTTATATTGTAATATTTATCTTGAAGTTTTGCATGAGAATTGGACATCTTGCTGTTAAACAATAGGTTTGTGCAATAGTATTTAGTTTGTGGCACGACTGTGGATTGTGAAGTCGCTAGTTTGTGTTACATTTACTTGTTCATAACGTAGTCATCCGCCAAAATATGAATTTAAATATTTTTTTTCTAGGAAGCCAAACTTGCCCTCTTAACTTTTAGAGATGTAAATAATTTTAACAGAATGTAAGAACATTCTGTTACAATTATTTACACAATGTTTGGAAAAAACGAAAATAATATGTCATCCAGTTAATTCAAAAGGTCAGTAGGACGTCTTAGGGCTAGCATACTGGATTTATTTTATTTTATAAAAAAGCCGTAAAGTAGCAAAAAACATAAGAAATTTAATATTATAACGAAACTAGTTATAAATCATTTAGTTATAATGATGTAGGTATATACAGACAAGATATTTTATTGTAGACAATCCCGATACATTTGACCTATCTTACGGCATGATGTCTTCCGCTAGGTTGATTGATGACCAACAGCATAATTGTGATGCCTTCAATTGACCAATCACATAGACAGAAATCCACTTCGCGTCTTTCATCTCGCTTGTGATTGGTCGATTGATGGCATCAAAACGCTTTGCCTTGCCGAATTCACTTACACAATAAGGCTGCTTTTTAGGTTTGCTGGAATCCGCTGGACACTTTGGGGAGGCCTATGTTCAGCAGTGGACGTCTTTCAGCTAAAATTATGATGATGACGGCATGATTGTCTCCTGTCTGAAACTTTTGAAAATACATATCTCTTACACAAAAATCTCACGAACAACTCTTTGTCCACAGATGCGACTCAGACCACACAGCAGAAATGCTGTACACCCACCTCCAAGCGCTAATAGAGCGACCAGAAAACCAGAAGAAGTTCGCGGACATAGAGCGCAAACTCCAAATGCGAGGGGCCTTACCATCTTCGAAAAAGCCCCCGGATTCGTCGTTAGGCAGCGAAGTTTCCAGGGAATCCGATTCTGGAAGCAATGAAGAGAGATGTGTGGCCAATCTTTATGATAGTTTGGCTGCAGAGTTAAAACAAAAGTTATCGACAGGTAAACGTGGTTTAGGTCAGTTGTTTTTTTTATTTTTCGTAGGTTTTTGATGTTGCTTGCTTCTCCACGCCTTTTGTGCACAGGTATTTGGTATGTAGTTTGAACGCTTTTTTATTTTTATTATGCTGTATGCTGATGAAAAGAAGATGGAGATGGCGTTAGCTTACTTGATATTGTAATTAACAATCAAGCTGGTCCATACTTAGTTTTAATAACCTAAGTATAGGCTTTACAGAGAGCAAGATGTAGAAATTTAAAATGAATATATGTGGCAGTTCTTGCTATTTTTATTGTCCTATAACATAAAGGTTGAAACAAGACCCTTAAGGCGAACTTTGAAGATAAGTTTGTAAAAGAATGAATTGTTACACTTGATAAAAGTTTAAAAAGCTTTTAGGTTGTTTTATTGTGTAAGAATGCTAATTATTATTTTATTTATTTAACAATTTACTTGTCGTATTTATTTTGTATTTGCCTAATTTAAGCTTTGCGGTTGCAGACGACAACAGTTATTGTAATAATTGTCATGCCACATGCTTACAGCCCCCATTTTGAACTACATTTTTGAAAAACCATTTATTTTTGAAGCATACAATTCGCAAGATATATTTATTGCTTTATTTATTAGTTTTAAAAACCTAATAAATAAAGTATATGTCCCCAATACAAAAATAAACTCACTCACTTACAAACTCCCCCACTCACTCACCAAACTCACCCACTTCCAACTCTTCCAGGCAAGAGCCCCATCCTCCTGCCTCCCCGAGACTACGATACGGTCCACCGGCAGAAAGGCAACCTCTCCAACATAGACACCAGACGCTGCCTCAATCAGAACATCGTAGGAGTGAATGCCAGGCGCAAGCTTGAGTCTTCGGGGGGGAGTTCGGGGATTGGGAGCGATCTCGCCCCTTCACCGGAGAGGAATGAGTATAGACAGCATGACAATCATAGTACCAGTGGTGAGTAGATTTTTACGAGTTGGTTTTAGTTAGTAAGGATTTGTATCAGGCAACGTTTCAACCAGCAATCAGCTCACATGAATGTTTCAACCGCTCGATTGTGCCCCTCAATGTAATTTTGCTTGCATGCAAGTTGCCTGCGTTCAACGGACATCACATACCGCGGAGGCACTTAGTATAGTTGCCATGTGGACAAAAATCCAACATACCCAGTAGCTCTTTATAATAGGACTCCACAAATATTCCCTTGTAGAGAAAATAATGGACAGTTCTCGTAGGGAAGTGAGCTAGAAGATTAGTGAAAATCATTGATGTAGATAACAGGTATGTAAATCAATGGTGTCGCAGCAGTTACAAGATGTAGGTCGTGGGTTCGAACTTTGAACACTTCGAACCTAGGCAGGCGCTTAACTTTTGTGTAAATTATTTCATCACCACTGCTCTCAAAAGGGTGAGGGAAAACATCGTGAGGAAACCGGCATGTCCTAGAACCAAAAATTCGAAGGCATGTGACATCCACCAACCCGCACTGGGCCGGCGTTATAGATTACGGCCCATCCCCTCTCACAGAGAGGAGGCCTGTGTCCCAGCAGTGGGAACATTAATAGACCGATGATGAAAATAAATCAAATACCTGTGGACTATCCCGTTGAAGCGATACAGCGATATATTGTTTTATTAATTAATGAATTATCGTAATCGGATTAATAATAGTACTTATTTCCATAAATTACCCATTACAATAAATACAAAATTTTACATATTAGTTAAGATTAGGATTATATCAACTTATTGCTACCATTCGCACCAGACTAGGTTATAAAGCCACTTTTAACTTATAGAAAAAAATTAAACATCCTGTTTCGTACCCCGGCAAACAAATAAAGCTATTACCACAAGCTACAAAAAAACTACCATAATGGTACGATTAGGCGGTTTGCTTGTATCATCATCGGAATGATCTTCGATTGTTTTTTGTTCCATGTTTTCAAGATGAGACTGACCCCATGGGTAAGGTAAAAAATGTTCTTCCGCGTTCTTGAGTGCGAACTGCAAAAAAAAATTGAATGCTAATGTGGTGATATTTTGATATTCATCTTTTATTTGATACCAGTCTAATAAAGCCTATCTGACCTTAACAACCCAGTTACTCGATTAGCCTGGCAGGCGAAAAATGGCCCCATCCCTAAGGAGGTAAAAAGGGGGTTGAAAGTATGTGAGAAATTTCTACGCTTTTAAGTGTTACACGTGAAATTAAAGATTTACGCTTTTGGTTGCTAAAAATAATTCATGTATTTATTAGTTTTTGTAAATATTACCCCTAAGGTATTAAAAAGGTGTAAATTTCTTGAGCTTATATATTTGAAACTTGGCATAAATACTAACCTAAGTAAATAGTAAAGGCTTTCATTATTAGTTTTTCAAAACCATTCCTAAAAGACGATTTAGGGGGTGGAAAAAGATTTCTGAAAAAAATACTGTATAGGGCTTCTTTTTATGATGTAGGGGAACACTAACAAGGGACTTTTGGAAATTCAACCTTTAAGGTAGTTGACCCCCGAACTAAAAAGTCATCTTTAGCTTAAAATACGGAACAAGCGAACGAAGTCGCGGGTAAAGTGCTACTACCAGTATAAGAGTAGTAGTGTCCATAGAGTGACTGCCTATGACAGTAACTGGGTAACATGACTGTACCTAGTTACTGGGTTGTGGAGGTGTGATAGGCACCTCCCTGTGTGGAGGTATTATAGGTTTCTTGCCAAAGGGAGGTATTATAGGGTTCTTTTATACCACACTATACCATTGGGCAAGACTGGTGTCAGATTTTCTGGGTTCTGACTTTCCGTAACTGCTATCGAAGATCTTCAAATGAGCGGACCAAAATCCGACACGCACTTGGCCGGTTTTCAGCTGGTTTGCTTAGAACCTAACATTTTTTTGTAATGTTTTTTTTGTGGAAATATACTTATTTTGCTAAAAACCTAAATAAACAAATTATTTCCAAATGCGGTCATTCGTCGTGACCACACAGTTTGCATCACCGATCAATTCGTACCAAAACCAGTGGTTTATGAATAACTTATAAAACAAATTACGTAGTATTTGTTATATTACCAACTTATATTCATGTAATATTGGTGGTTGATTCTGTCTGTTGATTTATGTATAAATAGTTTATTTCTTACTAGCGGATGCCTCGCGGTTTCACCCGCGTATTTCGCGTGCCCGTGGGAATACAGGGATAAAAAGTAGCCTATGTTACCAGGGGTTAGTGTAACTTCCGAACGGTGAAAGAATTTTTGAAATCGGCTCAGTAGTTTTTAAGTTTATTCGTTACACACAAAATACAAATCTTTCCTCTTTATAATATTATAAGTATAGAAGAGGACTGGGTATTTTTTGTGGTCAATTAATAGTATTGATCGAAGCACTGGTTATTTCAAGATTGTATGACCACATCGCTATGCCAAGAAAACTTTACAGCTAAGAGATTAGGCAGATATATAGAGTAGCTAAAACTCTATTCACTCGCACTTTGGGCTTGTAAGTCCCTATTGACAAATGTAACCTGCAAAGCGACGAAATTCGAGCTTACCCGTGGCACTGCTGAGATTTATCGTTGTAAATAAACCTGTAATGGCTAAAGGAAAAATGTTAATTCAAAAAAACCTAACTGCTTAAATAGCGAACTAAAAAGACGTAAACAAGAAGAAAATCATGCTGTGTTAGTCAGAGGGTACATCTGGTTTTGGTCTGCTGCTCGCGAATAATTATGTATCCTCCAACTGCACAGCTTGATTTTCTTCTTGTTTACGTCTAATTGGTTTGCTTCTTAAGCAGTCGGGTTTTTTGATTTAACCTTTTATATTATTTTTTTTATTTAACTTGCAATGTACGTATGTGTGTTCGGGTCAAATCTTGCAATTGAATTTTACAGATGAAATTTTGCATACACGTTTAGTTTGGATGACAATGCATGGTTAGCTAAGTGACGTCATTCTAAATCCAATATGGCCGACGGCCCAAGATGGCGGACTAGTTATTTTATGTGAACTGCCGTGATATGGGTATCAAATGAAAGGGTTTTCTGAGAAGAATACGAAAAAAAGCTTGTTTAAAATAAATATAAAGTATTTTCTTTTTTTTCTCTTTTTTCCGGATTACTTTTAAACATATAAGTGTTACCTATATATTTTTGAAATGAGCTCTTAAATCCCTTACATAGACCAATAAAAACATTACCCTCCTTTGCGTCGCGCAGTCGTGTAAAAAAATGCTTGGAAGAGAAGAGCAACTCGTGGGATACTGTTTATTGTGATAAATTCTGACTTTTATGAAGGCGAAGTCGCGGGCAACATCTAGTAGTCTAATATAATCTAATTCACATTCATATTTCGATTGCTTTCATGTAATGAATCCGCTGCACTCAAATGTCAAGAAAAGTTGCGCGCGCGCACCTTACGACATTGTTGGTCAACATTCTCTCGTATATCGGTTTCTTACGAATTTTTTTATTATTTTACACTTTTTTTCACTTCCTGGTTTGAATGTTGAATTTATTGGGTTTGTGGGTTGAAACTTCGAGAAGTTAATTGGAAGAAGGTACTTACAGTTGGAAGGGATGAGGAGAATTCAAAAAGGTTTTTATTTCGCGTTTAATCTAAACTGTAATACGTAATACGCTGGATGCGAGACGCACGGGATCGGTCAATGTGGCGACAAACCGGCCTAGTGCGATTCGGACTCGCGCACGAAGGGGCCCGTATCATTATCGCAAAAAAACGGCAATGAAATCACGTTTGTTGTATGGGAGCCCCACTTAAATATTTATTTTAGACTGTTTTTCGTGTTTGTTGTTATAGCGGCAACAGAAATACATCATCTCTGAAAATTTCAACTGTCTAGCTATCATGGTTCATGAGAGACAGCCTGGTGACAGACAGACAGACGGACCGCGGAGTCTTAGTAATATGGTCTCGTTTTTACCCTTTGGGTACGGAACCCTAAAAACACCATTCGATGCCCTTAATACACAATATATTGATAGTTCACGAAGATATGAATATAAATAATGTTTATACAAACTTTAGCTTAATTATTATTATTATCTAAGTATTCGCGAAGTAGTTACTAGTTTTTGTGATTTTTACCCGACTGCCGAAGGAGGGTAATGTGTTTATCATTCTATGTATGTATGTATGTTCGTTCCTATGTGGCGTTCTAGAGACCAAACGCGTTGGCCGATTTTGATGATTCTAACGTCAATCGATTCGTCTTAACCGTCTTAACACTGCGAGTGTCACTGGCTACATTAAAATTGGAAAAGAAAAAATGGCGGTATTGGGCGCCATTTTGTGGTGCAAAAATATTTGTTTTCCTTCCAAACCCATCGTGTGGGGTATCAAAATAAAGGATTTTCAGAGGTGATTTCAAGAATATATAACACTTATATGTCTAAATGTACCTAATTCTAAAAACAAATTAACTAAAAAGTTGTAAATAAAAAAGTTGATAAAAAAATCAAAAAACCCGACTGCTTACAAAGCGAACTAAAAAGACGTAAACAAGAAGAAATTCATGCTGAGCAGTCAGAGGATACATCTCGTTTTGACTGCACAGCATGATTTTCTTCTTGTTTACGTCTTTTCAGTTCGCTTTTTAAGCAGTCGGGGGTTTTGATTTTTTAATTAACTTTTTTATTATAGATAACTAATGGCTTTATGTTTTAATATTTATTGTTAACAGTTTCAGAAAAATGGAGACCGGTTTTAGCATTCAATATTTTAATCTAGCTCTAAAATACATGCACGGTAGAATCAACTTTTATTACTTGTAAATTTTAATTTGTGTATGACGTTCAAAAGTGCCGCTTTTTGGCCTAGTTGAATAAATATATTTGACTTTGACTTTGAAATATTTCTACATAATATTCAATTTTTTCCATAATATTTACAAAGATTTTCTTTAATGGCCTTTTCGGTAGGTAACGAAGTATTAAGATGTCTTGTCTTGTTCTTTTTTCCCAGGGGGGTCGGCAGAAATTACAGTTCTTTTGCTTCACTCACGTTCATATATCTAGCCATACACGCCCGCCGGTTATGAGTACAGCGCACCTGGCCTTTCTGACGAACATCACCAATAATGTCCATGTGTAAGATAGAAGTCTTAATAAAAACCAATCAATCAATCTGCCTAGCCTTTTCCCAACTATGTTGGGGTCGGCTTCCAGTCTAACCGGATTCAGCTGAGTACCAGTGTTTTACATGAAGCGACTGCCTATCTGACCTCCACAACCCAGTAACTGCGTAACATGGTACCCCTTGGCTAGACTGGTGTCAGATCTCAAGCTTCTGACTACTCGTAACGACTGTCAAAGATCTTCAAATGACAGCCGGGATCAACGGCTTAACGTGCTTTCTTCACGGAGGAAACTCGGTATGTTGAAATGGTCACCCATCCACGGACCGACCTCGTCAAGCGTTGCTTAACCTTGATGATCGACCCGTGCGGCTGTTTTTATTTAGCCACGAGCTCCAAAAAAACAATATTCTGCTATATTAGAGCAAATTCTCATACGATACAATCTCATTTAATGGCCAGTTCCCGTGTCTAATCTTCTACGCTTATAACAGCATCAATAAAAACCTAACATATTATTAAAATCCAATTAATGTATGGGAGTTGTTTTCTATAGGAAGTGACGTCAGACAAGAACATGGTATCAAGCTATTGTTTGTATTCTTAATTGCTGTTCGATAAAAAGTGGATGGGATCAGGAATTAGAAGTAGGTTTGTGAATAATTTTATTTATATTTCTCAACGGATTATTGCAAACTGTGCATGTTTATAAACTATCTCGTGAGAATATAAACTCTCGACAAATTATGAACCGAGCAATTCAAATAGAATAATGCGACCGATCAGTGCACCAGTAAAAAAAAAATTGAAATATATTTATTTAACACAGGCACAACACAAGAGCAAAAAACATGGAGTAAAAGACAAAAAAGAAGTGCAACGACAAATTGCGATTGCGACTGTTTTGATTGTGTGCAATTGTTGTCTACAATCTACCTGTTTTGTTGTGACAGTAATATTGCAAACACGTCCCCCTCATTGGTCTTACACAGCTTACGTGAATGCCATAGAGTTACAAATAAAATGGACCGCCCGTTGTCCGATGCTGATGTCTTTTTTATTGTTATGGGTATAAATTTCATAGTTTCTAATTATGTTCAACTAATTAGTACCGCAGTAGTAGGCTAATTCAAAAAATGCATTAGTTTATTTGAAAATAAATATTAGTAATAGTAAATATTTGATTTATTTAATTAGGGTTCCGTACCCAAAGGGTAAAAACGGGACCCTATTACTAAGACTCCACTGTCCGTCGGTATATCTGTCACCACTGTCACCAGGCTGTATCTCAAGAATTGTGATAGCTAGACAGTTGAAATTTTCACAGATGATGTACTATAACAAAAAATAATGAAAACAAAATAAAATAAATATTTAAGTGGGGCTCCCATACGACGAACGTGATATTTTTGCCGTTTTTTGAACCCTTCGTGCGCGAGTCCGATTCGCACTTGGCCAGTTTTTATAGTTACAGGCAACGATATTCAAATAAACAGATACGTTATACACTCACAAAACAATTGAAAAAAGTGTTCCGCGCAGCAGCGGCTTCACACACACACTTTTCATTCATCTAACATTAAAAAATATTTATTTTAATCAATAAATAAATAAATTACAAATACACACGATGGCATTTATTTTATTTTGTTTTTGTTTCAACAAAGACAATCGCTCTTCGCCATGCGTGACATAAACTAAAGACTAAAGGTCACAATTGTGACCTATTCAAGTCTTCAAAATGCGCGCGCTCATAACATATCTGTTTATTTGAATATCATTGGTTACAGGTCTAATATCCTTTAATCTCTTTGAATAGCCCTTCATTGTATTTTGACTCTGCTTCCATTGTAAGCAGTAAACATTCCAAATCTTGTTTTGTTTTTATTCTTTCATATTATTAACATACAAATAACAACAGTTTACAAACGCCCTATAATAAAAATATACATTAAACAACATACATAGCCATTATCCGTTTCTATACGTTTGCTCTCAAATAGTTCAAGAGCATAACCTTCGCCATATCAAAGCATTGAGACACCTAATGACTTGTGAAACATGTTCACACCTCACGTTATAATCGACCTTCTTGATTCAAACCAGACAAGGGAATTAAAACTGTATACTAAAAGAAATAGAGTGGAAAGTAAAATGTGTGGGCAGTGTTAACATGGTTGGTTTTGTGGTGTTGTTATTGATTCCCTTTCAAAATTTGAATGGTTATTTGCGGCACGCAATTTTTTGAAAACAGAACGCTACTTTCATAATGCTATAGAGTACAACCATAGAGGTTTTGAGGGTTACCGACCTCACTGAAGGCTTGACGCATAAGCGATTTTTGCTAAAAGAAATTGGAAATATTTTCACATGGACGCAGTGCGATGCAATTCGATCGTTTACACTTAAAATTGTCGAATAGGCTCCGAAACTACTAGACCGATTTAAAAAAATCTTTAGCCTGTGGAAAGCTAATGCTAGGCTATAAATTATTTTCAAAAAAAATTGAGATCCTTATGAAAATTGCAATTATGTAACCCAAATTTAGCCAAATTTTGCCTATATAATTCATTATTTGTGATACATATAAGTTTTGTACTACATGATTAAAGTACTCATTATTAACTACAAAAAAAGTCTAGGAGTCAACATATCTCACTATCATAGTTAAGTCACAATAGCAGATTTTGTGTTCTAAAATTAAATTATATTGCTGGCAGAAACAAAAGTTGGTTACATTCGTATTTATTCAAATATATAGTTTAACAAATTGGTAAGTAGTATAGGGTAGGCTATGTAGGATAGGGTAGATAGGTATGTAGGATAGGGCAGATGAGTAGGTTGGTAGATAGGTAAGGTAGGTAGATAGGTAGACATCCAGTTAAGGAGAGCGAAGCCGCGGGGGTCAGCTAGTAGGAAATACATACTTACGCGATGTAATATATAGATTCAATTTAAATTGTATCGATTCATTAGGAAGGTACCTTAGGGAAAGGTCAGATAGAATGTAAGTACTCACTTATTTTATGGTTTTGATAAGAAGTTTTTGCCTGCTAAGCCCTTTAATTTTCTTGATAGTTATGTGGGAATAGTGTAGCGGGCTTGTCCCGAGTAAAAAGTACTAATAGTTATGATAGGTACTTAGAAATAACAAACCTTCCTTCTACTAAACGAACATAGAACACTTTTTTAAAATTATTCGTAGGATTGCGTTTGACAACTATCTCACCTGATGGTAGTCGATGATGTGCTCGACGATGAAGCACACTTGCCTAGAAGTAACCTATTCACTCTTCACTTCAAGACTCCCAGGTTGTAGCTATCAGGAAACACAGGAATTACACTCCTTAGCTGCTGTACGCACAATGAAAGTATTCCCAAAACGTACCTAGCGTTACTAACCTCAAAAGCGAAGAATACACCAAGTTTTTCACATGCACAAACACCAAATAGGCAGTTTAGAGTCTCCCACGCCTCACACTTTAAAAACAATACGGTGTGACAGAGATAGAATACGGTTTTCCATTATGAACACAAGTTTTCCCAAAGAGGAAAAAATTGCGATTGTATTAAAATGATTTTCAATGAACGACCTTCCTATTCTCTGTGGTGATTCTTTTGTTTTTGATTTTTTGTTTATAATAGTGTGTTCTATGAAAGGGTCTTCGATAATTAGTTGCTTTGTTTATAAACAAACTTTATCTCTTTTGGCCTTATGGTAATATGTTTGTGGCCGGCGCAATATAATTATTACCTTTTCAACCGATTTCAAAAAGGAGGAGATTCTTATATGTGTTTTCACCGATTACTCCGTCAATTGCGGACCGATTTTGAAAATTCTTTTTGTATTTGAAAGAGTATACTCTCGAGGTGTTCCAATTGCCAACAAGTCAGAATCTGATGATGGGATCCCATAAACGGAGGCTTAAAATATGATTGTAAAACCACTAAAACTTGCTACAAAAAGTTTACCAAAAGTGTAATGAATGTGTTATACTGTGACCTCAACATGAGAACAATAACATTTCACATCAAATTACTTTCATTTAATTACGCTTTTACATACAATTTATAAAGTAATTAAAGTTTTAGACAACTCTCATATTTTAAGTAGAACAAACGTACCTGCCTAATGCACGTACGGAGATTAGACCTCACATTTTATAACCCAATTTGAGTTCCAAGTTCTGTCCGAATTGAAAACGTTCTGCATTATGACGGATAGAGTTTGGATACAGTCTCAAATCAAATAAAAAGTCAAGATGGAACGTTGCAAACAAAAAAGTGAAGCCGGTTCAAACTAAGCCTTGCCGTACAAATACACAATTACACGCACTCACGTACAACGAAATTAGGCCTTAGCTTATCCTTCGAGCTTACAGATCAAATAATAAAGCTCAACTGACAAGCTAAAGGGTAATTTTAGTTACACGTGTGAGCGTATAATTGTGTATTTATACGGCAAGGCGTGAAGTACTACACCTACTTCGGAACCAAAATTTCTCGGATTCGGATCGGATGCATTGCGTAACCGCCCTAATGCTCTAGACATGTGTCATTCGTTGTCAGCGATTGCTATGGTCGAAATGTCAAAATTAAAGGGATTGGCACATGACATATCGATAGCGTTTGGCATTCCCATAGATTTTTGAAATTTTTCATTTCAATCGGAAATGTCACTTGTCTAAATTCTATGCTCAGATCAAATAATTTTAGCTTTATTATTTGATCTGAGAGCTCGGCTGACAAGCTAAGGCGTACTTTCGTTGTGCGTGTTATTGTGTATGTATACGGCAAGGCGTAGTTTTAACTGGCGTCACCTTGTTGTTTGCAAGGTTCCATCTTGACTTTTTATTTGATCTGAGATCCTATGATCTAATGTTTCTGAGCTTAGGAGAACTACGAGCTTACATATAAATGCTCACACATAAAGTCATAGCACGACAAAGCGGCAACCATTTTTTAAGAAATTGTTTTTTTTATTCGTCCAAAATCCAATTAGCTGATGATATAATAAATTGCTCAAGAATTCGGTTGAGTGTATTGCTTGCAAATGCTAGGTATTTTGCAATTTTCGAAGTATTTAATGTATGACCTACAAAATCTAGATCGATTTTAATATGTAATATGATTTATCTTTGTAATACAATCGAAGACATGCAATAAAGGTGTGTTTTAGTCAAAATATTAGTTAACAGAGAATCAAAGATAGAACATATATAAAGAGTAGACCTCTCGTTACGGGTGGCATTTGGGATTGCATTTATTTATATCAAATGACCCGGATAATATTATTTTTATAAACTTTTATTCAGTTTAATCTGTTCCAGTGTCTGTGTATGTTAACAAAGCTTGCAAGTTAAATTTGACTCACTGCCCGGTGTTCGAGTGAGCTGAAATGCACACACTTCAGTCTCGTGACATTGCAATCTTCTTACTAATATTATAAATGTGAAAGTATCCGTGGAACGGAACCGAACGCGAACGATGTAAAAAAAATAATCAGTATAATCAGTACAGTACGTCGGGACAGTTTCTTTGATGGATATGTGTGTGTGGATGTTTGTTACTCAATCACGCCAGATCAGCTGAACGGATCTGGATGAAATTTGGCACAGAGTTATCATAGTCTGAAATAGTGGGCTACTTTTTATCCCGGTACCTATAATGTTCCTTTGGGATTATAAAACAGTTATCAGATAGACGCCACTGGCAGAAGATAGTTTTCTATACTTAATATTATAAAGAGGAAAGATTTGTATGTAACGAATAAACTTAAAAACTACTGGATCGATTTCAAACATTCTTTCACCGTTGGATAGCTACTCTATCCCCGGGTGACATAGGCTACTTTTTATCCCTTATTCCCACAGGAACGGGAAATACGCGGGTGAAACCGCGAGGCGACCGCTAGTTTATTTATAATATAAAGCTCGTTTATACCTAAAACAGCTAAACAGAACTTAGGCCCTACATAAGTGACTTTTATCAACGAAACCATGGCGATAACAATTAGAAACGTCAAAATTTTTTGGGAATGTCAAACGCTATCAAAATTTTACATGATCAATCCCTCACATTTTGGCATTTCGACCATCGCAATCCTTGACGTCGAATGACACTTGTCTATAGCCTCTTATCACAAGTAAAACAGCAGTCACACATAGTAGAAGAAAAGCCAAACATAAAAACTACCAACAGTTTGCAAATTGCAAGTTTGCAACAAACGCAATCAAAACAATTACACAGTATAAAAGTGTATTAAACTCTACACACAATGCTTTAAAATCATTATAATAATATTTTCCCATATAGCACAGGGGAATCAGAACAATATACTTTAACAATGAAACGAAACTGAGCACTGTGCCCGAATCACATGTAATTGGCGCGCTTTTACACAAAATGGCGGCGTGGGAACATCTTATGGTTGTAAAACTGTTTTTTTTTCTAATATATGTTTATGGTTTCAAAAGATGAGAATGTATGTGTAATCAATTAAAATAATCGTTATTTTATGCGTTGATTACGAAAATCTCGGTCAAATTGCAACAAGTTTATTTATGGAGTGTTGATCTTTCTAACGCTAGCATTTTGCCGTGACTTCGGTATTGTGGCCTACCCCGCAGAAAATTTCTACGAATGAAAGTGTAGCTTATTATAGAGTAACAAAACATACATTAAGCCTTTTTATCAGTTGAAGTGTTTTAGAGATCTATTTATTTTGCTAAAGACATAATTTTTTTTTGGGAATACTTTCACTGTGCTTAAGTACAGCTAAAGAGGGGAATTCCCTGCCAGAGACTGTATTTCCTACTAACCATTATCTGGGGGTCTACTTAGTCAAGCATGGTCGACCCCATCACCGCTTAACATCAGGTGACATAGTGGTCAAACGCGGACCTACTAATTATAAAAATAAATACCTACATTTCACTGTCCATCCATCGCATACAACGTTCATCAGAACAGTTACTAATCCATCAACAGTGACCCACATCGGCTTTAATATATTAAGCCAATAAAAGCTAACAGGCCTATTTAATTTGGATAAGATAGACTCACTGAGCGCGTAGATGCCTCAGCGTCGCGGCGGTTGCTGTAAGTACCCATTTGAAGCATAGCATAAGTATAATCCATAGGGAAATAATGAAAAACAAAGAAATAAACATGTACATTAAAATAAAACTTTATAATACTTGCATAATACCAGTTCTTACATACGGGTGCCAGACTTGGGCTCTAACAAAAGCCCATACCAAAAAGTTAGAAGTCTGTCAAGCTGCCATGGAAAGAGGTATGCTCGGGAAAAGGAGACTGGATACAATGAAAAACGAAACACTCAGAAGACGCACAAAAATAGAAAATGTTGCACTTAAAGAAAATAAATTAAAATGGAAATGGACAGGACACAGTAAGGGAAAGGGAGAAATGGAGTAGAACATTGATGAATTGGTTCCCAAAATACAATAAACGATTAGGGGGAGACTTCAAAAGGTGGGAGGACGAACTAAAAGATATCACAGGAAAAACATGGACAAGGACGGCGAGAGATAGAGAGGGGTGGAAGAGGTTGTAGGAGGCCTTTGCCGAAAATGGGCAAACAGATATTATATGTGTCGATGTTATGTAAAAATATTGTAATAATTAAGTACTTTGGAATTATCTAAATAAAAAGGCTTAAATAAATAAACATAAACCATTTTAACGTTACCACTGTTGGGATTTAGACCTTCACTCCACCACGCGGGCCCAGTGCGGTTTGGTGGATGTTAAATGTCTTCGATTTTTTGGCTCTAGGACATGCCGGTTGCCTCACTATGTTTTATTTCTGCGTTTTTTTAGAGCAGTGGTTATTGAATACCAATTTACACAAAGGTAGTTGCTTGCCTAGGTTCAAAGATACATGTTATTCGGGGCCATTGCTATTGTGCCATGGTTCCATGATAATGACGTATCTAAATGTTGTCAGCATGGCAATTCTGTACTCTGTAGAGAAACAGCATACATATCGCAGTTATTGCCACAACAGTTTGAACGCCTCAAGCATCAATCAAAAACAGAGTAACTGTTTTATGAACCGCTATTTGAAAATAAAATCTTGACAGGTGCGTGTCCGAAGACGGTCAGTGCAAAGGTATAAAGTTTCGTGTTCATCTCATATGTCTTACTAGCTATTGCCCGCGACTTCACCTACGAGGAAAGTGTTTTGTTATCCAGATGTAGCTTACTACCGGGATGAAAAGCATCCTAATTCAGGTCAAACTGGTGTACTTATTAAGTATCGTCAAAATCCGTCAAACAGTTTAGTCGTAAAAACGTTACACACACTACAGATAGATACGTTTTTTGCAAAAATAAATTTGAATGCATAATCGTATCTATATTACTAAAACCACAGATAATATAATACTAGCATACGGATGCCTCATCCCATACAAAGAAACCGTGCCACGTAACTAGCGTTTTTCATCTGATTATACCGATATTTTTTTTGTAAATCGATCGCGTTCGGTTCCGTTCCACGGCGATAGATAGATCACCATCTAAAATCAATCGATATCGATAGATAAATCAAATAATCAGTATAATTAGTACAGTAGGTCGGGACAGTTTCTTTGTATGGGATGAGACCCCACGCTAAAACTAAGCTTTGAAACCACAGATGTTCATAAAAACAATAAACAAATAATGAAAAAATCGCAAAGTCGTGTCGCATTGTCGCATCGCACCGTTCTGCCGCTGTCAAAATACTACGGAACTTTAAAAATAACACATCCATCAAACAGCACACGCCTAAAAAAGAAACATTAATTTACAGCTAATAAGCATGAAAAAAAACAGGCTCACCTCGTACAAATCTTACTTTCAATTTTAAACATCTGACAACCCTACGTCAAGAGCAAGCGTCCGAGAGGCTACAGGTTCTTATCTATGTCAATTCTTTATTTAAAAACATGTTAGCAAGTGTTTCGGAGATGGGATCCCGTTAAACGCAAAAGTGAGACCACTACGAGGTATGCCGAACGACTCAGGCGCATAAAATTATAAAAGTAGGCTAGTATAAAGTATTATTATGAGTTTTTAGTCGATGGTGCTAAATACATAATAATATGTGCTTTGTTGTAATAATAAAGCTTTAGTTGGTAATTGTATTGGTATTTAGTTATTCCGAACAATTTTTACATTGTGTCGAAAATTATAATTAAATTTTACATTAAACAATAATACACTTCTATTTCTATAGATGCAATAATGTGTAGGTATGAAAAGTAGTCTGTGGTATGAACTGAAGTTTAGACAAAGCGTCTTTCTGTCAACGAAGGCGTTGGTCGAAATGCCAAAATGTAATGTAATAGAATGCTATTTGTCTAGAGCATCTGGGCATTGAACGATGCGCAGATTGGGTATTCCTCAGCATCGATACAGCATTTATAGGTACAATCAAGGGTCAAAAGTGGAGACTTTACTCTTTCAAAGTACAAATGGCTGGTTTTTGTAGAAGTTAAATTATACACAACTGGTTTAATATGATGTGTAGAAATTAAAGTATAAGCAAGTAGATTATATCTACTAACCGTGAAAAGTTAAAATACCTACTTCTACCTGAAAAAAAAATACCACTGCTGTTTTGGTAGAGTGTGATTGCACTTTTGACCCTCAACTGTACATAGCTACAGTCAGATATCGAATACTAATGAATATAATCCTACTAAATCGCAGTTTTTGGTGCAAGTAACAGCAGTTTGTCCGTGCGATAATGCGAAACAAATCTTATCTCCTGAGACCTGAACATTCCACGTTATATTTGGACGTGGTTTACCGTTTGACTAGCTTTTGTAGTTGCACCTGGGTCTTCGTGCAATATTTGTTCGTTTAACAATTCTATTTGGAGACTAAATGATTTCTTTTTTTTATAAGGTACAGAAATCTTACATGAACATTATGTAATGGTTCAGCTTTTAGTATTATAAGCTGTAACCCAATTGCGTAAACACATTTGTGATTCCATTGCTTCAATTTTTTTCGCAATTCGACGATTATTGTGTGTTACGCCCCTGGGCCAAACATACATAATATCATGCCTTTCTTCCATGGGGTCAAGCAGAAACTACAATTTACCCCAATTTTGTTAATTTTCGATCAATACTTACCAACTTTTTCTCCCTTTCCAGAGGAAGACTGGGCAGAGAGCACGGCCTACATGATGCACGAAGCTTTCGACGCGTCCCCACCGCGCCGCGCGCCTTCCCCGCGCCGCGCCGCCTCGCCTCCTCACCGCGCCCTCTCCCCGCGCAACTACGACCGCGGCTACACAGACGACTTCTCCGACCAGTTCCGCGACCAGCTCGCCCCCTTCCGCGACCAGACCTTCGAACGCAGGTTCCGTCATGAATCACTTGAACGCGTTAAACCAGAGAAACCAGTAGAAAAGTTCCAAGATGACACAATTAACTACAGGAGACGGTACGTCGCGGAAACAAAACCTTCCAACAGAAGCATTGACAGGGTCGAAGATCGGAGGTTCGGCAAACTGCAAAGGGGAGCCAGCGAAGGCAGCCTGAAAGTCGCCGAAGCGTCTCCTAAAGACAGATTCAACGTAGCTAAAGAAAAGTTCATGAATCTAGAACGGGAGAGGTTTAACAGAGAGCTGGAAGCGCACATGGCGATGAGGAGGAGCATGCTGGAGCGGAACAGTCGCTCGACTTCTTCCCCCGAAGAGGAAAGGAGGGACGAGCGACAGGACCGGCACAGAGACATGAGCTCCCGGAGAGAGCCCGAGCGCTCTCATCGCGACGTGGAGCGGCACCGCGAGCCCGAGAGACGCAAGGAGAGCGACAGGATGCGAGACATCGAGCCCCGGGATCTTCCCCGAGATCTGCCCCATCGGGAGATGGAGAGACTCCCGCGCATCGGCAGGAAGCGCGACGACGTCAAGCGATACGAGTACGGCGCGGAGGAGTACCTGAACAGGATTGAGCCGAAGCCGCACAGGGACGAGTTCGACAGCTTTGAGCGACGCGGCCGGCGGGAGCTGGACAGACGCATTGAGGAGGACGAGATCATTGAGCCGGTGATCGAGGACAGGAGGAGAGACTGGAATGACCGGCAGAGGGCGTTCAGTCGCTCACGTTTGATAGACGACCAGCGTCAGTCGTACGTGGAAGGCGATAGGGAACGATACTACGACAGAGACTATAGAGACTTCCGTGAACTCGGTGACCGGCAGCAGAGCAAGTTCCGCCACAGCTACGCGGAACCCATCCCGCGCGGACGACTCGGTACTGTCAGACCGTACTGAATGCCATAATAGATTCATAATTAATTTTGGAATATTGAAACTGTAGAACCAAAAACCACATTTTTTGTTGGACGAAGGCGGAGCCTGTATGATTGTTGACAATACCTGATTTATTCGTTAAATATATTAATGGAAACAAGCTGTTAACATACTTCTGGTTTATAAAATGGCGGCAGAATATAGAATAATACCTGTGTCTGCGGGGTCGGACCGTAATGGACCTTTCTGATGGCCGTAATGGATATGTCTGATGACCGTAATGTACCTTTCTGATGACCGTAATGGACCTTTCTGATGACCGTAATGGACCATTCTGATGACCGTGATGATTTTTTAATTACGTTGATAGGCGATGTCACGCAAGAATTTTCTAAGAAAATTTCTTAGAAAAATCTCTCTCTTCTTCTTCTTTAACTGCATTGAGCCCATTTAAACGAACTTGCAATTTCGCTTGGAATCGCGACGACCCATCATGAAAATTGCTAAGTCAGCAGTGTGTTAATTGTAGTACTAAGTAACAAATCATATAAGTGCCTCTATGAAATAGATTTGTATTTATAAATACTCATAAGTGCGGTAAATGTCACAGATATAGTAAATAATACTTTACTTTTGTAAATATAAATCAAGTACCTTTTGTTATTTTATAGGTAGAACCCAAATTCAAGACATTGTTATTTTATATGATATTGTTATGAAAAATGTTATTTTTTATCAAAGAAATATCAATTATTACGTTATTGGAGAAAAATAATAAACAAAAAAAGACCAATCTTTTCATAATATGTTGTTAAATTTTTCAAAATTTATGTTACGTGTATATCTTTCGGAAATTATTTCAATTTAGTATTTGGATCGTTTCACTGAGATTTTATTTATGTCAATAATTCTTAAAGTATAAATATTTTTTATATGAAAATACAAAAAGCCCGTGGACTCTTTTTTATTAACAGGTTAACCTACTTAATTCTGGTTACATCACCAAGGTTTTGTTAACTTTGTTGTTCAAAAAACAATGACTTTTCACTCTCGATAGTAAAAAATCTCAGTGAACGATTTTATGTTTGTAATTTATTCGTAAGCTAATTTAGTTTGTAAATGAATATATCATGTTTTACGAAAGTATTTTCCACAATAAAAAAGTTTAAACATTAATATGTTTTTTTTTTTCAAACCTCATCAGAATAAATGTTCAGTCGACGTTTGTTAGTTTTCAAATACGCTTTTCCTTTAACCTTGCCATACCAAAGGCTGCACACTATTTTTGAAAAACCATACAGAGTTAGTCGATAAATGCAAAATAAGGCTCACTGCAACAACTTAGATTTAGTTAGCGTGCACAGCTTGAACTGGGCACGGGGTCCCAGCGCTAACAAAGAAAATTTGGTTCAAATAAATGTCACTAGATGGCGCGATATGCATTGATGTCTTATTGAATTGTGTGTAAAATTAATATTTTCTAGAATTGATCATAAAATTGTATGTTCTTGTTTAATCAACTCTCCTAAGCACAAAATTATGGAATATTGGGCTCTTAATTCACATTTCAATGATTATTTGAACGGACAATTTAAAATTGATTTCAATAGATGGCGCGGTTTTAAATTTCTGAGGCATGCCACTCGATTTTTTTTTATGGTCTCACATTCTGGCACAATAATAATAATAATAATAATAATAATATATTTATTTATCTCCCACAAAGTACAATTTTGTTTCTATTTTATGTTACAAATATTGGACGTACAATGGTTTGTGGGAGTCAGGAATCCAAACTAGGATACCCTGTGCTATGGACTCCTGGCCCCCCTCGCCGAGATTGAAACTGTAAAAACGTATTTAAAGAAAAATTGTCAACAACCGAGAAAACCCTTTTACTTGCAAATCGCTGCTAACACCATCTATAGCCGTGGAACGGAACCGAACGCGATCGAAGTACTTATTAAAATAATCATATTAATCAAACGATAAACGCTAGTTACATCGGCACGGTTTCTTTATATGGGTTGAGGCATCTGAGGGTAAGGCTTCAGAAAGTGCCTCCAGTTTGATCTGTTATTTACGTGGAAACATTCTCGACCAGATTCCTGATTACAGGCAGAGGTATGCCGAGCTTGTGCTCCTAATATACATAGACGGTGCTTACTTAACAATTTAAACTAAGTAATAAAGATACATACACACGCGGTACAAGATGTAAAGTCCCACAAACTTCATTGAAAAGACAGGATGATGAACTGATGGTGATGAGCCAGCCTTGTGGGTAACTGTCCTGAGGCCCTAGACCGAGTCAATCTGTTAGGGATGACGATGGTCGAAATGCCAATGGCATTCCCATATATTTTACAAGCTTTTATCAACTAAATTTTAAAGCAGTTATCCTCCACCGATTAAGATGAAATTTTGCGTACTCGTTTAATTTGGATGACAAGCATGGTTAGCTAAGTGACGTCATTCTAATTCTAATATGGCGGACGTCCCAAGATGGTGGACTAGTTATTTTTTGTGCACTGTCATGATATGGGTATCAAATGAAAGGGTTTGCTGAGAAGAATACGAAAAAGTAAGTTTAAAAAAATATACTTGAATTGTTTCCAATTGCTGTCGTTTATACAATCACACTTATCTAGAGTCTCTGCTGGCGACATTCAAAATTTTTCTAAGTTTCCCGAAGGTTATTTCTGTTGTCATAGCGACCGAGTCGAGTAGAATAGAATTCATAGTTTTAAAGCCTTTTTCGCACCTTAAAATTGAGTAGAATCTTTGTAAAACTCGATGCGGCTTAGTTACGTTAACGTGCCCAATTCTGGTCAGAGTTTTCGTAAATTCACCACACTTCCGTGGCGCAATATACACATGCCGTAAGGTTCTGGTGAGATGAGGTGACCGTGTATCGGTTGGGCTTTACTGAATCAATCTGCCTAGCATTTTTCCAACTATGTTGGGGTCGGCTTCCAAACTAACCGGATTCAGCTGAGTACTAGTGTTTTACATGGAGCGACTGCCTATCTGACCTCCGCAATCCAGTAACTGGGTAACAGCGGTACCCCTTGGCTAGACTGGTGTCAGATCTCAAGCTTCTGACTATTCGTAACGACTGTCAAAGGTCTTCAAATGACAGCCGGGACCAACGGCTACACGTTCTTTCCGAGGCACGGAGGAAACTCGGTATGTTGAAATGGTCAACCATCCACGAACCAACCTCGTCAAGCGTTGCTTAACCTTGATGATCGACCCGTGCGGCTGTTATTATTTAGCCACGAGCTCCTACATTGGGCTTTACTAATGGGCCTTTTTCTTATAACTTTTAATTTCGGAATTTTTTCTCGTCCAGGTCACAGATAATATAATGCCTCAGCTATGTTAACGCGCCAACCGTGTCGTCAGTTACATCATTTCTCAATCTATCAATCAAAGTTACACCACACATACTTCGCCAGTCTCCAAATGAATAAATCCTTAACCAAGGAACGTGGAACTCATGACTGATTAGGGTAGCTTTACTGGCGGCAGTTTAAATAATTATTATAATCACGCCGCTTTAATTAGGCACTATTAGCACGGATAATTTAGAACGGTATCCATTCTCCAAGAACTCGACATCAAGCAGCGTCTATCGGCTATAGTATGGGCTTGAATACAAAAGTTCTTTGGTCACGAATCCCGAAGAGGCAACGACTCTATTGAGCGGCTTGTGGTCCAAGGTAGAGTAAAAGGAATGAGAGCTCGCGGCAGGTCGCCCATGTGATGGACCGACCGGATCAAGTCTTTTTTTGGGACAATCCCACCGCACTATTCCCAAACCACTGCAACTCCTGAAAGCCAGAATCAACAGTGGCGACCACCAGAAAAGCGCCGAGGCAATGAAGCTCGACGAAGTCCCGGATCTGCTCTAGGCGGCACATTATACAGGTGTGTCAGTAGAGGGGCACGTGGTTAAGGAAACAGTCTCCCCCAAGTGTCGTCATATTGACTGGTACCGTGCATCTCGCATCCAGCGGATTCCCGCAACTTTAACCAGGTCCACCTAGTGGGAGATCTTCCAACGTCAGCATCTTCCGGTTCGCGGTCGCCATTCCAGAATTATTCGGTCCCATCGACGCCCGTTCTGCGAGTATGTCCGCCGACTGTGTATACGGTAGGTTTATGAGATTTGATCAAAATTAAATCACTTACTTTTGTGGCGTCACCTATCACAGTTGCGCATATTATCTGAACGCATCTAAGAAAAGTGTTGCATGCCCTAATATTTAAGTTGAGCACGTATGTTTCTAAAGTGGCGCCACTAAGCGACAATCCGGGGCGTTTAGCTGGGAACAAATTATCGGACGCGGCTTACGGACGCGACTGATAGCCGCGACTTATAGAGTATCTAGGTAATGAATGTACATTACATTGTGCAAACTATCGGACGTAAGTCGCGGACGTGACCTTGGGCGTTCGGACGTCCGATAGACATATGGCCCACTGGATGTTTTTATCTGTGCACACATATCAGTCGCGGCTGTAAGTCGCGTCCGTCAGCCGCGTCCGATAATTTGTTTCAGCTTTACCCATAGCATCCTTCTCTTGTCTACTAACAGTCGCGAGTGACGTACCTATTTACTATATCTAAACTCTGTTGCAAATGTTTTAATAAGACTGTGGTATAAATGCACAACCTGTGTTCTGTGGTGACAACAAATTAAAATACCATCAACCTATAGTTGGACTTTCACTTCATTTAACCTCACCTCCAAGGGACGCAAAAAGGTGACCGGTGAATATCTTCCACACGTGTCCCTAAACATTCTTTAGGGCAATCATGTTGTGTACTGATGTCTATTTGTTATTTATTAAAACCACTGTTCACTATAATACTTTTTATTTCTTACTTTTTCTTTTACTATCATATTTTTTTTTTTTTTTTTTTTTTTTTTCTTTCACACGGAGCAACAAAAATATACGTCTCTTAATTTACCACTTTGACAGTTCATTTTCACAGATAAATAGAAACATAGATTCTCTAAATTTAAGTTTTGAATACGTGGACATTGGTCTTCAACACACTCCCTCAATGTTCACACATCAAATACTGAGGTTTGCTGTTAGAGAACCCAACTATGGGTTAAGCTCGCCTTTGTACATAAACTGTTCTGTTGTGTGTTGTTCTGTTTTATGTTTTGTGTACGATAAAGAATAAGAATATCCAATTAACATTTAAACAAATTAAGCAATTCACACAATTTTACAAATTTCTCACCCGTTTTATGGGCTTTGTTAACACATCAGCTATTTGATCTGTAGTAGATACACATTTCACAGTAATTAATACTGCCTCTACCTTTTGCTTTATAAAATTGAATTTCACATCCACATGATTCAAACGTTGCTGATCAGGATTTTTAACAACTTTCATGGAACTCTGATTATCCTCAAATATTACAGTATTGCATAATTTAACATTAAAGTCACAAAAAAGTTTAATTAACCATCAAGCGCTTCGCATAAAGCAATTAATTCAGCTTCTGTAGTACTTAAAGCAACAGTACTCTGTTTCTTTGATTTCCATACTATTGTGTTACCAAATAACTTAATTATGTATCCACTTGTGGATTTTCTATCATTATCACGAGCAAAGTCAGCATCTGCATAGCCTATTAAACTGTCACAATTACATTTACAATATTTAAGATTGAAATCAATAGTTTGTTTTCAATTATAAAGTACACGCTTCAACGGTTGCCATACAACATTCAACTTTTAAAGAGATTAAAAGGGAGACATTTAGAATAGAATATACTTTATTGCCCCAGATGATGATTTAGGGGTGTAAACGTTTTTTTGAAGAAGCCTTCGGCACTAAGACAACTTCTACCTCGATTTGGAACTACCTAACTGGACCGTTTGTCTCAGGCAAAACAAATAAAAACAATACACAACAAAAAGTGTAAGGCCAAACAACCGTAGATAATTTTATGAGTTGTAAGTGACGTATTAGTGTCGCGTAATTTACGCAGCATTCGTTTTCATACTAGAGTAATTTTTGCTCCACCCGAACTTATGCGACTCAAAAATCGCCACCAGTTTTCTGTTCTTCCGATTCAGCAGACTTGTGGCCCTCACTAGTACATCAGTCCAACTTGTGCGAGGCCTTGCAATGTTGCATCTTCCAGTAACGACCTCACCACTTCAGAGCCTTTCAGTCCCATATGCCATCTGTTCATCGAACAATCTGGTCTGCTTAATGCATCGAAAGTTTGGTCATTCTTGGGGCTATGTCTGTTACCTCAGTTTTCCTGCCCGTGTTTCTGAGTCGGATTCGATGAATACCTTCTGTAAAACTAATATTAACTTATAAGCGGTATATTTAACATGTTTACTGTTTGTAGCGAGTTTCCGATATTTCGGTGCTGTTGCAAGCACCATGATCACGGATAAACTGAAGTCATTGCGGGTGGGTGTCCCCGCAATGACCCGCTAATATCCCGCTTATAATGATAATATTAGTGTTAGTGACCATGACAGTTTAAAAACTTATACCTTCTGTAAAGTCACCGATTTTCATGAAAATGGTTGCCAGATGGGTACTTAAAATGTCCTTAGTTTTATTCATATTTATTGTAAGACTAGTGCGGAAGCTCCACTGCTGTCTTTTTCATAGTTTTAGATGGTGAGTGGTGTACTCGCTATGGATCTTATTGTAAAGCCTCATGACTGAAGTTTTGATCGAATGACCGGTGTGACTGTTATTACCCACGAGCCCTTTATTTAGCTAAAACTTATTGTACACGTCATTAAAGTTTCCCCATTTATTATTGATTTAACAATAGCTTATTTTTGGCCGCCTTCACTAACTGCACATAATAAAGTCATCTGTACTTAATAAAATACGAAATCATGCGAACGAAGTCGCGGGCGGGCGTTCCTTCAGCACCACACTTTTTTCTTTTGCATCTATTAAGTACCGTTCTAAATTCTCCGTGCTACTAGTGCCCTCGTAAAGCGGCGTGATTATAATATTTATTTAGATTTATTAATTTGGAGATTGGCGAAGTATGTGTGGTGTAACTTTGATTGATAGATTGAGAAATGATGTAATTGACAACACGGCTGGCGAAGTGGTTGAGTGATCGGTTGCTACGCCGCGTGTTGCGGGTTCGATTCCCGTACGGAACAATAGCCTACAGATGAAATTAAATTTATTGCATCCATAATGTACATAAAGATGGTAAATATAAGATACAGAAGAAATTATGGACCTTGTCAGGCACAGCAACATTCTAGATACAGTCAGTGTCTAGGAGAAAGGAATAGCGTCAATAATTTGCCTATATAATTAACATTTCAGTTATCTATTTGCCATCTATCTGCTTTTATGTGGTAAATGTACCAATATGTGTGTGTCTTTCTGTGTGTATGCTAAATTATGTTAAGGCGGGTTAAGGCGAATTGGCAACCACTTAAGCTTTAAACGGAATTCGGAAACATGGTCATATTTGCGCAAACGAAATATGAGTCTTACACAAACATTTTGAAGTCGCTCAAGTTTATCGAGTGTTCGAACCCACGACCTACAACTTGTCATAAATATTCACGAACCAAGTAAACCCTTTTACTTGGAAGTCACTGTTTAATTCAATTCAATTCAACTTATTTATTTGTTAACATAGGTAAGTAAATACAGATCTTATGTTTGATGAATAGAGCGCTATATTATGCCAGGAGGCGTACAAATATGGTGTGCAAATCTAGCTGAGGATTACAAATAATTGAAAATCATGCATAGTAATGGTATTAAATTATAAAATAAATTGAACAATTACATATTATTTAATACTCCAATTATGCCAGACCTAAATGAGAAATTATTAAAATGTCAAAAAGAAAATAAATCTATGTCAAAATAATTAAAAATGACAAAATAATGAATGTCTATATTTTATACGATAATTGTAATTCTAAATTAATTCGTCATATAAGTATTCGTCAATATTATAATAACATTAATCAATTAAGAACAATTTCATTTTAACACCATCTATCACATGGAAAACCAACCGCGTTCGACGTACTTTTAGTAAAATAATCAGTTTAGTCAGACGAAAAACGCTAGTTACGTCGGCACTCTAATTCTGTATATGGTATGAGGCATCTGTATGCTAGTATCTGTGACAAAATCGATCGGCTGGTCGTGGACTTAAACGTTTAATACACTACACGGTATTCAGGGTCCTAAAGCCTAATTTAGGGTGGTGTTCTAGCCTGGCCTAGGTATGTGTAGCCTCCGATCTATTCCCACCTAACAATTGGCAACTGAATAAAAAAACGGGTGTCAAAATAAGTTTATTTTGCAAACCAAACTAGTTAAGCCGGAGGCACACAAATATTTGTAAGTCGTGGGTTACGGACGTCTGTTGTCACTCCTGCAGGGATAGGTATTCCCCTGTAGTAGCAGGAAGCCGGAGATGGAAGCTGGCCGATGATTTTGAGATGTGCTGTACGTTGATGTCTCTGGCAGCCTATACGGCGAGGCGCCAGCCACGACTCGCTCTGCACACCAGTGGCGTAGTGACAGGTGGGTCTTCGTGACAGCGGCACAAGGGACGTGCACGCATTACTTGTCGTAGTGACCGATGCTGTAGAGATGAAGCCGTAGAATGATGCCGATGTTAATGTTGCCATAGTACCCCTAAATAGCGACCGTAGTGACCTCCCGGAATGGTGGAGCGACACGTTATTCAGGCCCTGAATACCGTGAAGAAGAAATACCACTGCTGAAGAAGACCACAAATGGCCACTGGAACTCCTTCGTACTTAAGTACGTCACGGGTATAATATATCTCGAATAGTTACCCGACTATGATGAAGCAAATAGTTATAAATAAATGGTACTCATGAAAATGGTACCATCGAACTGATCTGATGATAAAGCCGGAAGGTAGGCACTGGAACTCCGAATTAAAACAATGTATCCTACTCGTGTTTGGGCTTATTGGAATCATCATGAGATGTACTTTGGCTATAATTTTTATTATGTTAATTGGAGGTATCTACCATAAATAAAAAGAGAAAAAAGACGTTTACCATAAAATCAAACCGACTACCAAAACGAAAAATAACTTTCTTTGCCGAAGTCGGTGTCGAGTAACGGAAAACAATGGGTACAAAAGACACCGACTTCGGAAAAGAAAGTTATTTTTCCCTTTGTAGTGTTTTGTTTTGGTAGTCGGTTTGATTTTTGTTCAAAAGTAATTTTTTTATCTATACTAATATTATAAAGAGGTTTTGAAAATTCTTTCATCAGTAGAAAGCTACATTATTCGTGAGTGGCATAGGCTATTATATATTTTCAAAAAAATTAGAGATCCTTATGAACATTGCAATAATGTAACCCAAGGTAGCAAAATGTTGCCTGTAAAATAAATTATTTGGCGTGCGCTGAGAAAACTATTGATGATAGATAAAAATTAGTAGGTAGGGTAGGTAGGGAAGGCAGGGTAGGCATGGTAGGCAGGGTAGCCATTGTAGCCAGGGTAGCCATGGTAGGCAGGGTAGCCAAGGTAGGCAAGGTAGGGGCAGGGTAGGCATGGTAGGTAGGTAGGTAGCCAGTTGACGGGAGCGAAGCCCCGAGGGTCAGCTAGTTATTCATAAATACAATCTTGAGTACAGTTTTACATTTATTTTAATAACTTGGTACTCACATTCGCCGTAACAACTAATTATCACTAAACTATTCACTCTTCCCAAAAAACTAACTTATCTGTCGGTAGAAGAAACAATTGTGCCTAATTGTGAGTGTGACTGTGGGTAGGTGAATATTTGTGTTTCGCCATGTTTCGTCTACGGAGCGCGCTATTGGGCCGCACATTAAAACCGGTTCTTGTCAAAGTATACAGGTTGGTTCAATTAAAAATATTTGTTTCAGTTAAGCTAAGTTATTAGTAGTATTTTTGTATTTCTGTTTGTAGTTTTTACAATTTATTTGGTTTTATTTTTTGCGGTTTTTCATTTATTAGAGTGGGAATCCAGAATTGTGTCGTTCGCATACCATAATAGTTTTTAGCCTGAAGTACAATTAATAGATTTTGGGTGATACTCCTTTTTTTATTTTATTTTTTTGTCGTGAAGATATGCTCAGGCATGCTGCGCTACCACGGGGAGATAGCGCATCAGTTAAGTGGGACACTAACCCACTAAAACTCCACGGTGTTCTCCTGTGCCGCTTATGGCGGGAACACGGGAACGCTTTATCACTCACTGCGAACCCGCCGCGGCAGTCCGTCACCGGACCTTCCTCTGGGGAGGACCCCCATCACCGGCGCACCAGAACACAATGTGCGCCGTGTCCACCCCAGGGACCAAACCAGTACATGGGTGCCAGACGACCCCGTTTATGGGACCCGTGGTCCCCATGTGACGGGTCAAGGTCAATGGCCCCGCCACCTACTATTTTTCGGCCTCAGGGGATAGGGAGAACGGCCAACGCTATACCGACACTCCTCCCCTGCGGCCCCACCGCGTCCGCCATCATACGGTGGTGCTAAGAATAGTTACAGCACTGATAACAACATTTGTGCCACACGTTAAATTTAGTCTTGTTATACTTATTTTTTGTTTTACCTTTGTATATTTTACCGATTGTTTTGTGAATGTGTGAACATTGTAGGCCTTCTTGATGCTAGTTAACATTTGTTAACTTTTTTATTTAATATATAATCTTTTTTTTTTTTTTTTTACTTTCTTACGACTTATTGTCATAAGTCGGGCCTGCGTTGTCCCCCCATATCTAAGTACTAATGCTGTAACATGGAAATATTGTAAAACCAAACCATTTTTAAAAGAGTAACCATGGAGTTTCTTGCCGGTTCTTCTCCATAGGAAACGACCAACCCGAACCGTGCACCTTTTGTCGACGTTTTATAAGTGCCCATGTAGGCCTATGTGAAATAAAAAAAAATGATTTTGATTGATTTTGGTGGCCGCGGAAGGTAGGGAGAGCGGCGCACCGCAATACCGGCACTCCTCTCCCGCCGCGGCCGCCAACCCTTAGCCGCGATAACGTATGGGTTTGGGAGACCCCATACGTCATCGCGGCCCACCTCAGTTGCGATGTCGCCCTGGCAGCACCGCACCTAAATGTTGGCCGCTACGTCGTCGGCTTATCGGCAAAAGCCCTGACGATCGGCCCCTCCTTGGGTTCCTCTTCACTTCACCGTGGGTGACCAAGCCACGGTTACTGAGCCCCCCCGCCCTGACAATGCGGGAACCCACCGGGGTCGGTGATTACTTTATGTGATATGGGTATTTGGATGTTTTTTTTTATTAATTGTTCAATTAAGAGGGCCATGTTAATTCGAGTCTGTACTGGCAAGATTTTACAATATTTGAATAGTTCCATGACGTTTTCTTTAGATCTATATTTTAAGGTACTATTAGTTTTAAAAGTCTGACTTGTAATTGTAATTTGCTAATTCTTTCAATATAAGATTTTTTGAATGTTCGCCCGTAGCTCGTAATTCCGTATGATATAATTGACTCCGCTAAAGCCATGCCTGAATCATGTTACGTAGGATTTTTAGCAGAACCTGCAGAACTTTAGGTTTTAAAATGTAGAATTTTGCCAATATGGCCCGATACTTATCACAGACTGAGTCTTTGTGAAAGGCCCAGTTGAAACGATTGTTAACGATTAAACCCAGGTACGTATGGTGTGTGACTTGATCAATTGCCTCAGATTGACATGTATTTGAAGAAACAGAGTGAAAACAGATGTGATTATGTGCGATTATCTTAAAAGAGGGTTTTTTTTAAGATGACTGGAATGGACATGGATGATTTTAGTTTTGTTTGCGTTAAGAACCAGTCGAGCATCGTGCGCCCATTTGGAAATTCGAGTGAAGTCGTCTTGCAGACAATTAGCAGCTACATCAACGTCTTTATCGGCAGCTACCAGGCATGTGTCGTCTGCATATTGATATACTGAACAGTGGTTGACCACATGTTAAATGTCGATAACATATGTCACATAGTGTAAGGATCCAAGCACTGAACCTTGGGTCGTTCCTTCAGTGACTTCAATGGTGTCACTGCTTTCTTTACTTATCATTACATTATACTTTCGATTATCTAGTTATCTAGTTTTGTCTGCAACTTGTCATGTCTAAGCGAGTCGAACGCCTTGTTGAAGTCAATAATCAGCTAGATTACATGATTTTTATCATTAAGAGCTTCGTTGATTTCGTCCGTGAATTTTGACATCAGCTGTGAGGTAGATTTATTAGGTTGAAAACCGTATTTTGTGCTGGACAACACTTCATTTTTTACATAAAAGTCTTTTATATGGTTACAGACATATTTTTCTATTATTCTATCAATAACTGGTAGAATAGTTATCGGTCTATAGTTTGCATAATCAGCAAAATTATCTTTTTATGTATTGGCCGCACTATACCAGTTTTAAGTTCTTTCGGATATTTTCCTTGTTTAATACTAGTATTAATTAAATTGATAATGACGCCTGTCATCTTGTCGTAGATGGGTTTAACACATCTAATATTATCTACCCCAGGAGCTTTATTAATATCAAGATTTTTAATTAACTTAAATACACTTTTATTTGTAGCTTTCTTTATGTACATTGATGTGTTATTAGGAAATACATATTTTGATTCGTTCAAAAGACGCTTGTTACATTTTGGCAAAATCTTTATAACACTATTTCTAAATTCAATAGTAAAGTTGTCAGCATTTGATTTTATATTTATATTATTCTTTTTGAAAGCTCTTAAGATGGTTTCATCAACCGAATTTTTGTTGCGACCAGACAAGTTATTTAGTATTTGCCATAGTTTTCAATGGTTTATTTTATTATTATTTATTTGTTTCATATTATATTTATTTCTTCATTTTTCAATTGTTTTATTGGTCATGTTTCTTATTTTATTAAATTCTAATCGCAGTATTTTATTAGTTGAATCGTTTTTGCATTTTATGAATATCTGATCCTTTCTTTTACACATATTATCGTTTTTATTATTTATCCAGGGCTGTTTGTTTCTTTTACTGTTTTATTAAATTTTTCTGAATTATTTTGATTCCTCGTTACATTTATGAAATGTATTCTTGATGCAGTTGTGAATTGTGTTTGGACATTCTGTATTATTTATTTCACTCCAGTTTACATTATTAAGTAATTATTTAATTTTAATAATATTAACCTATTGTGTGGATTTTATATCAACCTGTATTGGGTCATGTCCCACGCACGACAGTATTATCATGCGGTGATCCGCCAATACAGTTCCGAGTGCGGCCGAGTACACATCTTACTAGTGCGTTCTAGTAATTCTACTTATTTCCTTTACAAACTGATGTATAGACATATATTGCGCAAATATATGCGTGGTAGTTGTAAGGAGTAGTGATTTGTCCAAAAATACATTCACAGTGCAATACAGAGTGATTTGTTGTTGTAAATGCGTGGTAAACAAAAAGGAGGTACAATAATAATGTACGTAAGAGTACTTTATTATTCCACCGCCTTTTTGTTTTTACGTAGTTTGCTGTGCATATTACAGCAATTGATATTGAACATTTTAACATTGGTTTCGTTTATATTAGCTTCGGTTAGGATTAAAACATCTATAGTTATTTTTGATGAACTAATTGTGCTATATAACTAAAGTTTTCAACTATGGATCTAATATTTATGTGAACATTATTTAGACAAGTTTTAAAGGTAGAAGGTATAAACATACTAAAATCATTAATGTCTGCACAGTCGAATAACTCTCGGTGGTCTGAGGAGAGGGCTGGGATAACTTATGCAAAACTATTACTTATGGATATTCTGCCTTCCTGCCTGCGCGGTTGTAGTCGAAAGCTTTTCGATGTCCTTTTCGCTCCTAACAACTTATCTTTATCTTCTTTACGTAACAGCACCTTTTCATCCTGGAACCATACATATTTATATGCTGGTCTGACTAGCCACAGTAAAGATTTATTAGCATTGGTTCTGACCAAAGCTAATGAATCTTTACTGTGGCTGTGACCCAGGATTACTTTCGACTTGGCCAACTCTACAGGAGCTTCCAATACGAGATCTTCGTGCAATACTTCATCCTTTCTGGAAGACTGTACCCACGAGCGTGCTTGCTGTGCCTGCTTCAGCACCACCTGGATGTTTCCTTCATGTTCATTTTGTCCGTCCATACGTTTCACATGAATGATTTGAGATTTATCCACGTTGAGGGTTTCAGACAGCTTGACCGATATCGCATCAAGGTCATCCTCTTGAGCTTTCGGGATTCCTATCACGTCTATCATATTATCCAGACGTTGTTGTTCCACGGTACGCAGAGTTTGCCGTCAGTGAGCTCTTTTTAAGCTCAAGGTGATTGACAGACGAATGTGCCATGTGCCACACAAAAGCACAGTTTTTTAATCATCCTCCAATATGTATCCTATCATTCATATCAATAAAATATACGATATATAAAAAACAACAACGGATTTAAAGCGAGGGTCATAGATTAATCACGAGCAAGTGAAGGATTCTAACGACTGAATTCAAGTGTTAGAATTCTGAGCGACGCGATGGATTCATGGCCCTTGATATAAATCCGTTTTATTCAAGAGTTGCATACTATACTTTATACGATGGCTATGAGAAAAAGAAAGATTTAAGCGAAAAGCACAAGAAGTTTGTATGTCGAGTATTCTTTGTACACAGAGTTTGTATCGAGTATTTTTTGGGCAAGGAGGTTGTAAAGCATTGAGATGGAGGTCGAATATATTGGTGTGTTCTAAATTCAAACACCAAGATAGTGATTCAAAGGGCTGCAACTGAAAATAGTGAATAAACTGTTTTCAGTGAATAAAAAAAGCTTTTTTTAATTTCTCTTATACCATTCCCCCTCTGGGACTGGTATAAAAGAAATTAAAAATAATCTAAGCAGTTCCCCAAATTTTTTCGAGATATGCGAACTAAAGTGTCCTGAACAGAAATTTTTGTTTTCATATCACTCCTCACACAGTCCGTCCATCTTTTCTTTGGCCGTCCCCTCCCTGTCCATCCACATTTATATTCATAACTCTTTTAGTAACATGCGTTTCATCCCTCCTCATCACATGCCATACCAGAACAAACGGTTTCCTGTCAACTATTCTGTCACTGGTGCCACCTTTAAACTTCCTCTATTATACTCATTTCTCACTTTATACATTCTCGTCACTCCACACATCCATCTCAACATTCTCATCTCTGCTACATGCAATCTCGTTTCATCCATCTTTTTCACAGCCGTACAGTACGACAGGTCTAATCAGGCACATCATCATTTCATCCATCCCGAGTTGATCCGGTGCGTAACGTCTCGGTCTACCTCCCACTTCCCTTGGACAAGCGACCCTAGGTACCGGAAGTCGGAGCACGTCGGCATGGGTGTTCCAACGAGAGCTATAGGCACGGAACTAGAGAGACCGCCAAAATCACAGAACAAGTATTCTGTTTTAGTTCTGCTCAAATTCAAGCCAACACTCTCCAATCTGTGCCACCACACCTCCAATCTGCTGTGGACCTCTAGGCCACTCTCGGCAACCAGCACAATTACGTCAAACAGCATACACCAGCAGGGTGCCTCTTCCTGTATGTCCGACGTCAGAGCGTCCATTATCTTCAGAAAGAGGTAAGGACGGAGAGCCGACCCTTGCTACAAGCCGACTGCCACACCGAAGCTGCCAGTAGTGCCTACTGTAGATCGGACTTGGGTACTGCATCGACTGTACATCCCTCGGACCATCTGTACATACTTCCCAGGCACACCTTTCTTTTTAAGGGCCCACCACAAATCCTCACGTGGCACCCGGTCGTATGCCTTCTCTACCATGTGCAAGTTTTTATGTGCACCTCTGTATTTCTCGCACAACTGGCGAATTGCGAAAATGACATCCGTTGTACTCCGAGCAAGCATAAAACCGAATTGGTTCTGCGATATTTCACTCTTTTCTCGCAGCCGCCTTTCAATTACTTTCTCCCAATCTTTCATACTATGTGACATTAGCTTTATTCCTGTATAGTTGTTGCACTCCAGCACATCACCTTTCTTTTTAAAGATGGGCACCAGCGAACTATTGCACCATTCATCAGGTATGGCTTCTTCCTGTAACAACTAATTGAAGAATAAAGCTAACCAAGACGACAACCATCCATCGACGGGCAATATCTTGCACACTTCAACTGGTATTCCGTTCGGACCAACTGCCTTACCATTCTTCATTCCATTTACAGCTATTCTTACTTCCTCTATACTAACTGTACTCACTGACCCCTCATTCACAGGTTTATTTTCTAACATACCACTCCAGTTATTTTCCTCATTCATCAGTTTCTCAATGTATTCCTTCCACCTTTCCTTAATATTTACATCATCAGAAAGAATCATTTCAGCCTCATCTTTTATACATCTTATCTGACAGACATCTCTCGACCTTTTCTGCCTAGTTCTAGCAAGCCGGTACAGATCCTTTTGGCCTGCTGGACTATCCAGCGGTGTTAGCTGATAAAAAAGATTTTTGTATATTCTCTCTTTAGGGGGTAAATCATACAACTCAGCTGCCCCCATATCCCCCCTGGATATGGGGGCAGCTGAACGTTGTATGATTTTTTAAAATTGTGGCTTACGATTTGGTTGAAACATTGCAGGAAATTTTGGTAATAATTATTGAGGTCTGCATATTTATTTTTTCAATCTGCTCCTAAAAGGGGTTGGGGTTACCATAGTTTTATGGGGAAATTAGGAGTACCAGTTGTGCTTATGTGCAATATTGATGCACCCCGATTATGAAATGCGACTTAATGTATATTACACAATAAGGGCAAAATAAATAATAGATGCCACTATAATACAATAATCTCCACTGACCTACCATTTCAATTTAAAAGACTCAAGTTTCCAATCAACAGCAAAAGCAAAACTAAGTAGTAATAACTATTAATAATGCTCGATAGTAGCAGGTAGCAGAGGTGCTTTTGGAAAAGCCATGGTTCATCCACGGCCAGCTATATATAGCATATGGCCGATACGTCCAGGGCCCAGAATGTATTAGAGCCAAATAGAAGGACATACAACATAGTATAAAACGTTGTACCCATGTGTAGCGTCCTAAAATGTTGAACCCATGATTAACGACATACATAAAGAGTGTCAATTACCTGCAGATAAAATTTAGGATGGAGTGGATAGGATAGGAGGATCTTCAATTCGCGGGCAAGCAGAACCTATGACTTTGTAGTTATTTTTTTTCCATTTAACCTCTACCTGTTATTTAATTATGTTATAAATTTAACGATTGACTTATTTAATTCTTGACGTTGGTCAGTACCGACGTCTAGAATTAAATAAATTAATTCTTAAATTATGTTAATGCTTCCTGTACCCATACAGGCTGAGTTTTCCAAGTTGGCGTGGATGGCCAAATTAGACACTATGAATGAATGTGTGGTTTTACCTATGGGGTTCGCTACAACTTTCATCTACAAAGGGGCATTATATATGAAAATCTTCATAGATTATTCCCCTTTGTAGATGATTCATGGATGGCGCTTTTCTTTGTGCCAATAAGCTGAACTGTCATATAGACATTGTTGTTGGCTTCGGGTATTTTCTAGTGGAAAACGAAATGGTAGCCTTGTTCGATAAAGACGGTCGGTTTCCGTTGATGTGTTTAAGACGAAAGCCGAGACCACATTCGAAACAAGGCAATTTGGAGGTATCTCATCAAGATGACTCGGGACGAAAAAAGAAAGTTTATTAAGAAGATCGACGAAATGGGAAGAAATTTCGGCAGAAATCAGCCCGGTAGAAGTACTTAAGACTAAATATCGCTGGCCCCGGGCAATAAAGCGGTAATATAAAAAATCAAATTTTACAGGCGAAATAAAAGAAGCTAATTTGTTTATATTTCACTGTAAAGTGATCCAAAATAGGCGTTCAATATGCCAAATGAAAGCTATTTTTTTTACCAATTTAACCATTTAAAAATAATTGTAATGGTATAAATGTTTAAAGAAATAATTTGAAAAATGTATAATACAAATTACAGACGATACCGTTTCAACTGCAACATCATTAACGACTTTTTAAACACACCAGGAGGACCAAACCACTGAGATTTAGGAACGTAAGTATATAATACGGCGTAATTTTCAATTTAGATCTCGGGCGTACTGGCCGATTACCACCTTTTTCAGGGAAATTATATGCTATGCTATTTTTAAAAATAGCGATTAGTGGATGATACAGCTAAGCTTTGGCTATAAAATTTCCCTTAAAGAGATCAATTAAAGTGTGAATGATAATTATGAAAAGAAAGAGAATGAATACTGAGATGTCATCAAATAGAAAAGTGTGGGTAAAAAAGACATGTAACGTCGACAGGTACCTTTCCTTGAAGAACGTTATAAATTCATTCACATATACAATTGATTTTTTCTTCATTGCATTATTTTAATAGCACTTTTTGATATTTTGGTTTAAGTGTATACAAGGCTGGAAGCCACAAGTTCCTATGTGTGGTTAGTCTACACGACATTCTTTACAAATGATTTCAATTGTTTGATTCTTTGAGTATTTAAACATTTTTTTGGGGACATATACTGTGCAATATCCGTTAAATGGGAATATATTCATTTTTATACGACACAAGTCATTAATATCCTGTTTTAAATCTACCATTAAATATCCATGGGCTTCTGTAGTGGCGTCTTTGTATGCATCTTCAATAAATTTTGTATTATCCGGAGATACTTGTCGTGCTAAATATCTTATTTGTGTCTTATCACGGGGATTTTAAATAAATAATGTAACTAGAATTCAAAGATATGTCTCTCTTACCTTTACCTTGATGAAATAAATTTTGTGTAATATAAAATACGCTAAGGTTTCTATGATGACTACCTTTAGTAAATATATCAACAATTCTACCATCAGATTCTCTCATTAGATCATCAATAATAACAAGATGTGGCTTTTCTCCATCAAACATATTAATGTTAGGAATTCCTTGATGGTAGTTAACGTTTTGTAAAATTATATAACGGCTTGCATTTCATCAAAGCACCATGCAATTAGGATGAAATTACAATAACTAGTTTCCTTGAAGAATTTAATAAAATTGTTTACAAAAATTGATTTTCCACATCCACTCGGTCCAGCTACAATTGCAGTAAACAGATGAATAAATTGTCACATTGTGTACATGTGGTGTTTGGAAGGTCGAAATCAAAGTAATGGATTTAGTGAAAAATATTACATTTATTCGTAATGTAAAATAAAACAATGAAATAGTTACTAACTATTATTTAATATTTACACACGTAAACTTTAATTTTAACGCCTTACATAAAATGAAACAAAATAATACATCAGTTCAGATATTCATAATTTTAAAACCTTACATAAAACGATACAAAATAATACATCAGTTCAAATATACATGATATTTGAAATATTAAATAAAAACCAGAACAGAACAGTAAAATAAATTATTTGGTAGGCTAAGAAGTATTTAAAGATCATTCACACTTATAACTAATATCAATAATTATCATAATATATAATGACCCCAAGCCAATGTATCAATGTTGTTGTTATACATCGTTTGGTATCATTATATGATAAAGATATTTTATTTATTTTTTGTGTAGAAACAGTGTGTTTGATTGACTTAAATCGAAGCATACTACAATATTGTACATTTTTATTAAATAAACACGATTTGTAATTTTCCATATTCATTTTTTTGGTGCCACTTTTGTTAACCTCTTTTGCCTTTGCTATAAATTTATCTTCTATTTCCAAAGCATACATTTTTGATCGCAAACCTAAAAAATCCTTCAATACTTTACCATTATTCTCGTCTTTAAAAAAACCCTAAGTTTTTTTTTTTTGAATATCCTAAATATTATTTCTGGATAATCTGATGTATCAAAATAGTGAAGTAGATCTGGTTTTATATCCTCATAAAAAAAGTCTGTAAAAATTTGATATATCAAACTATCAGTATCGGTGTACAATAACTTAATTTTATTATTAAACTTTTTAATCATGTACGAGTAGTTATAATGAAATTCATACATAAGGGTCTTAGATATATCTAAAATACAAAATCCTAAATAAATTGGCTTATCATAAATTAATTTTGTTTTTCGTAATTGTATTGCGACTAAATGTCCTGAAAATATTAATAAACTATGGAATTATGGTTTTGCAATCAAACCCTGGGCACCTAAAACTTTACCACGATTATCTAAGTGAGTTAGTAGTTTAACGTTTACTCTTTTTTCAATATTTCCCATTGTCTTACAGAAGACAGAATTGTTCATTAATTAAAAAAAAACTCTTTTTCAAAGTTTTATGTAGCTAATGTTCTCAAACTAATATTTAAGTCCATTTATTTCTTTAACCAAGAACTCTGTTTAAATTTTAAAATTCTATGTACTTTAATTAATTTAATTCCCATTTCAATGCATTGTTTTAAATTCCTGTAGTGAATGATATATTGTTTTTTTACCTAACAAATACTAAACTACTTTTTTACCTTAAAAACTAATTTAGTTTCTTTAGTAATACCCACACATATGTTTTCAGGACATAACGGAAAGTCAGAATGCAATTTATGAAGTTCATTAGGATATTCCAAATCAACTTCTAAATCATAACCGAAATCAGACGTATCCGACACATTATAATCTGTATTGCAATTTACCCATTCGAAACCACCAACAGGAAGAGATTGGGACATTGCCCAACCATATAAATTATTCGTATCAAAATATGTTAGATATGAATTACGGTTTTCACTATCATAATCCTCCATGAATTTATTATTTACTCTAGCAAAACGATTTGTAAACTGAGATACACCCCCTCTAATACCAGCTTTAAAAAAAGCAATTTTGTCTTTAACAACTCTAATTCTATTTTCATAAATTTTAACATTGCATCCCAACTTAATTAAACCTGGAGCAGTATAGTAATGGGTAGGATCTAATCCATAAGTTTTAATACAAAGCTTTCTAAAGTTCGATATGTAATAGTACACTCACTTTTTTTCTTTTAACCACAACACTGTAAAAATTGTGTTTCTACTAACTGACTTACTTATTTACGAGTACCTACCTTCTTCTTAAATAATTCTTATATTTTGTTTTATGATTATCTTGTATTTCTCATATTAAGTGAATTGTATTCTTTTTGAGAAATAAATGTCTTAAACCGTAAAGTTTTCGAATGCATCGGTCAAAAGTAAAACACTTGAAATGTTGCCAAATATCTTTTGCGTGATTGTAATTATTATTATTATATACTTTATTGTACACCACTTAAATAATTACAGAACAAAACATTTATAAAGATAAGTGTACAATGGGCGGCCTTATCGCACAGGGCAATCTCTTACAGACAACCTTTGGATGGACTGAACGAGAGGAGATAGACATAGGGTTGTTGGTTGGGGTATAATCATCATTTGAAATATTTGAATCTGTGAGTGTTTAAAATTGGTGTTCATCAGGAAGTGATGGAGGTTTCAAGCAATCACTATTACCCATAAATTTATAAGGAATAACACCTTTCCGTCTTAAACGTACAATATCTTCATTATTAGGTTAGTAGTTTCTTTTTAGTTCAGTAAACTGATCATCATTAAGATTTTTTTTCAATGAATCTACCAATCTTAAACTTACTGGTTTATTATTAATTTTTACCTGTTTTGAAAATGATATGTATCGTTCTTTATTTTGTGGAATAACTTCAATTTCGCCATCATCGAGGTTGAATGCATGGACAATAAAATGAGCATCGTAGTGACTGAGGTTATGGGTAAATATTGGAATATGACGAGGGGTTCTGCACTTAGAACTACACACTTGATGTGCATCACCCCTAAAACTGTCAGTGTGCCAATCAAAATCGTTAAAAGGATCTTCATTTAACTCAGTTTCACAAATATGACATATGTTTGAATTTGAAATTTTAATTTTATCTTCATCTAATAATGGAACGGAAACAATTTTGTTTAACTATTGTTTTCATATCTTCACAAAGGCGTTTCATAAACACTTGCGCACAGTTTGGCCCACTATACGTCTCATATTTTAATAATCTGTTATGGTATGGACATTTCATGTAATATCCGAAACTATACACTTTATGTTTTTGAATATTAATTGTACAAGCATTGCAAGCAAGAAATTTTATAAAAAAAAATTAATGATCAACCGGATCAAAAGCCTTTGCTTAATCTGTATATACAGCATCAACCTGACCCCTGCCTCAAAGGTGTTAGTAATATAAATGGCGTATATAAGCAAGTTGGATAAAGTAGAAGGATTTTTAAACAAAATCATGTTGCCTTGGACTAATTATATGACGAAAATGCTAGTAGACTGCGCTATAAATGAGACCCTCAAACATCTTAGCAAATTGTTATATAATAGATATCGGTATATAGTTAATTACAGTATATAGTTAATTATAGTTATCTACAATGGGGCATTATATATGAAAATCTTCTTAGATTATTCCCCATTGTAGATGATTCATAGATGACGCTTTTCTTTGTGCCAATAAGCTAAACTGTTATATAGACTTTGTTGTTGGCTTCGGATATAACTATATAACTACCCGATTTATGTATGGCAACAATATGTGCGATTTTCGACAAATCAGGGAATACGCCTTCTGTAAAGGATCTATTGTATATAATGTGTAGTGGTTTTATAAAATCATCAATTCAGAGGCGGATAAAAACAGGAGGCAGTCCGTCTGGGCTAGCTCTTTTATTTAAATCCAGTGTTTTAATGGTTTTTTCGATGTCATCTTCAGTAATGCATATAGAATAGAGAGAGTAATTAGACGTGGTAAGATTAGAAAAAGAGGCACTAGGTGGTTGATTGACGCTGTACACAGTGGCAGTGGTATGTGGATGTGGTAGATTTATTTGCAGATTCCTTTAATCGGCAAATAAATCTACCACATCACTGCCTCTATTTCCTACACGATCACCATAAGAAACCCGGTCCGGAACACCTTTATACGTTTTTTTTCGATTTGATATATCGCCAATTTTTTTTTATATTTGTTTTCAATTAATTTTCTATTTTTGCTATATAATGTCTGAAGTGTCTCGTGCGTAGGCAATCAAAAGTTAGGTTGGGTTTTTACATATTTTAAATCGAGTCCTATATTTGTGCTTTTCTTTAAGTATTTTAATCAACGAGGGCGTAAACCAAACAGGATAACCGGTTTTCTTTGGTTTTTCTTTTGGAGTATACACTCCAAAAGAAAAACCAAAGAAAACCGGGTCTTCAAAGATTTTATAATGTTTTATGGAAAACGTTCGATAAATACTTATCGATCGTTTTCCATAAAACATTATAAAATCTTTGAAGAAATTCATTACAACTCAGATAGTCACAAACCTCCCAATTTACAAGGCGTAGATCACGAGCACATGTCTCATAGTCCATTTAGTTAAAAAGTATTTAGTACGCCACTGTAAATATTACATCTATCATCCGCCACGACTTTCAAAATGACTTTTTCTCAAAACCCCTTTTAAATCAACCACTCTCCTTATAGACCCAAAATAAAGCTATGTAATACGGATAAATAAATATATTTCTCATCAAAAATATTCAGTCTTAAGTACTTCTACCGGGTTGATTTCTGCCGAAATTTCTTCCCTTTTCGTCGATCTTCTTAATAAACTTTCGTCTTTCGTCTCTAGTCATCTTGACCAGATACCTCCAAATTGCCTTGTTTCGAATGTGGGATCGGATGTTCGTCTTCAAAACATTAACGGAAACCGACCGTCTTTTTCGAACAAGGCTACCATTTCGTTTTCGACTAGAAAATATCCGAAGCCAACAAAATCTATATGACAGTTCAGCTTATTGACACAAAGAAAAGCATCATCTATGAATCATCTACAAAGGGGAATAATCTATGAAGATTTTCATATATAATGCCCCATTGTAGATGAAAGTTGTAGCGAACCCCAAAGGTAAAACCACACATTCACAATGTTGTCCCATAAGGAGCAACACTTATCAGATTTTTTAAAGTTTCTATGGCCGTCGCGTTTGTTGTCTATGTGTATTCGATAGTCACACTTCATGGCACTTTCTTTCATGCCAAGGAGTTGCACTTTAATATATATTTTGTTGTCGGTGTCGGATATTTTTGCGTGAAAAACGAAAAAGCCTTCTTTTCCGACGAGACGGACGTACCGGTGGTTTCCGTAGATGTATCTCAGTTGAAACTCCGAGCCTACTTCGAGTACAAAGGAATTTGGATGTATTTCACCGAAATGCCTAGACAGTCCACTTAGTTTACCTGAAACAATGAGTAAAATATGTATTATACATTTTTATAATAGGTCAGAAAAAGAAGTTCGGTGATTCACAACTGATTCAAGCTACAGTATAAAATCTAAATATATATTAAACTATCCATGGAACGTATTCTACAAAAAAATTACATACACTTTAGTTTTGCGAGATTTCAACTGCAGTTATGACTCCTGAGTGTACAACACGTAAAGTCAGGGGTCGAAAGTACAAAAAAACAAAAGCAAAAGTACATTGGGTAAATCTCTGAATATCGAAAGTTTAAACTAGTCGAACCTAAAAAGGGATAAATAGGAACGCAGAGGTGAACAGAGTTGTAAATATGTAATAAAACGACTCAAATAAGACAGGGGGAGAGGGTTTCAGAATTCTTTTTTAAGATTTGAATCATACCTTGCCAATTACATTTTCCAAACACAGCACCCACTGGACATTCGTGTTTCTTGAAAGGACATTCTTTGACGTGGATCTCCAAGTCTGCTAGCCTTATATTTAACTTACATCCTTGCATTGAGTGAGGGCATGGCACTTTCTTCTGAAAAGTCATAACAATAATCATTAAATTCTTATAAAGTTACAATGACATTAATTATTTTTCATTCACCTATTTGCACCCAAGGACAATCCCCGGTTTGAGTAAGACTATTGAAAAATATGGAGACAAAACATATTAGGCTTTTGGGTGGTTTAGTCGACTAGTTGCTTAAAAGTTTGGGCGTTGAACTATACTAATATTGAAAATGATTACTAAAAGGTGCTGAGGTTCATAAAAATACTGCTCCTACACTATTTCAATAGTAGTTGTAGTAAAGGAATATTCAAATTTTCAAACGGTATCCTTGAATTAATACGGATAATAACCACAAGCTATTGACCCGACGGCTTCTCTCCCGTGCTGAAGTGCAAGTTGAGCTTCCTATCAATGAATGAATATTAACGGAGAACACCCAAATACTCCGAAATATTTTTTCCGAATTACGATGTTCCGATTTTCAAAAGTCCGAATTTCATAATATCTTATAACTATAATGTATATTATTAAAATTCACGAAATTTATTTTACCGAAAGTCGTAAATGCGATTTGTTAGTTTTCCGATTTTCATTAGTTCGAAGAATCTAATGCTCGAAGGGTTCGTTGTGCTATAAAATTTTGTGCCACAAATGAATCGGTGCAAAACCGACTTCACGCAGTCTTGTCTGCTCTACCCTAGAGTGTAATTTAAGCTCACGTAGGCGCGGATAGGTGGGGTGACCCGCGAGCTGAGGCGCTGGTTGTTTGAAGGCCGTAAGGTGATCGTTAAAAACATCTGCGGCGATAAGCTCGCGTGGGGCCGCCAAAACCCCGCAGCGCCGGAGCCGTGACAGAAACCATGCTTGCTGCACGTTGCATGCCTGCTTGTTTGCTGCTTGCCTGCTGCATGCTGCATTCCTGCTTGCATGTTTCATGCCTGCTTGCATGCTGCGTGTGTGAAAACGCATCTGTTATTAGTTTTTTAATTCTACCTCCTCATACTAAACATAATATTATACTTCTCTCTGACGAGCAATGATGTGTTTATTTTTCTTGCTATTCAGGTTTACAAGGCGTTCTTATTTCGGAATTGTATTAATCGGTATTTTAATAATCGGAATTCGTATTTTTGATGTTTCGAATTATCATTAAGTCGGACTTATTGTTATTCGATCTATTGAAACTCGGTATTTTGAGAATAGTAATTATAAAAGTTAGGAATATTGAAATTTAGGAATTATAGAAATAGGAGTAATGATAAGTCGGAGTTGTTATACTCGGAATTTTGAACCATTCGGAATTATGAAAATCGGTATTTTGAAATTCGTATTTATGACTGACGGAATAAAGTTTTTCGTATTTATGTAGTGTACCCATATTAATGCTCTAACGTTTTTTTCTGCATATTTTATTTTAAATTTAGAATAAGTACCTGAGGAGAAGATTCCTTAGTAGCGTGAGAACTCTTTCGGTTGCTAATGCTGGTGCTGCTACTTTTTACTTTTAATTTCTTCATTGCGGCCTCTTTTTGAAGTTCTATCTTAGAAGCCTCTTCCTTAAGCTTTTTCTTCAAAGCAGCCTCCTGACCAATTTTTTGGTAGCTACAATCTCTTTTTCTAATCTTCTCACCGCTATGAATGCCTCTTTCAGAAGTTTTTTTAGCGAGGCTGCTTCAATAGCCTCCTGAAAATTTCGCTCATATTCCTGTCTTCGGGTTTCCAAGAGATGAATCACCTGAGTTCCAGAAAATTGCAGCCTGAAAAGAGAAGTTATGATTCAGAAAATAAATTACGAAGAAAATTATAGTAAATGAGTACTTACTGCGGAGTGTCTGAAGATTTAGATACCACGGCCCCCATGTTTCAATTCTAATAAAAACTTCAACTTAAGTGACAAGTCCAACAAATATTTGTTACAACCTTTATAACACAGGATCACTAGTGTACTGAGACAGACTACAAGAAAGCACGCTTTTAAATACCAAGATAAACAATTAAGTCAAGTCTCATTTGTTGATGAGTAGTGGTGTAATAAAGGTATTTATCATCACCATCATCGTGCCTTTAATTGTTCCCACTGTTGGGACTCAGGCTTTCTGTTTGTGAGGGAATGGGCCCTAACCCACCACGTGGGCCCTGTGCGGGTTGGTGGAAGTCACATGTCTCGAATTTTTTATTCTAGGACATGCCGGTTTCCTCACGATGTTTTCCTCCACTGTTTATGAAGATATTGCGTGAAAGTAATTCACCGTCAAAATTACTTATAATTATGTAAAAATCATATTAGGTAATTATAAATACGAGTAATTAATAATGACAATAATTTGTTAATAATGTCGAGTTATGGTATTCATTTCTGTAAATTTGATCTGGGCAAACACATGTCATGAAAATTTGTCGATTAGGTATCATGGAAAAGAAAGTTAGAATTACTTGAACAAGTAAAGATTTTCTTTTATATGATTTAGAAAGAGGAGGTTAGAGGTAGAAACTGGAGCTTTCAGGTGGTTGCAGTATAGCTAGATTTTCACTGTGTTGGGGTTTTATATCCAGGATAATTGAAATAAAAGGCTTCCGATGATTTTATAGCTGTATTCCGTGCAAAGACAGGTTGAACAAGAAAAAACAACAAAAAGTTGTACAGAGATGTAGGTACTTATAAATAAATTCGTGCGTTCAGGCAATGAGACGTGGTTTGTGCATATTGCTAATTAAAACAAGAAGGCGTTACAGTAATAACGTTAGTATTCTAAATATCCCCCCGGGCGTTGAGAGATTGTCTCTCAACCAGAATCCTCTGAGTGAGATAGAGGTAACGGGCAGATCTTGCTGAAAGCTCGCCAAACCACTCCACATGTCGTCTTGATGTCAGCAACGCGACTGATGCCGTCCTGTCCAGGGCAAACTGCCATGACTCGGCCCAATCGCCACTTCAAAGGAGGTAGTTTCTCATCCTTAATGAGCACTTTTTCTAATGGCTTAGTGCAGGATCGCCATTTCACTCGCTGCTGTAGCTCTGAGACGTATTCTTTACTCCAACGGGACCAGAAATGCTGACGTAGTTGCTCTATCCTCTGGTATCTGGTCAAATAGGTCACGGATCGGTCCTCGAGATTAGGTGCAGGTAGTGCTGTCAGTGGCCGTCCTATTAGGAAGTGTCCTGGCGTTAGCGGCGACAAATCGTAGGGATCCGATGAGAGTAGTGTGAGTGGATGAGAATTGAATAAGATAAGATAAGATCATTTATTTGTCCAAAACATGAGTATACACACACATGGCATGCAAGATGTTACAATAAAATTTATCACTGTCATGTTTTGCCTTAACGGCGTACAAATATAACAAGTAAACATCAAATAATTACAAATTTATCCATTATACAAAACAATCCAAATTTAAACTTAAAATTATAAATATGCCACAGCATAGTGGTGTCATCAACTCGTCAAATAAATGTATATAAAATTAGTCAATTGAATGTCAAAATAATTAGGAAAATTTGGATATTTCACACTAGTTAGATTAATTTATCAGTCAAAAATTCGTCAGTGCTGTAATAGACTTTCTCTAACAAAAGACGTTTTAAACTAATTCTTAATTTTTCTGTTGTATATTCCCTCCAATATTTTGGTAAAGTATTATAAATAATTGGCGCCATACAAAATATACTTTTCCGCAATAGTGCTGTCCTAGATCTAGGCACGCAAAGTTTGCTATTGTCGCGTCTATTTCGAATTACTTTATCTGACAATAGGGGAAATAAGTGTGGGTTCGATCTGACAAACATAATGGTCTCTAAAATGTACAAAGATGGTAGGGTCAAGATTTTATATTTTTTGAATAATGGTTTGCAACTTTCGGTAACATGAAGTCCAAACATAGTTCTAAGGCACCTCTTTTGGGTTTTAAAAATTATATGTTTATTTGTTGAGTTGCCCCAAAAAATTACTCCGTATCTTAACTTAGAGGATACTAAGCCATGATAAGCAGTTAGCAGCGCATCAACATTTAGCATCGGTGCTAATTTATACAGAGCATATGTGGAATTACTAATTGTTTTGCTTAAGGCTTCCGTATGCGCTTTCCAATCTAATTTACTGTCAATAGTAACTCCAAGAAATTTTGTAGTGTCAACTTTGTCTATGTTACTATTACAATAGTGTACATTAACATTTGGAATGGTTAATCTTTGGGCAAAATGCATGATATTCGTTTTGCCAAGATTTATCTTAAGATGATGTGGTTTTCCAACCATTTTATCATTGAACCTATAGAATTGTTAATGCCAGCTTCGTAAGTGTCTCTATTTTTACAAGCGATTGTAATGGTACTATCATCAGCAAAAAGTGTCATAGGGTGGTCAATACTTTTGGGTTAGTCATTAATATAAAGTATAAAAAATAGTGGGCCTACGACAGTGCCTTGCGGTACGCCAAATTTGACTACACGCTCTTCTGATTTATGAATTACTTCATGCTTATTGTCTCCATTTACTGCCGAAATTTCTGTAAATTGTCTTCTATTGCTCAAATAAGATTTAATAAGGCTGGAGACATTACCTCTAATGCCGTATGCTTCTAACTTCTCAATTAGTATATCGTGACGGACATGGTCGAAAGCCTGTGTCATGTCACAGAATATCGTACATACAGGTATATTCGTATCTACTTTTGGCATGACATTATGTAAAAAATCATATAGTGCCAAGTTTATGGTTTTCCCATTTCTGAACCCTTTCTGTTCATGAGCGAGTATATTTTCTTTTTCGATATAGGCATATAACTGTTTATATAAATACTTTTCAAATATTTTTGATATTACTCTAATAAGGGATATGGGTCTATAAAATTGCATTAGCTCTTTATTTTCCTTTTTAAATAATGGTTTAAAAGTAGATATTTTGAGTGCCTCAGGCAAAACACCAGTCTCTATGCAAATATTAATTATATGGCTAAGATGCGTTGATATTTCTCCCGCTACTGCTTTTATAACTTTTGTTGATAGACCATCGGTAGGATACTACACTATTTGTGTTTTTTAATGTTTTTATAATTTTAAACACCTCGATTGGCAGACATGGGACCAGAAAAAAAGAATCTTTTCTTTTATGTATCAATGCTGTAGGGTTTTGCCCAGATCCTGCTATAGGATTGATTTTGTCAACGAAGTAATTATTAAAGGCATCTGCAATGTCTTTTGGGTCAGTGATAAACTCATTGTTCGTACGAATTTTGTCAATGTAGTTTTTCGGAATATTGAACTTTGAGTTATTTATTATTTTCCAAGTAGCTTTAGATTTATTATCTGAAATATTTATTGTGTAGTTATTTTGAGCTCTTTGAGTGAGTTTTACAATTCTTTTAAATAGCCTAGATTAATTAGTAAGTTTTCCTTTATTAATCTGATTTGGTTTAAGTCTGTATTGCCATAAGAGTTGTCTTTTCTTTTTACTACATAGTTTAATACCACGTGACACCCATTTCGGTTTTCTCATAGTATTAATTCTAACATTCATTTCGGGAAAGCACAATTTATAAAATAATGAAAATATGTCAAGAAAAGAATTATACGCTACATTAGGATTATTGCTTTTGTAAATGTCAGAAAATTATAAATGATGTAAGCAATTTTTAAATTTTGTCATGTTTTCATTGCAGTAGTCACGTCTTTTTACCTGCCAGTATTTAATGTTACATTTTTTTTTGTACTGGGAATATCATCAATTGTGATGTATGGTCCGATAGAGCAAGTTCTAGGACTTCAACCTTACATGCTTTGCGAAAATTATGAGCAATATTATCGATACAAGTTTTACTTTTAAGGCGTGTGGGTCGATTCACAGCTAATTTTAAATTAAAGTTAAGAAAAGGGCACTCAAATTCAATAGATTGAAGGTTCCTTTTTAAAATATCGATATTAAAATCCCCTGCAACGACAATATTATGATTACACTTCTTAGTCAGCTCTTTTAGGAGAATTTGTAATTTATCCATACATGCGTTCAGGTTAATTAACTTGGGAACTCTGTACACGCATGCTAGGACAGTATTATAATTAGGTAATTCTATCGCGCAACATTCAAATACTCCGGGTTCTGATATGTTTGCTATCTTCTTTAATTCGATGAAGTGGTGTCCGTTTTTGACCAATATGCATGCTCCACCTCTCTTGCTTTCTTTTCTGCAGTACGATGCCGCTAGTTGATAATTTGGAATAGTCACATAAGATTCATATCCTGCCATAATGAAGTGTTCGGTTACGCACAATACATCTACATTCATACTTTTTTCTGACAATTCATCCAAACACACTGTGACCATGTCGGATTTGTTTAGTAAACCGGCAATATTCTGAAGCCATAACACAGATATTATTAGTGACGAAAAAATGTTGTTAGCTTCTCTTTATTTACTTTCTTAGTTTTAACCGTGTCATAGTACTTGATTTGAAAAAAGTTTTCTTTATCTTGGTCAACAAATTGTCGAGTCAGGTTATCTTCATCCTCTTGTGTATAATGAATGTATCATATTTGCTTCTGTTGAGTCTGCGTTATATTGATTGATTTCAAGTAAAAGAACATTTAAATCTTGAAAAACAGCTCGCATGCCAGTGTTATTGAGCTTTCCGTTACGTCTATAGAACATTGTGTAGTCATAGGACAGGTTCTTGTTCGAGTCGAGAAAATAAGCGTGTTCATGAGTCAATATATCACGGTATAGTAAACTATTAAAATGTTCTATCCTCCCATTAAATAGATTCGAATAATTACCGTATTTGAAAGTCGGTGCGCAGATAATAAAATTTGTATGTTTAATTTTACTTATAGATGCTCGTATACTAAATATGAAATCAGGATAGTCTTTGAGTTGATCTCTTTTTCTCCTATTAATATGATACAGAAATCGTTTATAATGAATGATTGCACTTTGGTTTCTATGTTTTGCATCATTTGGTCCACCGTACGGTGTGGCATCAAGTAGTGACATGTCTCTGACTTGGGTTGCAGAGTAGTGTCTGATATTGACATAATTTTATTTACATTATTGTTGCTGAGGATACATATCTTATTTGTTTTTGAAGCGTTCTGCCTGGGTCTTGGTTCTTGTGTAAATGTGACTGTTTCAACCGGGCGTGTATTTGTTTTGGCGTTTTGATCCTGATGTTTAATAATCTTAACATTGTTTATGGAATTCTGTGAAGAATGGATTATAGGGGAGGCTGTGGATGGTTTGCTGTATTCCTGGTCCAATGTTTCGGTTTGTGTTTGTTTCACTTTCTTAGTTTTACTTGACGTCTTCATTGGAGATGTGACTTTATGTTTGACCGGACTACTCGTTATCTTTTTATATAAGCTGTTCTTCTTTAATAATTCTTCATTGGTCTGTCTAAGTTCACAATTTTCTGATGATAACAACTCAATTTCTCTATGCGCACTTTGTAACTGTGTCTTTAGGTCCAGTAACTTGTCATTTAAACATTTTATTTGTTCGTCTTCCTCATTGGACAAGTCGGGCATACTGTTTGCCGTACTCTCCAACGTTTGTGACATAATCTCGCTGGCATCGTCAGTTGCTACACTTGTTACGGATCGTGTTCGATTGCGACGAAATGTTATGTTTTCCAGAAAGTTCATGTTGATACTTGCAATCCCCCTTTTGTATGTTTGTTAGAGATTCATTGATGTTTATAGTTTTATAACTGCCAGAAACATTCACAAAAAAACTTCTCGAAACCCAGATTTGAACTCGAGACACTTTGGTCAAGAATCGATGTTGCGCTCTTAACCGAAACGCCAACTGGTAACTTATGTTAAATGTCGAAATTACTGATGTGGTCTCACGGTGAGTTTATTAGGACGTTAGAATGCGGTAGGTTGATTTTTCTAAATAACGTAATCACAATTTTTTTGTGTTTTTTCGAGGTCACCATAGAAATCACTTAATTTGATATACAATATTGTTTATAGTTACATTATTTAACCTTTTTTATAGTAACATGGGAATGTTTTATGCACTGCACTGTTTATTTATTATGATTGTGAAAAGTTATTGTCATATTATACATTTTACTCGATTTCACTTAACATAGTTTTGGAGTAATTTATGCACTTTCTTTGAGAGTTTCGAAAGGATAACACTGTCACTTGGTATTTGGACTATTATTATGATAATGAACTGTTTGTTTTGCGATTAACTGTGTATTTACTATTTTTAAACAATTAAATGTCGTAGAGCCAATGTTGATTGTTGCACTAGCGCCATCTTTTTCTTGAATAAAACCTCTATTTGAACTAACACGGTGTTAAACTCCTCAAATGTAAGATTACAATTTTCCAGTACTCTCTTTAAATGATACTTTGTAGATTTAATACCGGCCTCCCAAAGACCTCCAAAGTGAGGAGCATAAGGAGGGATATAATGAAAATTAATTTCTTCATTTGCTAAATCACTGGACAACGAATTGCAATTACACTTTTTGAATTGTCCAATTTCGTTATATGCTCCAACAAACGGGGCACAGAGAATTAAACGGGGCATTAACAGAGTAGATGTTTTTAGGTTTTCCTCTTCGCGACAATAATCTACGGAGAACTGACAAAAAAATTGTTGCTTGTTAAATCACCTGCCAACTCGATGTGTACCACCTTAGTCGTGAAACATTCAAAAAGAACAACGTAGACTTTAGAAAGACGACAACCACGTCCTTGTCTAGTGGCTGACATAATCGGTCCAGCGTAATCCACATCTACAGTTTCAAAGGGGTAACCCCCGGGAATCAAACGCTGCTGTGGTAAATTACCCATGAGAGGAGAGACTACCTGACCTTTCATACGACAGCATAAAATACATTTATTATAAATTAATTTAGCTAAACGTCTACCACCAATCGGCCAATAATATTCTCTAATGGACGCTAGTAACAGTTGCGGCCCAGCGTCCATATTTTTTTTGTGCATCAATTCGAACAACAATTAAAACATCCTTTATTATTACAGTCCACACTGTAACAATAAAGGATGTTTTTTGTCGCAACAAAAAAGTGAATTTTCGAGTCGACCTCCGACACGCATTAATTTATGTTCGTCTAGAAAAATTTGAACTTAATCAATGCAATCATTAACTGCAAATAAATTAATTATCTGGTTATAACAATCAAAGTAAAATAAAGTATGTAGTACTAACCTTAACAATTTTCGGAAACTTACAATTTTTTTAAACAGAGGGGTGTTACATTTATTTTTTAGTTTTAAATGTTTTTTCATCACAAATATAACAAAAATTGTTAGAAAGATTTTTAATTATTTAAGAATCAATTAACTCAATATACTTAAAAAATTGCTACCTTATTGAAAACTAGAGCTGTTATTAAACAAAAACGAAACATGGTTTTGTGATGAAGGTAGGCAAGTATTACAATACCTTCCTTGTGACAAAATTGTTGTTGACCAGTGATTATTTGAAAAACTTTTTCACAAAAAATACAACCGAAATCCAAATAAAAACACCACAAACTAAAAACCGGCCAAGAGCAAGTCAGACTCGCGCACGAAGGGTTCTGTACCATTATCGCAAAAAACGCCAACAAAATCACGTTTTTAGTATGGGAGCCCCACTTAAATATTTATTTTATTCTATTTTTAGTATTTGTTGTTATAGTGGCAACAGAAATACATCATCTGTGAAAATTTCAACGGTCTAGCTATGACGGTTCATGAGATACATCCTGGTGACAGACAGACAGACGGACCACGGAGTTTTAGTAATAGGGTACCGTTTTTATCCTTTGGGTACGGAACCCTAAAATAACTTTTAAAATTACTTCAATTTCAGAAGTCGGTGTGTCCGGTTTCGCTTCTTCGTTTTTCGACAGACATGTGATTCTAGCAATCCCGAGAGATTTGTCGTCATTTACTGAAGAGTTTCGTTGTATATCGCCAAAATTCTTAATTAGATCTTCACCAATTTTTTGCCGAGTTCAAAAACCAGGAGGTTATCAATTCGACCGTAATTTTTTATGTTTGTCATTATAAGAAAATCTATAATGACAAACAAGAAATCCGAAAAAGCCGGCATAGTGCGTGTCGAACTCGCGCACGAAAGGTTCCACATTTTCGCAAAAAAACGGCAAAAAATCACTTTTGTCTTATGGGAACCCCACTTAAATATTTATTTTATTCTTTATTTCTTTATAGACTTCATAAAAGGAGGAGGTTCTCAATTCGACTGTTTTTTTTTTTTTATTTGTGTTAGCTCAGAACTTTTTACTTGGTGAACCGATGTTGATGATTCGTTTTTATTTGAAAGCTGTTGCTTCTCATGTGGTCCCATTTAAATTTGGTAATGATCTGATGAAGAACTTCGGAGATATACAACAGAACTCGTCAATAAACAACGGAAAATCTCTCAGGATTGCTGCAATCGCATGCCTGCTTATTGTTTACGCCCTTCATAACATAATTTCACGCCAGTACGCTCTGATGGGGTACGCAGATGTGTGCAGTTCACCCTGGTACACTCTCATTTCACCGGTTATGTTCAAGTTTTATGTTATTCGGGTAAACTATTCACCTTACTATAGAACTTGCTCATGAAGTACCACAACAAAAAATAAAATGATTTTATAATACTGTCGACGCAGCCGGAAATTAGGCATCGGAAAACCGGAATAAAACATAGCTTCCCAGCAGTATTTGGCATTATCATGATAGGCACTATGGTAAAAATTATTAAAATGATATATCATTGAAATTATTTTTATTTTTGGTTATAGCCCGCGTTCCAATTCCCGCTACTTGAGGAGTATTTTGTGTGGACTTCATTGTCGGCAGACAGCTTAAGTTGCCTCGTTTCCATCAACGATTTGTCGTCGTGTGGTCTATTTAATAATTTGTTGGCATCCAAATCTGATAAAACTATTCCTTCCAAACTTTTGACACGACTTAGTGCAACATATATTTGCCCTTTTGCAAAGTTTTTTTTTACCAAGGTCAATCACAGCTCTTTCGAGCGTGGTACCTTCTAGTTTGTGGACTGTAACCGCCCAGTTTAATATTAGAGGCAACATACGGCGCTCCACATCTCCGTAACCCTTTACTGCCTGAAACGGAGTACTTGATGGAGGTATGGGTATACAACCATTACTATCTTTTAACCTAGCACCAATAGTTACATCATCAAATTTTACGTACACGGCTTCTGGTCTCCAGTTGATCTCTCCTCAAGGCCGGCCATTTGATCTTTTTTTATTATACCCAGAGCTCCGTTCACTAGCCCTTCAGAGACGACGATGTTGCGTCTCAACATCACTCGAGATTCGACGCCAATTTTTATCGATGGCAGAAGACCACCACAGTTATTGAGGTCTTTGGGAATTACGTTCTCTGGTAGTTTTCGTCCATATGTCGCTACTTCACGAGACTCATCCACTGCGTTGATTTGATAAGTTTGGTGTAACTTTGCATTTTCCTTGCTCATTTTGTTTTTGTAATTTAGATAGAATATAGATTGGCCATTTGCGCCTTTCATTTTGAGTCTTTGACCTGTAATTTTTTTGTATGTCATAGAATTTTTTTTCATGTCGCAGTGTGTTTATGAATCTGAAAATCCTCGACTAATTTGCACAATATAGGGTCATTAGGATTTATTGAACATGAAATATTGAGAGGGTTCTCAATTACAGCAATTCCTTCTGGAGCAGAGAACTCGGGAACATTACTATACCAAACTAAAATATGCAGATGTGGGCTACCGCGGTTTTGAAACTCCACTCGGTACCAAAAGTCTTCAAAAGGACCACCCAAACAATCTTTATTTCCCTTTAAGAATCGCATGAGAGCGTTAACACGCAGTGTGAACTGTCGTGCTAACACCGGATGTTTCTGCACTAGATTCAATGAATGAATGACAGGCGTTCGGCGTCATCGATGTCACGTCCATCGGCGGTCAGTAAGGCTTTTATCATGTCTGACCAATTTAAATCATTGCAGACAAATGTTAAAAACCATGTGGAAGTTCTAACCATTGCAATCAATTCAGAGCAACATTTCTGCCAATATGATGCCGATCCTCGAATATTTCTCATAGTGAGGATGCATGTTATCCACAAGTCCATGTGGTGTTTGCTCTCCACGACCTTGGCGCATCCTACATGACACAGATACACTTGATTTCGCACGAAAATATACAGCAATGGTAAGAGCATAAAATAAATAATCATTTTTGTTGAACCTCTTGTCGATATTCATTACCCGGTTTTGGAACTAATCTGCTAATCAAGAGGGGTACGTATGGTGCTGGACCTAAAAAATATCACCATCCCATGTCTTCCCGTGGGTGTCGTAAGAGGTGACTAAGGGACAAACCAGAGAATGGGCAGCAGCGTTCTCTGTGCTTCTATAACAACCATACTGCGATCGCCAACCCACCTGCCAAGCGTGGCGATTATGGCAAAATCCCCCCATCAATACCACGAATAAAAAATGGCCCCTAGATCCCGGCAGCCTGCTTACCCTCGACTACGGTAGCGGTCGAGGCTACGGCATGGCCAGGGGTGCTAAGAATCTCCGGACGAGATCCGGCTACCCCAACAATCACCAACGACTGGACCTGGTCAAACACGCTACGACCAGTCCTGTTGATATCCAGCGGATTCCCACTACCTTCACCAGCTCATCTGTCCACCTTGTGGAGGCTATAAATCGCTACATACTAACTGCAAGGAACGATATTTTAAGGATAGTAAAATGATCCCGCCAATATTATCTTCGTACAATAAGGCCGTGGTTGGCTGTTGCAAGGAAAGGGTTATGTTTTTCGCGCGTGTCTTGTATATGTGTATGTATGTAATATTCTTTATTACCTCATCTTGCAAACCGCTTGATGGATTTTTATAATTAATACATCGATTGATAGGGCTTGACCTCCCCAGTGTTCTTAGATAAGTGACGTTAAAAAAATAAAAAATGGCGGATTTTGTGCGCCATATTGGGAAGACTCAATTTTTTTCTTCGAATTTCATCGAGTGTGGTATCAAAATTAAGGATTTTTAGAGGTGGTTACAAAAATATATGCTATTTATATGTTTAAAAGTGATATGAACAAAAAAGTAACTAAAAAGTTTAGAGTATCAGGTGGTCAGCCAGCTCGCGAATATGTATCCTCCGACTGCACAGCATGATTTTCTACTTGTTTTCATCTTTTTAGTTTGCTTATTTAGCAGTCGGGTTTTTGATTTTTTTATTATATATATTTTATTTTATAAAGATGGGGGGATTGAAATTTGTATAGTGCACTCATAACTTCTCAAGTAAGGCGGCCCACACACCAATAATATTATGGCGCGATATTAAACAATAGGCTATTCAAGGATTAAACGCTACGCAGACGAAGTCGCGGGCAATAGCTAGTTGTCAATAAGACCAAAATGAATTTATGACATGCCAAACCTTTTTATTCCTAACATTTTAAAGCTTTGATAATTGTGGTCACTAATAGCACAGATAATTTATAATACTAGCATACAGATGCCTCATCCCATATAAAGAAACCGTCCCGACGTACTGTACTGATTATACTGATTATTTTTAATAGTGTCATTTTATCTGGAGTTTGATAGATGAAGATTTATCTGTACCGTTTAAGAAGAAATATAGGCAGAGAGCGGCGACTGAATTTTTAAATCATAATTTGAGGTTTGGCTCTCGTCTATTTGCTCCTCCAATATTGAACCATTTTAAAAGATATTCCATAAAATTAAAATTAAAGATATGCCCCTATGTTTTCCTTTTTGATGATAAATTATCTTTAGAAGCACTAGAACCCTCAAAAATGCTCAAAATTGCGCCGTCAACAGAGGCTTAATGTACAAATTTTGGGACATAATATATAATTACTACCCACACTAGTTTGGCACAGCGACAAAGAGCTACGAGTATCAAAGATAATACTCGCTCAGCGATGCCCGCTTGGCTTGATGATGAGAGGAGAGGAGGCCTGTCGCTATTGTTGAATGTTGTTCGCATTACCTTTCACTATAATGTTTACTCTTTTCCTTTCTCTGTCATATATTCTATATTTATTAGTATATTAGATATGTAGTATAGTATGTATGTATTTTATGTTATTATATATAAGTAAGTTATATTATTTATCATCTATTGTACACTGACAGCCCTTAATTCTCCTGTCGTTCAGTCCATCCAAAGGTTGTCTGTAAGAGATTGCCCTGTGCGATAAGACCGCCCATTGTACACTGTGCTTGTAAATGTTTGTTCTGTATGTATTTTTAATGGTGTACAATAAAGAATATGTAATAAATAATGTCTGAACTTTAAAAGAGACTATAGCTCTGATATTGTAAGCAGTCTGATGTGAAATACAGACCTCATCTAATTTTCAATTATTATTTTCATGACATGTAAAAGTGTTTCTTCAAATCAATTTACAGAAAGTAATATGACTTAACTCGACATTATTAATAAAATATCGTCATTAATAATAATATTCACAATTACATAATATTAATTTCTACGTAATAAAAAGATTTTTTTGGCAGTAAATAATTAACTTCTTTCAAGTAATACCTTCATTGCACCATTAGCAAATGAGACCATAGACTAATATATATATAGAATGAGAAACGAGACTTGACTTAATCACTTACCTCGGTATTTAATAACGTGCTTTGCTGTGTGATCCTGTGATGAAGCCGTAACACACGTTCGGATATGGTACAGGCGGACTGACTGACAAAAATCCGTTCTTGCTTACACAGGACCAGATCTTGTTCGGCTGACCAACTCCACCTACCAAAACCTAGTGTTGTCGTATTTAGAATATTATTTTCTATTTTTGTTTATGACTATCAGTTGAATGTAAAAAATATCAGGAGACAATAACCAAAATCAGTAGATCTCCTATAAATCGGGGATCTTTTCAACGCTGGTCGCGGTTGGTACGGCCCAACCAGCCGACAACCGTACATATGTCCGGATTTGGTACGGAGCAGACGATAACCGATGTGTAAACAAGCGGACCTAGGCGGACTCAATTAATAATAATAATGTCCGGCGGACCATGCACTACACACGCTCGGATATGGTACGGGCGGACTGTGTGTTACTGCTAATGGAAGTTACAAATATTTGTTGGACTTGTCACTTAAGTTGAAGTTTTTATTCGAATTGAAACATGTAGGTAGTGGAGCGCCGTAAGATTTATACAGAAGGAAGAGGCATACAGGGCCAGTCAATGAATCTTTATTTAAACTTTGGAAATGTGTTTTTAATAGAATATAGAAAAAAAAATAAAAAAAATGCGATCTCAATTAATTTAGTTTTTTTTATTGTCTTTATATCAGAAATCTACATAACAATTAAGGACACAATATTTATGTCGTATTTGATGGTTATAAAAAGAGCTGCACAAAAGCGTTTTTTTTTTAATAATCTATAGGCTCACGCTTGACCACTATATGATGGTAAGCGATGATGTGGTCGACGGTGAAGCACGCTTGCCCCTAGAAAAAACCCGTTCACTCTTGACTTAAAGACCCCTAGACTGTAGCTATCGGGAAACAGACTCCGGCAGGGAATTCCTGAAAATTTTGTATGTATGGGTGGGATGTCTACCATGTACCGATGACGCATCGCCTTACGTCTGGTAGTCCGATGATGGAACGGACTGAGTGGAATTAAATCATGCAATTCCATCTCTCTCACTCCCCGAATGCAACCGATAAAAAAGCGACAAGCTGGCAACTCGGCGACGATGTTTCTTGTAGTTTCTAGGCCCGCTTTTCCTTCGACTCGAATGCATCAAGCTGGTATTTAGCAGATCCGTCCCAGAGATGAGAACAGTACTCCATGCACGATCGAACTTGCGCTTGATACAAGCTAAGCAGTTGTTCCGGCGTAAAGTACCTTCTCACCTTCGCAAGGATCCCCAACTTTTTGGCAGCCTCAGCTGGCTTGGCCTTTGCCTCAATGTATGGCCCAAAATTGAGAGTCGGTTTATATCCAAAATTTTTAGCGAATGCCAAAAATAACAGTAGGCTCATAGATATGCTACGAGAAACACTTACAGAAAATAATATATTTTCTTGCCAAGCCTGATGCTGACAGACTAATAATTGAAACGGCTCTTAATCTGCAATCCGAAAACATTGCTGTAGGGTTTTAGTTTTATTGACTGCGCTCTCACCAACAGACTGAGAAATTTATTTTCTAAAACCATCTGAAGGCAAAATACCGCAAAAAGCGTACTCTTCTAAGAGTTTAGAAAAAGTATTACCAAAGTGTAAACAGCATATTCTGTTCTTACATGCATTCACTGGCCGTGACACGACGTCAGCTTTTTTCCAACGTGGCAAAAACTTTTTAGCAATTTTTTTTGAAAAACGAAGTCTTGCAAAATGCTGCAACAACTTTTTAAAAATGAATGCAAAGATATTAATGATTTTTTTAAGGCTGGTGTTACATGCACTCTTGCTTTATACGTTGCCCCCCAATATATAAAAGATCTTAATCTATTTAGATATAACTCTTTTTTAAAGCAACTGCTAAAAATACCTGCGTTAAACTGCCGTCTTTACCACCTACTGCAGATGCCGCTTTTGAACACTTGAAAAGAGTATATATGTAAATTTAAACATGGCTCGAAAGAGAAATATCACATATTAAAATATTTTTTGCTCATGCAAAACAGGATGCGGAGCATCTTGTGGGTGCACGAAAAGTGGATTAAACTGCACTGCTGCTTGGTTAGAATGCAATGGTGACACCTACAATCAACATCAACGAGATTGACGACAACGACAATCATTAACAAGAATGTAACAATATATAATATAGTTGATGATATTTTTTTTTTTATAAATCTTTATTTTTTAATTTTTTCATTGTTTAATCTAATAAATTAACATTAAAGTTACTATGCAAATCATCAGCCTATTAATGTTCCCACAGCTGGGACACAGGCCTCCTCTGTGAGAGGGGATGGGCCATAATCCACCACGCGGGCCCAGTGCGGGTTGGTGGATGTCACATGTCTTAGAATTTTTGGTTCTAGGACATGCCGGTTTCCTCACGATGTTTTCCTTCACCGTCTTGAGAGCAGTAGTGATGAAATAATTTACACAAAGTAAAGCGCCCGCCTGGGTTCGAACCCATGACCTACAACTTGTAAGTCGCGGCCGATACCACTGGGCCACCACTGCTCTTGCACTATGAACATATAATTTATTAAATATAAAATTTAAATCCTTACTATAAACATTTTGTTCCCCCTTCCACCTCTCATTTTCCAGTAAATTGTTGTAAAAAGGATCGGACATTTTTTTTTTCTTTTTTTTTGTGCTTTTAGAAATGCAGTCAAACACTCGTTATACAGTTTCATTGACTGGCCCTGGGTTCCGAGATTTTACAATTTTTATGCCTTACGGCGCTCCACTAATGGGGGCCGTGGTGTCTAAATCTTTAGAAGCTCCGCAGTGTGTACTCGTTTACATACTATCAACATTGTCGTAACCCAATTAGTTTCGTATCGACGTTACTTTTCTTCTTCGTCCACATTTTTCTATTTGATGACATGTCATCCCCTTTCTTGTTACAATTATCTTTCGCACGGTCAATCCGTCATTTCATTGAATATTTTTATTGTTTTTAACAAGCAAACAAAAAGATTTTATTATAATTATGCACAAGCTTAAATATACCTAGTTATTAGGCTTACTCACCTTTAAAAAAATAACACTGAAATTACCGTACACTATTAGCAATTTTTCATAAACACGAAAGTCATAGCGATGACCTTCTATGGTTAATGCACTTTACCAACAGAGTCATTTTAAAGTGCAGGTTAAACACCAGAAAAACAATTTATTTAACATTATAAAAAACAGAGAAAAGAACAAAGAAATAATAATTATAACAAACTGAGGGTACTTTTACACAGAAGTAATTCCTATTGCGACCTGTGGGGGCAGCACGGCCAGCCCGTTGGTTGGTACTTGTGGTTATCCATTCAAAAACTAGTGACCTGGTACGCGATATAGATTGTATGTTCTTAAAAAACGGCCTAGTGCGTGTTGGTCTTCGCACATTTAGGGTTCCGTAACAAAGAAAAATCTGTTTGTTCAATGTATTAGTATTTCTTTCACCAAATTTCAAGTTCATTAGTCAATGGGATGTTAATAATATCTTCGGAACAAAATTGTGTGACAGACGGACCCGTGAGTGACAGCAATAGGGCACCGTTTTGACGCTTCGGGTACGGGACCCTAAAAATATGGTAAATTATTTGATCTACTTTTGCCGTATGGTGTCGGACGTAAAGAATTTCACCATCCCATGTCTTTCCGTGGGCGTTGTAAGAGGTGACTGAGGGACAAACCAGAGAATGGGCAGCAGAGTTCTCTGTGCATTTGTAGCAACCATACTGCGATCGCCAACCCGCCTGCCAAGCATGGCGATTATGGCAGAACCTACTGGGGGAGGCCTGTGTTCAGCAGTGGATGTCTTTTGGCTGAAATGATGGTGATGATGATGACTTTGATGTTAGTAAGAGGTTCAAATGGCTGGGATTTCTTAATAATTAAAACTTACGCGTTGATTTTTAAATATTTTTTTAAGTAATGTAAATTTAATTTATTTTCATCATTTCATTGATCTTTTATTATTATTTTTGATATAGCCATCCACATTCAAACTCAAAGGTTTAGTTAGCCTATTATTTTTCTGAATTATCTCTTCTCTTTTCAGGCTGCATTTTTTTGAAACTCAGGTGATTCGTCTCCAGGTAGCCTAAATATGAGATAAATATGCTAATGAAGCAGCATCGCTGAAAACAGTCCCGAAAGAGGCGTTCATTACGGAGAGAAGATAAGAAAAAGAGATTGTAGCTACCAAAAAAATGCTCAAGGAGACTGCTGTGAAGAATAAGCTAAAGGAATAGGCTTCCAACAATGATATTCAAATAAACAGATACGTTATACACTCACAAAACAATTGAAAAAGTGTTCCGTGCAGCAGCGGCAGCACACATACACACTTTTCATTCATCTGACATTTCACTTACAAGTCGAAAGGGATGGCTTGATAAAACCAACAAGAAAAAAAGAGACAGCTAGTGTTTGTCACATGAGTGTGAATTTAAACTAACATTATTCTGACCACCAATGTTGTTATCTTTTTCTCACCTCCAAATATCAGAATATTACGAAAAAATGAAATAAATTTGTAAATTGAGGCGTATTGCGTACTTACATATGGTATGAGATCCCTTCTGTTTTATGTACTTTGGTATCATAATAGGTACAATTTCTAAATACACACGATGGCATTTTTATTAATTTTGTTTTTGTTTCAACAAAGCCTATCGCTCTTCGCCATGCGTGACATAAACTAAAGTCTAAAGGTAACTAAAAGGACAATTGTGACCTATTCGAGTCTTCACAATGCGCGCGCTCATAACATATCTGTTTATTTGAATACTAGCTGACCCCCGGGGCTTCGCTCCCGTCAACTGGCTATCTACCTACCAACCCTGCCCACCCTGACTACCCTGCCTACCCTGCCAACCCTGCCTACCATGCCTACCCTGCCTACCCTGCCTTCCCTGCCTATCCTGCCTTCTCTGCCAACCCTGCCTACCCTGTTAACCCTGACTGCCCTGCCTACCCTGCCTACCCAGCCTACCCTGCCTACCCTGCCTACCCTGCCTACCCTGCCTACCCTGCCTACCCTGCGTACCCTGCCTACCCTGCCTACCCAGCCGACCCAGCCTACCCTGCCTACCCTGCCTACCCTGCCTACCATGCCTAACTTGCCTATCCTGCTAACCCTGCCTGCCCTGCCAACCCTGCCTATCCTGCTAATCCTGCCTATCCTGCCTGCCCTGCCTATCCTGCCTACCCTTCCTACTATGCCTACCTTGCCTACCCTGTCTAACCTGCCTACCCTGCTGCCAACCCTGTCTAACCTGCCTACCCTGCCTTCTCTGCCTATCCTGCCTACCCTGCCTACCCAGCCTGCCCTGCCTACCCTGCCTACCCTGCCTACCATGCCTACACTGCCTAACCTGCCTACCCTGCCTTCCCTGCCTACCCTGACTGGCGCGCCTACCCTACCTTCCCTGCCTATCCTGCCTATCCTGCCTACCCTGCCTACCCTGCCTATCCTGCCTACTCTTCCTACCCTGCCAACCTTGCCTACTCTGCCTACCCTGCCAACCATGCCTATCCTGCCTACCCGGCCAACCCCGCCTACCATGCCTACCCTGCCTATCCTGCTTACCCTGCCTAGCCAGCCTAGCCTGCCTACCCTACCTATCCTGCCTATCCTGCCTACCCTGCCTACTTTGCCTACCCTGCCTACCCTACTTACCTACTATTTTTATCTATCATCAATGTTTTTCTCAGCGCACGCCAAAGAATGAATTTTGTAGGCAACATTTTCCTACCTTGGGTTACATTATTGCAATTTTCATAAGGATCTCTAATATTTTTGAAAATATATTATATGACACTCAGGAATAATGTAGCTTACTACTGGTGAAAGAATTTTCAAAATCGGTTCAGTAGATCCAGAGATTACCCCTTACAACGTCACAAACACACAAACTCACAAACCCACAAACTTTACCTCTTTATAATATTATTATATATTATATTATATATTATATTATATTATATATAGTATAGATCATTGGCTTCCAATAGAAAACTACCCGAAGAGGCCGCTATGAAGAATCTTGACAAAAGAAACGAAGGACATAGCGTCTGTGATGACAGCAGTAACAGTTCGCAAGACTACGGAATCAGCAGTACGAGCTTTAGCAACCGAAAGAGGTATCACGCTAATAAGGATGTTTCTCCTCTGGTACTTATTTTAAATTTAAAAAAAGAAGATCCAAAATTCTTTCATTGAAGATTAACCTACACCGAGTGTAATTGGCTATGCTTATCCCCAAAAAGGGCACGGTTCTGATACAACAGGGCACGGAAGAAAAGTTGTTAATTAATAATTTTCTTATAACTTTTCAGAAGAAAATGCCATGCCCTCACACAAGTCAAGTATATAAGCTTAATATAAGGGTAGCAGACTTGGAGATCCATGTAAAAGAGTATCCTTTCAAGAAACACGACTGTCCAGTAGGTGCTGTGTTAAGAAAATGTAAACGGCAAGGTATGGGAAGGTTGTTTAAAAATTTGCTACTCTGTTCACTTCTGCGTTCCTATTTACCCCTTTTTAGGTACGTCTCATTTAAAGTATCGGCATTCAGATACGACCGAATCCACTTTTGGAACTTTGTACAACTAATGACCCCTGACTGTACGTGTTGTATATTCAGCCAAGTTACAAAAGTTTCTTATCGATTGTCTTTCTACAATCGTTAACGCCTTCTATTTGTATGGTCTGACCACGTGACTTAACGTTCAGATGTGTCATTCCCATACATTGATTCGTTTTCTACTAGCGTTATCGATTGTAGATTGTCAACTTGGCTGCAGCCCCGCAGGTGAAAAGTGCAGTGACACTCTCGCAAAAACTCTTTGTAGAATAAGGTCAATAATGGTCCACGACTGGTTTAATCTATACTATAGCATGAATCAGTTGTGAAACTTCTTTTTTCGAACAATTATTTAAAAAAAAATTATACATATTTTACTCATTGTTTCAGGTGAACTAATTGAAGTTCTCATCGGCCAAGATTGCTATTTCGTTTTCGACGCGAAAATATCCGGAATAGACAGCAAAATGCATATGACAGTGCAACTCATTGGCACAAAAGAAAGTGCCATGAAATGTGACTATCGAATACACGTATACAACAAACGAGACATCCATAGAAAATACAAGTACTCTGAAAATTGTTGCGCCACCAGGCATAACATACAGGATATTAAAAATAAAGAGAAATCTACGGTGATATCTATGTGGCAACCTAAAAAAACTTTTTAACAAAAAAACAAACCGAATTCCAAAAAAAAACATTACAGTGTAATAGTACATTATGGTACAAGTGTGTAATGTTGGTGATTACCGCTGAGGCGCCATTGAGACCCGAGCCGTTAGGTGAGGTTATTTTTTCAGTTTTAATGTAGTCAATGACACTCGCAAGGTTAAGACGAATCGATTGACGTAAGAATAATCAAAATACGCCAACGCTTAGGTCTCTAGAACGCCACATAGGAACAAATATACATACATAATGAAAACATTACCCTCCTTCGGCAGTCGGTTAAAAAGAAAAAGATATATTCTAAGAATCAAACAAAATAATTAATAGATAACTATCAAATAGCCTTGTAGGTAAACCAACTTCCTAACCTTTATATTCGACGGCTAAACATTTATACTTCCAAGCGCAAGTAATATTTTGGTAACGTGAAAATCCCCATTGAAATTTTGTTTCTATTTCCCCCGCGAGTTCAATTTACCACGTTGTACTGGAATTAGTTTCAGCGTTCGTTTTACCAATACCAAAATAAATTATCTCAGAGGGAATAAGTAAGTGAAAGGAAAAAGTAGGAAAAGGCTAGGAAGAAGAAGAAGAAGGAGTAGTAGTAGTAGGGAAGTATGTTAGTACCCTTAAATCATGCTACCAATTATTTTACAAATTAAACATTGTATTTATATTTAATTCAAAAGCAAGTTGAACTGAATTCAAACGTTTCTTAAGAGGGCCCTTCCCGGTCCGTATGCCGTCAAAGTGAGCATGGTTAAAAGTGAGCAATGTTTGAAAAAGTGGCAAAGCGAAAAGAAAAAGACAAAATTGTGTTTCAAAACTTCATAAAGCTTGTTCCAGGAAATACGAGTTCTTGAATAAGCCTTACAAGTTTCTATCAAGATGTTTTCTTTACTTTTACAATTTATGAGTAGTTACATTATGAACGGCCAAAGTTCAGGCAAAATTTGTGCAAAACAGCAGATTTTTGGAGGCTTATACTGAAAAGTTTTCTTCAAATGTTTATTTTGTATTTTCATAGAAACCTAGATATAGTGCACAAAATACCTATTAGTTCCATAAATTCAAAGATAGATGTGTTGCAACGGCATAATCAGGTACCACGGTGGGCTGAAAATCGGCTTTCATAGTCTTAGGGATTTTAATTTACAAGTGCCGCCTTTTTTGGCCGGATATCGCTTCTATTAGTTATTAATTATTTGCAATATCGCGCAACAATGCTAACTATGGACTACATTCACCTTTGCCTGATAAGTAAGCTATTCTTCATATCGATGTATTTAAATTTTTCGTAAAAGAATTATAATTCCTTCGTTTTTGTTCAGAATTAACTCGGGTGTCATTTTTGTATATAGTAATAACTAATAGAAGCGATATCCGGCACTTGCAATTTGAAATCCCTAAGACTATGAAAGCCGATTTTAAGCCCACCGTGCGTACGAGCGTTTGTATGAAAAGTATGACGGGTTGGCCACTCTTAAGTCGCATACCAAAAATTATTTGAATAAAAATTGAGTAAGTACTTTTCCTCCAGGACGCTCTTCAATCAAAACTCCCAATATAGAATAGTAGTTACCTACAGATATTTGGTATGAGCACAAGAGTAAAGAAACGGTTACTCATGTGGTATGAGCCAATTAAACACAAACATCACATCGCTATGCTTTATTGATTGAAAGAAAAAACAATACTCAATAAGAAAATTAAAACGACTTAAAAATAAACAAATCACTTATGTGTTAAGCTAAATATTAATTTGGCACAAATTCACTACGTAGGTAGCTATTTCCAAGAATAATAACTTAAATCTATATATGATAATACTGACAGTAAATTCACAGCTCAGTGTCATAAAATAAAGACAGTAATAAAGGTATCCTTCTATTGCCGCCCATAGCTAACCTTAGCAATAGACAAAGTGAAATTCTATCAGCTATCTAAGGGGCCTTACTGATGGACGCGGCGCCATTTAAACTGCGTCGATAGACGATATCGTATCTACAGGTAATTTCTAGGAAAACAAGTGCAAATCGGCAGAATGACATTAAATTGCGTCCATTTGATCGTAGGAACATGCATTTTAGTTAAAATAAAAATCACCTAACAGTGTGATATAAATCAAATCACGTTGAGCCATCAGGGTCCATCGCTAATATCATCTTCCTGCCCTTGTCCCATGTTACCTGGGATCAGCGCAACATGTTTACTTCTTCCACGATCACGATCCGTCACGATGGCCAAGGATTGTTAAATATACAAAAAAAGACGTGTGGCACTCGGAGACTGCCGCGGTAAAGCTATTGAATAGCATTTTGTATCAACTTATGCAATTATAATTATTTATTTATTTTATTTATGCAGTATTTCTTTTTCTTTGATATTAATTCAAGTTACACTTTAGAATAACTTTAGAAAACCATAACAAACTAACTGTCAAACGCCTGACCAGAGGGAATCTAGTGACTGACAGTCAAAATGGCGGTCGATGTAATCCGTCTATTTGTTGAAGAGTCAAGGCCTATATAATCCCAGAGCTCTCATTGTTCTTCGTAATTATATCGGATTATAGCCGCCATTAAAAAGGACGTCCGTTTCATACATCGTTATTTTGTATAGGAGTTTCGCCAGACTGGTGTCGAAGACTGCCGAACGGAAAAGACGTTGGACGATGCACGGCCTTCAAGCCACACCTCCGTGCCCGTCGGAGTGGGGAGCGTGACCCTTATTCACATTGAAATAAGGTCGCTTTTCTTTGACAAGCAAAAGTGACCCTTATTCTCATTAGCATAAGGTCCACATTGATGGACAGTGGGGAGCGTGAGGTTTTTTCGTTACGGAATTTCTGGATTCATGGCCCGCGATAGAAGCTACGCAATAGCTTAAAAATTTGATTTTTACTGTTCATACAGAAAGTAGGAAGGCGTTATAGGAACAGTATATGCCGTGACCTTCCTATTTTATATTTAGTTTTCAAGATTATTTTTGGAGCGAAACGCTATTTAATTACACTTTGATAATTCAGGGCCGATTTCTGAATTTAGTATTTGAGGTTAAAAACGTGTACCGTCAACGGGGTGAATAGGAACGCATTGAATAGACACAAATCTTTGAAGGGCATTTTAACTGTGATACCATTTTTTGGTTCCAAACAAAGCATCGTTTTTTTTTTAAATAATTATTTAGTATAATGAGTACCTACTAAAATACTTCAAACAATTTTTAAATAACGCGAAATTGCCTTCAAAGTTCCTATTCACCCCGTTTTCAGGTTTTCAGGGTAAAGTATAGTTTGACAAATACTCAACACAATCTTTACCTCAAATACTCAATTCGATTCAGAAATCGGTCCGTCGAGTGTAATAATTTGATTAAAGTAATAAAAAAGTGTTCCTTAATCTAATTGAGAAAGGTACCAAAAATTATTTGACTAATTTGGTCCAAAAAGTATGTAATGGACACTAAAATGATAATTATGTATGTTTGCTATTGTTGATTTTATCTATTTTGGATTGAAGTACAAAACATCGTTGACGATATAACGTTTTATACTATTTGATTAAATCCAAACGGGTTTTATTTTATTTCTATAACCAAAAGCTATTAGTTGGCATGGGCAAAAAATTTGTTATGTTTCAGTAAATAAACCTAATTAAGAGGTTTTCAAAATCAATTGTAAATTTAATTTAAAAAACGAATTACAATAAATAATATCAAAATTCTATCATAATAATCAGCATATTTTATTTTTCTCTTTTTCTGAAAATGTCCCTTAAGCAGTTTTCTGCATTAGTCAACAAACTTAGTAGGTAATTAGTATTTATAGAAGCTACATAATAAAAAAACAGTTTCTGCCAGCGGTTTCGCCAGCGTTAAAATTAAACCAAGCATAAAAAGGTATTTTTATGTACTAATTCAGGATATGGTCTACTTATGTGCCAAGTTTCAACAAAATCAGGTCGGCCGTTATGACGTAAAAAAGTAACAAACACACAGATCAGACAGACAGTGTACATTCATTTTAGAAAGTGTTACTCCCGCCTTTATATTATTAGTATGGAGTACTGAGGTGGACCAATGACCTGGTGAAGTTTGCGGGAGTCCGCTGGATGCGAGACGTCCGGGACCGGTCAATGTGGTGACACTTGGGGGAGGCCTATGTCCAGCAGTGGATGGTGATGATGGCATATGGTGCTATCACTGGTACTTCCTTCGTTGTCTACTACACGTGCTTTTTGTGCACTGTGGTATGTCGTAAAGTGTCTATATATTGTTCCCTGATGCGTCAATATAAATTTCACCATCAGCCTCTCTTAGGACTTCGTTGACCTCGCCTGCGATAAATAAAGAAAAGTAAGTAATACTAAACTTAAACCGCAACTCCATTGGAAATTAAGTTGAGAAAAAGTTATGCTATAAAAAAGGAACTTTGCCATGTTGCTGACGACACTGCGGCATTTTTTTTAAATTATTTATAATGGGCTTGCTCTTGACCGCTAACTCACCCAATGGTAAGCGATGATGTGATCGAGATCAGGCACGTCTGCCTAGTAGTAACCTATTCACTCTTGACTTAAAGACTCCCAGGCTGTAACTATCAGGAAATAGATTCCAGCAGAGAATGCCACTCCTTAGCTGCACATTCCAGTGTCAAGCTTGTCAGCAACAATAACATGAAAGTTTTTTGTTTTCGGGATCTTCAAAAAGCGCCCGGGCTTTTTGGGTAAAGACCACGGTATGTGGGACTTTTACCTCGCTAAAATCATCCCAGTGATCCCTGTCAGCACATGGAAGGGCTAGTATTGTACTCTATAGCATGTATTGATCATCACAAAACTGGCTTTACTAATATCTCAGCAACGCGACACTTTAGAGCACTATATCTCAGGATATATAGCTTTTAAGTGTCCTCGGCCCACACATATATACCAGTATCATTGACCGCCTCAATTTTCAAAATTATTATGCCAGCAACATAGAAAAAAATCAACCCTCTTCTAAATCCAGCATACTCTTTTAGAGACAAAATAAAATTACTGGTATCTAAGACCAATAAATAAATACCGTATGGTGCCGGATGTAAAGAATTTCACCATCCCATAACATCCCGTGGGTGACGTAAGAGGCGACTAAGAGACATACCAGAGAATGGGCAGCAGCGTTCTCTGTGCACTTTAACAACAAATTGCGATCGCCAACCCGCCTAACAAACTTCCCCAAACCGAATAATTATAAACATAACGAAAAAACGGCCCCTAGTACCCGGCAGCCCGTCTACCCTAGACTACGGCAGCGGTCGAGGTTATGGCGTGGCAAGGCGTGCGAAGAATCGAATTGAATCGATCGACGCTTGGGGGTGACCTATGTCCAGCAGTAGACGTCTTTCGGCTGAAATGATGATGATGATGATGAAATAAATACCTACATTTTATAATAAACATATTGATTCTTACCTCTTCCATGCTGGTTTCTACCGAAATCTTTCCTTATCATCGGTCCTCTTAATGAAAATCTTCAAAGACAATGCTCCATTGTAGACGAAAGTGTTCGCGTACGACATTGGCAACACCGCACATTCTTCTTTTTCATAAACATCTTTAATATTGTCTCTGGTGGAGCAACAATTGCCTGTGTACATGTATTTTCTGAGGTTCCCACTTTTGTCGTAAACGTGTATTTCATAATGATACTTCATGGCACTGTGTTTTGTGCCAATAAGCTGGACGGCCATATGGACTTTTTGGTCGGTTTCGGATATTTTTACGTGGAAAACAAAATGATAGCCAAGTTCGATGAGACGGACGTACTGACGGTTCCCGTGGATATTTTTGAGATGAAATTCCGAGCCCACCTTAGTAAGGCAATTCGGATGCATCTCCTCAAAATGACTCGAGAGTTCACTTAATGCACCTGAAACAATCATTACACAAATCAATCAGCGCAGCCTTTTCGGAACTATAATGGGTTCAGAATCCAGTTAGGATTCAGCTGAGTACCAGTATTTTACGTGGAGTGACTGCCTGTCTGAATCTGAGCTTTACAACCCTATAACTAGGAAATACGGTAGTACCCCTCTGGGAAGAATAGGGTCAGATATCCTGGCTTCTAACCATCCGTAACGAATGTCAAAGGTAGCCGGAGACCAAGGGCTTAACTTGCTTTCAAAATTATATTTGAAGTATTAAATCTTACCTTCCCATTTACAGTTGCCAAAAACAGCACCTATTGGACAGTCATGTTCCTGGAATGGACACTCTTTCACATGATTCTCCATGTCTGCTAGCCTTAAATGCAGCTTGCAGCCTTCACTTGTATGAGGGCATGGCACTCTCTTCTGAAATGTTATAAGAAAACCATTAAATTCTTTAAAAGTAACATTATCATCATGTGAGCTGAAAGACGTCCACTGCTGAACATAGGCCTCTCCCAAGTGTCGCCACATTGACCGGTCCTGTGCGTCTCGCATCCAGCGTATCCCCGCAACCTTAACCAGGTCTTAACCTAGTGAGAGGCCCTCTAACGCAGCGCCTTCCGGCACGGGGTCGCTGCCCCCATTGCCCATCCATTTTGCGAGAAATATGCCCTGCCGACTGTCACATGTTACGAGTTACGTTGACACCTAATTTTTTTTTTTTTTGCTTATTCACAAAGAAATTCTTTGCTTTCATATAGCAGTAATTTTTTTTGTTAAAACTAGGTCTATGCATTTCAGGATCTTGGAGTCCTGGGCCTTTGAGAAGCGAGCCAGAAATGTTGAAATGAAATATTGTGAAACACCAACCGACGATTATCCCTGTATCACAGATCATATACAGTACAGATACGCAATCCCATACAAAAAAATATCATCTCCATAAGTTGGGTTATTGGTCTGGACATTTTTATTCTTCTGTTTGTAGAGTTCCGTACCCCAAAGGTCCAAACGGAGCCCTATTGCTGTCACTCACATGTCCGTCTGTCCGTGGTCTTTCGCACGGGTTTTACAGCCAAGCGGTTGGAGCTAGTCTTAAAATTTTCACAGTATAAGTATCTTGTTGACCCAAAGCCAAACAAAATGTCAAAATTACAATATTTTTCAATGTTTTAAGGGGGGCACCCATACAAGTAAAAGAGGGGCTATCGAATAGGGTATCGTTGTTTAGAGCTCGTTAAATAGATGCATACTGTGTTCTTTGTTTTAAAAAATATTGGAAAACAAAGGAATGAGAAATCACCAAAAACAACACTTTTTAACAAATTTTTTTGCCGAAGAATTTTCTAAGTTCCCATTGACGTATGAACTTCAAATTTGGTGATAATGTTTATTAATACTTATATTTTACTAACAAATACCAGTATATTGATAAATGTGTTTTTTTTTTAATTCCCTTTTTTTATTTCAATTATATCCAACTTAATTTTGCGATCTGGTACGGAACCTTAAATGTGCGAAGTCCGACACGCACTTGTTCGGTTTTTTAACAGAACAGACAACCCACAACCATACGGTGACTCTATGGCTGACCCTAAATAAATTGGGATAACAGCCAGGAAAAAGATAAAATTATATTGATTCTATGAGGAAACGATAATACGATGTTGGCGTTGTTTTACTATGATTTTATCTATGACAGTTTTACAAAACGGGTTATCACAGTTTTGTTCAAGGACGTGATTCGCCAGTTGTCCTTGAACTCAGTACCTAACACCAATAGGGACAATGATCTTGAGTTGGCGAAATAGTTCAATTTGTGTGAGCTGGACAGTCTCCGCTCAGACAATAATCTATATATGAGATCTCCATTAAGCTGTTCGGACGTGATTGAGTAACAAATATCCATCCAGACAAGCTTTCGCATTAATAATATTAGTAGAATAATAAAGTATGACTACCTGAAGAGAAACATCGTTTTTAGCGTTATAACTCCTGTCGTCGCTAATGTACGTATTACAGATGCCGCAGTCTCGAACACTATTCCTGCAGTCATTGCAGGAGCCATGTCCTTCGTCGCACTCAAACATCTTCATAGTTGTTTGTTTGAAGCAGGTATGACAAAAACGTAGTACTTCAGCTTTTCTGGGCAATTTACGAATCCTGGTGAAAAATAAAGATTCTTTATATTCATGTATAATGGCAATCGCTGACAACGGTCAAGGAAAAAATCGAGCCAAACATTTTTTTTTTGTTTGGGCAATCATCCAATGACATGGATGAAGCGCCCTCCCGCTCTGGGTGAAGCGGGAGGGCGTGTCAAACTTTTACTTTTTATCATCCAAGAGTATAAATCTCAAAGTTCAGGTGTCCAACTTACAAACTGTAGAAATTTTATATAAACTTTCAACCCCCTTAGTCATAGAATTTCCAAAAGTCCTGTCTTAGTGCACACTTACGTAACTTGAGAAGCCTCCCTGTCAATTTCCATCATTATACGTCAAGCGGTTTTTGATATTTCGTTAAGAGTGAGTGACCGACCTTTCGCTTTTATATATAGAAGATAAAAGAATACTGGCAAAATATAACAGAACTTTCGAAGTACTTGACATTATTAGAACAATTTTGGAAGAGTTATCCGTTATCCGGTGAAATGCGACAGTATTGACTGCAGATATAGCTGTAGAATTCGCAATTTTCCACCATAAATAACAGTATAGCCGCAAAAATGTTGACGATGCTGAAAAACAGATACAGACCACGTCGACTGTCGGAAACATCAATTTTAACATATTTGCAAATCCCTGTACCCTTTTATAAAAGCTTATTTAAAATATCGAAAGTACCGAGAATCCCGGGTATTTAACTAGAAGGTCCCAAAAATCCCGGTTCTTTAAAACAGAGCCGGTTCTGCAGGCCCTAATTCTAATGCAATACGGTGGACTTCCAAAGATGGTGGACCCATTATTTTTATTCACTCCAGTGATTTGGGTATCAAATGAAAGGGATTGCAGAGAGGAATACGAAAATCAAATGCGATTTACAATCGTTCATGTATCTTTTTGGATATTTAACAATCGTTAGTATCTTCAGATATAATGTCTATTTTTCTAGCTACAGCCTCATAAAGATAAGAAAGTGTTTTTTTAACAATAAGCAATTTTTATATCTGTACAGTCCCACGGCTTGGCAAAGGTTATCCTATACTTTTAATTAATATTTGTCTGTAACATTTTCTGGCCAATCAGTCAAGAGAGAGAAAGTCCTATAAACAAAATCATTATTAAAAATGCAGCTTGATTGAAAGGCAGCCATCTTGACCAACTGAATGCAAATGGCGGAGAACAGGGTATTGTAAGCGCATTCGGAGAGGCCAAGAAGTCGACTGCTTAAGGTTGAGTTGATTGGTGTGTTATAAAATTATTAATTGTAATTTTTAAATTTACCTCGTAGCAGTCTCTTCTTCAAATTGTTTCTTAGCAGCCTCTTCCTGAAGTTTTCTTTCAGCAGCCTCTTCGCGGTATTTTTTCTTAGCTGCAATCTCTTCTTCAAGTCGTCTCCTATCAGCATCTACGAGGTATTGTTTCTTTTCTTCTTCAATTTTTCTCTTAGCTGGGTCTTCCAGGAATTTATTCTTAACAGCCTCTACCTGCAGCTTTCTCTGAGCAGTCTCTTCCTGGAGCTTTGTTTTAGCAACTTCTTTAAGATATTTTTTCTTGACTGCAATCTCTTCTTTAAGTCGTCTCTTAGCAGCATCTTCCGGAAGTTCAGTCTTAAAAGTCTCTTCCTGTAGGTTTTTCTCAGCCGCCTCTTCCTGCAGCGTAGTCTTAGCAACTTCTTCAAGGTATTTTTTCTTGAGTGCAATCTCTCCTTCAAGTTGTCTCTTAGCAGCATCTGCAAGGTATTTTTTCTTGGCTGCAAATTGTTCTTCAATGTTATTCTTAGCAGATTCTTGTAGGTGTTTTCTCTTAACAGCCTCTTCCTGCAGCTTTCTCTGAGCATTCATTTCCTGCAACTTTGTCTTAGCAATCTCTTCTTCAAGCCGTCTCTTAGCAGCATATTCCACGTATTTTTTCCTGGCTGCAATTTCTTCTTCAATTTTTTTCGTTACAGCCTCTTCCAGAAGTTTACTCTTAACAGCCTCTTCGTGCAACTTTCGTTGAGCAATCTCTTCCTGCAGCTTTATCTCAGCAATCTCTTCTTCAACCCGTCTCTTAGCAACATCTTCGACGTATTTTTTCTTGGCTGCATATTCTTCTTCAATTTTTCTCTTAGCAGCCTCTTCCAGGAGTTTACTCTTAACATTCTCTTCCTGCAGCTTTCTCTGAGCAATCTCTTCCTGCAGCTTTGTCTTAGCAAGCTCTTCGAGGTATTTTGTCTTGACTGCCATCACTTCTTCGCTTAGTCTCTTAGCAGCATATTCTAGGTATTTTTTCTTGGCTACAATTTCTGCTTTAATTTTTCTCTTAGCAGCCTCTTCCGGGAGTTCACCCTTAACAGCCTCTTCCTTCTGGATTTTCTGAACAGTCTCTTCCTGCATCTTTGTGTTAGCAGTCTCTTCGTGCAGCTTAGTCTTAGCAACTTCTTCGAGGTATTTTTTCTTGGCTGCAATTTCTGCTTTAATTTTTCTCTTAGCAGCCTCTTCCGGGCGTTCACTCTTAACAGCCTCTTCCTTCTGGATTCTCTGAACAGTCTCTTCCTGCAGCTTTGTCTTAGCAGTCTCTTCGTGCAGCTTAGTCTTAGCAACTTCTTCGAGGTATTTTTTCTTGGCTGCAATTTCTGCTTTAATTTTTTTCTTAGCAGCCTCTTCCGGGAGGTCACCCTTAATAGCCTCTTCCTGCTGGATTCTCTGAACAGTCTCTTCCTGAAGCTTTATCTTAGCAACTTCTTCGAGGTGTTTTGTCTTGACTGCAATTTCTTCTTCACTTTGTCTCTTAGCAGTATCTTCGAGGTATTTTTTCTTGGCTGCAATTTCTTCTTCAATTTTTCTCTTACCAGCCTCTTGCAGGAGTTTACTCTTAACAGCCTCTTCCTGCAGCTTTCTCTGAGCAGTTACAAAAGCCTCTTCTTGAAGTTTTCGCTGTGTGGCTGTTTTAGTAGCCTCCTCTTGAAGTTTCTTGTGTGCAATTATAAATAACTCTTCTTGTTTTTTCTTTTTCATTTCTAAATAAGTGGCCTCTTCTTGCAATTTCCTCTGAGCGGCAATATAGGCCTCTTCCTGTTCTTTTCTTTGCGCAGCTATGTTAGCTGCCTCTTCGCGTAGTTGTCTCTGTGCGGCAATAACAAAGTCATTCTGACTTTTCCTCAAAGCGGCTGCGGTATCGGCCACTGTCTTAAGTTTTCTTTGCGCGGCACTGAAGGCCTCTTCCTGGAGTTTTCTCTCGTATTCTAGTCTTTGGGTTTCGTGGAGACGCTGAGCTTCTGACAATTTCTGCCTGAAAAGAGAAGAGATGTTTAAAAAAATAATACGTCATCCAAATCTTAAGATGTACAGTCGTTTATATCTGTTACCTGAACCACCCTGCCGTTAATTGACCAACTAAAAGTTAGACGAATTTGAACCTTCTGCAATTAGTAGTAGATAATTGTTATTTGATTGCTCATACGTAGAGCTTATCGAACTAGAACGACTTGTATAAGATGGGCAGATATTATAGAATACAGTTAGGCCAATTTGGTCTTTAACACGTATGGTTTAACACGTTAGGGTAGGTAAGCGTTTGAATACTGTTATGTCACCATGATTGACTTGTTAATTTCAACAATATTTTTTTAAGTCTATTTGGTCTAGAGGTTGCATCAGTGAACTTATGTCAACATGGTTGCGAGTAAAAAAATTAACCTTCCACTTCTTTTTGCTTTATGTTTACAATATTCAATTATGTTTTTTTTTTATAAGTTTTTAAACTGTCATGGTCACTAAGATTAACATTAGAATCGGGATATTTACCATGTTTATTGTTTGTACCGAGTTTTGCGCCGAAATATCGGAAACTCTTAAACAGTAAACATGGTAAGTATCCCGATTTTAATGTTTATGTTTTTTTAATTCAAAATATAATTTATATCAATTAAAAATAGTTTACTAAAATTTTAGGGCGCACGGTTGGCGCAGCGGTTGAGATTGACTGCTGCGCTGCGTGTCGCGGGTTCGATTCCCGCACGGAACAAATATTTGTATGACCTACAGATAGTTGTTCCGGCTCTGGGTGTTGTGTATGTGAGTTTATATGTTTGTAAACGCACCCACGATACAGGAAGAAATTCCTAGTGTGGAGCAAAGCTTTTATTTAAAAAAAAAATATAAATATCCTAACGCTAACGTTTTAAATATCAAATTTGCGTATCTGTATTGACATTGTATTTGTTCATCGAGTAGCGCTAGTCTGATAAACTCATACAAAATAAATAATCCTTAATATTACTGGCAGAGGGTTCAAATTCTTTCGTTTATAGCGTGTGTCAGGTAATAGCTATTTGAACACACACACTACTACTTGAACTACTTTTAAGTAATTTTACGATATTCTTGTTGTTAGTAAACCGAATCTTAACAATGACGCAACTAAGCGATGATATGCTGTCACTAGTGTATTCATATTAACTTGTTTTGTACGGCAGATTCATTTAGTTTTTGGCACATGTATTCAGCATGGGGTTGGAATGGAAACCCAGTCACTTTGACGTCAAAGTGCCGGGACCTTCTTGCAGCGCTACTCAGAGGCAGGTAATCCACACCCGAAAACTTAGCACTATAATTATGTACAGCTATATACTCAATTTTCAATAAAATTGTAAGTGTCAAATTAAAGTTATGTCATTAAAACATTGGTCCCGCCAATTTGATGATTCATAAATTATTAATTAAATTGTTAGACCTCGTGGAAAGTCAAACGTGGAAACTTATTACTTCCTAAGTACATGAACGTGTGTAATTTTCATATTCATAACTTAAGTACATCAAAAGTTATATCGTTGTCTTTGAAATGGACACATTTATGCAGAAACGAAACAACCCAAAATGGTTTTGATAATTATTTAATTCATATTGATCCAAAACCAATTATAACGGTTGCCTTACTATTCTAATGACAAAATTTACTTATATTAAAAAATAAAATTTGATAAGACTTATTTTTGCCCATATATTAAACAATTAGACTCTTATGTCAAAGTGGCGGGACCAGGGAAATCTTGACATACTTCCTTTTCCTTTAGAAGTCTGTGTACAAATAGTAGTACACACACTTTAATGTGATATATTTTAAATTGGGGCATTATCCCGTCATCTTCATGCTCACGAACGGATCTGGATGAAATTTGGCACAGAGATAGATTATAGTCTGGAATAACACGTAGGATACTTTTTATCCCACTAATATGTTCCCGTGGGATAATTTCGGAATATCACGCGGGCGAAGCCGCTGGCAGAAGCTTGTCGTCAATATGTCAAAAATGTCGAACCTTAAAGTAATCGTGCTTGCTTCGTACCAATAAGTACGAATACTACCAAAAATTACGTCCCAAAAATGTTCCACACTATGTTAAACTTCGAAATGAAAGGTTCAAAGCAATGCGAGTTGCGATGTTGTTTGTTTTGTAGTCCCCTAACCACAAAACAAAATCAATCATTTAATTTGTTGTCACATCATTTTGCTGTCTTTTATAATAGGTACTTCCTTATAGAGCATTCTTTTAGGTCATACGACATCCTAATTGTCAGCGACGAGACCTTATCTGTGAACTCCGGGACAAAAATATGCCACCACGAGGATTGGCGCAATAGCCAAGTAGGTAACAATCTGTAGGTACCTAAGTTTTAAGAAATTTCTTAAGTCAAACTAGATTCCAAAGAATGTGTTAAGTAATTATGTTGTTGCCTATTAGATTCATATTATTTGATGTTTAAAGAATGAGAAAAGTAATTTTGTAAGGGAAAACAAAGTTGCGATTGTCGTCTAACTAGGTAACTTGAAAACATGTTTTTTGTTAACGGACATATTTTGAATGATTAAGTCTTAAATGACAGATATATGCACTACTAGGCAAAACTACAATTTTCGTTTAAATTGTTAAAATCGGTCAACGTGTAATGGCCCGAGCGGTGGCGTTGAAGTTAGGTGTGTGGGAGACACTTGATTGAGACACGGTTGAATGAGCAACTGAGGTTTATTCAATATCAACGTTAGTATTGTTACAAGACAGGCCAACGCCATCCATTAACGAGAGGAAGAACTAGGTAGTAACCAGTGGCGCCATCTAGTATCGAATAGCGGAACTAATGTACTCGAAAGCTCGTGTCAAATGGAATTTTCCAGAAGGTTCGAACCGAACATTCTGGAAGTTTCTAGTCGCTTCGGGAACAACGAGTTCGAAAGTCGATTGTTCTGGAAGTTTCTCGAATTATCTAGAACAGTATGGAACGTTCTAAAAACTTCTTCCGTGCTATATAAATAGCGGTCGGTTTCGTCGTGAGTCTTGTCCGTTCTTCTCCACGTAGGCTTTTCCGAACGGATGGTAGAATCACTTTATTAGATCCGGCCTTAGCCATCCCCCCAGCGACGCCCTGAGCCGAGGTCCGACCCCAACTGGGGTAGCCCTTAGTGCTGTCGCTTTAGGTTTAGTATTTTGAAGCCTGGCCGGAGGCTAACAGATTAGTCTCCACAGGTTAGCCCGGTTAAGCAGTAGACGGCTACTTTGGTCGAACTGCGAGACGCCATAATATAAAAAAAAAATTAAAAAAAAATCGTCGTGAGTCAGTTTCGATTGAGAAGCGATACAGAGCGATCAAAGCGGAAAATTGTGCGAAGTAATAGAATTGTTTAAGAAGTGTTTTTGTAATAAACAGTGATTAATTGAAGTCTGCTGTTTAAATAATTTATCCCTGAACCCCAGCTCGTAACAGTATAATCCCCGGCACGTAAGTTGGTAAGAGTCGTTAGATGCGCAGAAGTCGTTTTTTAGGTATCTTTGGTATTGAAGCGGGGCGCGGGGAACCTTTAGGACCATTTCGAGCGCGCGATTGGTTGGTCAGTTGACACTAGGATCGACTGACCAATCGTGTGTCGTGTCAACGTTCCGTTCGCTCTTTATGGTGGTTGGTCAGTTCGTGGTTGTGCCGGGCACTATACGAGTATTAGGTTACAAGTTTAGGTTATCTAGAACATAACCTATTTGTGACTGACAATTGACGATTGAGTGACAACTGACTACTGATCTCGATGCTGACTTATTAGGTACTGTTTTATTACTGACTTTATGGAAAAACAGTGGAGACTATTTATACCACAAACATTACTTAACGAGGGGTAGATAGTACCACGACCCTTGTACATTCATTAACTATCAAACAACATTAACTACTTATTGATAATAACGTCATTATACCGTGCTTATACTTAGTTCTTCTATGAATAGTTTATGTCATTTAAAAAAATAATTAGTTCGCCACAATATGGCGCCCAAAATCCGCTATTATTTATTTTCCAATTTTAATGTAACCAGTGACACTCGCAGGGACGTTAACGTTACGTTACACGTGACGTTAACGTTTTACGTTTCGTGGGTTAAGTTTTTCGTTAGGGCACAGATAATATAATACTAGCATAAAGATGCCTCATCCCATACAAAGAAACCGTGCCGACGTAACTGGCGTTTTTCATCTGATTAATCTTGTTATTTTTGTAAGTACATCAATCGCGTTCGATCCCGTTTCACGGTAATAGATGGTGTTAGCAGCGATTTTCAAGTAAAATGGTTTTCTAGGTTCGAGAATATTTTTTTCTTTAAATACAATGAAGGTTCGTTTTATAGTATTTTTTGCACGTTTTTAAAGTTTTTTTGCACCAAAATGTGTTACAATGCAAATTTTAATAATCGTGTAGAATGCCACAGAAATTTAAAAATGCGCCATCTATTGGCATCCATTTTAAATGATACGTTCAAATAATCTTTTAAATGTGAATTGAGAGCCCAATATTCCATAGTTTTGTACTTAGGAGAGTCGATTAAACAAGAACATACGATTTTTATGTTCAATTCCAGAAAATGATAATATTACAAAATTCTATTAAATTGTGTATACATGTCGCGCCATCTAGTGAGATTTATTTGAACCAAATTTTCTTTATTAGCAATGAGACCCCGTGACGTAGGTAATATTTATTGCCACTACTTTATTCATCCCCTTGACTGTTATTAGCAGACACAATAGAAAAAAACTAAAACTATATGGCCTATTTTTTAATCAGTGACTGGGCGACTACAGGACTTAGAAACCGGCCAAGTGCGAGTCGGACTCGCGCACGAAGGTTTACGTACCACTATCGCAAAAAACGGCAAAAAAATCACGTTTGTTGTATGGGAGCCCCACTTAAATATTTATTTATTCTGTTTTTAGTATTTGTTGTTATAGCGGCAACAGAAATACATCATCTATGACAATTTCAACTGTCTAGCTATCGCGGTTCATGAGATACAGCCTGGTGACAGACGGACAGATAGACAGACAGACGGACCGCGGAGTCTTAGTAATAGGGTCCCGTTTTTAGCCTTTGGGTACGGAACCCTAAAAATATTAACTCTGTATATTTTCCTTACACTAATTCTTCAATATCTCCTAATTGCGTTTGTAAAGGACTCGGCTACGGCACGGTTCATGAGATACAGCCTGGTGACAGACAGACAGACGGACCGTGAAGTCTTAGTAATAGGGTCCCGTTTTTACCTTTTGGGTACGGAACCCAAAAAAAATGTTTTTGTATAATTTAAAGATTTTATAAAAAGAAATATACCTATTTTCGAAATTAGAATGTATTACTATTATGTTAAAGTATTTGTAAGAGCTGTGGATTTAGTGATTAATAAATAAATAAATTAGTTTTTATAAATCCTCTTATATATAGACAAAATAAATAGTCAATTCACGTGTATGTAATGTTACGTCGACACCAAGTATAGTTCTCGCCAAAGCTAAACTTCTGGGCTACTAGGCCGCCCTGAAGATGGCTTGCCGATGAGCAAGGCACGGATCGGTGCTGTTTTTGTTTGAGATTTACTACTGCACAGCCATCGAAGCCAACTTCAGAACGGTCAAGAAGTTTGGCGAGAACAATAAATTAGGATATGAACAAGAAAATTATAATATAGTAGTGTTAGGTTTTGTTCCTTTTTAAAATAGAAGAATCTCATTGTAACAGTTTGTTTATTTGCTAGGGTTTTTGTTTTATATAAATACCTATTATGTCTTCATAATTCCAAGGAATGTCACGTAGGCGATATTTTTTTATTGTAAACGTTTGGTGTCGTCAAGTGGTTCTGGCCAGGATGAGGGACGTGGCGTTGGGACACGGCATACGCTCGAGAGCCGTCGGATTAGACACTTGCTTAGAATTTAATAAGTCATAGACATTGTTTAAAAATTGTAATCCTTTGAGTTTGAATTAATTTTATACACCCGCAACAACCCCTCTGATTGCCACATTTCAGAAGTGAAAAAAAAACGTAAGTACACGCCCAAACTGTATTTATAATACCTATAACTGTTTATAATTTAACTAATGTGATCATAATGGTGATCAGTGATGGATCATTTTCTCTTAGTTATTGAAATTATAACGAGACCTGTGAGATCAAGGTAGTCTTCCTAAGATATTACATTGATGTCATAAATAAGTAAGGTACCTACTAGGTATTGCGCTCTTGTTTCAAAATTTTACCATCATCAGTAATGTTGAAGTAAATTTTCAAAAAAAATTATAGTCTCGTTTTCTATCACTATCTAGTCATTTTTGTTCGTTGGTTACCAGTAGATAGTCAATTTTTTTACAGATTTAACATTTTCTTGAATCTAAATCTGTTCATACCAATGTACTGGGTTCGAATCTCAGTTGATAGTCGAAATGAAAGACTGATGTAATGAATTGGGTGAGTGGCAAGTAAGGCTGTAATGTTTAACATGGTAATTGTGTTGTGTTTGATCGATATACCTGCATAGATTTCGAATTTTGACGCCACTTATCAAGAAGGGCGTCACCCGGTACCCCAAGCGAACCACTTGACACCGCATTTTTCGCTTGTGGGCTCAAATGTCACTTAGAACCGAAGTCCCTTTGTTTATTTTTAGACCAGGATGAATTATGTTTCAGAGTTTGTTTGTGTTATAAAAAAAGGCTGACCGTGTTGAACAGTAACAAAGAGATTGCGTGTACCTTTATACAATTTACGTATATTTAAAGTATTAAAACACGCTCACCTAAAAGCATATTAAATATGGGAACGAATGTTATAGTTGCCAAATACCAATAACTTGATTTTTAATGGACTCTTATAGTTTTAATTCATCCACAAACACTAACTCCCTAATAATAGAGTACCTACTACTCCAGACACGATTCTAAAGTTCTTCTGCGGCAAGATTTCAGGCCATGTCGGGTTCGCCAAGTCGACGTAGGCTCACAACTCCGGGTCACAGGGGACCTCACTCGGCTACGCGGAGCCGAAGTCGGCAGCGAAGTCGAAGCTCCAGAGCGGACTTCGATACCGGCCGTGAGCGGCTTCGGGTGTTAGAGAATGAAGTACAACGAGCGCGTGACCGTCTACGTGCTGCTGAGGACCTGCAACATTCGTCGCGTCGCAGCACCGAGCAGCGAGCGCGCAGCGGTCATCGCAGTGACTCCACACCGGTGCGACGCGGAGACGGCCGTGTACGGGCCGCCGAAGATTTGCACCTCGCATCGCGTCGTAGCAACGAGCCGCGAGGGGACAGCTGTCGTCGCAGAAACTCCACGTCGCTGTCGCCGCGACGCCGAGACATCGAGCTACGTGCAGAGCAGAGTGCGGAGCGTGGACTGCGGCAGCACGACCGTGAAGCAAGGAATGAAAGGTCACGTAGCCCTTCTTTTTCTAAAAAGGATCTTGTTGATATCTTTAAGAACTTGAGGGATGGTCTTGCTTCATCACCTGTACAACAGAGCGCATCACAACCAATACAAAGAATAGATTGTAAAAACATATTGCCCAACTTTGATCCCTCGTCCAAAAACCAGCGAATGGACGTGTGGTTAAGAAAGGTGAATGAGTGCGCTTCGGTATACGGTTGGGATGAAAGAACCACCACTCATTTTGCTATGCAAAATCTGCAGGGTCTGGCCAAGATTTGGTACGAAAGTTTACATACTATTCTGTTCACTTGGCAAGAATGGCAAGAGAAATTGCTGAGTGCCTTTCCATGCGAACAGAACTACGGTCAGACCTTAGAAGATATGATTAAGAGAAAGAGTAAATATAACGAATCCATAGAGTTATACTATTATGAAAAATTAAGTCTTGTCAATCAATGCGATATAGTAGACGCCCGAGCAGTAGAATGCATAATACATGGCATTACAGACAAAACACTAAAATCAGGCGCTTTGGCACTTCGTTGCACACACCCCGACCAACTCTTACAGTATTTACTTAGTAATAGAGACTATAATCAACCTGGGCCAGACCGATTTCATGCTAGGAATAGGAATGGCAATAATTCTCGCGATTCCAATACAACGAACCCTACATCTAATGCCAGAACAAGTAACATCACCGGATGCTACAATTGCAAGGAAAAGGGTCATGGTTTCATGAACTGCACAAAACCGCTGGTGAGGTGCACGCTCTGCAATAGGGTAGGTCATACAGCACAAGAATGTCCGAAAGTAGATAACAGAATTCCAAACACTAGTGATGCAGTGCAAAAAGCTATGAGAACCTAGTTTAAACGATTAAACAACAAAGTTGCGCGTTTGAGATAATAAGTAACAAAGCCTGTTTCTAATCGTTAAACTTAGATATGGAAAATAATGACTAACAAAAAAAAACAGATATACTCAGATATACTCGTATAAGTTGTTGTGTTCAAGAGCTAGTTATATCTCACAAAGTGTCTCCACGGTTATGAAGGGATCGCGGATAGCGTAGTTCAGTCTCTATTTCATTTTGACTCCTGCTATGGTTGTCAATGCAGATACTGTCAATGTCAATGTAGGGCTAAAGTTGCTTCTTTTTAAGATTAGATTTTTATAGTTCAATGGGTTCAGTTTACCTAATTGGTTCATGACAAATTTAAAAATATTTGATTTTTCTTGATACAACTTACGTTAAACTGTCTATTCCACAGAATCTATTCCTTTGATAATGTAATTTTGCCCATAGTGTTCATCGCAGTAGATGATTGAATAAAACTATAAACGATAGGATAGATAACGGGATAGAGCATTTATTACGTTTTTACAAAACTAAACTGTTTGCTTATAGAAAGAATTTATAAGAAAACAATATTTTATCACAAAAGATATTATAAGAACTATTTTTATTAAGTAAACATATTTTTAAACATATAATCAGACTGGCGCCTATTGATAAAACGTCAAGTGGATATTAACATAGTGTCATGGCTTCTAAGAATGGGATATGTAAACTAATTTTTACCGACTTACTAAATCAATAACAAGTTTGTTGCTAAGGAAATATAATGGTTAAGGAAAATTATAGCTAATTATATTAGAAAGATTTCAGTAAAATACGCTTAAGACGGGCCAGGAATCTTTTGAGCCGACAGTACAGATTTTGTTTTAAATATTACTTTTAAAAACATTAACAATAGTTGAATATCTACCCTATTCATTTGAATCTAAGATCTGTAAAGGTAGTCGTAAATACAAGAAAGATATTAATGATCATTCACGGAGCAGTCTCTCAGGCTGTAAAGACAAGCCATAATTAATTGTTTATTAAGTTTTATATTGTACTTAGGCAAACTTATAAAAGAAAAAAAGGGGTAACTTAAGAACTCTATAATATATAATATTGCGAATGAGTTGTCTTGTTCTGAACCGGAGGTGAAAATGACACCTTATACAATTTCACAAACTTTTTATGGTATACCTACCATCACATAGGGTTCTTTAATTTAAATCATTAGGATATTAAAACTTCGACTCACTCCTAAACAATGCTGGTAGCTATTTTAGCTCGCATAAAGTAAAGTTATTTACCTATGTATTAAATAAGCGACAAACGCGGTAGCTAAATCTAAAACCAATGGGAAAATAAAGTACGGTAATAGTGATGGACATTACACAGAGCAAGAATGTTATGCCCTCTTTTGTAGGACCACATCATGTTAGCAAGGGTGTTTTAACACTGATAACGTACTATTCAATACATAAAGCAGACGCCAAACAACCGTAGTGCCGGAGCGTACGAAATTGTTGAGTCATGTGACCAGTGGTCTGACTGTACCATTTACCACCTTTGTAGCTAGAGATTTTTGCGAAAAGTCGTAATGCACTATTATATCCCAAAAGTTGCCAGAAGTAGCTGTCAAAAAGAGAGATTTAAAACAAATAATCGTTTTAAATAAATACATTCATAAACTCACGCCGTTTTCCCATAGGGGTAAGGCACAAACTACAGAACGCCACCTGCTACGATCCTTACATAATTCTTTTGCTGCACCCACGTTCATAAATCTAGACATATACGCACACCAGTTATGAGTACTGCACACCTGGCTTTTCTGAAGAACATCAATAATATTCTGTCAAATATTGGATAAAATACAAAAAAAAAACTAAGTTAGGGTACATTTGGTACGGGTACAAAATTATAACATCTTAACCTACAGAGGATGATGTGGATGGTTGTGTTCCTACATCCTGGGGAACCAATGGTTGTGTGAAGCCTTTCTTATATTAACTGTACTTACCCTTCTTGTTGTATTGCGAAGAATTTAAGAAACTGTTATATACAGAATATTATTTGCTGTTGTTACAGATCAAGAGACAGGACGCGTCGTGAGGCGAAACGAGGCGTCCTGGCTAAGAGAGTCCTTTCGGCTATCGACTTGAGCGTAAATCGTGGGCTCTTGTTGGTGTCGTGAGATGGTTCAGATTCCTTTCGGTTATCGACTTGAGCGTAAATCGTTGGCTCTTGTTGGTGCCGTGAGATGGTTCATAGAGTCCTCTCGGCTATCGACATGAGCGTAAATCGTTGGCTCTTGTTGGTGCCGTGAGATGGTTCAGATTCCTTTCGGCTATTGACTTGAGCGTAAATCGTGGGCTCTTGTTGATGTCGTGAGATGGTTTAGATTCCTTTCGGCTATTGACTTGAGCGTAAATCGTGGGCTCTTGTTGGTGTCGTGAGATGGTTCAGATTCCTTTCGGCTATTGACTTGAGCGTAAATCGTGGGCTCTTGTTGGTGCCGTGAGATGGTTCATAGAGTCCTTTCGGCTATCGACACGAGCGTAAATCGTTGGCTTTTGTTGGTGCCGTGAGATGGTTCATAGAGTCCTTTCGGCTATCGACATGAGTGTAAATCGTGAGCTCTTGTTGGTGTCGTGAGATGGTTCAGATTCCTTTCGGCTATTGACTTGAGCGTAAATCGTAGGCTCTTGTTGGTGTCGCGAGATAGTTAAGAATTAATCGTAAGTAGTTTATACTGTCTCAAGTTGTTTAATTGTTTAAAGTTAAAATCGTGGGCTCTTGTTGGTGTCGCGAAATAGTTACGAATTAATCGTAAGAAGTTTATACTGTCTTAAGTTGTTTTATTGTTTAAAGTTAAAAGTCAAAGTTAAATATTTTGTTTTCACTACATTGTTTGTATAAGTAATTAATGATAAGTTTGTTCTCCATTAGTGTAATGGTTGCAATTCGTTCCAGTGCGAGGATAAACGAATAATAAATAATATTGTCATAAGATCGAGCAACTGGTCAGAATCCCGATTGTTAGGTTTCCACCTGGGGTCGTGTGCAGGGACGCACACGATGTCAGGACGGACGATTGTTAGGTTTTGTTCCTTTTTAAAATAGAAGAATCTCATTGTAACAGTTTGTTTATTTGCTAGGGTTTTTGTTTTATATAAATACCTATTATGTCTTCATAATTCCAAGGAATGTCACGTAGGCGATATTTTTTTATTGTAAACGTTTGGTGTCGTCAAGTGGTTCTGGCCAGGATGAGGGACGTGGCGTTGGGACACGGCATACGCTCGAGAGCCGTCGGATTAGACACTTGCTTAGAATTTAATAAGTCATAGACATTGTTTAAAAATTGTAATCCTTTGTTAAGTATAGTTTACTCATTATAAAACTAAAGTAACAGTTTGAGTTTGAATTAATTTTATACACCCGCAACAACCCCTCTGATTGCCACAGTAGGTAAGTACTTACTGCGGTGGAGCGTCTGAACTTTTAGATTCCTTGGCCCCCATATTTCAATTGTAATAAAAACATAAATAAATACAACAACTTTTCGACACTTCCTTTTTAACACAGGATCACTATTCTTCACTACTTAGTACTTGTACTCAGTTACTCACTAGTTACTGAACTGAGAGTACTGAGACTGAATGAAATGAACTTTAAACAATAAACAAAGCAGGCTTTTAAATTGCTGAGGCAAGCAATCGACTCAAGTTTCTTCAACTGATTATAGTTGTTTTTAAGTACGTACGTACGACGTAGGTACTCGCAAATGTGTGTGTGCCTCGAATCAGAACCACCGTGACCACAGACAAGTCTCATTAGTCATTTGATGATTACCAGTGATGTGTTGAAGGTGAAGAATTAACGATAAAATATTTAAAAAACAAATAAGGTTACAAATTTAAAATATTGATAATGTTAAAAATTATAAATATTAAGCGATGTTTTTTTCTGTAATTATTGATTTGAACAAACACTTCATGAAAATAATCATTTAAAACTAGATGACATCGGTATGCGAAATGTACGAGACGTAGCTCTGTCTGTCGGTCTATTGCCTTTTCACACTTAAACCGCGGCACCGATGAAATTTGGTATGGAGATATATTGAGACCCTGGGAAGGACATAGGATATATTTTATCCCAGTAGTGTGTTCCCTTGGCATGATAAAGCAGATTTACTTGGGCGAAACCGCGGGCAAAAGCTGGTACTTCATACTAAATGTCAAACGACCCCACTCCCGCTACCCAAGCAGCGCCTCGCGTTCGCCTCGTAAACCAATAGGGAGAGTCGAACGTCAGAGTGACATTGACAGCTACGCATTTATTTTGACCGTTTAGTATATTTAAAAATATTTCTATTCAACGGCATGGGTATAACACGCAATTAATACTGTCGAATTATCTTATACCTGGGCCCCTAAATCCCTACCCACTAACTGGGTACGACATTTTTGGGATGTCAAAATGATAGTATAAATATTCTCTTTGCCTCAAGGTTAGGTTTCTTGATTCGAAAACAAATTTCGAATATTTTCCGAATAGAAAAAAAGCCCAACGTTCGATCCCAAACTCAATCGTGCAATACTTAAAAAATACAAGAAAACCTAATGTCTTCGCTTGTCTTCCATAATTCCGATCCGGCATTCGATACGGGATTCCGATCCGTAATTCAGTATTAGGAATTCCGTAATAGGAATACCGATTCGGAAAACAAACACGTAAGGCCAGTAGCTCTTTAATATTCTCTCATGGTAATAATTTTATATCGATAGATGTATGGGATACATAGATCACGGCTACAACACTAGTAGGTATGTAGATATTGTTTATGGTAGGTTATTTCCGGGCGATGTTTATCTTCAACAATTTTATTATCGTTTTATCGAGACTGATTAGTGAGATATCAAGTAGGTGCTTGGGTTTGAGAATACTTATGAAATGATTTTATTTATCTATTGTTATAATTACTTTTCAGAAGAGCTCGTGGCTTGTCCACACATATCAGGGCCGTGCCCGGGACGTGACAGGGCCGGGCCCAATCATTGAAGATTTGTCACTGGCCCGTGCACGGACGTGTGTGAACGAGTTCATATAAAATGTACACAACTATATTTTTTGAGCCCCTAACGGGGCACGGTCCGTCAACGTCCCGGGCACGGCCCTGATATGTGTGGATAGACCTTAAGCCGTTGGTCCCGGTTGTCGGTTGAAGATCTATAACAGTCGTTATGAGTAGTCAGAAGCCTGAGATCTGACAACATCTAGCCAAGAGGTGTCGTGTTACTCCATTACTGGGTTGTGGAGGTCAGATAGGCAGTCGCTTCATGTATAACACTTCAATTATAATTCTATGTGGGTGTACCTACTATAGGTCCACCGCTACCTGACCCTTCGGAGAATACTTACAGGCGTGATGGTATGAAAACGAAAGTCGCGAACGACCTTGAGGGAACAAAACGCGCAGTCGTTTCACACCCGCGCGACCCAAAATACAGTAGTTTTTTTATACTTTCCTTATTATTCTAAGACTTAAAAAAAAAGCCTCAGATCAAAATGTAGATAATTAAATTTTCTTTGAGATGAAGACAATTTCATTAAAATACGCCCGGCAGATTTGGTACGATTGTCGTGTTTTTGTCCGTGTTAGACATAACTTTAAAATTTAATTACACTATGTTATACGAATAAAACTAATAAAATTATTCGATCTAATTATTAAGAAAATGCTCTAATGTAACATATATTTTTTTCAAAAAATTACGACTGGTCGTTTAGACGTGATTCTCATTTTAAAATCAGCTACTGAGGGGTATCTGCGTCTTTCGATAATAATGTACCTCTTGGTGTCCGCAAGGGACACTTGCCTCTAACAAAAATTTGCCATAACCTTAATTTAACGCAAACGGATCCCTGAATCAAAAATGGTTCACAGACACGTAATATTTTCGAATGGCCTATTTCTACTATACACCACACCATGGGATAGACGAGAAGCTATTTTTCATGTTTTTATTTTACCACTTGGCGTGACTAATATGTATATCCATGCCAAATGATAGCTTTCTAGTACCAAGAGCGGACGCGCGGGGCCAGGCCACACGGTGCGGTGCGGCTCCGGCGCGGCGCCTGAGCGGTGCCGCAACGGTTTCCTACATATAAAAATGTATGGTATGCCATACGGTACGTCCGGCACCGCTCCGGCGCCGCACCGCAGGCGCACCGGACAACGGCGCGAGGCAGACGAGGCGGGGAGGGGTGCAAGCAGTGTGGTGCAAAAGCAGCGGCGCCGTAAGAACATTGCGACGCCGCACTGCTCTGCTCGTGTGGCCGCCAGTGCGGTGCGGAGTAATACGGTGCGGTGCGCTGCCGCACCGTGTGGCCTGGCCCTAAGGTGCGGACGTGGGACGGACAGACGGCCACGGCGAAACTATTAAGGGTTCCTCATTGTCTAAGGAACTCTAAAAAAATACAACCAATCTCCAACTAAAAACATTACAAACTGAAAAATAACTTCAATTTCGGCATTCGGTGTTTTCTGGTTTCGTTTTTTTTTACTAGGATTTTTACTTAGTAGTGTTTTTATTTGGCAGTCGTTAGGTACCTAGTAATTTTATATAAAAAAGTATGTGTGTAAAGTAGTTGTGGTATGTACCTAGGGGCAAGTACAAGCAGATCTTCAATAAACAGTCATGCGATTGCAGTAAATTTATTAAAGAGTTTTGTATAACTCCAAAGTTCTTCGTCAGACCTTCACTAAATTTAAATGGGGCTAATTCGGGCACATATTCTTTCAAACACAAATAGAATTTTCAAAATCGGTGCACAATTGACGGAGAAACCGGTGAATAATCATAAAAAAATACATATAGGTAGTCGGATATAGAACCTCATCCTTTTTGAAAAGTTGGTTTAAAATAAAACTGCGATATAATATTATTATAATATCATTGTATTTACAAAATATTGCACTTGGCATGACGCACTGACTTATACCTAACACATATTGCACAAATATTGCACCAGTTATAAGATCGACAGTTTACACTTTTCACAAAATTATTACATTCATACAAGAAAAGATATAATAAAAAAATATCAAAATTAATATCATTTTACAGATCATTTTTATAAATATGTCGTGTATTTTGCAGCGTATACATAGACACAAACGTGGCATTTTGGCCGTTTCTTTGCCCTCGGTTAAAATAAAATACAAGACATGATAAAAATAAACCAATTACCAAAAAAAGAACATTAGGTATGTTCTTAGGCAGGTCGTTATCCGTAAAATTGATTTAATTTCAATTGTAAATAAATAATATACTCTAAATTTCTATAATTATATAAAAATAAAAGGAAACCTATTTTCAAGCACTTGTCTCACCGTTATTTTTAATAAGTTTTAATTAATCCATTCCCAGATAAAAAATAAAACTAGATAACCAGAGAATTAAAAAAAAAACTTGGCTATACACACTGCCGTGCCCCAATGAATGTTCTCTCTAAAAATTACTCTTAAATTAATCTTAGTAAATATTATTATCTTCAAAATAATTATTTTTACATTAAAATTGGTGAGACAGGCGCCTAACGTTTTAAGTAAAATATTATGATAAAAAAGGAAAATTGCCATTAAAGTTCCTCAGGCGCGAACTGAGAATCTTCATGAAAAAAATTGTTATGTTTACCGACTTTTATATTATTTACAAAGTTATACCAGTCTCATTACAATAAAAATAGACTTATACAAAATATAATTAAGAATTCATTAGCCCACTTGTGTAAAAAACTTAAATCAGAGTTAGTTGATAACAGCAGAGTTGAATGTCAATTTAATCATGTTTTAGCAACTAAAGCAAGTGGACTTGTCAGGAAAGAATATAAAACCTGTGGAGCAAAAACCCACAAAAAAAAAAAATTGTCTTTCAAAAAAAATATTGTAACTGTAACATATGATTAGTAAACGTTACGATATTTTGGGCATTACCTACTGAGTTTTTGTTTCACAGGCACGACTCGTCAAGGTTTTTTAGTTATTATTCAGCAGTACCTAATATATTTCAATCTCGTTGAATAAAAGTAATAAAAGGTATTTAAGAATCCTGATAGATAGTATATCTTTATTACACACTTTGCTCAGTTAGTACACAATCTGATCTGGGGGCACGGTAGTGCCTCCACCAAGTCGAGTACCAAAACTTTTTGTCGAAAACGTAAACAAACTTGTTCGGGTTTCATTCTTACGCAATCACTCACTAAAGATAATACGTAACACATTTATCTGTATTTATAAGCTTTCAGCATAAACATATCTCCATTGTTTCCAACAATTACATATTATTTGAATAATATTATTACATTGTTTGTTTTACTGTAATAATAACAAAACAAACAATATAACAACAAGTTGTTGATAATGTTGTTGTATGATGTTGGAAAATCGTTTTGATTAAAACTGTAAATGTAAATTAACAAATATTTTACAATTTTTTTAAATTTAAGTTTCAAATTTCATATAAATTATTTAATCAAATAACAGATTTTGTAAGTAACCCCAATTTGCGACCAACAGTAACGTGTTCCGTCTCATTTGTGTACATTTTCGTCAAATTGTTTTGGAATAGATATTAGTTGCCTTGTTTATATTTAAAAAAATATACAAAAAAGGCTGCATTTGCTTTACCGTGTTTATTTTCAAAGTCAAGTGTAGTGTTCAGGAGCCTTACTATGACGTATCAAAACTATCAAGGTTCCACTGTCAGAGAGAGAGACAACTATATAGAAAGAAGAGTACAGTCCGTTTTCCACAGCAGAATCATGATGACGTTGAAACGTTATAGTAAGGCCCCAGTTCACAATAGCGAAGTAGAGATAGATTAGACCATCGCCACTAGCACTAAGTTATTCCTAAATACAGGGTGTGTATTAAAACTAAAGCAGACTTTGTACAGTGATGTCTGGAACCTGTCTATTAACGTGTTTTTATTGATATATTTGTCCTTTTATATGAAATTCTCGGGGGAATAGTCGCCATTTTTATATATGCAACGGACTGCTGCATATTGCAATGGCCAGACGAAAAAAATCACACAAAAAATCATGTAACAGGTTAATAAGACTGTAAAAATAAAACCAAGTCCAAGTTAATAAGTTCCAAAATAATTAATTCAACCAATTCAAGCCTACCTAATCCAATACACACCCTGCACACTAATATATTTCTATGTATAAAGGTTATTTTCAAAAATAAATAACTACATACATAGTTTTTATATTAACATTCGATATACTTTATAGCCTTATTTTAAAATAAGGTGGTATACGTGTATGAGATACAAATATTACTTAAAACGTGAATATACAAGTGTTTTTTTAATTATGTATTAAGAAAGTATGTCTGTCACGATCTATTAGGGCTTCATTTACACGATGTTTTTTTTTTGCAATCTAGAATGTAAGTTTTTTTTTTATTAATTTAAATTATTAAAAAAAAAACTTCACACACACAGACTGTCGCCACGCGTCAATGCGACAACATTTTTTCATTGGAATTATTCTGCAGATAGAACAATTTATTTGAAAGCGCATTGTCGCATTGTCACATCACATCTGTCTAGACCTCAGTTTAAAAATAGTTATTTAGTAAGCATTCCCTAATCGAAAAAGCGAATTACTCGTGTGATTCGCTTTTTCGTATAGCATTAGCTAAAAATCATCGTATAAATGGAGCTTTCTTCCAAAAGTTTTAAACTTTCAGAGATTTGGCACGATATTCTGACCAGTGTATGGAAATTTTTAAACAAAAACATATCCGTTGGTATAAAACGTCTCCAAAACGACGTAGTAATTCATTAAAAAAATTGATCCTATAAAATAATTTTCACTTCAAGATATATTGCACATTTCTCAAAAAAAAAAAAATATAGGTAATTATCTAAAAATATTGCACTTTCCAAGCATTTGGAATGATTTCTTTTATTTTGGTTTCGTTTAATTATTACAATAATATTTTTTTTGACAAAATTGTAACAAAGGTTGTTGATGCATCGCATTTTGCATTTTTTTCATAATTTCTCAGCAGTTGACAATGGCCATAATTATTTTATTCTTGCTTCTGTGAATAATACCAATATTAATTATTCTTTATTTTCTATCGCTTATTATTCCAGAAGCTTTTTAGGTTGTCTGTTAATACTTGGATGCATTTACAAGAGTTCGAAATTTTTATAATTAATCCAGCGAGCAAAATGTAATTTTTATTCCTGTCCATTTTTTTAGAACAGTATCTTATTATCCTTTTTAAAATGTATAAAATCGACAGTATTTCTATTTCCTCCAGGCACCTAAATAATTACATCTTGTGAATGCACACAAAGCATATTCAGTTGAATTACTTGTACAATCATTTTACAATAGGTAAATCATTTATTGATTTTGTAACATTCGTTTGAATATTCATATAACACCTTATTATGTTGTTATCTTCGATTTTAATAATCGTAAATGAGTTTAACTTAAAACCGTCATTTTAATTTTTAATAACATTTTTTCAAATATCAAAATGACAATCTTATGTAGTATCTACGCACCTATTGATCTAACTTGTTCTTTAGTAATAATCAACGTAATAAGACATCAAATTCTTACCCTCCACCTTAGGGTAAGTACCCTAACGTGTCTTCTAGGCTAGCGTTCCTGCTGAGGGGGGCGTGAGCGAAGAGCGCGGCGGCGGGGACCCTCTGGCGAGGTCTGCTCAGCGCGGGGGGCCCTAGGAGCGCGGGGGAGGCGGCCAGGCCGGGGAGGCGCACGGGGGCCCCGCACAGCGCTCGCACGTCCGTGCGCTGCGACAGGCGCACGTCGGCAAACAACGCGGCCATCTCTGCCGACTTCTTCACGGAGAGAGCATCCTGAGAGCCAGCGCCGGTGCTGCGGACTGGGGACAACATTTTTTTTTATAATATGGTCCACATCGCAACTTATAGGTTATGCACCCAGATAGGCCGCAAAACCAACAAATACAACTAAAAACAAACAAACGAATAAATACACCTTGGCGAAATGGGGTTTATAGACCGGTCTGACATCAAATGTGCAGAGCATGACCCACTTTTTTAGTATATTAAAATGTACTCTGTGACCCACTTGTTGGAATGTTCCAAGTGTCCATACACCTGCACTTTCTAGGACTCCTTGAACGCCACTGATGTCGCTTTATACTTGGTATGGGCCCAAACTGTTTACTTAAGTGTTTCCCTTTCCACCTAAGGATTATTTTCGAGATAAAAAATATCCTGTGTCCTTCCCAGTATTCTAAGCTATCCCCATGTCGACTGGGCTTATCCCAGATGTAAACGACCCTTTGTGCCTATTGGCCTTGTTTATTCTGTCCCCTGGTTGATATGGAGGAAAATGGAAATTTGTATTTTCTCCTACTCCTCCGTTATTCTTTTCTGATTAATTTCGTTGCGGGATCCAAGACAGTTAAATTCATTCTCCGGGACTTCGTCGAGCTTCATTTCATCGGCGCTTTTCTGGTGGTCGCCACTGTTGATTCTGGCTTTCAGGAGTTGCAGTGGTTTGAGAATAATGCGGTGGGATTGGCTCAATTATCCCCATGTCAAATTTCATCTAAATCGGTTCAGTGGTTTAAGCGTGAAAAAGTAACAGACAGACAGAGCTACTTTCGAAATAATATGTTAATATATAGTAGGAATTAGGATATAGACGGCAGCTCACCAGTAAGCCGCTGCATGTTCCGGGCGCGCGGCTTGTTCTGCAGCAGCAGCTCGTAGTCCAGCGCCACGCTGTCCGAGCTGCGCGCGCGCCGCCCGCGCGACCGCTCCGAGCGCTCCGAGCGCTCCGAGCGGCGCCGCCCGCCCGCACCCCACTCACTGGAACATTGGAACATCTTGTTACTACACCTAATTTACAAAGCTGACAACACAACGACAAACAAATAATAGTAACAACAACATATACAAACAACAATATTAGTAACAATAACAATACTACGTTCAAAGCCCGGCAATGCATTTGAAATATGAGCAGGGGGCAAATCCGCTACCTGCTTGGGGCCTTTACTGGCCACTTTGGAACCAACGACATGCTCATGAAGATGGCTCTAACCGCAACTCCTACTCCTAGGTTGTGTGGGGAACATACGGAACGCATGGAGCACCTTCTGTGCACATGCTATGCACTGGCTGGTAAGCGAATGAGTCTCCTAGGGATTGGATATCCAAAACCAGCAGACTATAGGCATCATATCTACTAGTCTCGTTGTAAAACTCATGAAAAGAGTTTTCAACGAGATAGGGGAGGAGTAAGTTATCTAGGAGACCACAAAAAAGCCCAATGGGTCGAAGTGTCCGACATATTTCTCGGCCCCACCACAAGATAAGTTAAGATAACAACAGCAACAACAGAACAACTAAAAATATTATAACCTTTAAATTTCGAATTTGTATTTTGATGTATTTTCTTTATATGGTATCTACCTAATTGGTTACGGTGTACAATAAAGAGTATTCTATCATTCTATCTACAGGGTGTAACGAAAAGTGCGAACTTTATTATTGTAAACTAGCTGACCCGGCAAACTTTGTTTTGCCATAAAAAAAACAAACATTCATCTACCCTACCCTGCCCTACCTAGCCTACCCTACCTATGTAGGTAAAGTACCATTTTTTTTTAATAAGAACCTCCTAACAATAACAAACACAACAAAAAAAGAATGAGTGAAATCAGTCCAGCCGTTCACGCGTGATGCCATGACCAAGGGAAATAGGCATTCATTTTTATATATATAGATATTGATTCTGTTCATGTAAAAGCCAATTTTTATTTTTGGGATTTTCCTTGGAGAAAGTTGTTCATTTAAATATGCAGAAGCAGTTTGAGTTTGATGAGTACAAAACTAGTTAGAGGCCATTCATATCGGAGGCCTGCAAAAGTGTGGGAGACCCAGCGTCACGCGCTAACAAAGAAAATTTGATTCAAATAAATGTCACTAGATGGCGCGATATGCATTGAATTGTGTGAAAAATTAACATTTTCTAAATTGATCATAAAAATTGTATGTTCTGTTTTAATCAACTCTCCTAAGCACAAAATTATGGAATATTGGGCTCTTAATTCACATTTCAAAGATTATTTGAACGTATAATTTACAATTGATTCCAATAGATGGCGCGGTTTTAAATTGCCGAGGCATACGACTCGATTCTTTTTAATTTGTATTGTAATACATGGGATCCCTTTTTTCGCAAATTGTTATTTTTCCTAATATACTTTGGCATAACTATTTTTTGCCATAATAATTCTTTGCCATTTTTTTTTCGGCGTACAGTTTATGTTGGCATAATTTTAATTCTAGCCCTAATGACTATTAGCATAATATAAAATATTAAAGCATAAAAATACAAAAAAATTGCACATATAATCATAGAACGAAAATTATTTAATTATATTGTATAAAAATGTGTATTAGTGTCTAACATTTTAGGAATTAATTATTATGCGTATTTGTTATGCTTAAGAAAATATGTTTTAATATCACTATGCGTAAACAAATTTATGCATTAGAATGTTATGCATCATTATGATTAGAGTAATTATGCTAAAAAAAAATATGCGTAAGCTGTTATGCGAAAATAATGTTATGCGTAAATATAATTAGGATAAACAAAAGTATGCCATGTATATTATGTCTAAAGTTTTTATGCAAATGGATAGGGAACCGTAATACATAGGTGCAATGAAACTGTGATAACGCGCAAAAAAATACTAGGTTAGGTTAGGTTAAGACGGGCTGGTGTCCGCAACTCCACGTCTAAGCGCGTATTTTGCGTACAAAAAAAATATACTATAAAACAAATCGTTACTGTATTTAAAGAAATCCTATAGAAAGAAATCGATCCTGCAATACAAAATAGCTTCCAAAAGCTACTGTAGAAAATTGCGTGACAAAAATAAGTTAGAGCTCGAAATAACACATGGCAGAACAGCGCTAATGAATAAAAGCACTTTCTGTATGGCCACAAAAATATTTAACATGCTGCCTGAGACATTAAAATCATTAAATCTGGACAAATTCAAAAGTGTACTTAAGAAAATTTTAATCCATAATAAAATAAAATAAAGGACTATTTGGATGACAGTTCTAAAATTCCTCCTTCAGACAATCTATATTTTCTTTAAAATTATTTTTTTTGACTTTTATTTTTGTATTTCTTGGATTTTATTGTTGACATTCTTAAAATATTTCATTGATTTAATATTTATTTTGACATTCTTGTATTAATTTGATTAATTGACATTACCCTATTTTTTTATTTTTTGCAATTTCTGAAATTTTTTATTTAATTTGGTACTTGTTTTGACATTGTAGTTTTTATTGAAAATTAATTAATTGTCAGGGGAATAGTAACTATATTTAACCATCCAACACTAACTCTTTCTAGTTTTTATGTAATTTTGTGCAATTAATGATGAAACATTTGTACGCCTAATGGCAAAGCATAGAGAACTTACAAAATTGTAACATCCCACACACCTGTGTATCAGTAAATTATGTTTACAAATAAAGAATCTAAATCTGAATCTGAAAAAATTGTCACGAACCGAGAAAACCCTTTTACCTGCAAGTCGCTGCTAACACCATCTATAGCTGCGGAACGGAACCGAACGCGATCGAAGCACTTATAAAAATAATCATCTTGATCAGACGAAAACCGCTAGTTACGTCGGCACAGTTTCTTTGTATGGGATGAGGCATCTGTATGCTAGTATTATATTATTTTCGCCTATAGATACTTATGGTGCTCACCTCGTCCTTCCACTCTTGTCATCATGTGTCCTTCTCCTATCGCAGTAGCTGTTGGAGGTGCTGCGAAGGTACTCCATACTGTGGGCGGCCTGCACCCTGCGAGGGCCGGTGCAGTAGCATTTATTGCTGTCCGCGCAGCTCTCAGAGTCACACGAACAATAACTGAAGTCGCCATCGTAACATTCTCTGGAATAAAGAGGAGAGAAATCGTTTAGTTAAGAGTGAATAGGTTATTTTTTGCCACTTGTCTCACCGTCCTCGATCAGCGAGAAGCGAGTAGACCAGCAAGAAACTAGATATGAGATGTTGAGCAGCGAGAAGCGAGTGTGTAATTTCGATAGTTTTATCGCTCGGCTATAAGCAAGTGTTCATGTGCGACGGGCGATAACTTGCACCACTCGGTCGGCAGACTTATTACAAGCAATAATTGCTCTTCAGTCCCAAATCCGATTTATGTGTGGCTATCGCTGATACATAATTAGGATTTGCGATTTAAGAGCAATTATTGCGAAAAATTCGCTATCATTTTGCCCTTGCAAGATACGCAATAAGCTTGCGGGACGGCCGGTTGCTGGTTGCCGGAGGCTGATTGGTCTCTCGGCGTGTTTTCTCACCGCCAAGCGACATCGCTGAGTGAGTATCGTTGAGCGAGTATTTTTTTTTATACCTAGCTCTTGTCGCTGCGACAAACTAGTGATGAGAGAGTTCTCGCCGGCAGTGTGAACAGCCAGCGATCAACTATTAATATACTTATGTGTCTGTTTTATTGACACGGGATCTTTTGAATGTCTATTCAGCGGAAAAATTGTCGCTAGCTAATCGCTTCCTCGTCGCGGGTGGTTGATACAAGTGACGCAAGCGTGCTTCACTGTCGACCATATCATCGCTTACCACCAGGCGATATAGTGTTATGTTATGTATACTGGATAATTGTGTTAATTTTGATTATTGTTGTTATTAATGAATGAGTGACATTCTTTTATATTCTATTATTAGTGACATTCTTATATTAGTGAAAAATCAATTATTTTATTAGTGACATAATTTTTATTTTATTTTATTGTGAAATATTTTGTATGCCTTTGGGCGGGACACAGCTCGGATCTTTTGTATTATAACACCTTCTGTATGTACCCTGTGTTCACGAAATAAATGAATTTGAATTTGAATTGATATAGTGCCGAGATAGTGGCCAAACGTCGACCTACCGTTAATTAAAAAATTGTTACGTAAGTGTTTTGTTTAAACTTTTACGTCACGAGTTTCTATTTTTTGGTAATAAAAAAAACAAATAACTAGCTTATGCCCGCACCTTCGCCCGCGTAAAAAGTAATCAAACTTTATCCCAAAGTATCATTATAACGAGTTTATCGAGATAAAAAATATACTAGGTATATAGTTAATAAAATTTAGGTTATAAACCTTTTTTTTACAATATTTTCGTACTTATAATGTTAGTGTGATTATATTAAACTATCGTCCCAGCTTTCTCGGGTTATTATTACATAACATAGCCTAAGATGATCTGGAATAATCATCTTTTTTTTTTTTAATTTGAAATTGTATTTTAGTGGTTCCGGAGATTACCTTCTAAAGTTTACAAAATTTGCACACACTCAATTGATATTATATAATATAGATTTAATGAAAATGTGTTTTTTTTATATGTTAAATCAATCCTAGATGTAGATAAAGTAGCATACGCATGGTATAAGCGATGGCTCGAAATGACAAATGTCTGACCAAAGGAGTCAATCCCTAACATTTTGACATTTCCAAAATCGATATCGTTGATTGTATGTCACTATTAATTGAATAAGTTACTGTTTAGATCTATAATTATTACGATATACTTTATATTACATTAAAAGTAACACAACTCTTAAAATTCTTAGGTAGGTATGTATATTTCCTCACGTATAACTTTGTTTTTTCTAAATAATGTCGCTTTTTGGCAATCGCTGCACATGCTGAGAGCATTTTTGGTCTCGCATAAAATTCACTTTTTTTTGGTTATGCTTATTTCTCGTGTCTACTGTGCAATTTTTTTTCTGTCTTTCTTTCTAAATCATAAAACAATTCCACTAATCAAGCCAAATATTTGGTGAAATTAATTCCTAAATTCAACAGTAAATAACTCTTAATCCAGTTCAGTAACTCACACGTCCCAGCCGTCTGTCATGCTCTGATAACCCTCCACACATTTCATTTCTACTAACAACTAGTTAACACTAAAATCAACCATAACTTCACAGAATAAGGTCGAGTTTCAACTGTTAAAAAGGATATATAATATAATTAATACTACTATCTCTGTAACTCCTATTGGTTGAGTCTCCAAGACGTCGAAAGTAGAGAAATTGTTCATTAAAAACAACTAAGTGTATAATGTGTGTTTTTGTGAATATATAATAGGTATGTGTATCGTTATGTTTGAATTTTCTTCATTGGTGCTAGGGTTTTTAATTGCAGTAATTTCTCGCCTAATAACTTCAGGTGAGTGGTCAATTTTAGATTTAAAACCGTTTCTCTTTCCGTTAACCTATACTTTTTTGATGACAGATTGATTTCACCAAGAAATTAGATAGATGCTTTTAAAATATTTCCTAGCAATGACAAATACAGGAGATTCTTCATCATCTTCCTACCCTGAACCCTTATTACTTGTGGTCGGCGCAATACGTTTTAATCTTTAATTCTGTCCTGTCCACTGTAACGTACATCACTGATTCCCTTTTCTTTCATTTCGCTCCTCACACAGTCCATCCATTTTTACATTACATAATCTTTGGATTGACACGAAAAGAAAGAAAAGAACTAACTGATAACTCTAGTTAATAAAACGGCCAGAAAATTCTAAAATGTCGTGTAGCTAGAATTCTATTTAACTTCGTCCCAATAGAATCTATAATAATCAATCGACGTAAAGTGCGGCCACTTGAGCTAAATGTCAATGACATAAACATGGCTGCCATTGCGCAAATCGCTAAAACTCACTTTTAGTTTATTGCAACCATTATCGCAAATATATCTAAATTACTTTCGATATTCTAGAAGCAATAATCATTTGCTTCTTGTAAATCTTTAGAACTTGCGAAATATTATGTTTTGTTGAAATCTAATCTGTTAGCTAATGACGTATATATCGTTTAAATTTATTCTTATGAGAGTAAAAATCCTTGAATATTATCAGCATCTGCTTGCATTCCTAGAGTCGACAAGTGTAACCGCAGATAAATGCGAATATTTCATGTGGAGCAAGAGCCTCTCTGATCTCCCCAGTCCAGTTAATGTATAACACGTTCTAGGTGTACGTGTTATACGTACGTGTACGTGTTGTTCTAAGGATACACAAACACAACACAAAGACACAAAACACACCACAAACTAATAGTTTCATCGCTGGCGCAGCGCTACGCTTAAGTCTGTATCCTTAGATCGCACTACTGTTTAACTCTCGAAAAATCCTTGAATATACCGATTGGCGAGAAGGTCAAAAAGCAGACAGCGATAATACGGCGCCATCCTGAGACGTGGAGATGACATCCCTATCAATGAGGCACTAAATATCCTCGACCGACCGCGAGGCAGAGGACAACTGCCCGCCACCTAGTGGTCAAGCAAGAAGAAAGATGTCCTAAGCGAGAACCTGAGCACTCAGACAACACATAATAGAGACCCCTGGTGAAGATGTACAGGGAGACCCGATCCCAGCTAAATTAGGAAGAGGATTGAACAAAGAAGAAATAATATTAGGAATGTCTAGAGATTTCTATGAATAGATTGCTTCGAATTAGGGTATGGTCAAATTGTTCGTAAAAGAACTAATAAAGCTTGTTATTATGTAGCAATAATAAGAATCAACGTAACTAAAGAAATTTGTAACAACAACAATACTAGTAATGATATAATAAATCAAACTGCAATCAGTAATCCGACAGTCAATATATTAATTACATTATAACTTCGTACACCTATAATTTGTACATCAGTATTTCTTTAAAATTGTATTATTTCTTTCTTTTTCTATATTATTTATTTATAGTTCTCCAAATTTCCTCTAGAGACGATCCAAGATTTAAATTACTCTTTGTATCGGAAGCTAAATTATTTAAAGAATAATTGTAAACGTTTAGCTAAGTTTTAAAGTTTTGGATTTATTCTTACAAAACTTACTAAGTAATACTACAAATGCGAAAATTTGGATGTTTGTTACTCAATCACTCCAGAACGGCTGTATGGACCTGGATGAAATTTGCCACAGATATAGATTATAGTCTAGAATATAGCACAAAGGCTACTTTTCATCACGATATAATATACCCTAGGGATAAGAAAACACTTTAGACGCGGGCGAAGACGCAGCCAGAAGCTGCTGAAGTTACAAATAAATATACAATTTTAATCTGAGTAAAATCACATTATTTAATACAGTTTAGAGATAGAAAAAGCATACTCACTTCGAACAATCTTTACAGCTCTTGCTTTTACTCAAAAGCCTAGCCTTCGCCGAATCCTTGGTATCCACGGCTGAGCAATAGCATTTGGATTTACTGCCTCCCTTCAGGGAGCAATAACACCGGTCCACACAGCTCTCGGACTCGCACTCAGAACAAGACACGTAACCACTGGAACTATTCCTGTTCTGACATCCCAATCTATTGCTCAGGGTAAGAAAATCCGAGTCTTCTGACGTCGATGTCCTCTCTCCCGGCCTGGATTTTCCAGTTCTTTTTGAAACATGGACGATCTTGTCGGATCTTTTCGAATGCCTTTGTCTGGATCCTTGTCGCTTTGGCGGAGGTAGCATGGGCTCTTTGGGATGAAACTGCCGCAAATCGTAGCTGGAGGTAGAAACGGAACTTTCTGATACAGGGTCTTTTGCTAAGTCCACGGATCCGGGAGGTTTGGTCTCTTTACTCCTTTTGTTTTTTCCGAACGGCATCCGAAAGACCATTCGTAGACCACTCGCGCCTTTTAGTATCTTTCGCCTTTTGTTTTGAAACATACTGTTTTTTCTTAATATCTTTTTCTTTTGCTTCTTCATTATTGCTTTACTGTGTTGAAAGATTTCGTCTTGCGTTAAGGTTACTGCTAGTTTCAGTAGGAATTCTTTGTATATCGGCTTCAGATCATTAAAAGACATACCCTCAGGGTCTATTATGACATTTAGGATCTCGTCCATCGAATGCAAGTTCTCTTGAACTTTGAATTCATTAAAAAGTTCATTGAACCCTAACGGCGAACCGCCTCCTTTCTTACCGTTGTTTCTGAAATTTAAAAATGAAACCAAATTATTTATTGGCACACAATTATCTTTGGAAAAAGCATACTACAAAGGGGTTTGAAAGTAAAATTTTTGATTGTATCAAACAGCTTTTGCCTTTACTCAGAACACCTAACACCACAATGATTTGTAAGATTTGTCTAGCTTAATTGAGGCATGCTACAAATCATAATTGAGCCAAAGTTTGCACAATAATGCAGATTCAGCCAGTCACTGACCAAATTAACGACAACACAAAATGAAAAAAAGTTGTAAAATGAACAGCAAAAAAAAACGGAGTACATTGGCTTTCTCAATAAGGATGTTGCAAGTGTAATGATAGTTAAAAATAGCTCGGCGGCGTATTGGATCAGAGGAATGTAGCGGACGCGCTTGCCTTGCCGCGCGAGCTCGCATGCGCACGCGACTCTCTCCACACTCCACTAAGCACGCTCTATGCGCCTCTCCTTACAGCTATTTGAACGAACATATTGATCATGTGAAAAACTCCAGATGTCAGCGTGCATTGGGTAAAAGGAAATAACAGCTCAAGCGTACCAACGAAATTGCTAAGAACGAAATTTCAACACTTGATTTATACACTAGAACAATTTAGAAATACATACCTGTGTCCAATCGACTTGTACCTAGTGAGGCCGCCCGCGTTCAGGAAGCTACCGGAGCGAGGAATGGCCACTTTAGTCAGTATATCTCCGGATTCGTTTATAGACTTTCTGCCACTTTGACTTCTGCGTAGAGTCTCTTTAGGAGGCTCCGGTGGGGCTTCCGAAGGCGGCTTTATAGGTATCGGAGGAGGTAAGGTCGGTGGTCTCTGCAAACTTTTCCGTCGTTCTAACTCTCTAAACAGTTCTATTTTCTCGGACACCTTGCTTCGGACGGAAGATTCACTGCTGTTTATATGTTTGAGATTCTGAATCTGACGAAGGCCGGGGTTCTGAGGCTTTTTCACGGACTTTTTCGAGCCCTGCGTATCGCTGCCACTTGTGTCGTTATGTTTAATAGAATCCAGCTTGGCTTTCACTTCTTCTACTGTGATTCGTTTCACATCGGCGGGAGGGATCGACGGAGGTGGGGGAAGGCGCGGCAGGCTCTCGGAAGATAACTTCTTCGTCCTTTCCAGCCTGGGCTTCTCTGTGTAAGACTCGCAGGCAGAGAACCCATCTGCTCTATCACTGTCGCCACTCATCGAAGACGTGCTTATCTTCTTGCGCGGCGGCCTGATTGGTATTTCGTTCGTTGACATGCTGCTTCCAATGCTCATGCAGCTGACTCCGTTTCGATTCTTGAGCTTCTTCTTGTCATTGTGGCCCTGCCGGCTCATGTGCGCCATCAGCGATTTGTATAACGTGGCCGCTATAACGATAGCGTCCTCTGTCGTCTGACATACAAACCCATGACACTCTAGCTGCTTCGCGACGCCGATCTTCCTCATCACAACAGCGAAAAGGGGTGAATGCGAGTTTTCGTTGTGGGAGAGGATATACTTTTTGTCTGGTGACTCTAAAGTTTTGAAAAGAGCTTGTCGGTCGATGTTGTCAGGGTCGGTGATAAGAGGCAAGAAGGCGTAGCAGAGATCGTGGTCGTCTTCTTCGGAGGGTTGGACGACGAACTTGACGGCTGACCAGACTGCTATCGTAGGGAAGGGGTTGAGTTGTTCGAGGTCGCCTTTGTCTCCTTTATATCGTACTTTGAGTCCGCTTTTTGAAATTTCTAATCGTCCATTTAGGGCGTTTTTATGGCGGTAGTTTCTCCTGTATGTGAAGTATAGGTCTCTTAAAGGGGTTTGGAGTCCGGAGAGGCTGGTGACCTTGCTGTGGAGGGGCGTGGAGCCGAGGTAGTGCACGTTGAAGACGTGCACGCCAATGGCCTCGATCGCCTGCCGGGACTCGCCCGCCATGTCTGCGAACATCCGCTCTATGCGATCCTGCACTGTGTTGTTACTGACTTTGCTCTGGCAGTAGCCGTCGTCATCTTCGTAGATCGGTACTTTGCCTTCGTGCGTCGAATTCACCTGCGAACAATTAAATTGTGTTGTGAATAATATGGATCTTTGGTCAACTTATTCTATACTAAAGTTTGACAGAAGCCTGAGTTTCCTGATAACTACAAGTACAATGGGGGTAATGTACTGGGTTATACACTGGGGGTCTCTAAGTCAAGACTGAATAAGTTACGCATAGGCAATCGTGCTTCACCACAAGTCAACGACATCATCGCTTACCATCAGGTGAGACGCGAGCCTATCAAAAACAAATACAGAAACCTGTTCCAAAGGAATGTTTTTAATAAAGTAGGCAGAAAACAATTTTCTACATTATTACAATAAATCCAATAAGCATAGTGGTCCATCCGCGTAAGACTATGTATATAATACTATATATCTTTACATAAGTAGACCGTGCAGGCGTACCGTGATGTTTGTTGAGCGAAACTTTTATATTAATTGTCTTTATTAAAATAACGAATACTGGAAATCTATATTCCATTAAGAATGCTTCATTAGCAGTCCAGAGTATGCATATGCATTACCTAAAAAAAAAAAACGAAAGAACTCGGAACCTCAATATTTCTTTATTATTTATTCTCATTGATTTTTGTACATGTTTCTATTAATTAATTGATTTTTAACCGACAATAAGGTTTTTTTTTGTATTTTCTCCGATTTCTTCGTCACAGCGACAGATTTTGAAAAAAATAACTTTTATTCCCAAATTGGTCCCATTTAAATTTGGTGAAGATCTGATGAAGAACTTCGGAGATACACAACATAACTCTTCAATAAATGACAGTAAATCTCTCGGGATTGCAGCAATAACATGTATGTTTATTGTTTATACCATTCAATACATAACATCACACCAGTACGCTCTAAATGGGTACGCAGATGTGTACAGTTCACCTTGGTACACTCTGATTTCACCGGTTATGTTCAAGTTTCATGATATTCGGGTAATATATTCTGGCATTATAGGTATCTTACAATGAAACTTGCCTATCACAACAAAAAAGGGAAAAATAAAAACCGGCCAAGTGCAAGTCGGTCTCGCGCACGAAGGGTTCCGTACCATTATCGCAAAAAACGACAAAAAAGCACGTTTGTTGTATGGGAGCCCCACTTAAATATTTATTTCATTCTGTTTTTAGTATTTGTTGTTATAGCGCAAACAGAAATACATCATCTATGACAATTTCAACTGTCTAGCTATCACGGTTCATGAGATACAGCCTGGTGACAGACAGACAGACAGACAGACGGACCGCGGAGTCGAGGAGTAATAGGGTCCCGTTTTTACCCCTTAGGTACGGAACCCTAAAAATGAAGTCATCATCATGAAGTCGGTGTTCCTGTTTTCTTTACTTCGTTTTTTGACATCGACTTCAGAAAAATAAGTAATTTTTCACTATGTATTGTTTTTATTTGGAAGTCAGTTGTATATTATTGTAGAAAATATTTTTATTTTTTTTATTAAGTATTCAAAAAACATGGTCTAATTTTTTTGTTAGAATAAATATAACTTATAATTATTCTTAGTAACACATGACATTACAAATAAACAAACATGCTTCATAAATTTGTATACTACTGTTTAATGTAAATTCTTTTTTGAAGATTAAAGTTGATATGAAGTTTTTAGGAATAAACCTACTTATTCATTCAATGTATTGTCTTTGTCAGTATGCAAAAAGCAAACTTGTACCACAGTATAAATATGGACAAACAGTACGGAAACTACCTACAAACGCTCGAAACGCACAAACATGCGCATGGACGTGACCCCTAAGCGTCTCGCACTATTGTCAGCACTGCGGAAGCTGCTTAGGGGTCTCGTCGATGCGCATGTTTGTGTGAGTGTTCCGTTTCGGGCGTTTGTAGGTAGTTTCCGTACTGTTTGTCCATATTTATACTGTGCTTGTATGCCATAAGGATGATGTCACACAATAAACCCATTTACGTCATGTACCTTCAACTGCTGTTAACAATATCTCCGAAATATGAGTTAGCTACCTCTAATTACGGGGTTTTTATAACTTAATTAACATTTCGTCATCCGCAGTCATTGGGCCTGTTTGTCGTAATCGTTACATGTATATCTTACATATGTATGTAATTTGTAACTAGCTCGTCTTGATCTGATACCTTTGCAATCCATTGTGGGCTATTGTAACTATTTTGTTAGTTACAGATGTAATTATTTCCTAAATAGGGTCTAATTTTGCAATTTTATTATTAATAATAATAGTAATAATAACTTTATTTACATAAGAAAACATACAAATTCATGGATTCCCTGACTGCTGTGCTAGGTGATTGATCTGTGTTACTCCTGCCAGTGCCCTCTTCTGGGAATCAATTACAATTTATTCTTATGCAGATTCACAGGGTAAAATTAAAACTAAGGTACATATTCACTGGTTTTACTGGTTCTTGGTCGACTGGTAGGAATGCCTCAGGCGTTAAGTCCGCCTATGTACCTTTATGTTGCATGAAGTTTTAATAAATAAATAAATATTCAAACTAATAAAAATCAAAGATGTGTTTGTGTGAGAGTGTGTGAGCAAGTGTATTTGTGTGTGTGTGTTTACTTATTGTATGTGCCTTTGTTTTGTTAAGCTGACTAAAGTTACTATTGGATAAATTAATTTAGTTTGATGTCACTTCGTAATTAAAGCAACCCTATTACCATAAGCTGGGAAAATTTATATCCGAATGGAAAATCCCAACAATAGTTTGCAAGACCATAAAACCAAACCCAGAAGCTCATGCCTAAACAGTGGCGATAACCAATAATCCAATTTTATTTCAACTAATTTCAATTCACTTAAATTGTTCAAAGGGGTCGTTGGGCTTTCGGTACCGGCACCGCGGTCCCGGATTTCACACATAGAAAAAAAAAATACTTTTGAGAAGTATTTTGGGAACACATAAAAGTTATGTTTTGGGAAAGTTCGGTCAATCAAATATATTTTAACTATTTTTATAAAATGATAAAATATAGGTTTATTTCAAAAATGGCAGCCTTCTTTTATAATTATTAATTAAGTATTCAAATGAATATAACAAAGTTTCATTACTTATTAGATTTATTTTTAATTCTAGACAATGACCAGTAATATGTAGCCGTCCATATAACAATACCATAAACTTCTTGTAAAATGGAAATAGCAACCAAGTATCTTCACACCTGGGATAATGCTTCGAAGTACTAATATTTTTCAAAATCCATGCTTACTTTCAATGAGTTCTGAGGTACGCGAATCTTAATATAAAAAAGTCATATTTTGCACGGGTTTTGCCACGTAAAAGTATGTAGAGTATCAGGAACACATTGGCCAAAGAATTGTTGCTGCCAATATCTGCAATGTTGATCAAAATATCACATCAGCTTTTTTGTTAACTGTACTTTCACTTCAAAAATAATATTGTATTTATAGGTGGAATCCGGGACCGCGGTCCCGATCCCAAAAGCCCCACGATCCGTTCAAAGATACATCTTTACCTACAGGTAAATATTAAATTTGCCTAGATAATATTAATAGACGTGTGTGGAAACGAGAGTATACTATACAACTTTAATAAAAAGACGCACAAAGAAAAAGTAGTAAGAAAGAAACATTACATGCATATCATATCAATATTGACAATAATGACGAAGACGTACAGCATTTCTCATAAACGTAAACGTCAACTCAGACTGAACAGGTGTCACCAAGAATTTCCAATTACGTAACTATGAAGCACGTGCATTTGTTGTGAGACATTCATAATTATGACATGAGAACGAACCTGCGACATCACCATGTTGTTATAAGAGTATTTCTGAGGGCTTTGCATGTGTAGGAAACTATTATCCGTTTGATTCCAGAAGGGCTTAACCATGACGTTAAGCCTCACGGGTCAATCGAAGGTTAAACTACGCTGTACATGATTGGTTTGCTTCGCGTAAATCTTTGACAGCAATTAGCGAGTAAATAGCAGTGGGCAGGGCACATTGCTCGCAAAACGGAACGTCGATGGGGCCGAAAAGTTCTGAAATGGCGACCGCGAACCAGAAGACGATGCGTTGGAAGGCCTCCCAGTAGGTGGAGGTTGCGGGCAGTCGATGGATGCGAGAGGCACACGATCGGTCAATGTGGCGACGCCTGAGGGAGGCCTATGTCCAGCAGTGGACGTCTTTCGACTGAAATGATGATGATGACACAACGACTGACAGTTTTTCGGCCTACTGATTACCAGCAATGACTGTCAAGGATTTGAGGATGACTCATAGAAGCTTATTACGATTAGAGGCTGTATCTTACTGCACCGGAACGGTCCATGTTGACAATGACACATAATCCAGCAGTGTATGCCTTACGATGATTAAGACAATGTAGTATGGCGGACCTTACCTAAGGGTCATCTCATTCCTGTGAGTCGACTGTATGATGATTTACCAGGGCTCCATCGAGAGCTATTAGCTAGTTTCACCTACTTCCAAAGTAGTGAACTATTTTTCTACCTAACTTTGTAGATCGAACAGTTATAGTGTAGCTTTTCTTGAACAACAAAATTACTATTTCATAGCTCTCAATGGGACCGCGCTCTCATAGAGGTTAAGTTAGGAAATGTTGAATGCAGCGAAAGTCATAACGCACCCGAAGGAACACCCGGGTGGTTTTAGCTTGTAAGAGTCTGTCTGACATACCCCGCCACTCACCCCACGAGTAATTGGGCAGAGGACATCCATGAATGGGCTTCCACCACGAAAATGATAAGAAGGAAGTGTTAAATGGTGGACAGTTACCTTAGGTTCTCTATCTTGCTGCACCGACGCGTAGTGGTGGCTGGTGATGGAGCGGCTGTCATCGAAGAGCGCGTCTATCTTGTGTTTGTAGGTGAGTGAGGAGACGGACGGTGCGCGCGCACGTCTCGGCTCGTCCTCGCGCGCGCCTAGGCGGAAACCACCGGACGACGCGCTGCCGTTGTCGCACGTCACCATCTAGGGACAAATAAAAACAAATTAAAAAAACACTGTAATAACATAGGCAGACATACACATAACATGATAAAGATAAAGAAGAAAAAGTAGATAAAGTTTCATTCTATCAACGATGGCACGTTTTTTTAGGATTCCGTACCCAAAGGGTTACTAAAACTCCACGATCCGTATGTCTGCCTGTCTGTCCCTCTGTCACCAGGCTGTATTTTATGAACCGTGATACATTTGAAATGTTCACAGATAATGTATTTCTGTTGCCGCAATAAAAACAAAGACTAAAAACAGAATAGCGGCTCCCATACAACAAACGTGTTTTTTGTGCCGTTGCTAGGCTTGCGCTAGACCAAACCTACCAAACCACCTGATGGTAAGAGATGATGTGGTCGACGACGAAGCACGCTTGCCTAGACGAAACCTATTCACTCTTGACTTAAAGACTCCCAGGTTGTTAGCTATCAGGAAATACAGACTCCGGCAGGGAATTTCACTCCTTTGCTATACGCATAATAAAAGTATTCCCAAAACGTTTGGTGCGTATGGGTGGGATGTCCACCAAGTACCAATTCGCAAGTCGCATCGCCGTACGTCTTGTAGTCCGATGATGGAACGGGCTAGGAGGAATTCGTTCATGCAATTCCAACGCACACTCCCCAAAATGTAACCGATAAAAACCGCCCGTAACATTACGATAACGCTCGGCAATTTGATTGAAAATGTATTGGACATTTTAGACATTTCAACAATCCCTATCGCATCATTTCACCTTTCTATAGGGCCTTCAGGCCTCAGGATACAATACTTAAATATAAATGGGCTAATTCATTAAGAATTTAGAAGTAGCTGCCCAGAGTCTGGTAAGAAATCTTTTTTGTGCAGTTGTACGGGCACTCCCCGGTGGGTTCCCGCATCGTCGAGGCGGGGGGTCACCCATACCCATACAATATCGCGGCTGAGGGTTGGAGGCCGCGGCGGGACAGGAGTGCCGGTATTGCAGTGCGCCGCTCTCACTGCCTTCCGCGGCCTGAACGGGGTCGCCACCGTCTGATGGCGGACGCGGTGGGGCCGCAGGGGAGGAGTGTCGGTAAAGCGTTGGCCGCTCTGCCTAACCCCTGCTGCCGAAAAATGGTAGGTGGCGGTGCCATTGACCTTGACCCGTCACAAGCAGACCAAGGGTGCCCTACCCGGGGTCGTCTGGCACCCATGTGGTGGTTTGGTCTCTGGGGTGGTCACGGCGCACAGTGTGTTCTGGTGCGCCGTTGATGGGGAGTATTACCCAGAGGTGGGTCCGGTGAAGGACAGCCGCTGCGGGTTCGCGGTGAGTGCTAACGCATGCCCGTGTTCCCGCCACAAGCGGCATAGGAGGGCACCGTGGAGTTTTAGTGATGAGCATTTCTCCAGATAAAAAAGCGTGCCATATTTTGGACAGGAGCACCGAACTAACATTTGGGTCTATATAACCCTATACTATGAATTCTGCATAGATAACAGACCTTATTTCCATGCGGGCATCGCATGCCACTTGCTTTCAGTTATAGACACGATGATCGATGATATTCGTTTCGATTGATTGCTCGAATGATCGATGGATCCGTAATAACGCTTTTTGCGTACCCACTGGATATAATAGCTGTTTGAGTAGCGCTCATGTCGGGAACCGGTAAGTTGGTTTTGCACTATTTAACCCAATCCACGCTCGTTTAGTTTGCAATTTGGGTAAACTATAATAATTCTAAGGAGAGATTCCGTTGAATTCTAGAAATTTTATTATTGTTTCCAATCCAACCGGATCTAGCTGAGTACCAGTATTACCTACCTACCCAGTAACTGCGTAACAGGATATCCCTTGGCAAGACTGGTGTTAGGTTTTCTGAATTCTGTCTTCTGTTAAACATTTATAAATGCGAGACCAGCGTTGTCAGATATATTTTTTGGCAAGTCGGGACTTTGAAACGGTTTGAGTGAAAAAAGCGGGATATTTTCGTCGAAAGCGGGACATAGCAAAAAAACGTATATAATCAGAAGTTGTTAAATATTTATCTTTGTATTTGAGTTTTAAAATACGTTTACATGACAATATAAGTATAGCAAAAATAGCCCTTGAAAATGCCTTTAAAATTGTGTGACTACTTTTTATCTCGAAAATATGCATGATACCTGTGTCCACCACGGAAGCAATCCGCGATTAAAAGCTAGTATCACATCACACTATCACACTAATATTATAAAGGCGAAAGTCTGTGTGTGTTTGTATGTTTGTTACTTCTTCACGCTCAATAGGATACTTTTTATCCCGGGAATATGCTCCCTCGGGATTTTTGACTTACACGCGGGCAAAGCCGCTGGCAGAAGCTAGTGTAGTATATGTAATAGAGCCAATTAGTTTTAGTGGGGAACTTCCCAGGATGCCTTTGAATATTTTACAGGGTTCCCGTTCCAAAAGTTTTCATGCCCATGAATGTTTATGAGTTTTGACGCATACAACATTTTTTCATGTCTATAAGGTTGTAGCAGCAATTTAAGACGTCAAGTGACCATTACGGATCAAATTCAGAAATTATTTTAATTTAAATTCTCCATAGAAAATACACATGTGACATCCACCAACCCGCATTGGGCCCGCGTGGTGTATTACGGCGATGGAATGCGCCGTAATACACCACGCGGGCCTCACAGAGGGGAGGCCTATGTCCCAGCAGTGGGAACATTAAAAAAGCTGATGATGATGATGATAGAAAATTTAAATTAAGAATCTGGTATTCTAATAATATATATATTTTTTTTTATATAAAAAATTGTATATGGCCTAACCTATTCTACAGACAACACAAGTAGAGAGTAATGATTCAACCAATGGCATCCAACAATGGCGGGTTGGGTTCACAAGACATTTATTATTTTGTGGGTAGGAATGCAAATATGCATTTAAACAGTTAGGTTGGCAAGCCCATCACTTTCCAACCGCGTTCAGAAACTATTTGTGTTTATATGCAAATATGCAGTAAAATAGTTTGGCAAGCCCATCACTTTCCAACCGCGTTCAGAAACTATTTGTGTTTTCTTGTTTATTAATTTAGTTCTTCATGTACAACCTGGGGGGTCTTTAAATCAAGACTGAATAGGTTACTTCTAGACAAGCGCTTACAGGTGAGATTGTGTTGTAAAACGCGAGCCTAGCTATCGTTAGTAAAAAAAAACACTGTGGCGAACTACCGTAAGCGTTCTCTACCAGCCAGGGCCCGGCACGTAAGTAGGCAAGGTTTGAGCGAGGTCAAGGTTTTGAGTGGGGGTCAGTTCACGAATATTCCGCGAACTGACCATACCATATAGAGCGAACGCAACGCGGACGTGACACGATTGGTCAGTCGATCCTTGTGTCAACTGACCAACCAATCGCGCGCTCGGAACGGTCTTAAACGTTCCCCGCGTCCCGCTTCTCTACCAATGATACCTAAAAAACTACTTCTGCGCATATAACGACTCTTGCCAACTTACGTGCCGGGGATTATAAAGTAAGAAGAAAGTTTCATTTTTAGAAAACGTCGTTTTCTTTATTTTCACCGAACAGAGCTCGGTCGTCCAGGTACTAAACATAGTATGAACAAACATACAATTTATGCTCTTAATTAGAATAGCTTAGAGAGCATGAGTGTTCAAAGGTAGATCTGAAACAGCAGTCACACCAGTGTTGCCATGGGGTACCGTTATAACCAGTTACTGAGTTATGGTGGGTAAATAGACAGTCACACCATGTAAAATACTGTTACTCAGCTGAATCTAGAATAGAATACTTGTACTTTTTTGTATATTCGCACGAATTTAACTCGCCCGAAAAGTGCGAATCGACCCCTTTTAAAAATATTATTTTTTCTGTGGCGATTCGCACGAAGTTAATATATCGGTGTGCGAATCGATCACTCCAAAATTATGTAGTAGGCAATTGGTCTACAAATTGTGTTTTATGCAATACCGTTAAGATAAAAAACACCTAAGTACAGAAGTATTAAGGGTTAAATATTGTTATTGATATGAAATGAGACACAAATTAATAACAAAAATTATTAAAATCGTGCGAATCGTCAAATAACTCCAAAAAGTTATACATCTCTTTTACAAACACCACAAAATAATTGGTTAGGTAAGGTTAGAATAGATGGAAGCTGATCAGATTGATCTGTCCCAATAATTTGATGTGCATGCAAAACCGTTTTCGGTAAAGGCTTTTCCCTGCTATTATTATGTAACAATAACAAACATAAATAATGTGTGTTGTATAATCAACACATATATTCAATTACAAACAATGTACAAACAAAAACATTAGTACCTGTACTTATGTACTCACATACATTAACGAAAATATGACCTCATACCTTCACGTAACAGTACACATCTGTGCTAAAAAGTAGCCTACCTTTACCAATAATTTATTAGATTTATAACACCTCTGCGTTTGCAATGAAGTGTAATTATCTATTGGCAATTTTTTGTTAATTGCCTTCAGTTGTGTATTTGTGACTGGGGCTATTATATTTATAACTGTCTCGGTCTAGCACCACTGCTGAATACCTATGAGGTACTGAGTTGGATGCCCAGGTCGGGCAATTGAGTAAAAATTGTTTATTTCAATTTGGCCTAATTGAAATAAACAATTTAGAAGGAAGCAATGGTAGGAAGTAAAAAGTGCCCAAGTGGAGTACCCTTCGGGCTCTTAATGCTTCCTTGAATAAAGTGACTTGTAGAGACTAAACTTTTATTATTGTTTTAAGAAATTCACTCACACACTGTTCCGTAGTAAAATCATAATATTTTTTATTCATCTAAACCGTATATAGGTACTTTTGAATTGTCAAACAAAATATGAATCTAGTTGCACATTGGCAAGCGTCAGTAGGGCTCTATGCAGAAGAATGTGCATGTTTAGTTGTTGAATTAGGTATTTTAGCTATGTTTGCATTATTTTTAAGTATGTGAGAACCATGTTCCTATTTATCAAATGAATGAATTTACTTGTTAGTGCTTGTAATACTTTATACCTATACGTAGTATAGTATGTACATTCTGGGTGCATCTTCGTCATGTATATGAAATAATTTATGTATGTAAATAATATATTGTATATCACTTTTTTTAAAGATTATGTGTTGAGTTTCTTGTCCGTTCTTCTCCATAACAAGCTACTTTTCCGAATGCACTGTAAAATCAACTTTTATTCCTTGTAAATTTTAATTTGCGTTTGTCGTTCAAAAGTGTCGCTTGTGGCCAACAAGCGACACTTTTGAACGACAAACGCAAATTAATTGAATAAATATATTTTACTTTGACTTAGGTTACCATTTATTCTTAGACAACGTTCCCTGAAGATAATTGCAGAGTCAAACGCGGGCGAAACCGCTGACAGAAGCTCGTACCATTTAAATGCCAGAGAACTTATTTAACATTCACAATTTAACGCCAAGCTTGGTTTTCCCCGAAAAAATTAAGCACAGATACATCTATAGTGCAGCCACGTCTTAATTTAGCTGCATCTTTACCGACAAAATCGTTATTAATAGTACTAATTTATCCTCATCGAAATCTCGACAAAAATATCTTCTTAACAATATCATATCCAGCTCAAAACTTGTTTATTTCGTAATTAGTCAGTAGCTAGAAATGCAGTCATCGTTGAACCAACGGCATTGGATGATTTCACTTCAATTTAAAAGTCTCGTATTAAAAAAGATTTATGGCTGCAATCTACATTTTTGGCGCAAAATCCCACACTTTCGATAGACGAGAACGGTAGCAGATTTAGGAAAGGAAGTGGTTTCTATAATTTTATTAGTTTTATTGACATTTAGCGTGATGGTGTGAATTAATCATCATCGACTTATGTATGTTTTTACCCGACTGTGGGTAATGTGTTTATTATTCTATGTATGTATGTATGTATGTTTGTTCCTATGTGGCGTTCCAGAGACCAAACGCGTCAGCCGATTTTGATGATTCTTACGTCAATCGATTCGTCTTAACCTTGCAAATGTCACTGGCTACATACAATTTCAAAATAGAAAAATTGCGGATATTGGGCGCCAAATTGTGGGATTCAAAATTATTTTTTTCTTCCAAACTCATCGTGTGGGGTATCAAAATAAAGGGTTTTAAGAGTTTATTTCAAAAATATACAACACTTAAATGTTCAAATGTACATAATTCGAAAAAAAATGTTAAATAATAAGTTATAAATAAAAAAATAAACAAAAATCAAAAAAAGTTAATTAAAAAAACCGACTGCTTAAAAAGCGAACTCCAAAGGAGGTAAACAAGAAGAAAATCATGCTGTGCAGTCGGAGGATACATTTGGTTCTGGTCAACCAGCTCGCGAACATGTATCCTCCAACTGCACAGCATGATTTTATTCTTGTTTACGTCTTTTGAGTTCGCTTTTTAAGCAGTGGTTTTTTTGATTATTTTAATTACTGATGTTTTATTACTACAGTTAACTCTGTAGGAATGTCTTTGTAGGATCCCGTCAATCCGTCGGCAGCCAGTCTAACTGGGTGCCATAATACCAGTATCGCTTCATGGAGCGACTGCCTATTATAACCTCCACAACCAAGTAACTGTTTATATGATACTCCCAGATTTTCTGTCTTCTGGTCAGAAAATACCAGAAGACCAGTCCACCAGACCAGAAGGCCGCCAGGGGCTTGTGTCTAGTGTAGGGTACTAACGTAACGACTGTCTAAAATGTACAATCAACACCCGGGATCAACGACTTGAATTGATTTCCAAGGCAGAGAGGGGTTTTGATTTAAAATGCATGGTCAACCCTCCATGGAACGAACTCGGAAAGCGATGCTTAACCATGAAGATAGACCTGGTGTAGCGGTCATGACTTTGCTACAAGTTCTTTCTCCTTCTCTGAGTGTTAGAATTCCATTGTATCTCTAAATATTGGTTGATACGAGTATACGTTCTTAGTAAGACCGACCTTCTAAAACAATTGAGGGTACTAATCTTAAAAGCACATTTGCTCGAATAGGGATGTTGACTCAAAATTATGTTTTTACCCGTTTTATCTCATAAACCGTGATAGCTAGACAGTTGAAATTTTCACAGATGATGTATTTCTATTGCCGCTATAACATCAAATACTATATATAAATTTTTTAATAATTCTTCTTAATAATTCTAAATAATAATAATTCTTTTACTAATTTCGTTTTTAAAATATATTCTATATATAAAAACGAAATAAAATGAATATTTAAGTGGGGCTCCCATACAACAAACGTGATTATTTTGCCGTTTTTTGCGATAATGGTACGAAACCCTTCGTGCGCGAGTCCGACTCGCACTTGGCCGGTTTTTTATTTAAGACGTAAACATAAACTGACGACGATACAGTCATCATCTTCATCGCGTCATCTTTGTAATTGTTTAATTGATATGGTAAAACAAAAAATACATGTTCAATATTATTTGATTATCTCACTGACGGACCAAATTTTTAATTTTAAATTCCATAATAAATTATGTTTTTTACATATTATTATAATCACCAAATTAATATTTACGAGTAAATAATTACCAAATTATCTTTACGGATACGACAATTGATGGTTTCCGATGTAAAAGGAAAGGTACGAAATAACTACTTATTAAGATACATTTCCTCTACTTCTAAAATGTTTTTTGTTTAATCACTTATTAAAGATGCAGATATAGGTATCGAACTAGAAAAAGCTGTTCTGTTTAAACTTAGTAAAAGGGTTTTTTTTTGCTTTAATCTCGGGCTAGACCACAATTACCTCACCTTTGTAACCGATGATGTGGACGACGGTGAAGCAGAGCTTGGCAACAAGAAACCTCTCTTATCTTAAAGACCCCTAAATTGTAGATATCGGGCAAAACAGATTCCGGCGGAAGGGAATTCCACTCCTTTGCTGTACGCATAATTAAAATACTCCCAAAACGTTTAGTGCGTATGGGTGGGATGTCCACCATGTACCGATGACTCATCGCCGTACGTCTTGTAGTCCGATGATGGAAAGGGCTAGGAGGAATTAGATCATGCAATTCTATCGCACATTCCCCGAAATGTAACCAACCGACCGACAAGTTGGCAACTCGGCGACGATGTACAAGGCTTTGGAGCTTTGACATGTCTAGTGCCTCATTGCCGATGAGCCTCTTGGCCCGCTTTTCGATCGTCTTTAGTGGTGGTGTTGGGGAGGTCTATCCACCTAAATTCTTCAAAAACGCATATAATGTTGAAGCTATCTTGAAAAGATATTTATCGTTATACTAATTTTATTTTTCTATTTAATATTGTTTCGAACAATATACAATAGAAAAAAAATCGAGTCCCTACGAAAATATACTTATACGAGTATCAAAGGATTAAGTAAAAAGTATATAGTTTCTGAAACAATATGTAAATTCATAAAACTAATAAATGCAACGGTCCTTTAAAAATTAAATAATAAATAACTTATTCTAAATCACTAAGTAGGTAGATCATAAGAAAAGATAATGATTAAATCCATGTAATAAAAAAAATAACAAAATTACTCACTTTTTGAGAAGACTGTGGGCCTTGGGCCCAATATTTATCAGCATTTTGACACACCCTCACCAACTATCCAGAACACCTGAAACAATTATAATTGACATATTAATTAAACAAAATCAAATTGAGCGTCTGATTAGCAGACACAATAGAACAACAGTTGGTTACGCACATATGGTGTGCGTGCGACGTTTGAGGGGCTGTAGTTAATATTATTTAATAAACGGTAAACTTAAGTCTCATGAACTCATGACATAATATGTGATGGTTAAAAGGTGATAAATATGATTTGATCCTAATTTGCGAATTGTGAATCTATCTATGTCACTGAGATTTGCTGTTAGAAAACCCAATTATGGGTTAAGGTCACCTTTGTGCATAAGGTTTCCCATTGTATTTGTATCTGTTTTTTTGTGTACAATGAAGAATATGAACAATTTCCAATAATATTTGAGTGCTATCAGGGACTAGCTATTTTTGCAGTCTCGCAAGCGTAAAAGTAAAAAGATCCCACAGGAACGTAAAAGATATCCAGAGCAAGGTCTACCCGTGTTCTAAAGGAATCTGGGTTAAGGTTAAGATGAAATTTTGCACACACGTTTAGTTTGGATGACAATGCATGCTTAGCTAAGTGACGTCATTCTAAATTCAATATGGCGGACGGCCCAAGATGGCGGAGTAGTTATTTTTTGTGCACTGCCTTGATATGGGTATCAAATGTATCACGTACGTACGAGGCGAGAGTTGAAGCACGACTGACTAACAAACGTCCAAACATACAGACTTCCACCATTACAAATTTAGTAAGATAAACTCTTATATTTTATGCAATATATACCACAACCCATATATATCTCAGCCTATTTCAAAAATCAATTTATCTGTAAGGTTTCAATATGTTCAGCGAGAAAATTATGTGGTTGATGGTATATGTCTGGCCATAATTATCCTGCGGCGACCACAAATGCCTGAGGTATGACATCGAGCCTTGAGAAAAGTCACGAATCCAGTCTTCTTTTTTGTCTTTTATCCATGTTTCAATGTTTGTTGCTGTTGTGTTGTGCCTGTGTCGAATAAATATATTTCTATTCTAAAGATGTGAAAGGATACACAGCCTGCTCTTAAAAATAAACAGGCATTTTCGGTTGGAGTCATAGGCTTACCCTCTGAAATTTATGCGGCACTTTTGAACGTATACAATTAAAATTTACAAGTAATAATAAATGATACTACCGTCCATTTGGAAAAGCAGCTAGTTATGGAGAAGAACATACAAGAAACTCCATACTTACAATTAAAAAAAATAAGTGGTTAACAATATTTACAAAGTTCATACATTAATAAATTCATATTTGTGAGGACGATGCACCCAGAAAGGCACTATATACTATACTACGTTAACAAATAAATTCATTAATTTGATAAATAGGAATTTCGGAATTGTTTTAATCGGTATTTTAATAATCGGAATTCGTATTTTTGATGTTTCGAATTATCATTAAGTCGGACTTTTTGTTATTCGATCTATTGAAACTCGGTATTTTGAGAATAGTAATTATAAACGTTAGGAATATAGGAATTATAAAAATAGGAGTAATGATAAGTCAGAGTTGTTATATTCGGCATTCTGAACCATTCGGAATTATAAAAATCGGTATTTTGAAATTCGTATTTGTGACCGACGGAATAAAGTTTTTCGTATTTATGTAGTGTACCCTTACTCTCTACGCTATTTGATTTATTCAGTTATATATTTAAGCCTATAGCCACGAATCGGCCTAAATTCCAAACTCCGAGCTGCTACTGAGATACATATAAACCAAATGGTACAAGCCAATACCTTTTTTCCCGGCTCGCGACTGAAACCGAGGATTGAACTGAACAAGCGTCTGGATACATCGCAAACACGTTTGTCAAACACCCTTTGATTTGTGCACAACAACCGACATCGATGCCGAACACGGGCGAACACAAACAAAAACAGGCAAACAAAAACAAACACCCATCCACATTCGTTCGTGTTTGCCATTGTTCGCCAAGCGTGTGGAGCCGGCTTTACATTACAGGCGAACGCACCAGGAGAGGGAGCATTTTTACATTTTGGAATTTCAACCACAGCAATTCACTATCACAAGGTCAAGGACCCGCCAGATCATCTCATAAATATTATAAATAATATATAAATAGACAAGCGTTGTTTACTTAATTATGCAAATTAACACATAAAGGAGAAAGCGAGCGTTTTACTGGCGAAATGTAGCAGATTGAACTAAACGTTTTAAGGCATTTGATTGTTAATGAGCAATTTGTATGCTTATTTGAAAAAAGTCTTTGGGCCGGTCTTGTGAGTAAAGTTTTTATACAGAAACAGTAGTTTTAATTCAGTAGTAAGTTGTTAAATGGCTTTGCGTTTACGTAATATACATGTCTCAGCCATCTGGTTAAATAAGTCAGATAATTGGACACCTAGACCGTTCATTAAACGCCGGCATCGAATTGGATGCCTAAGCCGATATTTAATTGAACTAGAATCATTCAACGATTTGATGATGACTTTTATTTAACTAATGGCGGGCAAAATTCAATCGCGAATTTTATAAATTTTATAATATTAGAAGATTCGTGTCATAAATAGATAACCTTGCACACAAACGGTTGAAGTGTCATAATGATTCTTAATATATTAATTATATTATATACATATTAAATTGTATCACATCAACCGAATTTATTAACTCAATGCGATTTTAATATCAAGGCTAGGTGTTTTACGTAGTCATCTAGGTATTTTCGAATGGTGACACGAGTAAGGTTGTCTCATCAATCTTATTGATACAAAACTGAAAACGTGGTATGTCAAAGGAATATTTTTAGAGGCCACCTGAAAGAACGTATTAGTGAGGAAATTGGCATGTTCTTAACCAAAACTTCGAAAACATCCACCAACATGCACCGAAATCACACGATTTATTAGAGTCTACGTCTCACGGAGAGGAGGCCGGTGTTTCACCAGTAAACAGTGGGAACCTTACTTTCGTTATTATTTGGATCCATATATCTAGCGAAAACTTTTGTTAATAATCATCTCGAACAGGCTTCAGTTATGTCAAAGTTCTATATGATCTTAGACTATGCTGATGCCAGCTATCTTGTTCTCACCCAAGACCAATTGAAAATCAAAATCTCTGTATCAGGTTCATATTACGTTTCTGAATTTCGTACTAAGCTCAAATGGCTTCCTATTCGCCTTCGCCGGAATGCCCACATACTTTCTATGCTTTATAATGTGCTATTTAATCCTTTTACTCCTTTTTATCTCAAATAACGTTTTCAGTTCAGCTGTGACACCCATTCTTGAGATCATCGGAAAGTCTAAAATTAAGTATTCGTATGCACTCCACTTCCTTCTTTGACAAATCTTTCACGATTCAAGCAGCTCGGTTGTGGAATGTGCTCAAACACTGCCATCGTTTAAGAAAATGGTGAAGGATTATTATCTTTCACTATAAATTTTATTCTTCTCCTGTCTCTGTTATATTTGATATATGTATTACTATATTTTGTATATTGTATGTTTATATTTTATGTTATTATGTCTAAGTAGTGTATTATTTATGTTAATTTGTACACTGACTGCCCTAAATTCTTCTCTTATTGCTCAGTCCATCCAAAGGTTGTCTGTAAGAGATTGCCCTGTGCGATAAGACCGCCCATTGTACACTTGTTATTGTGAATGTTTGTCCTGTATGTTTTTTTCCTTATAAAGTACTAGAGGACGCCTCGCGGTTTCACCCGCGTAGTTCCCGTTCCCGTGGGAATACAGGCATAAAAAGTAGCCTATGTAACCCGGGGATAGAGTAGCTTCCCAACGGTGAAAGTATTTTTGAAATCGGTCCAGTAGTTTTGGAGCCTATTCGGTACAACCAAACAAACAATCAAACAAACAAACAAAAAAATCTTTCCTCTTTATAATATTGGTATAGATATAATAAATAAATAAAATGGTAGGTGATGATATCATATGAACAGAATATGAGAAATGGATGTACTATAAATATGTCCATATAGTACATCCATTTCTTGTAGTAGTCGTTCTAGTAGTAGAGAGAGGCCTTCAAACGCTGTGGAGTATCCCCTCCACAGCGTTGGAAGGCCTCTCTCTAGGTGGACCGATGACCTTATGAAGGGTGCAGGAATCCGTTGGAGGCGAGAAACACAGGATCGGTCCATATGATGACATTTGGGGTAAACCTCAACTGTGGACGTCAGTCGGCTGAAATGATGATAATACTAGCATATTTCCACTGTGATAACTGGCAACCCTAGAACTAAAACAGTTTGCAACACCAAAGACTCGATTAACGAGTATGCAATCCTCTTGATTTATTGCGATGACATCCGCATTTTTGTTAAATTTGGTTTTAAACATAAAGGTTAGAAGCAATCTTGATTTTAGTATTTTTATTAACTAGACATGATTGACAAGATTTTAAATAGATATAAAATAAAAACTGGAATAGTAGACCGATAACTTAATTTAAAAATAAGTTTCTAGATCTATAGTAATTACGTGCTATTTCAATTCTTGTCACAGCCAAGAATTAAATAATCAATCATCCATTTTCTGAAATCTACAATTAATGTCAATTGTAACTATAATATTGTCAATTTAACCTGTGTTGGCAACTAACTCTGAGTTAAGTTTTTCGTGCAAGTGGGCCTTAGTTACTTTACAGGTGCCTATCAAATCAAAGTCAAAGTCAAATGTGTTTATTTCAACTAGGCCATAAAGCCGCACTTTTGAACGTTAACAATTAAAATTTACAAGTAATAAAAATTGATTCTACCGTGCAATCGTAAAAGTAGCTTGTTATGGAGAAGAACGCACAAGAAACTCCTACTTACTCCATACTTACTCTTTTAAAAATACATACATTAATAAAATCATATACCTGAGAACGATGCACCCAGCACTTCTATACTAAATATAGGTATAAAGTATTACAAGCACTAACAGGTAAATTCTCTCACTTGATAAATAGGAACATGGTTCTCACATAGTTACAATTTTTTTTTTTTTTTTTAACTATAGTCTAGCGTTTGACCACCATCTCGCCTGATGTTAAGCGATGATGTGGTCTACGGTGAAGCACGCTTGCCTAGAAGAAACCTATTCACTCTTGACTTAAAGACCCCAAGGTTGTAGCTATCAGGGAACAAAGACCCCGGAAGGGAATTCCACTCCTTAGCTGTGCGCACAATGAAAGTATTAGCAAAACGCTTTGTGCGTATGGGAGGGATGTCTACCATGTACCGATGGCGCATGGCCGTACGCCTTGTAGACCGATGATGGAAAGGGCTAGGCGGAATCAAATTGTTCAGTTCCATCGCACACTCCCCGAAATGTAACCGATAAAAAACCGACAGACTGGCGACTCGGCGTCGATGTTCGAGGCTCTGGAGCTTTGATGCGACCAGTGCATCGTTGCCATTAAGCCTTTTAGCCCGTCTGTCAATCGACTCAAGTGCATTAAGCTGGTATTTGGCAGATCCATCCCAGAGGTGAGAGCAGTACTCCAAAATAATGCAAACATAGGTTAATTACCTAATTCAACAACAACGGAACAGTGTGCGAGTCAAAAATAAAGCGTTACTATAATTATGAATGTACCTAATACAAATTAACCAGTTTGATGTTGTCTACACTAAAGATTGCCCTTTGGAGCAGGACCAGCTTATATTCAAGATAAGAATGCTTGTAAACATTTCCAAGCATTCTTATCTTGAATATAATCATCTAATTTGTAATATGCTTGTTTGAAAAGTGTGCTTTTAATTGTTGTTTTAAATTTCTTTCATTTAGTTTTAATATCTGACAAGGTATTTTGTTATAGAATTTAACATCAGTACCCCATAACAGATGTCATTATCGACGGGATTGGTCCATAATAAAATTGCACTAAACCGGGAGGATTGGAATGCAGAAAGGGAGATTTTTTAGACCTGCAGTCGGACCGAACAGAATGAAAATAAAAATAAGTCCGCCTAAGTTATGTTCCAACAACTAATATCGAAAGCAAATAACAACCTAACCTCGAATGTGCTACCAAAAGCCAATCTTGTCAATATTCATATTTCACAGCAAAAGTTTCCAGCTAACTGAATAACTAAACGAAATTCAACATCACAAAACTGATTAAAAATGCTGTTTTTCAAACAAAAGAGTTAATAAAAAACCTGTAAACAAATTTACTATTGAAACTTAGCTACAAGACCTTTTGAACTGCACGTTCGGTGCATATGCTTCACAACACAATAGAAAATTAAACAAACTTATGTTCCAACTTCCATTGTTCACAAATTATTACTTTACCATTTCACGATCCAAAACAAAGGATCATTTTCTTTCCGTGTCATTGGATAAGCTAGACTTTCCTTTATATTAGTGACTAAAGCGCAGTCACGCAAAATACGCGCTTATATGGAGTTGCGGACACCAGCCCGTCTTAATCTAATCTAAAGCGCAGTTTGGAAGATTAATTGAAGAGCTTCTTTTGAAAGGATTTAGAGAATTTACTACTAACATCAATGTTTGTTATTGCCACCACACTAATGCTTCATTTTTGTTAGAAAATTTATATTTGAAAGAAAGGAAACTAGTTTATTTGGCACACACAGATATACACAATGTAGGTACAAATAAAACAATTACATACATAGTGTGGTGAGCCCCGCGGATGCGCCAAAAAGGTCCAGTTCAACAAAATGCCAGACAACTAGGAATTGCCTGACGCTGGTTTTCAACTGAGCCTTACGTTGCAATGTACGGATTTGAATCAGTTTTTACGATGTTAAATATACAGATTAATATTTTGAGGTTTATCTGCCAGCATCGAATTACCTATGGGTTGCAAAGAAAACAAAATCGGTACGTTAGGCTGCAATTCCAATAAATTGTAGATTCACCAAGATTTAAATTATCCTACTTCTACTAAATAGACAACTAGCTTTAGACAATTCATCAGCGATAGAGACTATCGAAATGCCAAAATATTAGATCAAGTGACATTTAGGTAGCATTTGTCATTCCCATATTTTTTTGGGAATACCCAAAAATTTAGTTATAGTTGATTGTCTGTTTGTCAGGAGGATTTTGTAAATTTGATGACGTGCTAGTGTTACTACATCATATATATCACCTTAAGGTGAAATACATTCATTTCTGTCTTTAAAAAGTCACCTGTCTGAAATGTTGACTGCATAGAATAGAAAAAAAAATCGACGTAGACACAACACCAAAGCAACAAAACACAAAGTAAAGAGAATAACGTTGTTAAAAAACCGGCCAAGTGCGATTTGGACTCGCGCACGAAGGGTTCCGTACCATTATCGCAAAAAACGGCAAAAAAATCACGTTTGTTGCATGGGTGCCCCACTTAAATATTTATTTTATTCTGTTTTTACTATTTGTTGTTATAGCGGTAACATAAATACATTATCTGTGAAAATTTCAACTGTCTAGCTATCACGTTTCATGAGATACAGCCTGGTGACAGACAGAGAGACGGACAGTGGAATCTGAGTAATAAGGTCCCGTATTTACCCTTTGGGTACAGAACCCTAAAAAACACAGTAAAATTGCGTTGACTTGACAGAATCGGTCACTTATACTTTGGTCGATGTGAAGTTGATCAGTTGAAGATGGTCTCAGGCCACTTTTTATCGCAAACTAATAGGTCATCAACATAGAGTAATAGTAGCCGACCTCGAACGAACCCGCAAACGAAAAATAGATTTCAACACTTGACGCATCCGTAAAGAATTTCGAAAACCTCAGCATCACTTCCATTCATTTCTCAACTCTGAATTATTCATCAAACTATTTGAAACATTAATTAAATCATCATATAAATGATACTGTTGACAAACTTACACCCTGTTTCTGGAAAGAATTTATACGTCACAAATTAATGTACGTCAGAAATAGATTATTTCACTACATCAAATTATTTCCAATAGGGACGTTTCCTGGGTAGAAAAATGATAATTATATTTAGTCCGTCAGTGAGATTATCAAATTATATTGGACACGTATTTTTTGCTTTACCAAATCCATAAAAAAATACAAAGCTAAAGCGCATCAAAGTTCAGGAGTGGGGGCTTGTGACGTCACTATGTCAGTATAAAGTGTACTAGCGGCGTGACGTCACACGATATTTCAACGCATTATATCGTCGTCACTTTATATTTACGTGTCAAAAGAAAAAATAAATGGGCAATATTTTTTATTAATCTACCTGACGAACAAAAAACAAATTTTCAGTAAACTACCCTATACTTTTACAAAAATCATGTCTATGGTTACAATTGCGGCCTTTTTGCTATCAGCAATCATTATTATTGAGAATATCTACCAGATTCGAGAAAATCTACCACACAACCTCTGATTGATGAATTAGAATAAAAAACCAGCCAACTTCGCACATTTAGGGCTCCGCAAAAATGTAGGATATATTTGTATTTGTTAGTAAAATATACGTAATAATAAATATTTTCTCCAAGTTTTAATTTCATAGGACAATATGTGTAAAAAAATCCTCGGAACATAATTTTGTGATAGACGACGGACAGAAAGACGGACAGACAGACGGACAGAGAGGCAGCGAAAACGTGAGTGAAAGCAATGGGATTCCGTTTGGACTTTTCGGGCACGAAACCCTAAAAAGGCCTCAAAGGGCCTGCCGGAGTCTGGGGTCTTTAAGTCAAGAGTGAATAGGTTACTTATAGGCAAGCGTGCTTCACCGTCGACCACATCATTGCTTACCATCAGGTGAGATAGTGGTCAAGCGCCAGCCTATCAAAAATAAAAATAGTGGTGGTCTGCGGTGTACCACAATTTCAAGCTTTGCTATTGGCTATTGCAAACTCAATCAATCACAGCAGCTATAGATCGGTACAAACTTAATATAAATAAAAATGAAGTTTTCTACTCCGCGATGACTCGCGAAGTTTTCCGAGCCACCGATAGGTTTGATTATACTTGTAATCCGGGTTTGAAAATTTATCACACTTTGCTTACAAAACTTATCAGCATATACTGTGCTTAAAGTTGCACTAGTCAAATATTCTTTCATACAAACGCAGTCTGGTGATTACTCCACTGTTTGACGGAGTACGTACAAAATAAAAATTATATCAATTAGTCTCATCTTCATCTCAAGCCCTGTATGGAAACAAAAAAGTTAGAAATAAAAATATTTGAAAGTTATGAGCGTCTAAAGTTCCATATTTCAACACTAATTTTAACGCATCATTGGGCGGAAATAAATACCATAAGAAGAAGGAAAATTGCAAAACGGCCTCCATACAGGGATAGAATAGTAACTCAACAATGCAAATAATTTTATTTTGAAAATATACATTTAGTGGTTTTTTCATGATATCTAGACTCCCAAAGGTATGTTCATAAAATATTGCGCGCTCTTTTTCGTCCTAAATCATCATCCATTTCGCGACAAATTTGCAAAAGTGCAACTTACTGCTCAACACAGCATCTATCTCTTTCGCACGTGTTGTCAGATGAGATCGCATGCATTTTAATCCCGCGCACAAAACTAGTTCGTGCCGTTGACTAGCGGAACCTTAAGCGAGCTATATATCTCATTAAAATATCATAAATGTTGCAATTGATTGATTTACAGGCTTTTAAACTGATAAGCGTAGAACAATAAGATGTTAAGTACACTCTCTCAAGTTGCGTGTGATTGTGAGCTGAAGATAAAAGTAATTGTTATGTTTAACTGGCTTACACTTGCAGTTCTCTACTATACTGTGATTTGGTTGGGGTTGACACTTTATCCTTAAATAGAGTCGTATCCTGACCATCCTGAGTGATCGAAAGTTAATCGAAAATCGAAGTAGATCGAAAATGAAACAATTTCACGGCAACAAATTTGTGTAGAAACTAGCGGCCCTTATTTAGTTTCTTCTCATTTATTTCAGACTTCATTTTTAACCCCCGCCGGAAAAAGAGAGGGTGTATAAGTTTGACGTGTATTGCTGTGTATCTGTGTGTATGTCTGTGGCATCATAGCGCCTAAACGGATTAACCAAATTTGTTTGAGAGGTGATTTTGTTGAGTGTTCTTAGCTATAGATATTTGAATAAAATCGGTTCAGCCGTTCAAAAGTTATGGGCGTTTTACTTTTTGAATCAGGGTGTTTTCGCAAGATAAATGTGTCGGGGGTTTTTTAAATTTTGAAATTTTTATCGATCGCATTTATTTTATTGTTTATGTACTATGTGTATGAATACTGTTATATTTAAATGTATTACGTTTATATTCATAAAATATTTATTTACACCAATTAGTAAAATTAAATTGAGGTGTCATGTCACATCGATTCGATGAATCATTTATGATTGAGCCTTACCTACAACACTACGAGCTACGCGCTCCCAACATTTAAAAAACATAAGGTCATTAGCAGCTGTCAGTTTAGTCTACGAAATTAAAAATCACAGTATAGACATATTTACATTAAACAAAAATATAATTAATAATTAAACCAACTTTACATACAACAGTACACCAGCTACTCTTGTATTCCGAGAAAGGCTAGGTAGAAGTGCACCTAGAGTACCTACATTAAATTATTCTACATTAATTTAATTTCACCATGTATGTTTAGCTCCAATGTTATAGGGGACGAGCCTATTGCCATCTACCGGGCACTAATCCAGACTCCAGGCTGCAACAGAGAAATTCCAGATGGAAAAACTTGATATCAGTGGGTCCGCGCCCACTCGACCCGCTTGGACTCGACCCGAAGAATAATACCTGAATATTTTTGTTTTGATAGGAGTAAAAATGTCGATGTATAGTCAGCCAGAAACGTTCTTAACGCTTGCACCACAGAGTGTATAAAATTTAAATAATGTTTGGATAAATAAATCTATAATTAAACAAGTACTTATCCATTTTTTTTAATAGACGCTTTGTACATTGTAGTAAAAATCACAGATTATTGTTAATTATCATTACAATCTTGAAGCTATTGGCACGGTGGTATTTATTGAATCAGTCTTTATTTAAACGTGATTATAAGTAACTAGCTGACCCCGGGGCTTCGCTCCCTTCAAGTGGCTACTCTGCCTACCTTGTCTAACTTCTAAAATATAAAAAACATGATTGACTAAATTACCTTTAAAATAAACATTAGGTATCTTAAAGAATACCAACCTGGTCGGAACAACAAAATTCAAAGATAAAAGTTTTCAGCAATACAAAATAAACAATTAAAATATAAACAATTATCTATAAATAATCAACATTGAAGTAAGCACAAACCATTTAAAAGATTACAGTTTTCAGTACAAAATAATAAATATTCCATGTATAATAACTTAATAAGCTATTTAGAATTAAAATATCACTTTGCCTGACTGTACATATGGCACTGAATTGTTAGTAAAACATCTGGTACTATTTTTCGGGTCGAATCTAAGCGGGTCGAGTGGGCACGGACCCACATCAGTTTGCATTAAGTTTGCTCGGCAGTTGCGCTTGCGACCATTAAACCAACGAGGTAGTCATTTCAACTTAAAATTATTCTGAATGGCCCTTACCATATGGGCTTATTATAATTTGCTTTCGTTTTAAACGCGTGAGACATCTTAATTGCACATTACTTGACCGTATTTTCTTTTAAAAGAGCCGAAAGATGCTCCGTCATCTCGCTAAGTAAACTGAGTAACGGTGGTTACGGAGGTAGGATTTAAATATGTGCTAATATTTGATGAGCAAACCGGAATTCGGAAGCTGATACTTAGCTGTTATTGTAATGCAATGGTACATTAAAATAGGAGTTTCTGTAAAGAAAATGTGACTAAATTTCAAATGAGCATTAGCTATTGTGTTTGGTTAAATGCATTATCAACAGCCAATGGCATCAGTTGACTTGCGTTTTAATTAAGACGTGTTGTTAAATTTATTGCCAGAAAGTGGGAGTTAGAGTTACAGTGGTAGAAAAAAAAACCGGCCAAGTGCGAGTCGGACTCGCGCACGAACGGTTCCGTACCATTATCGCAAAAAACGACCAAAATTTGATCACGTTTGTTGATATTATTATTCTGATTTTAGTATTTGTTGTTATAGCGGCAACAAAAATACATCATCTGTAAAAATTTCAACGGTCTAGCTATCACGGTTCATGAGATACAGCCTGGTGACAGACAGACCGACGGACCGCGGAGTCTTAGTAATAGGGTCCCGATTTTTTTACCCATTTGGGTACGGAAGCCTAAAAAAAAAAAAGAGTTTTTTTTTACTCTTGACGCTAATCCCGAAACTATATTAAGTAAGCAGACAGCATTTAGATCCACATTTCCATGCAAAGAAGAATAAGATAATATATTCCTTTACCCAACAAAAATATTCACAAGCACCGCTTTGCACACATTATTAAAAGAAACAAAATCAATATATTGCATATAGGAAAGTGAATATATGCAATATACCTATTGGTTGAAAGTGTATTTCAACACTTAGACCTGACCCAAGTAACTCTATACATTTTAATGCTAATAATTATTCAGTAGTGAACACCTTTCTATTAGTTAATTATACATAGTAAGTAGCCGTTTGACTGGTCCATTAGTGTCAGTGTAATTTATCTTTTAAAACAAATTAAAAAGCAAACTAAAAAAACGTAAACAAGAAGAAAATCATGCTGTGCAGTCAGGGGATACATGTTCGCGAGCTGGCTGACCAAAACCAGATGTATCCTCCGACTGCAAAGCATGATTTTCCTCTTGTTTACGTATTTTTAGTACGCTTTTTAAGCAGTCGGGTTTTCTGTTTTTTCGAATTAATTTTTTTAATTATAATCTTTAGTTTTTTTTTTAATTAGGTACATTTAAACATGTAAGTGTTATACATTTTTGAAATCACCTCTTAAAACCCTTTATTTTGATACCCTACACGATGGGTTCGGACGAAAAAAATTTGGTGCCCCACAATATTTAAGTCGCAAGCTTCACTCACAGGGTTAAGACGAATCGATTGACGTAAAAATCAACAAAATCGGCCAACGCGTTTGGTCTCTAGAACGCCACATAGGAACAAACATACACACATACATAGACTGATAAACACATTACCCTTCTTCGGCAGTCGGGTAAAAAGATTAAGACCTACGACTTTGCTCGCGTGTAATTCGTACTCCCCCCAATATCCTTATAAATTACTAGCTGACCCGCGGGGCTTCGCTCCCGTCAATTGCCTACCTACCCTGCCTACCCAGCCTACCCTGAGTACCCTACCTACCCTGCCTACCCTGACTTTCCTGCCTACCCTGCCTACCCTGCCTATCCTGCCTACCCGGCCTATCCTGCCTACCCTGTCTACCCTGCCTACCCTGCCTACCCTGCCTACCCTGCCTACCCTGCCTACCCTGCCTACCCTGCCTACTCTACTTACCATGCCTACCCTGCCAACCCTGCCTGCCCTGCCTAACCTGCCTACCCTGCCTACCCTGTCTATCCTGCCTACCCCTGGCTACCCTGCCTATCCTGCCTACCCAGCCTACCCTGCCTACCCTACCTACCCTGCCTACCCTGCCCCTACCCTGGCTACCCTGACTTTCCTGCCTACCCTGCCTTTCCTGCTTATCCTGCCTACCCGGCCTATCCTGCCTACCCTGCCTACCCTGCCTACCCTGCCCACTCTGCCTACCCTGTCTATCCTGCCTATCCTGCCTACCCTGCCTACCCTGCCTATCCTGCCTAACCTGACTACCCTGCCTACCCTGCCTTTCCTGCCTACCCTGCCTTTCCTGCCTACCCTGCCTATCTTGCCTACCCTGCCTACCCTGCCTATCCTGCCTACCCTGCCTACACTGCCTACCCTGCCTACTCTGCTTACCATGCCTACCCTGCCTACCCTGCCTACTCTGCTTACCCTGCCTACTCTGTTTACCCTGCCTACTCTGCCTACCCTGCCTAATCTGCCTACCCTGCCTAACTTGCCTATCCTACCTACCCTGCCTGCCCTGCCTTTCCTGCCTACAAAAAAAAAAGAAAAAAAAAAAAAAACTAACAACTAACACCACTATAACTAAAAAACTAACATATAACACACTCAGAATAACGGGAGAGAATTGGATCAGATATCTCTGATATGATTCTCTCTCGCTAATGAATCGAGGTCACAGATCATATTTATAAAGTTTTTAAATGCCGAAATTAATTTCGGTAATATAATTTAGAGGCAGGTGTGGTTTTTAGTCGGTAGGCACCATCAGTGAGACCGACACTGCCCAGGCTGGCTCGTTCTGAGCGAGGCAGTTTGGGGCGTCCAAGGAGGATTTTCCACACCTGCCAAAAAAAAAAAAAAAAAAAAATACCCTGCCTATTCTGCCTACCCTACCTACTAATTTGTATCTATTATCAATAGTTTTCTCAGCGCACGCCAAATAATGTATTTTACAGACAACATTTTGCTACCTTGGGTTACATTATTGCAATTTTCATAAGGATCTCTAATTTTTCTGAAAATATTTTATAGCCTATGACACTCAGGAATAATGTAGCTTTCTACCGGTGCAAGAATTTTCAAAATCGGTTCAGTAGATCCAGAGATTACCCCTTACAACGTCACAAACTCACAAACTCACAAACTCACAAACTCACAAACTCACAAACTCACAAACTCACAAACTCACAAACTTTACCTCTTTATAATATTAGTATAGATAGCCTAAGTGTTATTCTGATGTAAAAGTTGTTTTTCTACTTTATAGTTTCGAATAAATCTAAACTTTTTTACTATGCTACAAAATATTTTTTAATCATCATTCATATTACCGTACTACATACTTTACACAGTCAGATAAACTAAAACAATTTCGATGAAGAAAAAACTTCCGCTATAAATAAGAATGACAGCAGAGCATTCAATCGCATTTAGTAACGGCGTGCACCGCTAACTGGTGCTGCTACCCTGCGCGACGGACGAGAACAGTTATGTTTACCCTACTTGCCTCGATCGCGCGTCTATATCAAGTACCAACGTTTTAATAGGATATTAAACCATTAAAATGAAAATTATGAGCGTATTAAATAATACAGGCGTATTAAAATCTATTTCATTGTACTTAAGTTAGCTTAAGTATAGTTTGCACGGTAAGTTTATTTAAAGATAATAATAGTGTAAACTTAAGTGGTATATAAAATATGACAGATATTGTGACGATAAGCGCAAATGTTTCACGTTTATTATAAAGATTGTGCAGTTACCTAGACAGATAAGTAGGGAAACCATAGATTTATTTTTGCATAACTCGACAAAATATACTGAACATCTTTTTTGGAACTAAGTTCCTCATCGCGCTTTTGACGAATAGGAGCTACACGGGAAAAAGTGTCCGACTAACATATTTGCTTTCGTGTTCGACATTTGAAATTTTGAGTGCAGTTTACCACAGATGTCCAGTAGTGTGTTCGTTAAATGATTTTATGACAGCTAGGGCAGCATGATTGGCGATTGAACCTCCTTGGAACAAGCGATGCCATAACAAATTATGAGAACAAATATTGACAAGAATTGTCAACTACCGCGGGATTTTTGTGTTGTTGTGAAGTAAAGAATTTTATTTGTCCTTAATGTTTTCGGGGACTTAACATCGATGTAAGATATTTTATTACAATTCCTCCATTGTGTTTATTAATAACTAGCTGACCCGGCAAACTTTGTTTTGCCATAAAAACACCAAACATTCAGCTACCCTATCTAACACTATCTACTCAACTCTACCTACCCTACTCGGTTCGTGCGTTCTGGAGTTATAGCGTCAGGAAGGAAAACCCAACTTATTTTTATATAGTAGATAATAAATAATATATAGCGAAAGGAACTTGTTTTTTTTGAGATTTCAGGGTTGGTCTGTTACAGGTCATTAGATCCAGGTTTCCTCACGACGTTTTCCTTCAATGACGTCAATGATAATATCCAAAATCAATTTAGAAAGTGTGTACAGATCCAAGCCTTAGAGGCGAGGCTGTAATCGAGGCGCCATTCCATATACGGAACTAAATAACTAGATTCTAGTCAATAAATCGGTTACCTAAACTATAACTACCTCGATTAGCATATTATATATAACTATTATATTATTTAACAGACCAATTTCGACGGCAAACAAGACTATAGTGTTTGTATATTTATTTTAATTGATAGATCCTGGTGAAACTAGAAAACGAAAGTTGGAATGTTTGGAAAAATGTAGATCGTAAATATAGAAATAATTATGTTATTTTATATTTGGAAGTTCATGATGTGTTTTGACTGTGTACATTATTCCATTGTTTTAATATTTCTGAGATCTACACCCTTTTTACCGCCAAATTGGCGTTTTTAGGGTTCCGTACCACAAAAGGAAAAATAACGGAATCATTAACCTTAGGATCACTTTGTTGTCCGTCTGCCTGTCAAGTCCCTTTATCTCGGGAACGCCTGGAGGTATTGAGTTGAAATTAATATCGTATACTCAAGTTTGCAACCCCTTTCAGCTGTGAAAAATCAAACTTCTATAACAACGCAATCAAGAGATACAGCCGTTAATGACGCATATTTTATACTCGCAAGAGAATCAAAATCTATAGGACACTTCCCGTTGACCTGGAATCATGAAATTTGGCAAGAAGCAATTTCTTATAGCACAAGTAAAGGAAAAAAATCCGAAAACCGTAAATTTGTACCTTCATAAAAAAAAAACTTATTTGCAGTTGGCAAATCGAACACGACTTATGTCGTTGTATGGGGACTACAGTTTTCTAACGGCGAAGTTAATTTTGCCCCTCAATTCTGTTTAAGTATCTTATTGTTAGAACAATTTCAGTGTCCTCATGGTTTATGAAATTCAGTAATGTTTGCAAAATTAATTATTTAGATGAATGTAGCTGTTTGTACGGAACCCTCAGTGCTCAAGTCCAACTCGCAATTGGCCAGTTTTTTAAAACGGGTCACTATAAACTGTGGTAAGTACGGTTTAGCTAGGAATTATTAGTTCAAATAAACTTTATGTTCAAGGCATATTGTTCGCTTTCAAAAAGTATATATTTCTTTGTTTCTCAAGATTTGCTTTTTCTGTAATATATTCATATTTTGCTGTCCCATCTCAACTAGAAGTTTGAGATTATACACAGACAAACGCACCCACGATACAGGCGGACTTCCTAGTGTGGGGGCAACGTTTCATAAGAAAAAACAAAAAACCAAATACAAAATAAAAAGTTAATTCAACATACACAATCAACACTTCATTGTACAAAAACTTAGTGTGTTTTCTAAGTTTCAAATACAAACATCGCCTTCGGATAGGCTTGGCTTGCGCACTGCAAGCGCGTGATACCGGTACACTTGCGTGCAAAATAAGATTGACACCGTACAGTTGTACTTAAACATAGTTCTTGAAATACTTATTGGAAAATTATTGCTTAAGAAAATAATAACAGTTGTTGTGTCGACGAGTAATTTGTTGCAATTGAATGTTGTAAACATGGAGTGATAAAGACAGCCAATAACTACGTAAATGTATGTGTTGTCTAGTATAACATCTATTATTATGACAGACTAGCTTCTGCCAGCGGCTTCGCCCGCGTGAACGTCGAAAATTTGCCCGAGGGAACATACCTATTCCCGAAATAAAAAGTATCCGAAGTGCTATTCCTGACCATAATCTATCTCTGTGTGCTCCGTATTTGTATTTAAGTTTTTCCTTTGTTTTTTATGGTATGCGTCGTGCATGTCGCAAATAAACGTTTTTCTTTCTTTCTAAATTTCATCCAGATCCGTCCAGCCGTTTCAGCGTGAAGAAGTAACAAACACACAAACTCATAAAATTTCGCCTTTATAATATTGCTAGCTTCTGCCAACGGCTTCGCCCGCGCGAATGTCGAAATGTATCCCAAGGAAACATATTCCCGGGGTGAAAAGTATCCTATGTGCTATTGCAGAATATAGTCTATCTCTGTGCCAAATTTCATCCAGATCCGTTCAGTAGTTTTTGCGTGCAAGAGTAACAAACATACAAATAAACACACTTACAAACAAACAAACTTTCGTCTTTATAATATTATAGTGTGATTTATTGTGATGTGAACAAATGTATCGTGGTAAGGGGCGTTCTTGACCATTTCACTTGGCATTCAGTAATGTGTTAATATCTCATAAACCCATGGACCGATTTACATGATTTAAACGGATAAATGGTTCTACGCTTATACGTTTCAATTGAAATTTAAAAAAAAATACATGTTATCAAGTTACGTAATCATACTTTTTGGTACAAGTCGGATCAATAACTTAAATTTTATTGTTACCCGGGGGAGACTTCAGTGCCTATTTGTCTAACTTTACATCAAACATCTTAAAGTAGGTCAAAATGATATGCAAAATGTCACTGCGCAATTCCATAATATATTTTGAATCATTTCTTTGACAACCTTTGGCGTGCGAGGAGCCGAAGCCAACTCACAGAGGCCCCGTTAGGCATGTATCAGGAAATGTAACACCAACCAAAGATTATCCATGTATGCTCTACGCAACTGAACAAAATCAAAAATCAATTTATTTTTATTTAACATAGGCCTACATGGGCACTTACAAAACGTCGACAAAAGGTGCACGGTTCGGGTTGGTCGTTTCCTATGGAGAAAAACCGGCAAGAAACTCCATGGTTACTCTTTTAAAAATGCAACTGATGATGATGGAATGAAACCAAGGACAATCTCCGGTTGGTGCAGGACTATTGCAAAATATCGAGAAAAATGTATTGGGCTACGGATTTGATAGGTTTAGTGGATCGATTGCCCAAAACTATAGGAGGACTACCAGCCCCTGCCCGACCACTCTTGAACTACACGGCTATAAAATAGCAGGGGGTGACTTGCACACTCAATTAATGCCCCCCCCCCCCCCCCCCTATAAAGGGTCGCTAGCACTTTAGTGACGTAGCGCCAAGGGGGCAACATATCCGGAGGTGAGAGCTTGAGGAGTGGAGAAGTATACCACGGCTATCAGGACAATACCGGAAGTACTAACAAGATCATTTGATCCCTACCAGCATCTTACTGGGTTAACTTCCTTCCTCCGAGCACGTTTGCTCTTGCGAATCTCCACTCAAGCCAGCCAATTAATGCAAGAGAGAGGTGAGAGCTCTGTTCCCCGTCAGTTTTCACTCCAACCGGCCAATAAAGGCAAGCCAGAGATGAGGAACAAGACTTTTTCCTGGAGATCCGGTCCGATTTGATTTATTATTAATAGTTATTAACAGTGATAAAATTTCTCATTTGCTAGAGCCCCTTGTTAGATATTTCAAAACAAAATACCGATTTAACAACAATAGCTTACCTCTACTTAAATAGATTTTATCTATCGATCTATTTGGCTTAATTGCTAAATTACGAGCTATAAAATCAAATAATTTTCATTACTTTGGTATTAAGAATGCATTAAAGCTGCTTCATTATCGTTATTAAAATAATAGCCTATAAATAATACTGATAAAATGTTTTATAGGTAATGGTCAGCAGTCAATTAATTTCAGAAAATATATACATGATCATTCAAGACACAAAAGCCTCCTCCAAGCTTCGCTACTTCTACCGGTCCAAAGGCTATAGACTAAGTGAAATTCTACCAACAAAAGCGACGTGATAGCGATTCAAGAATGTATGGGAATGTCAAGCGTTATCAGACACTTCTAAATCCCTTACATTTTGGCATTTCGACCATCGTCTTCGCTCTTCTTTCTTTTCGTGTGAGGTGTGGCCACCTCTGGTGTCAGAGTTAATTAAGCCGCCTCTGGGAATCCCCACAGGCCTCTGACTTGGCTATTTCAGACTAACTATACATTATAACTATATAAGTCCAGGTTTCCTCACGATGTTTTCCTTCACCGTTGCCTGTGATGTCCAAGATTAACTTAGAAAGTACATATGAATTTGAAAAATTCACATTGGTACTTGCCTTGCTTGAACCTACGACCTCAAGCACGACAGGCGAGGTCTTAGCCACTGGGCCACCACGACACTATCGTCTTCGCTGTTAGAGTGATACTTTATTAAGGCGCAGATACCCCTGAGTAGCTGATTTTGATTTTTTTTGGAAAAATATATGTTATATTAGACCATTTTCTTTGTAATTTGATTTAAGAAAATTTTGAGTTTTATACGTATAACATAGTGTAATTAATTTGTAAAGATATGTCTAACACGGACAAAAAAACGACAATCGCAACAAAACCGCCGGGCGTATTTTAATGAAATTGACACCATCTCAAAGACATTTTAATATCTACATTTAAATTTAAGGTTATTTTTTAAAGTCTAAGAATAATAAGGAAAGTACAAAAAACTACTGAATATTGGGTCGCGCGGGTGTGAAACGAGTGCGCGTTTTGTTCACTCAAGGTCGTGGGCGACTGTCGTCATCTTAAGAACTTAAGGTCTACTTTAACCGTTTTGTATGTAAAAATTAAGCTAAAATATAACTTTACTCTTCAGGCACATTAATTAGCAAATAACAAAGCGAGGTGTGATCACTAATTAGAATTCTATATAAATGGTATCTCGCGTGTCAAGGAGACATCAATTGATGTGATGCGTCGAGGTACGACAGATACATTAACTATTTACTTAGCTCCATGTATATAGAACACTAACTGTCCCACGCGGCTTCGCTCCCGCCAACTGGCTACCTACCTGCCCTACCCGTCATGTATTTAGGATAGTACCCTACATACATGATTGTTGCATAACTTGAACTGTTTACGCAGCGCACGCAACGGAAGCTCTCAAAAAAGAATAAGTTTTTGCTACATTTTTCATTTATGCTCCGCTCCTATTGGTCTTAGCGTGATTATATATATCCTATAACCTGCCTCGACAAATGGACTATCTAACACAAAAATATATTTTCCATTCCAACCAGTTCCAGTTCCTGCGATTAGCGCGTTCAAACAAACAAACAAACTCTTCAGCTTTATAATATTAGTATAGATATAATCTGAAAAAAAATACTCTTGACAAGTATCTACCATTAATTATAATTGATACTAGGCGATTCTATGGATGAGCATTCGCCAAAAATTCTGTCAACCTAATACATCAAAGCAAGAGGTATAAACAGGTATGGATAAATAACATAACGTCACGCGAATAATCTCAGAAGGGTTAAGCAGAAGTGTACTTTGGTCTAGTTAACTCTCATGTATAGAGCATTTCCTATTACCTAGGCCCTTAGCCCGAATTGGGAATCATCCTAGTTATGTAGTTCGTTCCTGTTCTGAGAAAAAGATGCCCTTTAGACCATCAATAGCTGGTTCGTTTAGAGTTAGCAGAAGAACGAGTTCTATACGAAATAATGTTAAAATGTATGTCACACCTCAAAATCTGGCCAAATTCGTGTCGGACTTTGCACATTTGGGGTTCCGTATCAAATGTAGAAGATATGGTAATTTTTTGAAAAATATACGTAGTTAATAATAAACAATATTACCAAATTTCAAGTTCGTAGGTCAGTGCTGAAAAAATAAAAAACAAAATTATGCGAGAGACGGCGGATAGACAAGATTGACTGAGGGACACGTGAGTAACTGCAATAGGGATCCGTTTGGACCCTTCAGATACGGAACCCTAAAAAAGCTGCCGAAATCATGGACCTATCTCAACAGTAAAAATTCAAGTCAAACTGGTAGAACATGTACACAATAAATCTGTAATTTCACACCATTAATCTTAAGACTCGTATCCAATAATAAAACATTCCGTGCTGCAACGATTTTTCAAAATGAAAGATATATCTAAATATAACATTTACATAATTAATGCCTCGACTGCCTCGTCGCCTGATGAACCCTTCGAGAAGTACATAATTCTTCGAAAATGCTACTGTGCAATATATAGCGACATTATGTATTACTGGGGTAAGCGATATGTTAAAATGCACCAGTAATACAGATGCTGTAATGTTATCATTTACATAGATGTCGGCATGTGGCATATTCATTGATTTTGTTTATTATTCTGACCCCGCCTTGACCCCATGTGGGTTTTCCACATAATCTCACTAAACAAGATGACTTTAAAAGGCGTTGTTACATTGGTAATGGCGACAGTAAGGTAATATTTTATTTATTTGTAATTATGTTGATTGACCATAATTTCGAACAAATATTTTACATTTTTAATAGGGTAGTTGACAAAAAATATATATTAAGTCCTTCAGTTAGATAACCTAGAAATATTGGAGACGTATTTTTTTGTTTTCGTGGCAAAAGTGTGTTGAAATATCGTGTGACGTCACGGTGTGCTACACTTTATACTGACAGAGTGACGTCACAAGCCCCCACTCCTGAACTTTGATGCGTTTCATCTTTGTAAATTTGTATGTATTTGATAAAGCAAATAAAAAATCTTTTTGCAAAAAAATACTACCGACTTCCAAATACAAAACTACAAAGTGAAAAATAACTTAATTTTTTGAAGTCGGTGTCTTTCGTAGGTACCATTTTTTTGCGTTATGGACACCGACTTCAAAAAATTTAGTTATTTTTCACTTTGTAGTTTTGTATTTGGAAGTCAGTAGTATTTATATATTCGCCAGAATAGATTTCATGAAACTTGAACATAACCGGTGAAATGAGAGGTCTGCTTATCCCTTAAGAGCGAACTGGCGTGATGTTATGTTATGAAATGTTATAAACAACAAACAGACATGCGATTGCAGCAATCCCGAGAGATTTGCCGTTATTTATTGAAGAGTTCTGTTGTATATCTCCGAAGTTCTTCATCAGATCTTCACCAAATTAAAATGGGACCAATTTCGAAACATAAATTTTCAAACAAAAAAAGAATTTTCAAAATCGGTCCACAATTGACGGAGTAATCGGTGAACATACACAAAAAAAAAAAAACAAACTTGAAGTCGAACATAGAACCTCCTCCTTTTTGGGAAGTCGGTTAAAAATACGGGTCCAATATTATTTGCTAATATCACTGACGGACTAAATAGAATTATCATTTTTCTACCCAGGAAACATCCCTATTGTTATTTACCCTATGATTACATAATATCACTTTCACGTTTTGAAATATCAAGGTCTATGTGTAAGTCAGTAGACAAATTAAGATAGGCAAACACTTTCTTTCTTTATTTAAATTCGATACATTATGTAACGAAGTTCACAGGAAAAGTATACTAGTTCCATAAATATTCGAAAATTTGAATAGTTTGCGATATATTGACTTTCACGCACCTTTCGTTGCCCTGAGATTAAGTAATTAAGTTAAAAACTTGTTTGGAAAACCTCCAATCTTGCATTATTTACATATTTCGATATTATTTTATAACTAAGCTTCTGCCAGTGGCTTCGCCCGAGTTAGATTGAGTAACAAACATACATCCATCCAATCTTTCGCATTTTACAAGCTTTTTATTAAGTTGCAATGTATGTATGTTTGGGTGAAATCTTGCAACTGAAACTTAAAGCAGTTATCCTCAACTGATTAAGATGAAATTTTGCATGATAATGCACGGTAAGCTAAAAATACTAAAACCAGAATGAGTTAAAAAAAAATCTGGTAATCCTTAGTCAAAGTTATATCGTTAGTGTGCTTGCGGTGCTGGACAAACGGTAAAGGACAACATTGTGAGCAAACCGGCATGTCTTAGAACCAAAACTTCGAAGACATGTGACATCCACCGACCCGCACTGGTCCCGCGTGGTGGATTATATCCCATTCCTCCTCACAGAGAGAAGCCTGTGTCCCAGGAGTGGGAATATTAAAAAGGCTGATGATGTTGATGACTGTGCTTACACTTTCGTCTCGCCAATAATAACAGCTGTTAGAAGCAAAGTAAATACGTTACCTTGCCTCATGCGTAGATTACACGCAGTTAGGCTAACGCATGCGTTTCTAACTGGACATTATATGTGACAGCTATTTCATTATGTTATGTTAGATATTTTTCATCACACTTGCACGTAAAAAGTATCTATACATCCATATAAAACCCTCGGGCTTTCTTTTTGTCATGAAACCCTAGGGCGGTAAGTAATTTTTTTTTAATTTATGGCACAGAACACAGGTCATGCAAGTTCAAGCAAGGAGTTCACACGCAATTGAAAAATTATCTTAAAATGTTATCTAAACAGGAATTTCTTTGCAATCTTGCTACATGTTATTTAAATACTCAACTAATGTTCTTAATAGTCGATTTTAATAGTTATAGTATGAAAACGTCGAAATTATTTAATTATTTTTACACTCCGTCATGGCTGTATACCTACGTAAGTATTTGCCCTTAAAGTTTCTGAACGAAACACTGTATAATCTGTGGTGTGGGCAAAAATTCGCCAACCGCTTAAAAAAAAGTTCACGTATTTCGTAATAACAGCTGAGCTGACTTGTGTATTAAAGCTATAATTCATAATTATTACTCGCAAATGTGATGGAAAACATTGTATGTATCACGGGCAGTACGGAATTACGAACCTCGACTCAGAAAGCTCTTCTACTAGAGTCTCGATCGTAATTCCTTACTTACCGCCCTTAATACACAATGTACTATTATATTGTTGCCATCTGTGTCCCCAGTCCGGAGGTGCTGTTGTGTCATAATATTTATTCTTATTAACCTACCTTAAACTTCTTTATAATCATACCTTCCTTTGCTTGAATATAATATTTACTATATCCACTACTATACTACCTACACTAAACAAAAAGTATAACCCTTTGTTTTTTATATCAGAACTTTTAAACGCTCATTTTCCTATTAATGTTTACTCATTTATTTATTTTTATTCATAAATTAAACTGTTCGCTCCGTCACTTGCCACTAAGGTTTCATTGGTTCGGAGTCACAGCGCAGCATTATGCTGAGCGATGACCGTTTTGCGTAGTTGTGCTTGTGACACATACTTTGTAATGATTGTATTTAAGTTTTTTTTTGTTCTTTTTATGGTATGCGTCGTGCCTGGCGCAAATAAACATGTTTTATTTCTTTCTTATGTAGAAGAAAGAATGAATTTGCATTACCAGTTGTCATTTCTCAAATACAAATTAAGAGTCAAAATAAAATTAATTAATTAATTTATATGCTAGTAGTAGGTTCTTAATGAACATAATCATTTATTTTGTAAAACATAGGTAGGTTACAGACAGTAAATTGTTGAAATATGTGCCAATATCTGGCGCACAAAATTAATATAAACAAGCAATTCAATTAAGGTGGCATGTCAATAGATTAAATTAAAAATATAAATAGATTTTGGCAATTAGGAAAACAGGTCATTACAATTTATGATAAATAAACACATTCATCCTTAATCAATAAAAAAAAACATAAGTGTTTCATTGGCAAGTCGGCATCGTCATACCTATGTTTATCAGTAGTAAACTCAGTGATGGAGTAGTAACATCTTTCTACAAGGAATTTAAACAAAGACCTCTTTAAGGATCACAGACACCCGTTATTTCTAAAAGCTGCTGGTATATATATTTTTGGGGCATTGCCTAGCACACCTTTGCCGAAAAAAATGCTTTTCCTATCATTATAATAATTTTCTGCTGGACATCGTTTCGCCAAACCGCTACCGGTTCTAAGCTCCTATCATCAAGATAATTCCTATGACCTTCATCAGGTGGAAGATATTCCTGTGTAGTGTTGATATGCTTGTTCTTGTTACGGGAAGTCAGAAGCCAAAACATCTGACACCAATCTTGACAATGGTATCACGAGGTCCCGACCGAAGCTAAGAAATAAAATTTGTTTCAAATAAATATCACTAGATGACGCGATATGCATCGATTTGTTTTTGAATTGAGTGAATAATTTACATTGTCTTGAATTTATCATAAAAATATTATGTTCTTGTTTAATCAACTCTCCTAAGCACAAAATTATTGAAATTGGACTCTTAAATCAAATTTCAAAGATTATTTGAACAGATCATTTAAAATTGATTCCAATGCATGGCGTGGTTTTAGATTTCTGAGGCATTCCACTCAATTTTTAAATTGGTATCGAAACACATTTTGGTACAATGAAACTGTAAAATTGTGAAAAAAAAATACTACAAAACAAATCGTCACTGTATTTATAGAAAACATATTCACTAACCGAGAAAACCCTTTTACATACAAGTCGCTGCTAAAACCATCTATCGCCTTCGAAAGGAACCGAACGCGATCGGTGTAATTATAAAAATAAATCTGTTTAATCAGACGAAAAACGCTAGTAACATCGGCACGGCTTTTTTATTGAGATGGTTTTGCTCTTGACTCTAGTCTAGGTCAGAGGTGACAGAGACAGAGTCGACGATGGAATGAGCTTACCCAGAAGAAGCCTGTTCACTCTTACTTTGAAGAGATTCGGGTTGAATGCGTTCGGAAACAGACGCATCTTTGTATGGGATGTACCATCTGTATGCTAGTATTATATTATCTGTGACAACGGGTAACGTGTTAGCCAGTTACTAGGTTGTAGAGGTAAGTTAGGCAGTCGCTCTTTGTAAAATACTGGTGTCCAGCGGCATTCGGTTAGAATTAACCGTTTCTTCGTACAACTTCATCATACAATACTACTATTAAATCAATAGGGACTTCCAACTATCGCTTCCATCGTAAAACCACTTTGAAAACACCGTTGTCTTTCACATACCCGCTCGTAAATCCATTGATATAGTTAAAGCTTTTTGCTTACAAATTAAGAGATAAAATAATTACACAAATGTACTCGTACATGATTTATTTTATAGGATAAATGTACGCTTAAATGATAAATGATTTTATTTCTGTAAGTTGGTTTGTACAGACACTTTTACATGTCGATTATATTTTTTTAAACTAAATGAGGTCGGCGTTTCCTATCTGACTACTCTGAGAAGAAAGGCCGAAACAAACTCAGAGGTCACAGTCTCTTTTAAGATCCAGACAAAATCTTGGTTAGATCATGTGAAGACCATGAAGACTGATGTCTGTAATGGTCTTTTGAGGAATGAACCAGCCAGGTTGAGTGGACCTTTCCAGTCAGTGCAGGAATTTAAGGAGCTCAACGATTCGACGAACAATACCAAAGAAAGGACATTTACAAGACTTCGTGCTACAACAATGTCATATTTATTTAGTCTTTTAAACAATATCTTATACATCGTATTATTATTTTATTTATTGTACTTGCGACCAGCCACAGCTTTGCACGGGATTAATAACGACAAACCTATACAGATATCTATTAATAAAAAAGTATGTCAAAATCCGTTGCGTGGTTGAGAAGAAGTTAGCAACTGATGAAATGACATTGACAGGCGTAAACGTCTTTGTTTTATAGTATGTAGAGAAGAGTATAATTAAAAAGAAACATCAAGAAACGTTCGAGTTCTTATCTAAACTTTACGTCTAAATCATCCGACATAAGAAATCGAAGACGAATTAAGAAATATGCCGTTTCATCGATAACGGTGCCCAAGAATGTGTTCTTGCGGTATGGTCTTGTTATCTCATATGCGTCACACTTGACGGCTGGACTTGAGTATCAGTGATAAAAAGTTGCAGAACAACTTTGATTGGACAGACTTTCAAGGATGAAAGTACTAATTAGTATTAACAATTTTTCAATGGGACTTATTCTTAAATATCCACAAATATACTATTTTTTAAACAGTTGAGTCTTTAAAACTTTCCAATGGGAATGATAGCAAACATTTTGGACGATTAAGCTTTCATATCAATTCTCACACAGTCCATTAGTGTCTGACCGAAACTGGTTCTTACGACCGAAACCGAAACGGAAAACGAATTTCGGGAACAATCTCAGTTTCAGCCGAAACCGAAACCGAAACTTCCTTTCAAGGATTATGTTTTGAGGGAAAAATATAGAAAACGTTATTATAACGTTATTATAATCAGTCAGTCTTTAATTTTTTTATCATGGAATCACATTTTTTTGATGTTGACTGCCTACTCTTATGCTATATCACGAAATACAAAAAAAAAACAAATTACTAAAAAGTCGCTTTAGTAACATGCGTTCATCCCTCCTCATCAAATGACCATACCAGGCTTTCATAACATTAAACACATAGATAGTTAAATTAAACTAAAACTAAACTTTATACTAACTTATACTAAACCTAGCTACTTACATAGCTATATATATTCAATAGCAAGATACATACACCTAGGCGTGAAAGTACTCCTCCATATTGCTGTCATCCGTGAACGTGCCCAGTAGTGCTGTTCTCTAAGGATACAGTCTTGAGCGCAGCACTATTTTCGTCGCTGGCGCATCGCTGCGCTCAAGGCTGTATCCTTAGAAATAGCACTACAGAAGACGCTGATTTTTTGGGAAATAAAAGACCCAGCCCAAATTAAACATACGTGTTATCAATCCTGTGGCTAGATGCCAAATCATGTATGATCAAGACCCTGTTGTTGGATATAGGACCAGTCTACACATTTTAGAAATATATTTCATATTTTACCATTTTGCTCTTTTCCCAATGTATTTGCGATCGGCGTTAAAATCGTTTTCTTCCGTACACCACTCTCTCTCTCTTTGTCGGTCCCTCATGTCTGAGGATCGTGGTAGCACCTGGAGCGGATGATGTGCCTCCACCGGTTTCTGTCCAGCGCGTCCCTTCCGACCGTGTAGAATTTGGAGACTAGTCTTTCACTTGATCGGTCCATCTAGTTGGTGAACGACCGCGTGATCTTTTGCCTTTGGTGTTCCCAACCACAATCAGCTTTGCCAAATTTTCGTTGCCTCTGCGCATTGTGTGACCGAATTACCGTACACCACAGTTAGTCGTCATCTCAATAGCCATATATCATCTTCCACATAGTCCATTTTATTACGGTCTTCTCCATATCCTTCATATTTGACCCCTATACATTAGGTACCAACTCGTGATTCATTTTCATTTATTTATGTAAGTATGTCCCCTTGTCTACTGTATACTTAGAAAGAAATTAGAAATCGAGACAATGACAGTTCAAAAGCTACCGGTTTTGTAAACGTTTTGCATTTTGAAGTACCCATTGAACGGATTTGATTAGTAAAACGTGACTATCAGATTGTGTTTAAGTTTGTATTTTTTTATTTTGCTTACGGGTGCCATTGCATTTCTTGGTTCAATTATAATTTAGAACTACTGTATTATGTATAACCAGCTCTGCTGTGAAAACATCGACTTCATCTAAACTTATAAACTAATTTTAGAGAAGTTTTTTTTTAATCTCTTTCCATTCCAGGTTTGTCTGCAAGAGATCGCGGATTGTAATAAGGCCACCCATTGTATGTTTTTAGAATTACGTTGCATTTTTCTTGATTTTTATGGTGTACAATAAAGTGAATAATAAAAAAAAACCTGTCCTGAACCAATTATGAAATTTCTTTCAATGAAAGAAAGCTATTATCACTGAATGTCACGGGATTTTAACCCTGAAAAAATGCACAAATCCTGTGGAATGAGCCATGTCAACGAAGTCGAGGAAAAGAGCAACTATAAATTATATTGATTTACGTGCACACTATTTTATTATAATACCGTCGACTAATCATTGTTCATTATCACAGCAATCCGATAAATCACAACTTTAAAAGTAATAAACAGCTGTATAACCGAAACTAATGACATTTTCCTACAATTCAACAAAACTCTTAGAAGCGCCATTGTAATTAATTTTAATTATTTAGACCACACACTACCACAGCCTAGTAGTATGAGATCCTACTGCAAAAATCTGCTGGTATATTGTTTTTTAATATAACTTGATTTTTATGAATTATTATTGACAGTAGAATAGATTACTGCAGGGTTACCTGGCCACATCTAGCCGCAACAATTTTGTCATACTTTTTTAAGTTTGTCTTAATCTAGGAATTTTTCCTGTATCGTGAGTGCGTGTGCAACATCATCTAGCTCTTAGTTAGCCGCCTTTTGTGGGTTACCAGGTTTAGTAGATAAACTGGCAACCCACAGATTGCGGCTAACTGAGAGCGGGCCACCTTATGTATTCCTATTTTCTACACCACTTTCTTTCAAATGAGATGATGAATGAGATTTCAGATTTACTTAAAAACTTTATAATATTTCGGGGTTATCAAACATATATTTAAATTTATTTAATTAAGGTAATTGCAGCTAGATATATCTAGGCAAACCTGAAGCAATGTATTCTACTACAAAGTATCATTCATGAAAATTAAGATTGATCAAAAACAAAAATACCTGCAGATTTTTGCGGTGGGCTCTTAGGCTATTATTCCACAGCCTAGATAGAACCAGTATGATAGCACATAAACCCACTGCCCAGCTTACTGTATACTGTGGCGCTGCATTTTGTGATAACGGTTCAAGGGAGGATTGTAGGTTAGCTGCTCCTACTTATAAGTGACGTTATGAGCTTAAAGATATGCTCGCTGGTCTAAATGCCAGCCTAGAGTGGGTCTTAGATTCTATCGCTCTAGAAAGGATCGTTTTGAATAAGAGTAGGCTTATTTTAGGTTGAGGCTACGGTAAAGGTGAATGACCACTTAGAGATAAATCAACAATACAAAAATTATATATGAAAATGAATGCATAAAGCTCTCTAGATTTTTTTTCTCTAGAGAGCCACGAAAAAGCGACATTCTATTATTTGATTCATTTATTTCTGTACTATTGACAATCGTTAATGCTGATAGATAATTTGCCCATAGAATATGGTAGAGTCTCATATAATTGCACAGCTTGCAGTGAAAGTAATGACCAAAACTACAAAACCGTTGTAACTTACCTAATATAGGAATGGATCCAAAAGGAAAAGCTTATTATATGAAATTTTTAAAGCATAATAAGCTTACAGCACAGAAACACAAAGTCACTTTAGAGACAATGACTTTACTTTAAATCAGCAAGCAGAAATCGCACATAATAATACCAAATGCAACAACCATGTCCTCAAGTTCAAGACCAATATGTCACATTTCTAGAATAAAATTATCAACTTGAATACTAAGTTTATTTTATGCATTATGCAAATCATATTTAAAAGAGTAGTCGACTGCGTTAACAGCTGCAATCATATTATTAATTTCATGGCTCGTATTACAGTCGTCGTTAACTATATTGGTTATATATTATAACATTCTTGTTTTCCTTTAAATGTGGAGATTTAAATTGACACAATCATTTCTCAACTATGTTGGAGTCTGCTTCCAGTGTTACCTGATGCAGATGTATGTATTTTATATGGACCGTCTGTCTATCTGACCTTACCTTCATAATCTCCCAAAGACTGGCTGTCGGATTTTTGGGCTTCTGACTATCCTTAACGACGGTCAAAGTTCGAATGTGCTTTCCGAAGCATGAAGAGGTCTCGGTATGCAAACGATCACCTATCTACGGACCGACCTCGCCAAGTGTTGAACTGGTGACATGAAGATGTTTTTGTTATACACATTTAAATTTTTGTAGTCTTCTTTGAAACGACCTAATTCACATCCGTTTGAATCTTCGCGTTGCACACAGACTTTGCGTCATCCTTTGCTTGCACTATTGATGCTACTGTTTTTATTGCTTTCTTCTAGATCTAGAACTGATTTTTTTTTCTTTGTTTAAGTCTGTCTTCCCGTCTTTCTGTTTAGTATTATAGTAAGCTTTACTTGTGCCATATACCATTATTATTATACATGATACAAAATAAAATCATAATTATCTCTCTTCTACAATTATTTTCTATGCTAACAACCGATGTAATAAAAATTGTTTATAAAAGCCTATGGCTAACCACATTGGATATATGTATATTCATAAAACCGGTAAAACACCATTGGCTGTCTCAACTATGGAAACCAGTATACTATTCAAATTTAGCGATTTAGGCATAACGTTTACGTAACTATTCATAATACAGTTTCGATTTCGTTGATGATAATGTTATTAGAAAATATTTTATATATATTTGCTTATATATTATCTAAGTTATTTCACTTTTTATTTCAACATTTGTAGTGAAAGTTAGTTAGCAATGAAGACGAAATTTAATGTGTTGTAAATTAATTCAATGTTTTACGATGCTTTGTGATGGACGGTTTCTGTTATTAAAGTTATTTGAGAGTGCGGTAAATAATAATTTTGTGAGACAGTGACGGAGTAAAAATGAAACGGCAGTAAGTATCGTCAGCCTATGATGTGCTGTAAGATGCTTTCTTATTATGAATTTATATGATATATGAAGAGAGAAAAGGCTAAAAAGACAATGATTCTGAAGAGAGAAAGAAACATTACTGATTCATTAATTCGTGCAACGACCATTAATCAAAAAGTCCTTCTGGCTTAAACTTTTAAGCAATAATATTTCCTATAGCTTTGAAATAGGTCATATTTTGAAACGTTTTTCTTTCCACATGGTCATTAAACCTACTTAAAAGACAAGTTGTGTCTGTATCCTTTTTTTTTTGTTTTTTTTTTTTTAGCGTTTTAAATTCTTCTTTCTTCCGCTCTGGGTGAAGGGCGTGTCAGACTTATACTGACTAAAACCCACCCGTGTTCCTTCAGTTGCTTGAGCCAGGGCCGCGGTAACTCTTTTTCAAATTTATCCGCGACCCAGACAGGCATCGGCCCTAGCGGACCCCGTCAGTTTTGCTGACAACTCTGTGTGGACAGTATTGACATTACAACTTTAAACTAAAATCTAGAGCATTATCTTGCAATAAGTTTTGGTAAAAAAGATATATTATGTTATATGGTGCGTTCAGCTTTCATCAAACCTCTAACAGGTTCCATAAATTAGCACTCAGAAAACGTAATATTCACTGTCACTGTCACACTCAATATTTAAATTTATTCATTCAAAATCAATACATTTTCTGATATTATGATGAATACAATCAGACAAATTACGTTCGATTTAGAATGTGTATCAGTAAATTATTTATAATACCTTTTGTAGAAAGAGATGCCATATATAGTTATATACGGGGTATATATAGATTGGTCGTTAATTTAAAATATAAATGAGTGTGAAAGTCAGGTAGACACTAGACAGGTCAAAATAGTTTATGATGATGAAGTATCGTTGACTTCTGAAATGAGAATAGCTAAGTATATTAGATAGGGTTAAATTACAATTATGATGAGCCTATGTTCTTGATCTCTTATACCCAATCTGAATGCAGACTGTTTAATAAGTCAAGGTTAAGTTGGAAGTCAAGTATTTCACAATTTCCAACTGACGTACGTTTAAATTCCTGTAGAGAGAAAATTGGAGATCTTCAATTTCAATATAAGTTTTTAAGCTGACATGGTCACAATCATTAGAATTAATATTTGTTTTGGAATATTTACCAAGTATATTTTGATTTTGGTTGAGAGCTCGATATTTCAGCACCGTTACAAGCGCCATGATCACGAGAACTAAAGTTTTTGCTGTTGGGTGTTATTTACGAGCTGACATATCTGTCTACCCTCTTCCTCACTCGTTTATCAAGCACGATGCCAGAACTCGTCTCACTAGTTACTCGACATTGTTCACGACATACGATGCTCACTGTATCCACTTTTGACACTTGTTCAGTAGTTTTACGACCTTTACATAGTTGAACCACAGGATTCCAGATTCGACAATTGAAACCCGTCGTCCCTATTGAAATTTTTGCACTTGGTTATTTCAATTGCTTCCCGATCCATTCTAAGTATGTAATGGAGTTCAGTCGAGATAACCTGTGGGTTATGAAACTCGATCCAGTGGTTTGGCCCTGATTGGAGAATTCTCGTGATCATGGCGCTTGTAACGGTGCCGAAATATCGAGCTCTCAACCAAGATATAAATATACATGGTAAGTAAATATCCCGAAACAAATATTCATTCTTCAATTTCAAAAGGTCTTAATAGGAGAAAGAACTCCTTTCAGACTCGAGTAGATGTACTAGCTACTTACGCTCATTTAAAATAAAGTGCGATTATTTAAGTAGATACCTATCTTAAGTTTCGCATCTTTCAAAGCTGATAATATAATCGTACTTCCTACTAACATTCAAAATGAGAAAGTCTATAAATTTTGATGAATCAATCGTGAGTCAACGGCAAAACGGATTTAGATTAAATTAGATACAAGGAGGAAATGCTTTCCTAGCGAAGTATGTGTGGTGTAACTTTGAATGATAGATTGAGGAATAGTGTAATAAAAAAAATACAAGGCAGACTTATCTCTTATTGGTGATATATTCTTCAGAAAGTTTACGTGCAGCAAATGGCGTTCTGCTGTAGTGTTTGCCTATTATATATGTATGTACCGTATATACCATAGCCTACATTAGGGACTTAGGATACTTTTATCCCAGTAGTAAGTTCCCATAAGATACACGACTGCCGAAAGCTAGTCTACATCTACACTATAATATTTAAATATAATCATCTATATATATTGTCTATACTAATACTTTAAAGAGGTAAAGTTTGTGAGTTTGTGACGTTGTAGGGGGTAATCTCTGGATCTACTGAACCGGTTTTAAAAATTCTTTCACCAGTAGACAACTACATTATTTCTGAGTGTCATAGGCTATAATTTATTTATTAAAAAAAGAAATACTTATGAAAATTACAATAATGTAACCCAAAGTAGCAAAATGTTGCCTATAAAATTCAATCTTTGGCGTGCGCTGAGAAAACTATTGATGATACATATGTAGGGTAGGGTGCTTGATGGCAGGTAGCGTAGGGTAGGTAGGGTAGGGTAAGTAGGATAGGTGGGTAGAGTAGGTATGGTAGGTATGTAGGTAGCCAGTTGACGGGAGCGAAGCGGCGGGGAGGTCAGCTAGTATATCTTCTATAGAGGAATGATTTGATTGGTTGTAAGTTTGTTTGTAATGGATAAACTGAAAAGCTAATAAACCGATTTAATAAATTCCTTCACCTATGGCAAGCTACATTATTCCGGAGTGACATAGGCTATTTTCTTATCCCGAAAACGGGTCCTGTGGGGTGCGCCACGGGAGCGAAACCGCGGAGAAAAGCTAGTAATAATATAAAAAACCATTGAAGTAAGTCATATATTAAGCTCACCAAAATTAGCTTGTCGACAAGCTACCGTTATAGCTTATTCGGTAGAAAGTTAATCCAATAAATGTATGTGAAGAAGTTGCAGAAAATACTTTCGAAGCTATAAATTATTGCAACTTATTACTTTTCGACCGGTAACATTGACATTGGCATTCAGTGTAAATGGTTTACTTAAATAAATATTCAAATTCAAATATTTTATTTGCAGTTTATGAGTGGGTATACAGGTGTTCTCTTCTTCTTTCTTACAGGTGTTCCTTTCCCCACTTTAGATGGGTCGGCTCTCCTTATTTCATGGCGCCAAGACGTTCTGTCGAGGGTTGTCGGGTCAGGCAATTTCTCCTTCTTCAGGAGCATCGTCATACTGGTCCACCATGTCAAAGGAGGTCGTCCTCGGCCTCTTTTGCCCTCAGGTAGGCTCAGAGCCGTTCTCACGACGTGTTCTTCTGTCCTTCTCATTACATGTCCATACCATCTCAGTCTACTCTCCATCAACTTGTCCTGTATTGGAGCCACCCTTAAAGTACCTCGGATGTATTCGTTGCGGACCCTATCCATTCTCGTTACTCCTCCAGACCACCTCAGCATTTTCATTTCTGCGGTGTGTAGTTTTTGGACGTGGCTGTTTTTCACGGCCCAGCTTTCGGCACCGTACATCATTGCCGGCCTAACCACCGTATTGTATACTTTGCCTTTTATGCGTATTGGCATTCGGGTGTCGCATAAGACTCCCGTCATACTTCGCCATTTTTGCCAGGCAATATTTACTCTGTGAGCTAAGTCTGCATCCACGTCCCCGTTTTCGGAAATTACTCAGCCGAGTGTGAGTAGTTATAAAGGTGTTAAAATTGAAAAATATATATCACCATAATTAGGCCATGCAAATTTATAAAAGCATATTAATTAATTACAAATTAATTATACATAGTATCAAGTAAATGAGGCAATGAATTACAGCGGAAAATGTCAAGCATATTACATTGATATTGGAGCCCGAGCTCATTGCACATTTAAGATTATAAAGTTAAAGTTTTGGGGGCCGAGTCACCCACGTCCGTAGGAACGTACCCTTTTTCTGATTCCCTACACGTGGTCCCCGGGTGGTGCAAATCAGGTGACACTAACTGGTGGGAGGCTTCGGCCGAAGGCTTGTGACCACCCACCGGGCAAAGACGTACCGCCAAACGGCCTAGCCGTGTTCCGGTTCGATGCTCGGTGTAGCCAACTAGAGGAGTTGGGTCGAGATAGCTGTTCCACTGCGGGTTGACCAGCCTGATGCGCGCTGTTAGGGATGTATCGGGAGACTAGTCGCGGAGGGTAGCGGGATCCGAGGCACGGTGCGCCGCTGGCCGACCGCAGGTAGTTGGGGGCCCAAGTAGTGTGCCAGCCACACACGAAAGGCTGCCCCGCCAACTGTCGAAAAATCCCGAAATGCGCCATCGTGCTGGTTGGCGACCAGATGGGGAGGGCCCGATGGACATTCCGGGGGGGCTCGGGCGTCCCCGCAGTCTCCAGACTAGTACCCCAATGATGCTGTCCTTTCAGTGCGTGTCTGAAGGTTAGCTGCGTGGAACCTCGTCTCACTTCCAACTCCTCTCCTCCGTTCACTCTTATAAAACCATAAAAGATGTCAAGGAAAAGGAAGATTAGTTTTAAACAGCGGCTGCACCCCCTCCCCCACAAAGTGCACCTCACCAACATTAGGGGTCTGCACTCAAATCTCTCTGCAGTCCACTACCACCTGGAGACTGAGAAACCAGCGCTGTTTTTCCTTACGGAGACGCAGATAGCGAGTCCGTCAGACGTGTCGTACCTGTCTTACCCAGGATTCACCCTGGAGCACAATTTTAGACCACGGGCGGGCGTATGTATGTACGCCCGTGACGATCTTTGCTGTCGGCGTCTCCGTAACCTTGAGGACTCAAGATTCACAACGCTCTGGGTTCTGGTGGACACAGGTCTGGATAAAATTATCTACGCCTGTGTCTACCGTTCGCACAGTGGAGATCAGGAGGCAACCAGGCTCACAGAGTACCTCAGTGAGGCGGCTGATGCAGCACAGCAGCGGTACCCTTCTGCCCAATTAGTGTTACTGGGGGACTTTAATGCCCACCACCAGGAGTGGCTCTTCCCATACCAGTGCACTGATCATGCTGGACGGGAGATGCGTAAGCTTGCGCTAGCGCTAAACCTCACCCAGCTGGTCCAGGGGGCAACGAGGGTACCGGATGTTGATTCGCACACGGCGAATTGCTTGGACCTTCTGCTGACAACAGATCCAGACAGATACTCTGTGTCGATAGCATCACCATTGGGTAGTTCCGACCACTGTCTGGTGAAGTCTGTGTCCGTCTATTCCCCGCCCGATCCCAGCCCAAGGGGCACCCGGCGGGTTTGGCGGTACAGGTCGGCAGATTGGGATGGCATGCGATCTTTCTTCGCATGCTATCCTTGGCAGCCTACTTGCTTTTCTTCGACTGATCCATCGTCGTGTGCGGATGCCGTGACGGATGTGTTGCGTCGGGGAATGGAGTACTACATTCCGTTCACTGACGTAACAATGTCTAGCGAAGACCGGCCATGATTTGGCGCCGAATGTAAGCGCGCCGACGCGCTTAAACATGGGGCGTACCTGGCTTGGGTCGACGCTCGATCGCGTAAGACGAGTGACGTGGGTCAGAAGAAGAAGGCCTTCAACAGGGCTGCCAAGTCCTGCAAGATGGTGTTGCGAAGGGCTCGGTTCGATCACATTGGCCGAATAGGGACCAAACTTGCTTCTTACCCAGCAGGTAGTAAAGCGTTTTGGTCTCTGGCTAAGTCGGTCGAGTCGAACTTCTGCCGTCCCTCACTGCCACCACTGCTGAAACCCGACGGGTCACTGGCCCACTCCGCTGAGGAGAAAGCAAATTTATTTGCCTCTCTTTTTGCGGAATCTTCACGTCTGAATCCTGGTGATTCGCGGCCCCCTCCTCCTCCTGATGGATGCGAGACGAGTATGTCGGACATTCGTATCCATCAAAAGGACGTCCGTAGGGTGCTGCGAAACCTTGACGTGAACAAGGCTAGCGGCCCTGACGGAATACCAGCACTTGTTCTTAGAACCTGTGCGCCTGAACTGTCTCCGATCTTGACACGCCTATTCCGTCTTTCGTATGAGGCTGGAAAAGTGCCGAATGCTTGGAAGCAGGCTAACGTACAGCCCGTGCCCAAGAAGGGCAGTCGAGCTGACCCGGCCAGCTACAGACCCATATCTGTAACCTCCATACTCTGTAAGAGTATGGAACGTGTACTCAATACTAAGCTCCTGGCATACCTAGAAGCAAACGATATCCTTAGTGAGCGCCAATACGGCTTCCGCCGAAATCGGTCTACTGGGGATCTTCTAGCGTATGCCATTCACATCTGGAGTGAGGCTATCGAGAGGCACGGGGAAGCGCTTGCCGTCTCCCTAGACATCTCGAAGGCTTTTGATAGGGTCTGGCACGAAAGCCTTATTGCTAAGCTTCCTTCATTCGGTTTGCCCGGTGGTCTGTGTGAATGGATTGCAGACTTCCTGAGAGATCGGTCCATTCGAGTGGTTATCGATGGCTGCTCGTCGGACTACTTGGATATTAATGCCGGGGTCCCTCAGGGGTCGGTACTCTCGGCAACTTTATTCTTGCTGCATATTAACGATCTGCTAAAACCCGGCACCTTTGGGTATGCAGACGACAGCACCGTTACTGAGAGATACTTGTCCAACGCTCGTGCTACCGGGCCTCAGATCCAGTCTCTCCGGGAGGCCATGGTGGAGCGCTTAAACCTGTCCTTGCAGGCAGTCTCCGAATGGGGCGATGCCAATCTGGTCAGGTTTAATGCTGCTAAAACCCAGGCGTGTCTTTTTTCCGCAAAAAAGAGTCAATTTCACCCGGCTCCAACTTTCCGAGATGTGACCGTGCCAATAGCTGACCATCTTGAGCTTCTTGGCGTTACGTTGACATCGACTCTCAATTTTGGGCCATACATTGAGGCAAAGGCTCAGCTGGCCGCCAAAAAGCTGGGGATCCTTGCAAAGGTGAGAAGGTATTTCACGCCAGAACAGCTGCTCAGCTTGTATCTAGCGCAAGTTCGATCATGCATGGAGTACTGTTCTCATCTCTGGGACGGATCTGCCAAATACCAGCTTGATGCACTGGAGTCGATCGAAAAGCGGGCCAAGAGACTCATCAGCGATGAGGCACTGGTTAAGTCAAAGCTCCAGAGCCTTGAACATCGTCGCCGAGTTGCCAGCTTGTCGGTTTTTTATCGGTTACATTTCGGGGAGTGTGCGATGGAATTGCATGATTTAATTCCACCCAGCCCGTTCCATCATCGGACTACCAGACGTACGGCGATGCGTCATCGATATATGGTGGACATCCCACCCATACGCACTAAACGTTTTGGGAATACTTTTATTATGCGTACAGCTAAGGAGTGGAATTCCCTGCCGGAGTCTGTGTTTCCCGATAGCTACAATCTAGGGGTCTTTAAGTCAAGAGTGAATAGGTTACTTCTAGGCAAGCGTGCTCCACCATCGACCACATCATCGCTTACTATCAGGTGAGATAGTGGTCAAGCGCGAGCCTATAATAGATAAAAAAAAAAAAAAAAAAAAAAGTTAACAAAGCGTTTAGAACCAATATGAATGGAATTGACTAATTATTAGAATAGTGGCTTTAGACAAGTAACAATGTACGAAAGCGTCGGCATTTGGAACAAAAAATACATTTAAAATCTTTTTTTAAACAAGCCTATTTCGTATTCTTCTGGGCTAACCCTTACATGTGATACCCATATCATGGCAGTGCACAAAAAATAACAAGCCCGCCATCTTGGTCCGTCCGCCATATTGGATTTAGAATGACGTCACTTAGCTAACCATGCATAGTCATCCAAACTAAACGTGATTGCAAAATTTCATCTCAATCGGTGGAGGATAACTGCTTTAAAATTCAGTTGCAAGGCTTTTGTCGATTAAGCGGACGACGTAGCGGCCAACAAGTAGGTTGTGGTGCAGCTTAGGCTACATTGCAACTGAGGCGGGCCGCGATATCGTATGGGAGGCATCGCGGCTGATGGTTAGAGGCCGCGGCGGGAGAGAAGTGCCGGTATTGCGGCGGAAGAGAAGTGTCGGTATTGCGGCACGCCGCTCTCCCTACCTGCCGCGGCCTGGACGGGGTAGCCAACGTCTGTTGATGGACGCAGTGGTAGGTACGTGATAGGTGGCTGGGCCACTGTCCTGACCCGTCACAGGGGGTGCAAGGGTGCCATACGCCGAGTCGTCTGGTGCCCATTTAGCTGGTTTTGTCCCTGGGACACGGCGTGCAACGTGTTAAGGTGCGCCGGAGATGGGAGTTTCTCCCAAAAGGAGGATCCGGTGACGAACAGCCAGCTGATTCACGGATGAGTGTGATCGCGTGCCCGTGTTCCCGTCATAAGCGGCACAGGAGAATACCGTGGTGTTTTATTGGGTTTGGAGTCCCACAGTATGCATGAGTAAATCACGACGAAAATAAAAACGATTGTCAGTGCAAACAGTCAATCTTGCCAACTAAATTATCTTCACACTACGGCATTGGACCAGCTATAAAACAGATTGACATTAAATGAAACAATGTGTCAATCTACTCGTATTTATTATCACTTTCTTTCACTCGGGATCGTAAAGAAAACATCAAGAAAATTTATAAGTGATATGAAAGCTTGGTTATGAATGCTTGGTTTTTCTTTGTTCGAGAAAAGAGTTTTGGAACTGATGAACATTTTAAAGTATTTTGTACTAGCTTGTTCCAGCGGTTTCGCCCACGAGAATCATCGGTAATTAACCCAAGAAAACGTACTCCAGGGATAAAAGTATAACAAGTGCCTTCTCCAGGGTTCAATCAATTTCTCTACCAAAATTCATCAAAAATGGTTCGGCAGTTTAGGAGTGAAAACGTAACAATCGAACAGACAGAGTAAGTTAAGTATATGGATGGATAGGATGGATTATTTTCATAGGAAAAATGCACAAGTTCATCGGTTTCAATCCATACTAATAATTCAGCAAGTAAATTTGTTTATTTTTTGTTTTGTTTGTAACCTTTTCACGACTGTTCCGATTTAGATGAAATATGGTATGATTTGAGACCCTGGAAATGACCTATAGATGATAAATCACTTTCTAAGGGCAAAAGCTAGTTCGAAATAAATATAAAATAAATCTACCCACTATGCGGCTCAAACCATCTCAGACGCATCAACTTCGATACTCTAACGGCAAAAGGTACGTGCACATATCCACCGACATACACTTGAAATATAATTTCAAATCACTCGAAACCAACATCTTTTCCCGAAGCTTACCGAAGTGAACCGAATCTCAAGCCGAACAAACTAGTTGCCTTCGACCATTGAGATAGAAATTACACTTCGACATACAGTTAAAAGATAATTTCAAATCATTCGGAACCAACGACTTTTGCCGAAGTTATTTTTGAAGTGCCGACTACCCAGCCGAACGAATAAGCTAGCTTCGTAATTGGTCCGTTTCAAAGTGAGATGGTACTTCACATTGGCATGGTTTACTAAGTACATACAAGGTCGTTATTGAGAATGATTCGTCACACATGATGAAGGGCCGAGAGAAAATTGGCAATTTCATTTGGGTCAATATTGCTGTATTTCTGGCACTTTGTAAATTGAAGTCGACTTAAGTCATAAGTCCTACGTAATTTATTTCATAACAATATATACATTGTGTCGAAATTTGTAATACATAGCAATTTAAAAACACCACAAATATATCATTACAATAACTTTCAATAATAATAATTCGCAATAATTTAACAGTAGAATTAAAATGTCAGAGTTAAAGATTAAATAATAAAATAGATTCAAGTTTTTTAAGCTGACATGGTCACAACACAATCATTAGAATCAATATTTAGATCATGATCATGAGATCGCGATCATGGCGCTTGTAACGGTGCCGAAATATCGAGCCCTCAACCAAAGTCAAAATATACACCGGTAAATATCCGGAAACAAATACTAACTCCAAAACAGAAACAGAAAAAAAAAAAAATAATGTAAAAATCATCAGGTTAACAAATAATGATAATCCGAAACAAAAAATACAAGTCAATTAAAAATTCAATGAAAGAGATAAAATTATAAAAAGTTCAATAATATGTCACAAGTTCTAAAATAATAACCATGTTATATCAATTTTAGTCAATTAAAAATTCAATGTCAAAGAAAAAAATTAAATATGTCAAAAATACCATTACAATTTTAAAATAATAATCCATACAATAATAATTCTAGCCAAATTAAAATTCAATGTTAAAGATAAAATTATAAAAAGTTCAATAATATGTCACAAATTCCAATTAATTATCCATGTTATATCAATTCTAGTCAATTAAAAATTACTAAATATAATAATCACTTAGATATTAAAGTTAGAATATGACCGTTCTGATGCTATTCGCATCCAGTGAAGTCCTGTGGCTCTCAGCAGTTTTAGAGAAAAGAAAACATATTTTATATATATATAGCAATTGTCAAAAGGTATAAATGGAGATTGCCCTCACACTGGCCCCTTATGAGGTATCGTGTTCGTGTCTGCTATTTCAATATTATCCAAAAGTAGGATTTTATATTTTGTGTTTTTTTCTATCCGTGTCCTTTACTTATCTTCACTTGGACATTTGTATGCACCTTATTGCATTGTAATAAGGGTTCATTTCAAGAACAGAAACATCGTTAAATCGCGTGAACCCAGAAAAAAAAAATGTTTTCTAATTATGAATATAACGTGTTTTTCTACAATATACCTATAATCAAATTCATTAAGATACAACCATTTTTTCAAAGGGGGCCAAGTGCCCAAAATAGGCATTCTCCTGTATGGAATGATACACGCTACTGAAATGTCAGGGGTCACCAAATTTTGACTTTTTGACGGTAGTTATCACAGATAGAAATTTAATTTTTCTAGCACCGCAGTCATTGGTAGCTATAGTAAAACTTTCATGACAACAAAACTTGCCAGTTATTGACCGAGCGAGCACGAAGAGCGAGCGAAGCGTCTCCGTTTCAGCTTGGACAAACATGCTTTTGTATGTCCGGACGTCCGGCTGTTCTCCTCTACAGGTGGCTGTTCTCCTCTACAGGTCGCATTTCTCAACCGATTCTCGTGAAATTTTGTGAGCGGGTGCGATTATTATATGGATTTTATTTGTCGATTCAGTTTTTGTTTTTTTTTCAAAATGACTCTGCGAGACAAAACAATAATAATAAAGACAGACTAGCGAGGTCTACAGCTCACAGACTCTCTAGTTAATTTTGTTACCAAAAGCTTCATCATCTTTCAGCCCTTGTCCCATGTTACTTGGGGTCGGTTTTCTTCTTCCATAACGTCCTATCAACCGTCACGCTATCACTGGTGCCTATTGATGATATATTTATTATGCTGTGCTTCTTCACCAACAGACACATTGATTGTAGTATTTTATGAAAATTAGCCCATTTTCTTTCTAAATCTATACAAGATATTAAGACGACGACAGACGCCAACGACCTTGAAGGTACAAAACGCGCCCTCGTTTCACTCCCGCGCGTCCCAAAATTCGGCGTTTTTGTAGTTTCATTGTTATTCTATGACTTAAAAAGTCTTAGATCAAAATGTAGATAATTCAATTGTCTTTGAGATGGTGAAGATTTCATTAAAATACACCCGGCGGTTTTGGTGCGATTGTCGTTTTAAGTCCGTATTAGACATAATTTTACAAATTAATTACACTATGTTATAAGAATAAACCTCAAAATTTTCGTAGATCAAATTATTAAGAAAATTGTCTAATGTAACTAACATATATTTTTCCAAAAAATTACGACTAGCCGTTTAGACGTGATTCTCATTTTAAAATCAGATACTGAGGGGTATCTGCGCCTAAAACTCCAGCCACCTCATTGCCAAGGTCTCATTCAAAAGAACTTGTGAAGCGCGCATCAATAGTCACATAATGAATAATTATTGAAATATGCTCGTAAATTCATGCTATTAATATTTTCTCACATGCTAATTTTGCGCACGCAATCCTGTTAGACTGAGTAAATGCAATAATAAGATACGTTTAACTTAGCTACTCGACGGTATTCATAATTACTGTAATTTAGTGACACTTCGATAGATTATACTTGACATTAAGACCCGGTTGCATGATACTAATTAGTATTAACACTAAGCATGGCTAAACTTAGGGATGATATAGATATTGAGAGGGAGCGTAGGGCACTGGCGGTCAGGGGCATGTTGGCGCGTAGATTTTCGCGTTGCTCTGACCAAGTAAAAATTACTCTTTTTAAGGCCTTCTGTCAGAGCTTTTACACGGGTAATCTATGGGTCAATTACACCAAGCGATCGCTGGATGTCCTGCGCGTGCAATATAATAATATTTTCAGGATGCTGTTGCGACTGCCCCGTTTCTGTAGCGCATCGGCTATGTTTGCTGAGACCCACACAGATGGCTTCCGAGCCATAATTCGCAAAAAAACCGCGTCGCTGCTGTGCAGAGTGCGGAGTAGTCGCAACTGTATCCTGAGAGCCGTGGCTGAGAGCTATACGCCAGATATGCGATTTTTTGTGCGGAGGGTGAATAGATAGGAAACCTCCTTCCTGGCTGGTCATCCTCGACACGCAGTGCTTATAATTTAAAATTTTAATCAATGATACTAACACTAGAATATAAGCTTTTTGTAATACTAACCCAATATGGATCACTATAGTCCGAAATAAATAAATTTGAATTTGAATTAAACATCTATATATCTCTGTTAATCGTTTGAAGTTTAGTAAGACAGCATGATGATTGAAATATCTAAATTTAACGTATATTTAAATTCACTTAGGGGCTTGCTGTGTGTGTCTCAAGACGAAAGTCTATGACTAGTGTTTGTAGTGTATGTTGCCAGCGATGTTATACGAAACTGAGCCGTGGTCGCTCGCAGTGGGCCTCATCAGAAGGTTTAAAGCCACCCCAAAGGCAATGGAGATTGCTAAGAGGAATCAGGTGAATAATAAGCAAATAGAACTTTAAAATAGATTATTTTTATCAGCAAGCTTTGCCTCAGACGGCTCTTACAGGACTGACATGAAAAACGAAACAAAAATATCTATAAACTACCTTCTGTCAGCAGCTTCGCCCGCGTGAGAAGTGTTTTCTTATCCCAAGGGAACATTATAACGGGATGAAAAGTAGCATATGTGCTATTCCAGAATATAATTTATGTCTGTACGAAATTTTATCCAAATCCGTTCAGCCGTTTTAGCGTGATTGATTAACAAACATAAATCCATCCAACTTTTCCTATTTATTATATTATTTGCAAGAAGTAATATATTGCTAGCTAGTACTAAATATGTTTTTATATACACTATAGGCTCGCGCTTTTTGGAGAAAAAATAGGCGTGATGTTACGAACTTTTTTTATATCTCTTCTTTTTTTACAATCTGTCTCAGCACTATTGGACATTAAGTAAATTTTTTGACGTGTTTAGTTGTCTTGGTCGGTATGTGCCCTATGACACATCCTATTTACTTATGTAGCATATGTAGCTATGTTTGTCTGGTGAAGTCTTGTGGTATTTTTTACTTAAGCCTTCTGGCCCCTGTCCCATCCATTAGGTGGCTTGCCAGGATGTTTGGGTGACGCGTAATTTTTCCTTGTATGACTTGATGTAGTTCTTTACCTCTTCTTTGACTGTGGGAATCGTCAGAACATGGTGTAGACCCTCATTTGGTACTTACAATGGCGCGTTTGTGATCGTTCTTAGGATCTTATTCTGAAACCGCTGCATGATCTCAATGTTAGAGTTGTAATGTATGTAGCACCAGTGTAGCACCCATACATGGCTGTAATAACTCCCATTCTTACCTCACTTCATAAGTATATGCTTGAACTGTCGTTGCACACTCAAATACACAACAATTATGGACTAGAACCATTGAACACCGGTTGCATTATGAGTACGCTCCGTCACAAAAGTGTTCCAGCCCGTTACGTTTAATTAAGTTCAATATTTATTGAGTTGCACCCGGAAATGTGTATTCGGGAACAGAATTGGAACGGTATTAAAATAAAATTATTAGTCAGCCAACTAAAGCAGTCAAGTTCTGGGCAGATATATGCCTTTTAGATCAATTAAAATCTAAAGATATTTAAACAAATTAAGATGAAATTTTTGATTAATTACCTTTGGATTGTGTCTTTTCTTATCGAGTTTTATTAAACTCAATCCAAGTATCCGATGAGTATACCGATCGGCCACTAAATTACAATCATTCAAACAAACTTTCATTGGCCTATTTGGGAATAAATCCTTACTGCACCGTCGTTAAAAGAACCTCTTGTGCAAAATGTCATGCTTTTAGACCCAGCGATTTAAGCTGTGTGTATTATCTGTAACTGAATGAAAGGCATAATAATCTATACTAATATTATAAAGAGGTTGTAGGGGCTAATCTCCGGATCTACTAAACCGATTTAGATGTTTGGCTTGGAGATAGTTTGAGAGCCTGGGAAGGACATAGGATGGTTTTATTTATTCCCTTGGGATGATAAAACACTTTTTACGCGGGCGAAGCTTTTAATAAGTAGATTTCCTCAAATTGATGGTTGGGACAGTATCGCCGTGGGTTCCTGAAGATAAAAGGTGCCGTCGAAGCCGAACCTGATAGTGGTGGCGAGATGATTTGGACGCCTAGCATTAGTGTTGATTTCAGAAATCGCGGGAAAAGAATGTCTGGAAGGATTTGCGGTAGTCCTTTGCCCATCTGTGGGACAGCAACAACAAAATTCCCTCCAAGAATATACTTAATAAAATTTTAAAGTTACACCAACTTTAACCCGGTCAAAATACTGCCAACTGAACATCGAACCTTAACCTGCTTAAAACAAAACAAAAGAAGTGCGCACAATGCGAGCACCGTAAGCGTTCCGTACTCCCCAGTACCTGCGCGTACGCAGCGTATGCACTTCCTACTAGGAACTAATCGCTCGCTCTTAATCCGTTACATGCTAGTGGTTGATGTAGACTAGATTAGTACATTTTGTAGTCATTTAGTCGAGTAATTAGTGACTGGAATGAGAGTAGTGAATGATGAAAGATAGTAGTCGAGTTTATGACGTCGGAAAATTGAACACACCTTTGGCAATCAGCAAAAATCCTTTTTCTGACTATATTTTTGATGGATACTAATTTGCCCCAGATTTTTCCCTCGTAGCAGTGGTCTAAAAACAATAAGTCACTGACAGAAACCTACACTTCACTATCGGGGTGATCACCGGGGTAGTTTTAGTGAGATAAAAAATCCACGCTCCATGATCTTTCCCCAAAAGTCTAGTCACGATAACAAAAAAGGTCCTAAAAGCTATTTTGACCCGGAAAAATGCACGAAAAGAAAGAATTTCCTATGATTATGACTAAGACTCAACCCATATAAATTTCAGATAGATTTTACAGTAAATATTTTTTTTTATTGTGACAATCCCACCGCACTATTCCCAAACCACTGCAACTCCTTAAAGCCAGAATCAACAGTGGCGACCAACAGAAAAGCGCCGAGGCAATGAAGCTCGACGAAGTCCAGGAGAATGAATTTAACTGTCTTGGATCCCGCAACTAAATTAATCAGAAAATAATAAAGGAGGAGTAGAAAAAAAAAAATTACAATTTCTTTCCAAGGAGGAGACAGAACAAAAAAGGCCAATTAGCACAAAGGGTCAATAATACTAAAGAACTAAAAGAAACTAGCAACTGATACAGATTCTATACATCTACAATTCTACACGTGTAAACCAGCATTTTTACACTCATTACCCGTTCAAATCCCAAGGCAGATGACAAACGAAGGGTACCCTACTTTCAATTCCGACGACCTTCGGTTCAGTGCTTTTAGTTTCGATAATCAAATCCGTGTGCAGATTATTATTTGGTGACAATTTCTTGTGTCTCTGTTGAGTTTAATGTTTTTCATACATACATAAACTCACGCATTTTTCCCATGGGGGTAGGCAGAAACTACAGAACTTTTTTTTTATTTTTAGTGTTCCGTACCCAAAGGGTAAAAACGGGACCCTATTACTAAGTCTCCGCGATCCGTCTGTCTGTCTGTATATCTGTCTGTCTATCCGTCCGGTACCAGGCTGTATCTCATGAATCGTGATAGCTAGGCAGTTAAAATTCTCACAGATAATGCATTTCTGTTGCCGCTATAACAACAAATACTAAAAACAGAATAAAATAAATATTTAAGTGGGGCTCCCATACAACAAACGTGATTTTTTTGCTGTTTGGTAGAATCAACTTTTATTACTTGTAAATTTTAATTTGTGTTTGACGTTTAAAAGTGCCGCTTATTGGTAGTTGAATAAATATATTTGACTTTGACTTTGTTTTTTGCTATTATGGTACGGAACCCTTCGTGCGCGAGTCCGACTCGCACGAGGAGTATCCAAAAGTAGCGATTTTGTGTTGTAAATTATTTTTTAAAGCATAACTATTGTTATAACGGTTACATGAAAAAACCATGTTTCACAAATAATGTACCTACATGAATCAATAATATTTTTTTTCAAACCTTTTAACCCAGCATATATATAGCAGCCTTTCTAAAGCATACTAAGGAGTATGCTTTAGAAAGTTACCGTTTTACGGCACTAAAGCGGTGGAAGGCCCTTAAGTCCCGTGTATTAGGAACGCAGGACCTAGGCCCAACGAAGCAGTGTTAAAAGTTTACAACACTAAAATTTTATCACCGGCAATTCTAGATCTAATCTCCACGAAATTTTACATTATTAGGTTGCATATTTAATGTAATTAAGAATTCTAGACTTTCTCAAAGCTTTCGTTTAGACGACCATAAATAAATTTTATACAAGTCTAACTACTTAAAATTTACATATATACACAGTTAAATAAACATTTGATCGTTTTTAAATTCAATGTCACCTTAATTGATATTCAAAGGCTACGGGGGCGAGGCAGATACATTTAGTAATTATTAGCAAATTCAACAAGAATTTTGTTTGAAATATTTGCCGAAATTTTAAAGTGACGTAATAGACCGTAAATATGCGTTTTTTTTATCTACGATCCTATCGAAAGTAAAAAGGCCTGCGTCTATTCATAAATTACCTACTGCAAGTTTTAACTTTCGTCTGATTTCCATAATGCATAGAGGAACTGGAATGCCGCAAAAAGAAAAATAATAATTAAGCTGTTTGTTTGGTATATCATTTAGCCAATGATACACTAGTAAACAGATATACAGAGAGTAATTGCAATAAATAAATATAAATAATAAATACGTTATACACTCACAAAACAACCGAAAAAAGTGTGCCGCACAGCAACGGCAGCACACATACACACTTTTCATTCATCTGACATTTCACTACAAGTCGAAAGGGATGGCTTGATAAAACCAACAAGAAAAAAAGAGAGCTAGTGTTTGTCACTTGCGTGTGAATGTAAACAAACATTATTCTGGCCACCACATTTTTCTAACCTCCAAATATCAGAAAATTAGAAAAAAACATATAATAAATTAGTAAATTGAGGTGTTTTGCGTACTTACACATGGTATGAGATTCCTTCTGTTTCATGTACTTTGGTATCTTAATTGGTACACTTTCTAAATACACACGATGGTATTTTTAATTTTGTTTTTGTTTCAACAAAGCGTATCGCTCTTCGCCATGCGTGACATAGACTAAAGACTATACGTCCCAATTAGGACGTATTCAAGTCTTCACAATGTGCGTGCTTATAACATATCTTTTTACTAGAATATCATTGCATTTAACTAAGCAATATACCGTGTAGCATGCCATCATATCATTCTGCATAGTTATTACAAAGTCGTTTGAACCTTACGCCTATCATCAGGTGCAATTTGACCACTACTGATGGTGTCTATGGATTTTTCTCTCCATTTCCTAGCATTACGCTCGCATTACACGTAATCTGTAACTGGTACACCGACGTGGAGATCCAACGGAAAGTATTAATTTCCGAGGCTGTAGAAAGCTAAGCCAAGACTCGATCGAACACAGGAATATAGATTATCTGAGATAACACCGCGAACGGATAAACAAACCGCGTCTAATTTATAACAGGAACCGCGCTTAATCGAATCATTCGATATTTGAACGATAAAAATCAGTTGAAACTTCAAAGACGTTGAAAGCAACGCAACTCAAACGATAGTGAAATTACTGGCCGCAAAGAAAAAAGTTCCATAATGATCTATTGTGAACCGAAAAGGCAAGGCGGTTTAAAATCTTGTTAGCATGACCTTAGACCTACACTTTCGCTGGCACTAAACAAAAAAAAATAACAATAAAACTTCCGCGTCGTCATCGCGAACTTGAAACCGAAATAAAGAAAGGCTGAATGAACCGAATCCTTTGCCGTCCTCGTGCCAAAATTTGACACTGACAATTTAAATGACATGATCAAAATTGGCGCGCTACCTACTGTCATTGTTTGAAGGTGAAATTGCAAAGTCTGGTTTTGACAAAGACAACAATGGTTGCTTTGGTCATTACGCGTACCAGCAAGTTTTAACAACTGCTTAAATGTGCTTAACCTAAAACTTAAGTGTCAGATAACTGGTAACATTCTTAGGCAACGAGCTAGCTGCTAAAATTTACAAGCTTATGTCAAGAATGGGTCAAAACTTAACAATATTTTGTGTTCAAACAAAAGCGAGCTTAGTCAGGCATCCAGTACGGTACCACAGTAAAACTAGTAGTAAACAAATGACACTCGAGGTAGTTGAGATAGGTAAGTACTTTGTTTGAAATAAAAGCATCTTGTGATGGCTAAATAAAAATTATATAAGTTTTTCTACACTAAGACTAAATAGAGATACAATGTACCGCTTGCAAATTTGCAACTAGCTTCATCATTTCGTCAAACATCGAACATTTGCTATTTAGGCCATTATCGCAAAACTTACTACGCCAACTTCTAACATCATTTGTAAAAACGTCGCAATTAAACACTGCAGTATTCCATGAGGTTACGGTAAATAATTGCGCCTTGATTTTAGTCCCCGATTAATTTACAAAGGGAATCTATCCTATGACATTCCCGCTGCAGGGGCTAAGTCCACCTCTCTGAGATAGGAAACGGAATGTAAACAACCACGGGGGCCAAGTGCTTATTGAATATTAGTGGATTTTTTATTTCTAAAACATGTCGGTTTCCTCACGATCTTTTCCGTCACCGAGTGCAGTGGTGGCCCAGTGGTATGGCTTATAAGTTGTAGGTCATGGTTTCAAACCCAGGCAGGTGATTTACTTTGTATTAATTATTTCACCACCACTGCTCTCAAAACGGTAAAGGAAAACACCGTGAGGAAACCAACATGTCCTAGAACCAAAATCCAAATACATGTGACAATCACCAACCCGCATTCGGCCGGCGTGGTGGATTACGACCCATTCCCTCTCACAGAGAGGAGGCTGTGTCCCAGCAGTGGGAACATTCAAAAGTTTGATAATGATGATGATGATGTTACCGTTACCAAATTAGCTTGCAGACTGCAGTGTGAAATCTGGCATTTTAATGACGACTGTTTAAGAGATAGATATGTGCTTCGTTAATGCATAAATGCATACTGAACGCGATTTAATTTGCAACAGGAATGCTGGTAGCCATTCCCCTTAGTTGAATATTGCAGCTTCCACGCAATGTTGAGCATGTGATGTATGTGTATCTTTTCTCATTTCCTCAGTGGCTTGGTTATTGATATGCAAGAGAATGTTTTTTTGTGTAATTAGATCGCAAATACACTGTCGGCCCGCCTGGTAGTATGTGGTCACTGCCGTTGGACATATGCAATACCTTAGAGACAAACACATATGCTTAGCACGAGACAAATTATATACACAAACCTTCCTCGTTTTCCAAAATTGTATTAATATCTGTAGTGCAGTTAAGAAGAAGTAACCGGAGAAATAGACAGAGGTAGACAGAAACTTTATTATAGAACATTTAAGGAATAGAGAAGATTAAATGTCTTTTTAAATTACACCGGCACGCGATACCAAGACTTTTCAAATATGAGCAAAATGCAACAACACTGCTTGCAAAAATATATGTCAGCTATAAGATAATTCATGTTGTGGTTAAAAAATTTGCTGATCAAGTCAAAGTTGGTAGTTAAACCGATGGTCCAGGGAATGCACCAGACCTTTAAAGCTTCCTAGAATTTGTGTTCTCACATATTTGTAAAACTTAAACTTACCCATAGTTTGCTAAATAAATGTTTAACATTCAAATTTATAGAAAACGACGTATGTAGTAGACTAGGCTGAGACTCCTACATTATAATGATCGCCGCAAAATTAAGTGCTTACTCCTATAATTTTTAATCCTATTTCCTGCTACTATTATATAGTTTGTGAGGGTAAAAACTACAGAACGTATATTAATGTAACTTGACAGTAATTAGCTTATACATCAAGATAACACAGGCTATAGTTTATAAAGCTATTATTTTGAAGTACTAATTTGCCACAGGCGGAACCGCGGGTCTCATTTAAAATTCATCTCTAATAAACATCTTTGCATTTGCAATGTTAAACCGACGATTGCCAACACAAGCAATTTATAAAACTGCTAGCAACTTAAAAGGATACAAACGGTAGCTACAAATAGCATTTTGACACTAATCATCAGTGGCGTAGCGTGCCTTGGCGGGGCCCCGTATAAAAAATTGTTCGGGGCCCTTATGAAAGGTAAAGATTTCTCACAAAAGAAAAAATATGTTTGTATAAAATTAAAAGAAATATTTATTCATATAATTATCGATCTGTCACTTTTTCCAAAAATTTTAACAACAAATCAAATTAAATATACACTCTCTTTGCTATTTTTTTCGGCAAACTGATTTATTAAACCATTTATAGCTGATGATGACTTTAGTTTTTCTAAAGTTTCTGCCTCTATGGACAATAGCGACAGGTATGACAGGCAAAAAAAAATTGGGAAGTTTTTATTAATTTTTGCTTACGCACGTCGGGGGGCCCTGTGGCCCGGGGGCCCCGTATAATTGATACGGCAGATACGGCGGTAGCTACGCCCCTGCTAATCATGGCTTCGCAAAATCAATTACGAGACACTCAAGTCAGCCTCACAAAAACTAGCTCGGTCAGAATTTGTTTATTTTGCAGATAAAAACGATTTAATTTGTTACTTAAGGAGCAAGTGGCGACCAACGGCAGATGCTTGGCATTACTTAGGAATGGAGTATTCATTAGGTATACTCTTTTTAGAATGCTCGAGGTATTTGCAACAAGAATCAGGACTGCATTCCTTAAGTTACTACGGTAATGATTAAGCAAGGGGTCTAAAGTATCCAGTCTTTTTAAGGTGCCCCAGGATTTTGCAGTGATATTTTATGTGATTTGAAATCATAAATATCATGACTTTTTATCAAGAGTTTACATTGATCTGTATATGGTAATATCTCATGATATTGCACCCTCTAACAAGATCATGAGTAAGACTGTAAGACACAGGACTTAGAAGACATATAAGTGGAAATTTACCACAAAATGCAATAGTTAAATTACGCTGCGGAATGAGAGGATTGTCTAATTTTTAAGGGATTTATTTATATAGGTTTTACTGTACACCAAGATTATATTTTATACAAGGAAACAAAGACCATAAAAACGGTAAATTGGCGGCCTTATCGCATTCCGCGATCAGCGAGGCAACCTAGAATGTGCAGAGTTCGAAAAACATTTAAAGCATGTTATTTTTCTGTTTTTGCAACGAATTCAGCCAGCCACAAACTGTCAAGAAACCTTTTACAAACCAGCAATATTATTACTGGTGGCAACATTTTTTCTTTTTATAATACTGCGCACACGACCAATAGACCGGTACCTGCGTCCCATCAAAATTAAAACTGAATCACACGCGTACTTTCCATTTCTTGGTACGTTATTTCGGTAATAATTTAACGGCATACGCGCCGTATGGTCTTAGACCATTTGCATCAAGTAGGTCATCGCGTGTGCTCAAGATCAGCACAGTTATATCGATCAACCGCTACAATATGACGGTATGTACCTTTTGTGATTTTAGTCTTGGATTACTGAAGCTTTTTTGTGTCTTACAAAGAAGATTTTGGTACTGGAAACACCCGTTTCTGTTAACAAATTAAATTATCGATAATTCACAAATTAAATGTAAGTTAAAATTGGCTGGTGTAAAATTGACTAGTGTGCAATTGGCTGATGTAAAATTGACTGGTGTACAAATGGCTGGTGTAAAATTGAATTAATCACATCAGGTGACTCACTTTTGACATTTTGTCACATTAATTTTGCAATAATTTAAAGGAAATAGGTGCTTGTCAAATTTCGTTAGACAATGTTAAAAATCATCGAGCTCAAGAAATGTAGTAGGCGAAATAAATTTATCAGTTTTGCTTATAAATATGTCTGAAAACTAGTGTTATATTATTTTTCCAGTAAGATGCACATATATCACACAATTGGTGTAATCTGCAAATATCATGTATCCGCACCCTAGGAAGTTAGCCGTATTTTCAAATTTGTAGACTTGGCAAAATCTATTCTGAATTTTCATTAGACCATTCCTCATTGTTTGGTTTATTGAAAACGTAAATCATTTTTACCTATATCTTAGGCACGTTGCTTGATTCTTTTTCAACTAAGTAGTAATTTATAAGCAGGAATGCATATACTTCGGAAAAGTTAGCTTGATCTCTGCGATATATGTCAAACTGACGTATACGTTATTGTCAGCCTGTCAAACGCTATTGTTACTGTACTGATACTGACAGCTGTCGCAGAGATCAAGCTATCTTTGAAGTATAGAGGTATTAATTCTTATTTAGCTGTCATAAACTCACTTTGTTTAATCTAAATTGCAATTTCTATAATATCTTAACAAATAAACTTGGCACATTACATTGTAAAGCCATAATAGTAACACTGATAAGTTTTAGTATAACTAAGATACACGTTAATTCCGAAGAGAACCAATAAACGGCTTTCTCAATATCACCTAACTTTCTTCGTTACTGGCTATTAGGTGCTGGCTATTACTGACCTTGCTTGAAACAATGTAAGTATAAATTCGTAAACTCACGCACGCTGCGATGAAAATTCACGCATTTTATCTTGATTTATTATACTTTTATCGATAGTTTGAAAGCTATTTGAAGTTGGCTTTGAAATGAACGTCGTTTTTATGAGGAATACTATTGTTTACGTAGAAAAACATCATATTAATGATGGAAACAGAGATGTATACAATAAATTTACCAATAAGGCCATATTGCTTACTTAGTTTTTACCCGACTGCCGAAGGAAGGTAATGTGTTTATCAGTCTTTGTATGTATGTATGTTTGTTCCTATGTGGTGTTCCAGAGACTAAACGCGTTGGCCGATTTTGATGATTCTTGCGCTTCTTCTTGGCTACATTAAAATTGGAAAATGGAAAAATGGCGGCTTTGAGTCGCCCAACCCAACTGGGCCCAATTTTTTGTTTTCTTCCAAACCCATCGTGTGGGGTATCAAAATAAAGGGTTTTATCGCGTGTTTTCAAAAATATATAACAATTATGGTCATATCTGGTTTTGATCAGCCAGTTCGCCATTATGTATCCTCCGACTGCACATCATGATTTTCTTCTTGTTTTACGTAAGAGTATTCAGCTGGTGCTGAAGCAGATGGAGAGAGGTCGTAAGTCGTAAGGCTAGTTACAACAACACCGGACAAAATACATTGTGACCACGAGCACTCAGCACACAAGAACGAAGCGAAAAAGAAGAGATTCGGCTGATAGCTGCCTGTGAATTCTGCTTTATTCTTTGAGATTAAGATGAATAGGTATACTCTTTATTTCAAGATGAAAGAAGGGAAAAACAAATGGATTCTACAAGGAATAAAAGATGGGCACGTAGAATCGCGTATAGCGAAAACTTTAGAAAAGTTAGCAAACTTTTATTGGTTACGAAATTGATTGTTTGGGTACGGGAGAATTAACGTATGTGTGTGTGTTAAATAATTCAAACAAATACAGATCTATGTTAGCACAAAATAGCAAAATACATAAGGTTAAGTAGTTCTGACATCAATGTTCAGATTACTTTGCTACCATAAAACTTGTTTGAGTGCCTTTTATAACGTTATGAGCAAACAAAAGATATAACAAAATGAGTAGTAGTGTCAAGAAATGGTCAATGAAATCGAAGTCTTTAAGGTGATATATACGCCCCAATGTAACGCAGTACTGGCCGTGCGCCCGCTCCATGCCAAAATATCAAAATTGAACCTCCTTTTGAACAGTTTTGTTTGCAAAATATTATTTGATTTACATATGCTATGTTAGGTATGAAGTAATTCCAGCCATCAATTTTTCTGTATAAAAATATTTTTAAACATCCAAGTCGTTTTGGAGGAGTTTCCAAAAGTTGCGAAAAAATATCGTTTTGTTATTTTTTTAAAGCAAAACTATTAGTTACACGAAAAAACCTTGTGTTCAAAATTATGTACATGAATCTATAATAAAAATATATTTTTTTTCAAACCTTTTAACCTAGCCGTTTCTAAGGAGTATGCTTTAGAAAGTTACCGTTTTACGGCCTACATACGCTTTAGTGCCGTAAAAGGAGGTTCAATTTTGATATTTTGGCACCGAGCGGGCGCACGGCCAGTACTGCGTTACATTGGGGCGTATATATCACCTTAAGTCAAGAGTGAATAGGTTACTTCTAGGCAAGCGTGCTACACCTTCGACCACATCATCACTTACCATCAGGTGAGATAGTGGTCAAGCGCGAGCCTATCTATGATAAAAAAGTGAATGTTGATGCCAGATGCATTCCCTAAACGAGTGGAAGAGATAAACATATGGTCATGATATGGTACAAGCGGTGAGGAAAAGAACGCATTGAGCATCAAAATAAACGTCCTCATAATCATTGTAGTCAATGGCATTTAGTTAACGAGGTATCTACGCAGATTACCCGTTATTATCAAATAGTTTATTTCAAATAAACCTTAGAGGTACTTTTGAATTGCCAAACAAAAAAAAAGATGACTCTAGTAGCAAATTCGCAAGCGTCAGTAGGTCTCAATGGAGAAGAATTTGCAAGAAACTCCACGGACACTCTTTTCCATCAGTTTTAATTACAAGTATTTGGTTACATCATTCCTGTTGAAAAAAATACATATTATATATGTGAGAACGATGTAAAAAGACGTGTACGACGCTTGTAAAAGTAACAAACGACAAAAAAATAATATAGGTACATCCATAACAGGCCGAGGCAGCTAAGTTATGCTATGACCAACCCCAACTGATGGCGCCCGTTCACAAACATGACGCATGGATCGGCACTACTCAGCTCAACCATCATGATTCACTTTACAGATACTATTTCCAAATACCGAAGAACTAAAATTAATATCTAAAAGTTCTCCCACTCAAAATAAAAATCGACAAACTTGAAACTTATAATTTGACCTACAGTGGCTCCTACAGTGATGCAAAACTACAAGTCACTCTGAAAGTAGGGTAAGCAACAAAAGGTATTCACTGTCACTGCTTTTACTGTCAGTGACCATATTGAGCGTTGAATTTCACATCGGTATTTAATTTATTTATGTCGATTGAAGGTCGGTTATTAAGCCGGAAAATCTGATAGGAGTCTTGCCAAGGAATATCGTGTTGGCCAGTTACTAGGTTGAGAAAGCAGTCACTCCAATTAAAGCTGCTATGATAGGTTGCATTAATGGCCTCATACGAAGGCTCGGCTTGGCACGCAGCGTTGGAATGAGACCAGACGGGATGACCATAATGCCTTGGAAATTGGGTAGGCCTTTGGTGTGGGATGCAACATGTGTCGACATCCTTACGCCAACACATCTTCTTAGCACGGCGGGCTTTGCTGAGACGGCTGCTGCTGGTGCAGAAAAACGGCGCAAAAACCTAACTGGAAGCTATATGTTTGAGCCGTTTGGGGTCGAAACATTAGGTCCGTGGAGTCCGAGTGCTCATCGAGTGTTTAGAGACTTAAGTAAAGTAAACGGTTAGTGGACTCTTCGCTTGACCAGAGCTGGCTGGGCTTTTCTTCGGCCAGAGAATCAGCATTGCTATCCAACGTGATGATGTATTTCTGTTGCCGCTATATCAAGAAATACTAAAAAAAGAATAAAATAAATATAAAAGTGGGGCTCCCATACAACAAACGAGATTTTTTTTGCCGTTTTTTGCGATAATGGTACGGGATCCTTCGTTCGCGAGGCCGACTCGCACTTGGCCGGTTTATTCACTAGGTTATGAACTCTCGATGTTCATTACAAAAGCTTAAAGCAGTGAAGATGAGTTGCATGTAGCCGATAGATAGTAGTTGCAGATAGACAAGTTATTAACCTTTTGACGTTAAACAACAAAGCATTGATTAAAACATCGCAGAGCTCATGAATAGCCTTCAGATTTATAGATTTGCTTCTCTCTTATTTATCAAAAAGATAAATATGTGGCTGTGAATAATGTTTATAAGTAGCCAGTTTCGGATTATAAGCCGAACAACCACTTAAATTAACACTGTTCTTAAAGTAACTCAAGTAAGTAAGTATTAAGTAATGTACCCTGTTGATACAGGCAGGCTCCCCAACAGGGCACGAATCCAGATTCCAATACAATATATATATAATATAAATTAATCATATACCACAGATATTCATAGTGAGAAAACCATTCAGAAACTCTGATTATGTCATGAAATTGACCGAACGGGAAGACTAATAGAAGAAGAAGCCTTACAACAGTGAGACTGATATTTTTCCCAAAATTCTGAAGTCCAATAGTAGGTTTAAATTTTGGAGTCCACTAGTAGGTTTAAATTTTGGAGTCCACTAGTAGGTTTAAATTTGGAATCCACTAGTAGGTTTAAATTTTGAAGTCCACTAATAGGTTTAAATTTGGCGTCCACTAGTAGGTTTAGATTTTAGAGTCCACTAATAGGTTTAAATTTGGAATCCACTTTGTAGGTTTAAAGACGGGGTCTTCAATCTAGAATTGGACGCCAAAATAAAACAGTACGTACAAAAATATCTTTGCTTCTTACAACCTACAAAGTAAGAATTGTGGAAGCCATTAAAATAAGACAATTGCGCAAATCAGTTAAATAAGACAGGTTGTTTGAAAGTAGACCTAGCTTTGAAACTAGGTCGTGATTCACAGGCAAACGTTACTGGTCTACACATAAGCAGTGTAAGTATAGCAGCTTGGCTGTGTTAAAATAACATCACGTGTAGTTAAAACTAGCTTTACATTTTTAGGGTTCCATAGTCAACAAGGAACCCTTATAGTTGTCCGTCCGTCTGTCCGCAGCTTAGCTCAGAGACTCTTAGTACTAGCAAGCTATAATTTGGCATGGATATCGTTTATTTTTTTTCTTTTCTTCCTGTACACGTAAAGTGGGGTTTTTGGGCGATTTGCCGGTTTTTTCGCTTCAAGTTAGATTTTTTTGTTAACTGGCTTTTGCCCGCGTGTTTGTTCGCAGTGGAATACCATATCATATTCTGTGGCACTCGACAAGAGTATAGCTTTGTATGAGTGAAATATTTTATGAATTAGGAAAGGTACTTCCATAGAGAAACTTTCTTTTATTAGGGTTCCGTACCCAAAGGGTAAAAACGGGAACAGGACCGAGACTATGTCTCCGCGGTCCGTCTGTATTTTTTTTTCTTTTTGCTTTTATTTTTCAATACCATTTAATTACACTTATTGTACAGCATAACACTTGTCTAAAACCTTAAAAGGTTTATGAGACAAAGTGGAGGAAGCAAACTCGCACCGCTTATTACTAAAATAGGTAAACAATATACATATACCAAGATGTCACCAGTAGTATAATATTTTTTTAAGGTAAATTTACATTTTTTATATGTGCTAGTGACAATATTTGACAGCACAGTTTTAGGAATGTTATTCAGAGTATCATGTAGTATATAATTCCACGTTCTCGTGCCATACACATACTGTTTGTCCGTCTGTCACTAGGCTCATGAACCGCGATAGCTAGACAGTTCAAATTTTCACAGATGATGTATTTCTGTTGCCGCTATAACAACAAATACTAAAAACAGAATAAAATAAATATTTAAGTGGGGCTCCCATACAACAAACGTGTTTTTTTTTTGCCGTTTTTTGCAATAATGGTACGGAACCATTCGAGCGCGAGTCCGACTCGCACTTGGACGGTTTTATAAACTAACAACTGTACCTACCTCGTTATAATATTAAGTACTGTAGATATTACAACTCTTGACAGTAAGTACAAAGTAAATACATACTTATACTAAAATCTTGCTTGAAAACATACATTTATAAATGCGGAGGAATCATCAGACGACATATTTAAGATTATTTCTAAGCTAAGGAACGAATTTCTGTTTTATAAATCTAGGTCCGAAAAGAAAATCATAAATCCAGCAGCGGGAAAGTGTTTCCCGGGATTTAAGAGAACTAACTTACAGACAGACAGATAAACATCTCAAATATGTGTAGATAAGTAAGCAGTAAGACGCACAGAGAGTCGTCACAAAGATGAAAAGATTGGGCATCATAATAAACTGGAATGCACCGCTCTCGATTTTGAAATAATTAAATATTAATAAGAGCAAATGAATTAATTTCAAGTTTCGAAAACTGTATCAGAATGAGTTTACGGAAAGGTCGATGCAATTTCGTGTGTTAAGGTTGCCCTAGTCGACGGCACGAAGTATGATGTGCGCGGGGTTAAAATGCATGCTATCTCATCCGATAACACGTGCGAAAGAGATAGATTCTGTGATGAGCAGTAAGAAGCTAGTTCTCGTACGAATAAGCCGTTTTGCAAGTTTGTAGCGGATGATGATTTAGAACGAAAACGAGTGCGCGAATTTTATAAACAGACCTTTGGGAGTCTAGATATCATGGAAAAACTAAAAATGAAATCAAATTTTAAAAAATCTAATAAAATTATCCAACGCAGCAGGTACTTATTTCCTGAATAAATTAGATCCTGTAAAAACCTATACCATATTAATTGGAGCAAAAATAAAGGGTAAGCAAACAAACGTCAAACGGTTATAATCCGAATCATTTAAAAAATACAACCTTACAACGCAAAATGGTTACTTTTGTAGCACTCTTTAATTTATTAACATAATAATTCAGACTTCGGAACGTTTGACGTTTGTTTGAATACCATTTATTTATTGCTACAGCGAATAGGGTAGTACACAAAATTAAAAGTGTCAGATTTTGTCATTGAACAAAAACACATTCAGATAACAACAATTAGTTGATAAACCATAGGGCGTACATATACATAGGAATGATTGTTCTTATGTCATATTTTAATTTTGTGTTTTGTATTTTAATTTCAAGTAACATTATTAGTTGATTAATATTTAGAATCATTCTGTGCCTCCTATAATTGAAGGATTGCACTAATCGCAACTGTATTTCATAAGACATTGTATTTTATGTATACATTTTTCGTTGGAGGTCCTAAATAAATAAATAAGCAAAACTGTAGCCTAATTGTAATTGTAACAAGTGGCACTGGGCAGGGCACATTACCCGCAGAGCGGATGAAGTGAAAAGTTCTGAAGTGGTGACCGCGAACCGGACACGATGCAGCGATAAAAAGCCTTCCTCAAGGTGGACCGATGACATGGTCAAGACTGCGGGAATCAGATGGATGCGAGACGCACATGACCGATTGGTGTAGCGACGCTTTGGGGAGGCCTGTGTCCAGCAGTGGACGTCTTTCAGCTGAAATGATGATGAAGATTCAACATTGTTTGATTAATATGAAACATTCACCATCTCTCCTTGTGATATAAAGGATTAACCATGATTACTGTCATGGTGGCCCAGTGGCTCTCGTGCTTGAGGTCGTGGGTTCAAATCCGGGCTAGTACCAATGCGACTTTTCTAACTTTATCTTGGAAATCACAGGCAACGGTGAAGGAAAACATCGTGAGGACTTTTATAGTTAATTTAAGTCTGAAATAGCCAAGTCAGAGACCTGTGGAGTTCCCAGAGGCGGCTTAATTAACTCCGACACCAGAGGTGGCCAAATCCTCACATGAAAACAAAAACCACAATTACTCAACATTTAATACTTCTAGAAAGTTTCGATTTCTCTGTCTAATCTTATCGATAGCATAATATAAATTCAAATCATATACATCCTAAGGCATTCGCGATCAATTTCATAATATACTACGCTGATTGACTAACTACTTCATATTAGATGGTACCATCAATTTTAATATCAATGTTAATTTGCTTTTTGGTTGAATGTTGCAGTTTTTACGATGTTGTGTTGAGTTTTACGATGTCTGTGTTGTTGAAGGAGACTATGATGTCAGAGGAGACTGTAATATTTCGTGGTTCTTGTGAAAAGTAATTGTAATTTGGCTATTTTAGTATCGTAATTAAGTTAAGAGGTAAGTCTCAAAAACGGTGAAGGAAAACATCGTGAGGAAACCGGCATGTCTTAGAACCAAAAATTCGAAGATATGTGGCATCCACCAACCCGTACTGGGCCCGCGGGGTGGATTATGGCCCATCCCCACTCACAGAGAGGAGGCCTGTTTCCCAGCAGTGGGAACATTAATAGGCTGATGATGAATTAAGTTGTCTGCATTGTTCTTCTAGTAGTAGCGTTACTGTTAAGAATGAGCTCTTGTGTTCGATTCGAGCAGTGTTCTATCGATATTCAAAGGCTTTATCAACATTAATAAAATATGTTAATATGCTTTTTGTTCGAAAGTTGCAGTTTTTACAATGTTGTGTTGATGAAGGATGCTGCTATGTCGGATGAGACTGTAAAATTTTGTGTTTCTTGTAAAAATTCATAGAAAGTTAAAGTAATTCCTAATCTTTTAAGCCGATCTAAAGTAAAACTACAATGGCTGCGCAGTTTTAAATCTCATACAAACCAGCAGCGCACCGTGCCTTACGCGTGGAAAAGGTTATATATGTTCAGCCCGGTCGATGAGTATGGGGTACTTGGGGAAAACATAATTATGTTCAGCAGTGGACGTCTTTTGGCGAGATTAGACAGAGAAATCGATCGTTACTTTCTAGTAATATAACGAAAGAGTATTAAATGTTAAATAATTGTGGTATAATCCTTTATACCATAAAGAGTGAAAGTGAACGTTCATATTAATCAAACAATGCGTGTGTTGTTGTTGATAACGGATTAAAACGGAGCTTATCTATCTTTAATATTGCGGATTACCATAATAATCAATATATCTTTAATATGTCAGGTGTTTTAGTATCTCAGATCCGAAGTTGAAAACTCGCGTTTGCTAGCACCTGTACGATTTATTCTCCTAATTATTTGACTTAACATACAAAATCTTTAATCTCTAAATAGAACAAAACAAAGTCGTCTGCATCAATTGTACTTCGTCTAAACCACGCAACGGCTTTTGATTCGGTTTTTGCTAATATAAAGAGTGATAAACGAGGTAGGCCGGGCGAGGTTACTAGTGTAGATATAAAAAACATGTTTTCGTACCACTTGCTCAAAAAAGTGACATTCTATGACACAAAAAGCGAACATAACAATAGTCATTTTTAATCTGTTAAAAACAGGGAAAGAAAATTGTACTGAATTTCATTCATCCCCTCTAGGGGGAGAATGTGATTTAAATTTGGAATACTTACCGAAATTTATACTGAACTACATCTGTGTTTACACCATTGAGTTCGTATATAAAGCATTATACATTTTTTTGAAAAAGGAATACGCATTTATTATGCAGTTATGATTATTAAATAAAATTACGAAAACCGACGAGGCCGAATGAGCTTCATGCCTTTGCTTTTCCGACAAAAAAATATTAGTCTAAGAATTTGCCGCGTATTTGTTTTTTTCAAATACATAAACGTTAAGTTTATTTTAATTTATTTTTATAAATAAGTTAATGTTCTAAAATGCTTATCTCATATTATTATTGTGTTAATTTTTTCGCAAATGGTACGAAAAGTAGAGTATTTTCCTCGGTGATAAAGCTGTCTTAGTCTTGGGTGAACTTAAATCTCTCGCTACACTCAGGACTCGTCTTAAATCCCTCGCTTCGCTCGTGATTTAAGTTTTTAACGTCCTCGCTACGCTCGGGAGTAAACCTCGAGTCCTTCGTTACGCTCACGATTTAAATCGTCACCCGCGACAGAAGACACTGCTTTATCCCCTTGGTTAATAATCTACTATTATCTACTCACAACGTCATGTTCCAAATAAGAATTCAAAAAATATTGTATAAACACGTACTTTATATTCGTGGATAGGTAAAATTAAAAAAAAAAAACATTACAGTGCAACATTTTCCTTCGATTTTCAAACAACTGCATCATAAAATAACTTTTTTATTTTTTCATCACACTTGCACGTAAAAAGTATCTAAACATACAGGTTAACTTGGCCGTAAAGCCCCATAGAAAACCCTCGGGCTTTCTTTTTGTCATGAAACCCTAGGGCGGTAAGTAATATTTTTTTAATTTATGGCACAGCACACAGGTCATGAAAGTTCAAGCAAGGAGTTTACACGCAATTGAAAAATTGTCTTAAAATGTTATCGAAACAGGAATTTCTTTGCAATCTCGCTACATGTTACTTAAATACTCAACTAATGTTCTTATTAATCGATTTTAATAGTTATAGTATGAAAACGTCGAAATTATTTAATTTTTTTTACACTCCGTCATGGCTGAATACCTACGTAAGTATTTGCCCTTAAAGTTTCTGAACGAAACACTGTATAATCTGTGGTGTGGGCAAAAATTCGCCAACCGCTTAAAAAATGTTCACGTATTTCGTAATAACAGCTGTGCTGACTTGTGTATTAAAGCTTTTCATAATTATTACTCGCAAATGTGATGAAAAACATTGTATGTATCACGGGCGGTACGGGAATTACGAACCTCGACTCAGAAAGCCCTCAGTCTTCGACTTCGGGCTTCTACTAGAGCCTCTATCGTAATTCCTTACCTACCGCCCTTAATACACAATGTACTATTATATCACTCTTTTACTTTTTAATTTATTGGCGCTTATGGGCTCATTGCCTTAATGTAGAAAAATTGTGGCATTGTCTTTGGATGCACGCGCTGCGCTGTCATGTGCAATGAGAATCTAAATTGCCCGCCATTCCACATATTTTTTTCCGTTTCCATTTTTGTTTTATTTCAACTGTATGAGTGAAGATAAAATAGTGTATGCAACGGCATATAATAAGGTATTAAAACACTCGTGTAATATTATTATCACACTTAGCTTCGCCTCATGTGATAAACCTACGCTCGTGTTTTAATAACCCCTATTATATGACTGTTGCATAAACTACTATTATGATTTATTATATTCTATGGAGGCTTTCTTATTCCACGATTGGAAAGAATTATTTCAAGAAGAATCAAGCTTTTACACGGTTAACATCAACACCATCTGTTTTACTATAAAAGTACGTGTATAACTTTTATATAATTAATAACTATTAAACACGCTTGTTCATCAAATAAGCTATATATTACACATAGTAATCTTGAGTACAATCTACAGAGTAAATCATAATAACTTAATCACCTATGAAAATTTAACAAGGGCATAATATAATGAAGAACGAAAGATTAATATAACAGTTAATTAATTATAACTTAACGTGCTTGCTATGATTAAAGCAATTATTTGTTATTTATAACTCTATTTTCTAAACTGGAGAGTCTACTTTACGTTGATCAGTACAAGAGTTATCGTAAATAGATAATATATTTTGGTTTTTAAAGATTTTTTTTAAAAACTAATAGGTAAATGAGTCACTGATCAAGAAATCTTTGAATAAGGATACGAAATAATGATAAAAACACGAGAAAATACTAATTTTCAGAATTTGGTAGGTAAAACAAACATACATTATTTCTCCGTAAAATCTATGTATTTCACCTATTATAATAAATATAAACAGTATTACCCAATAGACGAACTGTAATTTAATACTAATATTGATATTTTCTTTAAAAAAAATGCTTTTTATTGTTATTATTTATGGTTATCATGTTTTTTTTATATTATTGCTGCATGAACTGTTAGAATTAATAATAATGATGTAGGTATGTAATGTTAAGTAATGTATCAGACGCAATGTAAATAAATAAATAATATTGAAACTGAAGCGACTAATGCCTCTTGAGGAACCAGTCACCGATTTACAGCTTTTACTGTTTCAAGCATATCGAGGTTTTGTTCCAAAGAAGCCTTTTAGAAGAATTTAAAGCACTTTGTTCGCTCGACTCAATCGAGAGTTATAGCTTGTTAATTATTGACATTATTCTAGGATATTTTCCGTTGTCATGGCGACTGAAGCGAATGGAGTTCCTACGAATTCACTTGGGGTTTAGGCACTATTCAAATTACCTAATCAGCATGTCCTAGAACCAACAATTCGAAGACATGTGACACCCACCAACCCGCACTTGGCCCGGGTGGTGGATTAAGGCCAATTCCCTCTCACACAGAGGAGACCTGTGTGCCAGCAGTGGGAACATTAAAAGGCTGATGATTTTGTGGTGCTGACTGTTCCAAATCATGTACACAGCTACTGCTACTTGTTCAGTAATGAACGCATTTGCGTATAAGCGATAAATAAAAGGGAAAATAGAAAACTTGTAATTTTGTTGAAGCACTCTCTTTCAAACTAATTGCATTCTCGATGTAGCCAATTTAACTTTTAATGTGTAACAAGTACACTTGCATAAAATTTCTAAAAGAAAACACTTTTTGAGAGTCATAAATAACAAACCTATCATCTTAATCTTATTATGAATCTTTCAACAGGGTAAAATTGGTAGGGTAATAACAATTGCATGGGTCGCATTGAAACTTCAAGGTTAAGACGACGCCTAACGCCAAAGACCTTGAGGGAACAAAACGCGCACTCGTTTCACACCCGCGCGACCCAAAATTTTGTAGCTTTTTGTACTTTCCTTATTAGTCTAAGATTTCAAAAAAAAGCTTTAGATGAAAACGTAGATAATTAAATTGTCTTTGACATGGTGTCGATTTCATTAAAATACGCCCAGCGGTTTTTGTGTGATTGTCGTGTTTTTGTCCGTGTTAGACATAACTTTACAAATTAATTACACTATGTTATACGAAAAATATCAAAATTTTCTTAGATCAAATTATTAAGAAAATGGTCTAATGTAACGTATACTTTTTCCAAAAAAATACGACTAGCCGTTTAGACGTGATTCTCATTTTAAAATCAGCTATTCAAGGGAATCGGCGCCTTAAGGCGTATATATTCCCCAATGTTAACGCAGTAATGGCCGTGCGCCCGCTCGGACCCAGAATATCAATATTGGACCTCCCTTTTGATATGTTTTTATTTATGTTGGGTTTGCCCTTGACTCTAGTCTAGGTCAGAGGTGACAGAGACAAAGTCGACGATGGAATTAGCTTACCCAGAAGAAGCCTGTTCCAAAACATGTACAATATATTGAAAAAAATATATTAATCCTGTTTGCAAAAAAATATTTTTTGATTTACATATCCATAATTTTTTTCTGTGTAATAATACTTTTAAACATCCAAGTCGTTTTGGAGGAGTATGCAAAAGAGCGAAAAAATATAGTGTTATTTTTTTTTTCAAAGTAAAAGTATTTGGCAAACGAAAAAAACATGTTTCACAAATAATGTACATGAATAATTTTTTTTTTCAAACCTTTTAACCTAGCCGTTCTAAGGAATGTGCTTTAGAAAGTAACCGTCTTACGGAACTAAAGCGGAGTAAGGGCCTTAAAAAACCTTGCCGGGATCGGTCCGTGGATCGACCACCATCCGTTATATTATCAAGACTTCTCAGTGCCTCAAAAGCCTCGACTGCCATTCGAAGGTCTTTGTCAGTCGTTACGGATAGCCAGAAGCCCAAAGTTTACACCAGTCTTGCCAGGTATCGTGTTACCCAGTTACTGGGTTGCAGGGGCCAGATGAGCAGTAGCCACGTAAAATACTGGTATTTATTTATACTTTATTGTACACCAAGATAAAACAATACAAAAAGAAACATTAAAATTAAAACAAACATACAACAGGCGGCCTTATCGCGTTCTGCGATCTGTTCTAGACGACCTTGAATGGATAGAGATAGCCTGGACACGACATGGGATTGCACTTGGTGCAAATTTCAAATCATACAAAAAAAAACAATTACATATACAACATGAGTGGTTATAAAGTTGATGTACAAAGGCGAGCTTAACTCTAAGAAGAGTTTTCTACCAGCAAACCAAATTAATTTTATAATAGTGGTAGAGTTTACAAAAGGAAGAAGAGAAAGTAGTCCAGTGTACAATATTAGATTATTATAAAATAAATCATAAATATACATACATACATAACTACAACATAGTTGGTTACACATTACAATATTTTAGTACGAAAGGATTAAATATTAAAATTAAGAATTTTATTATAATAAGCTAGCCAGATTGATTAATTAATCATCATTTATAAGATCACTATATTCACAACTCAATCGAAAACAAATTAAACAATTTCAACGATCATAGTTAATTTACCTTCCTTTAAATAAATATTATATAAATAAAAAATGGCGGCTGAAATGCCTAGGCACCCACGCGTGTATAATTATCTGGCAATTAGCACAATAAATATTAAAGAGAGATCTTTTCGAACGACTTCTGTTTAGCTTAGACCAGTTTTTGCTGGTGTGTTATAGAAAACAGCTGTTGGCGAAATGGTTATTTTACGAGATGCTTAAGATGACGACTGTCGCCAACGACCTTGAGGTAACAAAACGCGCCCCAAAATATCAAAATTTTGGGGTGTGTTTTGTTCTATAACCCCCGACTAGACACGGGATTGAACGAGACCAGGAGACCACCACGGGGACAAATGTGAGTTGTAGCTGTAACTTGTGTATGCTTGTATCACTTTCCACTTATACGGGAACCGGTATCCCAAAAAACAAACCCCTAGTTACCGCTGCCGCGTATCGCGGTTTCGCGGGTATAGACCTTGTAGGATCCAAGACTCGCAGCATTGCTCATGGGCCCTAGTGTTGCCTATTGGCTTGTGATCCGCAGGCCCGTATTCAACATTTTGGTCACAGCTGACTTGACATACAAGTTATTTTGGTGACAGTCGTCTCGTTAAAGTACTAAAAACGACTAAGTTTTTTGTACTTTCTCTTTTATTCTATGACATAAAAACAAGCCTCATATCAAAATGTAGATACTTAAATTGTCTTTGAGATGGTGACATTTTCGTTAAAATATGCCCGGCGGTTTTAGTGCTTTTGTCGGTTTTTTTTATATGGTATACGAATAAAACATAAAACTTTCTTAGATCAAATTATCAAGAAAATTATCTCATATAATATAATATATTTTTTCCGAAAAATTACTACTAGCCGCTTAGACATGATTCACATTTAAAAAACAGCTACAGGGTGGGTATCTGCGCCTTAAGCGAAGGAAATTACAGATGCATTAGCAAAGATTTGTTGCCTGCGTTAAAGTTGCAAGAAATTTAAAAATTACTTATATACACAACAAAGTTTCACGGGCTTATATTACTATGTACTTAATCCTTTTTAGGAATGGGTCGATTTACTAACTACCCTATGTACAGGAAATATTTTCTTCCTTCAATAATTAAACCAAAAGGTAACATATCTGCAGACTTAATCCCGGGATGATATGCCACTATTGTGATGATGTCGAAGGAACTCTTACAGAAAATGCTTTACTTCAAATATAGATCGTTAGTTAGATGAGTACTATTTGATCTACTTCACTATTAATTTCAGCTTAACTATAGCTGGGTCAGGACCAAATTTTTGACGTAATCGCACAACGGAAATCACAACGGAATGTGTCACGTCACACTGGAAAATAAATGTAGCACAATAGAAACATTACACACACACATTTACACACACATACACGTTTATTTACACACACACAACACACACTCACGCTACACTAATTTATTTTCCAATGTGACACATTCCGTTGTGATTTTCGTTGTTCGATTACGACAAAAATTTGGTCCTGACCCAGCTATCTGATTATAATAATCATTCTTAAGCAATATAAGTTATGTAGTTCGTCCCAGAATAAGTAACAGGAAATACAACCAAATAACTTGAAAATATATAAACTTATTTATGTTAGTCTTCATAACGAGAAAGTTGATCTACATAGGATTAACTTTATATATCCTTATATTATATGCTTTCTTTAACACGTCAATAATAAGTTACCTAAATTAAAAAAAAAAAACATTCGCGCAAAGTTTTGAAAATAGAATCAATAGTAAAAAAACATTATTTTTATTTAAGTCCATCCAATTTGTTTATCATTCTGTCAGTGCCTATCTGTGAAAACATATTTGTAACTAGCGGACGCCTCGCGATTTAACCCGCGTAGTTCCCGTACCCGTGGGAATACAGGGAAAAAAGTAGCCTATGTCACCCGGGAATGATGTAGCTTCCTTAATGGTGAAAGAATTTTTAAAATCGGTCCAGTAGTTTTTAAGCTTATTCGTTACATACAAACATACAAATCTTTCCTAAATATTAGTATAGATATAGATTTAGTTTTATCAAGAGATGAATTTATTACAATGATTCGATCTTCATCGACAGTTTAGCTTTATATAAAACACAATTTAGCTGATGAAACAAGTAAAATTTCAAAATTTAAAAAACCCCCGACACATTTATCTTGCGGAAACATCACGATCTAAACAGTAAAACGCGCATAGCTTTTGAACGGCTGAACCGATTTTATTCAAACATAGCTAAAAACACTCTCGATACAATCAAACAAAAAAAACTAAATCAAAATCGGTTCATCCGTTGAGGAGCTATGATGCCACAGACAGACACACAGATACACAGATACACAGATACACAGACACACAGCAACACACCTCAAACTTATAACACCCCTCTTTTTCCGTCGGGGGTTAATAAATGGGTTATTGGACGATTCGCACGAATTTAATTTATCGGTGTGCGAATCGACCACTCCAAAATTATGTAGTAGGCGATTCGCACACACATTGTGTTTTATGCAATACCGTTACGATAAAGTACGCTCAAGCACAGAAGTATTAAGGGTTAGCCCTTATAGCCACAGAAGTATTGTTATTGATATGCAATGAGAAACAAATTAATCACTTCGGGCGCAGAATCGCCACAGAAAAAATTATATTTTAAAAGGGGTCGAATCGCACTTTTCGGGCGAGTTAAATTCGTGCGAATCGTGCAATAACCCAAATAAATCATAGCTTAAAAAATAAATCAGAATATGTATGTTCGTAAATCATTATACATAGTTATAACTACGTTTATAATTTATAGGTGAAGACGGTCAACTGGTCTTGTGTTCTCCGAAAAGTAAATACTGGTGGTGATGTTATGTTTGGTTTCATTGCAGACATACGTATTTATTAATGACACAGACTATAAGGCAAGACACAGAAAGTCACTACAGTCGAGCAAAAGACGAGCTTACTTTGTCTCAAAGTCATCAAAAAAAAAAAAAATTAACCAAGTAAGCTCGCCTTTGTACATAAACTGCCCTACTGTATTTTTATGTTTTGTGTACAAAAAAGAATAAAAATTTACATACACATTATGAATCTCCTTCGATTTATATGAATACGAAAAAAAAAACTTTTATTTCTACAACTTATATACTTGATTACAATATAATGATAGAAAGTACTTTTTAAGCAAAAAATTGCTTTTATTAGGTATTTCCACTATTCCGGTTTACATTAGCAATACATAAGTGAGAAATTTAAACATTAAGTTCAATTAAAAACAATTGGTACAATAAAAATTAATGGCAAAATATAAATTAGACCAAAATTAATACTAGAACTAAAATTAAATTTAAATCAAAATTTAAATCATAATCAAAATTAAACCAAATTCAAAACTAAAATTAATTAACAAAATATAGTGTGCGAACCGGGTGTGTGTGTGTTTGTGTCAATGTGTCTCTCGAATTATGTGATCGTATGTAGGATTGACTCGATTTCTTCGTAACTTGTATTTACCAGCCTATTGACAACCTCTAATCTTTTACCATCGATGGCACCATCTCCAAAAACCAATAATTTTAATCAACCGAAGAAATCTCTTTTGATTCCTATACAATAGCTTCTTTCCATCAATGAGCATTATACTACCAAATATATGGTATTTTAATGATCAAATTAATGCTAGAGTGCTTTCCAAAGGGGCTCATCAATGAACACGAAGGTCAATTGATAGGCATAAAGAATTAAAGACGTAACTCATACTTTTTAATAAAGAGAAAATCTAAGATGACGTCAGAGTCACGGTCAATAAATTTATTGACCTTTGTGAAGATATGCAGACAACTGGACAAAATATATCATCAGACGCAGTTAATTATAAAATTCATCAGAAATTTGTACAGCAAGTGATCTTTGCAAAGACCATTAAAAAGTTAGAGATCATTAAACATTTTGAAGAATGCAAGGCAGTAAAAATTTTCTTTTGCTTCAATCACCAAGATAAAGCCTCTGAATACAAAGGCCAAGATGTTGTCGAAAATGGACAATAAATTGTGAACGGTAGGGCACCATCCTAGTTTTGCCGAAACAACTCCCACCATATCAAGCTTACAGAAGAGTTCGCTTCAAATAGAACTGAATAGATATATTATAACATCTGCAGCTCTCACACCCGTCATCTGAACTTTAATTAATTAATATAATTAGTAGAGACCGGATTGTGTGCATTTGTATATTTGCTTAATAAATTGCATATTTACCTCATTCTCAGCGGCAATATCTAATGATGATGCATATTTTCCCTTTATATAATATATTTTTCGTTAGGCTACCCTAGTGATAAGTGTAATACTACCTCTATAACCAAAATTTCGCCAATTTACACATAAAAATTTAAAAAAATAATATTTTAGTGCATTATTTATATTAGTCTTCAACAACTTTAGTTACATTTTGGTATTGATTGGTTATGATTGAATAATTCACTAATTGTATGCTGATTTAGATAAAAAAAACTTTTCCTTTCTAATCTTTTTCGTTATCCAAAACTTTAATATTGCATAGTTTACAAATTTGCATGCATATTTTACGCATTTTTCATGCATATTTCAAGTTCTTTATGTTGCATATAACCCTTAATACCTAATTAGTAACCCAACAACGTGTCTCTATCACCGTACTACCCACAAGGGGCACTCTCTAGCTTCCACTTTCATTATCTGCATGGACAATGTATTAAAGCAAACGTTACTACAATAAATATTTATCAGCAACCATTGCTACCTATTAATTAACACTTGTGGTCTGAACGAACACAATTTAAGGTAGAAAGTGACTTATTTAGATACTCTGGATTATGGCTACTTGGCTACCAACAAATTGAGACTTATGGTCAAAACCAACACCACTTTAACCTTATATTTGGCAATATAAGGTAGAAAGTAAGTAGTGCAGTTGTGATTTTAGGTACTCTGGTTGATGGCTACCTACAAATTGACACTTATGATCAATCTCAACATCATTTTAAACCTTACCTTAAGAGGTGTAAGGTAGAAAGTCGTCAGCAAAGTTGTGATTATTTAGGTAGTCTCATACTCTGGTAAATCACGAAGACTTGGACTTCGCAACTTTTACTCAAAACTTTCGAGTACCAATGACCATGTGTGACCAACGACGTTACGTTGAACAAAACACTTTACTAGATATGGTAACTCTTTTGTCCTTTAATTTTCCAACACCTTTTCAGTTTTAAATTGTTCATAGACTGGGGTAAATGCATATTGCATTTGTATTTGCATATTTACCACCGTTTCACCGGTTATTGCATAATATTGTAACCAAAAACGAGTTATAGTGAAATTTTCGTGCATATTTAGTCGTAGAATAGTCCTTGAGCTAAAAAAGTTTTGAGCTTCGAGCGCTCAAAACTTTTTATTAGCATTTAAGTAGTTACCGAAAATTTGGAAGTCCATCATTATTTACAATAGTAGCAAATGTAAAATAATTTTCGAACAATACTTTACTAACTTGGTTATTTATTATTTCATGTTGCATATTATTTCATGTTGCATATTTTGACACTCTTCATACATATTTCGAGCTTTTTATATTCATATAATCTGGTCTTAAATTAGAACACACTAAGTAATATGTACGTTTTCAATTTAAGAGTGTATCTACCCGTGTATCTACATACATAGTTAAATTATTATGATTTAGTAAACAATGAAATCTTGTACTTATATTCTTTAGTAAGTTAATACAAATTAAGAGTATGTGCATTGTTTTATTTCTTGGAAACTATTTCACTGTCGAGATATTTTATTTCTTCCTTCAAGATGTCCAGTCCACTGGAGATGATCACTCAAGAACCACATAAATTTCTTTAAAATTTACAAAAGTGCAAATAACTTGTCGTGAAAAAAAATCTACAATATTATAAAAAAACATACTCACCATAATTAAGTCCAAAAGAATCACCTCAATAATCCAAATTGTTTATAACAAATTCAAAACTTTTAACAAAATAATGCGAATACACTACACATCACAGATTATAAAAAGTTTAATTTACGCGCGCGAGAACCATAGACTTTTTTTTTTCAAAGCGTGAAAGCGCGTCTGCGTGCGGCGTTCGGGCCGGCCAGTGGTCAACTGCCTTCGAGATCGTTTCAACATAATATGCGCATCCACGATTCGCATCTCAAAACAAGTGAAATTCGCTGTTTAATAATTTTAGTTTTAATTTTTTTATTCAATTATGAAGCGATTCGTGTATCAAGGGATTCGTGAAGTAAGAAAGCTGTGGATAAACTTTTTGGTTTGTGTGAAAAACTGGCCAGTATGAGTCGGAAAATTTTCGGCATTAAAAACAAATTTTCAATATAGCCCTGTTTTTTTTCAAATCCCCATTATTTTCCTAAACACCATCTTTAAATACCTTCAATTAAAAAACTGCCTAACAATCTTACCAGGTGCCATACCAAAACTTTCACTCGTCTATTTTGTCAATATTATTCATAATTACTGGCCACAAAAAAAACTTTCTTTGATGATGTCTACTGACGTAACCTAACATACGAAATAGAGAGAAAACTACAATTAAATTATGACTATTAGACCAAGAAGCCCTGACGTCTAACTTTTTAAGTAAGCGATAACACAGGCCTGCGAATTTTAGGTTTTGGTCCGCCTTGGCTAGTAGACAAAAATGTTGATAACAAAAAATCTGGACGTCAATCAATACACATAATCTGTAGAAAATTCGTTTTTGTACATAGAAAATATTTCCAAAAAAAATAGACAGGTGGTTAAAAGATAAAAAGAGAAACCATATACAGCTTTTTTGGAATTTTTGTCTGTTTAGTTGTGCACGCATCACGTAAAATGTATGAAACTAATGTATATCTACACTTTCATACATACAAATGTGCGTAACTTGTAGATTACTTAGTTTTTGTTTCATCGCAATCGGTTCACACTATCAAAAGTTACATGAATTTAAAATGTTTATGAAGTACAATATCACAACACACGCAATTCAGATACTCGTAGTTGAACTCCATATTCGATAGATGGCGTTGTGCATTTGACGTCATTTTCTGAATGATGGTGTTGAGATTCTGCGCGGAAGAATGACCCTAGAAAAAAAATGGTAGCCAATTGACTTAGATAGAGTAGCTAGTGCAAAATAAATACCTTTTCTTCCAACTATGCTTTAATTTCATCACAATCACACTAAAAACTCAGCACAAAGCGAGTCTTTAATGCTCTAGAGCAATAAAAATGTATGAAATTTCATTATTGCACAGTTTATTTTTTAATCGCACCAAAAGGTGCCAATCTCAATGGATTAGCTCTATTCAGCCAGCCGATATCAATACTTTTTTTTTACGTACGTATTATTCGTTTCTATCCTACTTGTTCCAAATTTAAAAAATGATTGCTGCTAACTCTGATTTAAAAATGAAAGAAATTTAAAGAAGTGATTTGGCGGGCACTTTGTTAATTTTGCTTGACAATATTTTTGGAAACGATAAAGTGTGATACTATCTGATTTTGAGTGCTTCGGCTTCGAAATAAAATGGAATCATCTAGCGACACATTAACTCCGGAAAACATTCTAAATGAAGCGGACAGTGTTATAGAAAATCTTTTAATTTCAATAATTAAACTTCTATTTTAACTGTTTGATATGAGTTTCTTTTATCTACTATTCCTATAGGTAATAGTTGAAAGAAAAGCAGATTATGCACCTCGCCTTAAGTAATTTATTTTACCCTCGTGCCTGTCAGATTAGAGCCCTCGCTGGCGCTCGGGCTCTAAATCAGGCACTCGGTGCAATAATAAATTACTTTGTGCTCGATGCAATAATCTACTATTATTTGATATTTTTCTTTTGAATCAACGTCCTAAAATCAGGGTTGGAAAAAGTCCTAATTAATCATGTTTTTTTTTTTTTTTCATTTTGTCAACTCTATTTTTAGATTTCCCCAAAGGTGGAACAATTATTTGGGACGATAGCTTCTTCAGCTGCTGTGGCAAGAATCGTTTTCTCCTTTGTTTATAGTAAATTAAGAAACCGAAAATTGGGGATTGGAAAAGGAATTGAAAAGGCTGCACATCTAGTTTTTTTGTTCAAGCATTATAATAATGATATTGATTTCTCAAACGTAAAAACCTAGTCTTTAACATAATAATCTCGAAATCTGTTCAAATGTTGATTTCTTAAAAATGAAGTAAAAATTAAACACATTTGATTAAATCATTGATTTTTATTACAACAAGCATTTGATTTAAATCAAAATGATTTAATCGGGAGAACCCTACCCAAAATCTATCATATCAGTCATCAATAAGAAGAGGGGAAAACCATAGCCAAGGCTCTAGACAATGACAATGACATTTTATCATTGAAAGCCATCGCTATCATTGATAGCGATTCGAACAAGTAAAATTTCAAAATTTAAAAACCCACGATACATTTATCTTGCGAAAACATCCCGATTCAAACAGTGAATCGGGGTGTCAAACAGCAAAACGCCCATAACTTTTGAACGGCTGAACCGATTTTATTCAAACATATCTAAGAATACTCTCGACTAAATTACCTGTCACATAAAAATAACTTAATCAAATTCGGTTCATCCGTTTGGGTGCTATGATGCCACAGATAGACAGCAACACACGTCAAATTTATAACACCCCTCTTTATCAGTCTGTTAAAAATGTATGTGAGCACTATCGAAATGCACATGATCAAACCCTTACATTTGCCATCGCTGACATCGAGCGATTCTCCAGCCTTAGATAGCTTAATCGATAAGTAACCTACGAGCATAATTAATCGATATGACAACAAAGTTACCGATATGCTTCGGATAATACTAGAAAGCTGGTTGGAGAGCTCAGTTGACTCCAGAGACCATGAAAGGCTGTGAGAGGCCTTCGCCAGTGTAGAGAAACATAAGTTAAGTTATAGAATCTGTATTACTTGGTATGCTTATGTTGTGGTGGTCGGGGGAACCGGTGCGGGTTACTTATGGTCACAGCAGGCGTACTGTAATCGGTTAGCTTGTAACGCGATATGACGAGAGAGTGATGGCGAGTGTAAATCATGAATGTGCATTTATACATTGCTACAGGCATGGATTAATACTTACCTGTAAGGTTATCTTACTCTAATAATTCCAATGCTAAGTATTTGAAACAACTGTTTGGAGAAACGTACTTTTTAAATAAAAAAAAGTTAAGAAAAGAAAGAAAGAATAAATCTACCATATAGGAACAACATTACAAGTCTTTATGAACTTAATCTGAATTTTAGCCACGCCAGTGTAAACAGTTTTAGCCCTTATACCTTTCTGAAAAAGAAAAAAGAATATGCCATAATTTTACTATTTGACTAATTTTTTTTTTTGTTCTTATTATATATTGTTGTAGACACGCTTCGATTCTATCGAACACGGTATTATGACACGCTATCTTGCGAAAACATCCCGATTCAAATAGTAAAACGCCCATAACTTTTGAACGGCTGAACCGGTTCATCCGTTTAGGAGCTATGATGCCACAGACAGATACACAAACACACAGCTACACACGTCAAACTTATGACACCCCTCTTTTTCCGTCGGGGGTTAAAAAATGGAAGAGCCGTAATCCACAACTCGTCTGGAATATATATATACGACTAAAAAGTATTTGCAGTGACAATAATGAAACCAATTTATAGAGATTACAAAAAAAAAATTGTTTTGAAAGTCCAATTATCACTGACTGCCGTATGCTATTTTTTATCCAGTAAAACGGTGGAATAATCTACGGATGCGAAGCCGGGTAAAAGGCTGGTTTATTCAAAAGACGCCTATACTTCATAAAAGATAGTTTGCTCTCTGCGACATATGACAAACTGAGGGCAAGGGCTATTGCTGTCGCAGAGATCAAACTATCTTTTATGAAGTATAGTGTTTACCATAGCCGCAAGAATGACGGGCGGCACCCCTACGGTGACTGTCAGAACTCTAATCTATGCATCTTCACCAGTCAGGTCAGAGAGATGGCAGCAGCAGCCGCAGAAATGACGGTAAGTAAGCAGGACAAACAATCTTGATCTAGAATTCTGGATTCTAAGCATTTATTTACCTATTTAAATGTAAAGGTGTACCACGAGTAGCAGATTTTAAAATGAGAAACACGTTCTTCTTCTTAGCGTGTCGATGGCAAATATAAAAATTTAAATATTGTGTTTGGCCCAGAATTCAGCCACGGCAACACCATTCGTTGACGCAGTCATAAGGTCCACGAAAGAAATACGTATGCTAAAAAAAAAACAGAAACACGTTTATATGGCCAGTTGCAATTTTTGGAAAAAAAATAATAATATTACATTAGACCATTTTCTTAATAAGTTCCCATTGAGTTTTATTCGTATCATAGTGTAGTTAATTTGTAAAGTTATGTCTAACACGGACAAAAAAAAACGACAATCGCACCAAAACCGCAAGGCGTATTTTGTAATGAAATTTTCACCTTCTCAAACACAATTTAATTATCTACATTTTGATCTAAGGCTTTTTTTATAAGTCGTGGAATAATGAGAAAAGTACAAAAAACTACTGCATTTTGGGTTGCGCGGGTGTGAAACGAGTGCGCGTTTTGTTCCCTCAAGGTCGTTGGCGACTGTCGTCGTCTTAAGTCTGTATAGAAGTCTAAACTAATATTAGAAAGCCAAAATTTTTCTATTTTATGTAAAAAAATCTTTCACTGTACGCTTACGCATAGTCTTCTTTATACAAAGAAAACATGCACGGGAGCAAAGCTGCGGGAATAAGCTGGTTTATTCAAAAAGGACTTAGTATGAAGGTACTGTAGAAGACCTAGTAGTCATAAATGATAAATGATTTTATTTCTGTAAGTCAGTTTGTACAAACACTTTTACAGCCAAAGATGAATCACGAGCATAGCGAGTGATTCAAGCGTTAGAAGCCTGAGTGACGCGAGTGATTCATGGCCCGCGATATAAATCCGTTTTATTCAAGAGTTGCATACTATATTTTATACCATGTCTCTTGTAGAGACACAGATTTGACATTTGACCCGAAGATTTTGAGTTTAATCCTTCGGGTCAGTTGCCGCGATTGCCAAACAGGTCTCAGCTGCGCGAAGGTAGCTCGTGCTTTGGCGATCCTTGAAGCGATGTCCTCTTCACTACCTCCAGTTTCTGACACGACGCGAGGTAAGTAAACTTATGGACGCGTTCCACTACCTCTGTGCCAATCAGCAACGGTGAAGTATTCTTCACACCAGATCTCATCTCTTGGGTCTTCAGGGTGTCTATTTTTAGTCCCGTTTCTGCCGCTTTCTGACTTAAATCTTTCAATTTAGCTTGCATGTCAGCGTGGGTATGACTCAGCAGGCATAGGTCATCGGCGTAATCCAAGTCCTCTAAGACTTTGGATAATCCCCACTCTATCCCGCGGCTCTTGTTGCCGAAAATGCGATGCAAAATCCCTTCAAGAACGACTAAAAAGAGGAGCGGTGAAAGGAGACTGCCTTGGCGGACACCTGCGTGTACTGCTATATCATCCGAGATGAGGCCGTCGTAAGTTACTTTACAGGAATAATTCTTGTATATACTCTCCAACAAACGGACAATTTTTGATGGCACTCCGATTTCCAGTAGGCGGGACATCTGGTCCCGCCTACTGGACCACTTCAGCGTATCAAATGCCTTTTCGAGATCGACAAAAGTGAGATAGATCTTCCTCTGCCATTCTGATGCCTGTTCTAAAATGATACGGAGAGTGTTGATCTGATCCGTGCACGAATGGTTCGCGCGGAAACCAGCCTGCTCTTTGCGTAGGAGAGGATCCACGTCCTTCGATAACCTATCCAGGATAATCTTGCAGAAAACCTTCGAGGGAACTGAGAGCAACGTAATACCTCTACAGTTATCTCCCTTATTGGGTACAGTTATCAAAAGACCCTTGTTCCATTCGTCCGGAAGCTCTTCGGTGGTCCATATCCACTCAATGAGAGGCGTCAGAACGTTGACGGCGAAGGATAAGTCAGCTTGTACATTTCCGCAGTTATCAGGTCGAGTCCTGGTGCTTTGCCTGTCTTCAAAGAGAGGCCTGCTCTTGTTACTTCCGAAGCTGACGGTGGTTCCGTGTCGATGTTGGGAGGCCGGGATGGTGTAGAAATGACTTGCAGCGCGTCAGGTGTTGATGTTGCTGACAAACGGAAGATCTCCTCAAAGCGATTACGCCAGCGTAAGAGCAGCCCTTCCGACGTCACTATGAGCTGACCGTCTTAGACTTGAGCGGCTTCTTCTTATACTTGCTTTTACCTGCCAAGGTTTTGGTAGCTTGGTACAATTCCTTCAGGTTACCGGTGTTTGCAGCTTGTTGAGCACGATCAGCAATACCATTAGCCCACTGCCTCCTATCTTTGCGGGTGCTGCGATAGTTTTCTCTGCGTTTCTGACGGTATAGCATGTTAAGATCGGCTCGCATGGCGTCATTACGGGTCCCAAGCAATCTAAGATGAAGGTTTCTTCTGTCAGCGACCAGGCTCCAAGTAACTACCAGATTGTGGTCGCTATAAATATCGGCGCCCCTGCGGTTTCGGACATGGAACAATGAAGAACGACATTTGGCGCTAATGGCACGGTGGTCAATCTGGTTCTTAGAGACTCCATCGAGTGAGTTCCACGTGTACTTGTGGTAGTCCACATGTATAAATAATGTTCCTCCAATGGTCAGGTCGTGGTCAACTCGACAAATCGGTCTCCGTTCTCATTACAAACTCCAAGCCCCTACATACCCATATGCCGCTCGCGGTTTGTGTTAACGCTCCGAACCTTTGCATTCAGGTCCCCCATGACTAGGACGATATCTTGTTTCTTGATACTCCTAAGGGTGGCGTTGAGGGCGTTGTAGAAATCGTCTTTAGTATCCTCTGGCGATGCTTAAGTTGTGGCGTAGCATTGTACGATGGAGATCTTCCGGGCTCTCGAGTAAAAACGGGCGTACATGTTTCGGTCCGAGATCGGCTTCCAGTCCAGGAGGCTATTCTTAGCTGCATTAGAAAGGAGGAGCCCTACGCCGTACTCGCGCACATCTTCCTCACTTTCTTTACCAGAATACAGCAAAATCAAGCCCCTGGACGTTCTCAGCTCACCAAAGACGTTTCTTCTCACTTCGCTTGGACCGAGTATTTGCAGGTAGTAATTTAGCATTACTGCTTCTGCCTGGGCTAGTCTACTGTCATCGCTAAGCGTTCTTATATTCCAAAAAGCGATTCGTGTCCGTGTTTTAAAGCCAAAAGTCGTCGGTAGGGTATGGGTCCGGTTTCTTACTGTTTCGGTTTCTTTAATCTATTATTGTCGGGCAAGCGAGTGATTAGCACACTGTGCCTCCGCTAGCGGGGCTGCCGCTTTAGATCCTACGGATTTGCTCGGTTTTTTTGTCGGATATCCTCTCTAGTGAGTCGATTCTGTTTTAGGGCGCAGAATATTCGCCCTTCGCCCTGCATCCGTTAGCTCAGCTGCAACTCGGGGTGGTGCACACGCGGCGGCGTAGTTGCAGCAGTTCCCAGGGAGAACGACGGGGACGTGGATGACTCGGGCTGGCTAGGGCTCTGTTGTTACGGTACTCCACCACGAGTACCGCAGAAGGTATTTTTGGCACTTTATAGGTAATGCTTTTCTCACCACAGCGATTCCCATCAAAACTTACCCTAGCTTCTCTCCCCAAAGATTAAAATTAAATTTAAAGTGTGAAAAGTTTTAATGATGTCTCTACAAGTAATATGTTCAAAAAGAAATGTCGAATCGCAAACATTTTCTTTAAGAAAAGACTCAGCAACAGAAGGTGATGAGTTTAGGGATTTAGTAGTTGAAATAGGAATATCTGAAAATAATTTTTCAAAGGCCACTGCGACTTGTGAGTCTGATTTTATGATGTTGTCATGAATAGACAGGCTATAGTTAATATTTCGATTACCAGATCATCCCGTTTCACTATTAATAATATTCCAAGTCGTTTTAATAACGTTACTACAGTATTTAATCTTCGAACTCAAATAACGCGACTTGGCCAAACAACAAACTTTTTTAAATAATTTTGAATAATTAATATAAATTAAAATTCAGCAGTGTTCACATAAGTCCTTTCATTGTACAGCTCTTAAAGCCGTGTTCTACTTTTATGAATACTAATGGTAGCCCAATCACTGAATGATGCGTTACCATTAACCGAGATAGTCTTAGTAATAAAGGTGGAATTATAATATTTTATGAAACTGTTGCATAATAAGGGGTATTAAAACATGAGTGTGTGTTTAAAAACCGAGCCGTAGGCGACGTTTTTAATAATATCACACGAATGTTTTAATACCTAGTTATGTGCAGTTTCATACACTACTTTATCTAGACTCATACATTGGGATTGAAACTACTAAATACCTTATTTTGCATTTTTCATGCCATAAAGTTGTCATTGCATTTATCATATAATTTTCTCGACTTTGCTGGTAATAGATTATGAGTAATTTCCGTCACCGCATATAAAATATCGGGCGGAGTCAAATTTTCTTCACATTCACTGATATTTTTCAGACATTTTTAAGCAAGAATTACAAAACTTTTGAAATTCAGTACAGCAAAACGTATATATGGCGCCAAAACCCAGCACATCGCCGCATTAACCGCGCATGCGCTAAAGCGGGCGTTGCCACAGACAAATAAAATTTTATAAAATAGGTACTATAAAAATGGCGCACTACGCATAAGCTTTCATTTACAAAAAAACAATTGATAGAAACTCCTTGGTCATATTAACTTCTTGGATTTGCCTGTATCGTAACAGAAAATTAGTTGTTTTATAGCATTATTTTGTTACAGAAATAGTACATTACTGCAGCGGCCAGCAAAAGAGGCATTGATGGACGAACGTGTAAATGTACACATACGTAAGTCCATCAATGCCTAGTTGAGGCCAAGGCTTGTATAGTGCTTTTCTCAAATAATGCGCGGAAATTAAAACTAAGTAGTACCTAGAACTCATTTTGTCAAACACAATTACTTTTCAAAATTAATGACGAACAACGAACAACAATAATTATTGCACGCACTGCGATTTTTTCCGCCCATATTATTATATGGAATTGTATGAAGCAGCACGCATTGCGGTAAAAAAATCACGCGGGAATAATACTACAAAAATTCGCGCAAATAAAAATCGCAGTGTAATCTAAACCTTAAAGTGTTCATTTGTTTTTTTTAAACATCTTTCTATTTGCATGCCAGTTCGAAATTTAAATAAAACCTTTGATAAGTTACCTCCTTGGTTGCCATGTTTCGGAGTAAAAGATCGTTCCATTTTTAAATTACACGACAGATATGAATTTACTATGTAATTTATTTGGCCGCTGCAAACGACAGATATGGATTTTCATACAACTTTTGCCGGCCGCTGCTCGCATGTATTTAGCCTGTACTGCAATTTCGATTTATCTCGAAGAAGGTTGTCAAAATAATGCTCAAATTTCCAAGCATGTTTGAGAAAAGTGTATTTTTAATTTCGGTATTGTGTTTATAAAGTATGTCAATATGAACTCGTTTTGAAGTTTATAATTCGAATATTTCGATATGAGAGTAGATAAAATTGTTTACAGTATATATTTAAAAAATCATCATATAGATGATTACGATCAGCATGAATTGACAAAAATGGTAATTTATTAATGAGTTTATTTTTAAAAGCTGCCAAGCGACTTGCAGTTTTGGGGTTAACAGTGACATCCTTTTTAGCCACTTTGTTGTTTTGGTTTCATATAGTAATCCACTGCCCGCAATGATCGGTATCTAGCAAATTTATAATTTCTCTGTGGACTGGTATAACATTAGTACAAATATTATATGAGCATATGGCACTAGTAGGGGTTATTCTTGTGGGCTCCAGAAATAGGTTTACAAAATTGTAGGACTGAAACAGACTTATTATTTTACTACAAGTTCCTGAGTTTTCTTATAAATTAACATTAAAATCACCACAAGTGATAATGGATTTATTCGAGTTACAAATCTTACGTAACATTCCATTACCTTTTCTAAGCAGTCATATAATCCTGAAGGGGGTCTGTATTCATTTAATACAATAAACTGCCCCAATTCTATACAAGCTATTTCAGCTGTCCGCTCAACAGATAGGCTCACAATATCCTTACAGTCTTTAAATTTAAGCTGGTTACTTACTTAAATCAATGAGCCACCATGTATAGCATTAACTCTGCTGAATGAACTACCAGCCTGGTGATTATTACCTAAAACTTAACAATAACTGGTGGCTTTCAAGCCAATGTTCATACAAAGAATATCAATACTGTTAAAATTCATAAATAATTCTACTTCTAAATCTTTGTTCATAAATCCTTCAATTTATTTTGCACTTCTATCCTTGACTTTATTTGATTTTATTTTGCAATTCTCATTCTGTACACTTTTGCAAGAGGTTGCCTTTATTGTCTTAATTTCTAATTTAAATTATTATCAATATCAATTTCGATACAAAATTATTGGCTGATTTATTTAACATGTCTTGGCATTGTTCAATAGAAGCAAGTTGTTTAGCCAATTTCTTGGCTGTAATAGAAAACTAATATGAAAGCGACACAGCTATCTTGAAAGAAAGTACCTATCCATGAAAAATCTATCTTTTGTAAAATAAAAGTGATTACCAACATAACTGTTAGTGTCAATTAAATGGAATAAATTACTACTATATATGTTAAATTATGTAATGTCCTATTCAATTCAGATCAAAGATTGTTTTCTTCTTGTCGCAAACTTTGGCTGTACGGGAATCGGATCATCACCTTTTTTTAAACTAAGGTAGCACAATGATCTATAATGTTGGAGTAATGCTCCTTTGTTCACATTATCCCTACTACCAACAAATATTAATAATGTAATATCCTGGTTAAAATTGCGTTTTATAACTTTTTTCATTATCTCAAATAAAGTGCAATCAGGCATACAGTGCACTACTGTATGCCTGGTGGGTTCCCGCATTGTAGAGGCGGAGGGGCCTCAGTAACCGTGGCTTGGTCACCCACGGTGAAGCACTACTATTTACACTCTTTTTAGACAAACAGTAAGTTCAAACTAGCACTAGACTGCGGTATGGTGGCATCACATATTGACTATGATTGGTCCGGTGTGGGTTCAACAGATGGTTGTTGACAATGATCACATTTGCTAGTTTGTAAGCTTACCAGCTCATTCATTGCCAATATAATATTCCCTCATTTGGTTTTCAGAGAAAGAAGAAGTAAGTTGAGAAGTAAGTTTCTCCTGTAGTTGATCAAGTTTATACAGCAAGTCTTCTGTGTTAGTTTGTTGTTTCCTAGTACTTTTTTCTAAGTTAAATGATTACATATGTAATTGTTTAAATAGATGCAACCTTTCTCTATTAAGTTTTACATTTTTGATGAAGAGCCTTTGTTTTTCGACCATTTTCCTAGTTTTAACTATGTATTGGTTAATTTTTATGTATTTTTTTATTTTATTTTTAATAGTAATTACCCTCAATGATTTACTTGATTTTGAATCACCATGAGCTGTTAAATCTATTGTGTAAGAGGGGTTTATTGCAGTAACCATTGATAGGGCAACAGACACCAATTCATTGAATAGACTTTGGATTCAACGAGGCAGTGATGTTAAGATTAGTAGTTTCAAGTTGTTCATTTTGGCTTTGAGCCTCATTTAGCTGCTGTTGTAGTAAATATTTGTGACTAAGAGCTTGTTTATACTCTTTGCTACACTGGCTGAACCCGTCAACAACAACTTGAAGCCTGTCCCGGGCTGCTATGGCATCAGTGTGTTGAATATATAACTGAGCCATTTCTGTTTTCAATTTGCTATTCCTGTCAAGGACACCAAGGAACTCCATTTCATTTTCATCTTTTTCCCTAATCAGTTGGTCACAGAGCTCCAAATTCCCTCAAAGCCTGACTGAGTTTGGTATCTTCTAGGCGAACCCGCGCGCTGCGAGTCATAATCTTGATTAAAAAGAAAAGAGAAGAGGTTGGAAAATAGTAGTGGATTAAGTAACAGCAATGATATTCAAAGAAACAGATATGTTATGAGCGCGCGCATTGTGAAGACTCGAATAGGTCCTATTGTGACCTTTAGTCTTTAGTTTATGTCACGCATGGCGAACAGCGATAGGCTTTGTCGAAACAAAAACAAAATAAAAAAATGCCATCGTGTGTATTTAGTAATTGTACCAAATATTATACCAAAGTACATAAAACAGAAGGGATCTCATACCATATGTAAGTACGCAATACGCCTTAATTTACTTCTTTTTTTTTTTTCCTTGTATTCTGATATTTGGAGGTTAGAAAATGATAACAATATTTAATGTTTGTTTACATTCACACGCAAGTGATAAACACCAACTGTCCCTTTTTTTCTTGTTGGTTTTATCAAGCCATCCCTTTCGACTTGTAGTGAAATGTCAGATGAATGAAAAGTGTGTATGTGTGCTGCCGCTGCTGCGCGGAACACTTTTTTCAATTGTTTTGTGAGTGTTTAACGTATCTGTTTATTTGAATATCATTGAGTAACAGATAATTAGTTGAAAGGAAAATGAAATTTAGATCGTAAAGAAAGAAGTTCTGTCACCAAACTAACTAAGGTTATTTTTACGTTTATATAGCCGCATGAATGACAAGTGTCACTGACAGAATATTTATCTCTTCATCTTCACCAGTCAGGCGAGAGTTTACCCCTAACGTTATAGTTCTGGGGGGTGACCATAAGCTCTTAAAGTAAGGTTATTTTGAGTGTGCGTCCGGGACAGATTTATATGACTATGACTTGTATACATCTGTCCCATTTTTACAGTCGAACCATGATAGTTTTGACACTGCAGGGTACGGGGGCTGTATTAAAAAACATCGGCGACTATGATTGTTGATATTAAGTCAAAGTGTATTTGGGAGATCGGGAAATCGAACGCCTGAATAACAGTTTATCGATATAAATTATTCCAATACGTCTTTACTCGTCGTTGACACACACCGCCATTTGTCACCATAGACTACATAGACTCGCCCACCACAGACAAACTATCTACTCTAACTCAAACTCCTTTAATGCCTACATGTATATCACACGCACAACATGCCTGTATTCTCTGAAGGTTCAAGCAGAAGTGCACCGATATTTAATATACTCACATCTATATAAATAAAAGGCAATGTCCCGACTGACATATCAAGGCCTAGCCTAAACCACTAATGATATAAGTTTGAAATTTTGGGAGTATTTTGAGTTTATACTGTAGGAGCATTTAAGAAAGGATTTTTGGAAATTCATCCCCTATAGGGGTAAAATAGGGGTTTAAAGTTTGTATGAAAAGTGCACCGATATTTAATATACTCACATCTACAATAAAATGGACAATCCCTTAGATTTAGACCTTTATTTTAATTTTAGATGTGTTTGCTCTTGACTCTAATCTAGGTCAGAGGTGACAGAGATAGAGTCGACGATGGAGTGAGCGATGGACTTTTCGACAATCGTAACCTTACTAGTGAAATGTTTTGAGGTGATGGAATATAAACGTAGAAAAACGTAAAAATATAGTTATACGTTCTATGTCAAATAAAAGGTCGGTTTCGATGGTCAAAACCCACTGCTATTGTCCTATTATATTATTATAAAAATATTATATTATTATTATTCTTCTAGTCACATGAAAAACAAGGCATGGATGCCAACGCTAAAATATCTTAATTATGTATTTAATTTTTTCTCTCTATTGAAGCTGGTCAAAAATGCATTTATTATTTAGCTACTGTGGACAGTGGCAACCGAAAGGTTAAAGCCCAGACGCATACCTCATGCAACGCAGACGTGAGATGACGTCATGTCAATGTGTCGGTCGGTGGAGACCAGTCTCCACCGACATAGCGGTGCCGGGGATAGCGGCGCGCTTTCTGACCACCTCTCCAGAGAGGTGGTCAGAAAGCGCGCCGCTATCCCCGCAAGTATCCACTGCGGCTACCAGTACCCGCGCACCGTATCAACAACATGCGCCTGAGTATGTAGGTGCAGATACGACAGTTTGCTTGGTGTGGAGTGTGGAGAGGTGGTCAGAAAGAGCGCCGTTGTGACCGCAAGTTTCCTTCGCGACTGTACTCGCGGATCGTGTCAACAACACATGAGTATGTAGGTGTAGATAGGACAATACCCTAAGATGACAGGTGTGGAGTGTGGTGAGTCGGTCAGAAAGCGCGCCGCTTTCAGGGGATAGTATCGCGCCTTCTGACAAGTATCCCCTGCGATTGCGAGTACCTGCGCAGCGTGTCAACATCATGCGCCGGAGTACCTATACCTAGGTGTGATACGGCACTACCCTAAGATAACGTCAGTGTGGAATGTGTAGGTTTAGAGTATGGAGAGGCGGTCAGAAAGCGCGCCGCTGTCTCCGCAAATGGACGTCGCTACTGTACCCGCGGATCATGACAACAACACGTGCCGGAGTATGTAGATGCAGATAGGACACTACCCTAAGATGAGAGGTGTGGAGCATTACTCTATAGTTGATGTAGTCGCGTCGTTGATTGTGGATAGGCGGTCAGAAAGCGCGCCGCTGTCAACGCAAGTATCCGCTGTGACTGACAGTACCCACGCACCGGGTCACGAACATGCGCCGGATTGGTAGGGGTAGATAAAATACTTCGCTACTGAGATTGCTTGTTTACGCTTCTTGTTGTAAAAATTACGCGAGCTTACGCTTCTTCTTTTTGAGTCGATGGTTATTTCTTATACAATTTCGGCTGATTATAGATATGCAGCAAAATCGGTGTTGATTACGAGTATGTATTAAATAAGCTTCTAATATTACACATTATAGTGGTATATTGTTTGTTTAATTGTAGGAGGTAATATCTGGGCGTTCTTTTTTATATTATATAGGTTCGCGCTTGACTACTATCTCACTTGTTGGTAAGCGATGATGTGGTCGACGGTGAAAAACGCTTGCCTAGAAATAACCTATTCACTCTTGACTGCTAGATTGTAGCTGTCGGGAAACACAGTCGCCGAGCTCCGGCAGGGAATTCCACTCCTTAGCAGTACGCATAATAAAAGTGTTTCCAAAACGTTTTGTGCGTATGGGTGGGATGTCCACCATGTACCGATGGCGCATCGCCGTTCGTCTGGTAGTCCGATGATGAAACGGGCTAGGTGGAATTAGATCGTGCAATTCCATCGCACACTCTTCGAAATGTAACCGATAAAAAACCGACAAGCTGGCAACTCGGCGACGGTGTTCAAGGCTCTGGAGCTTTGACTTGACCAGTGCCTCATCACCGATGAGCCTCTTGGCCCGCTTTTCGATCGACCCTAGTGCGTCAAGCTGGTATTTGGCAGATCCGTCCCAGAGAATGAGAACAGTACTCCATGCATGATCGAATTTGCGTTTGATACAAATTGAGGAGCTATTCCGGCGTAAAGTACCTTCTCACATTTGCAAGGATCCCCAATTTTTTGGCAGCCATCTGAGCCTTTGCCTCAATGTAAGGGCCAAAATTGAGATTCGATGTCAACGTGACGCCAAGAAGCTCAAGATGGTCCGTTAATGGCACGTTCACATCTCGGAACATTAGAGGCGGCTCAAATTGGCTCTTTTTAGCGGAAAAAAGACACCCCTGGATTCTGAGTTCCAAACCGATCACCAAAATTCTTTTAATGCTAGAAAGTAAAATGCTCCCGGCAAAATGCAAGATACCTGTGGCATAGCATAAAATATTATACGACTTTGGCCTTTGATCAGACCAAGGGGAGCTACAATTTATGTTGTTTTCTCGCAGAAAATGTCCTCATTTGGTAGTGATTTGAAAATTGCCAAGAATCCAGTACCATCCTGTAACGGCTGTAAGATGCCCGACGCTATAATATAAATCCGTTAATTTCCATTGTATTTTCGTTTGATTTTATAGCTCTCTACAAATGTTTCCCCGATTTAGAAGAAGCCATTGATAGCACTGTCCAGCTCCTGTCCATATTGCGTAATGAATTCCGGAATAGCAAAGGGAGATGTAAGACGCGATGTGGTTTTCCGTCTATGTCATTGGTCGATTTTTCATACTGTTTGCCCTTTGCTCTTTCCGAATCCATTACGCAATATGGCTGCAGGTGCTCTAGAGTCTAGAAAAACCGGCCAAGTACGATTCGGACTCGCGTACGGGTTCCGTACATTTATCGCAAAAAACGGCAAAAAAAACATGTTTGTTGTATGGAAGGCCCACTTAAATATTTATTTTATTATGTTTTTAGTATTTTTTGTTATAGCGGCAAAAGACAGACATCGTCTGTGAAAATTTCAACTGTCTAGCTATCACGGTTCACGAGATATAGCCTGGTGACAGACATACAGACAGTGGAGTCTTAGTAATAGTGTCCTTTTTTACACTTTGGATACGGAACCCTAAAAATTACAATTTATCAACGAAAGCGTTGCGATAGCGATTGGTAAAATGTACAAGATTGCCAAGCGCTATCGAAATATCACGTAATCAATCTGGTAGAATGACATTTTGTCTATGGTTGAGGCAATCCCACAGCACTATTCCCAAACCAACTTTCAGACCAATTCCTGAAAGCCAGAATCAACAATGGCAACCACCAGAAAAGCGCCGAGGCAATGAAGCTCGACGAAGTCCCGGCGAATGAATTTAACTGTCTTGGAACCCGCAACGAAATTAATCAGAAATGAATAAAGGAGGAGCAGGATAAAATACAAATTTCCACTTCCTTCCATATCAAGCAGGAGGCAGAACAAACAAGGCCAAAAGGCAGAAAGGGTCGTGTACAACTAAGCCCATTTGCTTAGCACCACGGATAAAAATTTGCATTAATATTTGATTCCAATAATAGGTATGGCAAAAACGCTTAAACGCACGGAAATTTGTTCTAGTTTCCACACTTTCCACAAGGTATGTATAGGTATAGTAAACATCTTCTGAAGCAGCCTGTACATTATTCAATGTAGTGCATTCATTCTGCCAAATAATACCCTCCCTTTAGAAATGATGTGCAGATTGTATATATTCGCAGTCCGATGTAGAACACTGACATAAAGGCAAGACAACGAGCTTGAACGAAAATAATTTACGTTTAAAGTTACCATTAAGTTACCAGTTAAGTTTGAGTCAATCCCACCGCACTATTCCCAAACCACTGCAACTCCTGAAAGCCAGAATCAACAGTGGCGACCACCAGAAAAGCGTCAAGGCAATAAAGCTCGACGAAGCCCCGAAGAATGAATCAGATTGACACTAAAAGGAATAGTCATCAGTGATGCAAGTAGGCAGAAAACCGCAACGACAATTCACCACAACACCGACCATCAGACCACCTCATCTGTTTCTAATAATCTATGGCCACAAACACACGCACAAGAACAGTTATTAATTACCACCTATTTGCTTACCGGTCGGGTAACAAGACCGATTAAATATCATAAGTTGAGACAGATTCTAGTCATTAATGGATATCAAGATTAATTGAATGCGTTTCTTTGAGTGATTGATCTGGATATGTAGATTATTGATTGTGTATTAGTTTCTTGATTGCTTAAGACGATTGATTGAGTTTAAGATTATTTGCTACTGTGTGGTCTGTGGCAAGGAAGTGACAACGGTAGTGAAGTTCACGCAATATATACCGACTTTAGAAAAGCCTTCGATTTAGTAGATCATGACTTACTTATTTCTAAATTGAATGTCCATGGGTCGTTGCTGCGAGTCATACTTAAGGTGATATATACGCCCCAATGTAACGCAGTACTGGCCGTGCGCCCGCTCGATGCCAAAATATCAAAATTGAATCTCCTTTTGAACAGTTTTGTTTGCAAAATATTATTTGATTTACATATGCTGTGTTAGGTATGAAGTAATTCCAGCCATCAATTTTTCTGTATAAAATTACTTTTAAACATCCAAGTCGTTTTGGAGGAGTTTCCAAAAGTTGCGAAAAAATATCGTGTTGTTAATTATTTTTTTAAAGCAAAACTAAAGCGTACGGCACTAAAGGGCCTACATGCGCTTTAGTGCCGTAAAACGGTAACTTTCTAAAGCTTACTCCTCAGTAACAGCTAGGTTAAAAGGTTTGCAAAAAATATATATTTATTATTGATTCATGTACATAATTTTGAACACAAGGTTTTTTCGTGTAACTAATAGTTTTGCTTTAAAAAAATAATTAACAACACGATATTTATTCGCAACTTTGGGAAACTCCTCCAAAACGACTTGGATGTTTAAAAATATTTTTATACAGGAAAATTGATGGCTGGATTTTCTTCATACCTAACATAGCATATGTAAATCAAATCATATTTTGCAAACAAAACTGTTCAAAAGGAGGTTCAATTTTGAATTTTTGGCATCGAGCGGGCGCACGGCCAGTACTGCGTTACATTGGGGCGTATATATCGCCTTAAAATTTGGGAGGGTCATATCTCAGAGCAAGTATGTGGCCAGTAACATTACTTTACATAGTACCGTATTATATACGAGATCGTCATAATCCCGCTTATAGTTATGGGCTTCATTTGCAGAATCAAGCCTCCTTGTACACCGTGATACGTCTAACCACATGTTGTTAACATTTCAACCGGTTGGGTGACATACGAGTACTACGTGGTTATTTGCGTTAACTCAGCTTGCCTGGGTATGCTCAGTTTGACTACACATCGTAGCTTAAATTAAATCCACCACTCACCATTGAATCAGGGATTTTGATTAAACTTACTTTTCATGAATCATAGTAGAATAGATTACTGCAGAGTTTTCTGGAAATATCTAGCCGTAATAATCTTAATTTTGGAAATACTTTCATTATGTGTACAAGTTAGGAGTGGCATTTCTTGTCTGTGTTTTCTAATAGCTACAACCACGGGATCTATAAGTCGTGCTTCACTGTCGACCTGATCGCTTACCATCAAGCCATCAGGTGAGATAGTATTCAAGCGCGAGCCTATCTATATATATAAAAATAAAAAATCAATTGAAATTTATATTTGAATTAATTCCAAATTTAAAAGTTTTTCAAGTGAATCCAACGTCATTTGAAAGAAAGTTTAGACAAGTAAAATTTCAAAATTTAAAAAACCCCCCGACACATTTATCTTGCGAAAACATCCCAATTCAAACAGTAAAACGCCCATAACTTTTGAACGGCTGAACCGATTTTATTCAAACATAGCTAAGAACACTCTCGACACAATCAACTTTCAAACAAAAAAAAAATCAAAATCGGTTCATCCGTTGAGGCGCTATGATGCCACAGACAGACACACAGATACACAAATACACAGCAACACACGTCAAACTTATAACACCCCTCTTTTGCCGTCGGGGGATAAAATAGGAAAATACAAGGTTGCCAGCTCTCAGTTAGCAGCAAGCTGTGGATTGTTAATTAAAATGCAAAACCTGGTGACCCATAGAGGGTAGCTGAGAGCTATTTGATGTGGCAAGGCATACGTACCCACGATAAAGGGAAAGTTCCTAGTATATGGTAAAGTAAAACAAAACAAAAAGGAACTAAAAACAGCCAAGTTTTACAGCCAAGAATCATTCATAAAAATCGAGTTTCATCAAATACAAAATATGTATAAGCTGCAGATTTTTGCAGTGTGATCTCAGCACAGACAAAAATCTAACAAGTTGACGCCACTGTATGTACTTCGCGTGCCACAAAACGGACTAAAGCTACGACAAATGATCGTAATCTGAGCTTTTCATTTAACATTATCGGCACCGGAAATTCACCGAAATCTAGAAAAATACCTTTTTATGCCATAATGAGCTGTAAATAATGTATAGAAAAAGTTTGCCGAGGCATTGGAAATGTTTTCTTTCATTGGTAAGTAAATTTGTTTTTAAATTGTTTGTGATAAATTGGCACGCTTGGTTTTCATACAGATGGAGATACATGCGTTATCTATTTAGATTTATGTCTGTGGATTCCAGTATATTAACTGTTTACCTTTTAACGACTGAAATAATTTAGATGCAACTGTGCACCATGTCCTAGATTAGGACAGGATAAAGATATCCTGGTAAAACCCTTTGCATTTTCTAGAATCCATTTATATTATAAAAATATAGCTTGATCTAGACCATTCTAAACTAGTAAAGAAAAACGTTGATTATTGTACTTGTACCGAGAGTCGTTGCGGGTATCTGGTAGATACGAGATGTACGGGACCGGTCGATGGCAACATTTGGGGGATGCCTATATTGAGTACTAGCGGACACCTCGCGGTTTCACCCGCGTAGTTCCCGTTCCCGTGGGAATACAGGGATAAAAAGTAGCCTATGTCACCCGGGGATAGTGTAGCTTCCCAAGGGTGAAAGAATTTTTGAAATCGGTCCAGTGGTTTTTATGTTTATTCATTACATACAAAAATACAAAGATACAAAAATAAAAATCTTTTCTCTTTATAATATTAGTATAGAAGTATAGATATTCACAGTGGATGTCTTTTGGCTTAAACGATTATGTTGATGGATAAGCGAGAGGGTACTGTATTATCAAACATTTCATGAAACAACTATGCAAGGTGGCATCAGGAATTCAGCAGCCGAATTGCGGAAGTGAATTCGGCAAGGCGAAGGGTATTGACCGCTATCAAATGGACCAATCACATAGACAGAAATCCACATCGCGGCATTCATCTCGCATGTGATTGGTCGATTTGATAGCGGTCAAAACCTTCGCCTTGCCGAATTCACCGGCTGCGGGACCAGCCTTTTGAAGGAATTAACTTAAGATAAGATTACTTAAACTTATGACCTAACGCCAAACCCATAATACTTAAAACAGAGTAGGTCATCTCAATTTCTTAACTGTCATAAATCTGTCACAATAACCACAGATCTTCGTTACAGATTAGCTCTTTAATTGGCAATTAACACTCGAACATGTGCCAAAAGCCAAGTATTTAGGTGAAACAAGCAATGGAAAGTTGGCTGGACACTGTTAGCCTAAGATCCCATCGCAAAAATCTGGAGGTAATTGTTTAATTTCCAGGTATTATACTTGATAATAGAATATATTACTGCAGGGTAACCTGGCAATGTGTAGCCGCAATTAGGTACATTAATTAAATAAATTGTATTAAATTTCTGTTAATTAACCCCAGATATATAAGTTTTCAAAATGAATCTAACATCATTTGAAAGAAAGTGATGTAGAAAATAGGAAAAAAAAGGCCAGGCAACCCTGCAGTAATCTATTCTACTTTCAAGTATCATTCATAAAAATCAAGTTTTATTAAAAACTAGCTGTGCCCGCGGCTTCGCTCCTGTCCACCTACCCACCTATCCTACCAATTTTTCTAGGGTCATTCTTTCGCAGCGAATCTTATCACCGCCATTCAGAAAATGACGTCAAATGCTCAACGCCATCTCTCGAATATGGAGTTCAACTGTCCGAGTATCTGAATTGCGTGTGCTGTATTATTTCTTTTTTAATTCTTGAATATTTTAAATTCATCTAACTTTTTACAGAGTGAACCGATTGCGATGCAACAAAAACTAAGTAATACCTTAAGATATTGATACAATTTTTATGTATAAACGTTATCTACATTAGTTTCGTACATTTTACGTTATGCGTGCATAACTAAACAGACAAACATACAAAAAATCCAAAAATACTGGAATTGGGTTCTGTTGGTTATCTTTTAAAACTGTGGCTATTTTTTTTTGAAATATTTTCGAAGTACAAAAACGACTTTTCTATAGATTTAATATATGTGTCGGAGGAAGGTATATGATTAATAATTAGGAACAAAGAAATATTGCTTGTAAGTTTACATTAATTCAGTTTTGTTTAATTGGCAACATTTAGCTTCTGATTTAAACCTCAGTTTGATTTTATTCGATTGACAACACTTTATTCTTCTTATGTCAAAATACTCGATTCTGATTGGATGTTTGAAAAGCGGTAACTTGCTAGATTAGTTCTTTGGCCAATGAAAAAGCGAGGAGAGTCTATGCTATGCTGGCTCTCTCGAGTGGAGTCTCTGGCCAGGTGTTTTCGTAGAGTTAGAAAAAAAAGCGCGCGGCGCGCGCTTCGGAGTTATAAAGAGTTGTGAGGAAAAGAGTTGAGAAGTGAAGTAGCCAAAAAGTGTGTTAATAAACTTGAAAAAGTGTGTTTTTGTTGAGAGAAAGCGAAATGCTTGGTGACCGAATCCGCTGCTTTGTTAAAATTGGACCAAGGACTATCTCAATGGCATTAGTTACCTGCTACTTCCTTTGTGCCAGCATTAAACCCAACATGACGTCCACGAGACCCAAGAGAGACATCGAGTATGAACTCGAATTTATTGGGGAGAGTCCTACTTTCCGACATATGTATTGATTACTAAATAATTAAAAAAAAAATATCACAACTGCTTAAGAAGCGAACTAAAAAGACGTAAACAAGAAGAAAATCATGCTGTGCAATACAATCAAGCAGTTGGGATTTTTGAGCTTTTGAATTAACTATTTAATATATTTTATTTCCCAATTATATATTTTCAAACATGTAAGTGTTACATATTTTTAACTTCTTAAACCCTTTTCATTTTGATACCCCACAGAATGGGTTCGGAAGAAAAAAATTTGGTGCCCCACAATATGTCGCCCAAAATCGGCCATTTTTCTATTTTCCATGTTTAATGTAGCCAGTGACACACGCAAGGTAAAGACGAATCGATTGACGTAGGAAACATCAAAATCGGCCAACGCGTTTAGTCTCTAGAACGCCACACAAGAACAAACATACATTTACTGATAAACACATTACTCTCCTTCGACAGTCGGGTAAAAACAGTTACCTGCAGATTTTTGCGGTGGGATCTCGTACTATATGTGCATAATGTTTATGATGTAAATGCTTTACTTTTTACCTTCTTACGGCTGCGGAAGGATTATGTAAAGTTATGGAAGTCCACAAGTATTTTAGTCGTGTTTACTTTATACTTGATTGCGTTGGCAAAAAGAGTATGATGCAGCTGAAATATGTGGGGTAAGCATGCTGCTTAATATATAATGATTTATTGTCTGTGACGAGGGAAAAGCAGGGTAACCGACATAGCCCGAAGAATTGCCAAACATAAGGTTACATTAGTCGAAAATTCTTCCATACAAAGGTAGTCTGGCGATTACTCCACTGTTTGACGGTGTACGTTCAAAATAAAAAATGATATCAATTTGTCTCATTATTATCTAGCCTTGTATGGAAACAGAAAATAAAAAAATACAATATTTGAAAGTTATGAGCGTCGAAAGTTCCATATTTCAACACTTCTTTCACAATTTTAACGCATCTTTGGGCGGAAATAAATAACATAAGACGAAGGAAATTTGCAAAACGGCCTCCATACAGGGATAGATTAGTAATTCAACAATGCAAATAATTTTATTTTGTAAATATACATTTAGTAATTTTTTCATGATATCTAGACTCCCAAAGGTCTGTTCATAAAATTTCGCACGCTCGTTTTCGTCCTAAATCATCATCCATTTCGCTACAAATTTGCAAAAGTGCTAATTCGTACGAGAACTAGCTTCTTACTGCTCATTTGCTCATCACAGCATCTATCTCTTTCGCACGTGTTGTCGGATGAGACAGCATGATTTTAACCCCGCGCACAAAATAGTTCGAACCGTTGACTAGGGGAACGTGGCAGTGGGCAGGGCACATAACTCGCAGAACGGATGTTCGATGGGGCCGAAAATTTCTGGAATAGCGAATGCAAAATTGAAGACGCAACATTGGAAGACCTGCGGGAATCCAATGGAATCGAGACGCACTAAACCGATCAATGTGGCGACGCTTGAGGAAGGCCTATGTTCAACAGTAGACATAGGCCTTCATGATGATGAGGAAGAAGCTCGTGGCTAAGTCATAACAGCCGCACGGATCGATATTCAAGGTTAAGCAATACTTGCCGAGGTTGGTCCGCGGATGGGGGACCAGACATTACATACCGAGGTAAAGCATGTTAATCCGTTTGTCCCGGCTGTCATTTGTAGATCTATGGCAGCCGTTACGGTAGCCTGAAGCCAGAAAAATCTGACACCAGTATTGCCAAGAGGTATCTTGTTACCCAGTTACTGGGTTGTGGAGCTCAATTTAAAATAATGGTACACCCCCATACGGTTACTCTGTTAGGGCCGTTATGCACTACACGTCCGTGTCCGTAAACTGTGTCGCCGTAGTATTTATTTTAGGGGAGCTTACGCACTACATCCGAACTCTATCCGTCATAATCTTATTTCATACTAATATTTTAAAGGCGAAAGTTTGCGAGTGTGTGTGTTTGTATGTTTGTTACTTCTTCACGCTCAAACGGCTGGACGGATCTGGATGAAATTTGGCACAGAGATAGATTATAGTCTGGAATAACCCAAAGGATACTTTTATCCTGGGAATATGTTGCCTCGGGATAATTTTCGACCATCACGCGGGCGTCGCCGCAGGCAGAAACTAGTAATATTATAAATGTGAAAGTTTAGATGGATGTGTGTGTGGATGTTTGTTTATTATTCAATCACACCAGATCGGCTGAATGGATCTGGATGAAATTTGCCACAAGAATAGATTATAATCTAAAATAGCACATATTGTTTATCCAGGTATAATGTTCCCTTGGGATGATAAAACCACTTTTCACCCGGGCGAAGCCGCTGGCGAAAACTAATCTGTCATAATTCATTTTGAAGTCGGTAAACAAATCACTGAGACGGATCACAGACACAGAAGTGTAGTGCGTAACTGCCCTTTGAATTTAAATATTTGGGAACAGGTGAGGCAATTTTTATCTTAGCAATCGAAGACAGTCAACACACATCACAAGATTAGATAATTCATCAAAAAGAAATACTACTTACGAATCAAATTACAAAAATAATAATTTTGTGGTACCACAGGGTAGTGTATTGGGGCCATTGTTATTTATTATATATATAAATGACCTACCCGGAGTAACGTTCAATGATACTGTTCTTTTTGCTAATGACAGTACAGTTATATTTACTGGAAGAGACAAAAGACAAATGCAAATAGAGATAAATAATACCTTAGAAAAAATTATAAAATGGCTAACCTTAAATAATTTAAAAATAAATTCAAGCAAAATAAAATTAATGACGTTTCGAAATAGAGTTGATAAATTAAAAGAAATGGATTTACAATACATAGACACAAAAATTGAACAAGTAAATGTAGCAAGGTTCTTAGGAGTAAACATTGATTCTCAGTTAAATTGGAAACCAAATGTTAAAATGTTGTGTAAAAAAAAAAACTTTTTACAAAAAATACAACCGACTTCCAAATAAAAAAACAAAAAAGTGAAAAATTACTTCAATTTTGGCAGTCGGTGCTTCCGAAATTGAAGTAATTTTTCACTTTTTTGTTTTTTTAGTTGGAAGTCGGTTGTATTTTTTGTAATTTTTATTTTTTTTATTTTTCACTTTTTAGTTGTGCTACATAATTTATATAGGCTAGGTACCAATAATGCCCAAAGTGAAACCAGAATAGATTTACCCAATAACATGAAACTTAAACAAAACCGATCGAATAAGGGTATACCAAGGTGAACTGTTTACACCTGCGTACCCCTTTAGAGCGTACTAGTGTGATGTTATGTTATTAAATGGTGTAAACAATAAACATAAATGCGATTGCAGCTATCCCGAGTGATTTGCCGTCATTTATTGAAGAGTTCTGATGTGTATCTCCGAATTTCTTTATCAAATCTTGATGAAAATTAAATGGGACCACATGACAAACACCAGTTTTCAAATAAAAGAAAAATCATCAAAATCGGTTCACCCAGTAACAAGTTCTGAGGTAACACATAAAATAAAATAAAAAAAATCAGTCGAATTGAGAACCTCCTCCTTTTTTTGAAGTCGGTTAAAAACTCAATCAATATTCATATGCTATCTACATGTTATCGAAAACTGTTAATACGACAGCAGTTCTAACAGCATAATAATCATGGCTATGTTACCCCTTTATTGATGTATGGTGTCATGTTCTGGGGCAACTCTCCAGATAAAGAAATGGTATTTAGAGCCGGCAAAAAAGATGCGTTAGAGCGATTTTTCGGATGAAACAGACTGAAAGCTGTAGACCAATATTTTCAAAAATTAAAGTGTTAATATTATATATATTGGACATAATTATGTTTGTCAGAAATAACAGTATTATTAATTGTAATAATATAAACTATAAATTATTGTATGCTTGACATTTTCCGCTGTAATTTATTGCCTTATTTACTTGATACTGTGTATAATTAATTAATTTGTAATTTATTAATATGCTTTTTAAATTTGCATGGCGTGAGCCTGATTATGGCGATATATATTTTTTAAATTTTAACACCTGTACACCTACCCATATTCTGCAAATAAAAGATTTGAATTTGAATTTTGTTTCACGATATCACGCCAGTACCTATTCCCCGAAAGGAGGTAGAAGTGCGCTAGTACACACATGGCGTTATGTGTGTACTGGCGCACTTCTGCCTCCTTAGTACACACATGGCGTTATGTGTGTACTGGCGCACTTCGGCCTTCTTAGGTTTAGGTTCCCTGTAATATGGGGTGAGCCTATTATATATCAACCGCACACAAATCCAGACTGCTACTGAGAAAATCCTGACAGAAAAACCCAATAACACTGCTCGACCCGGGAACCGAACCCATGCTCAGCATAGTGCTTGCTACCTCCAGATAGGTGTTTTTTTTTTCTTGTACTATCCGTTCGAAGTTTAGACTAAAGTTGATGCCGGCTATTGTCATAAAATTGGAGATGTTTTCCAGAAAGTTCATCTTGGATACTATCTGGATGCGAGACATACGGAACTGGTCAATGTGGCGAGACCTGGTGGAGGCCTATGTTTAGCAGTCAACGTCTTTCGGCTGAAATGATGACTTATTATTTATTTATTCTCTATCCTCACACTGGAACGCCTTGCAGCAATTACACCAATGGAGCACAATCATATAATAAACTCACTATAAGTCCAGGCTTCCTCACGATGTTTTCCTTCACCGTTGTCAGCGATGTCCAAGATAAACTTAGAAAGTATCAATTATTATTACATTTAATTTTTATTTTTGACGTTCGAAAGTGCCGCTTAATGGCCTAATTGAATAAAGAAATTTTGATTTTGATTTTGATTTTTGAGTACCAGGTTGCCTGGAAGAGATCGCGGAAAGCGATAAGGCCGCCCGTTGTATATTTTTTAGTTTAAAGTTTTTTTTATTCCTGTATTTTCTGGTGTGTGTCTCTTCCTGAGTCACATTGATAATTGCCCGGATACGAACCCACGACCTCAAGCACGGGAGGCGAGGTCTTAGCCACTGGGCCACCACGATGATGGAATCTAGCTTTGATAGGTTCTCACAAAACTGTTTAGCGGTCCGAATCAAGACCGCGGTCCGCCATTTGGTGACCCCTGCACTAGACCAACGAGGCAAATCGAAGTGATATCACTGTGATCAGATTCTCCTTATTTTTCCGAAGTGATTCCGATTCCTTAATCAAACCGGCATTCCTTAATCAAAATTAATGCCGGGGTCCCTCAGGGGTCGGTACTCACAGCAACTTTATTCTTGCTGCACATTAAAGATCTGTTAAAACCCAGGCGTGTTTTTTTTTCCGCAAAAAAGAGTAAATTTCACCCGGCTCCAACTTTCCGAAATGTGACCGTGCCAATAACTGACCATCTTGAGCTTCTTGGCGTTACGTTGAAGCAAAGGCTCAGCTGGCTGCCAAAAAACTGGAGATCCTTGCAAAGCTGAGAAGGTACTTCACGCCAGAACAGCTGCTTAGCTTGTATCAAGCGCAAGTTCGATCATGCATGGAGTACTGTTCTCATCTCTGGGACGGATCTGCCAAATACCAGCTTGATGCAATAGAGTTGATCAAAAAGCGGGCCAAGAGGCTCATCAGCGATGAGGCACTGGTTAAATCAAAGCTCCAGAACCTTGAACATCATCGCCGAGTTGCCAGCTTGTCGGTTTTTTATCGGTTACATTTCGGGGAGTGTGCGATGGAATTGCATGATTTAATTCCACCCAGCCCGTTCCATCATCTGACTACCAGACGTACGGCGATGCGTCATCGGTACATGGTGGCCATCCCACCCATACGCACTAAACGTTTTGAGAATATTTTTATTATGCGTACAGCTAAGGAGTGGAATTCCCTGCCGGAGTCTGTGTTTCCCGATAGCTACAATCTAGGGGTATTTAAGTCAAAAGTGAATAGGTTACTTCTAGGCAAACGTGCTCGACCGTCGACCACATCATCGCTTACTATCAGGTGAGATAGTGGTCAAGCGCGAGCCTATATTAGATTTAAAAAAAAAACCCTGGTCTCACGAGATTATAAGATCACTGTGTACTCCGAATCGATTTTCTCAGTGGTGCCATCTATGATCTCGTATCTACTACTGCACAGATAACGGAATACCTTCTCTTTTCACTACCTACTCGGCACAATAACTAGGTACCTAACTACTTCGTATTATGTTTCGACGGTAGATGGCGTTGCCTTGTCGATCTGTGTTATTGTTTCATTATTATTTAGAAATCTAAAATATTAAAATAACATAAAAAAAGAAAAAAGGAATATAACTCGAAGTAAGAAATCATATTAAATTTGTTTAATCGAATGGGGTAATTTGAAATCATATTATGGCAACCCACGCACTTTATGTCACTGATTTCGTTCGTTGAGGTTTTTTGTTCCAAGGAACCTAAAATTCATAGTATATTTAATAAATAAACGATGTTATTTCAAGTACTTACATGTGAAATGTGATTCCGTGAGACCTTTTATGTGCTTTGCTATTGTTTTTATATGTTTTCACTACACAGGAAGGCATAATTCTATTTTTTTTAATATATGTTAACTAGACGACGAATCCTAACGTACTAAGAGCGATGAGCATAGTTTTAGTGCAGGTGTGTGCGTGAGAGTGTATATTTACTTGGAGGAGCATAGTTTTGTGGCTTCACTTATGATGTTCGCGACATTACGTCTATCTTTTTTTGTTGGTCTGAGCCCGCGTAGTTCACGCTCCCGTGGGAATATAGGGATAAAAAGTAGCCTATGTCACCCGGGGAGAGTGTAGCTTCCCAACTGTGAAAGATTTTTTGAAATCTGTCCAGTTATTTTTAAGTTTATTCGTTACATACAAAAATATAAATCTTTCGTGAGATTATGAACTCGTTCTTCTCCATAAGACACGGACGTTTTGTAAACCAGAATTTTTGAAATCGGTCCAGTAGTTTTGTTTATTCGTTACATACAAAAATACAAAACTTTCCTATTTATAATATTAGTATAGAAGTACAGTTATAAGTCCAGGTTTCCTCACGATGCTTTCCTTCACCGTTGCCTGAGATGTCCAAAATAAACTTAGTAAGTACATAATATTATGAATTTGATAAAGTCACATTGGTACTTGCCTGGATTTGAATACCCGACCTCAATCACAAAAGACGAGGTTATACCCTCTGTGCCACCAAGACATACTACCCTCTATTATAAATGGACTTACTCGAATTCTCGGTGCTGCATAGGGTTACCAATCGTCCGGACATTTGGCGTCCTGTCCGGACTTTGTCCGGTGTTATGATTCGTCCGGATTTTTTACTTGGAAGGCAAACTTTTTTTGAAGTTATAAAGTCTTTTTATTTTACTCAAATGTCCGGACTTTTTTTCAAATGTCCGGCTTTTTGTTAGGACTTTTCAATTTTCGAAATGATAACCCTAGTGCTGCGTCATCTATATACCCGTGTAAGCACATCTAAACCCATGCAATGAAGAGGTACAATTATTAGTTTATATGAAGCCATTTCAAACAGTACAGACCCGATTTCCATAATCTCTTCACTGACAGAAATTGCCCAAGTTAATGTTTAATCCAGAAAAGGTAGTAAGTACTTAAGGTTACACTAGTCGATCATTCTTCCATACAAACGTAGTCTAGGGATTACTCCACTGTTTGACGATGTACGTTCAAAATAAAAAATGATATCAATTTGTCTCATCATTATCTAGTCCTGTATGGAAACAAAAAATAAAAATATTGGAAAGTTATGAGCGTCGAAAGTTCCGTATTTCAACACTAATTTTAACGCATCTTTGGGCGGAAATAAATACCATAAGAAGAAGGAAAATTCAAAACAGCCACCTTATAGGGATAGATTAGTAATTCAATAATGCAAATAATTTTATTTTGAAAATATACATTTAGTCTCTAAATTTACACTTAGAGACTCTCGCGCGCTCGTTTTCGTCCTAAATCATCATGTATTTCGATACAAATTTGCAAAAGTCCTAATTCTTACACACACGAATTAGATTCTTACTGCTCATCACAGCATCTATCTCTTTCGCACGTGTTGTCGGATGAGATTGTTCATTTTAACCTCGCGCACAAAATAAATCGTGTCGTCGACTAGGGAACCTTAATAAAACTATTTTAACTTAAGATACCTTGGATCTGACGCCAAAAGACCAAATCCTTGACTTGAAAACCAAATCGATTAGGCAGTAAGCCAATACGTATACGGGTTGTTATCCGCGAGGGATTAAAGCTCACTCCCTCCCATGGAGAGAAGGCCTGAGACCCAAACAGCAGGAACATCATATCGACGCTAGAAAGGCAAATTGTATGAACGACCATTTTAGTTAAAATTGAGTTATTTATATCGTTGGAATCGGCAGATTTTGAACAATTTATGCAATGGTCGTTAATACAATATGCCTTTCTAGCGTCGATACACTAACTACGGGGCTAAAGAAAATAAAATATCTTGTTTATATATGTTACAGACTACATTTAATTGAATAACTACAATAATAAATGGAATACATCGTTGTCTGTTCGTTGAAAAAATCACCATACAATATAAACATAATTATAGATTAATTTTATGTGTATCTACAAGGATATTGTACAATTTTCAATCTTTTTGCATTGAGTTTTTTCGATAAAATATTTTTTATAATTATATTAGGTAGATAATAATTTATACGTAACCAACCTACCCCAGACTGTAAGCTTGCCACATGAAACAAGTAAACAAGCAAGTTGCATTTTACTGTATTATTGCAAACACCGTCTGTTTATAACAAACTAGACGACGCCTCGCGGTTTCACCCGCGTAGTTCCCGTTCCCGTGGGAATACATGGATAAAAAGTAGCCTATGTCACCCGGGGATAGAGTAGCTTCCCAACGGTGAAAGAATTTTTGAAATCTGTTTAGTAATTTTTAAGTTTATTCGTTACATACAAAAATATAAATCTTTCGTGAGATTATGAACTCGTTCTTCTCCATAAGACACGGACGTTTTGTAAACCATCGATACGGATGGGATAATATAATCAATCAAATTGCCTCTTCAACACTACAATATTTCGAGACTTAATTGTCTCGCAAACTTTATTTGTTTGCAATAATCCAGTGCATTCCAATATTCCAAGAGAAAGTATGTATGTATGTACCATATAGACTCCGAAACGGCTAAACCGATTTCAAAAACTCTTTCACCGTTGGGAAGCTACACTATCCCCGGGTGACATAGGCTACTTTTTATCCCTGTATTCCCACGGAAACGGGAACTAAGATTATATACTGAATCTATAAATGCCATACTTGAGAGATAGCTGAAAAGAAACGCAAAGCGTCCTGGTGCGTTTTGAAAGTTCTAACTTACTTGTTTACTGGCTTCGTGTACAACAAGCCTAAGGCCTCGATGCCTTTAATAGATCCCACGTGATAGGCAAGCCTATCTTACAAAATAATTATAAAAAAATAAACTAGGAATGATATTATAAATGTTAATGGCACTCATAGCCTAAAATATTTGAAGATGACATTTTAAATAATATATTTTTTGTGAAAATGATTTTTTTTAATATTATTTACATTACTTTTTTAATTATTATATTTTTTTAATTATTACTAATTATTTAATTGGATTATATTCACGTGATAAATGCTTGATATTAGCGCCAATAGTTCGTTCTGAATCCGACAGATGGCGCTAAAAACTACAGAAGTTTCTCAAGACTTTTCACACGTTTTTACCTGTAAATAATTTTCAATAATATTCGTTGTTATTTTTTACTATAGCAAATGCTTGTAACAAAATAAAAATTGTGAAAACATCAGTCATTTAGTGCTTCAGTAAGAAAAACATCCAAAGATTTTTTATGTTTTTTTTTGCTTGATGACTGATGGTTTTACTCTACTTAAATTACACATACCAGCTTACAATATCCCCTTCTACTTGACTAATATTTTAGTTTTGTACACACGTTATCTATTATCTTGTTTTAAGGTACATTCAGAGCCTTTTCAGACATACAGAATAATTCAAACTTAATGGCGGTTGTGAAACGCGCTACTGCCTGCCTCGCTGTCACATGAATTTGCTACTGCGTACTCACGGAGTGTTCCAACCCGCCTTTAAGTTTCAATCGAACTATACTCAGTTGCCGGATAATAACGGGTTTTCAACCAGTATTTAACCGGTAACCGTATCTAATAGTATGAAAAGGTTTTGCCGTGCAAACGGTTTTCACAAAAATGGAAACCGGTTGCATGCTTATTGACATTTTCAGAACAATTCTAGGACAAATTATACCGTCATTAGCAGTTTTAAGGATAATAATATCATAGTTCAAACTTGATTCGACGTTTTACAAAAACAATTGCTTGCATAGAATTAAAGTGCATGCCTATTTCAATTGAAATAATTCAGAATTAAGGTTTTACTAAAACATAAAAAAAAAACATTTAAGTCTCCTTTTACCAGAAAACGTTATAACGAGTTTACCGTTATTACAAAACGTTATACGACAATAAGTCGTTAAACTGTCACGTGACTCTATAATAACGGATGTCGTCAAACCACGTTTAACATAACAGTTCCTGACAAAAGATAACCCTTAATAGGTAGGTACAGGTAATTTAAGAATAAAACAAAAATATTGAATGAAAAAAAAAATTGAAATAATAACGGTTGAAACTTTATGAAATTATGACAAAAATACACAATAACTGACTTATTACTTCTTACACCGGAATACACACTAACTTAACCATTTTCTCTGATATTAAGGCACAATTAAATACGTATATAAATGACTATATAGTGCTTATATACTAGCTGCATACAATTATGTCAAGAACACGTTAAATAACAAACTAAAAATTCGTAATTGTTTGGGTAAAAAATCTCGATGATACAAATTGTTCTACATATTAGTATATCTATAGAAAAATTTCTGTAAAAAATGGTCATTGTCTTACTGTCGCATTATTGTCTCTTGTCTGTGTAAAGATATTTTTATTTGAATATGAGTACTCCATGTCCGCGATCTCGCTTGATGGAAAGCGACGGATGTGTATACGATGAAATGAGCGTACCCAAAACACTCTTGCTTAAAAAGCTGCGTAAAAAAAATACCAAAATGGTTACTTGAGACTGGCAGTTTTGACAATGTAGGAGTGATTGCCCTCCTAATAAAATAGTGATCTTGACTTTTAAGCCCGTTATAATAATGTCATTGTTATTTTACCATATTAAAATGTGTGCTTAACTCGACTGCATTTTATATTTATTCGTTATTTAAAAAAAGTCTCCAAGCTTCTGTTTTGGTTTTTGCCAGTACTTCCAGGCCCCCATTTGGCCCCTTAAAGCTTTATAGATCGGTATCTAATGGGATCATAGTGTTTTCCTATATAGCTTTTAATATACCTACTTGTATAGAAATTACCGTTATCTTGCTCACACAATGTAGACTATCTTCACATTCTATACCAAAGTCACGAGTTCGTGACAAAAGTTTTAAGACGGCAGACGATAATCTGCAGCATTTTGTAGATAGAAATACAAAATTATTATATTCGTGATACGAAAGAAAGATTTGACAGAAGAAAATTTGACAGATCAATACATAAAAATGGCGGATCAAAAATTTCACTTTATGTGACGCAATAAATTTGATTAGTTTATTACAAAACGTGCTCTTGACCGTTAAACATATTTAAATGAAATATACAAATGATATTAACAACATAACCTTTTTAATATTACTTAAAACAATAAAATCGGGCCACGCGGCCTCGAACGGCGTAAAACTCATGCAATCATTGTTCAAATGATTTTTTAACATCCGTGAATTTAAATCGATATTTAATTACTAGAAATAATTAAATTACTGTTTCTTAGGTACCCTGTTTAGCGTAGGTACGGATTTCTAAAGTAATTAATCGATAATCGGAAACAACTCGAGAACGTTTCGTGACAAATCGATTAAATGGAACCTCGATTCGATTCTACGACCGCAGTGCGCGTTCGCGTTTTGAAATTGGGTTATTGTATTTATTACGGGTTAGTAAACAATGTTTTTTACAAATGACACTTCTGATTCCACTGCTGTTTTTATATAGAAAAGATTCTTGTAAAAACCAATCAACATCTGATCATTTTCGACGTATGTTGACCTTTTACACAAATTCAGCAATAAATTATTGAGCCCTTGCTTGATAAGAATCAACCACACCTTACAGTATCCACTAACAGTTATACACTGTTTTTAAACGTTACTTTTAACCGTTCTTAGCGATTATAAATCGTTAATCCCTTGTCATTTGCGTGCACAAGTTATTTGGTTGTGTTCGTTATGTTTCGTGATCGAGGTAAAATATGTTGGCTCCGATGGTGCGCTGCTTTCGTCTTCAGCCGATAGATGGCGCCCTTTCAGCTGTGGCGTTGTGTTATCTGGAAGTGAAATAAAAAGTAGTTTAGAATCTGAAGTGCATACGCATGAAACGTAAATAAATGAGTAGGAAGACCAAAGAAAAGATGAAGAGATTGTGTGACGAATGGCATAAAAAAGAAAATGGAGTCAGTGATAGCGTGACTCCTTTTCGCACTTCAAAAGTCAAAGTCAAAACGTTTATTGCGACAACCTCAAGTTACATGGGACAAGGGCAGGAAGATGATGATGATGTGGATATACCGTATTTATTATATTATTATAACAGTCCGTTCGTTCAGCCCATCCAAAGGTTGTCTCCCTGTGCGATAATACTGTTCACGTGTTTTTATAATTATTTGGCCTTTATTTCAAGACATGTACAATAAAGTAGTTATAAAATAAAAATAAAATATAAGATTACTAGACAGTAAAATTTTCAGATTGTCCAATTAGTATTCTAAACGTGACGACCATGGAAGTTTTTTTCTACCGTACAAATTATAGGAAGATTTATATTTGTACACACCAACCCATCGTATAATTTGCTTAAAGAGAAAACAGGTTTGAGCGAAGATAAAACAACACTATTTATTGCCAAGTCCTTGATGTTAATATAATATTTGATTGGTTTAATATTTATTTTTGCCTACTATTCAATATAAACTGGTTTTTGACTGTTATAGCATAAAGTAATGTACTGAACCTTGAATTAACAATTATTGTTAAGAGCGTACTTAAAAAAAAGACCTTTTCCGTGTGCAAATTTATGAAGTAGTAGTAAAATAGAAAACTAAATGGCAAAGAATTAAACCGACTTCCAAAACAACATAGCGAAAAATTTCTTTCTTTTCGGAAGTCGGTTACAAAAAAATTAAACCGACTTCTAAAACAAAACACTATGTTTTAGAAGTCGGTTTAATTTTTTTGTTAAAAAGTTTTTAATTTTTCTCTTTTTAGTTTTGGTACCATATATTACCATGTGAAAATGCATTTTTTTTAAACTTCTCGTCAGTTCTTGATCAAATGGAGATGACAAGCACCAGCTTTATATTAAAATAAAAATAAAACATCAAAATCGGTTCTCGTAAGAAACATACAAAAACATACAGTCGAATTGAGAACCTCCTCATTTTTTAAGTCGGTTGAAAATACCTAAATAGAGGTGTCGTCAAAAACTAGCATCAAAGATGTTCCGTGTGGAACCCGTAATAGCGACCAGTAGTAAAAGCTGAATTACTCAGCCAGAAGATTATAAGACTGTGTGATAAGTTGACCCCTAGGGAGTCACAATCACAATACACTAAAACTTTCTCCCACGTATATGATCATTGAACTCTATTGAGACTAGAAGTCGACCAAAACGTAGTTGGTTAACAACTACGTATTGGTCGACTTCCAGTCTGAAATGAATACCAGTGTTTTTACGCGGTACGAATGCCAGTCTGACCTCCACAGCCTAGTTACTGGATAACACCATATCTCTTGACAAGCGTGGTTGACAGAGTTTCGAGCCTCGAGATGACTGTTCTGGTTTATAAGTCCCGTGCCTCTGAAAGCACCTTAAGGTTACACTAATCGAAAATTCTTCCATACAAACGTATTCTGGCAATTACTACACTTTTAGACGGTGTACGTTCAAAATAAAAAAAATATATCAATTTGTCTCATCATATATTTGTATATCATCATCTCTCAAAGGGCTACTGTATGGAAACAGAAAAGTAAAAACATACAATATTTGAAAGTTATGAGCGTCGAAAGTTCCTAATTTCAACACTAATTTTAACGCATCTTTGGGCGAAAATAAATACCATAAGAAAAAGAAAAATTGCAAAACGGCCTCCATACAGGGATAGATTAGTAATTCAACAATGCAAATAATTTTATTCTGAAAATATATGACTCCCAAAGGTCTGTACATAAAATTTCGCGCGCTCGTTTTCGTACTAAATCATCATCTATTTCACTACAAATTTGCAAAAGTGCTAATTCGTACGAGAACTAGCTTCTTACTGCTCATCACAGCATCTATCTCTATCGCACGTGTTGTCGGATGAGACAGCATGCATTTTAATCCCACGCACGAAATAGTTCGTGCCGTTGACTAGGGGCACCTTAAGAGGAAATGCGAGCAGAGAGCTCGGACTGAATTTCCTTAGTAAAAATTCATAATTCGAGGTTAGGCTCTCGCCTATTTCCTCCTCCAGTATTGGACAAATAAAAAAGATATATGTTGTGATGTATGTTTTTCTTTTTTCATTTATAGTTGTCAAATTTGTACACACTGTCTCTGTTGATAGCGCATTTATTAGCATTTTTGAGGGTTCTAGTGCTTCTAAAGTGAATGACATCAAAAATTAAAACAATGGGGCACAATACATATCTTTCTTTTTCAGTTTATCGAATATCTTTTAAATTGGTCCAATATTGGAGGAGGGAATAGGCGAGAGCCAAACATCAACTTAAGTATGACTTTTGCTTAGGCTATTCAGTCGGATGTCTGGGACCGCATTTCCTCATACTACACCTGCAGAAGAATTGAGAAGAAATAAAAAGAGTATGAAAAATCGACCAATCATATAGATGGAAATGTATATCGCGTCTTCCATCTCGCATGTGATTGAAATGTATATCGCGTCTTCCATCTCGCATGTGATTGAAATGTATATCGCGTCTTCCATCTCGCATGTGATTGGTCGTTTTGCCTTGCCGAATTCATTACGCAATATGGCTGCTGATCTCTCTCCGATCGTGTCGGTTTGGCGTCCCATCGGACTATGCGTGTCAGGGAACAGAGAGCGCACCTGCGTTTGCGCACATCCATGTACATTATCTAAAACCTTAATTATCTAAGACCGAAAGCTAGTCTCTGAAATTCGGCCTGGAGGACTATTATCAATACATATAATAAATCTGCAGAAAAGTCGTTTTTGTACATCGAATATATTTCAGACAGAACCCATTTCCAGCATGTTTTGGATTTCTGTACGTAACTTGAAGTATTACTTACTTTTTGTTTCATCGCAATCGGTTCACTCTATCAAAAGTCAAATGAATTTAAAGTGTTCAAGAAGTAAAATATTACATTTTTTTTTTTTTGCTGTGGTCTCGCGTTTGACCACTATTTCGCCTGATGTTAAGCGATGACGTGGTCTACGGTGAAGCACGCTTGCCTAGAAGAAACCTATTCACTCTTGACTTAAGGACCTCAAGTTGTAGCTATCAAGGAATTCAGGGCACAAATACTCCGGAAGGGAGTTCCACTCCTTAGCTGTGCGCACAATGAAAGTATTAGCAAAACGCTATGTGCGTATGGGAGGGATGTCCACCATGTACCGATGATGACCAATTTAGATACTCAGACAGTTGAACTCCATATTCAATAGATGGCGTTGTGCATTTTCTGAATGGCGGTATTAAGATCCTCCGTGGCAGAAAAAAAAAGGTAGGTAGGATAGATAGCAAGGCAAGTAAGTAGGGTAGGCAGGTAGGTAAGTAAGTAGGGTAGGTAGGTAAGTAGGGTAGGTAGCAAGGCAAGAAGTAGGGTAGGCAGGTAGGTAAGTAAGTAGGGTAGGTTAGATAGGTATGTAGGGTAGGGTAGGCAGTTGACGGAAGGGAAGTCGCAGGCACAGCTAGTTGATAAATAAATATTTTACCTAGGCGCGTGTCTCTGTCGCATGACGTGGGGCAACTCCCGGCGCTCATCCTCGCCCAGCTGCAAGCCTGCCACCAGCTGCATAATCTCTCGCTCCTTCTTCAGTTCCTCGCGACCTGACTCCACCTGGAATCCAGAAAATATGACGTTAATAATGAACGGTTTGATAAATATGTTAGATACACTCATCAAAATCTTCCTGTCGTATATTTGGGGTGGGCATTTTTTGTCTTATTCTGCTATACATCTCTTTAAACCCTCATCTCAGTATCCTTCCCCTTTGTAGCATATTATTTCCCACAAGCCACTCACCCCTACTGTTTCAGCCAGCCGTTTGTATTCATTCTTAAAACTTGAGAAGTTTAGATAGTAAATTTCAAGTAACACTAAAAAAAATTCAGTGAATTGACGAAAAACTGAAGTCCTTATGGTATAGCATAGCTATATATATCAATATAAGTTTTTAAGCTGACATGGTCACAATACAATACAGTGAGCATCGTTTGTCGTGAACAATATCATGTAACTAGTGAGACGAGTGCTGAACAGTGTCGAGTAACTAGTGAGACGAGTTCTGGTGGTAGCGACATCGTGCGTGAAAAACGAGTGACAAAGAGGGTAGACAGATATGTCAGCTCGTAAACAACACCCACCCGCAAAGACTTTAGTTCTCGTGATCATGGCGCTTGTAACGGTGCCGAAATATCGAGCTCTCAGCCAAAAACAAAATATACATGGTAAATATCCCGAAACAAATATTAATTCTATATATATCAATTCGGGGTATTAGCATACATGCCTATTTTTAGGGTTCCATACCTCAAAAGGTAAAAAAAGAACCCTTAGAAGATCACTTTCTTGTCCGTCTGTCCGTGTGGCACCACCGATTTTCTCAGAAATAGGTGGACCTAGCAAGTTGTAATTTATACCAGATACTGAGGTCTATAGTCCCTATTATTGGTATAAAAATCAAGGTCCTGAGTCAACATGATAAAAATATATGGGCAAATTTAGAATTTTGCGAGAACTTGTAAGTACCAAATTTTACTTTAATTTGCAACTTTATTTATAGTAAAGGGCAAAAACGTAAAAATAAATTCTACGTCAACCGGAAGTACCCTATAGGTTTTGGGTCGAACACCTATATGGTAGTTCCCGTTGACCTAGAATCACTAATAAAAGTAAGGCCTTACAGCACAAAAAAAGGAAAAATTTAAAAAGTTGATAATTAAACGGTGTTCCCATTAACCCCATGCATACATAGTTGACGTCACCCTGGGTATGGAACCTTTAGTGCTCGAGTCCGACTCGCGTTTGGCCGGTTTTTTTTTAAATTTAGATTGCATTAAACTCAGTTTGTTGTTAATACTTTTTTACAAAAAAATACAATTGACTACTAAATAAAAAGTGATTAATAACTTCATTTTCGGCAGTCGGTGTTCCTGTTTTCGTTTCTTCGTCGTAAATGAGACAATTAGGAATAAACTTCTTTTGAACAAAAAAGGAATTTTCAAATCCGTATATATTATATGACGGAGATAAACAACATCATAAAAAATATAAACATCCGAATTGAGAACCTCCTCCTATATGCGAAGTCGGTTAAAATATAACCTAGTACAAACTATCAGTACACGTAATAATAATTATGGCACATCCAAGGACTAATACGAAAGAATTGATGACGTACTAAAACAAATGAAACGCGATTACATAAACGACATCCACCAATAAAATGTGTCACCTTTGGGCACCCTCGACCCAATATTGAATAACGATAAACGTTTCTCACAGCGTAACGTAACTAGTTGCAAGCGTTGCGTAACGGTTACAGGTATAGCGCAATACCGAACCGGGCATTATTTCCTTATGGCTGGTCGTGGGATATTTCACTACACGCACGAACTTAAACGAATAAAGCGATTTTGAATTAAGAACAATTTCGAAAATTGACCGTTTTACCCAATTCTGAACTCGAACGTTCGTAATGTGTTTTGGTAAATGCACAACAAAGGAATTGTTTTGTATTTGCCGTGAAATGTGCGTGCAATGCCATTGGATTTTCAAAGTCAAAACATTTATTTTAAACTAACCTCTGCGAACGACTTCTTTCGAAAACCAAAAATAATCGCAAAGATAAAAGTCTCCGATGTTTGGACATACAATACTTTTCCTCTCTTTTTAACTGTAGACGATGGATATGGATATCCTTGTTCAACCTTTTTTATTTCCTTTCAGCCATTAAGGCGTGATTGATATCGAACATCTGAACATACAGACTTTCAGAATACTATATTAGTAGGAAGTACAAAAACTAATTAACGTGAACCTTAAAAGATTAGCTTGCTTTTCTTAACCCCCGTCAGATATATTTTATCTGTGGAATAAAATATGAATTAAAGGATTTTTTATTTTTTGTACAATCTCTCCGCACTTTGCCCAAACAACTGAAACTCCTGAAAGCCAGATTCAACAGTGGCGACCAGAGGCTATGAAGCTCGACGAAGTCCCGGTGAATGAATTTAATTGTCTTGGATCTCGCAACGAAATTAATCAGAAAAGATCAATAGAGAACCCAATTATGGGTTAAGTTCGCCTTTATACATAAGCTGTCCATTGTATTTGTATCTTCATTTATGTTTTGTGTGCAATAAAGAATAAGAATAACGGAGGAGTAGGAAAAAACATAATCAACATATAACTGTCAAAATTTCAATAACTCCTTGAATACAGGTATTTGGCGTTGGCAAAATCAACTCTTGGACAATATAACATTCATAAACATGCACCTACTATCAACATACAACTGTTTAGCCAACTGCAGCTGTGTTGTTACAAACATTGTTAGTTTAAAAACAAAAGAAATCGTTGACGACAGTTCACACTCGCTGTGATAAATCATTGCTACATCACAGAGTAGAGAAACTTGATACATACATGTTTGTAAGCGCTAAATAAGAAGTGAACATCTTACAGCACTACAATCACTTCATACAGTGGTACCGTTTAACTTTAAAATACCCACCGTATCACCAGGGGTACGGTGGGTCTGCAGTGATGCATGCCTATTGTATGTAAACACATGTTTTGACAAATATATCATCTTTAGCTTTATAGGCTGAGTTAGAATTTATAACAATCTTTCGGCATTTCAGGGGGTCAAAGTACTCTTCCGAAAAGTTTATACGGAATATCGTAGCCAAGAGATAACTGATTCATTGTTCAAGTGGTCGTAAATGCTAGGTTGATTGCCAGGTTTCTCCACCTACCGGAGACCCGGGCTTGCGGACGGCGAGTAACGGGTGGCTCGCCGTCCGATAAGGACCAGGCCCGAGTCGACGTCGCGTTGTGTTCAACGCGCGCCTTAAAGAGATGTCAGCGAATTGACGGGGTCCGCTAGGGCCGATGCCTTGTCTGGGTCGCGGATAAATTTGAAAAAGTGTTATCGCGGCCCTGGCTCAAACAACTGAAGAAACACGGGTGGGTTTTAGTCAGTAAAAGTCTGATACGCCCTCCCGCTTCACCCAGAGCGGGAGGAGTCATTGGAGGAATTAATAAAAAAAAAAAGATTTCCGCACCTGGAAATCGAGTGAGATATGGTCTCTGGATCTGTTTATGGTATTAGGCTCGCACCCTGATATATAAGACTATAACATATAACTGGTGATATTATCTTAGTGAGCTCTATACCTCTGCCTAACACTTCGCGGAACACAGGCATAGATGTGAGCTAAAACCCAATAATCGGGATTAAGTCTGGTTGATTACCCATGATGGACCAGAGATGGATTTAAAGCGCAGATTGAAGGGCTAAAGATTGCGGGTTTAAACCTGCTTCAGTTCATCTATAGATATGGCCTTAAATTGGATAAAAACCCAGTTGATTACCCATCTATAAACGTGAAATTTGGCTGGGGCCGACTGTCAAGCTAAAAGCGACTGTTCGGCTAAGACCGATTGTTCGGCTAAGGCTGAGGCCATCCGCCCGAGGCAGGGCTTCTAGGTGTGGAGTTGGCTGGCTGCCCTGCAACCCTCCCGAGCGACAGGCATTCCGTTTTAACTATTTGTTGTTCCACCCTCAATGTGAAAATTATGAAATAAACATTCCATTTATAAATTTGACCAGCCAACTTAACATATATTTTTATTGTGACGTGTTTTGGGGAGATTAGCAGAATAAACCACTTGTATATTGGGATCTTGCGCTTTATTGTTCCCGAACCGATACTACGTTACATTGGTGTCTATTATTATTTATTAGTTTATTGTTTTTTGTTTGTTTATGTCTATGCTTTATGCTCAGTCTCTGTTCAATTCCTACTCTGTTACCAACATGCTAAGTTATTCAGGAATGTTGACAACGCAACATATTGTACTTATGATTTACACCTCAGAACAATGACGCAATGAATCATGCAGATAGAAAGGTCTGATTTACACTCATTGCTGAAAAAACTGTTCATAAAGTGTTAACTTGGCTATTTACTGACGTAGCAAACGATTTTGCGGTGATCATAGTCAAGGCGAATTTAGTATGAATGTTTTTCACGCTGTATATGTTTTCATAAGCAATTAGATTTTACGAATAGAGACGTCATACTCATTATAAAGCAAAATCAAAACATGGCGATATTTTACTTTAGGCTAGCATAGGACCTACAGAACTTGGAACTTTTATTTATATCACTGAGTAGGTTAAAAGATCACAGAGATATAAATAGGACGCCGTTGTCAGAAAGAGATAAACGTATGTTTCCATACTGTTTAAACATACGTTCGTGTTGCGGCTAGACGCAGGACGGACTAAAGGTCTATCCACACATATCAGGGCCGTGTCCGGGACGTGGACGGAACGTGCCCTGTCAGGGGCACAAAAAAATATCGGTGCGTACATTTTATATGAACTCGTTCACACACGTCCGTGCACGGGCTGTGCACGGGCCAGTGACGAAACTTCAATGATTGGGCCCGGCCCTGTCACGTCCCGGCCACGGCCCTGATATGTGTGGATCGACCTTAAGTTCTCTCAAGCTGGTCAGCTTGTGTTTGTATTGCCGCGCAGACGTCGTTAAAACGTATCTAGCTCAGTATTTATATAACATCATTGTTCATAAGACATAAATAATAGAAAAAACGTGCAATAAAAGATACATTATGATGGCGATAAATATGATAAGAAAAAGAGCAATTTTAGTCACAACACTTGTGACTAAAATTGTCACTTTTTCAAAATCAACACTTTTTCCGTAGAAATAGTATTGAAATAAAAAAACCCGACTGCTTAAAAAGCGAACTAAAAAGACGTAAACAAGAAGAAAATCATGCTGTGCAGTTGGAGGATACATCTGGTTTTAGTCAGCCAGCTCGAGAATATGTATAACTTTCTAGTTTTTTTTTCGAATTGGGGACATTTAAACATATAAGTGTTAAATATTTTTGAAATCACCTCTTAAAACTCTTTATATTGATACCACAAACGACGGGTTTGGAAAAAAAGAGCCGCCATTTTTCTATTTTCCAATTTTAATGTAGCCAGTGACACTCGCAAGGTTAAGACGAATCGATTGACGTAAGAATCACCAAAATCGGCCAATACGTTTGGTCTCTGGAAGGCCACATAGGAACAAACATACATACATAGACTGATAGACGCATTACCCTCCTTCGGCAGTCGGGTAAAAACATTGCCTGGCACGGGGCAAGAAATCTTTCATTACAATAATACCATCTCGGAGGAGAGCGACGGACGAGAGTTGCACTCTGTGAAGGACACTTCATCACGCCGGCTGAACATCTGACCCTGGACGGGAACTGCAGTGGCCAATCTGGAAATCATATGACTGATTCCAGACCCAGGTTTACAGGCTGTACAAATAATCTGGCCAAATGGGACATGCTCCATTTGGCTCCACCAATCCCAAACACAGTGCCATCTTGGAGCCTCTTCGAGGAATACCCTCTTGTCCCCACTGGTCCAGTGGTTTAGATTTTGACATGAAAAAAGAAGGAGACAATAATAACATTATTTCTTGTCTCTGTTTCAATCCCTTGTGAAGCCACCGCCCTATCCTACCAATCTGTCAAACTCAAATTACGACAAATGTCATTGCAAAAGAAAAAATCACTAAATAGCCCTATTACGTTCACCATCGACCTAACTGCACACGCAATTTCAAAGTCATTTCGAACGTTCGGAGTGCGAAGGAAGTGCGTTCGCATAGTTCCCACGCTGCGATTGTAAACTTGATGTTATGTCAAATGACATTTTGAAATATATCGAGCGATGACTTGGTGTGGGTGTCATAGTGATTTATTTATTGTAATGATGTCGATTTGAATATTTTTGTAGCTGGAAGTTGAATTTTTTTCGATGAATTTACATAAGATCTCAGATCAAACAGAATTGATCTGAGAATAAAAAACAGAGGCATTCCGTGTCTCGGAAAGCGCGTTGGTCTCATCTGTCATTTAAAGATTTTTGACAGCCATTACGGTTGTCAGAAGCTAGAAAATCTGACACCTGTCTTACTAAGGAGTATCGTGTTATCCAGTTACTGGGTTGTGGCGGTCAGATATGTAGTCACTCCATGTAAAATAGTGCTGTACATATGTATACGTGTAGACTGAATGCTGACCCCAAAATTGGGCAAAAGCTAGACAGATTATACAATTACATAAGCTGGTGAATTTTCTTTAACAAAAATTTTATTACGGTGACACTGCTTATATTTTTGCGCCCGTCATGTCGAGTGAAAATGAAAACTAAAACACAAATGAATTTACATAATAAATAAGACTACTTACATAGTTTAGCAAAGTCATTTCCTCTTGCTTTCTTTACAAACACAAAGCAGGAAAGTATTTTTCATCACACTTGCACGTAAAAAGTATCTAAACATACAGGTTAACTTGGCCGTAATGCCCTATATAAAACCCTCGGGCTTTCTTTTTGTCATGAAACCCTAGGGCGGTAAGTAATATTTTTTTAATTTATGGCACAGCACACAGGTCATGCAAGTTCAAGCAAGGAGTTTACACGCAATTGAAAAATTGTCTTAAAATGTTATCTAAACAGGAATTTCTTTGCAATCTCGCTACATGTTACTTAAATACTCAACTAATGTTCTTAATAATCGATTTTAATAGTTATAGTATGAAAACGTCAAAATTATTTAATTATTTTTACACTCCGTCATGGGCTCATGGCTGTATACCTACGTAAGTATTTGCCCTTAAAGTTTCTGAACGAAACACTGTATAATCTGTGGTGTGGGCAAAAATTCGCCAACCGCTTAAAAAAAGGTTCACATATTTCGTAATAACAGCTGTGCTGACTTGTGTATTAAAGCTATAATTCATAATTATTACTCGCAAATTTGATGAAAAACATTGTATGTATCACGGGCGGTACGGGAATTACGAACCTCGACTCAGAAAGCCCTCAGTCTTCAACTTCGGGCTTCTACTAGAGTCTCGATCGTAATTCCTTACCTACCGCCCTTAATACACAATGTACTATAATGAAATAAACACAAAGATCATACTGGTGTTGTGTAACTAGAATCATAATTGAGAGATTGAACTAGAGTTGCTATTCGGAGAATATTATTTCACCAGAGAGCTCAAAAACATACCAACAGGTTTTTTTTTTAATTTGTGGTGGGTTTGGTCTTGACTCTAGTCTAGGTCAGAGGTGACAGTGACAGAGTCGACAATGGAGTGAGCTTACCCAGAAGAAGCCTGTTCACTCTAACTTTGAAGAGATTCGGGTTGAATGCGTTCGGAAACACAGACGCAGGTCTCAGGCAGTTCCATTCATTCGCTGTGCGCATTATGAAGGATGTTTGGAAGCGCTTGGTGCGAATTGGTGGAATGGCAACAAGGTAAGGATGGTAACTTGCAGTGCGTCTAGATGCCCGATGGTAGAGAGACTTCTGTATGCTAGTATTTTATTATCTGTGACCTGCAGCCGTATTGCGTAAGTGAATACGGCAACGCAATGAGTTTGACCGCTATCCAATCGACCAATCACACAGACGGAAATCCACATCGCGTCATTCATCTCGCATTTGATTGGTCGATTTGATAGCGTTCAAACTCTTTGCGTTGCCGTATTCACTTACGCAATACCGCTGCTGGATGTGAAACGCACTAGGCTGGTCGGTCTGATGACACTGGGGGAAGCCCTATGTTCAGCAGACGTCTTTGGCTGATAAAATTGAAATAACCATTCAAATCCCTTTGTCGTGATTGATTGAAATAAGACTTTGAAAACAAACAGAAACCTTCACAACTAGCTCAACGATTTCACAGACACCACCTAGCTCCCTGCCCATCCCTTTAAATAGCAATCGTAATGAATACACATAACGCAACGAGTCGTCTTACTTTCTACAGCTAGCTATGCAAACGCTGTCTATTTGCACTGCGTCGCACATGCGCTGTGTGCTAATCGTAAGCGTGTGCGCATTTGAATGTGCGTTCCGATATCGGTCGTTTGTTGGTACTCGTGTGTTGGGACAGGTTCGGAGTCTATGGGGGCTGTAACAATCTAAATAAAGTGACATTTGATTATTTATCGATCGCCAAAACTCCGATGTATTTTATATTTTTACAAGTTCTTTAGAATTATCAAGAGTATGACCATTCTTAGGACTTGGCTATGTCATGCAAATGGTGACGTCAAAACCGATGCGTCAAAGAGTAGGACATTATTTGAACCTTTTTTAAACGACTTCAAAAAAAGCAGGGGCAAATTCTCAATTCTCAAGTCGGAATCTTTTTTTTATATAAGTTCCCCGATTGCACAAAGGCGCCTGGACCAATTTGAAAAATACTTCTTTTGTTTGAAAGGGTGTACTTTCCAGGTAGTCCCATGGTTATCACGTCAGGATCAGATAATGGGATCCTGGCGAAATCGAGGAAACTCCTCAAATTTTATAGGTAAACAAATAGCGAATTTTCTTTTTATCACCATCCTGGCAAGTGGAACTTCTCAATGATAAGAATGTTTTGGGTATAAGATGTCTTAAATAGTTAAATGATTGTGATGAAGAAAATTTAAATAAATGGGTCTAATGAAAATGGTACCATCAAACTGATCTGGCGATGAAGCGGGAAGGTATGCACCAGAATTCCGTAATAAAACAATGTATCCTATTCTTGTTTAGGCTTGTCGGAATTGTTATGAGAAGCCCTCTGGTTATAAATGATTTTCATGGTAATTTATTAACAAACAAATTATTATTTCTCGAACTTCTTGGTGTTACGTTAACATCGACCCTCAATTTTGGTCCATTCATTGAGTCAAAGGCTCAATTGGCTGCAAAAAAGTTGGGGATCCTTGCGAAGGTGAGACGGTACTTCACGCCTTAACAGCTGCTCAACTTGTATAAAGCGCAAGTTCGGTCATGCATGGAGTACTGCTCTCACCTCTGGGATGGATCTGCCAAATACCAGCTTGATGCACTTGAGTCGATTGACAGTCGGGCCAAAAGGCTTATTGGATACGATGCACTGGTCGCCTCAAAGCTCCAGAGCCTCGAACATCGACGCCGAGTTGCCAGCCTGTCGGTTTTTTATCGGTTACATTTCGGGGAGTGCGCGACGGAACTGCACAATTTGATTCCGCCAAGCCCTTTCCATCATCGGACCACAAGACGTACGGCAATGTGCCATCGGTACATGGTGGATATCCCACCCATACGCACAAAGCGTTTTGAAAATACTTTCATTGTGCGTACAGCTAAGGAGTGGAACTCCCTGCCGGCGTCCTTGTTTCCTGATAGCTACAACCTAGGGGTCTTCAAGTCAAGAGTGAATAGGTTTCTTCTAGGCAAGCGTGCTCCACCTTCGACCATATCATCGCTTAACATCAGGCGAGATAGTGGTCAAACGCGAGGCTAAAAGGAATAAAAAAAAAAAAAAAAATGAGAAAAAAAAATTACCAACTTTCAAAACAATCACTACAAAGCGAAATATAACTTTATTTTCGGAAGTCGGTGGCAAAAACGAAAAAAAATAGGTTCCAAAGACACCTACTGCCGAAAAATAAGTTATTTTTCGCTTTGTACTAGTTTGTTATGGAAGACCGTTTAATTTTTTTAATAATTATATCTGTCGGATTTTTGCTGCTGCAATCTGAATTCTAGATTGTAACCGGTTGATAGCAATAGGCTTGCCCCTATTTACAGGGATTCAAACAAATGGAACTATTTGTACACTTCTGCTTAACCGTGGTGATGTTATGGGTTGTTAGCTGTCGACTGCCATCGTGTCATCGTATATAGATCAAGAGAGATAAAGAAAGAAAGAAAGAAAAATATTTATTTGTGACCCGCACAGGAGACACGAGATAAGCAACACAAAAAAATAATAAAAAATAAATAACCCCGTGCGAGACCAAAAAGGCTCCTATCTCAGCATGTGCAACGATATTAAAAAGAAAATAACGCTGCGCTGATATTCTGATAGGGCCCACTGTTGATGCCATGGACACATTCACGGAAACGGAACAAACACTATTTAAGGAATACAAGTAAAATTTAAAAATCCCCCGACACATTTATCTTGCGAAAACATCCCGATTCAAACAGTAAAACACCCATAACTTTTGAACGGTTTTTTAACGATTTTATTCAAACATAGTTAAGAACACTCTCGACAAAATCACCTTTCAAACAAAAATAAATGAAATCAAAATCGATTCATCCGTTTAGGAGCTATGATGCTACAGACAGACACACAGATACACCGCAACACACGTCAAACTTATAACACCCCTCATTTTCCGGCGGGGGTTAAAAATAGAATAAGATAAATAATAACAAAATAGTACAAACACAGAAGGTCACAGTATGTATGTGTGTGTGTGATTACCCTCTACATATTTCTTTCATTCTCTGGTTCCACACCATTTATATACTAACCACTTGCAAATGTGTACATAAGGATGTTGCAACGAATACATCGATTCATTTAAATATTAATTCATGGTGAAACAATATGCATGGTCTCGCCCCGTTAACTCTGCCATATACAACGTAAACCGTGTAACCTACATACTTAGCATGGACCTAACTTTGGTGTGCCCACTGCTTGTAGGTGTAGGCTAGCTAGAAAATTTGAGTTTGAGTATGATTTTAGCAACGATGGATACTGAGATTGTGACAAATAAAGAATACTCGTAGAATAGAAATACATTTATTCAACATAGACACAACACAACAGCAACAAACGCAGAGTAAAAGACACTAAAAAAAAACAAGAATGTTGCACCAAATCAGTTGGGATACAGGTCAAGATAAAGATGATGATAGTAAGGTCCTAGACGCCTCATAAGTTCAGTGGTTGCTAAGGCAAGTATAACATTTCTGGTGAATTAGATTTCCTGGTCGGATTGGTTATTATTTTTCTCTGGAAGCCCGGGGTCTTGACAAGAGCCTGATATCACAGAAGGATCACACCCACGTGAAATTTATGACAAAACATGCGGCGGAATGTAGGTTTACCTCGGCCTGTACATACAGACATACAGGTTACGTTTATCTTGTTTAATACTACTCTAATACTACTTCAATATTTCTGCAATAAAATTAAATCTCGAAAAACTTAAAGGAATCCTTCAAATTACAGCTGCAAAAGGTGCGTAGTACAGGCTCCTGTGAAGGCCTAATAACCGTTATTAGAAGAAGCCTTGGCGTGCCTCGGGAGTCACGGACAATGGAAATATCAAAGTCGATACCTGCCTAGAGGCACAATTACAAAGATGTTTCAACTTGTTCGCCACAATGTCAGGTCATTGTGAAGATGTGATTGAGGAATGACTTGGAAATTGTAATACTAATGCTCTGTTGCGAGATATGTCTAATGTATTTGAGTTTTCATATACGTGTCAATCAGCGATGGACGTATTTCGTTTAAAATTGTGATATGAACTGGTACAGGTAGGTAGAGTCATTAGTCGTTAAATTAATCCATTTTGCGAGTAGGTAACGTTTAAATCTATACCAATATTATAAAGCTGAAGAGTTTGTTTGTTTGTTTGAACCCGCTAATCTCAGGAACTACTGGTTGGAATTGAAATATTTCTTGTTGTGTTAGATAGCCCATTTATCGAGGAAGATTATAAGCTATATAACATCACGCTACGACCAATAGGAGCGGAGCATAAATGAAAAATGTTGCAAAAACGGGCAAAAATATTCCTTTTTGCGAGCTTCCGTTGCGTGCGCTGCATAAACGGTTTAAGTTACGCAACAATCATGTATGTAGTGTAGGTAGGGTAGATGGGTAGGTAGCTAGCTAGTTGACGGGAGCGAAGCCGCGTGGTACAGCTAGTCCCATATAAGAGTGGGCCTATTGCCACTGTCATAAATCCAGTTTGCTAGCTACAGAGAAATTGGTTGAATTGTGGATAGAACCCGGAACCCGGAGACAATGTCAGTTTAACTCATCATCATCTTCCTGCCCTTTGTCCCATATTACTTGGGGTCGGCGCAACACGTTTTCTTCTTCCATATCGTCCTGTCCCCTGTCACGCTATCACTGACTCCCTTTTCTTTCATATCACTTCTCACACAGTCCATCCATCTTTTCTTTGGCCTTCCTCTCCATCCATCCACATTTATATTCATAAGTCTTTTAGTAACATGCGTTTCGTCCCTCCTCATGACATGACCATACCACGACAAACGGTTTCAACTTTTCTGTCACTGGCTCCACGTTCAAACTTCCTCTAATATACTCATTTCTCGCTTTATCCATTCTCGTCACTCCGCACATCCATCTCAACATTCTCATCTCTGCTACATGCAATCTCCTTTCATCCATCTTTTTCACAGCGTAACATTCTGATCCATACAGTACGACAGGTCTAATCGCGGACTTGTAAATTTTCCCCTCATCCGTGGGTCGCAAGTAGTGGTGCAACTAGTGGTCTAAATATGTATGCGATTTTGCAAGCAATTTTTTTTTCACACCAATAAGTACAACATCTTTCAGTATTGCAAGACGAATTTATACCACAGAATAAATAATGTTATATACAATATCTGACTAAACATCAAAATAATAACAAAAATTAAAATGTAAAAAATTAACAATTAATTGAATGCACAAAGGCTCCTGACACAAATTTCAAATTATGTCTCTCTTTGTCTGAGTGTACAACTAAGATGATTACAAACTATTTCGGCTAGTTATTTACAAACAACGAAGAGATAATTCGCTATTTGAAAACATAAACACCATCTTTTGTTTGCCTTGTTATCAATGTTGAAAAGTCAAGCAGGCATTTCATACGTTCTATTGTCATTCAGTTCGCGTTTGACCACTATCTCATGATGGTAAGCGATGATGTGGTCGACGATAGAACACGCTTACCTAGAAGTAACCTATTCACTCTTGACTTAAAGACCCCTAACCTAACAATGATTTCACAATTTTACCTGGGTGCAAGGAAAGGGTATGTTTTTCGCACGTATCTTGTATGATTGTTATGTTTGACATATTCTTTATTACCTCATAGCTTTCAAACCACTTGAAGGATTTTCATAATTAAGACACCGTTAGATAGGTCTTGACCACCCAAGTGTTCTTAGAAAAAAAAAGGAACATGACGGCTTTTGGGCGCCATTTTGTGAGCTTGCATTTTTTTTCTTCCACACCCATCGAGTGGCATATCAAAATGGAGGGTGATTACAAAAATCTATACCACTGTTTAAAAGTCTTTAAAAAAAATGTTGTAAATAAAAAAAGTTAATAAAATCAAAAAACCCGCCTGCAAAGACGTGAACAAGAAGAAAATCATGCTGGTCAGTAGGAGGATAAATATTCTCAAACTGGCTGACCCCCTGATCCTTCGACTGCACAGACTTTCTTCTTGTTTACATCTTTGCAGTCGGGATGTTAGTTCTTTTTTTTTTTAGATTGTCTTGCGCTTGACCACTATCTCAACTGATGGTAAGTGATGATGTGGTCGAAGGTGTAGCACGCTTGCCTAGAAGTAACCTATTCACTCTTGACTTAACGACCCCGAGATTGTAGCTATCGGGAAACACAGACTCCGGCAGGGAATTCCACTCCTTAGCTGTACGCATAATGAAAGTATTTCCAAAACGTTACGTTACGTTCGTTACGTTTTTCCAACGCTAGTTATCGACAACTAAAAACCATTCACTGACAGATAACGAAAATCCTAAAGTTCTGCATCAAGCTAGAAGCAAAGGATTAATTAAATAAGGGATGAAAGGTTGTATAAAGTTCTTAATTTTTGCCGATCGGTCACACTTCTTATTGCTAAAAGAAAGCTCTGAAATAAGCTCAATGTACACAGTTGACCTTTGCTGAAATGCCTCAGCCTTCCAAAAATAACAACAAAATAAGTCCGCACTTCGTCCAACGGCCATGATGGCAACACGAACCGTTTCCGAGACGAAAGCGTGACATACGACCATACAAGCCGAGTCGTGCCGAATTAATTGGCATAAGCAGTCGATTGGCTTTGTAAAATAGGTGCAGGGTAACAGTAAGTGATCTGTGAACACGCACATTCCAAGTGTTTGTAATACTTTAGGTAAGGATTTAACCTTGATTTTTACGTAAATTTCAGGTTGCAATAGCTTAGTTCAGAACTAGATAACGCAAGTCCGTCCATCTGTATGAAAACCAAGAGTGCCACTTTTTCACACGCAATTTAAAAACAACTTTACTTACCAATGAAAGAAAACATTGCCAATGACTCGGCCATCTTTTTCTATATATTCTTTACAGGTCAATATGGCATAAAAATGCATTTTTATAGATTTCGGTGGATTGCCGGTTCCGATAATGCTAAATGAAAGCTCAAAGTACGATCATTGATCGTAATTTTACTCAGTTTTTTACACGCGATGTACATACAATCGCTTCATCTAGTAGACTTATACCTGTGGTTCAGAGTATCTAGCGTGGTTGATCCCTAGATTCAGTGAGGAAATCCCAGCTATTTTAGTTACCTACTAGTAGTCTACTCGAACTTCGATCCCATGGGCATGGGGCTCTTCAAAATGACATTCTTATCAATGATGGCGAACGTCAAAATGCCAAAATGTTAATGTTGTTGTAAATGTACGATGATTGCTGACAGAATGTCACTTTGTGTAGGCTCTATGGCATGGCAGTGTTTTTTGGAACAGAGTGCCTTAACGCACGTCAAATATCTGATGTTTGACAGGCTGAGGGGCTAGACCGAAAAAAATGCAACAATGAAAAAAACCACACCATTTTGCAGTGATTTTTAAGGCACTGCCCGATCACTTAGGATACTATAACCTTTTCAATCGATTCAGCTTGTCTTTTGAGAACATGCAGAAATATTTATAATTTTAACGTTTAAATACCCTTTTTATATTAATATTAATTATCATTTTTGCGTGATAAATTGTGCGAGGCACAGCGTGCTGCATGCAGGATAGTACAAGCGAAGATCAGCACAAAAGGGAGACGCCGATTAGAGAGCTGGAGGCGCACGAAGAAACACACTTTATTTAATTCATTAATAGCTGTTGTGTTATTCAGTACTTTTGATGGCAATAAGGCCTTGACTCTCATAACACATGACTTGAATTAGCTGATGGGCAATATCTGTATTTAATTCGCATTCAGAATTCCAGTTTCAATAGATCGTTTCGTCAAAACATATTTTGACAAGCCTTCGCCGAGATGATGCCTTGAATTTGAACGTCAAACAATTCGGTGTACAGATCTGGTAGGATTTTGCTTAGTACATGCCTTCGGAAAGTACGAGAGTGATGAGTGATTATATTGTGTTAATTTCTATCCCAATTATCGCTAAACAACGCAAAAGCTTACAAATAATATCCCTCTAGCAAAACTCGCAAAGCAATATAGGAATTCCAAATATATACTTGTAAACAGAGAATAAAATAATCTAGTTTTATACCGGGTGAGTGGCCTGGCTTAACGTAGTCGTAATCGGAAAATATAGCCAGCCTATTATGTATACGTTTATATAAATGGCGATAAACATGTGTTCTTTAGTTCCAAGCAGGCGCGGATACAGGGGGGTTGCAACGGGAGCAATTGCCCCACCTGGGCCTCGACCAAACTAGTAGTATGAATGTTCAACACATTTATCTCCGACCAAAAATTTTCTTCATTCTAATACTTCTGAAGAATGGTCAAAACCAGAGTCTATCAATGACGTACTTAAATTTTCGAACCAACTTTGCTCGCTCTTGACCACAATGGTTTTTAAGATTACATTTCATCAACATTCCTACTGGCAAACAAAATCAAGAAGGTTATTAATACGATCCGAAAAGCAGGAACTGCATTTTTTCAATGATACTCTGCCTAGAGAGCCATTTGCCCCTCCCTGAGCAAAATTCTTGATCCCCACCTGGTTCCAAGTCGACGTGTTAAATTAAAGAACGCGATCTTTTTACGGGCAAATTGGAATAGAACAAGGCTCCTTAGCAATGAAATTGATTCATTATAAGTCCCTGAAATTATTTGGCAATATTACTTTTTGATTAAATAAAGTGAAAAGAATTTTTTGAGTGTGCTATGATTACATTAACAGGGAGTTTGAGTTTACCATCGACCCGAAAAAAGAAGAAGAAGATTAACAGGGAGCTTTATTGGTTCAAATTGACAAAGGAACTTGTATTGAAAGAGAAATGTTGGCGGTGTTACTAACCGATTTTGGCCACGCGTCAAAAGTCCCTTGTATTGTATTGCAGCACTCTACTTTCAAAGACATTCGCATTATTAGACATAGACAACAGTATTTTTTTTTTCTAAAATATGTACCATAGTAGGTGTCCTAGAAAATATTGCCAATTTCCATGGCGAAAAAACCCCATGAATCGCCAGCAAACTAACTACCTATAAATCATCACAGTCTACGCGTAGGCAAATCATTATGCGTAGACCATAGACTAAAATTCACCGCTATAGAACCTATCGGCAATTCGACAGCGCCGCTTCTAGGTCACTTCGTCCATTCACGTCGCGACGCTCGTTCAAGGTTGTAGCTTTCACACAATCAGCTGAGTGGCCCTCATTATATTTGGCTCAATCATTCAACTATCTGACTATTACGGGACCGGTAAATGAAGGTATCTTGTATAGTAATTGTGTAGGATGGTATCGGCGAAAAGTGGTTATTAGATTCATGTGATACCTACTTATGTACGTCACTTAAGTTTGACAGATATAAAAATCGTGTTTGACAGTTGGGTCAAGTCACAGATTATATAATAGGACAGTCAAGTTCGGTACCTATTTAAATAAGGTTATTATAGAAGAAGAACTACACTTTAAAGATATAAATAGTTTGGATGATAAAAGTCACTTCTTTGCATAACTCCAAAAAAAATAAAAATCCTATTTGACTTGACCCAACTGTCAAATACGATTTTTATTTTTGGGTGATACAAGTCAGTTCTTTGCATAGCATTAAAATAAATTACTTTTAACAGTTTGTGAATATGAATACCTATCAAAAAGAAGAAATAAAATGACAAAATGGATAGGTGCCACGTCCAAAAATAAAGTAATTAGATTACATAAATCTAGACGAGTGTCAAAAAAGTAGGTAATACTAGGTATCGCACACAAATTTCCAAATCAAACAACTTTCGGTGAAATTCCAAAAAAGAAACACAAGCGTAACAATAAGTGTACTGAGTCAAATCAAATTTACACGTTTCGTTGGCTTATTTCATTCTAGATGCGACACTGGCAGCCTCCAAAACTTGTGTGCCGCGAGAAAGTAAAATGCAAAGAAAAAAATCTCACCCGTCGAGTTTCTCCCGCCAAAACCGAGGTCACTGACCGATTGACATTCGATGGTCCCGCCCAAACATCGATGATGAATGCTTTTATTAATATATGCCATTGAAGGTCTGAGCAATGGCCATATTTTAAATTGATTATGCAAAAAAAACTACGAATCTGCACTGGGCCCGCGTGGTGGATTATAGCCCACTCCCTCTATGAGAGGAGGCCTGTGTCCCAGCAGTAGGAACATTTAAAGGCTGATGATTCGTTGTGATGCAAAAAAATCTTATGCAAGATATTTTTGACAAAATCTCGCATTTTACCAACACAACTCAGACTTGCTAATGAATACATCACAATTTCTGCTGACCAGAGAGAAGTCTAGCAATGTCGGTATACCGCCACAGTTTAAGTCCAAACGGTGGCATGCAGTTTGTAGGTAACAGAAAACAGTTGCGATTAGCATAAACCACCATAGTAACCTACTCCCCTCAATCGATTGTCACGACCAACTTGAGATAAGCATTGAGGCCGTTTTTATCCATTCATTCTTGGCCTCTTGGGTCAGTGGCCCACTGTGTAGAAGCAATGCGCCATGCAGCCATGCTGGGCTACAATGCCCATCACTCCCTTTCTTTATAGTGACAGTCAAACAAAAAAGTACTTACTAATGCCATACCTTTTTGGTAACGCCTGAGTAAAAATGATAAGAAATTAAGTATTTCGTATTACGTCAGCTTTTTATCATTGGCCAAGATTACCACACCTGGCTGATGGTACTAAATCATCAACTTTCTTTACCAAGCCATAAAATCCATCACTTAATGACAGAATGACTTTTTTATCTTTCAATAATTTTAATAAAGTTTATTGACACCAAAAATAGGATTATTTCAAAACTCGATCGATTCAACTGTTTTTAATAAATTAAAATAAGTTATGATTTTATTTTTATTAGCTATCAACAAACTACTGTGGTTATATTAAAAAAATAATCGAGACAACAGTCTTATATTTGAAATAAAAACAGTCTGTATAATTTCATTGTAAGTAAATCAAGGTATCGTAAAATAAAATCTTATAAATAAATAAAATTGCAGCAGATGAATATTTTTTTAAATTTATGCGTGGTAAGGCCCACCTGTATGGAATACAGCGAGAAGATATTTATTATCTGTGCTACAAATAACCGGTTCTGAGATTTCAATGGGTTGTTTTACATATCATATTAACGTTACATCTGTTTGTCTGTCCGTAGTGTTGATGATTTTTGTAATTCTCAAAAGTACAATTTTCAGAGTACTGTGAGTTGCTTCTCAAGTTTGCATAAAATAAACAAAATATTGCGGAACAACCGTTTAAAAAAGACTCTTCCTTTTCCATTGGAAAAGGTTCCATTATAATTATTAAGTACCTAGATCTATCACAATTCATCTGTTTAATAAAAGTACCCGAAAATATCCATGCTTTGACTGTGGTACCAGACCACGTTACATTTAACATTTACATGCAAGAAACTTCAGAAGCTAGGAGCAGGATAATTTCTAATCTAACCGGTAAGAAACACCACGGTTAAATCAAAACAAGCCAAAAATAAAACAATAAAAGCTCTTAATCAATATCTAGAAAGTAAACAGAATCGCAAGCGAAAACCAGTGAAAAATAAATCGTAATTTACAACTACCTACAAACCGCCATAAAATTGTTAGGCTTGAATAACATAATCGTTTGGTTTCGCAACTTCTGCGAATCGTTGCTGCCACTATAGAGGTGAGTGAAGAAGGCCCACTTATGCTTCGGGCTCTAGGCGATCCGATAACATCGTGCGATGAGTTCAACACGCGCCTATCAGGACGAAGCCGCAGATCGTGTCAGAGACTGCATGTAAGCCATTGTACCCAATACGAGGCCAGGTAACACACAAGTCACGCGCATGTCGCCGAGGGCGTTCCAGAGTCCCGGCCAAAGGTAGTTGGAGACACCGTACCTACTTAAATTTTTCAGTCAGTAAGACTCTGTCAGATCACAAACCCCTCAGGATGAGAGATATTTATGACAATTTCAAGATAATATAAGATATATGTATTTTCCCAAACATGTGTACGCATACAACAAATCATTACACGTGCATGCAGCAATGCATTTTTTCTACAAGGAAAAACAAGGAATTGAATACTCATGATCTTTCCTGGGTTAACTTCATTGGTTATCAAACTACTCGTATATATTTAGTGTCAGGTAAGCTTGCTCTTGAACCACGTAGGTACCAGTCTTAAATTTTTGTCTATGCAACGAAGTTAACGAACAGCTAAGATAACTCGTCGTCAAGCGCAAGTTCTATAATGCATGGAGTACTTTTCTCATCTCTGGGACGGATCTGCCAAATACAAGCTTGATGGACTAGAGTCGATCGAAAAGCGGGCCAAGAAGTTGAATGAGGCACTGGTCAAGTCAAAGCTCCAGAGCCTTGAACATCGTCGATTGCACATTTGACAATTCCGCCTAGCCCGTTTCATCATCGGACTACCAGACGTACAGCGATGCGCCATCGTTACATACTGGACATCCCACCCAAACGCACCAAACGTTATGGGAACACTTTTATTATGCGTACAGCTAAGGAGTGGAATTCCCTGCCAGAGTCTGTGTTTCCCGACAGCTACAATCTAGGGGTCTTTAAGTCAAGAGTGAATAGATTAATTCTAGGCAAGCGTGTTTCACCGTCGACTACATCATCGCTTATCTCAGGTGAGATAGTGGTCAAGCGCGAACATATAGATAAAAAAAAGAAATAACTTGATAAGTAAAGTGGGACTTCTATAGCGAACGTTGACTTGCCGATACGCAGTCTGTAAGTTTGCCATTCGACCATATAATTGTGCCATTTAACTTTTTTTAAAGGTTCCATAATCAAACCGAGCCCTTATTACTACCGATACCGAAAAACACTAACCGGCAGGCTTAATAGTTACTACATATCTTGCAAGAGCAAAACGATAGCGATTTTTGCGAATAGCATTCCAATAGCATCATCATCATCATATCCGCTGAAAGACGTTCACCGCTGGACATAGGCCTCTCCCAAGCGTCGCCACATCGACCGGTCCCGTGCGTCTCGCAATCAGCGGATCCCCGCAAACTTCACCAAGTCACCGGTCCACCTGGTGGGAGACCTTCCAACGCAACGTCTTCCGGTTCGCGGTCGCATCTCCAGAACCTTTCTGCGAGCAATTTGCCCTGCCCACTGCCACTTAAGTTTGGCAATTCTTCGGGCTATGTCGGTAACCCTGGATCTCTTGCGGATCTCCTTGCGGATTCTATTGCAATAGCATTAACAATTCATAATCTCAATTGAAGAGCGACTCTTGCGCAAAAATCGCTATCGTTTTGCTCTTGCAAGTTACAAAATAAGCCTGCGGGTTTTTCAATTACTGTACTACGGAGGAGCAAAAATATAACAGCCGAACAGTTCAATCTTGAAGATTCCTAACGCTTGCCGAGGTACGTCTGTGGATGGGTGGGTGAGCATCTTTACACAGCGAGATTTCTCCTTGCTTCGGAAAGCACTTTATACAGTTTATCCCTGCTGTCATTTAAAGATCTTTGACAGTCGTTACGAATATTCAGAATCCAAGAAAATTGACACCTGATTTGCCAAAGGGTATCGTGTTACCCAGTTACTGGTTTGTGCAGGTGAGGGATCAGGTAAGATAGTAGTCAAACGCAAGCAACACATTTAAGACCATATTATTATGATGTTGGTTTAGCATAAGATAAAACGGACAATATCTATGAGTCAGCCTCTAGCTCTCGCTGGAACACCCATAACGATGTGCTCCAACTTTCGGTACCTAGGGTCGCTTATCCAAGGGGATGGCGAGGTAGACCGAGACCTAACGCACCGGATCAACTCGGGATGGATGAAATGGTGACAGGTCACTGGAACAACTTGCGACCCACGGATGCCCCTCAAGTTCATCATCTTCATCATCATCATCATCATTTCAGCCGAAAGACGTCCACTGCTGGACATAGGCCTCCCCCAAGCGTCGCCACACTGATCGGTCCTGTGCGTTTTGCATCCACCGGACGCCCGCAGCCTTAACTAGGTCGTCGCTCCACCTAGAGGGAGGCCTTCCAACGCTGCGTCATCCGGTACGCGGTCGCCGTTCTAGAACTTTTCGGCCCAACGGCCATCTGTGCCCCTCAAGTTAAAGGGGAAAATTTACAAGTCCGCGATTAGACCTGTCGTACTGTATGGATCAGAATGTTACGCTGTGAAAAAGATGGATGAAAAGAGATTGCATGTAGCAGAGATGAGAATGTTGAGATGGATGTGCGGAGTGACGAGAATGAATAAAGTGAGAAATGAGTATATTAGAGGAAGTTTGAAAGTGGCGCCAGTGACAGACAATTTTAAAGGAATTCGTTTGTCCTGGTATGATCATCTGATGAGGAGGAATGAAGCGCATGTTACTAAAAGAGTTATGAATATAAATGTGGGCGGATGGAGAGGGAGAGGACAGCCTAAGAAAAGATGGATGGACTGCGTGAGGAGTGGTATGAAAGAAAAGGGAGTCAGTGATAGCGTGACGGGGGATAGGACGGTATGGAAGAAGAAAACGTGTTGCGCCGACCCCAAGTAACATGGGACAAGGGCAGGAAGATGATGATCAGTTAGACCACTAGTTAACACTAACTGACATTATCGTTGGTATAGGGCCACACTAGACCAACTCTGACATCACAATAATAAGTGAAATCCTACTTTGCGTCACTCATTTTATATTTTCATAACACGCTGGCCAGATGTACCATAGACAATATTTAACATCTTCTATAAATTTACGAGCCACCGGCTTCAGCCTCAAGAAATTCGAAAACAACTCCACGGGGGCGTACTTAAGTACTGCCAGAACAAAATTTATCATAATTATGTCCTAATCCTGGCCATGCTTTATCCGTGTTCCAAATAATAGTGCTTACATACGTCCGGATTTGGTCCGGCCGGACCACGAATTTGTGGGCGGAGTTAGTCCGGCCCGGACCATATCCGAGCGTGTGTAGAGTGGTCCGTCGGACATTATTATTATTAATTGAGTCTGTCTCGGTCCACACACGCGTGTGTAAGCGAGAAAGGATTTGTGGGCGGAGTTAGTCCGGCCGGACCAAATCCGGACTTGTGTTAGCGCTATAACGGTTGAAGTTATTGACAAACACCCAAACATAGATAGACTTTCTTCTTCTTAATGTTTATGGCATTAGACAGACGGACAGTTTTCTGTAAGAAAGCTGCGATTCTCTAAGTAAGATGCTTTAGCTGTTATTGTATGAACCAACAATATCTTTGGAACACAATGGTGTACACACAGACTGTTCAAAAATGGCCACTTTCATAAGGCCATTAACGGCTTAGTTATCAAGAATTTACACTATTGGCTAAAGATGAATTGCGAGAAGATAAAACCGGCCAAGTGCGCGTCAGGCTTCGCAATTGGGTTCCGTACCAAAGAAAAATCTGATTTAACAAATAGATACCAATATTTGTTAGTAAAATATACGTTATAATAAACATTATTTTTAAGAGTGTAGGGGGGCCAGTGGTAACGGCCGTGACTTACGTGTCGTAGGTCGTGGGTTCGAACCCAGGCAGGCGCTGTACTTTGTGTAAATTATTTCATCACCAATTTTTCACCACCTCTCAGAACGGTGAAGGAAAACATCGTGAGGAAACCGACATGTCCCAGAACCAAAATTTCGAAGACATGTGAAATCTACTAACCAGAATTGGGCCTGCGTGGTGAATTAAGGACCATTCCATCTCACAAAGAGGAGGCCTTTATCCCAGCAGTGGGAATATTAATAGGCTGATGATGAATAAACATTATCAAGAAATTTCATGTTCACAGGTCAATGGTAAGTAAAAAATTCTTCAGTACAAAATTGTGTGACAGACGACGGACAGATAGAAAGACAGACGGACACGTGAGTAACAGCAATGAGGTTCCGTTTGGACCCTTCGGGTGCGTAACCCTAAAAACAAGAAACCCTTGAAACTTTTGTGATTTTCTTTTCACTAGGACAACTATACAGGCTGAGTTTTTTAAGTGGGCGTGGATGGCCAAATCCGAAACTATGAGGAATAGCGAAAAACAATCAAAGTAGTCACTAGGCCGTTTTTGATTAAAACTAAAACTGCATCATTGGATTTATGAAAAATCTATATTCTTAGCCAGGAATCGAACACGTTGATTTTGAAAAAAAGGCACATGCTGTATTATTACACCATTCGATAGTGTCGCTAAAAAGGATCAAATTCTGTAAAGTAATGGCATATAGCAAACTTAAGCAAAAGGCTCATTTTTAACAATCTCCTTTTCGGGACATCAGAATTTCGGAAGACGTACCAGTGGCTCAAGACAACTCGCATAGGCCTGTTTTCTGAAACTCCTAGCTGTTAAATCCAATCAAACTATTTATAGGCAATTTTTATCTATCAAATAGTCAGCCAGACAGAAAAATAGCTAGTTGCACGTTCCAAAGCGTAGATCTCAAATCTTTCCTACAGTTCATATACCGTTTCTGGTCACCCCAAACCCCAACAAAAAGTTTTAAAGTGTCTGTGGTCAAAAAGCTAACGGTAGGTACAAAAGAATTCGGAAACGCTATGAATCATCTCGACCGGTCCCAGTGCGTACCGTGCCTACGTTCAGTCAAACCGGAACAGAGGCTCGGCCGCAGAAATGCTGCTCTATAAGTAGGTAGGCCTTCGATAAGGCTGTTCAGTTAAATCGTGCCCGTAGGTAATATTGTTTCTTTGTTGAAAATAATCTGTGGAAGTGTTGATCTGCACCCTAATTACGAATCTGTTTTAACAGCACAAAGCACACTTCTTTCCTTTCATTTAGGTAACTCAACAATATTACAGACAGAATTCGTATATGATAAGAGTTTGTAGTAGCGTGCGGTGTGTCTGGATGTTGATCTGGACTTGTTCAATACTTAAATTAAAAACCTAAAAACAAAGTTGAGTAAGCGTTTCTTTGATATGTAGAAACAATTGTTTACTTTTTTTTGTATTTGTTGGGCGTTGAACCGTATCTTTTTTTTTATGCTCTCGCTGATGTGTATTATAAGGTAACTTTTATATGGGTGGAAACTTTTAATTGGCATTTTCTTGTATGTTGTTTCTGCGCATTGATGTATTTGATGTAAGTTTTCCTAAGATTAATAAAATAAAATAAATTCATTGCGTGATTTGCGCTGTCGAGTAGACGGATTTTTGAACAATTATGAAGCATAATGCAAGGGAAACAATCCTATTATTTGATATTACTTACTACAGATCATAGAAACAATTGTTTTTTTTTTTTAGGTACACTATTTACCCGACTGCCAAAGGAGGGTAAAGTGTTTATCAGTCTATGTATGCATGTATATTTATTCCTACGTGGCGTTCTAGAGACCAAACCCGTTAGCCGATTTTGATGATTCATACATCAATTGATTTGTCTTAACCTTGCGAGTGTCACAGGCTACATAAAAATTGGAAAACTAAAAAATGGGGGACTTTAGGCGACATATTGTGGGGCACCAAATTTTTTATATCATCCAAACCCATCGTGTGGGGTATCAAAATAAAGGGTTTTAAGAGGTGATTTTAAACATGTATAACACTTATATGTTTAAATGTACCAAATTCAAAAAAAATACATATATAAAGAAAAAGTTAATAAAAAATATCAAAAAACCCGACTGCTTAAAAAGCGGACTAAAAAGACGTAAACAAGAAGAAAATCATGCTGTGCAGTCGGAGGATACACCTGGTTTTAGTCAGCCAGCTCGCGAACATGTATCCTCCGACTGCACAGCATGATTTTCTTCTTGTTTACGTCTTTTAGTCTGCTTTTAAAGCAGTCAGGTTTTTTGCACTAGAACCCTCAAAAACGCTTAGAAAATATACAAACAAAAAAAATGGGCTTATTTATTTTCTTTATTGTATATATACAAGCTTATTCAAATGAGAAATCCAATCAGGCACACGGCATGTTCAAACAATAATTTCTTCAAAAAGAAAACCTCAAACACTGACACAGATTCGCGCCTCATTTTCGGCAGCTGTACAAACTGCTCCAAGTACACATAACATACATACATTTCCTATTAAATATGTAAACAAGAAAGCGAGCTCTAAACTCGAAGTTAAATTGGCGTGACTCGTGAAACAATGGTGTCACCAAAATAATGGTTAAATTACTTCATAAGTGATAATTTAAATTTTTAAACAACTTCAGTTCGTGGGCAGTCTTTGAGACGACAATTTTCAAGGTAATGAAGATCTTTTGAGTACAAGTACCTACAAGGTGAGTACAAGTTGGGTGCAAGTTGGGTACAAGTTGAGTATAAGTTGAGTACAAGTTGAGTGCAAGTTGAGTGCAAGTTGAGTGCAAGTTGAGTGCAAGTTGAGTACAAATTGAGTACAAGTTGAATACAAGTTGAGTACATCTTTCTACTCTACTGTGTTTTACGGTGCAATGTTTATCTTAAACAACAAAAAATACCGAATGCTTGATTAGACTCAAGCTTTTTACTAATATTATAAATGCGAAAGTTTGGCGGTATGTTTGTTACTCAATCACGCCAGACCAGCTGAACGGATCTGGATGAAATTTGCACAGAGATAGATTTTAGTCTATGTGTGTGCCAAATTTCATCCAAATCCGTTCAGTAGTTTTTGCGTGAAAGAGTAACAAACATACAAACACACTTACACAAACTTTCGTGTGTGATTTAGACTTCATGCACAAGAGATACAAAGACGGACTTAACGTCTTACTAATCTAACCTATGATATTGACTGAATAAGCTGCGCATTGTTTATAGTTAAAAAAATATATTAAGCACCGAAGTCAGTTCGGTGCTTAATATATTTTTTTTTAGCTTCTTTCTTAATAGCTTGAACCTCTGCTGTCAAAGCGGCCCAATTTAATATAACCGTCAACACGATATCAGAAAGCGTTTTGCTAATACTTTCATTGTGCGCACAGCTGAGGAGTGGAATTCCCTGCCGGAGTCTTTGTTCCCTGATAGCTACAACCTTGGAGTCTTTAGGTCAAGACAATCCCACCGCACTATTCCCAAAACAGGAGTAGGAAAGAACACAAATTGCCAGTTCCCTCCATATCAAGCAGGAGACAGAACAAACAAGGCCAATAGGCACAAAGGGTCGTTTACAAATGGGATAAGCCCAGTTGCCTAGCACCACGGATAAAAAATAGCATTAATATTAATGGGTCCTAACATTGTAAGCCTTAAGTCAAGATTGAATAGGTTACTTCTAGGCAAGCGTGCTTCACCGTAGACCACGTCATCGCTTACCTTCTAGTAGTAGTTGCTGTTAACTAAAGCAGAAAATATACGAAACAAACCTATTACGAAATTGTCGGATTGTCACCTGTCGCCTGCCGGTTTGAATAAATAGGCCCCTAAACAAGTGAGGCCTGTCAGATAAGCATATCTTTCAACCATCGAACATGTAAGTTCCGTATGTATATACAACCAGTATTCCAAGGTAGACGGCATTGATTCAAGTACTACTAAACTAAGTACCTACCTTGCTATGATAGGTATGCTGGCATTTACAACGGCCTTAACTATCAAAATAATTGTGATGTGCCTAGCTAGTTTTTTTTTTTTGTGAACATGCAAACCGTATTCATGATTAGTTTAAAAATACTTATAAACAGATTCTTAATTTATTCATCTTTAGAAAATAATCTTATGGTTAAAATGGTTTAAATAAATAAGGCCCTTTTTGCAATAAACAGTTTTCTTTTTGCAAGCCAGTTCGAAATTCAAATAAAACCTTTGATAAGTTACCTCCTTGGTTGCCATGTTTTGGAGTAAAAGATCGTTCCATTTTTAAATTACACGATAGATATGAGTTTACTATGGAATTTATTTGGCCGATAAACACGACAGATATTGATTTTCATACAACTTTTGGCGGCCGCTGCTCGCATGTATTTGGCCAGTAGGTACAGCAATTACGATTTATCTCGAAGAAGGTTAAAATTTTCAAGCATGTTTGAGAAAAGGTGATTTCCAGTGAACAGAATACGCTGCTGTAATAGGTTTTGGGTTAGGGTTATGTATTACGTATTACTTACGTATTTACTAGTTTTACTACTACTTTAGGTTTGGCCTACTTTAGGGATGTTTATGGAATTTAACTTTATTGACCTCTTATGCGGACAAGTCGCCTTTACGTGAGCGCCGGCTGCGATTTCTTTTATTTTTGTTTGTGCCTTCAGAAAAACTGAGAAATCGACAATTTAAAGCGATTAATCTTGTATATCATTATACCTTCCTAGCTTCGTTATGAGTTTACCTAACTATTCATACTATTCAATAAGCAAATAAAACTGACCGCATCTCGCAGTGATGAAATACATTCTATTTTAGTGGGATATAATTCCGGTGATATTCAAAGGATATAACTTTGGATATTACCAAAACCTTTGAATTGACCAAAACTATAAATATCTTCCGACTGCACAGCATGATTTTCTTCTTGTTTACATCTTTGCAGTCGGGCTTTTTGATTTTATTCACTTTTTTATTTACAACTTTTATTAGTTATACTTTTCTTTCTTCGAATTACTATTAAATATATATGTGGTATATATTTTTATAATCACCTCTAAAACACCTTCATTTTGATACCGTGGGGTATGATGGGGATCGAAGAAAAAAAATATTGCAACGGCACAATATGGCGCCCGACGATGTCTTAATTATAAAAATCCGTCAAGTGGTTTGAAAGATACGAGGTTTCAATGAATATTACCTACATACATACAAAAAAAAAACAATCTGCCTAGCCTTTTCCCAACTATATTGGGGTCGGCTTCCAGTCTAACCGGATTCAGCTGAGTATCTATCTGACCTCCACAACCCAGTAACTGGGTAAGACGGTACACCTTGGATAGACTGGTGTCAGATCTCAAGCTTCTGACTACTCGTAACGACTGTCAAAGATCTTCAAATGACAGCCGGGACCAACGGCTTAACGTGCTTTCCGAGGCATGGAGGAAACTCGGTATGTTGAAATGGTCACCCATCCACGGACCGACCCCGGCCAGCGTTGCTTAACCTTGAAGATCGACCCGTGCTGCTGTTATTTTTTACCACGAGCTCCTCGTGATTTTATGTTATTTAATATTTTAATTGCTATTGACAGGTAGTCAAGTAGCTACAAACTAAACATTGTATCATACCACATGATAAAACAATTTTATTCAGCAATAAAAAATAATAAAAAATCAAAAAACCCGGTAAGCAGCACAACATGATTTTCTTTTTGTTTACATCTTTGCAAGATGTTAACAAAAAGAAAATCATGTTGTGCAGTCGAAGGTGTATGTGAGCTGGCTGACCAAAACTATAAATATGTGTATATACTCGTATTTTTGTAATCTCCTCTAAAAACCCTTTATTTTGATATCCCACACGATGGGAGTCGAAAAAAAAATTGAAATCCCACAATATGGCGCCCAAAATCCGCCATGTTCCTTTTTTTTGACATCTCTTATGGCCAAGACCTATCTAACGATGTCTTAATTATAAAAATCCGTCTAGTGGGAATGGGGGAAAGATACGAGGTAATAAGGAATATTAGTTGCATACAAACATACAAATAGGCGCGAAAAAAAACAACCCTTTCCTTTCAGCCGGGTAAAAACTCCACATTCATAGTCCACGCGGCCCGCATTTCATTCTTTCTTAGATAACGAATCATTCTTTCCCACGGACCACGATAGTGATCACAAACCGGTTTGTAGACAATTAATATCTAGCATTACGAACATAAATTAAAATAATTGAATTTTTGTTTTAGAAAGCTTACTGGCGATAGCTCTAAGTAAGTATTTTGAGTTCGTAAACATTTTTGTGTGGAAAAATATAAAGATTTTGAAACTTTTCTTTTACTATTCCGGAGTTAATGTAGGGTTTTAATTTGCCAGAGTCAATTAACTAAATATCTTAGGCAATTTAGAATTAAAGGTACAAAATGTCATCACTCAAATAGAATTTACAAATTGCCATAGCATATAATAATAGTGTTACGAGCTGGGGTTCAGGGATAAATTAATTAAACAGCAGACTTCAATTAATCACTGTTTATTACAAAAACACTTCTTAAACAATTCTATTACTTCGCACTATTTTCCGCTTTGATCGCTCTGTATCGCTTCTCAATCGAAACTGACCCACGACGATTTTTTTTTTTTTTTTTTTTTAAATCGTTGCGTCTCGCAGTTCGGCCAAAGTAGCCGTCCTCTGCTTAACCGGACTAACCTGTGGAGACTAAGCTATGTAGCCTCCGGCCAAGCTTAAAGTTTCTAAACCTAAAGCGACAGCACTAAGGGCTACCCCAGTTGGGGTCGGACCTCGGCTCAGGGCGTCGCTTGGGGGATGGCAAAGGCCGGATCTGATAAAGTGATTCTACCATCCGTTCGGAAAAGCCTACGTGGAGAAGAACGGACAAGACCCACGACGAACCCGACCGCTCTTTATATAGCACGGAAGAAGTTTCTAGATCGTTCCATACTGTTCTAGATAATTCGAGAAACTTCCAGAACAATCGACTTTCGAACTCATTGTTCCCGAAGCGACTAGAAACATCCAGAATATTCGGTTCGAACCTTCTGGAAAATTCCAATCGACACGAGCTTTCGAGAACATTAGTTCCGCTATTTAATACTAGATGGCGCCACTAGTTACTACCTAGTTCTTCCTCTCGTTACTAGATGGCGTTGGCCTATCTTGTAACAATAGCATCAAACGCCAGTAGGTCAATAATCTTCATATTTTCCTTTTTTTTTACTTATTTGGTTTAGCATACGCATGTTCTTATATTGTATGTCGTTTTGTGACAAATAAACACTTTTTCTTTCTTTCTTCTTATTTATGTCATGCCAGCAAAATGGTTGCTTTTGGATATGTGAAAACATTCACGACAGTAGTATCTGCCTAGCCTTTTTACCATTTATGTTGGGGTCGGCTTCCAGTAGTAAATATAACGAAATTAAAAGGAAAACTATCACAGCTAAGTAGACTTTACAACTTTACGAGTAATAGTCGACCTAATTATAAAATGTACTTGGGAAAGTAAAAAGGTTGATGTATGGGGACAACAGTTTTCGAACTTTTTTTTTTTAACTGTCCCTTCTTTAGAGCTAAAATCGGTGCTTTAATTGTTTATGAACTTTAGTAATGTTACCTATTTATTTTGGTGAATGTAGTTTTTTTTACGGAACCCTATGTGCGCGAGTCAGACTCGCACTTGGCTGGTATTTTTGTTCTGAAAACGGCCACAATAAAAAAAATGTCTATGAACCTATGGATATATGCAGAACAGGGTGTAAAGTCGTTTATTGGCGAATTGTTGTATGTGTTCAATTCAAATCGCGTCGAAAACTTTGCTTGCACGATGCAGAATATATGTGACGTCATGTCATTAGTTCATAAATGGCGACGTTGAAGCCGCTACTAACCTGACCTGTTTGGTTATCTACTTATTTGCTTTCGACAGGCTATAAGATGGTCTGATTAGGTAAATACTTAATATGTTTTTAGGGTTCCGTACCCAAACAGTAAAAAGGTCCCGTTTTATATTACTAAGACTCCACTTTTCTTCTGTCTGTCTGCCACCAGGCTGTATCTCATGAACCGTGATAGCTAGACAGTTGAAATTTTCACAGATGATGTATTTCTGTTGCCGCTATAACAACACATACTAATAACAGAATAAATTCAATATTTAAGTGGGGCTCCTATACAACAAACGTGATTTTTTTTTGCTACAACAAACGTGATTCCGTACCATTATCGCAAAAAACGGCGTTTTTTGCGATAATGGTACGGAATCATTCGTGCGCGTGTCCGACTCGCACTTGGCTGGTATTTTATTGTTTATAGGTTTTTTCAACTGTATTAGGAGAATCGGTTTCAGTCTAAGTCTAGGCTCTTAATAATCCAAGTCTAACTCAGGCCGTTACATTTTATTTTTATTTTATTCAGTTCACACGCAACTGTTACGTATTATTTAATTAAAAATGGCGTAACTTTCATTAAGTTTTATTACTTTGATATTCAAATTTCTTTATTTAAATAACTTTAAAAAAATATATTTCTCTCTTTAAAACATAAAGCGTGTGAAAATGCCTTTATATTTTTATCTAAGGATGCGACGCGATACACTTTTCATAATTGCCATGCAATAAAGAACTTTATTTACTACACTAAAAGGCACACATTTCATTGAGAGAATTGGAATACAACCGTATTATAAAAATCGTGGAAGATTGTATGGTGTTTTCGAATTTCCTTAATGAAATGTGTACCTTTTCCTGTAGTAAATAAGGTCCTGTTTTTTATGTGCTAATTTTGCAATCCCTTTTGTCATTTGCAGATTTATGAGAGTCGTTACGGGTAGTTAGAAGTTCGAAAATCTTGCACTAGTTATCGTGTTACCCAGTTACTCGATTGTGGAGCTCAGGTAGGCAGTCGCTCCATGTAAATTACTGGTACCACAGATAATATAATACTAGCATACAGATGCCTCATCCCATACAAAGAAACCGTGCCACGTAACTAGCGTTTATCATCTGATTATACCGATTATTTTTTGTAAATCGATCGCGTTCGGTTCCATTCCACGGCGATAGATAGATCACCATCTAATAATCAATCTATATCGATAAAAATATCAAATAATCAGTATAATCAGTATACTACGTCGGGACAGTTTCCTTGTATGGGATGTTGTAAGCCGATACAGCTGAGTACCAGCATGGGGTCACCCATGCTGGTACTCAGCTGTATCGGCTTAGACAGGAAGCCAACCCTAACATACTTGGAAAAATTTTAGGTAGATAGAACGTAGTCAAAATCTCTCACTGAAATGTATACCTTTTTGTATAGAAAATAAAGTTGTAAATTGTATAGCTAGCTTAGAAAGTGTGGAGTCCCGCGTCTCGCTGTAAACTGTCTCTTAGGAAGTTGTAGGGCTTTTTCTTGAGATCAAGATTGTTTACATAGTGATACACACCGCTTCGCCTGTCGAGGCACCGACTCACACCGCTCGCATCGGTCTGAAGACCACACAGAATATACTTTTATTCTTGGATACGTTTAGAGGCCTTTTACCACACATACATCATAAACCACGCCCTTGTGGCATGGGGTAGGGAGCTATTAGCTATTTATGCAACTGTTACGTTATGGACGGTCTTTTAATACGAGTGCCATTTTTCGGTACAAGCGTAGCGCGTACCGAAATAAGTGGGCACGAGTTATTAAAAGAACAATAACGTACAGTTGCATACAAGATTTTATCTACGAAGGTAAGAATAAAACACAGATATAGACAAATATTGTTACGATCCCGCCATATAACGAAATCTTCATAAAATTTCTCATATACTTGTCTTGATTTTTCTGGTAGTAAATTATTTGTAGCCGCAACTGCTTTATTTGTTATATTTGGTGGAGTATTTTCAATATCACTTGATGTTGAAGACATTTTTAATAAAATTTTGAATAAAATTCCACTCCGAATTTTTTTGCCCGCGTTCAGTTTTTTTAGTCTTTATTAGGTTTAAGGCAAAGATCTTGTAGCCGCAACAGCCAAATAGTATACGATACTTTTGTTCTAAACTTGTTAAATTTTTAAAAATATCATTCACATTGTCTCGATTTCGAAGTAATATTATAGGTACCTGGCTGTATGTTCAGAATGTCTTTGCGTATGTTTTAGAATTTATGACGATTCGCATAATGCAACCTGATGTCGTTATGGGTATCATAATGAAACCGCTGTCAATTTTGTAATTTGAATATAACGAAACCGAAGTAGATGACCTACTTTGTAATTTTTTACCAAATGCTGGCATTTTTATCAAATTATGCAAATACTAGCTTCTGAATATTGTAGGCCTTCTAGATTTCTAGATGCCTGTTAACTTTTGTTTCGTTTTTTTTCTCTTTTAACTTTTTTCTTTTGTTTAAGTATATAATATTTTTTTTTTTTTTAGTTCTACTTATTGTCGGGCCTACGTTGTCCCCCCATATCTAAGTACGAATGCTGTAACTTGGAAATATTGTAAAACCAAACCATTTTTAAAAGAGTAACCATGGAGTTTCTTGCCGGTTCTTCTCCATAGGAAACGACCAACCCGAACCGTGCACCTTTTGTCGACGTTTTATAAGTGCCCATGTAGGCCTATGTGAAATAATAAAAAAACATTTTGATTTTCTGCCAGTTGGTTCGCCCGCGTGAATGTCGGTAGATATCCCAAGGGAACATGTTCCATGCTATTCAAAGACAAAGACAAAGATATTTTATTTCAACTAGGCCACCAAGCGGCACTTAATTCTTTCTTTTTTTTGTTTTTAATCTATCTCTGTTTCAAATTTCATCCAGATCAGACTAGCCGTTTGAGCGTGAAGAAGTAACAAGCATACAAACACACACTCACAAACTTTCGCCTTTATAATATTAGCGTGATTTTCGCAATATCCTTTATATTAAATTGGTCGCATTCAATTCGTCATCTTCGGACAAGTCTTATGTTCATTAATAAAATTAGTCAAGGAATGGGTCAAGAATCTCTCTACTAACGATCAAAGCTGTAAAATTCCATAAAAACAAAATATTTATATAAACGATAAAACACATTAAAACACTACAACAATATCGTGTTAGTATGTTAATTATTACAACAATTAATAAGAACATGTCTAATCTAAATATAATTTGTAAAGTTATCAACCTTAATTGAACCGTTTTTAAAGCAATTAAATAATCAAATTGATATTAAAGCGTGAACACAAACGTAATAGTGATAGATGTTGCGACATCGTTTACTATTTCGTAAAAGGGTCAGGACCAAATTTTTGACGTAATTGCACAACGGAAAATGTGTCACACTGGAAAATAAATGTAGCACAATTAGAATATCCACTTACCTACCTAAAATCTTACAACTATTTACACACACCCCAATAATTATATTGTGCTACATTTATTTTCCAGTGTGACACATTTTCCGTTGTGCGATTACGTCAAAAAATTGGTCCTGACCCAAAAACGTTTGATCACAGCTGTAACCAAAATATGGGGAGAGACAGATGTTATAATGCAAAAGCTCCGACTGAATTTCCTTTCGCCTATTTCCTCCTCCAATATTGGACCAATTTAAAAGATATTCGATAAACTGGAAAATAAAAATACATACTGTGCCCCAAATTATCATATTTCCTTCGTGCTTCTCATCTATGGAAGCACCCTCCTCTTTTAGAAAAAATGGACCAAATTATCCGTCATACATTAACTCTAATTTTAAATGTGGCCATGGACGACCGAGCTTGGGCTCAAGCTACTCTTCCCATCCGTATGGGAGGCCTCGGCATCCGCAAAATTTCAAGTTTTAGTTTACCGGCATTTATATCCTCGGTCCACGGTACTGAGAAATTAATCAGGAATATCCTAGCTCCCATACTGATTAATTTTGATGTGCCGTGCTTCACCGAGGCTATTGATGCTTGGAGACTCGCTTGCCCGAACTGTAATCCCCCCGACTACCCATCTTCCCAGAGACGGTGGGATGAGCCGCTCTGCAGAGCAGTTCAGGAGCACCTTATTGCCACTTCAGCCACTCCTGCCGAGCGCGCTCGCCTGCTGGCTGTGGGTGAGTGGGAGTCGGGCCTCTGGCTTCACGCAATACCGTCGTCGAACATAGGCACCTTGTTCGACGACACTACTTTCCGCCTCGCTGCTTCCTTACGTCTTGGCGCTCCTTGTTGTACTCCACATCGTTGCCACTGTGGCGAAGTTGTCAACAGCCTCGGTCACCACGGTCTTTCATGCAGCCGAAGTGCGGGTCGCTTCGCTCGGCACGGAAACTTAAACGACATCATCCGACGTGCTCTCGTCACCGTCGGCGTTCCGGCCGTATTAGAACCCCATGGCCTGGCACGTGACGATGGCAAAAGACCGGACGGGATGTCTTTGTTTCCATGGAAGATGGGTAGGCCTTTAGTGTGGGACGCTACTTGTGTCGATACTCTTGCGCCATCCCATCTTCCGAGTTCATCGTGCTGTGCTGGCACTGCCGCTGCGGCAGCAGAGAACCTCAAACGGCGGAAATATAATAACCTCATCGGTAGTTATATTTTCGAACCGTTTGGGGTTGAAACTCTTGGTCCGTGGGGTCCGAGTGCTCACGCTTTGTTTAAAGATCTGTCCAAACGCCTAGTTGACACTTCGCGTGACCCAAGGGCTGGCTTTTATCTTGGTCAGAGATTAAGCATTGCCATACAACGTGGCAATGCTGCCAGCCTTTTGGGTACATTACCAGTGGGCAACGATGTGGAGGAGTTTTTCGACGCCATATTTTAGTTGTGTATATTTTTAGTTTTAGTTAGTAAGAAGTTTTTGGTTAAAGTGTATATGTTTGTAGTCTTAGTTATTTAAGTAATTTATACACTGTATATACTTTTATCTATGTAAATAAATTCTTACTGTGCCCCTATGTTTTTCTTTCTGCATTTATAGTTGTCAAATTTGTACACTAGGCCTGTAATGACAGCGCTTTTTTTGAGGGTTCTAGTGCTTCTAATTACAAAGTATCATCAAAAAGAAAAACATAGGGGCATAGTATATATCTTTCTTTTTCAGTTTATGGAATATCTTTTTAAATGGTCCAATATTAGAGGAGGAAATAGGCGAGAGCCAAACCTCGAATTACGACTTTTCATGTAGGATATTCATTCGGATGTCTGCGACCGCTTTTCCTCTCTCTTGATCGGAACATTCGGAACGTACAACGCTGTGGTATGCTGCATGCGGTGCCGAACACAACATCTGTCTAACGAGTTAAACCTTACTTTAGTACCTTAAGGTTCAACTAGTCGACGGCACGAACTATTTTGTGCGCGAGGTTAAAATGCATGCTATCTCATCCGACAACACTTGCGAAAGAGATAGATGCTGTGATGAGCAGTAACAAGCTAGTTCGCGTACGAATTAGCACTTTTGCAAATTTGTATCGAAATGGATGATGATTTAGGACGAAAACGAGCGCGCGAAATTTTATAAACAGACCTTTGGGCGTCTAGATATCATGAAAAAACGACTAAATCTATACTTTCAAAATAAGTTATTTGCATTGTTGAATTACTAATCTATCCCTGTATGGAGGCCGTTTTGAAATTTTCCTTCTTCTTATGGTATTTATTTCCGCCCAAAAACGCGTTAAAATTAGTGTTGAAATATGGAACTTTCGACGCTCATAACTCTCAAATATTTTATTTTTAACTTTTTTGTTTCCAAACAGAGCTAGATAATGATGAGACAAAAATATATATTTTTTTTGTTTTGAACGTACATCGTCAAACAGTGAAGTAATCGCTAGACTACGTTTGTATGGAAGAATGATCGACTAGTGTAACCTTAAGTACCAAAGGCTTATTTAATTTTCTTAATTCAGAAATCGGGGCCTAGTAAGTGTAGCGAGCGATTTATACAGAAGCTGGAACACTATGAACTGAATTATGAAATGATAAACATTAAATAAAAGTTTGTTCGCATTATCTTGCTGATTTCATTATCGTTGGCGAACTATAATCGAAACAAAAAGGTACTTTGCTTCTAGATAACCTACAAGCAGCTACTAGCGAGGTGCTTCAGTGTAAATCTTGTACAACAGAGTGCAATGCCGTGTTGGAGCCAAACAAGGCTACATATTTACAAAATTACAAGTTTGCAACACCCAAGTTTAAACCTAAGTCCTTACCTATTATTTCATGAAACTAGCTTCTGCCAGCGGCTTCGCCCGCTTGCGTGAAAATGATTTTCTTATACTGGGATGAAAACTTTAATCTATCTCTGTGCCAAATTTCATCCAGATCCTTCCAGTTCTCTCGTGATTGAGTAACAAACATCCATCCATCCATCCAAATTTTCGTATTTATACATTTTTACCTTACTGCCGAAGGAGGGTAATGTGTTTATCAGTCTATGTATGTATGAAAGTATGTATGTATGTTTGTTCATATGTGGCGTTCTAGAGACCAAACGCGTTGGCCGATTTTGATGATTCTTACGTCAATCGATTCGTCTTAACCCTGCGAGTGTCACTGGCTACATAAAAATTGGAAAAGAAAAAATGGCGGATTTTGGGCGCCATTTTGAGGTTGTAAATTCCTTACCCATCGTGTGTGGTATCAAAATAAAGGGTTTAAGGAGGTGATTTCAAAAATATATAACACTCATATGTTTAAATGTACCTAATTCTAAAAAAAAATACTAAAAGGTTCTAAATAAAAAAAGTTAATTAAAAAAAAAACAAAGAACACGACTGCTTAAAAAGCGAACTAAAAAGACGTAAACAAGAAGAAAATCATGCTGTGCAGTCGGAGCATACATCTGGTTTTGGTCAGCCAGCTCGCGAATATGTATCCTCCGACTGCACAGTATGATTTTCTTCTTGTTTACGTCTTTTTAGTTCGCTTTTTAAGCAGTCGGGTTTTTTGTTTTTTTTTAATTAACTTTTTTTATAATATTATTATTATTAGTGGGATGACATCGAAGGCCCGATTTTTTTGTCAGCTAAAATTATAACCTGAGGAATAAAAATGGCGATTTGACAGCTGTTGTATAGAACATATGTCACAGTCTTATTTATTCGTCAGTTAAAAATATCTGACTATTCAAAAATTTTCCCTGTAAAGGTTTTCAAGGGGATCTGCCACAGTTATATTGGGTTTTTTACATACATGTCTTTAATTTTTATTTTACTCCTTTAAAATATTCGTTTAGAAAATCAGTTTGACAGCCAAAAGCAACCAATATTATGGGCGTAACCTATGGGCTATACTAAAATTATAACAAAATTCCTCAACACTTCAACATAATGTATACCAAACCTAAACTACACGGGAACCTAGACAAAAACAAAGACGATAAAATGTCTATGACGTCACCACAGATTATAAAAGTAAAAAATCTTATGAACCGCAATTCATCAAGGATCTTCAAAACACGAAGTCGTAAATAAAAAAACTAGCTGTTCCTCGCGGTTTCTCCCAAGCCATTGTTCGTTTTTGATTACTGTTCTTTATGACTTATTTTTCTTTTTGCGCGCAATGTGAAATAGCGGAGCCTAACAACCTAATAACCTTATAATAAATGCAAGACTTTTCAAATCCGATTGGTATTTTCCGAGATTAGCGAATTCAAAGAATAAAAATATAATCTAAAACTTAAACCAAACAACCTAAAAAATCGCACTCTGAAAATAAAAAAATCGCTTCATATCTAAAATATACAACAAGAAGAAATTCTTGTCTGACATTCTTAAAAACAAACTATTCAATATTTATTATTTAATAAATAGACAAATTGCATTATATTTTGTTTTAATAAATATACATAGTGATGATGATATACATAGTGACGCATAGCATTTTATAACCTGCTAACTTCTGCCCGCGGCTCCGCCCGCATGGGTGTCGGTTATTGCGACAAAAGGTATAATTCTCACAGCGGATCTTTTTGTCTCTGAAATTGGCTGCAAGACCCTGCGCCGTAGCTTTTTTTGTGTCAATGTTGAAGATGAAGATAGTATTGTATAACTGCCTCTTTCACTCGCTTACGTTTGTCGCATCGTCCTATCTCGCTTCGAGAACAAATTGATTCTTGCGCAATGGTTAGCCAAGCCAAATTCAGAGACACAAAAAAATACTGTGATTACTATTGCCTATGTGTTGTTCTGGTGTAACTATATTACTGCAAAATTTATCAAAATCCGTTCAGTAGTTTTTGCGTGAAAGAGTAACAAACGTCCTACTTTCGTGTTTATAAGAGTAGTATGTACTACACCAAAAGCTAATCAAAGCGCTTCTAACGATGTCTCATTTGGCAAATAATGATAAGTTGTTTAAATGTTATGTGAGAACAGATGAACATAAATACATATATACCATACCGTTTAAAATCATAACCCTCCTTTTGGCTTCGCCGTAGTCGGATAAAAACAAAGTCTTCAGCTTTATATTATTGAAACAATTCAAAAAGATATTCTTCCCAAGAGGTTACTCCATCATTTTGCAGTAACATTGCAAAACATGACAATTACTCGCTGGTTTTCGGAAACCGCTGGCAATACTAAATGTTGTAACTGCATGCTCGAGGTTTTAATTGAATAATTGCCAACTTGATAAAATCGGTGAATCGTTTCTGAAGTAACTAAAATTAGTTATTTTGTGTAGCGTAGAATCAGTAATCAGTAAACCAACCTATAGACATCAGTGTACATGTACGGATGCTTGAGCTGTAGATCAGTAAAATTATGTAAGTCTCTTTTCAAATACAAACTGGGCAGCTCGAGTATATTTTGGGCGTGGCGTACGTTCGTCTGTGTGAGCGTACGGCGCACTAGAAATACAAGACGATGCGACCCTCAGATATATCATAATAATACGATGTGTTTCCCTTAACTTTATGATGTAATAATATTGTTTTAATTAAGAGCTGTATTCACGAGAACGCTGCCGACAAACTGTCCTGCAGTTTGGCAGAAGATTTGTATAATACCCACTCATGTAACATACGAAGAAAAAAAAAAAAAAACAGCAAACAACAGGGGCTGCCAAGTGTCAAGTCAGGGCTAACGCTGATTAGTCAGTTTTAAAAAGTTTTTTTTTTTTTTTCTTAGTTGCGTCTCACTGTTAAACCAAAAGGTTTATTTAGCTACTGCTTAGCCGGGCTTAAGACAACTAGAGTCTCCAGCCAGGCACAAAAATCTTACACCTAAGCGACCACGCTCAGGACTACCCCCCATGGGGTCGAACTTCAGATCAGGGCATCGCTGGGGGACAAATAGGGCTGGATCATGATAAGGTGAGTCTACCATCCTTTCGGAAAATACCTATGTGGAGAAGAACAGACAAGAAGAAATAGTGTCAGCTGTAACTTGCTTATATTTATACCAGGGTATAATGATACCCTCTTGTTCTTCTCCATAACAATCTACCTTTGCGAATGGGCTGTAGAATAAATTATTATTAGGCCTACTTGTTTAGCAACTATGAGGCTAAACTAACAATATTGTATGACCAACTGTCAATTGATTGATGAATGATTGGATTTTCCGTAAAAATATGTATAAAAAATAAATAAAAAGTTTATTTGACACTAAGGTAACACGTGACATGATAATGCTAAATCCCAAACTAGGCCTGAGCCTGTATTTTGGGGGAGAATTAAATTTTAATATATTATTAATTAGATTTTTCAATGTATTATTCAATTTAATGTTCAATGTAGTATTATATTTAATATTCAATGTATTATTCAACTTAATGTTCTATATTTTATTCAATGTATTACTTAATTGTATCGTTAATCGTTTATAATGTTTTGTGTAGGTACTTGCATGATTGTCTATGTTGTATGATTATTTCTGGAGGAACATTGGCTCCTAAAACAGAGGAAACAGAAGAAGTTCGCCTTTGTTGTTGTCTCTCTGTACAATATTTATTATTTTAAAATCTGTGTATTGAATTATCCGAATGTAATATTTTTTTTTGGTTTTATAGTTTCGCGCTTGACCACTATCTCACCTGATGGTAAGCGATGATGTGGTCGACGATGGAGCACGCTTACCTAGAAGAAACCTATTCACTCTTGACTTGTACAAATAAACCATTTTATTTATTTAAATTAACCTTGTTTTAGCAACTAACACTGAGTTAAAGGTTTTCGTGCAAGTGGGACTAATTTGTTAACTTAAAATTTTAACATTTAAAAGTGGCCTAATTGGAATAAACGATTTGACTTTAGAGTTCATGTTATGAGTGAAATTGTTACAATATCAGTTATCAAGTCAAAGGTCATTTCTCATTCAGGTCGGTAAAATTAAAGACTGGCTTATTCAGTATTAATAAAGGTCATATTTAATCAGCACGTATAAATCTCTATATAATTTTGCGAAGCAATTAAAAATACCTATAGTAGAATAAATAAACACGTCCCTATATACTTGGGCATGCATATGCAACTTGACTTTAAACGCATAAGGCCTCTTTTCGCTTAGCATAAATTCCTAGACTATGCCGGCAAGATAAATGCACTTTAGCTCAATATTACACAGGGGTGATAATCGCTTAGCACACAAAGCTAGGCTGTATTTAGAACAGTTGAACGCCGCATTCCTAGGCCAGTTGCATGGCATTAGCATTATCGTATACGGAGTGTTTTGATACTTGAGTATAGATACTATCAAGGACCAAGAAGTTTCTTATATTAGAAATCCAACTACTATTTATAAATGCGATAGTTTGTGAGGATGTATGGAGATTGTGTACTACTACTTACTTGGAAGAAAAGTCGTTTATAACTTACATTAAAACAGAATGATTTTTATATAGGGAGTAAATTCCTTTGGACTTATTTTCGACTTTCAAAAGGTAGTAACTATTACAAGTGGCTCTGTCAGCTGTAGACCTCGCCTGTCTGTCTTTTAGATTATTTTGTCAATGCAGTTATTGGTAATTTTAAAAATGAACAATAAAAAACCATATAATATCGAACTTGCTCTAAAATTTCACGAGAATTGAGAACAGGTGGACATCCAAATATACGAAAACATTTTTGTCCAAGCTAAAACGGAGACTCTCTCGCTCAGTCAATAAAGGAAAACTATTTATAATGCCTCGATGGTCTGTTGATGGAAATGGTATAAATATACAGAATTGTGAAACACGGCTGAATAAAATAGTTCAGCAATAAAATTCCACACAATCTCGACCTTACAAGCATTTTCTAAATAGCGAACCGAATAATTTCGCAAGCACATTACAATTATTTTCTAAGGGAACGTGATGAAACTAGACGGAAGTGAGCCATCGTAAATGTTAATATTGTTAATTCGTGCTAAACTGCTCACTGCTTATCGACTTAGGGTCACCTCACACCGAGATGCGACGCCATACGACAATGCGTTCACTTTTTAACAGACTTCCCAAAAAGGAGGAGGTTCTATGTTCGACTGCATGTATTTTTTTTAATGTATTGTTCACCGATGTCTTCGTCAATTGTGATTCCGATTTTGAAAATTATTTTTGTGTTTGAAGTGGTATTAAGATAGCTATACAATCAATCAATCTAATACAACTATTTTCTGAATGTCCCTCGGCAAATAGGCTATTTGTGCCTATAATTTTCCCTAGCATATTGTGGTCGGCTTCCATTCAAAACTGACGTAGCTGAACACCAATGTTTTACATGCGGCGACTGCCTATCTGACCCCCACAACCCAGTTACCCAGTGTAACACTATACTTACCCTTTGGCCGGACTGCCGTCAGATTTCTGGCTTCTGACTGACCGTAACGACTGTCTAAATCTACAAATGACAGTTTAACATGTTCTCCGAAGCATGGAGATGTCTCGGTATCCTATGTATGTTCAGACGCTATATACGCCCCAATGTTAACGCAATACTGGCCGTGCGCCCGCCCGATGCCAAAAAATCAATATTGAACCTCCTTTTGAACAGTTTTGTTTGCAAATAATTATTTGATTTATGTATGCTATATGTTAGTTATGATGAAATTCCAGCCATCAATTTTTCTGTGTAAAAATATTTTAAACATCCAAATCGTTTTGGAGGAGTTTCCAAAAGTTAAAGTTATGAAAGTGCGCGCAGCGTCGCGACTCGGTGTGAGCTGGCCTTAGCTGGTCGTTGAGTATTAATTAATAATTACGTGGCTAATCTACCGGATAATAGCGCGTTTTCATATTCTAAGGTTATAGAAACGTGTTCGAAATTGTTTTTATAACAATCCGTTGCGGTTCTGACTCATATGCCAATGCCACCCATACGCACTAAACTTTTTGGGACTACTTGCATTGTGCGTACAGCTAAGGTGTGGTGTGTTTCCTGATAGATGCTAGCGTCTGTCTCCTGATAGATGCTAAAGTCTGTGTTTCCTGAAATTCGAGATGTCTACAACCTCGGTGTCTTTAAGTCAAGAGGTAATTCCTAGGAGTTCTAGACATGCGTGCTTCAACGACAACTTCATCGCTTACCATTTATTTATGTATTTAAACTTCATGTACAATGGTTATACATAGGCGGACTTAATGCAGCAAGGCATTCTCTAGCAGTCAACCTTTGGGCTAACAAGGACACAACAGTGGTAGGTGTACAAAAAAAAATTTGAACAATAATATAAACTAATAAATTTCATAAATATTTTAATGAATAAACGAGACTGAAATTTAAATATAATAACTATGAAGAAGACCGAGCTATGAATGAGAGTACAAATAATTTAATCTCAGCTTTTTTTATATCGAGGCCAAAGGAGAAGCGTGTTCCAGAGTTTTATAGTTGATACAGTTTAAGAATTATGTGTGCAGTGAGAAGGAATATGGAGAAGTAAGTACCATCAGGTGAGATACGCGAGCCCATAAAAAGTAAACAAAAAGCAACATTAAGATTGACCAGTTTCACTAGGTCTTGACCTAGGTCAATCAGCGGTATTTAATGGTTTATAAAAAAGTCCAAAATGTATGGGATTCGCTACCGAAGTCATTTGAGCAAATCCTTCGCTGACACCACAAAGTAAATAAGAGGCGGCGCGCCGCAGACAGAGAGTCCACTTCGAACAAAGCGCCATTTTGAACTCACACTTTGACATTACGATTTTACAGGGAATAATGGGCAATATTGGACCGAGAACAGTCGCGGCTGTCACGAATGCTTTGTGCGGGAGTTTGTCACGTCATTCATATATAAAGTAGGTAGGTACTGTAAAGAGGTTGCATTGGCTGGGTTACCTATATTAATTGTTACAGTCCGAATATACTTTAAATTTGTTCTATATAATTTAAATTCGTTCTTACATTCATTTTAAGTTATAAAGGTTTTATAAAATTTTTCAAGATTTAGAGAAGAAGTTAGAAATTCAATATCAAGGAAAATAATAAATTATTTTAAGTCCGTAGACGAAATTGGAAAGGGTATGCAACTTGTCATATTAATATGGTTTAAGTCATCCAGCTAACAAATATGTTTCCTCCATTTGCAAAGCATAATTTTCTTTTGTTTAGGTACATACATGTTTTTAGTTAACTTGGTTATTTGATTTCATTAAAAAAAAAACACTTTTATATTTTTGTCGAGCTTGGTGCTTTTCACATTTTTATGTTTTTGGTGGGATCATTATTACACCATTGTTACGAACCTAATTATCGTCGTATGTGGAGTCTCTGTCTATCCTCTAAACCATGTAAGCATGATGTTTGTTTAGACAAATAGAGGTATTTATGTTTGTAACTTAAACAACCTACTCTTTTTTAAATTCGGTTTCAATATAGTAGCAACCTTAGTGAATCTGTCAAGTTTGGCTGTCAAATTTCGAAACGGCGGGAGTGGCCCTTCTGTATACTCTCTATTTTGTGCTGACACTATGCTAGTATTATATTATCTGTGGCCGCCACTGACAGAATACAACTGAGAACTGTGCAAGAATTTTTGGCGGGTTTTTTTCGGGTGAATTTCAGAGGCTGTTAATATTATTTGCAGATTGATTCCTAGTGGTTATTGTGATATATAATTGGTGTAGTTTTGTGTCTCAATTGTCTACGCAAATGGACAATATGTGGAAATCATTAACAGAAGTGATCTCGGGATAGTGGAGCGGAGAATTTTATTGTAGTATTGACTACCTCCGCTAAGCTTACTGGGAAGCCTGACTCGATACAATTTGCTGCCAAATACTCCATAAAGCATTAGAATATGTTACATCCGCATTCTAATGCATACTAAAGAACATTAAAACTCCCAAAGACGTGGCTAAAAGGTCCTAGCAACCAGGCCATAAAATTTAAATTAAAAAAATAAAAAATACAACTGAATACAACTGTCATTCGATGACAGCGATTGCGATCGTCGAAATGTCAAAATGTAAGGGATTGATCACGTGACATTTCGATAGCGTTTGACATTCTCATACATTTTTGTCATTTTCCCAATCGCTATCGCAACGCGTTTTATAACCTACTTCAAAAAGGAGAGGGTTCTCAATACGACAGTACTATTCTTTTTCTCTGTTACGATTATGATGATATTATTTTTATTTGAAAACTGGTGCTTCTCATGTGGTTCCATTTAAATTTGGTGAAGATCTGATTAAGAACTGCGAAGATATACAACATAATTCTTCAATAAGCAACGGCAATTCTCTCAGGGTTGCTGCAATCGCATGTCTGTTTTTTGTTTATGCTATATCATAACATACCATAGTCGGTGTCAAAAAAACAAAGAAACAAAAACAGGAACACTGACTGCCGAAATTGAAGTTCGTTTTCAATGTGTAGTATATCAATTTGCCTCATCATTATCTAACCCTTTATGGAAACAAAAAAGTAAAAAAAACGAGAATTTGAAAGTTATGAGCGTCGATAGTTCCATATTTCAACACTGATTTCAACGCATCTTCAGGCGGAAATAAATACCATAAAAAGAAGTAAAATTGCAACAAAATTGTCACCATACACAGATGGATTAGCAGTAAAAAATTAAAATAATTTTATTTTTAACAGACACATTCAATAGTTTTTTCATAATACTCATAATCCCAAAGGTCTATTTATAAAATTTCGCGCGCTCCTTTTCGTTCTAAATCATCATCCATTTCTTATTTTTATACCAAGAGTGTGTATTCGTACATGCACTAGCGTCTTACTGCTCATCACAGCGTCTATCCCTCTCGCACGTATTGTCGGATGAGATAGCATGCTTTTCAACCCCGACATTAAAATAGTTCGTGCCGCCGACTAGGGCAACCTTACCAACCAACAGAAGGAACAAAAGGCTACGTCTAAATGGACTGGACACACAAATCTAAAATTCTATACCATATCATGAAATAAATTAACTTAGCAAATCGTAATAAATGTAGAACATAGACCAGCTGTTTCACTATATTTTTCTTAACTTCAGCACGTATGCATCGCATACCAGCGCAGTTACGCAACGCACGATTGCTCGCGACTGCTTAGATGCATCTACCAATCTCAACTTTATTTTCATTTTAACAAGGTTTAATTTAGAACAGTGATTATGAATAAGCACACTGCGTTTGCCACAGCAATGATGCATTATTCAATTATTAACTTTATTTTTAATGGGATAAGATTTAATTTAGAATAGTGGTGTAAAGTTATGAACTGTGATTGCAACGAAAATATGCATATCTCAATTTCAACTTAATTTTTATAGGGATAAGGTTTAAATTAAGAAGAGTGACATCAAATTAGATATGACTAACTGCGCTGCGCTTGCAATAAAATGATGCATCTTACAATCTCAATTTTATTTTTATTAAGATAAGGTTAAGTCTAGAATACTGTCGCAAAGTTATGAATAAGCATATCTTGATGAATGTGGTTAATGAATACTGGTACTTTTTTATAAAGAAGAAGAAGCTAGAGTCTGTGTTTCCCGATAGATTCTAGAGTCTGTGTTGCCTGATAGGCGCTAGAGTCTGTGTTGCCTGATAAATGCTAGAGTCTGTGTTTCCTGATAGATTCTAGAGTCTGTGTTGCCTGATAGGCGCTAGAGTCTGTGTTGCCTGATAAATGCTAGAGTCTGTGTTTCCTGTTAGACGCTAAAGTCTGTGTTTCAAGATAGACGCTAGTGTCTGTGTTTCCTGATAGATGCTAGAATCTTTGTTTCCTGATAGATGCTAAAGTTTGTGTTTCAAGATAGACGCTAGAGTCTGTGTTACCTGATAGATGCTACAGTCTGTATTTCCTGATAGATTCTAGAGTCTGTGGTTCCTGATAGGCGCTAGAGTCTGTGTTGCCTGATAGATGCTAGTCTGTCTTCTGATAGATGCTAGAGTCTGTGTTTCCTGATAGATACTACAGACTTTGTTTCTAGATGGATTCTAGAGTCTGTGTTTCCTGATAGATACTACAGTCTGTGTTTCCTGATAGCTAGCAGACCTGAGTAAAAACTTTACCTACATCCAACAATCATAGGTACATATTACTATGCGTACTCAAATCGTGTGAAAGAATTTTGTAAAAGCGAAATAAGGGAAACTTGTTCTTGACTATTAACTTAGAAGATGAATGGACAAACATTCGAAAGTACTTAAATACCATGTCGAAGGTGCTTCAATACATTTATTATTTACGTATTTACATAACAGCTGACTATTATTTTTTACGGTTTCATTAAACGCATCGACTTGAGTTTCCTTTCCGCCATTTTTATTTTATAAATATAGTGTGAGCAGTTTTTTATGGGTGAGGCTGTACGAGTATAGTGCTGTAATTATGACTCTAGATTGAAAGTGATGGTTTAAAAAGTTAGTTACACGAGTTATATGTTCTTTGAGTTAATTTCTTTTTAACCATAGAAAGATAAATTGTTTACTTGTGACTCGCACAGGATATAAATACAGATACGAGAAAAAAATAACAAACAAAAATTGAAAAAGGACCTCGTGCGAAATATCTCAGGAAGGACAATTCATTTGATGTTTTCTACTATACTTATTATTAAACATAAAAATATTAAAATTGTAAATTATAAGGCGTTTCCTTATCTTCACGCTTCGCAGTTGAGGTGATGAATAATACAATTTAGTGGGGCATATAGCAGATTGTTTAATGATTTTGTGCCGGCATTTTCACTCATTCAGACCACAATCCAGAACTATCATTATCAGTAATCTTTTCGTGTACTAAACAACACTATATTAACTCAAACTTATAAATATCGCTTACATACTACCTCAAAGACAAATTCGCTTGGACTTGTAAACTTACAATCACAAATCTCTTGAAGTCTGTCGAAAATGACCTAATTGACGCATCTGTCATCACCTCAACTGCGAAGCGTGAAGATAAGGAAACGCCTCAATCACGTTCCGTCACTTTCTCGCTAACGGGACCCGAACCCGCTCTGTTGCGAAAACCGCAGCGCTAAACACCACGGTCTACAAGACTATTGCGTTATTTCGCTGAGTTTGACAAACTATTTATTGAGATAGTTATGTACTGTGAGGAGCTCGTTGGTAAGTATAGTTCTCGACAAACTTCTTGGCCGTCCTGAATTTGGCTACAATGTACAGTAGTAAATCGCATACGAAAACAGCACCGTTTCGTGTCTTGCGCATCGGAAAGCCAACTTTAGGGCGGCCAAGAAGTTTGTCAGCACTATAATGACTGCGGCACGGAATGATTTTCAAGATTAAGCAACGCTTGGTGAGTTCGATCTTTGGATGGGTGACCATCCATTTCATATCGAGAGTCCTCTGTACCTCGGAAAGTTGGTTCCGGCTTTAAATAACCACACTAACAATATTATAAAGGCGAAAGTTTGTGAGTTTGTGTGTGTTTTTGTTTGTTTCTTATTCACGCTCAAACGGCTAGACGGATTTGGATGAAATATGGCACAGAGATAGATTATAGTCTGGAATATCATATAGGATACTGTTTATCCCGGCAATATGTTGCCTCGGGATAATTTTCGACCATCATGCGGGCGAAGCCGCTGGCAAAAGCTAGTCGCACTAATATTATAAAGGCGAAAGTTTTTGAGCGTATGTGTTTATATGTTTGTTACTTCTTCACGCTCAAACGGCTGGACGGATCTGGATGAAATTTGGCACAGAGATAGATTATAGTCTGGAATAGTATATAGGATACTTTTTATCCCGGGAATGTGTTACCTCGAGATAATTTTCACCTATCACGCGGGGGAAGCCGCTGGCAGAAGCTAGTCTTTTCTATATCTTTGACAGTTGTTTTGGCTGATTAGATGTTAGAAAATCTGAAGGCAATGTAGCCAAAGTTTACCCAGTTTCTGAGTTTTGGATGTTAGGCAGGCCGTTGCACCTGCTGTGCTCTTGGTTGTGTTGCTCTTGGTGAAATACTGGCATAAAGCTGGCACCGGTTAGATTGGCAGCCGACCCAACAAAGAGGGAACATGCACGATCGCAAATTTATTAAGTTATGTACTGCCACTTTTTAAGTGGCATGCGAATGATGGCTATCGCGTTTGAATTCTCCGCTAGAGGCGCTGGTGTCGAGTGAGGTCATCAACTGTCAACATTCGATTTTTTTCGACTTTTAGCGCGAGTTTTTATTAAATTATTATTGTCAATATTTTCCAAAAGATTTGGATTTATCAAACACTGCTATAATAAAGTTTTATGTTTCGGAAAATGTTATGCCCCTTTTTTTCGAAAAAAAGGGGCTGCACAAAACTGCGGCATACTCGATTTTAAATTTGATTTTGATAGATTTTGGACGCACGGTTAGCGCAGTGGTTAAGGCCGTACCCTGACCAAAAAATCAGTATGAGATATGAGCATTCCTATTGGCCTAGCGACACTGTCGGCGCATGAATTACAGTAGTGAATACGCCCAGATTTTAGAATAAAATCTTTATAAAATCGAATATTGGTCTTTTGAAAAAAAAAACTACCAAAATGTCCGTTATCAAGTTGTCTATCCATTAGTATTAGTACACAAAATTATTAATGAACACTTTACGAGGAGAAGCATGCTATCAATCATTATTTCTTATTTTTATGTTTTTGTTGGAAGGAGATTAGTGAAACATATACTACATTAAAAAAAAAAGAATTCTACAATTTTGGAATCAATAATATGTAGAAATTTAATGTATTTTTATTTTTCAAATAACGAGTAGATAGCTCCTAAAAACTGCACGAAACGAAAACGGCTAGCGCGGCGTATTGCTCGGGGTAGCGCCTAAAGCGATTGACTGCTGCGCTGCGTGTCGCGGGTTCGATTCCCGCACGGAACAAATATTTGTATGACCTACAGATAGTTGTTCCGGCTCTGGGTGTTGTGTATGTGAGTTTATATGTTTGTAAACGCACCCACGATACAGGAAGAAATGCCTAGTGTGGGGCAAAGTTAAAAAAAAAGAAATGATTTTATTTTAATTCATGTTTTGCTTCCGTGCGCGTAGTAACATCTTCAATTTAAGGACCTTGCTCAACAACAAATTCTCGGCGGGGTCAAAGTCAATGTTATCAAGGACATAAATTGCATAATTTATACATTATACAATTATAATGAACGCAACGACTTAGCCGGCGACATTTTTCGTATAATGTTGCAATAAAATTATAAAAAAACATCTTTTAGGAATGTAGTATGTGACAATTGTTTTGTGTTTATTGTTTTCAGAAGTTTTCCCCAGAAATTTTCGTATACGGCTCGATGCTTGTACATGGTATTATTTTTAACCCCCGACGTAAAAAGAGGGGTGTTATAAGTTTGACATGTGTTGCTGTGTTGTATCTGTGTATCTGTGTGTCTGTTATAGCATCATAGCGCCTCAACGGATGCATCGATTTTGATTTAGTTTTCTTTTTTTGAAAGGTGATTGTGTCGAGTGTTCTTAGCTATGTTTGAATAAAATCGGTTCAGACGTTCGAAAGTTATGGGCGTTTTACTGTTTGAATCGGGATGTTTTCGCAAGATAAATGTGTCGGGGGTGTTTTAAAATTTTATTTGTTGTATTAAGTCTATTGAAATAAATACTGAAATATTCTGCTATCCAGACCTACACACAAGGTAAAAGATATTGTGCTTTTACTTGTGGTTTTAAAATAAGATAACACACAGGTCCATCATTTGGAATACGTGAATTCTTCTGAGAACTCTTTTGGATTTTACTTAATTCCTTATTTCCCAGTAAAATTCCTCTACATATCCGATCAGATCTACTACAACTATGCACATAATTATATATTATACATTCATTCATCATCATCATTTCAGCCGAAAGATGTCCACTGCTGGACATAGGCCTCCCCCAAACGTCGTCACACTGATCGGTCCTGTGTATCTCGCATCCATCGGATTCCTACATTAACCAGGTCGTCAGTCCACCTAGATGGAGGCCTTCCATCGTTGTTTCTTCCAGTTCGCGGTTGCCGCTCCAGAAATTTTAGGCCCAATCGACCATCCGTTGCATACATTCATGTTCATAGAATTCGATCATTTTGTCTCCGTAACAAACCAACTTTATCCCCTCATTAGTCATTTTATTGCCACTGTCTTAACAGACTGACACACTAAACAGTTCCCAGACTAGTAGTATTGTTATAAGTTCATAAGGAAAATATGCAGTCAAGTAATCAGTGTGGAGTGTGTAGTGAGCTGTGAGACAATGAGGTTCAAACTGTGGCGGATCACCGCTAGATTGATTGGCCTTTGTAGGGGTGTCAACCGACCCGCTTAGATTTTTTTTTTGTATCTCGCAAGTCTGTCGAAAATCTTCGTTTGATACCCGTAGGCATTTTACTCTTGGCACCATAGCGAACAATATTCATCTATTTGTAATATAGTCCAACTCGTCACACTGACCTAACTGCAAGCAGTGAGGGCATAGAAAACTGATTCTATCGGCATTTCACAGCGCTTTTAACACTAGTGAGGACAATATTTCTGCTAAAACATTTTGTGAATTAGGTATTTCTTTATTCAAATTAGCGTGAAAATTAGCAGCTTTTGGAGAACAATAGTTACAAAAACGCCCACCCAACCTTACACAGCTAGCTACCTTCTTTCCTTGTTTAATCAGACTATATTGCCCAATGCTAGGACGCTCTTCTATTGAGAGTGATGGGCTATACAAATATGCAGGCTCAAATGTTTGCTCAAATATATGTTCAAATGTTTACTTCTAGATCAAACCGGTTTCTCAAAATGTTTTCCTTCGCCCTTTTCAAAGCAGTACTTTCTTTCTGTAAAAATAAACATCGCCTGCCAGCCCTAACAGCCGATTGACAGTCCACTCCGTTACTATCACTAATTGTACAAAAGACACGCACATTTGTTTTATGGGACAACTACACATAGCTATGCCACAGATAATATAATACTACAGGCCATGCTTAATAACACACTTACTACACGTCGTAACAACTATCTACTAACTGTAGTAGCTATACCTCTGATTAGGCAGATTAATTGTCTATGACAAGGTCTAACTGTCGGCCATTTGTTTTTTATGTGGCTTTTCGTTGTGAGTTATGGGTACCTACAGTTTTTTTTTTGTTTATGGTTGTCGCCTTCTCTAGATTGATGGTCGAGCAGAATTTAAATATGTCTTTCGTTTAGGTGGCCACTGGTCATCATATTGAAAGTACCGGATTTTTTTTAATGGACTGTCATCCAATACTTTTCGGTAATTTTGAGAGATAACCTTCACGTATAAACGTATAAAAGATACAATATAAAACAGTATGATACAAGGAGATAGGTGAAAGGTAATTAATTATTTTATTTATTTATTTAACCATTAATGTACACACACATAAAAAACAGAGTGGTGGTGGTAACGGCCGCGACTTACAAGTTTGTAGGTCGTTGGTTCGAACCCAGGCAGGCAGTTTACTTTGTGTAAATTATATCTCCAACCCACTGCTCTCAAAACAGCGAAGGAAAACATCTAAGGTAACTGGCATATCCTAGAACCAAAAATTCGAAGACATGTGACATTCACCAAACCGCAATGGGCCCGCGTGGTGCTGTGTCCCAGCAGTGGGACAGTTAAAAGGCTGATTATGATGCTGACGACATAAAAAACTGACAAGAAGGAGGAACATAAAATATAGGTACAAATATATACTTATTTCTAAAAGAAATCTCTATATATTTGTTATAATTGAAAAACAACTCAAGAAATAACAACTAATTGAAAGTGGTATTCGCATGATGCGAGAATGCCAACTAACAAGTAAAATCGAAACCGATTTCTGAAGAAAAGCTGACAAACTTTTACTAGAAACGTGCCTTCATGACGTCATGGTGTGTTATTATTTTTACTCATAACACTACTGCCTAAGGCATTAAGTCCGCCTCTGAACGTGTGTATGCATGTAGAATTAAATAAATAAATACACTGTCTAAATCGTCTCATAAAATAATCAAACTTAAAAATAAGATGATACTTCTTCGACGTTACATTTAATTAAATTGTTTGGGCACAGTAGGTGGCCAAGCTTTTTGCAGCGTCAGAAGCGCTGAACAGATCATCTAAGGTGCAAGTGAATGGACAGCTGGAACACGCCAGCGAGTGGGGCATGATCTGTACAGGAACACCACTTTCGCACCGGGTAAACATGAATGAATAGAGACCTTAGACAAAACACCAAACGTTTTGGGAATACTTTTATTATGCGTACAGCTAAGGAGTGGAATTCCCTGCCAGAGTCTGTATTTCCTGATAGTTACAACCTGGGAGTCTTTAATTCAAGAGTGAATAGGTTTCTTCTAGGTAAGTTTGCTACATCATCTACAGTGGTCAAGCGCGCGCCAATAAATAATAAAAAATAAAATAAAAAATGTGACATCCTATCATCGAAAGCGTGGCGATAGCGATTGACAAAAGGCCAAATTGATAAATCGCGTGATCAATCCCTTACATTTCGACTCAAAGTCAAAAGTCAAAGTTCTTTATTACAACTAGGCCACTAAGCGGCACTTTTGAACGTCAATTTTTTTTAAACTTAATAACAATTGATTCTACCGACCATTCGGAAAAGTAGCTTGTTAGGGAGAACGACGGACAATAAACTCCAAACCTACTTTAAAAGTAGCTTGTTAGGGAGAACGACGGACAATAAACTCCAAACCTACTTTAAAAAAAAAATGTGTGTGGTTTTACAACATTTACATACATTCATATACGTGAGCACCAAGACTAACACTACTATACTTCGTATAGGTATAAAATATTACAAGCACTAACAGGTAAATTCATTCATTTCATAAATAGGAACATGGTACTCACATACTTACAAATATTGCAAACATAGGTAAATTACCTAAATCGCGATTTTAAGACTATCGCCTTTGCTGTCACGAATGCCACTTGTCTGGAGCTCCAGGCGCTTTTAGGCTCGCCCGCTCCATAGTAGAACCTCATCCATCTCTTAACATCAAGTGAGACCGACGAAGTCAAAACTAGGCCCACAAACAATAAAAAGGAAGTCATTTGAGTTCAATCAGTCTGCCTAAACTTTTTCAACTATGTTGGGGTCGACTTGCCAGATGCAACAGCCTATCTGACCTCCACAACCCAGTAACTGGGTAATCACACCATACCCCTTGGCAAGACTGGTGTCTGATTTCAGGTTTCTGACTACCCGTAACGACTGTCAAAGATCTTCAAATGACATCCGGGACCAACGGCTTAACTTGCTTTCCGAGGCACGGAGGAAACTCGCTATGTAAAGATGGTAACCCATCTACGGAACGACCTCGGCAAGCGTTGCTTATCCTTGAATAGGGACCCGTGCGGCTGTTATTATTTACCCACGAGCTCCTCCCATTAGAGCTATGTACAAAAAAGAATTAAGTTCTTTTCCAAATTTTCAACGGAGTGTCAAAGAAAGTCATAAAATAGGTTTTATGACCACTAAAATGCAAATGTTTTCTCCTATACATATATACAGCCAACGAGGCGTTGTTTTATGACAGCGAATAGAGTTAAATCATAGCAATATTACAACGGTACGTCTCATTATAAAATAATGGGGAGATTTAGACATAGGTAATTAGTTTCTTCTTTCAAATCGAAAGTTGAGATGAGCAATAAAAGAAAGGATAATGCCTCTTTAGATAACCTCTGAAAAAATAATCCGGTCGAGCGTGGCACCGACTGATCCAGTAGGTGACATTTCATACGGAAACGTGACACCGACTGATTCAGTCGTTTGTCACAGTCAACATTTGCCTTTTTTTTTGTGACATGAAATCTGAAAGCTTATTTCATCACGATTCCAACAACAAGTTTCATGTAGGGTTCCTATACAAAACTTTCGAGATGACGGTGATGTAATCTGGGTGGTGATGGGCATTTCGCGCCATCGCGCCCGGCCGACCTGTCACAGACCTTTCAATATGGCCGCCACGGCCCACAGTACAACTATTTTCTTATCTTAATGTTGGGAAGCTATACTATCCCCTGGTGGCATAGGCTACTTTTTATACCTGTATTCCCACGGGTACGGTAATAACGCGGGTCTGCTAGTGGGATATACACAGATATTTTATCAGTATAATGATTTATCATAAACTAGCTTCTGCCAACGGCTTCACCCGCGTGAAAAGTGTTTTATCTTCCCAAGGGAATATTATACCTGGTTAAAAAACTACGGGCTATTCCAGACTATAACCTATCTCAGTGCCAAATTTCACCCAGATCCGTTCAGCTGTTCTGGGGTGATAGAGTAACAAACATACATCCATCTATTCGTCCAAACTTTCACATTTAAAATATTAGTAAGAAGTAAGAATCTTCCTAGTCTAATCCTTACCCGCATAAGATCAAGCGTCATATTATTAGGAAACAATTCATTCGAGGGCAAGCCTACGCTTTAAATACTGTTGAACGAAACTGGTTATATAGAAGTAATTATATTAACATTCCTAACTTGTCTTAACATTCAACACCTCGTTTTGTTTTACAAATTGCTAATAATTGTGGGTTCGACGGCCATAGCTCCTTTTATTTTAGTCAATCAATCAATCTGCCTAGCCTTTTCTGGGATCGGCTCCTTTTTTTTCCTGTTTGTAAAATCCTCATTGGATGTCTTGAGGGGTCTGTCAGACTCCTACTGGCTACATACATATATACAGTCGCGGGAACATACGATACTTCCGCAACTCTCGGCTAGTGCCGGCCAGCATCCGCGGGCCTCGAACTCTGGTTGGAGGTAGTGAGGTGTTTGACAACCCCGGCGACGTCTAAAGGTGCGTACGGATTGCGCGTACCCTGGTACGCGTACTCAGTTTACGCGTATCCGGAACGCCTAGTCCATACCTGCAGCTACGCGTTCACTCTTGGGGTACGCGTACCGCGCGAGCCAACTCGCAGCGCGAGCCACCGTCAGTCGGTTTTTGGTCGCGCGTCAAAGAGGACGCACGCGGCCGGCTACGCTATATTTGGACGGCAAAATGAATAAACACGCGTGTTCTTCGAGTTTCAATAAAATCTCTTCTCGAAAATTAGTATTAATTTTTTTTATTTCAGGTTCAACCTTTTCAAGAATTATTTCAAAATCTTGCAAACTCATTCTCACAAAATTTTTGTCCCCACTTTCTTCATAATTTATATCTTCCATTAGCCTATTTCCACACTGTAATCTTTCACGAAACAATTTTTTCATCCACCATCTAGGTTTCCGTTTGTTTCTCTTTTTTTTATTTAAAATGTGTTGAATAATGACTAACGCCGCAGCAGTGGTGGTGCACGCAACCGCTAAGTTTGTCGGAGTCATGGCGAATGACTGGGGCTCGCGGAGCGCTCTGGATCGATTGACCTCGCGTACAGGTTCGTGGCGGTCCGTACAAGAGCTGTACGCGTATCCAATGTACGCGTGGACAGTGTTTCCCAACTACGCGTAACACAGGAACGCGCTATCCGTACTCACCTTAAGAAGGGCGCGCGTGGAACACTACGCGTCACCACCTCGGGTCCTGATTTGTGGTCGGCTCCTAGTATAACCGGATGCTGCTGAATGAATACCAGTTTTTACATGGAGTGACTGCCTATCTAACCTCCACAACCCAGTAACTGGGTAGCACGATACTTCTTGCCAAGACTTTTGGCAGATTTTCTACCCGTAACGACTGTCACAGATGTACATATTACAGCCGAGACCAACGGCTTAACATGCTTTCCGAACCATGGAGGAGTTTTGGTATGTTCAGATGGTCACCCATCCACGGACCGACCTCGGCAAGCGTTGCTTAACCTTGAAGATCGACCCGTGCGGCTGTTTTTATTTTGCCAAGAGCTTTCAAAGTATCGATATAAAGTACAATAAATTGGCCTTTTAAAGCAGTACTAATTAAATCAATATTAATTACCTTCGCGTCTAAAACGCGGAAACGCCCAATAGTTTTCAAGCAGAACATTGTATTGTGTTTGTGTATGCCATGGCGGTGCTCGATAATTGCCACGCTCCGTCCGACCGCAACCGACGCCGACGGAAAAACAATAGCTTGTAACTTTGCAAATAACTCTCGATGGCAGACTGTTATGTATGAATGACCTAGTTAGATTTAGTTTATTTGCTTTTGTTAATTTGTTGGCGTGTGGCGATGGCATACAATTAAAAACATACATACATGACTTTTCCTAAGGGGTAAGCTCAAAGTACAAAACGCCTACGATCCTTATATACTATTTTTGCTTCATTTACGTTCAAAATGAAACTCGTCACCACCGTTATCCAAAAGTTTGCTGAAGCCCACGAACACAGACTTCAGCGACTTGTGAATGTGGAAGCAATCCAGCTGCTAGATAACACGGACATAGTGGGTAGGCTAAAGAGTACTAAAGCATTTGAGTTAGTGTAGTGTAGAAATAGTGAAAAAATAAAAGCAACAATACTGTGCTATACATGTAACACGTGAACTAAGTGACAAGTGTTTTTAACGTATCAGACTCTAAGAAAGTGCTACCGAACTGTATAAAAGTGCAAATTGACACTATTCTTAGTCATAACATTATAGTTAAATTGCTTATTAGTCTATTTAGGCTAGATTGTAATTTATTATACGTAAGAACTTTAGTTTTTAATAATACAGAAAACAAAAAAAAATACTTTCATACATCTAGTCTATACAGGCGTGCGTGTATCACGCCGGTTATCAATTATACCTGGCCTTGCCGAAAAACATCCAGTATAAGATCCGTATATGTCCTTCTAGGACGTCTTTAGCCGGCATTTCCACCTTTCATTCATCCTCTCAACATGACCAAACCATCTTACCAGCATACTCTTTTCACCATATCAGCTTATTCTTTCAAAGCCGGGACCCAAATTCAAATTCAAACTAAATGTATTGCATCCATAATGCACATACAGGTGGTAAATATAAGTTACAGAAACAATTATGGACTCTGTCGGGCACAGCAACATTCTAGATACAGTCTGTGGCTAGGAGAGAGAAATAGCGCTTAATATTTTCCTTATTAATTAACATTTCAGTTTTCTGTTAGCCGTCTATCTGCTTTTATTTTGTTTAATGTATTAATATGTGTGCCTTTCTATATTTATGTTAAATTATGAATTATTGCTTATTTATTTATTCGCTTAAATTTTTGTATTACTTTCTTTGATAGAAATGTTTTAGATTCCCATTAGTTTGTTTATAGTTTATATTTAATAAAATTAATACTTAATATGTTCATATTATAATTTCTGACAATTAATTATTAATGTATTTTTTTTATCCTCCCACCCCTCCTTCCTATCTTATGTCTAAATTTCGATATCTATGTTCTTCACATGGTCGGAATCTGCGTTTGTATCGGTCGGTTTACATTCAAGCGAAAATTGCGGATTTATTTTCAACACAACTAAGGAGAGTTATCTCACTTTCTTCTTTTCTGTTACTTTATAAATATATATATTTATATTAAGTATATATTATATTTATGTTACCTATTTTATTATAAACAACCTTTTTTATTTTTTTAAACAATGCACCTGCCTTTTTATCTCTTCACCACCCTTGGTTTGAATGGTAGAGAATGCCTAAGGCATTAAGTCCGCCTTTGTACCTTTTGTGCATGAAGTCTAAATACATAAATAGTTTTACTTAACGAGTTAATAATTATATTCATGTTTAATAAAATTAATACTTAAGGTTAATCAAGACTCCTCTCTGTGGAATTGAGAGGACTGAGTCCAAGACGCGGATCCAGTACATGTTTAAAATTATTACACTTCTCATATAAAATGGTAAAAGGCTAAAACGTGCGTATTGGCATACATACTTACACGTTCTCATATACGTCTAATAATATTTAAATAACACAATTCGTAACAACTTGTACAAATCCAAAACTAATCTATTCTTTCTTTCTTTTCTGAACACTGCACCAGCTGATCAAATAGCGTTTTTGCCTCACATAATCTAGATCAGCACATTGCCTCAGACATTCAGGTCGCTGGCTCGGAACGAATAACAATTATCGCTTGTAATTATAGTTTGTAATAACGTCGAGATATGCCGCCATTATGGCATTATGAAATACAGCGAAAGTGATAATTATGGAGCTGATGCATCTAGACTTTGTTAGTCAATGGTCGGCGACCAAACTTAGCAAAGTAAAATTATTTGCTGTCAGGCATACTGCATCGCTTGCCGAGGTGGATGGATGTCCATGAATAACATACTAAGACTCCTCCGTGGCTCGGAAAGCAAGTTAAGGTGTTGGTCCCTGCTGTCACTTGTAGATATTTGACAGGTCGTTACGGATAGTTAGAAACCAAGCAATCTGACACCAGTCTTTCGAAGAAGTATCGTGTTACTCAGATACTGGGTTGTGGAGGTCAGCTAGGCAGTCGTTCCAGGTAAAAACTAGTATTCATTCAGCAGCATCCGGTTAGACTAGGAGCCGACCCCACATCAGGACTCAGGACACGAGGTGACGGCGCGTAGTGTTGCACGCGTGCCCCTCTTAGACATCGCGTGGGGAGTCAAACACCTCATTCCCCCCAACCCGAGTTCGAGGCCCGCAGATCAGATGTTGCGGAAGTATCGTATGTTCCCGCGACTGTATATATGTATGTAGCCAGTACAAGTCTGACAAACCCCTCACGACATCCAAGTCGATATTACAAAACGGAACAAAAAAAAGGCTGGTACTCAGCCGCTTCCGGTTAGTCTGGAAGCCAACTGGAACATAGTTGGACAAAGGCTAGGCGAATTAATGACGACTATTAGACGAAAAGGCTAGGTGACACCAACAAGGCTAGGTGGCTTGGTGTCGCAGACACAAGAAGTGCGACTTCTAAATGTAAGGTTCTGGGTTTGTTTCCCAAGTCGGGCAGGTTGTAATTGGACCTACCATTAGGAATTTCAGTATCGGTGATTAAAAAAATACGTAAAGACGATAGTTTGGGTAGGTGTCTCACCAAGCAGATGAATCATTTTGAGCAGAATAATATGTTAACACGATAATGGTAACAATTCAGAAATAAAACTGGCTGTACCATTGTTCTAACCAGAGTTACACAAACATAATCAGCGCACTGCTAGGACACGGGCTTCCTCTTTGAGTGATCGGGAGTGGACCACCGTAACCCACCACGCGGGCACAGTGCACATGGTAGACATCACATGTCTTCGAATTGTTATTTGTGATTCCTCACGATATTTTCCTTCACCCTTTTATAATAGTGATTATGGAATAAATTCCACAGAATCAACAGTCTCTCGGGGCCGTAACCACTGAGCTACCAATTCTAATCAACTCAAAGCAAACCACTTTATAGCTACAACAAAAGCTCCATTAATTAACTGCAATCAATATAACAACTAGCTCGAGAACTCCCCTCTTCAATCAAACTACCCATTAAAGAAAAAACGCTTCAAGAAACATAACCTAGGAACATTGACCCGTCCAACAAGCGTGTGACTCCTAACACCAGGTTATATATGCGGTCCTAACAACTCTTAAGAACTGAGTTATAGAGACAAATTTTGCTTGTGTTTGTGGTTAGTGTAAGGTGGTAAAGATGACAATAGGTGTCTCACGCTAAACCGTGGCCTTTATGTAAAGTAGTGCAGTGTAACGGAGTTGTATGAAGTTAGTTGATTAAGTTATTCAGTTTTATTTTTCACGGTTGTTACTTGTGGTGAAGTTTTAGGGCACAAAGTTTATTTGTTCTAAGTTTAAATTATATTTTATAAGTTTAACTAAATTAAAAGTTCGGAAAACACGAGTATTTTGCAATCGTTAATGAAAAATTATGGATGAAATGATAACATAACATAACATCTTTAATTCTTAAAAATACATTCATTCAGTCTCTTACACAATACAGCTTCAACAGCTGGTTAGAAGAATCGAACTGGATAGAATTTTGTAAAAAGCATCTTATATAAAACGAAGGTAATCAGAAATTACTTTTAAAAATGTTCAATAATTTAACATTTCTGCAACAATCTTTGCTAATGGGCAATCCTCTATACGGCTTGTTTTTATAAAACAAAGTATTTTCTTCTAAACAATTTCTATGTAAAGTTTATTGCCAATAATATTATTATTTCGGAAAAGGCATTTACATAAAACTTTAAATGTATGAAAAACCCAAAAACCTCTATCTTCAAGTAGTAGAATCGACAAAATAATAAAAATTCATAGATGAAAAATGATGTCACCATTTCATAGAAAAGACTTCAACGCGTGCGCATAGAAAGTGCTTCCTAAGCACAATATTACATACTCTACATAAAAAATCAAGATTAAAAAAAAAGTCTTTGTAATAATTTTAGGAACTATTTTCAAGTTAAATCGATCTACTAAAAATTTATAATCTCTAAACACCTGTTGTGAAGAAGTGTTGTTTGACCGGTAGCGAGATGGGCAGACGATATTGTTGCCATCACGGGGAAAACCTGAATAAGGGTGGCACAGGAGCGTAGTGATTGCCCAGCATTGGGCAAAGTTGGGATGTGGATGACATACAATCAATATTTACAGCAAATCATCATCTGCATAGCGTTTTCGATATGTGCTTTTCGAGTACATTCAGGATGCAAATGATTGCTATTAATGGAACGACTGCCTACTTAACCCCCCTAACCCAGTAAGTACCCGGTTACTGGGTTGTGGGGGTTAGGTAGGCAGATACGATTTACGTACGATTTTTACGATAAAATTACAAACTATACAAGAAACAGAAGCAAATAAAAAGTGAGTGTTTTCAATTTATTGTAAATTCTTCAAACAAAAATAATCATAATGTCATCCTCACTTACAACATATCTGTTAAAATATTACATACACAGATTGTCTAAGCAATTCACGATTCTCTGATGACGTGATTTATTAAGGAAAACGTGGTAAGAACCATGACATAATTACATGTATGTCAGAAATAAAGAAAACAGCCAAGTGCGAGTCGGACTCGCGCACGATGGGTTCCGTACCATTAACGGCTTAATCACGTTTATTGTATGGGAGACCCATTTAAATATTTATTTTACTATATTTTTAGTATTTGTTGTTATAGCAGTAACAGAAATACATCATCTGTGAAAATTTTAACTGTCTAGCTATCACGGTTCATGAGATAGCCTGGTGACAGATGGACAGACAGACATACAAACGTACCGCGGAGTCTTAGTAATAGGATCCCGTTTTAACCCTTTGGGTACGGAACCCTAAAAAAAACCAGTGCTTATAGTTACATAATTACGATTACAAATAACTTACGGGTTCAGTAGATTCAACTACAACATTAAGAGTAATTTGGAAGGCTTATTCAATGGCTCCATGGCCGTTTACCGTGATTCCCAAATATTTTTTTTTGCCAATGGAGCAAACGCTTTAGTTCAATATGAACCATTTTTACTAAAATAAGCCTGGACTATGAGGGACTAATCCTGAAAACACAAAAATAGTCAGCCGTTTACAAAAAAATCCAGAGTTATGTAGTCTATATGTCATTGAGTTCAGTTAAGTGTTTTATGAAGGTCGTTTCAAATATAAATAACAAGTGTTTATAATAACAACCAATGTTTGTTGATACCTGAACTTGAAAAGAAAAACTTTACCTGCACCAATGCAGGCAAAGTTTTTTGTGATCACTGTAGATGAGTTATTCTCATTTTGTGACATTGAAGTATTGCGATATTTGCAATGTCGAAGGTTTATTTTGAAATAACTTTAGCAAGTAATGGCATAATTGGTACCGGTATGTATTTTAGTCATACATTTTGATATTGGCAATTATGCTTAAGTATTGTTGTAAAAATAACAGACAAGTTTGATAAATTTGTATTCGTTATAAATGTAAAAAAGTACTATTAATAACCTAGCTTCTTAATTATTAGGGTTCCGAACCCAAAGGGTAAAAACGGGACCCTATTACTAAGACTCCACTGTCCATCTATCTGTCTGTCTATCTGTCACCAGGCTGTATCACATGAACCGTGATAGCTAGACAGTTGAAATTTTTACTGATGATGTATTTCTGTTATGTATTGCTGAATCCGGTTAGACTGGAAGCCGACCCAAACATAGTTGGGAAAAGGCTAGGCAGATTGATTGATTGACGTATTTCTGTTGCCGCTATAATAACAAATACTAAAAACAGAATAAAATAAATTTATAAGTGGGGTTCCCATACAACAAACGTGATTTTTTTGCCGTTTTGCGATAATGGTACGGAACCGTTCGTACGCGAATCCGACTAGCACTTGGCCGGTTTTTTTGCAGACTGTGTCTAACTAAAGGTACAAAAAGTTTTACCAAAATTACTTGAAAGTAAAATTGATAAAGTAATATGGCTTGGTTACTGCATCAGACACAGGATACTAATATCAATAACAAGTAAAAGAAAATTGGATATTTAATAACTTTTTGTATACATATCCTGGCACTTTGATACTGATCAAGCAGTAAGGCCAATTGATAACAGATCATATCCTTCTTATATTATAAACGTGAAAGTTTGTATATTTGTGTTTCAATCACGCAAAAACGGCTAAACGGATTTCGTTGAAATTTTGCACACAAATAACTTATAACCTGGAATATTTTACATCCCGGTAAACTCGGTACCTATAATGGTCTCTTGGGTTATTAAAACTCTTCACAAGCGGGCAATACCTCGAGCTCATAAATACGCATGTAATCCACGGTGCCCACAATCTTCCCAGTACATAATATAGTTCAACAAACTACAGTTGAGTGGCGTTGGCGACAAGTCGCAACGACTCGCAACTGGTTTGACTGCTCACGACTAATCGATGTTACAGCACAGAAGTTGCGACACGCGATCGACTGCAGGCGACATGCGACCAATCTTCACGGTTTAACGCGAGAGGAGGCAGGAGGCTGTGAGAACCTTCGGTTTTTGATAGGCTTGCCGAACTGCATTACGTATTTTTATTAAAATCACAATTCGTTATATTTCTACGCGTAAGAAGAAGATCAAAGGCACGATTTGTGAAAAAAAATATCTAGGCATTCAAAAAATCTATCTCAACATCTAAAATAAAAAATCTCTTATGGGGGCTGCCGGGATCCAGGCTTGATGAATAACAGATTGTGGATATATGTCTAGTTTGTTATAATCTCAAGTAATCTGCTTACATTTGGAGAAGTGTTGAATTGTTCCTCTACAAAGATAAAATCTATCTTTGGTCGAACATTTTGAAATTAATTATATAACCCAGATTGTCTTAGACATCCTTTTAATCAATCAATTTGCGTAACCTTTTTCCAACTATGCTGAGGTCAGCTGCCAGTCTTAGCGGATTCAGCTGAGTATCAGTATTTTATATGGAGCGACTGCCAATCTAACCTCCACAACCCAGTAACTGGGTACCCGGTGGCAAGTAAAATAGACCATATTTTCACTTAAGAACTCATGACATGACGTCACACAAATCCTTCATCGCGTAAGCAAAGTTATCGGCACGATTGATTTGAACGGTTACAACAGTCCGACAGTAACCGTTGGGCAGTTACCCGGACCAGAGACCACATCCGTCTGGTCAGAGAATCCTCCCTTTCCAATGAAGGTTTGTGGGACTTTACACCCTGTTTCACATGCCTTTAAAAGTGAAACCTATTTAAAATTCATTGCGTTTTTAAACAGACGTCTGACTAAGAAATTACACTTAATAAGGTGATTAAAAGAATTATGCATTTTTATAAAATAATCCATTAAAGCGCTGTTAGAAGGCGAATAAGAGTTATTTTTGCTTGTTATATCACATGACTATATTGTATATCAAATGGGATTATCAATCAATCAATCAATTCATTTATTTCAAGTTATATAGACCCACAATAGCAGCACTACATTAATTCAACTCACAACTATACTAATATTATAAAGAGGAAAGATTTGTATGTAACGAATAAACTTAAAAACTACTGGACCGATTTTCTTCTATTCTTTCTTAAATTCTTTCACCGTTGGGAAGCTACACTATCCCCGGGTGACAAAGATTTTATCCCTGTATTCCCACAAGAACGGGCACTACGCGGGCGAAACCGCGAGGCATCCGCTAGTACAAAATATATAAAAAGTAAACTAAAAAGGAGGAGAATTACGACTGAACCGCAGAACCAATTTTGATGTTAGTAAGTGAGTTAAGTAAACTTGTTTGTTAGGGCTCCGTACCCAAAGGGTAAAAAAGGGACCCTATTACTAAGACTCCACTGTCCGTATGTCTGTCACCAGGCTGTATCTCATGTACCGTGACAGCTAGACAATTGAAATTTTCACAGATGAAAAATTTCTGTTGCCGCTATAACAACAAATACATATTCAAGTGGGGCTCCCATGTGATTTTTTTGCCGTATTTTGCGATAATATTACGGAACCCTTCGTACGCGAGTCCTATTTGCACTTGGCCGGTTTTTAATTTAAAAGGTAATCTCAGAAAGTAAGTACTGATTCTCTTACGTGAAGTATTTCGTTTTCTGATAGAATGCTTTTACGCTACACTGGACTTACTGAACTCACTGATAGTGGGACTCCCTTTTTTGCACTAACTCTTTCATTTGGTCCGTTTTGCGTTGGGGTACTGGCTAACAAAGCCAGCCTAGCTCCACCCAGAAGCACAGAAGCATCCTGGAAGCATCACAGGCTTCAAAGAACGACCTCACTGTTCCGAGGAGGTCTGCACGGTGAGAAGCTACGGCCATAGATTATTAGTGACCCTCTAATACAGTTTCATGTAAGGAACTTTGTGAAGAGAAATTATACAGTTTATATTATTATTATTATTTAGTGATTTCGATTAATGATCGAGGAGCTCGTGGTTAACGATCTGACACCAGACTAGCCAAGGGGTACCGTGTTACCCAGTTACTGGGTTGTGGAGGTCAGATAGGCAGTCACTCCATGTAAAACACTGGTACTCAGCTGAATCCGGTTAGACTAGAAGCCGACTCCAACATAGTTAGGAAAAGGCTAGGCAGATTGAGTGATTTGGATAAATTTATTTTTACAGACCACTGGAGCGAATCCACAGACATAAGCTTGTATAATTACAATGATACTTGCATTGCAATAACATACTTCGCATGACACATCGACCTTTGGCTTACGATCATTCCACAAGTAAATTGTGCAATACAACATACACACAACCATGCATCAAATTTGTTTGATGAATGAACTATGACCTGTATAGGAAAACCACTTGCGCGATGCTAAGAGTGGACACTTTAGTCTGTAAATGAAGGGAAGGAATTCATACAATCTGCCTCGTGTTTTACCAAAAGGACTGAAAAACTAAAAACTGAAAAACGAAAATTATTATTATTTACTCATTAATTATTATAACACCTTTACAGAGGTTATTGGTTTGGGTTTATTGGTTTTTTTGTCCGTCAGACAAACTGGACCGAACTGACATAGTCACGTCACAGTCACTCCTGAACTTTGATGCGCTTTATCATTGTATTTAGCCAAGCAAAAAATACGTGTCCAATATTATAGGAACGAACTAAATAGAATTTTCATTATCCATATTGTGGTTGGCTACCAGACTAACCGGATGCAGCGGAGTACCAGTATTTTACATGGATAGACTGCCTATCTGACCTCCACAACCCAGTAACTGGGTAACACGATAACCCTTGACAGGTCTGGTGTTAGATTTCTAGCTTCTGACTACCTGTGTGTCAAAGCCTTACAAATGACAGTTAATACCAATGGCTTAACGTGCTTTCGAATTTAAAAAGCTTATGATAATATATAATAACTTTAAACGAGCAATTCTTGTATATAGAATATAATAGAATACTCTTCATTATGTACACCATATAAGTTACATAAAGTATACAAGAAGAAAACATTACACTGGGTGACACAATGGGCGATCTTATCGCTAAAAGCGATCTTTTCAAGACAACCTTTGGATGGATTTTAAAAATGAAAGGAAAGACAGTACTTGTAGGTAGTCTTTGGTGTACTATTTATATATAAAAGAAATACATATGTATATATTATATAGACAAATATATACAGTAATAAATATGTTTATATATAATCTTAATCTCGGAAACGTCTCGCAACGATTTTCATAAAATTTTGTATGCAGTGGGTTTCGGGGGCCATAAATCGATCTAGCTAGGTTTCATTTTTAGAAAACGTCGTTTTCGCTATTTTCACCGGAGCAGAGCTCGGTCGCCCAGGTACTGGGTAGTAAAACTACCAGAAGGTAATAAATACTCACTTTTAGATCACACACCGACAGTCAGTTTATGAATAATTACTATAATTCATTATATACTATTTATTCCTTAGATCCACTTTCGTAGTCCCTAATATCCAGTTTTTCCAAGGAGTACCGTGTTCAAGCCAGCACCCAAAAGCCCGCCAAAATTTTCCTTTCCTGCCCACCGTCCTTATTTTTGATATTTTTCTTCTTCTTTTTATTAAACGCGGAATTGAAAATTCAAATGCATTTCAAAATGTTGCCATAGCGAATAAACTAAAAATTAAATTAAATTTTAATAAAACCTAACATACCTATGTCAGTAAGATATAAAAACATGTGTACCACGTGTAAAATGTTAAAATTATATACAGTAGTTATGTATTTTCTCTGGTCATGACCGATAGATTTCGTAAGTTTTACACTCATCAATGAAATAACCAAACACGTTTGTGTTGCAACATCGTTTTAACATACCGGTATCTTATTATAATATATTTTCGTGTAATATATTAAACAAGGTGATAAAGGTCTTCAAATAGATAACATATTATGTGGAATCTAGTACTTGCCTGACCAGAAGTTCTTAGACCAAGTATCTTTCTGTCAAGGGTTGACAAGATTGGAGGAACTTACAAGCGAAAAATGTATCCCATGGAAATCGTTTAGGAAAAAATATCGAACACACAAAGCCTTCTTTCCAAGTCTGTTTTTTTTATTTCTGTCCAGAACTTTGGCTTGCTGACTTTTAAGACATTGTAAAAAATTTAAGAGAAGTAATTTATTATAAAATTAAAAGAATTTGAAAGAATAATGTTTTCCTAGGTTTTTCTTGTCGATGATGTCTGTCAGTTTTTATATTCAGTCGTGATTATACAGCTGTTTGAAAGAAAGAAAGAAAGAAAAATATTTATTTGTGACCCGCACAGGAGACACGAGATAAGCAACACAAACAATAATAAAAATTAAAATAAATAACCCCGTGCGAGACCAAAAAGGCTCCTATCTCAGCATGTACAACGATATTAAAAAGAAAATAACGCTGCGCTGATATTCTGATAGGACCCACTGTTGATGCCACGGACACATTCACGGAAACGGAACATACAATATTTAAAGCAATAGAATAGAATAATAATGTTTGTTATTGGCTTCAAGAAAAACAGTTAAATTACTATAAAATTACTGCCGCGAAGGTCGTTTCAATGACACCTCGAGGCTGACTGCAAGAAACTGCCTTTTATTGCGTTTATGTAACCTAGATTTGGTTATATACCAAAGAAATTACCATCATTTGGCTTTGGGATTTTTTTTAATGTATTCCCCCAATGAGTATGGGGTCTTGTTAACCAATTCCTATAGTTTTATTAAAAATTACGTCATCTACAGTCTATAACAACGTTTTCAGAAAAAAAAAATGTCTATGCAAAAAAAATATCAGCCAAGAAATGATTTCATACACAACGTACAAAAAGATTTTGCAAGCAATCGCTCTTGACACGATAATTACATACACATATATTCAAACACACACACAGCCAAACATACCGATGACGTAACACCGCGAAGTGCGACCCTTTGTAAGCGAATCTACTTAATTATATAGAGAAAGCTGTACCCATACTCATTGTATATTATCTTGACCCTACTATTCACAGGTTTCCATTCGCATATCATGAATATTTATAAACGCAGGGTTAAACATTTAAGAACGATAGCGAAGAAGCCGGAAATCGAACTCGTTGCTCGTAGCATCTGGGTTTGACTCCCGGCCACTGTCGGTACCGGTTATCTTGGAATGCGGACCTTAATATGCCTTCCTTGAAGCGCCCGGTCTTAACACCCTTTAAAGACAGTCCTTACAAGACATACTTCCGCTCTGAAGGAATTTGACGGTAGAATAAAAAAAAATGCCAATGAATTATAAAGAAACTTACCTCGGGTGGAGCTGCAAACTTCAGGTTGGCGAGAGAGCCGTGCGACCTGCTGCGGTGCTCCTGTCGGATGCTGTAGGAGAAGGCGCGCTCGTTCAGGTGCCCCTTCTTCCTGTAGATGCCACCCGCATCCTCCACGGCCTCCAGCCCCGTCATGCTCTGTGCAGCCTTCATCGCCGGAGGGGGCGGAGGCTTGGAGCGGCGCGGGTCCACCGTGGCGTACTGCAGCCGTCCCCGAGCCGGACCAGGCGGCCCGGGAGGGAATGGCCCCCCAGCCAGGGCGGCCGGCACACGCCCCCGGTGGCCCAGCGTGGCGGGGCGCGCGTGTGGCAGCGTGGCCGCCGGGTGGGCCACCAGCACCATGGGGTGCCCTGCGGCCCAGGCCGGCGGCGCGCGCCCCAGCGACCGCCCATTCATCACCGGCGCCGGGCCCGCGTACAACTCATCAGCTGACGCAGAAGACTTCTTTTTCGTCTTCTTCGCAGTAGCAGTCTTCTTCTTCGGCTCCTCGGGCGGGGGTGGCGGCGGCGGCACGGACGCCGGCCGCGCTATTTGTCTGGGTCGAGGAGCTCGCGCGGGGTGCGGGATGTCATCACTGGCGTCGTCGCGCTCCGTCTCTCCCACCCACACCTTGTGGTTCTCGTCTCCGTCGTACACCTCGAGCTCCTCGTCCTGGTCGGGCGGCAGGTGCGAGGGCGCGCGCTCTGCTTCGAGCCGCTTGGCGTACGAGCTGTCGGCGTACGCGTGGAAGCAGCAGCGCACCAGCGCGTTGGCGGCGGCCTCACGGCGGCAGATAAAGGCGTGGCACTCCAGCACTTTGATGCCCTGCGTGCGGCGCAGCACGGCGGCAAACAGAGGCGGTCGGCGAGGTGCGGGTGCGCGCGCGAATGGCGAGTCCAGTGGCAGGAAGCGCGGCGCACCCTCCACCGTGACGCGGCGCACGGCGGCGCAGTAATGCAGGCTGCTGATGGGGAAGAAGCGCGCCACCCGCGAGCCGCTCTCGTCGATGTTCTCGAGTAGGATGCCGTTGGACCACACGGACAGCCACGAGTCGATGCCACCGCTCGTGGCGCCCTTGTCCGGATACAGCTCGCGCAGCGGCTCCTGGATGCCCTGCAGTCCGTCCTTGCTCTGCTGCGGCACGGCCGAGCCGAGGTAGAGCACACGGCACCGACATATCGGCGTCGACTCCATTTCGCCACTGCACTATCACAACATGACACTGAATCACTTGAAAACACAAATTATGTCGCGGATCGGTCGGTCGCGGAGAGAACGTGCTAGCCGCGAGGCGGGCGCGGGTCTGAGTGAGCGGAATTCAAGATGGCGGTCGCGGGGGCGCGGGTTCAGGAGGGGGAGGGGGGCGTACCTGCGCGCACGCACCTGCGAAGACGGCTCTGCGGACGGGTACGGGTAGGTACATGAGTGCCGATGAACCGGCATTGTGTCAAACGAATCGTCGCGAATTTGGCCGCGTTTCACTCCACGTCACCATCACCAGTCGCAACGTGACGGAATGCCCCACTGTGGTCCTGTTACAGTGAAATCTGAAGGTCGTTCGATATTCAGATATTTCCCCGCGGATACATTCTCTATGGAGGTCCGTTTGTTGTGAATAGCAAATTGCACGGTTGCACTTTTCCATTCCGCCATAATTGGGTCATTGTTTAGCGATGTTTCTTAAAAAAAAGTAGAAATATTTCGTGTGTGATGTGAACGTCTGCAAATAATGAAGTTTGCAGATGATTGCAACTTGTTAAGAACAATAACGTTAGCTATAATAAACGTAGGTACATACAATTGGGATTAGGATCACCCGTCTTTATTAAAATTCTTCGCCGTTCTTGTAATTAAGTTTGTTTTTTTATAAGAACGCAAAAAGGTTAAGAAAAATTCAAGAAAAATTGGGTTACACTCTTTTTTGTACTGTGTCAGTGTAGACAATGTGGATAAAGATATTAGTAAACCTTTAAAACGGTAAGTGTTGTAGGTATAGTAGTCACAGTGGATCTTTGTGTCTCTGAAGTTGGCTACAAGACCTTGCGGAGTTGCTATTTTTGTGTCAATGTTGTAGTAGAAGATATGTCGTGGTGGCCCAGTGGATAAGACCTCGCCTCTTGTGCTTGAGGTTCAAATCCGGGCAAGTACTGATGTGACTTTTTCTAATTCATATGTACTTTCTATGTATATCTTGGGCATCACAGGCAACGGTGAAGGAAAACATCGTGAGGAATCCAACACTTACATAGTAAATGTAAGTCTGAAATAGCCAAGTCAGTAGGCGGCTTAATTAATACTGACAGCAGAGGTGGCCACATCCTCACACGAAAAAGAAAGAAGTAGAAGATAGCATTGCCTAACTGCCTCTTTTATTTTATAATAGCATTCTGGCCTCACCTTTATAAGATGAGGCCAATTCATTATCATATTACTATAGGTTGCGGGTGGGCTAGTTTATTATACTTTTAGTAATCCTTTTTGTATGAAATCATCGTGGTGACATATTCTGTTAAGTAAAAACCCCGTTAATAAATAAAGACGAAAAAAAACTGCCTCTTTCACTCGCTTACGTTTGTCACATCGTCCTATCTCGCTTACTGTATGCAGTATACTCGATGACAAACTGTTTCTTGCGCAATGGTTCGCAGAGCCAACTTCAGAGACACAAAGATCCGCTGTACTACTATACCTTTACCAGTGGCGTAGCGTAGCGTGCCGGGCCCTGTATAAAAAAATGTTTGGGGCCCATAAGAAGGATAAAGATTAAACAAAAAGAAAAAAAAATTGCATAAAATTTAAAGAAATATTTATTCATCATAATTATCTATTCGTCACTTTTTCCAAAAATTTTACAAACTTACACTCTCCTTGCCTTTTTTTCGGCAAACTGATTTATTAAATCATTTATAGCTGATGATGAGTTTAGTTTTTCTAAAGTTTCTGCCTTTATGGACAATATTGAGAGGTCAGACAGGCGTAAAAAAAAATGGGAAGTTTTTATTAACTTTGCTTACGCACGTCGGGGGCCCCCGTTTATTTGATACGGCAGGTACGGCGGTAGGTAAGCCCCTGACCTTTACAAAAAAATACTTGGAAATTATCTCAAGAGATTAGGCAGTGGTGTCTTCAAGTACCTCCTGCTGATAAAATCTTATGTAGGTATTACCTTTCATCTGCCTAGCCTTTTTCCAAACATATTGGGGTCGCCCTCTAGTCTATCCTGATACAGCCAAAAACCAGTGTTTTTTATGGCTCATCGCGACTGCGTATGTGTTCTCCTTGACCTATTAACAATTGGCAAGATTAAGATTGGTTCTTACTTTCTGGCTTTGTAGACTGTCGAAAATATAGAAAATACAGCTGGGACTGTTCCCTCCAGTTTTTTCTGTATCTGCCAGCACTGACAGCCCTCACTGCTGCTGGCAGATACAGATCTCGCCCGATCTTTACGATCAGGACCCGCTCAGAGAACGAGCTGCCGCCGACCAGCAGCCGTATTGCGTAAGTGCGCAAAGAGTTTGACCGCTTTGGTGGTGACAGATTTGGTCGATTGGATAGCGGTCAAACTCTTTGCGCACTTACGCAATACGGCTGCAGGACTGGATAAAGGAAAGACTTGTACTAGTACATACATACAACACCAAAATGAAAAAATACTACTTGAACAACAGCTATAGACACCATTTTGCACAAGTCAAATTTAAACATTTTAAAAACTCTCGACACATTTTATTTCATGCTACATAATTTATCCAGAAGTAGACACGCTTCTATCGATAATCAATTCAACACGTAATTATGACATGATATCTTGCGAAAACACCCCGATTCAAACAGTAATTTTCATCAAACATAGTTTTCAAACAAAAAAAAACGAAATCAAATTCGGTCCACCCGTTTCGGAGCTAAGATATCCACAGACAGGTACACACGTCCAACTAATAAAACCAGTCTTTTTCCGTCGAGGGTTAAAAGACGATTGAACACTGCCTTTTCAATCGGTTCGATTGACAAGAATGATACCAGCTGCACAGGTCGAACTGCTAGGTTAGAACAACGCTTGCTAGGGTTGATCCGTGAATGGGTGACCATGCATTAAACACGGGGACTCCTTCGTGATTGAGACGGCAGTTTAAGCCGTTGACAAACGGCTGTCACTTGTACAACTTTAGCAGTAGTCGTACCGGCCATCAGCGTCATAAATTTTTTCTTCTTACCTACCGATCAATCTCCTTCGTTTATCCCAATGATATTCAAATAAACAGATATGTTATGAGCGCGCGCATTTTGAAGACTCGAATAGGTCACAATTGTGACCTTTAATCTTTAGTTTATGTCACGCATGGCGAAGAGCGATAGGCTTTGTTGAAAAAAAAACAAAATAAAATAAATGCCATCGTGTGTATTTTTAATTTATTTATTTATTGATTAAAATAAATATGTTTTAATGTTAGATGAATGAAAAGTGTGTAGCACACCGCTATATGCGGCACACTTTTTTCAATTGTTTTGTGAGTGTATAACGTATCTGTTTATTTGAATATCATTGGTTTATCCTCTGTAACCCTGACATTGGCGGAATTGTGTAAATTATACACATCTGGTGCCATTCAAATAAGAAGTGAAGTGAAGTGAAGTCGTCACGATTAGTCAAAAACCAGGCAATCTGACATTGATAATTTTTAATTTTTTCCTACTCCTCCGTTATTCTTTTTTGATTAATTTCGTTGCGGGATCCAAGACAGTTAAATTCATTCTCCGTGACTTCGTCGAGCTTCATTGCCTCGGCGCTTTTTTGGTGGTCGCCACTGTTGATTCTAGCTTTCAGGAGTTGCAGTGGTTTGGGAATAATGCAGTGGGACTGTCCCAAATTTAAAAGCAGGGCAATCTGACACCAGTGTTGCCAAAGAGATATCGTATTACCCAGTTACTAGAGTATGCAGGTCAGGTAGTCTCTCTGTAAAATACTGGTACTCAGCTGCATCCGTTCTACTGGAACCTGGAACCCGACCCAAAAATAGTTAGTTAGGAAAAGGCTGGGCAAATCACATCAAAAAGTTTGTGAGTGTTTGTTTGTTACTTCTTCACGCAAAAACGGCTTGACGGATCTGGATGAAAGTTGGCACAGAGATAGATTATAATCTGGAATAGCACATAGGATACTTTTTATCCTGGGAATAAATTCCCTTGCTATTAATTTAGACATTAACGCGGGCGAAGCCACTGGCAGAACATAGTTAGATTCATTAAGACGCTTAGCAGAAAGTCAGGAGTTCATTATAGTAATCAGACAGTGATGTTGTACCTACTAGATCATCGACTGAGCATAACAATTTGATTCCCACTGAGTCTACATTGACTCGCGCGGAATAATAAGCGACCGAACAATAGGTTCACGAACTGACTTATAAATGGTTATTTAATAAATGCTTTAAAGGATCGTTAATGTACTTGTGATGTAAGTAAGGATCATTACACAATGATGGTCGGTTGTGGCATACGTGGATATATTACGGCGAAAATACTAACTTGCATAAAACTGTGCAAGTAGTTTGCTAGACATTGTACCATAATCACTCCTGATTGGTAAATGTCACAATGGCATGCAAGTACTTGCACACTGATTGGTGAATGTCACAATGGCATGCAAGTACTTGCACGCTGATTGGTGAATGTCACAATGGCATGCAAGTACTTGCACACTGATTGGTGAATGTCACAATGGCTTGTAAGTAGTTGCACGCTGATTGGTGAATGACACAATGGCATGCAAGTACTTGCACACTGATTGGTAAATGACACAATGGCATGCAAGTAGTTGCACGCTGATTGGTGAATGAAACAATGGCATGCAAGTACTTGCACACTGATTGGTGAATGTCATAATGGCATGCAAGTACTTGCACACTGGCACGATGCGCCGCTGGCTGACCGTATATAGTTGAGGGCCCAAGTAGTGTGCCAGCCACACACGAAAGGCTGCCCTGCCAACTGGCGAAAAAGCCCGGAACGCACCATGGAATGATGAATGGTTGGCTACCAGATGGGAGGGCCCGATGGACATCTCCGGGGGGCGTCCCCGCGGTCTACGGACTAGTGCCCCAATGATGGTAAATGATGGTATCCTTTCAGTGCATGTCTGTAGGTTAATAGCGTGGAACCTCATCTCACTTCCTTATCCCCTCCTTTCACTCTTTTAATTAAATGGCAGGTAAGAAAAAGAAAACTGGAGTAAAACAGCGGCTGCACCGCCTCCCCCACAAAGTGCACCTAACTAATATTACAGGTCTGCACTCCAATCTCAACTCAGTTCACCATCACCTGGAGCCTGAAAAGCCAGCACTGTTTCTCCTTAAAGAGACGCAGGTAGGAAGTCCGTCAGACGTATTGTACCTACTTATCCTACCCAGGATTTATCCACGCGCGGGTGTATGAATGTATGCCCGGGACGACGCTTGCTATGACGCACTGAGAACCTGGACTCTTCAAGGTTACGGCTTGAGACTCTAGATTCTTAGTGCTGTGGACTCTGGTGGACACAGGGCTGGATAAGATTATCTATACCTGACTACTGTTCGCACAACGGAGATCAGGAGACAACCAGGCTCACAGAGTAACCTTCTGGCCAATTAGTGCGGGACTTTAATGCCCACCACCAGGAATGGCTTTTCCCATACCATGTGCACTGATCATGCTAGGTGAAAGACGCGCAAGCTTGCGCTAGCGCTAAACCTCACCCAGCTGGTCCATGGGGCAACGAGGAAGCCAGATGTTGATTCGCACACAGCCAATTGCTTGGACCTTCTGCTGACAACAGATACTCAGTGTCGATATCTTCGCCTTTGGGTAGTGCCGACTACTGTCTGGTGAAATCTGTATCCGTCTACTCCCCGCCCGATCCCAGCCCAAGAGGCACCCGGCGGGTATGGGGAAAAATCAGCAGATTGGGATGGGATGCGATCTTTCTTCGCATGCTATCCTTGGCAGCCCACTTGCTTCTCTTCGGACAATCCATCGCCGTGCGCTGAAGCTGTGACAGATGTGTTGCTTCGGGGAATGGAGTACTATATTCCATTCTCTGACGTAGCAATGTCTAATGTCGACAGACCATGGTTTGGAGCTGAGTGTAGCCGCGCTGACGCGGTTAAACACAAGGCTTACCAGGCATGGGTCAGCAGAATCGGGCACAAACTAGCTTCATACCCAGCAAAGCGGTAGCATAGAGTTTTGGTTCCTGACTAAGTCGGTCGAATCAAACTTCTGTCGCCCCTCACTATCACCACTGCTGAAACCTCACGGGTTATTGGCCCACTCCGCTGAGGAGAAGGCAAACTTAGTTGCCTCCCTTTTTGCCGAATCATCGCATCTGAAATCTGATGGCGCGCAGCCTCCTCCTTCTCCTGATGGATTTGTGACGAGTATGTCGAATATTCGCATCCATCAAAAGGACGTGCGTAGGGTGCTGCGTAGCCTTGATGTGAACAAAGCGAGTGGCCCCGACTGTAGTACTATATTATCTGTGACCACATCATCGCTTACCATCAGGCGAGATAGTCGTCAAACGCGAGACTACATATAAAAAAAAACAAGTATGTGTATTTTCGCCCACACACGTACAATCGGCCAAAGCTATATCTGATCACCGTAAGGACTATTTTAGCTTGCAGGGCTCACCCGCTAAATTAACGCCGACATACTCATAAACCAATAGCATCGCAGCATCGGGTGATTGTTTCTCTAGTACCTGTCAGCTCCTTGTTTATGTAATTAAAAAAGACAGCAAAAAAATCAAACAAGTCATTTGGCTATGGTCGACGCAAAAAGGGCGCACGCAGCTATGGTCAACTTGTGCACGGGATTTTATTTTCAAAGTGATCAGATGTAGCTTTGGCACCTTAGTACATTTTTTACTGCCCTACCTACACTGTCCTATGAAAACTGTATTATAGAAAGAAACATTGTACTTGTGTCTCAAAAAAGTTATATGTTCATATTTTTTATTTTGTACACCTACCACTGTTGTGTCCTTTTGAACCCAAGAATTGACTGGTAGAGAATGCCTTGCTGCATTCAGACCGCCATTGTACATGAAGTTTAAATAAATAAAAAAAGTTATATTGGATTTTTCCAGTGGCAACCAGGAGTCTGGACTTGAGCTCGCTTGATGGCAATAGGCTCGCCCCCCCTCCCCCTATCACATGGGACTTAAACATAATTGGTGAAATGTGTAAATAGGTGCACCTCTGCACTCCCATAAGGGAATAAAGCCGTGATTTTGTAGTCATCAGGTCGGGATCTGATGATGGGATCCTGGAGAAGTCGAGGGAACTCCTTAAATATTATATACATACATATAGCGAGATTGATATTTTCATCAACAATGCAATCTTGCACTCAGAAAGTATCATTTGGTCAAGTGGAACCGATGAAGAAGACCACAGATGGCCACTGGAACTCCTTAATGCTGAGTATATAATGCTGGTTAACCGACTATGATGAACCAAATACTTTAAATAAATGGTACCTACTGATGAAAATAGTACCAACGAACTGTGCTGATGATGAAGCCGGCAGGTAGGCACTGGAACACCAAAATAAAACCATGTTGGTATCCTAGTCGTGTTTGGGCTTATTGGAATCGTCATGAGATGTAGGTACTTTGGATATATAATATGATTTTTCGTAATCGGAGGTACCTAACAAAACTAAAAAGAGATAAATAAAAAACTTTTTAACAAAAAAAACAAACTGACTTCCAAAACAAAACACTACAAAGCGAAAAATTACTTTCTTTTCCGAAGTCGTTGTCGAAAAACGGAAAGCAATAGGTTTGCTTTCTTTGTTAGTTTTTTTTACACCAACAACGGCCATTTACCCCGTAATCAGCTGTAGTTACTACCAGAAAATATATCTTATATATAAAATTCTCGTGTCACGTGTTGTTCGTTCCCGTACTCCTCCGAAACGGCTTGACCGATTCTCATGAAATTTTGTGAGCATATTGAGTAGATCTGAGAATCGGTCAACATCTATTTTTCATACCCCTTAGACCCGGTAGGGTAGGGTAGGTTAGGTAGGGTAGGATAGGGTAGGGTAGGTTAGGTAGGGTTTTTCTTTTTTTAAATTAACACCAATCCCCGCCACAGAGTTTGGCGCCTATTCTGTGCTCAACCTCTATCTTTCCGTTCAATCTTTTATCCCTCTCGTACTTTCATTCCTCATCCTATATCTTTCTTGCATTCTTCATCTTTCATACTGTGGGTGGGAATCCCACTTTATTTAGTCTTGTCTACGGACATTATTTATTTATTTATATCGTTTATTTAACTTTGTACACACTTTATATTTACATTTTTAAATATTTCTTTATAAAAAACAAATCATTAAAAAAAACATTTAAAAATATAACAAAAATGGTTGTCCACCGGTGTCGGGAGCAGGGTCCAAGCTACCGGTGGTTAGGCCTCCAGAGACAGGAACCTCCTCACAATGCGAGCCGTATCGAGGAGTACTGCCTTCTGTATCAGGCCCTTGATCCAACCGTGCAGTGACAGCCTCGACAGATGGTCGTCGAGGCTCTTGGCCATCAGGCCGTTGGCCGTAATGACAATCGGCACAATGATCGCCGAGTCCACATTCCACATGTCGACAACCTCGTGTGCTAAGTCGAGATACTTGATTTGTTTCTCTTTCTCAGCTTTCACGAGGTTCTCGTCATGCGGAATGGTGACATCGATTATCATTGTGCGGCGCGCTAATCGGTCTATCACCACTATATCTGGCTTATTAGCAACAATAGTCCTATCAGTGATGATAGACCGATCCCAGTACAACGTGACATGGTCATTTTCGAGAACTGGGTCGGGCACATACTTGTAATACGGTACCTCCGATTCCACTAGATTGTACTTCAAAGCAAGTTGCTGGTGAATAATCCTGGCAACTTGATTATGCCTGTGTAAGTACTCGCCGTTAGCGAGACGAGAACAACCAGAGATAATATGTCTGATGGATTCACCCGGACGGTGGCATGCCCGACATATGTCAACCGTGCCGTCCTTCATTATATGTCTCCGGTAGTTATTCGTCAGGATAACTTCGTCCATAATTGCACAGACAAAACCTTCAGTTTCCCCGAAAAGGTCACCGAAACGTAGCCAGGATACGGACGCTGGGAAATCTACATCGGACCCATGTAGAGCCCGATAGAAGCGTCCGTGTAGCTCCTTGCCTTGCCATACCTCTTTGCGTTCATCAGTAGTTAGTATTACAGGCTTGCGCCAGTTCTCTTTAGCCATGGACAACGGGGTGAGTCCCTTGTCCACTGCGACCACATCCCGGTGCATACCCACTTCAGCTTTTAAAAAATATTCTCTGAGGCTGCACACCTCGCGGTTGTGAAGAGTCTTGGCGTTTAAAAAGCCTCGACCCCCACACTTCCGCGGGATGTACAGTCTCATCACTGATGATCGCGGGTGATGCATCCGGTTTGCGGTCAGCAGTGTCCGGACCCTCCTATCGAGGGCGTCGAGCTCGGTCTGAGTCCATTTGAGTATACCGAAAGAGTACATCAAAACCGGCATGACCCAACTGTTGAAGGAGCGCACCTTATTTCCGCCTGACAAAAGGCTATTTAATACCTTTTTTAGGCGGCCAAAGAACCGCTCCTTCAGCAGTTGCTTCATGTCAGCACTGTTGATGCCCAACGCTTCCGACATACCCAAATACTTGTAAGTTTCGGTCGAGGAGAGGTGTCTGAGGTGTATGGAATCAGAGAGTTGAATTCCCTCGGATTCCATAATCTCCCCTTGCTTTACATGCATGACTGCACATTTGTCCACACCAAATTCCATCCTGATGGAGTTACTGAAGGTTTCAGTTACCTTCAGTAGCTCCGTCAGTTGGAATTTGTTGGGGGTAAAGAGTTTCAGATCATCCATGTAAAGGAGGTGAGATATGACCTGACCACCTCTTCTCAACCGATAGCCTAGTCCTGAATCCTCCAGCAGTGTACTTAGAGGATTCAGGGCTAAGCAGAACCAAAGTGGACTCAAACTGTCGCCCTGAAATATCCCCCGCTTAATCCATACAGGCTCATCATCCCCCTGAATCGGTCGACATCCTGGATATCGAAGGACTGTCTTCCATTGCCCCATACATGACTCAAGAAAGGTGCATAGAGTTGCATCTATTTTGTACAACTCCAGCACCCTCATGAGCCATGTATGTGGCACAGAGTCGTAGGCCTTCTTGTAGTCTATCCAGCATGTCGAGAGATCCTTGCGGGATCGACGAACCTGCTGGCTTATGGCCATGTCAATGAGGAGTAGCTCCTTAGTGCCGCGGGACCCATTCCTACATCCATTCTGAGAGGTAGACATTATTGAGTTAGCTTCAATGTGTTTATCAATTTTTGCTCTCAGGATGGATGTAAGAAGTTTATAAACCGTCGATAGACAAGTAATTGGTCTATAATTCTTGGGTTCCGCGGGACTACCTGTCTTATGGAGCAGGTGGGTAACGCCTGTTGTTAAAAACTGCGGCAGCGACCCAGTCTCTAAACATGACTGGAATTGAGATGCCAGTAACGCGTGTGAGCTGCTATACCATTTTAGCCAAAAGTTATGCAGTCCGTCCGGTCCCGGAGACTTCCAATTCGGTAGCGGACGAACTGCTTTGGCTACATCAGGTGGACTGATGATTACTTTTTCCATATCTGGTATAGCATCACACACGCGCTCGACATCACGCATCCAGCCACCCTCAGTGTGACAGACGGGCACCGACCAGATGCTTCGCCAGAATGTACTCGTGGCGACATCATCCGGGCGACACACGTCAGTCACACTGTGCTCAGATCGCTCCCAAGTTCTGTATACCCACCTCTCATCACTCTGGAACATGCGATTCTGCGAGTACCGGTCAACCCGCCGCCTATACCGCCGAATACGGCTGGCCCATGCACAAACTTTCTGCTTCAGGAAGTCGATGCGCTCCGTGACACGGGACATGTATTCTCGAGGACTGATTCCAGTCCCCGAAAACGCCCGCCTCACGAAGCGCATCACGCGTGGTCGTGTATTGCCCTCCCTGAAACAGCATAGTTTGCCGATGAGTACCCTGGCCCCATCGATACGCCGTTGGATCCTGCATTGCCAGGCTGGCACGGCAGGCTTTGGCCGAATAGTCTCGTTTGGGAACTTAACATTGGCCAAACGACATGCCGCAACAGCCCCGCAATACAGGATTGAGTGCGTATCAACGAGGCTCTCGCTGCTTTCAAAGATATTCTTAAGCAGCGAGTCCAAGGCACACACCAGCGCCCTATTCTTCTAGTGCATAGGCAACCGTGGCAATCGGGGTCTAAGTTCAGTCGGTGTTGACCTATACTCGCGAAGCGCATCCTCCAGTGCGCTCCTCAATCTTTCATTGCACTGGCTACTTACTGTAACAACCCTATCATCTGCCTCTTCGGTAACATGATTGGACCGCGGCGGGATCACAATAGTGGCTGGCGGTGTCGCGGTCTGTGTCGGGGTTGAGACGATTTGGTTGTTCAGCACTTCTGAGCGCAGCCTATCAAGTGCGGCGTCGTCCAACCTGTGATTACGCTGGATGACCCGCACCTGATCCGACAATCGTTGGGCTGAGACGTTTACAGTTGGTTCAAGGTCCTGAAACAGAGACAGCATCCTAGCACGGTACGCAGTGAGGTTAGTTCCCCCCTCAGTAGACCCGTAATATGCGCGCATGACGTTCTCATTCATATTTTGAGTCCATCTCATGCGCTGCACACAACCACCGGCAGCGGGGACCCGGCTTGGAGCCGGTTGGCTCCTAGGTCCCAAACTCCTCGGCAGCCGGCCTCTCCCCTGCCGACGTACAGGTGTTGGCGACGTAGGCGGGGAAAAATACTCATCGCTCGAGCTCGACGCGGCATCAGCCACCGATGACACAGGTGATCCGAGGTCCGGCGGCGGCGGGGCGGAGCTGAGCGACGAGTCCGGGGGTAGAAGTCGTGCGCGACTAGCTGCTGCTCTCGTCAACATTATGCTTTTTCCTTAAACATTTTCACTTTTTCCTTAAACATTTTCACTCTATTTGACGTCGTCACTGACATGTCAACTGGTTTATTGTATTTTTTATGAATTGGATTGGTTTTTTGAGTGGATATTATAGGTGAATTGGTTTTATCTTCTTATTGGTTTCTTCTGTTGGGTACTTTGTTCGAATTTGGTGATTGTAGAATTTTTTAAATTAATTAAATTGTGGAGGAAAAACGCAAACATGTTGACATTTTAGTGTTGCCAGTCTGTTATTTATATTATTATTAGGTTAGGTAGGGTAGGGTAGGGTAGGGTAGGTTAGGGTAGGATAGGTTAGGGTAGGATAGGTTAGGGTAGGGTAGGTTAGGGTGGGGTGCGGGTCAGGTAACCTCCACGTTGGCCTAGTTGGTTGCTGGTCTCTTTCGGATACCTCCGGGGGGAAGAGCAACCCGCTGGGCTGGTGCACCCCGGGCACCGTCAATAACTTCCCATTCGTGGGTTCTTGTTGGCGGTGGCGAATACCTGACAGGGGGGGATGTCGCTCTGGGTGTTCCCCTGATTAGCAGGGGACATTCCAGACGCGACTAGGGGTGGGGCTAGGTTGGGTAGGTAGATTTGGGGTAGGTTAGGTAGGTTAGCGGTGGGGCTCACTTCCGGGCCTCTGGGCGGGCCGCCCACCCCTGCGGGGGGGTCTCCCGGGTGCATTGACCATCTCTGCACCCTTCTCTGCCCGGCTCTGCAACCGGGCTCTGCCCGCTCTGCACCTGGCTTTGCCCGCTCTGCACCTGGCTCTGCACTCGGCGCTCGTGCGGTTTGAGCTCCCCGAGTGCACTGACCAGCTCTGCACCCTGCACTGACCAGCTCTGCACCCTGCTTTGCCCGGACCTGCATCCGGCTTTGCCCGCTCTGCACCTGGCTCTGCGCCCGGCTCTCTCTCTTGCGGGTTGGGGCGGCCGTCGCCCGGGGGCGGGAAGTGGGCCCACGAGGTGGTGTTGACTTGTCGTTGCCGGCCCTCCTTTGGCGTGGGATGGTCGGCAGGGACAAGTCGATGGAAGGAGGAGGCGGCGGAGCGTCGGTCGCGACGCGCCGCCGCAAACGCGGAGGGCGGCATCTGTCCTTTGCGGGCCAGATGCCGCAACAGAGGGGACCGTAAAGGTCCAGCGCGGTGGAGGGTACGGCGCAGCACACCGTCTAGGTGTGCCCAGCGGGGGCGTAGCTGCGCCGTGCCCTGAGGAGATGTCGGGCGGGACCTCTCGCTTCCCGGTGTGGTGAATTCCATGCTGGGGGGTGGGGGGTCCTGGGCGGCGGTTGTCCCCCTTTTGCGAGGACGCCAAGTAGCAAAAGAGGGTGGCGGAGAGGGGGTGGGAGGGGCGGTCGTACGATCGTTTCCTCCCCCCTCCTGGTGGTGACTAGCGGGCGATGGCGTGGGGGCCGCCTTAGCTCACATTGCACTAGTCACCACCCTTGCGGGCGGGAATGGCCGAGCACTCGCGGTCGTTCCCGGGCTCCTCCACTGAGGGAGGGGCGTGAAGGGCCTGCCCTAAAAGGCGGGCGGTCGTCGGCGGAGGGCTGGACGTAAAGGCTGTGCCGGTTTCCCAGTCCTCCTCCATTCAGACGATGTGGGAGTGCCGCTGGGTTATTTTTAGTGGGTATACCGGGCTGGGGGGCCCGGGGAGTCCCACATAGCCCCCCATTCCCCCAATGGGTGGGTATGCGTAATGCATTTTTTACCAGCGTAAAAAAAAAAAAAAAAAAAGGGTAGGTTAGGGTAGGGTAGGTTAGGGTAGGTGAATGAACACATAGCCCCCCATTCCCCCAATGGGTGGGTATGCGTAATGCATTTTTTCCCAGCGTGACAAAAAAAAAAAAAAAAAAAAAGGGTAAGTTAGGGTAGGTGAATGTTTGGTGTTTTTATGGCAAAACAAAGTTTGCCGGGTCAGCTAGTTGAACATAACTTTGTCAAACCAACCTTGAGAGAAAGCTTATCAAACACTTCACATACACACACAAACTACACTCATACACACACTCTGAGATACACAACCACAATCTTTCACTTCATTTGCTGTGTTAACAACAATCAGTAAAGTCACGGTTGTTTATTACGTATTGTATTATATAAATTGAAGCCGAAATGTCCAACTCCTAAGATACAGGTCTGCGTACCTAGTTTAGGAGCCCGGAAAGCTGACAATAATTTTAAACTTGGTAGTACAACCCACTGTTGCCATATGCCATGTAATGTGTTGTTGTTCTTTATGTACTAAATAAATAAATAATAATAAGTAATATTTTTCAATTTATGCGTCATTAGATATCCCTTCAATCACGTGTGGAGTTTCGTTAAGAAAGTAATTTAATATTTGTGATGAATTGTTGTTTATTGTTTTGTTATTGTATTTAATTTGGCCGTATATAATCTGTAGTTGTCTTGTGTAGATGCCCGTGGAACCACTAAAGAGCGGAAGAAAGGGTTGTATTACGTAGCTTAAATTAAAATAAAAAACCTTCATTTGACGTCAACGCTTTATATTTTATAATTAAATTGACTATTTACAATATTAGATACACTTCATCACTTACAAAATGTGTTTCGCACTATGCAACAGTATAATACTTACTCACAACGGATCTTGGCTGCAAGAGCCTGCGCAGTAGCTATTTTTGAGTCAATATTGAAAGTGAAGTTATCATTGTATAACTGTCTCTTTCACTCGCTTACGTTTGTCGCATCATCCATCTCGCTTACTCTATGCAGTTAAACTGTTTCTTGCGCATTAATTGACAGAACCAACTTCAGAGACACAAAGATCCACTGTGATTATTATATTACATATTATAAATTTCATTAATTAGGAATTGGTACTGCTTATGTCTGCCTCCCATTAGGATGAGAATATAAGGCTATAAAATGCACTGAAAATTATGCTGAACCCTACATTGTAAAAATATTTGGTTAAAAGTTTTCAAATACATATACACCGTTAAATTTTGTAGTAACTACATGAAACAGTAACGATTTTAAAAGATAAAATAATAAAAGAGAATCACAAAAATATAAGCAGACTACCAAAGCTAAACACTAAAAAAAACCGGCCAAGTGCGAGTCGGACTCGCACTCCAAGGGTTCCGTACATATATAGCTACATTCACTAAAATAGTTATGTAACATTACTGAAGTTCATAAACAATGAAAGATCCGAATATTGTACTAACGAAAATATAAAGTGGATTAGAGGGACAAAATTTACTTTCCGTTGGAAAACTGTTGTAATACATCAACATAAGTTCCGGTCAGTTTACCAACGTTGTATAAATTAATAATCTGCTTTTTTATTTATGTACAATATACGGTTATCTGTTTTTTTTTCTATAAGACATTGCTTCATGCCAAATTCCATGGTTCTAGGTCTACGAGAAGTAATCTATAGGTCTGATTCCCTTGCGATTCGTCATATTTACGACGTATACGGCGTTATCTTTCGATTCCGTTGTTCTACTATAAGTGTTCCTTTTGAGGAACGGAACCCTAAAAGTGCAAAAATAACTTTCGTTTCGGCAGTCTGTGTTGCAAAATTTTAAAACAAAAAGGTACCAAAGACACCGACTTCCGAAACGCAAGTTATTTTTGCACTTTTTAGGGTTCCGTACGGGTACGAACGGGACCCTATTACTAAGACTCCACGAGCCGTCTACCTGTCTGTCCGTCTGTATCTCATGAACCGTGATAGCTAGACAGTTGAAATTTTCACATATTCCTCTGGTACAATTTAACGGAACTACTATTCCAATAAGTGAGAATGTTAAGAACCTTGGGGTTTGGATCGACAGATATCTGTCTTGGGGTCCGCAGCTTCAGGACGTAAGCCGCAAATTTTTTGCATCTGCCAGGTCCCTCAGACGATTGCGGTACTTTCTTCCCACTGCCACTAAAATTGCGCTTGCACAGTCCCTTCTGCTTCCAATCCTTGACTATGCTGATGTCAGTTATCTCGATCTCACCCAGGCACAACTAGATAAACTTGAGCGTCTTCAAAACCTTTGCATAAGATTTATATTTGGCTTGCGCAGTATATATTTATTTATTTATTATTCGGTTTGTTTTGTTTTTCATTTCTGTTTTTGTTTGTTTTTTTGTGTGTTTCTGTTTATTATTCTGTTTGTTTGTTTTTTTTTTTTAATATAAATATTTAAGTGGGGCTCCCATACAATAAACGTGATTTGTTTGCAGTTTTTTGCGATAATGGTACGGGACCCTTAATGCGCGAGCCTGACTTGCACTTGGCCAGTTTTTAGTGTTTTGTGTGCTTTGGTAGTCGGTATATATGTTTGTTTTTTTTTATCTTTACAAATACTGCTACTGTTTCATGTCCCGGATCGAGCCTCTACGGGATTGTAACGATTAAAATTAAACGGAGTATAACCAAAGGTGGGTTGGTGAAAGGTGAAGCTGAATCTTTTATAATACACAATACTATCGAGATAAAAAAAAACCCTGTCCTAATCGATGTCTCCTGTTATGGTCTACCCGTGTGCCAAGTTCCACCATATTAATAAACGTCCAGGTTTTATATTAATTTAATGATACAAATTTATAATATACTAGAGGACGCCTCGCGGTTTCACCCGCGTAGTTCCCGTTCCCGTGGGAATACAGGGATAAAGAGTAGCCTATGTCACCCGGGGACAGAGTAGCTTCCCATCGGTGAAAGAATTTTTGAAATCGGTCCAGTAGTTTTGGAGCCTATTCGGTACAAACAATCAAACAAACAAAAAAATCTTTCCTCTTTATAATATTGGTATAGACAATCCTACGGCAAGGCGAAGGCTTTGACATCATATCGACCAATCACATGCGAGATGAACGACGCGTTGTGGATTTCCGTCTATGTGATTGGTCGATTAATGGGGATAAATCATTCGCCTTGCCGAATTCACATACGCAATTAGGCTGCTGACGTTATACAAATCCTGTATCGCGCAAGCAAAGTTTTTGGCGAGATATGAATACATACAACAGTCCGATAGCAACCGTCGAGCAGTTGCCCGGACCAAACAGAACATCTTATGTTCGGCGGATCCTTCTTTTTCAATGTAGGTTTCGGGACTTTGACCCTGTTCCGTATACCTCTATAGTATATTAAAATGCTTAATCGTGAATTGTTTTGAAAATCTTTATTCTGTTGTATGCAATCGTTTAAGTAAAGGCGTGATATAGCCGCGAGACCGCGTCGCGGAGAGTGTACTGTGGGGTGAGACCGCGATATGTGTCGTACACATTATTAGTCAATATTGTAATGGAAAACAAAGTTATCAAATTACTGTTGGAGGAAGAAGAATACAATATATGATATTATTATAATAAAAATAAACAAAGATGCGAGACCCACAGGCCCGATCGAAGTGGCGACACTTGGAGGAGGTCTATGTCCAGCAGTGGACTTCCTTCGCCTGAAATGATGATGATGAAACAAAGACTGGCTATTAACTAATTATATACAACTAGAGGCCAATAAATGGTTCTTTAATTGTCGACAATATGATCGGGCATTTCAACACCTCTCAATCGGCTAGCGGTCTTCTGTCTCGCGTCGCTGTCTCGCGCTCCCATACAAAGCCTAAGGACTAGTAGTGTCGCGTGTCTCGTGCCTCGGTCACTCAGTGAAATCGCACCTTCACAATGCATACATAATGCATGTACAAATCCGCCTACTAGGAAGTAGGAACCTCCCTACTAGGCGTAGGTATCGTACGCTAATATTTAGCTGACTTGTAGGAAGGTTCATCTGCAGCTGCTTGTGCTTGCGGAGCTTTACGTTTCTGAATTATGTTCTGGATCTGCAACAATTAAATAATAATAACATTAGAAGTGTTCACTTAAAATTTATTTGGGAAGGTATTGATACAGTCAAGAAGTTCTCTCCAACTTTCCAGCTTACTCTATTTAATCCTTCTACCTAATCTAATATTATAAAGAAGTAAAATTGTATGTTTATAGGTTTACCCATCGATATATATGTAGAATAGTCACAACGGATCTTTGTGTGTCTGAATTGGCTCTGCCAACTGCCAACAGTTTGTCATCGAGTATACTGCATACAGTAAGCGAGATAGAACGATGCGACTAACGTATGCGAGTGAAAGAGCTACAATGCTATCTTCACCTTCAACATTGACACAAAAATAGCTAATGCGCAGGGTCTTGCAACCAATTCAGAGACACAAAGATCCATTGTGAGCATTATACTACGCACTAGATCCGGCGATCCGAACACTCACTGTTCGACTGAACTGTACTGCAATCCGTACACCTTACTTTATAATATGTTGAAAGAAACGCGTAAGCGCCATGAATTTTATGGCGCTTACGACGCCGACGTTCTGATCGCGAGTAGACTAAACTGATAAACTCTATACACGATCTAGCGCTGAATGTTCTAATAGTTTGATTAGACAACATACGTAAAGACAACGTACTATGGGCCAAAGCTACATCTGATCACTTTGAAAACAAAATCCCGTGCACAAGATGACCACAGCTGCGTCCGCCCTTTTTGCGTCGACCATAGCCAAATGACTTGTTTGATTTTTTTACCGTCTTTTTTTTATTACAAAAACAAGGGGCTGACAGGCAGATACTAGAGAAACAGTCACCCGATGCTGCGATGCCATTGGTTGATGAGTATGTCGGCGTTAATTTAGCGGGTGAGCCCTGCAAGCTAAAATAGTCCTTACGATCAGATATAGCTTTGGCCGATTGTACATATTAGACAACGGCTTTTTTTATTGATAATCTCGCGTTTGATGACCACTATCTCACCTGATGGTAAGCGATGATGTGATCGACTATGAAGCTCGCTTACCTAGAAGTAACCTATTCACTCTTGACTTAAAGACTCCCAGGTTGTTAGCTATCAGGAAACACAGACCCCGGCAGGGAATTCCACTCCATAGTGTACGTACGATGAAAATAACTGTACGTCATACCTGTTGCCACTCCCTGTCCAGCTCGGCCTTCTCGCTCTTGTCCTTGGTCTTGCGTGTCTTGCGTCCGTCTTGCGTCTTCACGCCGTACTGGAAGGCGGCCTTGGGAAGAGCCTCCTTGCTACTCATGTAGGCTGAGTACTCTTCTTGCGTATCGAAGTCCCAGCGACCTGGTAAATAAATATTTGTAATTATCAGTTGTAAGGGTAATATAACTTAGTTTTTATACAGAGTAGGTACAAGAATTGATAGGCTCATAATCTGTAATGAAAACTACGTATTATTTTTTCATCAGCAATCTCTTCCATTTTATACTCTTGCTATAGGGGTGCAAAAAAAATGGTCCGCCATCTTTTTTGAATCAGCCATATTGAATTTGTAATGATGTCTCTTAGCTAACCGCGCATTCTCATCTAAATCAAACGCGAACCCGTACGCTAAATTTCAGCTCAATCGGTTGAGGATACTTTCTTAATCTGAACATAACGATTGACTGAACCAGGTAGCCATACATAGGTCTCGCCAAACTTCTTGGTTGCCCTGAAGTTGTCTTTCCGATGCACAAGGCACGACGATCTGCAGTTTTTGTATGAGATTGATAACTGCGCAGCCATAAGGATGATGACAAAAAAAAAACTATTATATTACTTAAAAATACTGGTTTAAATATCATGTGACGTCACTCCTTGCTACACTTAATACTGACAAAGTGACGTCACAAGCCCCCACTCCTGAATTTTGATGCACATTATCTTTGTGAATTTTTATTTATTTGATAAAGCAAATATTATAAATACGTGTCCAATATTATTTGATGATCTCACTGACGGACTTAATAGAATTATCAATTTCTACTCAGGCAACATCCGTACTGTAGACAACTACAGGGCGGCTAAGAAGTTTCGACGAGAAATATAGATCGGACCAAATGAATTGCACCTACCACTAGTTGTCTTTGCATCACCCAAAGGTCGACTGGTAGAAAATGCTTAAGGCATTAAGTCCGCCTCTGTACGCTTGTGTGCAGGAAGTATTAAATAAATAAATAATTGTAATAATAATTTCAAATTAAATTGTTCTCTTCAATTTAATTTTACTAATTGGTGTAAATAATTTTTTTATGAATATAAACGTAATATATTTAAATATAACAGTATTCATACGCATAGTATATAAACTTTTATTATGTTAAATATGAAATCAACAATAAAATAACTGCGATCGAAAAAATGAAGTCTGACATAAGTGAATAGAAACTAAATGAGGGTCGCTAGTTTCTTAACAAATGTATTTTTTTTGCCGTGTATTAGTTCCATTTTCGATCTACTTCGTTTTTCGATCAACTTTCAATCGCTCAGGATAGTCATGATACGACACTATTTTTATGTATCGATAAAATGACAACCGGGAGGTTGAAATGTCAGTTTAGTCTACGCAATAAAAAATCAGAGTATAAAATTATCAATGCAAGTATAAAAATAAAAGTTAGTAAAACCAGTTACCTATAGGGCCTTTCTTATTGCCGGCATCCATCTTGGTGTAGTCCACCTCGTCGTCGGAGTCGTCGATGGCGTCGTCCATCTCCCGCAGGCCGGGGTAGCACTCGGCGTAGCCCTCGGGCTCGGCCGCCAGGCGCGACAGCAGCGCTGCTGAGCGGCGCGAGCGCTCCTCTAAGTTAGTAAAACCAGTTACCTATAGGGCCTTTCTTATTGCCGGCATCCATCTTGGTGTAGTCCACCTCGTCGTCGGAGTCGTCGATGGCGTCGTCCATCTCCCGCAGGCCGGGGTAGCACTCGGCGTAGCCCTCGGGCTCGGCCGCCAGGCGCGACAGCAGCGCTGCTGAGCGGCGCGAGCGCTCCTCTAAGTTAGTAAAACCAGTTACCTATAGGGCCTTTCTTATTGCCGGCATCCATCTTGGTGTAGTCCACCTCGTCGTCGGAGTCGTCGATGGCGTCGTCCATCTCCCGCAGGCCGGGGTAGCACTCGGCGTAGCCCTCGGGCTCGGCCGCCAGGCGCGACAGCAGCGCTGCTGAGCGGCGCGAGCGCTCCTCTAGGCCGCGCGCGCGCCCGGGGAGCTCCACTAGAGGACGAACAAATATTTTATTAGTACATTGTGTATTAAGAGCGCGGCGAAGCATCAATTGTCCATACAAACATAATACCAAAATCATTTGTGATTTTAGCATATTTCCACCATATTATGATGATATTCAAATTAAGACAGTATTTATCTAGGTCCCTACGTCTTCTTTTTTTCTAAATACTTACCTAAAATGAAGTTTTAGCGAATTCCATTTTGTATATTTTTACAGCGTAAATGACATGTTTTCTTTTTGATATTTCTGTATTATAAAAAACAATATCTTTATTAATCTCGTAGCAGGAACATAGCTCATATTATCAAATTACAAATCATCGAACAAAAATTTTTAAAAACATTAAGTTTTCATTCATAATTTTTGGTATTACGGAACACATCAAATTAATCACACATTTCCAATAGCTAGTATTGCTGTCGCGTCAAGCAAATGTCAATGTGTGCGTGGTCGCACTGCTCACGGTTGTGTATCGTTTGTACGGCGTGGGGTTTGTTCGGGGCACTTCGGGTGTGCTTCGGGTGTGTTTAACGGTTTTTTGTTCTACTGTTCTGTGGATTGTTTGTTGTCATTATTAGATGATTACTTTACTATGCTTTATGTGCGCGTTTATTTATTTTATAAATTGTACTTATTTTAATATTTCTGACACTATTGAATAATGCTTTGAACTTGAATTTAGATTTGCCTTGTGATTTGAACTTTGGTATTGAGTAATCGACTTTTTTACGAACTTTGCGTTGTTTACGGACTTTGTTATTATTTACTATATGGTTCGGTTGCCGACATGGTCTCCGAACGTTGGGATGTTTCTCACAGGAAGTACCTATTTCCCAATGACATAATACAATAAGTTAAATTAATAGGTACCTTAGTATATCTATACTAATATTATCAAGCTGAAGAGTTTGTTTGTTTGTTTGAACGCACTAATCTCAGGAACTACTGGTTGGAATTGAAAAATATTTTTGCGTTGGATAGTCCATTTATTAAGGAAGGCTATAGGTTATAACTTCACGTTACAACAAGTAGGAGCGGAGCATAAATGAAAAATGTTGCAAAAACGGGCAAAATATGCCTTTTTGAGAGCTTTTGTTGCGTGCGTTGCGTACGATCATGTATGTAGTATAGATTAGGTATGTAGATTGGGTAGGGTAGGGTAGGTAGGTAGATTAGGTTAGGTAGCCAGTTGACGGGAGCGAAGCCGCGGGGGACAGCTAGTTTTGTATAAATTAGTATTTACCTACCTACCTATCCATCAACTTACGAAGCTTTGTTTTTTTTGTTTGTTTATTCATGTCATGAGACAAAGCGGGCGTACGTAATTATCTCAAGGACACCGCTAAGACTTAGGCATAGAACGCACAGCGATTTTGATTCGCGCGAATTATTTTCCGCGCGAATTTTTTAGTACTATTTGAGCGCGATTTTTTTAACCGCAGTGCGTGCAGCTTCATACAACTCCATAGGCCACAGAACGCGCGAAAAAAAATTCGCGCGAATAAAAATCGCAGTGCGTGCTAAGCCTTACCTACATTGCTCCTCTATACTTACTGTGACGTTACGGCTCACGCAGGGTAGGGTGACCATGCGATTGGACTTGCATGCACAAGCGCGGTTTTATGCCCTCCGTCCAATTTTTGCTGGACTTTTTTGTAAAATTCCTGTTACAAAAAACTAAAAATCCATATTCGCGAGCTGTCTGACCACCTGATCCTCCGACTGCAGAGCATGATTTTCTACTTGTTTACATCTTTTTACTTCGCAGTCGGGTTTTTGATTTTTAAATTAACTTTTTTTATTTACAACTTTTTAGTTACCTATTTTTTTTTCGAATCGCATTAAAACATATAAGTGGTATATATTTTTGTAATCACCTTTAAAAATCCTTCATTTTGATACCCCACTCGATGGGTTTCGAAGAAAAAAATATTGAGTCGCCCCCAATATGACGCACAAAAGCCGCCATTTTTGTTTATTTTTAACGTCACTACGGCCAAGCCCTATCTAACGATGTATTAATTATAAAAATCCATCTAGCGGTTTGGAAGATATGAGGTAATAAAGAATATTACATGCATACAAACATACATACATACATACAAGATACGCGCAAAAAACATAACCCTTTCCTTGCAGCCGGGTAAAAAGACAAAAGAACGCGGGCGCCATTCGCGTCGGCCGGCTTTCGAGTCGATAGGATGATTAGGTAGCGATATCTATCTGCTCACACACACATGGCTACGTACGGCGCACCGCGTGTGCGTGCAAACAGAGATAGCAATACTCCAAACGAATTTTTCGCTCGCCTCGAATTGCATTTGCGAGCTTTGTTCGCCGCGCCCTTAAGGGCGGTATGTAAGGAATTACGATCGAGGCTCTAGTAGAAGCCCGAAGTCGAAGACTGAGGGCTTTTTGAGTCGAGGTTCGTAAATCCCGTACCGCCCGTGATACATACAATGTTTTTCATCACATTTGCGAGTAATAATTATGAATTATAGCTTTAATACACAAGTCAGCACAGCTGTTATTACGAAATACGTGAACTTTTTTTTAAGCGGTAGGCGAATTTTTGCCCACACCACAGATTATACAGTGTTTCGTTCAGAAACTTTAAGGGCAAATACTTACGTAGGTTTATAGCCATGACGGAGTGTAAAAAGAATTAAATAATTTCGACGTTTTCATACTATAACTATTAAAATCGATTATTAAGAACATTAGTTGAGTATTTAAGTAACATTTAGCGAGATTGCAAAGAAATTCCTGTTTAGATAACATTTTAAGACAATTTTTCAATTGCGTGTAAACTCCTTGCTTGAACTTGCATGACCTGTGTGCTGTGCCATAAATTAAAAAAATATTACTTACCGCCCTAGGGTTTCAAGACAAACAAAAAAGCTCAAGGGTTTTATATGGGGCATTACGGCCAAGTTAACCGGTATGTTTAGATACGTTTTACGTGCAAATGTGATGAAAATTATTTTATCTACTCTCATATCGTAATATTCGAATTATAAAATTCAAAACGAGTTTATATTGGCATACTTTATAAACACAATACCGAAATTTAAAAATAGAATCTTATTATAACACTATTTCTCTAACAAAATAATGCTTTAATAGTACATTATGGTACAAGTGTGTAATCATCAATACACTCGTGTATCATACGATGCTTTTCAACACACTTGTGTGTTACAATAATACAAAAAAAAAATATTTTCAACAGTGTAAAGGAGTTGTGAAATTTTTTCGCAATGGCGGGCAAAATTAATCAGTTTTCCTATGCGCGCGCATCTAACAATGGCGATTGGCCATAGACTAATAAAAAGGTTTTTTTCTTTTTGCTATTCGCGGATAGCGTTTTAGCCACGTACAAAATGGGGCATTTCAAGTTTTCTCTATTACAGAGAATAACAAAAGTTATATATGAGTGAAGGTTTTATTTATTAAACACGTACAAGTTGAAATTATCTATCACGTCGAAGTTGCATGAAATGAGCAAGCCAGAGGTACATTAATTTATTTGTACTATTGAGCACGATCTTTTTTGTATAGAAACTTTTTTAAGAACAAAGCAACTCATCCAATAAATAAATAAAAATACTGTATAACTCACTTGTGAATAATAGTAATGAAAAAGTCACAGTTTGATTACAGGTGTCATTATGTGCCTAATTGCGGTGAAATTAGAGCCACTTTATGAGCAAGTGTGTTGAAAACTATTTTTTTTCTATTACGATTCAGGACAAATCCAAGAAGTTAATCACTAAGGGTTTCCATAAATATTTTTTTTTGTTATGCCATTTTATAGTACCTATTATAAAAAGATTTGATTCCAATTTAAAATTGTCTATGACAATGCCCGCTTTAGACTTAGCACGCACTGCGATTTTTATTCGCGCGACTTTTTTCCGTCCATTCTGCGACCTATGGAATTGTATGAAGTTGTTCGCATTGCGGTAAAGAAATCGTGTGGAAATAGCTTAGCGCATGCGCGGTTAATGCGGTGATGTGCTGGGTTTTGGCGCCATTCATATGTTTTGCAAGTTTTGCTGTACTGAATTTCATGAGTTATTTAAATTATTGTTTAAAATGTCTGATATCAGTGAATGTGAAGAAAATTTGACTCCGTCCGATATTTTAGATGCGGCGAAGGAAATTACTCTTAATTTATTACCAGCAAAGTCGAGAAAAGTATATGACAAATGCTATCACGATTTTATGGCATGGAAAATGCAAAAAGAGGAATTTAGTAGGTTCAATCCCAATTTATGAGTGTAGAAAAAGTAGTGTATGAAACTGCACATAACTAGGTATTAAAACATTCGTGTGAAAACTATTAAAAACCTAGCCTACGGCTCGGTTTTTAAACACACACTCATATGCATCACCCCTCATTATGCAACAGTTTCATAAACTACTATTACAATTCAATAGCAAAGGAAAAGGGCGACATAGCGGCCAAGGATTATATAAATCAGGCTGTCCATAAAAAATCCCTTACTTCCCATGACAATTTTTAGGGTTCCTTAGCCAGATGGCAAAAACGGAACCCTTATGGATTCGTCATGTCTGTCTGTCCGTCCGTATGTCACAGCCACTTTTTTCCGAAACTTTTAGAACTATACTGTTGAAACTTGGTAAGTAGATGTATTCTGTGAACCGCATTAAGATTTTCACGCAAAAATAGAAAAAAATACAATAAATTATGGGGGTTCCCATACTTAGAACTGAAACTCATTTTTTTTCATCAAACCCATGCGTGTGGGGTATCTATGGATAGGTCTTCAAAAATTATATTGAGGTTTCTAATATAATTTTTTTCTAAACTGAATAGTTTGCGCGAGAAACACTTCCAAAGTGGTAAAATATGTCCCCCCCTCCCCTTGTAACTTCTTAAATACGAGAATGATAAAACTAAACAAATATCCACCGAAAATTGGTTTGAACGAGATCTAGTAAGTAGTTTCTTTTTTAATACGTCATAAATCGTAAAATGCAATTTACCAAGTACGGAACCCTTCGTGCGCGAGTCCGACTCGCACTTGGCCGGTTTTTCGAATTTCACTGACATACCAATTCATTTAAAAAAATATATAAAAGACCGACCAAGTACGTATCGGGTCGGGACACGAACAACATAGGGTTCCGCAGTTACCCATCCTAAAATCCATTACACTCAATTGAGATTTCTTGTTGGCGTCATCTACGAGTTTAATTCGGTACTAGTATGTAAAGTACATTGGGGGAGGCCTATAACCAAAATGGGTCCATATCCTATAAGAAATAGATTTAATTTAATTACTTTTAACTTTAACTAACTCTAAATATAAAGCAAATCTATAAAAATTACTAACAACACTTGAAATGTAAAAGAAGGGTTATGAAATAAATGGCTTTATTATTTATTATTATGTACAGTACAACTATTGTACTTATGTACCTCCGCAATCATCGCATTTCCGAAAACAAACAAATGCTAATTTCCAAGTCCATCAATTATTAGATTTATCGGGGTATAATAATTACATATTTAACCATTAGTCTCACCGTCTTTCTCGTCGTCAACGGGCTTGTCAAAGTACCCGCCAGCCCTAGGCCTCTCCTCACGTCTCTCCTGCCTTTCGCCCGCATTGTATTCTCCTATCTCGCCGTAGATCGAGTCGTCGGCGCGACCCTTCTCTGTTTGTTTGTCCTGAAAACAAATAGTTATTGATTTAACTTTATGCACTAGTAAAAAACACGGTACAAAGGTGATCACAGGTGAATTGCCAGACTTAAGTGGCAGTGGGCAAGGCACATTGCTCGCAGAACGGATTGGCGATGGGGCAGAAAAGTTCTGCAGTAGCGACCGCGAACCAGAAGAGCGTTGGAACGCCTCCCACAAGGTGGAGCGACGACCTGGTGTTGTATTCCGTGGGAAATGTGGTTAGCCGCACATTTGGTGGCTTATTGTAATAGTACATTGTGTATTAAGGGCGGTAAGTAAGGAATTACGATCGAGACTCTAGTAGAAGCCCGAAGTCCAAGACTAAGAGCTTTCTGAGTCGAGGTTCGTAATTCCCGTACCGCCCGTGATACATACAATGTTTTTCATCACATTTGCGAGTAATAATTATGAATTATAGCTGTAATACACAAGTCAGCTCAGCTGTTATTACGAAATACTTCAACTTTTTTTTAAGCGGTTGGCGAATTTTTGTCCACACCACAGATTATACAGTGTTTCGTTCAGAAACTTTAAGGGCAATACTTACGTAGGTATACAGCCATGCCGGAGTGTAAAAAGAATTAAATAATTTCGACATTTTCATACTATAACTATTAAAATCGATTATTAAGAACATTAGTTGAGTATTTAAGTAACATGTAGCGAGATTGCAAAGAAATTCCTGTTTAGATAACATTTTAAGACAATTTTTCAATTGCGTGTAAACTCCTTGCTTGAACTTGCATGACCTGTGTGATGTGCCATAAATTAAAAAAATATTACTTACCGCCCTAGGGTTTCATGACAAAAAGAAAGCCCGAGGGTTCTATATGGGGCATTACGGCCAAGTTAACCTGTATGTTTAGATACTTTTTACGTGCAAGTGTGATGAAAATTATAATGTGTAACTGTTTTTATCTACACTCAACGTAATGTTCCAAATATGAATTAAAAAAATATTGTATAAACACGTACTTTATATTCGTGGATAGTTAAAATAAAAAAACCATTACAGTGCAATATATTCCTTCGATTTTCAAACATCATAAAATAACTTTTAAATTTTTATAGCACACTTTTAATTTTTAATTTATTGGCGCTTATGGGCTCATTGACTTAATGTAGAAAAGTAGTGACATTGTCTATGGATGCGCGCGCTGCGCAGTCAGCGCAATGAGAATCTAAATTGCCCGCCATACCACATATTTTTTCCACTTTTGTTTTATTTCAACTATATGATTGAAGTATGAAAAATAATAGGAAAGAGTGGAGAGCTATGAGGGAGACCTTTGCCCAGCAGTGGGACATTATAGGATGAAGAAAAAAAATAAGTGAAGATAAAATAGTGTTTGCAACCGCATATAATTAGGTATTAAAACACTCGCGTGTTATTATTATCACATTCGGCTTCGCCTCGTGTGATAAACCCACGCTCGTGTTTTAATAACCCCTATTATATGACCATTGCATAAACTACTATTTTCGCCTCAAAATAAATAAATAGTGGACGTCTTTCGACTGAAATGATGAAGATGATGATCCTGACCTAGACTATAGCAGAAGAGTATCTTACCTTGGTCTTCTTCAGCTTGCGATGGCGGCCATGCCTCAAATAAGAGAAGATCTGTGCCAATTTGTCGAGAACCACATCGTTGGCGCTAGAAGCCGAGCTTCGTTCGTCCATCTCGGGCACGTCTGCCTTGCTTCTGGTCAGCGTGGTGGGGATGTCACTGTCTATGGTCCCTTCGTCGTCCAATTCGACAACGTACGCCATGCGACCTGGAGCGAACATCTCGTTGCGCTGGATTTTCTTGTTTCTGTTGAAGATTTTTATTTTATTAGAGCAAAAATAACATATTAAGAATCTCCTCCTTTTTTGAAGTCTGTTAAAAAGATGTTTACAATCTATGAATTCCCTGCTGGAGTCTGTGTTTCCTGATAGCTACAACCTAGTGGTCTTTAAGTAAAGGTTACTTCTAGGCAATCGTGCTTCACCGTCGAGCACACCATCGCTTACCATCAGGTGAGATATTGGTCAAGCGCAAGCCTATCAAAATAAAAAATGTAACTGTAAAACGACACTGAAACGCCTTGGTGGTCACAGCTAGACTAGAGACGGCATTGTCAGAACTTATGGCAACTAACCAAGCTGGTTAGTAAGGTGTGACCCTCGCTAACACGCTTGCACAAGTTTACTCATTGAAATCTACGGCCCATGACAATTCTGACTAAGGTTGTGACAGCTGAAACCCAGTCAGAAACAGTCCTTAACACAATGCACAATGAGGGCTCCCTTTTTTGTGTTCCCCAGTTGGCGCCACTGGCGAGTAAGGTCATTAAATATAGTTGTCAAACGCTTTTATTACGCGCACGGACGCAAAGTTTGAATTAAAATGTCGTAGAATTGCGATTAAATATAAAACCATATTTGGAAAATATTAACAAGAATAAAAAGTAGAGAATAAACTCGCGATAAAAGCCAGAAAACTAAGAAATTTGACCTTTTGAAGACCTCACTCTACACCAGCGCCCCTAGCGGCAAATTCGAACGCGATAGCCATCATTACGCTAAAGGCAATTAAAATTATACAGACAGACAAAGATTTAACCATAGACAAGTAAAATTTCAAAATTTAAAAAACCCCCGACACATTTATCTTGCGAAAACATCCCGATTCAAACAGTAAAACGCCCATAACTTTTGAACGGCTGAACCGTTTTTTTTTAAACATAGCTAAGAACACTCTCGACACAATCACCTTTCCAACAAAAAAAACTAAATTAAAATCGGTTCATCCGTTGAGGCGCTATGATGCCACAGACAGACACACAGATACACACCTCAAACTTATAACACCCCTCTTTTTCCGTCGGGGGTTAAAAATTAACACAGTTAACAGAGTTTTTTTTAAATGTAAGGTTCTATATTATGGGATTTGGTTTCCGCACTTAGTCCTTCAAGTGGACCATTGTGCGTGGGCCATGGCGGCCGTTGGGTGGATTATTCCAACCAGCCCACCTCCCTCCAGAAGCTAATTAGGGCTCCTGGTTTTCTTAGAACTTCTGTGTAATATCTGGGCGACCCGCGTGTTTTTGTTCTAATCTGGGTGACCCCTGTGCATTCAAAGATAACATGCGTAACGGTTTCATCAGTCTCCATGCATTCCTTGCAAAGAGGACTGTCCGTTATGCTTGTTGAGCGGAAGTGTTTGTTAAGTGACCAGGGTCCCGTAATGGTCCCCGTCACCAGGCGCAGGCCATTCCTGTCCAGGCGTAGCAGACGTCTGGTAAGCCTACTGTCCAAAGATGGCAGACCATCTTTGGACTGCCTACAACCTGGTGCCGAGGTCCATCAGTTTTCCGTCTGTGCCTGGGTGAATTCCTGTAGCCACCTGCGTATTTGGTTGAAGGGGATGGGTACAACAGGTTCGGTTCCATAGACCGCCATGCTGGAACCGCGTCTCGCGAGCTCGTCAGCCGCGTCGTTGTCCAACGGTCCGCTGTGTCCCTTTATCCATTGCAGGGTCACCGCGTTACGACAAGATACGGTTAATTTTTCTAGTGCGTTGTGACATTCTAGTATTAATTTCGATGTAATATATTTATTCCGTAAAGATTGGAGGACTGAGGCGCTGTCGGAGAATATACGTATGTGAGTGTCCGTAACCCTAAATGTAAGGTATAGTTTTGTTTATTTTTCTTATCTGTCTTATAAATAAATAAACAAAAGTAAAAGCACATGACCGAAAAATTCAATTTTTCTTAATACCCTTAAGGTCAAAAAGATGGACTTGATTAAATGATTTTGAGTGAATGAATATATAATATTAAAACAATTCACTTACTTTTGTTCCTGTATCATGTTGTAGATATTCTTTGCGACCGTCGTTTCGAACTGCATCTCTTCCTCCTGCTAACAAAAAAAATGTCCTAATTATTTTTATCTACTCTCATATCGTAATATTCGAATTATAAAATTCAAAACGAGTTTATATTGGCAAACTTTATAAACACAATACCGAAATTTAAAAATAGAATCTTATTATAACACTATTTCTCTAACAAAATAATGCTATAAAACAATTTTTTTTCTATTACGATACAGGATAAATCCAAGAAGTTAATCACTAAGGAGTTTCCATCAATATTTTTTTTGTAATGCCATTTTATTGTACCTATTTTAAAAAGATTTGATTCCAATTTTAAATTGTCTATGACAATGCCCGCTTTAGACGTAGCACGCACTGTGATTTTTATTCGCGCGAATTTTGTTTCCTTCTACCTGTTCATAGAGCTCAAAATATTCGGGCGAATAAAATTCGCGCCGTGGTGCGGCGGATTCTGTGGCAAAACACGGATTTCTTGCGGAATTATTTCAGCACGATTTCGTTACCGATGCGAACAACTTAATACAATTACATATGTCGCAGAATGGGCGGAAAAAATCGCGCGAATAAAGATCGCAGTGCGTGCTAAGCCTTAGCGCATGCGCGGTTAATGCGGTGATGTGCTGGGTTTTGGCGCCATTCATACGTTTTGCAAGTTTTGCTGTACTGAATTTCATGAGTTATTTAAATTATTGTGTGTGAAATGTCTGTTAACAGTGAATGTGAAGAAAATTTGACTCCGCCCGATATTTTAGATGCGGCGAAGGAAATTACTCCTAATTTATTACCAGCAAAGTCGAGAAAAGTATATGACAAATGCTATCACGATTTTATGGCATGGAAAATGCAAAAAGTGGTATTTAGTAGGTTCAATCCCAATTTATGAGTGTAGATAAAGTAGTGTATGAAACTGCACATAACTAGGTATTAAAACATTCGTGTGAAAGCTATTAAAAACCTCGCCTACGGCTCGGTTTTTAAACACACACTCATGTTTTAATACCCATCATTATGCAACAGTTTCATAAACTACTATTTTATTGCAATGTAATTTGTGCTTTGTTATGTATGACACAAAGTTGTTTTTATTAAATTTGGTTATTAGCTTCTGAATATGGTGTTCGACTACTATAGAAAATGTACCTGAATGATTTGTGAAAAAGATATAAAACAAATGGAAAAGATTGACGCTTTTGAAGTTATTTTTCTATCATATTTTTTAGCAATCGGCCGGGAGGTAGCGTTGCATTTCAGGCAGAGTTTTTACGCCGATCGATTGCCATATTTGTCAATAGATTTCGAATGACTAATAAGTGAAGCAAGCGTCAGCTGACGCACCCGCGGTGCGTGAGGGATTGGAAGATTGCGGAAGGAAAAAAAAAAGTAATAGTACGCCGGCTGAAACTTTTCATGAATAGTTAACATAATACTGAGCTTATAAAAAAATCAGCTGCGTGGGTAGTGGTGTAAAGACCGTCAGCTGACGCATTAAGGATACAGATTATTCGAGCAAAGCACAGTATCTTTCAGGGTCCAGTGATAGAACTCACCTACTCGCACTCAGCTGACTGATAGTTTTCGGCAACGTAACTATTAAATTATGATATTGTCAAATTTCAACCAGCATAGTGATAGAGTCTGGCTAATATAACTTTGCAGAGCTCTAAAAATGTGGGAATCAAAAAATTGGGGTCTGCACTACTGTGTAGTTAATCGGGCCGACCGCGACGGGCAATTAACAGGTGCCAGGTGCTAAGTCATAATGTCGTAGTGGCTCAGTGGCTAAGACCTAGCCTCCCATCCTGGTCGTGGGTTCAAATCCGGGCAAGTAGCAATGTGACTTTTTCAAATTCATACGTACTTTTTAACTTTATCTTAGACATCACAGGCAACGGTGCAGGAAAACATCAAGAGGAAACCTGCAGCCTAATTACGTAAGTGAATTCAGCAAGGCAAAGGGTTTGACCGCCATCAATCGACCAATCACATAGACGGAAATCCACATCGTCTCTTTTACTTCGCATATGCCGAATTCAAATGCGCAATTAAGGTCTATCCACACATATCACTCCCGTGCCCGGGACGTGACTGGGCCGGGCCCAATCATTGAAGCTTCGTCTCCGGCCCGTGCACGGACGTGTGTGAACGAGTTCATATAAAATGTACACAACGATATTTTTTTGAGCCCCTGACGCACGGTCCGTCTACGTCCCGAGCACGGCCCTGATATGTGTGGATAGACCTTTAGGCTGCTTGACTTATATAGTTAATGTAAATCTGACCCAAGTCAGAGGCCTGTGGGGTTCCCAAAGGTGGCTTGATTAACTCTGACACCAGAGGTGGCCACATCCTCATACGAAAAATAAAGAAGAAGAAATAAGGTGCTAAGGACTATGTAGAAAGCTTTCAGAAACGCCTGGGGCTCTGGGATCCTGGATCTATCAAAATCAATAACCCGTTGGATGGATTATAGTTTAAACTACACTCGAACTTAGTATAAACTTGATTAACAGGAATGCAAGCGTGATGTTATAATGTTTTGTTCTTTAAGTATACGTATAATATTAAATGGAAAACCCAAGTTGTGATTCTTAATGAGGGATTTTGAAGAGTTTTATTATACATACATATAAATCGCCTGTAAAGACAAAAATCAAGTAAAATGGGAGTGACATTGAATCAAACACTTCACCTGGCAGGGCTACCTACTTACCTAATTTATCAGCTCATCGTGGAGTTATATAATTTTCATATCATTAGTACTTGACGCTGTTTACGGACCTAAGTTGTTTTTATAGGTAACTAGCTTATGCCAGCGGCTTCACCTGAAGTGATTTTTTTAATCCCAAGGGAACATTATACCGAGATAAAAAGTAGCCTATGTGCTATTCCAGACTATAATCTATCTCTGTTCCAAATTTCATCCAGATCTGTTCAGCCGTTTTAGCGTGATTTAATAACAAACACACATCCATCTAAACTTTCGCATTTATAACATTAGTAAGATAATAAATAAACACTGAGTCAAATGAATCGTAAATAATTGCACATCATTGTCCTCACTTAACTAATCACCCAATCGTTCAGTCTACGATAAAATATATACGATAAAACAATATATATAAACAGCTTTGGCTTAGTACGTCTACAAATTCTGTGGCGTGAAGTAGTTCAAAATGTTTGCAAACAAAGTGGTCTTAGTGTTACAGGCGGCAGTTCCGGCATCGGGGCAGCTACTGTGGAGTTATTTGCTAAAGAGGGAGCTTCGGTTGCCTTCGCGGCAGAAACGAAGCCAAACTAAAGGACGTCGCTAAACGCTGCGAAGAACATGGAGCCAAAACCCTCATTATCAAAGCCGATGTCTCTAAAGATGATGAAGCCAAGACCGTCGTCCAAAAAACCGTTGATAAATTTGGAAAACTCGATGTCCTCGTCAACAATGCCGGGATCCTTCGTCACGCAACAGTATTAGATCCCAATCTAATAGGGAACTTCGACGAAATCATGAATACGAACCTACGTCCCGTCATTCTCATCACCAGTTTGGCGCTCCCTCACCTTATTACTACGAAAGGGAACGTCGTGAACGTGTCCAGTATATTGTCAACGTGGATCAAGCTACCCGGAACTCTTTCTTACTGCATGTCTAAAGCTGCTATGGATCATTTTACTAGAGGGGCTGCAACGGAATTGGCTTCTCATGGCGTGCGAGTGAACTCTGTCAACCCTGGACCCGTTATAACGGAGATTGCAACCAATTCTCAGATGCCTGTATCTCAGGAAAGTATTGTTGAAAACTTGACTGCTTTAGGCAGATTTTCAGATGCTGATGAAGTTGGTGATGTAATTCTGTTCTTAGCTAGTGATAAGGGTAGGAGTATTACAGGCTCGTGTTATGTTATTGATAACGGAATGTACTTAAAGTAGAGTACGTTTGTAGTTTATATTTTGTTTTAAGTGTCTAGGTAAATTAATTTTTTTTTGTTTTGTTAATCTTTCATCTGCTCTTGTCTTTTTACTTATGTTGTATTTTAAGCTCTGCAGTAGGTATATTAGATAATAATAATTTTGTATTTTTTAATATATCTATCTGAAATGTATTATTATTTCAGATAGATAGATATTTATACGTTATAATAATAAAAACGTTTTTATTGATATATCTTTCTTGACTTGGCATGCATGAGATGAACTCATAAATACAGAAGCTCTTAATTACTCCTAGTGACGGGAACATTAAATTTATAGTCAAAAGTTCCCTGTACCGGGTACAATGAATATCAATAAATTATAGCTTAATATATTCACACGTCACGCCTGCTTCCAATGAAGAGGCAAACATAATGTGTATCAAAGGATGTGCTACTAAAACAGCGTTGATCAATCTGCTTAGCCTTTTCCCTGCTATGTTGGTTTCAGCTTCCAGTGTAACTGGATTCAGCTGAGTACTACTGGTACTCTTTTTACATGGAGCGACTGCCTATCTGACCGCCACAACTCATTAACTTGTTAACATCATACTCCTTGGCCAGACTGGTGTCAGGTTTCAGGTTTCCGAACGATTGTCTTGTCAAAGATCTTCAAATGACAGCCGCAGCAGCAACTATATTAAGATGGTCACCCATCCACGGGCCGACCTCGGCAAACTTTAAGTTGAAGATCGACCCGTGAGGCTGTAATTATTTATCCGCGAGCTCCTCCATTAAAACAGAATCTGCAACCTAGGATATAACAAAGTGACTGTCTGCCTCTCTCTCTGTTTTACTAGAGATTTCTTCTAAACCACGCAACGGGTTCTGAGCCGGTTTTCACTAATATAAAGAACCATAAACGAGGAAGGTTTGTATACATAATTAGCGCCGGGCGAAGGTGAGGCGGGTCGCTAGTATTATTATATAAAAAGATGGTCAATTTCGCCTATGGACAACAACACTATTGGCATACTGGATGCCTTGTCATACTAGCTCAAGTGCGCCTGTAGAACAAGCCAACCAACCAATGGCACCTCTTTTAAACTGGAACACACCAATGCTTGGTGTATGAAATATGTATGGTTTGCAGTCAACACCGTGTGACAACTCTGAATGGACCGTTCAAATACTGCCGTTATAGCCAATAGTGATTATTAACATAAATAATTACACATAGGTCCTTATAACAGAACATTTCGACTCCCTTGAATACACATTACTAAAAACAATCGACTTCCCACATTTTTAGAGTTCTGCAAAGTTACATTAGCCAGACTCTATCACTATGCTGGTTGAAATTTGACAATAATTATGATAGTTTGAAAATATTATCGATAAAATTATCAGTCAATTGGGTGCGGGCAGGAGAGTTCTGTCACTGGATCCTGAAAGATACTGTGCATTGCTCGAATAATCTGTATCATTACTGCGTCAGCTGACGGTCTTTCCACCGCTACCAATGCAGCATATTGTTGTTTTCGTACTTTTAATCATTTAAACAATCACCTAGATAAATTTCATCCGGCGTACTATATATTTTTATACAAGGTCATGCGAGTTTAAGTAGTTTTTTGAACTGAAAGGTTTTAATCTAATATCACTTGTCTATACATATTCAATGAGCCCAAACAAGATGGTTCTATCTTTGTCTGGTTGAGAAGTTGCTGTAGCCACCTGCCGGCTCCATCATGAGACCAGCTCCATAGTACCATATTATTTCAATGTTTGCAAAGTTACATATGACATGGTATATAGGATGCCAGAGGCTTTAGAGTGCTAAGACAAGTGTCATCCGATGTCAGCGATGGCCATGATCGTAATAACAAGTGTATGGGATTGGTCACGTGACATTTCGGTAGCGTTTGACATTCCCATACATTATTATATTCTTTATTGTACACCTTTAAAAAATACATACAGAACAAACATTTTCAAGCACTGTGTACAATGGGCGGTCTTATCGCACAGGGCAATCTCTTACAGAAAACCTTTGGATGGACTGAACGGCAGGAGAATTAAGGGCTGTCAGTGTACAATAGATGATAAATAGTATAACTTACTTATACATAATAACATAAAATACATACATACTATACTACATATTTAATATACTAATAAATATTGAATATATGACAGAGAAAGGAAAAGACTAAACATTATAGTGAAAGGTAATGCTCCTTTACCATTTTTTTAAACGCTGGCAGTGTTTGAGCGCGTCTTATTTCTATAGGTAATACATTCCACAATCGAAATGCTTGAATCGTAAAAGATTTGTCAAAGAACGAAGTGGAATGCATACGAACACTCAATTTTAAATTCTCCGATGATCTCAAGGACTTAGAATGGGTGTCACAGAGGAACTGAAAACGTTCTTTAAGATAAAAAGGAGTAAAAGGATTAAAGAGCACATTATATAGCAAAGAGAGTATGTGGGCATTCCGGCGAAGGCGAATAGGAAGCCATTTGAGCTTAGTACGAAATTCAGAAACGTGATCATATTTGCGCAAGCCAAATATAAATCTGATACAGAGATTTTGAAGTCGCTCAAGCTTATCCAATTGGTCTTGGGTGATATCAAGATAGCTGGCATCAGCATAATCCAGGATAGGGAGAAGAAGAGATTGTGCTATCGCAATTTTAGTGGTGATGGGAAGTAAATTACGAAGACGTCTCAGGGAGCCCGCTGAAGCAAACAGTTTACGACTGATTTCCTGCAGTTGTTTGGTCCAGGCAAGAGTTCTGTCGATATAAATCCCCAAGTTCTTTACAGTGTTAGCTATAGGAATAATGGTGTTGTTGAAAGAAACCTGGGGAAGCGTCGACCAATCAATCCTAGAAACAGTCCGGGAACTACCAACAACAGTCACCTGTGTCTTCATTGGATTAATCTTCAGCCCAAACTCAGCACTCCAGTCACCTATTCGAGCCAGGTCTATATTAACACATTTTAGGGTTCCATACCCAAAGTTTAAAAACGGGACCCTATTACTAAGACTCCGCGGTATGTCTGTCTATCTGACGACGTTTTATAAGTGCCCATGTAGGCCTATGTGAAATAAAAATAAAAATTGATTTTGATTTTAATTTTGATCTGTCTGTCACCAGGCTGTCTCTCATGAACCGTGATAGCTAGTCAGATGAAAATTTCACAGATGATGTATTTATGTTGCCGCTACAACAACAAATAAAAACAGAATAAAATAAATATTTAAGTGGGGCTCCCATAAAACAAACGTGATTTTTTTGCCGTTTTTTGCGACAGTGGTACGGAACCTTCGTGCGCGAGTCCGACTCGAACTTGGCCGGTTTTCCAATAGCTATCGTCACGGTTTCGTTCATAGAATTTTTCTTGTCTAGGGCCTCAGGAAGTGCTGTAAACATCGAGTACTAGATGCCGGACACACTTAAGGAGGCAAATTAAATTATAAAGCTTGTAAAAAGGTTCAGTTACTTACAACGGGCACTTCCTTGGCCGGCTTCTCCTTGACGGGCTCGATGGGCTCTGTCACGAGCCGCTCCATCTCCGCCTCCTGCTCCTGTTCCCGCGTCTGGATCTCAGACCGAACCTGCACATAGAACATATCTCTATCTGTCACGCTATCACTGACTCCCTTTTCTTTCATATCACTCCTCACACAGTCCATCCATCTTTTCTAATAATGATATACAGTAATCCCCAATATTTTTGGTCGGTCTTGATTTGGCTACAATGGGTGCGCATGCGCAGTATTCAGACTAAAACTGCAGAACGCCATGCCATGCGCATTGAATAGCCTACGTTCAGTCCGGCCAATAAGATAGGGTATTACTGTAACCGTATTTAACTTTTTTTTGTGTAATCGTATGTTTGTGAACAGCCCTGATTGAAATTGTTTGATACGCCCGACCGCGACGGCGCGGCATAGTAAGAAATTACAAATTAATTTGTCGCTTTTGTTTGAAAGAGGTATCTTTAGAAGTCTTGATGCTTTTTTATTGTATTCTATGGCAGCTGTATGATGAATATATTTAATAATTGTATTTCATATTTGTTTACTAGAGTTAATAAGTATTTTATTTAGCTAATAAATGACATGGTTTTTCCAAATAATCTACAGAAAAGAAGGCGAAAACCTTACCTTTTGCAGCAACGCGTAGTCGAGACCTTTTACTAAATGGGTGTGTTCCATGTCACCACCGAGGTATTTGGATTCCTGTAAAGAAGAAAAATTGCAAAGTATAAGTCTTGGTGGTTCTGGTAAGCACAGATACCGCACAGTACATATTGATAAATAAAGTTAATAGAACTCCTGGACATGTAGACGACGTGAAGTACTACTCCAGAATACTGTGTGGATCTGGATTCATGCCCAAAAGACTAGCAATATTGCCACGCTAAATAGCAGATTGGCCGCATTTCCACACTGAATGGCAATGCTATTATTTGAATAATTCAGATTTTGTGTCTAGATTTCTGTTTACTTTGTTCCTTTCCTACTAAATTTTGGTTTTACAGATAGTGGTTTGATTATAAAAATAAGGCTAAAATTCAAAATTAAATTACAGTTATATCTAGGACTGCCTGGTCTAGATATTACTGCCATCAGCATAAAAGCCCATTTTATTTTTCAGGAACTTATCAATTCTATTTCGAGTGGTGATGGCAAACATACTTATTAAATACTAGCTGTTGCCCGCGACTTCTTCTGCGCAGCATTAAATTTAGTACTTCGAACTTTTCTTTATATCGCGCAATAATATTGTAGGTGTGTGGGCCGCCTTATTTGAGAATTTATTAGCTCACCATACAAACTTCCACGCTCTTTCCATCCCCTTAAGGTTGATTTCCGAGATAAAACTATCCTATGCTCTTCCCAAGGTCTCAAACTATCTCCATACAAAATTTAATCTAAATTGGTGCAGCGGTTTTAGTGTGAAAAGGTAACAGACAGAGTTACTTTTGCATTTATAATATTAGTGAGGATTATGTTTAGCCCAGTATTCAGCTACGGTAACACCATAGAGGCAACTATAAGGTCCTGCTGACATTTGAATGGGCATACAGCACAAAATGAAAGGCCTAGGCCATTGTCTGTGGAGAGACAGCACATGATCACTGAAATTGGAATTCACTAATGTATAAATATACAAACCTGGATAAGCTGTCTTCTTCTTTCTTTGGCATCCATTCCTGACTTTACATCTGGTGCTACAGCTCTGTGAAAAAAAAAGGTTAAAAAGATTATCAAACTATCTAGAGAAGAGGAGGCAATGCTTCTAAAAGCACACAAAGACAGTAGAATAGTTGAGTAGTGCCACCCCATGCCTTGGAAAGCAAGTGTAGTGGTTGGTTTTGGTAGTTTTTAGGGTTCCGTGCCCAAAGGGAAAAACGGGAAGGCTGAATCTCATGAACCGTGATAGCTAGGCTGTTGAAATTATCACAGGTGATGTATTTCTGTTGCCGCTATAACAACAAATACTAAAATCAAACTAAAATAAATATTTAAATGGGGCTCCCATACAACAAACGTGATTTTTTTCCCCTTTTTTTCGATAATGGCACGGAACCCTTTGTGCCCGAGTCCGACTTTCACTTGGCTGGATTTTCATAGATATTTGGCTGGTCTGACAGGTTGTCAGAAGCCCGAAGTTTGAAGTATAAAATGCTGGTATTCTGAGGGCTTAGTGTGAGTTTTGTCTCATGCTGGATCCCGTTAACGTAAATGTCAATTTGTAGTGAAACTGGATAAGCGCTGTCTGATGACAGTAAGAAGAAACATCTTTTTTTGTATATAAATTGACATAGGAGATGGTTTACGTTAACGCGAGTGAGCATGAGTAAAAACTCGGAATAAGCCCAGATGCATAAACTGGAAGCCAAAAAGGGCTAGGCAGATTAGATGATATGTCTTGTTGACCATAGAACTACTATAGATTTTATAGGCTTATGTTTAAGGGCCTGTATTGCCTCCACAAGAGGTGGGAGGACGATCTCCCACAGGGGTGGAGGAGATCGGCAAGGAACCATAAAAAGTGGCTTGACCTGGAGGAGGCCTATGTCCAAGGACAACCTGACTAAAAAACAGTCTAAATTAAGTTAGCTAGTGGTTAGTTAAGGATAAATTTAAAATGAACTGTAAATGTCAGTGAATAAAGGCTATTTTTATTTATTGCCTCCTAACTCTTTGTTGTTGGTCTAAAATATTGAACATTGTCTCTACACTCCATTTTAAATAACATTAGAAATTTTTAACAACTCCTTTTTACAGTCCATTCAACCGATTTTGAGTTCTATCCCATGAACATAAGGATAGCATAAAAAGCATAAAACTATTACTGAAACTAACTGTTTAATACAGCTGCCATTTGTCATATCACCAACGCAATAGAAGTCAAAATCTGTTGAATGGGCTGTAAAATAGGGTTGTTAAAAATTTCTAATGTTATTTAAAATGGAGTGTAGAGACAATATTCAATATTTTAGACCAACAACAAAGAGTTAGGAGGCAATACAGGCCCTTAAACATAAGCCTATAAAATCTATAGTAGTTCTATGGTCAAAAAGACATATCATCTAATCTGCCTAGCCCTTTTTGGCTTCCAGTTTATGCATCTGGGCTTATTCCGAGTTTTTACTCATGCTCACTCGCGTTAACGTAAACCATCTCATATGTCAATTTATATACAAAAAAAGATGTTTCTTCTTACTGTCATCAGACAGCGCTTATCCAGTTTCACTACAAATTGACATTTACGTTAACGGGATCCAGCATGAGACAAAACTCACACTAAGCCCTAAGAATACCAGCATTTTATACTTCAAACTTCGGGCTTCTGTTATCTCAAATGTTATGTTGTTCTTCTTGTTATCTCAAATGGAGTATAGGTGAATAAGGACAATTCACCCAGAGAAGGGTTCCATAATGTTTTCTAGAAACCATGAATTTGTCCATTACAAAAAGTGACCTTTGACACACAGTAATGGTGTAGCTAATTAGCTATTGGATTGGTGCTTACAGAAATGACCTATTACATACTATAATTAAGGATGTCTAGAAAGGATAAATGGACTGTGTTAGGAGTATTATGAAAGGAAAGGTAGTCAGTGATAGCTTGACGGTGGACAGGATAGTACGGAAGAAGAAAATGTGTTGCGCTGACCCTATGTAACATGGGATAAGGGCAGGAAGTTGATGCAAATTATTATTTTTTGCTCCTTTCGTATAAACATCACTCACATTACAACAATCCACTTATTATTAGTTTATAGTTACCTGTATGCACTACTAGTATTGCTTGTAGGGTCCATGGGTCCCAACTCGTTGCTCCCATCGCGTCTCTCCCGAGCTCGATCCCTGTACTTCTCCGCTAGTTCAGCCAGTTTATTATCTTCCTGCTTCTTGAGTGCTGCATAATAGGATTTCTTTTTTCTACGTAGTTCCCCTTTGTTTTCAGGAGGTGGAGGCATTGACCTAAACGTATTAGATGATAAAGTGTTTTGATATTTGATTTCTGTGCTTGGTTATCTTTTTAACAATATGATTTATATAAATATAACCAAAACTTTCGTTACTACTAGCAATTAATTGCTTTTAATCGCCGCTTAAAACGTAATAAAGAGCAATTAAAGAATAAATTCATCTTGGGGTTATAGAAGCGGCATATTTTTCTATTTCTGAAACCAGCCTATTCCAATTCTCAAATGGTACAAACTCCTCCAGAAAGGACAAAAAAGTTGATAGAAAAACAGCTTACCCGGAGTTGGCCATGGCTTCGCGCACCGAGCCCGTGGGGTGCGAACCCCCGGCGCCCCCGGGCGTAGCCCTAGGAGTCATGAGGAGCTTCCTAAAGTCTTCATTTGTTAGCCTTTGTGAAGCAGGCGTCTGCTCCACGTTATTGTCGTCCATTTTTACGTCTTTCAGAAAAGACGATGGCAGCAAATATTAGCGCAACGCTAAAATTTAAAAACCACTATAAGCAGCCGTAATTCTTCCAATAATTACTTATTTAACTGATGCATTGCAACACGATTTGGAAGAAACAACATTGCTTTTGCTGCATTGATTACTTTTTGACAGTAATTTTTTTTTGTTGTTAAATGTAGCTTGAATGAAACCGAGGCTTTTCAGCTATCTCGACTGCTTTTATAGTATTTTAGGAAACATGCAGTTCTTTAAACTGACACAAGTTGGTTAGTCATAGTTAAAATAAGTTTTTAATATTCCTATGGTTGAAGTCATCGACCACATAGCCAGGGGCTGTGTGGTCGCTGGTTGAAGTTAATCACAAGCTTATACATTTTAAATAGTCCTTAGCTTCGGTTGCTACTGCTAATAACTGTTCTTCTTTTCTACATATATACGTATAGAACAACCATCTCACGAAGGCGGATGAATCGTAACAAAATGACTTATTTCGACGCCATAAAGGTGACGTAACCCGCGTTCATGAGATAGAACAACTATAACTGCTACTACAAGACGATGGCTATTGAAAATGTAACTTCGCTTAAATTTTCCTTACTTTCCACAATCAATCAATACATTTATTAAATATAAAAATATATATTTATTTAATTTTTATTTATGACAGAACAAACAGAACCTCTTTTCGTCATTTTTTGTTTTTTTTCTGTTTGTCTGTTTATTTGTGCTCGCATCACTTTAAATTGACGAAACCAATGTAGATAACTTTTATACATAAAGAGTTAGATTAATTTAAAATGTTCAAGTAAAATTATCACAACACACGCAATTCAGTTACTCGGACAGTTTAACTCCATATTCGATAGATAGCGTTGTGCATTTGAAGTCATTTTTTGAATGGCGGTGTTAAGATTCTCCTCGAAGGTAGGCAGGCAAGTAAGTAGGGTAGGCAGGAAAGTAAGTAGGTCAAAGCAGGAAAGTCAGTAGGATATTTAGGAAGGTAAGTAGGGTAGGGTAGCCATTTGACGGAAGCGAAGCCGCGGGCACAGCTAGTTCATAATAAAAAGAAAAAAGATGTAGGTAGGTAGTAAAACTAAATAAAATAGAAATTTAACTACATAAAATGCTTTATTGAGTCTTGATTCTTGATAACATGGAATAATAATTAACAGTTAATCTAAATCCCGGTATAGCTTAGCAGGTGAAGAAGACACTTCAAAGACAAGAATAAGTTGGAAGTACATCGGTAATCGTCGATATTGTCGATATTTTGCCCCAAGGAACATGACATAAGGGCAGGAAGCTGATGATGATGACTTTTGCTTATTAGGCAATGAACGAACTGCTAAAATATACTGAGCGCACTGTATTTTTCATTTATCCAAATAGAGCGTGGAAAGTGGTGCCTTTGTATCCAACGGTTCCAGTAGTGTTGTCTTGGAATGTGATGTACATCCTGAAACAAAATTGATTTCTTAATAGTTTTCAAAACAGATTTGAACACTTATCCATCCATGTGGGCAAACCAATGTGGTGCATCGTGGCTAAATCGATTTATGGGCGCAGTCACACAACACATGCAAATATATTATGATCTGCGGCACATTAATGTTGTTGTGGCTCGCCGCTGCGCCTAAAAATTCAAAGAACTTTTAATTTTGTAGTTCTCTTTCAGGCTTCTGCTAGAATAGAATATACAGAGAAACTTATACGGACAAATATTATTATCATCGCAGCAGTAAAATCGGTGTATTCTTTTATTCAAGTTTAGTCTCAATCTAGGTATTGATTGCAGGGTCATCTTGTTTAGGTATAGGTACAAAACAAAGCGTACGCATTAAAATACCTTAGGCCGGTAAACCAGTTACAGTCACCCAGAACCCTTTATAGACATAAGGTCGTAGCCGACATAAACGACACCGCTCCCACCCGGCAAAATAATGTTCATTGGAATGTGAGCTTCAGGGCGTCCTCTGTAGACATACTATACATTGACAACACAAATTAGCAGACAGCTGGCTCTAAGCAAAATATAAATTAGGCGAGCTTACCGCCAATGCCAACGTACCACTCGATAGTTGTCGTCTCGCTTACCGCATGCTTAGACCGCGCGCTTCAAGCGGGCGGGCGGCCCGAGCTCTGTACGCACGCAGACTGCTTGCTTGAAGCACATTGCTAGCTTGTCGAAAAAGGTAAGGCGAAAGCGGTCAGCGCGGGGACAGCTAGTTGACTGCGAGCTATAAGCGCGTGGACAGCTGGTTGCCTGTTAGCTATCGGCGCGTGGCCAGCGAGCAGTCATCTCCGTTTAAGGCGGCGGCGTTGTGCGGATGCGGTGTTGCAGCGCGGTCGTGTAAGTGAGCTACGAGCCTCATAGATACTACGTGCTTCACCAACCATTGTCGATGCGTATGTCAGTCGCGCTTGTCATTAATATGAAAATTCATAAATGAATTAATCGTTACTGTGCCCGACTAACGCACTGCGTACGATTCGCACGAGGACTGTCGGTTGAGCGCGTCTGCATGCGTGCGTTGGTCGACCGACGCCCTATGGAAACAAATGAACGCGTTCAGTGCTGCACCGATCGATCGGTGGACCGACCGCACGGATGCGTACAGTGTGTATTAGTCACTGACCTCTATCATACAAGTACGCTGGACTAAACATACTATATGAAATGACAGTTGATTTTTGTGCTGATTCAAAGCGCCCCGCTCGAGCGTATTAGGAACTAAAATTGACACATTTAGAGATAGGTTAATACCGATATTTCTTAAAATTAGGTAATACTAATATATTCGCCTGGAAATATTATAATATTGTAACTAATATATCAGTATTAGTGATATTTTTAAATTACACTAATATAAAAATAGTAGACTTGGCAAGGCGTATCAGTCATCTACTGTATTGACTTCTCGTAGTATGTTGGAACTAAATATCTCATATTGGTATTGGTGATGAATGTTATGTGAATGCCTAATAATCAGTAATAATATGTTCAAAAGCAATATGTAATAGTTAATTCTGGAATTATCATCATGTTCATCCACAGCCTGACTTCGCCAACCGCTGAACACAGGCCCCACTCTTGTACCAATCACCACGTTTCTGAGCATTGAGTTAAATATACTACGTACTAGAGGAGACTCCTCAACTCAATTGTTTGTAACACGCGCTAGAGCGCGCGTACCCTAACTCACTTAGTCTGTGGCAAGCGCTCGCTGCAACGTGACACGTTTGAGTACTTAGTTTTGTTTCTTATAAAATGCCTTCGTGTGTATTGAGATACTGTTCAAACAACTCGAGAAATATAAATAAAAGTCAAGGAATGAGTTTTCAACAGTAAGTTGAAAACACGCTTAATTTAATTATATTTTACCAATTTATTGTATCTCGTGACGTTGCGTCACCGCGGAGGCGGGAGGGCGGCCATGTTTGTGTAAATTTCAAAGAGTAAGAAAAAGTTCATCTGCGCGCATTGATTGTCTATCTGTGAGAACATACTAGTTTTAAGGATAAGTTGTTAGCCTAACCCCATATTTAAATCTCACTGATCTGACAGTAATGCGCTATAACTTTACTAGCACCACTAGTTTATAGCTTGCAATCTGAATTAAAATATTTTTCAGTTAACCTTTACAACAATTATTCTATTATTTAAAAATTAATCATAATAAAAATAACTGGGATGTTTTTTTCTCTTACGTATTTAATTATTCTCACGATCGATAAAGCCCATAAAAGTATTTTTTTAACGAAAGCTGTGTCCCATCTCTAATATTAGTTCCATGTACTCTCACGTTAAGTCACGTTGCTATCAGCGCCAAAATGGCGAAAATCAAATGTCTTCATTTTGTCATCGATAATATGTAGTCCAGCGTACTAGTATGATAGAGGTCAGTGGTATTAGTCCATTCAGTTTGTTGGTCAGGAGAGCATTGAATGGTACAAACTGACGGTTGGTCGAGCACTGTAACCGGCCTTAGAAAAGGGAGTAAAAAGCTCTCCCTACAGATCCGAATCGAACACTCAGAAAAACACTAGCCTAATTGTGTAAGTGAATTCGACAAGGCAAAGCGTTTTAACGCCATGAATCGACCAATCACATGCGAGATCAAAGACGCGATGTGGATTTCTGTCTATGAGATTGTTCACATGCATGCTGGACTCGTTGAGCTACATTGCCTCGGTGACTTCTGGGTTTCATTTCAGGAGTTTTAGTGGTTGCAACATGCACAAGAACTCAGGCCCGTAACTACTAAAATGTGGCCCAATTTACATTGCCGAGGAATGGAATGCAACGGAAATATCAATTTCGCCTCATTGTGCGAGAAGCCGCGAGAATTCTCGCGTTCGCCTAGAGGGACGTTCAGTAGTTTAGATCTTGACAAGAATGGCTGACTTCCGCAGACTCCCCCTTCGCACCACTTCCCGCGGATTCCCTCAGACGGCACGGACAATAGCTAAGGGAATTCTCGAGAATGCGCGAGGATTCCCCAAAAGACGCTTGCCCACTTTTTGGCCCGTGTTTAGTTTCTACGTTACACAATTGACATAAAGTTAATTATACTATGTACAATTTAGTTGCAAACATTCGCTTCCATTCCATTCCGCGTCAATGTAAATTGTGCCTAACGGTACATCTAATTAGTGGTTTTAGTTTTTCATTTAGATAATAATTCTCAGATTGGAGCTTTCCAATTTCATGCAATCATCATCATCAATCACCTAGCCTTTTCCCAACTATGTTGTTAAGTGGGCTTCCAGTCTAACCAGATTGCCGCTCCTGCCGCCTCCACTACGCTACGCCACTGGTCCAATGTCATGAGTATGATTCAAAATCTCAAGTACCTTCTTCACATGAAGCGACCGTTTATCTAACATCCTCAACACTACATTCCTAGGACGACCTTTTTAATTTTTCTTGTGGGTTGTAAATCATCCAATGACTTCTCCCGCTCTGGGTGAAGCGAGAGTGCGTGTCGGAAATTTACTGACTAAAACCCACCGCACGGGTGGGTCCTTCAGCTGCTTTAGCCAGGGCCGACCGAGGACGCCCTTGATCCACATTCATGCAATGCGACAGCAAAAGCCCAACATGCTATATGTATGAACTGCAGTAGTAAAATCATTTGACCTCAACTCGATCCTTGCACCATATGTTCCATCGATCTATGAAGTTCACCTTGACATCATGGTTAGATAGGAGTGAAGGGGTTTTTGTGCATACTTAGATATTATAATCATTTGAAAAAGCATCAGTATTAAATAAATATGGGCCATTCTACTTTTCGAGGGTCAATTTGCAATAACTGAATAACGAACTCCAGCGTAGCAATGGACTTTTTGTTTTACGATACCGCTTTTGCTATTTGCACAAGCGTTTACGTATTATATAGATTCTTTTAGACTAGCTTTTTACCCGTGACTTCGCTCCCGTAGCCTAGAACAAAGGATATGTTAACACTACGGGATAAAAGTAGATAGCTACTCTGTGACACTCAATGATACAATACAATCCCCACCGCACTATTTCCAAACCACTGCAACTCCTGAAAGCCAGAATCAACAGTGGCGACCACCAGAAAAGCGCCGAGGCAATGAAGCTCGACGAAGTCCCGGAGAATGAATTTAACTGTCTTGGACAATTGGCAACGAAATTAATCAGAAAAGAATAACTGAGTTGAAGGAAAAAGGTTCGTTTACAACTGGGATAACCCCAGTAGCCTTGCACCACGGATAAAAATTTGCATTAATATTAATGGGTCCTAACATTGTGAGCTGTTATATTTGATTCCAATAATAGGTATGGCAAAAACGCTTAAACGCATGGAAATTTGTTCTAGTTTCCACAAGGTCCGTATAGTAAACAACTCCTGATGCAGCCAATGACTCAATGATAGTATAACAACCAATAAAAAAAAAACATTAGTAATCGAATCAGCAATAGCGGCAATGGGTAGTCATACTCTAAAAACTGCTTATCACCATGGAAATGAAGGAAGTAAAAGACATCCCCATAAACAAATTGGAGGGTTCCATACAAAGTTGTCAAAATTAGTGTATACTGAATTTATTGATAATACCCTATTGCTTCCTTGAAGAAACATGTTCAAAATGGCGTCACACGCCACGGACGACACTTTTTGTCTTTAATTTTTAGCGAAAACCAAGTGGTAAATTTTTTGTCTTTGGAGATACTTGACTTAATGTCCTATAACACCTAGATGGGGCAGAAGACGTCCACAGGTGTCCTCCATCGTGATTGATCTTGAGCTTCACGTTTCACTTCGCTCCATGTCATTGCGATGCTCGTCGCTTCTGCAAACACGGTGCGACGCCAGGTTTGACGAGGTCGGCCACGCTTTCTTTTCCCTTGGGGATTCCAGTCCAAAGCTTGCTTGGCTATGTGATCGGAGGCCAATCCATCTCCACTTGCAACGCTTGATCTGGCGGTCGATTGGGCTTTCGTGGCATTTCTCCAACAGCTATACGTTAGAGATGGTCTCGGGCCAGTAAATTCGGAGAATGCGGCGGTGACAGCGGTTGACGAAGACTTGTTTGGCGTGAGATGTCCTTTGTGACCTTCCACGTTTCGCAACCGTAGAGCAGCACGGATTTTATATTGGACCCGAAGATTTTGAGTTTTATCCTTCTGGTCAGTTTCCGCGATTGCCAAACAAGTCTCAGATGCGCGAAGGTAGCTCGGGCTTTGGCGATCCGTGAAGCGATGTCCTCTTCACTACCCCCAGTCTCTGACACGACACTCCCGAGGTATGTAATTTTGTGGACGCGTTCCACTGTCTCTCTGCCAATCAGCAACGGTGAGTGGTTCTTCACACCAGTTCTCATTGCCTGGGTCTTCCATATGTTTATTTGAGCCCTGTTTTTGCCGCCTCCAGACGTAGATCGTTCAGCTTTGCTTGCATATCTGCGTGGGTATGACTCAGCAGGCATAGGTCATCGTAATCCAAGTCTTCCAAGACGTTGGATAATCCCCACTCTATGCCGCGGCGCCTGTTATCATAGATGCGAAGCATAATTCAGTAAAGACGACTAGGAAGAGGAGCGGCGACAGGAGGCAGCCTTGGCGGACACCCGCGTGTACTGCAACGTCATCCGATATAAGGCCGTCATGAGTAAACTTACAGGCGTAATTCTTGTAAATATCTAATCTCTGCAACAGACGGACTATTTTCGGCGGCACTCCAATGTCCAGGAGACGGGAACAGATAGGAACCACTTGAGCGTATCAAAGGCCTTTTCGAAGTCTACAAAGGTTAGATAAATATCGTTCTGCCATTTTGATGCCTGTTCCAGTATGATACGGAGAGTGTTGATCTGGTCCGTACAAGAGCGGTTCGAGCGGAAACCAGCCTGCTCCTTGCGAAGAAGAGGGTCCACGGCCTTCGAAAATCTATCCAGGATGATCTTGCAAAAAACCTTAGAGGGAATCGAGAGCAACTATATACCTCTCCAGTTATCGCACTGGCTAAGATCACCTTTCTTAGGAACAGTTATTAGAAGACCTTTGTTCCATTCGTCTGGGAGTTCTTTGGCGATCCAGATCTTTTCAATGAGCGGCGTCAGGACGTCGACGGCGGTGCGTATGTCGGCTTGTAGCATTTCCGCAGTTATCAGGTCGAGTCCTGGTGCTTTGCCTGTCTTCAAAGAGCGGACTGCCTCCGCAACTTCAGAGGCTGACGGTGGTTCTGTGTTAATGGCAAGAAGCCGGGATGGTGGGAACTGACTTGCAGCGCGTCAAGCGTCGATGTAGCTGACAAACGGAACACCTCTTCGAAGTGCTGACGCCAGCGAAATAGCTGCACTTCTGACGTCGCAATGAGCTGACCATCTTTGGACTTCAGCGGCTTCTTCTTCGACTTGCTGTTACCTGCCATGGTTTTGGTAGCTTTGTGCAACTCTTTCAAGTTACCGGAGTTTGCAGCTTGTTCAGTACAATCAGAATACCATCAGCCCACCGTCTCCTATCTCTGCGGGTACTGCGATAGATTTCCTTGCGTTTCTGACGGTATTGCATGTTAAGGTCTGCTCGAATGGCGTCGTTATGGGTCTCAAGCAGTCTCAGATGAAGATTCCTTTTATCTTCGATCAGGCTCCACGTGCGTCTTTGGAGATACCTAGCTACTAAATAGTACAATTTGGGCACAATGTCCTTACAAAGCTTCAACCAAATCGGAGACAAGTGCCGCCCGTGGCGTGTGACACCATTTTCTAAATGTGAATTTTACCTCTTTACAATATTACCTAGTTAAGATCCAGATCAAGATGGTATTTCCCCAGTAATGGATGATCATAGTAACTGTCATTTTCGGTGATTTGAAACCACATGTATGTTGCAAGCAATTATAGAAAACCGAAGCCAATAGACACTATTCCTAAAATAAAATGATATCCAAAGGGCGAAAGGAATGGAAACCATGCGTAATGAAATAGGTAGGTACATAATTTATTTTCTCATCTCAAAAAACAGAATTCTCTTAAGCTTCTAATAAATTCATCTTTATAATATTAATACAATTTTCAACTTCAGACAAAAACAAATAAAATATTAAAAAAATCAACACAGGAAATAAAAAATCTACTAAAAGCCAAAGTCCGTAGCAATCGCGGTCACAAAATGAAAGAGCGAGACTTCCTATACTATACAGACAGTCGCCGTCCTACTCACACCTTTAATGACCGCGACTGAAACTTGGCGTTTCAACAAGTGACATTCTATCAACGAAAGCGTCGCTATAGTGATTGTCTAAATTACAAAAATTAATAGCGCTATTGAAATGTCAGGTTATCAATCACTGAAGCTGAATATATACTAGACTACTAGAGCATTTACTTGTAACAGAACATCGAGCATTCGCTGTTTTTAAATTTACTCGAACCACACATCGAACATGACGCTTGATGTTTTATTACAACCTGATTTTAAAAACTAACGAGCGTTTTGTTATAACATTATATCGAGCAAAGGCACGAGCGTGAGTGACGTGGAGCGAGGTCAATTATGAACGCAAGGTACAAAGAAATGTTACAGGTAAATGTTCACTTGCCATGAGCATTACGTCGAACATTCGCAAGAACGTTACATAACATGGAAATGCTTTAGGAAACTGAGCATTTGTCTGTATTGTACTATTCGTAAGAACGTTACATTAAGTACATTGTAATACTCGCGAAAATGCTCTAGTGTAGGTAGACTCACTTTTACATTTTGGCATTTCAATCATTGCCATCGCTGATAGGATGACACTGCCTCTGATTGTTGACCCCATGATAACAAAATGGCAGAACCAGGGAAAAACTTGCCAGGCCTCGATGTTAATGTTGCGTTCTCATTGGTACATATCGACAAGAAATTAGGCATTTGAATGAGCACTCGCATACTGTGACAAGTGTGTTCTAGGCTTTATTAGTGCCATTATTACACCAATGAACCCATAATATGTGAACTGAAAGAGATAAAAATTACTTAGTAATCAATTTTTATTAAACTAATTCTTTTAGGCCCTCTTGCACCAATAACTTAACTCACGAGTTAGTTGCTAACACGATGTTGAATAACAAATAAATATTGGCCGTGTTAGCTACTAACTCGGAGTTAGTAAGACAACCCAGGGTAAAGGTGGAACCACACTTACGTGTCGTGGCGTGGCGTGACTCTGTTTCAGCCTACGTCATAACACAAGAGTTTTGTGGCGCCACACCACGCCACGACACGTAAGTGTGTTTCTGTCTCTACGCAAGCGGGCCTTAGTCTCATAATTCTCATATAGTGGAGTTTAGACACCTCATTGAGTAGCCTGACAGTTCTAAATATTTTTTATCTCTTTCTTTTTAAACCCGTTAGTAAAAGATGACAATATATTTTTGCGCTTATACGACAAAATGTAACTTAGGCTAGGTTAAGTTAATCGTGCGGCAGTGCTTTTTTCCATACACACTATTTTATTTTCATTGATTATAGACTTAAAATATTAATTAAATTCTTTTACTCTTAGATAAATGGTTTCATTAGTGATCGAAGTTTCACCTCCTGTTTCAGAAACGGTAATTATCGCAAAATAAATCGCGTGATTGGTTGAATGCATTGTCACACAGCCAATCTCAAAAGTTTACGCGCGCTTACACCTTGTGGTATTAATTTTGTAATGATTTTCGTTCTAGAAACTGGGTAAATGAACAAGCGTTCGTGACTTCTAAAGATAAACCAAGAATTGATGCGAAACACTCAAGTAAATATGGTATTGGAAAACACTCTTATTGACGACGCCTGCAGTAAAGTAGTGACAGCGGATCTTTGTGTCTCTGAAGTTGGCTGCAAGACCCTGTGAATCAGCTATTTTTGTGTCAATGTTGAAGGTGACGATAGCATTGTTTAACTGCCTCTTTTGCCACGTTTGTCGCATCGTCCTATCTCGCTTACCTACTCTATGCAGTATACCTACTCGATGACAAACTGTTTCTTGCGCAATGGTTCGCAGAGCCTAACCTCAGAGACAAAGATTCGCCGTGACTACTGTACTAATCTCATAATCTGTAAAAATCTCTCCTTGTAAATCTCTCTCTTTAAACATTTGAAGCGGTAGTAATTATTTTTTGTAGAAAAAGCTTGAATAAGGATTATAAACACCAATACCAATGGAGGAGACCAGACGAGTCTAACCCAGAGTTATATGCGCCGCTCAAAGTAAGTGACTGAATTTACGCGGAATACGAGTCCTTGGCACACTTGAAGTCGGAAATAAGCAAGTTCATTCAATCGTGAATTCCGCGCCTCCTTTTTAGCGACGCTAAAAGGGAATATGCATGAAAATAATGTGTGTAAATAATGATCGATAAACAAGATATAACAATTTTAAACAAATAAAGGTCTATCCACACATATCAGGGCCGTGACCGGGACGTGACAGGGCCGGGCCTAATCATTTAGAGCCCCCGCAGACCACAGACTTTTTATCGGCCGATAGTTTAGTCGGGTTGGCCTGCTAGTACGCACACCGAGCCAACTAAACAGTTCAGTCGGTGATGAGTGCGCAAACTATCCAACAGTCTGCCGACTATTCTCTATTTGCTAGTTTCTAACCAACTGGTGAAAAGAGTGGTCGCACCGCACAATGAAAATTAATAAAACATTGTATAGAATTGTTATTATTGCTCTCATACACCGGAGGAGGAAAATTAAAAAGAGAGCCCGAGAGTATTGGGTGCATCCTATCTTTAGTGATAGATTATTAAATGGAAAATTTTACACTATGCATTCCAAATTAGTCGATTACCCGAAAAAAAATTTCGCCTTTTATCGAATGAGCATATCTAGCTTCAACCAACTTGTCAAATTAATTGGACCAGGAATAGCGAAGGAGGATACAAATTTAAGACTATCTATACCTGTGGAGGAGAGATTGAGCGTTACGATAAGGTAAGATAAACCACAAAACATACTTTAAATTTTTTATTATAATTCAAATGCCAAGTTTACAAGTCGTATATTTGGGAATCTTCTGAAAAATTTGAATAATATGACTGGGCTGACATGTTGGAATCAGCTGGTGATGAAACATTTTGAATGGTTGTTTGTGGTAAAGTGGGGGATGGTGTAGAACCGGATGTATAAGCCTGTGATTGTTGTTGTAGCGGCAAGAAAGTGGGGGATGGTGTAGAACCGGATGCATAAGCCTGTAATTGTTGTTGTGGCGGCAAGATGTTAGTCCCTCGTTAGTAAACAGGAAAAGAGTTCATGGGTTGTTGCAGTATGGTGTATGTTGGTTGAGAATGAGGCTGAACACGCCTACCAAGTCTTATCTGTTTAAATACGTTAAGAATACTAATCTTAGCATCGAGTTTTTCATCTGCGGTTAAATTTTTGAGTGATGGGACAAGAGACAATGCAAAGTTTACATCTTCATCAACATTAGTCTCATTTAATGCTTTTAATATTGCTTCATCCAAATCCGTATTCTTCGAAACACGAGTTTTCTTCTGGCGAGGAGGTGCGGAAGCGGATGGAGCAGTTTCTTCATTATCTTCCTTATTTTCTGTAGTATCCTGGGCCAGGTTCAGGTTACCTTCCGTTTGACGATTTTCCATGCATGGAAGTAAAAATAATAATTGTTCAAAGTATACGTATTTACGCCTCTTGACCGAAGCCTGCCCCGACTTTGTGTTCTTTTGTGCATTTAATTCTCGGCGAAAGCAAGTCCGTAAATTGGCCCATTTTTTTTGTATATCGCGGCCTGAAAAATAATAAAATATAATTAATTCATTACAGGTATCTGGCTACTGGAGCTAGTTTCAATTCATTATCTTTTGATTATCTGATGGGAGCTTCTACAATACGAGATATTACAAAAAGTACATGTGAGCAAATATGGAATATGCTTCAACCGTTATATATGCCAACCAAACAAGAAGATGACTGGATTGAAATAGCAGACGAATTCTACAGTCGCACACATTTTCCAAACATCATTGGAGCGATCGATGGCAAACATATACGAATGATACAGCCAGAACATTCCGGTTCATCATATTTTAACTACAAAAAGTTCTTCTCCTGCGTTTTGATGGCTTGGACAGAAGCCGATTATAAATTTGTGTACATTGATGTTGGTTCTTATGGAACAGCTAGTGATTCGGAAATATTTAAAACATCAGAAATGGGTAAACGGCTTTCCGAGAATCGACTAAATATTCCTTCTGGAAGGCAATTGCCTAATGATGATGTTGGAGATGTTATTCCATTCTCTGTCGTAGGCGATGAAGCGTTTGGACTTGGAAATCATATATTACGCCCTTATGCAAAAAGAAATTTAAACTACACCAAGCGAATTTTCAACTATAGACATACAAGAGCTAGACGCATGGTTGAATGTACTTTCGGGATTCTAGCTAACAAATGGCGCATTTTTCACCGTCCAATTGACGTAAATATTAATTTTTGTGTTAAAATTATTAAAGCTTGCTGTGTCCTACACAATTATGTACGAATCAAAGATGGAATACATTTTAAAATAATATGAATAATGTGCGGCAATACAATGTCGTCATACTTTATATCTCCTGCAGGCTCAATTCCGTGTCAATATAATAAAGTGTAATGTAAATAAATAAAAATGTATCGTACCTTGATTTGTTTTTTCTTGGGCACTAAGCTCATTCCAATCAGGAACAACAGCTTCACAAACTTCCTCCCACAGTTTTTTCTTCACATTTACGTCAGAGTACTCTTTTAAGTTTTTCTTATAAAGTGCAGGGCGTTTTTCGACTTCCTCGATCAAGTTTACGATCAAAGATTCCGAAATAAGCGACTGAGAATTGGGCGACGCCATTTTACAAAACACGCGCGGCCGACCATTCGCTGTCAAAGCTCGGAGCGAACTGAACTATCGGCTTAGTCGGCCGACTAAAAAATCGTCGTGTGTGCGCGTGTGGTAGGGAGCCAATACTGATTATACGGTCGGCCGATAGTTTGCCGACAGTATAGTTTGAATTAAATCGGGAAGCCCATCAAACTTGTTTATCGGCCGATACCAAATCGTCATAGTGTGCGCACTTGCTTACATCTGCGTACTGATTAAGAGCCCGACCAAACTATCGGCCGATAAAAAGTCTGTGGTCTGCGGGGGCTCTTAAGCTTCGTCACTGGCCCGTGCACGGACGTGTGTGAACGAGTTCATATAAAATGTACACACCGATATTTTTTTAGGCCCCTGACGGGGCACGGTTCGTCCACGTCCCGGGCACGGCCCTGATATGTGTGGATAGACCATAAACCTGTCCCTCTCGCGAAAACACCGTTTTCTATGGCAGATGTATAAAGCATACTAGACTTGGACGTCAGAATCTAATTGTCAATTTTGAAGCTATAAAACTTCGTAGCTGATAAAGACATTTTAACAATTCTTTCATATTTGTGTACCTGAGCTAATAAATATTTTATTTAGGCCCACTTACGCCACCCTGGGTCATCATACTAACTCTAAGAGTTAGTAGCTAACACGGGTCCATTATGTTTGACATATTTTAATTTAACCTTATTTTAGCAAGTAATTCGGAGTTAGAATTAAGTTTTTGGCGAAAGTGGCCCTTAGCAAATAAAATAGTTATTAATGCCATGCATATTCCCTATTACACTCGTCTGACCTTACCCTACTGAAAAATACAATTTAAAATGCTTATCCGAAAATAGCATGGAATGTGGTGCCCTTGAAGCCAACGTTGCCCGTGGGTTCGTCTTGGAATGTTATGTACATCCTGAAATAATTATTATTATCATTAGACACTGGGAATACTTTCATTGTGCGTACAGCTAAAGAGTGGAATTCCCTGCTGGAGTATTTTTCCTGATAGCTACAATCTAGTCAAGAATGAATAGGCATGCGTTTTTCGTCGTCGACATCATCGCTTACCATCAGGTGAGATAGTAGTCAAGCGCGAGGCTACCGTTAATAAAAAAAAACATTACTGTTAATCGTAAAGTTCGAGTTGTTTGTCCAGAGACCGTACTATAACATTTCGACGTCAACATTATTCCGCTGCAAAAAGAGACAGTGCTCTTCATGTTATAGGTATGTACTAACTTTTTTTGAAATTAAACGATTTAAACAGAAATGAGTCCCTTATAAATGACCTAACCGTTGACAATGTACAAATTGTAAACGGTTAGGTCGTTCATAAAGAAGAAAAGTCGGTTTAAATCGTTTAACTTCAATAAAACGTTAGTACATTTTTGTTAAACTTTGGTGCCGCGCTCTATAGCTCCGTTTTTACGTGCCGCTCACTATAGCTCCGTTTCTCTCTCTCACAGTATTAGGCGAAGATGGGGGTATCTTCGCCTTATATTAAATTCGGTAGCTGATTTTAAAATGAGAAGCACGTCTAAACGTTTAGACGTATTTTTATGGAAAAATACAAGTTATATGAGACTATTATTCTTAATAATTTGATCTAAGATTTTTGAGTTTTATTCGTATAATATAGTCTAATTAATTAAGTTATGTCTAACACAGACAAAAAAAACGACAATCCCACCAAATCCGCCAGGCGTATTTTAATGAAATTTTCACCATCTCAAAGACAATTGAATTATCTACATTTTGTTTTGAGGCTTTTTAAGCCATAGAATAATAAGGAAAGTACAAAATACTACTGAATTTTGGGTGGCGCGGGTGTAAAACTTGTGCGCGTTTTGTTCCCTCAAGGTCGTTGGTGACAGTCGTCGTCTTAAGGCCCCTAGTATGGACAGTAATGAAGAGGGATGACAAGCATGTTACTTAAAGACTTATGAATATATGTTGATGGATGTATAGATCAAGGGCGGATATATGGGGGGGGGGGGGGGGCACGGGGGCACGTGCCCCCCCCAGACGGTATTTTGTGTACTGTGGAGATTGCATTACAGTACATACTTAGAAGCAAATCAAATTATCAGAGTTGTTAAAATATATGAATAAAATAACGGAAATAAACTATTCACCGCTGCACTGGAGGATGTCTTTAAGGTTCTGGACTGGAGAGGGTTAGGCATCCAACGTCAACGGCGAGGACATCACTCACCTTCGGTTCGCCGATGATAAAGCTGTCATGGAGATAATGGAGGACCCCAGTACAACGCTCGATGACCTCAGTAGAGCTTCCGAAAGAATGAGTGCAAAAAAACATGGACAAACCAAGGTGATGTTGAACGCCCATGTCGCACCCACTCCTATCAAGGTTGGTAGCTCCACAGCCAAAGCTGTGGACGACCTTGTCTACCTGGGACAAACGGTCCAACCAGGCAGGTCCACCCTCGAGAAAGTGATCAACCGTCGAATCCTACTCGGCCCGGCAGCATTCGGGAAGCTGTGCGGTATCTTCTCGTCCAATTGACGACTGTGTCTCAAGTCGAACCTATGGGTCCGAGACGTGGTCGCTCACAATGGGCCTCATCAGAAAGCTTACAGTCACCCGAAGGGCAATGGAGAGGGCCAGGCTCGGAATGTCCTAGCGTGATTGAATCAGAAATGTAGAGATCCGCAAGAGAACCAGGGTTACCAACATAGCCCGAAGAATTGCCAAACTTGAGAGGCAGTGGACATTTTACAAAGTTTTGGAGTGGCAACCGCGAACCGGAAGTCGTTGCGTTGGAAGGCTTCCCACCAGGTGGACCAATAACCTGGTGAAGGTTGCGGGGATCGGCTAGATGCGGGACGCACGGGACTGATCAATGGACTGTTCAGCAGTAGACGTCTTTCGGCTGATATGATGATGATGATGATGAGCGAAACTCTTGTCTTTCATAAACCTTCCTATACATACTTGAACTTGTAGAATCTCAATATTAAGCTCCTGGCATACCTAGAAGCAAACGAAATCCTTAGTGACCGCCAATACGGCTTCCGCCGAAATCGGTCTACTGGGGATTTTCTAGCGTATGCCATTCATATCTGGAGTGAGGCCATCGAGAGGCACGGGGAAGCGCTTGCCGTCTCCCTCGACATCTCGAAGACTTTTAATGGGGCTGGCACGAAAGCCTTATTGGTAAGCTTCCTTCATTCGGTCTGCCCGGAGGCCTGTGTGATTGGATTGCAGACTTCCCGAGAGATCGGCCCATTCGAGTGGTTACCGAAGGCTGCTCGTCGGACCAATTGGATATTAATGCCGGGGTCCCTCAGGGGTCGGCACTCTCAGAAATTTTATTCTTGCTTCACATCAACGATCTGCTAAAATCTACCTTTGGGTATGCAGACGACAGCACTGTTGCTGAGAGATACTTGTCCAATGCTCGTGCTGCAATCTGGTCAGGTTTAATGCTGCTAAAACCAGGCATGTCTTTTTTCTGCTAAAAAGAGCCAATTTCACCAGGCTTTCCGAGATGTGACTGTGCCAATAACTGACCATATTAAGCTTCTTGGCGTTACATTGACATTGACTCTTAATTTTGGCCCATACATTGAGGCAATGGCCCAGCTGGCTGCCAAAAAGCTTGGGATCCTTGCAAAGGTGAGAAGGTACTTCACGCCAGAACAGCTGGTCAGCTTGTATCAAGCGCAAGTTAGATCATGCATGGGGTACTGTTCTCATCTCTGGGACGGATCTGCCAAATACCAGCTTTATACACTAGAGTCGATCGAAAAGCAGGCCAAGAGGCTCATCGGCAATGAAGCACTGGTTAAGTCCAAGCTCCAGAGCCTAGAACAGCGTCACCGAGTTGCCAGCTTGTTGGTTTTTTATCGGTTACATTTCGGGGAGTGTAAGATGGTTTTTTTTTTTTTTTTCTTTGTTACAATCCCACAGCACTATTCCCAAACCACTGCAACTCCTGAAAGCCAGAATCAACAGTGGCGACCACCAGAAAAGCGCCGAGGCAATGAAGCTCGACGAAGTCCCGGAGAATGAATTTAACTGTCTTGGATCCTGCAACGAAATTAATCAGAAAAGAAAATGGAGGAGTAAGAAAAATACAAATTTCCACTTCCCTCCATATCAAGCAGGAGACAGAACAAACAAGACCAATAGGCACAAAGGTCGTTTACAACTGCGATAAGCCCAGTTGCCAAGCACCACGGATAAAAATTAGCATTAATATGAATGGGTCCTAACATTGTGAGCTGTTATATTTGATTCCAATAATAGGTATGGCAAAAGCGCTTGAACGCACGGAAATTTGTTCTAGTTTCCACAAGGTCCGTATAGTAAACGGCTCCTGATACAGCCTGCACATTATTCAACATAGTATTGCGTTCATTCTGCCAAAGAATACACTCCCATAAGATATGATGTGCAGATTGTACATATTCACAGTCAGATGTAGAACACTGACATAATGGCGAGGCAACAAGCTTGAAGGAAAATAATTTAATTTTAAAGTTACCATGCCCTGTGAGAAATTGGGATTTGGGATTTTTTTTATGATGGAATTGCATGATCTAATTCCGCCCAGCCCGTTTCATCATCGGACTACCAGACGTACGGCGATGTTCCATCGGTACATGGTGGACATCCCACCCATACGCACTAAACGTTTTGAGAATAATTTTATTATGCGTACAGCTAAGAAGTGGAATTCCCTGCCGGAGTCAGTGTTTCCCGATAGCTACAATCTAGGGGTCTTTAAGTCATTAATGAATAGGTTCCTTCTAGGCAAGTGTGCTTCACCGTCGGCCACATCATCGCTTACAATCAGGTGAGATAGTAGTCAAGCGCGAGCCTATTATTAATAAAGAAAAATAAATAAAATTAACATGAAGTATGATACTTCAAGTTTATTTCTGTCCGTTATTGTTGTTTTTTTTTGCCCGTCAGCCACTTGTGCCCCTTCCAGAAAATAATCCTGGATCCGCCCTTTGTATAGATGGAGGAAGTACAAATCAAAGATGGATGGACTGTGTGAGGAGTGATATGAAAGAAAAGGTATGATAACGATTGTTAGGGTTAGGATAGGGTTGCAGGGTTAGTAGGACTACGAGTATATGCAAGAAGAAAACGTGTTGCACCGACTCCAAGTAACATGAGACAAGGGCAGGAAGATAATGTTGCACCGTTAATCAGTGGTAGTAGAGGTCGCAAATGGTTTAATTCATAAGATCAAACTATAAGGTCAAGAAGAATTAATGAATTGATAATTCATTAATTGTGTTATTGTGTATGAGTATCTGAAGCTATAAGGCTACATTAAATTTAGACATAATGTTAATGTAGCCTAATAGCTCTAATAGATCAGCGGCCACTAGGTTTCTAAAAACCGGCTACAGCAAAAAAATAGTACTCTTTTGCTTTATTATTCTGAATAAATGGGACTTAACATAACTGGCGAAATTTAGGTGTAGTAAATTTTGGGGTAGAAAATTTAGGTGTATTAAATTTAGGTGTGGTAAATTTAGGTGTAGTAAATTTAGGTAAGTAGTAAATTTAGATGTAGCTTTTGGTGTAGTAAATTAGGTACATAAACTTCTGCCGAATCCTTCGGTAAATACACCGTTTGTTAATTGAACTCTGTTAATCAGATTAATAAACTCATTACAAGTGTACACACTTAAATATGTTAGACAATAACACTTCAAATAGACATTTGCTATTTTAATAGTCATTTATGTCTTGGTAACTGCTTTTGTTTCGCGGTCTTGGCTTTAAGAGTCCCTCTTGAATAACTTTGATAAAGAAAGTAATTGCTTATCGATAGCAAGGCAGTTGCCTACACCACACGTGTTAATACACAGAGACAAAGCATTTTTTTTTTAATACGTGGCGTCTCATAGTTCGACCAAAGTGGCCGTCCTCATACAACCGCACTAAGGCATAGCACGCACAGCGATTTTGATTCGCGCGAATTATTTTCCGCGCGAATTTTTTAGTACTATTTGAGCGCTATTTTTTTTCCGCAGTGCGTGCAGCTTCATACAACTCCATAGGCCACAGAACGCGCGAATTATTATCCGCGCGAATTTTTTAGTACTATTTGAGCGCGATTTTTATTCCGCAGTGCGTGCAGCTTCATACAACTCCATAGGCCATAGAACGCGCGGAAAAAAATTCGCGCGAATAAAAATCGCAGTGCGTGCTAAACCTTATATAGGTACTCTATTACAAGCATGAGGCGTGTGTGTGTCTGCGTACAACTGGCGGGCATCACGTACGAAACGGTACCGGTTTATACCAGCTCAGCCAGTTGAATCACTCAGGGCGTGTCATGAGTAGTGTTTGTTTACGTTTCACGTTTTTAAATAAATCAAACCTAGTAGTGGTGGCTCAGTGGTAACGGCCGTGACTTACAAGTTGTAGATCATGGCACGTGGGTCTGAACCCAGGCAGGCGCTATACTTTTTGTAATGGTGATGAAATAATATCACCATTGCTCTCAAAACGGTAAAGAAAAACATCTTGAGGAAATCGGCATGTCCCAAAACCAAAAATTCAAACACATGTAACATCCAATCCACACTGGTGCCCGCGTGGTGGATTAAGGCCCATTCTCTCTCACAGATAGAAGGCCTGTGACTGTGACCCAGCACTTGACATTAAAAGGCTGACGATGGTGTTGAAAACCATTGTAACAAATGCGAACCGTACCAAACATACAAAAATAAGTATACATTGTGCACGCTCTTTAGAAGTTTTGGCTGATTATTTTCTTTACTCATGTGCCTACACTACTTGCAGTAAGTACTCATAATACGGAACTAGAACAAGAAGTATTTGAATAATTTGAGCTGCCAATGTGTAATAAACATTGAGCGAGACACGAGTAGGGTTGCCAACTTTTATTGGAAGAAAAAGAGTATATCTGATTTCAAATGAGGTAAATAAAGAGAACGGATTTCCAAAAAAAGAGTATCAATTATTTTATATTATTTAAAAGGTATTTCATCGTACTTTTTGCAGCACATAACAATTTTGCATGGTTTTAAAATGGATTGTATGCCTCCAAACATTCTAACTCTAAAATTTATATAGAACAAGAGCTCATTTTTAATAAATTTCAATGAAGCTCGGTTTCTCTCTTCCCGCTACTTCACATTCATGACCGAAAATACTCTCTCAGTCAATAGTATATATGTATTTATAGTATACATTGTGTAAAAAAGAGTATTTCAGCATACTCTATTAGTGTTATAGATTACAGAGTACGCCTACATGACATAGAGTACAATACTCTATTTTAGAGTACGGTTGGCAACCCTAGACACGAGAGAAACTAACGAGTACCTACTGCAAGTGAACAAGGGAATATTTTCTATAACAACACGCCTATTATTTCCAGAATGCCTAAACTCCATTTGAGATAAAATTAGACATTTAAATAATCCCATTTTAAAGCCCTTTCAACCGATTTTGACTTCTATTGCGTTGGTGGTATGACAAATGGCAGCTGTAGTATACGGTTGGTTTTGGAGGTAACTCCTGACTCTCCTCTAGTGACTCCTGAGATACAAGTATCTTTTTACTTAGTTCAGGAGCCAGCTGTTCAACCTGATTCTGACCACCTTTTGTACAATTAACCTTGTGTTACTGTTTTGTACAATAAATATATTTTTTGTTTGTTTGTTTAACGGGTTTATGCTTTTCACGCCATCCTTGTTTACGGGATAGAACTCAAAATCGGTTGAACGGACCGTAAAAAAGGGTTGTAGAATGTTATTTCAAATGGAGTATAGGTGCACACACATTCAATTTCGCTAATTCTGTTTAGTTCCAATGAAATAGCGAGTCTATTACCAGCATATAGGACACAAATTCAAACTCGGGTCTGCTGCGGTCAAAAACCTGCCCAACCTAAGATTCGACTCCAGGAGAACAAAACTCTATGTTCAGAGGCATCCATACCTACTTAATCTTACTAATATTATAAATGCGAAAGTTTGGGAGGATGGATGTGTGTTTGTTACTCAATCATGTCAGAACGGCTGAACGGCTCTGGATAATATTTGGCATAGGGATTGATTTTAATCTGGAATATCACATAAACTAGCTTTTTATCCTGGTATAATGTTCTCTCTCTAAACTTTTTCACGCGGGCGAAGCCGCTGGCCGAAGCTAGTAATAATTTATAAATGCGAAAATAACTCTGTCTGTCTGTATGTTACCTTTTCACGCTTAAAACGGTGAACCGAAAAGATGAAGGTATGGAGATAGTTTGAGACTTGGGAAAATTAGATAGTTTTATCCAGGAAATTATCCTTAAGGCGCCGAATCCCTTGAGTAACTGAAATTAAAATGAGAATCACGTCTAAACTGCTAGTCGTAATTTTTTGGAAAAATATATGTTATATTAGACCATTTTCTTAATAATTTGATCTAAGAAAATTCTGGGTTCGTCGACTAACGCCAACGGCCTTGAGGGATCAAAACGAGCACTCGTTTCACAGCCGCGCGACCCAAAATTTAGTAGATTTTTGTACATTCCTTATTTCTATGACTTAAAAAAAAAACTTCAGATCAAAATGTAGATAATTAAATTGTCTTTGAGATGGTGTAGATTTCATTAAAATACGCCCAGCGGTTTTGGTGCGATTGTCGTGTTTTTGTCCGTTTTAGACATAACTTTACAAATTAATTGTACTATGTTATTCGAATAAAACTCAAAATTTTCTTAGATTAAGTTATTAAGGTAATGGTCTAATTTGACATATTTTTTTCCAAAAAATTACGACCAGCCGTTTAGACGTGATTCTCGTTTTAAAATCATCTACTCAAGGGAATCGGCGCCTTAAAGGGTTGAACGGGGGGTGAAAGTTTGTATGGTGCACTAATACACCTACAATATTATTGCGCGATATAAAATAATAGGCTATTAATGCTACGCAGACGAAGTCGCGGGCAACAGCTAGTATTAAATAGCTTTGAAAATTTATTTTAGGCATCTTTATTACCTATTTGTAAATATATAAGCGACCTAATTAACTCAGTATAATGATACTGATAAGAAATCAATAACATGTATAAACTTGGCTCCAATCCAATGTTCTTATCAATAAACAATTATTAGTACATCTTTATTCGACGCCATGTTTACAAAAATACTAAGTTTGGACTCGGCTAATGGCGTAACCGTTAACCGTAGATACGTAAATAATTATGCTCCAACTAAGGTTGCCGTCGTTGCCGTTGCCGGGCAACCAATGTGACTTTTTAGGGTTCCGTACCCAAAGGGTAAAAACGGGACCCTGTTACTAAGACTCCACGATCCGTCTGTCTGTCTGTCACCAGGCTGTATCTCATGAACCGTGATAGCTAGACAGTAAAAATTTTGACAGATGGTGTATTTCTGTTGCCGCTATAAATAAAAACCAATACTAAAAAAACTTTTTAACAAAAAATCAAACCGACTTCCAGAACAAAAAACTACAAAGCAAAAAATAAATTTCTTTTCCGAAGTCGGTGTCTTTTGTACCTACCCATTGTTTTCCGTTTTTCGACACCGACTTCGGAAAAGAAATTTATTTTTTGCTTTGTAGTTTTTTGTTCTGGAAGTCGGTTTGATTTTTTGTTAAAAAGTTTTTATTTTTCTCTTTTTAGTTTTTGTAGGTACCTCCAATCAACATGATTATCATTTATAGCCAAAGTACATCTCATGACGATTCCAATAAGCCCAAACACGACTAGGATACATTGTTTTATATAAGAGTTCCAGTGCCTACCTTCCGGCTTCATCATCATATCAGTTCGATGGTGCCATTTTCATTAGTTACATTTATTTATAAGTATTTGCTTCATTATAGTCGGTTAACTATTCGAGATATCTTACGCCCGTGACATAATTAGCATTTAGGAGTTCCAGTGGCCATCTGTGGTCTTTTTCATCAGTTCCACTTCACCAAATGTTACTTTCTGAGTGCAAATGATTGCATTGTTGATGAAAATACCAAAATCGCTATATGTTTGCCTATAACATTTGAGGAGTTCCCTCGATTTCTCTAGGATTCCATCATCAGATCCTGACCTGATGATTATGGGACCAACTAGGAAGTATACCCTTTCAAACAAAAGAAGAATTTTTGAAATCGGTCCAGGCGTCTTTGAGTAATCGGGGAACATACATAAAAAAAAAAAAAAAAGATTCCGACGAATTGAGAACCTCCTCCTTTTTTTGAAGTCGGTTAAAAACACAATAAAATAAATATTTAAGTGAGGCTCCCATACAACAGACGTGTTTTTTTTGCCGTTTTTTGCGATAAAGGTAAAGAACCCTTCGCGCGAGAGTCCGAGTGGAGATACGGCCTGGTGACAGACTGACAACAGACAGGCATGGATCGCGGAGTCTTAGTAATAGGGTCCCGTGTTTACCTTTTGGGTACGGAACCCTAAAAAGTACTCTGTGGGAGTAATTTACGATACTTTGCTTTTAGAAAAAGGGTTCCGCGTTTTTCTCACCTGAAATATTAATCTATATTACTCTTGAACATTTTTGCCAACCCTAGCTCCCACTGTCTATGTTAGACTCTTTTTTTTTTTCAATTCCAGCAACATCGTTTAAATTGCCAGGTACTGTGAGTTCTATAACGATAAAAAAATTACACAAATGCAACGGGGAATTGTTTACAAAAGTTAAGAATGGACTCATGATGTCACGACATACTCGTATCTTAGAAAATAACCGTTTTGCAGAGAAGCTAACTATTAGATCAGTATTTTTACCCGACTGCGGGAGGGTAATGTTTTTACCTATGTCCATTTCTATAGCACACTCTACAGACCAAACAGCTTGACGGATTATGACGTTTTTTTTTATCGTTTATTAACTAAGACATTTTTACAAACATTTATTAAATGTACTAGCTGATCAGACAAACTTTGTTTTGCCATAAAAACACCAAACATTTATCTACCCTACCCTACATACCCTACCTAACCCGTACGTATCCTCTACCCTACCCTATTCCACCTAATCCTACCCTCTACCCTATCTACCCATCCAAATCCTACCTATCCTACCCTACCCTACCTTACCTACATACCTAACAATAACTTAACATACCAATACAAACCATGAAGAGTCGTTGGATTTGTCTCAATTGTGGGAGTGACATAGGCTATATAAATTTTAAATATGGCGCCCCCCCACCCCCCTAAAAAAAAAGTAGTCCTAACAATATAGGTATCATATCAAAGCTAACAAATAGACCATTCCAATGTATGCATTAAACATGAGATGCTGTAGGTACAAACAAAAATTATAGAAAAGCCTACCAAATCTTCTTTTGTTACTGCTGGCAGCTCCTCATAATATTTAATGTATAAATTATACCTAGTTTATCGTTTTTCTCTTTTCAGTTATTTATTTTTTTGCAGTCGGGATTTTTGTTTTGATAATAATTTGTTAGCCTCGCGCTTGACCACTATCTCACGTGATAGTAAGCGATGATGTGGTCGACGATGAAGCTTGCTTGCCTAGAACTAACCTATTCACTCTTCACTTAAAGACCCTTAGATTCCTAACCTCCAGCCGCGGCTCCGCCTGCCTTGTATTATTACTTCTTTCTTGATAAATTATAGCCTATGTGTTATTCTGATGTATAATATAAATTACTGGAAAGTTTCCAACAAAATCCTTTCAAAAGTTTTTGCGTGAAAGAGTAACAAACATCCATCCATTCTCACAAACTTTAGTAGTAGGATTAGACTTAACTAGCTTCTGCCAGCGGCTTTGCCCGCGTGAAAGTCGAAAATACTACATAACATACACACATACCGGTCAAAAACATAACCCTCCTTTTTGCTACGCCGTAGTCGGGTAAAAAGTAGCTTATGTGCTATTCCTGACTATAATCTATCTCTGTGCCAAATTTCATCCAGATCCGTCCAGCCGTTTGAGCGTGAAGAAGTAACAAACACACACACATTCACAAACTTTCACCTTTATATCTCTGTGCCAAATTTCATCCAGATCCGTCCAGCCGTTTGAGCGTGAAGAAGTAACAAACACACACACATTCACAAACTTTCACCTTTATAATATTATAGTGTGATTAGTTAGTTCAGAGACCCATTATATTCCAGCTTGTGCTTATAGCAATGAAGCTATATGATTTAACGCTGTTGATGACACAGTTGGTGCAGTAACCGAGCAATCGGCTGCTGCGCTGCCTGATTCCTGCATAGGACCTAAATTTGTATGGTCCACAGATAGTTGTTCTGGGTCTGGCTATTTGTGTATGTAAGTTTAAATGTTTGTAAACACAATCACGATACAAGAGAAATGACTAGTATGGGGCAGTGATTAAAAAAAACAGTCTTGTATCTCTTATATCCGACACTTTACCTATCATTCTTGACTCCAAGCTCTTGTTCCACCAGCTCAAATAGTATTTTAGCATGCTTCTTGTTTTGTTCCACTCCGAGTGCCCCGATAGACATGAGGTTAGCAATAGCACACGGCTCCGTTGTACCTCCGAAGCTCATTGAGACATCAGGTATGACGGACACCACACAGTACTGAAAAGAAATGGGTGATAAATAAAAATTATTATATTGTTGTTTTGCCTTCCATCATATTTAGATAGAACTTGCTTTTGCAAGCAGATTTAAAAAAGTGAAGGGAAAAATTATCCCCCAGAAACATAGAACTTGTGAACCAATGTTGTAATCTAAGCAACGGTCTACCCATGTCATTTGCCGAGTTTTATCAAATATCAGCCCTCATACAGCTTTATAACAAATTGCCTCGGAATTTATAAGATCAAAAATCCATGTATACTTTTTAGCAGATTTTTTTTTTTGCTATCTTTGGGTACTGTAATAATCTAATCTATTTTCTATTGTGTAACCGTTGCGTTGCCCAATGTATTCTAATTTCTAATTAGAAAAAAGTTTTTCTCATATAAGTGAATGTAATTCTTTTTGAGAAATCAAGTTTTTAAACCATAAACCATAGTGATTATTCGATAAGTAATAACAAAAAACAAAACTGAGGATTTTGGGTGTGATATTATGGGTTTCCAATATTTTTAACTCTTCCATACCTATTATGTGGGGTATCAAAATTAAGGGTTTTATTTGAGGTATTCTGTTTCACTGTTGGGCAAAGGCCTCACAAAATATTGTGTAAGCCTCACATTTTTTTTTAGCCAGTTTTATTGTTTCACCGTGCATCATTGTACCTGCATGGTAGATGTCCAGGTCTCGCATTAATAAATAAATTAATAATAAATCTAGACTTATATTATAAAGATTTGTATTTTTGTATGTAACAAATAAACTTAAAAACAACTGGACCAATTTCAAAAATTCTTTCACCATTGGGAAGCTACTCTATCCCCAGGTGACATAGGCTACTTTTTATCCCTGTATTCCCACAGGAACCGACCGCTAGTATTATATAAAATTAAATCCTGATGTATAAGGTGATTTATTTGCTTTGATAGCAGGGTTATTAGGAAAATGTGGAGATTTAGGGTAATATTTATAAATAACTCGGCAAACGTAACTGCCTCTGTCTAACCCTGAAGAGTGAAGACACTGAAGACAGACGTGATGGTAAGTCTTGTGAATATATCATTCAAATCGTAATACCTGTTCGGGTTTCCCAAGAGCCTTTGCTAAAACCGGCACGGCTTTTAACACAAAATCTTGAGGAATTTTGCTCCTGGGCACATTAGTTTCGATTCTGAAGTGAGGCATTGTATTGCTTTTCCCTTAGTAATTAAATTTACAATCTGTAGATTCAGACGAGATTCGGCCGGATGAAAGCTTTTCTGAATAAATAATTAATTTCAGGACTTCAGAAGTTCAGACTGAAACAGAAACTCGACTCTCACTCACTCAATGTCATACAATGTCACTGAAATGTCATTCATTCCTTTTCGGTTTCTGTCAAAACGACTACAAATTTCATCGATAGATGGCGATAGTTAATTTAACAGAGCACCGAGAACAACGCAAGAATTTTTAGAAAGAGTTTTATCAAAATATAAAAAAACCAGATTTAGTGAATGGCCTAGTAATGACAATTTTTTTTGTCTCTCGACAGTCAGAACGAAATAAAATATTTTATGATAAACTTACCGCAAAATATGTATCTGGAACGCGGAGATAAGATTCTTTGGTTGTCTATGGTGGGTGAATTCCGGTGAAACGTGATTAAGTGTGGCACTCTTGCCCTATGGATGGATGCTGATAATATCGATAAAAATAATGAAGGAATATACTTCCATTATTTTATCAATAAAATGTGACTTAATAAATACTTTGATTAATAGATTTAGGAGAGATTTGATAACACAACATTGTGGCTTAAAAGAAGATGTAGTGAAAAATGGACGCCCTAAAAGAAAATACACGGATCTTATGGGTGATGTTTTTCCAGAAAGACCAGGTTTCATAAAAAGGTATTTTATTTCATGTTTTGTTATAGTATTTTTTTATTTAATTTAATTTTGTAACAGGAACGCCACTCAGACGAAGGCCTCTTCTTAAGATTGGCATTTTTCTCCGTCCCATGCTATTTGATACCGATTTGTTCCAGCCATTCTTTTGATGTCGTCTTTCCACCGAGAATGAGGTCTTCCTTTGTGGCTTTTGTCCTGCGCAGTGCATCATATGAACAAGTAAATAAAACTAAGCTTACGCCAAGGATATGTTACTGGTAAAAGTCCAACATAATCTATGATAATCGCTAAATCCGGGCTTGTACTAGCAATCACGCGGTAAATCTTATTATTGCCCTCAGTGACATGTACCTAAATGTTAGTAAGATACAAAATAAGTTAATATCAGGCAGTTTTGGTAATCAAATGGTCTCTTGCTTCTATTCTTCGGAACATAATTCATCTTTTATACCGCTGCATAATAGTCATAAGTGACTGAATGAAGGGTAAAATTATTAATAACCACGTTTAGGATGAAAGAGAACGCCATCAATTCAGCTGCAAGAAGTCCAATGTTGGACATAGTCCTCACCTTAGAAACATTGAATTATTAGTTCGATTTTCGAATTATCGATAGGTACCGTTCACATCACTAAAGTTTATGGAGTTGTGTTGCAGTGAGTTGTCTATGCCACACACCAAACTCAATAAACTCATGCGCTTTGTTGTTTTTGCCTGTGTGCAGTCCAAGATAGCGCGTTATTGACACTATTGGCACGTTTTATTGCCTCAGTGGACTATATTTATACCGAATTGTGCTTTGTTTTACCCAGTCTCATTAGTGACATCGTGAAATCAGGGTCTCGGCAATCTTTGGGTGGTTTATTTCAACATATTTGTTGAGTTTATCCTAGAGAGAGTTGGTTGGTTAAAAGTTTCAACATGGGGGCTGAACAATCTACTACAGAAAGAAGATACAATGCCGTGCCACCGTAAGTGTTCTTGTTTATTTCTTTCTTTCGGTATTTGGAGTTAAAATACTTCACTGAATTTTTCTTTGAGATTGCACATACAAATAACAAAATTTGAGTTTATGTTTCAACAACAATAGACAGTAAATTTAGGTTTTTATCATAATTAGGTACCTACTAGCATTATCAATAAGTTAGATATTTATGAACGCTATTTGTTGGCAATTATAATAGATAGGACAATATTATTGAAACAGGATGTAATTATTTGAGGAGTTGCAAGGATGGTGAGCGGTGAAGCTTAAAGTAGGTCCACTTGTTTTTATTTTTAGACTACTAGCTAAGATGGCGTGTTATGTTAATTTAAGAAAAATAATCACGTACAGCTCGATGCAAGCTGAATGGCGGCTGTGAATTAACTCACACATAAAGTTGTCACCCCTGCTGGGGTAGGCCTTAGTATCCAGGATCCCCATTTTGGGGTTGTTAAGAGTTGTTTTTTATAGGGGTTGGTTTCCTCCCTTTCCAATGGCACCTCCCATAACCCTAGCAAACGCGTAGTTTTTTTCTTATTTGTGTTTAAAGTTACGTGCAATGGAACGTCATTATGCATTTACACGTAAATTTTTAAGTTTTAATTAGTTGTTTTTTCATTATTTATTGTTGTTTTATAATTTTTTTTTCATCATAAATGTATCGTTTTGCTCTTGCAAAAGATACGTAATAAGCCTGCGGGTTGCTCTTCCCGCAGCGCCGGGACGATGCAGAAGCAACTTTAAACGTTTTTTATACTTACATTACTTAAAATTTGAATAGTATGAAAACCTTTTATTTGGTAGGTTTAGGGAGGAAAGGGGGTTCTTGATCTTACGGATATCTATTGTTGGCGCAGTGGAAGCGTGCTGGGACCATAACCTCTTATCGATATCTGCACTCCAGGAGAAGTCAAACATTGGGATCCAGTAGAAAACAAACGACATCTTCAGTCCATTTCACACATACATTTTATTCAGTATAACCTTGATAAAAACACTACATCTTCACTACAAATTTAACGACTCAAAATTACAGCTTGCTCTGAACAATTCTCAAAAAACGAGTGACATAAAATTTTCTTCACGACATAAGTCAACCACAAAAAACTCTACGTTTGAAAATTAACTTGCTTTTAAACATAGACTAAAATCAAAGACAATTAGAATTCATCTCTACAACATCCCCTCTGAATTTTATATTGTCTCAAATAAAATTAAAACAAACCTGTAGTTAACCTTGACATATTTTCCTAGAACACCCCATATACAACTTCATCATTACAAAACTCCTACTCAACTTCATCAACACAAAACTCCTACTCAACTTCATCAACACAAAACTCCTACTCAACTTCATCAATACAAAACTCCTACTCAACTTCATCAACACAAACCTCCTACTCAACTTCATCAATACAAACCTCCTACTCAACTTCATCAATACAATTAAACACATTATTAAAAGTTATCTAGACATAACCTACAAAAGTTCATGACTGAATATCTATTATTCTCGGCTTTCTCAAACAAAAATTATTGCACAATCTAATTCAGAAGATGACCCTGAGTTAAACTAGATATTTTTCATTTAAATACGTAAGAATTTAATCTCAGCTAAAACAACGTATGGGCTTCAGCCATTGTCCTTTGCATTTTGAATGCAGTTACATCTGAACAACTGCAGTGTGCAAGTCGGTCTAGAGCCTTACAGTATGCAATTCTTCTAGTTGATCAGTTTTAACACTTTTGATCATTTGGGTGCGGAATCCAAAGGAGGAGAGTGAAAAAAGCCTTAAGGCGCTACCGGTATCACCGGATGCCGCCCTACCTCTGTCGCGTGGTCGAGGCCTATTTGACGGACAGGGCCGTCATCTACCCCGGTCACCAGGGAGAGTGGAACCGGCGAGAGATGTCGTGAGGTGTCCCACAGGGATCGGTCTTGGAGTCGTATCTGTGGGAAATCGGGTAAGACTGGGTGCTGCGCGCCGACCTGTCGAGCGGCGTCAGCGTAATTTGCTACGCTGACGACACGCTGGTCCTGGCACAGGGGAGGTCACACCAGGCAGCGGCTGAATTAGCGACACGCGGGGTTGCGACAGTCGTCGAGAGGATCCGGCAATTGGGACTCGAGGTGGCCCTGCACAAGTCCGAGGCCATGTGTTTTCATAGTCCTCGAAATGCGCCACCGCCGGGTTCCCAAATAACGGTAGGAGGGGTTCACGTCGGCGACGGGTTGACGATGAAGTGCCTGGGACTCGTCCTCGACAGCCGGTGGAATTTCGTGGAGCATTTCCGACGTTTGGCCCCCAGACTGGAGCGGGCCGGGGCTGCCCTCAAGCTAGTCCTGCCCAATCTAGGGGGTCCAAACGCTTCCTACCGGAGGCTCTACGCGGGGGTCGTGCGGTCCAGGGCCCTTTACGGCGCACCGGTGTGGGCGCGTTCCCTGAGGCGGCGACCAGACCGCTCGTTGAACGCGTCCCAAAGGGTCATGGCCATCCGGCTGGTCCGGGGATACCGCACGGTCTCCGGTGAGGCGGTGAACCTCCTTGCCCGATTGCCGCCATGGGATCTGGAGGCAAAAATCTACGCGCACATTTGGGAGTGGCGCGAGGAGGCGAAACGCCGGGGCATACGAGTAACTCCGCTGCCACGACAAATCGCGGTTCGGCGGACAGAGCTCCGGCAGGATCTCATGGTGACATGGAGAGAGCGACTGTCGCAACCCAGTGCTGGGCACTCCACAATTGCGGCGATAAGGCCCCTCTTTGAGGAGTGGCTTGAGAGGCGCCACGGCGTCCTCACCTTCCGCCTGACGCAGGTCCTCACTGGACATGGCTGTTTCGGGAGGTTCCTGTTCCGGATAAGGCGTCAGGAAGAAGTCAGGTACACCGCCGTGTCCTCGTGGCGGCGATCAGCGGTGGCGACCTCTCGCGTCCGGCCCTGGTTCGGGCCATGCACAGGGCCATGGTACGGAGCGAGAGGGCATGGGAACCTGTCATCTTGTTCTGCGAAGCAGTAATGCTCGCGAAGGATGAGGCGGAACGCGTGAGGGAGACGCAACGGAGACTCCCTCGCGCCCCTACCCACCGCAGGAGACGCCCTGGGCGTCGGGAGTCGCAAACCGATTTCAAGCCACCGTAGGCGCGGGCTTGCGGACGGCGAGTAATGGTTAGCTCGCCGTCCGATAAGGACCAGGCCTGAGTCGACGGCGCGTAGTGTTCCACTCGCGCCTCAAAGAGATGTCAGCAAAACTGACGGGGTCCGCTAGGGCCGATGCCTGTCTGGTTCGCGGATAAATTTGAAAGAGAGTTACCGCGGCCCTGGCAAAAGCAACTGAAGGAACACGGGTGGGTTTTATTCAGTAAAAGTCTGACACGCCCTCCCGCTTCACCCAGAGCGGGAGAAGTCATTCGATGATTTCCCAAAAAAAAAAAAAGGGCACTAGGAATGTTCACGGCGGTGTTTTGGTCTGGGTACGGCCTTAAACCTACCTATTAAACGGGGTATCGTTGTTTAGATCTCGTTGAGTACCTAAATACCGTAATTTTGTAAAAAATATTGGCAAACAAAGGAATGAAAAGCCACCAAGGTCAGCTTTTTTACAAAATTTTGTACCGAAGAATTTTTTAACTACCCATTGACCTATGAACTTGAAATTTGGTTTACGTATTAAAATATATTAACAAATACTAATATATTTATAAATCTGTTTTTTCTTTGAAATTCCCTAATTTTTCCTATTACAACCAACTTAATTTTGCGGTTTGGTACGGAACCCTAAATGAGCGAAGTCCGACACGCACTTTGCCGGTTTTTGTCAAACATATATTCACAGCACTACCTAACAATGCTCCAACACCTAACAACGACTGCACAATAGAGTTATTGTTTTTTTTTATTGCATGTTTGTAACAAAACTAAGATAAGAACGAAAGAAACAAAGAACTTTAAAACATCAAAACTCGAAAAGAAATACAACCGACTCGACTCCCAAATACAAACACTACAAAGTCGGTGTTCCTGTTTTCGATTCTTCGTTTTTAGGGTTCCGTACCCAAAGGGTAAAAACGGGACCCTATTACTAAGACTCCGCGGTCCGTCTGTCTGTCTGTCACCAGGCTGTATCTCAAGAACCGTGATAGCTAGAGAGTTGAAATTTTCACAGATGATGTATTTCTGTTGCCGCTATAACAACAAATACTAAAAACAGAATAAAATAAATATTAAAGGCGGGCTCCCATACAAAAAACGTGTTTTTTTTGCCGTTTTTTGCTATAATGGTACGGAACCCTTCGTGCGCGAGTCTGACTCGCACTTGGCCGGTTTTTAAAGTTTCGTACCCAAAGGTTAAAAACGGGACCCTATTACAAAGACTCCGCGGTCCGTCCGTCTGTCTGTCTGTCTGTCACCAGGCTGTATCTCATGAACCGTGATAGCTAGACAGTTGAAATTTTCACAGATAATGTATTTCTATTGCCGCTATAACAACAAATACTAAAAACAATATAAAATAAATATTTAAGTGGGGCTCCCATACAACAAACGTGATTTTGTTGCCGTTTTTAGCGATAGTGGTACGGAACTCTTCGTGCGCGAGTCCGACTCGCACTTGGCCGGTTTTTTGACACCGACTGCCGAAAGTTGAAGTTATTTTTCTCTTTGTATTGTATTTATTTCAAAGTCTTAAGTTTTTTTTTACTTGCAAGTTCTATATTAAAGTACCTATAATGCCTCAAGATAAATTAAACATTACCCCAACCATAAATAAAAAAAAAACATAGGTCCTTAATATGACACTGTGGCTGCATGACCGATTGTGCTCAAAGTATTTACGTATATTATTATGCAGTGCACAGCTCGGTAATTATTTTACGTGTAAACACCACAGAGGACTTTTTTTATATATGAAAGTCAACACCGGGCTATCATAACGGCGAGGTCCCATCAAGGGCTATTTTGCAGTTAAAGAAGAACTAAACAGTAAATTCTTTGATCTGAAAGGTTAGACAGAAAAAGCAATAGAACACACGCAGTTAACTATAGTTCGGATCACATTATCTGTATCTATATACTCGTATATATATATATAAAAGAAAGTCGTGTTAGTTACACTATTTATAACTCAAGAACGGCTTTACCGATATGGCTGAAAATTGGTAAGGAGGTAGCTTAGAGCCAGGAGACGGACTTAGGGTAGGGTAGGTGAATGTTTGGTGTATTTATGGCAAAACAAAGTTTGCCGGGTCAGCTAGTATCTTATAAAATTAGAGCTGAACTGCAGTTGCAAATTACGAGTAATGGACTCCTAAAGTCTCCGCCAGATAACAAAAAATCTATAAAGTCGTTAACACCTGTCTACCAATGTATTCCAATATTTCAAAAAGATACGAAAAAATATAAAGGCAGTGTCGCTAACACGAATAAAACAAGCGTATCGCGGTAAGGAGCGACCTTGACGCTTGCACTTTGCATGTAATCATTATCAGTTATGAGTTTATATCTCCTAAACGCGTGGACCGATTTACTTGATTTAAACGGATATAATGGTTCTACGCTTATACCTTTAATTTGAGACCAACATTATCAAAACATCTCCATAAACAAAAAACCGGCCAGGTGCGAGTCGGACTCGCGCACCAAGGGTTCAGCACCATCATCGCAAAAAACGGCAAAAAATCACGTTTGTTGTATGGGAGCCCCACTTAAATATTTATTTTTTCTATTTTTAGCGGCAACAGAAATACATCATCTGAGAAAATTTCAACTGTCTAGCTATCACGGTTCATGAGATATCTACAGCCTGGTGACAGACAGATAGACAGACAGACGGACTGCGGAGTCTTAGTAATAGGGTCCCGTTTTTACCCATTGGGTACGGAACCCTAAAAAAGAGGATGATCTAGTTTCAATATAATTGACGTTTACGATTGAGCGTGAGTAAAATCTCGCACAACGCGATCTCAACGCTCCACAATGAACGTAGGCGCGCGAGCGCTTGGTACCTAACTACCTACGCACACAAGCACAGTTCATACAAAGCTGTGACAGCTTATCAGGCTTGCCAATGTGACTACGTTAGCTCACTGTCTTATAAGTAGTTGGTAATCACAGATACCCCCTTTGTTAGTAGCGTCCCAATTATTCAATAAATGTGAATGCCATTTGCTTATAGTTTATCAGCCAACTATCAAAAAGTTCATAGCCCTGGGCACGTACTGACAGACGCTCTTTGGATACAGAACTCTAAAAGGTACCTAGATGCACCGCACGGGCCGCAGTCATCGCATTTTCTAAAGGCCCAGTGCAATCCACGCCGAAGCGCCTCAATCCACTTCTGTACATCTTATTATATCAATATTTTCTATACGGATACGGATGACGTGTCCGCGGCGCCCGCACCGCACTCGTCGCAAGCATCGCACACGCCGAATCTGATGCCGTCATCCGCACGCGCTGGTGGAATCCGTATACCTATAGCATTTTGCTGAAATGCGGGTAGTGCGGCGCGGATAGGTGCGCGAGGCTGCATACAATTTCATATAAAGATTTCTAAAATGCGATAACTGCGGCGCGTGCGGCTCCAGCGGTGCGTCGTTCACCTTAAAACGTATACATCCCTCCTGGACACAGCCATTAAAGGACAAGCTTTTATTTGAAATAGCCGCTTTCTATTTGAAAGCGCGTTCATGTGTGTAGTCTACAGATTTTCACATTGCAATAACTTTCTAATGGCCTTATCATCATCATTTCAGCCGACAGATTACCACTACTGAACATACGCGGCACATCAACCGGTCCCGTGCGGCTCACACGTCTCATGGCCTATCATTTTCTAATTCATCCCTTTTTTGTTCAGGCCGCAAATGTCTGAGGCTCAGGTGCAACGTCTCCTTGAAGCCCAAAGACAGCAATATGAGAGAAAACTCGAAGAAGTGGCTACAAGAGAGGCCACACAGAGGAGACAAGAGGAGGCCGCGAAAGCAGCCGCTCAGAAGAGACAAGAAGAAGCTGCTAAGGCAGCTGCTCTGCGGAAACAACAGGAAGAGGCTGCCAAGGCAGCGCAAAACATGTATGTATCCGGCTGCCGAAGGACTATTTTTATTTAACGAATTCATTGATCTTTTAGCTGTCGAGTGGTCTAATTTCACTTTTATGGATTGATTGCCTCCATATTTTTTAATTCCACCGCACTATACCCAAACCACTGCAACTCCTAAAACGGGCGGAGTAGAAAAAATACAATTTTCCACTTCCTATACCAAGTAGGGGACAGAACAAACAAGGCCAATAGGCACAAAGGGTCGTTTACCACTGGGATAAGCCCAGTTGCCTAGCACCACAGATAAAAATTAGCATTAATATTAATGGGTCCTAACATTGTGAGCTTGTTATATTTGATTCCAACAATAGGAATGGCAAAAAAGCTTGAACGCACGGAAATTTGTACTAGTTTCCACAAGGTCCATATAGTAAACAATTCCTGATGCAGCCTGTACATTATTCAACATAATATTGCGTTCATTCTGTCAAAGAAACACTCCCATAAGATATGATGTGAACATATCGCTTGTATACCCCGAAGGGGCACAAGGCCTATACTAACCCACATTTCGCCAGAGATGTTTTAGTCCCGTGTAATAGGAGCAAGCCCATCAACCGGGCACAGATCCAGACTCCGTACTGAGAAATTTCAGCTAAAAAAAAACCAATAGCTATTTGCCCGACATGGGCATCTATCCCAGGAGCTCGTGCTCAGCAGTATGCCTTGCAACCACTCGACCAACGAGGCAGTCAATCTTGTTGCCTCCATATGGAAGCAAAATAGACTTATCCATGTCAAAAACTTTGGTTGCAGGATTGAAAGAGACCGAACACCGTATACCTATTCTGCCAACCAGTTGCAGCAAGCCGCAGCAGCACTAAACAACCCGACCTTCATTCCGGTCTATCCCAACCTGAACCAGGGACCTATGAACCCTAACAACGGCCTGCACCAGTACAACGTCCCTTTCCGCCCTCAAGATGATTCTTTCGTATTTGTCAACAACTTTGGACAAAATCAAAGGTACCAATTTTTTTTTTGCTTATGCCACGAATTCGCATTTTAATAGACATCTGCGACCTACGAGTAGCAATTTGGAAAGTCTGATCTTATGGGCTACCTTAGAACAGGGTCGATCGCCTGCTTGTGTACCTACCCTACTCCTTAGATTAGAAACAGTATCTGTTGTGGTTGTTTTATGTATTATATGATAAACATCGGACAGTTATGCTGTTAAGTACCTACGTCCGGTTCACTAACACCAGTTATCGACCTCAGAATAGGTAGGTACCCATTATATGCGTCAGCTTTGCTGATTGGCTTATGAGTTGCTGCTTAGCGTTGATTTAACTTGTAGCTAACTACTAACTTGTAGTTAACTTTAACTAGTATGTATGGGTCAAATCTTGCTACTGATTTTAAAACAGTTAATCGGCAACCGATTGAGGTGAAATGTTGAAACAACAACATTTCGCAAAGATGTCAGCACAATTATTTTCAATGGATCCCCAAAAAAATATAACACAAAAAGCCCCAATTCTCGTCTAGCCAAAATAGTTTTTATGTGAATGTTTTTTTGTTTAACAGCTACAACAACAGGCCAGTCCCATCAGCCCCTGCGCCCCTTAGAGGACCCTCTCCGAGAGATCGCTCAATCAGCAGGTACATTACAGAATCCCACACTTTTACCTTCATCATCACCATGATCATTACAGCCGAAAGACGTCCACTGCTGAACATAGGCCTCTTCCAAGGGTCGCCATATTGACCGGTCCCGTGCGTCTCACATCCAGCGGGTTCCCGCAGTCTGAACCAGGTCATGGGTCCACCTAGCTAGAGGAAAGCCTTGCAACGCCGCGTTTTCCGGCACGCGTCGCCCGTCCAGAACTTTTCGGCCCCATCGACCATCCGTTCTGCGAGCAATGTGCCACTGCCACCCCTATATATTCTAAGTTATTCCCTCCACTCGACTCAATAAAATTGACAGAGCTTATTATTCATTGACCTTGAGGATTTTTTCCTTTAGCATGACGACAGAATGGTGAACCAAGTGGTTTGGAGCACTTATTCATTTATTTATCCACAAATAATTAACATTGTGTATAATGGATTGTATGGATACATAATTACAAAAATTGGTGGAACATAATTGCAGTAAAATTATCACTTGAAGATTATTTAAATTATTGTAGCATATTGTAGTTTGCAACATATATTTGTTAGATAAATATGAAATTACATCTGTTTGTAATGTTACAAACAGATGTAATTTCATATTTATCTAACAAATATATGTTGCAAACTAAATATAACTAACAACTAACGACAATTTAAATATTAGGGGTTAAAGTATGAAATTGCCAATTTGTACTAAAAAATTGTATTTCTTTTTAATTTATCATATTTAATTAATCAAAATAATTACCATTATTATCTAAACATTGCTTGCTGCCATCTATCTAATAGGAAGGTCATTTATGCCTTTGTGATAGAACTCTGGTGATCTATATTCGACAAACTGAGTGAAAGCATTTTGTACTGCCTCCTGGGAAGAAACTTTTTATCACGTAGAAAATTGTCAAATCACGAAAAATATTTATTCACAATAGTCCGTTGGAGCAAGGTCTGGCGAATACGGAGGGTGACGAATGGTTTCTAATTGCAGTTCCTGTAGAGTTAAAACGGTTTCTCGTGCTGTATGAGGTCTCGCGTTATCATGGAGCAATAAAGCAATAATCTTGAAGATCGATTCATGAGTCGGGGCTGTTTCACTGCTAGTTTTGCTATCATTGTTCGGAGTTTGGCACAGTAGACATCTGCCATTATTGCTTGACCAGATCGGAGGAAGCTATAGTGAATAACACCATGCTGAGACCACCAAACAGTTACCACTACCTTTTTATTGGTAAGCTTTGCTTTAGGACGCTGTTGCGGCATTTGACCTGGGGTCAGCCATTGCATTTTTCGCTTACGGTTATCGTAAAGAATCCACTTTTCATCACATGTCATAATTCGATCCAATACTCCTTAATTTCTGTATCGATTCAACAAGGCAATACAAGTTTCAACACGCGTTTCTTTCTGCAGATCAATCAAATCATGAGGCACCCATTTTAATTTTTTTATTTTACTGATTTGACGCAAATGAGTCAATATTGTTGGTAAGGTAACGTTAAACCATGCCGCTAATTCCTGGGTAGTTTGCCTCGGATCGGCTTCCACCATCTCTTTAAATTCATTGTTATTCACCTGTGTGGGCGGTCTTCCACGTGGTTCGTTCTTCAAATCAATGTTTCCATCACGAAAGCGTTTAAACCAAAATCGCACGGTGCGTTCATTAACAGTCCTCTCTCCAAACGCAACATTGTTGCGAGCTGTTTCTGCCGCGTTAGTTCCGCGTCGGAACTCGTATTCAAAAATCACTCGAATTTTCGAAGTATCCATCTTTCTTGTCTAAGCTAAATAAAAAAAAACAACTGAAAGTCGATAATCGAATGTTGCTCATTTTTTTAAAGAAGTTCTTCATAGGTACCATGTGAAAAAAGTTTCACTCAAAAATCTCAAACCATGAAGGTTCTATGTCAATTCTAAGTACCTTTTTCAATAAAACGGCAATTTCATAAGTACTTTAACCCCTATTAATTAACAAAAAAATTGAAAGTCAAATTAGTCAAATATGTCACAAACAATTACCTTAACAGTTCAATAAAATATATTTCACATGCAAATTTATAATGTCAAATTAATCAATTTTGTCAAAAACTAATTAACTAGAATATCGATGCAATCCAATATATTATCTCAAAAGCAATTAAAATCTCAAATCAATCAATATGTCACGAACAATTAGAATGTCAAAATAATCAAATAATTAGTAGGTATGTCAAATTAATCAATATTTCACAAACATTTATAGAATGTAAAATTAATCCAGTGCAAGAAGTATAAGGTCTTTGATCCAGTGCAAAGACCTTATACTTCTTACTACTAGACTGTGGACTATGGCGCAAAAACCGGTCCGAGCGAGAGGGCTCCCTTTGGTAGTGTGTCTCTTTCTAATGAGGTGACCGTGACCAAACAGAACACGGGACAAATTGATTGTAAAAACGATAGTTTAAGTATTTCAATATGTTGATGCTACCTAACTGCGCTACCTAAACCTGCATAATTTATAGATAATAAAAAAAGTGTTTATATTTTTTGGTATCTACATCACTAACCGTATGGTGTCGGGCGTAAAGAATTTCCCCATACCATGTTTGCCCGTGGGTGTCGTAAGAGGCGACCAAGGGAAAAACCAGAGAATGGGCAGCAGCGTTCTCTGTGCATTTGTAACAACCATACTGCGATTGCCAATCCGCCTGCAAAGCACTCCCTATGAATAGCACAAATAAAACATAGCCCCTATTGCCCGGCAGCCTGTACCCTCGACTACGGTAGCGGTCGAGGTTACGGTATGGCAAGGGGTGCTAAGAATCCCGGATGAGATCCGGCTACCCCAACAAATACCGACGACTAGACCTGGCAACGAACAACACGCGCACACTCCGGACCGACGAAAATATCACCGAACTCGAAGAGGAATTGAGCAGTTTACGATAGGGTTATGTGAAGTTCGAAGAGAATCCTCCCCGACTCAATAATCTTCAAATCCCAAGTCTCTTCAAGTTTCATTCTTCAAGACCATCATATAGATTGGAACAAAAAGCTCTCTGAGAGGCGTTAGATGACCCTGCTGTCTTCTGACGGTGCTTTGACCTCAAAGGATCTCTATGATTTCACATATATTCCAGTTGCGTAGACAGTTGAGAAATAAAACTACACCAATTGTATTCCACTAGGAATTAATTTGCAAATAATATTAACAGCCGAATTTCACTCGAATAAAGTCCGCCAAAAAATCCGCAAACCACCACCCTACGTTTAGTATTACCAGGCCCAAACATTTAAAAGTACTACTCTTACTCAGTATTAATGATAATTTTTAAAAATACAACGAATTGATTAAATATAGGAACTGTAGAAATATTTATATACTTTTCTAGAAATATTTAAATAAGTGTCAAAGTCTATGAATTGTTCGTTTTGGTATAACATAAAAAGAAACATATAAAATTTTCTACCATTTCTACCAAACCCAATGATTAGTTGTGCTAGCAATAGGTCAGACAAGGACACACTACCAGCGGAAACCCTCTCGCCAGGACCGCTTTTGGTTAGCTACCGCTTATAAGGAAATAGCTAACCTAGGTGTAAGATGATAGATTTCATTTTAGCTAAACAAAAAATTTTGGTACACAGTCTAGTAGTAAGAAGTATAAGGTCTTTGATCCAGTGTACAATTGTATGTCCCAAGCACTATAATGTAAAATAAATCCAAAGTATGTCACAAACAAATTAGAATGTCAAATTAAGTCAATATTTATGTCACATACAATTATAATGTTAAATTAATCTAAAAAAATGTGTCATAACCATTAATTAAATCGAATATACACACATCAACACGGTCTAGGGATATTTCATACTCAATTAAATAACTTGAAAAGTACTGGCCGCATTGGAATCTTTTATACACCGATTTGTTTGTAATTTATCTCAGACTAATTCCAAATTCAAATTTTTGAAAATTCTTTTGTTTCGGTGGCATAAAAATGTCTTGATGTGTAGGAGAGGGAATTTTCATTTGTGCGAAATTTAGAAAACAATACGAATTACGTTTAGATACAGTTTTTTTTTTTTCATTTTTAAACGAAAGATAAAGTTAAAATTGAGGTATTGTAGCCATGCAACGCCAACATTTGACGAGGGCGGAGATGTTACGAGCTGTGGGAATACTGAAAGCTGGGTCTGTTCAGCGTAATGTTGCTGAGGCCATAGGGACCCACCAAAATGTAATTTCAAGATTGTGGACACGCTATCGTGCCACAGGTGAAGTAGCGGAGAGGCACCGGGGGCCAAGTCGCATCACTACCCCCAGACAAGACCGATTTTTGCAAATTACTGCGCGAGCTCAACCAAATGCAACGGCGACTCAATTGGTCCAAAGGCTGCGAGTGGAACACCAAGTGCTTGTGAGTGACCAAACTGTAAGAAGGCGACTGCATGAAAGCAATCTACGCTCTCGTAGACCACTCCGGGTCCCACCTTTACGGAGAGGCAATCGTGGACGACGATTAGAATGGGTTCGGAACCACGTGGACTGGGGCTGTGAGCAATGGTCCAATGTGCTGTTCACGGATGAATCCAGGTTCGGCTTCCATCCAGATTCACGAAGGACGCGTGTTTGGCGAGTTCCTGGACGATGGAGCCGTCTTCAGAACCCTCAGGAAGTTCACCCATACCAAGGAGGAACAATTATGGTTTGGGCAGGAATTCGTCTTGGAGGACGGACGGATCTCGTTTGGGTGCGGGACAATATGACGGCAGAACGATACGTCCAACAGGTGCTGGGGCCCTTAATCTTGCCCCACAGAACACAATGGGGCAAGATTTCCTGCTCATGCACGACAATGCCCGGGCACACACGGCGAGAACGGTAGCAGCTTGGTTACATACACACAATGTTAGGGCCTTAGACTGGCCTGCTCAATCGCCAGATCTAAATCCCATTGAGCATGCGTGGGATATGCTGCAAAGAAGAGCTCTGAAGGAAGTTCCTGAAAATCTGGCTACAGAAGATCAACTTTTTGCGCACCTCAGAAGGATATGGGACAATATTCCGCAACAAGACATTGATAACCTTGTTCTGAGCATGCCGAATCGTTGCCGATGTGTTATGAACATCATGGGCGCTTTCTCAGACTACTAACTTCAAGTTTACAAACACAAATTAAATGATTTTTCAATTTTTTTCAGTTTTTACTCATAAATTAAAAGTTAATTCATATACGGTTTCCGTCTATGCTTCATTTTTTTTCCATAAAATCCTGAAATTTTAATCGAAGTACCTTAACCATTATTAAAAAATGGTAGAATATTAAATAATGTATCTTTTAAATATATACATGTCATATAAATAATTAACACATTTATAGTAATTCGCTTTTTTAAAAATATCCCTAGACCGTGTTGATGTGTTTACTTAAAATTTCAGATAATTTAACAAGTATGAATTGCTTGACATAAAATCTGACATCGAGTAATAACATTTTTCCAACAAGAAGGCTTGGTTTAAAATATGTGGAAGCGATAAATTAATAATTTTTTCTCAACCATGCTTGGAAATTTGAGCATTATTTTGATAACCTTCTTCGAGATAAATCGAAATTGCAGTACAGGCCAAATTCATGAGAGCAGCGGCCGGCAAAAGTTGTATGAAAATCCATATCTGTCGTTTGTAGCGGCCAAACCGCCAAATAAATTACATAGTAAACTCATATCTGTCGTGTAATTTAAAAATGGAACGATCGTTTACTCCGAATCATGGCAACCAAGGAGGTAACTTATCAAAGGTTTTATTTAAATTTTGAACTGGCTTGCAAATAGAAAGCTATTTATTGAAAAAAAAAACAAATGAACACTTCAAGGATTAGCACGCACTACGATTTTTAGTTGCGCGGATTTTTGTAGTATTATGCCCGCGTAATTTTTTTACTGCAACGAGTGCGGCTTCATACAATTCCATAGGCCGCAGAATGGGCAGAAAAAAATCGCGCGAATAAAAATCGCAGTGCGTGCTAAGCCTAACGCGGGCATAATTATTGTTGTTCGTTGTTCGTCATTGATTTTGAAAAGTAATTGTATTTGACAAAATGAGTTCTAGGTACTACTTCGTTTTAATTTCCGCGCATTATTTGAGAAAAGCACTATACAAGCCTTGGCCACAACTAGGCATTGATGGACTTATGTATGTGTGCCTCGGCTTCGCCTCGGCCCACATTTACACGTTCGTCCATCAATGCCTCTTTTGCTGGCCGCTGCAGTAATGTACTATAACTCCGTCGGTAACCTATTAAACAATTCCACTGCTTGGTATCTGGATGTTAAAATTTGTTTATATTGAGTGTTTTAAATCGTGCCTTCTTGTACATTTTCTTATCTTTCTTTGGAGATTCATGGTGATGAATATACCTACTTCGCAAAGTGACTTAGGATTACAAAAAATTATAAACTTCGTACTGTTAATACTCGTATTTCTAGTATTTTAAAGTGATCTTTGCATGAGTTTGTTTGTGAAATCTTGACTATTGTTCTTATGGCACGTTTCTGTGAGATGGACACTATCTGACAGTTATAACTACTTGGTCCGCATTGGCGGAATAATCCTGTCGGTAGGTTTGCCAACCGTACTCTAAGATTATTGTACTCTATAACATGTAGGCGTACTCTATAATCTATAACACTAATAGAGAATGCGGAAATACTCTTTTTTACACAATAGTTACTATACTGTGCCCGCCACTTCAGCATTTACTGAGAGAGTATTTTCGATCATGAATGTGAAGTAGCGGGAAGAGAGAAACAAAGCTTCGTTGAAATTGATTAAAAATGAGCTCTTGATCTATATACATTTAGAGTTAGAATGTTAGGATTCGTACAATCCTTTTAAAAACCATGACAAATTGTTATGTGCTGCAAAAAATACGACAAAATACCTTTTCAAAAATATAAAATTAATTATACTCTTTTTTGAAAGTCTGTACTCTTTATTTACCTCCTTTAAAATCAGATATACTCTATTTATTCTAATAAAAGTTGGCAACTCCACCTGTCGGGGGCATTGAGATAATATGTTGTGTTGGTTTCTTTCAATAATAGGTACTATTATTCCTATAAATCATATTGTGAAGAACTTGGGGATTTATATCGACAGCAACCTGTCCTGGACCAAACAACTGCAGGAAGTCAGTCGAAAACTGTTTGCGTCTGCGGGTTCCCTGAGACGTCTTCGTAATTTTCTTCCCATCACCACTAAAATTGCGATAGCTCAATCTCTTCTTCTACCTATTCTAGACTATGCTGATACCAGCTATCTTGATCTCACCCAAGACCAATTGGACAAGCTTGAGCGACTTCAAAATCTCTGTATCAGGTTCATATTTGGCTTGCGCAAGTATGATCACGTTTCCGAATTTCGTACTAAGCTCAAATGGCTTCCTATTCGCCTTCGCCGGAATGCCCATATACTTTCTTTGCTTTATAATGTGCTATTTAATCCTTTTACTCCTTTTTATCTCAAAGAACGCTTTCAGTTCCTCTGTGACACCCATTCTAGGTCCTTGAGATCATCGGAAAATCTAAAATTAAGTATTCGTATGCATTCCACTTCCTTCTTTGACAAATCTTTCACGATTCAAGCGGCTCGGTTGTGGAATGTATTACCTATTGAAGTGAGACGTGCTCAAACACTGCCAACGTTCAAGAAAATGGTGAAGGAGCATTACCTTTCACTATAAGTTTTATTCTTCTCCTTTCTCTGTTATATATTTGATATGTATTAGTATATTATGTAATATTGTATGTATGTATTGTATGTTATTAAGTCCAAGTAATATTATTTTTGATATTTTGTACACTGACAGCCCTAAATTCTTCTCCGATCTTTCAGTCCATCCAAAGGTTGTCTGTAAGAGATTGCCCTGTGCGATAAGACCGCCCATTGTACACTTGTATATTTGAACAATTGTCCTGTATGTTTTTTGTGGTGTACAATAAAGTATAAATAAATAAATAAATATGTCGTAGTACATTATTACCTCAGTGGTCGGGGGCCCGGGGCGGAAACAAAACTGGTTCCCCGCTCGCACGAACAGGATTTTGCATGATGGGTCATGCAAAATCCTTGCAGAGAGACCGCAGAATGTAAAATGCAAGAGTGAACGAACCATACGCAATTTTTTCCATACAATTCGTTAATTCTTAATATGAAGTAAATTTCAATGAAATATTGATTGATTCGTTTTTTTTTGTGTCCTCTGACTTCGTTTGCATGATTTCGTATTTTATCCTACAGATGACTTTCTTATGTACAGTTAGTGAAGGCGACTAAATGTAAGCTATTGTTTAATCAATATAAAATGCGGTATATATATATATCTAGGGTTTGTTGGTTTGGGAATAGGTTACCGCCACAAAGTCAAATCCTCCCCTAAAAACTTAATAACCCCCTTGACGTTGAGTTTTTTTATCAACCCAAATATGTTATTCACTTTTTTATATTACTCGTACGTTACTGCGAGCTTGTTGTTACATCGATACTTGTTTTACCTTTTGGAGAAAGTTGTTCATATAGATGGACAGAAGCAGTTTTTAAAATATGATCGCACTTTTCCGTCGATCCGATGTCGATGATGACTGTACTTATTTCGAAATTTGACATCGATAAATGTATTGCATTTAATCTAAATCTTTATCATAATAATTGTCATTATCGTATTGGGCGCAATCCTGTTATGATAGATGTGATAAAGATGAAATAAATAAATAAATTATTGCTTTCAATCCTAATTAAAAATTTTATTTAGTATGTTTTAACTTTTATGTAATTACTTTGGTAACACTCCTTTAATTATATATTTTTAAAACAAAAAGATTTCTTCAACTAAAAGCACCTTTTTTCCACTAGAAATCGTAATGCGCCGAGAGAACGGGACGTATTAGACTGCCCTACCTGCCACAACAGGTTTGGGATGAGGATTTTCCAGTGCGACGGCGGCCACAGCGCCTGCAACGACTGCAAGATCAGGGGCCGAACATGCGGCATATGCAGGAAGACACTCACCAACCGGAGGAACTATGACCTTGAGACCCATGTTGCTCAGGTAACAACCAATTGTTTTACGGTTTAAGACGTTTATTTTTCAAAAGATTACATTAATTACTTACAGAAAAAGTACAATAATAAGTAAACAAAATATCAGATTAGCGTTTTTAGTAGGGTAGGTGTTAAAAATGTTAATGGAGATTGTGTATAGTGAGTGGGCACGTATGCTTCGGCGCGAAAACAATGCTCGTTTGTTAAGGCCTATGGCACAGTGCGTTTGAATAGGCGAGAATTGATCAGTTTTTTACATTTTTTTAGGGTTGTACAAATAATATGGTGCTTTTCGTAGGGAGTAAGCGGGTTTAGGTTATTTAGTTTACGGTAAATTTACATAGAGTTAGTAAAATTACAAATTTATCTTTATCGTCCTATTAATAATATTTAAAGATCCTTCAAGATGTGGCATTTCAATAGTTTCTTAAAGGTTGATAAGGTTTAGCCTCTTGTGTATTTAGTTAACCCATAGCCATACTAATATTATAAATGTGAAAGTAACTCTGTCTGTCGGTTACGTTTTATAATTAATATAATTACATTTGTTTTTGATGTATTTATGGTCAACAAATTTCACTGGAGCCAAGTGATGCCTAAATCATGTTGTGCTTCATTCATAAACACATTTATCGGGTCACCAAAATAGAACAGGTTGGTATCGTCAGCGTACAGAGTAATTTCTCACTTTAGCCCATTCTCGTGTATACTAATTATAGAAATAAGTAATAGTAATGGCCCAAAATTGAGCCTTGGGGCACGCCACAGATAATAATAAGTCTTGGTGTGGTTTGATCGTTACCGATTTTAACGATTTGGTTCCTATTTGTAAGATATATGATTTGAAAATATTGTATGCTGTATCTGTAATACCCAAATCTTTCAGTTTTTCTATAGTATATCATGGCTCATTGGTATCAAATTCCTTTTTTAAATCAATGAATATTCCTAGGCCCATTTTTCGATTATCCATATTAATCCTTATATGTGTCAGTTTGTTAACAGTCCCAGAGACAGTATTGGACTTTGGCCTGAAACCGTATTATTTTTTAAATAGGAAGTCAGTGTCAATCAGAAATTTATATTTTGTTTTAACTACAAGCTCTATTTACCTTGCTTTCGTATGTGTAACAAGAACAACTAGTAATCGGTTTTACAAGCACTTCCTGGCATACGATTAAGCTAAAACTTGGCGTACTTATGTAGTTTTGGAATCATTTAAATAATATATGGTACTATGGGTGGTATAAAGATGGAGAGAGAGAGGGGAGATAGGGAAGACCCGACAAGTTATTACATTTCGTACATTTTAAAATCTTGTTTAAAAAAGATTTTACTTTTATTTATTTATTTCTTAGGAGGATTATTGCTTGGACAGGATTATTCACGTCACCAGTTGGCGCCACTTTGGCTAGAGGTCTTTCATTTGTAAAACGTCACATATGACATCAATACGACGTTGATGTCAATTAAATTAGAAAACACCTAACTCACTAGTTTGCACTGCGAAACTGCCGGGTAAAGTCTAAAAGCCACCACAAACTAGCTCTTGCGTTAGGGATCCACATCGATTCATCAATTATCTTACTGGCCCATTGTTGGTCTCGCGACTGCTGAGTGCGATTTTAAGCAATAGGAATTTCTCAGTAGCAGTTAGGAATTTGGAAGTTGGCGGCTATACATTAGTAACAAAAAAGAAAAAACCTGGCAACATAAATTGCAATAGTTCGGAAAATCGCCCAGCCCGATGACAAGTTATTAGGTGAATACACTTTTAATGACGAGCTGTATACAAACTGAAAATTAAAATATTGTTTTAAAATAAATTGTTGTTATTTTAAAATAATTGAAAAAAATATTCATCAACTCGAAAGCGCGAGAACCAATAGTTTTTTCTCTAGGCGTAAATGACCCGCGCTGCTATTGGTTCCCCGGTTTTGTTTTTCACAATTGATAGTCTGCCATTTCTTGATTCTAATGTTTACTTATTAATTTTATAAACCGCTTGTTACCTAGTGTGTTTCTTTAACTGTAGTTTCTTTGGTGATGAAATCATACACCTCAAACTCAATTATGCAAGCTTTTATGTACTTTGCCTTGTTTGTTTGATATGTGTCAAATCTTGTAAATGAATTTAAAAATATTTATCCCCAACCGATTGGCGAAACAGGTTTGGTTTGGATGTAGTGGCAATGCACGTTTAGTGACATCATTCTAAATCCAATATGGTGGACTCACAAAGTTGGCGGACCAATTATTTTTTATGCAACCCCATGATATGGGTATCAAATGAAAGGGTTTGCCGAGAGGGTTACGAGTTTGTAAAAATGTAATTATTAATCCTTCTTTTTTACATTTCAGACGAAAGCGCCATGCCCTCACACAAGCGAGGGATGTAAGCTGTACATCAAGATAGCCGACATGGAGAATCACGTGACAGAGTGTCCTTTCAAGGAGCAAGATTGTCCCCTTAATGCTGTATTCGGTACCTGTCGTTGGAAAGGTAAAAAAATATATCTTTTGTAGGTATTTTTTCCAAGGGTGGCTCTTGCTAGCGAGTTTGCTCGCGGGGATGTTGGAAATAAGCCCAAAGAAACATATTCCTGGGATAAAAGTATCCTTGCCCCCCTCCCTTCCCTCTATGTAGCTCCCTTAAATTATTAAATATGGTTTGTAACGTTTGACATAATAACTAAAGTTCTAATTACCTACCTAATTACAATTAATATACTTTTTTAATATAACGATCAAATGATAATTTTAATGAATTATTGATATAATTTCACTTTACTTAATTTTATATGGTCTATAGAACATTTCCTATAATGCTCATTTGAATTAATATTCAATTAGTATAATATTCAAAATTTATATGTAACGTCTATTATAAATTAGAATCTGTTCCAAAACCGAATCAGGGCATTCCGACTTCACTTAGTCTTTTGGCTGCTACCCCTAGAGTGTATATAAAAACCTGAGGCGCGAAGGGACCCAAGAAGAAACCCGCGCCCGCTGTAACGAAGCATGGGTGCCTATCCTTTGTTATGTAAGGCAATATCAACTTTAGTGTGTTGAGGTTAGGTTACAATAATTTGTTTTCTCAAGCATTACTTTAGAAAATTAGTTCAAAATTAGGTCAAATGAACGTAATATAAAAAAGAGCTTTATGCAAATTAAAAATTATATCAAATGAACGTTATAGTAAATGTTATTATAGCAAATGAAGGTTATATGAAATATTTTTTTTTCCTGTGAGGATGTGGCCACCTCTGGTGTCAGAGTTATTAAGCCGTCTCTGGGAACCCCAAAGGCCTCTGACTTGGCAATTTCATACTTACATCTATACTAATATTGTAAAGAGGAAATATTTGTTTTTTTGTATGTAACGAATAAACATGAAAACTACTGGACCGATTTTAAAAATTCTTTCACCGTTAGGAAGCTACACTGTCCCCGGGTGACATAGACTACTTTTTATCCCAGTATTCTCACGGGCACGGGAACAACGCGGTTGAAACCAAGTTAGCTATGTAAGATTGTGATGTGTGTAGATTGGTTGAGATGTGTGATTGCCACAGGATATTTTCCTTCACTGTTGCCTGTGATGTCCAAGATAAAAAAAAAAAAAAAAAAAAAAAAAAAAAAAAAAAAAAAAAAAATGTGTTTATTATCTTAAATCTATACAATTCAGTTGACGGGGCTTCCCAGAAAGTAATCCGAAGATACTTGTGATGGGATAAACTTAGAAAGTACATATGAAATTGAAAAAGTCACAATGGAACTTGCCCGGATTTGAACTCAAGCACGTGTAGCGAGGTCTTAGCCATTGGGCCACCATAAATGAAATATAACATTAGATAGTGAAATTAGGTTATTTGTTTTTATAGCTTATGAAAATCTAGTGAATGTTGTTTCAAGTGATATAATGCTGTCTGTTGTTATACCTTAAATTACCAGCGAACAAATATGTAGGCAAAGTTAGTTACTTTCATTTCATATAGGCAGAGTTATTTACATTTATACTATATAGAATGCATTATATGATGGTGGTGAGACTAGGCACTGTACCAGCACCTACACTTAATTCTGCTATCTTTTCGACTGCATCATTGCTACATTTTCTCAATATATTTTCAGGTAAACTGAGTGAAATATCGAAACATTTCGACAACGTGCATCCCAATGGCTGCCAAACCAACGTGGACTCTGAGATGCAGCTCATGAACGTTCGCAACAACAATCAGCAAGTCCACCTTATCGTTCTGGGGGTCTACAACTTCCTCCTTCACGTCAAAGTGTCAGAAACTGACGGCAAACTGTACATGGCCGTTCAAATGATCAGTACAAAATTCAGCGCACAAAAATGGTTCTATGAAATACATGTGTACAACAAAAGCGAAAACCGCAGAAAATACATGTACACAGATAACTGCTGCTCGTCCAGCGACAAGATAGAAGACGTTTTTAAAGCAGGAGAGTGTGCAGTGTTGCCAGTGTGGCACGCTAACACTTTTGTATGTAATGGAGCTTTGACGTACAAGTTTTTTATTAAGAAGACCGATGAAGAAAAGAGGGTGTTTGGTAAAAATCAACGCGGGAGAGGAAGAGGTAGGAATTATTAAGGAAAACTAATTTGGCTGCATAACGACATTAGATTTGACTGCAAATGAAGGGAGAGTGGTTGAGAATATATTTGTTGAGTAGAATACTTACATTTAAAAATTTTGGACTTCATAATAATTATGATGAAATACAATATTTCGATATGAACGAAATTTCGAACGATTTCGATATTGAGAGCAACAGTTAATATTTTAGGGCAATATGCTGATAACTGTTAAAAAAAATTGCCTATCAGCATGTTTTTAGCAGGCCTGGATACCCTGGGTGTTACTATTAAATACGCTTTATTAAGTATTGCCACTCATGAATATAATTTTAATGTTGTAACAATGATACGAGTAGTAATGCATAAGTGAATGAGCACTTGTTTTTAAAATAAACAAGTCTTGCTTACATTCATAGAAAATAGTTATCAACTGATAAAATTATCTGAAATGACATTATTTATAATAACTTTAGGCAAGCTTCACCGTCGACCACATCATTGCTTACCATCAGGTGAGATAGTGATCGAACGTGGGCCTATCAATAATAACAAAAAAACATACCTTATAAGGTATTGCTTGGTTGAAAAATGCACCGATATTAAATCTCAACCACTCTCTTGATAAGGATCACCTTGAATGATGTCATATTTAGGTACGTTGTTTTTTTATCTTTCTTTTATAAACATTTTTTTTATCGATAGACGCCGATCTGCGATAAGTAGAAGTACATAATCGTGAGTATAACGAGTCGATCGAATTATATTTTACGAAAATGACAGTTTTTATTCACATTTTTAATTTGACGTTATAAAATATATACCTACAAATATAAAGGTAATAATAAAATATAAAATGGTACATTAAATAGGTAATCTTAAATATCTTTGAGGCTCATAAGCCTAGCGTCATCAACTCTGCAATATATGTCACAAATTATTATGCGAGATTTACCTAAATATTTGAGAGAATTATATTGATCCAGAATTACCAGAAAATGGGAAAATATTATGTGAATCTAGAAAGTGTTGTTACACCAAGTACTATGTAAAAATATGTAAGTTAAAGACATGTATCAAGGAAGACTTGTCCGTTGATCTCTAACAGAAACGAAGATGTAACGGGGACTGCCATTGGTTCCTTTATCCAGAAATAGTAGTTACTTTCTGTGATAAGCATTTTGGAGTCCTCTGGTAGGTGAGCTTTTAAGGATCGTAGCAGGTGACTTTGTAGTTTCTGCCTACCCCCATGTGAAAAGGGCATGAGTTTATTACTATTGCTGTTAGATGCATTTTAGAACAACAAGGAACCAGGCAGAAGGTGTTTTCAATTATGCCCATGTCATATTTTATCCAAAAGAAGACAAATGAGGGCTGTCTTTTTGAATTCATAATTCTATTGTACACTTTCAGTAGTTTCCAGTTTTGGACTATGGAAACACTGTCAAGTGTTGCCAGTTAGGGTTTACCACTGGTAAGTCTTTGGTAGAATTCAATCATAATTATAATACGATATGATGGCCATTGACAAAAAATATTATTATTTATAGTTTTTGTTTGTTTTTAAAGTTAGTTATATTATGTAATCAACTTATATAGATTGTATTTTGTGGATAATAAGGACATTAGGAGTGAATAACAATGATCTCGTGGCTAATTAATAACTGCCGCACTAGTCGATCTCCAAGGTTAAGCATCGCTTGCCGAGGTCGGTTGGTGGATGGGTGACCATCTATAACATAGCGAGACTCCTCCGTGTCTCGGAAAGCACGTCATGTGTCATTAAAGATCATTGACTGTCGTCACGGTAGTCTGATGCCAGAAAATCTGAAACCAGTCTGGCTAAGGAGTACCTACCGTGTTACCCAGTTACTGGGTTGTGGAGGTCATATAGGTAGTCGGAGCTACACTTTAAAAAATACTTGTACTCCGGTTAGACTGAAAGCCAACCATAACCAGAACTAGCCATTTTGAAGATACAATGTTTACTAACAAAGTAATACAGCATTTATTTAGGGCTATCCTCCACTCAACAAAAATAAAACGCATTCGACATAGAATGTTGTATCTGTTGACTAGAAGATTATCTTTGAGCGGACCAAAAATTTTCACCCCTGCTGTGAGCTGATTGAGCTTTCAAATACTTATTAGTAAATAGTGTACCTTCATTTTGGCCAGAATTGGTATAGTTGGGTTGTATGGACAAAGTCTGAGCAGGCAAATAAAATTTTAATAAATTTAATCATCCATTCGCAGACAATTCGGAGGGATAGATTACAAAAATTGGTCTTGTGGAGCATTGATAAACGTCATAGATTCCAGTCGAGCACTTTTCGTCCTTATGTCGTTAGTACTAAGGTTGAGCATTTTTAATGGTATGCTTACCTACACTCGGATTCTGGACAAAAACTATCGTGCATTTCACACTGTTGACAATGCATTCAACCAATTGCATCTAGAACTTATTCAACCATCACTTTATTGCAATAATTTTTGTTCCAGAAATCGAGCCATAGTGTATTTTTTTAGTATGTAGAATATCCAGTTAAACTCCATAACTGTATTAGCTTTTAAAAATTATTGTTGCAGCTATTCTGTATAATCAAATATAACTATTATCATAACTATAATCAATGCTGGTGTAATGTTTTACTTGTAAGTTTTGTTTGATTTTGTTTACTGTGTGAAGGGAATTTTATTATTTTTCTGTAAGTTATGACATTGTATTTTCTTATTCAATAAAGCTTATCAATATTAGATAGATTTTTTTATTGGTTCATTCCATACATTTTTTTTATATATCCGGACTTCAAGATCTTTTCAATCCATTCGCCACTACTTCAAGTATCAGTATGGGTTGCAATGGAATTTGAACTTTGTCATGAGACAAAGTTTTGTAGAAAACCCGATTACCCGAGTTGGTGGCGAATTGGCGATGGATTGAAGTATATAATAATAGTAATTTTGATAACGGGGGAACCTTCAAAAGGTGCCCGGACCTTTGGGAAAAAGACCAGCGAGTGTGGGCTTTTTACCTCATTCATACCACCCCGGTGATCACAATCAGCACGTACGCGTACGAGCCCCGTGACCTCTTAAGAGACTACCCCGGAATCCCTCTTTGCAATGCCTATTAGGGCACATCTCTGGGGAGACTACAAAAGCGCCCCCGCTGTGCGTCACTGTGCCGCCGTCTTTGGAGTCACTTGGTGGACGACTAGTCTCCTGTTTAATAACCCGCGACCCCGAAGTTCAGAAGATTATGATGCTAGCTGGGATTCGGCTTTTTAAGGTGACCGTGCCACAGGAGCCGCACGCGCCGCAGTCATCGAATTTTATAAATCATTATATGTAATCGTATGCACCTATCCGCGCCGCACTATCCGCATTTCAGCATAATGCTGTAGGTATACATACGGATTCCACCAGCGCGTGCGGATGACGTCATCAGATTCGACGCGTTCGATGCGCACGGCGCGGAGACATCATCCGTACCCGTATAGAAAATATTGTTCAAGATGTACAGAAGTGGATACGATGAATGCGGCGCGGATAGCGCGGAAAATGCGATGACTGCGGCGCGTACGGCTCCTGCGGCGGCGCGGGATAGGTGCGCGTTCACCTTTGGGCATCAAGGTGGATCCCACTCGGAGAAAGTTATAGGGAGGCCCCCATAACTTTCTCCGAGTGGGATATATGTATATTTTCGTTTAGTATAATATTTTATAGCATAGTTTCGTTATGTTATAGTGGGATATTTTCCTTCATCGTTATCAGCGATGTCCAAGATAAACTTAGAAAGTAGGTACATAATATAACTGGACATACCTAAATATCATACATACATAAACTCACGCTCAAACACATCATGGATATTATACTACCGGGCAGTGTTTTAGCGTTTCGGGCGGCTGACATTGAATCAATATTTATGTTGCAAGGATATGATAAAAACAGGGATTTGGTCAATTCCTTAAGAGATTTGATGAAATCACGGCGGATGTTAAAATAACAACACGATTTTATCATTACCCTAAACAAATCTAGTGATTTGGTCAATGAATCAGTCCAAGAGCGAGCGAAGCGAGCTCGGGAGCTTAAGGCGCCCCGACACGGACAGGTTAGGTTCGAAGGAGATGAAGTAAGCGAGCGAACTCAGCTCCCGTCATCTCCTTCGTGTTAGGTTACTTTGGACCCTGTAATCAGAAAAAGGACTCTGTTGCTTAAATACTAATCGTACTTGCACCCTCAGATGATACTTCATCTGAGCTTGCACCTATCGGCCGCGCCGAGCAGGGGGCGCCATTGAGCTGGGAAAAACATGGAGGCGCCCTATTATTCTATACATACATTAGCTTATACAAATATGAGTGAAATACGATACAGAATGTGAAACATCATTTTGTCTCATTTCTTCTAATGTAGTAATCGTATTTGACAAAAGAGACAACAATATTTCAGTTGTTGCTCATTATGGCAACATTTTGTTATGACGTAGTGACAGCTGTCAGTACGTGTCATATTCGCCATATTAGTTGCCAAAATTTGTGGTTGTGTTCGTGGTAGTCCTGCTGTCATATGGTTGTTTACTTTTTGTATTATTAATGTGTATGTGTTTCGTGATTAACACAACCATAGCATCGGCAGACATTTTAAGTGCCATTTTAAGGTTTAGGTAGGCACGATTTTTTGTAGGTATTTCGGGTCCATAGTATTTATTAGGTCTATGGGGGGCGCGGTCACTGACAAGCAACGCGACGCAAACAAGAACTAGACATGTTTTTTTTATCATTTCACTGAATCATCAATTTAGGGATTTGTTCAAATCACTAGATTTGTTTAGAGAAATGATAAAATCGGGTTGTTATTTTAACTTCCTCCGTGATTTGATCAAATCCCTTAAGGAATTGACCAAATTCCTGTTTTAATCATATCCCTTCGATATTTATATTGCAAAAGAGAGCTGTCAGAGTCTGAGAGCGAGTATAAGATAAGTCACCGAGAATATTATGTATGTAAGAGGAAAAAAAAAGATAATTAAAAAAATCAAAAAACCCGACTTCAGCTTAAAAAGCGAACTAAAAACACGTAAACAAGAAGAAATTCATGCTGTGTCCAGTTCGCTTTTTAAGCAGTCGGTTTTTTTAATTAACTTTTTTTATTTATACATTTTTGGTTGATTTTTTTTCGAATTAGGTACATTTAAACTTAAAAGTGTTATATATTTTTGAAATCAACTCTGAAAACCCTTTATTTTGATACCCCACACGATGGGTATGGAAGAAAAAATTTGGGCCCTCAGAATATGGCGCCCAAAAGCCGCCATTTTCTTATTTTCCAATTTTAATGTATTTTAATGTAGGTTAAGACGAATCGATTGACGCACAAATCATCAAAATAGGGCAACGCGTTTGGTCTCTGGAAAGCACCATAGAAACAAACATACATACATAGACTGATAAACACATTATCCTCCTTCGGCAGTCGGGTAAAAACATACATTTCTTTAGTGATAGACACAATTGTAATACTAGAAATAAATACAAGTTAGATCATCTTATAGATTAGCTAGTCATGGAGAATGAATTTAACTGTCTTGGATCCCGCAACGAAATTAATCAGAAAAGAATAAAGGAGGAGTAGGAAAAAAAACCACTGTGTAGCCCAATTTCTCACAGGGCATGGTAAATTTAAAAGTAAATTATTTTCCTTCAAGCTCGTTGGCTCGTCGCCTCTATAGTGGTCTACATCTGACTGCGAATATGTACAATCTGCACATCATGTCTTGTGGGAGTGTATTCTTTGGCAGAATTAACGCAATATTATGTTATGCATCATCAGGAGTATGGCTGCATCAGGAGTTGTTTACTATACGGACCTGGTGGAAACTAGAATAAATTTCTAAGTTTTTAAAGGCCTTATTACACTAAACGGAATTCAGGGCCCTGAACGCTAATATAGGGTGGTGTAATAACTGTTAGAGAGTTAGTGTCTCGAAAATAGCAACCGTAGCATTCAGGGCCCTGAATACCGTGTAGTGTAATATAAGCGCTTAACTACTTAGAAGGTCCAAATCTACCGGGTAGTGTACCAAATAAGCGGCTCCCGAGTTAGGGGCCACGCCCACCATTGCCTCAGGGTCCTGAATACCGTGTAGTGAAATAAGCCCTTTAAAAACGCTAGAGAGTACCGAGAACAACGCAAGAATTTTTAGAAAGCCTTTTATCAAAGTCTAAAAAACGAGATTTAATGAATGGGCTCATAATGGCTACTTTTTCTTTTTTATTCCTCTATAGACACAAAATAAAATATTTTTTGTTAAACTTACCGCAAAATATGTATCTGGAACGCGAAGATAAGATTCTATGGTTGTCTGTGGTGGGTGAATTCTGGACTCCGGTGAAACGTGAGTCAGTGTGGTACTCTTGACCTATGGATGGATGCTGATAATATCGATAAAAATAATGAAGAAAAATTTTATCAATAAAATGTGACTTAAACACTTTGATTAATATATTTAGGAGAGATTTGATAACGCAACATAAGAAGATGTAGTGAAAAATAATACTCCATCCTAAATAATAGTCCATTCTTGACACCTGCTTTCGCTCGAGATTGGGAGGCCTATGGGTTAAAGGGAATATGTTGCTTAATATTTTAAATGGTTAATATTATTGACGGATGACACTTCTATCCTTTTGCCAATATTCTTGTGATACTTTAACATTCGCGTGATACTTTTAAAACCTCGCCTACAGCTCGGTTTTTAAACACACACTCATGTTTTAATACCCCTTATTATGCAACAGTTTCATAAACTACTATTTTATTATTAAACGTTTCTTGCAATCCGTCTATTTGCTCAGCTGCTCATGGCATAAAGGTTCACACCAAATTATTATACTTATACATCGTTTATAATACACTAACATATATCTATTAACCTGTATATTTAACACCGTAAAATCTGATTGACATCCTCATCACATCATCGTAAGGTTCAGTTGAAAACCAGCGTCGGGCAACTCCCAATTGTCTGGCATTTTGCTGAGCTGGACCTTTTTGGCGCAGCCGCGGGGCACTCTATGTATGTAATTGTTATAAAATTTAGTTCCATTTTATTTGTACGTACATTGTGTATGTGTGTGTGCCAAATAAACTAGTTTTATTTCTTTCAAAAAATTCAAAGTATGCTAAGATGGTTTGGTCACGTTGAGAGGATTAATGAAACGCGACTATATAATTATGGCATTACCAAGGCAGACGTGAATCACGTGAATGGGAACGACGGGAAGGGACGGCGTAAAAGAACATACAAGGATCTTATGGGTGAAGTTTTTTCAGAAAGGCCAGGTCTCATATAAAGGTATATTATTTCCTGTTTTGTTATAGAAATTTTATTCCAGGTTGCCTGGAAGAGATCGCGGAAAGCGATAAGGCCGCCCGTTGTATATTTTTTAGTTTTAAGTTTTTTTTTTTTTTCCTGTTTTTTCTGGTGTACAATAAAGCATACATAAATAAAATAAATGTTGGACATAGTCCTCACCTTAGAAACTTTGAATTATTAGATCGACTTTCGATTTATCGATACCTACCGTTCACAACCCTAAAGTTTTTAGAGTTGCGTTGCGTTGCGTTATGATGTTATATGTGTTGTGAGACAGAAGTCTTTGCTGCAAACCAAACTCGAATATACTCATTCGCTTTGTTTGTGCTTGTGCCTTGTGGTAGTATCTCTAAGTAGTCTGTGGCCTTGTGCTTCTTTTGTGTGCAGTCACTCCCTCAGTGGACTATATTTTTATACCGAATTGTGTTTTGTTTTACCCAGTCTTGTCCGTTCTTTTCCACGTAGGTATTTTCCGACCGGATGGTAGAATCACTTAATCAAGATCCAGCCCTAGTTGTCCCCCCAGCGAGGTCCTGAGCCGAGGTTCGTATCCCATAAGCCCTATGGGATACGAACCTCGGCTCAGGGCTTCGCTGGCATAGGGGGTAGCCCTCAGCGTGGTCGCTTAGGTTAAGTTTTAGTGCCTGGCTGGAGGCTCTAGTTTAGTCTCCACAAGGAAAGTCCGGTTAAGCAGTAGTCATCACTTGGTTGAACTGCGACACGACACTAAAAAAAAACTTTTACCCAGTGTCATATGGGTCTCGGTAATCTTTGGCTAGTTTATTTCAACATATTTGTTGAGTTTATAGGTTGTTATAAAAAATAAAAATTATAATAAAAGTTTAAACATGGGGGCTGAACAATCTACTACAGAAAGAAGATACAATGCCGTGCCACCGTAAGTGTTCTTGTTTATTTCTTTGTTTAGGTATTTCGAGTTAAAATACTTCACAGATTTTTTGGTTGAAGTGTGTAGCCTTAGGGGCACTATGGCGCGACACTGGTCAGTGTTGCCAACTTTATTTTTACAAACCCACCAAATGTGGCTTCGTGACCCACCAGAAAACCACTAAACTTAACGGTCTCTCAAACCACCAGAAAATCACTAATCCAAAACAATAATATCCCCGTAATGTTTCTTTCAAATTGAACCACATAATTTTGTACTTACAGGACCTTCTTACCAGTTCTTTAATTCTGGGTTACCTAAACAACAATCACAGAAATTTTGAGCATACTGTGGTTTGGGCATATTAGTTTCGCAAATATTGTGGAAATAAGTTAAACTAGTACAAAGTAAAGGTTACTACCTTTACCGATACCGACTCGAACTGTACTGTATTGTCCGTCCGTTGTATTTGTGCACGCAAAGGGAACTGAAACAAATCAAACTTGGACCATTGACCATACAAATAAAGTCCTTAATCAGTATTATTCAAGAAAATAAAAAAATATTTTCAGGGAATCCCCGAAAACTACTACCTTAGTTCTGTTGTGTCGCCTATACACAACAAAAATATTATACACTTGTTTCAATCGTTCATTCCTAAGTAGAGTATTTTTGTTAATTATACTAGGGGATCAATGTCGTACCACCACTAACTGAAGCAATCAAAGCCACTAAAAAAAACCACTAGCCACTGAAAGCAATACCACTAATAGGGGGGTCGAAACCACCAGTTTTAGTGGAAAATCCACTAAGTTGGAAACACTGGCGAGGACTTGGAAAAATTATCATTAACTTTTTATTTTTCCGGCATTTTTCAATTTTATTGCAGTTTCGGGTTAACATTAACCATAAAAACCATGTAGATTCTGAGAAGCATAGCCCTACGACGCACTGTTTCGGTCATCGAATTTTATAAATCATTATATGTAATCGTATGCACCTATACGCAACGCACTACCCGCATTTCAGCATAATGCTGTAGGTATACATACGGATTCCACCAGCGCGTGCGGATGACGTCATCAGATTCGACGCGTTCGATGCTTGCGGCGAGTGCGATGCGAGCGGCGCGGAGACATCATCCGTACCCGTATAGAAAATATTGTTCAAGATGTACAGAACTAAATACGATGAATGCGGCGCGGATAGCGCGGGGCCTTGAGAAAATGCGATGACTGCGGCGCGTGCAGCTCCTGCGGCGGCGCGGGATAGGTGCGCGTTCACCTTTGGGCATCAAGGTGGAGAGTGGGATATATGTATATTTTCGTTTAGTATAGTATAGTTTCGTTATGTTATAGTGAGATATTTTCCTTCCCGTTATCAGCGATGTCCAAGATAAACTTAGAAAGTAGGTACATAATATAACTGGACATACCTAAATATCATACATACATAAACTCACGCTCAAACACATCATGGATATTATACTACCGGGCAGTGTTTTAGCGTTTCGGGCGGCTGACATTGAATCAATATTTATGTTGCAAGGATATGATAAAAACAGGGATTTGGTCAATTCCTTAAGAGATTTGATGAAATCACGGCGGATGTTAAAATAACAACACGATTTTATCATTACCCTAAACAAATCTAGTGATTTGGTCAATGAATCAGTCCAAGAGCGAGCGAAGCGAGCTCGGGAGCTTAAGGCGCCCCGACACGGACAGGTTAGGTTCGAAGGAGATGAAGTAAGCGAGCGAACTCAGCTCCCGTCATCTCCTTCGTGTTAGGTTACTTTGGACCCTGTAATCAGAAAAAGGACTCTGTTGCTTAAATACTAATCGTACTTGCACCCTCAGATGATACTTCATCTGAGCTTGCACCTATCGGCCGCGCCGAGCAGGGGGCGCCATTGAGCTGGGAAAAACATGGAGGCGCCCTATTATTCTATACATACATTAGCTTATACAAATATGAGTGAAATACGATACAGAATGTGAAACATCATTTTGTCTCATTTCTTCTAATGTAGTAATCGTATTTGACAAAAGAGACAACAATATTTCAGTTGTTGCTCAACATTTTGTTATGACGTAGTGACAGCTGTCAGTACGTGCCATATCGACGGGGAAGTGCTGACAACTCCTAACTTACAAAAATCAAATTTTACAGGAGGCAAAAAAAACGCTTTTTAATTTTCTCAGAACAAAAAAAAAAGAAAGTGTAAATGGCAATTTTATACTTAAATGGTCCCGCATGTCAGGTAATAATCAAAATTTGCTTTGAATAAGTAATTAGCGAGATGATGTAAGATAGGAGGTATCACCAATCTGGTGTGGCTGAAAATTTGAAGATAGGAATAATTTCCACACTTCAAAAAAGTAACAGAAATCATTGAAAATTAATGTTTCCCGCTAAAGTTTTCAATCATATTCGGCGATAAAATAACAAAGGAATCTAAAAATTACTAAAAATAGACGAAATTAATCAAAACAGGCGATTTTTTTGAAGATAGGAGTTATTGTCTTTCTATATCACAATATCGGTTAAGATAGAAGGTATTTTCAAAATGAAAAACTGTTAATAATTTTGAGAAATCAATTTTTAATCACAATTTTATGATCTAACTTTAGGCAAGTACCCGTATGAAATGTATTCTACTCTGACTCTCTATAAAAATAAGTATGCATTATCTTTTTCAGTGTCTCCGTTTACAAACGTAAATTAACTTTTAAATGTAACAGATAACTCTTTAATGACTTTTACAATAACTAATGACTCTTAAGACTATAAAAATACGTCACGTAATCTTTTCAGTCTCCGTTTACAAACGTAAATTAGGTAACTTTTAAATGTAACAGTTAACTCTTTAATGACTCTTAAAATAACTAATTACTCTTAAGACTATAAATATACACAATCTTTTCAGTCTCTCCGTTTACAAACGTAAATTAACTTTAAAAATGTAACAGATAAAAAAATACTATTTTAGGTCATTAAACTTTCTGTTCAGAATAACAAAAACATGACTAAATAACAAAAACTTTTTAATTTTAATATTAACTTTTATTAAATTAGTATCTAATCTAATACATGAGGCAGGTTGTCATAAAAAGAATGACAATCACGTGGCAGGACTGATTTCAACTGCTGAAGATGGTTATATTTCGATAACTTTATAGGTATTGGTGCCGCATGAAGATTGGCGCGATCGGTTTGACGAACAGCAAAGCTTTTCTGGGGTAGATCCATCCATTCAGAGTCAAAATCCAGCTTGATTTGGATGGCAGAGTTAGGATTGTATTGAATGGCACGGTTGTCCACTACTTGTGGTTCACCTGTTTTTCGGCCAGGTCTGATGCTTTTATAACACCAAGTTTTAGAATTAGCGAAATCCTTGACGAAATCATAATCGAAATGAACAACTTCATACGGCTGATTTTTCCGTATTTCCTTGGTCAGTGTTGCATAATCGCTAGGCAAATGAATTTCGCGATTCTTGAGTTTTTGTTCAATATTACTGTGGACGGAGTCGCACTCCATCTACGTATGTCCCGGCTCCAGGTACTTCTGGGTAATAACCACTCCGTGTTTTTTACTAAGGTCAAGTAGTGCATTAGCCATAACCGTATTCCTATTTTGATACGTGCAGCCATCGGAAAAGATAATTATCGGTAGTTTTAAAGGCAAACAATGTCTCTCTAGGTAATCGACTAAGCATGAAGCGAATGTGCTGGCTGTCAAATCCGCTGCTGTTTCATCAAACCAATAACAAGTGCAATGACGGTTACTTAAGTTGTAAACCGTAAAATTATGACACACTAATTTTGTTTTGAAATATAATGCACTTGCAGTCAGAAATGGACATGATTTGACGGCCTCTAAATCCATTGTCAGAACAATAGCTTCCTTTTTATCAGCTTTGTCTTTGTCATTAGTTTTTTCTCGTCTAGCTCGGTTCTTTTTTATAACATGTACTTGGTAATCCGCTTCGTTTAAGTTTCCGGCTTCATATGCACAGCAAGTATCGCACTTGTCTTTTTTTAATGTGTGTAAAGATAAATTTTTCTCATGAAATTTTTCTTCGAACGTGTACCTGCAAACTGACGGTAAATTTTCTTCGGTGCAATATTTAGTATAGGATCTGTATAACTCTCTTAATGACTGAAAATTCGGTTCAAGGTACAGTTTCGTCGTTTCCTTTCTGGCATAATGCGAAGGCAACTTAGGAAGCTTATCTAGAAACGTATTCAAATGCTGTAGTTTTATCTCATTTTTATTTATTCTCCTTCGTGGTTTTAAATTATCTACAACCGCTTGATTGGGTGACATGCCGTGTTTTTAACCCATTGCTGAACAGTAAATGATCCCAAAGACAAAGTATTCAGAAACATTTCCCGACAAACTTGTACTTTTGTATCGTTATTTTTTTCAAGCGGCAAAAAATATTGCAAGGTCCCGATACGTCTCGAGTTCCCAGTTTTAACAGTTTTACGACCTGTGGTGGATCGGTTAACTAATGACGCCACGTAAATTTTTCTTTGGTCCCAGTTGAGATTTTTCCAAAAGTATTCGTGAATATTTTTTCGGTTTTCCTCATCTATTTCGCTACATCCCCTCAACTTACTCTTCCGACAAAAATCTGATTTGCACGCTTCTCCTAGCTGTCGCCCTGGTCTTATCGTGTCTTGTTTTGCTCTTTCTCCTTTAGGTCTTCTGTATCCTAAGTAAACTTCGCCCTTCATTCTCATTTCTTTGGCTTTATTTTTCTTCCATTCAGAACGCATTGCTCTTTTTTTACGTTTTCTATTGTTGAGATTACCATGGGAGTGCTCTTCATCACTAAACTCGATCGCTGTACTTGAATCAGACAACTCATTTAACATATCTGGAGGAAAATATTCATCGTCGTTATCTAGCTCGTTTTCAATTAATTCTAACATTGAACGATCAAAATAGTGCGTACAAGAAAAAGTTTCTATCGCTTGTGACATTTTTTTATGTCACCACTCGTTAAATCAGATAAAGAAAGGGACCTTACTTTCGTAAGAGCATAGTCTGAAAGTCTCGTCGCACGCGCGGACAGAGAGAGGGACCTTATTTTCGAAAAAGTAATATCTGACGGTCTTATTGCAGATACACACTCAATACCTTCAGTGGTATACTGAGCGTCTGGTTCTTGATTATAGTGCATTATTAAGCCCGAGTTAATAACAGCAAAGGGGATAGATTCAGCTGAAAGGTGTCTTCTCATATTTCTCAAATTCATATAGGTATCATCAGTCAAGTCAGAAAGAGAAACACATTTTATATTATGAGATATAGGTACTGATTCTGCAAATTTTCTTAAGAGATCATCGTTATTATCATTAGTGAGCAAAGGCTTTAGAGTGTTGTGAGGCAATATCTCGTCCGCTGGTTTATCAACGACTGGTTTCAAAAATATTTTCTTCGACAAAGCAGCCATTGTGGTTAAAGAGGAATCGGGAGAGTTTTCTATTATCGAATCATCCGATGAACATTCGGTTTTATTACGTTTAACAGGTGTAGAAGGAACTTCATGTTTTACTGAGATTGAACGTTTTTTGCGAGATCTACATTTTTCGTGATCAAGACTGACATGTGGGTTTCCTTTGTGGGCCAATCTCAACGAGGAACGCCGAGAATTCACGTTTTCTCCATGACCTGTAAAAAGTGAACAATAAGTAAACCTCTACTCTTCCAGAGTATAAATATGGTTTAGATAGATTCAGTAAAAAGTGCTCTTAAATGTGAAGAAGAAGTAAAAATCTTAAGCTTACCACTGCTTGTACTTGGAATATCATTTTCATCAGTAAAGTTTTGTTCGGTGCTGTCGTTTTTATTAATGCTTTTTTCTTTTAATTTTGATTTTTCTGAAATAAAATAATGATCTTAAATTATCAAAATAACTTTTTACCATACAATATTATACTTAGTAAATGTTTAGCTTACCTTTTTTATCCTATTATTTGGATTATCCTCTTGGTCTTCTTTTAATAACGCAAAAATTTTTTTGCGTTATTAAACCTTCTGTGATATTTTTCTTCCTCTTAGACGACATTTTATCTAGAATAAAATAATAGTCTGTCAAAATCATACTTATATTTGGATAAAGTAATAATGATTCTGTTAAATACGTTTTACTGTTTAATAACTTAGAATAAAATCACTCGCACTACATTCGATGCAATAACATAAATAACTCCTATCTGACACTTAACATTTAGTTAAATGTAATCATTTTCAATGTTGATTGCAGATACTTAACACAATAACTCCTATCTACAGCTGACTAACAGTTAAGAGATATTAGTTTAAATTACTTGGCGCAAAATACAACGAATACCTCCTAACTGAACTACAATATCAGTTACTTGTGATTTCTTACCCAAGCCAATGTACAAATTCAAACTAACTACTCCTAACTACACTTGCGCGTTAAGATAGAATAAATTGGTCGAAAACTTTATTCGTATCTGCTGGAAACAACATCTATCTAACACACAGGACTTGTTGAAACTTGAATTGACTTAGTTATTTGTTTAAGACACCGATTTTAATTTACTTATCCGTAAAAGTTTGCTTACCTATGTACAATAAATTATGTTCGTTAAGCCAAAATTTAAAACAAATATCAACATTTCAATTAAGTAATTTGTCTAAAACATAACTTCCAGCCGGCACCGGTTCGAAATCTACCGTTTGCGTTTTCTTATTAAACCATGAAATCAAACCATAATTATAAGTTTATACATACCTTTGCTAAAATATCCAAGTAAAATATTATCTTTCAGCACAATTAACACAGTAATTCACTAATCTTTACTCGAAAACAATTAAAAACGTTGCAAACAGATTAAAAACACCGCACTGACTGACGAAATGTCGCGCACGCCGGTGCACCGGATCCTATCCCTTTTACACTGCGAGAAACGCACCGTTTTTGTCTCGCTCGCATGAAGATAGAAGATATTAGCTTAAAGTTCTGTATGAAATGAAGTTACGAGATGTTTCCATTAGTAAGTTAGAATATATTTCCTGCCAAAATTAATCAGGTTGTCTGGACCTGAATATAGGAGATATTTCTTCGGTACCTAACTAATACAATTTTCGGAATTTCAACTTTATTCATATACCAGTAGATGCGCAATTAAATTCTCTATCGAACTGCATACTTAAGTCGTTTTCGGAAAAAATGTAAGTTAGGAGTTGTCAGCACTTCCCCGTCGATATTAGTTGCCGAAATTTGTGGTTATGTTCGTGGTAGTCCTGCTGTCAAATGGTTGTTTACTTTTTGTATTATTTATGTGTATGTGTTTCGTGATTAACACAACCATAGCATCGGCAGACATTTTAAGTGCCATTTTAAGGTTTAGGTAGGCACGATTTTTTTGTAGGTATTTCGGGTCCATACTATTTATTAGGTCTATGGGGGGCGCGGTCACTGACAAGCAACGCGACGCAAACAAGAACTAGACATGTTTTTTTTATCATTTCACTGAATCATCAATTTAGGGATTTGTTCAAATCACTAGATTTGTTTAGAGAAATGATAAAATCGGGTTGTTATTTTAACTTCCTCCGTGATTTGATCAAATCCCTTAGGGAATTGACCAAATTCCTGTTTTAATCATATCCCTACGATATTTATATTGCAAAAGAGAGCTGTCAGAGTCTGAGAGCGAGTATAAGATAAGTCACCGAGAATATTATGTATGTAAGAGGAAAAAAAAAGATAATTAAAAAAATCAAAAAACCCGACTTCAGCTTAAAAAGCGAACTAAAAACACGTAAACAAGAAGAAATTCATGCTGTGTCCAGTTCGCTTTTTAAGCAGTCGGTTTTTTTAATTAACTTTTTTTATTTATACATTTTTGGTTGATTTTTTTTCGAATTAGGTACATTTAAACTTAAAAGTGTTATATATTTTTGAAATCAACTCTGAAAACCCTTTATTTTGATACCCCACACGATGGGTATGGAAGAAAAAATTTGGGCCCTCAGAATATGGCGCCCAAAAGCTGCCATTTTCTTATTTTCCAATTTTAAGGGGCTGTATTCGAACAGTTGACAATCGACATCTGAGGTTCTAAGCCACGCCCACTGTCATTGACAGCTTAGGGGAAAACTTAAATTGGAGCGAAAAGTATTTGAAAATTAAGTACACAAGGCCGACCACAGAGGCCCATATCATAAACGGACTCTTCCGATGGTTTTTTACAAAAATATAACCGCGCAAGTTCTTATTTCAAACTGGCTAGCATCTGACATCAGATATTTCACTGTTATTTTGCCTATGAATGCAACCTTATTGCTACGAAAATAAAGATCACTAAAATAGGTAATCTGGCTAGTATCATACGAGTCTTTGCCGTGCAAATAGAATAAATATTATAATTATGTCTGCTTCTATGCGACTACCACATACAAGAACACAGTACGTTACATTTTTTTATATTGGTTTAATAGCTAGATAATTTTATTTATATTATTTTAATGAGTTTTACTATACTGAAATGGACTGTGCAATATTAAACTGGAAACTTTAAATTTGACTTGAGATTTGGTGCTTTCAGTAATCAATTTTATCATTATTTACAATAGGAAAGTCACATCAAATTGTAAAGACACCTTAAATTAGCAAATATCCAAAACTTACTAGGTTTGGAATTGTCTTTTTTAGGCATGTTTAAAATATGCAATAGAATGTATGACGCTATTAATATTATTTGTACAATTAGTAGGTTCATATTCCTTGTTTAGTATTCTCTTGAAATTTTAATATATCATTTAGTTAGTAATACAAGATGACTTTCCGCTATCCTGGAATATAATAATTACAAAGCACGTACTGGGTTTTGATATACATCAGCCCTCTGTGGTGAGGTCACGTGGTGCCGCTTTTCTGTATATTAGAGTTAAAAAACGAATAGACAGGGCGCAAAAAACACGGTCATGTAAACTTTATCTATCTATATAAAAAAAAAACCGGCCAAGTGCGAGTTGCACTCGCGCACAAAGGTTCTGTACCATTATCGCAAAAAACGTAAAAGAACACGTATGTTGTATGGGAGCCCCACTTAAATATTGATTTTGTTCTGTTTTTAGTATTTGTTGTTATAGCGGCAACAGAAATACACCATATGTAAAAAAAATAATTGCCTTGCTATCACGGTTCATGAGATACAGCCTCGTGACAGACGGACAGACAGACAGGGAGATAGACGGAACCCTAAAAATACTGTATGTAATTGTAAGCGTCTCACTAGAGAACGGCTGAAACTATTTGTTGCTATTGTTTGTTATATATCAATCAATCAATCATTTATTTGCTATAAGTATTGGTACAGTGTAGGTGTTTAAAGATAATATAGAAAGAAAGAAAATGTTTATATGCGCCAGGCACAACGCATGCCATAAAAAAACCGGCTAAGTGCGAGTCGGACTCGCGCACGAAGGGTTCCGTACTTGTTAAATTGTGGTTTACGATTTATGACGTATTAAAAAAAAACTACTTACTTGATCTCGTTCAAAACAATTTTCGGTGGAAGTTTACATGGTAATGTACATCATATATTTTTTTTTGTTTTATCATTCTCTTATTTTAGAAGTTTCAGGGTTTTACACATTTACCACTTTGGAAGTGTCTCTCACGCAAACTATTCAGTTTAGAAAAAAATATATTAGAAACCGCAATATCATTTTTGAAGACCTATCCATAGATACCCCAAACGTACAGGTAGGATGAAAAAAAAAAATGGGTTTCAGTTTTTTTCCATTTTTGTTTGAAAATCTTAATGCGGTTCACAGAATACACGTACTTACCAAGTTTCAACAGCATAGTTCTTATAGTTTCGGAAAAAATTGGCTGTGACATACGGACGGACAGACAGACAGACATGACGAATCCATTAAGGGTTCCGTTTTTTGCCTTTTGGCTAGGGAACCCTAAAAAGGAAAACATAAATAGATGAGAATCTGTCCTTATGCGAACAAAGGCTAAAAACAGTGTATGCCTCACAACCACGTATATGTTACTGTGAAAGCCAAACTGTTGTTTAAGTTTAAAAAAAAAAACTATGATGAAACTTATTATTTATCGGTAAAACAGATTTACTAACCCTCAGTTTCCCACCTTAAAATTATCGGAGAATTAATGTGACAAATTGTCAAGCACGCGTTATCTGCTGTGATTGGTTGAATGAATTTTCAACAGCCAATCACAGAAGATAACGCGTGTTTGACAATTTGTCACATTAATTCTCCGATAATTTTAAGGTGGGAAACTGAGGGTTAGTCTTACCGGTAAAAGTCTGTAATCATCATCATCGTCGTCTACCTGTCCTTGTCCCATGTTACTTGGGGTCGGCGCAACACGTTTTCTTCTTCCATATCGTTATGTCCCGCACCACGCTATAATTGACTCCCTTTTCTTTAATATCACTCCACACAGTCCATCTATCTTTTCTTTGGCCATCCCCTCCATCTTCATCCATCCCCAATTAAATTCATAAGAGTACACCTAAATCATTCCACACATTCTTTTCCCGCACCGTCTAGAACCAGCCCTCACGGTACGCGTCCAAATCATCTCGGCACCTATTTCTGGGCCGGCCTCAACGGTGCGTTCCATCTTCAAGATTGTGGAGGCTTGCCCAGCGCTCAATTTGCATGCTACTAACGTGAACCGTAATGGCATTGGCCCATTTGAGCCGAACAGGCTTTTTACCCACGTCTATTATGCCCGTTTGGGAACACAGCGTGTTCCGTATTCGGTCTGTTCTTTTTACATCCAGAATGCTGCGTAAATCTCTGGCAATCCCCAAGTGTAAGTCTTTTTGTTTACTCTCCAGGGCGATCGGCGGATTTTTTGTTAATAAATAAGAATTGTCAGTGCCGATTTGGCAAAATGATAAGATCAATTAATAATTAGCTTAACAATATTAATAGACTAACAAACTATTATTGTAGCTCGTTATTGCAATTGGGATAGTTAATTGCGAGAAATACAGGACTGATCAATGTGGTGATTCTTGGTGAGCTTTATGTCCACATGTGGACGATTTTTGATTGAAACGACGAAAAATGCCAAATTCGTGAGAAATAGATTATTATTTCTCACGAATTTGACATTTTTTGGTCAGTTCTAGGTGCCGTATGTTAGAAAGAAACAAAGATTGAAACAAATGGATACGAAGAATTTTATTAGTTCTGTCATTTCGAGACACTGCCAGCGTGGTTGGTACGACCATTCCATGTTCTGTGTTTTTTGCTTCTATTGTTTTCACATGAACGAAGAAGGTTAAAATAGTATTCGACCTTACCTATATTTTAAATATTGTTTAATTCAAATTGAGATAACATTTGTTGTATTTTCAAAGAGGTTCAAATACTTTTTAGTTATGGACTTAGTAAGAAAACTAAACGACGTGAGTCGTTTATAATACAACAAAAATATAGATGCCAGTGACAGCGGTAGTGCCAAAAAATAAAAATAATACAGACTTTGACAATATTACTTGTGATTTCGTTAGTTCCAATTAAAGTCACCAGGCTACATGATCTGGCTGCATTATACCTGATATTTTTTTGACAGATTGAATTGACGAGAAATAAATTGAATATTATTTTTGCTTTTTGCGGAAAAAAGCGACATACGTCCAACTAGCAACGCCGCGAAGCGGTCACTGTCGAATTGCACTGGATGGAAAGAGAAGCACGATGGAATTTGTATAGACTTTTTTACAAAACATAATAATATGAATTACTTAAAAATAATGAATGAAACTTCAATATATAAGACAATGAAGTTTTGCGTCCTTTTATGATACGTTATTGTTGATAATTGTACAAATGTACGCTGGTCAGTATTACCGAAAAAATCTTTTGAAGATCACGGTAAGAGGTTACTTTGCCATTCAATTGTATCGAGGTTTTTGTGCGTAAACGTGTTTCGGCCACAACAAAGTTTTCGGAAATATGATCAAGATTAACATATCTTTTTTCCGCTGCCTCATCTTCAATAGATTTGGCTAAAAAATGTTTAAAAGAAACCCTATTTTGAGTATTCAGCCCCTTAATGTATTTTAATGTAGCCAGTGACACTCGCTAGGTTAAGACGAATCGATTGACGCACAAATCATCAAAATAGGGCAACGCGTTTGGTCTCTGGAAAGCACCATAGAAACAAACATACATACATAGACTGATAAACACATTATCCTCCTTCGGCAGTCGGGTAAAAACATAAATTTCTTTAGTGATAGACACAATTGTAATACTAGAAATAAATACAAGTTAGATCAACCATCTTATAGATTAGCTAGTCATGGAGAATTAATTTAACTGTCTTGGATCCCGCAACGAAATTAATCAGAAAAGAATAAAGGAGGAGTAGGAAAAAAAACCACTGTGTAGCCCAATTTCTCATAGGGCATGGTAACTTTAAAAGTAAATTATTTTCCTTCAAGCTCGTTGGCTCGCCTCTATAGTGGTCTACATCTGACTGCGAATATGTACAATCTGCACATCATGTCTTGTGGGAGTGTATTCTTTGGCAGAATTAACGCAATATTATGTTATGCATCATCAGGAGTATGGCTGCATCAGGAGTTGTTTACTATACGGACCTGGTGGAAACTAGAATAAATTTCCGTGCGTTCAAGCGTTTTTAAAGGCCTTATTACACTAAACGGAATTCAGGGCCCTGAACGCTAATATAGGGTGGTGTAATAACTGTTAGAGAGTTAGTGTCCCGAAAATAGCGACCGTAGCATTCAGGGCCCTGAATACCGTGTAGTGTAATATAAACGCTTAACTACTTAGTAAGGTCCAAATCTACCGGGTAGTGTACCTAATAAGCGGCGCCCGAGTTATGGGCCACGCCCACCTTTGCCTCAGGGTCCTGAATACCGTGTAGTGAAATAAGCCCTTTAAAAACGCTAGAGAGTACCGAGAACAACGCAAGAATTTTTAATAAAGCCTTTTATCAAAGTCTAAAAAACGAGATTTAATGAATGGGCTCATAATGGCTACTTTTTCTTTTTTATTCCTCTATAGACAGTGCAAAATAAAATATTTTATGTTAAACTTACCGCAAAATATGTATCTGGAACGCGAAGATAAGATTCTATGGTTGTCTGTGGTGGGTGAATTCCGGACTCCGGTGAAACGTGAGTCAGTGTGGTACTCTTGACCTATGGATGGATGCTGATAATATCGATAAAAATAATGAAGGAAAATTTTATCAATAAAATGTGACTTAAATACTTTGATTAATAGATTTAGGAGAAATTTGATAACACAAAATTGTAGCTTATAAGAAGATGTAGTGAAAAATAATAGTCCATCCTAAATAATAGTCCATTCTTGACACCTGCTTTCGCTCGAGATTGGGTTGGGAGGCCTATGGGTTAAAGGGAATATGTTGCTTAATATTTTAAATGGTTAATATTATTGACGGATAACAAGGTAAGCCTTCTATCCTTTTGTCAATATTCGTGTGATACTTTTAAAAACCTCGCCTACAGCTCGGTTTTTAAACACACACTCATGTTTTAATACCCCTTATTATGCAACAGTTTCATAAACTACTATTTTATTATTAAACGTTTCTTGCAATCCGTCTATTTTGCTCAGCTGCTCATGGCATAAAGGTTCACACCAAATTATTATACTTATACATCGTTTATAACACACTAACATATATATATTAACCTGTATATTTAACACCGTAAAATCTGATTCACATCCTCATCACATCATCGTAAGGTTCAGTTGAAAACCAGCGTCAGGCAACTCCCAATTGTCTGGCATTTTGCTGAACTAGACCTTTTTGGCGCTGCCGCGGGGCACACTATGTATGTAATTGTTATAAAATTTAGTTCCATTTTATTTGTACGTACATTGTGTATATGTGTGTGCCAAATAAACTAGTTTTCTTACTTTCAAAAAATTAAAAGTATGCTAAGATGGTTTGGTCATGTTGAGAGGATTAATGAAACGCGACTATATAATTATGGCATTACCAAGGCAGACGTGAATCACGTGAATGGGAACGACGGGAAGGGACGGCGTAAAAGAACATACAAGGATCTTATGGGTGAAGTTTTTTCAGAAAGGCCAGGTCTCTTATAATGATTATTTCCTGTTTTGTTATATTAATTTTTTGAATTTTATTTATTTACAGGAACGCCTCTCAGGTGAAAGCCACTTCTTAAGATTGCCATTGTCTCTGTATCTGTCCAATGTTGGACATAGTCCTCACCTTAGAAACTTTGAATTATTAGATCGACTTTCGATTTATCGATACCTACCGTTCACAACCCTAAAGTTTTTAGAGTTGCGTTGCGTTGCGTTATGATGTTATATGTGTTGTCTGTCTTTGCTGCAAACCAAACTCGAATATACTCATTCGCTTTGTTTGTGCTTGTGCCTTGTGGTAGTATCTCTAAGTAGTCTGTGGCCTTGTGCTTCTTTTGTGTGCAGTCACTCCCTCAGTGGACTATATTTTTATACCGAATTGTGTTTTGTTTTACCCAGTCTTGTCCGTTCTTTTCTACGTAGGTATTTTCCGACCGGATGGTAGAATCACTTAATCAAGATCCAGCCCTAGTTGTCCCCCCAGCGAGGTCCTGAGCCGAGGTTCGTATCCCATAAGCCCTATGGGATACGAACCTCGGCTCAGGGCTTCGCTGGCATAGGGGGAAGCCCTCAGCGTGGTCGCTTAGGTTAAGTTTTAGTGCCTGGCTGGAGGCTCTAGTTAAGTCTCCATAGCGAAAGTCCGGTTAAGCAGTAGTCATCACTTGGTTGAACTGCGAGACAACACCAAAAAAAAAACTTTTACCCAGTGTCATATGGGTCTCGGTAATCTTTGGCTAGTTTATTTCAACATATTTGTTGAGTTTATAGGTTGTTATAAAAAATAAAAATTATAATAAAAGTTTAAACATGGGGGCTGAACAATCTACTACAGAAAGAAGATACAATGCCGTGCCACCGTAAGTGTTCTTGTTTATTTCTTTGTTTAGGTATTTCGAGTTAAAATACTTCACAGATTTTTTGGTTGGAGTGTGTAGCCTTAAGGGGCACTATGGCGCGAGGACCAGTGTTGCCAACTTTATTTTTACAAACCCACCAAATGTGGCTTCGTGACCCACCAGAAAACCACTAAACTTAACGGTCTCTCAAACCACCAAAAAATCACTAATCCAAAACAACAAAATCGCCGTAATGATTCTTTCAAATTGAACCACATAATTTTGTACATACAGGACCTTCTTACCAGTTCTTTAATTCTGGGTTACCTAAACAAAAATCACAGAAATTTTGAGCATACTGTCGTTTGGGCATATTAGTTTCACAAATATTGTGGAAATAAGTTAAACTAGTACAAAGTAAAGGTTACTACCTTTACCGATACCGACTCGAACTGTACTGTATTGTCCGTCCGTTGTATTTGTGCACGCATAGGGAACTGAAACAAATCAAACTTGGACCATTGACCATACAAATAAAGTCCTTAATCAGTATTATTCAAGAAATTAAAAAAACTATTTTCAGGGAATCCCCGAAAACTACTACCTTAGTTCTGTTGTGTCGCCTATACACAACAAAAATATTATACACTTGTTTCAATCGTTCATTCCTAAGTAGAGTTTTTTTGTTAATTATACTAGTGGATCAATGTCGTACCACCACTAACTGAAGCAATCAAAGCCACTAAAAAAAACCACTAGCCACTGAAAGCAATATTTCACCACTAATAGGGGGGTCGAAACCACCAGTTTTAGTGGAAAATCCACTAAGTTGGCAACACTGGCGAGGACTTAGAAAAATTATCTTTAACTTTTTATTTTTCCAGCATTTTTTAATTTTATTGCAGTTTCGGGTTAACATTAACCATAAAAACCATGTAGATTCTGAGAAGCATAGCCCTACGACGCATTGTTTCCGAATTATGGGCCTCCGAATTTTATTATATATATCCGAATATCTCGAAAACGGTGTGTCCTAGGCAAACAATAACCAAAATGTAGCCCCCAACATGAATATTATATTACCATTTTGGAAATATAGACCGTTTCATACAAAATAAAATTCGGAGGCCAGTAATTCGGAAACGGTGCGTCATAGGACCATGTGTCACAGAGCTTAAATGGCTTCTATGCTCTATGGACAAGGTTAATAAGTTGGCGGAAAAAAATGCCCGAATTGTGTTAAAAAAACTTTTCGAAAATTTGACTAAGTACACTGCCCCTATGGCTACGCAAGGTGAAAAATCGACACTTAGAAAAAATTCACAATTGTTTTTGTTTTCAATTTTTCGCGGGTTTTCTTACATCATCTCATGGTTATCGACTAGAGCAACAATTTCTTGCCTGAAATCAGGTGATCACCTAGGTGGTTTTAGTGAGGTGAAAATTCCACACTCAATTATTAGTCTGTTATCCAAGATGGCGTGTTATTATATTTAACACGTTGTACAGCTCGATTCAAGCTTAATGGCTGTGAAGTTGCTTTTCGCTACGCAGTACTTACCTCACTTGTCAGTTATCAGTATCACCCCTGGTGAGGCTGGCCTTAGCCCCCAGGATCCCTATTTTTGGGTTGTTAGAAGTTGTTTTTTATAGTGGTTGGTCTCCTTTCAAATGACACCCCCATAACCCTAGCAAACGCGTAGTTTTATTGTTAGTTGTGTTTGAATACCATGTAGTGTAATATAAGCGCTTAACTACTTATAGTTAGGTCCAAATCTACCGGGTAGTGTACCTAATAAGCGGCTCCCGAGTTAGGGGCCACGCCCACCATTGCCTCAGGGTCCTGAATACCGTGTAGTGAAATAAGCCCTTTAAAAACGCTAGAGAGTACCGAGAACAACGCAAGATTTTATAGAAAGAGTTTTGTCTAAATCTAAAAAACGAGATTTAATGAATGGCCTCATAATGGCTACTTTTTTATTCCTCTGCTGCAAGGTGTACCCCATTAGAGCGTACTGGCATGATATTATGTTATGAAATGGTATAAACAGTAAACAGATATGCGATTGCAGCAATCACGAGAGATTTGCCGTTATTTATTGAAGAGTTATGTTGTATATCTCCGAAGTTCTTCATCAGATATTCACCAAATTAAAATGGGACTAATTTCAAAACATACCTTTTCAATTAAAAAAATAATTTTTGAAATCGGTTCACAATTGACGGCGATATCGGTGAACAAAAACGAACAAAAATAACAAACAAAATGTCGAACATAGATCCACCTCCTTTTTGTTAAGTCGGTTAAGGCGCAGATATCCCTGAGTAGCTGATTTTAAAATAAGGATCACGTCTAAACGGCAACGGCTAGTCATAATTTTTTTGTAATATATGTTACATAAAATTTGATCTCAGAAAATTTTGAGTATTATTCGTATAACATAGTGTAATTAATTTGTAAAGTTAGTTATGTCTTAAACGGACAAAAACACGAAAATCACAATAAAACCGCTGGGCGTATTTTAATGAAATTGACACCATCCCAAAGACTATTTAAATATCTAAATTTTGACCTGAGGCTTTTTTTTTTAAGTTGTGGAATAGTAAGAAAAGTACCTCAGATTATAGAACAGTATTTAATCTGAGGAAAGTACAAACGAGTCGGACTCGCGCACGAAGGGTTCCGTACCATTATCGCAAAAAAACGTCAAAAAAATCACGTTTTTTGTATGGGAGCCCCCCTTAAATATTAATTTTATCCTGTTTTTAGTATTTGTTGTTATAGCGGCAACAGATATACATCATCTGTGAAAATTTCAACTGTCTAGCTGTCACGGTTCATGAGATACAGCCTGGTGACAGACAGACAGACAGACAGACAGACAAACGGACAGACAGACAGACAGACGGACCGCGGAGTCTCAGTAATAGGGTCCCGTTTTTACCCTTTGGGTACGGAACCCTAAAAACTACTAAATTTTGGGTCGCGCGGGCGTGAAACGGTTACGCGTTTTGTTCCCTCAAGGCCGTTGGCGTTAGTCGACGTCTTAATAATGAAGAATTGTGATATATTTTTTTTTTAATTTTGCTTCATTCATAAATAAACCTAGCCGTTATCACAGATAATATAATACTACAGTCGTTACCAAGGACGTTAAGCTTTAGAAAGTGACCGTTTTATGGCACTACCGCGTAGTAAGGGCCTTAAAAGATAATGAAAGTCATTAATCTCGTTATTTTATTACACGGTCAAAATAACTAAGCACCCGAAAATAATGTCAATGTCACTCTGACGTTCGACTCTCGCTTTTGGCTCACGAGGCGAACGCGGGTGCTGCGCGGGTAGAGGGGAGTGGGTGCTTATTGTGATCAAGCTGTAATAACGCATCTCAACTCTCCACAATGAATGTAGGCGCGCGAGCGCTTAATACCTACACACACAATCACAGTTCCTATTCCTATAAAACAAATTACATTCCGGCTGTCAAACTGTTGTCAGAAGTACTTAGTGCTCTCAAAGTTTTTACGAAAATAATAATAAAAACCGCGAGTTTTGTGCTTAAAATACATTCAAAGTGTAGATAAAGTGTTTATGCTAGTGTGATATTGTTATTTAGCGTTAAATTTAACTAAAAATCACAAAAATAACAATATAAACTTTCAACTTAACACAGTGAAAACCTTCTACCCGCAATTTAAATAATAAAGTCAGCTCAAAAATTTCCGTTCCTGTCATAACCAAATGACACTTGCTGCCAGTGTCATGCCTGTCATAGGCTAGTGTTGTTACGCCTCGGGCAAAAAACAGCCATATAATGGATCAATCTCAACATGAAAAACCCCAAAATAAAATATTAACTCAACAAATTTTTCATAAATCATTTTTAATGCAACTAAAACGCAGTCTCTGAACAACCTCGATGATGGAGATTCAGATAAAAGCATCCCTTCAGCCGATAGTTCCAAATGGACAAAAGTAGCTGAAAGAAAAAGGCAACGTGAAAGTCCTGAAACAAACAAAACACAAAAATTAAAGAAACTCGATACCTACTGGCTGAGCCAACCTACACCAACCTCAAATAGTTTTTCCGAGCTGGATAATGATATGCAAGACACATGAATCGCTGAAATTGCTGAAAAACCTGCCAGGGCTCCACCCTTATACATAGACCGGGTCAGTAATATCCAGCCATTACTGAAAATGCTGGACGAGGTAGCCGCAGATAACTATGAAGTGAAAGTTCTCCCTAATGATCAAGTGAGAATACAACCCAAGTCCTCAGAACTATATACTAAAATAGTTAAAAGTCTGCAAGAAAAAAATACTGAATTTTATACCTACAAGCCTAAACACGATCGCTGTTTCAATGTGGTTCTCAAAAATCTACACCCTTCCACTGATATAGAAGATATAAAAGCTGAACTAGAAAACCTTGGACATAAAGTCACTAATATCTGGAACGTCAAGCAAAGAAGTACTAAGAAAGCGTTACCAATATACTTTATAGATATAGAATCCAACAACAACAATAAACGTATCTATGACATCAAAAGTCTCTTGCACTGTAGAGTCATCTTCGAACCTCCAAGACCTAAACGAGAGATTCCACAATGTGGCAATTGCCAGCAATATGGGCACACAAGAAAATACTGCTTTAGGAAGCCCAAATGTATTAAATGCGCTGGTGACCATGCATCGATAAATTGCGAACGTAAAGAAAGATCGGATACAGTTAAATGTGTTCTTTGCGATGGCAACCATCCTGCAAACTATAAAGGTTGCTCAATATATAAGGAGCTCCAGAAAATCAAATATCCTACTCAACCACCAAAACACCAACAGATAACGAACATCAAACATCAACTAATCAAGGTGGACACTACTACGCGACAAGACTACCCCTCTTATAAGCAAGCCTTAATGTCCAATAAACCTTCACACGCACCTGCAAGCAAGGAAAGCCCAAACGTATTACCAAATCTCCAATCAAACAACAATGATATGAAAGATATCCTGAACACTATGACACTGCTGATGCAACAATTAACCTCAATAACAAATCTCCTAATGGAAATCATGTCAAAACTGACAAATTCTATTCATTAAAAATAGCCATATGGAACGCCAATGGGCTCTCACACCATGTCCTAGAGGTAGAGACATTTTTAAGAACCAACAAAATTGATATCCTACTGGTATCAGAAAAACATTTTACGAAAAAAATTCACCTCGATATCCGGAACTACAAATTCTACCAAACGATGCATCCGGATGGTACGGCCCACGGAGGATCCGCAATTCTTATTAAGAATAATATTAAACATCACGAGGTGGAGGCATTTAAGACTCCTGAGATACAAGCCACAAGTGTTGTTGTTGAGGATTGGCGGGGACACTTGACTGTCACTGCACTGTATTCCCCTCCAAAACATGCAATCAAAAAAGAAGAATACGTAAATTTATTTAAAACGCTTGGTATCAGGTTTATAGCGGGGGAAGATTATAATTCAAAAAATACTCAATGGGGCTCACGCTTAACCACCCCCAAAGGACGCCAATTACAAGCAGCTATAAATTGTGTGAGTCTATCTGGCAGGCCCCAACGAGATTTTTCAACAGGTGATGGCTTTTCATAAGGACATTATTTTGTGCCTAAAGAAAATAAATAAGATATATTTTGTACCTCGACAGTTTTTAATTGAATGACGTTTTTATGAAGTGTCTAGCTAGCGGGCCCCTTATGATTATTTTTGTTGTTATTATACTTTCAGAACGCCCAATAGTGCTCGGAGTTAGAAACTATTATGTACCTTACAGATCTAATATTTCGACTTTCTGTGAGCTACACTTTAGAAGATATTCGTTATTTAAACAAACGTCCAGCCAGCGGGCCCCTTTTAGAATACTACTCTTTTATAACATACAATAGAGTTAGTAGCATGATACTATTTTGTACCTTACAAATCCAAAATTTCGACTTTCTGTGAGCTACATTTCAGAAGATATTCGTTATTTAAACAAACGTCTAGCCAGCGGGCCCTTTTTAAAATACTACTCTTTTATAACATACAATAGTGTTAGTAGCTTGATACTATTTTGTACCTTACAAATCCAAAATTTCGACTTTCTGTGAGCTACACTTTAGAAGATATTCGTTATTTAAACAAACGTCCAGCCAGCGGGCCCTTTTTAGAATACTACTCTTTTATAACATACAATAGTGTTAGTAGCATGATTCTATTTTGTACCTTACAAATCCAAAATTTCGACTTTCTGTGAGCTACACTTCAGAAGATATTCGTTATTTAAACAAACGTCTAGCCAGCGGGCCCTTTTTGAAATACTCCTCTTTTATAACATACAATAGTGTTAGTAGCTTGATACTATTTTGTACCTTACAAATCTAAAATTTCGACTTTCTGTAAGCTACACTTCAGAAGATATTCGTTATTTAAACAAAAGTCCAGCCAGCGGGCCCTTTTTAAACTTTTTTGAGATAGACTCACACAATAAGTATCCCTACCCTCGTAATTTAATTATAAGTTGCCTCCAAAGTTAACATAAACTAGACACACCTATGTTACTATACTTACTATTAAGCATTTATTATTGTAAGTACATTACAGAAAATAAATAGTTATTTGTCCTTTTCCTGTAAAACAATCAGCCAAGATAAAAATTATTTAGTAATGCAAATGTGCATAACAAGCAAAGACGTAATTGTATTGTGCAAATTGCAAACGCAAATTTAAATTGGTACGTTGGTTGGAAACGAATATCTTCTAAAGTATAGCTCGCAGGAAGTCGAAATTTTGGATTTGTAAGGTACATAATAGTATCAAGCTCCTAGAACTGTTATATGTTACAAAAGAGTAGTATTTTAAAAAGGGCCCGCTGGCTGGACGTTTGTTTAAATAACGAATATCTTCTAAAGTGTAGCTTACAGAAAGTCGAAATTTTGGATTTGTAAGGTACAAAATAGTATCAAGCTACTAACACTATTGTATGTTATAAAAGAGTAGTATTTTAAAAAGGGCCCGCTGGCTAGACGTTTGTTTAAATAACGAATATCTTCTAAAGTGTAGCTTACAGAAAGTCGAAATTTTGGATTTGTAAGGTACAAAATAGTATCAAGCTACTAACACTATTTTATGTTATAAAAGAGTAGTATTTTAAAAAGGGCCCGCTGGCTAGACGTTTGTTTACATAACGAATATCTTCTGAAGTGTAGCTCACAGAAAGTCGAAATTTTGGATTTGTAAGGTACAAAATAGTATCAAGCTACTAACACTATTGTATGTTATAAAAGAGTAGTATTCTAAAAAGGGCCCGCTGGCTGGACGTTTGTTTAAATAACGAATATCTTCTGAAGTGTAGCTCACAGAAAGTCGAAATTTTGGATCTGTAAGGTACATAATAGTTTCTAACTCCGAGCACTATTGGGCGTTCTGAAAGTATAATAACAACAAAAATAATCATAAGGGGCCCGCTAGCTAGACACTTCATAAAAACGTCATTCAATCAAAAACTGTCGGGGTACAAAATATATCATATTTATTTTCTTTAGGTACAAAATAATGTCTTTATGAAAAGCTATCACCTGTTGATAAATCTCGTTGGGGCCTGCCAGATAGACTCACACCTATAAATTACCTACATCTAGATACAATATCCAGCGGGGAACCAACTTACTGGCCGACTGACCCAAAAAAAATCCCAGATTTGGTTGACTTCAGTGTCATTAAGGGGATTCCAATCAATTATTTCAAATGCACTTCCCTCCAAGACCTCTCATCGGACCATAGTGTCGTTCTACTAGAGGTCTCTCAAGAATTCGTACATGTTAAAGGTTACATGGACGTAGGACCAACTGGGACTTATTCCGTTCCATAGTAGAGTCTACTATTAACACAAACCTGCCCCTTAAAACCGAAGAGGACATTATGGTAGCGGTTGAACATTTTAACGAGTGCATCCAAAATGCTGCCTGGGATAGCACACCACCTGCCAAGAAATTCACGGAACCAGATTGCTCGAAGCCCATTCGTGAACTAGTAGCCGAAAAAAGACTGGCTCGTAAATTGTGGCAAACCACTAGATTTCCCAGGGATAAAGCACGGCTGAACTACCTAACTTCTAAACTTAAAAAACTCCTGCACACTGAAAGAAATGAAAATGTACAGGACCACCTGCGTAATTTAGATGCTAAGGCTGCTAGTGACTATTCCCTTTGGAAAGCAACCAAAAAACTTAAAAGTCCCATTGCCTCTAACCCGCCGATACGCAGGAGGGATGGTGCGTGGGCAAAAAGTGACGCAGAGAAAGGTGAAGCCTTTGCTTCTCATCTAGCTGAAGTCTTCGTGCCAAACCCTGCCCAGAATGCATCGAAAACCAACAGCGAAGAACTTATTAACTCCCTCAATGAACCTTACCAACTCGACCTACCACTTGAAAGAATCACGAAACATGAGGTCATAGAAATAATAAGAACTTTAAATGAAAATAAAGCCCCAGGATATGACTTAATTACTGTAAAAATACTCAGAGAAATACCTGAAATAGCAATTCAGTTTTTGATACACCTGTTCAACTGCATACTGATTAGAGGCATTTTCCCACCACAATGGAAGGTAGCCCAAATTAAAATGATCCTAAAACCTGGTAAGGCTCCTGAAGACGTGTCTTCCTACAGACCAATAAGCTTACTACCCATACTGTCTAAGGTTATGGAAATACTCTTTTTGAACCGATTAAATACAGTAATAGCAGAAAATAAAATCATACCTGACCACCAATTTGGCTTTAGAAAAAAACATAGCACGATAGAGCAGGTGCACAGACTGGTAGAAGAAATCCACAAAGCTTTCGAAAACAAGAAATATTGTTGCGCGGCTTTTCTGGATATTTCCCAGCCGTTTGACAGAGTTTGGCACGTGGGCCTATTATACAAAATAAAAAACCTTCTGCCGACAAATTATTACATTTTCTTAAAATCATATCTTGCCGACAGGTTTTTCTATGTTAAGCATGGCGAAGATATAACCAAACTGCACAGAGCTCACGCTGGAGTACCACAAGGAAGCGTCCTAGGCCCGATCCTCTACCTGATTTTCACCTCAGACCTGCCCATGACAGATGGCGTTGTGATAGGCACTTTTGCTGATGACACAGCAGCCTTAACTACCCATGACGAACCGGCACAAGCAAGTAACATGTTCCAACGCTCCCTAGACAACATCACGGAATGGCTAACGACCTGGCGGATAAAGGCAAACGAAGCTAAGTCGTTACAGGTGACCTTTACGATGCGACGTGAAACATGTCCCCCCGTGTCGCTATGGGGTATCCACACTCTGTTGTCGCGCAACAGAGTGTGGATACCCCAAGCAAATGAGGCCAGATACCTTGGACTTTATTTGGACCGTCGTCTTACCTGGAAAAAGCACATATTCACAAAACGAAAAGCACTGGGGCTCCAACTAAGGAAAATGTACTGGATGCTTGGCAAAAAAGCTCAGCTGTCGATGGGAAACAAACTGCTATTATACAAAAGCATTCTGAAGCCAATCTGGACTTACGGAGTTCAACTCTGGGGCACGGCCTCCAACTCAAATCTAGAAATACTCCAGAGATTCCAGTCTAAAATGCTGAGGATAATTTCTAATGCTCCTTGGTTCATAACTAACCAACAATTACACCACGACTTTGAAATCAGGACAATTCAGGAAGAAATGAAACACTCAATGAAATCATACAGGAACAGACTGGATAATCATCCAAACGCACTAGCTACGCATTTAATGAATAATGATGCAACATTCAGAAGACTAAAAAGAAAGTCCCCTAGAGAGATTTGTAGGGAATAAATTATAAATAAAGGGCACAAGCCACTGGACTGACTGCCCTCCAAGAAAAAATTTATATTCCTAACCTTGTGCTGAATGTTCGCAAAAAGCGAAACAAATTGCAAGTAAAGAAAAAAAAAAAAAAAAAAAAAAAAACCTATAAGGCTGTGATGCCGCATCAGAGATTGCCAATATGACCGCGTTAGCTCATTATCTTATAAGTAGTTAGTACTCACAGATACCCCTTGTTAGTAGCTTAACAATGATTCAATAATTTGGGCGCACGATTGACGCAGTGGTTGAGCGATTGACTGCTGCGCTACGTGCCGCGATTTGCGCACGGAACAAATATTTGTATGACCTACAGAGAGTTGTTCCGGCTCTTGGTGTTTGTGTACCATTTGTTTGTAAACGCACCCACGATACAGGAAGAAATTCCTAGTGTGTGGCAAAGATTAATAAAAAATAAAGTGAATGCCATTGGCTTATAGTTTATTAGCCAACTAGCAAACAGTTAGGTAGCCCTGAACACAGACAAGCAGACAGACGCTCTTTGGATACAGAACTCTAAAAAATACATCCCTCCTGCACACAGCCATAACATCGATTAGCTTTTATTTGAAAGCGTGTTCATGTGTGTAGTCTACAAGTTTTCACATTGAAATCACTTTCTAATGGCCTTATCATCATCATCATCATTTCTGTCGACGGACGTTCTCTGCTGAACATAGGCCTCCCCAATGGCCCCACATTACGAGCAGCTCCGGCATATAATTTTCTAATTCATCCCTTTTTGTTCAGGCCGCAAATATCTGAGGATCAGTTGCAACGTCTCCTCGAAGCCCAAAGACAGGAATTCGCTCAATATGAGAGAAAACTCGAAGAAGTGGCTACAAGAAAGGCCACACGAAGGAGACAAGAGGAGGCCGCTAAAGCAGCCGCTCAGAAGAGACAAGAAGAAGCTGATAAGGCAGCTGCTCAGAAGAGACAAGAAGAAGCTGCTAAGGCAGCTGCTCTGCGGGAACAGCAGGAAGATGCCGCTAAGGCAGCTGTTCTGCGGGAACAGCAGGAAGAGACCGCTAAGGCAGTTGCTCTGCGGGAACAGCAGGAAGAGGCCGCTAAGGCAGCTGCTCTGCGGCAACAGCAGGAAGAGGCCGCTAAGGCAGCTGCTCTGCGGGAACAGCAGGAAGAGGCCTCTAAGGCTGCTGCTCTGCGGGAACAGCAGGAAGAGGCCGCTAAGGCAGCTGTTCTGCGGGAACAGCAGGAAGAGGCCGCCAAGGCAGTGCAAAACATGTATGTATGACAAACATATTTATTTACCCGACTACCGAAGGACGATTTTAAATGTTTAATGAATTCTTTGCTCTTTTAGCTATCGAGTGGTGTAATTCAATTTTTAGTATCGATAATTTTGTTATTATCAGTTTTTTGGATTGCCGCCATATAACATAACATCACCTTGTATTCCTCGTAGGGACCGCAGAGGTGATCAACCGGGCACAAATCCAGATTCCGGGCTGATAAATTTCAGATAGAAAACCCAATAGTACTTTGCCCGACGCGGAAATCTAACCCAGGAGCTCGTGCTGAGCAGTAGCGCTTGCGACCACTAGGCCAACGTGACTTCCTAGTAATGCTTGTTGCCTCCATCATCATCTGCCTAGCCTTTTCCCAATTATGTTGGTGTCGGCTTCCAGTCTAACCGGATTCAGCTGAGTACAAGTGTATTACATGGAGCGACTGCCTATCTGACCTCCACAACCCAGTTACTGGGTCACACGATACCTCTTGGTTAGACTGGTGTCAGATATCAGCCTTCTGACTACACGTAAAGACTGTCAAAGATCTTCAAATGACAGCTGGGACCAACGGCTTAACGTGCTTTCCGAGGCACGGAAGAAACTCGCTATGTAAAAGGTGTTGTGGTTATTAAGGTGGACACCGCGCTTAGACGTGGATTTGCGGACACCAGCCCGTCTTAATCTATCTATCTAAGGTGGACACCAAAGAAAATAACGGTTTAGGGGATTGAATAATAACAGTTTAATTACCCTTTGTTTTATATATCGCAAAGATGTGTGTAGCGCACATCTGACTCAAGCAAAGGTTAACGGAATACAGTCCCGTGACCAGCTAGCGATTTCAGATTCAAGTGTTGACAGGGTCTCGACTCATAAACTATATTATTTATAGTTACACAGAGACGACTATATTGAAGTAATATTGATTTGTTTTTGTTAAACTTCAACAAAAAGATGGATCCACGGACCAACTTCGGCAAGCGATGCTTGCCTTGAACCTTAACTGTGTTGCCTCCATATGGAAGCAAAATAGACGTATCCATATCAAAAACTTTGGTTGCAGGATTGAAAGAGACCGAACACCGTATAGCTATTCTGCGAACCAGCTGCAGCAAGCCGCAGCAGCTCATAACAACCCGACCTTCTTTCGGGTCTACCCCAACCTGGACCACCTGAACCTGAACCAGGGACCTATGAGCCTTAACAACGGCCAGCGCCAGTACAACGTCCCTTTCCGCCCTCAAGATGATTCCTTCGTATTTGTCAACAGATTTGGACAAAATCGAAGGTACCAATTTTTTTGTTTTTAACTTCTGCCACGGAGTCGCATTTTAATAGACATCTGCGATCTTGAGTTGTAAATTCGAAAGTATGATCTTCAACGGGGCGGTTCTTTCTTCGGGGCTTCCTTGGAACAGGGTTGTCAAAACATCCGCCGGTTTCCGAATTCAGAAATCAGAGCTCTTCTTCTTCATATCAACGATTCTTTGTTCTTAATTGAAAATTTCTTCGACCAGTATTCAGCCACATCGATAGCCTTAGCAAAGGTAATAACGTGGCAAAACCCACTTTAATTCCAAATATTCCGAGTAAAATAAGACACACGATAACACGAGTTCTTGAGTGAGTGTTTCTCGAGTACAGGTATAAAAAAAAATCGTGATCACCTGCTTGTGATGTATACCTACCCTACCCCTTAGATTAGAAACAGTATCTGTTGTGATTGTTTTATATATTGTGTATTATATGATAAACACCGGACAGTTATGCTGTTAAGTACCTACGTCCGGTCCACTACTACCAGTTATCGACCTCAGAACAGGTAGGTAACCATTTTACGCGTCAGCCTTGCTGATTGGCTTATAAGTTGCTGCTTAGCGTTGATTTAATTTGTCAGTTAGTATGTATGAGTCAAATCTTGCAACTGAATTTTAAAACATTTAATCGCCACCCGATTGAAGTGAAATTTTGAAACACATTTCGCAAAGATGACGGAACAATTATTTTCTATGGATCCCCAAAAAGATCTATCAGAAAAAGCCCCAATTCTCGTCTAGGCAAAATAGTTTTTATGTGAATGTTTTTTTTGTTTTTGTTTAACAGCTACAACAACAGGCCAGCCCCATCAGCTCCTGCGCCCCTTCGAGGACCCTCTCCGAGAGAGCGCTCAATCAGCAGGTTCATTACAGAATCCCACTCTTACCTTCATCATCACCACCATCATTTCGGCCGAAAGACGTCCACTGCTGAGCATAGACCCCCCCCCCCAAGGGTCGCCACATTGACCGGTCCCGTGCGTCTCGTATCCAGCGGTTTCCCGCAGTCTGAACCAGGTCATGGGTCCACCTAGCTATATGGAAGCCTCCTAAAGCCGCGTTTGCCGGTATGCGTCGCCCCCTAGAAATTTTCGGCCCTACCGACCATCCGTTCTGCGAGCAATGTGCCACTGCCACCCCTATATATTCTAAGTTATTCCCTCCATTCGACGCAATAAAATTGACAGAGCTTGTTATTCATTGACCTTGAGGATTTTTGAGGACTTAAAAGATTTATTCAACTAAAAGCTAAAAGCACCTTTTTTCCACTAGAAATCGTAATGCGCCGAGAGAACGGGACGTATTAGACTGCCCTACTTGCCACAGCAGGTTTGGGATGAGGATCTTCCAATGCGACGGCGGCCACAGCGCCTGCAACGACTGCAAGATCAGGGGCCGAACATGCGGCATATGCAGGAAGCCACTCACCAACCGGAGGAACTTTGACCTTGAGACCCATGTTGCTCAGGTAACAAACAATATTTTTACGGTTTAAGACATTTATTTTTCAAAAGATTACATTAATTACTTACAGAAAAAGTACAATAATAAGTAAACAAAATAACAGCACCTTTTATTGTTTACCGTTTTAGTAGGGTAGGTGTTAAAAATGTTAGTGGAGATTGTGTATAGTGAGTGGGCACATAATATGCTGCGGCGCGAACAATGCTTGTTTGTTAAGGCCTATGGCACAGTGCGTTTGAATAGGCGAGAATTGATCAGTTTTATACATTGTTTAAGGGTTTTACAAATAATATGGTGCTTTTCGTAGGGAGTAAGCGGGTGTAGGTTATTTAGTTTACGGTAAATTTACATAGTTAGTAAAATTACAAATTTATCTTTATCGTTCTATTAATAATATTTAAAGATCCTTCAAGATCTGGCATTTCAATAGTTTCTTAAAGGTTGTTAAGGTTAAGCCTCTTTTGTGTATTTAGTTAACCCATAGCCATACTAATATTATAAATATGAAAGTAACTCTGTCTGTCTGGTACGTTTTATAATTATTATAATTACATTTGTTTTTGAAGTATTTATGGTCAACAAATTTGACTGGAGCCAAGTGTGTCAGATGCCTATATCATGTTGTGCTTCATTCATAACCACATTTATCGAGTCACCAAAATAGAAAAGGTTGGTATCGTCAGCGTACAGAGTAATTTCTCACTTTAGCCCATTCTCGTGTATAATAATTATATAAATAAGTAATAGTAATGGGCACAAAATTGAGCCTTGGGGCACGCCACAGGTAATAAGTCTTGGTGTGGTTTGATCGTTACCGATTTTAACGATTTGGGTCCTATTTGTAAGATGTGATTTGAAAATATCGTACGCTGTATCTGTAATACCCAAATCTTTCAGTTTTTCTATCGTATATCATGGTTCATTGGTATCAAATTCCTTTTTTAAATCAATGAATATTCCTAGGCCCATTTTTCGATTATCGATATTGATACTTATATGTGTCAGTTTGTTAACAGTCCCAGGGACAGTATTGGAATGTTTTACAAGCTCTATTTATCTTGCTTTCGTATGTGTAACAAGAACAACTAGTAATCGGTTTTACAAGCACTTCTTGGCATACGATTAAACTGAAACTTGGCGTACTTATGAAATTTTGGAATCATTGAAATAATATATGGTAATATGGATGGTCTAAAGATGGAGAGAGAGAGAGGGGAGATTAACCCGACAAGATATTACATTTCGTACATTTTAAAATCTTGTTTAAAAAAGATTTTTACTTTTGTTTATTTATTTCTTAGGAGGATTATTGCTTGGACAGGATAATTCACGTCACCAGTTGGCGCCACTTTGGCTAGAGGTCTTTCATATGTAAAACGTCACATATGACATCAATACGACGTTGATTATCTGCCATTTCTTGATTCTAATGTTTACTTATTAATTTTATAAACCGCTTGTAAGTGTGTAATTGTAATTTCTTTGGTGATGAAATCATACACCTGAAACTCAATTATGCAAGCTTTTATCTACTTTGCCTTGTTATTTGTTTGATATATGTCAAATCTTGTAAATAAAATTAAAAATATTTATCCACTTGCGCTTTGACAATGCACTTTTAGTGAAATCATTCTAAATCCAATATGGTGGACTCCCAAAGTTGGCGGACCAATTATTTTATATGCAACCCCATGATATGGGTATCAAATGAAAGGGTTTGCCGAGAGAGTTACGAAAAAGCTTGTAAAAATGTACTTATTAATCCTTCTTTTTTACATTTCAGACGAAAGCGCCATGTCCTCACACAAGCGAGGGATGTACGCTGTACATCAAGATAGCCGACATGGAGAATCACGTGACAGAGTGTCCTTTCAAGGAGCAAGATTGTCCCCTCACTGCTGTATTCGGTACCTGTCGTTGGAAAGGTAAAAAAATATTTATTTTTTTCCAAGGGTGGCTCCTTGCTAGCGAGTTTGCTCGCGGGGATGTTGGAAATAAGCCCAAAGAAACATATTCCTGGGATAAAAGTATCCTTGCCCCAATATGTAGCCCCCTTAAATGATTAAATATGGGTTGTAACGTTTGACATACTAACTAAAGTTCTAATTACCTACCTAATTTCATTTAATATACTTTTTTAATATAACGATCAAATGATAATTACAATGAATTATTGATATAATTTCACTTTATCTAATTTTATATGGTCTATAGAACATTTCCTATAATGCTCATTTGAATTAATATTCAATAGCCGCGTCCAGACCGGCTGAGCGCGGCTCGCGAGTCACGCTCGCGAGCCAATAGTTCGGCCGGTGTGGACGGGCTTCCTCGGACACACGTTGGCTCGGCCGAGCGCCGCTCGGCCCCGAGCCATGCGTTGTCGGTTTTTGCCGATGCTCAAAGGCGGCTCTGTCTGAGCTGCTCGCCCGGTGTGGACGGACGTAACGACACTCGCGATCCGGATTATACGAAGAGAATCTGAATGCTCAAACCGGCTCACCTTGGCTTGCGAGCCCGGCTCGGAACTTTTCCAAATTAGCTCGGGTGCCACGGCTCGCCAGCAGGAAGTCTGAGCGGGACTCGCGAGCCGCGCTCAGCCGGTCTGGACGCGGCTAATTAGTATAATATTCAAAATCTATATGTAACGTCTGTTATAATTTAGAATCTGTTCCAAAACCGAATCAGGGCACTCCGATTTCACGTAGTCTTTTGGCTGCTACCCCTAGAGTGTATATAAAAACCGGAGGCGCGAAGGGAGAGCAACCCTCGCCCGCTGTAACGAAGCATCGGTGCCTATCCTTTGTTATGTAAGGGCGACTGGGTTGCACTACCCGCAGCGCCGTATTAAGACGATGCAATATCAACTTTAGTGTGTTGAGGTTAGGTTACAATAAGTCGTTTTCTCAAGAACGGTGCTTTACTTTAGAAAATTAGGTCAAATGAACGGAATATAAAAAAGAGCATTATGCAAATTAAAAATGATATAATCAAATTAACGTTATACTAAATGTTATTATGGAAAATGAAGGTTATATGAAATCTTTCTTTTTCGTGTGAGGATGTGGCCACCTCTGGTGTCAGAGTTAATTAAGCCGCCTCTGGGAACCCCAAAGGCCTCTGACTTGGCAATTTCAGACTTACATCTATACTAATATTGTAAAGAGGAAATATTTGGTTTTTTGTATGTAACGAATAAACATGAAAACTACTGGACCGATTTTAAAAATTCTTTCACCGTTAGGAAGCTACACTGTCCCCGGGTGACATAGACTACTTTTTATCCCTGTATTCTCACGGGCACGGGAACAACGCGGTTGAAACCAAGTTAGCTATGTAAGATTGTGATGTGTGTAGATTGGTTGAGATGTGTGATTGCCACAGGATATTTTCCTTCACTGTTGCCTGTGATGTCCAAGATAAACTTAGAAAGTACATATGAAATTGAAAAAGTCACAGTGGTACTTGCCCGGATTTGAACTCAAGCACGAGAAGCGAGGTCTTAGCCATTGGGCCACCACGATATAATATAAATGAAATATAACATTAGATCATGAAATTAGGTTATTTATCCGCATCGGAAAACGGGCAACTACAGATACTTTGACGGTTAAGTGGTTATAGCTTATGAAAATCTAGTGAATGTTGTTTCAAGTGATATTATACTGTCTGTTGTTATACCATATATTACCAGCAAAAACAAATATATAGGCAGAGTTATATAGAATGAATTATATGATGATGGTGAGAGTAGGCACTGTACCTACACTTAATTCTGTGACCATATCATTGCTACATTTTCTCAATATATTTTCAGGTAAACTGAGTGAAATATCGAACCATTTCGACAACGTGCATCCCAATGGCTGCCAAACCACCGTGGACTCTGAGATGCAGCTCACGAACGTTCGCAACAACAGTCATCAAGTCCACCTTACCGTTCTGGGGTTCTACAACTACCTCCTTCACGTCAAAGTGTCAGAAACTGACGGCAAAGTATACATGGCCGTTCAAATGATCAGTACAAAATTCAGCGCACAAAAATGGCTCTATGAAATACATGTGTACAACAAAAGCGAAAACCGTAGAAAATACATGTACACAGATAACTGCTGCTCGTCCAGCGACAAGATAGAAGACGTTTTTAAAGCAGGAGAGTGTGCAGTGTTGCCAGTGTGGCACGCTAACACTTTTGTATGTAACGGAGTTTTGACGTACAAGTTTTTTATTAAGAAGACCGATGAAGAAAAGAGGGTGTTTGGTAAAAATCAACGCGGGAGAGGAAGAGGTAGGAATTATTAAGGAAAACTAATTTGGCTGCATAACGACATTAGATTTGTTTGCAAATGAAGGGAGAGTGGTTGAGAATATATTTGTTGAGTAGAATACTTACATTTAAAAATTTTGGACTTCATAATAATTATGATGAAATATAATATTTCGATATGAACGAAATTTCGAACGATTTCGATATTGAGAGCAACAGTTAATATTTTAGGGCAATATGCTGATAACTGTTAAAAAAATTGCCTATCAGCATGTTTTTAGCAGGCCTGGATACCCTGGGTGTTACTATTAAATACGCTTTATTAAGTATTGCCACTCATGAATATAATTTTAATGTTGCCATAACAGTGATACGAGTAGTAGTTAATGCATAAGTGAATGAGCACTTGTTTTTAAAATAAACAAGACTTGCTTACATTCTTAGAAAACAGTTCTCTTAGAAATTATTTGATAATAACTTTATGCAAGCTTCACCGTCGACCATATCATTGCATTTTTTGTATTGCATCAGGTGAGTTAGTGATTGAACGTGGATCTATCAATAATAATAAAAAAAACATATTTATTTATCAGGTTTCGTTTGCTTAAAAAATGCATCGGTATTAAAACTCAACCACTCTCTTGTTGGAAAATGACCTTGAATGATGTCATATTTACGTTGTTTTTTTATCTTCCTTTTATAAGCAAATTTTTTATCGATAGACGCCTATCTGCGATAAGTAGAAGTACATAATCGTGAGTTAAAGTCGATCGAATTATATTTTATGAAAATGACCATTTTATTGACATTTTTAATTTGACGTTATTAAATATATACCTTAAAAATATATACATAAAAGTTACATAGAATAGGTAATCTTATATCTTTGAGGCTCAGAAGCCTAGTATAGCGTCATCAACTCTGCAATATATGTCACAAATTATGCGAGATTTAACTAAATATGTGAGAAAAATATATTGATCCAGAATTGCCTGAAAATTGGCAACATTTATGTGAATCTAGAAATGTGTTACACCAAGTACGAGTACTATGTAAAAATGTGTAACTTAAAGACTTGTATCACGGAAGACTTGTCCCTTGATCTCTAAGAGAAACGAAGATGTAACGGGGAATGCCACTGGCTCCTTTATCCAGAAATAGTAGTTACTTACAGTGATAAGCATTTTGGAGTCCTCTGGTAGGAGTAGGAGCATTTCGGATCGTAGCAGGCGGCTTTGTAGTTGCTGCCTACCCCCATGTGAAAAGGGCATGAGTTTATTACTATTGCTGGTAGATGTATTTTAGAACAACAAGGAACCAGGCAGAAAGTTTTCCAATTATTATGGCCCATGTCATATTTTATCCAAAAGAAGACAAATGAGGGCTGTCTTTTTGAATTAATAATTCTATTGTACACTTGCAGTAGTTTCCTGTTTTGGACTATGGAAACACTGTGAAGTGTTGCCAGTTAGGGTTTACCACTGGTAAGTCTTTGGTAGAATTCAATCATAATTATAATACGATTTGATTGCCATTGACAAAACAAATATTAGTATTTTTGTTTTTTTAAGAAGTTAGTTATATTATGTAATCGACTTATATAGATTGTATTATTTGGATAATAAGGACATAAGGAGTGAATAACAATGAGCTCGTGGCTAATTAATAACTGCCGCACTGGTCGATTTCCAAGGTTAAGCATCGCTTGCCGAGGTCTGTAACATAGCGAGACACCTCCGTGCCTCGGAAAGCACATTAAGCCTTTGGTCCCGGCTATCATTAAATATCTTTGACAGTCGACACGGTAGTCAGATGCCAGAAAATCTCAAACCAGTCTTGCCAAGGAGTACCTACCGTGTTACCCAGTTACTGGGTTGTGGAGGTCATATGAAGAGGTTAGATTGAAAGCCAACCCTAACCAGCCATTTTGCAGATACAATGTTTACTAAAAAAGTAATACAGCATTTATTTAGGGCTACCCTCTACTCAACTACAAAACTAAAACGAATTCGATATAGAATGTTGTGTCTGTTGACTAGAAGATTAGATTCGAGCGTACCTACCTAAAATTTTCACCCCTGCTGTCAGCTGATTGAGCTTTCAAATACTCATTAGTAAATAGTGTACCTTCATCTTGGCCAGAATTGGTATAGTTGGGTTGGATGGGCAAAGTCTGAGCAGGCTAATAAAATTGTAATATGTTTAATCATCTATTCGCAGACAATTCGGAGGGATAGATAACAAAAATTGGTCTTCTGGAGCATGGATACACGTCATAGATTCCAGTCGAGCACTTTTCGTCCTTATGTTGTTAGTACTAAGGTTGAGCATTTTCAATGGTATGCTTACCTACACTCGGATTCTGGACAAAAACTATCGTGCCTTTCACACTGTTGACAATGCATTCAACCAATTGCATCTAGAACTTATTCAACCATCACTTTATTGCAATAATTTTTGTTCCAGAAATCGAGCCTTAGTGTATTTTTTTTAGTATGTAGAATACCCAGTTAAACTCCCTAACTGTAGGTATATTAGCTATTAAAAATTATTGTTGCAGCTATTCTGTATAATCAAATAATTATTATTATAACTATAATCAATGCTGGTGTAATGTTTCACCTGTAATTTTTGTTTAATTTTGTTTCAAGAGAATTTTATTATTTTTCTGTCAGTTATGACTTTTTATTTTCTTACTCAATAAAGCTTATCAATATAAGATATATTTTTTAATTGGTTCATTCTATAATTTTTTTTTCATATATACGGACTTCCAAGATCTTTTCAATCCATTCGCCATTACTTCAAGTATCAGTATGGGTTGCAATGGAATTTGAACTTTGTCATGAGACAAAGTTTTGTAGAAAACCCCGATTACCCGAGTTGGTGGCAAATTAGCGATAGATTGAAGTATATATATTTATACTTTTTTATAATTTTGATAACCTTCAAAAGGTGCCCGGACCTTTGGGAAAAAGAACAGAGAGTGCGGGCTTTTTACCTCATTCAAACCACCCCAGTGATCACAATCAGAAAGAAATGCTGGCAGAAATTTCTTAAGAAGTAAGCAGTGCCCTTGTACTCTATTGTATTGATGTGTTGTCTTTATGTATTATACTATGTGTGTACATTAATTATTAAATAAATAAATAAATCAGCACGTACGAGCCCCGTGACCTCGTGACTACCCCGGAATCCCTCTGTGCAATGCCTATTAGGGCACATCTCTGGGGGGACTACAAAACGATGACGCCCCTCCTGAGCGTCACTGTGCCGCCGTCTTTCCTGGAGTCACTTGGTAGGCGGGTAGACTCCTGTTTGGACACCTGCGACCCCGAAGTCCAGAAGATGTCAGCGGGGTTTCGGCGTTTTAGGCATCGAGGCGGTTGCCTCCGCAACACCTTCTCCGAGTGGGATCGGGCCTTTCACGGAAATAACACTACAGATACAGATATCTTTTCACCAACATGATTTTAATCGACAAAAATATTGTACAGTGTGTGCCACGAAAGATTTGACACACCACTTGGTTTGACTTGTTTAAAAGTCTCTTTAGCGGTATGCGGAAAGGGAAGAAAAAAATAAAAATGAAGGCCGAGGCCGTCATGAGTTACGTTACAATGGCTTACAAGAATACTTCTTGTAAAATACTCTCTAACAGACCAGCAGCCGAATTTCGCAAGTGAAATAGGCAAGGCGAATTGACCGCTATCAAATAGACAAATCGCATGCGAGATGAATGACGCGATGTTAATTTCCGTCGTCCGTGTGATTGGTCGATTGATAGCGGTCAAACCATTTTTTTTTTTTTTTTTTTTTTAAACATTGCCCCACTCTAGGAATTTCTTCCTGTATCGTGGGTGCGTTTACAAACATATAAACTCCCATACACAAACACCCAGAGCCGGATCAACTATCTGTAGGTCGTACAAATATTTGTTCCGTGCGGGAATCGAACCCGCGACACGCAGCGCAGCAGTCAATCGCTCAACCACTACGCCAACCGTGCGCCAAATTCCCTCTTTGCGTTGCCATATTCACTTACGCAATAAGGCTGCAGATGCTAAGACCACTTCAGCGTATCAAAGGCCTTTTCGAAGTCGACAAAGTTTATATAAACCTCCCTGGCTCTGTCATTCTGATGCCTGTTCCAGTATGGTATGGAGAGTATAGATCTGGTCCGTACACGAGCGGCAACCAGCATGCTCCTTGCGTAAAAGCGGATCCATGGCCTTCGACATTCTATCTAGGATGCTCTTGCAGAAAACCTCAGAGGGAATCGAGAGCAGCGTAATACCTCTCCAGTTATCGCACTGGCTAAGACACCTTTCTTAGGAACAGTTATAAGAAGTCCTTTGTTCTAATCGTCAGAAAGCTCTTCGGCGGTCAAGATCTTTTCAATATGAGGCGTCAGAAAGTGGCGTAGCAGGGTGGGGTAGGGCAGGGGATGCCTAGGCCCCGGGTGGCACGTGAACAGGGGCAGCAAACTGAATCTAATCTTGGAGAAGGGTTACCAAACATGTTGAGAATATTTTTAACAGAATAATGTGAATTGCGAGAGAAGCTTTTCTGAACTAAATTTAATTACACATTGTTTAAATCTATCATGACCTTAAGACTATCAAATGTATATTGGCAACCTATAGTAGAGGCATAATAATAGAGGGATGCGATTGAGCGGCCACCTACGGTGCTGGACATGAAGGGACGCCGAAAATCCGCCCTGGGGCTGAATATATAACTATTATATATTCAGCTATTATTAAATAAGCACGTTATGATTATGATACGAAACGTCTTTATGAATTATGACAATTTATTTTATTTTATTAGTTTATCCTCGCAATGGAACGCAGCAATTACACCAATAAAAACGTATCATGTACATATCATACATTGAGTAAAAACTTATAATAAACTCACTATAAGTCCAGGTTTCTCACGTAATTTTCCTTCACCGTTGTCAGCGATGTCCAAGATAAACATATATAATTGAACCATGGACTTAATATAAATATCTTAGTCCATGAAATGAACATACCTACATAAACTCATGCTCAAACAGACCATGGATATACCTATAGAAAGAAAGAAAATTTCGTTTATTTATTTATTTGCCACAGGTATGACCTAACTACAAATAGGAAAAGTATTAGTATACGAAATATCTGGGACGTGCGTGCGAGACAGCGCCACAACGCTGGCTTTCAGCGATACAAAAAAAAAATTGCCAAAAAATACTACCGACTTCCAAATACAAAACTACAAAGTGAAAATAACTAAATTTTTTGAAGTCGGTGTCTTTCGTAGGTACCATTTTTTTTGCGTTATGGACACCGACTTCAAAATATAAGTTATTTTTCACTTTGTAGTTTTGTATTTGGAAGTCGGTAGTATTTTTTGGCAAAAAGTTTTTTAATTTTTTACTTTTTAGTTGTACCTACCTAATAGGCAAGTTAGTAAGGGAACTATTTCGCCAGAATAGATTTCATGAAACTTGAACATAACCGGTGAAATGAGAGATCTGCTTACCCCTTAAGAGCGAACTGGCGTGATGTTATGTTATGAAATGTTATAAACAACAAACAGACATGCGATTGCAGCAGTCCCGAGAGATTTGCCGTTATTTATTGAAGAGTTATGTTTTATATCTCCGAAGTTCTTCATCAGATCTTCACCAAATTAAAATGGGACCAATTTCGGAACATACATAATCAAACAAAAAAAGAATTTTCAAAATCGGTCCACAATTGACGGATATATCGGTGAACATTCACAAAAAAAAAAAAAACAAACATAAAGTCAAACATAGAACCTCCTCCTTTTTCGGAAGTCGGTTAAAAATAACGTTTTAGCAGGATATTTCAATTCAATCAATCTTTAAGATTACAGTAACCAACTATCTTATGGGACTGAATGTACTTAAAACGGCAAAATGCTTGATCATCACGTTTAATAAAATTTTCTAAGGATGAAAAAAAAAAAAAAGATTCAGACGAATTGAGAACCTCCTCCTTTTTTTGAAGTCGGTTAAAAAAGAACAGTGTTGCTCAACGAACTTTTTATTCTACGAATCTTACACCATCAATTCACCTGAATGAAGTCCACTGTTGGACACATAAGCCTCTCCTAAAGCAACTTTGAATTATTAGCTATTAGCTCGTCTTTCGAATTGTCGAAACGTTCACATCCCTAAAGTTAAGTTTTTGGAGTTGTGAGTTGTCTATGCCGCAAACAGCGTTGCCAATCTGTGGGGAATTCCCGAAATTGCGGGGATTTTCAGTCCGATTGGGTAATTGGTGGGAAGAGCGATTATGTGGGGAAAATATACACATTTACACAAGAACTGAACTTGGAAGTACTAAAAGTAGTACTCGAGCTTAACACAACCTATCCGGCAGGAAGGTTTTAGAGTTTATTTTATGGCAAAATTCACGACCATTAACGTCGATCGACTTTGAAAACAGAGCATCGTAATCGCCTACGACACACTGACACTGTAGTAGCGCTTATGGCCACTAGGGAAGGTATTATGAAGAAAGGAGGTTAAAATTTAACCCTTCTTTGTTTAGTTTAGCCAAAAAAAATGGCTTGATGGGTGATGCACAAAATTCTCTAGATGAACTTAAGTAACGTCTTTTGAGTATTTAAAAATACAACAAAAAATATGTTTGAATTATATGAACATTACTTTTACATATATGATTTTTAAAAATTGGGGCAGATATAATGGGGAATATTGATTTTATCTTCCCCAAAATTGGGGTCTTGGGGATTTTCAATCAGGTTTTTGGGTAACCGAGATCATGGACATCGGCAACACTGGCCGCAAACCAAAACCCAGCGTTGCCAGAACGTAACTTTTGTTACATTTTACGTAACTTTTGACCGTCTCATGTAACCTCCATGTAACACGACTCAAAATGTAACTTTTACGTAACTTTTAGAACTTACTAAAAATATTAAAATGATTGCCCGCAAACAAAAAATAATCGTGAAACGGAACGCATCTAAGAAAGCTTTTGTTCGTCGTGTTGTCAGTAAATCCACAACAAAGTCGTCTTGCAACTGAAATAAGTTTATTTTTGTATCAGCGTCAACTAAATATCAACATTATCAAGTAGCATGATATATGTGTGCCATGCACTGCACATAGCTTCAAGAAGTTCATTTGGATATTTATTACTCATTTTTAAGTAACTTTGGTTTTGTTTACAAGAACTGAGTGGGATGAATATCTACCGGTAACCTAGATTTGATTTTATTTATCGATATTATCGCTAATGCGACCAAATAAGTACGTACCTATCTACATAGTTGTTTCTAGTTGTAATTTGAATGTTCTAAACTAAACGCCACGGATTTACCCGTGGTAGTCGCGGGGGAGGGCCCGCCCGCGCGGAAATTTGAATAGTGGGCGCGTTTCGCTACCTAAATAGTAAAAAAAAAACAAATTGTAGTCTTTTATTATTTTTGTGTCGTTTTCCACATAAAATAAGGTAATGTAACTTTTCTCAAGAAAATGTAACTTTTTGAGATGTCTCATGTAACATTTGACTATCTGCCACTGGCAACACTGCCAAAACCAAATTTACCATTTTACCACACTCAAGCTCTTTGGTCAATCAGTCCGCCCGCGATAAAAAAATATTGACTGACACCAAAGTCTACTATTTATCATTTTACTGTCTCAGTCGTCTAAGTGGACTATGTTTATACCGACCGAATTGTGCTTTGTTATACCCAGTCTCATTAGTGAAATCGTGAATTAAGTGTCTCGGCAATCTTAGAGTGAATGAGTGGTTTATTTCACCATATTTGTTGATTTTATAACTAGAGTTGATTGGTTGTTATAAGTTTGAACATGGGGGCTAAACATTCTACTACCGAAAGAAGATATAATGCCGTGCCACCGTAAGTATTCTTGTTTATTTATTGCTCTTAGTATTTCGAGTTATAAATTATACTTGAGATTTCACATACCTTCACAAATAACAAAAGATTTTTTCCTTTGTGGGTAGTTATAGCATCAACATAATAACAACGTAGTTGCCATTGGACTTAGGCCATATGAGGTTTTATAAAGGACCCCCTAAGCTTCTCCACACTGATCGGTACTGCGCTTCTCGCATCCATCGGATTTCCGCAGCCTTGATCAGGTCATCGGTCCACCTCTGCCGCAGAACTTTTTGGTCCCATCGACCATCCATTCTGCGAGCAATGTTCCCTGCCCATTGCTACTTAAGAGTATTTCGGGATTTAGTGCCGTAAAACGGTTACTTTCTAAAGCATTTATAATTAGTAAAGGTTTGAAAAAATAAGAAACGTAAACAAGAAAAAAATCATGCTGTGCAGTCGGAGGATACATATTCGCGAGCTGGCTGCCCAAAACCAGATGTATCCTCCGAATGCACAGCATGTTTTTCTTCTAGTTTACGTCTTTTTAGTTCGCTTTTTAAGCAGTCGGGTGTTTTGATTTATTGAATATTTTTTTTATTTTACACTTTTTAGTTACCATTTTATTCGAATTAGGTACATTTAAACATATAAGTGATATATATTTTTGAAATCGCCTCTTAAAACCCTTTATTATGATACCCTACACGTTGGGATTGGAAGAAATAAAAATATTGGGCCCCCACGATATGGCGCCCAAAATTAAGCCACCATTTTTATATTTTTCAATTTTAATGTAGCCAGTGACACTCGCAGGGTTAAGACGCATCGATTGACGTTTAATTATCAAAATCGGCCAACGCGTTTGGTCTCTGGAACGCCACATAGGAACAAACATACATACATACATAGACTGATAAACACATTACCCTCCTTCGGCAGTCGGGAAAAAAATGGGTTGGCCTTAGTATCCAGGATCCCGATTTTGGAGTTGTTAGGAGTTGTTTTTATAGGGGTTGATTCCCCCCTTCAATGCCTCCTCCCATACTGTGCCCATAACCCTAGCAAATTCGTAGGTTTCTTTTTATTTGTGTTTAAAGTTACGTGCAATGGACCGTCTTCCGTCATTATGCGTTTACAAGTTCGTTTTTAAAGTTTTATTTCGTTGTTTTTTTATTTATTTATTGTTTTTTATAATTATTTACTGTTTTTTTTTGTAATAATTCATTTTTAAATTCAGTTTTACGATCATGAAACGAAACGTTTTCCGCCATTTTGTGAGTCAGTGACCTGGGGATTGACCATAAGCTCTTAGAGCAAGGTTAATTTGGGTGTGCGTAAGGGACAGATGTATGCGACTTGTATACATCTGTCCCTTTTTCACAGTCAACCATAATAGTTTTGACACGTCATGGTACGGGGGCTGATATGACATGTCACTCATTCCGTTCCTCTTGTAGTTACATTTACATTATTTATTACATGTCATGGTAAAAATAGGTCTGTTCAAAAACCCAATCAGGGCACCCCGACCTAACGTAGTCTTTTGCTGCTACCTAGAGTGTTTATAAAAACCGGAGGCGCGAAGGGAGAGCAACCTCCGCCCGCTGTAACAAATCATAGGCGTGCGAGCAGTAGCGGCTGAGGCTGGACGCCGGAGGCGACCTGCCTCTCCGAAGTTCCGAAGCTGTGAAGGTGGACACTTGTCACATCTTGAAGTGTCTTAAACACTGTTAATTGCGTGGTTTTTGTGTACATAACCCCCCTTAAAAACCTCAATACCGGTATCCTGGATTCTTAATATTTCTCCTAATGCGTTAACATTGGAGACTATTTACGCCTTAAGTTAGGACATTCTCCGGGTTATGTCGGAACCCAAATCTCCTACAGCTGTCTTCATTTCGGAGTCAATCACGCAAGGAAAGTCCGAGCACAGCCCCCATTGCCCTTTTGATGACTTTAAGCCTTTTGATGAGGCCCACTGTGAGCGACCCGTTCCGGTTCCGTATGTCATGACTGGCAACACACACTGGTAGACTTTCGTCTTGAGACACTGTGGTTTCCAGTAAGTACTCGAAAATTTGAGCTCACTTTCCTCACTGACCCTACCTACCTGTAACGCCGTACATAACCTTTTGTAGTAAGTACTCTGCCCTGACGATCAATCAACACATTCGCAAGCACAGATTACCTCCCAAAAGCATATCGCTTCCACCAGCCCCGGATCTGAGGGGGGGGCAAACTGGGGCACTTGCCCCGGGCGGCAGTTTCATGGGGGCGCCAAATCCTTGAGACAAGAATTCGAAATATCGAACAAATGAAGCCTCTTTTCCTACAATCTCATAGGTTTTTATCAAGTAATCGAATCTTAATATAATATGTTTGAAAAACAAACTTTTCTAGCTTAAAGCTAACTTTTTTAATCATTGAAAAAAAAACTGCGTATGCGACGGACTTTGAGGAGTTAATAGATTCTTTCGCAGAAAAGAAACCACGCCGTGTGTAAAGTTGTAGACTTTCCTGGTTATATATTTTATCTGTGTTTCTGTTTAATGTCATAAATGAAAGTTATTAGATAATAAAAAGTTTAAATTTGTCAAAGGATTATTATTTTAAAAGATGGTCACAAAAATGCTACTCATTGGCAGTTTTAACAGTTTTTCTCAAACACTGAAGGGAGGGGGCGCCACTATCAATGTTTTGCCCCGGTTCGAAAAATTCGTAGATCCGGGGCTGGCTTCCACGACCTTATGTAATGCGACTCCACTGAAGTTAGCCTTCAAAGATTAAACCGAGAAATGTAAACAATCAGATAATCATGCTATGGAGTCGGAGAATACTTTTCGAGCTGGCTGACCAAAACCATATTAGTATCCTCCGACTTACCAAAACCGTTTTTCGAAGTTGCAAATTTGGATTAACATTACTCTAACTGGCGCATACAACATGCTAAAAAGCCAGAACTACATCATGTTTTGCGATTTTAAAGTCGCTTTCTACTGGGCTAAGGCACTAGTCCCACCGCCGTCGATCAGCGAGTAACGAGTAAAGCTATAAATGTAAAACCGGCCAAGTGCGGGTCTGACTCGCGCACGAAGGGTTCCGTACCATTACCGCAAAAAAGGCAAAAAATACACGTTTGTTGTTTTGTTGTTGAGTCCCACTTAAATATTAATTTTATTCTGTTTGTATTTGTTATTATGGCGGCAACAGAAATACATCATCTGTGAAATTTTCAACTGTCTAGCTATCACGGTTCATGAGATACAGCCTGGTGACAGACGGACAGACAGACAGACAGACGGATCGTGGAGTCTTAGTAATAGCGTCCCGTTTTCACCCTTTGGGTACGAAACCCTATGAACCGGCCAAGTGCGAGTCTGACCCGCGCACAGGGGGTTCCGTATCCGTATCATTATGGCAAAAAACGCCAAAAAATCACGGAGCCCCACTTAAATATAAATTTTATTCCGTTTTTAGCATTTGTTATAATAGCGGCAAAAGAAATACATTATCTGCAAAAAATTCAACTGGTTAGCTACTCGTATCACGGTTCATGAGATACAGCCTGGGGACAGACAGACAGACAGACGGTCAGTGGAGTCTTAGTAATAGCACGGTAATGATATAGGGTCCCATTTTTACCCTTTGAGTACGGAACGGAACCCGAAAAATGTATTGTTTTTTTTTGTGTGGGAGAAAACACTTATTTTAACTAATTGGAACTGAAGAGCTGGTGCTCACATTAGCTATTGTACCATACACGGCAATCAATATGACATATAATTCATGCACATTTGTGTGCATATTTAAAAAAAAATCGGTTTGTGATTTTTCAAATCTTTGACGTGGTTAAATGAAGTTGCTGATCGATTTACATATATGTCAGATCCAGGTATATAGGATCTTGATTTGACCTATGTAGTGACACCGGTGTTAGATTATAGTCGTGGGCGCAGAATTTGGGATACGGGTAAACTAGAGAAATATCTCCTGTAACTTCTACAGTTTTTTTTTTTTTTTTTTTTTTTTTTTTAAAAAAAAACGTTGCCCCACACTAGGAATTTCTTCCTGTATCGTGGGTGCGTTTACAAACATATAAACTCACATACACAAACACCCAGAGCCCGAACAACTATCTGTAGGTCATACAAATAATTGTTCCGTGCGGGAATCGAACCCGCGACACGCAGCGCAGCAGTCAATCACTTAACCACTGCGCCAACCGTGCGCCCTAATTTGTGCGTTTAATTCGTTACAGAGTCAATTACTATCACTATGATACTAAGTACTACTCTGGACTTAAAAGGAAACACTGGGCAGTTCCTAGGCCAGTATGTTGTCACGGCCATGTCCGAACGATCACTGTCGCTCTCCAATACCATATCGACACCATACGACACTAGACTCCACCCAGTACCAAACTAAGGTACTTGTGTATCGTTTTAAGTAAACAAATAATGACAAGATCTGACACGGCCATCCTACGTGGCACACGTCCGCGTGTGTAAATCTGCAATACCAGATATTTTCAACATAGAATAAAACCGTTCGGTCATTCTGACTTTAATTAACTAAGAAAGATCCTTAGTCTCTCACAGCCAGCCCTGTGGCTTCGGATAGCTATCCATGTGACCATCACGACAGTCATCCTTGTGATCGTCTCACAACCATAGTCAAACCAGTTACCAAATCACGTTACCATCCCTGTGGCTACAGCAGTCATCTCAGTGACCCAGTCATGATCAACCAGTGACCAAATCACATTACCATCCCTGTGGCTACAGCAGTCATCTCAGTGACCCAATCATGATCAACCCAATGACCAAATCTCGTAACCAGCCCTGTGGCTATAGCAGTCATCTCAGTGACGCAACCATTGTCAACCCAGTGACCAAGTCTCGTAACCATCCCAGTGGCTACAGCAGTCATCTCACTGACCACTCACACAACCATAGTCAACCCAGTGACCAGGTCTCGTAACCATCCCCGTGGCTACAGTAGTCATCTCACTGACCACTCTCACAACCATAGTCAACCCAGTGACCAGGACTCGTAACCATCCCCGTGATTACAGCAGTCATCTCACTGACCACTCTCACAACCATAGTCAACCCAGTGACCAGGTCACAACCATAGTCAACCCAGTGACCAGGTCTCGTAACCATCCCCGTGGCTACAGTAGTCATCTCACTGACCACTCTCACAACCATAGTCAACCCAGTGACCAGGTCACAACCATAGTCAACCCAGTGACCAGGTCTCGTAACCATCCCCGTGGCTACAGTAGTCATCTCACTGACCACTCTCACAACCATAGTCAACCCAGTGACCAGGTCTCGTAACCATCTCCGTGGTTACAGCACACTACAATGCTCACGACAGAGCGCACTTGTAAACAGCACAACATTTTGAGTACAAAGTCTCTCAAAGACCTCATCAAATTAAATGGTACCTTTAAACTTAGCTTTGTTATTTAGTTCTTAATCAAAACTACAGCGCAAAAACATTTTGTCTATCTATGCTCTATCAAACCATCTTTATCTTACTCAACAGTTTGTCTACCGCGCTTCTAAATAACTTCCATTTCTACAAACTTGTCATAAAAAATAAGAGCCTCGCTTCTTGTCTATCGTCAGTTCAAGTGGTGTACTAACTACTAATTTACACACACAAACACAGTTGACACAATTTTTTTTTTTTCATAATAGACCTTAAGGCACGGTCGCATCTTTATAGGCATCAATATGCTCAATACACTATAGTCAGAATTTTAATTCGATTCCAGATTAGACATTAGCTACTGTCATTTTGTGAAATAATGATACCACATATAATAGTGTAGTGATGAACACAAAAATCGATAAACAATCAGTGTGTGTGCCATTCAGTGTGCCGAATGGTCTAAATGCGTATCCCATGTTGTCAAAGAAGAGGAAAACATGAGTAGGCTAGATATGTTAATTGACAATATCACAGACACATTTATAATAAATGTTACAGCGATAGCGATGACGGCGACAATATATAAAATAAATTATTACCATAATACATCTATCTGTTTTATTTGTCATGTTCCTTCATGATCACATTTTTTTATTTATTTCACACACAATTATAAAAGAAAAGTCTCAGATCGTTAATTAATCGTCAAAACTAAATTATCGGTTCAGAAATATTTAATTTCCTGACATACTTAGTTTACGAGAGTAAAATTATAAACGAGAAGAATCGATCCGGAAATATTCCATTTCCATATCGAATAATTTTGCAACGTCACTATTTAGTACTTGTCATAACGTTGCAACACTGAAATTGTCAAATCTGGAATCGAATTAAAATTCCGAGTATAAATCCCAGTTGCACGTATAAGACGTGATGAGTCAAACTTTAAACTAAACTTTTGTTTATCACTCTTAAAATTTATCCGATATAACTCTGCCACACACTAGTGTTTACACTATTATTCCTTACCTATGAGCTACTTTTATTAACCGACTTCCCAAAATGGAGGAGGTTCTATGTTCGACTTCAAGTTTGTTTTTTTTTTTTTTTTTTTGTATGTTCACCGATTACTCCGTCAATTTTGGACCGATTTTGAAAATTCTTTTTTTGTTTGAAAAAGTATGTTCCGAAATTGGTCCCATTTTAATTTGGTGAAGATCTGATGAAGAACTTCGGAGATACACAACAGAACTCTTCAATAAATAACGGCAAATCTCTCGGGATTGCTGCAATCGCATGTCTGTTTGTTCTTTATAACATAACATCACGCCAGTTCGCTCTTAAGGGGTAAGCAGACCTCTCATTTCACCGGTTATGTTCAAGTTTCATGAAATCTATTCTGGCGAAATAGTTCCCTTACTAACTTGCCTATTAGGTACGTACAACTAAAAAGTGAAAAATAAAAAAAAAAAATTGCAAAAAAATACTACCGACTTCCAAATACAAAACTACAAAGTGAAAAATAACTTAATTTTTTTAAGTCGGTGTCCATAACGCAAAAAAATGGTACCTACGAAAGAAACCGACTCAAAAAAATTAAGTTATTTTTCACTTTGTAGTTTTGTATTTGGAAGTCGGTAGTATTTTTTTGCAAAAAGTTTTTTTATGTCAATAAAATTGGTAGCATCATATCATAAGACAGTAAAGTCATGTCGTTATCTGTCTATAGTTACTTTTTTGAAATTTTGTTTTTGATTTTGGATTGAGTACAATGAATTTGCAGATTTAGCTATTAACAAAATCTAAATCCTAGTAACCAATATTCTAATTTGTAATAAATTAAGTTGCAATATCGAGGTCAAATTGTGTGTAAGTATGCCATTGAAACTCATTTTTTTTTTTTTATCTTGCTGTACCTTTACTTAACAGATTTTTCTGAATTATTATTTGCAAGTAACATGCCTTCTTAAAAGCAAATGGTGAGCATTCACCTTTAATTATAATAGGTATCTTCATCAAAGATAAACAAGCTATTGATCAACATTGATAATAACATCACAACATAAACTACTGTCAAAACATCTTGTTTCACTCTCTTCTTTGATACAAAATGCTATATCGAAACTCGGAAGAGCATATTTGCTTTCAACAATCTGCTTCTAATTTTGTTACCAAAAATTCCTTACAATGTCGTTATCGTACCCACTGTCTTTAGGCGAAAAGCCTATACCTACGTAATATTTGTTTGGCTTTTCGGCACTCTACTTCAATTTAAAAGGATTAATATCAAACCACTATTTTTGTACTCTAGAACTAAAGTCAGCTCTAAAGTTGACTCGTTGAGTCGTTCTATATCCATATAGATTTATTGTCGTAACAAGGCATTTTCATTCATGTAAAATACTGCATTCACCACTGTGAAACGCCAACTCAATAGTACCGAGACTCCGCAACATTCATTTACTATAATAAGCAACACCAAGTAATAACAAGGCTGTATTTGCTCCATATCATCACGATCAACAGCATCAAAATGAGTATCACAATAATTACAAAACTCACTAGTTACAATTATTTTTGGGATAGCCTTGATATTTGGTCCAAACCAAGTCTCATGTAAGAAGTTAATTTACCATCAACAGGCACATTTTAAATCAATTTGCCAAAAGAAGCAACTAGACCTAAGCTGTCTAAGTTATGTTACAGTGTCAGGGTATGGCAAGCAGCTAGTGACTATCATTTGGCATGAGTTTTATAATCACCACAGTATTCTATCTCATAGTCTTAAAAATCAATAAATACTTTCAGTAAAATAGCAATTCGTTTGGTTTACGAACCATGTAAATACTTCGGCTACATTATAGTCTTTCTAACCATTGCTCTATCGATGTCGACCCGACAGTCTCACGGCTAACGTAAACACTTACTTAGTTCAGTTTCTACGAGTCTGCAACAATGGCTCTTTGAGCTATGGTGGTCATGTTACAAAGGCCCGGATGTATTATTTGGAACTCATGTTGCTTATCTGGTGTTATGAAAGTTAAGAGCAATCGATTCTACAACACAAAGACTTAAGCCGCCATAATAATCAAGCTCTGTAAAACTTTGTTTAGATTAGGCATTGAGTTCTCAGTGGTTCAACATTTATAAACAACGAACATTTGTTATTTTCATGACCAATCATGATAACATAGCTGAAATCTAATCCTTGTGATATTACATTATTCAAAATCACACAACGAAATCTGTTATGTGAACTTTATATTTTTCCATTATTGGTTCAGTAAATAATTTTATAATAATGCTTTCTGACTGGGCTGCCACTGAGTAATTTCCAACGGAAAACCCAATAAAATCCTGCCCGACCTTGGAATCGGACCTAGGACCCCGCACGCAGCAGTCGCGCTAGTTGGCACGAGGCAAAAGGGGAAATTAACAATGTAGTCGATGTAAACAAAGCAATTACACACAACCAACCATTAACCACAAATTAAGTTGACGTACTTTTACTTGACGTAAATTTAGTTGCACGCAGAAGCTCAGCTCACCAACATAAACACCCATCCTGGATGCACGGTAACTCGCCGCATCCTACTGCTTCTTAAAGCACCAAACAGTCGCTTGCTCGTTAATCTGCTAAGTGGCATGTAAAGGCCTCGAGATAAGCGCTTACATTGATGTTATCTAATTTTTCCATTCGCATCACTTCCACATCGATGTTTTGGACAACTTAAATTGCTTGGCTGACACCGACGTCGCCATTACACCCTAGGTACACACACCTTTTTGCTTTCAATACGTAAAAGCTCGTCAAATAATAACAAAACATCACGCCCGCGCTGTGCTTAGGGAACAGCAGAGTTACTCAAGCAAAACACAGACGGTACAAAACATATCACCAAATCTTGTAAGTGGCTATTGTTATAAATCGATTGATTCTTACAGTAAAGAAATTCTAAATTTCTGACCAAGCGTGATAACAACAGAGCAATACTGACTCCACTGTTCAATGTCTCTAAGATGTTTTAGCAAATCAATTTAACAAATTCAGATACAATTATTCAATTTAATCAATCTCAAATGTAAATGAAACAAATTGAATAGTGTCATCATCATAAAAGACAATCATTCAATGTAAATGACAAACAAAACATGAATGTCAATACCTGCTGTTTCTGCATCTTTCTATCAAAGCCAGTAAATTCGATTAAGCCGTGTAGGTAATATCGCAATAAAACTTCAAAATAACAAAGTCACATAGCATAGACTTCAAAATGCATAACAGCACTTCACGAACCCGAGGAATACGTTTCATCAAAGAAATACAACCAATGGTAATGACTCACCAGGGATGTCACCTGTAGTGTTTGTATCTATGCAATAGATATAATACATTGTCTCATGTACACCAGTAGAGCGGGGTAGCTGTCAAACTGTCAACTGGCATTAGCGCGTCTAATGCCAGTTGACAGTTTGACAGCTACCCCGGACAGGTTGGACGTGCGCCTGCGCTCGGAGCTGGCTGTAGCGGTGAGCCAGAGTTATACGTATACATAAATAGCTAGAAAGTGTTGTGATAGTGATCACTACAAGTGGCGACGAGGATAAGGCTGCGGTTCCACTGAGGCGGAGCGGAGCAGAGCGGAAAAGAGCTGTGCCGCGATTCACCAATCACATGGCTTGAAATCCACATCTCTTCTCCACTCCGCTTCAAAGGAAACAGCATTGGCGGCTCCGCACAGCTCCACTCCGCCTCAGTGGAACCGCAGCGTACTGGATGAACTCAATAGTGAATAAAATCTTTTAGATCTTTATGGAATGTGTTTACGAAAAATAATTCCAATGAGATCATCCATTCTATTTCACTCAATAGTAAAGTCGAAAATGAGGAGCTCGTGGCTAAATAATAACAGCCGCACGGGTCGATCTTAAGGTTAAGCAACGCTTGACGAGGTCGGGCCGTGGATGGGTGACCATTTCAACATACCGAGTTTCCTCCGTGCCTCGGAAAGCACGTTAAGCCGTTGGTCCCGGCTGTCATTTGAAGATCTTTGACAGTCGTTACGAGTAGTCAGAAGCTTGAAATCTGACACCAGTCTAGCCAAGGGGTACCTACCGTATTACCCAGTTACTGGGTTGTGGAGGTCAGATAGGCAGTCGCTCCATGTAAAACACTTGTACTCAGCTGAATCCGGTTAGACTAGAAGCCGACCCCAACATAGTTGGGAAAAGGCTAGGCAGATGATGATGATGATGAGTAAAGTCGAAAATGCCACCGATGGGTGTTAAAATAAATAAGGTAAACAAAACCATTGCTTACCCTCCTTTTCTTTAAGCATATTTAAATTAATAAAACAGGAATTTTGGTGACCTACTTATACTTGTATACATATTCAAAAAAAATGTGGGATGTTGTTTGAACACCTACCCATTTATTAATTATTAGTGATTTGATTTTTCGACAATATTTTTCTTAGTGTAGTAAACTAAACATTTTAATAACAAAAAATCTTTTTTGCAAAAAAATACTACCGACTTCCAAATACAAAACTACAAAGTGAAAAATAACTTTAATTTTTGAAGTCGGTGTCTTTAGTAGGTGTCAATTTTTTGCGTTATGGACACCGACTTCAAAAATTAAAGTTATTTTTCACTTTGTAGTTTTGTATTTGGAAGTCGGTAGTATTTTTTTGCAAAAAAGATTTTTTATTTTTCACTTTTTAGTTGTACGTACCTAATAGGCAAGTTAGTAAGGAAACTATTTCGCCAGAATAGATTTCATGAAACTTGAACATAACCGGTGAAATGAGAGGTCTGCTTACCCCTTAAGAGCGAACTGGCGTGATGTTATGTTATGAAACGTTATAAACAACAAACAGACATGCGATTGCAGCGATCCCGAGAGATTTGCCGTTATTTATTGAAGAGTTCTGTTGTATATGTCCGAAGTTCTTCATCAGATCTTCACCAAATTAAAATGGGACCAATTTCGGAACATACTTTTTCAAACAAAAAAAGAATTTTCAAAATCGGTTCACAATTGACGGAGTAATCGGTGAACATACACAAAAAAAAAAAAAAAATAATAACAAACATGAAGTCGAACATAGAATCTCCTCCTTTTTGGGAAGTCGGTTAAAAATATTTATCTAATACCCACATACAGTCAAAATCGTTTATAACTACATTGAAGGAACTGTTCATATTAAGTCGAAAAAAACTAATAGTTATACAACCGGTCATGTTTTTAAGGCCGTACCCTGACCAAAAAATCAGCATGAGATATGAGCATTCCTATTGGCCTAGCGGCACTGGTGGCGCATGAATTACAGTAGTGAATACGCCCAGATTTTAGAATAAAATCTTTATAAAATCGAATATTGGTCTTTTGAAAAAAATAAAACTTACAGAATGTTCGTTATCAAATTGTCTATCCAATAGTGTTAGTATTAAAAAAAAAATAACACTTTACGAGGAGATGCATGCTTTAAACTAACTAACTGAAGGCAGATTTTGAGGAATAGGTATATTAGAAGTAAACCAGGCCTCCCACAATTAACATTACTTTAATCAAACACAAATTTACAAGTTGATGGTTATCAGACTAATTTTCAAATAATAATTGACGCGCGCAGCTCGTGTGCGTCCTTTTATAATCCTCTGTCGGACGGGAAGGGTTGGGGATTCAAGTATGCTGCCACTCTCGTCCGGTAGGGGCGCTGCATAGCTGCTACCGGTCGTAGTGTTGCCAACACGGCCATGCTGCATCGTGCCTGCCCCAGGCACGCACGCTCAAGCCTGGGAAGCCAGCTCCGTAGAACTCGGACATAGGTGATAATATACTGGAAACATAAACAAACCTCACATTAGAATTGTATTTAATTCCTATATCAACCGTATCGGTCATCATGATGTCAAACACTTATTCAATTATTCAGCCCATCCTCAATGTGAAAACCTTCCTTTAGGCTTAGGCCGATTGACTCATTAAGGTCTAGCAGACTCACACATCTCCTTGATCCTCGGTGTCAAGACGTTCCTTTAGGCTTAGGATCCGTCCATCTACCTTTATAGCATGCTCCTTTAGACTTAGGATGCACCTTAGATAGTTTTTCGTTGACCCGAGAATCAAGTGATGAGAGATACTCAAAGATACACATATCCCCTTGATCCTCGGAGTCAAGACGTTCCTTTAGGCTTAGGATCCGTCCATCTATCTTTATAGCATGCTCCTTTAGTCTTAGGATGCACCTTAGATAGTTTTTCACTGACCCGAGAATCAAGTGATGAGAGATACCCATAGATTCTGAAACTAACTTGATAAGATTTACAAAGACATCAGGATTGACAGATATACCATATGTTCAGTAACTGTACACAATTATATACTCAATTAGTCAATTTGAGATAAACATTTTATTTTTTTATTTTTACACACCTCTTTGTTGAATAATGAAGTGCCTTTGCCAACACTGCCCAGCTGCATTCCAAGCGATCAACCCTTCGCATCGCAACAAAACAAAAACTAAATTTATGGCTTCCTCATTAGGCGTACTTCAGTTGTTTTGACTGTTATTTTATGGGTTTCGCAACCGGGGTCAAAATCGTGAATGTTTATCCATGGTTTCATGTTTTCGGCCGCGGTTTTACCGAGGTACAGCTTGGTACTTCTTTCACTACCTCTTAAGTCGCATACTTGGTATCTATCATTGTCTAGCACCTTTTTGACTTGGAAGGGCCCCTTATAAACTGGGAGTAGTTTTTTGCTCTGTCCATCATTGGTTTGGCTAGAGATTTTAACCAGAACCAAATCTCCCTCTTGGTACTGTTTAGCTTTTGTACGACTGCTATCAAACCTTTTCTTTTGTATTTCCGCATTGGCTTTTATATTTTCATCAATCCTCTTACGCAATTCCGTAACGTCCGTAGTACTCTCCGTATCAATCTCGGGTGGCGCCAGCTTGTCACTATCAGTACGCAGCCTATACCCTAACAATGCCTCACTAGGTACAGCTTTGATTGTTTTATGTACTGAACTATTTAGAGCCTGTTGCAATGGTTTAATACATTGATCCCATTTATCATCGTCTATGCCCGCTCCCATAGTTTTCATCGCCTCTAAAATTGTTCGATTAAATCTTTCGACCTGACCATTAGATCTAGGCATTCCTGTAGCAACTATGTGTAAACGAATATTTTTATCCGTACAATATTCTTTGAAACTATGAGATGTAAAAGCGGATCCGGCGTCCGCTATGATTCGACGTGGATTTCCGAAAATTTTACAAATATTATCCATTTCCCGAATAACGCTAGCACTATTCGTGTTTCGCACTGCACAAACAAAAACAAACTTCGTAAATGAATCGACTATCACAAGGAGATACTTATGTTTCTTTGTGGTTTTCACAAATGGTCCTAAATGATCCAAATGTAGTGTGTGAAAAGGTTGTGCATGTTTGGGTAGTGGATACAGCTCTCCTTCTTTTCGGCCTCCCTTATTTTTGTAATATACGCAGTTTAAACAATTCTTAATATATTTTTTTACCGTACGGCGCATCTTAGGGAACCAATACTGATGTGCTATCCTTTCTAATGTTTTATCGAGGCTGAAATGTCCTAAATCATCGTGATTACACCTAATAATATACCAGATGCATTGTTTCGGTACAACCCATCGTCGACCTTGATTAGTACGTCTATACACTTTGTTCCCTAACAGTTCATAATCATTGAAAATGTCCTTGTGACCGTCAATTTCGCCAGATTCTAGTTTATTTTTTATTTTTACCAAATTTGGGTCTTGCAGTTGTACTGAAAGTAACCAATCAGATTCCGTTATGGACATTACTATGTCTAACTCTGACCGCTCGCCACTGTTTACAGGATTGCGGCTTAGCGCATCTACATGCTGCATACGCGTGCCCTCTCTATGTATTATTTCGAATGAAAACTCTTGGGTTGAAAGAACCCAACGTGCAATTCGTGGGATTATTTCTTTTTTTGTGAGTGCGTACCTCACCGCATTGCAATCAGTAACTATTCGAAAAGTGGAACCCAAAAGATACAGCCTAAACTTTTGTAATGATGAAACTATGGCTAGAAGCTCAAGTTCAAACGAATGGTATTTCTTCTCGTCTTCGGTTGTTTGTCGACTATAATAATGTACTGGTTTTTCCCCTTCTATAGTAACTTGCATGAGAATACCCGCGATTCCGTCCCTACTAGCATCTGTATATAAAATACAGTCTTTATTTGGGTCGAAAATGGTCAAAATATTGCTGGTTGTTAAGGCATTTTTCAACGTTTGAAAGGCTTGATCGTGATTAATACTCCATGCCCATACGCAATCCTTTTTCAGCAAATGAGTGAGTGGGCTTGACAACATTGCACAATTTTTAATAAACTTTCTGAAGTAACTGATTAACCCGAGAAACTGTCGCAATTGGTGAATGTTTTTTGGAATAGGAAAATCTTTTACTGCTTGTATTTTATTTTCACTCGGCATTACTGAATCCTGACTTATTTTATAGCCCAGAAATTCTATTTCTTGTTTTAGGAAGTGACATTTTTTTAAATTTAATGTCAGTCCATTAACTTTAAAAATTTGCAATATCTGATCTAATATTTTTAAATTCTCATCTATTGTATCACTCGTAATCAAAATATCATCTAAATACAGAATTACTCTACCAAATCGAAGGTTTCCGATAACCCTATTCATCATTTTTTGAAAACAGGCTGGTGCATTAACTAACCCGAATGGTACTCTCAAAAATTCGTAATGCCCGTCCTCAGTTATGAATGCGGTCTTTTGAATAGATTCTTTATTTATTTTTATTTGATAATAACCGCATTTTAGGTCCAAATTTGTAAAATATCTACACCCCTGAAGCCTGTCTATAAGATCTTCGATGCGTGGCATCGGATATTTATCTTTAATGGTTATTTTGTTAAGAGCTCTGTAATCTATACACAGTCTCTTTTCACCATTTTTTTTATTGACCAGAAGGGCGGGGCTAGAATAGGGCGAATTACTTTCGCGGATAATCCCATTTACTACAAGCTCATCTACCATCTCCCGTATAATTTTTCTATCGGTCGTTGAAGCTCTATACGGACGAGACTGGATCGGTTTAGAATCGCTAAGAGAGATTTCCATTTCGTGACAGTTAACTTTACCTAACTCCTGCACAGTAGATGCAAAACAACCATGATATTTTCTAAACATAGTCATTAACTCACTGTGTTTAGAATCCGAATCGAATTCTAATCCAGTTACATTAACCGTCTTGCAAAAATTTTGAAAACCCGCAGCAAAATCAAACTTCAAGTGATTACCTACTCGCGAATACATTATGTCGTTTCGTTCTGTTATATTTCTGCCTATCAATATGTCGCAACCGGACAACTCGTTCAAAACATAGAACTCAATATTCTCTAGACTAATCGAATCTACTTTAATATTCACTTGAACTTTTGCATCAACAGTTTTTATGCTGTCGTTAGAAAATCCTTGCAAGGTCACTGGGGTTGTTAGAGTTACTATTGGTATTGAGAACTCCCTAGCTATGTTTTCGGTAATAATAGAACAGCTACTACCTGTATCAATAAATGCGCTATGTACAAACCCATTAATGTGGATATTTTTAAAGAATTTATCTTTAAAGTCGGGCACAGAGACACATTTTGTTTCTTGTTTGTCTGTTTTCTCGGCAATAGAAGTATTATTTTTGTGAAAGCAATTAGTTACGGCATGTCCCCGTCTCCCACAAAACTCACACTTGACATTACAATTTACTCGTTTGTGATTTCCGCCACAATTAAAACATTCGAAGGGTTTACGATTTTGAGAAGTGCTCCAAACTTGTTGTTTATTATAAGTCATGGGCGTTAGACTGATTGAAGTGTTTGAAGTATTTGAAGTGTTGGGTGTATGTGTGTTCGAAGCATGATTTTGTGTGGATGAATGTGTTCTAGTGTTATCGCGACCTAAATTTGAATGTATAACATGTTTCGTTCCGGATTTTGATTTGTATACTCGGTTATACAAAAACCCTGCCAAACTTTCGCAAGACTTAAAATTGCTAGCTTCTACTGAGGCACTAATGTTACTGTCACCTATGTTTCCTAAAATTATCGATATAATATCATCTTCTGAGAAATTCAGACAAAGGTTATCAATTTTCGATTTTTGTTCGAAATAGAACGCGTACAAGGACTGATTTTCTGTTGGTTTACCGTCCATAATATCCTTAAGCAACTCAAACATATTACGTTTTACTTGGAACGTTAATCTCATTTTATCGCTCCAATCCTTCCACTTCCACATAGTCCATGTATGTTCATGGCGTAATAATGAATCGTACCACAGTTTTGACGAGCCTGACAATTTGTTGAGAGCCTGATAACGGATCGTACTATCGGTCCAAGAGAATGTCTTTGCGTAGGATTCTATTATCGTTAACCATGCAGTAATATTATCTTTTAACGGGTCAAATGCAGGAATCATATTATGTAGAGTAATGGTGTTTGTACTCACATTCAGCTGATCATTATTGCGAGATACCTTTCGTCCCTTCCTTCGTCTATTAGTGGGCGATGGTGACGGAGTCCTCGCACTGCTGCTGCTGCTGATGCTGCTGCTGGAGCTTGAAGAAGGTGCGCGTTTCTTACCCTTCTTTTTACCCATTTTAGGACGTGGATGCTCACTTCTGATTTAAACTAACTAACTGAAGGCAGATTTTGAGGAATAGGTATATTAGAAGTAAACCAGGCCTCCCACAATTAACATTACTTTAATCAAACACAAATTTACAAGTTGATGGTTATCAGACTAATTTTCAAATAATAATTGACGCGCGCAGCTCGTGTGCGTCCTTTTATAATCCTCTGTCGGACGGGAAGGGTTGGGGATTCAAGTATGCTGCCACTCTCGTCCGGTAGGGGCGCTGCATAGCTGCTACCGGTCGTAGTGTTGCCAACAATGCTATCAATCATTATTTCTCATTTTTATGGTTTTGTTGGAAGGAGATTAGTGAAACATATACTTCATTAAAAAAAAAGAAATCTACAATTTTGGAATCAATAATATGTAGAAATTTAATGTATTTTTATTAGTTGATATTTCATTTTAAATAACGAATAGATAGCTCTTAAAAACTGCACGAAAAACGGCTGGCGCGGCCTTTTGATCGGGGTAGCGCCTTAAGGTAAAAATTCGCCTACTCAAAATGTTATAGATATTACTAGGAATGGTACTGGAGATTACAATAGACCCTGAACTCGACACTTTGTTTACTTAAGCGATCTTAATAGCCGTTGACCATTGTACTGATCAAATGTTATGTGGCTGTGTTACCTACCTACGAAGAATGTTCAAACAAAATTGGTAATAGTAAAATTTATAATTCGCCGGAAATGTTAGATAAATGTGGTCGCTTTAAGTATACTGTATAAACGATGTGTCGTAAACGGTTTTGACTGAATTGTTTCATGTAATATACTCATGTATGTTCTTCGGACGTCCATTAAATTGGATGTATAATGATCTTCGGACAACCATTAAATTGGATGTACGGTCTTTGGACGTCCATTAAATTGGATGTATGATCTTCGGACAACCATTAAATTGGATGTACGGTCTTCGGACGTCCATTAAATTGGATGTATGATCTTCGGACAATCATTAAATTGGATGTATGATCTTCGGACAACCATTAAATTGGATGTATGTTCTTCGGACGTCCATTAAATTGGATGTATGATCTTCGGACAACCATTAAATTGGATGTATGATCTTCGGACAACCATTAAATTGGATGTATGGTCTTCGGACGTCCATTAAATTGGATGTATGATCTTCGGACAACCATTAAATTGGATGTATGGTCTTCGGACGTCCATTAAATTGGATGTATGATCTTCGGACAACCATTAAATTGGATGTATGGTCTTCGGACGTCCATTAAATTGGATGTATGTTCTTCGGACGTCCATTAAATTGGATGTATGATCTGCGGCGTCCATTAAATTGGATGTTTTTCAGGTCGCCTAAATACGATCAATCATGGCAAACCAGCTACCGCCACCTGAAAAATTATATGTCGAGGGCGACAGAACATCGGTCGGTTTGATATAGGAAAAATGGAAACGAACCCTTCGAATATATCTTGAAGCCGCTGATATCACGATTGCAGCTAAAAAGAGAGCTACTAACTAGTCCTAGGGGGAGGTTCACTGCAAGAAATATTTTATAATTTACCTGGAGCAAATGTGGAACCTCGGGAGAATGTTGTTAACTTTGAAGTTACTATTACTAAATTAGATAACTACTTTCTCCCTTAACAAAACAAGACCTTTGAACGTCACATCTTCCGTCTTCTTAAGCAAGATGAAGGGGAAAGTTTTGAAAAATTTCTTATCAAGCTAAGAGACCAGGCATCGAAATGTAAGTTCGAAAAAGCTGATGACCACATAGTTGACCAAATACTTGAAAAATCTTTGTCATCAGAACTAAGGAAAAAATGTTAACAATAAGGTGATGAAATTACATTAGAGAAAGTGATAACTATAGCCAATACCCTAGAAATTGTGTACTACCAACTGCACAGTTATGAACAAAAAGAAAAGAATAAGACAAAAGAAGTTAATGCAATAAAAAGTAGGTAAAAAGATAATTCAAAATGGACTAACCAAGAACAAGAAAAAGAGTCGAATGAATAGAAAAAGATGTCAATTTGTATTAGATGTGGATTTTCTGCACACATCCCTCAAAGAAGTCCTTGCCCAGCGAAAGACAAGAAATGTAACGGCTGTGGAAAATTAGGCCATTATCAAAGATGTTGCAAATCTAAGTTACTTCAACAAAAACGTAAACTCACCCAAAATCAAGAATAAATTAATAACAATAACAAGCGACCACGGAAGGAAACTACAGTAAATTCATTGAGAAATGAAGAAGTACAATATATATTTAATTTGAACGACGACGCAACAATCAAATACGAGATAGGAGGAGTAAATTTAGAAATGCTGATTGATTCGGGATGCAAATTAAATTTAATTGGGAATATTTAAAGAAAAACAAGATAATTTGTGACAAACATGTAAAGGAGCCTACTAAAAAACTACTATCATATGGATATAAGACACCTTTATAAATCAAAGGCACTTTTGAAGTAGAAATTAAAACAAACGGAAAAATGGAACACGCCACTATTTACATCATTGAAGATGGATCACGGAACCTACTTGGAAAAGACACTGCATTGCGATTGGGTGTTCTGAGGTTAGGCGTGCAAGTAAATCAAGTTGAACAGGGATCAAATATACCTTGCCCGAAATATAAAGATATTTCAATTGAGATTCCTATTGATTCATCAATAAAACCAGTTATGCAACCCCATCGGGGAATACCAATACCATTATAAGAAAATAAATAAGAAAATCAAAGAATTACTTGATTTAGAGATTATAGAAGAGGTACATGAACCTTCACCATGGATTTCTCCGATAGTTCAAATCGTTAAGGAGGATGATGATGATGTACGCTTATGCGTAGAGATGCGGCGCCCCAACGCAGCCATTTTAAGAGAGAATATGACTTGCGACTTGCCAAAGTGATGGAGGTATTGCAGCTCAACAATGTTTGTTAAACCAAGAGAAATGTATTTATAAAATACAGATAATACACTTTTGGGCCATGAATTAAAACCAAAAGGAGTGAAACCGCTGCCTAAATACATGAAGAGCATAATTGACTTTAGAGTGCCAAAAAACAATAGAAGAATTACGAAGCTTTTCAGGTTTAGTAAATTACATTAACAAATGGATTCAAAATTTGGCTACGACGACAGAACTCCTAAAACAAATATTAAGACAGAAACTATGGAAGAATACTGGAAAGACGATCATAATGAATCTTTTGAAAAGTTTAAAGAAATGCTATCAAAAATAGAAATGTTGGGATATTACGATATCAGAACAAGACGCAAGTATAAGTCCTGTAGGACTAGGAACCGTCTTAGTGCAGATTGATTGTAAAAGAACATGAATTATTGTATATGGACATCGGACACTCAGTCAATGTGAAAGAACAACAAGGTCTATTGTGAAACCTCAATGCAACAGATAATTAAACAACCAGAAAGCGATCAGGAAATCACCAGTATTAAGAAAGGAATTTATAGTTACAAATGGGATGAGTCTGTAAAGACACACAAAATATTTGCGGATGAGTTGTGTTTTTATGAGAATAACATCCTTTTGAGGGGCAACCGGATGGTTATTCCACAGAATCTCAGGAACCAGGTTTTACTAGCAGCCCATGAGGGCCACGCAGGAATTGTTGCCATGATGAGTCGGCTTCGTTCTAAGGTTTGATGGCCTAGAACAGATAAGGACGTCGAGTTAATGGTAAAGAGCTGCAAAGGATGCACCTTGGTTAGCTTACCAAATCCTCTAGCACAAATGAAACGTCGCGAACTTCCATCTGAACCTTGGGTTGATATTGCAATGGATCTATTGGGGCCGTTGCCGAATAATGACTATTTACTAGTAATCATTGACTATTACAGTCGCTATAAAGAAATCAAGATAACCAGGACGACACTGTAGTTAGAGAACGAGACAAAGTGCAAAAGGAAAAAGGGAAGGAGTATGGAGACCGGAAAAGAAGCGGAAAACCCAGAACTAACGGAAGGTGAGAAGGTGTACGTAAAAGAAATGTAAAAAACTAATAAGTTCTCAACTACTTTCAACCCTACACCACATGTAGTGGAACAATCAGTGGGAAGCGATATTACAATAAGGAATGAAGAAACTGGACAAATATTACGAAGGAATGTGATACACCATAAGCGTGTTGAATGACAATGGAAATCGGTAGAAGACGAGACCAAGGAAAATGAGGATCAGACAATCAAAAGAAACAAATATGTATTTTATATAATTTAAAATTTAATGACACGGTCACAAAGTTGATTATTGTATAAGTAAAAAAGTTATGTTCGATTTTATAAACAGATGTATGACAAACATTCATAAACAATAAAAAAATGTTAAAAAGGAAGGGATGTAGTGTTTGTATCTATGCAATAGATATAATACATTGTCTCATGTACACCAGTAGAGCGGGGTAGCCGTCAAACTGTCAACTGGCATTAGACGCGAGACAGGTTGGACGTGCGCCTGCGCTCGGAGCTGGCTGTAGCGGTGAGCCAGTGTTATACGTATACATAAATACCTAGAAAGTGTAGTGATAGTGATCACTACATCACCATTCCTCGTTCTCACTCAAACACACTATTTCACATCTTTGTCAGTATGACAACTTATGACAAGATAGCGGATAGCTATCCCCATGTCTTCCCATGGTATCTTCCTCTCAAAATGGGAATCGAACCCAATCAGGTTGATTGAGCCTCTCAATAGCTCTGACCAAGTAATAAATACTTGCGTATTTATTACTTGGTCACTTCTGATGTCAGATCCAGGTATATAGGATCTTGATTTGACCTATTTAGCGACATACCGGTGTTAGATTATAGTCGTGGGCGCAGAATTTGGGATACGGGTAAACTAGAGAAATATCTCCTGTAACTTCTACACAGTTTAATTCGTTACAGAGTCAATTACTATCACTATGATACTAAGTAAGTACTACTCTGGACTTAAAAGGAAACACTGAGCAGTTCCTAGGCCAGTATGTTGTCACGGCCATATCCGAACGATCACTGTCGCTATCCAATACCATATCGACACCATACGACACTAGACTCCACCCAGTACCAAACTAAGGTACTTGTGTATCGTTTTAAGTAAACAAATAATGACAAGATCTGACATATACTATCTTTAGTTTATAGCCTGTGTAGCTGCAACAAATACCTACATAATTAATGCCTGCTAATGGCCTTTATGATGACAATAATTAAAAACGATTTTTTTTTTTTTATCGTTTTTTTACTAAATTGCTTGCCAAGTACTAAGTAGGTACTTAACTCATTTGTTAATTATTAAAACGATTTAATCAATATCGGATTTTAATTATTTTCACCATAAAGGGCATTAACAGGCTATAAATATTCAATAAAATAATGTTGCGCCGTACCTTCTCGACTACCGTACCAGTGTCTCAAGATAAGTCTATGACCAGCGTGTCAGTCAGTGATCACATACAGAACTGAAACGTGGTCGCTCACAATGGGCCTCATCGGAAAGAAGGCTTACCCAGAGGGCAATGGAGAGGGTGTGTTTGGAATTTTGAGAGCGACGCGCTGACTCGAACAAAAGTCACCGCCAAATAACAAAAAAATTAAAGACGTTAACACCTGTCTACCAAAATATTCCATATTTCAAAACGATACGAAAAAAATGTAAAGGTAGTGTCGCTAACACGATCAAAACAAACGTATCGCGGTAAGGGGCGTCCTTGATCGTTTCAATTGGCATTCAGTAATGAGTTAATATCTCATAAAAGCGTGGACCGATTTACATGATTTAAACAAATAAAATGGTTCTTTGCCTATATCTTTCGTTTGAGACCTAAATTAACAAAATATCTCAAAAAATATTGTTTTCAAGTTACGTATTTATAATTTTTGGTATGAATCGGATCAATGACTTTAATTTATTTGTTATCTGAACATACTACTTAGAGATAATATATAATAGTAGTCTATGGATACTAAATATATAATAGTAGTCTATGGATACTACTGAAGAGTAAAATAATAATATGGTTACTACGTACCGCGCTCATGTCTGGTACCTACATCCATATTTCACTAATTACCTATGTTAAGAAGTTAAGTTCCGTCTATACCAATATTATAAAGAGATTTTTATCAACACACATGCTCAAAAAGTGGCTCTAATTTCACCGCAACTAGGCACATAATGACAACTGTAATCGAACTGTGACTTTTTCATTGCTATTATTCACAAGTGAGTTAAAGAGTTTTTTTTTATTTTATTGGTGGAGTTGCTTTGTTTTAAAAAAATATTCGATACAAAAAAGATCGTGCTCAATAGTACAATAGTATATTATGCAACTAGTGAATAAAGGACGGATTTAAAGCGAGGGCCATAGATGAATCACGAACAAGTGAAGGATTCTAACAACTGAATCACGACCGTAGGGAGTGGTTCATGATGATTGAATCACAAGCATAGCGAGTGATTCAAGTGTTAGCAAGCATGTGTTAGCAAGATGCAAGTGTAGCTGAGAAATCCGACGCGAGTGATTCATGGCCCTCGATATAAATCCGTTTTATTCAAGAGTTGCATACTATATTTTATACCATGACTACGAGAAAAAGAAGGATTTAAGCAAAAAGCACAAGGTATAATAATAAATAAATAAATGGTTTGTTACCTTAAAAAATTACAAACAATAAGAAACCCTTGGCCCTGAACTAGGTAACAGCACCTGTGTTTCAGAGACCAGTGACCAACTCTGTTACGTTACATAATTAAAGTTAATTAAACACCATTACAATTAATATTATAAATACAATCCAAATAAGTACCTATTCAATAAATATCCTAGACTAAAATCAAAATCATTATTAAAATCCTAAATACAAACTCAGAATTAAAATCGAAGAAGGAGTTTGAAAGTCGAGTATTCTCTGCACAAGGAGTTTGTATCGAGTATTCTTTGCGCAAGGAGGTTATATAGCATTGAGATGGAGGCCGAATACATTGATGTGTTCCAAATTCAAACACCAAAACAGTGATTAAAAGTGCTTTTGATTCACTGTTTTCAGTGAATAAAATAAGCTTTTTAGAGGGGGAATGGTATAACAGTACATTGAGGCGCCATTGAGACCCGAGCCGTTAGGTGAGGGTCTTAAGAGAACCAAGGACGGTAATCATCAATACAAACGTGTATCATACAAAGTTTTTCAACACACTTGTGAAGAAAATAATACTAAAAAATCATTTTCAACAGTGAAAACGAGTTGTGAAAATTTTTTCGCAATGGCGGGCAAAATTGCTCAGTTTTCCTATGCGCGCGCATCTAACCACAGAGTACTTTTATTATTATCTAACAATGGCGATCGACCATAGACTAAAAGAATGAGGTTTTTTTTGGCTTTTCGCGGATAGCGTTTTAGCCACGTGCAAAATGGGGAATTTCAGGTTTTCTTTATTACAGAGAAAAACAAAAGTTATATTAGAGTGAAAGTTGTATGTATTAAACACGTACAAGTTGAAATTATCCATTTAAATTCGAAGTTGCATGAAATGAGCAAGCAATATGTACATTAATTTATTTGTACTACTGAGCACGATCTTTTTTGTATCGAACCTTTTTTAAGAACAAAGCAACCAATACATTAAAAAAAAAAACTCTATAACTCACTTGTGAATAATAGCAATGAAAAAGTCACAGTCTGATTACAGGTGTCATTATGTGCCTGATTGCGGTGAAATTAGAGCCACTTTATGAGCAAGTGTGTTGAAAATAAATGAATGTACCTATTGCTTGCTTATTTCATGCAACTTTGTATTTAAATAGATAATTTCAACTTGTACGTGTTTAATAAATAAAACTTTCACTCAAATATAACTTTTGTTTTTCTCTGTAATAAAGAAAACTTGAAACTCCCCATTTTGTACGTGGCTAAAACGCCATCCGCGAAAAGCCAAAAAAAGAAACATCATTCTTTTAGTCTATGGCCGCTCGCCATTGTTAGATGCGCGCGCATATGAAAACTGATTATTTTAACCCGCCACTGCGATTTTTTTTTCACAACTCGTTTTCACTGTTGAAAATGATTTATAAGTATTATTTTCTCCACAAGTGTGTTGAAAAACGTCGTATGATACACGTGTGTATTGATGATTACCGTCCTCGGCTCTCTTAAGACCCTCACCTAACGGCTCGGGTCTCAATGGCGCCTCAGCGGTAATTACCAACATTACACACTTGTACTATAATGTACTATTGTTTGTTTGTACCGAATAGGCTCCGTAACTACTGAACTGATTTAAAATTCCTTCACCAATAGAAAGCTACATTATTTCTGAGTGACATAGGCTATTTTTAATCCCGAAAACGGGCCATGTGGGGTCCACGGGAGCTAAGCCGCGGCGAACAGCTAGTTATAATATATAGGTAATTCGAACATAACGAAGATATGCGTTTTTTTTTTGTTAAAGGCAATTTTGGTAGTCGTTCTAGCGGGACGGGTACATACATGGTTCACATACACGTGATGGCCGCTGTAAAATTGTTTTCGCTTTGTTTACATCAGGGTTTTATGCTATTTTTTTTGTGTTGAAATCGGTCCACCATCGTTATTGATAACATATATTGTTCCTGGAAGCCTAAAGAATTCAAAGACGAACTAAAAAAAACGAGAATCTATATATATAACTGGAAAGAAATCAGATATATTTTATTGAGCGGTCGATTTTTATGTTCTTAATAAAATATTTTTCATCAGTCATATGCTCTAGATTTGGACATTTTTTAGGGTACCGTACCTAAAGGGTAAAAAGGGACCCTATTACTAAGACTCCACTGTCCGTCTGTCTGTCACCAGGCTATATCTCATGAACCGTGATAGCTAGACTGTTGAAATTTTTACAGATGTATTTCTGTTGCCGCTATAACAACAAATGCCTGGACTTATACAGAATGAATTTTTTAAGTGGGCGTGGATGGCCAAATCAGATACTATGAGGAATAGCGAAAAACACTCATAGAAGTCACGAGACCGATTTTGATGAAAATTAAAATTGCATCATTGGATTTTTGAAAAATCAATATTCCTAGCCAGCAATCGAGCCCGTTGATTTTGAAAGAAAAATAGCACTTGCTGTATTATTACACCATTCGATAGTGTCGCTAATAAGGATCAATCTGGGAAGCAATGGCAAATGGTAAACTTGAGGAAAAGGCTCATTCCTCATAGTTTTGGATATGGCCATCCACGCCCACTTAAAAAATTCATTCTGTATAAGTCCAGGTTTCCTCACGATGTTTTCCTTCACCATTGCTTGTGATGTCCAAGATAAACTTAGAAAGTAGGAACATATGAATTTGAAAAAGTCACATTGATACTTGCCCGGGTATGTACCCACGACCTCAAGCACGAGAGGCAAGGTCTTAGCCACTAGGCCACCAAGACATAGCCCATAGCTAACAATGGCCCAATACCTAAGTCATAAACGTAGAATGATTATTTTCAACACACTTGCTCATAAAGTGGCTCTAATTTCACCGCAATTAGGCACTTAATGACACCTCTAATAAACTGTGACTTTTTCATTGCTATTATTCACAAGTGAGTTATAGAGTTTTATTTTATTGGTTGAGTTGCTTTGTTCTTAAAAAAGTTTCGATACAAAAAAGATCGTGCTCAATACAAGCAATAGGTACAAATAAATTAATGTACCTATTGCTTGCTCATTTCATGCAACTAGACAATTTAAACTTGTACGTGTTTAATAAATAAAATTTTCACACAAATATAACTGCACTGTTGTCTGGGATACAGATATTAAGTTATCTAGTCTTGTGGAATTTTGTTTAGCTTAAGATCATAAAAATTGTTGCACATTCTATGTACCTTAATTAATTGAATTGGATGAATAAATTAATATAATATTAATAACTTTTGTTTTCTCTAGAAAACTTGAAATTCCCCATTTTGTACGTGGCTAAAACGCTATCAGCGAAAAGCCAAAAAAGAAACCTCATTCTTTTAGTCTATGGCCGATCGCCATTGTTAGATGCGCGCGCATAGGAAAACTGTTTTTTTTTTCCCGCCATTGCGAAATATTTTTCACAACTCGTTTTCACTGTTAAAATTACAGTTATTTTCTTCACAAGTGTGTTGAAAAACGTCGTATGATACACGTGTGTATAGATGATTACCGTCCTCGGCTATCTTAAGACCCTCACCTAACGGCTCGGGTCTCAATGGCACCTCAACGGTAATCACCAATATTACACACTTGTACCATAATATACTATTATTATCCTAATGACACTCCAACTATATATTCGGCGCACATTTTTACTCAACTATAAGCTCTCTGCCCATGCACAATATTTCTCACTCCGATCATTCCTTTAGAATTTTCCTGCTGGAACAACGTTACTCCAGCAGGAATAATAGCTATCCGTTTTTTTTTCAAAAACGCCAACACGCACAATTTTTTTGTGGCGTTCATTTACAGCACTAATTATACCACTTCCACTCATATAGGAGCCACTTTCTTGTCCAAGTCCCATCCCATGGAAGCTAAATAGACGTATCCATACCAAAAACAATGTGTTGATTGGTTGCAGGATTGAAAGAGGCTATTCTGCGAACCAGTGGCAGCAAGCCGCAGCAGGTCCTGTCAGCCCCAACAACATTCCGGTCTACCCCAACCTGAACCAGGGGCCTATGAGCCCTAACGACGGCCAACGCCAGCACAACGTCCCTTTCCGCTCTCAAGATGATGACTTAGTTGTACAAAATCAAAGGTATCATTTTTAACCGAAGTAGTTTTTTTTTGTGTTTTCACCGATATCTCCGTCAATTGTGGACCGATTTTAAAAATTCTTTTTAGGTGTGATAGAGTATGTTCCGAAATTGGTTCCATTTTAATTTGGTGAGGATCTGATGAAGAACTTCGGAGATATATATATCTCTCGGGATTGCTGCAATCGCATGTCTGTTTATTGTTTATACCATTTCATAACATAACATCACGACAGTAGACAGTAAAGGGGTACGCAGATGTGTACAGTTCACCTTGGTACACCCTCATTTCACCGGTTATGTTCAAGTTTCATGGTATTCGGATAATCTATTCTCGCATTATAAGTACACTACTAAAGGTAAGTTGTATGTTAGGTACAACTAAAAAGTGAAAAATAAAAACATTTTTACAAAAAAAATACTACCGACTTCCACCTAAAAACACTACAAAGTGAAAAATAACTTTCTTTTTCGAAGTCGGTGTCCATAACGAAAAAATTGGTACCTAAAAAAGACACCGACTTCGAAAAAGAAAGTTATTTTTAACTTCGGAGATATACAATAGAACTCTTCAATAAACAACGGAAAATCTCACGGGATTGCTGCAAACGCATGTCTGTTTATTGTAAACACATCAACACGGTCCAGGGATATTTTTAAAAAAGCGAATTACTATCAATGTGTTAATTATTTATGTGACATGTATATATTTAAAAGATACGTTATTTAATATTCTACCATTTTTTAATAATGGTTAAGGTACTTCGATTAAAATTTCAGGATTTTATGGAAAAAAATGAAGCATAGACGGAAACCGTATATGAATTAACTTTTAATTTATGAGTAAAAACGGAAAAAAATTGAAAAATCATTTAATTTGTGTTTATAAACTTGAAGTTAGTAGTCTGAGAAAGCGCCCATGATGTTCATAAAACATCGGCAACGATTCGGCATGCTCAGAACAAGGTTGTCAATGTCTTGCTGCGGAATATTGTCCCATGTCCTTCTGAGGTGCGCAAAAAGTTGATCTTCTGTAGCCAGATTTTCAGGAACTTCCTTCAGAGCTCTTCTTTGCAGCATATCCCACGCATGCTCAATGGGATTTAGATCTGTCGATTGAGCAGGCCAGTCTAAGGCCCTAACATTGTGTGTATGTAACCAAGCTGCTACCGTTCTCGCCGTGTGTGCCCGGGCATTGTCGTGCATGAGCAGGAAATCTTGCCCCATTTGTGTTCTGTGGGGCAAGATTACGGGCCCCAGCACCTGTTGGACGTATCGTTCTGCCGTCATATTGCCCCGCACCCAAACAAGATCCGTCCGTCCTCCAAGACGAATTCCTGCCCAAACCATAATTGTTCCTCCTTGGTATGGGTGAACTTCCTGAGGGTTCTGAAGACGGCTCCATCGTCCAGGAACTCGACAAACACGCGTCCTACGTGAATCTGGATGGAAGCCGAACCTGAATTCATCCGTGAACAGCACATTGGACCAATGCTCACGGCCCCAGTCCACGTGGTTCCGAACCCATTCTAATCGTCGTCCACGATTGCCTCTCCGTAAAGGTGGGACCCGGAGTGGTCTACGAGAGCGTAGAAAGCAATTTCATGCAGTCGCCTTCTTACAGTTTGGTCACTCACAAGCACTTGGTGTTTCACTCGCAGCCTTTGGACCAATTGAGTCGCCGTTGCATTTGGTTGAGCTCGCGCAGTAATTTGCAAAAATCGGTCTTGTCTGGGGGTATTGATGCGACTTGGCCCCCGGTGCCTCTCCGCTACTTCACCTGTGGCATGATAGCGTGTCCAAAATCTTGAAATTACATTTTGGTGGGTCCCTATGGCCTCAGCAACATTACGCTGAACAGACACAGCTTCCAGCATTCCCACAGCTCGTAACATCTCCGCCCTCGTCAAATGTTGGCGTTGCATGGCTACAATACCTCAATTTTAACTTTATCTTTCGTTTAAAAATGAAAATAAACTGTAACTAAACGTAATTCGTATTGTTTTCTAAATTTTGCACAAATGAAAATTCCCTCTCCTACACATCAAGACATTTTCATGCCACCGAAACAAAGAATTTTCAAAAATTTGAATTTGGAATTAGTCTGAGATAAATTACAAACAAATCGGTGTATAAAAGATTCCAATGCGGCCAGTACTTTTCGAGTTATTTAATTGAGTATGAAATATCCCTAGACCGTGTTGATGTGCCATTTCGTAACATCACTTTACACCGGTACGCTATAAAGGGGTACGCAGATTTGTACAGTTCACCCTGCTACACTCTAATTTCACCGGTTGTGTTCAAGTTTCATGTTATTCGGTTAATCTATTCTGGCATAATTTATTATCTAATTTATCCCTTTTTGTTCAGGCCGCAAATGTCTGAGGCTCAGGTGCAAAGTCTCCTCGAAGCCCAAAGACTGCAATATGAGAGAAAACTCGAGGAAGTGGCTGCAAGAGAAGCCGCACAGAGGAGACAAGAAGAAGCTGCTAGGGCAGCTGCTCTGCGGGAACAGCAGGAAGAGGCTGCCAGGGCAGCGCAAAACATGTATGTATGACGGAAATATTGTTTTACCCGACTGCCGAATGAGGGATTTTACAAGCTTTATATATATTATCTTGCTGGACAAAAGGTCTCCCCCAAGCGTCGCCTTATTGATCGGTCCCGTGCGTCCCGCATCCAGCGGATCCCCGCAACCGTCTTTCGGCTAATATGATGATGATTTACCTTGCTTTCTTATGTGTCTGGCCTCTAGTAATCCATTTTTCAAGCATTTCTTGGCATCCGATTAAGCTGAAACTTGGCGTATTTGTGTAACTTTGGAAACATTTCAATAATTTGGTACATTACAAGATAGCACCGTGCGTCGTGTTTTGCTCATTGTATTGATAATTAAAAAAAGGGTTTTTCTTAATTCTTAGGTACCGATTATTTATTGATCCTTTTTAACTATCTAGTGGTATAATAAAATTGTTAGATCTTACATACAGTGCTTATTAAGTACACATATGTATCCTATAAGGCCACAGCAATAAGTAATTTTCTAGAATATTTGATGGAGCTGCAATACGCAATGCCTCGATTTTTTACCGATTTCAAAAAAGAAGGAAGTTCTCAATTCAATTTTTTTTTGGACTGCTTCCCATCCCATGGAAGCAAAATAGACGTATCCATATCAAAAATAATGTGTTGATTGGTTGCAGGATTGAAAGTGACCGAACACCGCATACCTATTCTGCCAATCAGTTGCAGCAAGCCGCAGCAGGTCCCGTCAGCCCCAACTACTTTCCGGTCTACCCCAACCTCAACCAGGGACCTATGAATCCTAACAACGACCAACGCCAGTACAACGTCCCTTTCCGCTCTCAAGATAATTCCTTCGTATTTGTCAATCACTTTGGACAAAATCAAAGGTACAACTTTTTTTTATTTTAAAATTTCTGCCGCGTAAACGCATTTATACAAGCATTTTATTATTAGCTTGCAAATTATAACTATGTATGTTGCGGTCAAATCTTGCTACTGAATTTTATTAGGTTGCAAATTATAACTATGTATGTTCCGGTCAAATCTTGTTACTGAATTTTATTATCTTGCAAATTATAACTATGTATGTTGCGGTCAAATCTTGCTACTGAATTTTATTAGCTTGCAAATTATAACTATGTATGTTCCGGTCAAATCTTGCTACTGAATTTTATTAGCTTGCAAATTATAACTATGTATGTTCCGGTTAAATCTTGCAACTGAATTTTATTAGCTTGCAAATTATAACTATGTATGTTCTGGTCAAAGCTTACTACTGAATTTTATATCAGTTATGAGTATAACTGATTTCAAATTCAATAGTAAGCTAAGTAGTAAGTTACCGGTTATGATGTAATTTTCCATACACGTTTTGTTTGGATGTAAATTTTTTTGCAAGCTATAATAGTACATTATGGTACAAGTGAGTAATGTTGGTGATTACCGCTGGGGCGCCATTGAAACCCGAGCCGTTCGGTGAGGGTCTTAAGAGAGCCGAGGACGGTAATCATCAATACACACGTGTATCATACGACGTTTTTCAACACACTTGTGAAGAAAATAATACTAAAAAATCATTTCCAACGGTCAAAACGAGTTGTAAATTTTTTTCGCAATGGCGGGCAATATTAATCAGTTTTCCTATGCGCGCGCATCTAAAAATGGCGATCAGCCATAGACTAAAAATAATGAGTTATATTTTTTTTGGCTTTTCGCGGATTGCGTTTTAGCCACGTACAAAATGGGGAATTTCAAGTTTTCTTTATTACAGACAAAAACAAAAGTTATATTTAAGTGAAAGTTTTATTTATTAAACACGTACAAGTTGAAATAATCTATTTAAATACGAAGTTGCATGAAATGTGTTGTATTTGTACTATTGAGCACGATCTTTTTTGTATCGAAACTTTTTTAGGAACAAAGCAACTCAACCAATAAATTAAAAAGAAATTTCTTTATTTCTCACTTGTGAATAATAGTAATGAAAAAGTCACAGTTTAATAACAGGTGTCATTATGTGCCTAATTGCGGTGAAATTAGAGCCACTTTATGAGCAAGTGTGTTGAAAAGTTTGTTTAATAAAAAGTGTTTTTGGATAAAATATTATCACACATATCTGCGAATTCAGAATTTAGAGTTCTTAATTAAAATTTTCTTCAGCAGTACTGAGTGTACCTACTACTAAGCCACTTCGATAGCCTTGACATTGTTAATAACGTGTCAAAACCCAGTTTAATGCCAAATATTCTGAGTAAAATGAGACTACACGATAACACAAATCCATGAATGAGTGTTTCTCCAGTTTATACTATTTAGATATTTTCATAATCGCCTTCTACCCTACCCCTTAGATTAGAACATTCGTCTAAAGGACTAAGCCACTTTTATAATGGCTCGACGCGATTCGATTTATATAATTCTGATAAGCAATTTTTAAATAAACCAAATTGTTAATGCGATATAATTCGACAGATATAGTGATCAAGCGCGAGAATATAAAAAAAATGCATTTAGATTTTAATATTTTAATAATATTGTGCACGTTTTTTAAAATAAAAATACGTGCACGATGTTGCATATTGTGTATTGACGCAATTTAAATTGCGTCGGGCCACCAGCAGCCTAATCTAAATGCGTAAACGAGTTCGGCAGGGCAAAGGGTATGACTCCATTAAAACTATGTTTTTTTTTGGCAATACCGAACAAATTTAAAGATATCACAAAAAATCCTCAATTGTCGTCTTGTCGTAATAGTTTATATGTGAATGTTTATTGTTTAACAGCTGCAACAACATGCCAGCCCCATCAGCTCCTGCCCCCCCTCGCGGACCCTCTCCGAGAGCGCGCTCAGTCACCAGGTACCTACATTGTAGAATCCACACCTTTACCTTCATCCATCATTTCTGCCGAAAGACGTCCACCGCTGAACATAGGCGTCCCCCAAGTGTCGCCACATCGACCGGTTCCGTGCGTTATTGCATCCAACGGATTCGTCGGTCTCCTCCGGAAATCCACTTTTCGGATTATGCCGAACTTGACCCGAAATCTTAACCCGGTTAGGAACTTGAAAAAATAAAAATTGTTCCGAACGTAACCGCCTTACTAACCTGACCCTGTCTTCGCATATTTTAATCACTGCTTAAACATATAATCAGTGAATGAGTTTAACTTTTCATCAGAGTTCATAGCGTCCAGAATATAATTCCAACCATAATTTATTACATTTCGGGGTAGAAGAGGCAAAGCAGTGCACAAAGCTACGGTTCGGTATTGGAGCTTAGTTTTGTGTGTTATATGGATAACGTATTGTAAATATTAAACTCTGATTTGACACATAGGTACCGTTTATAATGATAAAGATTAGAGGCAAACCAACCATATCGGAATTCGGTTTATGATAGGAACGATACATCAGGTCAGGTTAGGAAGAGGGTTACGTTCGGAACTTTTTTTTTTTTTCAAGTACCTAACTTAACCCGCGACCGGGTTAGGATTTCGGGTCAGGTTAGGAATAATCTAACTTTTCGGCTCCATTTTCCAATTTTAATGTAGCCAGTGACACTCGCAAGGTTAAAGGTAGACCACACTAGGCGTAACTATGCGTCAGCAGAGCGACGCGACGCGACACGACCAAATATGCTAAACTGTACTGGCGCGACACTATGCAGCAAATTTTGCTCGTCAATTGATCGGCAACTTCTGAACAAGATGGAAGAACGCTTTTTGTGCTTACTTGTCTTGTACCTATGTTATGAATGAGTTGTAAAAAAAATACCTCTACACAGAAAAATACGAAATTTATTTACTCTTAACGCCCAATATCTCGGCAATTGCCTTCCAAACGTTGTTTTTCTGGTAATATTCATGTTATTCTCTCCAAAGTCATATATTTCTGGATATTAACTATCAAGAATAATCTGACCTTAAGACGAATCGATTGACGTAAGAAGCATCAAAATCGGCCAAAGCGTCTGGCCTCTAAAACGCCACATAGGAACAAACATACATACATAGACTAATAAACACATTACCCTCCTTCGGCAGTCGGGTAAAATAAAATTTTTGAAAAAAAATATTATTAGACATATCTGCGAACTACGAGTTGCAATTTGTAAAGTCTGATGTTATGGGCTACCTTAGAGCAGGGGTGCCAACAATTCCGCGGGGTTCCGAATTCAGAATTCAGAGTTCTTCTTCTTCGAGTCAATGATTATTTGATCTTAATAAAAAAAATCTTCGACCAGTACTCAGCCACGTCGCCATCGATAGCCTTAGTTAGCACTGTTAATACCGTGTCAAAACTAGAGTTGCCGCGAATACTCGCTATTATTCGGTATTCGGCATAACTCGTAATTTTTTTTTATATTCGTCGAATACCGAATAATAGCTAGCATTATTCGGCATTCGGCGAATAGTCGTCGAAAATAAACTTTTAACGAACAAAAGAACTAATTAGTTAAAAATAATATTTTTTTAAATTATTTTCTTTAATAAAACAATACACAATATCAATTATTATCTGTAATATGTGCCTGTGCCTATCATATTCATGTAATTAAATTAGTAAGGCTTTTTAATTAATATTTAAAATCCAACAGAGGCAGATTGTGGTGCAAAAAAAACAATTTTTTCTGCACGTTCTGGAGCAAGTCGGTTTCGTTTTTCCTCGTAAATTAAACCTGCCTCGGAAAATAGTCTTTCTGAATAAACAGAGCTTGCTGGTGTGATTAAGTATCGTTTAGCAAGCTTACTTAAAATAGGAAATCTATTCTTATTGGTACTCAAAGCCCACCATTCATATGGGTTTATTTTTCTGTCAGCCTTTGCTAATGCGATGTAGTTGGCGATTTCTTCAGCAGTGGCATTCTTGGGTTGGCCTTAGAAGAAATTAGAAATATTTTTAATGTGTTTAATGTTTTTTTTTTATGTCGAATAGTAATGTCGAGTTATTCGACTATTCGCCAAAGTGAATGGCGAATAGTCGAATAACTCGAGTAAAATGACTGCACGATAACACGAGTCCCTGAATGAGCGTTTCTCGAGTTTATACTTTTTTAGATATTTTCGCGATCGCCTGCTTGTGTGTAGGTGTACCTACCCTACCCCTTAGATGAAAAGTCAGGCCATTTTAATAGGTAACATTTGACGTCTGTCAGTTTTATGTTCATAGTGAGGTGACCTGCTTAAAAACATCGATTAAAGTGAATGAATCGATACGTACTTGAAACATATGTGAATTTTAAAAATCATCAGGCGAATCCCTGTCCCATTATTATTTTTTCTTTCGTAAATTTAAGGAGCAAAATAAGACAAGTACATAATTTAACAAAAAAATTGCATTTATTCAGTTGAACTATCAAAACGGTTAATAGTATTGTCATCTTCATCACTGCTGTCAGCACTCAGAGATATTAATACATTTTCAATAATATTGTCTATTCTCACATCTCGTTGAAAATCTTGTAAAATTATTTTCTTGGTTTTTCTACGACTTTTCTCCAGTCTTCTGTAGTGACTTCTGCGCACGCAGTTTGTAGCAGAGTCATCATTTTAGCAGTACTGAAGGGTGGTTCAGTATTGTTCCGCGCTGCATGACCCTTTATTTGTGCCCAAATAAGCTCGATTGCGTTATACTGGCAATGGTAGGGAGGCAATCGAATAACTTCGTGTCCATGTCATGTTCTAGGGCTAGTTCATCGATTACATAGCGGAGCTTGGACGGCTTAGTTGCTTTTACCACATTTAACAACTCAACTTTTAATAAAGTTGGACTTGCATCCACACCATTACATACCAGCCACGAGGCAATTTCTTAAGGCCTAAGCCACTTTTATAATGTATCGACGCAATTCGATTTATATAATTCCGATAAGCGATTTTTACTAAACCAAATTGTTAATGCGATATCATCATCATCATCATATCAGCCGCAAGACGTCCACTGCTGGACATAGGCCTCCCCCAAGCGTCGCCACATTGACCGGTCCCGTGCGTCCCGCATCCAGCGGATCCCTGCAACCTTCACCAGGTCATCGGTCCACCTGGTGGGAGGCCTTCCAACGCAACGTCTTCCAGTTCGCGGTCGCCACTCCAGAACCTTTCTGCCCCATCGGCCATCCGTTCTGCGAGCAATGTGCCCTGCCCACTGGCACTTAAGTTTGGCAATTCTTCGGGCTATGTCGGTAACCCTGGTTCTCTTGCGGATCTCTACATTTCTGATTCGATCACGTAAGGAAACTCCGAGCATAGCCCTCTCCATTGCCCTTTGGGTGACTGTAAGCTTTCTGATGAGGCCCATTGTGAGCGACCACGTCTCAGAGCCATAGGTCATAACTGGCAACACACACTGGTCATAGACTTTCGTCTTGAGACACTGTGGTAAGTTGGACGTGAAGATACCGCGCAACTTCCCGAACGCTGCCCAGCCGAGTCGGATTCGACGGTTGACCTCTTTCTCGAAGTTGGCCCTACCCAACTGGATCGTTTGTCCCAGGTAGACATAGTCATCCACAACTTCGAGTGTAGAGTCTCCGACCCTAATAGGAGTGGGTGTGACATGGGCATTCAACATCACCTTGGTTTTGTCCATGTTCATCCTCAGACCCACTCTTTCGGAGGCTCTACTGAGGTCATCGAGCATTGTATTGAGGTCCTCCATACTCTCAGCCATGACCACTATATCGTCGGCAAACCGAAGGTGAGTAATGTACTCGCCATTGACGTTGATTCCGCCGTACAGATATAAACAAAAAGCTCTCTGATCCTACCCTCAAACTTATGAAGGAGAGGCGTGAGATGATCCTGCAGTCTTCAGACGATGCATTGAAGTACCGGCAGCTCAATAGACGGATCTCAAAGTCCTTGAAAAGCGATCTCCGCCGCTTTAATACCGAGCGTATTAAAGACGCGATTGAGCGGAATAAGGGTTCCAAGGTCTTTGCAAGAGATCTGACTATTGGGCAGAGCCAGCTCACGAAACTGAAGACCGACGATGGCAGAATCGTATCCGCCAAACCGGAGCTATTGAGAGAGATCGAGAGATTCTATGGGCAGTTGTACACGTCAACCAGTAAACCCGTCGCGAATCTAGCAAAAGACCCTAGAGCTAGATTGACCCGGCACTATACCGAAGACATTCCGGACGTCAGCCTGTATGAGATTAGGATGGCTCTTAAACAGCTTAAAAACAACAAGGCGCCGGGTGAAGACGGAATTACAGCCGAACTCCTGAAGGCGGGTCGAAAACCGGTCCTTAAGCCCCTTCAGAAGCTGTTTGATTCCGTCATACTCGAGGGCAAAACGCCACAGGCATGGTGCAGGGGTGTGGTGGTACTCTTCTTCAAGAAGGGCGACAATGCCCTACTAAAGAACTATAGGCCCATCTCACTTCTTAGCCATGTCTACAAGCTGTTTTCAAGAGTCATAACGAATCAACTCGCGCGCAAGTTTGACGATTTCCAGCCTCCTGAACAAGCCGGTTTCCGTAAAGGCTTTAACACCGTAGACCACATACATACGCTGCGGCAGGTTATACAGAAGACCGAAGAGTACAACCTGCCTCTCTGCTTAGCGTTTGTGGACTACGAGAAAGCCTTTGATTCGATCGAGACTTGGGCTGTGCTGCAGTCTCTCCAACGGTGCCAAATTGACTACCGGTACATCAAGGTGTTGAAGTGTTTGTATAAAAACGCCACCATGTCAGTTCGACTTCAGGATCAGACCTCGGAACCTGTCTTTCTGCAGTGAGGTGTGAGGCAGGGAGATGTCATATCTCCGAAACTGTTCACCGCTGCACTGGAGGATGTCTTCAAGGTTCTGGACTGGAGAGGGCTAATGCGATATACATGCTGGGCTCGTTGTTAATGCGATATGATTCGACCGATTTAGTGGTAAAGCACGAGAAAGATTTAAATTAAAAATATATTAAATTGTTGCACTTAAATTTTAATAATATTGTGACGTGCACGATATTGCATAACGAATATTGACGCAATTCAAATTGCGTCGGGCCACCAGCAGCCCAATTGAATTGCGTAAGCGAGTTCGGCAGGGCAAAGGGTATGACTACATTAAAGTGTATGATGATTTTGGGCAATACCGAACAAATTTAAAGATATCACAAAAAATCTCAATTCTCGTCTTGTTTTATGTGATTGTTTTTTGTTTAACAGCTGCAACAACAGGCCAGCTCCATCAGCTCCTGCGCCCCCTCGAGGAACCTGTACGAGAGCGCGCTCAATCAGCAGGTACGTCACAGAATCCCACACTTTTACCCCCATCATCACCATCATCATTTCAGCCGAAAGACGTCCACTGCTGTACATGCCTATGTTCAGAAGTGGACGTCTTTTTCCTCTCCCTAAGAGTCGCCACATCGACCGTTCCCTTTCGCTCGCATCCGGTGGATCCTTGCTTGTTTCTTGCAACGCTTTTGTAGTTTTTGAAGAATAACAATATTTTTTAATATTTTTATCCCCATCATCAGCCTTTTAATGTACCGTATGGTGACGGACTTAAAGAATCTCACCATCCCATATCTTCCCGTGGGTGTCGTAAGAGGGGACTAAGGGATACAACAGAGAATGGGCAGCAGCGTTCTCAGTGCACTTACCAATAACAATAAACTGCGCCCGCCTGCCAAGCGTGGCGATTACGGTAAACCGCCCCAAACCAAAATGCTCAACTAAAAAACGGCCCCGAGTGCCCGGCAGCCCGTCTACCCTCAACTACGGTAGCGGTCGAGGCGATGGCGTGGCAAGGGGTGCAAAGAATCCCCGGAGTGGACCTGGCTTGCCCAATAAATAAACACCGACGACTTGACCTGGCAGCGTATAACACACGAACACTCCGGACCGACGAGAAGATGGCCGAACTCGAGGAAAAATTGAGCAGGTTGAGATGGAGTATTATAGGGCCCTTAGACATTGCTACAATCGGGTGTCCTACGTCAGTGCGAAACTTCATCATCATCAGCATTTTAACGTTCCCACTGCTGGGACACATACCTTCTCTCTATGAGAGGGTGTGAAACTTCAACTCCGAAATTGTGGTCGATGTACATAACCAAACCATTTTTTAAAAGAGTAACCGTGGAGTTTCTTGGTCTTGGTCTCGGTCCTTCTCCATAGGAAACGACCAACCCGAACCGTGCACCTTTTGTCGACGTTTTAGTGCCCATGGCCAACCTGAAATTAAAAAAAATGCGTTTTAATTGATCGACACCAGATTTTGCGACGTATATACTGTATCTATGGTGACGATACTTCGAAATTTTGACATCGACAATGTATTTTAAATGAATTACATTTAATCTAAATCTTAATCATAATAGTTATCATTTACCGCATTGGGTGCAATAGGTAATCTGTGGGTGCAATCCTGTTATGATAGATGTGATAAAAATAAAATAAATAATTACTTACAATCCTTATTATTATTTTCTATTTAGATACATTGCTAATATTACACTACTATAATTATAATAAGTATTTAAAACAAAAAAGATTTATTTAACAGAAAGCCTTTTTTCCACCAGAAATCGCAACACGCAAAGAGAACGGGACGTGTTAGAATGCCCTACCTGCCACAACAGGTTTGGGATCACCATCTTCCAGTGCGACAGCGGCCACAGCTCCTGCAACGACTGCAAAATCAGGGGCCGAGCATGCGGCATCTGCAGGCAGACACTCTCCAACCGGAGGAACTATGACCTTGAGGACTATGTTACTCAGGTAACTACGTACATACATAAACTCACGTCTTTTCCCCATGGGGGGTAGATTGAAACTAAATGAATTTGTTGGTTAACGAATTAAACTCGTCATTCTTTTTCCTGACAATCGTTTGAAACTGAGAGACAGATTTTTTTAAATAGTTTGGCCTCTGTATGGTTTTCCTGGCAACAGTACGGGAAATCCCACAATCCAATTACACATTATTATGTGAATACCCGCTGAATGACGTAAAATGTTTATCTGGGGCACTGTAGTGCCGAGTGCAAGTCGAACAAACAAAGGCACAGCCGTACCATCCCTTTCTCGAAGCCATTCAGGACATTTTTGACACACCCCTTAAACTTCGTTGTGGGTAAAGATTCTTCTTATTCGTTGTCTTCATTTCTGAATGTCGTGCCCGTCTTGAAAAGCTTTGACTGAGTCAACGACGAGCTGCTTCCAAGCCACCCTGTATTCGGCTCTTCTCATAGCAGTGGTCACAGTGAGTCCCGTAATGGCCCTGATCTAGTCAGACCAGCGAGTAGGTGTACGTCCGCGTGGTCTTTTTCCATCCACCTTTCCCACTACCACTAGTTTTTCCAGGTTGTCTGGCTGTCTCCGGGCGATGTGACCAAAGTAACTTAGGACTCGTTGGTAGCAGATCGTGGAGAGTCTGGTTTTGATATTTAACTGGTCGAGAATGGAATTATTCGTGCGCTTGGCTGTCCATGGTATGCGCAACATTCTTCTCCAGTACCACATCTCAAAAGCCTCTATCTTTTTTCTGACCCACCGTGCGAATTGCCCAAGATTCCGAGCCGTAAAATACCAGAGTTATCACGAGTCCCTTCTTTGTGTTATTGGAGACATTTCTGTTCTGCCATATTCTCGACATCTTGCTCATAGCAGCCTTGGCCATCTGCGTACGCCTCCGAATCTCCCCATCGCAGCCTCCCTGATCACTGATCATAGAGCCTAGGTATACAAATTCACTCACAAACTCCAGTTCCACAAGTTCTCCCGTGCGTGCAATTAGTCCAGCTCGGTCGATGATCATCACTTTGGTCTTTGATTTGTTAATCGATAATCGCTTTCACGCTCTACTCTAGCAAATAGTTCCGCGAGTTCGCGCTCTGAGGATGCAAACAAAGTGGTGTCATCTGCGTACCGGATATTGCTGATTTTGTTGCCACCTACCGCGATGCCTTCCTCCCACTCTTCTAAGGCTCTCCTCATGATGTATTCGCAATATATGTTGAAAAGAAGAGGGGACAGAATACATCCTTGCCGTACTCATTTTTCTGGCTTAAAAAGTCCCGACACCACATTATTGACTCTAACCATCGGCTCTCCATCTTCGTACAGGTTTGCAATCAGTACTGTGAAGTGCGAGGGTACTCCGATTTTCTTGAGTATTCTCCACAGGCAGTCCCACCTCACACAATCAAACGCCTTGGAGTAGTCTATAAAGCACAAGAGCATTGGAACATTAAACTCGCGGCTCTTCTCTATCATTTGCCTCATATTCACAATTTGCTCTCTTGTGCCTCGACCCTTTACAAAACGAGGCTGCTCACTTGGTATTTGTCGCTGTAGGTAAGATTGGAGCCGTCCGTTAATTATGTAGAGCATTATCTTTCTAGCGTGGGATATGAGTGCGACCGTCCAGTAGTGCCCGCAATTCCTTGTTGACCCTTTCTTATGCAGTGGTATCAAGAGAGACTCCTTCCAGTTCTTAGGCCATTTACCCGTTCTCCACAGCTGGTTACATAAGTTCCATAAAAGCCTAACACCTTTGTCTCCAAGAATTTTCAGCTCTTTGGCGAAGATGCTGTCTCCCCCAGATGATTTATTAGGATTCAGCTTTTTCAGCGCACTTTCCACTTCGGATTGCAGGATCTCTGGCTCTAAGAAAAGGTTTTCGAACTGGATTACCGGCTCATCGGATCTCCCCGTCTCCTTATATAGGCTCTCGCAGTACAACCGCCATCTCTCCGTGACCTGGTCTATTTCCGTCAGTAAGGTCCCCTGTTAATTTTCAATAGCCCAGGTCTTAGGCCTGAACTCACGGGTAATACTCTTCAATTTCAGAAATAGATCTCTTGTATGGAGAGACTGCGCGTGTTATTCAATATCCTGGCATACTGAGTTTAGATATTGGTTATTGATATTGGTTGGATCTCTGCGGCATATATGCTGAACCTTTGCTGATATGAGCTGATATTGAGCTCGGTCAATGTCGTCCCTGGCTGTCAGTAGGTGTTTTTCTTTTCCTTGATCGCCGTCCATGTGGCGTCAGTAATCCACGTCTTCTTTTGACGATCAGTGTCCTGACTTTTGACTTCTGACCGAGATTGGAGTATCATCTGTTTGATTCTAGTCCAGTTTGTGTCTACGTCAGCACTGGGATCCACTTCAAACTTTGCGGCTTTACTGCTGAAATTTTCTTTAAAAGCGGAGAGTGTCGCTTGGGAGAGTCGTTTTTGCTGCTTGACTGTGGTTCTTGGACACTTCTTCAGTTTGATGGTCGCTTCTGCCACCAAAAGCTTGTGACCACTTCCGCAGTCGGCACCAGGGTATGTCTTGGTGTTGGTTATGCAGGATCTCCATCGCTTTGCGCCTGCAATATAGTCGATCTGATTTCTGAAGCGATCTCCTGGCATCGCCCAAGTGTAGAGACGTCTTGGGTGGTTCTGGAAACAGATGTTCATGATAGTGAGAGAGTTCTCCGCGCAAAATTGCAGCCACATCTCACCTCTATCATTCCTATACCCAAGACCATACTTCCCTACTACTTCTCTTAGATGGTCCTCCCGATTTGTTGAACAGATCTTTGCGTTCAGGTCTCCCATCAAAAGAGTGATGTCTCTTCTGGGGTAGCTTTTAATAGTGTCCTCTAGCTGTCTATAAAAACCCTCGATCTCTGTTTCAGATGACTGAGAAGTCAGTGCATACACTACGACCAGGTTCATGCGACCTGGTTTTGTGTTAATTCGCATAGTCATTATCCGGTCACTTACTGGATTGTATCCGAGGACAGACTTATTGATAAGTGGAGACACACTGACGCCCACTCCATTTTTACTTGCGCTCTCTGGTCCGGAAAAGTAAATGGTATGTTCAGAAGCGGTGGTATAGAAACCTGAACCCCTCAAATGGGGTTCTGTAATCCCTAGAATATCCAGGTGGTAACACTTTTGCTCATTGTCTATGATCTCCACTTTCCCGGGGTGAAGCATGCCCCGGACATTCCATGTCCCAATCCTGATCTTCTGGCGCAGTTGTGGACGGTTAGTTCGGGAATATGCGTTGGTATCACCAGTAGCATCCTGTACGCACTGAGTCTGATGACTCACTACAGTGGCACCAGTAGCATACTTCACACCATGCGACCTGGAATTGACATGGCGCCGGGTGGTAGCCAGGTCGCATGCCATCGCTCTCTCTTTATTAGACATTTTCATACAGGTGTCTTGGGAAGATAATGCAGTGGTTTCCCATTGGCTTCTGCATCAGTCGTTTTTTGGGGCTATTTGGGCCCAAAGGCTGCTGACTCCTTTTCTGCCTGGTTACCCAAGCAGTTGCGTGGTAATACCGCCACAGCTCGATCGCCATTGCCTCGTTTGTTATCTAGCAGGGAGCACCACGACAGCTGGAAGGCTGTCGTCCCTGGTTGCTTATATGTATAAACTTCCAGAGCGTGCGGGTGAGGTTGCTGGGGCTGACTAGATGTTATTGTCATTCTCCCGTATCTCTCCAAAGTGGGTAAAGCTGAATACCTGAAATTTCAGTGACTAAGAGATCTTAATATAACTAGGCATAAACCCGAATTGAAAACATTCAATTTGAGTTTGAAAGTTATGGAATTATTGCAAGTCAAAATTCCTTAATTTCGTCAATGACTGACTCACTCACTCACCGGTCATCAAAATTCTAAGGTACTTCTAGTAGATTCACAAGCTTCAAATTTTGAACACAATTAGTGTTTAGCCTATAAAGCAAGGAAAACTAAAACATCCTGCAATATCTGTCCCGTTTCCTAGATATACAAAAGTACCTATGTAATCCTATATGTGGTGAAATGTGGTCATCCAAAATGTGGGACTACAAAGTTACTTTTACATTTCTACATGTCTTTTGTACCTACCCATTGTTTCCCATTTTTCGACACCGACTTCGGAAAATAAATTTATTTTTTGCTTTGAAGTTTTTTGTTCTGGAAGTCGGTTTGATTTTTTGTTAAAAAGTTTTTATTTTTCTCTTTTTAGTTTTGGTAGGTACCTCCAATTAACATGATTATCATTTATAGCCAAAGTATATCTTATGGCGATTCCAATAAGCCCAAACACGACTAGGATACATTGTTTTATATAAGAGTTCCAGTGCCTACCTTCCGGCTTCATCATCAGATCAGTTCGATGTTGCCATTTTCATCAGTACCATTTATTTATAAGTATTTGCTTCATTATAGTCGGTTAACTATTCGAGATATCTTATGCCCGTGACATATTTAGCATTTAGGAGTTCCAGTGGCCATCTGAGGTCTTCTTCATCAGTTCCACTTCACCAAATGATACTTTCTGAGTGCAAATGATTGCATTGTTGATGAAAATATCAAAATCGCTATATGTTTGCCTATAACATTTGAGGAGTTCCCTCGATTTCTCTAGGACTCCATCATCAGATCCTGACCTGATGATTATGGGACCAACTAGGAAGTATACCCTTTCAAACAAAAGAAGAATTTTAGAAATCTGTCCAGGCGTCTTTGAGTAATCGGGGAACATACATATAAAAAAAAAAAGATGCCGACGAATTGAGAACCTCCTCCTTTTTTTGAAGTCGGTTAAAAAGTAACTTTGTAATCCTATATGTGGTGAAATGTGGTCATCCAAAATGTGGGACTACAAAGTTACTTTTACATTTCATAAAACTTTTCTTCACCTACAACATGTGCCTACACTGCTTTTCTAGGTAGGTAAATAGTGGTTACAGGTAGGTACAGTAAGTCACAGACGATTATTTTACGATTGACTATATTTTTCTTTTTTATTATTACTAGAGGACGCCTCGCGGTTTCACCCGCGTAGTTCCCGTTCCCGTGGGAATACAGGGATAAAAAGTAGCCTATGTCACCCGGGGATAGACTAGCTGCCCAACGGTGAAAGAATTTTTGAAATCGGTCCAGTAGTTTTGGAGCCTATTCGGTACAAACAAACAAACAAACAAAAAAATCGTATAGATTAACTAAAATATTGGTATAGATTAACTAATCTGTATTATTGTTTTAACTCTTTTAATGTGACATCCAAATGCTGAATGAATATTTATTTGACATTTTACATTGATATACCTACTTATCTCATTGACATTTTACGGTATAATTTAACTGTTGATATTATGGAGATGATTTATTGATTTATATTGATATTATTTTCGGGAATGTGTAATTATATACTGAATCTGTTGAAAATTCAAATTCATTCAACCAATCACAGCTGATAACGCGTACTTGACAATTTTTCACATTAAAGCCTGTTGCAGACCAAGAGCTAAGCTAAGTTAGTTTAGCTTAGCTCGCATAGCTGACGCAGTTTTTAGGGTTCCGTACCCAAAGGGTAAAAACGGGACCCTATTACTAAAACTCCGCGGTCCGTCTGTCTGTCTGTCTGTCACCAGGCTGTATCACAAGAACCGTGATAGCTAGAGAGTTGAAATTTTCGCAAATGATGTATTTCTGTTGCCGCTATAACAACAAATACTAAAAACAGAATAAAATAAATATTTAAGGGGGGCTCCCATACAAAAAACGTTTTTTGCTATAATGGTCGTTTTATGCCGTTTTTTGCTATAATGGTACGGAACCCTTCGTGCGCGAGTCCGATTGGCACTTGGCCGGTTTTTATTCATTCTTGTGTACGTAGTTTGCATAGTTTGCAGTCTGTACACAAGTATGAAAAACTGCGTCAGCTATGCGAGCTAAGCTAAACTAACTTAGCTTAGCTCAAGGTCTGCAACTGGCTTTACTTACTGGCTTTACGATAATTTAGAGTTGAGAAACTCGGCCATAGTCTCCTTAATTTTTGTAAACTCTCACACACTGTGTAACTTAAGTTTACAAATAAAGTTCTGATTCTGATATTATATTGTTCTTCTGATGTAAAACCAAGTCGGTTAATTGGTTTGTTTGTAATATAATTAGATACCTGCTGAATACTTTTATCAGACTTGGATTTACATTCGATCTCCCTACTTTTTTCGGTAGAAGAGCTGCGCCGCGTGACTTGACTGTTTTTTAGGTACATGATAAGTTATTGATTGGATTATTTTAATGCGATAATTACCCCAATTGCAGTTTATTTTCTGATGATATCATATAGGTACCTCAAAGTCAATTAAGTGAATGTTTCAAGATCATGTGAATAATACCTAACTACATAAACAACCTAACTACAAAGATCATTTGATAAAAAAAAATACTTTAAATAAGTTATAAAATTATTACTCTTCAGGCTTCATCTGTTGTAATTAGGAAAACAACTCAGATCAAAATAGATCTGAGGAAAACAATAGACCGGCGTTAAAATCTGATACCGTCACAGATGAACGCGTTAGGGTCATTTATAAAGTTCGCTTCTGAAATACTTGGGTGTTTGGTTCTAGTTTTTATGATTGTTTTATTATAAATCATTATTCTTTTTAATGTATCCTTTTTACGAGCTTTTATCTCATTTGCCTTTTTAGTTAGTAACTATGTGTGGGACAAATCTTTCAGAATAATTTTAAAATTTTGGATGACAATGCCCGATTACTTGTTTGACATCTCAGATCAGAGAACATCATTCTAAATCCAATATGGCGGCCTCCCAAAGATGGCGGATCAATTATTTTTAATCTTAGATAATTTATCATAGTTCTTTATCTTCTTGATTTTGAAGGGATACGTCTCGCAAACGGTACGCTTGACAAAAATAAGATGTGGGAATACCAAAGCCCAATACATTAATATTAAAATACCTATTCGAAGATAACACACATAAGTTTTTAATGCAACCCCATGATAGGAGTGTCAAATGAAAGGGTAGAGTACGAAAACAACTTGTTTCAAAAAGTATTATAAATTAATAATTTATTTATTAATACTTTTTTACATTTCAGACAAAAGCGCAATGCCCTCACAAAAGTGAGGGCTGTAAGCTGTACATCAAGATAGCCGACATGGAGAATCACGTGGGAGAGTGTCCTTTCAGGGAACAAAACTGTCCTTTAACTGCTGTATTTGGTAACTGTCGTTGGAAAGGTACCTAAAACATTTTTTTTCCTAATCTCTTTCCAGCAAATATTTAGTGTTAAGTAAAATACTGGTATTCAGCTGAACAACTTATAATAATAATAATAATTCTTTATTGACATAATGAATACAATTTAGATTATAGGATTCCCTAGCACCTGCGCTAGTAAAAACTGTGTTGCAGGTGCTAGTGTCTTCCCCGTAATAAAGTGACAGTAATCTTACATCAGACAGAATAAATAAATAAATGAAAATAATAGAAAAGTTAACAAACGTGCTACTATGTTTGTGTGTTTTTGTGTATGTGTGGGTGTGAATTTGTGTGTGTTTTTGTATGTGTGTGTGTGCATGTGCTGTGCAGGATGGGTTATGTTTTTATGAGGTTTTCTACATCAGTATAGTCCATTGACTTTAGCCAGGTATACAGAATTATTTAAAATTTATTGTTATTCAATTTGCTTACCTTCTGGACTTTAGTTAATTTATTATAGGTATGCGGAGCAAGATAAGCATAGTGTCTTCTAGCAAATGTTGTTCTAGTATGAGGAACAGGGAATCTTTCCACGCGCTTTTCTGATATTGGCAGGTAAGGAACAACTTGTTTGTGGTATCTTCGTAGTACCTACTTCGTAGGTGAATATCTTTCTCACAGACAATACTCCAGCCAGTTCGTAGACTGAAGATGTGGGATGTCGATACGTTAGGTATAAAAGTACTTTCAGCACCATACGCTGTGCCCGCTCCACTCCTATCATATGAGTTTTTGCCGCACCTCCCCATGCGCAAATGCAGTATCTGATGATGCATTCGCACAAAGCTCGGTAGGTTTGTACAAGTAGAGTTCTATTTGCAACTGTGCGCAAGTTTTTAAAGATATATACTAGTTTTCTGATACTAGCTATTGTCAACGTGAGATGCATAGTCCAGGTAAGTTGGTCATCCAGCGTGACACCCAAATACTTAATAGAGGCGACTCGTAAAAGCGTCGAACAATCACAGCTGGTTCGAGTATCTCTTCTGTTGCACGGGAAGGTATGTATTTTGATGGCGTGCGAGGCAGCAGGTTTGCCTACAGATGTTTTGCTGAAGCATACATATTTTGTCTTACTGGTGTTTAATGACAGGAGACTGTTTTCTAGCCAGGAGGTCACCTTTGCTAAGCCTGTCTCAGCCAGTTCAAATACCATGTCCCAGGTTTGAGCATGGAAGATCAGCACCGTATCATCAGCGAACATTAAGAGATCCAAGTATGGCATGGTAGCAGCTATCTTGCATAGATTATTAATGTAAATGAGAAATAATGTGGGTCCTAGCGTGCTACCCTGGGGAACGCCGTATTTGCATGTTAATTCAGAGCTTAAATAGCCGGCAACTCTAACTCGTTGAGATCTATCGGTTAAATAATCTTTAAACCAGTCCAGAGCCACCCCTCTTATACCAACGCCCTCCAAGCGTGTTATTAGTATATTAACGGACACGGTATCAAACGCCTTTTGGAGGTCTAAAAAGACCCCCAAACACTTGCTTCCCCCATCCAGATACGATACCAGAGTTGAAGTCAGTGCCAAAACTGCATCCTCGGTTGATTTTCTTTCTCTAAAGCCGAATTGAAAGTCACTAAGCAGCTTGTTCTTCTCTAGATATTTCATAACTCTCTTGTTAACGATTTTTTCTAGAATCTTTGATAACGTTGATAGAAGAGAGATAGGGCGATAGCTACTAGGCTCAGTCTTGTTCCTAGATTTAAATATAGGACAAACTACAGCTTTTTTAAATATAGACGGAAATATGCCAGTTGCTAGACTAAGGTTGCACATGTATGTGATGGGCTGTGTAAGAGAAACAATGTTCTGTTTCAAAATTTCCGTAGTAATGTTATCCCACCCAGGTGCACTATGCGATCTTAGTCCTAGGATAATGCCCCTCACCTCGTAAGGATCCGTAGGCATGAAGGACATTGAATTTGTCGGTGAGGTATCCCTAGCAGCTTCACGTGATAGATCCTGCTCAGTTTTATTTAGCTTGGTCAGTAGTTTATTTGCCAATGCTTCTCCAACTCCAGTAAAATAGTTACCTATTAACTTTATCCAGAGACTCAGTTGGAGTTTTGTCAACATCCAATAATTCCATAACGGATTCTTTATTTTTCTTCATGTCACAAACTTCTTTTATGACTTCCCAGGTTTTTTTTATGTTTCCTTTGTTTTCGTTTAGCCTTTCTTCATAGTATTACTAACTAGGTGGGAAAAGGCTAGAGAAATCAATCTGCGTAAGGGTTCTTTCAATTTAGACGTTTGATTTTTTCCATACAATGTATGCTTTCGTGTGTGCGCACTGCACTCTTGGTGCATAAATTATATGGCAAATCAATCGGACATGCGCAGTACGACAAACGCACCGCTGCGGTGCCGCAGCCGTACTGCACGAAACGTCTAAATTGAAAGAGCCCTAAGACTGATTTCTCTTGCCAGTTGCTCCGTTCGCATGACTGTCGGAAATTATCCCAAAGAAGTTGTAAGTTTCTTTAGGATAAAAGTTCTGCTATTAGGATTAGTATTGTTGGTCCTTCTCCGATGTCCATTCTATACCTACCTACTAAAATTGGTTTAGGTGTAAAAAACTAAACAAATAAAGAGTTACTTTCGCATTAATTATATTTTTATGTATCCTTTATTTTATTATATTATATGATGAATGCAGTAGGAGTAGCCAGTGACCGCATCTTTGCTACATTTTCCCAATATCGTTTCAGGTAAATTGAGTGAAATATCGAAACATTTCGATAACGTCCATCCCTATGGCTGCCAAACCACCGTGGACTCTGAGATGCAGCTCACGAACGTTCGCAACAACAATCATCAAGTCCACCTTACCGTTCTGGGGGTCTACAACTTCCTCCTTCACGTCAAAGTGTCAGAAACTGACGGCATAGTGTACATGGCCGTTCAACTGATCGGCACAAAATTCGGCGCAAAGAAATGGCTCTATGAAATACATGTGTTCAAGAAAAGCGAAAGCCGCAGAAAATATATGTACACAGATAACTGCTGCTCGACCAGCGACAAGATAGAAGATGTTTTTAAATCAGGAGAGTGTGCAGTGTTGCCAGTGTGGCACGCTAACACTTTTGTATGTAACGGAGTTTTGACGTACAAGTTTTTTATTAAGAAGGCCGATGAAGAAAAGAGGGTGTTTGGTAAAAATCAACGCGGGAGAGGGAGAGGTAGGAATCATTAAGGAAAAATAATTTGGTTGCACAACGATATTTGATTAGTCTGCAAATGAAGAGAGAGTGGTTGAGAATATTTTTGTTGGGTAAAATACTTACATTTAAAACTTTTTGGACTTAAAATGTCATCATCAATATTTCGATATGAACGAAATTTCGAACGATTTAGATATTGAGAGCAACAGTTAATATTTTAGGGCAATCTGCCGGTTGCTGTTCATATTGTATTGTAACTGATGCCAAGCATATTGCTACCTCTTCTTAAAAACTGTCAATCAGCAATTTATTGCGGCGTTGGCTACCCTGGGTCACTTGGGTGTCAATTTTTCATCTAAAAATATTGAAATGTTCTGATAAAAAGCTGCTGGATATTTGTAAAAAATTTCACACTTTTTAAATTTTATTTTTCAGTAATTATTTAACCTCAGGTAACAATTATCATATTCAGACAGATGGTAGCGTAACTTGGGTATGCTGCATTATTAAGTATTGCTCGTGAAGGTAATTTTAATATTGCCATAACAATGATACGAGTATTAATGCTTATGTGAATGAGCACTTGTTTTTAAAATAAACAAGACTTGCTTACATTCTAAGAAAATTGTCTGAAGTAGCCTTATTTGATTATAATTCTAGGCAAGCATGGTTTACCGTCGACCACATCATCGCTTATCATCAGGTGAGATAGTGGTCAAGCGAGAATAATATAAAACCTAGCAATAATAAAAAAATATACTTATTAATCAGGCATTGTTTGCTTAAAAATCATTACCCTCCCTCAGTCGGGTAAAATGCATTGATATCAACTCAACCACTCTCTTTTCGACTCTTTTTTTAACGACCTTGAATGACGTCATATTTACGTTGTTTATACGTTTGTTCCTTTTATAAACAACATTTTTATCGATCGATATGTTACAGTCAAAAGTCTTAATCGGTCAAAAGCACTTATAACTGAAAAAACCATGCAAAAGTAATTTAGACTGAACACGTTGGTCAAAAGTAGTTTCATCTGAAAATCGGCAGTTAATTGTGATTATGTAACAAAAGATTTTATATGTTGTAAATTCATTTATTTGGAAGATTAAGGTTAAGGTTTAGATAACTAATACAAAAATTTATAGAAATATGAGCAGCGTCAATTTTATTATGCCGTAGATTTCTTCAGCCGGTAAAAAATATTTGATGAGTTCTGTGTTTATAATTAACATTTTTATACCCCAGACTTCAATTATATTAAAGCTTTTTAGTTTACTGTAGTTACTGACGGCGTTTACTTTTCTGTAAATTTTGCGTCTTCCACTTCCATTGCAAACTTTTCAATTTGTGCTTTTGTCATAACATTATCTTTCATAATCTTCTATCGCAATTTTTTTTCTTTTCGTACTAACTAATTTTTTATATAAATATCTGTCAAAAAAGCAATTATAATTTACTTTTAAAAAACTTTGCGTTTCTTCGTAATTTATGTCGACCACAGAGTTAAGAGTTTTGACTGATAGAACCAGTCAAATCTACTTTTAAGGCAATTAGTCAGTCAAAACTACTTTTAACCAGCTACATTGGGCAAAACTAGTTTTGACTATAATTTCATTTAAAAGTACTATTGTCGAGAGCTTTCAGTTAAAAGTACAGTTGACTGATTTTGCTAGTTAAAAGTACTTGTGACTAGTTATGAGTTTTGACTGCAACAGATATACTTTTCGAAAAAGACCTTTTTATTGTCATTCTTTTTTTATTTGGAGAAGGAAAAAAAGATACCGACTAAATATAAAGGTACAATTTTAAAAATATTGTTAAATAATGGTACATGGAAGTTATATTATATATAATCTTATATCTTTGAGGCTCATAAGCCCAAAATATTATGTGAGATTTACTTTAAAATGTCAGACAAACATTGTACAGTGATTGGGTCCAGAATTCCATTTACATCGGAAATATTGGTATGATTGATCTAGAAAGCTGTGTTACAGTACAGCTACCCGTTTAAAGACATGTAGGTATCATGGACTTGCTCCTTTATCTCAGATGTAGGTACCTGACCGTGAATGCCACTGGTTGTTTTATCCAGAAACTAGTAGTTTCGTTTATACTGATAAGTATGTTGGAGCCCTCTGGTAGGTCAGGACCGTAGCAGGAGGTGTTCTGGAGTGTCTGCCTACTCTCATGGGAATAGGCGTGAGTATATTTATATTGCTGGTAGATAAACTTTGATTTATGATAGAACAACCAGCCAGAAAGATTTTCAATTATTACGGCCCGTGTCATATTTTACCCAAAAGAAGACAAATGAGGACCGTCTTTTTATATTCATAATTCTATTGTTAACTTGCAGCAGTTTCCAGTTTTGAACTATGGAAACACTGTCAAGTGTTGCCAGTTAGGGTTTACCACTGGCAAGTCTTTGGTAGAATTTAATCATAATTATAATTCGACATGATTGCCATAGACAAAAACAATATGATTAATTATAGTTTCCTTTTCAATATTTTAGAGAAGTTATATCTTGTAATCAACTTATATAGATTGTAATAAGGATTATAAGGAGTGAATAACATTGAGCTCGCACGGGTCGCTCTCAAAGGTTAAGCAACGCTTGCCAAGGTCGGTTCGTAAATGGGTGAGCATCTATTACAAACCGAGACTGCTACGTGCCTCGGAAGGTACGTTAAGCCGTTGGTCCCGGATGTCATTTAAAGTTCGTCAAGGTAGTCAGATGCCAGAAAATCTGCCATCTGTCTTGCCAAGAAGTACCTAGGTACCGAGTTATCCAGTTACTAGGTTTTGGAGGTCATATAGGTGGTTACTTCTATACTTGTACCTACTCCGGTTACCTACGCACTATATGCAGTTAACCGGAACGCGGTCAGCCGGTTGCCTGACCGCAATAAAAAATATGTACGGGAAAGTAGTTTTTATCCGCACTGCGATGCGGCTGCTGCCGGACGATTGACCGCGTTCCGGTTAACCGCATAGTGCGTAGGAGGCCTTAGACCAGAAGTCGACCAACCTAGTTGGTAAAAGTCGAGGACTCTAGGCAGGCAGATAAAATTGTAATAAGTTTAATCATCTATTCGTAGACAATTCGGAGGGATAGGTAGAAGTCATGTGAAGCATTAATACAGTCATAGATTCCAGTCGAGTACTTCGTCCTTATGTCGTTAGTACTAAGGTTGAATATTCGTATGTATATGCTTACACTCGGTTTCTGGAAATATATATGGACCCAAAACAAATTAAACGCAAATCAAGTTAAGCAATTGGCTGTTGACAAAGCATTCGACCAATTGCATCAAGAACCTATACAACCAAACCGAGCCTTAGTGTATTTTTAGTATGTAGAATATAGGATATACCCAGTTAGAGGACCCTACTCCCTAACTAAGGGTATATTATCTTTTGATAATGATTGTGTCAATTATTCTGTGTATAACCAAAAAATAATTATTGTACTCTTTTTCAATGGAGTAATGTTTTACTTGTAAATCTCGTTTGATTTTGTTTACTATTCTATTCATCATTTATACTATTCATTATATTAATATTATTTATTTTGCTGTAAGTCAAGACATTGTATTTTCTCATTTAATAAAGCTTATCAATATTAGAAAGATATTTTTATTGGTTCATGCCATAATCATTTTCTGAAACAGCAACCTTAAAATTCACCCAATTACCTTCTTAAATAAATCAAGGTAGTTTCAATCCATCGCCAGAACCTTAAGGTGAGTTTAGACTAGAGCATTTACTTGTACCAGAACATCGAGCATTCACTGTTTATAGGGTTCCGTATTGAAGAGTAAAAACGGGACCCTATTTAAGATTCCACGATCCGTCTGTCTGTCACTAGGCTGTATCTTATGAACCGTGATAGCTACACAGTTGAAATTTTCACAGAATAAGATGTGTTTATGTTGCCGCTATAACAGTGTTTCTTTCAGGCAAAATTCTCCGTGGGGGCGGTTAAGAGATCTGGGGGATGGAGTAAATAAAGGAAACAAAGTAATATTTAAAATCAATTCAAATTAACATTGTGAAAAGCCAAGAAGAATAATATCCTTTACAAAAATCTTATTCTTCGTGGGTTTTTTCTTGCGTACACATAACGATAAGGACACTGCTATAATTTTCATTCTACAAATTACGCGGAATTACTATAACAGCTGTTTAGAGCCTTATGGGATAGCGTTAGAGGAAAAGGGATAGCTATTCTGGTTTCTGATTGGCTACTTTAATGTCATGCAATAATCAATTTCTGATTGGCTGATTGAGTGCCACGTCACGAAGATAAAGGGTTTCCAGCTCTAAAATGATACCAGGTTTAAATAATTTGCCAAATTGTAGGGATATTCGTCGCGAATATATGTAAATCTGCTCTAGACGCGCGAAAGTGAGCGAGCGGCAACCTATTGCTATTGATTAATTTCCAAACGTCCCGGGGGGGGCAGTAACACTAACCTATAAGAAGTACCTGAAAGAAACACTGACAACAAATACTAAAACACTACAATACATAAATACACTCCCATACAACAAACGTGTATTTTTGCCGTTTTTTGCGATAATGGTACGGAACCCTTCGTACGCGAGTCCGACTCGCACTTGGCCAATTTTTTAAATTTTCTCGAACCACACTTCGAACATGAGGTCGATGTTTTGTTACAACCTGTTTTTTAAAACCAACGTTGTCAAAACGTAATTGTCGAGCAAAGGCACGAGCGAGAGTGACGTGGAGTTTGGTATAGAATGAACGCAAGGTACAAATAAATGTTACAGTTACCTAAATGTACACTCGCCGCGCCGCCGCCGCCGCCGCGCCGTCATTACGTCGAAGTCGAACATTCGCAAGAACGTTAGGTACATTTTACTTCTTTAGGAAACTGAGCATTTGTCTGTATTGAACCATTCGTTAGAATGTTACATTACATTGTAGATAATGCTCGCGAAAATTCTCTAGTATATATGTACTCACCTTTATTCGAGATCTGTTTTTAATCCATCGCCACCAACTCAAGTATTGACTTTAGCTGTGTATATTCTAAGTGACCATTTGTATTAAAAAGGCCGTAAAAAGTATGAGATGCAATGAAATTTTAACTTTGTCATATGAAAAAGTCTGTTGGTCCAAAGTTTATCGGCAAACATGTGTTGCCTCTTAAAAGATCACACTGGAAACGCCTCAGTGCAACGCCTGGTAGGACACATCCCTGGGGAGACTGAAAATGCGCCTCCCCTGAGCCTCGCTGTGCACTGCAGTACGATATCAGATCGTCTTTGCTGGAGTCACTTGGCGGACGATCCAATTTGAGCACCCGCGACCTCGGAGTGCCGCCTGGATGCCTTCTTCTCAGAGTGGCATCGGCCCAAGACATGTTGAAAATTTCAAACTTATATCTACCTATACTAATAATAATCTATACTAATATTATAAAGAGGAAAGATTTGTATTTTTGTATGTAACGAATAAACTTAAAAACTACTGGACCGATTTCAAAAATGATTTCACCGTTGGGAAGCTACACTATCCCCGGGTGACATAGGCTACTTTTTATCCCTGTATTCCCACGGGAACGGGATATACGCGGGTGAAAACGCGAGGCGTCCGCTATTAATATGTTATAAAGAGAAAAGATTTGTATTTTTGAAAGAGAAAAGATTTGTATTTTTGTATGTAACGAATAAACTTAAAAACTACTGGACCGATTCCAAAAGTTCTTTCACCGTTGGGAAGCTAGACTATCCCCGGGTGACATAGGCTACTTTTTATCGCTGTGTTCCCACGGGAACTATGCGGGTGAAACCGCGAGGCGTCCACTAGCTAACTATGAGTTCAGGTTTCCTTACTATGTTTTCCTTCACCAGTCAGCGGTGTCCAAGATAAGCATAGAAAATAGGTACATATGAATTTGAAAAAATCACATTGGTACTTGCCCGGATGTGAACACCACGTCAAGCACCAGAGGCGAGGGTTATAGCAGTCACAGCGGATCTTTGTGTATTTGAAGTTGGCTCTGCCAACCATAGAATAAGCGAGATAGGACGACGAGACATACGTAAGCGACTGAAAGAGACAGTTATACAATGCTATCTACACCTTCAACATTGACACAAAAAAAAATAGCTACTACGCAGGGTTTTGCAGCCAATTCAGAGACACAAAGATCCGTTGTGAGTATTAAAAGAACATTTTTTTTAAATTACATAGGTATTATAAAGCAGGGGTCACCAAATGGCAGACCGCTGACCCATTTTGTGTGGACCTTGTGTAAAAAGTACAATATAAATTATCCCGCGCTTTGTCTTCAGAAAACGGAGCGCTAGATTTCGGAGTATACTTACCGATGAACATATCCAAGATTTAATGACAAAAACATTTTTTCGTTTTGAAATACTCATGTTGATGTAACTGCACTACCACGGGGAGATAGCGCAGTTATGTGGTACTCCAACCCACTAAAACTCTACGGTGTCCTCATGTGCCGTTTATGGCGGGAACACGGGCATGAGTTGGCGCTCACCGCGAAACCGCCGCGGCTGTCCGACACCGCACCCTCCTCTGGGGAAGACCCCCATTACCGGCGTACCAGAACATATTGCACGCCGTGACAACCTTTGGGCGCGCCAGATGACCCCGTGTATGGCACCATTGATCTCCCTGTGACGGGTCAGTGGCTCCGCCACATACCATTTTTCGGACGCAGCGGATAGGGAGAGCGGCCAACGCTATACCGACACTCCTCCTCCCCTGCGGTCCCACCGCTTCCGCCAAAAAACGACCCCATCCCCAGACCCCAGGTGACGACCCCATCCAGGCCGCGGAAGGTAGGGAGAGCCTCCCATAAGACATTGCGGCCCGCCTCTGTTGCAAAGCAGCACAGCAACCTAGCTGTTGGCCGTCGGCTTATCGGCAAAGACCTGACGAGCGGCCCCTCCTCGGGTTCGTCTTCGCTTCACCGTGTATGACCAAACCACGGCTACTGAGCCCCCCGCCTCGACAATGCGGGCATCCACCGTAGGTGAATGACAATGCCCTGCGCCCACTTAAGTCAAAACTTCGGACAGATGTCGGATAGTTCGGCAAAAAATTGCATCATGCACAGTAATAATTGAAAAAAAAAATATCCAGGTATCCTTGATGAGGGGAGGGGGATATTTAAATATGCTTGCTTTTAATAATATTATTGGTTACACAGCTATATCAGTAGTGCTATTCTCGAAGGATACAGCTACAGCCTTGAACGCAGCGCTGTGCCAGTGACGAAACTGGTAGTTGTATCCTTATCAGGGGCGTAGCTACCGCCGTATCTGCCGTATCAATTATACGGGGCCCCCGGGCCACGGGGGCCCCCGACGTGCGTAATCAAAAATTAATAAAAACTTCCCAAATTTTTTTTTCACCTGTCTGACCTGTCACTATTGTCCATAGAGACAGAAACTTTAGAAAAACTAAAGTCATCATCAGCTATAAATGATTTAATAAATCAGTTTGCCGAAAAAAAGGCAAGGAGAGGTATATTTAATTTGAATTGTTTGTAAAAATTTGGAAATCGTGACAGATAGATAATTATGAATAATGAATATTTCTTTTAATTTTAAGCAAACTGTTTTTTTCTTTCGTGAGAAATATTTACCTTTCATAAGGGCCCCCAAACAAATTTTTATACGGGGCCCCGCTAAGGCACGCTACGCCACTGATCCTTATAGAGAATAGCACTACAGTCAGCGGCAGAGTTTCTTTAAGAAAACCATTGAGATAATATGTACTACGTACTAGTACATTATTACCTCAATGAAGAAAACATACCATTCTAAATAACTGTGCACCTGGCACTGTGACGTCACTATGACGTTTGACTCTCGCTGTCGTTTAATTTAAAAACCAGCTAAGTGCGGGTCAGACTCCTGCACGTAGGGTTCCGTACCATTATCTCAAAAAACGGTACCAAAATCACGTTAGTTGTATGGGAGCCCTACTAATTTAATTTTATTTTCTAATATTAATTTTATTCTGTTTTTAGTATTTGTTGTTATAGCGGCAACAGAAATACATCATCTGTGAAAATTTCAACTGTCTAGCTATCACAGTTCATGAGATACAGCCTGGTGACAGACAGACAGACGGACCGCGGAGTCTCAGTAATAGGGTCCCGTTTTTACCCTTTGGGTACGGAACCCTAAAAATGGAACGATCTTTTACTCCGAAACATGGCAATCAACGAGGTAACTTGCCAAAGGTTTTATTTAAATTTCGAACTAGCTTGCAAATAGAAAGCTATTTATTGAAAAAATAAACAAATTAATACTTTCGCGGGCAAAATTATTGTTGTTCGTCTTTGATTTTGAAAAGTAATTGTATTTGACAAAAAATATTTCTAGGTACTACTTAGTTTTAATGTCCGCGCCTTATTTGAGAAAAGTTCTATACAAGCCTTGGCCACAACTAGGCATTGATGGACTTAACGTGTGCACACATACGTAAATCCGTCAAAGCCTCTTCTGCTGGCCGCAGCAGATATGTAGTATTATTTAATTACATTTTTATGCTGCTACACTCAGCTGGGCTAGGCAGTGTAAGCACTTAAAAAACACAGTTCATCTTCAAAATATTGAAATGGTCTGTTTAGTCCAAAGGGTAAAAAAAACTAAAATCTAACAAAAAAAAAACAATATTTGCATCAGTACAATTTTATTTCTAGTTGAAATGAATAATATTAGATACTGTCCTCCTTCATCTTTTGCGTTTATATAGACATAGCCTATTGTACAAGCTTCACACAGTGTAGATACAACTTTACAACTAAGTATACATAGTTGTCACCGGGTTATTGCAAACACCATAAGCTTATAATAAATCGCGTCAGATTATAAACTCTCCCTCTTATATCCTAGTCTTAACGGGACTCGGTATAACTATCGAATTCGGAATTTTGCAATTTCTTTTTAAATTTTCCGGTGTCTGTAATCTCAAATCTTGCAAGTTTTTTTTTACTTGCCGGTGTCCGATTGAGCTAAAATTGCACACACATTTGTTTCTCGTGACAATTCAATTGTTTATAAAAGCTTGTTTTAATCTACATTCATAAACTCACGCCTTTTGCCCATGTAGGTAGGAAGTTACTACAGAACACCACCTTGAAATGATCTGCAGCCTTGTTGCTTAATGAATTCGGCAAGGAAAAGGGCGAAGAGTATGAACAATCGTCCAATCACATAGCCGGATATCCACACCGCGTCTTTCATCTCGCATGTGGTTGGTCGATTCTTGATACTCGTTGCCTTGCCGAATTCATTACGCAATAAGGCTGCTGTTCACAATATGTCGTCGGTTTACAAACTTACGATGTTTGCAATAATGCGAAGACAGTTACAATAAATAAATACTTAAAACGAAAATTCGTCTGAACACATTGAGTTCGTATTATTAAAGATTTTATTAACATTAAAAAAGGTCACTTTTTGAAATAAAACTTGGACGGCATGAAATGGATTTTTGGGATTTAAAAGTCTAAACTCCTTTAAAGCTGAACGTTAAATTACGAATATATTTTTTTAATATTTTTGCCGCCATTTTTAAATACCTATTAAAGGTCAGTTTACAAACAAGGATGTTCTAGATAAAATACAACTTAGGCGACCCACCTTGGGTAATGTTAGTAACTCCGAGTTAGTAGCTAACGTCGTGTTATTTATCAGTGCCATATTAATATAACCACGTCATAGCAACTAACTCCGAGTTAAGTTTTTCACGCAAGTTGGCTTAGTATCTTTTTTAAGACTGCTACTGTCTTTCCTAGTCTTTTCTTTTACTTAAGTTGACTTTTAACTTTATTCTGACGCTGAAATAATTTATCTACTGGGTGGTAAGATGTTGAAATCTAGATTTCTCTACCTCTGTATATTACACACATTACTTTGCATATTTTTGAATTTACAATATAATCGCGTTCCCAGAATTTCTATTAAGAAATACTCTGTCGATGTGTTCTTAGTCTTATACTGATAGGTACATTTCAATGTACTTTGTACAATGAAGGAGCAAAAGTGCAGTCGTACGCTAACAAAACTAAAATCCCTTAAATATTTTAGAAAAAGGAATATGTTCTACCCCATATTCCTTTTTCTAAAATATTTAAGGGTTTATGGGGAATATGGTCTACCCCCAATGGATAAAGGGACACAGCGGATCGTTGGGCAACGACACGGCTGACGAGCTTGCGAGACGCGGATCCAGCACGGCGGTCCATGGACCCGAACCTGTTGTACCCATTCCCTTTGTTGTTCCCTTGTTTGTTATTTATATATTAGGTATTTTATTATTTAAGTATTTTCCGTTTCCGTAAGTGTGTCCGTGGCATCAACAGTGGGTCCTATCAGAATATCAGCGCGGCGTTATTTTCTTTTTTGGATATCGCTGCACATGCTGAGATACTCGTAGGAGCCTTTTTGGTTTCGCACAGGGTTTTTTTATTTTTTAATTTTATGCATATTTCTCGTGTCTCCTGTGCGGGTCACAAATAAATATTTTTTCTTCTTCTTCTTAAATACGCAGGTGGCTACAGGAATTCACCCAGGCACAGGCGGAAAACTGGTGGACCTCGGCACCAGGCTGTAGGCAGTCCACAGAAGCTCTGCCATATTTGGACAATAGGCTTACCAGACGTTTGCTACGCCTGGACAGGAATGGCCTGCGCCTGGTGACGGGGACCATCACGGTACACTGCTCACTTAACAAACACTTCCACACATAGGCATAACGGACAGTCCTCTTTGCAGGGCATGCATGGAGGCTGAGGAAACCGTTACGCATGTTCTCTTTGAATGCACAGGGGTCACCCAGATTAGAACACTAACCCTCGGGTCGCCCAGATCTTACACAGAAGTTCTAAGAAAACCAGGAGTCCTAATTGGCTTCTGCAGGGAGGTGGGCTGGTTGGAATAATCCACCCAACGGCCGCCATGGCCCACGCACAATGGTCCACCTGAAGGACTAAGTGCGGAAACCAAACCTCATAACATAGAACATGGTCTACCCCTGGTTTATTATACGGGGTGGGTCAAAAATTGTGGATCAAACGAAACGGGCGATAGTTGGGGTTTTTTTTTCTTCTCGCAGTTCAATCAGAGTGATTGGCTACTACTTAACCGGGCGATCCTGTGGAGACTAAACTAGAGCCCCCAGCCAGGCAAAGTTGGGGTTTTCGTTCTAGGACATGCTGCATTCGTCACGCCCCTTCCCTTCACCCGTTTTTAGAAAAGTGGTGATGAAAAAATTTGCAAAAAGTAATGTGAATGCCTGGTTTCGAACCCACGACATGTAACTCGGGGCCGTTACCACAGGGCCATCGCTATAAATTGTATAAGTACTGATTAAATCAGTTTTGGAGCATTGACAGTTTTGTACATAAAATAATTATAATCACATAAGTTTCATGACTGCACTTTTTACCCTCGACTGTATTTTTTTTTGTTATATTTTAGAAGTTATTGATAGGTTTTTCATAAAATTAGAAAAGATAATGAAAATTATTGTTTTCATCCAGTTTCAACTCCCTGTATTATCATTTCACTCCAATTTATTTGTTTATTTATTAATTAATAGCCGTCAAATAAAATAATGAAAGTAAGATACACAAATATTTTTCTCTGGAGTTGAGTTAATTTCTTAGGCTTTAAAAGGAAAATGGAATCTTTTTAAGGTAACCATTGTAAGGTATGGTTTTTGACTATTTTTTTAATGTCCCTCGGCAATCATCGCATTACCGAATACAAACGAATGATAAATTTCCATTTCCATCAATTATTAGTTTTATCGTGCATAATAATTTGAATTCAGAACTAAGTAGTTTATTGTCGTTTTTGTTTTGAATTCCGTGTGAAATATATAGAGCTGTAAAAACAGCAGCTTACTTGGGAGTAGTATTTTTAAATACTACTTAGATACTTTGCACCAAGTGCAAAGGGCAACTGATAGAAATCCGACGACTGACGAAACACGAAGTTTGACGAGGAATATTAAGAAAATGTTTGTACTGTACCTCCCTTGACAATCTCAATGTAGAAAGATATTATTCTCAAATTTTAAACTTAAGAAGCTTGCAAAAGGACTAATACAATTTAAGATCGAAAGCACCACTTAGAAACTATTATGAAAACGTCAAAATCACAAAATATTGAAGTGTTTTACACAAAAATAAAGTGAACATATTAAGTTAAGTGCTATGTGTTGTCAAAATTTTAAATACAAACTCCTTCATTTGTAACTCAAACATCACATTTTCTATAAATATCACACAAAAATAAAATCTACAACACTCAAATCTATATTATATAAAAGGCAATTTCTCGACATATCAACGCCCAGTCTAAACCATGGATGATAGAAATTTGAAAAAAAAAGTTGATTTTATACTGTAGGGGTCATTTAAGAAAGGACTTTTCAAAACTCACCCTGGGGTTGAAATAGGGGATGTAAGCTTGTAAACAATAATAGCCCTTGGCTCTTTGATATGAAGTCGATTTTGCTTTATATAACTTAAACATTCAGATTACGAACATTTTGGGTGGTACTTTTTTTAAAGTGTTGACGAATTGAAGTGTGAGTTCGGTTAACAAGTAAAATTTATTCTAAAACTTATTAAACATAACTAACATATAAAATAATTTTAATACTTAATGTAAACAATCTATTAAAATAAATTTAAATTTGGAATGTCATTGCTGAGATAATTCGTTAACATCGAGATCAATTTTAATAAAATGCATTAATTAAACAATAATAATTTACAAAATTACATTCATTATTTACTTCTTGCCCTGTTTACCGTATTTTCACAAAATCACACCGAATTCCTTGCCAAAATGGTGGCTAGCATTTTAAGAAGAAATACAAAATAAAAAAACATTAATTCCATCGACTATACTTGATTTTATAATTTGAGATAATTTTCATAATTTCAATCCATTGTCATCAACTCGAGTATCGAATTTAACAACGCGCACTTTAAGTTGATTTTTAGATGACCCTGAATTCGTGACCCTTGTATTAAAAAGGCTCCAAAAAGTATAGGTTGCAATGGAACTTGAACTTTGTCACGTACAACATAGAGTTGTTGTTCCAAAATTAAATAACCATCTCGAATTCTAAATTCAAATAATAAGTATTCAGCCTCTAGACACCACATTATGAAGCAATGATTTTCTCTAAACACATCTATCTAAAGTTACTTAAATTCAAATTTTCTATAGAGAATTTGAATTAAGGATCTGCTATTTTTTTGAATATCTTTAATACGGCTGTACATTTCTAGAGGCTAAACAGTCGATGATTATTACACAAAACAACATTTTATAAGGTTTCAAATTGATTGAAATTTTAAACAAAAAAAAAGTTGAAGCATGCGAGTGCGACCTCTATGCAATATCTAAACGAAACTCACCATAAATTTAAGTTCAGTACACATTAATGTTGATAACGTTAATAAGTGTAAAAATCACAATCAATAAGATCACAAATATTATCTAATCAAGTGTGATGGATCAAAATAAGTCTTGCTGTTTGAAAAATACAGTTTAGTATACAAATGAAGTACTCAAACATCCTATTATACATGAGCATTTAAGGCAAGAGTGTACACTGTATAAGCTTTTGTTGGGCACGCTTGTGTCATTTTAAACCTTATCGACACGCGAGATTGAGGTCAATAGCCAAATAAAAGTATATGTGCCTTGATCACTTGTTTCCCAAATTATTATTTGAGTAATCCATCCCACGGGGTCTCAGCGCTAACAAAGAACATTTGGTTAATATAAATGTCACTAGATGGCGCGATATGCATCGAATTGTGTGTAAAATTAACATTTTCTAGAGTTGATAATAAAAATTGTATGTTCTATTTTAATCAATTCTCCTAAGGACAAAATTATGGAATATTTGGCTCTTAATTCACATTTCAAAGATTAGTTGAAAGGATCATTTAAAATTGATTGCAATAGATGGCACGGTTTTAAATTTCTGAGGCATGGTTTTAATAATTTGTATTGTAACACATTTTGGTCCAATGATACTGTAAAAATTTACAAAAAAAAAACTATAAAACAAATCGTCACTGTATTTAAAGAAAAAAAGATTCATAAACCGAGAAAACCCTTTTACTTGCAAGCTGCTAACACCATTTGCCGTGGAACGGAACCGTAGCGATCGCAGTACTTATAAAAATAATCATCTTAATCAGACGAAAAACGCTAGTTACGTCCGCACGGTTTCTTTGTATAGGATGAGGCATCTGTATGCTAGTTTTATATCATCTGTGTCCATACGGACTATCATATGAAAAATTTTCTATGCATCTGTGTCCATACGGACTATCATATGAAAAGGTTTCTATGGGATGAGGCATCTGTATGCTAGTTTTATATCATCTGTGTCCATACGGACTATCATATGAAAAGTTTTCTATGGGATGAGGCATCTGTATGCAAGTTTTATATCATCTGTGTCCATGCGGACTATAATATGAAAAGTTTTCTATGGGATGAGGCATCTGTATGCTAGTTTTATATCATCTGTTTCTATACGGACTATCATATGAAAAGGTTTCTATGGGATGAGGCATCTGTATGCTAGTTTTATATCATCTGTGTCCATGCGGACTATCATATGAAAAGGTTTCTATTAGTACTCCATTTGCTTACAATTCTGTAAAGAGATTCGAAAGTTACAATCATCAAGCCATCCTGGTTGAATGGCACAGCCACACCACATTTACTTTGTACTTCAAGATCCTACACAAAAGATGTTTTAACCATCTTGATTGTGCTTAACCACAGATACAGGTCGATTCAAACATAAAGTCGGCTGTGAAATTTGCTTTCCACACCCTTGCTGTAGTGTCACATGAATTTGCCTCGTATTCCGAGCCGCCATAAAGTTTGAATCTACTTGCACACTGGTTTGTTCCATCACACCTTCCTCTAGTTACGAACCTACCGTTTACTTCCTAACCTTGCATTTAAATACTTTTCACACTCAATACCTACTCACAATTTTAAAAAACCATTTCCTTGTGTCAAACAGTGTCTTATAATTTGAAAATTTAAATCACAAAAACGATGCACGGTGCTGATTTGAGTAAAATGTAAATGTTTAGTTGTTGATGCCTCCGTTGTAAGCGTAGTCAGCTTTGTTGTGCATCACCAAATGGTTGTCAACAAAGTAGAAACTGTCTGAACAGGTCTCAAAAGGTGCGGCAATCATTTCATCCACTGAAACAGAAGATACTAATTAGAATATTCATTAAATCATTGTGTATTAAATTGGAATGGCTTAGGTTTGTATAGTAGCTGGTTCAAACTCCCATTACGGTGTATTAACAATGGCACCGTGTTTGCATTTTGAATGTTGCCAGTGTTAATATAAATGTCACTAGATGGCGCGATATGCATCGAATTGTGTGTAAAATTAACATTTTCTAGAGTTGATAATAAAAATTGTATGTTCTATTTTAATCAATTCTCCTAAGGACAAAATTATGGAATATTTGGCTCTTAATTCACATTTCAAAGATTAGTTGAAAGGATCATTTAAAATTGATTGCAATAGATGGCACGGTTTTAAATTTCTGAGGCATGGTTTTAATAATTTGTATTGTAACACATTTTGGTCCAATGATACTGTAAAAATTTACAAAAAAAAAACTATAAAACAAATCGTCACTGTATTTAAAGAAAAAAAGATTCATAAACCGAGAAAACCCTTTTACTTGCAAGCTGCTAACACCATTTGCCGTGGAACGGAACCGTAGCGATCGCAGTACTTATAAAAATAATCATCTTAATCAGACGAAAAACGCTAGTTACGTCCGCACGGTTTCTTTGTATAGGATGAGGCATCTGTATGCTAGTTTTATATCATCTGTGTCCATACGGACTATCATATGAAAAATTTTCTATGCATCTGTGTCCATACGGACTATCATATGAAAAGGTTTCTATGGGATGAGGCATCTGTATGCTAGTTTTATATCATCTGTGTCCATACGGACTATCATATGAAAAGTTTTCTATGGGATGAGGCATCTGTATGCAAGTTTTATATCATCTGTGTCCATGCGGACTATAATATGAAAAGTTTTCTATGGGATGAGGCATCTGTATGCTAGTTTTATATCATCTGTTTCTATACGGACTATCATATGAAAAGGTTTCTATGGGATGAGGCATCTGTATGCTAGTTTTATATCATCTGTGTCCATGCGGACTATCATATGAAAAGGTTTCTATTAGTACTCCATTTGCTTACAATTCTGTAAAGAGATTCGAAAGTTACAATCATCAAGCCATCCTGGTTGAATGGCACAGCCACACCACATTTACTTTGTACTTCAAGATCCTACACAAAAGATGTTTTAACCATCTTGATTGTGCTTAACCACAGATACAGGTCGATTCAAACATAAAGTCGGCTGTGAAATTTGCTTTCCACACCCTTGCTGTAGTGTCACATGAATTTGCCTCGTATTCCGAGCCGCCATAAAGTTTGAATCTACTTGCACACTGGTTTGTTCCATCACACCTTCCTCTAGTTACGAACCTACCGTTTACTTCCTAACCTTGCATTTAAATACTTTTCACACTCAATACCTACTCACAATTTTAAAAAACCATTTCCTTGTGTCAAACAGTGTCTTATAATTTGAAAATTTAAATCACAAAAACGATGCACGGTGCTGATTTGAGTAAAATGTAAATGTTTAGTTGTTGATGCCTCCGTTGTAAGCGTAGTCAGCTTTGTTGTGCATCACCAAATGGTTGTCAACAAAGTAGAAACTGTCTGAACAGGTCTCAAAAGGTGCGGCAATCATTTCATCCACTGAAACAGAAGATACTAATTAGAATATTCATTAAATCATTGTGTATTAAATTGGAATGGCTTAGGTTTGTATAGTAGCTGGTTCAAACTCCCATTACGGTGTATTAACAATGGCACCGTGTTTGCATTTTGAATGTTGCCAGTGTGGAGTCTCTCCATAGGATATAATGTCAGCTTCTTTCATACCCTGCATGCACAACCACATGCACCTTCCACAACTTGAACGAGGTCAACAACAGAGCTATCCAAGCAGCCCCGGATCTAAGGGGGGGCAAACCGGGGCACTTAACCCGGGCGGCAGATTCATAGGGGCGCCAAATCCAGAATTCGAAATATCGAACAAATGAAGCCTCTTTTCCTAAAATCTCATAGGTTTTTATCAAGTAATCGAATCTTAATCTATACTAATATTATAAAGCTGAAGAGTTTGTTTGTTTGTTTGAACGCGCTAATCTCAGGATCTACTGGTCCGATTTTAAAAATTATTTCACTATTCGATAGCCCGATTATTGAGGAAGGTTATAGGCTATAAAACATCACGCTATGACTAATAGGAGCGGAGTAGTAATCAAAGATGCGAGTGAAACCGCGAGGTTCAGCTAGTATAATATGTTTGAAAAACAAACTTTTCTAGATTAAAGCTAACTTTTTTAGCTATTGAAAACAAAACTGCCTATGTGACGGACTTTGAGGAGCTAATAGATTCTTTCGCAGAAAAGAAAGCACGGCGTGTAAAGTTTTAGTCTTTCCTGGTTATATATTTTGTCTATTCTGTTTTATGTCACAAATGAAAGTTATTAGATAATAGATTGAAGAAAGAGAGAAGAAAGGAAAAGTTTAAATTTATTAAAAGGATTATTATTTTAACAAATTGTCACAAAAATGCTACTCATTGGCAGTTTTAACAGTTTTTCTCAAACACTGAAGGGAGGGGGCGCCACTATCAAGGTTTTGCCCCGGTTCGAAAAAATCGTAGATCCGGGGCTGATCCAAGAGGCCATATTCTGTTTGGACAAAAATTTGATCTGAATTGACATGTAAAGAAGAAGTGTTAATACGTAGTCCTATTAATGCTGTAATGTGATTTTCCTGCTGGTACTTCTCCATAAGTGATAGTAGTGGAAGTGGGGACTCCTATATCTGCACTTAGACTCCCATTTTTCTTTGGTCCTGGCTAACATAGGCAGTGCAGAATGACTCCACTGTACTGAGAATTTGTGCATGTTGAGAAGTCACAAATAAATATCTGCCTAGCCTTTTCCCAACTATATTGCGGTGGGCTTCCAGTCTAACCGGATTCAGCTGAGTACCAGTGTTTTACATGGAGCGACTGCCTATCTGACCTCCACAACCCAGTAACTGGGTGAGACGATATCTCTTGGCAAGACTGGTGTCAGATGTCTAGCTTCTGAATTAATCGTAACGACAGTCAAATATCTTCAAATGACAGCCGGGACCAACGTCTTAACGTGCTTTCCGAGGCACGGAGGAAACTCGGTATGTTGAAATGGACACCCATCCACGGACCGACCTCGTCAAGCGTTGCTTAACCTTGAAGATCGATCCGTGCGGCTGTTATTATTTAGCCACGAGCTCCTATGTTGAGAAGCCACTACTACTACATAATAAACAAATATGTATACTCCATTTGAAATGACATTAGACATTTTTACAGCCTTTTCACCTGTTACCAAGAGCATCTGCTTACTACAGCGGCTATTTGTCATAACACCAACGCAATAGAAGTCAAAATTGTTTGAACAAGCTGTGAAAAGGAATTATTTGAATGTGTAATGCAAAGTTATAGAAGGTTTATTTATTCTCAATCTGTTGCTACAGCGTTACTGTTATTTAAATATGTACCTAAATATGTGTACACTTCAAGACAACAATAAAATAATCTTACCTAGATCAGGGGGCAATGTCGGGAACTCATATATGTGTTCACAAGTGTTTCTTGAGAACGGTATACAGAAACCAAACTCAAAGTCAAAGGTCTTGAGTAACGTGTCTCTGAAGAAGTGCTTCTCTATCATTCTGAAGTGGTTGACGGGACGAGCTCCTACCGTGAACTCTACACTGTAATATTAGAAGAATCATGTTGTTTAATATGTAGATAAGAAAACAGATGTTATTAAAGTAAATATACATGGATAAGGTTATGTGATGATGATTGTACACTGTGTGACTCACAATATTTTTTCTTTCTTTGCATTTATTACCAATTTACTATTTTTAAGGACCTACATACGCTTCAGTGCCGTAAAACGGTAACTTTCTAAAGCATACTCCTTAGTAACTAACGACTAGGTTAAAATATATATTTTTATTGATTCATGTACATAATTTTGAACGCAAGGTTTTTTCGTGTAACTAATAGTTTTGCTTTAAAAATATAATTAACAACACGATATTTTTTCGCAACTTTTGGAAACTCCTCCAAAACGACTTGGATGTTTAAAAATATTTTTACACAGAAAAATTGATGGCTGGAATTTCTTCATATCTAACATAGCTTAAGTTAATCAAATAATATTTTGCTTATTAAAAGGTGGTTCAATATTGATATTTCGGCATCGAGCGGACGCACGGCCAGTAATGCGTTAGCATTGGGGCGTATATATCGCCTTAACACATACACAAGCTAAATAACATTGGTAAAAATATTAGTCAAATGCAAACAAAAAATAAATTATACAATAGTTTTAAAAAAAAGTCAATAAAAACCAAACTAAAAAGATGAAAATAATTTTAAATAAATTTTAATTAAGAATCAAAAGTCTGGTTTACTTGATGTCAATTGTTATAATATTTTATTGACAGATATTGATAAAAGTAGAACTTATTTTGAAAATATAAAAAAACACCCGACTTTTTTTACAATAACAATTTTATTTTGTTAATCACACTTATTTTATAATTTTATTTTCTTAATTTAAATTTATTGAAAATTATTTTCTACTTTTTAGTTTATATCTTAATAGTTGAGAGCAGTGGTGGGCCAGTGGTTACGGTCCCGACTTACGAGTTGTAGGTCGTGGGTTCGAACCCGAGCAGGCGCTTTACTTTGTGTAATTTATTTCATCACCACTGCTCTCAAAGCGGTGAAGGAAAACATCGTGAGGAAACCGGCATGTCCTAGAACCAAAAATTCAAAGACATGTGACATCTACCAATCCGAACCGGGCCCGCGTGGTAGATTATAGCCCACTCCCTCTATGAGAGGAGGCCTGTGTCCCAGCAGTGGGCACTTTAAAAGGTTGATGATATCTTAATAGTTTATTCATTTTTACTTTTTAGATAGAAAGAAACAGTAAAAAGCTATCAAACGCAAACTCCTTCAACTAGAAACACAAAAGATAGACCAGAGTCAAACATAACTGCTCCGATATATGAACAAACTAGGAATACAACAAAATTGTACTCTGATGCCACGCGAAACAAAGAACAAGACCAAGAAAAAAATAACTCACAACCGCTTCAGAACTTGGAACAGATACTAATTAAGCAAACTGAGAAATTTTACTTAATCCTTCAACAGATGAGCACACTTATGATGCTTATAACAAAACTCATAGATAAATCCCCAAAATGACAATTCGTATTGCAACTTGGAACGTTAATGGATTAACCCCAAACAAAAATGAAACAGAACTATTAATGACTCAACAAAATTTGGACTTGTTACTGATATCTGAAGCTCACTGTACATCCGCGTCCAATCTCAAGTTCAAAAATTATGAGTGCTATATATCACTTTACACCCGGATGGGACAGGACATGCTGGCACTGCAATTATCGTAAGGAAATCACTCAAACACCATGCCATGCCCGAGTATAAAACTTGCCACATCCAGGCCACTACGATAGCAGTTGAGGACAAGAATGGCCATTTTAATATCTCTGCAGTGTACTGTCCACCCAGACATAAGATAACAAAAGAGATGTTTTCTGAGTTTTTTGAGACCCTTGGCAATCGGTTCCTAGCGGGTGGAGACTGGAACTCTAAAAACATATACTGGGGTTCCAGACTAACAAGCACCAGAGGCAGACAGCTCAAGTTTAGCATAGATGATAATAAACTATTTGCAGCTTCTACATGTGAACCTACATATTGGCCTGCAGATGTTTCCAAAATACCAGATCTGCTTGATTTCTTCGTTATGAAAGGCTTTTCTAAACAATATGTTAAATGCGAGTCCTGTTTCGACAGTTCATCGGACCACACGCCCGTATTGCTAACCCTAAGTATGAATATTATAGAGCATGTACATCCAGAAAGACTGTATAATGGGAAAACCGACTGGAATTGTTTTAGAGAATTAGTTGAAAAGAATATCAAGCTAAAAATTGCTCTCAAGACGCCAGATAAAATTGAAACAGCAGCCAAATACATCACAAATCTTATACAGGAGGCCTGTTGGAGAAGTACGCCTTCACTTGACCCGAAAAAACAGGTAATAAACTACCCTCTGGAAATAAGAAAAGCGGTATTAGAAAAAAGGAGGCTTCGTCGTGTTTGGCAGTCTAGCAGACTTACTGCTGATAAAACAGATTTCAATAGGCAAGCAGCACGTTTACGCGAAATGCTAAGGAATTGGCATAACAAGACTCTTGAGGCTCAATTGGAATCTCTCACACCCACTGCAGCCACTGATTATTCTCTGTGGAAATTCACAAAATTACTTGATAGACCACAACCTGCAAAACCTCCTTTGAGAAACAGAAATGGCTGGGCCCGCACATCTCAGGAAAAGGCAAACTTATTTGCAGCCCATCTTTCGAACGTGTTTAGCCCGAATCACGCCAGCGATACAGATTTTGAGAAAGAGTTTGAATCTATACTTATCCAGCCTTTACAAATGTCGCTTCCGCTTAAACCTGTCACAGTACAAGAAGTTTGGAAGATAATTAATGACCTCAAAGACAAAAAGGCACCAGGATATGACCTCATTACAAAAGAAATTTTGAGGAAGCTCCCAAGAAAAGCAGTAGTTTTTCTAACCATGCTGTATAATGGAATTCTAAGAGTCCAGCACTTTCCAGACCTCTGGAAGGTGTCCCAAATCCTCATGATACACAAGGCAGGAAAACCAGCTAACCAAATTACCCCATACAGGCCAATCAGCTTGTTGCCTATTCTGTCAAAAGTCTGTGAAAAATTGATCCTTCATAGAATTCTGCCAATACTAGAAAATAACAATATCATCCCAAACCATCAATTTGGATTTAGGCAGCAACATTCTACGATCGAGCAGGTACACAGAGTTGTTGAGAAAATAAGAAAATCTCTAGAAGAAAAAGAGTACTGTTCTTCTGCATTCTTAGATATCCAACAAGCATTCGATAGGGTCTGGCACGAGGGACTTCTATGTAAGATAAGAACAAACTTGCCGCACAGCTTCTACATCTTGCTGAAATCTTATCTAACAGACAGAAATTTTTCAAGCTAGAGAGTCTGAAGCAACCTCCAAATTCTACAATATAAGAGCAGGTGTGCCTCAGGGTTCGGTATTGGGACCAATTCTGTATACTCTATACACCTCAGACCTTCCGCAGGTAGACGGAGTAATGACTGCCACATATGCCGATGACACAGCTGTAATGGTGAGTGACAAACAACCCGAACGGGCCTCAGAGCAGCTCCAGCAGGGTCTCGATGCTATTACAAAGTGGCTTAAAAAGTGGAGGTTCAAAGCTAGCGCAACAAAGTCTGTGCAGGTCACTTTCACACTTCGAAGGAAAAACTGTCCTCCTGTACGTCTTGAAAACTCAATGTTACCACACAAAGACAGTGTAAGATATCTGGGATTACACCTCGATCGTCGCTTGACGTGGAACCAGCATATTAAGAGTAAGCGAGAGGAACTAAATATACGGCACAGAAATCTTTACTGGATGCTTGGCCGAAACAGTAAATTATCAATAGATAATAAACTTTTAATATACAACTCCATACTAAAACCAACTTGGACCTATGGCATTCAACTCTGGGGAAGTGCAAGCAACTCCAACATCGCAATATTGCAAAGAATGCAGAACGCAATATTAAGAACAATGGCTAATGTTCCGTGGTTCATTACAAACACTGAAATCCATTCACAACTAAATATAGCCACTGTAAAAGAGGAAATCCAGGCCTCAACAGAAAAATACCAGAAGCGGCTGGAAAATCACCCGAATATACTTGCAGCAAGTTTAATTAAGCGCAGTTATCAAAAGCGCCTCAAGAGAAAAGACATACTCTAGTGAATGTCATATATACAAAGAGTAGCCATCCTCGCTGGAGGATGCACTTGATCAGACAATATCTCACATCATATCTGCTTATAGTGGACAACTGATTGCAGATTAGCACCAAAGAGAAAAAAAAAAAAAAAAAAAAAAACTTTTTAGATCATTCGCTAGTCCTGAAGATCCTGGTAAGAATAATGGGACAAACTATTTAAATTATTGCATCGTCCTTGATAAGTGTGCAAAGGTTCAAATTAATCCAATGTTTTGAAGGGGGTGAAAATCACATTCAAAGATTACACTGATACCGCTACATAGATTATTAAAAGCGTGTTAAAAGAATTTTACATCACATTAATATTATAGCGAAAGGTTTGTGAAAGTGTTTGTTACTTCTTCACTCTCAAACAGCTGGACGAATCCGGATGAAATTTCGCACAGAGATAGATTATAGTAAGGCATAACACAAAGGATGCTTTTTATCCCAGATATATGTGCCCTCGGGATATTTTTCGACTTTAACGCAGGCGAAGCCGCCGGCAGAAGCTAGTAAAATATAATAACATATCTATGTGCACTGGCACTTACTAGCTAACACGAAATGGCTTCGGATATTTTAAAGACCTCAGATAGTTTTGTCTGTCCTACAAATTCAAATTCATTTATTTGCCAGAATGTAGTTTTACAAAGTATGATCTTAAATCTATGATGGTCCCTTTACATTCTACCATTAAATATGGTGTCCAAATATTTAATTTTAGCTTGTACTATCATCTAAACTTATCTTTAATAAATTAAGAAAATAGACAGTAATAACAATAACACCTCATGCATTAGGATTCTTAAAGAACTAATTAATTAATTGATGTCAGAGTTACGTTATTAAACTTATGTCAGTTCAAATAATGTCAGTATAAGAATGTCATAACTATTATAAAAAATAAACAGTATAACAACAAAAAGACCTCACACATTAGGATTTTTATGACACAAATTAATTAATTGATGTCAGAGTTACATTATTATACCGATCTCAGTTCAAACAATGAAAGGTCAAGAATACAATTATTGTAAATTTAATTGATATTGTCATAAACTATTATAAAAAATATTGTAAATTTAATTGATAATGTCATAAACAATTATAAAAAAATATTGTAAATTGATAACATCATAACTATTTTAATCTCGAAATGTTCATTCCGTACATCAATTAATTATTATAAGGTATTATATATTTCAGTTTCTTTCGCTGCGATCTGACATGTATACATTGAGATCGTAAAAGCATTTTTCTTTTAACCATTGCGTTAACCTTTTTTTAAACATTCGCGAAGGTAAATCATTAAAGGCATCCGGTTATTTGTTATATACCTTTACAGCTTTTATGTACGAGTTCCTTTTATGCAATTCGAGCCTGCATTGCGGTAAACAGAGCTCAAGTTCAAATTTATTTTTATTTCTATTAGCTACATTGCGCTTGGCTACATCTTTGTGTTTTATAAAATATTTCAGATGTTGTTGTACAAATAGGCATAATTCTAATATACCTACTATTCTAATATACATACACGGTAATGGTATAATACTGTACTTTTTAAACAAGGGCACAGATAATAGCAAGGGCTTATAGCTATCTGTATACCAGGCCCCACATATTGCACGCACAAATTTTTTTGTACTCTGAACACTTTTATAACATCAACCGAATTATCCCAAAATAAGAGACCTTTGGCAAGTACGGACGTCATGTTACCATGATATGCACAAAGAGCCGCTTCTGTTGATAACGTGACTCTTAATCTTTTTATTGCGAATTCGACGTGTGCTTTCCAATCACAATTTTGATCCAACATTATACCCAGAAATTTGGTACTTTGAACTTCTTCGATGATAGTAACATTATATTTAAAGTCAATGGCTTTCTTTTATGCGTATGAAATTGGATCATATTAGTTTTCTCTATATTAATTTGTAAGTTGTTAGAATGTAAGTATTGTATTATGTTGTTTATTGCGTTGTTTATTTCTAGTTCATATGAATCTGGGGTTTCACATTTCACAATGATGGTTGTGTGATTGTCATCAGCAAACAATATTGTGTTATGGCAGGTGCCATGACCAGTTCTATTCTTTTTTTTGTATGTTATGTTGTCTTAACATTTGTAAAGCAAATACTGAAAATACTGCATTTTCGAGTGCACAGCTCATCACACTTATGACAGCACTACCACAAACCTTCTTTACTTTAGCTCTCTGAGTTACACCTGAATAAATAAATATTAAACAAACTTACGTGGCTCCAACAGTCTTTAGTTTCAAAAATTGAGGTGTGAACTGGTAGCGGACGAATCTACCGGCGTTAGGGTCTAGAGGCTCCTCGGGGGCATCCTCAGTGCCCTCACTATCGACTCCGAAGTCTGTCGGAGGCTTAGCGATCTCGAAGAGCACCGTTCCACTTTCCAAATCACGTATCTTGAATCTCGTGAAATCTATATCGTATACGTTTGCCTCAGGACTGCACATATAGGTATCCGTAATCCGATCCAGTCTCAGAACATCCTCGGGAGTTATTCCACTGACTATTACGTCGTCTTTACTGGTATCGAGCATCGATATTGATTCGCACTTTTTCCCGACTAAACTCATTTTTGTTTTTTGAGAAGTATATCTCGTCGCTGTAAGTAATCTCAAAAATATAGGCACAATAGATATAAATTTAATGGCATGAACTGCGTCACAGCATTTTTAGTACATTTTGATAATTATTTCGTTTCTGTCTTCTGATTTCTGAATGAAAAATTCATTCAATTCAATGTTTGTCTTTCACGTCAAACTGAAACTATGACGGCGGAGATCGGATACACATGACATTATCTTGCTAACTATGCCCATGCCATGAAACTGTTGTACAATTTGGTAGTTAAAATTTAATCATGCCTCTATTTTGTGAATAAAAATATATGCATGAACATTGAACAAAGAATGAGGATTTCCTTTGCGGAACAGTTTTTTTAGCCTTTTAATTAATGTGAGTTGCAACGATTAACAAGTAACGAATTTAGGTAATGAAGGTATCCAAACATGATATTAATGTCATTTTGTCGAAACAATGTTTTACAGTATTTTATGCAAGAAATAGATGAATTAATAATAATTAGCGTATGTAACCTGCCCAGTTTTTCCTTTTATATAATAAAAATATAATTGAATTTATCGTTTGCTTGCGTGGAAATAATGCTTAAAAAGAAACGAGTGTAGTTCCGGTTAAATCACGCTCCATTTCACAGAAAGTCAGGAGCAGCAATGCAAATTTTGTATTTATTTACTAAATCAAAATAGAAACAGTGTTGAAATAAATATTACTGCACAAATGAAATATTAATTTCTTTGAGTTGTTAATTGTAATGAGTGATTTTAATTTAGTGAATATAGAAATACTGAAATACTTGCTTAAGGTGCATCGGAACGTAGCTGGATACATTGACGTAATATCCGTTGCGTCATAACGAAGCATGCGCCTTGTCATTTTCATTGGTTGGTCATAGATTAAAATTATAATAATCTACCAATAATCGGGCCATCGCTCAAGTCTCGTTCTGTGATAAGTCTTCTTTTAAGGTGGTAGTGGACTGTCTGATGTGCATTTAAAGTGTTAAAAAATAAATATACAACATGATTATCAAGGAATAGTGAGTATATTATGTTAAGGTTATACAAGTTTGCGAATACAAATCGATTTTCGGGCAATCTACTGGAAAATTTGCCACGGTCCGCCTAGTTGTCCCATCTTATCAGCAGTCGCTGTTCGTGAAGTGAAGCTTTAATTGTAGTATTTAATTGAATCGGTTGAGTTAAATTGTCGATATATAAAAGGTAGTGACAGTGACAGATCTCCAGGTCAAGGTTTGTCCGCGGAGACAGTGAATTTCCGCGGATAATATCTAACAGATGTTTCTGTCAAAATTATAAAAATAATATAGGGAAATTAAACGTAATTCTCTTTGTTTGCAGCCGTGTGACGCTCCCCCTAACTGTCGAGGAGGTAAGTCTATTTCCTTATTAAGTTCTGTTCAAGGACAAACGAGCCTGCCTTTGAAACCAGATATTCTGCAATATTGGGTCAAGTCTGTCGTAATTTAAGCCAAAATGTTGCCAAACCTCCTCTTAGTAGTTAGTATGATTTATCACAATAGCCGAAACCCAGCTAAATTAATTACATAAATAATTAAGTTCTAGTATTTAAAGTAAATGATACTTAGTACTTTTATACTGATTTGTTTTTAATAGCATAACTCTTTCACAGTTACGTTGACAATGGTTGGGAAACTAGGTCAAAAATATCTCATTGATTTTTTGGGACAATGCTATTTAAACTGTAGAGATCCAAATCTCGTTTTTTTTGTGTAACCATAGTAAACTATTGTACTAATAATTGCAGAATTATTTTACTCTGAAAAAAATATGTCAACATTATGGTTAAACTTTTTTTTGCTGTTATCTGACTGTGGTTAATAAACAGGTGCATTCTAGTACAGGCAAAGGCATCAATTCTTAAAGCCGGCACAGCCCACAGTTTTTAATATATAAATTATAAAACTCTTTTTTCTATAACCAGGAACTAAATAACATGGTTTTTTAATTCATAATAATTAATTAAAAGAAAAATGAAACAAGTGATTGTATCTGATAAAATCTAGATTTTCCTAGAATCTAGAATCCTAGAGTACATTGTACAAAATGTGTCTGTGGAATAATCATTTAATTTGCCTTATTAGTCATGGCCTTATCACAACCAAATATAACTTATCTGTAGTAGAATGTATTAGTTCATAAACCTGTTATTATAGACACTTTTATTGATAACTCCATTTAAGGTAAAAATTATTTAATTAATATTAAGTTGGTAGTGGTCAATTTGTGAATTTGCTCCTGGGATCCTGGGCAAGGACATAGGATACTTTTCATCCCGATAATTATTATTGAGCAGTCTGGTTTTTTACCTGACTGCTGCAGCAGGGTAATGTTTGTTTTTTTTTTAATAATTTTATTTAAATTTGTTACATTTAAACATGTAAGTTTTGTATATTTTTGAAATCACCTCTTAAAACCCTTTATTAAGATACCCCACACGATGGGATAGGAAACAAAATAAATTTGCCCCCCACAATATGGCGCTCAAAAGCCGCCATTTTTCTATTTTCCAATTTTAATGTAGCCAGTGACACTCGCTAGGGCTAGGTTAAGATGAATCGATTGACTTAAGAGTCATCAAGATCGGCCAACGCGTTTGGTCTCTAGAAAGCCACATAGGAACAAACATATCTAGGCTGATAAACACATTACCCGCCTTCGGCAGTCGGGTAAAAAGATATTCTATGGGTACAACGGCACTCTCTGGGAGTCCTGATCCGATTTCGATAAAAAGCTACACTACTGATAAGTTTTAAAGGCTAGTTTTTATCTCAAATAAATATAAAGTCCAATGGTGTGGGCCACGAAAGTGAAGCAGCGGAAAAAAGGTAGTATTATGAAAAAGAAGTTAAATTGTAAGAAAAACAAGTAAAGACAAAGATATTTTATTTCAACTAGGCCACCAAGCGGCACTTTTGAATGTTAATACATAAAAAATTAAAAGGAATAAAAATTGATTCTACCGTGAAGAGAAGTGTTGTCTCTGAAAGTACTGGACCAATTGCAAAACATGCATTAACCTTCAAACGGTCGCGCGACGTCGATCGGACGCACTCGAGACGTTTTCGTTCATAATATCGAAATTAATAATCACAAATATTTGTCATTTCTAGAAGCCTGTAATTGGTTTACAACGCACGAAAACCTTTTATTTGATTTCAACAACTAATTGAAAAAATAATATCTAAATAATAATGAAAAAATAAACTAGGTAGTTATAATTTTTATTTTTCATTATTATTGAGTTATTATTATTAACAGCAACAGTTTAACGTGCATTCTGACTCCAACAATCAATCAAAAAAATAACAGATAAAAAAAACCGGCCAAGTGCGAGTCGGACTCGCGCACGAAGGGTTCCGGACCATTATCGCAAAAAACGGCAAAAAAATCACGTTTGTTGTATGGGAGCCTCACTTAAATATTAATTTTATTCTGTTTTTGGTATTTGTTGTTATAGCGGCATCAGAAATACATCATCTGTGAAAATTTCAACTGCCTAGCTATCATGGTTCATGAGATACTGCCTGGTGACAGATGGACAGACAGGCGGACGGATGGTGTAGTCTTAGTAATAGGGTCCCGTTTTTACCCTTTGGGTACGGAACCCTAAAAACGTGAATGCTCTTTCTTACAAGGCCATAAAGAGTTACTCTAAAATCAAATAACCATGCTAATTTTGAAATTGACCCAATTATGCAATGCATATTACTTTAACATCAATATTGATCAACTCATCAGTATTTGGCGAACTTTTTAAAATTGCATATTCATTCACCATTATGCTGAGAACATGTTTTAGTTTTGCATAATGTTACAACTGTTGCACTTGTGATCTTGAGAGTAGGTATATGTATGGTTTGGTTAGCAACAAAAGATTAGAAATTTTTAAGTAATGTCATAAAGACCAATATTGCTTTTTTTAGGGTTCCGTACCCAAAGGGTAAAAACAGGACCCTATAACTAAGACTCCGCGGTCCGTCTGTAATCAGGCCGTATCTCATGAACCATGATAACTAGACAGTTGTTTCACAGATTATGTATTTGTGTTGCCGCTATAACAGCAAATACTAAAAACAGAATAAAATAAATATTTAAGTGGGTTCCCCTATAACAATCGTGATTTCTTTTTCGTTTTTTGCGATAATGGTACGGAACCCTTCGTGCGCGAGTCCGACTCGCACTTGGCCGGTTTTTATCTTGAAAAGAAGTGCAGCTCTTGTGACATAGGCCATGAAAATGAAACCGCAGCCAAAAAGCTAGTATGAAATAAAATATGCTCCAACCTTTTTATTTTTAACATGGCCAAAGATATGACTTGATTACTGGGATTCCTAGATTCTCATTGCCTTAGATTACTGACCAAACTCACTAAGGCCCATTGTCACGAAAAACTTAACTCAGAGTTAGTCTAGTTATACAATAATAGCGGACGCCTCGCGGTTTCACCCGCGTATTTCCCGTTTCCGTGGGAATGCAGAGATAAAAAGTAGCCTATGTCACCCGGGGATAGTGTAGCTTCCCAACTGTGAAATAATTTTTGAAATCGGTCCAGTAGTTTTTAAGTTTATTCGTTACATACAAAAATACAAATCTTTCCTCTTTCTTCTTTTTCTTTTCGTGTCGATAATCTCAATTTTTTACTTAACTATACTCATATTTTGTCTGACCAGTATGTAGCCACCTGGACCGCTCTGTAATGGTACAGAACCCTTCATGCGTACCCCTCATATTTCCTCTTTATAATATTAGTATAGATAGATAGTATAGAAGTATAGATCGTCAATTTAACCTCGTTTTAGATACTCTGAGTTTTCCCTTTGAGCAAGAGAAGATATTTTCAGGAATTCGTTGCAGTTAGTAAAATTGTAAACAAGTGCCAAACTGCAAAATCATTCAGAAAAATTTGTTGAACAACCTATTTTGTTGTCAGTACCTTTGGCACAGTTTTAATATAATAATAATATTATCTGTGATGGTAAAACATTCCAATTGATAAAGATATTTCTTATCGTCTTTCCTGGTTGTCAATCCTGAACACACCCACATAACATCAGAATAAGATAACACTATGTGGGCATCTTTGAACTGTCAGCCTTCAGAGGGTTAACAGGCTCTTCTGGGCTTGACGACTCCATCGTCAACCTAATCTATCGCTTATCATTATATTATTTAAGATAGGCAGCTCATAAGAAGATAAATATAGGCACTCAATGAAGACGGCTGTCAGTGAGGTGACGCAAACCTATAAGTTTTGGCCCAACCAAAAATTGCACAACGCGGGCCGCGGCTAAAGCACTTCAAAAAATAGGCAGTCATGGGGACTGCCGGAAGGAATGAAAACTTAAAATTATGGAATAACACAGTTATTACGACACACGTCACATGAGCATGTCGATGACGCTGTCAAATTAGCATGTCGCTAACGCGAACCCATAAATCGCTCTACACGTTAAAAGAAGTTATTACTTACACGATTGACACGCCTATTCCGCCTTTCAAATGAGACTGGAAAAGTGCCGAATGCTTGGAAGCAAGCCAACGTACAGCCCGTGCCCAAGAAGGGCAGTCGAGCTAACCCGGCTAATTACATACCCATCTCTGTAACGTCCATACTCTGTAAGAGTATGGAGCGTATACTAAACACTAAGCTCCTGGCATACCTAGAAACTAATGATATCCTTAGCGACCGCCAATACGGCTTCCGCCGAAATCGGTCTACTGGGGATCTTCTAGCGTATGCCATTCACATATGGAGTGAGGCCATCGAGAGGCACGGGGAAGCGCTTGCCGTCTCCCTCGACATCTCGAAGGCTTTCGATAGGGTCTGGCACGAAAGCCTTATTGGTAAGCTTCCTTCATTCGGTCTGCCCGGTGGTCTGTGTGATTGGATTGCAGACTTCCTGAGGGATCGGTCCATTCTAGTGGTTATCGATGGCTGCTCGTCGGACCAATTGGATATTAATGCCGGCGTCCCTCAGGGGTCGGTACTCTCGGCAACATTGTTCTTGTTGCACATCAACGATCTGCTAAAACCGCCGGGTTTTAGCAGATCGTTGGTGCCGACCTTTGGGTATGCAGACGACAGCACTGTTGCTGAGAGTTACCTGTCCAACGCACGTGCTACCGGGCCACTGATCCAGTCTCTCCGTGAGGCCATGGTGGAGCGTTTGAACTTGTCCTTGCAGGCAGTCTCCGAATGGGGTGATGCCAATCTGGTCAAGTTTAATGCTGCTAAAACCCAGGCGTGTCTTTTTTCCGCTAAAAAGAGCCAATTTCACCCGGCTCCAACTTTCCGTGATGTAACCGTGCCAATAACGGACCAACGGAGAATCTGGGGTTTGTTATGCGAGAAACCCGTGACTTTACTAACATGGCAGCAGTGAAATCACTTTATAATGCGTTGGTGCGAAGCAACTTGGAAACTAGTGCTATCATCTGGAATCCTTATGAAACTAAATATTCTCAGATGGTGGAAAAGATGCAGAACAAGTTTACACGTTACCTATATATGCGACAATTTGGCGTCTACCCGTTTTACCCGCTTATGTACCCAACTCTCTTTGTAATAGGGATGGTTGGGTACTATAAGTTGGAAGTAAGGCGCAATCTTGCTCTGGTGAAATATGTCTTTATGGTTTTTCGTGGGATGCTAAACAACCCAGAAATCTTGGCATCGTTGGGATTGCTCGTTCCAAACAGTAGGCTACGGTTGGGGCCGAGGAAGAGTCTGTTTGAAACTCCAGTAGCCCGTACAAATATATTAAAGTTTGCTCCCGTGTGTCGGGCAATTACGATTATTAATAGCATCTCTCAGCGGTTGGACATTTTTTCCTGCTCTTTGGCGTAATTCCAGAGGGTGACACTTAGTGTATTGTCCTCCATGTAACTTGTGCCGGCACCCGGAGCTGTTACTCCAGGGCTGGTCAATCATGGACGCGAGTAGGTGCGGTCAGATTTCGGGGTGCGTCTCTGGGTGTCGTATTTTTATTTTTATTTTCGCATTGTATGACTACTTTTATTACCTTGGGTTCTACCTGTAAAAATAATTGTATGTGTAAATGAATAAATAAATAAATAAACTTGAGCTTCTTGGCGTTACGCTGACATCAACTCTCAATTTTGGGCCATACATTGAGGCAAAGGCTCAGCTGGCTGCCAAAAATTTGGGGATCCTAGCGAAGGTGCGAAAGTACTTCACGCCTGAACAGCTGCTCAACTTGTATCAAGCGCAAGTTCGATCGTGCATGGAGTACTGTTCTCATCTCTGGGACGGATCTGCCAAATATCAGCTAGATGCACTAGAGTCGATCGAAAAGCGGGCCAAGAGACTCATCGGCGATGAAGCACTGGTCAAATCAAAGCTCCAGAGCCTTGAACATCGTCGTCGAGTTGCCAGCTTGTCGGTATTTTATCGGTTACATTTCGGAGAGTGTGCGATGGAATTGCATGATTTAATTCTGCCCAGCCCGTTCCATCATCGGACAACCAGACGTACGGTGATGCGTCATCGGTACATGGTGGACATCCCACCCATACGCACAAAACGTTTTGGGGACACTTTTATTAAGCGTATAGCTAAGGAGTGGAATTCCCTGCCGGAGTCTGTGTTTCCCGATAGCTACAATCTAGGGGTCTTTAATTCAAGAGTGAATGGGTTTTTTCTAGGCAAGCGTGCTTCACCGTGATAATAAAAAAAAAATACTTAAAAAAAAATCTTGCCCTGTTGATGTAGTAGAAGCAATTACGATATCTCCCTTTAGGGACCTGGGTTTAGTTCCCATGTCAGGCAATTTTGTTAAAACTACATTATCCCCTGTTCATACACATCACTCTGTTTTATCCAATACTAGCAAAACACTATTCTATGTATCCTTTTCGTCTGGTTTATTTACACTTATTTATTTACATTAATTCATAACATAATTCTTTTGACAGCCGCCCATAGATTTCCTTTTTCTTTTTTTTTCTCTTCCTTTCTAAGAAATTTAATATATTACCTTTTGGTCCGCGCGCTCTGTCATTTGTCTATGGTTTTGACAAATGATCATTGAGCATCGCGGACTTTGTACATAGGTCTACCTACATTTAATATGATTTTATTTATAGATCTGTATCAAACTTACACATAATTATAATATACATACTTTGACCCACCTTCTGTGTTTATTCTATTTTGTTTGTTATTTATATATTATTTTATTATTTTCGGTTTCCGTAAGTGTGTCCGTGGCATCAACAGTGGGTCCTATCAGAATATCAGCGCGGCGTTATTTTCTTTTTGGATATCGCTGCACATGCTGAGATAGGAACCTTTTTGGTCTCGCATAGGGATTTAATTTTTTATTTTATCTTATTGTTAATTTTTTTGCATATTTCTCGTGTCTCCTGTGCGGGTCACAAATAAATATGTTTTCTTTCTTTCTTTCTTTCTTTTCATTTTCTATCCAAAGTTGTCTAAGACATCATTTATTAATAAACGCGGAGTAAAGTTACGCCAAGCTTGAACCTCGAAAAATTTATGGTTGATACTTAGATCATCATTATCATATCAGCCGAAAGACGTCCACTGCTGGACATAGGCCTCCCCCAAGCGCTCCACAGGTCACGTGCGTCCCGCATTCAGCGCTCCCCCACAACCAGGTCATCGATCCACCAGGTGGGAGGCCTTCCAACGCAACGTTTGCGGTTGCCACTCCAGAACTTTTCTGCCCCATCGGCCATCCGTTCTGCGAGCAATGTGCCCTGCCCACTGCCACTTAAGTTTGGCAGTTCTTCGGGCTATGTCGGTAACCCTGGTTCTCTTTCGGATCTCTACATTTCTGATTCGATCACGCAAGGAAACTCCGAGAATAGCCCTCTCCATTGCCCTTTGGATGACTGTAAGCTTTCTGATGAGGCATAGATATAAAAATGATAGCCGGGACCAACGGCTTAACGTGCTTTCCGAGGCACGGAGGAAACTCCATGTAAAGATAGTCACCCATCCACGGACCGACCTCGGCAAACGTTGCTTAACCTTGACCCGTGCGGTTTTATTATCTAGCTACGAGCTCCTAACATAATTATTCTTACTTACAATTGATATGTTTGTAAAAATCTTCTACTTAATAACAGCCATTAGTATTAAAAACAATACATTTAAACACATTATTTATTTTAGTAAAAATATGATTGTAATCTTCGTAACCTTGCCAAGCGGTTTAGAAGTAAAAAAAAAACTAACATCGTCATTTAAAAAAAGTCTTCCTTATTTTTAATTTATGGTAGCTTTTATTACGATGATATTATTGTCTTTGACAATTGCACGAACGTACGTACATACGTAACAAAGGTACTACTTATATACTAATTATCTTGAGGCCAAAGTTCATAGGAAACTGTGTAACCTTAAAACAGCGTAATGATACTAAGTGATACGTAAATAGTCTCTTTTAAATCCGTGTTTTTTTTAGCATCGGTAGGTATAGTGATGTTAAACTATAGTTCTCGCTAAACTTCTTGGCCGCCCCACCTGCAGCCAAGTTGACAATCTACAATCGAAAACGCTAGTAGACAACGAATCAATGTATGGGAATGACACATCTGAACCACAGTATAAAATGGACGAACAGTACGGAAATGAATAATTCAATAATTTAAATTTAATGATTAAAAACGTTTAGAAACAATCTTATTGGGTTTAACCATCAGGAATTTCTCAGTAGCTGCCCGGAGTAGACTTGTGCCCGGTTGAAGCCAATAGAATCGGCCCCTATTACAAGGGAATGCGAGACTTAATCATTACTGGCGGCATAATGATGTGTGTGCTTATGTGCACATCTGCCCACTCTTCGAGGAATACAGGCATGATGTCTGAACACAAAAAAAGAAACATAATAAATTTACCGACTTCCAAAGCAAATCACAAAAAGAGTAAAAATAACTTTCGTTTCTAAGTCGGTGTCGCGAATAAAATACACAAAACGGTTATGAAATTTGGAACAAGTGTTTAGAAGCTTACATAGAGTAACATATGTGAATATTTTGCAATTGCAACAATATTACTACGTGTCGAATTCAAAAGAAGAAGAATCCTTTTTTAGAAGTCAGTAAAAAAGCAAATGATGACATGAACGGCCACCGGCAGGCTTATTACGTATCTTTTGCAAGAGCAAAACGATAGCGATTTTTGAGCAATAATTGCTCTTCAATTTTTAAGAGTTCTTGGCGGTTTTTTTTTTAATAAGTGCATTTGACAAACAGCGATTGGCAAACGACACAATCGTTTGCCAATCGCTGTTTGTCAAATGCACATAGGACCTACCTAACCTACACGGCAGGTAATGCCGACTTTTATGACATAAAGCGTTTGATCGCTATTGTTTTGCTCTTGCAAAAGATACGTAATAAGCCTGCGGGATGCCAACTAGACAGATTTCGCTAGAACTAAAAGGAGGAAGGGCTGGTTCGTGAATGATGGAGGGAGGCCTTTGCCCTGGAGTGGGACTGAACATAAAAAAGGATTGCCTAGCATAAAAAAAAACTGATACTAAAATCCCCTTTAAATACACTCTGCAATAGGTACGAGTATGTTTCCTGGTTATAGAAATTATAATTCTATTTAGTCCGTCAGTGAGATTATCAAATAATATTGAACACGTAGTTTTTGCTTTATCAAATATGTAAATATAGATAAAGTGCATCAAAGTTCTTGTGACGTCACTTTGTCAGTATAAAGTGTAGCAACTAAACTTCTTCAGTATTCAAATGTTATAGCGGGCGTCTTTAATTTGCCCACATTCGTTCTTATTGATTGGCTAAGAAAATAACTCCCAAAGTGTGGAAGTCATCATCATTTCAGACGAAAAACGTCCACCGCTGAACATAGACCTCACTCAAGTGTGTCTGTCGCCACATAGAACGCTCCCACTGCCACTTAAGTTTGGAAACTCTTCGGGCTATGTCCGTAACTTTGGTCCTCCTGTGGAAATCCTCAATTCTGATGCGACCACGCAATGAAACTCCAAGCATGGGCCTCTCCCCTTTGGGTGAGTTTAAGCCTTCTCATGAGGCGCATCAGTTGTATGTACAGTCAAGGAACGAAAATCTTCTTATAGCATCTTACGAGGGCGGCACTGAAAATTTCGGGAATCAAGGAAGTGACACAACATTACTATTTAAAAATATATTTATTGCTTTTCGAAGTATTCTTCGCGAAATTTGACACATTTTTCCATACGATGGCACCAATCATTGAAGCAACCATTCCATTCGGAAGGAAATCATTGAAGCAACCATTCCATTCGGAAGGAAATCATTGAAGCAACCATTCCATTCGGAAGTTGGGGTCTCCAAAATGGCCGTTTTGTATTCCTCAGCTTCTTCAGGTGATGAAAATCTCTGACCACGCAATTTATTCTTTATTTTAGGGAAAGTATAGAAATCATTAGGGCTTAGGTCGGGGCTGTACGGCGGATGGTCTAATAATTCTATGTTTTCTTGCTCTAAAAACTCTTTTGTTCTGTGCGCGGTGTGAGAACTCGCATTGTCGTGATGGAGGAAGATGCGGCGGTTGCAGTTCGCTTTACGGAGTTCAGAAACGACCTGTGGCAAACAAATGCTAGCATACCATTCTGCATTAACCGTTCTTTGTCCCTCAAGAGGAATAGTCGCAACATGGCCGGTTTTGGAGACAGACGTGGCCACCATTTTTTTTGCAACACTCCGTGAACGAACAATTTTTGTTGGCTTTAACTCATTTTCGAACACCCAAACTCGTGACTGGTTTTTTGTTTCGGGTTCGTAAGCGTATATCCTGGATTCGTCTCCTGATACGATGTTGTATACAGCATTTGAGGATCCTGCGTGGAATCTTTCGAGAGTTCTGACGCACCAAGTAAGGCGAGCCGCTTTAAGCTCTTCACAGAGCGAATGTGGTATCGGGAAAACAACTTTTTTACACCTAAAGTTGTCTGAATTTCGCGGTATGTCACATGTCGATCTTCCTCAATCAGCTTACGCACAGCATCAACGTTTTCTTGGGTGACTGCAGTTTTTGGGCTACCTTGACGGGGATCATCACTGAGCTTGACACGTCTACGTTGAAATTCAGCAAACCAGCGATAAATTGTGGTTTTGGATGGGGCTTCATCACCAAATGGAGAAATCATCCGGTCAACACACTGTTTTTATGTTAAACCATTTCGAAAGTCATAATAAATCATCGCTCTTGAATTCTCTCGAGTCAATTCCATTTTCTCAACGACTAAACAAGTTTGACAAAACCTTGTGACAAGACCGAGAATATTTTTTTAAAATAAATAAATGATATTCGATTTTTAAAACCAAGGAGTTTTCAATTAAAAAGATTTTAATATGACTGAAACAGTGGAAATATTCTATTCCCGCACTGACCTCTATCATACACTGTACACTGGACTTCATATTATCGATGACAAAATGAAGACATTTGATTATCGCCATTTTGGCGCTGATAGCAACGTGAATTAACGTGAGAGTCGCATGGAACTAATATTAGAGATGGGACACAGCTTTCGGTAAAATACTTTTATGGGTTTTATCGATCGTGAGAATAATTTAATACGTAAGAGAAAAAAAACCAGTTATTTTTATTATGATTAATTTTTAATTAATAGAATAATTGCTGTAAAGGTTACTAAAAAATATTTTCAGTCAGATTGCAAGCTATAAACTAGTGGATAGCGTGCTAGTAAAGTTATAGCGCATTACTGTCAGATCAGTGAGATTTAAATATGAGGTTAGGCTAACAACTTATCCTAAAAACTATCACATTTGAGCAAGTATCTCCTCGCTCAAGTACACTAGTTGTACGCCCATCAGATTCGTGAAGGGAACATCATTTATATAATAATAATAATAAATGAGATGGATAATCATTTACAACGGACGTATTTCTCGCTCTCACCGCTGAGATCTTGTCTCTGTAGTGTTAAGGTGCAAATAAGAGTGACATCGCATTCCAGCAAGGTGAAGACTTATATTTATTTATTTAAACTTCATGCACAAAGGTACAATGGCGGAGGATTCCGGCGACTGATCCCGCTATTAACTGATCCCGCGGGATGAGTTGCCGGATACATTTATTTTAATATTTTCCTTCCGGCGACTCGTCCCACCCATAAAAGAATAAAAATAATCTATTGTTCAAGCCTAAAACAGTACAGTCAAACGAAAAAATTTATAATGTAATAATTAAGGGAAAAACTATTTGATTCAAAAATACCACATATTTAAAATATTCTTTCATCTCTTCATTTGCAAATACTATTATGCGCTTTTTTTCCTCTATAGTCAGCAAGCAACAATATTTGGTATTTTTTTGGTACTTCAACGTCGGCAGCTTTGTGAAAAGTATTTTTTTTGCCCCAATAGAATCGTTTCTTTTCTTGTAGCAAAAATTCAGCACTGTGTCTACTAAAGATCTAATATAACATTGTCTAAAGTAAAACTTGACCGACTTAAGGTTTGACAGTGATTGGTCGAGCTGGTCATCAAGCGATGCAAAATCCCATTTTACAACAAAAGGATACAAAAAAAAAAACGATCATGGTCCGAAATAAATGATTGAATTGAAAAGGGCTGCATATGCTTCTTGAGATCGACAGCAAAACGAACTAGAGTTAAAGTTCTCTCTCTAACTTACATTCACGGTTGAATTAAGTGTTACTATGCGAATATAATACATTCATGTCTAGGATAAGTAAATGATATTTATATAAAAAATGATATTTGTTAATCAAAGTGTTTTGAATTTTTTTTCGTTTGACTGTACTGTTTATGGGTGGGATGAGTCGCCGGAAGAAAAATATTAAAATAAATGTAACCGGCAACTCGTCCCGCGGGATCAGTTAATTGCGGGATCAGTCGCCGGAACCCTCCAATGGCGGACTTAATGCCTTAGGCATTCTCTACCAGTCAACCAAGGGTGGTGAAGAGATAACATGGCAGGTGCATTGTTTAAATCGTGGAACAATTTAACAACAAAATATATTTTTAATTGCTTAACATGCACATATATACATATATTATATGATACATACCTAAATAAATATATATATTTAATAAAGTAATGTAAATAAGTTATCGAGATGATCCTACCCCCGCTGAAATCAGTTTTCAACTCTGTTTCAGATGCAGATAATAAATTGTTTGACTTCAAAACATTTGTTAATAAAATTATAATTATCATGATATTGTTCCAGAATTAATTCCAGGTTCCGGAACGTAGTGATTGGTACAAGAGAGAGGCCTGTGCTCAGCAGTAGGCGAAGTCGGGCCGTGGATGATCATGATGATGATTCCAGAATTTAGTATTACACATTGCTATAGAACATATTATAACTGATTATTAGGCATTCATATAATATTCATCACCAATACCAATATGAGATATTTAGTTCCAACATACTACGAGAAGTCAATACAGTAGATGAGTGATACGCCTTGCCAAGACTACTATTTTGATATTAGTGTAATTTAGAAATATTACTAATACTGATATATTAGTTACAATATGATAATATTTCCAGTCAAATATATTAGTATTACCAAATTTTTTGAAATATCGGTAGTATCCTATCTCTAAATGTGTCAATTTTAGTTCCTATCAGGAACGCTCGAGCGGGGCGCTTTGAATCAGCACAAAAATCAACTGTCATTTCATATAGTATGTTTAGTCCAGCGTACTTGTATAATAGAGGTCAGTGCATTCCCGATACTTTTAGTGCAGCCCTCGTATAATAACTTCTTACATGCACTTATTATGTTTCCTACTACATATTGCCAATATTTGGCATGAAACTGACAGTTCTAATCTAAGAGGTGAGATGCGTCTGCTCTTTGGAAAGAAAAATCTTTGTAAATTGCCTACAATTTTCGGCCTGTGACCTTTTAGACGCCTGTTTTAATTGAGAACCTCGAATATTTAAAATGCCTAAAGGGGCTCACTCTTTTGGAAAGGGTCCTTATGTCAAGAGTGAATAGGCCGTGCTCCATCGTCGAGCACATCATCGCTTACCATCGATGATAGATGGGAAAGTGGACAAACGTGAGATTATAAAAAAAAAAAAAAACTCTCCAAGTGCGAGTCGGACTCGCGCACGTAGAGTACCATTATCGCATAAAACCGACAAAAATAAACACGTTTTTTACCCGACTGTCGAAGGAGGGTAATGTCTTTATCAGTCTATGTATGTATGTAAGTATGTATGTTTGTTCCTATGTGGCGTTCTAGAGACCAAACTCGTTGCCCGATTTTGATGATTCTTACGTCAATCGATTCGTCTTAACCCTGCGAGTGTCACTGGCTACATAAAAATTGGAAAAGAAAAATATGGCGGATTTTGGGCGCCATTTTGTGGGGGCGAAAAATTTTTTTTTCTTCCAAGCCCATCGCGTGGGGTATCATAATAAAGGGTTTTAAGAGGTGATTTCAAAAATATATAACACTTAAATGTTTAAATGTACCTAATTTTAATAAAAATAACTAAAAAGTTGTAAATAAAAAAAGTTAATTAAAAAATACAAAAAACCCGACTGCTTAAAAACCGAACTAAAAATCATGCTGTGCAGTCGGAGGATACATGTTCGCGAGCTGGCTGACCAAAACCAGATGTATCCTCCGACTGCACAGCATGTTTTTTTTTTCTTGTTTACGTCTTTTTAGTTCGCTTTTTAAGCAGTCGGGTCTTTTGTAATTTTAATTTACTTTTTTTTAATGTAATTATTTATTTTATTCAGTTTTTAGTATTTGTTGTTATGCTCAACAGAAATACTTGATCTGTGAAAATTTCAACTGTCTAGCTATCACGGTTCATGAGATACAGCCTGGTGACAGACGAACAGACAGACAGACGGACCACGGAGTCTTAGTAATAGGGTCCGATATTTACCCTTTGGGTACGGAACCCTTAAAAGCAACAACGCCATCATGATACTCTGGGGAAAAGGGATAGTGCTATTCGACCTATATATCTCCGTCTTTCACTGGCAGTGGAACCGTGATAGTTTTGAGACGTTCGGGTAAGGCCCCCGGTCTCTAGATATTTTGGTTTCGTCTTAGTTGCATAACGTATCTATATTCGGGTTGCGAGGCTAAGGCAGATCAATATTTAAAGCCTTAGAAATAGAACTGCACTCTTTGCAAGCGCTTTGAAACTTGGTCTCAATTATTACGGAATCGTGTGGCGAATTGAGATTGTCTGGTCTGTATTTGTTGCTAGTCAGGTGATTCATGAGTTAGACTTTTTTTCAAGCTCGCCTTTGACCACCATCGTGCCTGATGGTAAGCGATGATGTGGTCGACGGTGAAGCTTGCTTGTATAGAAGTAACAATATATCCCCTAAAGGACCATGGGCACTTTTGTATGAACACTGGGCCCACTTTTCAAAATTGTGCAACAGTGATGAAACCTATGACATATAGAAGATCTTGGCGTGTACTATATTTCATTCTATGGCAGCTAAGTTAAAATTCAACGCGAATGTATATGGTGTTTTGGAATATTCAAAAAATATTGTAAATATTAAATCCGCAACGTCGGGGCTTATTTGGCGCAGAGGTGTGACACCTACGTGGGACGTAATTGCGATGGCGTCGTAAACCAGCACCGCATGTCATGCAGTGTTACACAGGCTTCGGTCTCGGGCCCACCTCTGTAGAACATCGGGTACACTGGGTGCTGAGGGGCGAACTCCAACTCGGGCGTAGAGCTGACGTGTTACGCGGACGATACACTGGTCACCGCCCGGGGGAGTAAGTCTCACAGGTGGTGAGCTGCATACGGCACCGGGAGGTGGCCCTCAACAAGTCGGAGGCTATGTTTTTCATGGCCCCCGGCGGGCGCCGCCGCTCGATGCCCACGTCGTCGTCTGGGGGGGCTCGAATTGCTAAGTACACTTCAAGAGCTTTCATATGACATATAATTCATCACTGATGAACAATGTTGAAAAGTGAGCCCAAAATGACGCAAGGTAACGAAAAAAAAATCCGGTAATAAACGCACACCGGTTATGAGTACTTTGCACCTGGTCCTTATGAAGAACATCACCAATAGGGTCCGTGTATATCCTTCTAGGTACCTCCCTTTACTGTGTTTTTCTCTTTGTTAGCATCAAGTGTACTTAAATGTCTTTGCATGTGTCAAGAAGTCAAGACGAAGGTTATTAAAGTGTGGTCTAATGACAGATATTTAATGCGTTATTTTTTACTATTGTAAGTGCACACGCGATATTGCAAATAGTCTCTTGAGTGGGGTTAGGCATAGCACGCACTGCGATTTTTATTCGCGCGATTTTTTTTGTATTATTTGGGCGCGATTTTATTCCCCAGTGCGTGCAGCTTCATACATTTCCATAGGTCACAGAATGGGCGGAAAAAAATTCACGCGAATGAAAATCGCAGTGCGTGCTATGCCTTACTACCTACGGCCTACTGGGGAGGTTGGCAACATGGCAATGATATTTTTTTATATCCAGCCTTGACTAAAGAGAAAGAAATAGTTGCGAGAGCACAGATATAATAAAAGTGTATGCGCCAGGTATGATGACGCATACCTACCATAAAAAAGACAAAAATAAAAAGAAAAAAACAGGTGCAACTCTGCCATTTGGAAATAGGCGTAATTTTGTATGTATGAAAAAACAAAAATTAATAAAAGGAGAAATATATGCGTCAAGTCCGAACATACCTTATAAATCTCTAGAAGGGTTACTAATAAGTATTTAAAAACTCGCGGGTGCTTGACCAAACTTTGGATTTATGATTTACTTACTAGCTGTACCCGCGGCTTCGCTCCCGTCAACTGCCTAAGCTACCCAACCTCGCCGTGCCCTACCCTTCTCTACCCCACACGACCCTATCCTACCCTACCCCACCAGACCCTAGCCTTCCCTAGCCCACCCTACCCTACCCTACCTAATGTATAAAAAAGTCGCGCTAAAAAAATTAACGGTGACATTTGACATTTTAAAGACCTTACTCTACACCAGCGCCTCTATCGGCAAGTTCATACTTACTTGAGATTTATTTCATCTTTATTGTACACAAAACAAACAGATGCAATATTCCCTTCAAATAAACTTTTTGTTCACAGTACCAAGTGGGCCAGCTATACTGCGTGGCAGAGGTGTCCAAAAACGAAACCGGTGGCGGTGAAGGAATTGAAGTAATCAAAAATGAGCCGTTCAAAGACTACCCTCTCCTTGGTAAGTTTTAATAATAAATTTAAAAGCCTTAAATATTTTTTATCAATTAAGTTATATTCATTTAATTTAGACTCAGCCCGCACTATAACATGCCGAACCCCATGCCATCATGATCTCGTTGTCTTACTATGTCGTGCCCATTATGAATCCGTTGTCAGAGAGAATCGGAGCTATCCAGGACGAATAGAACTATCCCTTTCTCACAACAGATTCAAGATGGCGTTGACACTTTATAGTAGGGATGGGCGTTTTTGGTTTTTTGCGCAAATGGTTACGTAACCGATATACAGTTTTCATATCGATATCGAAAACGGTTTTCAGATATCGATATCAGTAGTACAGTTTGCAAAAGTTAACATGTTATTTAGATAAGCAAACTAACAACGAACGCGAACGATGGTTCCTATCGGTTGTGAAGTTTGCGTTTTGTTCGTAAGTTTTTGCATTGTTACGGTTTTAAGTTTTGAGTTATTCGTTTCGTTTTGTTCGTAAGTTTTTGCATTGTTACGGTTATAAGTTTTGAGTTATTCGTTCGTTCGTTGCAAGTAGTTTTGATTCGACACATACGGTTTTTGTGATATCGGTTAATTTGATATGGATATCGATATGATATGATATCGAACCCCATATCCGATATAAGTTACGTTTTGACGTTACGGCCTCAGCCCGACTATGACGTGCCTACGCATAATTCCGATGTGAAGAGAGACGGACGGAGCTATTCAGGACGAATAGCACTATCCTTTTCACAACGGATTCATAACGGCAATAAAACATCATAAAAGGGGGGCGGAAAGTTATTGTAGATCTAGGATTCTATACAAATGATATTCTATCAACGAAGTGACACTACAGTGAATGATAAAATGTCAAAAATGTATGGAAACTGGTTTTTACTTACGACCGAAACCGAAACCGAATTTTGGCAACAGTCGCACTCAAACGCAAACTTCCTTATAAGGATCATGTTTTGAGAGAAAATAAAGAAAACGTTAAATTAATCTTATAACGTTATTATTTTTTTTATCTTTAGATCACATAGCTATGCAGCCTTCGACATTTTCACTTATTGGTATGATAATCAACATAACAACCACTCATTTAAAAAAAAATATTCGCAAAGAAATACTCGTTTGGATGGAGTTTAACGCGCCGAACATGATCGATCACAGTGCGAGAACTCCCGTATGCAGTTTCGGTTTCGGTCGTAGTTTCGGCAGGTTTGCCGCCGAAACCGAAACTCGTTTTTTTTTGGCGAATCTAAACCGAAACCGAACTTACTAGTCGGACACCAATGTGCGCTATCGAAACGTCGCGTGATTAATTTCTTACATTTTGGCATTTCGGTAATCGCCATCGCTGATAGCATGAATCTTTGTCTAAATCCTTTAGTGGGTAGGTAGATACGTGTAAACTGTAAGTAATGTGTATGTGTCTTGCGGCATTGCTGCGTCATATGGCATTATTTTTGTTAATGACATGCCTTCATTTGTAATTTGTTAACCACTCTGTAATTCGCGCTATTAACGTACAAACTTGGACTCTGGCGGTTGTATAGTATAGAGTACATACATACTAAATTAATGTGATCTTATAACCTATAATTTTGCCCTTCATAATAATTAAGGCTGCAAACCTTTAGCGTATAGAAACTGTAGATCCTTTAGGTATATCGCCTGCGCCTACAATACTGCACCCAAGAATAAATGTTGGGAAAAATTAATACAGTCTAAACCGTTTATAACGATTTTGAAAGGACCGTTTATATGCCGTTGTTATAGCCGATAGTCGTTATAAACATACATTTATGCTCTTAGGCCTTTTACATTCTTTCGTTATATGTACGTTGCGTCGTTTTAAGCTAAGTCATTATAAACGGTTTTACAAAACTTTCAACAGAAAGATTGGGCATAGCAATACCAGCACAAATAGCTCATGTTCTCATAAACAATGACATTCGGCAATTAATATGATGTTGAACGTAACTAATAGGTATTATAGCTACTACATATTGGCACGTAACCTAAAAGACCTTTGGAAGTTTTCAGGAACCTCGATGAAGAAAAAAAAAATTACTATTTATATTTGCACATTATCTATTTTATGCAAAAAAAAATGTGTTTTTTTATTTTAAAAACAAAATCGTAGAATTAAACAACTTTCTCTGAATCAGGAAAACAATCTTGCAATTAAAAAAAAATTATATTCTTTTTTTTTTTCATTGTAATTTAGTTTTTTTTTACTTTCAATTAGTTGTTGAAAACAAATAAAATACGCCAAAGTGTGTATATGAACTTAGGTCTAGGTTTCCTCAAAATCAGTCTTCTCTTCAAGGTAAAATTTAAAGGCACTGCGCGTAATCTTTTCGTCTCTTGCGCCGAGAGTTTTTGTGCCCTCGGGATGCGTGAAGAAGAATATAATGGAAAGATTTGCGTGCGTAATTAACAAATTACAGGCTACTAGAAATGAGAAATATTTGTGATTTGTAATCTCAATATTATGTACGAAAATGTACCGAGTGCGGTTGATTCGACTTCTTGAAGGTTAAGCTAACATAATATTCGTAGAATAGATTAAAGAATAATAAATTTAATCAAAAATAGCACAACGTATCAAGGCCTATACTGTGAATTGCCACCTGCCGCATCAAATACAACAACGGAATCGATAAACACATTCCATAACGAAAATCGATACTAATTTGCCCTTAAGACGACGACTAACGCCAACGACCTTGAGGGTACAAAACGCGCACTCGTTTCACACCCGCGCGATCTAAAATTTTGTTGTTTTTTGTACTTTCTCAGATCAAAATGTAGATGATTAAATTGTCTATGAGATGGTTTTTTTTTGCGCTTGACCATTATCTCTTATCTTTCTGGTGTAGATTTCATTAAAATACGCCCAGCTGTTTTGGTGCGATTTTCGTGTTTTTGTCCGTTTTAGACATAACTTTACAAATTAATTACACTCATGTTATACGAATAAAGCTCTAAAATTTTCTTAGATCAAATTATTAAGGAAATGGTTTAATGTAACATATATTTTTTTCAAAAAATTATGACTTGCCGTTTAGACGTGATTCTCATTTTAAAATCAGCTACTCAAGGGAATCGGCGCCTTAAGAAATTCACTGTCTACGATTGCATTCACCGAGTTCGCTCGATACGTTCCCACGTCAATATTCACGATTAAGACCAATTAACCTTTGTCAGCTACCATTTGGGAATAATTGAAAACTGTATAAATGATTTTTGAGCCTCGAGACAGAATCAACCAGATGTGTCCATAAAAACCACATTGGAAAAAAAAGATTCCTTAAATGATTTTAAAAAGATTTCAGGTAAGCTTTTTAAAAACCACAGCACTTAGGAGGATGTCCCAATTATTCTGCACCTGTGTAGCCGTTTTCTACTAGCGTTATCGATTGTAGATTGTCAACTTACAATCTACAATCGATAACGCTAGTAGAAAACTGTGATGTATGGAATGACACATCTGAACGTTACGTCACGTGGTCAGACCATACAAATAGAAGGCGTTAACGATTGTAGAAAGGGATTCGATACGAAATAACTTGGTTAGGGGGGCTGTTCGCATTTGACTGCCTAACAGTTTTACCAATGCTTGCAATACTCGTAATAGGGAGGCCAATGCCAAAAGGCACGCTGAACTAGAACATCTTGTAAACTTAAACTTGTAACAAAACCACTAATCGTTGATTGATACTATCATAGACAAACTATGACGGAATTCGGTTGAACCCAAATTTCAGGAAATGGCCATTATTTTTACGATTTTTGTATATTGAAAAAAAAACCGGTCAAGTGAGAGTCGGACTCGCGCACCGAGGGTTCCGTACAAACAGCTAGACCTCAGTATCTGGTATAAATTTCAACTTGCTAGGTCCATCCGTTCCTGAGAAAATCGGTGGTGGCACCCGGACCGAAGGACATACGGACGGACAACAAAGTGATCCTATAAGGGTTCCATTTTTTCCTTTCGAGGTACGGAACCCTAAAAACAATCAGATATATGACAAAAGAGGATAAAATAATCATGAATTATGCAGAATTCTGTGGTTGAAAGAGCTAAACGTATGCATATTACGGAACGAGCACTCAGAATCAGAAAACACGATTCTTAAGTGCTTCAGATTGTAAGCATATTCTGCAATTAGCCCTAGCATATATTAAACAGTGTATGCCCGCCTTAGTGACCTCGTAACCTCGTAATTAAACCTTCTACAATTGTATGAAATCTAGAAGACGCGTGTATTTTCTTAAGGTTGCACTAGTCGATCATTCTTCCATACAAATGTAGTCTGGCGATTACTCCACTGTTTGGCGATGTACGTTCAAAATAAAAAAATATATCAGTTTGTCTCATCTAGCCCTGTATGGAAACAAAAAAGTAAAAAAAATATTATATTTGAAAGTTATGGGCGTCGAAAGTTTCCATATTTCAACACAAATTTTAATGCATCTTTGGGCGGAAATAAACACCATAAGAAGAAAGAAAATTGCAAAACAGCCACCATACAGGTATAGAATAGTAGTTTAACAATGCAAATAATTTTATTTTGAAAATATACATTTAGTCTTTTTTTCATGATATCCATACTCCCAAAGGTCTGTTTATAAAATTTCATGCGCTCGTTTTCGTCCTAAATCATCATGAATTTGCAAAAGTGTGTATTCGTATCCGAACTAGCTTCTTACTACTCATCACAGCATCTATCTCATTCGCACGTGTTGTCGGATGAGATAGCATGCATTTTATCCCCGCGCAAAATAGTTCGTGCCGTCGACTAGGGTAACCTTAAGGTACAATTCCGTCAATCGCGGCTGCGATCGGCCGCGATGCACGGAATTGTACCTTTAGAGGAGCAACTCTAGTAATCCTATAAACTAGTTGTGAATATACTTGATTTTTGAAACCAGTTACCATTCTCAATGATATTTTTGGATGGAACTGGTTTTCGACGTACGTATGGCAACAGTAAATGACGGTAATATTTATAATTATGATAATATGCAAAACTTAATCGTGTCATTGAAATGTTTTGTAATCTTGGCCGCGAAAGAAACAACTGGGGAGTCAGCTATAAAAGCAGGTTGAAACTGTCGACTGTTTCTGAAAAGAGTCTGAATTACGCAATGAAAACTTGCTTGTTGCAGTTTTTGTGGACTTGCTTTTTTAGGGTTCCGTACTCAAAGAGTAAAAACGGGACCCTATTACTAAGACTCCACGGTCCGTCTGTCTGTATCTCATGAACCGTGATAGCTAGACAGTTGAAATTTTTACAGGTGATGTATTTCTGTTGCCGCTATAACAACAAATACGAAAAACAGAATAAAATAAATATTAAAATGGGGCTCCCATACAACAAACGGAACCCTTCGTGCGCGAGTCGGACTCGCACTTGGCCGGTTTTTCTTGAATTCGAAATCTGAATTTGAATTTGTGCAGTTTGAGATAACAGTGAATTGCCCTGACTGTTCAAGCATTTCGGCGGGCCGTGTCCAGCCCTTAACTGCAAAAATGATGGATGTATTTCAACCACACAGTATGGTGTGGAAACCAACACAATTTACCGGTGTCTGTTCGTCGCACTAGTATTATTATAGCGCAGGAAATATTGCAGGAAGGTTGACAGAGTACCTATTTAAACGCGCATTCGCTACTTACGTAAACCACGGTGTAGGAAAAACATATCTAGAAAGTATACTAATATTATAACGCTGAAGAGTTTGTTTGAACGCGATAATCTCAGGAACAACTGGTTGGAATTGAAAAATTATTTTGGTGTTGGATAGTCCATTTATCGAGGAAGGTTATAGGCTATATAACATCACGCTACGATCAATAGGAGCGGAGCAAAAATGAAAAATGTTGCAAAAACGGGCAAAGATATTCCTTTTTGAGAGCTTCCGTTGCGTGCGCTGCGTAAACGGTTTAAGTTACGCAACAATCTTGTATGTCGGGTAGATGGGTAGGTAGGTAGCCAGGTGACGGGAGCGAAGCCGCGTGGGACAGCTAGTGTTCAATATAATAAATATAAATGAACTGGATTTTGAACAGATACTATTTTTTGCCTGTAAAAAATATTTTATACGATATTTTTTGCGCTACCTAAAAGTTAGACAGCTTAAGTATTTAATACTTTTAATCTACAGAGATAAGAAAATTTGCATCACAGATCACTAAATGAACTGCGTAATGTAATTTTTAAGGCTTCCGCAGAAAGGCGCGATATGACAAAGCGACAATGCAAAAACGCGAGCCTGTCTGTGGAAGTCTTAAAGCCGTCGATCGCCACAGTGACGTCAATTTAACCAGCAATAAAACATTATCGTTACACGTTTGGCACATAACTGCGAGCATTGATTGTTTGTGCGCCATTGTAGTAAGCAAGCATTAATTTAATAGTCTTAAGCTTAGCACGCACTGTGGATTTCATTCGCGCGGTTTTTAATCCGCGAACTGAATCATAACTAACACGCACGGCGGCAAAAATTCCGCGTGATTTTTGTCTGATTCTACCTGTTTATAGAAAACTAGCGGACGCCTCGCGGTTTCATCCGCGTAGTTCCCGTTCCCGTGGGAATAACGGTGACAGATTTTTTGAAATCGATCCAGTAGTTTTTAAGTTTATTCGTTACATATAATATTAGTATAGACAATATACTCTCGCGGATTTTCTGGCTAAACACAGGTTTGTTGCGGATTTATGTCCGCGCGGTTTTTTACCGCAAGTGCGTGCAGCTTCATACAATTCCATATATGTTGGTAGAATGGGCGGAACAAATTACCGCGAATAAAATCAACAGTGCATTCTAAGCCTTATGGTTGCAAGTTGCAAGCATGTTTTCGTTTTTATTAGGTTTAGATACGTTTTAGCGATTCATCACGTGTATAAGTAATTGGCAAATACGCCAATCCTTTCTTTTATTTTTTTGTTTTACCCAATGATATTCAAATAAGCAGATATGTTATGAGCGCGCGCATTGTGAAGACTCGAATAGGTCACAATTGTGACCTTTAGTCTTTAGTTTATGTCACGCATGGCGAAGAGCGATAGGCTTTGTTAAAACAAAATAAAAAAATGACGACGTGTGTATTTAGAAATTGTACCAATGATACCAATGTACATAAAACAGAAGGGATCTCATACCATAATTATGTAAGTACGCAATAAGCCTCAATTTACGAATTTATTTAATTTTTTTCCTAATATTCTAATATTTGAAGGTTAGAAAAAGATAACAACATTGGTGGTCAGAATAATGTTTGTTTACATTCACACGCAAGTGACAATCACTAGCTGTCTCTTTTTTTCTTGTTGGTTTTATCAAGCCATCCTTTTCGGCTTGTAGTGAAATGTCAGATGAATGAAAAGTGTGTATGTGTGCTGCCGCTGCTGCGCGGAACACTTTTTCAATTGTTTTGTGAGTGTATAACGTATCTGTTTATTTGAATATCATAGGTTTTACCTGTATATGCGCAATCAATCCTTGCTCAGAGTTTAGTTGATTACCCATCAGATTAATAGGTGAGTATTCAACTGAATTCAAACCAGAGTTGGGATGCTAGATCTATCTGCCTTATTTTTTTGTTTTGGCTAACGAGGGCCAATTCCTGATATTAAATCAATTAATAGAATCTCTGCACTCTGCTGTGGTGCCCCAGTGGTACCGGCCGCGACTTATAAGTTGTAGGTCGTGGGTTCGAACCCAAACAGGCGCTTTACTTTGTGTAAATTATTTCATCACCACTGCTCTCAAAACGGTGAAGGAACACATCGTGGGAAAACCGGCATGTCCTAGAACCAAAAGTTCGGAGACATGTGACATCCACCAACCCGCACTGGGCCCGCGTGCTGGATTACGTCCCATTCCCTCTCACGGAGAGGAGGCCTGGGTCCCAACAGTGGGAAGATTAAAAAGCTGATGATGATGATTTAGAATCTTGAATTGAAACGTTTTTTGAATACAATAATTTTATTGGCCTTTACATTTAGGCACAAATCATATTCCCGTTTTTAGGGTTCCATACTCGAAGGGTCCAAATTGAGCCCTATTAATGTCACCTACGTGTCCGTCTGTCTGTACGTTGTCTGTCACAAAATTTTGTTCCGAATGATTTTTAACTACCCACTGACCTATAATGAACTTGAAATGTGGTACGTTTATTAAAAATACCAATATTTTCAAAATTTGGTACGGAACCCTAAATGTGCTAACTTCGACGCGCACTTGGCCGATTTGGTTTTTCAATAATTATTTTTATTTATATTTTTGCTATTTCTTCACCTGCCTTACCCTCGGTTTCTGAATTAAGAATTTGAAGCCGAGTCAAACTCTGCTGTAGCCCGAAAACTTGTCAACCTTGTCAATTAGGATGATATGTTCTTAATTGCTAATTCTCAATTCGGAAACCCGGTGTATATCGTCACTTTAATTTATAGACCGTAAAACAAACGGCGTGGAGGCCGCTTCGTTAGCTACGAAGTCCGAGGAGTCTTCAGATTGTGGTACCTGCCCGGTTTGCAACGCAGCCAGTATGCTCTCAATGTTTCACTTAGAGTATGAATACAAGCTGTAGAGCGCTGGCTTTTTATTATTCTACTACTAGCATGGACGTTGATAATGGACTGAGCATCACACACTTGAAATTCCTACAAACACTCTAGGTATTATTTATAAAAAATATCTAACCATCTGAGTAGTTTAAAACACCGATTGACAGATTCTAAATTCAAATTCTTCATAGAAAATATGAATTAAGAATCTATTCATCAGTGTTTAAAAAGGAATATGGTAAGATAAATAAGGCCCAATATCGCGTTTTAAAATTTACCACTCAGTGGGATAAAACAAGGCAATTTTGCGGTCAATCTGTTTTCTGTAGATCGTAGTAACGAATGTGACACTACCTGTGACGTGTGGTCCAATCATAATTCTATATAAAAAATAATTTAAAAAAAGTACGCCTACTGACGACACTTATAGCCTTATCTCTCTCACACATGTGTCCGGATATATTTCATAATTTGAAAGGGAAGGCTCAATCCATTCTCTTTGTCTTGTCTAAAGCTACTAATCTTGCAACGTTTGCGTACAACGTTATGACATTCGTAAGCCTGAACTTGATCTAAAAGCTCTGTGACTCCTTTCTGTTTTAGACTAAAAAAAATTGTAAGCCATGTTTATTTAACAGAAAAGCCAGCGCAAAGAGCGCCATTGTAGATGAGAAATGACGTACTTAGCTAGTGTAGTGTACATTTTTATTTTGAAGTAATTTGCGCTGCTAAAGTCGTGTTTCTCATAGTTAATTAGTTAAATAGGTGCTCACAATAGTACTTTAAATTTTATAGGTAGTTTAAACACAACACTACTGCCATTAAGCGTCATTGGCTGCCTTTTATCCATTAGGCAGCCATTGTCGCGCAACATGTTCTGCGACGTTGCCAGCAAGCGCGCAACATGACGCGACGAGACAACGACAACATTATTAAACCAAAGTTCCTCATGCAACATGTTGTGCATCATGTCGCACGTCAAATATTGCCTAGTGGATACGAGGCTTTAACTTGAGTAGACTCGAGATACCTAATTTCATAATTCCGAAGACGCGCTCTATAGTTGTCTTATTCATACTCTAAGGTATTAGTATTGTAGCGTGCGTGGGTGCATATTGTATTAACATTCAGACTGAAATAGTATTTAGAAAATACTATTTCATAGTTTTTTAGTAAAAATAGTGGTATCACGGATAATTTGATTACGTTAATTTTATTGGTCGAATCGTGACTAGCGTCGAGTACGAATTGCGATATAGTTTTACAACTGCATTATCAGATTAAATTTAGCAAATCATTGTTACTTTGTATACCTACGGGCTATTTACAAAAAAGATATGTTGTGCCCAATTAAGTAAAAAAAAAAATTTGGTTCCGGGTTTGATTCCTGGAATTTCTCTGTAGCAGACCGAAGTCTGGATTTGTGCCTGGTTGATTATGAAAGGCTCGCCCCTCTGTTACATGGAATGGGACTTAAGATCTATCCACACATATCAGGGACGTGGACGGACCGTGCCCCGTCAGAGGCACAAAAAAAATATCGGTGTGTACATTTTATATGAACTCGTTCACACACGTCCGTGCACGGGCCAGTGACGAGCTTCAATGCCTTTGCCTGGGCCCGGCCCTGTCACGTCCCGGGCACGGCCCTGATATGTGTGGATAGACCTTTAAACATATCTGTTGGGTGTGCTGTACATCTCTGCCTAACTATAACTTACACATTCTCTTTAAATTTTAAATATTTCTTTATAAAAACAAATCATAAAAAATGGTTGTCCAACGGTGTCGGGAGCAGAGTCCAAGCTACCGATGGTTATGGCTCTAGAGAAAGGGACCTTGATCCAACCGCGCAATGACAGCCTAGAAAGATGGTCGAGATTCTTCGCCATCAGGCCGTTGGCCGTAACGAATAATATATTAATCATTATTATTATATGAATAAAAATGATAATATAAAAAACGGCATAAGGAAACTTCTTGTCGTTCATACTGCCACTTCGAGAAATCATTAGTTATGGGTACACTTAATAACACAGCAAATGTAAGTTATATGATTAATACATTTTAACAAAATGTGCACCCACTTCAATTATTAGAATCTAGGTAGAAAATATTGTTACCTACTAGAATAGCACGTAAACTAAAGTATCTTGAATAGTTTTACAATATTTTTTTTAATTTAGCTATTTTTCTCTTAGCATAGACTAAATACCTGTGTAGTTTTCACTGGTACTTGTCATAAGTAGCCAGCCGATGATCGAGTTGTACTTACATCCTACACCTACTACAGACAATTTACTCTTTTTACAATCTTTTATTTAAGTTGCAATGTATGTATGTATGTAAGTGTGTTCGGGTAAAATCTTGCAACTGAATTTTAGAACAGTTATCCTCCACCGATAAAGATGAAATTTTGCGTACACGTTTAGTTTAGATGACAATGCATGGTTAGCTACTTGACGTCATTCTATATCCAATATGGCGGACGGCCCAAGATGGTGGACTAGTTATTTTTGGTGAACTGCCATGATATGATATGGGTATCAAATGAAATGGTTTGCTGAGAAGAATACGAGAAAAAGCTTGTTTAAAAAAATTTATTAATGTTATTTTTTTAATATATAATTGCGTTGCTTAACCTTGAAGATCGACCCGAGCGGCTGTTATTATTTAGCCACGAGCCCTTCTCTATTTGAACACACAATAGTCCAAAAACAACCGTCGTCGATTCGTCGGGCAATTCAAACTTAATGGCGGCTGTGAAGAGAGCTAGTCGCGCTACGCAGCCGCCTTTATGAAGGACGCCACATAACGATAACATTTGCCGAGATTTGATTACACCAACAGTTTTTTATGGATACTGGTTTTATCTGCAAGCCTAACTCAAATATTGAGCTTGTCTGTAGGCAGCTTTAACACGTGGTCCTAAATTATTACCCTTATCTATGAAATATAGATAATATTACGCATTGCGTTATTATATTATTATTATATAGGGAGTAGACACACAACGCCCGTCTGGTCCGAGTATCCTCCCTTTTCAGCCTGGTCCGCATATCTCCGTACTGGTGACCCCAACATGATCTGCTTTCATAGTGTTATCTTAAATGTTCAATTATATAATTTTTTATAGAAAAATAAAGGATTGATCACCACTGTCACCAGCGGCACTTATTCAGTTTTAGTACAAATTGTAGTTTACGTTAACGCGAACCACCACGTCACTGTGCAATACGTCACTGTGCCACTCGTACTACGCCACTGTGCCACTCGCACAACGCCACTGTGCCACTCGTTCTACGCCACTGTGCCACTCGCACAACGCCACTGTGCCACTAGCACTACGCTACTGTGTCACTCGCACTACGCCACTTTGCCACTAGCACTACGCCACTGTGTCACTCGCACTACGCCACTGTGCCACTAGCACTACGCCACTGTGTCACTCGCACTACGCCACTGTGCCACTAGCACTACGCCACTGGTTCACTAGCACTGCGCCACTGTGTCACTCGCAATACGCCTCTGTGCCACTCGCACTACGCCACTGTGCCACTCGCACTATGCCACTGTGGAGAAGGCATACGTCAGAAATCGTAGGTAGCCGTAATTGTTATTTTCATAGCATTTGGCTCTGTTGTTTTCCTGCACATACATTCCTCGATTTGCAGCTAAAAATATGAACTGACGAATAAACAAACGGGCAAATTATTTTCCTACTATTACGGTACAACGGTATTTTCACCTGCAGTCGTGTCGCTGGTCTAGCTGTCACAAGCGCTACTTCTAAATACCTTATATTTCCTGGGTTCCATGGCCAGGTTCGGCAAAATTCGAAATAATATAGTAAGTTTTATGAAACTGGTCACGTTATGGAGCCAGAAGATGGCCAGAACAACTCCACAGCGGTGTGTATTGACATTTTATATTTTATGTAGAACCTTTCACTTAAAAACCTTGTTAAAAAACCATAGTAAATACTTATTTACAACGCAATCATATCAGCATTGACGTCACATTTCAGCTCATCTATGGCAGATGGTCTTTTATTTCACTCGCCTCTTGTCTATGGTTTCACGTTACATAGAGATAGACTACAGTAAGCAAATACTGTTTATTGTTTTAGACTGTGACGTATAATGTCAGTTTGCACAGATGTCCTCAAATGTGTACTGGGTGCTGATTATTTGAAATATTGTTGGTCGTTGAATCATTACTTTTATTGTCAAGATGATTACGGACTGCCTTGTTGAAGAGAACTACTCCTAAGCACATGCTTACTCGTGCCAGTTTTAACTGAAGGCAGCAGGGGCAGGGGCCTTCAACAATTAACAGTACTTTAATGAAACACTAATTTACAAATAATAAACTACGCGCGCAGCTCGTGTGCGTCCTTTTTACCGACTTCAAAAAAAAGAAGGAAGTAATTAGTTCGACACGTATGTCACATATGTTATTCTATGTGGGCTTCTAAACACGCGTACGAAATTTCATAAGTGTTGTATGTTTGTATGTATGTATGTTTGCCCACGCGTTTCTCCGAAACTACTTATCGGATCGTGATCACTCTTTTGTGTTGGATTGAGTATCTCTCAACTTAGGAAATAGTGCAAGTTTTATCAAAATCGGTCCAGCAGTTTTCAAGATATGGAGCTTACAACAGAACTCCTTAGAGACAAACAGCAAGAATGTGTAAATTGAGTTATAAAGTGTATTTTGTTAATCCTTTAGGTACCCGTACTCTCGAAATTGCACATTTTTGGTGATGGTACATAATTTTAAATAATAACAAAAAAAAACCGACATCAAAAACTGCAAAAAAAAACACTTTTTAGTTGTAGATGTGGGTACTTAATGGACCAGTTCTATATATATAATAGCTATGTACCTATAATGGCCAAAGTGATGCCAGAATAGATTAACCCAATAACATGAAACTTAAACAAAACCGGTGGAATCAGAATATACCAGGGTGAACTGTTCAAACCTGCGTACACCCTTTAGAGCGTACCAGTGTGATGTTATGTTATGAAATGGTGTAAACCATAAACGGACAAGCGATTGCAGCTATCCCGAGTGATTTGCCATTTATTGACAACTTATGATGTATATCTCCGAAGTTCTTCATCAGATCTTGATGAAATACCAGCATTCAAATAAAACAATCATCAAAATTGGTTCATCTAGTAAAACGTTCTGAGGTAACAAACATAAAAAAAAAACAGTATAATTGATAACCTCCTCCTCTTTGGGAAGTCCGTTAAAAAGCATACACGGATCTAATTGGTGTTCTTCAGAAAGGCTAGATGCTCAGTACTTGTAATCGGTGTGAGTGAGTGAAGCAAAAGAAGTATGTAAGGATCGTAGCAGGTGGCGTTCTGTAGTTTCTGCTTACCCCTACGGGTAAAAGGCTTAAATTTATGTATGTATTTACATAAAGAACACACCTAGCAAAAATCTAGCCATCTCCGCAAATTACAACATAAATCAAACAGCTTCTTAAGAGCATACAAAACACTAGATCGCGGTGATGCCATAACGGATGACGTCACCAGCATTCGACGTTTCAATTCTACTTCAGGGTCAAAAACTCTCGACCTTCACTTTGTTGCAGTATTGGCTGTGGACGTCACAAGCCACGTGTCTTTGTGTAGTGGTGCAAGTAAGGTTGCTACGTTCTAGAACCGGAGAGTCGAATTGACCAGTTAAGTAAGAGATTTGGGTAACATTGGGTGAAAAGGCCAGGATGTCCTTCTCCAAGATCCAATAGGGATGTTTCCTGGGTAGGAAAATGAAAATTCTATTTAGTCCGTCAGTGAGATTATCTAATAATATTGAACCCGTATTTTTTGCTTTATAAAATAAATCAAATTTGACAAAGATAAAGCGCATCAACGATCAGGAGGGGGGTTTGTGACGTCACTTTGCCAGTATAAAGAGTGGCACACCGTGACGTCACGCGATATTTCAACACACTGTAACCCTAGTAGCAAGTATAGCCTATCAGCTAATTATGTAGCTGACTAGTACCTAGTACACTAGTCAGTCGCGACTAGGTAGCTTTATAAGTGCATCTTTTGATTAGTTCCCGGCGTTTGCTAGGGCTGTTCTCATTCGCTTGAATAACCTCATTTGTGGAGGGGAAATGGAACGGAGGGCGTTGATTGGCACGAATGTGTGTTGTGGTTTAGTTAAGCTATTGAGGCTTGTGTCGACCAAGGAATAGGGAAACTAACGAATAACAGATGGCGCCTCGTAAATAAAGAGAACAAATTTAAAAAGCGCAGAAAAATGTCTGTTTTTGTTTTTAATTATTTTCGGGGGTGGTTTTTACTCTTTCATCCGTGTAAACATAAATATGAGTTACTAGGTTAACAGTATCTTAATTCACATTTCTAAGATTATTTGAACGGATCTTTTAAAATTGATGCCAATAGATGGCGCATTTTTAAATTTCTGAGGCACTCTATTGTTAAAATTTGCATTGTAACACATTTTGGTGCAAAAAAAAACTGTGAAAACGTGCAAAAAATACTATAAAACGAACCTTCACTGTACTTAAAGAAAAAGTATTCACTAACCTAGTAAAACCTTTTACTTGCAAGTCGCTGCTAACACCATCTATCTATCAACGTGAAACAGAACCGAACGCGTTCGATGTACAAAAAATATCAGATTAATCAGACGAAAAACTCTAGTTACGTCGGCACGGTTTCTTTGTATGGGATGAGGCATCTGTAGTCTAGTATTATAATTATTTGTGACAGTATATTAAAATATTAAATCGTGCACATGAGTATTTCGATCACAAGATAATCTCAAAAACAGTCCCATAACCATAGACGGATGCAGGTTGCCACCTAGCGGGTGAAAGTGGCAGAAGTTCTCTATTGCTTCACTAAGGTTGCATAACATAATCGCCCTCAAATGTTCCCACTGCTGAGATACAGGCCTCTCCAGATCAGTTACGAATTCGATTTTATTCCGTGCTTCAGAAGTCTGTTGAAGTTTGATGTCATATCTTAAGTTGCCTAACTGATCAGATCGGCAGTTGTTTTTTTTTTGTTTGTTCAACCAATCTCAATGTTTATCAGCCTTTTAGATACCTAATGTTAATGTTTTATGTTAAAAACTGTCTTGGTAATGTCTTACGAAGTTAATTTTTAACCCCCAACGGGAAAAAGAGGGGTGTTATAAGTTTTGATGTGCGTTGTTGTGTATCTGTCTTGGCTGTGGCATCATAGCTCCTAAACGGATGAACCGATTTTGATTTAGTTTTTTTTTTGTTTGAAAGGTGATTTTGTCGAGAGTGTTCTTAGCTATGTTTGAATAGAATTGGTTCTGCCGTTCAAAAGTTATGGGCGTTTTACTGTTTGAATCGGAGTGTTTTCACAAGATCTCGTGTCATAATTACGTGTTCAATAGATCATTGCCGATCGTAGCGTAGCGCAGTACCATGTAATAGATAACTTATGTAAAAAAAAATGAGTCTGGGGTTTTCAAAATTTTGAAATTTTACTTGTTACCTTCTAGGTAAACATTTCGTTACAGCATTAAAAAAAACGAATTACGACAGTCGTCGCGCGTCGACCACAAATCATCGCTTATAATACCATCAGGTGATATAGCGGTCAAACGCGAACCTCAACCTCATCAGCAATAAAAAAGAAATCTTATCTTTCGGGTGATAAATATAGGCACTTTTTTAAGTTTTTTTTAATCGCCTAATAAGGCAACATTAACTATGATATTCTAGAACTTAGTCGTTCTAGAATTTTTTATATTAATTGTTGCTTTTTGGTCAATGAAATCATCAAATAAAATCGACAGAGTATTTTTTTCTTAGCATATCGTTGACAAATATTCTCCTGTCGCTCCCCATTTATCTAGATTCTCGGCGACCCTCATCCATCAGCCAAGATCGTCGCTCTACCTAGCCTGAGAAAGTCCTACTTTACCGATTCGCGGTCTCCACTCCAAAGGTCGTCAACCGGCTTATTACGCATCTTTTGCAAGAGCAAAACGATAGCGATCAAACGCTTTATGTCATAAAACTCGGCATTACCTGCAGTGTAGGTATGGTAGGGCCTACACAATCGTTTGCTAATCGCTCGCTGTTTGCCAAAAGCAATTATTTAAAAAAAAAAAACCGCCAGCAACTAAAATGTTTGTATTGAAGAGCAAATATTGCTCAAAAATCGCTATCGTTTTGCTCTTGCAAAAGATACGTAATAAGCCTGCGGTTCTACGGCTAATACTGTCGGCCCATTGCTCCTTTAGTTCTTTTTTTATTAACCTTTGTCTTCAGTGCTGAAGGCCGTGTCAGTCTTTGAAAGCTTTGACGGAGACACTGAGGAGTTAAATCGCCTTGATCTGATCTGACCATCGAGTAGTTGAATGTCCGCGTGGTCTGTTTCCTTCCACTTTACCCACAGCAACAGTTTCTCCAGGTTTATGTGACCAAAGTTATTGAGGACTCGTTGCTAGCAGATCATGGAGAGTCTGGTTTTGATTATCTACTGGTGAAGAATAGACTTTTGCGTTTTGCCATCCATAGTATGCGCAACATTCATCAGTTTTAGTTACCTAGTTAAAAAGGTTCAGCTTTTACCATTCAATTAACCCTCTAGAAGTGATCCCCGCTCGCCATTGTCCAGGAAAATCAATAAAATCCAATCAAAAAATTGATTATGTACGACAAAGGTGGCCAGAGAAAAATACAGCTAGCGAACCTGACTTTTTTATTTGTCTCTAAGGCTCTCACTGGACGGGGAGAGGGTTAGAATCTATAATTATGTTATTGAGATATATTCGTACAACTATAACATCCTGTGTTCCTCGCAAGGTTTCCGAGGTGCAACTATAAAGTCTCCGACAGATAACAAAAAAATAAAGGTCATTGATCCGACATTAAAAATGTTTTTGTTTGTGGAGATATTTTGATGATTTTGGTCTCAAATGAAAGGTATAGGCGTAGAACTATTATATCCTTCATGTAAATCGGTCCACGCGTTTATGAGATATTAACTCATTACTGAATGCCAAGTGAAAGTGCCAAGGTCGCCCCTTACCGCGATACGTTTGTTTGATCGGTTTAGCGACACTGCCTTTACATTTTTTTCGTATCGTTTTGAAATATTGGAATACATTGGTAGACAGGTGTTAACGACTTTTTTTTGTTATTTCGTAATAGAGGGCGAGGATAATTATTGGCATCAACCGGACAATAACCAAAAAAGTCCAAACGGCTACTGAGAAATCTCAGATTGAAAAGCCCAGTAACTTTTGCCGAACTGGAATCGAAACCAGCAACTCACTTTGTAAGGTAGAATTTTTACCATACAAACCAGCCAATCCAGCCGGGCGAGCACGGCCTACCGCTCCCAAACTGTGATAAAAATGTGTGACTCAAGTCTGTCACAGTAGGACGAGCTTGTCCTGCAGGGGTAGTAAGTAGCATGAGACTATTACAGGAATGATTTCGCATGATGCTGAAGGAAGTAAAAGTAACACGGTTGGTAAACTAGTTTAATCTTCACAAATACATACAGTCCGTCACTACATTTTCTTGAGTATTATTCTTACTAGTTATTATCTCAAACAGCATCGTTCAGTCCTTGTAGCTGTGTTCAAGCAACGTGCAAATCAAGAAGCCCGCTGCTGAAGTCATTGGATGTAGATCTTATGATGAGTTGACCATATTTATGTTTATATATTAATATTATAAAATTAACCTAAGGTGTCTTGGAGGATTCGTCTGGAATCGCCCGATATTTAAAATAATAAAATATAGCAGTTAAAAGATTTATGATCGCATTCTGTGTAATTTAAGGTGTAAACAAAATTTTACTAAACTGCTAGAAGAATCCACCAGCCACTAAAATAAATATTTCGTCAAGCCAAATAGGAGGTTGAAACCACCAGTTTTAGTGGAAAATCCACTAAGTTGGTAACACTGACGCTGGCTGGCTAGTCGTTCTAAAACGCAGCATCGCGATTACACTGTCCTAAATCGTAGACAACTTAGGCAGTACAGCGGTTGGACAGCCGATTTGAGTAAATCGGCGGGCGTATTACGTATCTTTAGCAAGAGCAAAACGATAGCGATTTTTGCGCAATAATTGCTTTTCAATACAAAAGTTTTAGAGATGATGGAAGTTTTTTTTAATAAGTATGTTTGACAAACAGCGAGCGATTAGCAAACGATTGTATAGAACCTACCAAACCTACACTGTAGGTAATTCTGACTTTTATGACATAAAGCGTTTGATCGCTATTGTTTTGCTCATGCAAAAGATACGTAATAAGCCTGCCGATCCATCTGTTCCTAACTACGATTACATCTTCCGATTTCCTAGTTAGGATGCCAATAAATTGGATATTGTATTATTGCAGTTATCTGCTTTCTGGCAAGGTTTATCAAATCCGGATACGTCAGGACATTTTTCGTCCTGTCCTGACTTTGCTTAGCCTTCTAATTTGTACGAATTTTTCGCTTGGATGGTAACTTTATTTTTATTAAAAGGTGTTTCAAACATAACATTACTACACACAAATGTCGGGACTTTTTCTTATTTGTTCATTCATTTAATACTTCATGCACATAAATATGTATACAGATGCGGACTTAATCCTTAGGCATTAAACTTTTTATAAGTACTTTCCAGTATTCGAAATGGTAACGCTAGTTAAGACAATCGGTGTTAGAGTGCGCGCAAGATAAGTCTGCGCGCGACAGGTGGCGTGCTTAATGTTGCCAGCATAACTGATTTTTTCCCTTCATTTAATCAATAGTCATTTTTCTTTACTCGAAACTTAAAGTAATTTAAGTTAAGCATAATGAATTACTAGCTTTTTCTACTTGCATAGAAAATGTTGAAAAACTTCATGAAATTATTGTAAATCTTTTATTGAATACTTAGTAGTACCTACTGAATTCTGGGCCAAGCACAATATTATTTTTTTTATATTTGCCATGGACACGCTAAGAAGTACCTACTGATAAATTTGGTCTAACAATGGCCCTGTAGTGGCTAATACCTTCCATTTCAATTTCAATTTCTTCTTCAAACAATTTTTGAAGAAGCTGCTTGACAAATAACCCTCTTGAGTTATTTGGGTGATGGTGCGTTCAGAAACGCCTAAAACAAAATAACAACGATGCATAATATTACATGATGTCGGTCTGTCCTGCTGGTATATTTATTACCACCCAAAAACCAATACTGTCAGGTACCGGTAGTACGAAAATTTTGGAAAATTTTAGTCTAATGGTATCCCTAAAAGTTACCTATCAAATAAGCAACGCAGGCTCTATCTTTGTAAAACGGTACCGTAGGCCCGTTATTATCTTGTTCACTTCAAGAAAAATCCCTGCCAGCACTTTAAATTACTTTTGACATACTGATGGCGAGTATTTACTTCGGAAACGAATAAAAACACGGAAATGACGGAATACAACACACTCTCTTGACAACTGACATACATGACAAAAGATCAGTTCCTTGTTATCTGTGGCCTATCGGATCATCACAGATATCACTTATCCTTTTACAACCACAAACAATTTTCTTTCTATAAAACATTAGTGTTATAGTTAACCTAAAGATCCGCTTATAACCGGTCCACTCAGACTTGTTTTGTATGCGATTGACCGCAGACCGCTTATAATAACATGACAGAACACAATCACAACAGTCAACACCAACAACACTATGATGCCACGTGCTGCCATCTGCTTACCGCGTTTTGTATCCCTCGTTGGCGCCCAACGTCGACCAATCAGAGAACCGAACAGTAGAGCTAATAATATCATAACAATACAAACAACATTTTGTACTATCACATCACCCGTAGGTCGACATTAGATTGAAGCAAAAGTGCGCGCGGAAACATAATGGCATGGATGGCGGACGGAATTTAGGTAAGTCTAGAGATATATGGCTACGATGACGATCGAATGCGAGGTCGGCGCATGCTCGGAAGCACTCGGGGTGTGTTCGGGCTTCCTCGTCTCAACGCCACGCCCGCCACGCATCTGTTTCATTCATTCTTTCGTTCGTTGTTCGTTTTACGTCAACCAACGCATCGCTATCAATACGATAAATAATTTAATATGTGTAAATTTATCGCTTTTTAACGCGATTAGTGGGATTGGTAAAAATTCAACTGTAAATAATGTCTAACGTAATAAATGCCTATGAAGATGAAGTCACCTTGTCGAGACAAAGGTTTGAAAAAGCACTCACGGGGTTAAAATCAGAATGGTCGAAGGCACGAATTAGTGCCATCATACGTTTAATCGAAGAGTTTCAGGCCGCTTCAGAATCAAAGAAACTACGGCATTCTTCGCATTATTATTACGCGAAACATTATGAGATCGTAGAAGAAGATGGACAAAAGAGTTTAGCACAAAAAAGAAAAAAAATAGACGATCAATTAGTCAAAATAGTACCGGTAGAAGAATACTTTAACATTCTCGGCGAGGTTCATTACAACACGCAGCACGGTGCACGGTACAAAATGTTGAAAGTGATGAGAGACAAATACTTCATATTCATACCGACGCCCGCAGTTATTGCATTTGTCAGAACATGCCAAACTTGTCAAAACAGAAGGGCAGCAGCTATGCAAAGACTTAACTTCGTCAGTAATCGCGGCGAGGTGAAGTTAATCGATATGCAATCGTTCCCAGATGAGAGGTATGAATGGATTTTACAATACCAAGATAGTACTACGAAGTTTACATTCCTGCGTCCGTTAAATTCTAATGAAGCAGCTGAAATCGCTACCGAGTTACTAAAGATCTTTCTAGAAATTGGATACCCGACTGTTTTGGTAACAGAAAATGGACGAGAATTCACTGCTGATATAATAAAGGAGTTAGCTAGTCTGTGGCCCACTTGTACAATTTTAAACGGAATACCAGCCCCGGAGTCACCCGATCCGACCGCAGAAGTGATCGAAAATGTTTACCACCAGTTAACAGAATGGATGAAAGAGAACAGTTCAAGTAATTGGGCCAAAGGGGTATACTTTGTCCAATTTAATATGAATTGCACATATAACCCTCATGTACAAAAGACACCGTACGAAGCGTTATTCGGATGTGATCTTAAAAAAGGATACCGATCATGCAAAGAAGATCTTAACAGTACTTTGAAAAAACGATCAGTGAGCGCTGTGTGCGTGCGTGTGTTTGAAAATCCGTCTATTGAAAGTAGTAGCAGCTCTGTGCAGAAAGTAAAGTACGCGGATCCTTTATCAAACGTTTGTGAAGAAGTGATAGTACCTAAAAGTGACAATGGAATATCGGCCCAACTCCCCGAGCGCGTAGTACATAAAAATAAAAAGCCAGAATACGATAACGCGATCGAAAATAGTACTTTGAAGAAACGATCTGTGAGCGCTGTATGTGTGCGTGTATTTGAAAAGCCGGCTATTGAAAGTTGTAGCAGCTCTGTGCAGAAAATAAAGTACGCGGATCCTTTATCAAACGTTTGTGAAGAAGTGATAGTACCTAAAAGTAACAATGGAATATTGGCCCTACTCCCCGAGCACGAAGTACAAATAAAGACAGATTACGATAACGCAATCGAAAATGAACCAACGCAGATTAAAACAGAATTAGATATCAAAAGTGAAGTTGAGTATACAACGGCAGATGAACCAATGATTGAACGTTCGGTGTCAGAACCTGCTGTGCTAGTGCGTGCAAGGTCCACTGAAATTCCAAAATGTAAAACAGTACCCACACATTCATGTGTCTCCTGCCATAGGATCATACATGAGTCATGTGGAAAACCACCACGTTGGACCTTGAAGAATCCGTTAGTATGCCGTGGATTGTTATGTCCACCGTGTCACGAAGAAAGTAAGATAAACATCGATGATGACGTTGTTTTAGTTGAAAATGAAGAAACTAAGCGTGAGTCTGTCATAAAATTGGAAAGACCCGACTCAAATCTGGCAGAAGAACTGCAGCCAGAAGTAAAAAAGATAAAACAAGAATTGGATTATAAATAAACTACCCGCCTCGTGAAAAATTGTAAACAAAAACCTTCTTCGTTTATCGATTTTCTATCAGTAAAAACCGTTTCATAATCCGTGGCGTGTTTAAGAAGAAGCAAGCGGAGAAATGGACAGAGGCCTACAGCTACTTTGTTTTATTCTACTTATTATGAGAAAAAATGAATGCCTCGTTGACCACAAATCTCACAAAGCTGCAAGGTTCTAATGAGTCCCACCATCAATCGGGCAGAAATTTCTTGATTGAAGACGTACCTGGATTTGTGTCCGGTTAAAGGCAATAAGACTCTCCCCAAGGGAGGTAAACTATTGAAATCGGATTCCATCAAATTGTTTACTTCTAAGGATAATTGTCGTTGAGTTGTAATTTTGCAAGTGTAAGGCAAGTGTAACACAACTGTGGAATATTTAATAAATAAATGGCTATTTTAATACTTTTTAATCGACTTTTTTTATTTGCTTAATTAAATACTTATTTTAACTCTAGTAAACAAATATGTTTTTTTTTTAAATAACTTGATCAGAGACGAAGTTATAAAGCTTCCAAAGTTGATAAATAGAAAGAGAAGACCGACGACGTGCCATCTGACGTCAGGTAGCACGACGCCCATAGAACTGCTATAGAAAACGGTGTCTTCGTAGAGAGGGACAGATATATTCCTTTAAAGTTTAAATTGTATTAATATTTATGTCGTGTTTCGATCAATTTTGATTCTGTTTTCACTATTTATTATTCTATTTTAGTTTTTTTTATGGATATTCAAATAGGATAGTCAAATACCAAATATTTTCTTATTCATATTCCCTATTCTACATTCTACCTCACACAAGCTTAACATTAGTCATCGGCACGTAACTTGGCAAGGTTTTGGCGTAGTGGGGGTTTTTGCCACAAAAAGTGGTCACTTTTATTTCTTGTAAATTTTCAAAGTTTATGGCCATCATTTATTTTTAAACATGTATGTTAAGAAGAAAGTTAAATAAAGGAGAGGAATTCGTGAAGTTTATTAGGTGTTATAAATAAAATATATACAGTTACAAGTTAAAAAAATAAATAACAACTACTCCTAACAAAAACTAACTTAACAAAAACTCAACAAAAACAAAGTATACAACTTTAGTGCACGTAAGTGTAATCGGGAGCGAGAGCGGGGTGCGGGAGGCAAGGGTCGACTGAGCCACCAATCGCGCGCTCAGATCGGCGCGGCCTTGTAGTTGTACCCCGCGTCCCGCTTCACTACCAAGGAGACCTAAAAAACGACTTCTGGGCATCTACCGACTCTTGCCAAGTTACGTGCCGATGACTTATACCTTGATTTAGTATGACGTGTTTCCGACAAATAGCAATCCATTTTTCGAGCACTTCCTGCCATGCGATTAAGCTGAAACTTGGCGTACTTATGAAACTTTGGCAACATTGAAATAATATGGTACTATAGAGCTGTTCTCAAGATGGAACCGGAAGGTGGCCATAGCAACTCCTCAACTAGACAAGATTGGCAACATCGTGTTTGGTCTCATTGGTTATGTATTGACAAGCGAAATTTTTTTTTCTTTATACTTTTTAATTCAATTCAACACGTACGATTGTTCGTCTTCATTTATATTAATATTTATAAAAGTAGGATTTAATTAATTACAAAGTAAGGTAAAATAAGGGTAGTTTATTTAATTAAATTGAAGTAGGTAAATGTAGGGTAGTATGCTAGTTATCCAGATAATTTTGTACCTGTTGAAATATTTGATTCAGTCAATGTAGGTATTGTATATTATATTGCGCCACTTTACAATAAATAAATTACCCCCAGTTTCTGTATTGAGAAGATTTGGATGACCCCCATGTTCTGAATTGAGAAGTTAAGAGGAAAGGCGGTCGCGGACATCCGACTCCGACATCCTAAGTGAAAAGTCATAATTTGAGGTTTGGCTCTCGCCTATTTCCTCCTCCAATATTGGACCAATTTAAAAGATATTCTTTAAACTGAAAAAGATAGATATATACTGTGCCCCTAAGTTTTCCTTTTCACTAGAACCCTCAATTTTTTTTTAAATTGCGCTGTCAACAGAGGCATACCTAATGTACAAATTTGACAATTAAAAGTGAAAAACATAGAAGCAGAACATATATCTTTTTTATTCAATTTATGGGATATCTTTAAAATTTGTCCAATACTGGAGGAGGAATAAGGCGACAGCCAAACCTCGAATTATGACTTTTTACTTAGGAAATTCAATCCAAGCTCTTTGCCCGCATTTTCTCTTAAGGACTTTTCAAAATCCAATGCTAATGTTTGACCAGATCACATGATTAAAGCAAGTTAGCAAGTTCTCACTTCAGGGACCGAGGGATAGACAGTTACTTTTTATAGTGGGTAGCATTTAAATAATATTAAATCTCACCTCTTATTGGTGTGAAGGATTACGTTCAAATTTTTGGCCGTTACAATGAAAAATGGAAAAATCAAATGTAATTCAATTAGTAAGGAGCGTCCTCACTGAGAGCATTCACGTGTAATGAGTATTCGTCGACGTCGAATATTCGAGTGGTGTGCACGTTGAACCGAGCGTTACAAAGCTTGGTTTGTATGGATGTCGCAACGATTTTCTCCGAAACGGCTCGCATTCGAATGTTCACGCTATACGCTCGAAAGCGAGCACTCAGATAATGAAAAGAATGAGTATATATGTAGGAATATCACTGGCCACTTGTAAGGCTGACCTCACACATTCTCAATTCAGAGGCGGAATTCATAATCTAAAGGGCCGGCAGTAAGTAAATCATAATCTGAAAAATCTGAATGTGTGGGGCATAATGAAATTGTATGCATTGCCGGGCTTTCTTAAATAATAATATGAATTCCGAGTCTGATTCAGAGAGGAAATTCAGAATGTGTGTTAGAGGCCTAAGCAAGGAACAGTTCCTTGATCTTAAGTGTTTGTGACCTTCTTGGTCAATCGTATTATCGAATGAATGACATTTAACGAGATCGTATTCGAATGCTCCAAGCTCGCAAGGGAATGGTTCGAATCGAACGTTCATAGTTTTGCTCTAACGTGAATGCTGGGCTCGCTGGGAAGCATTTGTTGCTCTCCTACGACTGCTCGTTTACTAATGCTTGAAAGAATGCTCCCAGTGAGTTCGCTCCTGTATTCCAATTCCATAATTACGAGTCATCATCTCATTCTGAGATCCACTGTGTGGCTATCTCAGGTAAGCGATGTGGCCAGCCCAGTTCAATTTCAATTCTCATCAGGAAGTTTAAATATCAAATGTACTAATACATGGTCGTCCCCCACAGGTGGCAAGTTCTGTTCAGGCCAGTACACTTACAAGGTGTACCACTTGGCGTCCAAGGTGCCCGCATTCATCAGACTGTTGGCGCCCAAGGGTTCCCTGGAGGTGCACGAAGAGGCTTGGAACGCGTACCCTTACTGTCGGACTGTGCTCACGGTAAGAACCTTCAATATAGTAAAGTAAACATCAGCCTTATTGCGTTATTAATTCGGCAAGGCAAAGGGCAAAGAGTATGAGAAATCGACGCGACGTGGATTTCCGTCTATGTGATTGGTCGATTTTTCATACTCTTTGCCCTTTGCCTCGCCGAAATAAGGGCTGCGGGTTTAAGAGGCGTGGGCAAAAAGACTGCCAGGCTCAAAATGTGATTTGGGCGGGAGTTGAGTTAGGACAGGTCTTTGCACAGCAGTGCCCAGTATTTTCTGGCAGATGGAGAAACAGAGAAATGGAGAGCTCATGGCAAAATAATAAGAGCCGCACGCTGGCTGAGGTCGGTAGTACGGACTTCTTGACAATTCAAAAGTGCCTGTAAGGGCCGGCGCTCACTATCGGCATGGCACGGCAAAGGATTTTTCGTGGACAAATGATTTTCGACCTTGCCACGGTACCGCACGGCACTTTTCAGCATGCCAAAACATTCTGCCACTGCATGCCGCGGCATTTATGTAGAAATAAAGAAATTTCAACGCTAAAGTCATTGAAATAAGGTCGAAAATCATATGTCCACGAAAAATCCTTTGCCGTGCCATGCCGATAGTGAGCGCCGGCCCTAAGTGGCTTAATTGAAATAAATGCTTTGAGTTTGATCACAGTAAATATATACAAACAGTATGGCAACTACCTACAAACGCTCGAAACGGCACACTCACACAAACATACGAACCGACGAAACCCTTACGCAGTGCTGTCAGTACTGAGCACCACGACGCGAAGTTTTTTTTATTTATATTCATTAGGCTCGCGCTTGACCACTATCTCACCTGATGGTAAGCGATGATGAGGTCGACGGTGAAACCCGCTTGCCTAGAAGTAACCTGTTCACTCTTGACTTAAAGACCCCCTAGATTGTAGCTGTCGGGAAACACAGACTCGGGCAGGGAATTCCACTCCTTAGCTGTACGCATAATAAAAGTGTTCTCAAAATGGTTTTGCACGTATGGGTGGGATGTCCACCATGTATCGATGGCGCATCGCCGTACGTCTGGTAGTCCGATGATGAAACGGGCTATGCGAAATTAGATCGTGGAATTGCAACGCACACTCCCCGAAATGTAACCGAAAAAAAAACAACAAGCTGGCAACTCGGCGACCATGTTCAAGACTCTGGAGCTTTGACTTGACCAGCGCCTCGTTGCCGATGAGCCTCCTGGCCCGCTTTTCGATTGACTCTAGTGCATCAAGCTGGCGTGTGCATGTTTGTGTGAGTGTGCCGTTACGAGCGTTTGTAGGTATTTTCTATACTGTTTGTATATTTTGACTGTGGTTTGATTTTAAAACGAACAATGAATGCCAAAATAATAATAAGAAAAATGAAAGCCACTCTTTCAGCCAACTGCCCACTCTGATAAGGCACTTTGAACATTCAGATTCCGCTACAAACAAGAATATTACCACACGTAAGAAACGATAACGTATCTTATCAACTCTAATAGTCATTTAATCAATACTGACTTTTATTTCAATGTAAACCTTAACCCTATATAAATAAAGACTACATTATGTAGTTACTATACGGAAGGCGGGGATCATTGTTTTATTTTATGTAGAAAAACGGTTAGTGTCAGTTTTATATTCATTTGATCGTTAGATTAGATTGTAGGTATCAATGACGGTTATTACCCGATTTTGACGAATCTAGAACCAGGTCACAATCAGAGACAGATTATCTTGTAAATAGGGATGTCAACTGAAAATTAGTTTTTTGTCCGTCAGGTACAGTACATTAATAAAAAATATTGGACACTTGTTTTTTTTTTTCATTTGACACGTAAACACAATAATGCGTTGCAATATCGTGTGACGTCACGCCGTTAGTAAAATTTATACTGACATAGTGACGTCACAAGGCCCCGCTCCTGCAGCCTTATTGCGTAATGAATTATGAACAATCGGCCAATCACATAGACGGAAATCCATATCGCGTCTTTCAGCTCTCATGTGATTGGTCGATAGTTCATTCTCTTTGTCCTTTGCCTTGCCGAATTCTGCTGGAAGACCACAGTCTGCTTAAACTAATATTTAATGTTTTTTGTTTTTTTTTTTTACAGAATCCGGGCTACATGAAGGATAACTTCGTGATCTGCATAGAGTCGCTGCATTTACCTGACGCTGGCGATCAGTACAATGTAAGTACAGCACCTCAATGTTATGCCTCATCGAGTTTAGGGACCACCAGATAGTTGCGTTGCAAAATTTAGCTACCGATGAAAGAAAATATAACACAAGATTTTTGAAGAATTCACATTTACTCGCGAAAATTCACACATGTTGTGGTACATAACAAATCACATCATTTAGTAATAATGTTCTAAACAGCACTATTAATAAAGTAATTTATCTGCAGACGCTACTTTTTATGAGTTCATAAACATTAATAAGTCCTTGTTAGTCAATGTCAAGGAAACCTGCTCGCCGATCTTTGTACCCGGTCGAGTGGTGAGTAAATTATGTTGTAACAAAGTAATGACAACTTAGGGCTAGTATACAACGAGACGCGACGTCCAAGCACTGTTAGGGTTCCGTACCCGCAAATATTGCCCCCGATTCCTTCCATTACTCTCGGTGTTGTGCTTCACTTCGCCAATTTTCGAGGAAGTCATCCAAGGCGCCCTTTGCATCTTCTCCTCGGTCGGCTGCGACCCCGTCCAGCTGTGTCAGGGCTAAAGTCTTGCGATATACAAGCCCACAGCTTCGACGGCATCCGTAAGCCATGCCCTGCCCAGTCCCACTTAAGTTTTGCAGCTGAAGTGTCACTAAAAAGCCTTGTGCCTTGGTGGACCGTGCACCTGGCTAATGCTGCGGCAATCTGCTAGAAGCGAGACGCACATAGGTCCGGTTGATGAGGTGAATCTTGGGCTTGGGGGAGGCCTAAATTCAACAGAGGACGTCTTTCGGCTGCAATGATGTTTCATTTAAATGTCTTTTTTTTCCATTTATATTTTAAAGTGCACACAGCATCACTTCGCGTTTCGTGTGTCCTGACCCTTATACTTAAATATCAGTGCTATTTACCTATTTAAAACGTTTATTTCTCACAGCCAAGTGTTTATTGTCTATGCAAATGAACACTTGTATCAAGAACCTATGTTTCGATCAAAGATATATTTTTTTATATTCAGGACCCATCCTCCTCCTTGCGTCGCATTCCTAAGTATTGAGGGTCGTGACCTCCCTTCTGCATCACCTTCTCTCGAATGATCTTTCTCTGTCTGTTTCTGTCTCTGGCGGTGTGGAGGGCGTTGTAAACTGTAGAGTCAAGTGCGGTGCGGATCTGGTCAGACCAACGGCTGCGTCCACGAGGCCTTTTCCCATCTACTTTGCCGGTCACGTTAAGCCTCTCGAGGTTGCCATCGTCTTTCCTTGCAATTGTGGCCGAAGTCATCTAAAATTCTGCGGAGACACTCGGATGACAGCCGCGAGGAGATTTTAAGTTCTCGCAATATGGAGACGTTAGTCCGAAATGCTGTCCAGGGGTACGGAGCATCTTTCTCCAGTACCACATCTCAAAGGCGTCGTTTGCGGTCTGCAGCTTTCAGTGTCCAAGTCTCAGCGCCATACGAAAAGATCGAGAAGACTAAAGTCCGTACCAGTTTGGTTTTGTTTTTTACGGAAATGTTGCGATCTCTCCAGATTTTTCCAAGCTGAGACATGGCGCTCTTAGCCATGCCAATTCTCCTGCGCACTTCCTTCTCGCATGAACCATCGTTACTAATGCTGGAACCCAGGTAGATAAAGTTGTCTACTGTTTCTAGGCCCATCGCACTAGTGAGCTCCAACTTCCCAGATCTATCTACCACCATGACCATGGTTTTGGAACTGTTTACGGAAATTCCCCCATCTCCTCGCTAATCCGCTCCTTTAGGTCCAACAGTGCAGCCATTTCGGACTCATTTGCTACAAGAAGAGCAGTGTCATCGGCGTAGCGCAGATTGGTGATGTTCACACCACCAACTGTGATGCTTCCCTCCCAATTCTCGCAAGTACGTCTCATAATGTGCTCTCCATAGGCGTTGAATAGAATGGGCAACAAAATGCATCCATGGCGCAGTCCTTGGTAAAATTTATCGGGTTTTGATGTTGTTTTATCGACTCTTACGACTCCCTGGCCTGAGCCATACAGGGTGCGAAATAGGGCGATGAGATGATTTGGTACTCCAAGTTCTTGTAGGACCTTCCATAACCAACCCCAGTTGACACAGTCGAAAGCTTTGCTATAGTCGACGAAACACATTATTACTGGCGTATCAAACTCGTATGCCTTCTCAATGAGCTGCCTGACATTGAGAATCTGCTCTCGAGTGCCCATGCCATTTACGAAACCTGCTTGCACCTGTGGAATTTGCCAATCCAGGTAGTAGTGGATGCGACTGTAAAGAATATGGAGCAAGATTTTGATAGCTCTGCTAAGCTCGGAGTATTCAGCCATTATTGCACGATCCTGCAAACCCCTACTTTTTAAGTCTTTTTTGCGCTGAATGAGACCTGGTCAGGCGCAAGATATGGCATTTCAAGTGTCCCCATTGTGTGTTCATGCGTGGGACAATCCTTCAGTTTCGCCTCTAACGTGAAATGTGGGACACATATACATCCGTATATTATATCTATATAAAATCAGATAAATTACTTGACACTGAGATTTGGCTGAAACTAGGCAGCAGATGAATTCATCAAGACACAACGTCTTTAACACACGAAAGGATAAACGCAAGGAGGCTAGATTTTTGTACCACAGAATATAGAAAAACGCTCAAGTGAGGTAGCCAAGTGGATGTCACATAAAATACCTCTAATTACAGCACACGCGAGGCGTAATCGCCAATAATAAGATTACTGTTACAGCATGACGTAAAACGCCCGTACGCCCCTCGAGGTCAGTTTGTTTGTTCGAAAATTCGTTAATATTGAGGTCATGTATGTTCTCTGGTGACACGATTATTTTATTTTGGACAGAGCCTGATTTTGAGATCGAGTTACTTTTGTTAACTTTTGTGTGTCGAATTGAGGATTCTTTTTGTTCATTCTACCTTTTTTACCAGACTACGGCGAAGCCAAAAGGAAAGGTTATGATTTCAGCCGTCTATGTATGTATGTTTTTATTTACGTATGTTCCTCCGTAGCGTCTAAACTATTCATCCGATTTTGATGAATAAGGTGTCAATCGATTCCTTATTATGGCCCGGGTATCATAGGCAAAAAAAAAACGTAATCGGGTTACATTTTTTATATAAACTTTTTTGTTTAACTGCCCCGTGTGTTGGTTGGTTATATTTGTTGCCAACACTACTGCTGACCGTGAGGGTTCGAGTACCGGCAGCCCAATTGCGTAAGTGAATTCGGCAAGGCGAAGGATTTGATCCCATCAATCGACCGATCACGTGCGATATGAAAGATGCGTTGTGGATCTCCGTCTATGTGATTGGTCGATTGATGGGATCAAATCCGGTCGGTCTAGCAAAAAGTATTATTGCGTTTTCACATCTGCAGTTCGTTCGTGCAGTAACTTATACCTGGTTGATGGCAATTCTGTCCAAATCCGTTCAGCCTCAAAATTACTTTCTCGTATACCTATAATATTAGTAGGCAGATATCATGATGACTCTGCCAGTTTTAATAAACACTCTCAAGTAAGCATTTATTATAAACTAGCTGTTGCCCGCGACTTCGTCCGCGTCAAAATCGATGTTTTATTTAATTGTTCAATTTTCCCACAGGAACTGTGAATTTTTCACCCTGGCATAAAAAAGTAGCCTATTTTACTCCTTATAAAACCACCTATCTACCAGTGAAAGTCCCGTCAAAATCGGAACAGCCGTTTTGGAGATTACCCGGAACAAACAGAGACAGAGAGAAAAAAAAAAATTGTGTATTTGTTTTTAGGCTCGTATATACTTTCACATAATTCCGTAAAACGTTGTTATTTTGTACAGACTGCAAAATGAGAGTGTTTAAAGCAATGTTTGATGAAAATCGGTTCAGCCGTTCAAAAGTTATATGCATTTTACTATTTGAATCGGGGTTCTTTTCCAATATAATATCTTGTCATAATTCGGGGGACCGCTAAGTAAATAAAATAACCAAAACAATGTATACTTAACTTTGGTCCCCCGACGCGAGTACGAGGATTATTTTTACTTTTTAGACGCTTGGAGCCGGGCGTTTATAATTTTACTACTTTTAAATTTAAGTTGTCACCGTGAAAAGTAGGAAATGTACGATGAGCAAATGAACGGTTTATGTTTCCTTATCATTCCATCCACTAAGGCAGCAACCTTCACTTGACAAAGTAAAATCAATACATATAATAAATCTGTAGAAAAGTCGATTTTGTTCGTCGTTAAAGGATAACCAACAGAACCCAATTCCAGCTTTTTTGGCTGTCTAGTTGTGCAAGCATCACGTAAAATGTACGAAACCAATGTATATAACTTTTATACATAAAAACTTGAAGTATTACTTAGTTTTTGTTTCATCGCAATCGGTACTTTTTATCAAAAGTTAGGTGTTCAAGAAGTAAAATATCACAACACACGCAATTCAGTTGAAAACCATATTTGATAGATGGCGTTGTGCATTTGAAGTCATTATGTGAATGGCGGTGTTAAGATTCTTCGCGAAAGAACGACCCTAGAAGAAAAAAAAGGTACATAGGTAGAGTGGGCAGTAAGGTAAGTAGGGTAGGTAGGAAGGTAAGGTAGGGTAGGCAATTGACGGGCGCGAAGCTGCGGGCACAGCTGGTTATTAATAAGATCACTAGAAGGGCCATAGCTTGTTCCCTATAGGGTTTATAGAGGTGCGGTAATAATAGTTATAGCATACCTATGTGTCTTTTATAAACATGAAGATTTAGACATCTTATTGATGCGATGGAAGTCCTCCCACTAGGTGGGCTGGAATGGTGGAATGGAATAAAAACCTTATTTCGTCGATTCATTTTTAAAGAAAATGCAGCTGAAGTCTCAACTAAAACGCTTACAAACGAAAAGCATTTCACATAGATTTGTATCCTTCTTTCCAGGTACACGAACTGCCCCCGGAAAAGCTAAAGAACCGCGAGGTGGTCCACATAGACATCGCTCACGACCCGCTCCCGTCGGCAGACTACAAGGCCGAGACCGACCCGACCAAGTTCAAGTCCACCAAGACCAACCGCGGCCCGCTCACCAGCCCCAACTGGAAGAACGAGGTCAAGCCGGTCATGACGTGCTACAAGCTAGTCAGCGGCGAGTTCAAGTGGTTTGGACTGCAGGTCAGTGTCTCCATCATCATACTATAGCTGTAACTGCAGGGTGAGATCGACCCCACCAAGTTCAAGTCCACCAAGACTAACCGCGGTCCGCTCACCAGCCCCAAGTAGTTTGGACTGCAGGTCAGTATCTCCCTCCATCCATCATGATATACAATTGTATTCGCTTTGTTTTTGGCCTTCGTAAATATGATCACATTTCTTCCTACCGTTCTCAGCTTAAATGGCTGCCTATCCGCCTCAGGAGGTCCCTCAGATGTCTCTGCTTGCTCTTCACTATTATGAACGATCCTTGTGCTCCCGATTATCTAAAAACTTATTTCAATGTATTGGGCAGTTCTCACAGTCGTAACCTTCGAGCTTTTAAAAATCTAATCCTCGAAATTCCTTCACATCGCACCGGTTTTATGTCTAACTCATACGCTGTCTCAACAATAAAGCTCTGGAACGCCCTACCCTTTGGCATTAAAAAGGCTGAAAGCAAATACATTTTTAAAAGAAAAGTACGTGACCACTATTTCAGTCAGACTAAATAGCTTTCATCTAGAGTCAAAAGTCTAGTCATTATAATTATTATTAGGTTTCTCGTTTTTTTAGTATTTATTAGTCTATTTTATTTGTATATGTGTACTATTAATATATATGTAAGTATATTTTCGTATACAATTTGTTTAAATATTATTTTGTACCCGTTCACAACGTTGTCCTTTTTAACCCAAAGGTTGACTGGTAGAGAATGCCTTGTGGCATTAAGTCCGCCTATGTACCACTATTGTACATGAAGTTTAAATAAATAAATAAATTATATAGCTGTAACTGTAAGATAACATGGACCCCATCAAGTTCAAGTCCACCAAGACCAACCGCAGACCTTTTCCAGCCCAAACTACTTGAGTTTGGACTGCAGGTCTGTATCTCCCTCCATATATAGCTGTAACTGTAAGATGAGATGGACCCCATTGAGTTCAAGTCCACCAAGTCCGACCGTGGCACTTTTGTCAGCTCCAATTGGTTTGGAAAGCAGGTCAGTGTCTCCATCATTATGCTGCAGCTGTAACTGCAAGGTGAGATCGAACCCACCAAGTTCCAGTCTACTAAGACCAACCGCAGCCTTCCTACCAGTACCAAGTCGTTTGGAAATCAGGTCAGTGTCTCCGTCATCATCAGTCTAGAGTGAATAAGTAACGCAAGCGTGCTTCAACGTCCACCTCATCATTGCTTACCATCAGGTAAGAGGCTGGTCAAACCTGAGCCCGTCAATATGAAAATAAACAACTACCTAAGTGAATTCGAATTATAAATCAATTTTTGTGTAGAAAATTAAGTTCTCTGTACATTTTTGTGTAGAAAATTAAGTTCTCTGTTGTATCGCTATCTTAAAACTTGGCCACAGTATCTCTTCTGGTTTAGTAAAACCTAAAAAACCCGCCCTAATATTATTCTGTTCGTTTTTCACTCTTGTCTGGTTCACCTGTGCGAGTCACAAATAATTTAAATATTTTTCTTTCGTTTCTTTAACCAAAAAATTGGCAAATAATACCCTGAACATAAATATTTTTTGACCGACCTTATTTCGGTGTACAATATTTTCTAACTATCTAATTTGGTTTTCTTTTTATTAATTTTCAGAGTAAAGTAGAAAATGTGATCCAGAAATCGGAGCGGCGGCTGTTCACTATTTTCCATAGGTCAGTAACATTCTGTTCATAGTATCACAAAATAAACGCTTTTAAAATTTTGCCTGCTTCGGCCAACCCGTTTAAAGGCTTATGGGGAGGCCTCTGCCCAGCAGTGGGACAATATGGCTTAAATAAAACTCTAATTAATATAATATAATACCAGCTGTTACTATCCCACTGCAGGACAAAGGCCTCTTCTCATACAGAGAAGGCATTAATCGCGACGCTTGTTCAAGGTGGGTTGGCGATTTCTAATTATTTTAACTATAAGTCCAGATTTCCTCACAATTTCTTCCTCTACCCATGTCAGCGTTGTCACAGATAATATAATACTAGCATACAGATGTCTCAAAGAAACCGCGACGACGTAACTCTAGCGCTTTTTGTCTGATTAAACCGATTATTTTTTGTACATCGATCGCGTTCGGTTCCGTTCCATGGCGATAGATAGATGGTGTTAGCAGTGATTTGGAAGTAAAAGTGTTTACTCGGTGCATCAATTTTTTTTTTTTAATACAGTGAAGATTTGTTTTATAGTATTTTTTTGCACGTTTTTACAGTTTCATTGCACCAAAATGTTTGTTACAGTACAAATTTTAACAATCGAGTGGAATGTCTCAGACATTTAAAACCGCGCCATCTATTGGCATCAATTTTAAATGATCCGTTCAAATAATCTTTGAAATATGAATTAAGAGCCCAATATTCCATAATTTTGTGCTTAGGAGACTTGATTAAATAATAACATACAATTTTTACGCACAATTCCAGAACATGTTAATTTTACACACAATTCAATAACAAGGCGGTGCATGTAGCGCCATCTAGTGACATTTATTTGAACCAAATTTTCTTTCTTAGCGCTGAGACCAAAAGGCTTTGTCCAAGATAAACTAAGAAAGTACATGTGAATTTAAGTCACATTGGTACTTGCCCGAATATGATCCTAAAATCTCAACCACGAGAGGCGAGATCTGAGTCACTGGGTCACATTTAATAACTATAAAATAAAGGTGCTATTATTGTCCGTCTGTATATACGCTTATTTCTTGTTAACGCCTTCTGCTATTTCTTCTTTCTTTTTCGTGTGAGGTTGTGGCCACCTCTGGTGTCAGAGTTAATTAAGCCGCCTCTGGGATACCCCACAGGCCTCTGGCTTGGCTATTTCAGACTTACATTAACTAGATAAGTCCAGTATTCCTCACGGTGCTTCATGCAACGGTAAAGCCGTTGTCGGTATTGTCCGAGATAAACTTACATTTAAATTAAAAAAGTCACTTTACCGGATTTGAACCTAAAACCTCAAGCTCGAGAGACGAGGTCTTAGCCACTGGGCCACCATATATAAATAAACTGGTAGACAATAACATTAGGCCACCTACCAAACCGGTTGTCGTGACCGTGTTACAAAAAAAAAAAAGATTAATTGACTGCGTTTTTAAATCAAATTTATTTTTTTAGCATTACACAAGAATATCAAAAAAATAAGAAAATATAAATCATAAAAATAGGAGTAGCCTAATTTTATTGTCCACCAGTTTAGTAAAAAAGGAAGTCGCTATTTTTATTTGTCTGTATGCGCGATTATTTCTCCTTACTGGGCTCTGTTAATACTTATTTATTATGTTGTATCGGCATGTGAAGACTTGTGATATTATCTCGTATATTATTTTTTTTATCTTTTCGTCTGTAAATGATAACAAAACAAAGCCAAAGAGGTAATAATGACGAAAGCTAAAACTAATAATAATACCAGCTTGATTGATTCCAAAATTATATATTTATTTGACATTCGATATTACAAGAACAATTATATTTTTGTAACGCAGCCTTGTCCTTAGTTAGGGATAAAGAGGCTTCAAAAAATTACTGTTACCAATTTTGACAATAAATATTGTATTATTATTTATTCGTCACTGTCCCACTGCAGAACAAAGGCCTCTTCTCATACTGAGAAGGCACAAACAATCACCACGCTTGCTCAATGCGTGTTGGCGATTTTAAACTTATATAAAAGTCAAGGTTTTCACACAATGTTTATTAATTCATATTTTTACACTGTCCCACTTTTGGGCAAAGGCCTAGCCCAAATTTACGCAAGTATTCTTTGTCCGAGCTACCTCAGACCAGCCCCTGCAGTAAGCCTCTCGCTACGACTTTAATAAAAATATTTTAATTTTTTTATATATTTAATTTTCCAGACAAGTGTTCTGCTCAATCGATGATTGGTTCGGAATGACCATGGCGGACATCCGCGCCATCGAGGACCGCACCAAAGAAGAGCTCGAGAAACTGCGGCGCCAGGGGGAAGTGCGCGGCATGCGCGCGGAGAACGAGTAGGCGTGCGAGCGTACGTGTGAGCCTGCGTGCGTGCGTGCGTGCGGACATGCGAGCGTGCGTGTGAGCATGCGTACGTACGTGAGCATGCTTGCGTACGTGTGAGCATGCGTGCGTACGTGTGGGCACACGAGCGTCGGGCGCGGCTCCCCACAACCAACAGCCCCCAAGCGTTCCTTCATAACCAAAATGCTTGAAAAAGCTATATAATTGAATTAAAAATTCATTTCGGTATTAGACTTACTATTATAAATGTTAGGCGTTTGACTAAAGGGGTTATTTCACGCGTTGAAAACAATAATGTTTTGTCCATTCTAGTGTAATGTTAGCTCAGTTTATTTGAGAGATTAATGAATTGATTGCGTGGTGTCATAGATTCAGGAGCGATGCCATGTTTGTGGTTCCTCATTTGTAGCAATAATCCGCGCTCGGTGACTTACGCTCATTGCCCGAGCTGATACTAACCTGAGATTGCATTTAGTGTTGCCATGAAACAATATGTCGACGAACACTCAGCCGCCAGCTCCCCAAGATATGTATAGAATATTGCATTTCTCTTTTTTATATTATTTCACGAGTTGTATGAAACATAAGTTTAGTGAGTTGTACTAATTATCCAGAACTCATCTACATGTGGCGCGGCAGAGGTCTTGTTTATGACACTGGTTTATTGTAAGAGACATCACCCAAGCCAGACCTGGGGCTGTACTATAACGTGTCAACGCCATCATGATTACGCTGTGTAAAAGGGATAGTGCTATCTGTGCTGTATAGCTCCGGTTCTCTCACAACGGAGCCTTGAAAGTTAAGACACGTCAGAGTAAGGCCCCTGGGAGGTGCCCCGTACCAGTGTGTGTAAGAGACATATGTATATGACTTGTATACGTCTGTCCCTTGCACACACTCAAAATAACCTTACTCTAAGAGCTTATGGTGGTCCTTGGTCACCTTTCTTGATATTTTTTTCATGGCAACATTAAAAAACAACTGCTGGCAGTTGTAAACAATGCAGAAATGTTACTTTTATACTTATTTTCACTACTTCTTTATCGTTGTGCTTAATAAATCAATCAAGACATAGAGAAGTGTACCCCCGGAGCCATTGAACCTGCGATCTCAGTTCAAGCGAGGGCATAGATTATTACCATTAGAGAAAATGATATAATATGGTATAGATAATATTTAATAACTAATAAGTCGATGTAGTCAGTGGTTAACAGGTAGTGTTGTCGTTACCTAATTAATTAAATAATAAAAATATATAAATGTAATTCAATTTGACAACTACATTGCAACGAGACCAGTGTGACAGTGGCCAGAGTTATATTACAAATTATATTATTCTCGGAGCCTTGAGCTCATCTGTTGTGTATTTATATTATAAAATAATTAATTCTGCGCAATAGTACCATACGTTAGAACTGGCACATTTTATAAATTATCGGTGCAATATTTTTTTAACAATGGCAACCTTCTGGTAGTAGGGTTCTGTGAGGGTGTTGCAAGGTGAATGTTATTTAAGCTACGGTGTCTATGGGATTATTTTTTTAATATGGTAACCTCGTTAATTTATTGGGGAAACGGGTTCAGGTTGCAACATCCTCGGCTAGTGAATTTTCAAATATATTTTTTGTATTAATAAGTTTTTTTGTTGTTTAACAAATCAGTATTTTTAATAATTGTGTGACATTCCAGTTTGTACCGACGGTGAGGTCGCTATCGTTTGCTACTTAATATTTGTTCGCTCTCTTGTGTACACGCAATGTATTATGTGGGATCATTGAATCAGTACAAGATGAAATTTATTGTGGATCTTCAAGTTAATGGATTATGTTCCTGTTTTAACCAGTAAGGCTTAGCACGCACTGCGGTTTTAATTCGCGCGATTTTTTTCCGCCAATTCTGCGACGCGTACGTATGGAATTCTATAAGGCTGCACGCACTTGCGGTAAAAATCTACTACTACTAATCTCGTGTTTTGCCACAGAATGCCACGGTTTAAATACGCGCGAATATTTTGAGCTCTATGAACGAGTAGACACAGACAAAAATCGTGCGGATTTCTACACGCCGTGCATGTTATTTATGATTAAAAAACCAAGCGAAAATAAAAAATCGCTGATTAAAAATCGCATTGCTTGCCAAACCTAACTGGGTGCAGCCATGTATTGTTGTATCTCGTTCAGATCTCCGGCCGCTCTTCACAAATTCCGAGAGCTCGACGGAGCTGTGAACGAGGCGTTTCTGCTTCATATTGCACTTTCTTTTTAATTAAGTTTTTTTTACTTATGTTGTAATAAGTTTTACATCAAATACAGCGTGATAATATATTTGCGAGTAGTGTTTTTTTTTTTTGTAGAAGTAGTGAAATTGTTGCCAACCCGCTTTTAGCATCGCCTAGTGCTTCTGTACAACACCTAGTACTTAACTGTTCTGTGACTCGCGAGGAACTTCCATTATAATAGTTTCGATGTCCGCAGCCTGTCGGAGGTCCTGTAATATAATATAGAAGCTTCGCTTTGATATTGTTAAAGCTTATTTGTTGCAGTTACCAAATAAAGTTAAGTACACAAATTATTTTATTTTATTTTTTACCTCAAACTGGTCCTTGGATGCATGTTTTGTAAATTCTTTAAGCTCGTAAGTACTTTGTCGCTCCATTCCGTAGTTAAAGAAAATTTCATTGATGAATAGTTAATTGTATAGTTGCTAAAATTGTCAATTTTTAAATGTTTAGCTAATTGAAAGTTTCAAAGTTCTTGCATTGATAAGTATAATGTAATAAATAACATTTGTTGTAAAATGTACTATGATGAATATTTTGAGGCCAACACGAATAAAATAATTTAATCTGTGCTTATTTGTTTCTGTTAATAATATAAAGCTACTGATCGATAGAAATCAATATTACAATTATACATTGACGCCTTTAAACGGGTAAGTCACATGAACCAGGGCGTTTAGGTAAAGTAAAGGGGCTTGTTCGAGACTTAGTAGAGAATAGTAGTCACGTGGGGAATAATCTTTCTAATATTTGAAATGTGAAAGTTTAATTGATGTATGTTTGTTACAATCACACCAGAATTGCTGAACGGATCTGGTTGAAATTTGGCACAGAGATAGATTATAGTCTGGAATAGCACATAGGCTCGGTACTTTTCATTCAGATTCCAGTTCAAATATTCTCTGGGGAGACGAAAACACTTTACACGCGGGCGAAGCCGCTGGCAGAAGCTAGTATTACTTCTTACTAATATTATAAATGCGAAAGTTTAATGGATGTATGTTTGTTACAATCACGCCAGAATTGCTGAACGGATCTGGTTGAAATTTGGCACAGAGATAGATTATAGTCTGGAATAGCAGTTAAGATACCTTTTATCCCGTGAATAATTTCCCTCGGGATAATTTTCGATATTCGCGAGGGCGAAGCCGCTGGCAGAAGTTAGTATACGATAACTACTACAAGTTTAGGCTTAGCAAAACCTGCGCAAGAGGCTGAGGAAATAACTTTTACATACAGTTGCAAATATTAGCTATTGTATTTCAGAATAGTGCAATACCTTGTAACTTCCTGCGCATTGCCAACTGTAGGTACCTAAGTTACTACTGAGGTACCTAAGTTATCGATACTACTTACGGCCAAAACATTTTAGAAAAAAAAAAATGATTGTTTTTTTATGCGCCATGCATGACGCATACCGTATAAAAAGCAAAATACCCCAAAATAATTAAATTAAAAATAATAAAGTTTTAGTTGGGAATCGTGTGACGGGTTAGCTATACTATTATTATTACTACCGCAACTCCTGTAAACCTGAATCACTAGAATAGGATCGATTCAATGAAGCTCGACGAGTACCGGTGAATCAATTCAACTGTCTTGGATCCCGCAACGATATTATTCAGTTAAGACTAACGGTGGGGCAAGAGAAAGAACATACGCTAAAGAGGATGTAAGATACAAGAGCGAGGGTCGCTAGGTCGAATATACAACGTGTAACAGACAATACACTAACCCAGAAAAGGAGTGATAAGGAAAAATTTCTCGACGAAATTTTACTTGGCAAAAATTTCGCGACTCGTTTTTTTTTTTGCTTTATCAAATCTTTAAAAAGAGCCAAATAAAAGCGCATCAAAGTTCAGGGGGTCTACTCCCTAAGCACGAAGTCCGGAGTTTCGGCCTTCGTTACGGGCGTTTCCTGCTGTGAAAGTCATACAGATGCATGAATCGTTCGGGGCCCAAACTACGAATGGATGACAACACAATTTGGGTTATTCCTACCCCCGATGTGTTTTTACCTGTCCAAAAAATTTTATCATTACGGAGTAGGATTTCGGGCGGGCCCGTAACTTCGTTGACGGAGTTATGGAGTAGAACCACTCGAGTAAAGTCATTTGTTAGTAATAACTTAAAAGTACTTAAACGTGACGTCTTTCGAAATTTCAACATTGTATTGCCGTTATTTTTGTTTACGTGATATAAGAAAAAAAAACGTATCCAATCTACCTGACAGACGAAAAATATTTTTTAGTCATCATCCCTATTGTACTACCTACTCATCATTATGAACAACTGCCCTTTACAAGTATGTCAGCGTAACTCGATAAAATGTGCTGAACAGACATGGGCGCCGGCAGGACTATTTTTAGGTACATCTTCACGAAATCACGACCCCGCTTCGAAGTTTTTTTTTGCCAATTTATACACAGAGATTAAACTAAGTTTGCCGTCGCAGAATAACTTGAGAAACAAAGAAGGAGGTATGCAAGTGCGAGCGTATCGATTGAGCTACAAAAATTTTGCACCTCGATGTTCTTTAGTTTAAAGATTTTATTGTAAGAATTTAACGGTGTTCACGTGAACAGCTGTTTTTTTGTCGCCATTTCAGGTTTCGTCCCATAGTAAAAGTTGTTCTTAATGATGATTGGCATAGCGGTTTTTTGCGACCGAAACGTGGTCGCTCACAATGGCCCCCATCAGAACGCTTAAAGTCACCTACAGGGCAATGGAGAGAGTTTTGCTCGGCATTTCTTTGCTTGATCGAATCAGAAACAAAGACATCCGCAAGAGAACCAAGGTTACCGACAAAGCCCAAAGAATTACCGAACTTAAGTGGCATTGGGCAGGGCATATTGCTCGCAGAACGAATGGACGTTGGGGCTAAAAAGGTTTGGAGTGGCGACCGCGAACGGGAAGACGTTGCGTTGAAAGGCTTCCCACTACGGTGGAGCGACGACCTGAAGCTCCAGACAAGTGACATTCGATGTCAGCGATGGCGGTGCTCGAAATGCCAAAATGTAAGAGATTGATCACGTGACATTTCGACAGCATTTGACATTTCCATACAATTTTGCCTTTTTATTAATCGATATAAAAAAAAGAAGGAGGTTCTCAATTCGTCGGAAACTTTTTTTTTATATTAGTTCTCCGATTACTCATAGACGCCTGGACCGATTTGGAAAATTCTTCTTTTTTTTGAAAGGGTTTACTTCACAGGTGGTCCCATAGTCATCAGGTAAGTATCTGATGATGGGATCTTGGAGAAATGGAGGGAACTCCTCAAATATAGGCATACTTATAGCGATTTTGGTACTTGCATCAACAATGCAATTATTTTCACTCAGAAAGTATCATTTTGTGAAGTGAAACTGGTGAAGAAGACAACAGATGGCCAATGGAACTCCTTAAGTATGTCATGGGTGTAAGATATCTCGAATAGTTAAACGACTATGATGAAGCTAATACTTATAAATAAATAGTACTGATGAAAATGGTACCATCGAACTGATCTGATGATGAATCCGGGAGGTATAGGCACTGGAACTCCGAAATAAAACAATGTATCCTAGTCGTGTCTGGGCTTATTGGAATCGACATGAGATGTACTTTGGCTATATATGATTTTTATGGCAATTAGAGGTACCTATCAAAACTTAAAAGAGATAGCGTAGTGGCACCAATGATCGACACTTTTAGGACATAGTGGGCTTCTTTATAAAATTAAATGTCATTTAGTCATCTTTAAACCAAAAGTAACGATTGAGTATTGTAAGGCATATTCTTGAGATAAGAATAGTGTGTATTATTTTTATTAACTATAGGTACACAGATTAGAAATAAAACCAATAAAAGAAAAAAGTGTATAAATCTCCAATCATCGACACTGAATCTCCAATAATCAACACCCAGTTATCGACAGTTACCAGTTACCGACACCCAGTTATCGACTACCTATTATCCGTAATGTGCCAGCTCACCACCATGATACCTTAGTCGGTAATTAACTAAAATTAACTATTCACGAAGATTCAAGTTTCCGTGTCTATAGAATCAAGGTCTGCTTGATTGTTTGTATTTGTTATTTTCTTTCTGGTTCTATCTCTTGTCATCCTCTAAATTATAAATAATATCACTTTCAGCGTATAAAATCTCCACATCTGACACTTCTGAAGTCATACCTTCTTGAACTGTATTATTTGCTTTTTAATCTTACTTTTATTTTTCTTTTCATTTTGTTCTTTTAATGTCTTTTTTCCTCTTCTCTGTCTTGCTCTTTCTTCTTTTTCTTGATGTATTTTATTTTTCTCAGTTTCTTTTTCTCGTGATATTCTTTCCAAGCTTAACTTGTTACTGTTGGTGGATTTTATTTCCGTTTCATTCTCTTTTTATTAGTATCCAAATTTTTGGCCAAAATAAACTTCTCTTGAAAGGAGATGGAACAATCACTCCCAAAACATTTACCAAAGACTTCTTTTGTGGAGTTGTGTACCTACTGCAGTTCCATGGTACTAATGATAGGTTGTTGAGTTAGGCTATTAATTCCTATTACTATAAGGAAACCAGATGAAGGTTTCGGAAGTGCTTGATGGATTATTGTATTAACTGTGCCGATATGATTAGGTTGTGGCATTTGGGGATCTCCTGTTACTTCAGGTGAACCGATCGGTGAAGTAAGTTCCGGGATTAAAACAGGTTGTTTAATATTAGGCTTGGTGATATTGTTAGGTTGTTCCATTGGAGGATCTTTAGATAATCGGTCGGTGATACCTCGCCTCAATGTGTTCATGCTCATGTGTGTGACAGGCGTTGTATGAGCATCCAACGAATTTGAATGATATAACGTTTCTTCGGATCGTATTGGTTTAAGTCGTGGTTTCTTTTTCGGTATGTCTAATTTCACACATACCTATCGATATAATGGTCCTACAAATGGAAAAAGGACCTCGGTCGGAACCCGTTTTGGACGCAATCTTTTCTTATATTTGTGAGAGCTTTTTGCAGCACTGGGGCAAAGTTCTCTTTCCGAAGAATTGTTGCAAAGTTCTCCACTTTCCGTTGTGTCACGGCTTTTTTCCAATGTCCATCGGTTGCAGAACATGCGTAATATTTGGGTATGAAATTACGACTTCAATACCATTTTACGAGAAAATTTTTATAAAGAAGCGTCAGGTGTGATTTGTGACAATGCACAAAGAATAAGATTGTATGGTCGTTTTCCCCAAATTTTTATCATGGAGCGTAATGGTAGGTACTCCAAAATGTTTCGCAGCAACTGCAACTTATTCGCCATTTTTTACAGCCTCAACGGCTTTTTTTACATGGTCGGGGGTATAATTTTTCTCGAAGCCATCTGTAATTACCAATTATCGACACATATTATTACCCAATGATCGACACTGTCGATTACTGGTAGCTGGACTTTGATTAATCTTTTTCAAATATCAACCAAATACGCAAAACAAAAAGAACTATATTCGCTTGTCAAATGAAATATTTTTCAAAAAATTATTATCGACACGTGTCGATGATTGGAAAAGTCAGTTTGTGAAAACCAGTGATCGACACCAACAATTTACTATTATCAAAATAACCTTAAACTTTCGTTATAACAATAATCGATCCTATAGTTCTTATAATAACCCGAGAAAACATCAAGTTCGAGTAAATCACATTACATTAGGAAAATTAACAAAAAAAATAGACTCACTTCCTTAAGGATTTCTCTAAGAAATTCCGATATTTTCACGATCTCTAGCCGCACTTAGTTCTCACGGTCTCAATTTTGTTTGAAAATGGCGGATTTCGCTCAAATGTCAATGGGAACCAGTCAAAAGTGTGCTATAAATGGCACAATGTTTGCTTATTAAGAAATCGGTTGCCTACTCTTATTTTACGGGATCAAAAAAAATAGTGTCGATTATTGGTTCTAGTCGATCATTGGCGCCACTAAATAAAAAACTTTTTAACAAAAAAACACTGCAAGGCGAAAAATTACTTTCTTTTCTGAAGTCGGTGTCGAAACACGGAAAACAATAGGTACCAAAGACACGGACTTCGGAAAAGAAAGTTATTTTTCGCTTTGCGGTGTTTTTTGGAAGTCGGTTTGTTGACAATAGCTATCGCCACGCTTTTGACGATAGAAAGTTACTTGTCTAGGGCCACAGAGTAGTTTTTAAGTCTAGTAGGGGCCTTGGCTGCGGGAGTCCGGTGGATGCGAGACACACAGGACCGATCAGTGTGGCGACGCGCGACGCTTGGAGGAGGCCTATGTCCAGCTGTGAACGTCTTTTGGCTGAAATGATGATGATAATCACCACTTTTCAGGTTTTGCGTTTATTGTACACGTTGTATAGCGCCCACCTTCGGCAAGCTTCCTTTGACCTTTCATACTGAAATAAGAGTAGTAATAGTCACAGTGGATCTTCGTGTCTCTGAAGTTGGCTCTGCGAACCATTGCGCAATAAACAGTTTGTCATCGAGTATACAACATAGATTAAGCGAGATAGGACAATGCGACAAACGTAAGCGAGTGAAAGAGACAGTTATACAATGCTATCTTCACCTTCAACATTGACACAAAAATAGCTACTGCGCAGGGTCTTGCAGCCAATTCAGAGACACAAAGATCCTACTAAAAGTTTTTGCAGAGAAAATCGATATGCTGTACCTACCTTCTCGTGTTTTGCTTGAAAGGGGGCTCAATCTCCAACTCTGTTTTACATAATAAACATATTTTGGCCTTGTAAAAGACATAACATCACGCCTGTATTCACTATAGCATTAGGTAGAGGGTGTACCTATGTACAGCCATATATTTCGTAAGTTATGTTTAAGTCCCATAAAATAGGAGGTGAGCAAGTCTGGGTTGAGCCTATTGCCATCACCCGGACACAAATCCAGACTCCAGGCTTACAACTGAGAAATTCCAGATAGAAAAACCTTCTCCACTTCACCTGACCCAAGAATCGAACCCAGGACCGCTTGCGACCACTACACCAACGAGGCCTTGTTTGGGATTTAATTAAAAGACTTATCCGAGTCTTTGGGATGCCCAGCAGCCTTATTGCGTAATGAATAAGGCAACCCAAATGGTTTGACCGCTATCAATCACAGACGGAAATCCACATCGTGTCATTGAGCCCGCATGTGATTGGTCGATTGATAGCGGTCAAACCCTTCGCCAAATCGCCTTGCTGAATTCGGCTAGGCAGAGGCCACAGCGTGCATCGCAGAGGTTTCCCATAGTGGCATTTGGTTATTGGGTTTCCATATCTTTCAAACAGGTACCTAGGTACTAGCAGGGCAGAAATCGTCTTAGGTTTCAAGCTTTAGGCGATTATCACACTTCCACGAATCACGCTGCATGTTGCGTGAAAACGCACCTACGCGCTCACTTTTGTATGCTGTGATGCGTGGCAGTGTGTTAACCGCCTTAAACCACAAACCATAGTTTCAAACTTGCAAGAGGGTCTTAGCAAAGTGACATTGTATCAGTTCAAAACAAGTACTTATATTCCTTGGTTCAAAATGTAACGGATTGTTGTGACATATCGGTCTCGCTTGGCACCATACATTTTTGTCATTTATAAGCAATCGCTATAGTGACTCGAGCTGGCACTTGAGCCACCGCCGGCGCCGGCGACGACGAAGGGATTAGCTATCGCCTATTTTCTCGGCTGTTCACACACACTGCCGGCGAATACTCTCTCACCACAAGTTTGTCGCACCGACAACAGCTATCAAAAATAATAATCGGTCGGCGAAGCTCGCTTGGCGGTCAGAACTCACGCTGAGAGACAAACCAACCAACGCGTGCAGGACTGACCGCCCGAGCGAATGGTTTGAGTAATCGCCCGTCGCACAAAAACGCTGCTTGCTGATCGTCGGCGGTGGCACAAGTCCCTACGGATCACTTGTCTAGAGCCTAAGGATCTCAAATGGTTAAAGAAAACACGAGTAAACCGTAAAATATTCTTTATTTGTAAACAAATTCGAAATCGGGTATTCAAATATAACGGTTAGAACGTACCTAAGGAACATAGACAATATATTGCGTTCAAAAACGATCAGTAGGTACTAATTTAGTATCTATAGAATATAACACAACGTATCGATCATCGATATAAGTCTATAATTATTCGCAAATTCTTAAAACCACGAAGATGTAAGCACGTTGATCGAAAACCTTTATCTGCTAGATAGTTTAATCGGAACTTATCCAAAGGTTTTGCTAATAATGCAAATTCTTGCATCTTCGTGATTTCAAAGATATTTCTCGAAATATAAAAAGTAAACTACGTTAGATAGGAATAGTGCGCACAATAATATTGTCATACATTGGACATAGAGACACTGTACCCAAAGAGAGTTCAAGAGAGATGACGTCGTAAGTACGTGTTCGTTATACATAGAAAATGGGATTTTACAAGAATTTAGTAGATAACATTTGGTATCCTAAATGTTATAAATAGAATTAAACAAAGGATATAATTCTGAATAACAATAAATAGCAAATGAGAAATAAATCCCTATACTTACAGAAAAAAATAGAATTTTAATTATTTACGCACAATATTTTTTTTTTCTAGTTTAGGCCTCTTGTACACATATGGAAATAGGCTCAAAATGCCCAATACCCAAATATTATCCGTCAAGCAGGATTCTCTAAAGTTTTAGTCGTATAGTGTTCGAAATATAGATACTGATGTTCCCGGTACTTTCGATTTTGTTTTCAATTTAGGGTATTAGAAATTTTGAGCTCCAGGCCCGGTTCTTGCAACGAAAATTACGGCAAAATTAATGCGAATATCGAACGGGCTTTTGCTGTTGACGAGTCATTCAACTAATCATATCAAATTACGCGCGCTTGACAATTTTCTGCGACAATTATCGGTCCAGAAACCGATCCTAAACCTAGTGTACGCCGCCAACAGTGGGCCCATTTTGAATTTTGATAACCGGAAAAAAAAGCAATATAGATAGATTATCACAACTCGTTGATAGGAATAATATTAGTGCTGTTATCATAGACTTACCTAAGCCTCGTACCCACTAGGCAACATTTGACGCGCAACGTGTTCGGCGACGTTGCCAGCTGGTGCACAATAAGACGCGCTGAGACAACGTTACTAAACCAAAGTGCCCTGTTGCCGTTTATCATGTTGTGAGCAACATATTGTGCATCATGTAGCATGTCAAATGATGCCCAGTAGATACGAAGCTTTAAATAGTAAAGATACGGTCGTCCGATTCCGAACGTTGGCTTCGGTCTAGTATGACTTATGTTTGCCCAAATTGTAGCGTCAGAAAAACTTTCGGTCCAGCCAATCCTTACTATATATAAGCTCAGATCAAATAAAAAGTCAAGATGGAACGTTGCAAACAAAAAAGTGAAGCTGGTTCAAACTAAGCCTTGTCGTACAAATACACAATAACACGCTCTCACGGACAACGAAATTACGCCTAAGCTTGTCATTCGAGCTCATAGATCAAATAATAAAGCTCGACTGACAAGCTAAGGGATAGTTTCGTTGTCCGTGAGTGCGTGTAATTGTGTATTTGTACGGCAAGGCTTAGTTTGAACCGGCTTCACTTTGTTGTTTGCAAAGTTCCATCTTGACTTTTTATTTGATCTGAGTTTATAAGCTAATTAATGCTTTAAGTTTTGGACGTGGTTACAACTAACAGTGAAGTACGATGCATCGAAAAATAACAGATTATGTTGAGCTACTCGAGAATAAACTGCTTCGTCTAGCTAATCTATATGTACGTGCATTTGTTTATATTAAGTTTCTGCTCTATTGAACTAACTATATTGGAAGCTGCCTGTAATCTGGCTGCAAGGAAACTGCATTTTGTAGGGGTGAAATAAACAGCAAAGTGGAGCCGACGGTATAACTATGTACTAAGATCAACTCTGGTCGCAATGATTGTTAAACGTCTTTGGATGTTGCCATCGATATAATTACCAGTGTTACCACTGGTGAAAAATGAGGGGAAAAACCCATCTGTTGCCATTTTTTTTAATTGTCTCCACCTGGCTTTGTATCACTGGAGAAAAATGAAAAAAAAAATAACCCCTTGCATTTATCGAGAGCATTTGTGAATTTATTCTACAATTTGCAGTAACAGTGTAGTCAAATTACAGTTAGTCTCAACACATATTCAGGCCCATGATAATAAACCTTCCTTCTTCCATCAGCCAAGTTTCCTCTCAAGTTTCGATTTCTTGTCTTAACTTGCCGTCCACAGCTGGAAATAGGCCTGTCCGACCGGTCTATCTTGTAGGCAGCCTTTCAACGCTGTCTTCAATATGGTTCCTTTTTGTCATTTAGCGTCTTCTATCGACGACTTCGACGGGTCGGCTTACAGTCTACCCGGAAGCAGCGGAGTACCAGTATTTTACATGGAGCGACTGTCTATCTGATCTCCAGTAATAGGGTAACACGATATCCTAGCAAGACTGGCGTCAGATTTTCTGAGTCCTGACTATCCGTTAATTTACAAAGGACCACCGGCGTAACGTATTTTCTCAAAACCCGTATTTTAAGATGGTGATCTTCAAAGGAAACTGTTTATTAAAATGGGCTCTAAACATCTAACAAAAGCAACATGCAAACAAATTTTACTAGAAGTCCCAATTCTAGTTGTCACAACACCGATGCTAGTGATTCTCTAATCAACGACTAAATTAAGTTACAAGTTCGTACTACCCTCTCTTTATAAATTACTGCGTTTTTCCGACCCTTCTTGACGATGTCACGATGTGACACGATCCTCGGTTCGTTTGTGGACTGTTTCTGATGTTGATAGATAAATTAGAGCAATATTATATCTCGACATAGCAAAAACCGACTGAATAAGTATATGGAGTGTCGGGTTATTGAGCAGTGTGAAAAATGTGTTTGAGCTACACGATGACCAATATTTGATGGTCACGCACGACTTGTCAACTCCAATGCACTAAGTATATAAAGAAAAGTATAGAGATCGCATAATATCATATTTATCGCTTGAATTTGATATCTTGAAAGGTACTCCAGCATTCAAAAATACTGGAGTACGAGTCACCTGTTGATTAAATTAACGCAATTTCTATTGCGACCAAAAAGAAATATCTGTTAAACAAATACAAAAAAATCAAAGTCGTTTTCACAAGCTTTTATTTAATTTGTCTTGTTAGAGTGGGTCAAATCTTACAACTCAATTTTCAAACAGATTGAACTCAAATTATGGACTAAAATGAACGATAGTAAGCTAAAAAGCTTGCTTAACACAAGTATTTTTTAATAAAAGTAAAAATCCTTCTTCCTTTTGGGTTCACCGTAGTCGGGTAAAAAAAATTGCTTACCAATCAACATCGACAGTCCCATCACACTGACATTTTCCATCTACCCTCCTTTAGTGTAAAACTATATCAAAAACCATAATGTTGCGTCTATAACTAACTAGTCTAGGTAGGTAAAACCTAAATCAGGTATACGTGGTAATTTAGACATTACTTACACATAGTATCAGACATGTATTTTTGTTAAACTACAACTAGTATTTTGACTAAGTTTAAGTGAGCAGTGTACCTTGAAGGAATGAGAGCTTTCAGTGGGCTTATTCCGAGTTTTTGCTAATTCTCGATCACGTTAACGATCTCATAAGTCAATTAGTATACAAAAAAAAGAAGTTTCTCCTTACTGTCACCAGAGGGCGCTTATCCAGTTTCAATACAAGTTGACGTTTACGTTAACGCGATCCAGCGTGAGACAAAACTCGCACTAGGCCCACTTGTGAAGAATATAATATAGGTAGTAATACTATCATTATTTGAGCATATCAATCTGCCTAGTCTTATCCCAACAACTATACTCCAACACACACAACCCAGTAACTATACTCCAGCCATTTTGAAGATAAAATTTTTACTAACAAAGTAAATAAGCATTTTTTTAAGGCCACCTATTTAACAAAAAAAAAAAAAAAAAGAATCGATATAAAATGTTGTATCTGTTGTCATCAGTTTAACTGAGTTAATAAAGATGAAAAATAGTTTGAGAACATAAAGTATCCTTTTAACTTCTGCTGTCAGCTGATTGAGCTGTCAGTGCTTTGTTAGTAAATATTGTACTTACCTTCATCACATAATAAATATACAAACAGTATGGAAACTACCTACAAACGCTCGAAACGGCACACTCACACAAACGTGCGCATCGACCCCTAAGCGGCTCGCACTACTGACAGCACTGCAGAATTGCCTTAATGGTCTCGTCGGTGCACGGCGTATGTTTGTGTAAGTGTTCCGTTTCGAGCGTTTGTGGGTAGTTTCTATACTCTTTGTATATTTTTACTGTGCCTTCATCTTGGCCAGTGTATAGGTATCATTATTTGAGCATGATTAAGACAAAGTAATAAAACTAAGCTACACTATTGCTGAATATCATAGGCAAGTTTTTATCTCGAAAAATACACGAATGCAGCGGTATAAGCCACTGGAGCGACTCGCGGGAAAATCTAGGAATATATAAAATACAAACCCGTAGCCTAAAAAAAAAACACTTGAAAGCTCTCATTTTCCAAACGTACACAAATATCAAGAATTTACACTCAAAGTATTTCAATTTCCTTCATAATTGTTCGCTCAGTGAAATCCTTTGAATACAAAATCCATATAGTCAGCATCATTTATAAAAAATCTAACCATATGGTTAAAGGTGTCTCTGCCCAAGCCTTTGGGGCACACGGGCGTGACATTATGTTTATTTCAAATTTTCTGTGGTGAAATAGAATTTGATAGTTGGTGTTTCAAATAATCATATAGTTAGATTTTTTAAATAAATATGGCCGTCCTAACTATACAAGAATAATAAGTTATTTTAAAACATGCAAGGTGCTTGATATGTGCGATAATTTGCTAAAATGTGAATTATATTGCTGACTGTATAACTTCGTCGACATAACTGTGCGATCTCACTTCCGCCTACCCGCGCAGCGCCCCGCGTTCGCCTTTTGCGCTCAGTAGCGAGAGTCGAACGGCAGACTAACGTCACAGCACCAGGTGCACAGTTATGTCAGACGGGTGTACCTTATGACTACTAACAAACTGAGAATTTACGCCCAAAGACGTTAACAGTCTTATTTAGGAAATAAACAATCCCTTGTTTGACCAGGGAACTTTCAAATTATACAGGTGGTAACAGGCATATTCATATTTGAACAACCGCTCCTGCCTGTGGAAGGAAATCAAAGACAATTCCAAAAAAAAAATGGTCTTTGTATACAAAGTTACCATCAGCTGAGTATGGGAAGCACAATTTATTTTTTGAGAATTCATTTTGGCTTCCTTAAAGAAAGTTTTTTTTTTCCGTGTACAGGAGCAGTTTTTAAAAATGATTAACATTTCCGTTACACCCTGTAGAAAAAAAACTACTTAAAATTTATAGTAATATGATAATATCCAAAATAACTGAATAAACAATGATTGAATGATGATGATGATGAACAAATTTATGATGTCGTCTTCTTAATACAAAATAAAAACGTAAAATGACATTTAAATAAATACTCTAATACAAGCTATCTAGTACTTATCTTCCAATCTTTCATACGAATTACAGATTTAACTCAATTTATCTGGCATCCGAAAAATATCTTTATACAACCCTGCATAAAGTCCAATTATCGCTGCAATTTTCATATTTTTCTGACCTTTACGGTAGACATTCAAAAGTTCAATTAATTTACAAGTCCGTAAAGTTAAAATTCGTTTAGGTTGAGTTAACGTGTATGAGCGTATTTGAAAATCTTTTAAGAATGGAAGACAAGCAATATAATATGACTAGGGACGGCATAGAAAGAATTTAGATTAATTTAGCTGGGTCTAAAAGTAAAATAGCCTATTTCAAACTTTTTAGGGGAGATAGGGACAAAATGGACATGTATTCAAACTATAATTTTATGCATTGCACAATGACTTATGCATTTTTTTTAAATTATACGTGTATTTTTCAGGAAATGAAAGTAGGCTTTCACTAAGTGACTATCCACCACAGGGACCATCTTGAGCTTCTTGGCGTTACGTTGACATCTACGCTCAATTTTGAACCATTCATTGAGGCAAAAGCTCAGCTGGCTGCCAAAAAATTGGGGATGTTCGCGAAGGTGTGAAGGTACTTCACGCCAGAACAGTTGCTCAACTTGTATCAAGCGCAAGTTCGATCATGCATGGGGTACTGCTCTTATCTCTCGGACGAATCTGGCAATTATCAGCTGGATGCACTTGCGTCGATCGAAAAACGGGCCAAGATGCTCATCGGCAATGACGTACTGGTTTTAATCTAGGCTCCAGAGCCAGCATTGGCGCCGAGTTGCCAGCGGTTTTCTATCGGTTACATTTCGGAGTGTGCGTTGGACTAATTCCTCCTAGCTAGCGATGCGTCATCGGTACATGGTGGACATCCCACCCATATGCACCAAACGTTTTGGGAATACTTTTATCATGCGTACAGCAAAGGAGTGGAATTCCCTGCTGGAGTGTGTATTTCCTGATAGCTACAACCTGGGAGTCTTTAAGTCAAGAGTGAATAGGTCTTCTAGGCAAGCGTGCTTCATCGTCGACCACATCATCGCTTACCATCAGGTGAGATAGTGGTCGAGCATAAACCTTAAAATAACCTCCTCCTTTTTAGGAAGTCGGTTAAAAAACTATAGAGGTATGCAGAACGGAGTGGTAAGTCCCAGAAATAGACACCCACTATTCGGTGCACGGTTCGAGTCGTGCCTTTAAGTGCCTTTTCTGCAGTTAATGTCAATTCCATACATTTTGTTTGATATTAGCGTCTGCTGTTAATGCTACAGAAAAGTTTTTGCCTAGGCCTGCTGTCAGGAGGCCCAGCCGAGGCCTCCTACAAACTGTGACAGGACACTCCACCCACTCATTATTTACCACCAAGCGAGCTTCTTCTCGCTTCTCTCTAACCTGCCGTGGTCTACTTGGAGGTCCCTGAACCCAAGTAGGAAGGTGTACTCCGGCCTCGCAAAAGAGGGCTAACTCGACGGAAAGCATGTTCCACCTCCTGTCTTCCTCCTCTGTACCCCAAAATATGCAGCCAATGTGATCTATGCGCTGCCACCGACGATGTCGTGGAAGTGGCAAAATTTTGGGTCAAATATATTTGAGTAACTGTCGTGCCAGCGACACGAAGATGACCTATACCTGTTCTTTATATGCCGTCTAGTCAAAATGCATAAAACTGAAAGCTTTAGATTCATCTACGCAAAGCCATAAAAATATAAGAAAAAAAAACGAAATAATAAAAAAACAATATTTTACTAATAATCAACTACATTTTATTATCTTTATTCGTTTAGCACTCGATTTTTAAATTCGTTCCCGCTGCTTCTATGAATTGACCTCGTCATTTGATTCTAAGGTCAAATATTGCTTGCTATGGCAGTGCTTCGACCAACCATTCCTACACTCAGAAGAACATACACTCCGATATGACTTAAGCATCGTCCAAATAGAAAGCGATTATCGCTCGAATACGCGACCATCGCTATTGGTATCGTCCTAACTGGCTAACAATCGTACGAGCAGAGCAAGCGATGCGATTTCGTCGCGCGATGAAAATTTGTTCCTGTGCTCGTGTTCTAATTGATGACTTGCAAGCTTCAATTATTAGGACACTGAAGAAATGTGTGTTTAATCTACTTGTGCGACGAAATCACATAATTTGCTTGTACGATCGTAGCCAATTAGGACGACGCCTTCATTTGGACGGCAAAACCGGATACCACCCTGTCACGCGACGACGCATTACGCATTGCCATAAAAATTAATGCAACCGCGCGACACGATGATCGCTTTCTATTAGAACGACGCCTTACACATAGATACCTATGATATAAGAGCCTCAAATTATTTAGGGGATATTTCTAAACTCATAATTTTTGTTCTACATTTTTTTTTGTTCTGCAGAATTTGTCTGCTTTATTTTCATAGTATTCTTATAATATTTTAGGAAAACTATTTTCAAAGTTACATCCAAATACTCTTTTTCTGTGACAATTATCCCCCGAGGCCAGGTTAGTTAAACCCGCCCTACATCGCCGGATCTCTCCCCGTTTCTCCACATCTCTTGGAGTTCGTTTAGCATAGCACCGAATTACTACATACAATCACACCTTTTGTTTCTAACAGTAACTAAACAAGACTAGTGAGGCGAGGTGTGGCGAGAGTCTGTCTTTCATACAAAAGGCATAAGATGCTTGAATATTAACAGTATGTAGTTATTAAGCCTAGATCGACTTTTGAATCCAAATTTGCTAAAAATTATATCTGATCTATACTTAAATACAATTTTCAATTTTGTTCGTTTTTGTAAACTTTCGCGATTTTGTATCATCGATTTTGTAAAAGTTTACATAATCGGCACGTTTGAAATTTATTTCACAAAATAAAACAGCTTCTAAAAAGTTCACCACTTCAGCAAATGCAATGAGGGTTTTCTGAAATGATGTGCACTAGGTGGCAACACTATCGCACCTGTCAAAACGCTTAGTGACATTGACATTAGATATTTGTTAAATTGACGTCAACGCCACGTTGCGTTTTTCAAAGAAAAAGACCTCATGCCACAGTGTCGCCAACTTGTGGCCTGAATGAAAATTCTTTGAAAGAATGAGAGCAATTCTAATTTTTGTATGTAAAACAGAAGTGGTAACGTTGATCGCCAGCACCTCGGTGTGAGATCAAGACAGTGCTAAGTGCTGTCGAGCTTACCGATACGAATCTAGTAATATTGGCACAAAGTTACGATAATTTCATATATTTTATATAGGGCACTAATCGTACTAGTAATTACTTTTAGGTAGATAGTTTAAGAGCTCGGACCTCTCATGTCTTTCTTATAATTTCTTTAGGATTTTTTCAAGACTATTTTTTTTTTCATTATTCCATATTTCTATCATTCTACCTAAACTTTCATAATTTAGAATATATTTTTAAACGTTTTGGATAAATATAACAATTTTTAAGAATAAATTATTGCACATAAATCTAGAAGTCAATTAATTAGGCCCGGGTAACTTATTCATATTCGAATAAATAATTAGACATCAAAATACAGCGGTCAAACTGTTTAAAAATACGATAAACAAATAAAATATTTAACATCGAAAAAGCAAATATTACAATTTAGTAATAACATAGAAAATGTCCCAAACTCTTGAGACATTATAATATATTTTTATAAAGTACTAAACTAAACTTCAACTCGAATCGTTAGATCCATTCGAAGTTTTCAGAAGTCTTAATTTCTTCTTAAATCGCAACTTCTTACATCCGCTGTAGATACCAAATTCTCATTTCACTTTTAAAAATTGAAATAAGGCTCCACAAAAATTCTAAGTCGAACCCAGGAAGACAGGGTGTAAAGTCACTCAAAATTTGCTAGACATGAGAGGGGCGGGGACAGTTCAGCGCGGCGGAGACGCTGCTGCCAGGCGCTGTCGAAGCCTCGCGAATTTCCCGTGGACCAGCCTCAGTTGCGAGCGGAGCCTCGACGAGAGCTCACGCTGCAACGCTTGCACCTCCACCAGCTCGCGACGAAGCTGCTGGTAGTCCGAACGAACCTGTGTTCCAAAGTTTAAGGTTATGGGGGGATGATGATGCGTAGGTCAGCTCCGGCTAACGTCAGCGAAGGGCGTCAAAGAAGAATTCTCTTAGTTTTCACCTTTTGCAGTCTAGGTTGGAAAATGCAGTGTTTTCCCCCATTCGTTAAAGTTTCGGAAGTAAATTCAGTATTAATTTTGTTAGTCGGAGTTGACTCACTATATAAAAAAAATTGACACAGCCAAAAACTACAAATCTAAATGATATATACGATTGAAAAAAAAAAGCTCTTCTAATATTTGAGTTAAAAATTTTTGCCTGTGTCAATAATACGCACAAAATGTATAGAAAACAACTAATGGTATGAATATGGTGTCCCATATCTTGAAGTATCCTGATGGAGTCGTGAACAAGAAGTAACGAATAGAGAGAGAAAATAAACATAAGATAGAGAGAACGAAAGCTGGACAGTAGACATAACATATACATGAATATCATCTATTTTGACACACGAGACGGTTCGTGACTGCAAAGACGATTACTTTTTCAAATAATTAAGAAAAACATAACGCGTCCAGTACAAGTAGTAGTTAGAAGAGATTCGTGTGAGAGCAGCAGAGAGTTTTAACTATCTTCTCTCTCATGTAACGAAATGTGCCTAAACGTGACGCGTCCTGAAGCTCAAGGCTAAGTGTAATTTTATCAGCGAAGGCGATGCTTGTAATGCCAAAACATCAGAGATTGATGACGTGACATTGCTATAGCATGACATTCCCATATTTTTTTGTCATTTTACCAATCACATTCACTTTCTTTGATAGAATTTAGCTTGTCTAGAGCCTCTTGAAAGAAGATGTATCATTTTCGGCCATGAGATGTACATTTATCAAAAAAGTGGAAATACCCCACGATTTGAGGAAAAATATTCTTTTGTGAATTTAAGCCTGATTTCTTGCATACAAAGAGTAATAGTTTTTCATTTTTTGCCATAATCTATTCTAATATAAACTATAAAAGCAAGTGTGGCGATTTCATCGTTATAATTTTTTTTTTACCCTTCTGAAGTGAACGAATAATTCAAAATGACATTTTGTTTGACCGTCACTATCTAAACGTCAAAACTAAAACCTCACATGGCTGTCACATAACTGTCACGATAAACGTCAAACATCTTTAATTTCATAATTGTATGTAAAAAATAATTGATAATGTGGAAAAAATGTTACTTTATTCTATTCAGGGGTTAGTTTCCCTGCTTTCCTAAAAGGTACAGGTTAAGGCCGGAGTACCAAACAAAAATGAAACATCTCCTTTCTCTCTCAGTTGTACAATTATCGAATCGCCACCTAAGAAGTTTCACTTCATAATATATATTTGATGCTATTCTATTTTCAAAAATATTCTAATCCTTTGCCACTGCAGTAACGAGCCGCCTCATCTAATCAGACGCAAATCGAAGTCGCGACATGTAAGTCCGCAACGCATAGTAAAGCCGTAAAGCGACCCCGACTTCAGAGGCTTTGGGCCAGGCTTCGACTTCGTACCACAGCCAAGCCCAGCTGACAGCTATATATCGATAAGCATGATCTTGTGGCTTGTCGGTTTTCATAGAGAATAATAAGTATTTAAAATATTTTTGTTATTGCACTGGGTGAGTTGGGGAGAAATGGACATAAAAAGTAAAAATATATATTAACATTTAAATATATGAATATAAATAAGTAAAATTTAAAAAAGAAAAAGTAAATTTTAATTGATTGTTTTCAAGTATATTTCTTGAACTGTTATTTTATAATGCCTCCTTGTTTGTTTCTAAAATATAGGCATGATTGGATACTCTTGTATCAGAAACCATCAAATTTGATCCCAGTCTTGTCAAGAAGTATCATGCTTCCCAGTTATTGGGTTGTGGAGGTCAGATAGGCAGTTGCTTCATGTAAGATACTGGTTCTCAACTGAATCCGGTTAGACTGGAAACCGACTCCAATATAGTTGGGAAAAGGGTAAGCAGTTTGATGGTTTGGGCACTCATTAGAACTCCCCTTCTTCATACTCATGTCTTTCTCCAATAATATATCTTGATATGGTTTTATAATACAAAACATGTTTTAAATATTAACCTACCCAGTGCAACATTACTGTAACAGTTATGTACAAATCTTTTTTGAATAATATAAATTTCATAATAGAACCTGTAGTGAAACATAACCGGATTTTTATACATAGAAAAACAACAAGCCATAAGCAACATGACTGTATAATCAGTAATCTGACCTGTCACGACACTAACGCATTGGCTGAAAAATAAATATTATATTTATACATACATAATTATCGGCTACATATTGTATTGACCTGCATTTATTTAGTGGGCGTATGCATACTTATGTAGATAAAACAAAACAATGTTAAAATAGTATAGGAAAAGGACAGTCCAATACTATCGGTTAAACAAAGAATTTATAAAGGCTTTGCTATGAAGTCTTAATATCATCATGATGCCTTAGTGCGAGTTTTTACTCACGCTCAATCGCGCGTAAACATCAATTTGTATTGAAACTGCTAAGCGCCGTCAGGGGACGATAAGGAGAAACCTCTTTTATATACATTTTGACATAAGAGATCGTTTACGTTATCACGAGTGAGTACGTTAAAAAACTCGGAATAAGCACAATGATGCCACTGTGACAAAGTGAGAGGGCTCTTCGTCCTGTATAATAGCTCGTCTATTTCTCACAGTGGATCCATGATAGTTTTGACACGTCAGAGTAAGGCCCCTGATTTGGTAAAAGCTTTTAGCTTGTGTCTATCAGAGGCCTTAGTGCGAGTTTTTACTCACGCTCACTCGTGATACGTAAACGATATCTTATGTCAAAACGTATACAAAAAAAGTGGTTTCTCCTTACCGACACCAGACGGAGCTTATCCAGTTTCAATACAAAATGATGTTTACGTTATCGCGATTGAACGTGAGTAAAAACTCGCACTAAGGCCTCAGGAACTTAGAACAGTGAACGTCAACTTGAGCGAGCCTTATATTTCGATTCAAACTTCAAGGTAAATCGGAACACGAAGCGAGTCAATGCGTAGCAGCAAGTATATGTGACAGCAAGTAGTGCACTTCACAGCTGGCATTCATTTTGAATCGAACAATACCTCCAAGTTTAAGACGGCATTGCTGCAGTATACTTCATTTGCACAGCTCCAAATTATAATAAAAGGATTAGTTCTGGGTCTTTATAGAAAGATAATAATATATTCGAGCTAAAGTATTTTCTTTTTCCTGACCTGTTTGATACAATAATACACCATTAATAGCCCATTGTGTTAATAAATATTAATAAAATAAATTGTTTCAAAGCATCCTCAACTCAAAACACGCGTGAGTACCGAATTAGTCACACTGCTAGCGGAGACATAGAGGAGTGACTAACACATTGTTAGTAACACGACGTCATAGGAATTTATATTGTCACATAATGAACAAGTGCAAGACTAAAGAATTCCAATTTCAATAACAGCATGTTAGTTCAGAAACCAAATGATACCTAGCCGTTTGGAACTGTGATCAATTAGTGTTGTATCGTGTCGTCATAATATTGCTTCGCCTACATATTTTTTTTTTCTTTTTTCATGTACTTTATTATTTGCAAAGGGCTTCATTGTACAAGAAACTGTTACAATTGATTTCTTTAAGACTTGCAAATTATCGGACCCAGTAGCATAACAGCATTATCGGCCTATAATATTCTTCTTTGTAAGAGAGACTTTTTTTATTCGTTATTCAGTGGTGACCTTCTGCAACCCTTGTTTTTATCGTGACATAATATTCACCATTAAACATGAGTCATGTTTTACGATGTTCCTACTAAGTAGATGCTTTATTATTTAAAACTATGTTCTTGAGCACACTTTACTTTACATGTTAGAAAACTTGGCAGTAATATGCTAATTTTATTTGCAAAAGCGCGCAAATTAACTCTTGTGCCTCTGTTCTACTGTTATACTAAATTACTGTGAATACAGAAAATTTATTAAAAGTACAAGTTAATTTACAAATGCACTGGTTGCAAAGGGTTTTAAGAAAGCGAACGAAAAAGGGCGAGAGTTATGTTATTTAGAATAATTATAAAAAATATTAAATAAAATGTTAATCTTCTGGATTTCTAAAGTCACAGTCACTTGTTAATTTTAAACTAAATAAAATACTTAGCAAAAGATTTTATTTTGGAAATATTTTTAACCATGTTATATGTATATTTCCCCACTCTACCCAAAAGTAAAAAAAGCTAAAGTTTATGTACATATATGATTTTAACATTTTTAAAATTTTTCGGATCATGGTATATATTTCCCCATTCCACCCTTAAATTTTTTAAATCGAACTTATATTTTTAAAGCCAAGATAATCTTTCTCAATCACGAAAGTATGGTAAGGATCCACGCTCACCTCAGAGACAGACTTCAGCAGATGCATGATGCACATATCCTGCGTATTGATGGGCGCCACCAGCTCCTTCTCTACGTTGTCCATCTTCCACTCCATCAGGTCCAACTGCTCGTCGGTGCGCTTCACCTGACACACACACATAGGTCTTGGAAATTATGGGGAAAAAAAAATTGTACTCCTTTTGAGCGATCAATACTTGGTCGCTCAGGTACCTGTTGTTTATGGCTCCTATGTATGTTTTTTTTTATTTTGATGGTGGGCAATCATCCGATGACTTCTCCCGCTCTGGCTGGAGTAGTAGGGTGTGTCAGGCATTAACTGATTAAAACCCACCCCTGTTCACCACATGTTGTTGTGCCAGGGCCGTTACGACTCATGAATCCTACTTAAAGGATTGGTTAAGAAAAATCAAAATAAAAGAGACCTTTGCTCTACAGTAAGAATCTGCAGACACTTGAGTCATACTTTTTTGCCATGCTTATTCATTGCAAAAGAAAATATGACTCGGGTGACAGGTAAACTCCTTATTATTATTTTTTATTTAAAAAAGGAATCTATGCTCTACATTTTAGAAGGTTAAATTCAAATATAATTTATTCAGCTGTCCAAAGACAGAAAACATGTCAAGGTTCACCGCCTACCGTTTGCCAAATATGGCAGACTAAAATTATTTAAATAGAAATGTAGAGCATACACCAATTATAACTAAAGCTCATAAATTGCGTAACAATCTAAAATATACGAGCTTTTTATAACTGCTTTGCTCCTACTCTTTTGCTTGTCCTGCTGCCTTCTCTGTATGAGAAGAGATCTTTGCTCTGCAGTGGAACAGTAATAGCCTGGTATTATTATTGTTTGCTCCTATGACCTATGCAGGCTATGGCATCACGTACTGGGATAAATAGTAGGCTGAGACACTCGGTGATAACGCCACTTACTCATCAGGCCATATCTACGTAACCCACAAGAAAATAGAAGCAAAATTGTGACAGACTGGTGGAAAAAGAACAGAGGAAGACAGAGAAAGAGATAGCAGGACAAATTAAAATTCACAGCAGGTCCTAATTAGAAGAGTTGCTAGGGACAGAAAACAGTGGAAACTGTTAGAGGCCTTTGCCCGGAGGCACACTGAATTGAGATAAAAAAAAAGACTAGAAAAAGTACAACCAAGAAAAGAACCTAAATTCAGGATGGAGAGGCTTATTATTTTATTTTTTTTTTGTTATCCTACTTTGTCCCACTGCTGGGCAAAGACCTCCCCCACATCTTTCCAGGCTACTTTGTCTCCTGCCGTCTCCAGCCAATTATTGCAGGATGCAGGGGGACAGATGGGCCAGGATTGCCATGCAGTGGGTAACTGGAGACAGACGTCTCAACCGAGGCAGGCCTAAAAACGCTGGAGTGACGATCTGGACTCGTTCCTACCGGATTATATTATTATCAGTGAAATAATTTTTGTAATCAGATTAGAACTTTCAGAGATTTCCTTCTAAAAACACACATTTTGATCTCTTTGTTAATCTATATTATATTGTTAGGAAGGAAGGATTTACAGCTTTAAATAGTCTATAAAAGCGGCGTGCGCGCCAGTACCAGTGTTGCCACCTTGGTGATTTTGTCACTAGATCTGGCGATATTTCAGAGCTCTTAGCGACATTTTTTCATCGTTTAGCGACTAATAAATTTTTAGCGATTTTTGGAGATTTTTCAATGTGGAATTTGGCAATGCTTATTTGAGACGGAAATTTAAAAAATAGTTCATTCTAATGATGAAATTGAAAGAATTTTTAGTGTTATGAGCATCGTTAAAAGCAAATTACGAAACAAAATGGCCAGTCCACTATTAACGCCAAATTTTTTATTAAAAACAGATTGAAAGTTTTGGAAACTAAATGCTTCAATTACAAATTGCCCAGCAATGTCATTGAGGCTATTGGCAAAAACACAAAGTAGGTACTCATTTAAAGATAACGCAAACGTCGGCGTCTGTGGATGATGATTTTTTTCACTTTTGACTGTTACAAAATTACATATTTTTTTAATTTCGGGCATTTAATGTACTTAATTTTAATTAAAAAAAATTAGCGAGAACTGGTGGTTTTTTTCAATCCAAATCAAAATATGGCGACATTATTTGGCATTTGATTATTTCTTTTTATTTTTTTTTGTATTTGGCGACATTTTTTGTATTCTATGTAATTAAATATATGTAAGTGCTGTGCACACCTTTAAGTGATACAACGTAGTACACTGTAGTTAATACAACGAATGTGATTTATCTGTTATCAATGTTTTTGTGAAACATTTGTTGGTGTGCCGTAATAATAATAAATAAATAAATTATACCCTGGATCTAGTGACAAGATAATTTTTGAGGTGACAACTCTGGCCATTACTGCGCAGTAGCGCTCATTCGACAGACGTCGCTTGTGGTGGAAAAATCATCCAAGGACCGTGAGTCTTATATTTTCTATTTTGTGTACCTATTGGTTACCTTTTTGATATTTACGTGCTAATTGTTTAAAGTTATTATTTGTGGTAACTAAGGTTAGCTTTCAGTGATTGTTATTTTGTACCTAATTAAAAAATAAAGGGCTGTATAATTTCAGTTCTGTATCGCATTGTTTTTTTTTTAAATGTTCCTGCTTCTGGTTCCTGAAAATATATATTATACTTCTCTATATTGATATTTTTATAGGCTTTGAAATAAAATTAATTTCCTAAATTATTGTGTAAGTGTGGAATTGAGGATCAATGAATGTATATCATTGATAATGATAACAACAGAACAGCTGCTGTGTGGGAGCTATGTGAGATGTATGATGAGGGCTATAACATATTATCAGAACAAAGCAGGTAGAACAAATGACCTTACACACAATGTGATCTAAGAAACATAATTTTCTGAATGAACTCTTAAGGCAGAAATCTCTATTAGCACTATGATAATATTCTACTTTACATACTTACATTGCAGTTAAGGCTTCTTTATACAAAATTACGTAAATATTTGATGAATTCGAACGAGGATGTGTAAACAAAATGTTTACATCCGTACCTACTTACCTGCTGGTATTGACGGAAAAAATGGTGATATTATGAGTTATGAGGTCAGGTTATAATGGTATTTAGGTAAAGGAAATCTACTTCATTCAGCCCTCCAGCTGTACATTCCTGCAGTTTATTATTTATATGGAATATGCGGCTCTGTGACCTACATTCCTATCCGCGAGTAACTGTACTTTATTATCTAAATAATGTCTATAAATACAATTGTTGACTCACCGTTTCTTCGAGCTCTTCTACAGATATTTGTTTTTCAGTCATGTTTGAGACACACCTATTATTTTTTTAGTCAAAATCTAAAAGAAAACAACAGACTTGAGCAAACCGACCATTTTTCTTCCGTGAAAATGACAAAATTGACATTTCACATTTATTGAAAATGTCAAGAGAGCCAAGAATACAACAAAACGCTACTAAAATATCTCTTCGTAAACGTCAGTATAATTACAATGCAATATCAAAACGTAGCTTAAGGCGGGAAACTTGAATTGCTCGCGGCCATTTCTGGCGATTTTTTGCATGAGTGCAAAGCAACTTGGTGACCAAAACCATTTATATATCCTCTGAATGCGCAGCACAGTGCTGCCAACTCGTTTAAGCAAAAACGCGCTGTTAGCTCTTTAAAAAAGCGCTAGAACGCGCTAAATGGTCGCTGTCAAAAAATTGCTCCAAAACTCGGTCCAATTCGACGCCAAATTCAAACAAAACGCCCATTAAATTTGAGACTAGAAATGTATAAGAAAAGCATTTTTTTTTTTAATCAAATTTTGTCATTTAAAAGAGTTACATACATTATAATACTTGTTTAGTAATAATAAAATAAAGTAGTAATGTGTTAATGTAATTATTTTATAAAATAAAGGGCTTAAATTAATTCATCATCTTCTGATTCTACTATAATTGCTTCTGCCGCCGAAATAAGGTTGGTCTTGATCAGTTTTTGGCTTGAATTTATATTTATCTGTGGATAAAATTTGCCGTCGTTGGGAAGTTAATAGTTAACGCAGTTACTATTTTCTAAAGAAAGTACAGAGTTTCAAAAAGCGCTAGATTTAGCGCAAGGCGCTAAAACGCGCTATTGAACAAAAAAAGCGCTAGATCTGGCGCTAAAAGCGCTAAGTTGGCAGCACTGGCGCACCATGATTTTCTTCTTGTTTTCATTTTTTTCGTTCGCTTCTTAGGCTGTCGGGGTTTTTGATTTAGTAAACTTTTTTAAAATAATCATGTGTTTAATTTAGGTCTTTATTAAAACAAATCAATAATTCGATAATTATCAAATTAATAGATTATTTATTTCTTTCTATTTTGTATTATTTACTGAAAATATCCTTATAGAGCAGGTAGCGAAAATTGATAGAAGAAAGGAAATTATTATAATAAACATACACATTTGATAAATTACGTATCATCAAGCGCTGCAAAACCTGAAATAATATCAATTACTTCCATAGTTCTAAATAGGTACTACATATAATTGGCATGTTTAATTTATTAACTATAAAACAAATTAAACACGTCAATTATACAAAGCATCCAATAGATCCTCTAGTTGTTTAAATCAAATTTTCATAAAAAAATGGCATTGGTTAAGCCCCTTGAGTGCTTTTTGGGAACATTGGTTCCCAAGACAATGGTTTTATCTATGGTGTCTGCTAATTAGCACTCAAGGGGTTAAAATCAAAAATAATTAATGATAAATGCGTGCACGCACTCACGCACGCACACAATGCGTTGATTCCTACTGTGATTCCTACCATGATGGATATTCACTTTACATCGATACATCGAAAACTGTGGTTTTAAAATAGTACATTGCTTCAAATTTTACGTACATTGCCCGTACATTGCTCTCACGCATATCTCATGACCAATTTGGCCATTTGTTCACAAAAGAAATCCCTTTAGTTTAGACAAAGCAACGTATAACGTAAGCATAACTAGTTGCTAATAAAATTGAACAGGCTCTAAATGTGGAGAAATTTTATTTTTATAATAACTTTTTAACCGTTGATAGCATCTGGTTATGCTTTTAAAATGATTACGTACATTGCTATGGTAGGCATTTCACAGTCAGATAGTAATTTGTTCAGATTTGTAATACACCCGCCATTCTGATATCAGGTTGGCGACTCAAATACTTTTTCTAAAAACTGTGGTTTTAAAATAGTACATTGCTTCAAATTTTACGTACATTCGGTACATTGCTCTCACGCATATAGCATGACCATTTGTAGTCATACACCCGCCATTCTGATGCACACGAATTCGATGCTTGCCATACGATAATATATCGGATTGATTCGATATTTTGACAATTATATTAGATATATTCATATATATCGTTTTTTTTTTCGAATCTAATAATAAAACTAACTCACAATAAAGACAAAAGTAAATTTCAACACTGATGATTTCAATTTTAAATAAATCTCAATAGCGGACAGATAGTGACATCTTTGAGTGTGCAGCTAAACTTTTTACCGACCCTTCACTCTCGATGTATAGAAAATTACTATAAAATCCATTATTACACTACTAGTATGGCTATGTTACTCTAGTCTCTGATTCTACATTCACACATACGAGAGGCTTAGATAAAGGTGCTTTATCTAAGACGAAAGGACAGCTTTTCCAGTTTCTGCATTTGACTGGAAATAGTACATTACTGCAGCGGCCAGCAAAAGAGGCATTGATGGACGAACGTGTAAATGTGGGCCGAGGCGAAGCCGAGGCACACATACGTAAGTCCATCAATGCCTAGTTGTGGCCAAGGCTTGTATAGTGCTTTTCTCAAATATGCGCGGAAATTTAAAATAAGTAGTACCTAGAACTCATTTTGTCAAAATCAATGACGAACAACAATAATTGTTCCCGCGTTAGTGTTCATTTGTTTTTTTTTTCAATAAACAGCGTTCTATTTGCAAGCCAGTTCAAAATTTAAATAAAACCTTTGATAAGCTACCTCCTTGGTGGCCATGCTTCGGAGAAAAAGATCGTTCCATTTTTAAATTACACGACAGATATGAGTTTACTATGGAATTTATTTGGCCGCTAGACACGACAGATATGGATTTTCATACAACTTTTGCCGGCCGCTGCGCGCATGTATTTGGCCAGTACAGCAATTGCGATTTATCTCGAAGAAGGTTGTCAAAATAATGCTCAAATTTCCAAGCATGTTTGAGAAAAAAGTAATATTAAACTTTTGTGATAAGTATTTGATATAGAAAAAATAACGATGTTTTCAATCGATATATCGGTAAACATCGATGTTTAGCCCAGGCGTTTTACATCGAATTGATATATTTTTTTAGTGGATACCCGTGACTAGGCACCAACCCCACTCCGCGCGCAGGGCTCGGGCGGTATCGTTACGGAACGGTGGAACCCTTCGTTCCATGTGCCTATCGTTACTTCACAAAAACCATCCAGCCGCCCTAGAAGATTATAGGGATTAGAAAGACAGGCGATAGCTGACGACCCGACAATTTTGCATACACTTTGCAGAAATTTCGCAAATGATAAAAAATCTTAAGCGGCGTCTACGCTTCATTGAAACGGTGTCTAGGATGTCTTCAACACACCCGAACGCAGACGAGAACGTGTGGTGAAGTGCATAGTAAAATTTCTTATTTGTGCCATTTTAACCCAACTGCGGCGAAGCTCAAAATAAAGGTTATTTGTCGAAGGAACTCTGAAGGATAAGTAATAAAAATAAAACCAAAATGTAAATTATATACACATTTATTTTGTCTTTAATTTTTACACATTTAGAAATGTCGAGATTTAGTGACACTATGGAACCATTGTGGCCATAAGACATCCCGATATTACCCTTTATACAAACCTATGGTTGCATCGTAGCAACTACATATTAAATTCTCGTGTCGTATATTAATATCCTCTTAAATATACTACACTAGGAAAACATTCAAATCGAAAACTTTTCAGTCCACCGTCAGTATATTTGTCAATCTTGCAGTTGAACAGAACAATTTTTCAATTTAACTACTCTCCTAGTAATTCTAAGGTATTTTAAACACTTAGAAAATTTAGTTTTGACACTTCTAATTGTAACATTATTAATAATAAGCCGTAAAAATGAATTGAGTGTAAATTAACAGCTATAGGTACAGAATATCTTTGAGTAATTTGATTTTATGAAACATTTTTTTTAATACTTAAATTCAGTTCGAGACAATATAGAGGCTGCATGACGTCATAAAGCGAACTAACCAGAGTATCTGTGTATATGAAAAAAAAAACGTAACTTTATATTTTGCATTTGGGAATGTAACTATCGTGATCGTTGCAACTTCTATATTCTATCGAATAGATTTAATTAGGCCGCGTTTCCACGTGCAAGCAACTCGCATGCTAAGTTAATTACATATTAGTGTCCGACCGAAAGTTCGCTTTCGGTTGAGTTGCGGCAAAAACACGAGTTTCGGTTTCGGCGTCAAATCTGCCGAAACTGCGACCGAAACCGAAACTGCATTCGGGAGTTCTCGCGCTGTGATCGGTCAAGTTCGGCGCGTTCAAAACCTTCCAGGCGAGTATTTTTTTTCTTTAAATGAGGGTTTGTTATGATGAGTATCATACCAATAAGTGAAAATGTCGAAGACTGCATAGCTGATTTAAAGATAAAAAAATAAAGACTGACTGATTATAATAACGTTTTCTTTATTATTCCCTCAAAACATGATCCTTGCAAGGAAGTTTCGGTTTCGGTCGTAAAAAACAGTTTCGGTCGGACACTATTTACATTGCGGGCACGATCGAGCGATTGTTGACATTGTGCCTCGGTAGCCCGCAATCTAATGCAATTTACATGCGAGCTGGTTGCAGGTGGAAATGTGGCCTTGGATTACAGACTAGTAATTCGATTATAATTTAAAATCACCATAAGAAACGATGTCTGCCTACAATCAAAACACATATTTTTTTCGCGCGACGCTTTGTCGCTAAGTATTTTTTTTAGAGACTGGTGGGAACATAGAATACGATATTGCACGTGCATTCGATACAAATATAGTATGCTAACACCCGATAAACATACAATAATTAGTATTTATAATAAAACTATGTTACATTTACATCCTCGGGTTGTCTGAGGCAGTCGACAAAAGAAAAAAGGAAACTATAACATTGAACAATTAAATAATAATTAAAAAAAAACACTAAGATATTTGTACAAAAAAAAAAACTAAAATTTCATTTAATTCGTATACAAGAGTGTACCACGGTATTGACTTAATCAACTAGGCCCACTTGCACGAAAAACTTAACGCAGATTTAGTTATACAATTTACACACACGAGGTGTGTTAGCAACTAACTCTGAGTTAAGTTTTTCGTGCAACTCGGCCTTAATCATGTATAATTGAAGATTAAAAAAATATATGAAGCGCTCAAACGGCTTGAGGTTCACGGTCGTTAAATAAGAATAAGTAAAAATACGTAAAGTACTTAAAAAGTAAATCTTATGCACTCGTGCATGTAGATCATTCTCACTAGACTTGTGTCGTGACGTCATCACATACGCTGCGTGGGCGCAACTCGTAAAAATAATTAGGTACTAGCCAAAATTTATTACTCTACAATGGGAGATCCTGAAGTTAGCGGAATGATTGCCTTGCTTAAGGTTCAACTAGTCGACGGCACGAACTATTTTGTGCGCGACGTTAAAATGCATGCCATCTCATCCGACAACACGTGCGCAATAAGAAGCTAGTTCGCGTGCTAATTAGCACTTTTGCAAATTTGTATCGAAATGGATGATGATTTAGGACGAAAACGAGCGCGCGAAACTTTATGAACAAAACTTTGGGAGTCTAGATATCATGAAAAAACTACTAAATGTATATTTTCAAAATAAAATTATTTGCATTGTTGAATTACTAATCTCTCCCTGCATGGAGGCCTTTTTGCAATTTTCCTTCTTCTAAGGTTGGTTGGTTAGGTGGCCCAAAGATGCGTTAAAATTAGTGTAGAAATATGGAACTTTCGACGCTCATAACTTTCAAATATTTTTGTTTTTAACTTTTTTGTTTCCATACAGGGCTAGATAATGATGAGACAAATTGATATAATATTTATTTTGAACGTATATATATTGAAACAGTGGAGTAATCGCTAGACTACGTTTGTATGGAAGAATGGTCGACTAGTGTAACCTTAAGACAAGTCCAATTTACGTAAGAATCATCAAAATCCGTCAAACATAACCCTCCTTCAGGCAGTGGGGAAAAAAAAGATGTATTTATTTAAAGAAACCGTGAACTTTTGGACCTCCCCTCGTATGATAAACTACACTAAGTGATATTTAGGCCCGCTTACAACACAAATCACTAAACAAATTTATCGCTAAAATTTTAAAATATCATTATGTCGATTGTTTGAAGATGACGGAGAAAGAATGATGTTTCAGGCGGGCTAGAGTTTAAAAATGTATCGGGGCAAGAATAAAAAACGCGGTACCTGCGCTGAACACAAAAAAACGGTATTTTTTTAAATTTGGTTCTTCGCGATCAGGGGCCGTGACAATGCCACCATCATAATTCCGTAGTGAAAAAGAGTCTTGTATACCTACGTCTCTCTCTCACACACTGGTATTACGAGGGTTTCTTCTGGTACGGCCTCTGCTCTGTTACGTTAGACCTAGGTGTGATATATCTCGCAAATAGGATAGAAGGCTAAAAATATTTTTTTAGTCCATCAGGTAGATTAATAAAAAATATTGGACACATATTTTTGTATTGTCCCAGAAACAAAAAAATAACAACGATACAATACAGTGCGTTGAAATTTCGCGTGATTTCAAGTCTTAGTACACTACTCACAAGTGACGTCACAAGCTCCCACTTCTGAACTCTGATGCGCTTTATTTTTGTAAATTTTATTGATTTGTTAAAGCAAAAGGTGTCCAAAATTTTTTGATAATCTAACTGACGGACTAAACAGAATTATTATTGTGAATGTCTTGTCTATTCTAACCAGTGTCACGAGCTACGTAGTTGTGACGTCACAAACACGCCACCTTACACAATCGCGCCGTCTCGAAACCGACGCGTCCCCTTTCAGTGTTTGCGAACTTGCCTATAATATCATTGATGGACCGTGTGCGTTATTATCCTCAATTCCAACACGAATTGACTAACGATATGTAATACTTGAACATAAAAAAATTATACTACGAGGCAACGGGAGTATATTTCATCTGTACAATATTAAGACCTTAATTTATCATAATTATTCATAACTGTAGTGTGTGTTGATATCAATAGATCGCGCTACACGCCGATACAGTATTGTAGCGTTGTCCGGGCGATCAGTCGTTATCGGACTGTCGGCCTGTGCGGTGGTGCGTTGGCGAATCAACTATTAATATTGATAAATGAACATATTTTACAATAATTTAACATCACGCCTGTGTTCTTCTAAGGGTCAGTTCACCTAGCCAGTTTTGTTTAAGTTCTATATAATAAACCGGACAGCAATCCAAACTTCGGAATATTGAGAAATTCCAGATGAAAAAACAAACCCAATAACAGTGTCCGACCCGGGCAACTAACCCAGGACGTCGGCAGACCATCATAACACACAGAAATAAAAGATATTCTATTATAAAGTAGGATAACTATTCATAATTTTGTGACCTTTCATTCATTACACTTCTAATTCGAAGCTGTAATCAAATCAAGTACTAAAACGACAATACATAACATTCACAGCTGTGTTCCCTGAGGGGTTAGGCAGAAGCTAATACACCTACAGTTCCTTCATTCTTCAGCCCACAATATCTCACTTTAGGTGGGGTTGGCTTGTCAAATTTTTTGGACAATCTGTCCTGGATTGTACATCTACACATATCGAGTTTTATAGACCCGTCTGATACGATGTGAGTCCGGGGCCCACATGCTGTAGTGTCCCAAGTGCCATACACCTGCACTTTGGAAGACCTTATGACCACTGACGCCGCAATTGGCGTGGCCACTTACTGGGCCCAAAATATTATTTAAAGAGTTTTCCTAAAGAAGTTACACATTTAAAAAAATATCATTAGGCCATTCTTACATAGACTAAAAATAAATATTCTGCCACTACCTCGCACACACAGTCCTATTCGAACATCAGTTTTCAAACACTAAAAGGGTGATCTAATAATCAGTCAGCTCAGCGGCTCAGTCAACGGATGACTGTCGACCAGCAGGCCTAAACAAAAAACTTTTCTGTAGCCTTTACGTCAGATTCTAACGTCAAAAAATGTATGGCAATATTAAGTAACCTGCGGAAAGAACAGGTAATGTCACACGCTATTGAAGTGACTCTAGGCCGTAGTACGAGTTTTTAACGTACTGGATCTCGTAAACGTAAACGTTTCTCATGCCAATTTGTATACAAAAAAAAAAGAGGTTTTCCCTTATTGACACCAGACGGCGCTTATTTAGTTTCAATACAAATTGACGTTTACGTTAATGCGACCGAGCAAGAGTAAAAACTCTGAATAAGCCCATCGAACGCGTAAACGGCGCGTTTTATACTGCGCTAGACCTTCTTGCCGCGAATTTCCTCAGTTCAGTATTTTGTTTGGCCCCCTGGGCGATCGCGCCGGAGAGTAATAAAACAAAGAGAGAGGAACTATTGTTGCGTTCATTTGAGCGCGTCTGTCTGCTCGAACTTCTGCTCGTTCACTGACACGGCGTCCGAGGTGAGTGCTTCCTTCAGCGGTTCTACACAGTTCTTTGGAATCAGCGTACCTGGAACATGGAAAAGTTATATTTTACAATGTGTAAAAAATAATGTGAGGGATCGATCCTAGGTAAAAATATATAAAAACCGGCCAAGTGCGTGTTGGACTTCGCACATTCGTACAAAATTTTGGATGTATTTGTTAGTAAAATGTACGTAATCATAAACATTATGAAGGTTCCTAGGCTAAAGGGAATTTAAAAAAAAACCGGCCAGGTGATTATCGCAAAAATGGGAAAAAAAATCACGTTTGCTGTATGGGAGCCCCACTCAAATATTTATTTTATTCTGTTTTTAGTATTTGTTGTTATAGCTGCAACAGAAATACATCATCTGTGAAAATTTCAATAGTCTAGCTATCACCGTACATGAGATACAGCCTGGTGACAGACAGACAGACGGACCGCGGAGTCTTAGTAATAGGGTCCCGTTTTTACCCTTTGAACCTAAAAAACGGAACCCTAAAAACTAAATTTTGTGACAGACGACGGACATACATACCGACAGACAGATAGACGGACACGTGAGTGAAAGCAGACAGGGTTCAGTTTGGACCCTTCGAGTACTATAAAAATAATATAAGTAAAAAAAATCGAATTGAGAACTGCTCCTTTATTTTGAAGTCGATTTCAAATCTATTTCTATACTAATATGATAAAAAGGAAAGATTTGTATTTTTGGATTTTTGTATGTAAGGAATAATCTTAAAAACTACTGTACCGATTTCAAAAATTCGTTCACCGTTGGGTAGCTACATTATCACTGGGTGACATAGGCTACTTTTAAGGGTTCCGTAGTCAAATGGCAAAAAACGGAAACCTTATGGATTCGTCATGTCTGTCTGTCTGTCTATCCGTCCGTATGTCACAGCCACTTTTTACCGAAACTATAAAAACTATGATGTTGTAACTTGGCAAGTAGATGTATTCTGTGAACCGCATTAAGATCTTCATACAAAAATAGAAATAAAAACAATAAATTTTGGGGGTTCCCCATGCTTAGAACTGATACTCATTTTTTTTTATCAAGCCCATACGTGTGGGGTATCTATGGATAGGTCTTCAAAAATGATATTGATTTCTAAACTGAATAGTTTGCGCGAGAGACACTTCCAAAGTGGTAAAATGTGTGTGTGTCCCCGCAAGGCGTCCGCTAGTTACTACTAAATTGAGATTGCCTAGCCAACATACAAATAACAGCGTTAAGTGTTTTTCGAGTATAAGGTGAGGTAAGATCTGCCATTAACGGATCGACGTCGGAAAGCGTTGTTTATAGAAAAGCGACCCGTGGGGCTGTTATTAGTTACGAGCTTGAAACTTATGAGACAAGTAAAGGTCGGTGTTGTTACCTCGTGGGTGAAACTAAATGTTCACTGTATTTTTATAGGCGATGGTTTAATGCAGTTCTATGCAAATTGAAACTGTCCCGGACAATAAGGAAGGATATGCAGTGCAGCACAGCGCAGAATTTGTTAGTATGAACTAGTGCGGAGCGCCGTTGCGCTGCCCTGCGCTCAGTTGTCGCCGCGACACAGTTCCTACGACACGCGTGTGGCAGGCGGACATTTTTGTACGAAATTTTACAAAAAAAAATTGCGCTTTGAATAAATCAAAAGTAGATTATTAATATCGGACTCGGCACTCTACATTCTCACACACGCCCCGCGCCCAAGCCACCGCCGCCGACTTCTGAACTAAGCTGTGTCGTCTCGCTGCAGATATACACAGTAAGTAACCTATTTCTGTCGTCTGTCCTGCAGAGAGATTTATGCGCTGCGCTGCACTACGCCGCCTGCGTCTCAGCGTATGTCCACCCTCGGTTAAGCGTATGCTAAGACGCAGGTGGAGCAGGTCCACGCAGCGCAGAGATTGTAATGCATGAACGTACTAAGAGCTGCGTACGCTGCAGCGCAGCCGCAGGCACATGCGACGCAGACATGCTTCTGTCCTGCTAGATCGCCTGGTTCCAGTGCCGGCATAGATTTCTGCGCGACGCGTGCATGTCGACAATTTTTTAACCGCTAATTTTTAATTTTGTTGCAATTACAAAACATTTAATTGAATTAGTGCATTGTGAACCTTGTTTGTCAAAGTTAAAATATATATATTCAACTAAGCCAATAAGCGGCAAATTTGAACGTAAAAGAAATTGCAAGTAATAACAGTTGATTCTACCGTGCATTCGGAAAAGTAGCTTGTTATGGAGAATAATGCACAAGAATTGTAGTTATTAGGGTAAATCGTTAATATAAACTAAAAAGAGGAATGGGCCCAATATCGTGCCTTGAGGAACACCCATTGCCATTTCAGACCTCTCTAGGGTCTTTACGCTGTTTACCTGAACTTTAACTTGTCTGGCTTTTAAATATGATCTAAGTAACTCAAGGGCTGTATGTCTAATTCCATAGTGCTCGAGCTTCAACAATAGTGTCTCATGGTTAACGCAATCGAATGCCTTCGAGAGGTCGCAAAAGATTCCAATGGCGTCTTGTGCTTCCTCCCAGGCGTTAAAGATTTTATTTATTAGGGTGACACCGGCGTCAGTTGTGCAACGCCCTTTGGTAAAACCGTACTGTTGATCATAAAAGATGGAATGTTTGTTAAAATGACGCAACAATTGGTTGAGCATTAACTTTTCGAAGACCTTACTGAAAACCGGCAGAATTGACTGTTTGTATAATACTATTCGTCCAAACTATTAAAAAAAGTCTAATACTCAAATAATCACTTTGCCAAACAATATTTTACGCTTTGACAAACTGTAAAGAAGCATCAACTAATTAATTTCATATTCGGAATCTGACTCAGAACTTGTTTTGCTCATTAACTCAAAAACGACTATTCTTCGTACTAGTTAGAACGTCGCAGTCGCAGTATGCACTCGTGGCCTATGTCTGCCTCGCCTGCCCTGCAAAATCTGTACTGTGCTGTACTGCGTCACCTGCATCTTAGCATACGCTTAGCCTAAGGTGGAAATGGCTTGGCCGAGTAGCTGCCGCGTCGCCGCTGGAGCCGCGTGGGTGCAGCCCATGCGCGGTGGCTGCCCGATATGTGTTGGGTTCGATTCCCAACATTTGTTGTAGTTTCGCTTACGTACCCACAATCTTGAGCCCGTCGTCGGTCTTGATGCGCACCACCTGCATCTTGTTGAGGTGCGCGCGCGCCGCCAGCACTTGTTCTACGCGCGCCCACACCGCCAGCACCGAGCCTGCCAGCACGTGGTGCGTGCGCACCCGTAGACCCACCTAGCAACAGGAAAAACAAGATTAAATACAATCTTAACTGCAAAAAAACTGTCCAAGGCGTCCCTTGTATCTTCGCCTCAGTCTGCCGCGACCTTGTCCAGCTGTGTCAGTATACGCGCGAAGAATTTTGATTAAGCAATGTAAGATTTGTGTGACGTCAGATCTTTTGCGAAATTGTTAAGTGTAATTGTGCGTCCCCGTTTGAGGGTTAGAATAGTTGCCTTTATTTGATGTATAGCCACGCAGCGTTGGAAGGCCTCCCTCTAGGTAGAGCGATGGCTCGGTGGGTTCCCGCAATATACGATGTCCCGATTCGTCGGGTACATCAGTTTAAATACTTGGGGCATTTCATTGCTGACGACCTTAAGGACGATAGTGATATAGAACGGGAACGCAGGGCATTGGCGGTACGGGCGAACATGTTGGCCCGTAGGTTCGCTAGATGTACAGCAGCAGTCAAACACACGCTTTTTAAAGCATACTGCACATCTCTGTACTCGAGCGCCCTATGGATCAGCTGTACCAAACGTGCCGTCAATGCGTTGCGCGTCCAATATAATAACGCCTTCAGGGCGCTGATGCGGCTGCCACGTTACTGCAGTGCGTCAGAGATGTTCGCAGAAGCCCGAGTCGACAGCTTCTCAGCTGTCGTACGGAAGAAAAGTGCGTCTCTGCTTGCCAGATTGCGTGGCAGTGGCAACAGCCTCCTGAGGGTGATAGCTGACAGGCCTGATGAGAGTCCTATAATGGGACATCTCATCAAAACAACACTGTCTGTCGTAGTGTATAGGTACTAACATAGATCATAAGCCACATGGTTACTAACATCCTAGTATATAAGTAATAACGTAGGTCATAAGATAAATTGTCACTAACATCTTAGTAAGTAAGCACTAACATAGGTTATAAGTTTTATATTTTTATATTGTTACTAACACCCTTTTAAGTATTTTATTTTGTCAGTGTGGACCTTTTTGTTGTCTGAAATAAATAAATTATTATTATGTCTTTTATTTAACTTTTTTCTTATTTATTACATTTTTAAATATTTTTACAAAACACACAAAAAAGAAAAACATTTAAAAATATAAAAAATTATTATTATTATTATTGTCGAGGCGGGGGGGCTCAGTAACCGTGGCTTGGTCACCCACGGTGAAGCGAAGAGGAGCCCGAGGAGGGGCCGCTTGTCAGGGCTTTTGGCGATAAGCCGACGACGTAGCGGTCAACTAGTATGTTGCGGTGCCGCTTGGTAAAGGGCGACATCGCAACTGAAGCGGGCCGCGATGTCTTATGGAGCGTCTCAAGGCCCATACGATGTCGCGGCTGAGGGTTGGAGGCCGCGGCGGGAGAGGAGTGCCGGTATTGCGGTGCGCCGCTCTCCCTACCTGCCGTGGCCTGGACGGGGTCGCCACCGACTGATGGCGGACGCGGTGGGGCCACAGGGGGAGGAGGAGTGTCGGTATTGCGTTAGCCGCTTTCCCTATCCCCTGCGGCCGAAAAATGGTAGATGGCGGGGCCATTGACCTTGCCCGTCAAGGGGGACCAAGGGTGCCATACACGGGGTCGTCTGGCGCCCATATGCTAGTTTGGTCCCTGGGGTGGTCTCGGCGTACAGTGTGTTCTGGTGCGCCTGTGATGGGGGTACTCCCCCGAGGAGGGTCCGGTGACGGACAGGCACGAAGAGATCGCGGTGAGTGCTAACGCGTGCCCGTGTTTTAGTGGGTTAAGAGTCCCACATAACTGCACTATCTCCCCGTGGTAGTGCAGTATGCATGTGCATTTCCCTAAGCAAAAAAAAATTTTTGGAGCGATGGCCTGATCAAGACTGTGGGAGTCCGGACCAAAGGACCGATCAGTGTGGCGACGCTTGTGGGAGGCCTTTGTCTAGCAGTGGACATCTTCCAGCTGAAATGATGATGATAATTGCATAGTACAGTACCTCGCAGTCGGCCGCGTTCCTGCACACGGCCCGCCAGTAGGCGTGCGAGCACACGCGCTGCGACGCCGTGTACTGCGCGCGCCACCACGACTCCGCCTCGCTGCTCTCCACCTTGCGGTACTTCTTGTCGATCTCTGCCAGAGATTCTAGCCGTAGCTGTAGACCGGTGTTGGGCCTGGAACAACGAAAACATGGCATATTTAATCAATCACTGTGGCTTTTTACCCGGCTGCAAGGAAAGGATTATGTTTTTCGCGCGTATCTTGTATGTTTGTATGCCTGTATGTTTGTATGTATGTAATATTCTTTATTACCTCTTATCTTGCAAACCGCTAGACAGAATTTTATAATTAATACATCGTTAGATAGGGCTTGGCCGCACAAGTGTTCTTAGATAAGTGACGTTAAAAAAAACAAAAATGGCGGATTTTGTGCGCCATATACTCAATTTTTTTTTTCTTCGAAACCCATCGAGTGATGTATCAAAATTAAGGATTTTTAGAGGTGATTACAAAAATATATACCACTTATATGTTTAAATGTGATTCGAAAGAAATATATAACTAAAAAGTTGTAAATAAAAAAAGTTAATTTAAAAATCAAAAACCCGACTGCTTTAATATGCAGGACTAGGTGGTTAGCCAGCTCGCGAATATGTATCCTCCGACTGTACAGCATGATTTTCTACTTATTTCAGCTGTCGGGTTTTTTATTTTTAAATTAACTTTTTTTTTATCCTATCGAATTAATTCGGGTACCCAGGTACACCAATTCTTTTTGGCCGCCTTGAAGTAGGCTATGTAGTGTGCAGCTCGCCCAACCTTATATTTGTAACTGCACACACCTTTTATGGGCATTATTACACGAATCGTTGAATCGAACACTTCTCTTTTATTTCGATTACATCACTCTAATACATGGCGACCCTTAGCCAGCAATTAAAATTTTGCAACTTACGTAAAATGCGAAGACGTCAATAGTTGAAGAAATCCTGAAAAATATACTGATAGAAGTTTATGAAGACGGAAAATTTTGAAGAAAGAAACAAAAGAAGATTAAAAAAAAAAAAAAAAAAAGAAAAAAAATCAGAATCCAAGAATAAGTTTGAAGCGGTGAAAATATTAAATAAGAAGACAGAAAAGGAACGTTGCTGCCGGGTGCCGGGAGAATGCTCAAGCCTTATGATGAGAGGATATGCAGGGCGCCGGGAGATAAATCGTTCGGGTCCGATGTGGAGCAGCTGGGAGTCAGTTCGAGTCCAGTGCTGAGGAATCCGTTCATCCACACCATGTAAGACGTCGTGACCTACGGAGTCAGTCCGAGTCCAGTGCTGAGGAGTCCGTTCATCCACGCCACGTGACACGTCGTGACCTACATATACGTTGTCAGTACAATACGTACCTACTGCAATGTAAGTTTTGCACTGCAATTTTTTTTAATATTCTACAATATTCCATAATATTGTAATTAGATCATGTTGTATTATTTTATATTTCGATTTGGGGAATAGGAATGTCCCAACAATTGCAAGATTTGCACGCTAAATTGAAATATTTAAGAGAATATTTAGTGAAACTAGGTCCAGATAGGCGTAGACAAGATTTAGCTTATAAGAAACTAGTAGAAGCAGAAAAAGAATACAGTAAACTGGATTGTATTTTGACTCAGTTGAACCAAGAAATTAAAGAACGCAAGCTAGACAAAGAAACTTGTGAGGTTTTCCAAACATTAATCCATGAGATTCAATCAAATTATCAGAAAATAAAGGGTTTACTGACTTCAGTAGATAATAGTAGTCAAACTAGTTCTAAGGATTTTATAGAACATTCAAATAGTGTTACAAAAATGGCTGAAACGTTCGATATTAAAACTGCAATTTCCCTGTTGCCGATGATGAATGGCCAGGAGCAGGTGACAAATCAGCTTATTGATGGTATCTTACTTTATAGCTCGCTTATCAATGATGCCAGTAAAAGTCAATTGATACAGTTTGTATTAAAAACACGTCTCTCGCCTAGTGCAAAATTGCGTCTTAAAACTACTTACGCAGATATTGAAAGTTTGATAGAAGATATTCGCATTTATTTGTTACCTAAAAAATCGTTTGTAGCATTACAAACACAATTGCTTAAGGTGACTCAAGGCCGTAGGAGCATAGAAAAATTCGGTACAGAGATCGAGGAGTTATTTGTGAATCTCACGATTGCACAGGCTAACGATAAGCGTGATGCCTATGAGGTTTTGCGTCCGCTCAATGAGAAGACTGCAATCAAACGGTTTAGCGATGGTTTGACCGATAAGCGGCTCAGCACCATCATTGCCTCACGACAGTTTGCGTCGTTGTCTGAAGCTATTACGGCTGCGGTAGATGAGCAATCCATGACTGTCCAGCCACAAGACCAGGTTATGCAATTTAGGGCTAACCAAAACTATAAACGTGGAAGCTTTAGAGGTTCTCGAGGCCGAGGAAATAGACAGTTTTATAACAACAATAAAACTTATCATCATAATTATAATAAAAATTATGAAAATAGCACAGGTATAAGAACTTCATACAGTGTAAATCGAGGTAAACACACAGGTGGTCAGCGTCAGCATTTACGCGGACGTCCGGTGCGTTGTCAGCGTGTTCAGCATAACGCGCAACAGTCCAATGTCCAAGACAACTTGCGCAATGATCAGGCAAATAGTCATGAAAACTTAGAATTTTTTCGTACCTAAACCGTACACTCATTCAATTCTTAGTTTTAGTAATTTTTGTATTATTAATTGTCAATTACAAAATAGTAATGTTGATCTTAATTTACTGATTGATAGTGGAGCAAGCTTATGTGTGCTTAAGTATGAATGGTTGTCGCGACATAGGAATTTATTGAATTTAGTAAAACAGGATAAGATAGTTATTAAAGGAATTAGTGGTAATTTAGAATCTATGGGATACATTTATTTAGATATTTTAATTAATAATGAGACTTTTCAACAAAAGTTTCACATTTTTGAACACTTATCTTGCGCCGCAGAAGGTATACTCGGGCAGGATTTTTTTGAGCGCTATAACGCGGTATTAAATTATAAAAATGGAACTCTGAGTTTAGAAACTCGAGATCAGTCTGTTAGTGTTCATGTTAATAGGAATTTGTTTACAATTCCACCTCGTTGCGAAGTAATTAAACACATCCCGACGTCACACAATAATGATTGCGTCATTTTGTCAAAGGAAATTTATAAAGGTGTGTTCACAGCGGGTGTAGTATCGAAGCCACATAATGGACTTATTCCTGTTAGGATTTTAAATACAACTGATAGTTCGGTTAAGATAAATATTTCAGATTTAATTATTAGCTGCCTAGATAATTTTTATGTTTGCAAGTTTGATGACGATAGTATATCTGTGGATAGAGTTCGAACTTTGCTAACTACGTTACAACTACATACTTATTTAAATAAAGAGGAACAAAGAGGCATTGAAAACGTATGTGCCAAATATGCCGATGTTTTCCATTTGCCAGGAGATACGCTCACTACTACAAATTTAATAGAACATTCAATTAAACTAAAGGAAAATGCGTCTCCAGCGTACGTGAAGCCCTATCGATTGCCTAAAGCATTGAAAGGCGAGGTACAACGACAAATAGATGAAATGGTTAAAAACGATATCATTGAAGAGACTATTTCAGAATGGTCAAGCCCAGTTCTATTAGTACCTAAAAAGACAGATAGGTCAGGAGAAAGGAAATGGAGACTTGTAGTGGACTATCGCCAACTCAATAATAGGATACAGGATGATAAATTTCCCTTACCTAACATCACTGAGATTCTAGATTCGTTATCTAACAACATCTATTTTTCAAAATTAGATCTCAGTCAAGGTTACTATCAGCTGTCTTTAGAAGAAAAGTCTAGGAAGTTTACTGCATTTACAACAGACAAGCAGTATCAAATGAAACGATGTCCGATGGGACTTAAGACATCGCCTAGTGCTTTTGCTCGTCTCATGACAATAGCAATGTCTGGTTTAAATTATAAATCATGCTTCTTATATCAAGATGATTGTATTGTCGTAGGAAATTGTCTTGAAACGCACAACAAGAATCTTATAAAAATTTTTGAATGCCTGAGAAGAGTGAATTTGAAACTAAATCCGATGAAGTGTGAATTTTTACGTAAAGAAATCGTTTATTTAGGGCACAAGATCACTTCAGAAGGTATATTTCCCGATCCATCAAAGGTAGAATGCCTGCAAAAGTACCCTGTCCCGCAGAATGTAGATGAAGTCAAGAGATTTGTTGCATTTGCTAACTATTATAGGCGTTTTATTCCAAAGTTTGCCGACATAGCCTATCCATTGAATGCGTTATGTAAGAAAGATGTAGCGTTCGTATGGAGTGATGAATGCGAGCGAGCATTTTACAAGCTAAAACAGATCCTTGTTAGTCCAACCATACTTGACTATCCAGACTTCAGCGATAATAATACTTTTACGTTACAAACTGACGCATCAAAACTAGGTTTAGGCGCCGTGCTGTCTAATAGCAATAGCAAGGTAGTCGCGTACGCCAGCCGTAACTTGAAACCAGCTGAGACACGATACCCTGTGATTGAGTTAGAATTACTTGCTATTGTTTGGGCGGTTCGACATTTTAGACCTTATTTATATGGGAAAAAGTTTTACATAAAAACAGACCATAAGCCGTTGATTTATTTATTTAATATGACCGATCCTTCAAGCCGGTTGACAAAGTTTAGATTATATCTCGAGGAATATGATTTTGAAATCAGCTATGTCCCAGGACGGCAAAACGCAGCTGCAGATGCATTGAGCCGTATACCTATTACATCCAACAGCTTAAAGGATATGAACAAGCATGTAGTATCGGTCATGACAAGAGCACAGACTCGAAGGTTACGTACTGACTGTGACAACAACGACATGACTACTGAGGTATCCTCTACTCCAAGGCCTGATCAACCTAAGGTAGTGGAAATTCTCAAACGACCAATTGACAGCGTTGAATTGATTTTACTTAGCAATAAAAATACATTAAATCAGATAGAAAAATCAAAACATTTCACTAGTGACAATGGTAACTGCAAATTCGTGCCTGAAAAGTCAGCAGTTTTTGTAATTTCTCGATCGTTATCGACCGTAAGTGTGTTAGCGAGAGAATTACAACGTTTTTGCAAGCAAATCAAATTAAACGAGCTCATAATAATTAAGAACAAGCGCAACGAAATTTTTTTAAATAATTTTAAAAAGGAAATGAGTCATTTAAATGATATTCCTAAGCTACTTGTTATTAAAGATGTGACAAGAGTTACTGACAAAGACACGAAAATTGTGATCTTGAATGACTTCCACCTGTTACCCACGAGTGGCCACGCGGGGGTAAACAGAATGTTAAATAATATTAGGAAGTACTATTATTGGCCAGGAATGAGTAATGACGTAACAGAATTCGTAAAGAAGTGTAGAAGTTGTCAGATTCAAAAGCATACCAATAGGCATACGAAGGAACCGATGGTTATCACATCCACGGCATCCACTGCTTTTGAAAGAGTTAGTTTAGATTTAATGGGTCCTTTAGATGTAGATAATTTAAACAATAAGTATATTTTGACATTACAGTGTGATTTAACAAAATACGTCGAAGCTTATCCTTTAGAAAAGAAAGATACTGTTTCTGTAGCTAAGTTATTTGTAAACAATTTTATTCTGAGGTATGGTATCCCTAGAGAGATAATAACAGACCAGGGAACAGAGTTTATGTCATCAGTTTTCACTGAGATTTGCAATTTGTTGCATATTAATAAACTGCATTCAACAGCTTATCATCATGAAACTCTGGGAGGTTTGGAAAATACTCATAAGGTTCTAGGAGCTTATCTTAGAATTCAGTGTGACAATAACAAAACAGATTGGAGCAGTTGGCTTCCATTCTGGTGCTTTTCTTTTAACACTACAATGCATTCTGAGACAAAATACACTCCATTTGAGTTAGTATTTGGAAAAAATTGTAATTTACCATCTAATATAGCACAAAATATATATGCTGATCCTTTATATAATCCAGATTCTTACCCTTTGGAGCTAAAATACAGACTTCAAAGAGCACAAGCAGAAGCTAGAAATAATTTATTATTCAGTAAGGAATTAAGAAAAAATAATTTTGATAAAAATGTAAATCGGTTAATATATAAGAGTGGAGATTTAGTTTTAATCAAAAATCAAGTAGGAAATAAGTTAGATAAAATTTACTTAGGACCATACAGAGTCATTGAAGATGTATCACCAAATGTAAAAATTAAAAAAGATGATAAAGAATATGTAATTCATAAAAATAATACAAAACTGTTTGTAACTTAAAATACTTTGGTTACTTAATTAAGATAAGATGTTTTTTTTTTTTTGTATAATGTTATGTTAAAAAGTAAATAATTTTAAAAGTAGTGATGTAAGCTTAGTTTAAGTAAAAAAAAAAAAAAAAAAAATGCAATAAGTACTTAAATAACAACATTTTTTTTTAAAAAAGGGGAGGTGTAGTGTGCAGCTCGCCCAACCTTATATTTGTAACTGCACACACCTTTTATGGGCATTATTACACGAATCGTTGAATCGAACACTTCTCTTTTATTTCGATTACATCACTCTAATACAGCTACAATGGCTGCACAGTAGTAAATCTCATACAAAATCAGTAGCGCGCCGTGCTTTGCGCATCGGGAAGCCTACGTTCAGGGCAGCCAAGAAGATTTGGGAGTAGTGTAGGTACCCTCCGTGAGATCAGTCACACCAGATCACCGGTGGCCTTTTCTGAGGAACTGGGGTGGATGGGTCGAAGGACCTATTTATCCTACCCGTACGCAAAATACACGCTTGGACGTAGAGTTCCGGACATCAGCCCGTTATACATATCCTACAGAAACTGTAAATCCCTCTCTCTCCTAAAAGATCAACATTCAAAAAAAATACTTCGATCCATTGCTGGATGAAAGGACACTCCTTTTTCTGTCGACGGTTAAAAATGAGTACCTAGATAATAAGTTATCATCATAAGCTAGTGGTCAAACGCGTGCCTGTCAATAATGAAAATAAAAATAAAGTTTTCTAACATAGTTAAGTGTAGGTTTTCTTTCTCGGTTACTAATCCATATGGATGTTGTTTGTCCAAATTAAAGATTATTTATATCTAGCTGTACCCATGCGTGCCACGTAAAGTAAAAAGTGTGTTTATATAGATTTTCGAGTCAGTGACAGCCCCGGAACCCTTAGTTCCGGGGCTGTCACTGACGGGGGGCAAACCGGGGCACTTGCCCCGGGCGGCAGTTTCATGGGGGCGCCAAATCCTTAAGACAAGAATTCGAAATATCGAACAAATGAAGCCTCTTTTCCAACAATCTCATAGGTTTTTATCAAGTAATCGAATCTTAATATAATATGTTTGAAAAACAAACTTTTATAGCTTGAAGCTAACTTTTTTAGCCATTGAAAACGAAACTGCCCATGCGTCGGATTTTGAGGAGCTAATTGAATCTTTCGCAGAAAAGAAAGCACGCCGTGTAAAGTGTAGTCTTTCCTGGTTATATATTTTTCTGTGTTTCTGTTTTATGTGATATGTCACAAATGAAAGTTATTAGATAGTAAAAAGTTTAAATTTATTAAAGGATTATTATTTTAACAAATGCTACTCATTGACAGTTTTAACAGTTTTTCTCAAACACTGAAGGGAGGGGGCGCCACTATCAAGGTTTCGCCCCGGTTCGAAAAAATCGTAGATCCGGGGCTGGTCAGTGACCTTTGCGGGTGTACGCAGAACAACCAACAAAGGTTTCAAATGGTCTAAGAAAGCATAAAGGACAAATATCCATTTTTTTTTTATTTCAAATTGGCACACCAATAATATACTTGCAGTTTCATTACAAAACGAACAATAATTTAGAAAATGGTTCTATGCAAACAGGTCAATAAAATTACAGGCGTGTACATCGCTCACAGTCTGGTTATCAAAATTAAATTAAATTTTTATAAGGTGTTAATAAATTAACGCTAAGAATTTTAAGTAATATAATAAATATTTAAAAAATAATCACGAAGAAAAAACTTTTTAACAAAAAATCAAACCGACTTCCAGAACAAAAAATTACAAAGCAAAAAATAAATTTCTTTTCCGAAGTCGGTGTCTTTTGTGCCTACCCATTCTTTCCCGTTTTTCGACACCGACTTCGGAAAAGAAATTTATTTTAGCTTTGTAATTTTTTGTTCTGGAAGTCGGTTTGATTTTTTGTTAAAAAGTTTTTATTTTTCTGTTTTTAGTTTTGGTAGGTACCTCCAATTAACATGATTATCATTTATAGCCAAAGTACATCTCATGGCGATTCCAATAAGCCCAAACACGACTAGGATACATTGTTTTATATTAGAGTTCCAGTGCCTACCTTCCGGCTTCATCATCAGATCAGTTCGATGGTGTCATTTTCACCAGTACCATTTATTTATAAGTATTTGCTTCATTATAGTCGGTTAACTATTCGAGATATCTTATGCCCGTGACATATTTAGCATTTAGGAGATTCAGTGGCCATCTGTGGTCTTCTTCATCAGTTCCACTTCATCAAATGATACTTTCTGAGTGCAAATGATTGCATTGTTTATGAAAATACCAAAATCACTATATGTTTGCCTATAATATTTGAGGAGTTCCCTCGATTTCTCTAGGATTCCATCATCAGATCCTGACTTGATGATTATGGGACCAACTAGGAAGTATACCCTTTCAAACAAAAGAAGAATTTTTGAAATCGGTCCAGGCGTCTTTGAGTAATCGGGGAACAAACATAAAAAAAAAAAAAAAAGATTCCGACGAATTGAGAACCTCCTCCTTTTTTTGAAGTCGGTTAAAAAATAAATAAAGCAACCGTTCCAAAGATATGCAATTATTTGTATAACGCGTAAATGTATTTGCGCACCATACAACGCCCAGGCGGTCAGCGTCTCACGCCACAGATCGCAGTAGATACTGGAATACGTAGGCAGTGTTCGTACGTATTCCAGTACATAGGTAAGTATTAAAATCGTTTTTATTTTATATTTAATTGTTTTGTTTGTCGATACCGAGTATCATCACGAAGTTCTTAGAGTTAATATTTTAACACTTTATATAGAAGAAGATATTTGCACCAACTGACCTGTATATCTGAAACATGATGTCTTTCTTCGTGATCTTCTCCTTCTTAGTGGAGATGATGGCGGACACGCACAGCACTGCTGTATACTTGTTGTTACGCGCCTGCTGGGACACGTAGAACCCTTCCTTGGGCCCCGTCAGCTCCGACCATTTCTCTAAGGCTTCTGCCCAGTCCATACCGCGCTGTGGATTAAAGGCCATTAATTAGTTTTAGGTTTCAGCAAAGTGAGGGAATCGAAGGGCCGGTTTTGAAGGGATTGATTGGCCCTCATTAGATGACTTAAACTCAACCAAAGGGCAATGGAGAGAACTCTGCATGATCGAATCTTTACTAATATTATAAAGCTGCACAGTTTGTTTGTTTGAACGCGCTAATCTCAGGAGCACTGGTTGGAATTGAAAAAATATTTTTGTGTTGGATAGTCCATTTATCGAGGAAGGTTATAGGCTATATAAGATCACGCTACGACCAATAGGAGCGGAGCATAAATGAAAAATGTTGCAAAAACGGGCAAAATTATTCCTTTTTGAGAGCTTCCGTTGCGTGCGCTGCGTAAACGGTTTAAATTACCGAACAATCGCGTATGTAAGGTAGGTACGGTAGATGGGTAGGTAGGTAGTCAGTTGACGGTAGCGAATCCGCGTGGGACAGCTAGTCAGAAATAAAGATGGTCACAGAAGGACCAAGGTTACCGTCATAGCCCGAAGAATTGCCAAACTTAAGTGGCAGTGGGCAGGACATATTGCTTGTGGAACGGATGGTCGAAGGGGCCAAAAAAAGAAATCACAGATTAAACAAGCTGAAGTGGCAATGGGGCGGCCATAAAAACCATAGAACCGATGACCATATATTGGTAAATATAAGGTGATGAAGCGACGATCTTCGCAGGATTGGTAACAGCTGGGTGTGGGTTGCCGAAAATCGAAGCAAATGGCGTGCAATTGGAGAGGCCTATGTCCAGCAGTGGACTTGCTAGAGGCTGATGGTGATGTTGTTGTTTGTGACGTGCCGACACTTGAGAGACATAGGCCACGTTCAGCAGTGGATGTGTTTGGGCTGACATGATGGATGATGTATGAGCTGTACCTCGGAATGCACGGTGTGTAGCTCGACGGGCGCGCGGCCGGTGGCGTGGCGGCGCACGAAGCGCAGGCAGCGCACGCACCGCACTCTCTCGCCGCAGCTACCAAGATGGTGTACGTGAGCAGTAATAGTGCTGTACCTCGGAATGCACGGTGTGTAGCTCGACGGGCGCGCGGCCGGTGGCGTGGCGGCGCACGAAGCGCAGGCAGCGCACGCGCCGCACTCTCTCGCCGCAGCTACCAAGATGGTGTACGTGAGCAGTAATAGTGCTGTACCTCGGAATGCACGGTGTGTAGCTCGACGGGCGCGCGGCCGGTGGCGTGGCGGCGCACGAAGCGCAGGCAGCGCACGCGCCGCACTCTCTCGCCGCAGCTACCAAGATGGTGTACGTGAGCAGTAATAGTGCTGTACCTCGGAATGCACGGTGTGTAGCTCGACGGGCGCGCGGCCGGTGGCGTGGCGGCGCACGAAGCGCAGGCAGCGCACGCGCCGCACTCTCTCGCCGCAGCTACCAAGATGGTGTACGTGAGCAGTAATAGTGCTGTACCTCGGAATGCACGGTGTGTAGCTCGACGGGCGCGCGGCCGGTGGCGTGGCGGCGCACGAAGCGCAGGCAGCGCACGCGCCGCACTCTCTCGCCGCAGCTACCAAGATGGTGTACGTGAGCAGTAATAGTGCTGTACCTCGGAATGCACGGTGTGTAGCTCGACGGGCGCGCGGCCGGTGGCGTGGCGGCGCACGAAGCGCAGGCAGCGCACGCGCCGCACTCTCTCGCCGCAGCTACCAAGATGGTGTACGTGAGCAGTAATAGTGCTGTACCTCGGAATGCACGGTGTGTAGCTCGACGGGCGCGCGGCCGGTGGCGTGGCGGCGCACGAAGCGCAGGCAGCGCACGCGCCGCACTCTCTCGCCGCAGCTACCAAGATGGTGTACGTGAGCAGTAATAGTGCTGTACCTCGGAATGCACGGTGTGTAGCTCGACGGGCGCGCGGCCGGTGGCGTGGCGGCGCACGAAGCGCAGGCAGCGCACGCGCCGCACTCTCTCGCCGCAGCTACCAAGATGGTGTACGTGAGCAGTAATAGTGCTGTACCTCGGAATGCACGGTGTGTAGCTCGACGGGCGCGCGGCCGGTGGCGTGGCGGCGCACGAAGCGCAGGCAGCGCACGCGCCGCACTCTCTCGCCGCAGCTACCAAGATGGTGTACGTGAGCAGTAATAGTGCTGTACCTCGGAATGCACGGTGTGTAGCTCGACGGGCGCGCGGCCGGTGGCGTGGCGGCGCACGAAGCGCAGGCAGCGCACGCGCCGCACTCTCTCGCCGCAGCTACCAAGATGGTGTACGTGAGCAGTAATAGTGCTGTACCTCGGAATGCACGGTGTGTAGCTCGACGGGCGCGCGGCCGGTGGCGTGGCGGCGCACGAAGCGCAGGCAGCGCACGCGCCGCACTCTCTCGCCGCAGCTACCAAGATGGTGTACGTGAGCAGTAATAGTGCTGTACCTCGGAATGCACGGTGTGTAGCTCGACGGGCGCGCGGCCGGTGGCGTGGCGGCGCACGAAGCGCAGGCAGCGCACGCGCCGCACTCTCTCGCCGCAGCTACCAAGATGGTGTACGTGAGCAGTAATAGTGCTGTACCTCGGAATGCACGGTGTGTAGCTCGACGGGCGCGCGGCCGGTGGCGTGGCGGCGCACGAAGCGCAGGCAGCGCATGCGCCGCACTCTCTCGCCGCAGCTACCAAGATGGTGTACGTGAGCAGTAATAGTGCTGTACCTCGGAATGCACGGTGTGTAGCTCGACGGGCGCGCGGCCGGTGGCGTGGCGGCGCACGAAGCGCAGGCAGCGCACGCGCCGCACTCTCTCGCCGCAGCTACCAAGATGGTGTACGTGAGCAGTAATAGTGCTGTACCTCGGAATGCACGGTGTGTAGCTCGACGGGCGCGCGGCCGGTGGCGTGGCGGCGCACGAAGCGCAGGCAGCGCACGCGCCGCACTCTCTCGCCGCAGCTACCAAGATGGTGTACGTGAGCAGTAATAGTGCTGTACCTCGGAATGCACGGTGTGTAGCTCGACGGGCGCGCGGCCGGTGGCGTGGCGGCGCACGAAGCGCAGGCAGCGCACGCGCCGCACTCTCTCGCCGCAGCTACCAAGATGGTGTACGTGAGCAGTAATAGTGCTGTACCTCGGAATGCACGGTGTGTAGCTCGACGGGCGCGCGGCCGGTGGCGTGGCGGCGCACGAAGCGCAGGCAGCGCACGCGCCGCACTCTCTCGCCGCAGCTACCAAGATGGTGTACGTGAGCAGTAATAGTGCTGTACCTCGGAATGCACGGTGTGTAGCTCGACGGGCGCGCGGCCGGTGGCGTGGCGGCGCACGAAGCGCAGGCAGCGCACGCGCCGCACTCTCTCGCCGCAGCTACCAAGATGGTGTACGTGAGCAGTAATAGTGCTGTACCTCGGAATGCACGGTGTGTAGCTCGACGGGCGCGCGGCCGGTGGCGTGGCGGCGCACGAAGCGCAGGCAGCGCACGCGCCGCACTCTCTCGCCGCAGCTACCAAGATGGTGTACGTGAGCAGTAATAGTGCTGTACCTCGGAATGCACGGTGTGTAGCTCGACGGGCGCGCGGCCGGTGGCGTGGCGGCGCACGAAGCGCAGGCAGCGCACGCGCCGCACTCTCTCGCCGCAGCTACCAAGATGGTGTACGTGAGCAGTAATAGTGCTGTACCTCGGAATGCACGGTGTGTAGCTCGACGGGCGCGCGGCCGGTGGCGTGGCGGCGCACGAAGCGCAGGCAGCGCACGCGCCGCACTCTCTCGCCGCAGCTACCAAGATGGTGTACGTGAGCAGTAATAGTGCTGTACCTCGGAATGCACGGTGTGTAGCTCGACGGGCGCGCGGCCGGTGGCGTGGCGGCGCACGAAGCGCAGGCAGCGCACGCGCCGCACTCTCTCGCCGCAGCTACCAAGATGGTGTACGTGAGCAGTAATAGTGCTGTACCTCGGAATGCACGGTGTGTAGCTCGACGGGCGCGCGGCCGGTGGCGTGGCGGCGCACGAAGCGCAGGCAGCGCACGCGCCGCACTCTCTCGCCGCAGCTACCAAGATCCAGGATACCCAGGTCGAATCGGCCGCTGCGTTTCGCTACAAAAATAAGGTTCTGTTAGCACACTTACCCCAAGTTTCTCAACTCAAAATTATCGCAGAATTAATGCGACAAATTGTCAAGCACGCGTTATCTGCTGTGATTGGTTGAATGACTTTTCAACAGCCAATTAAAGCAGATTACGGGGTTGAAATCAAAAGTTAAATCATTTATTTCCATACCGGCCAAGTGCGAGTCGGACTCGCGCACGAAGGGTTCCGTACCATTATCGCAAAAAAAAACGAAAATTAACCCGTTTTTTGTATGGGAGCCCCACTTAAATATTCATTTTATTCTGTTTTTAGTATTTGTTGTTATAGCGGCAACAGAAATACATCAACTGTGATTTTATTATAAATTACAACTGTCTAGCTATTACGGTTCATGAGATACAGCCTGGTGACAGAAAGACAAAGAGTCTTAGTAAAAGGGTCCCGTTTTTACCCTTTGGGTACGGAACCCTAATTAAGCCATTAAACGACCCTATTATATATCAAAAAATAATTATAATTGATTCTACTGTCCATTTGCAAAGGTATTTTGTTATGGTGAAGAACGGACAAGTAACGCCACACAATTTCCAAACACTGCCACTTCTAAAAGCCAGTATCAACAGGTCGACGAATCCTTGAGAAACAATTCAACTTTCTTGGATCCCGCAAAGTTTATCAGAAAAAAAAAGAACAGCGCAGGAATAAGAAAAAAATATATCCACTGCTATTGTTATCAAACAGGAGACAACTCAGCACAAACAGTGCATTTTTCTGTGTTTTATTATGTCTTTTAATCTGAATTTTTGCTGCTGTGTTGTGTATGTGTTGAATAATAGTAGATTATTGCATCGAGCACAAAGTAATTTATTATTGCACCGAGTGCCTGATTTAGAGCCCGAGCGCTAGCGAGAGCTCTAATCCAACAGGCACGAGGGCAATATAAATTACTTAAGGCGAGGTGCATAATCTGCTTTTCTTTCAACTATTACCTATAGGAATAGTAGATAAAATAAACTCATATCAAACAGTTAAAATAGAAGTTTAATTATTGAAATTAAAAGATTTTCTATAACACTGTCGGCTTCATTTAGAACGTTTTCCGGAGTTAATGTGTCGCTAGATGATTCCATTTTAATTCGAAGCCGAAGCACTCAAAATCAGAAATTAACAAAGATCCCGCCAAATCACTTTTTTAAATTTCTTTCATTTTTAAACCAGAATTAGCAGCAATCATTTTTTAAATTTGGAACAAGTAGGATAGAAACGAATAATACGTACGTAAAAAAAAAGTATTGATATCGGCTGGCTGAATAGAGCTAATCCATTGAGATTGGCACCTTTTGGTGCGATTAAAAAATAAACTGTGCAATAATGAAATTTCATACATTTTTATTGCTCTAGAGCATTAAAGACTCGCTTTGTACTGAGTTTTTAGTGTGATTGTGATGAAATTAAAGCATAGTTGGAAGAAAATGTATTTTACCAATACATTGTCTATTATGTAACACATTGGCTAAGAAATTCGTTTCGAAATCAAGACACAAGATTATAAATTTAAAATCAAAATTACATAATAACAGTTACAAAATGACTTTTGTATGGAGTTTTGATATCATTATGTATCTACAACGTAATTATTTTTTCTTTTTGGCGGCCAAGTACGAGTGAAATAATTTGCAAATTAAAGAAAAAAAAGTACGTGACTGAATAGGCTACTGTTGGTACACGCATTCTGCCGCTACGCCAGTACCTATTCCACCGCCCCATCCAACAGAATGATACTGAACCTGTTACCTCTCGAAAAAGCGCGCGTTGATTATGTTTATATAGTCTATGGTTTTTAGTCTGAACGAAAAACTAAAATGTTTATAATAAATTGTTGTTGGAACTTATTTGCATTTAATTAAGTAAGCTCCTCAGATAGTGGAAAAAGAATCGTTCGTGTCGAGCATAAAAAGTCGAAATTTTAACACGAGCGATGTAGCCAATTCGAAAGCTACATGCGAGTGTACCTATACATTTCGTGTCAAGCATAAAAAGTCAAGAGTTTCGTGTGTGTGTGTCTATTATATTCTATTCTTCTGTTCATCAGTACTCCCAGAGATAACAAACACATAATTAAACAAATACTTTTTTAAATTAATTTAGTTGAACTGACCTTGTTCCATAACAGCAGCGAGAGTGTCTGTGAAGTACTTGAATAGCCTATTCTGTAGTTCAACAGGCATGCCCAGTATCCTGTTCAAGAACTTTGACATGTTGTTGTAATCCTGCAAACAAAAAACAACCATATCATATAGCTGAATAGGTAAGTTATTGAGGCTCGTCTTTTTAGTTAGTTTCAGCTGTCCCGGTGTCTGTAATCAAATCCTTGCAAGTTAAATTTGACCAACTTCCCGGTGTTCGATTGAGATGAATGATTGCAAACACGTTTGTTTCTTGTGAAAATTTAATATCTTTACTAATATTATAAAGCTGAAGAGTTTGTTTGAACGCGCTAATCTCAGGAACTACTGGTTGGAATTTAAAAATTATTTTTGTGTTGGATAGTCCATTTATCGAGGAAGGTTATAGGGCATATAACATCATGCTATTTCCAAAAGGAGCGGAGCATAAATGAAAAATGTTGTAAAAACGGGCAAAAATTATTCGTTTTTGAGAGCTTCCGTTGCGTGCGCTGCGTAAGCGGTTAAAGTTACGCAACATTCATGTATGTAGGGTAGGTAGGGTAGGGTAGGTATGTAGCCAGATGACGGGAGCGAAGCCGCGTGGGACAGCTAGTTTTAATATAAAAGGCAAATCATTACCATTCGTTTTGTCGTTAGCGCTAACGATATCAGAAAAGTTTTGGGCGAGCTTGCAAAGGATATAGGATAGTTTTTAACCCGGCAATCATCCTTAAGGGGGGGATGAGGCGGTAAATTGGTATGGTGAACCAATAATTTCTCAAGTACTAATACTACGCAGACGAAGCGGGCAAAATCTAGTTAATTATAAATAAATAATCACCTTATCCAGCTGTAAAACGCCAGGCGCCGCCTCGCTGTTGACGATGAGCCCGACCCCCACTAGCGCAGAGGCCACGTCCTGGAAGAAGTCGCCGGAGTAGTCACTAGGGGGCGACACTAAAGGCGTCTCATACTTCATAATGGCGCGCATCACTGCTTCTAGGGCCGACCGACCTGAGAACAAGAAAGTACGTAATAAGTACAGGTGGGTAAAACTTTATGTCGGCTCGGCACATTCTGTGAGTCACTGGGCCACTAGCGTAGTTACCGGAGGGCTAGCCGGTGTCGTGCACCTCGGACCTTGACCGGCAACCTTAAAGTTTAAAATGATGTATTTCCTTAAGACATTACTTCCCAGAATTTGATCCGTATCAGCAAATCATCGGGGGCGATTCTTGGTTAGGAATATTGATTATTCAAAAATCCAATAATGCAATTTGAGTTCTCATCAAAATCGGGCCTGAGACTACTTTGAGTATTTTTTTACTATTCCTTATAGTTTCGGATTTGGCTACCCACGCCTACTTGGAAAACTAAGCTTATTTTGATCAAACCCACATCCAATCTAAACAGTTGAGTTAGGAGCCCAGTATTTTTTTGCACATTTGGTTACCTAGCTACGCCTTTGCGCTGGGCAGTAACAATTTGTTGTGACAGCAAGGGTGAGTAGTGGGCAGCCCTGCGGAGCGAGTAGCGCTGCCTTTAACTTTGAATTGAGCTTTTATGTCGCATATTCATGGGGAAAAAGCTGTATGAATTCATATACCTGGCAATTTACACACATTCTGCGTATGTAATGTGTCAGTAACATACACAACACGATTAGAAATTAATTCATTACTTGTATCGACGCACTATCAATGGGACCAATACTACACCTCACTGGAATGCTCATCCACTCCCTGGCAACCGCGCGGTGCTCCGCCCGAGCCTCGTGCGACAATAACGAGAGTCGAATGACGCCAGGTGCAGTTATTTGGACCGAGCAGTAAGTTATATATTTGCTCAAACTTGAGTAAAGTACACACAACAAATAATGTCAATATGTAAGAGATGTTAAAAATTAAAACAGAAATGCATAGCGTCATGTTTGCCTTTAATAATGGCATGCAAATATTAGTGATAAAACACAAATCAGAATAATAAATCTAGAATGTCATATCATATTTAGTCATATTATTCAAAATGACAAAATTTTAAGTAACGATATAGAATAAAAATATAAAAAATGTCAACATAATAAAATAACAAATCAAAATATTGAATGAAATCAAAATTATCAGTCAAGCAATAAATTATTAAAAATGTCAAGATTATAAAACAATAAATAGGTATAAAAAAATGCGAAGGCAAAGTCAAAATTCAAGTAGAATTTAATGAATGATCATATAGGAAACTTACCATATTTATTGTCAATATTGAACTGGCTGAGATCCCTTGTCTCGGTGGCCCTTCGGTCTCCATGTGTGAGGGCTCCCAGCGACTCGAGGCGCTTGGCCACCGTAGACGCGAAGCGCCGCTCGCCCGCCAGGTCAGAGATCAGGAAGATGTACTCGGGAGCGTTCACCTGGTTCGAGCGGTGGGTACGACCTGCAGGAAGGCATTACATTTTTAACATCTCTTTAAAACTACATAATTTATCTAGTAGTACACACGCTTCGATCGACAATCTATCGAACACGTAATTTTGACACGATATCTTGCGAAAATACCCCGATTCGAACAGCAAAACACTCATAACTTTTGAACAGCTGAACCGAGTTCCATCAAAGCTAGCAACATAGCTAAGAGCACTCTCGAGATAAAGTCACCTTTCAAACAAAAAAAAAAACTAAATCAAAATCGGTTCATCTGTTTAGGAGTTATGATGCCACAGACAGATACACAAATAACACCCACCACGGTGTTATTTAAGAAAATAAACCGAGTGCAAAAACACTGAGAAGTGCAATAATAGTGCAAAATTAATTATTTTTGTTTCGGAAGTCGGTTTCATTGGTACTAGAAGGGTCAATAGTGCAGTCACAATCTACCAAAACAGAAAAGTCATTATTTTTTTGTGGGCAGCAGTTTTTCAACTTTTCACGGTTACCTACTAACCGCGAAAAGTTGAAATTCTGGTTTAATTTCTATACAAAATATTAAATCATTTGTGGATAATTTAACTTCTTCTACAATAACTAGCCATTTGAGTTTAGGGAGAGTATGACTGCACTTTTGACCCTTGACTGTACATCTTATTTTTATCGTTTTCCGAACAGCAACATCCAAAACGAAAGTTATTTTTGCACTTTTTAGTGTTTTTGAAGTTGGTTTATTTTTTTGTGAAAAAGAGCAAGTTCAAGTTAAGTTAAGTAGTTGTAAGGTATTTAAAGAAATGATAGTATACCCATAGTAACTCAATAGCTGTAATATAAAAAGGGGAAGTTATCACGTTATATAAATAAGGTACATTGATTTTTTTTAAACAAGCTTTTACATTAAAAAAAAAATGTATTGTCACGAGAAACAAACGTGTATGCAAAAATTTCATCTAAATGGCAACACGTGGAAGTGATTCCTCAATTGTTAGTCTTATAAATGGTCAAATAATTAGCTCTCCAACATATTTAACCATTTGTGAGGCTAACAACTGAGTAAAATGGTGTTTTACCGAAATTTGGAACCATTGGTTGAGTTACCTAAGGATCAAAAAACTGGACATTCGTGTAAATTATTTCATCGTCAGTGTGTACAATCATAGAATTTAAAAAAATGCTTTGTTACATTCGACCAAAAATAAAGAGCGAAAATGGTTAAAAAACACAAAGTTTTGTCTTTGACTGTACCTGTGATGCAAGGTAGATTCGGCGAGATAACATAAAGTAAAAAAAAAATACTCTGAATTTTTCCCCTAAAATAGGACTTCTTTGCTTCACATGTTTCGTTACTCAATTTACAATCTTAATATATATTGGAAGTACAAGTTTCCTTCCTGTATGCATAGGGATCTTTGCCCTGCATTGGGACAGAAATACTGGCTGGCACATTATAATTTTAATTATGGGCAACGATGAATAAGTGGAACTCACCAAACTGTTGTACAGCTCTGTCGGCCGACCACGGCAGCTCGAGTGTTATGTGTACCCTCCGCCTTTGATTCCGCGCTCTGTCAACAACATACAGATTCATGTTAGTCTCAATTATATACAACTACTTTATTTATTTATATATACTTTACTAGCTTCTGCCAGCGGCTTCGCCCGCGTTAAAGTCGAATGTAATCGCATATTTCCGGGATAAATATTATCCTACCTAACACAAACCCCTAACTCCTTGTTGGCGTAACCGCACTAACACTTTGCCCGCCCCGGGAACCGAACCTAGGACCAAGTGCTCAGTAGTAGCACTTGCGACTAGTAGACAAACGAGGCAAACGTTGAAACAAAGTAGCAGAAAAAAAAAATTGTTCGTTATTTCTTCGAAATCAAATATATTCTGCAGTCAAGAGTGAATAGATTAGTTCTAGGCAAGCGTGCTTCACCGTCGACCACTCTACGCTTACCATCAGGTGAGATATCATAGGAACCATGGACAGCATACTCTGCAGAGCATGCATGGAGGAAGATGAGCAGCACACCTGCTCCTAAGCTGGCCAGTGAACGCTAGTTACAGGGCCAAATACTTCGGTGAACCAGTACCATGCAGGAGATACACATCGGCAACACCAAGGCGCTGCTGGCCTTCCTCGAGGCGCTGGGATGGATCGAATAAAGAAAACGAATCTCACCCGTACGCTAAATACGGGCATGGACGTGGAGTTGCGGACACCAGCCCGTCGAAACTAAACTAAAAACTTAACTATCAGGTGAGATAGTGGTCAAACACGAGCCTATCTATACTAATATTGTAAAGAGGAAAGATTTGTATTTTTGTATGTACCAAATAAACTTAAAACTACTGGCTGATTTAAAAAAATCTTACATTTCATGCCTGTATTCCCACGGGAACGGAACTACGCGGGTGAAACCGCGAGGCGTCAGCTAGTCGTTAATAATAATAAATAAACCGGAAATAATTATGCACTTAGCTTACCTCCTGTCACTCTGCAGCGAGATACCACTGGAAGCCGCTTCAGAGATGATGGCGACATCCTTCTGTCCGTCCATGAAGCGTTGCTTCTCTGTCAGGTTGAGGGTCTCCAGCGGTACGTCAGCTTCTGAACGACTCTCGTATTGGATCTGACCGTCTTCTGTTTGGACCACGCGACCTTTGCGACCTGTCATCTGTGGGACAGAGAACAATTGTTTATTTGTGTACTTTTGAGATGTGCTGGAGAAGAATTTTGTGCATAATATTTGTAATACTTTATACCTATACGTAGTATAGTAGTTTTAGTCTGGGTGCTCACGTATGTGCATTAAAGTATGTATGTAAATATTGTAAAAAACATTTAAATAAAAAAAGATTAAGTGTGGAGTTTCTTGTCCGTTCTTCGCCATAATAAGCTACTTTTCCGAATGGGTGGTAGAATCAATTATTAATTCTAAATTTAAAGTTTTTGACCTTTAAAAGTGCCGATTAATGGCATAATTGAAAAAAAATATATATTGACAAAACGAACTAAACAAGTCCATTATCGGCCAGAAGTACATTAAAAATCAGACTCGCCACGATTTCCTCAATTAGAAAAGAGTTGATCCTTGGACCAGACGAGTGTTGTCAACTCCCCGATGGTTGTTGGTTGTTGTATATGTTCAAATCGCACTAAGAACTTTGATAACGCGATGTAGGATTAGTGTCGCGTCAGGGGCCGTACTACGAAGTGCTGAAAGAGAAACGGAGCTATATAGGACGAATAGCCCTGCTTCACAATGAAATCATAATAATGCCATTATGATTTTATTAATATGAGAATGTCACAGTGGACTGGCGATAGTTTTAAAACGTCATAGGTAGGGTCCCAGGTGTAATTTGTAGTTTGTATGTTGAGGTATAGATGCCGCTACAGTTATTAAAATGAAAAGAGTGTGAATGTGAGGTCGCTCAGCGAAGCCTGTGAAGCCCCCAGGTATTGTTGCTTCTGTGCTTTTAAGCGGAACCAGAAACTCCACGCAAAACGAAACAAATGAGAGTCACAAGTCAAATAGTTTAATTCAATAAAGCTGTTAAGCGACATTTTTGTAAGTCAACAAGCAAAATGTCAAAATTTAAAAAACCCCCGACACATTTATCTAGCGAAAACACCCCGATTCAAACAGTAAAACGCCCATAACTTTTGAACGGCTGAACCAATTGTATTCAAATATAGCTAAGAACACTCTCGACAAAATCCCATTTCAATAAAAAAAAATTAATCAAAATCGGTTCATCCGTTTAGGAGCTATGATGCCACAGACAGACACACAGCATCATACGTCAAACTTATAACACCGCACTTTTTCCGGCGATAAAAATAAACATTGATTCTACTGTCCACGTGCAGTCCAAGTGCTGAAAAAGTGAGTCCCATTATCATCTTCAAAGAGTGTGAGAGGGTACCTCGGCCACGTTGTCGGTGCCGCCGAGCTCGTCAACCAGCTGGTCCAGCGTGTTGGGCGGCAGGCGTCTGCCGAGCCGCTCCACGTGCAGGAGAAGCTCTTCCTTCATGCTGCAGGCGCGCTCGATGGCTGAGCGAGGCGGGGGCTGGTTGCGGGCTGGACCTAAAATTTAACACTTCCTTATAAATACTTTTAAACAATAGACCAGGGCCTAGGCAAAGCGACAACCCATCGGCGATAACGATTGACGAGAATATAAAGGTATCTCCTTCATCTTCCTGCCCTTATCCCATGTTACTTGGGGTCGTCGCAACACGTTTTCTTCTTCCACACCGTCCTGTCCCCCGTCACGCTATCACTGACTCCCTTTTCCCTCATATCACTCCTCACACAGTCCATCTATCTTTTATAAGTTTTTAAGCTGACATGGTCACAATCATTAGAATTAACTGTTGCTTGCCGTATCAAGGAACACATAAGGGCAGTGAAAAACAACGATACTCAAAAATCGGCCATAGCAGAACATCTTCTCGAATCAGGGCCAAACCACTGGATCGAGTTACATGACCCACAGGTTATCTCTCAACTGAACGCCATTACATACCTAGAATGATTCGGAAAGCAATTGAAATAACCAAGTGCAAAAATTTCAATAGGGACGACGGATTTCAATTGTCGAGAGCCTGGAATCCAGTGGTTCAACTATTTAAACGTCGTAAAACTACTGAACAAGTGTCAAAAGTGGATACAGTGAGCATCGTCTCTCGTGAACAAAGTCGAGTAACTAGTGAGACGAGTTCTGAACAGTGTCGAGTAACTAGTGAGACAATTTCTGGTGGTAGCGGCATCGTGCGTGAAAAACGAGTGAGAAAGAGGGTAGACAGATATGTCAGCTCACTCAGCTCGTAAACAACACCCACCCGCAAAGACTTTAGTTTTTGTGATCATGGCGCTTGTAACGGTGCCGAAATATCGAGCTCTCAACCAAAATCAAAATATACATGGTAAATTTCCCGAAACGAATATTAATTCTAATCATCTATCTTTTCTTTGGCCTTCCTCTCCCTCTCCATCCATCCACATAAATATCCTAACATACATTTCATCCCTCCTCGTCACATGACCATATCAGGACAAACGGTTTACTTTCAGCTTTTCCGTCTTTATACAGGTATGCGGAACGAAAACAACTCAATTGAACAGGGTGGATCCTCTGACTAGACTGGTTTTACCCAACAATGTTAGGGAATGAATACCAGCATTTTACATGGAGCGACTGCCTGTCAAAGGCGAACGTGAGCAATACGCTGGTGTCAGATTTACTGACTATCAGTAAACCACGCTCTGCTACCAACTCACATGACGACACAAGAATAACAGTATAACGTGAATTTTGAGGATCATTTTTATGATATGTATTTTTTTGGATGTATTTGTGTAACCTAGATGCGCATCTACTGACCGAGGTAGAGTCCGTTGGTCCCCACCGGCGTGCCGGTAAGACTGTGTCCGGCCGGCGTGGTCACAGTGACTGTAGGGGCGGGTGTCGCGCTGTTCTTGCGCTCGAACATGGTCTCTATCTTGTCCTGTGTGTTTGACGCCTTCTTCTTGGGTGAGGCTGCCTTCTTCTTCTTCATCGGCTTCTTTTTACGGCCTAGCCAGGGTTCTGTGGAGGAAAAATAGCTAAAGTTAGTCATACAGTTATTACCCGAAATAGAGGTAAATTTAGAGGTACGCGGAATAGTCCAGCAATCTCCATTGAAAAGAATCCTATGACCACAAGGGTGTTCTCTGATGGGTAACAAGTGCTGCACAGTGTGTAACTTTTTCAAAACCAAGGCTCCCAAAGCGGTGAAGGAAACCGGCATGTCATAAAACAAAAAATTGGGTGATAGGAGACATCTATCAATCCGCACTGGGCCTGCTTGGTGGATTACAGCCCACTTCCTTTCACAGAACGGGTTTCCACGCCGAATCCACTGATCCAATTTTGATGAATTTTGGTTTAGATACTTTTTATACCAAAACTAAACTAAATTCCCTTGCGATAATTAGATATTAAGGTTACACTAGTCGACCATTCTTCCATACAAACGTAGTCTGGCGATTACTCCACTGTTTGACGATGTACGTTCAAAATAAAAACTTATATCAATTTGTCTCATCATTATCTAGCCCTGTATGGAAACAAAAAAGTAAAAAAATAATATATTATGCAACTAGTGAATAAAAGACGGATTTAATGCGAGGGCCGTAGATGAATCACAAGTAAGTGAAGGATTCTAACGACTGAATCACGACCGTAGGGAGTGATTCATGATGATTGTATGTATTAAAGTGTTAGAATCATGAGCGACGGGAGTGATTCATGGCCCTCGATATAAATCCGTTTTATTCAAGAGACTTGCATACTATATTTTATACCATGACTACGAGAAAAAGAAAGATTGAAGCGGCACAAGGAATAATCTATACTAATATTATAAAGAGGTAATGTTTGTGGGTTTGTGAATTTGTGACGTTGTAAGGGGTAATCTCTGGATTTACTGAACCGATTTTGAAAATTCTTTCACCAGTAGAAAGCTACATTATTCCTGAGTGTCATAGACTATAATACATTTAAAAAAAAAATAGAGATCCTTATTAAAATTGCAATAATGTAACCCAAGGTAGGAAAACGTTGCCTATAAAATTCATTCTTTAGCGTGCGCTGAGAAAACCATTGATGATAGATAAAAAATAGTAGGTAAGTAGGGCAGGCAGGGTAGGTAGGGTAGGCAGGCTAGGCATGGAAAGCAGGGTAGGCAGGGTAGGCATGGTAGGCGGGGTTGGCTGGGTAGGCAGGGAAGGCAGGATAGGCACGATAGGCAGGGAAGGCAGGGTAGGCAGGGTAGGCATGGTTGGCAAGGTAGGCAGGGTAGGCAGGGTGGGCATGGTAGGTAGGTAGATAGCCAGTTGACGGGAGCGAAGCCCCGGAGGTCAGCTAGTAATAAATAAATGGTTTATTACCTTCAAAATTTACAAAACAATATGAAGCCCTGACCCCTGAGTTAGGTAACAGCACTTGTGTTTCAATCTCTATCTCTAACTCTATATCTAACTCTATCACTAACTCTATCTCTAACTCTATCTCTATCTCTAACTCTATCTCTAACTCTATCTCTAACTCTATCTCTAACTCTATCTCTAACTCTATCTCTAACTCTATCTCTAACTCTATCTCTAACTCTATCTCTAACTCTATCTCTAACTCTATCTCTAACTCTATCTCTAACTCTATCTCTAACTCTATCTCTAACTCTATCCCTAACTCTATCCCTATCTCTAACTTTATCTAAGTTTGTATCGAATATTTTATGCGCAAGGAGGTTGTATAGCATTGAGATGGAGTTTGAATATTATATTGGTGTGTTCTAAATTTAAATACCAAAACAGTGATGACTTTTTATTCACTAAAAACAGTGAATAAAATAAGCTTTTTAGAGGGGGAATGGTATAAAATATATATTTGAAAGTTATGAGCATCAAACGTTCCACATTTCAATGCATCTTTGGGCGGAAATAAATACCATAAGACGAAGGAAAATTGCAAAACAGCCACCATACAGGGATAGATTAGTTAATACAAATAATTTAGTTTTGAAAATATACATTTAGTCGTTTTTTCATGATATCTAGACTCCCAAAGGTCTGTTTATAAAATTTCGCGCGCTCATTTTCGTCCTAAATCATAATATGCGAAAAGATGAATAAATAAATAAAATTGCCGACATATAGGCGGGCGAAACCGCTCGCAGAAAGGAATGTAATTCTAAGTTAATTCCACTGAGACTCGTTCGCGGTTCACTCACCGTCATCACTGTCGCTGCCCCCGTGGAAGGGATTGAAGTCCGACAGCTCGGAGTCCGACCCCGGAGGCCGTCGCTCGTCGTCGGACTCCATCTCCAGCTCATCGTCAGACCCTCGCACGAACTCGTCGGATGAAGAGCGTCCGCGCATGCGCTTGGCCGCTGCGTTGGCTTGCTGGCGGGATGTTACTGTGAACAATAAATAAAGAGTGTTTTAAGAAACAAGTGGTGGCTTCTCAACGTGCATAAATCTTCAGAACGGTAAGGTCGCTCCGCGAAGCGTGTGTCGCTTCCAGGAAGCTTGTCTGCTTTTGGGTGTAGCTAGGTTGGCTATATTAGCCAAGACACCAACGCACCGAAATCATTTATTTAGTGCAACACAAAAGACAGCACAACACACAAAATCTTAATTATTTTTTTTTCTACTTACATTTCCTCTTACTCGTGTTGGCCTCATCATCAAGTCCGTTCTTTCCATTAGGCTTGTGCGCGGGCGCAAGGGGCGCGCGGGGCACCGGCGCCGCCGGGGCTGCCTTGTGCGGCGCCTCTAGCCCCAGCAAGCGGTTGATGCGGTTCCGGTCCGGTGCTGGAAAGTGCTTCTCTACTAGTGTCTGGAATACGCCCCTGCAATCAAGGAATACTTTACTTTAGTTATTTCTTAAAAAAAAAGTATGGTTGAAGAGCCTGCTTAAGGTCACATCATAGATTTGTATTATGAATACTGCCCCACACCACACACGCCCATTGTATGTATGGCCCAATGGGTGCCCTTACAACAATTTAAACTAAAATACACAAGAGCCAGACCCGAAAGAGCCATCTGTTTGGTTAATTTTTATATCTGTTACTTACTAAGAAAAAAAAAAATATCCTAATTATTTTCGAATCAAAGTAATCGCACGTCAGTAAAACACAAAATCTTTATTATCTGCGGCGAATAAAGAAATCAAAAAAACATTTCATCAAGATTAAAACCCAGAGCAAAATACTTCTACAAGTTCTACAAATTAGCAAAATATCCAAATTATTTTTTTTTTTTTTAGGTCTATGGCAAACCATGAAAAAATATATATGTAAAGTATTATTTCGTTATATAAATTATGTAATCAATAAAAATTTAAAACATACATTTAATAATCAAATAATAATATCCACCCCAGAGCCCCTAGCACGAGTTTCTGCGTAATTGGATCGACTACGTTAACGTATCGCCTCCGACAATTTTTGTATGCAAAATTAATCAGCGCCATGTGTCCGTATTTGGAACTAACAAATCGGTAGCACAAGTTTTTGACAATTGCCTTCGTATCGAGTTCACGTATTTACGTTGCGTTAACGCTCCAAATGTATGGAAATCGGTAGCACGAGTTTTCAATTTGACATGTAGTATCGAATTTTACGCTAGGTGTGACGAAAGCACGTCGAAAACTATCTCACTGACATTTTCTCGGTGAGACATTTCACGTCAAACAATTTTCCGTATTTATTTGGGTATTTTTGCAATAAAATGCTATTTAATCATGAATAAAAGGGGCAGGCATGCTGTCTATTGATTATCTTACCTCCTAATTTAATAAAGAGGCTAGGAGAAGATGTTAAACGAGGTAGACAACATTTTTATTTTCTTTGTAAACAAATGTAGCAGTAGTTTCTTTTAATAAACCATTTCTATAAGTTATTGATACTAACCACACATAGAGCGGCGCGGCAGGCCCGCGCATCGCCCGCTCTGTTTTCCTGCCGTGGTGGAGTACGGCCCTAGCGCGTTATTCCCGCAACTCTACGTTTTACTTGCGGTTCTCCATAATTATCATGACTCATTTAAAGATTCAAGAATCGAAGAAAACGGCGATATGCCTTATAAATTAGAGATTATAATACTAGTATGCACGTATGCCTATATATTTTGCATCCGGTTTATACCGGTATTTACAGTTAGTTTGGGAATATGGGTTAGAATTTGGGATAAACAACATTGGCAGTTGCTTGAAGGCAACTGAAGCATTTATCGGCAGCTAAAATGTTCTTGAGTAGGTACCCTATTAACAACAATACAAATCTAAAACGTATTAATATACATTTTCTTCAGCAGGTCTTATGGGAATGGTTGCGGTATTTTAAGTAGCAAAAACCGTAAGCCGTTCTACAATTCTAGCTAGTCTGTCGATGATAAACAGAGACAGATGTACAACGAAAGAGAGAAAACTAGGACAAAAATGAAACAGAATCCCTTCGCAGCGTGACGAACGGTCTATTATAAAGACCTTCCATCGTTATTGCCACCTGACAGCCAATGTTCCAGAATCCAGAGTAATCTTTATGAGACGAGAAATCGATGCAGAGAGTGGACTGTGATAGGACTCTCCTTCAAAACTAATCGAATCCTAAGTCATATCGTTCCTTCGTACATGGAAACCCTTGTTGGCTCAGCCTATTATTATTTAAATTTCCTACTTGTTGTTGATGTTTATTGAATTTATTATATTTCTAACATGTACTTAAGTATACGTGAATTGAATAAGTAAATAACTAAGCTATTAATGTTATAATAAAAACCAAAATAAACAGAAACTATATGTTTTTCCTAATCTAAACATACATACATAAACTTACGCTTTTGCCGGATGGGGGTAAGTAGGTAGAAACTACAGAATGCCACCTGCTACGTTATATCCACGTTCATACTTCTACACGCACGCGGGTTATGACATGCACGCACGCTGGCCTTTTTGAAGAACATCACAATAAGATCTGTTGCGGACGGTACCCGGGTGCTGTAAGTACCCGCGGTCGCCCTGGGACAGTATCCCACTGTTGTTTGACGTGCTTTCCATACGCTCTGAGTCAAGCGACTCTGCTGGTGGCACACGCCACCACGCACTCCTGAATGCGTATGTAGGGTGGTAGGTACTAGGAAGGCCCACATACAAGAACCAAGTTTTGACCACAAAAATAAAAAGCGGGCTTTTTCATGAAAAATATTGTTGCATGTGTTTCAGGACATTTTTGCGCTCATCTTTACTTAGCCGAAATCTTAAGAACCTTATTTATAAACCTTAATACATAAATATAATCATTACAGTACTAATAACCGGCGTGTGTGTATGACTAGATGTATGAATGTGAGTGAAGCAAAAGAAGTATGTAAGGATCGTAGCAGGTGGCGTTCTGTAGTTTCTGCTTACCCCCATGGAAAAAAGGCGTGAGTTTATGTATGTATGTATGTGTATAATCATTACAATTTTTGATTTTTTACACACGGGCAAGGTTGGCATACGACAATAATAATTACACATTTTTATCATCATCATTTTTCAATCTATCATTCAAAATTACACCAAACATAGGTACTTCCTATTCTAAACTAATATTGTAAAATTGTTTTAACTATATTTGTACAAGGTAATCTCTGGAAGGAAACGCCTGCCGTTCCTACCGCTAAGTGTAGCAGTAAGAACTTCATGGGCTGATAATGCGTTAAGAATAAGTAATAGAATATATAGCTGTTGTAGGTGGTACTAATCTATATAATGTATTGATGAAATAAAATGCAGATTTAATGAACAAAACTTTGTATTACATAATGTTCTTTCATATTCGCATCATAATAAATTGACAGAGCTTCTAAAATTCCAACCATAGCTCATAGCTGCTCCAAACGCTTGAAATAGCATGAAGAGCATTTGTACCAAAACGGTTGTGAATTAGTAGATACTTTTAACGTCGTCGTAAGTTACAAAATATTGCCCCAATTACTTCGTTGGATGTCACTATTACACAAAGAGACGTATAGCTTGCCGTGGGCTTTGAAGAAATCACGGCTGCACTCTTGTAGATGGTGGTGCAAGCGATTGGAATGGCTTGTCTTCTCTAAGTGGCAATGCTGGCTTATATTGTTCCGGTGCCGACAAAGGCTTTTGGCTAGTACCGGGAATATTTTATTCATCATCTCCTGTTGGCAAAAGAAGTTGATATAGAACAAAATACAAAGATTCTGTAACTAAATACAACATTGTCGGTCGTGCAGTGTTATTGCACTTTTCCATTAGGAATTTCTTAGTGGCAACCCGGAGTCTCACTCTAAGTGCTGTGCACGGCAATAGGCCCGCCTCTTACTACATGAGACCTCATAGGATTAAGCGGATGAAGCGCATTTTGCATAATTGTATGAATCTGTGCAATAAACTTACTTGTTTGCTTCTTTATGAAGTTCACCATGATGATGACCTAAGTAAGTGAAGCAAGTTCTTTTTGGATTCGTTAATTCTAAAATCACAGAACCATCGTGCATAACAGATTTAGGTCTGAAATTATTGGTAAATTTAAATAATTATTTGAAATGACAACAAACAACAATAGACGTTTACATCTTAGGGTCTGCTCACACTGAAACGCAATGCGATAATACATATAAACCGCGCGGAATTTAAAATTAAAAAAGTGATCAAAGTCTCCATCCTCTATTATTTCTGTTTTATGTTTTTCTTTTGGAGTAACAGATGCTTTCTAGCGTTTCTATTTAGGCTTGTAAGTGGCGTTGTTAACTTCAGCTTGCTCAGTCATAACTTTGCTGATGAAATCTATGTATTCATATAATACATAATATTATTATACGTGAAATGTGAATGATTATGTGGACAATACTGGTGAGTAATAGTTGAGGTATATTTATTATGTCTAGCATTCTGGGCATGATTGCTGACAGGCTGTGTTGTATAGAATCGTTGATCCAGTATTTCAGCTGGAATATTGAAGCAATGATGGTTACCTGTGTGTAAGTGTTAAATGTTTGTGTGTATAAATGTTGTTTGTTTTTATTGTGTTACTAAAATAGGTGTATAAGTCTTTTTACATAGTTCTCACATATCTTTGTATATTTCTTGTAACCAAATACTTGTAATTGTACTGTGTTGATGGAAAAGAGTGCTCGTGGAGTTTCTTGCACGTTCTTCTCCATAGAGACTTACTAACGCTTGTGAATGTGCAACTAGTTTCATCTTTTGTTTGTCTATTCAAAAATGCCTTTAAATGGTTTAGTTGAAATAAAGTATTTTGACTTTGATAAGTTTATATTGTTACTACAGGTCTAGCGCCTAACTGTGTCAGTTCCTGAGGTATGGGAGCGGTACGGGAGGGGTGACAAGTGACGTGGCATGACGTGTCCTAACTGTCTCGCTATCAGGGGCGTAGCTACCGCCGTATCTGCCGTATCAATTATACGGGGCCCCCGGGCCACAGGGCCCCCCGACGTGCGTAAGCAAAAATTAATAAAAACTTCCCAATTTTTTTTTGCCTGTCATACCTGTCACTATTGTCTATAGAGGCAGAAACTTTAGAAAAAATAAATGATTTAATAAATCAGTTTGCCGAAAAAAAGGCAAAGAGAGTGTATATTTAATTAGAATTGTTTGTAAAAATTTTGGAAAAAGTGACAGATAGATAATTATATGAATAAATATTTCTTTAAATTTTAAGCAAAAGTTTTTTTTTTTTGTTAGAAATCTTTACCTTTCATAAGGGCCCCCGAACAAATTTTTATACGGGGCCCCGCCAAGGCACGCTACGCCACTGCTCGCTATACACGTGATACATTTTAATGCAGATATATCTTACGATATGCTTATGATATTTACGAGCGTGTACCTAAGTCAAATTGATTAATATATCGGCGTGTGAAAATAAAAACAAAAAAACCGGACAAGTGCGAGTCGGACTCGCCTACCAAGGGTACAAATTTGTAGGTAAATATTATAAATAGGTAGTTCTGGAATCGAGTCTCGCAGTTTTCTCCAAGCTTATTAATAAGTAATAAAAATAATATAGTAAATAAATAAATAACGTGTGGCTATATAATAATATTTTTTTAATATTATTATTTCCAACAGAAATTCTAAATTAGATTAATCTGAATCCATATCGCCGTCTTTACCCGAATCACTATATGTATGGCTCGAATCACTTTCATTATCTGATTCCCCATCTCGTAAATTTATAATAAATTGAAACATGATCTCGTCACTAAGATTGCCCTGTAGCCTTGGCAACCGTTTTATGTATGTTGTTATCTTTAAAGAAAAACTGTTTTTTTTTTGTTTTAAAATATAACTTTATAAACAACTTGTTTAGTTTGAGACCATATTGGAGGACTCATCTTTGGTTCGAATACCGTGTGCGTTTTACTTGAAGCGACCTGTCCAATTAACACGTGTTGACGCAGCAAGCCTGACGCCCAACTGAAGTTACGCGTCGTTTGACGTTTCGTAAACACACCCCTCCCGTACCGCTGCCATACCTCAGGAACTGACACAGTTAGGCGCTAGACCTGTAACACTATGTATATAATTTGTATTTAGGTTATGTTATTCTGTAGGCTCTATTGCCTTTAATAAATTAATTAATAATTTAGTATAATAAGGTATTTAACGTTTCGGTGTGGACGTGCAAAATACCTATTGGAACAAATCACTGAGTTCGGAAAGTTCGTCGGAAGAATTTCGCTTCTACATGCGTTTGCATCAGTGTGCTAACGGTTTTATATTTTTGTAATTTGAAGGAAACTGTCAAACATTAAGTGACAATTGTCAAACATCATGTACGGGACCGTTCGAAACCGAAAAATTTATCATAAATTAAAACTCCAATAATTTGAAATTTTCAATGATTTGTTAAAAAAAGAATTAATAAAAATGTTAAATATGTTTTAAAGTGTGTTTATAACAAATATTTGTTCAGTTTTAGTCTCTAAATTATTTAAGACAATGTTACCCGTTTTTGTCTTCGATTTTCAGAACGCACCATTCACTACAAACCAATCCAAACGCTATTGGATTCTCGGCCTTAATTAACCATAGTTCAATTAGTACTTCCGAGTTGTCGCAAGACGTTTTTATGAACTCGTGCTGCCAAAATAACTTGTCGCAGCATCGACTACGTTTTCGTCTGGTAAAATGTCACGATGACGATACGAAAACGTTAGAAACTTGTGCTAGGGGCTCTGATCCACCCATAATATTAATGACTTTCAACGTAAAACAACATAAACAAAAGTTTAACATAAACGTCAAAATTCAAATATTCCCGCGCGGCGCGCTGTCAAAATGTAGCGCAGTTTCAAATAATAGCGCCAGCTGGGACGGCCGGCCACAGACGCGGTTCGTTCACCCGGCGCCGCCATTACGAGCCGTTTGCACCGGGAATAGTACACGGACTCAGCGCACGGCTACACATGCGCTGTCTAAACCAACCACAGTTTCAGAGCATCGATTCTTTATGTGTTAAAACGTAATTCAACAATGTGCACTGTTGTGTTTTGATAATTTTGTTTGTAAACGAATAAATCTGTTTGTTGTTTGAACGTATTTTGGTAATTTGGTGCAAAGTTTTGTTTGTGTTCGACGTCAGTGATAATAACCATGCGTTCTAAACATCAACTAAAGAAATACCTCAGTGAAATATCCGAGAATGCCGAATTTACTTTATTTAATTACGTATCCTCTGAGAAGTATACAATTTTAATCAAATGCCAAGTGGACACTAACCGTAGCACTCAGTTCTACAGCGAATACGCGGGGGAATGGATAAAAAAATTCGCGAAGTTCACTAAAACTGGCTGGATTGTCAGAGCATGTTTTCCGAACGTAAAGAGGTTTTTATACAGAAAAGTGTTTGCATGCCATCATTCCAGTTTTAACAAAAGGAAAACGCCGGAACAATCTGGCGCGAAAGACAAACAGTGCAAAGCGAAGATAGACTTCAAAATAAAGTTTATAAACCGTAATACAATTAGGAACGATAAACTGTTGAAAGACGGCCTGAACTTGACGATCCACATAAACTTCATACACTCACATCGTGTAACGGCGAGAGAATCATTCAATTCGCTCAAATGTTCGGCGGACACAGACGAGATATTCTACAAATACTTCGCAGACGGACACACGACATCAACGGCGAAAAGTTACCATAAACTAACATTGCTTTCAAAATTTGGAGCCAGTAGCGAACATTTGTCAAACGCTGAAATAAATCCGACGTTGCACCATGCGAAATACTTGTTCAACAAGAAAAAGAAAGATGGTGTCGCTTACAGTGAAGCCGACATCATGGCCGAGAGAGTGAAGCTTTTAGAGGAGAGTGGCGGCGTTTTGAGGTACACTGACGATTACAGTATTACGGTCGTCATTACACCGTTTATGAAGAACGTCATATCAGGACACGAACTAGACTGCATTATAGTAGACAGTACACCTATCAAAGACTGCGTTGTATCATTCTTCTTAGTCCCTACTCCAATAGGAGCCCTACCCATCGCCTGTGCACTACACTCACAAACAACAGAACCCAGTTTCAGTCAAGCATTCTTTTCAACGAAATTACTTTTGGAAAATCAGACGTTAAAAAGTTTCGAACCGAGCAAGATTGTGATAAATCAGATAGACGAACAGAATCATGCCTTAGATGCGATATTTTCTAATAAGAGGTTGTTTATCTCGCGTGCGTCCTTGATCGAAGGTATATGGATGACGATTTGCGAGGGAGAGGTCAAGATTGAGAGAAAAAATCGACATAAAATCATGGAATTATTTACTTCGTTGCTACATGCAGAGAACCTAAAAGAAGCTGAATCGTTTTACAAAAAACTTGAGGAGAACAGCGATGTGCAATCCGCTCCAAAACTCAACGAATTCCTAACTGACATATGGAAGAGAAGAGAAGATTATATCACACCTAACAAAGTGACAGACATTTCTTTACGAATATTGAAACAATTTATCTTAACCAAGTGCAGTTCTTACAACAGCTTGATCATGATTGATGTATTGCTGAATATCTTAGACAATCATTGGTGTCAAATACTACATGCACATTTGCGTGGCAAGCTAATAATAAAAACTTATACAAAATTCTTGACTAAAGACAAAATGGTGATGGACAGTCTGACCGGTTTGGAAATGACTGATCAGGAGTATAGATTAGAGAAAACAAAAGGTCATGTGACGTTTAGAGCAGACACAATGTGTTGCGACTGTATTAAAGGTAAGAGGGGTGCATTCTGTGAGCATTTATGTGCTGTATTACACTCTGTTGTACTAAAAACTTCAGTTCCTGAAGATAAAAGGGCATTTTACACAGCATTAGCTGGCGAGAACGAAGTTAAACTCGAACCTGTGCAGTCCGAACTAGATTATGACGACGAAAACGAAGACACAGAAGAAACAATACCAAACAATAACGAACAGTATTTCGGAGTCAAACAAGAAGACAATGACCCTTTAGACGACAGTAACACTGAAACCGAAGATGCTACAAATAGCCCGATAGAAATCGACATAGTTGATGTGAAAAAACGTTATGTTCACGCACTGAGAGGTCTTAACGATGAGTTCAGAAGACTAAACAAAGTGTTTAGGGAGAACCCTAGTACATCTAACTTGGACACAATGGGCCGTCTAGCTAGGGAGCTGAGTAAAATTAAACCTGTTGAGAAAATCAACTTCAGGGATATGTTTGTAGAGCTGGAAGTGAAAGAAAATGGCAGAGAAATGGACTGTAATTAAAAAAACTAATGATAAATTTTGATACCGATTGTAGTCTATCCAAATGTTTTATAAACAGATGGTACTGTGATATTCAAACATATTTTTGTAATAAATAATAATAGACCAATTCATGTTGCATTATTCTCGTAATCCTTTTTGATCGAATCGTTTCGCGTTTCTACCCCGACTACTAAAACTATCAGAGTTACTAAAATTTTATTTATTTATTTATTACACAAAACACTTAACAGAAAAAAGAAAGAATACAGATACAAGAGCAAAAAGATACTCCTTATTTCAATAGAAATATACAAGCATATTGCATTATAATTTTCAATCTGACTTCACTCGCTTCACTCGCATAAAACGTCGTTTTCTTGGAAAATCACCGTTAAATCACTAGATAAAATACCTATTTGAACGGGGGCGCCAAATCTTCAAATACGCCAATGATTTTTCAAATTTACCTATTTATTCGCCGGTCGGGGAGCATTTTTCTTCCAGTTATTTTAAACGAATCATGAAATGGGGAAGAGCTAAGCAACCACGGGATTTTTAAAGTGTAGCATTCAGCGTGTATAGACTTCTCCTTTTTGAGGCGATGTTGATTTAATTTTCGATAGCTTCGGCCCAGTAAGAGGCCACGTTTGTAGCGGAATCTGAGGCGTTTATCGAGTCCTTAAAAGTGCAGCTGTATGGGCACTTGGAGCAGCCGAATTGCGCAATTGAATTCGGCAAGGCGAAGGGTTTGACCGCCATCAATCTCGACCAATCACTGGATTTGTGTGTCCGTCTGAGTGATTGGTGTGGCCAATTACACAGACGGAAATCCATTGATCTGACTTGACTTAAGCAATAAGGCTGCAGTTCTCGTCATGCTCTGGACAGGGTCACCACACTCACATTTGGTTTCAGATGGGTTTATAACCTAACATTCATAATTTAGGTTTTGTAAAAAATAAATTTAAGGACCCAGGTCTTCCATAAATTAATTATACAACTGTGTCTGTAATTTTTTAACCGACTTCCCAAAAAGGAGGAGGTTCTATGTTCGACTTCAAGTTAGCTTTTTTTTTATTTTTGGATTTTCACCGATTATTCCGTCAATTGTGGACCGATTTTGAAAATTCTTTTTTTGTTTGAAAAACTATGTTCCGAAATTGGTCCCATTTTAATTTAGTGAAGATCTGATGAAGAACTTCGGAGATATACAACAGAACTCTTCAATAAATAACGGCAAATCTCTCGGAATTGCTGCAATCGCATGTCTGTTTGTTGTTTATAACATTTCATAACATAACATCACGCCAGTTCGCTCTTAAGGGGTAAGCAGACCTCTCATTTCACCGGTTATGTTCAAGTTTCATGAAATCTATTCTGGCGAAATAGTTGCCTTACTAACTTGCCTATTAAGTACGTACAACTAAAAAGTGAAAAATAAAAAAAACATAATAAACTTAAGTACACAAACAACCAGACCGGAACAACTATCTGTAGGCTGTAGGGACTCTCACTATTGACTTTAAAAAATAATATAATTTATTTATTTCTTACCACAAATTTACAGACAAAAAAACTTTTTGCAAAAAAATACTACCGACTTCCAAATACAAAACTACAAAGTGAAAAATAACTTAATTTTTTAAAGTCGGTGTCCATAACGCAAAAAAATGGTACCTACGAAAGACACCGACAAGACTTCAAAAAATTAAGTTATTTTTCACTTTGTAGTTTTGTATTTGGAAGTCGGTAGTATTTTTTTGCAAAAAGTTTTTTTGTCTGTAAATTTGTGGTAAGAAATAAATAAATTATATTATTTTTTAAAGTCAATAGTGAGAGTCCCTACAGCCTACAGATAGTTGTTCCGGTCTGGTTGTTTGTGTACTTAAGTTTATTATGTTTGTATATGCACCCACGATCATAGCATCGCAGCCGAAAGACGTCCTCTGCTGGACATAGGCCTTCCTCAAGGGTCACCACACTGATCGGTCCTGTGCGTCTAACATCCACCGGATTCCCGCAGTCTTAACCAGGTGCTCGGTCCACCTAGCGGGAGGCCTCCCATTGAGTTTCCCGGTTCGCGGTAACTCCACAATTTTTCGGTCCCTTCAACCATCCGTACAGAAATTCTTGGTGTAGGCCAATCAATCAACCTGCCTGGTCGGCTTCCAGTCTTACCGGATTCAGCTGAGTACCAGTGTTTTACATGGAGCGACTGCATATCTCACCTCCACAACCCTGTATCTGGATAACACCGTATCCCTTGGCAAGTCTGCAGTCGAATCTCAAGCTTCTGACTACCCGTAACGACTGTCAAAGATCATTAAATGACGGCCGGTACCAACGGCTTAACGTGCTTTCCGAGGCACGGAGGAAAGTCGGTATTTTGAAATGGTCACCCATCCACGGACTAACCTCGTCAAGGCTGTTATTATTTAGCCACGAGTTCCGCCTGGGGCAACGTTTACAAAAAAAAAGAAAGAAAGAGTACTCACTTGGCAGTAGACACGAAGTCCGACAGCTCTCCGTCGTCCCTCTCGAGCTGGTCGAGGGTACGCGCTTCTCCGGTACTCTGGAGACCGATGACCACGCATTTGCCGCACTTCACTGCCTCTCGAGCCGTTACAACCGCGTGGTTTACCTGGGGACAACATCATAATACATACATAACATCACGCCAGTATTCCCCAAAGAGTTGGGCAGAAATTCCAGATTGCAAAACCCAATAACACATGCCCGACCCGGGTATCGAACCCAGGACCTATGTTCAGCAATAGCGCTTGAAACCGCTAGACCAACGAGGTAATTAAAATATTCCAATTTTATCTGTTTGTTATTTGTTGGTACCTACAAAACAAAGCTTATCCACTATCACTACAAATATTATGAAATAATTCATTAGCTTTTTCGTATTCTTCACAGCAAACCCTTTAATTTGATACCCATATCATGGCAGTGCACAAAAAATAACTAGTCCGCCATTTTGGGCCGTCCGCCATATTGGATTTAGAATGACGTCACTTACTAAACCATTCAATGTCATCCAAACTAAACATGTATGCAAAATTTCATCTTAATCGGTGGAGGATAACTGCTTTAAAATTCAGTTGCAAGATTTGACCCGAACACACATACACAAGTTAAATAAAAGCTTGTAATAACACGAAAGTACACGCCGCGTCTGTCTGTATGATCGCGATAAACCTTAAAAAACGGCCAAGTGCGAGTCGGACTCGCCCACAAAGGGTTCCGTACCATTATCGCAAAAAAAACGGCAAATAATCACGTTTGTTGTATGGGAGCCCCACTTAAATATTTATTTTATTAAGTTTTTAGTATTTGTTGTTATAGCGCCAATAGAAATACATCATCTGTGAAAATTTCAACTGCCTAGCTATCACGGTTCATGAGATACAACCTGGTGTCAGACAGACGGACCGCGGAGTCTTAGTGTTAGGGTCCCGTTTTTACCCTTTGTACGGAACCCTAAAAAACGACTGAACGGATTTTCATGCGGTTTTCACCAATATACAGAGTGATTCATTAGGAAGGTTTAGGTGTATAATTATTAAGCATTTGTGTGAATTAGTTAAAATATGACGATAATTGTTGAAAATCTCGCTAAAATTCAAACCGCCTGGGAGCTTTTATCGAAAACGCTTCCTAATCCCTTTGAGATTTATAACAAAATAATGTATGGTTTTCTCGGTTCGTGACAATACTTTTCTTTAAATACAGTGACAATTTGTTTTATAGTATTTTTTGCACGATTTTACATTTTCATTGTACCAAAATGTTTTACAATATAAATTAAAATTCGCATGGCAGTGGCATGCCTCAGATATTTAAAACTGGGCCATCTATTGGCATGAATTTTAAATGATCCTTTCAAATAATTAAAGAATTAAAAGCCCAATATTCCTTAATTTTGTGCTCAAGAGAGTTGATTAAACAAGAACATACAATTTTATGATAATTTCTAGAAAATGTTTAATTCAAAAACAAACCGCGCCATCTAGTAACATTTATTTGAACCAAATTTTCTTTGTTAGCGCTGAGACTCCGTACTAGTACAAAATAATTGTAAATATGTATATCAGCTTACCTTCGCAGCGATACATAGGTACTTGAAGAACCTCTGATGCGCCGACCAGAACTGTCCCCACATCGTCTTCTTCATTCTTGACTCTGCATTGATAAGTTCTGCGGCTTCCGTGAACCTTTGCATGGCTTCTACCCACTGTAACCAAAGACAACATTGTAATTCTAACATTATTTCTTTACCAATTTTTTACCCGACTGCGCGACACCAAAGACAGGGTTATGTTTTTCAGTCATATCTGGTTATCCTCCCATTTATGAATTAAGAATTTGATGTTCAATATTTTTCAAACACTATTTTTGCCTGAAAACCCCCGACACATTTTTATTTATTTCTGGTTTTGTCCCACGACTCTGCTCTCGATACGAGTATATAAGTAAAATTTAAAAACCCCCGACACATTTTTATTTATTTCTGGTTTTGTCCCACGACTTTCTCTCGATACGAGTATATAAGTAAAATTTAAAAACCCCCGACACATTTTTATTTATTTCTGGTTTTGTCCCACGACTTTCTCTCGATACGAGTATATAAGTAAAATTTAAAAATCCCTGACATATTTTTATTTTTTTCTGGTTTTGTCCCATGACTTTGCTCTCGATACGAGTATATAAGTAAAATTTAAAAACCCCCGACATATTTTTATTTCATGCTATTTAATTTACCTAGTAGTAGACACGCTTCGATCGACAATTTATTGAACACGTAATTATGACACGACTAGCTGACCCTCGGGGCTTCGTTCCCGTCAACTGCCCCAACCCGGCCTACCCTGGCTACCTTGCCTAAATAATCAAAAAACAGGTAATCTATGGATCTAATGAACCGATTTTGAAAATTCTTTCACCAGTATAAAGCTACATTATTCCTGAGTGTCATAGGCTATAAAATATATAAAAAAAAAATAGAGATCCTTATGAAAATTGCAATAATGTAACGCAAGGTAGCAAAATGTTGCCTATAAAATTCATTCTTTGGCGTGCGCTGAGTAAACTATTGATGATAGATAAAGATAGGGTAGGTAAGGTAGGCAGGGTAGGCAAGGTAGACAGGTTAGGCCAGTTAAGCATGGTAGGCAGGGTAGGTAGCCAGTTGACGGGAGTGAAGCCGCGGGGGTCAGCTAGTTTAAAATATAAATAATATAGATTTTTTGAACCAGGAACCTTAACAACTCACCAAAATTTCATAACAATCAGATCAATGGTTGGGGAACGGAGAGGACAAAAACATGCAATTATATTGTTTTAAATAAAATGAAAACTGTTCTTCTGTAGTACTGACCAGTTCCACAGACTTGTCGTATGTCTCCTTGAAGGCGTCGGTCAGAGGCACCTCCTCGATCTTGAACGACACGCCGTGGAACGACAGCTGGCGAGCGATGTACATGCCGCGGAGCTTCATGTCCATGGCCACGATCTCCATCGCGCCTACTCCTCTGTACGATAAATTATATAAACGATTAAATTCAAAAAAAATAATAAGAAAAATCTGCTCGGCAAGACCTTTCATTTGATGTCTATATCATGGGGTGCATAAAAAATAATTGGTCCGCCATCTCTGGGAATCCGCCATATTAGTTTTATAATGATGTCACATAACTAACCATGTAACCGTGTGTGTATTTTTAATCCAAATCCGTCGATTGCAATAGGGTAGTTTACTGAAAATTAGTACTTTCGTCAGGTAGATTAATAAAAAATATTGGACACGGTATTTCTCTTTTGACACGTAAACATAAAGTGATGACGATATAATGCGTTGAAATATCGTGAAAATACGCCGCTAGTACACTTTATACTGCCTTAGTGACGTCACAAGCCCCCACTACTAAACTATGATGCGCTTAATTTAATTTTGTATGATTTGGTAAAACAAAAAAAAACCGGCCAAGTGCGAATCGGACTCGCGCACGAAGGGTTCCGTACCATTATCGCAAAAACGGCAAAAAAATCACGTTTGTTGTGTGGGAGCTCCACTTAAATATTAATTTTATTCTGTTTTTAGTATATGTTGTTATAGCGGCAACAGAAATACATCATCTGTAAATATTTCAACTGTCTAGCTATCGCAGTTCATGAGGTACAGTCTGGTGACAGGCAGACGACCTTTGAGTCTTAATAATATAGTCCCATTTTTACCCTTTGGGTACGGAACCCTAAAAATACGTGTCCAATATTATCTCTCTGACGGACTAAATAGAATAATCATTTTTCTACCAAGTAGGCATCCCTATTGACTTGAATAAATTTAGTCCTCGGGCTTATACCCAAAATGGGCCAACTTGTGCCCAAAAAGGAAATTCGAAATCAAGTGCCTTTGCTTAGCACTGGTGCTTCAAAAAGGTAATTGTACTAATCATTATGAAAATCTTTTATTATGGCACTCCATTTTATTGTTTGCACCCTGCGTATTAGAAAAATAACCTATAACTCCAAAAACATAGAGTTCACATTCACTCACCGCTTCTCAACAGCATTGATGAAATCCATAAAGGTGGGGAAAGGCGTGCCGTCTCCCCATATGCCCAATCTGACCATATAAGCCATGTTCCTGGGCTCACTGGCGCCGGTAGCCGAGGCATACACCACGCGGGCTTTCGGCAATTTGTTCTGTAGCTCCAACGCTGTTAGACCAGTCTTGGTTGCCTTGCCCGACCCAACCGGGCAGAGGTTTTTGGCTTTATGACACTCGTCGAATACAATCTGTGGGATAAGTTGACGATTTAATTTGGGTACATACATACATAAACTCACACCTTTTTCACATGAGGGTAGGCAGTAGACAGAGTTTGGATTTTATTTGGGTGAATATTTGTTTGAAGAGGCCACTTGTAAGCCTACAAACATTCGACCGATATGCTGGATTTTGTTTCACGACATTTTGTGTTATGATCTGGACTAAGATAGCTTGACCTCCGTAGTTCAGTAGGAAATTGCTACTCTATCTAGTAGAACAAGATCCCAGACTTTACTAGTATCACAGATAATATAATACTACCATACAGATGCCTCATCCCATAACAAAGTAACCGTGCCGACGTAACTAGCGACTTTCGTCTGATTAAGATGAAAGATCGATCGCGTTCGGTTCCGTTCCACCGCTATAGATGATGTTAGCAGCGACTTGCAAGTAAAAGGGTTTTCTTGGTTCGTGAATTTTTTTTCTTTAAATATAGTGACTACTATTTTTTGCACATTTTTACAGTTTTATTGTACTAAATAGTATTACAATACGAATTTTAAAAATCGAATGGCATGCCTCAGAAATTTAAAACTGCGCCATCTATTGTAATCAATTTTAAATGATCTATTCAAATAATCTTTAAAATGTGAATTTAGAGCCCAATATTCCATAATTTTGTGCTTAGGAGAGTTGATTTTAATCAACTCTCCTAGGAAATATAATTTTTATAATCTCTACTAGAAAATGTTCATTTTACACACAATTCAATAACGAGTCGATGCATATCGCGCCATCTAGTAACATTTATTTGAACCAAATTTCCCGTGCTAGTATTTACTTTGTACGTATGCATACTTGCTAGCTTGGGCCGATGGCCAATTTATAGATCCAGCATAAACAACAGCCGACTTCGGCTTTTATAAGAAAAGTAAATAATGGTTTTGCGTCGCACTTAGCACCTTGAATTATAAATAAAACATTCAGTTGCACTGAGAACCTCCTCCTTTTATGAAGTCGGATAAAATTCTTGTAAAAAAGACTTACACATCCATCGAAGTCGTCCCCGCACCACTGCAGCAGCTGTTTCAGCCTCGTGCGGTACTTGGTGGTTGTGGACTGCGTCTCCCCGATGAGTGCAGAGTACGTGCTGAAGATCACACCCTTCTTCACGTTGCCGTTTATAGCTGACGAGATCTTCGCGTATTTGAACTAGGGGGCACAAAAACTTTTTTTAAAGCAAGTTTTTTTGGTTTTCTTTATCACATATCATGGGATAAGGAAGTGTCGTGGTGGCCCAGTGGCTAAGACCTCGCCTGTCATGCTTGAGGTCGTAAGTTTAAATCCGGGCAAGTACCAATGTGACTTTTTCAAATTCATATGTACTTTCTAAGTTTATCTTGGATATCACAGGCAAAGGTGAAGGGAAAACATCGTGACGAAACCTGGACTTATATAGTTATAATGTAAGTCTGAAATAGCCAAGCCAGAGGCCTGTGGGGTGTCCCAGAGGCGGCTTAATTAACTCTGACACCAGAGGTGGCCACACCTCACACTAAAAGAAAGAAAGATGGGATAAGGAAAATGTGATGGGATGAGGAGAAATGTTTGAGAAATAAAATGGATTCGCCATCATCGAAACCTGTCATATTGGTCAATAAATCTAGCCCTTGCTGCGAATTTCAGTGTCGCCGTAGTTACTTCTAGGCAAGCGTGCCTCATCGTCGACCACATCATCGCTTACCATCAGGTGAGATAGTGGAATTGGTAGGAGGCTACTCTCTCTGTTCCCGATACCGGTGGGCCTCTATCTATATATATAAAAATGAATCCCTATTTCCCTTGGTCACGGCATCAAGCGTGAACGACTGGACCAATTTCGCTTCTTCTTTTTGTTGTTTTTTATTGTTAGGAGAAGGTACTTATGAAAAAAAAATTGGTGTCTTACCTACATAGGTATGGTAGGTAGGGTTGGGTAGTTAGGGTAGGGTTGGGTAGTTAGGGTAGGGTAAGGTAGGTATGTAGGTAGGGTAGGTAAGGTAGATGAATGCAATGGTCTTTTTATGGCAAAACAAAGTTTGCCGGGTCAGCTAGTTTTTTTATATTTTTAAATGTATTTTTAATGATATAAAAAATAATAATAAGAACACAAATGAATTAACGAATAATAATAATAATAAAAAAGCTTGTAAATTCCGTGCGTGGTTACCTTATTGAGCGGATGCACTTCAATCTTGCCGGCGCCGATGTCGCGCAGGTCCCGCTCGGCGTCGTACTTCAGGTCGTTGGACACCGACACCCAGATGGCTCGCTTGCGGCCTTTGATGTAGTTCTCAAAGATAATGCCGGCGATCGTGCGGCCTTTGCCCACACCAGCTCCGTCGCCTGGACGAAATACAGATAATTAACATTAAAGAAATGAAATCTTACTTAATATAATAAATTAAAAGTTTGGATGGATGTATGTTTGTTACTCAATCACCCCAGACTAGCTGAACGAATCAGTATGAAATTTGGCATAGAGATAGATTATAGTCTGGAAAAGCATATAGGCTAAATTTTATGCCGGTATAAAGTCCGTTTGGGAGAAGAATACATTTTTCACGCGGACGAAGCCGCTGGCAGAAGCTAGTTTTAAAAATGCGAAAGTTTGGATGGATGGATGTATGTTTGTTACTCAATCACGCCAGAACGGCTGAATGGATCTACATGAAATTTGCCACAGAGATAGATTATGGTCTGGGATAGCACGTAGTATACATTTTAACCTGGGAGGGTACATACTCCCGGGATGATTTTCAAATTTCGCGCGGGCAAAACTGCTAGCAGAAGCTAGTAAATCCATTAATAGTTTTTTTTGACCGTCATTATGGATAGTCAGAGTCAGGAAATCTGACAACAGTCTTGCCAAGGGGTATCCTGTTACCCAGTTACTGAGTTATGGAGGTCAGATAGGCAGTCATTTCAAATACTGGTACTCAACTGGAACTAGACTGGAAGCCGGCAGCTGTACTAGTTCTAACTAAAGAGACGACAGTACATGTGTGAGTACTATGTGCCGACTGTAAATCTACCATTCACTGTACCTATGTGTCGTTTCTTTGACTTATGTGTGCCCTGACAGTTGAGTGTCATGCTCTCTCTAATTTCTCTCTGATGGTGGCACATGTGTTGGATCATTCGGTTCCCTTCATGATGATTGAGCTGAGTGGTGCCGATCCATACGTATGTTCGTGAACGAACGCCATCAGTTGGGATTGGTCATAACTTTGCTGCCTCGGCCTGTTATTGAACTTTTTTTTTTTATTCGTTGTTACTCGTGCACGTCTTTTTACATTGTTCTCACATATATGTATTTTTTTTAACAAGAATGATGTAAAAAAAAACTGTAATTAAAACTGATGGAAAAGAGTGTCCACTGAGACCTACCGACGCTTGCGAATTTGCAACTAGAGTCATCTTTTTTTTAACCGACTTCAAAAAAAGGAGGAGGTTCTCAATTCGACTGTATTTTTTTTTTATGTGTGTTACCTCAGAACTTGTTACTGGGTGAACCGATTTTGATGATTCTTTTTTTATTAGAAAGCTGGTGTTTGTCATGTGGTCCCATTTAATTTTCATCAAGATCTGATAAAGAACTTCGGAGATACACATCAGAACTCTTCAATAAATGACGGCAAATCACTCGGGAAGGCTGCAATCGCATTTATGTTTATTGTTTACACCATTTCATAACATAACATCACATTAGTACGCTCTAAAGGGGTACGCAGGTGTAAACAGTTCACCTTGGTATACTCTTATTCGACCGGTTTTGTTTAAGTTTCATGTTATTGGGTAAATCTTATCTGGTTTCACTTTGGGCATTATTGGTACCTAGCCTATATAAATTATGTAGCACAACTAAAAAGTGCAAAATAAAAAAAACTTTTTACAAAAAATACAACCGAATTTCGGAAGTTGGTGTCAAAAAATGAAGAAAATAAAAAGGAACGAAATTGAAGTTATTTTTCACTTTTTTTTATTTGGAAGTCGGTTGTATTTTTTGTAAAAAGTTTTTTTTTGTTTGACAATTCAAAAGTACCTCTAAGGTTTATTTGAAATAAACTATTTGATTTTGACGTGTGACTCACCGATGAGGAAACCAGCTCTGGTGCCGTCCGGCAGCATGTGCTCGTGCGCCTGCGAGGCGTACACCACGGCCTCCAGCTGCAGGGCCGACAGCACACCACTGCGGATGGTCTCGTCAGGTAGGCTCACTTTGTACGTAACGTCTACAGGCTCCACGGAGGATAGGGATGCTGTCTCGACCACTGGGTCGGGGTGCTTGCGGCCTAATTTTACTGTGGAAAAAAAGAGAACATGTGACTTTATTATTCGACAAGAAAACATAGACAACAAAAGCAGAACCCTGTCTTTGCTGTTGGGCGGCCTATATCAGGCATATTAACTAGTTACAAATTTTATCATGCAAATATTTTATTATATACCAACTAATAATTATAAAGAGGAAATATTGCAAGTTATGTTAGTAAAGGACAATTGTGGGCGTCCACGCAAAAAGGGTCCAGTAGTGGGGTATTGAGTTAAGACTAGATTCTGTATCTAGAATAGACTATTGATAATAAGGATATAAAAAGTATCCAACAACTGGCAGTTTTTTTATCAGAAATTTGAAGGTGAAACTGTACCTTGTGTTTGCATGAGGGCAACTTTACAATACTGTAGTTTTTTTTTTATGGGTTTGCTCTTGACTCTAGTCTAGGTCAGAGGTGACAGAGACAGAGTAGACGATAGAGTGAGCTTACCCAGAAGAAGCCTGCTCCCGTACCATGACGTCACAAAACTATCATGGTGCGACTGGGATAAAGGGGCAGATGTATACAAGTCATATACATCGGTCCCTTACGCACACTCGAAATAACCTTACTCTAAGAGCTTATGGTTAACCCCTAATCACTCTAACTTAGACGAGAATGCTTTCGGAAACACAGCCGCAGTTAGTGAGTTCCACTCATTCGCTGTGCGCATTATGAATGATGTTTGGGAGCGCTTGGTGCGAATTGGTGGAATGGCAACCAGGTAAGGATGGTAACTTGCAGTGCGTTTAGATGACCGATGATAGAAAGGGGGCGGTGGGATGAGGTCGTGGAGTTCTTGAGCACACTCACCGAAGTACAGTCTGTAGTAGACCGACAAACAGGCAACCTTGCCGCGATGAGCCAAGCTGTGAAGCTTGGCACCAACGAGCCTCTTAGCGCTGCGTTCCAACGAAACAAGCGCGGCAAGTTGATATTTAGCTGAGCCATCCCAAAGGTGGCTTCAATACTACATGCAGGAACGGACTTGCGCTTAGTAAAGAGTTAAAGGCTGTCCAGGCGTGAAGTATCTCTTCACTCTATTTAGGATGCTCAGTTTTTTTGGCCCAGTTTGGGCTTTGTACTCATGTATATCTCGGAAACTGAATGCCGAGAACTGCACATTTTTTGCGTGGACGCCCACAATTTTGTCACTGATGGGACATCACAAAATTTGCAGAAGATCATAGGCTACTTTATATCGAGGTACTTACATTTTGTAGGCATGTAATCTGCGTATGTTTCAGCGACGCCCATTTCTTCATCGTCACCATCTTCTTCGTCTCCGCCCATCTAGAAATATAGAACATTTTATTATACATCGCCCATTATCCTTCGTTCTAGAATATTTAAATTGATGATTCTCAAGGTATTTTGGCGTAGCGATATTTATCTAATCGATATTTAAACAGTAGGTATCGATACATATCTAGTGAAAAATATCGATATATCAGTTTTCGCGTGATTATTCATACATATTCCCAAAGCATTCAAAATTCGTTAAAAAAGAATAGAGATGAAGAAAACAGGAATTTTTATTAATGTTCGAGCAATAGAGTTAACGATGCGCGAGGTGCATACAAGGAGTATCTAGTTACATTAAACACAAAACCAAAGTTGCTTTAAAAACAAATCAAAATTGATACGAATTCGATACTCAAAAATAAATATCGATAAAACCGATTAAAAATATCGACGATATATTATATCAATAATTGTATGGCCAAAGATTGATATTTTTTGTCCATGCCTATTTTGGCGAATTAAGAATTATATTAATTTCATACCGAGTACAAATCATTTATTACAAAATAAGGGTTCCTCCAAAATTAAGGGTGAAAGGCATTTATTTCCTTTGGAGGGGTTAGCAAAAGGAAATTATACATAGAACTTACCTTTTCCTGCTGCTGCCACATGTTGCCAGGTTTGTTCTGTGCCCAAATGGGGCCAACCTGGGCAAACTGTCCCAGCATACCCGCTAGAGGGCCTCCCATACCCGACTGGATGATTTGGTTTAAGTTCTGCATTAGGTAAGAATTCATACCCGTCATGCCCACCATTTCCACTGTTGAGGAATAAAACGTTAGTTGATAATAGATGGCGCTGTTCTTAATTGTACAGTTTCGGAAGAAGAAACATAGATAGCGCTGTTACAAGTTTGGTTATGAATAAAAAAATAATCGTTGATAGCTAATTTTAGTTACAAGGGCGTCAGAGTGGATGTAACCGGAACCAAATTTCTATAACTTCTATGTAATAATTATAATTAATAAATGACACGAATGAAAACATACAGTATGAGAACAATTTGGTTAAAACCACTCCCACGCCACTAACTACTTTTTTAACAGAAAATAAGTTTTACAAAAACTATGTTATTGATAGTCTCGAATACCTTTTTATCACAAACAACAAAAAATAGAAAATGCCCGACCATTCGCTTTCAAATAATCATACAAGACAATATTATACAATACAGGACTTACAACTAATAACGAGTTATTTGAAAAGTGGTGAGTAATAAAAAAATTTGTGTGAAAATACAGTAAAAATAAAATAAGAAGAGTTCCCACTACACTAAATAAGGGCGAGGTTTCTTTGACAGCTATTAGTATTAACTATACCTACTCCAAGATAAAACAATCCCTTTTTATAGCTCGTTCAACCAATTTTGAATTCAATTGCGTTGATAACAAGACAAATGGCAACTGTAGTATACCAACACGTGTTTGTGCTTAATATACCATCCTTATGTTTACGGAAAGAACCCAAAATCGGTTGAACGGACTGTAAAAACGATTGTTTAATTTCTAATGTTTTTTGTAGTTTTAGAAGAGCTACACTGCAATTAGGCAAGGTTAAAAATGTTTGATAACAACAACAATATTTGGTATTAGTGACAACTTTCGCTCGCTAGTATCCCACCGAAGGTTGATTTCAGGACCGGATCTAAGGGTGGGAGGGGGGGCGAGCCAGCTAATGCCCAGAGCGGCATAAATGAGGGGCGGCCAAACTGCACTCACAGCCCTTTTCATTTGTGTTGTGGTGCTTAAATTTTCAAGTTCGTTTCGCTTTCGAATGTTATTGGTTCTTGTTGTAATCCTACCGTTAAATAACTTAAAATTCATTAAGTTGCACAAATTCTTAGGTGAAATTTTTGAGCTCACTTCGTTTTCGCTTCGCTCGAAGTTGTCAACAAAGTGTCTTTATCCGCTCCGACGGTTAGAATCCACATTTTTCCTCCTTATAAGGCGTAATTTTAAAGGGTGACAAGGGCGGCAAATATTGTCTATGTCCGGGGCGACGGAATTGCTAAACCGAGCCCTGGTTGATTTCTGGTAGTCGAAGCCGTTTAATCAGCTATCGCCACAACGGTGATGTATAATCAGCTTCGGCCAAGCATAACAAAGTCCATATGTCTCATAAATTGTATTTAAAATTCGAGTACATTAGGACCGTTGTATTTTTCGCGGGGTTGGTACCATTATAATAATGATGCTGATGCCTGCCTTAGATGAAGCTTATAATGATGAGTAGCCCCCCCCCCCCACTTTTCAGTTTTTTTTTTTTTACCTTGCATAGTGTGTTAAGCAATTAACCCGGTGGCTTACTTCAACGATAGTCCACGTAAAAATTATTCGCGTTATAACTACTATTGAGCGAAACGAATGTTCAATTACAACGTTTTTATCTAGTGAATTTTACAGTGAAATATAAGATTACAGGACACGGACAGGTTTTACGTACAGAGAGGTCAGCTTATACTGAAATTTCATAGCTTATTTTGTTGAGAGGTAATGGTAAAATAATAATTCTACGATTAAAACAGTAGGCACTGTAAGTCATCATAGAAGGGTCCAATCAGAGCCCTATGGCTGTCACTCACGTGTCCGTCTGTCCGTTATCTGTCACAAAATTTTGTAACGAAGAATTTTTTAACTTCCATTTGCCCTATGAACTTAAAATTTGGTGATAATGTTCAATATTACGTATATTACCAATATATTGAGAATCAGATTTTTCTTTGCTACGGAACCTTATAGGTCTATCCACACATATCAGGGCCTTGGACGGACCGTGCCCCGTTAGGGGCTCATTAAAATATCGTTGTTTAAATTTTATATGAAATCGATCACACACGTCCGTGCATGGGCCAGTGACGAATCTTCAATGATTGGGCCCGACCCTGTCACGTCGCGGGCACGGCCCTGATATGTGTGGATTGACCTTAAGGTGATATATACGCCCTAATGTAACGCAGTACTGGCCGTGCGCCCGATCGATGCCAAAATATCAAAAATGAACCTCCTTTTGAACAGATTTGTTTTCAAAATATTATTTGATTTACATATACTATGTTAGGTATGAAGAAATTCTAGCCATCAAATTTTCCGTATAAAAATATTTTTAAACATTCAAATCGTTTTGGAGGAGTTTCCAAAAGTTGCGAAAGAATATCGTGTTGTTAATTATTTTTTTAAAGCAATACTACTAGTTACACGAAAAAACCTTGTGTTCAAAATTATGTACATGAATCAATAATAAATATATATTTTTTTCAAACCTTTTAACCTAGCTGTTATTGAGGAGTATGCTTTAGAAAGTTACCGTTTTACGGCACTAATGCGTATGTAGGCCCTTAAATATACACGAAGCCCGAAACGCAGTTGGCCGGTTTGTTTTTGTGGTGACGCTTGCCAATAGTCAATCAATTGATCGAGTTTTATCATAATCAATACATTCTTTCACTTTCTCATTTGTAGGGAGTCCCCTGCCCCCCTAGGAATCTCGTTCTACAATCGTTAACGCCTTCTATTAGTATGGTCTGACCAAGTGACGTAACGTTCAGATGTGTCATTCCCATACATTGATTCGTTTTCTACTAGCGTTATCGATTGTAGATTTTCATGGTGTTGGCTTACAGGTGCTGAGCGCACAGGTATTTTTTTCTTTATTTATTTAGGAATTTTCTATGACAGTCCCATCATACGCTAAATAAACACCATTACAGAAAAGTAACCTTTACCTTTGTAACATAGGACATAAGGTCACATGGTTTCTTGAGGAAAAGTAGTCATGAAAAATGTTGGACGCTTACGATGTTGCGAAACCACACACAACGAGTAGAAATGTATTAACATTTTTTATTAACATTTAAAAGCGTTTACTCAACAACTCCGGTGGGTTGAAGGGTGTGTAGAGCTTCCTTTCGTTGTGTAAACTTTCACCTTCATTATTCTCACAAACAGCTTTTTTCTTGTGCAACATTTCGCAAAGTTGAAGGGTTTTCAAGCCTATTGAATTTAAATGTTTTACTACACAAAATTTACTTAAGAAAAAAAAAATGAAAAATTGCGCTTGCAATACCGTACGCTTGATAGAAGCACAGATATTATAATACTAGCATACAGATGCCTCATCCCATACAAAGAAACCGTCGTGCCTACGTAACTAGCGTTTTCATCTGATTATACCGATTATTTTTTGTAAATCGATCGCGTTCGGTTCCGTTCCACGGCTATAGATAGATCACCATCTATATCCGTGGAACGGAACCGAACGCGATCGATGTACAAAAAATAATCAGTACAATACGTCGGCACGGTTTCTTTGTATGGGATGAGACATCTGTATGCTAGAATTATATTATTTGTGATAGAAGTGAAAATTCTAAATTAAAGATTAATATTTAGTGTGAGAGCAGGAAGGGGTCATATCTTTCTTCTCTATAGTGTAACGGAATGTGTCTAAACGTGACGCGTCCTTGAAATTTCACTTTTAATTCTCATCTCAATAGGGACATCTCCTGGGTAGAAATATGATAATTCTATACAGACAGGACACGTATTATTTGGTTTACGAAATTAATAAAAACTTACAAAGTTAAAGCGCAACAAAGTTCAGGAGTGGGGGCTTGTGACGTCACTAAGGCAGTATAAGGTGTACTAGCGGCGTAACGTTTTATGATATTTCAAAGCACTATTCGTCGTCACTTTATATTTACGTGTCAGAAGAAACAATACGTGTCCAATATTTTTTATTAATCTACCTGAAGGACATAAAACTAATTTTCAGTAAACTATCCTGTTAAAGGTTTGCTCAGTGGTTGAACGATTGGCTGCTGCGCTGCGTGTCGCAGATTCGATGCCCGTACATAGCGGTTCCGGGTCTGGCTATACAGGAGAAATTGCTACTGGGGGGCAAAGTTTTTACAACCAAAATTATCTAATCGTCCCCTAAGAAAGCACGAACGGAACGTCTTAATTCAAAAGCTTACAGTTTATAACAAAATGTTACAAAACTGAGTACACATACGAATGAGTTCAGATCTAAAAATATACAAAAGCAGGTCAGCCCTAGGCTCTATTAGTGGCTAGGCCGATGCATCATGAATATTTTATCAAAATCGTCCCGAACAATATCGAATGTTAGCTTGCATACCACTAACAGAATTAAACTAGATACATTGAAATGTTAGCAATTCGAGGTTTACTACAGCCCAGTTTTTTATCCGTATTTAACTTAACTAATGGTTAAAAATATGTAGTAGTTACCAATGGTAAGCCTAACAAATCTTAACTAATACTATTCAGAGAGAGCCCGATTTTTTGCGAGTTTGTTCAGATGTATGTACATATTTCACCATTTGTAAGATACATAAATTATTATGATCCAGGCAAAGCCGGGGCAGGTTATTATGATCCAGGCAAAGCCGGGGCAGGCCACTAAAGGTCAAATAAAACTAACTCTCCAACTTATTTGACATTTGTTAGGCTACCAATTGATGAAAAAACGCATTTTGCCGAAATGTTTAACCATTGGTTACTATTTTGTAAGTCTAAGGGCGAGTTTCTGACTTTTAAATTATCGCAGAATTAATGTGAGAAATTGTCAAGCACGCGTTATCTGCTGTGATTGGTTGGATGAATTTACAACAGTCGATCACACCAGATAACACGTGCTTGACAAATTGACACATTAATTCTGCGATAATTTAAAGGTGAGAAACTTGGCCTAAACTAAGTTGAGTAAACTACGGATCAAAAAACTGTACTTAAAGCTGAGAAAGAAAGTTAACTACGAATACTAAAAAAAAACAAAATGGAATCATACTGGTTTTGTAATGGAAATAGAACTTTATATTGTGTATCCAGGGATGAATTTTAATTTAATAGCAATCTTTCAGTGTCCCTCATTTGTCAAATATGAAATTTTTACTAACAGTAACAAATGCTGAAATTGCAAAAAACAGCATAGGGGGATTTTTAATATCCTTTTTTTTAAAGAGTGGGTCAAATTTTACAATTGAATTGTAAAACAGTTATACCCAACCGATTGAGTATAAATTTTGCATTCAAGAAAGGTTTAGATGACAATACATGTTTAGCTAAGTGACATCATCTAAATGCTAAAATATGGCGGACTCACAAAGATGGCGGACACACAGCACTTCTAAGAATATGAGTATCAAATAAAAGGTTTGCTGAGAGGATTACGCAAAATGCTTGTTTTTTTTTGTTCATATTTGAAACATTTATTCCATATTAAAATTCATCCATCCATATATATATCATGTCATATATTTAATATTTTAAATTCATATATTTAAATCATGAGTAGATACTTTTACCAACTGAAAGGTTGCCAATAAATTAAGAGTCACTCGAAAAAAAAAGGGTAAAAAAGGAGAATATTTTCTTTGTTGTAACAAATAAATGGCCTATCTAAATCCACAAAAATCAGCATGCCAAGCGACTTCTACAGTACATAAATAATATCACCGTATACAAGTTAATTGCGGCTACTAATTCTATACAAATCTTGCTTCCAATTCAAGTCATTTCCACTTAACGAAAAAACAACTTTACATGACTGAAAATTAAGTTGGTTTTAGAATGTCAATTGAAAATTACATAAAAATAATTATTCCTTAATACCTTAATTCCTAAAATAAGTTCAGTTCCCTTGAACTGAACTAAAATTTTAGGAATTGAGGTTTCTTTTCCGAAATCACATCAATTGGAAACTTATGGCAAGACTCATACTTCTTCGATCGTACTTAGAATTTACACTGACAAGTTAGCGTTTCAAACGAAAATGAAACTTTTTAGTAAGCAACTAATGTTCATATTTGTGTAAGAGAATGTGAGCGTTTTTATCCATTCGCAAGATGAACCTTTGCTTCATCGACATAAGGTCCATATTCGTATGAATCGTCAACATAGAATAATAAAAACAATACAAGTATATATTAACCATTCTTCCACCGACACAAGATCCAAATTCGTATGAACCATCAACTTTACTTAGTAAAATACAAATCAAGCAAATATGAACCTTTTCCAAATCGACATAAGGTCCAAATTCGTATGAATCGTCAACATAGAAAAAAAGTACGATTGAAGTAGGAATCTTGGTTATATCGTTCGCAGTTTACACCGTACTCACTCTGAGCGAGTAGGGAAGCGGCGCTGTACGCGGCGGACGATCCCGCCGCGAAAGGCGACGGCGGAGCCATGGCGGGCGCTACGCAAAATCACCGGTTTAATAAGCTAACCTACACTTAAGGCCCACTTGCACCAAAGGCTTAACTTCAGAGTTAGTTGCTAACAAACAACACGAGATAAAATTTACAACATGTCATACATAATGGTTCCGGGCACAGATAATAATTATAATACTAGCATACAGATGCCTAATCCCATACAAAGAAACCGTGCGCCGACGTAACTAGCGTTTTTCATCTGATTATACCGATTATTTTTTGTAAATCGATCGCGTTCGGTTCCGTTCCACGGCAATAGATATATCACCATCTATATCCGTGGAACGGAACGGAACCGAACGAGATCGTTGTACATAAAATAATCAGTATAGTACATCGGCACGGTTTCTTTGTATGGGATGAGACACCACTGGTCCGGGTTAGCTAGTAACTCAGAGTTAGTAGGATAACCCGAGGTGGCGCAAGCGGGCCCTACAGCGGCCTAACTCTGACGTTTCCAAACATATCTTGTTTCCTCAAGCAGAGCTATATAGGACGAAGACCACTGTCTCTCTTTCACATCGGAAACACAGGATCTAATGAACATATCTAAAGGTGAGTATACACGTTCTTACAAATGGTACAATACAGACAAACGCATTTCCATGTAATGCAACGTTCTTGCGAATGTTCGACGGCGAAAGAGCATTTATATCATGGACGTAAGGTCCATATTCGTATGAACCGCCAACTTTACTTAGAATAATACAATAAAAGCAAATATGAAACTTTACTTTATGGACGTAAAGTCCATATTCGCAAGAATCGAACTTAGATAAAAAAAAAACACACTTTATTGGTTTCAAACAAAGCATCCTTTTTTTTTATCTTAAATATTGCCAACAATTTTAAGTTACTTGAAAAATCCTCTCAAAGTTTTGTTTCTATTCACCCCTGCGTTCCTATTCACCCCGTTTGAAGGTACCATCTTTTTCCAATTTAAAAAAAGGTATAATGTAAGAAAAAAACTTACGTCCGCCTCTGCCTAGGCCAGCCAAGGGTCCTATAGACAATGGTTTGGTGAGTGAACTCGCTGAAATCTTGATGGGCTTCACGTTCGTGGCCTGCCCAAACGCGTGGCCAGATGCCGCTGTGAACATAGAAATTAGAATAAGAAATAAATAAAGAAAACATATTTATTAGTGACTGTGACTAGCACAAGAGGTACAAACAGAGTATAAACAAAAAAAAAATACAATATTGTATGCCGAACTGTCAATTTAACCTAGTGTTAGTAACTAACTATGAGTTAAGTTTTTCGTGCAAGTGGGCCTTAATTATTTCATTACAGGAGGCAATGAAAGTTGCTTTTATAGGATATTTTATGACGTCATTTAGAGGTCAAATTAAAATCGAGTGATTTTAAGTATTTTTGTGAAAATAAATACGACTTGAAAATGTTAAGACCTAAAAATTTAAAAATAAGGCTTACAAACCTAAAATCTCAAAATGGTTTTGGAATCAGCATGAGTTAATTTTTACTTTACATACCGATTTACCGGACAAAATTCGGACGGATGGCAATCTTCGATCACAGTTACCCAGTAAAATACAATAATACACGAGTGTGTATTATTGAGCGAAGATGGTAACCTTTATCGTGAATTCGTGAGTCACTATAAGTTTATAGTTAAAATAAGTTTTAAATCGCCAAGGCAAGCGAGGTACAAGTTAATAGCCGACTACACGCAGCAGCAGCATGTCGTCGCTTCATGTAGCCACGACACGTCGTTGCCTCCTGTCGCTGCAGTCATGATTTCGAACCCGACTGCAGACGGCAGCAGCTGACGGCAGCGCTGTATTACTATTGGTTCTGAGTGCTCCGTGAGACAAAATGTCTGACTACACTCACTCACTGAAGAGGCCTTAGTGCGAGTTTTTACTCACGCTCAATCACGAAACCGTGCCGACTAGCGTTTTTCATCTGTTTATACCGATTATTTTTTGTAAATCGATTGCGTTCGGTTCCGTTCCACGGCGATAGATGGATCACCATCTATATCCGTGGAACGGAACCGAACGCGATCGATGTACAAAAAATAATAAGTATAACCAGTACAGTACGTCGAGACAGTTTCTTTGTATGGTGTCTACCACTGCCAATGGTTTAAAATATCGGTAAAATGCGTTTTTTTTTTAAATTAATTGTTGATCTAAAAAATGGTCATATAATTAACTCGCCAACTTATTTCATCATTTTCGTGATAAAAAAACACATTTAACCGAAATTTTAAACCATTGGTTAACATATTTAACCTCTGGTTGTGTTAAATACGGATAAAAAACTGGGCCTTAAGATATGACGTAAAACTCACCTGCAAGGGGGTTTGTGGTCGGTCTAACAGTGACCTGAGGTGTGACTGTGACTTTTTTTGGCCCCATGATAGCAGCCGCCGCCAGGGTTTTGCCGCCACCTGGTGAAATAAACAAAAAATTTAATAAAATAATAATAGTCCTTCACACCGAATTTCGGCCACGGCGGCCAATCTCAGTGAAATTGACATAAATGTATTTTTTTTTGCCTCTACCAACACTGGGCGCGTGGTAAGTTATGGCCCATTCTCTCTCACACCACAGTCCCAGCATTGAGGACATTGTAATGTTGATTATGGTTATATTATCAACACATATAATAAATCTGTAGACAAGTCGCTTTTGTATGTGCTTTTGTACATCGAAAATATTTCCAAAAAAAATAGCCAGGGGTGTTAAAGGGGGGTGGGGGGATGTCATGGTGGCCCAGTGGCTAAGACCTCGCTTGTCGTGCTTGAGGTTGTGGATTCAAATCCGTGCAAGTACATATGTACTTTCTATGTTTATCTTGGACATCACAGGCAACGGTGAAGGAAAACATCGTGAGGAAACCTGGACTTATATAGTTAATGTAAGTCTGAAATAGCCAAGTCAGAGGCCTGTGGGGTTTCCCAGAGGCGGCTTAATTAACTCTGACAACAAAGGTGGCCACACCTCACACGAAAATAAGAAGAAAGTATAACCAACAGAACCCAGCAGCCAGCATCATTGGGTTTTTTGTCTGTTTAGTTGTGCACGCATCACGTAAAATGTACGAAACCAATGTAGATAACTTTTTTGTTTCGTCGTAATCGGTTCAATCTATCAAAAGTTAGATGAATTATAGTTTTCAAGAAGTAACATATCACAACCAATACACGCAATTCAGATACTCGGACAGTTGAAATCCATATTCGATAGATGGCATTGTGCATTTGACGTCATTTTCTGAATGGCGGTGTTAAGATAGTAAGGTAAGGCCCGATTTCACGAATGATACTAATCGCGATTAGTTCAACTAAAATCAGTTTACGCAAATACAGCGTTCTGATTGGTAGTTTCTCATCGGTCTCAACCAATCAGAACTCAGTATTTGAGTAAACTGAGTTTAGTTGAACTAATCGCGATTAAAATATTTGGTGAAAGTGGTTGGCCTAAGTAGGATAGGTAGGAAGGTAAGTAGGGTAGGCAGTTGATGGGCGCGAAGCCGCGGGCACAGCTAGTGCTTATTATTTTCGGCAAGTTCGACCAAAGGTGGTGGTAACGGCCTTCGGTCGGACATTAGACGTTTCTGAAATATCTGGACCTACGCTAACTTGATATAGGTGACGACGACGGTATATTTATTTAATATTTTTTGAATAAATATAGTGTCACCTTGACGCATAATAATGCACCCTTGAATGATATTCAAAGAAATATATGTATTTCATTGCAATAAAAACGTTCCTCTCATGGTTTTCAATTTGATCTCCGTAATGTAAACAATAACTTATTGTGTTTCTTTGTTAAATACACCAACAGTGCAGGTGCTATTATTTAACTTCTTTTTCTTACCGTGTCGAAGGCAAATATTAAATATTTTTAAATGTTATGTTTGGCCCAGTATTCAGTCACGGCAACACCCCTCGCCGACGAAGCCATAAAATCCTCACATGTACAGGTTACATGGCATGCGGTAAGGAGCGTCCTCACTGGGAGCATTCTTTCGCGAGCATTTGTAAACGAGCAATAGTAGGCGAGCAACAATTAATGCTTCCTGGCGAGCCCAGTATTCACGTTTGAGCAAAACTATGAACGTTCGAGTCGTACCATTCCCTTGCGAACTTGGAGCATTCGAATACGATCTCGTTAAATGTCATTCATTCGATAATACGGTTAACCAAGAAGTTCCCAAACAGTTAAGATCAAGGAAATGTTCCTTGCTTACAAGTGGCCAGTAATATTCCTACATATATACTCATTCATTTCATTATCTGAGTGATCGCTTTCGAGCGTTTTATTTGCGTGAACATTCAAATGCGAGCCGTTTCGGCGAAAATCGTTGCGACGTCCACACCGGCCGAAATTCGCGCTTGCGTGCAAGCTTTGTAACGCTTGCCTCAACGTCCACACCACTCGAATATTCGACGTCGAATGCTCTCAGTCAGGACGCTCCTGTACAGGACGAAAGGAGGACGCCGCACAAACATCAATACCATCCGAGAACGCCCACGTATGGAGGTTGTCTTTGCTGCGGCCGACCTGAATACGGAGTCTATTTAGGTTTCTAGGTAGGCCATGACAACGCGTGCCGAGGCGGAAGGCTCTCCGATGGACAGATGAAATGGTCAGGAATCTTGAGCTTCTCACACCAAAGGCCGCATCTCTACGAGGTGGTGTGTTACCATGAGATGGACGCGCTTACGCATGCGAGCTTATTTAACGAAGACAGTTAAAAATAAGCTTTCTTGGTCGCCCAGTGGCTTAGACCTCGCATCTGGTGCTTAAGGTCGTGAGTTCAAACTGTAAAAGTACCAACGTGGCTTTTTCAATTCATATGTACTTTCTAAGTTTATCTTACATCACTGTCAACGGTGAAGGAATACCTGGACCTAAAGTTAATATAAGTTTATAAAAAAAAACGAAATTAAAATCGGTTCATCCGTTTAGGAGCTATTATGCCACAGGCAAATACACTAACACATAAACACACATCAATCTTATAACACCCCTCTTTTTCTGTCGGGGGTTAAAAAGGACATTTTACCGAATTTGGTCTATTTGGTCGGTTGGATAGACTTTAAACTCTTTGCGCACTTACGCAATACGGCTGCAGAACTTATAGTTAGTAAAAGTTTGTGCCCCATTGGTATAATTGCTGCAAGGCATTCCAGTGCGCGGAAAAACGAATAAATACGTAAATAAATTCACAGAAAGGAAGTTACTGGGTGATTAGTGATTATGCAAAACGCACATTAAAAAAAAAAGAAACATACCTGGCACTTCCAAATTGTCAGGATCCACATCATCATCAAAATCTGAATCGTCAGAAGGTGTCGGTGGATTATCCTCGTCGTCATATGCTGACCGCTTAGACTAGAAAAAAAAACAAATAAATAAATACTTGTGTTGAAAAAATCACGAATTAAAAAAAAAAACTATCTATTTTTTAGATTTTCCCAGTGATTAAGCAATTGTTTGGGGCGATAGCTTCTTCAGCTGCTGTGGAAAGAATGTTTACCATCTTTGGAATTGTTCATAGTAAATTAAAATACCGACTGGGATTTGAAAAGGCTGGAAAACTACATTTTTTGTTCAAGCATTATAATAATGATATTGATTTCTCAAATGTAAAAGAACCTAGTCTTTGACATAATTATAATCACTAAATCTGTTTTTTATGTTGATTTCTATGAAAGAAAGTAAAAATTAAACACATTTGAATAAGTTATTGCTTTTTATTGAAAAATCATTTGATTTAAATCAAAATGATTTAATCGTGCCAACCCTGATAAGTACCTATAAGTTTTTTTAGAAAAGTTGTTTGAAAGGTAAGTACTAAAAGATGATACGAACATAAATTTAAAAACAGTCTCCAAAAATACCTTATTAGGGTTCCGTACCCAAAGGGTAAAAACGGCACCCTGTTATTAAGACTCTCTGTCACCAGGCTGTATCTCATGAACCTTGATAGATAGACAGTTGAAATTTTCACAGATGATGTATTTATGTTGCCGCTATAACAACAAATACTAAAAACAGAATAAAATAAATATCCAAGTGGGGCTCCCATACAACAAACGTGTTTTTATGCCGTTTTTGTGAGATAATGGTACGGAACCCTTCATGCGCGAGTCCGACTCGCAATTGGCCGGTTTTTTTTAAATCATATTACACTGTAAAGGAATTCTTTGACGATAAGTAAATTTTGACATTGAAATTCATACCTGTACACAATACACATAGCACTTACAATTTTGACTTACGACCTACTTATGTTATTTAATGATTATTATTGTTATCGCTGTTTGTTTTAATTTGATTTAAATTTTTATCTTATTTTTTTTTTTTTATGGAAATGATGACCAAATTGTTCTCACCCTATCCTAATTTATATCATGACAGTTACTTATTTAAATATCAAATGTTGGACACTTGATAAACATGTTAAAATAAGTGTTTGTTTAAGCACAGTGGTTTGTTCTATTATTGTGACACTGTAGCACTTTACACTATTATATATATTGCTGTACCCTAGCAGGGTTCAAGTATGAAACCTATATACTTGTAACAACTTTGTAAACTACATGAATGCAATAAATGATGGTTATGATTATGATGTAATAGACATCCAATGAGCCCAAATAGGATGGTGCTGCTTGTCTGGTTGAGCAGTTGCTATGGCCACTTTCCAACTCCAACATGAGAACAGTTCTGTAATACCCGAACCCCCCATGCCTGGAAGTGCTTGAAATATGGATTAGTAATTCCGTAGTAGTCCGTCATTGAGATGATCAACTAATATTAGACACGTATTTTTTGCTTTAGCAAAAATAAATCGCACTAAAGTTCAGGAGTGGCGGCTTGTGACGTCACTAAGGCATTATAAAGTGTACTAGCGGCGTGACGTCACACGATATTTCAACACATTATATCGTCGTCACTTTATGTTTACCTTTCAAAAGAAAAAACACGTGTCCAATATTTTTTATTAATCTACCTGACGGACAAAAAACTAATTTTCAGTAAACCATACGAAAGCTAGGTAGATAATGGTAATTCAAAAGTTGAGTTTATTTCTTCCCAAGAGAATGCGTCTACAAGTACAAGATGTACGACGACGCGTCCTAGATACATGGAAAACATCCCACACATACGCACAAAACGTTTTGAGAATACTTTCCTTGTGAATTAAAGAGTGGAATTCCCTACCGGATTAGGTGTTTCCAGATTGGCTACAATTGGGAGTCGAGATCAAGAGTGAATAAGCCACCTCTAGGAAACCGTAATTCCCTACCGGCGGAGTAGGTGTTTCCTGAGGCCTTAGTGCGAGTTTTTATTCACGCTCAATCGCGTTAACGTAATAGTATATTATGCAACTAGTGAATAAAAGACGGATTTAATGCGAGGGCCGTAGATGAATCACAAGTAAGTGAATGATTCTAACGACTGAATCACGACCGTAGGGAGTGATTCATGATGATTGAATCACGAGCATAGCGAGTGATTCAAGTGTTAGAATCATGAGCGACGCGAGTGATTCATGGCCCTCGATATAAATCCGTTTTATTCAAGAGTTGCATACTATATTTTATACCATGACTACGAGAAAAAGAAAGATTGAAGCGAAAAGCACAAGGAATAATAATAAATAAATGGTTTATTACCTTCAAAATTTACAAAAAAATGTGTAACCTTGACTCCTGAGCTAGGTAACAGCACTTGTGTTTCAATCTCTATCTCTAACTCTATCTCTAAGTATAACTCTATCTCTATCCCTAACTCTATCTCTAACTCTATCTCTATCTAAGTTTGTATAACTCTATCTCTAACTCTATCTAAGTTTGTATCGAATATTTTATGCGCAAGGAGGTTGTATAGCATTGAGATGAAGTTTGAATATTATATTGGTGTGTTCTAAATTCAAACACCAAAACAGTGATTAAAAGTGCTTTTTATTCACTGTTTTCAGTGAATAAAATAAGCTTTTTAGAGGAGGAATGGTATAAACATCATTTTGTATTGAAACTGGATAAGTGCCGCCTGGTGACGGTAAGGAGAAACCACTTTTTTTGTATACATTTTGACATAAGAGATCGTTTACGTATCACGAGTGAGCGTGAGTAAAAACTCGCACTAAGGCCTCTGAGGACTTGATGTTTACGTATTACTAGACTTGATGTATACAAAATGATGTTTACGTATCACGAGTGAGCGTGAGTAAAAACTCGCACTAAGTGTCGCCGCACACCGGCTACACGCGACAGCCACAAATGCTGCCACGAGAAGCTAGAAGCTTGTAGCGTGTGGCGGCCACCGGCGTCAACCGTGTGCGGCGAGTTCATACAAAATGTCTGAAAACTACAGGAAATATGCCGACGGCGGCGTTTTGTGGTTGTGGCCGGTGGCCCCGTGTGCGGGGACCCTAATGCCTCAGATAGCTACAATTGGGCGTCGTTAAATCAAGAGTGAAAATAAATCACTTCTCGTGCTTCATTATCGAACACATCATCGCTTAAAAAATATATTGTGCCCCTTTGCTTACTTATCTTTCGGGATTTCAGGAGGCACGGCAATCCGGTAGGCTTATTACGTAAGAAAGAGCAATCTGTGTGCTTATTCCGAGTTTTTAATGTACTTCTAACTACTACTAACGTACGTCACACTTTTTTAAAAAAAAAACGTTGTCCCACACTAGGAATGTCTTCCTGTATCGTGGGTGCGTTTACAAACATATAAACTCACATACACAACACCCAGAGCCGGAACAACTATCTGTAGGTCATACAAATATTGGTTCCGTGCGGGAATCGAACCCGCGACACGCAGCGCAGCAGTCAATCGCTCACCCACTGCGCCAAACGTGCGCCCAAACTAAGGCCGCAGTGTGCTTATTCCGAGTTTTTACTCACACTTACTCGTGATAATGTAAACGATCTCTTATGTCAAAATGTTTACAAAAAAGTGGTTTCTCATTACCGTCACCAGAGGCCATAGTGCGAGTTTTTACTCACGCTCACTCGTGATAACGAAAACAATCTCGTATGTCAAAATGTATACAAAAAAAGTGGTTTCTCCTTACCGTCACCAGACGGTGCTTATCCAGTTTCAATACAAAATGATGTTTACGTTAACGCGATTGAGCGTGAGTAAAAACTCGCACTAAGGCCTCAGAGGCCTTAGTGCGAGTTTTTAATCACGCTCACTCGTGATACGTAAACGATCTCTTATGTCAAACTTAAACAAACAAGACGGCGATTGTCAAGTTTTAAAACAAATTGCCGTTTACGTTAACGCATTCCAGCGTGAGACAAAACTCGCACTAAGCCCTCAGCAATCATCGCGCGATCAAACGCGCTTAGAGTCGGCATTACCTACAGTGTAGGTAAGGTATGTCCTACACAATCGTTTGCTAATCCCTCACTGTTTGTCAAATGCAGTTATTTCTAAAAAAAAACGCCAAAAATTCATAAACTTCTCTACGTATATATGTACATGAAAATTGCGAGCGAAAGCGATTTTTGAGCAACCATTGCGCAAAAATCGCTACCGCTCTTGCAAAATACGTAATAAAACAGCCGTTTTACCTCGGATTTCCTTAGATAAGTCGGGAAAAACCGAAACGTATACATGGCAGCTATAGCCCAGACAATTAGTGAATCATTCATCATTGGTGGCCTAATCAAATACGTACAAGAATCTTCTACACACTGGGCCATTTATAAAAATCTCGACGGTGTCATCAATTGATTAAAATATCCTTATATAAAACTAACTGACCCCCGGGGCTTCGCTCCCGTCAACTGGCTACCTACCTACCTGCCCTGCCTACCCTCTGCCTGCCCCACCTACCTACTATTTTGTATCTATCATCAATAGTTTTCTCAGCGCACGCCAAAGAGTGAATTTTATAGGCAACATTTTGCTACCTTGGGTTACATTATTGTAATTTTCATAAGGATTTCTAATTTTTTGAAAATTTATTATAGCCTATGACACTCAGGAATAATGTAGCTTTCTACTGGTGAAAGAATTTTCAAAATCGGATCAGTAGATCTAGTGATTACCCCTTACAACGTCACAAACTTTACCTCTTTATAATATTAGTGTAGAAATTTTGAATGAAACATCTGCTAAGCAATAGGGATGATGACAAAAAGATATATTTAGTCCGTCAGTTAGATTACAAAAAACTATTGGACACATATTATTTTTTTGCCACGTAGACAAAAAAATACGACGAAACAGTGAGTTCAAATATCGTATTATATGACGTCACGCCATCATGGGGTATCAACTCATACAAATTATAATTAGTATTAAAAAAAGATCATAGATGGCAGCATAGGTAACAAATGTGAAAGTAACAATCAATTAAAAATGTTTAACAGCAGATTCAGGCTGAAATAAGTTTAGTAAAAATCAAAACTTGCTTCTTTAATGTTAATTTATCCATTTACACTCATTAATCAGGTTTTTTGAACAAAAAAGATAAGTGAAGACTTTGTATGTTAAATTAGTTGAAAGTAGCTATCGACTTTTCGTTTTGTTTTGAGTTCTTTGCAATAGATGGCGTGTTTCACAATTTGTCCTAAACTATATATCCATCGTAAGATTCATTTTGTAGGATAGTTATTATTTATTATAGGCGTAATTTAAAAGATATTATTTATTATAGGCGTAATTTCAAATATTAAAGTTTTGGTCTATTATTTAAAATCACTTTTTTGTGAAGCTTGTTTACACGTCGAATTAACTAGATACCTCGCTGGAACAGGACTCGTATCGCGCTAGGACCTACTCAAATCACACGGGTACTAAACTAAGAGATAACGCGACGCGTGTGCCGCTTGCCGTCCGAGTTTACGCGTCGCATAGTAGGTACAGTTTGATTAAAACTTAATAACGGCTCGAAACACTTCGTGAGCCACTACGCGCTAGCAATTTCATGTGACAGCGGGGGTGAGGGGTAGGGTAGGTACTGCCATGCTGCGTACCTAACTAAAGTATTAAAAGTAATCATTTTTGTAAAAACATCTTATTCTTTATATATCTAAGTAGGTACCAACCTAAAATAAAAAAGCTAATTTAAAAATCAAACACCCGACTGCTTAAAAAGCGAACTAAAAAGCTGTAAACAAGAAAATAACTAGCTGTGCAGTCGGAGGATACATATTCGCGAACTGCCTGATCCTCCGACGGCACATCACGATTTTTACTTGTTTACAGCTTTTTAGTTCGCTTCCTTTTTGATTTTTAAATTAGCTTTTTTATTTACAACTTTTAAGTATTTTTTTTATTGTTTTAAACATATACGTGGTATGTATTTTTGTAATCACCACTAAAAGCCCTTCATTTTGATACCCCACTCGACGGGTTACGAAGATAAAAAATTCCAACCTCTACAATATGGAGCCCAAAATCCGCCATTTTTTTTAATGGCACTTATCTAAGAATATTTGGGTGGCCAAGACCTATCTAACGATGTCTTAATTATAAAAATCCGTCATGTGGTTTGAAAGATACGAGGTAATAAAGAATATTACACACATACTTACATACAAGATACGCGCGAAAAACATAACCCTTTCCTTGCAGCCGGGTAAAAAAGGATAACCCTTATAGTGAATAATAAAATGACATAAAGTAGGTACCTAATTCGTGTCATTCCGTTGCCGCGGAAGCAAGCTAACTACCTACATTTAATTCTACAACGAGTTCTATAGTTTTGATTAATTTGGAATATTCGTGAATATTGTGAAATTCGCTACACAATGCGACCACTTAGATTTGAGAAGTTACCGCGGTCTGAGCGGAGTCTGTCCCGAACCGAACATACCTAATGTTATTATTACGAATACGAAGTAAGCGTTCAAGGACAAGACAACTGGCAAATAACGTCTCTGAGTACCTACATGATACGATTCCTCGCTCAAATTGCCATATGATTTAGTATCTAGGCAAACTACTAGATGGCGTTAGAAAACCACAGTCTCGGGCTATTAAAGAGTCACTGGTGCTGCCGCCTGTTAAAAATATGGAGAAAGAAAAAATAGCCGGACCAATAGCCCGACTTAAGGAGGTGACATTTCTTTGTATGGGATTGGGTATCTGTACTGTAGTATTATATTATCTTCGACGCCATGGTACACTTTATACTGACAAAGTGACGTCACAATCACAAGCTTTCACTGCTGAACTTTGATGCGCTATATCTTTGTAAATTTTTAAGGGTTCCGTACCCTAAGGGTAAAAACGGGACCCTATTACTAAGACTCCACGATCCGTCTGTCTGTCACCAGGCTGTATCTCGGTGCGGTAGCTAGACAGTTGAAAGTTTCACAGATGATGTATTTCTGTTTGCGCTATAACAACAAATACTAAAAACAGAATAAAATAAATATTTAAGTGGGGCCCCAATACAACAAACGAGATGTATTGCAGTTTTTCGCGATAATGGTACGGAACCCTTCGTTCGTGAGTCCGGCTCGCACTTCGCCGGTTTTTATTTATTTGATAAAGCAAAAAATACGCGTCCAATTTAGTAATTTATTTGATAATCTTACTAACCCAGGAAACATCCCTATTGATAAATAATTCTTCTTCTTCCTGCCTGCCTGCTTATCCCATGTTACTTGGGGTCGGCGCAACACATTTTCTTCTTCCATACCGTCCTGTCCCCCGTCACGCTATCACCTACTCCCCTTTCTTTCATATCACTCCTCACACAGTCCATCCATCTTTTCTTAGGCCGTCCCCTCCCTCTCCTTCCGTCCACATTTATATTCATAACTCTTAAGGTGAACGCGCACCTATCCGCGCCGCAGTCGGTCGCACGCACCCAGGCGGTACAATCTTAGTACAAAAAACTGGGGAAGACACTGGTTACAATGATACCAAATGACGAAGTCATCACATAGTTCTTAAGCTTATACGGAAAGGTGTTATTTTTTATTATTGGGTTATATCGTGACGTAGTTTGATATTTTACTTACTCCTGCTAACAGATGGCACTAAACAAAATCGTACACTTATTTTGTGTGGCTGACTGGCACTATTTGCTACTAAATTAGTACATTTATTATAATTTGGGACAATTATTGATACTTAATTTCCAACGACTTTAAAAGTACGAATGTGTTAAGAAGACATTTGATTATTTTTGGACAATACTAACAAATGTTCCGGAAATGTTTAACAATATCTATCGTAATTTTACTTCAATATAATGCTGCGATGGTAGAATTTAATTGGTAGTTCTTTAAACTGGTAGCCCCGACCAAAACAAAAACAAATGTCTGCTGTTGCCTGACGCTTGCGCCGGTTTCATGCGATATTTTGTGATCTTTCTGTGTTTCGTTGTGTATTTTAGTCGTTGAGTTGAGCTTAAGTTCCTCCGGCTAATCCATAATTGTGATCAGAAAGGGATTTTGTGTGATTTTATACCAAAACTGAGATAAGACTCTGGTAGTGGTATTTGAGAAAAGACTCTTTAGTGCATCTGTTTTATTGCACCATGTCTTCGGACAAGCACTGCTGTGTTCCAGGGTGCAAGGAGAGTGGAGGTATGAGTTATTTTACTTGCTTGTTGAAAGTACAAACTGCTTATTTTTGCACAAAGGCGGCCATGCATTATCTGCCAGTCAACCTAACACCTAAAAGTAATCTGTTGGTTATTCATAAATTTCCGTAATGCATTATGGAAGTACCTACTCTGTCATCAATTGCTTATAAAAGTGGTCCATGAAATCGACTTTAAAGGATTCATCACACTCATAATACAAACTTGTAATATAAAGTGAAGTGAAGACGAAAAATGAAACCACTTGGCCAATGGGGTAAAAACTATCAGATTGTCATCTTAGGTCAAGTCATACTGATACTATACCATTTGCACCCATTGGTCCAAAGTTCACCAACATCATAGCAAAGCTGTTAGCCGCACTATGGTTTATGAATAGTTGAGATCTTGACAGAACAACAACATTAGTCTTTGTGAACATAGTTAAATTATTTATTTTAATGACTATTTTTTTATATTATTATAGGAATGCGTCAAGCGCTCCATGGGTTCCCAAACCCTGAAAGTGACAGAGAACGCTTCAACACATGGCTTTATGCAGTTGGGAGTGATATCTTGGGCTTGACAAATGAGCGCATATTTAAGTACCGCCGTGTGTGTCGGTCACACTTCGAAGATAAATATCTATGCCGTAATAACAAAATCAGCAACATTGCTGTGCCAACATTAAATATTCCAGGTTTGTATAAATCACAATTGTTCATTAAAGAATATAGAATAGAATAGAAATATATTTATATACTCCACTCAATGTGCTGTATGTATAGAAGTCAAGCAGACCTTTGTGTCTCCGAAGTTGTGTCTGTGAACCATTGCGCTAGTAACAGTTTGTCAACGAGTATACTGCATAGATTAAGCGAGGTAGTCCGATGCGACAAACATAAGGGAGTGAAAGAGACAGTTATACAATGCTATCTTCACCTTCAACATTGACAAATAAATTGCTACTGCGCGGGATCTTGCAGCCAACTTCAAAGACACAAAGATCCGCTATATGTATTATATTTCTGTTGGGATTTATGTTGATGCTTTAGTAATTTGTAACTCTTATTTAGTTCAACAATGCTCTTTTTTTCAGCACCATTTTCACTGAAGAGATTTACATCTGTTACAAGAAAGCCATTACAACAAAATCTGGAGCTACCTTCAACATCATCAGGTATATGATATATGCATTGTACTCTTAAATTTGTAAAAAGTATTTATTTCTTATGAAATGAATCATGATGTATTTTTCTTCCAGAGCCCACATTAGATTTGGAATATTTGCCGAGTACATCGACAAACATTGGAAAGGACATAGTACAGAAAGAAAATATTGGTAAGCCTTTATTATTTCTGATTTAGTTAGACATTATTTAGATTTTTGCTGATTTTTCTGTAAGGATATACAAATAAATAAAATTGAAGTCTGTTGGTAATAAACAAAGAAGTGTCTGTTTGTAATATCAAAATAATAAGTCTATCTCTGTTGTTTTTTGACACTAATAGATTTGTGATGGGCTCCAAGTCTCTAGAGTGCTTTCTCTCTGTGATGTAAATTTAGATGTTAGATTTCTATGTTGATAGCATATTCTATAAATGAAGTGATAGTAAATCTATGAGATTTTAAATTAATTGACGAGTCTGTATTGCCTGGTTCAACTAGCAAAATAGATTTTAACTAATCAATTAGACAATAGAAGTTACCTGCTGCAAATAATGAGTTATTATTAGTACCTAAATAATAAAAAGGTATCTTCTGGCAGTCCATTTAGTGGTACAAAGCTGAGGGGATTAAATCAGAACATTCAAGGTTGCTCTTCCAAATTGTTAGAAATTGAACTATTTTTAGAAAAAACCAAGTTTGATATTATTTGTTTAACTGAACATTGGTTAAAAGATCAACAAGTAAGGTCCAATAATTATGAAAATTATTGTAAGTTAGCCATTTCAGCAGACAAACAACATAACATATAGTACATGGCAGATCAATAATACTTTTTTAAAATTATATTGAATCTAAAGACAGAAAATACATTGTTAGACTGTTGGTTGAACACACCATTGAATTGTCCTGTATTGAGTATGTTGTAGTATTTGTCTACAAACTTCCAACTTATCAAAAGTGCATCTTAATGGCTTAATTAAAATAAAGAATTTTGTGTATAGTATTGTATATTATACAGTATTGTTAACTTGCATATTGTTAAAATGAAATAATGAATTTTCAGATCCGGACACTCCAGTGCAAGAGTTTAACATGCCATTTGAAAATCCTCCAACACCCAAGAAAACTATTCAACAAATTCTTGGTAAGTCTTAAGTGTCCACAAAATATAACGAGATTTAATTTTAAAAACCGAAACACGACTAAATTAAGTATGATTTTACAAGGCTTTACAAGTTACGAGTAACAGTCGACAAACTTATAAAATGTACTTGGAAAAGTAAACCTTTTGTATATTGATATATGGGTACAACAGTTTTCGAACGGCAAAATTAATTTTGTCCCTTCGTTAGAGCAATGTTCGGTGCTTTCATTGTTTATGACCGTTAGTAGGTAATTTTACCTTCTTATTTTGGTTAATGTAGCTGTTTATACGGAACACTCTGTGCGCGAGTCAGACTCCCACTTGGCCGTTTCTTTTATTTCTTTTATCAACACTCATCAATCTACGGTTAAAATCACATCTGCGGCGTTTCGCTAGCTAATTCATTTTGTCTTTGTTTATATCTTCATTTGTCAAAGTAATAATTTAATATGTTTTTTTTTAATATTTTGATGCAACTTACAGAATGATGCTATAAAGTCATACAACGATTAATTTCAGATCCCGGGACATCGATGCATGAACAAGTTCCTTTGGCAAGTATTCCAGAAATTAAGAGCCAACAAAATCTAGGTAAGTTTAATAAATGTTATATACACTAACATAACTTTTACTTCTATTACACAAATAAATAAGTTTATTTTGTTGTTTCGGATAAACTCTTTCAGTTCAATTGATTCTTTAAACTATTTTTTTGTAGTAAATACGATTGATTTAACTTGGCTTTTTAAATTAATCGTATTTAATAAAAAAGAATGGGATATTATTAGTTGCACATCAAATAAATAATCACCTATCAATTTATTTCCATCATTCATATACTTTTTTACATCAGAAATACTGACTGCACAGCAGATTAACCAGAGCGTTCAAAAGTTATACTCACACATATGACTAAATAAGTCCAAGAGCAATCTCCTTCATGTTAGGTTAATTTAGACCCTGCAGTTAGAAATAGGAGCCCCGCAATTGTTGCTATAATAATAATATTTTGAGGTAACTATTTTGCTGTGCAATCAGTATTTTCGATTGAAATTCGGATTATTTTTGGATATAAAAGTATTTTTTTGATTTGCGTTTAAATACTACCCGAATATTTCGTACCAAAAATATGTAAACTAAATAAATAACATGTTTTATTTTTATTTTACAGGAGAAAAGAGAGTAGTCAGGAAATCTACAAAAAAAGTATTCCTTACAAACCAAGAAAAAGAATTGCATCAAAAACTTGTTGCTGCAAGAATAAAAATCAGCAAAATAAAAAATAAAGTCAGAAAACAGTCAGCCTACATAAAAGCAGCAAAAAAATTAACGTCTAGTCCTGCTGTCTTAGACACCCTCGAAAATTGCACAAGTACTGCTAAATTATTAATTAGAATGCAATGGCGGGAGGACCGAAAAAAGGAAAAAGGACGACGCTTTACCTTGCAGGAAAAGATTGCCGCTTTATCAATCTTTAAGCAAAGCCCCAAAGGATATAGATTTTTCAGGAAGATTTTTATATTACCTGCTCAGCAAACTCTCATTAAGTTAATCCAAATGAGTAATCTCAAGCCTGGGATTAACAAAAACATTTTCGCCCAATTAAAAACCAAAGCTGGCCTTATGAAAATGGAACAAAAACTGTGTGTACTAATGTTTGATGAAGTCTCACTGAAGGCCAATATCACATACCAGGAGAGAAAAGACAAAATAACAGGTCTGGTTGACAATGGGCAAGAAAGAAAAGGTGACTTTGCAGATCACGCCCAAGTTTTTATGGTGCGTGGTCTTATTTATAATTATAAACAGGCCATTTCATACACATTTGCATCAAGTGCAACCAAGGGACCCGAGCTGGCGAAACAAATGAAAGAAGTAATAACAGGCTTGCAAGAAGCAGGGTTGATAGTTGTTGCTTCAGTATGTGACCAGGGAACCAACAATAGGCAGGCTCTCAAACTGTTGCTTAATGAGACCAGAGGACTCTATTTAAGAAAAGGAGAGGATCCAAAAGAAAATATAATTCTTGTAAATGGCCAAGAAATCGTACCTCTCTATGACCCACCACACCTTCTCAAAGGAATTAGAAATAACCTGCTTACAAAAAATTTAGAGTACACAACAAAAGGTGTTACAAAAACCGCAAAATGGTCTCATTTAAAATTACTTTATGATGAGAACCCAGGTTACAAGGGCGTTAGATTAATCCCAAAATTAACAGAAAATCACGTGAATCCTGAAAAACTCAACAAAATGAAGGTGAAATTTGCCTCACAAATATTCAGCCGCACTGTGGCAACTAACATGGGATATCTAGCAGGTAATATTTTGCTTATTTTGTGCCTGAATTTTTGTTTTTTACTTTTTGTACTATGCATGATGCAGCTTCTCTGGCGTCCCTAGCGGGGATTGAATCCTCTAGCACCAACAAGGTGCGCAAGTGTCGGTGCTTGCGCTAGTGCTGGCGTGCTGGGGTGCGTGTTGTGAGCGGCTTTACAGCTCCGGTACCATTCTGGATAAATGGTAGTGAGTAATCACGATGCGACTCACATTTTCTCTTGAGTACCAGGGGCGAGTACTCTGGAGGCGTGACCTACCGCAGATGGTCCCAGACGCCTCGTAAGGGGTTGCATGGTATAGTGTGCGGTCTTATATAACGAAAGGTGGGAGAAGGTGGCCACTATAGAAAATCTCAGTAGTTTTTGAAGGGGGGTGTGCATGATGATCACTTAAAATGTCAAATACAGCATCCTGTTTACTGAAGTTTACGGGCATATTTCGGTTTTTATTGAGTATCGTCATTTAATTTTGTTTTTTTCTGTTTGTTTCAGATAAGAACATCCTTCAAAGCAGCAGATCCGCAGTTTCCTTGCACTCTGTAAGTGCAAGGAAACTGCGGATCTGCTGCTTTTCATGGACAACATATTTGACTCGGTGAATGGGAGCCAAATGAAAAACAAACACGCGAAACCCCTACTTGGCCCAGCAACTCCTAACTCAATCCACTATAAAACGTGGGTGGAGGGCATTAAAATATTTATGTCCATGAAATTTATAACCTCGACTGGTAAAACAGAAACTGTTCCCTCTGTAACCAATTGGGTGTGGACACTGAAAGGATTACAGACTTTATTAAAAAAAATAAAAGATGATTTTAACGTGTCGTCAGTATGGTTGCGACACCTTAATCAGGACCCCTTGGAAAATTTCTTTGGTGCAGTGAGAAGCCAAGGCTGTCGCAACACTAACCCCACCTGTGATCAATTTGAGTCTGCTTTCGCTACACTCTTAATTAATAATTTAAGCAGTGTCCACACCCGCGGTAACTGCGAAGGAGACTTTTGTGATGCATTGCACTCTCTCATCATTAACGAAAATGCGAAAGCAACGTCGACCTGCTCCTCATTCGATTTTGCAAATCTATTTGATTTTAATTTTACTACACTAGAGGTAAAAGAAACGGATCCCCGAATTATTGCTCCACTTCAGTATATGAGCGGATATTTCCTGAAAAAGACAAAATCGAAAATTTTTCAATCTTGTGTTGATTGCTCAAATGATTTATCATCAGAAAATGAAATCGAATACATAAAATATAGGGAATATGCAGGTCGACGATGGCTTTGCACTCCCAGCAAAGAATTAGTACAAATAATTTCAAATATGCAAGACATAATAAATGAAATTATGAAAGAAAACATTGCAAAATATAATTTAAAAGATATAATTAAAACAGCAATAATTATATTTGTCGATTTTGACTTTATAAAATGTAAAATACATAAGCGCAAATTAACTGATTATTTGATTAGTATTGTTATTCGTTGTATGGTTTTTAATTATTGCAAAAATATTAATAAAATATTAGCTGGGAGAAGACAAGTTGATGATGATGAGGACAATCTTCAAATAAAAGCCAAGAAATTACATAAGTGCTATAAAAGACACAAATAAACTTTTTTTATTAATACAATGTTTTATTTATATAATAATACCCTTAATTAAACAGAATTAAACTAAAGTCTATCCATTCATAAGAATAAATATTACCTATACGTACGTACGTACCGCCTCTATGTATACAGCTATAGTTATAGATATCATGAGTAAAGATTCTTACTTCTGATAACAGGTGGCGTTGTAAGTGGTTTCTCATTCTAAGGCCGAAGATTGCTCTCTATTTCAGTATATTAAAATGTACTCTGTGCACGCACCGCAGTCATCGCAATCCGCGCCGTACGCGCCGAACGCATCGTATCTAGTTCTGTACATCTTGAACAATATTTTCTATACGGATGACGTCTCCGCGCCGAGCGCATCGCGTTCGCCGCAAGCATCGAACACGCCGAATCTGATGACATCATCCGCACGTGCTGGTGGGATCCGTATACCTACAGCATTTTGCTGAAATGCGGCTTTATTTATGTAATGCGATGACTACGGCGCATGCGGCTTCTGCGGTGCGGCTAGGTGCGCGTTCACCTTTATCCAGGGACTGAAAGCGGTTACGGTTAAAGGTTAAGATACCTCAAAAAAATATCGGTACCGCTTTAAAATAAAGGTAGAGCTATACCGATACCTTTATAAATAAAGGTTGGGCTAAATAACGGTTTAACCTTAAAACGATTTCGGTACCGAAAAATATGCGAGGGGCGCGGCGCGGGTGCGCGGGGATGTCGAACACGTTAGAACTGTGTACAATTTGTGTGCTGAACCTACTCTTTTACTCAACTCTATGTTCGTTGCCGACTGTGTGCCGCGCAATATGTTTTTATTTTGTCGATCTGTTACAACCCTTATTACAAGGCAATAAAGCCGACTTTTACATTCTCTAGTTAAAGTCTCAGTTTTCATTGCAAAGCCAATGCTGAATTGCAGTTATCGCACATTAGCGGAATTTTAATATTAATTTCGTTAGTTAGATTCTGGAAGTCGTCGCGTAAACCCAAATTCGTTAGACTTATCTCGAGAGATACAAGAGATTATAGAAAGTCGTTATTTCGGTTGGTGTATTTTCGTGTACTATTAAATAGAACTTTAATCAAAAGTGTAATTGTGGGTTTTTGTGAATAAATAAGTGGTTTGGTAGAAAATAGTTTTTTTTTTAAAGATCTACGGGGTCGGCCGTGTAACAGATCGCTGATAATCTGATAGTTCATCAACTTAAATCAGCGTCGGACTGGGACCCAAAAAACTACCGGGACTTTTTTTAAACTGCGCTCTCTGCGAGTATGGTCCGCCACACTAGGCAAAGGCAAAAAATAGGATTAATAATTATCGGAGGCTATGTTTGAGTTAAATTAAATTATTATTTAATTATGTTTACTGACATTAAATCAATCAATCTGTCTAGCCTAGATTATGAAACATGTGCTGAACAATAAGCTCCTGGCATACCTAGAAGACAGTGACATCCTCAGTGACAACCAATACGGTAATCCGCCGAAATCGGTCAACTGGGGATCTTCTAGCGTATGCCATTCACGGATGGAGTGAGGCCATCGAGAGGCACGGGGATGCGCTTGCTGTCTTCCGATGTTTGTCTGGGCGATGCCAAACCAGACAGTTTCAATGCTGATTGGACTCAGGCGTGTCTTTTTGCCGCAAAAAAGAGCCTATTTCACCCGAATCCATCTTTCCGTGGTAAAACCATGCCGATAACGGACCATCTCGACTTTCTTGGTGTTACGTTAACATCAACCCTCAATTTTGGTCCATTCATTGAGGCAAAGGCTCAGTTGGCTCCAAAAAAGTTAGGGATCCTTGTATAGGTGAGACGGTACTTCACGCCTGAACAGCTGCTCAACTTTTATAAAGTGCAAGTTCGGTCATGCATGGAGTACTGCTCTCACCTCTGGGACGGATCTGCCAAATATCAACTTGATGCACTTGAGTCGATTTACAAACGGGCCAAGAGGCTTATCGGCAACGATGCACTGTTCGCCTCAAAGCTCCAGAGGATTGAACATCGACGCCGAGTGGTCAGTCTGTCGGTTTTATATCGGTTACATTTCGGGGAGTGTGCGATGGAACTGTACAATTTGATTCCGCCTGGCCCTTTCCATCATCGGACAACAAGACTTACGGCAATGCGCCACCGGTACATGGTAGACATCCCACCATTCCCACCCATACGTACAAAGCGTTTTGCGAATACTTTCATTATGCGCACAGCTAAGAAGTGGAATTCCCTGCCGGAGTCTTTGTTTCCTGACAGCTACAACCTTGCGGTCTTTAAGTTAATTTTAGGCAAGCGTTTTTCACCGTCGACCTCATCATAGCTTGCCATCAGGTTAGATGAAAAAAGCCTTGTTCCCAACTAAATAGAAAGAAAGAAGAGGTTGGGCTCTTCTTTCAGTGTAACTGGATACAGCTGAGTACCAGTATTTTACACGAAAGGACTGCCTATCTGACATCCATAACCTAGTAACTGGGTAATACGATACCCATATATCAAGACTGGTCACCATCTGACCACCGATCTGATCTGTCCGCTGAATGCGAGACGCACGGAACCGATCAATGTGGCTGAAACGCTTGGGGGAAGCCTATGTCCGGCAGTAGACGTCTTGCGACTGAAATGATGACGATGACTATCTTGCATACGATTTGATCCTTAGTGTGGACCCACCCGCCGGCATTAATATCGTTATTTACGCAGACAACACCCTGGTGTTAGCCGGCGGGGACACCTTCGACGAGACCATCCAGTTTTCCGAGCTCGGGGTGGCAACAGTCGTGGCGCCAATCTGCGAGCTGGGTTTGTAGATAGCGCCCCATAAAACTGAACACGTTAGAACTGTGTACAATTTGTGTGCTGAACCTACTCTTTTACTCAACTCTATGTTCGTTGCCGACTGTGTGCCGCGCAATATGTTTTTATTTTGTCGATCTGTTACAACCCTTATTACAAGGCAATAAAGCCGACTTTTACATTCTCTAGTTAAAGTCTCAGTTTTCATTGCAAAGCCAATGCTGAATTGCAGTTATCGCACATTAGCGGAATTTTAATATTAATTTCGTTAGTTAGATTCTGGAAGTCGTCGCGTAAACCCAAATTCGTTAGACTTATCTCGAGAGATACAAGAGATTATAGAAAGTCGTTATTTCGGTTGGTGTATTTTCGTGTACTATTAAATAGAACTTTAATCAAAAGTGTAATTGTGGGTTTTTGTGAATAAATAAGTGGTTTGGTAGAAAATAGTTTTTTTTTTAAAGATCTACGGGGTCGGCCGTGTAACAGATCGCTGATAATCTGATAGTTCATCAACTTAAATCAGCGTCGGACTGGGACCCAAAAAACTACCGGGACTTTTTTTAAACTGCGCTCTCTGCGAGTATGGTCCGCCACACTAGGCAAAGGCAAAAAATAGGATTAATAATTATCGGAGGCTATGTTTGAGTTAAATTAAATTATTATTTAATTATGTTTACTGACATTAAATCAATCAATCTGTCTAGCCTAGATTATGAAACATGTGCTGAACAATAAGCTCCTGGCATACCTAGAAGACAGTGACATCCTCAGTGACAACCAATACGGTAATCCGCCGAAATCGGTCAACTGGGGATCTTCTAGCGTATGCCATTCACGGATGGAGTGAGGCCATCGAGAGGCACGGGGATGCGCTTGCTGTCTTCCGATGTTTGTCTGGGCGATGCCAAACCAGACAGTTTCAATGCTGATTGGACTCAGGCGTGTCTTTTTGCCGCAAAAAAGAGCCTATTTCACCCGAATCCATCTTTCCGTGGTAAAACCATGCCGATAACGGACCATCTCGACTTTCTTGGTGTTACGTTAACATCAACCCTCAATTTTGGTCCATTCATTGAGGCAAAGGCTCAGTTGGCTCCAAAAAAGTTAGGGATCCTTGTATAGGTGAGACGGTACTTCACGCCTGAACAGCTGCTCAACTTTTATAAAGTGCAAGTTCGGTCATGCATGGAGTACTGCTCTCACCTCTGGGACGGATCTGCCAAATATCAACTTGATGCACTTGAGTCGATTTACAAACGGGCCAAGAGGCTTATCGGCAACGATGCACTGTTCGCCTCAAAGCTCCAGAGGATTGAACATCGACGCCGAGTGGTCAGTCTGTCGGTTTTATATCGGTTACATTTCGGGGAGTGTGCGATGGAACTGTACAATTTGATTCCGCCTGGCCCTTTCCATCATCGGACAACAAGACTTACGGCAATGCGCCACCGGTACATGGTAGACATCCCACCATTCCCACCCATACGTACAAAGCGTTTTGCGAATACTTTCATTATGCGCACAGCTAAGAAGTGGAATTCCCTGCCGGAGTCTTTGTTTCCTGACAGCTACAACCTTGCGGTCTTTAAGTTAATTTTAGGCAAGCGTTTTTCACCGTCGACCTCATCATAGCTTGCCATCAGGTTAGATGAAAAAAGCCTTGTTCCCAACTAAATAGAAAGAAAGAAGAGGTTGGGCTCTTCTTTCAGTGTAACTGGATACAGCTGAGTACCAGTATTTTACACGAAAGGACTGCCTATCTGACATCCATAACCTAGTAACTGGGTAATACGATACCCATATATCAAGACTGGTCACCATCTGACCACCGATCTGATCTGTCCGCTGAATGCGAGACGCACGGAACCGATCAATGTGGCTGAAACGCTTGGGGGAAGCCTATGTCCGGCAGTAGACGTCTTGCGACTGAAATGATGACGATGACTATCTTGCATACGATTTGATCCTTAGTGTGGACCCACCCGCCGGCATTAATATCGTTATTTACGCAGACAACACCCTGGTGTTAGCCGGCGGGGACACCTTCGACGAGACCATCCAGTTTTCCGAGCTCGGGGTGGCAACAGTCGTGGCGCCAATCTGCGAGCTGGGTTTGTAGATAGCGCCTCATAAAACTGAGGCTATGTTTCCATAAACTGGAGAGGGGCAGATAGCCGCTCAGCTTGTCAGTGACAGTTGGAGATGCGCAAGCCCAGGTGGGTTGATACATTAACTGTCTTGGCCTAACCCTGGATGGTTGGTGGGGCTTCGAAGAGCATTTCGAGCGCCTGCAAGTCCCTCGCGTTGAAAAGGCAGTGGGTGCTTTGCATACGCGACACTACTACTCAACTTCGCGGGACCATGAGAAAAATTTCGCCGCCTCTAAGCAGTGTCGTGCGATCGATGGCCCTTAATGAGACGCCTGTTTGGTCAAGCAGACAATCAGGTGTCCGACGCTGTAGGACTAAATAGTCTGCAGCGGAAAATGGTCATTCGTGTCGCATGAGGTTACGGAACGATATCCTTTGAGGCGGCAACACTCCTGGCACGCTTTCCTCTGCTAGATATTCTGCCGGATATGGAAGCGAGGGTTTACAACCAAATTTGAGGCATCCGCCAGAATGGTGATAGCGCGCCAGAAATCGCTGTATTTAAGCAGAGACGGCGGGAACGGCGACGCGCGCTGCTCGAGCGGTGGCGCGAGCGGCTACAGCAGCCGCAATTTTTACACAAGCACCTTGTCCTGCCGCACTTTGAAGCATGGCTGAAAAGAGAGGGACGCATCTCCTACAGGCTCAGCCAGGTACTGCCCGGGCACGGTTGCTTCGGTGAGTATCTGAATAGGATTGAGCGAGACACCACGGCAAATTGCCACCACTGTAGAGGCGACCTTGACTCTGCACAGCACACGCTCGAGGAGTGGGCCTCTGAGCGGCAGTTCTTAGTCGCCAGGATCGAGCGAGAGCTGTCTTTTCTAGCAGTGGTGAGGGTCATGCTGGCAGAGATAGAAAACTGAAGGAAAATGGCCTCGTTCGATGATACCGTGATGGTCCAAAAGAAGGCCGCCGAGCGGGGTTGTGATAGTGCCGATCGCACTCGGAAAAGAAGGAGCCGGAAAGCCAATCGCCCCGATGCCTAAAACGTCGAAACCCTCCCTGCATTATATGCAGGCGGGATTTCGGGGTCATGGGCGCTCAGATTGGAGACTCTGTTCACCCACCAAGTGAATCCAGGAAAGACGGTGGCACAGTGATCACGTGCTGCCGTGCACAGCGAGGCTCAGGGGAGACGCTCTTTTAGTCTCCCTAGGGGTGGTTTTAGTAAATTAAAAAGACCACACTCCCTAGTCTTTTCCTCAAAAGTCCTGGCGCCTTTTGAAGGTTAACAAAAAAGGGCAGAGGGCGTCCACAAATATCTACCATTGCGATTGGTCTTGAGCTTCAAGCTTCTTTATTATTTATTGTACACTAAAAACAACATTACATACATGTGATAATAAAGTACATGTACAAAGGCTACCTCTCCGCGCTTCACCTCGCTCCACGTCATTCCGATGCTCGTCGCTTCTGCCAACATGGTGCGACGCCAGGTTTGATGGGGACGGCCAAGCTTTCTTTTCCCTTGGGGATTCCAGTCCAAAGTTTGTTTAGGTATGTGATCGAGACCCCTTTGGAGCTTGTGGCCAATCTATCTCCACTTGCTACGCTTGATCTAGTGGTCGATCGGGCTCTCGTGACATTTCTCCAAAATCTCTACGTTGGAGATAGTCGCGGGCCAGTAAATACTGAGAATGCGTACATGCGACGAAGACAGTGGTTGAAAAACGAAAACTTTGAATTGGCGTTAGATGTTTTGTTTTGTATCCTTTGTGACCTTCCACGTTTCGCACCCATAGAGCAGCACTCACACAGTCACAGCTTGGCGTGTCCACCTACTGGGCCCAAAATATTTACAGATGTAAAAATTAAGGGAAATGAAGCTGGAATCCGGCTCCGGGGCGCTCCGCGGGCCTGTCATGCATGTTGTGTGTACCTACCTAAATTATATACCTACCTACTAAACCACATGCCACGCCAACGTTCGCAAATTGCCAGAGGGTAAGCTTGCTTATGGGTCCTCTTAGTTAGGTACCTAGTCGAAATCAACTACCTACCGACGTGGTTAATAGAGTATGGATGGAATATGTGCAAATAGCTTGCATATATGCCAATATGACATTAAAGCATGCTAGCTACTAGCACACTTTTAAACAAGTTACAGGCATGTAACTGTCATGTATGCCAATATTGTAATGTTGCTAAATTAACCTATTAGAGGGACGTAGGTAGTGTAGGTAGTGTAGGCATTTTAGAAAATAGCATAGAAACGAATTGAAAGAAAGCAGAGAAACGTAAGAAAACTTTAGGTAGGCACTCGGCTTAGTCCGGCCACAGTCGTGTCCTTCCGATCGGAAATAAAAACCAATACCGACTGAGTTATAATAAAACGACAGGTCGACAGACAGAGTGGCGAGGCGGTGCGTCAAAGAAAACCCCTATTTATTAAGGTTTAGGTACCGCTACCAAAATATTTATAAAAGGTTTTAGTACTTCTACCGAAATATACCGGTATGTATTTCAAACCTCATAATTCCGCTACTGAAAAAAATAACGATATCAAAATATTTCGGTAACCCTTATTTAACGGTATGACGTCATACCGAAATTTTAAGGTACCTTAATTTTTGGGTAATTCAGTCCCTGCCTTTATCATGCCGTTAGCAATTGCTAATTTGTACTGGGGTTTTCGAACTGGAATTTCTCAATAGCTTATTGCCCGATTGATGGCAATAGGCTTGCCCCCTTATTACATGGATCTTAAACATAAAGAGAAGTATTTTAAAATACAATAATAATGTTCGTAAATAAACGCTTTTAGCTTACGTGATGCCTAACTTAGTCTAGCTTACGTAATGCCTTAGTCTAGCTTGCGTGATGCCTAACTAAGTCTAGCTTACGTGATGACTAACTCAGTCTAGATTACGTGATGAATAACTTAGTCTAGCTTACTTGATGCCTAACTTAGTCTAGCTTACGTGATGCCTCACTTTAGAAATTGATGCCTAACTCAGTCTAGCTTACGTGATGAATAACTTAGTCTAGCTTACGTGATGCCTCACTTTAGAAAGTGATACCTAACTCAGTCTAGATTACGTGATGCCTCACTTTAGAACGAGATGCCTAACTTAGCCTAACTTACGAGATGAATAACTTAGTCTTGCTTACGTGATACCCAACTTAGTCTAACTTAAGTGATTCCTAACTTAGTTTAGCTTACGTTAAATTGAAAGAACTATATCTAAATAAAAATATTTTACACCCAATCAGGGTGTAAAAGTACAAAAGCACAAGTCATGTTATGAATAATCTCCAAATAGTATAAAACAAAGTCGCTGTCCGCATCTGTCGACGTCATTTCTGTTTCGCCACAGCTTCTTCTAAACCACGCAACTGATTTTGATATTATATATTTGTCCCGTGCGATGCAGGGGCGGGGCGGTAATAAATAAATAAACTAAATAAACACAAGGAATGTGCTGGACAGAAAATGACCTTGAGCTATTTGTGGCTAGAAAGAAGCCAAGGTCAATATGTGTGTGTAGTCCTAGCACTTGAATTCTTTGATCGGTCAAGGTTATCGGCGCAATAAAAAAACCGTCAAGTGCGAGGCGGACTCGCGCACGAAGTGTTCCGTACCATTATGCGTACAAAACTAAAAATAGAGAAAGAAAACTTTTTCACAAAAAATGAACAAACTTCAAAACCAAAACACTAAAAAGCGCTAAAATTTAGAATATTGTAACTTTGATAAATTCTTGTAGCAAACAGAAACAAAGTCAAATCTGGTTTTGATATTAAATATTTTGAAGACCTTGACTTTTTAGATAAACAATATCTAAATGTCATCTTCACGGTCATGGTGGCCCATCGGCTAAGACCTAACCTCTTTTTCTTGAGATTGTGGGTTCAAATTAGTACAAAGTGTAGTGTACAAGTACCAATGTGACTTTTTCAATTCATGTGTTCTTTCTTAGATTACCTCGGACATTGGTGAAGCAAAACATTGTGAGGAAACCTTGACTTACAGCTAATATAAGTCTGAAATCGTTGACCATCAGTGACCAAGCATGGTGCTCGTGCCTTCTCTCTACGAGAAGAGGCCTTTACCATGCAGTGGGGCAGTAATAGGCCGATATTATATTATTAAAATAGTTATTGCCCACGACTTTGTCCGCAACAAACTAGATTTTTTAAATTAAATTTTTAGGGTTTTGTACCCAAAGGGTAACAACTGGACCCTTTTACTAAGACTCCACTATCCGTCTGTCTGTCAATGCATCTCATGAACCATGATAGCTAGACAGTTGAAATTTTCACAGATGATGTATTTATGTTGCCGCTATAACAACAAATACTAAAAACAGTATAAAATAAATATTTAAGTTTAAACATCAAACGTGATTTTTTGAAATTTTTGTGATAATGTTACGGAACCCTTCATGCGCAGGTCCAACTCTCACTTGGGCGGTTTTTTTTTTTTTTCCAGGATAAAAAATACCACATGCATTCAATAAAATGTTGTTAATTTGATATTACCTACAGACACTTCAATTTTATTTGTATAGATGTCATCTCAAGGTAATTAATGCATGTATTTCACATTACATTGTAATGTTTATATCATAGACTATTACTGTTAGTCATCAAATTGATATTATTAACATTCATACTTTATTTTGGAGGAATGAGGAAAAGTAATAAGTTTTTACCTAAATGTAATATAAAATATTATAAAGAGGTAAAGTTTGTGAGTTTTTGGGTTATCTCTGGATCTACTGAATCGATTTACCTAGATGAAATTTGGCATGGAGATAGTTCGTGACCCTGGGAAGGACATAGGATAGTTTGTATTCCCTTGGGATGATAAAACACTTTGTATGCAAAGCTGGGGGCAGAAGCTAGTGTGATATAATGTGGATTTTCTTCCAGTTGATGGCAATAGACTCGCCACCTATTACAAGGGTCTTAAAGATCTAGTTAAATGTTGGTGTTCTATAAGTGTACCTCAGCTGAGGTCTTCAGGGAGTACTGGCGTGATGTTATGCTGTGTTTATTATAATTTGAATAAGTGTTATAACTAGCTGTTGCCCGCAACTTTATAAATTTATTTTCCTACAGGAACTGTAAATTCTCCGGGTTAAAAACCCTATGTTTCTCCTTACAACATCAGCTGTCTACCAGTGTAATCCCCGTCAAAATCGGTCTAGCCATTTCGGAGTTTACCCCGAACAAACAGACAGACAGAGAGAAACCAAAATTAAAAAAAATTGTGTACTTGTTTTTAGTTCCGCAATATACTTTCACATGCATTCAATAAAACATTGTGTTATTTTGATATTACATACAGACTCAGCTATTTTAGCTATTTTGTCTATATGATTCTAAAAGTATGTGGGGGCAACAATATTATGACTTCCCCTGTATTAATTATAGACGAAAAATAACAAAAAGGAAAACAGTCATGTTGTTCTGAGTAAACATTATGTGATAAACAAAACACATGGACTGCTTTAGAATCATTTATTTCTTGATTTAAATTATTTATTCCATAATTAATAACATGAAGGTTATATTAATCAAGCAAATCCTAAAGAAAAGAAAACAATATCATAGACAAGTTTTGAGAGTAATCAGAATAACACTAAAAGTCTTGGCACAGGCTGAATTATTACATTACCTATAGTTGGCAAAAGCACCAAAATACAGTAAAAATCTTACATAACTGATAACATGGTTTTATAATGCTCTTTTTATGACTATTTTACTTTCCACCATGATAAGTATATGCATGCATTGGACAAGTTCAAAAATACCATGTTACTGCTTTCAAATCTTAGTAAAATTCACACATGGGAACTGTATAACGAATAGAGCGTAAATATATGCGAATAGTTCAGTTATTAGCATCCAAATTAAAGATAGAATCGATCTCGATGCGAGAACACCGCATTGTAGTAGTGTGCTAGACACAGGCACAGTGCAGTACTTCAAGACGTATTCTAACACTATACCTAGAACCTTCCAAGAAAATCAATACAGCCACACCCAGCTTGAATAATGAAGTCCCCGGGAACACGATTACATTAATGATATAACAAAGAAACATTGAAATAATAACACATGTGAGATCGACATTACCTGATGACAGTTTTTTTGGTTAGAAAAATTGAAAACAAAGAAAAAAAAACGAAAAAATCTTGTTTTAGTGACCCTCGTTTACATGTGAAACCTATTCCTTAGATAATCGTACTAATTATAAAATAAAAAGGAAAGAAAAATGAGGAAAACCCATTTTTCAGCGAAGTAAAGTTTGTAAAAAAGTATCAAAACAAAAAACTATCATTACCATTTTCTCGGCTGAATTTGACGATTTGAAGCACTAGTATATTGCAGCTTTTCGCAACCGACTCACAGTTTTATTAAAACACTTCTGTTTCACACACTTCTGAAATATTAGCGAGACAATTCTTATTTCACGATCTAAGAAACACAGACGTCCGAGCGGCGGTCAGTGTTCCGCCATATTAAAAAAGCAGAGATAAAAGAAGTGTGCGTTTCGTTCGGATACATGTCAGAAGTTCACAAGACAATGACGGTTCAAAAATAAGACTACAGCCTACAATTTATTATTATCAAAAAATATCTTATTAAATAAAAGCGTAAATCCATTAATTAATTAAAAGAGGAATTCGTTATTAACTATGTTATGGAAAAAGGGCTCATTATATCCCTACTACGTATCCAAACATAAGTGTCAACTCGCAAAAAGCCCTGTTTCTAAATCTGAGACGGCGTGGTGAAATTTGTAACTAACTTGAAATGTACTGGATTTGACAGCGGTTTGACATCTTTCTGTACAAGCAGCGCCACCATCCACGTTCAGAAATATAAGCCGGGTTTCCAAATCATTTATTTGCGAAATATGGGTGTAGTTTTCAGGGTAAAAATTAGAAAAAAAAAGATGAATTTATACGTAATACTTATAAAACTACCTACCTACTCCAATTTATTAAATACGTACAAGTTTAACAAATTAGATGTCAAAGTCACAACGACACGTCAAAAAGCGTTGTCTTATAACTAGTCAAATAACCCGCCCCTAACTGTTCCCGGCGCAAAGGTGCCCATAACGCTTGCTGCATTGCCACGTTGGATGGCAATGGCTAACCTTTGCACCAAGAACGAGCTGGAGCGGGAGTCACCCGTTTTGTCCCTTAGCCTATGCCCTATCTCACTAATGAGCTTCTTGGCCTCACTGCCCCAACAGCCCATGGTCTCAACGGCAATGGGCACAAAATAGTAACGGCCCTCCAATGGTGCGTACTTCACCCTTTTCCTCCCAGCGGCGTCTTCCGCCGCCGCTGACGGCGAGAGGACGGTGCGACCAAGGTGGCTGGCGGCAACAGTGCTGACGCAAGTTGCGTCCCATATTAAGCACTTGCCGTTTTTCCAAGGTACCAAGGTCAGTCCATCCGGCCTCTTGCCGTCAGTCCTACACAAATCCGGAGGCTCCAGCACGCAGGGGATATCTGCCGACACCAATGCTCTCCGCACAATATCATTAAGCGCATGATGACGCGGGAACCTCCCCGAGCAACGACGACAACTCAAAGCGTGATGGCCATCGGCCTCCACCATGGAACCGCAGGTGCATCTGTGGGGTTCACACACCTTGCAGCCCAGGCGAAGGGCCACCGCCACCCGCAAAGAGTCGTCATCAAGCAACGTGCCCAGGTGAGGCGAAGGAAGCGCGTGCAACCATGCCCCCGATTCCGGCTGCGACACAGCTTTGAGTCTGGCTAAATCAGCCCCCGAGGAACCCATCAACATCCTTTCCTGGATCAGCCTAGACGTGACGTCGTCCCACGCGCGCTGAACATGCGTTGCGACAGGACCCGCTGCCCCCATGCTGAGGACAGACCAAGCGGACCCGGCATCCAACATAAACGGAATGTTTGCCCCACCATCATTGGAATCCAATATTATAGAGACGAGGTCAGACACCCCATGCGTCGACGCCAAGAAAGCCGGTAGACCGGCATCCTTTACGCACCGCATCCCAAGACCCCCGTACCGGACAGGAAGAGTCGCCTGCCTCCACTGCACATCATTAAAGGAGACATTCAGGATCGACTCAACCGTTGTTTTCAAGGCACAATCAAAAGAACATACCTCCTCAGGACACAGCCAGGTAGGGGTGGTCCGTAAGAGATACGTTATCTTGGGTAAGGCAAAACACATGCGCAACAATAAAATCGCAACATGCGCGGAGAGATCCTTGAGACGCTCCCGAGCAGCAACAAGGGTATTACAGCAGCCGGGTATTATAAAATATGTACAGGGGTGGATCTCCTTAAAACATTAGTATACTACTACTATGCTTAGTAGGTACATTAGGTGTGAAATGTGAATTATTGATAGGTATTTTTTGCCATTTTTAAAATATTCGGTAGATTCTGACCATTATCACTTAAAACTCAAATAGGTATAATACTCACAACGGATCTTTGTGTGTCTGAAGTTAGTTCTCTCAACTATTGCGCAAGAAATAGTTTAACTGCATATAGTAAGCGAGATAGGATGATGCGACAAACTTAAGCGAGTGAAAGAGACATTAAAGAATGCTATTTTCACTTTTAATATGACACAAAAATAGCTACTGCGCAGGCTCTTGCAGCCAATTCAGACACACAAAGATCCGCTGTGAGTATTATAATAGCCCTATCAATCAGCTGGTAATGATTAAAGTCGCTTCTGATGTTGACACCGATGAGGAGGAAGGCTCCGAAACGTATTGCCAACAGTCGATTGGCCCATGAAACGTTGATCAACTGAATCTTTAATCCATTAACTTTTCATCCAGAGAACTCTTCACCCACGAACGTTTCAGTTTTGGTTGTGCTCAATTTCAAGCCAACAGTCTGTACCACGACACCTCCAATCTGCTCTGGACCTCTAGGCTTTTCATCCGGAAGTATTAAAAGGTGAACGGCAGATTTTGTACAAATTCTATGTATGCGCATAGAATTTGTACCACTTATTAAGACAACTAAACCATTTATTTTCATGTAAGTTTACTATTTTTAGAACTTCGGATTAATTAATAATAACAATAAAGACATTTGAATAAATAAACGTAATAAATCGTAAACTAAACGCAGTTATGTTTATAGAATAAACAAACCTGTACCTGATGTAAAATAACACAGATATTGAAATGATAATTAATTATTTAATAGAAATACCATTAAAAATAATCAAACTCATCATTATCAAACTGTTGCAGTCCGCTGCTGGACATAGGTATCTCCTAATGCACTGAGTAGGTACGATCCTCATCTCAATCTAGCTACTTAATGATAAGTAAAACACTACAAAGATAGCAACAAACAATTTAGAACATTTACTTTACACAACATGTAACATTTACATATATGTAACAATTTACTACATTGGTACACTACATAACGTACATACAGTACATAACCTTAAAAAATAAACCTGGTTATAACTTTTACGTCCCAAGTTCTAAAAATCTAAGAATTTAAAAAGGGATTATCTATGATATTAACTACAAATTAAAACAAAAAATATCCCAAAACACGAAAGTTTATTAGCGGTACGAAATGCCCATACAAGCCTGCCATTCGCCTTTAAAGGGTATAAACCATGTATAAACCTAAATGTAAACTAGTGTTGCAAACACATTTTTTAGCTCAAAGAGCACAGCTGAGGTCATGGGCTTGCTATGATATATCATTGGTTATAAAATTCAAAGATGTATGATCAATGGACTAAACCTATTGAATCACATTCAAATTCGATTGTTCAGTGAAGGCGAGCGAATCTCCTACTTGCTAGCAGAGAAAGTTTCCAATTACGTGGGTATGTTAAGTTCTAGACATTATGATCGTTGCTTAGATAATCTGGTTAAAATTAATGAACTCTTAAACAATTTAGAAAACACTTATTAGTCAGATGCTTCGCGACCAGACGTCAAACAATAATTGGCTCTCCCCAAATTTCAAATTATAGCGAAATTTCGCTTGATAAAAAAGCAGTTGAAGTGTTATTTGAAGCTTATGCGACGACGCCGACGCTCCTCCACGCACCTTATCAGCCGACTCACTTTAAAAAGGAATTGCTCCGTGCTTATCGAGTAGAAACTTCGCCCCTAAGGCATAGCACGCACAGCGATTTTGATTCGCGCGAATTATTTTCCGCGCGAATTTTTTAGTATTATTTGAGCGCGATTTTTTTTCCGCAGTGCGTGCAGCTTCATACAACTCCATAGGCCACAGAACGCGCGGAAAAAAATTCGAGCGAATAAAAATCGCAGTGCGTGCTAAGCCTAAGACGACCCACTGACCGACAATTTATAATTTGAATTTGATTCTGTAGTTTATCTCAATAGTCATTCATACATTTATCCAGATATCAACAATTTTGTATGGATTGTTTTTATGTTTTGAAGTATTCGAGAAACTAATACCGCGTACCGCATTTTTCTGTTTCTAACTGCCTAACACGTGTCGGGGCCACGACTTTTTAAATACGTCATTGATAACATGATTATTACCTACGGTTTTTACCTTGTTGTAGTAAAAAAATATTCGTGGCAGACCTAAAATATTGTTGTAAATATCATCATTAACAAAACCACAAGTGAAACCTTAATTACGTTTACCACAGCCGGGAGAGTGGAAAGAAACCCGAAATGATTCTAAACCTTTAATTATTAAAGTTAATTATAATTAATTATAATAGAAGTGTCTATTCCAAGTCGAGGTTGGATCATGGAATGGTTACAACTACTAACTACAACTAGTTAACCTACGAATGTCCATTCCAAGCCGATGTTAGGACATGGAATGGTTACAATAATTAAATAGACTAACTAAAACTAACTAGCCTACGAGAATCCATCCTACACGATGTAGGAATATGGAATGCCACTTTCTTACGAGAGATGCTCTTAAATATTCGTTCGGCATTGATCGATTCCTTGACGTCATGGCTGGATCGGTTCCAAGGTAATTGCACAGTCAGCAACTTCCTATGTTTATGCTCCGTACGTTTCTGTGTCAGCGAAAGTCTAGCTACGTGCGTTGACTTCGCGGTAACTGCACTGTCATCAAGGTCTATGTATGTATATTGTCCGCAATGTCAGCAGATTCCTAGGCATACGTAACACCTCCACCCTTAGAACGGCAACTATTTTAGCACATTGAGTGAAAAAAGTTGCCGGAGTCTTCTCGGGATCCGAGTTTTTTTTTCAGGATTACGGTAGGAGACTGCTGGTTCTTGTGGTATGACAGGTGTTCTTTTGCGCGTTGCCCATTTACACTAGTCCCTTAAGATCCACGGAGTACAAATTGATGTGAGTAGTTGACGTAGCTCGTTGTCCAGAATCGAAGGGTATCCTCATGATTTTGCGAGGTTGGCCTTTGATTTCATCGTCGGCATCTGCTATGGTGAACTCTTCAGATTTCAGTCGACATCCATCGGGAGTTGTAACGAAATAACTTCCTTGGAGCGGTGTGTAGTCTTGTTGGTGACAGATAATTTGTACTTTCGTTTGCTGAGGGAATTACAGGACGTGGTGTTGGTCATCGAGTTTCTTCATAGTTTTCTTCATCAGGATAACTGTAGTGGGATGGCAGGAGTCCCGCAGAACTTGATTGGTGATCGACTTCTGGATGCAATCAGATTTGGTGCGGATCTGGTGGGTAACTTCCTTCTCGCACCAGTTTGACTTCGGGCATTCAGCCTCCATGTAAGTGAATGTCAACTCGTTGGTTGCTAGGACTGGGAAGGATAGGATAAGGGCCTATGCGTGTTTTTAGGTACTACGGATAATCTTTACCAACCCACGCTGGGCTCGTGTGATGAATTACGGTCCATTGCCTATCACAGAGGGAACATTAAAAGAAGCTGATGATGATAATCTTTATAGGTCGTAACTATTCTTGGGAGCAGAAATAAAATGAAAATTTAAAACGAAGGATTTGGACCTACGGGAGCTGTCAATTAGATACCGGCTCCTTGAAATTATGGTGCTGGTCTGAAAAGTTGTTAATCAGGGTGGTTCGACTGCCCAACCAACTCTCTGGTACCCCATTAGAGTTACTGGTACACAAAGTGGTTCCAGAAATCTTATTAAGAATTCTGTTTAATGGTCACAAGTTAGAAAATTCGCTTTCGCGTGCAACACTTGGATGATGAATCAAGGATTTTAATAAACCGCGCAAACACGTTAGAGTTACTATGAAAAGCAAGGCCAAGGCGAAGTGCCTTAGAAATGGTATTTGGCTGTGCTGATCCATATCTAAACTAAACAAGTTGCCTAACTCTAGCTTATCTAAAAATATATTTCTACTAATATCTACAGTTCGTCGGTGGGCCTGACGTGATGCAGGTCCCCGCGCACTCGAGTTCTTGGGATGGTAAACCCTGAAGGTTAGGATTTAGGAGGGAGCAACACGAGAATAATTCAAATGTACTTACAGCTATTTCATTTCCGGTTCCTCTCTGCGAATCGATTTCCAGATTCTTCTCTCGGTCTGCAGCAGGTCCGTATGTTCAGGATATCCGGAACGGTGCTTGATAGCCACCCGGGTGACACGAGACGTGATTATCGATGTGTGATGTGTCCCGACGTCTCCCGCGGATATCCTACCGACTGCGCCAATTACGTTTACCACAGCCGGGAGAGTGGAAAGAAACCCGAAATGATTCTAAACCTTTAATTATTAAAGTTAATTATAATTAATTATAATAGAAGTGTCTATTCCAAGTCGAGGTTGGATCATGGAATGGTTACAACTACTAACTACAACTAGTTAACCTACGAATGTCCATTCCAAGCCGATGTTAGGACATGGAATGGTTACAATAATTAAATAGACTAACTAAAACTAACTAGCCTACGAGAATCCATCCTACACGATGTAGGAATATGGAATGCCACTTTCTTACGAGAGATGCTCTTAAATATTCGTTCGGCATTGATCGATTCCTTGACGTCATGGCTGGATCGGTTCCAAGGTAATTGCACAGTCAGCAACTTCCTATGTTTATGCTCCGTACGTTTCTGTGTCAGCGAAAGTCTAGCTACGTGCGTTGACTTCGCGGTAACTGCACTGTCATCAAGGTCTATGTATGTATATTGTCCGCAATGTCAGCAGATTCCTAGGCATACGTAACAATTTAAAAAGAGAAAACTAATATATACGGAAAACATTGTGATACGAGGTTTGAAAGGGAAATGCCCACCGCCCATAGACACTTTGGCCCGAGGTGCCCACAAATTAAAGCATACGGAAATTATTATATGTAATCTAATGAATGAAATGGTATAGGAATTGGTTCAGAAAAAAGTCCGGATTGATAAGATATTAAATGTTTTTTTTTTCACAAATACAGAGTTTTAACTATCATTTTACTGTAATACAAACCTACAATAACAAAGTTGTCGGAGTCCATTTAAAAGCTTATTCGTTGGTGAGTTAACAAATCCGCAAGAAAACAATACAAAATAATACAAATGCAAACGATGGCGAATTTTGAATTACCAACTTATGACAGACAGCCGCCATGCTGTTATAATGTCAAATTCGATGTTGCCACATTTCAGACATAAAAATCTATATCGAGTTTTTGTTCGAATTATAATTCAATACGAATTAATTAACGAACAAATTAATTAAAGCGCCAAAAAGATTGTTATTTTGTTTCTTTTAGTTTTGCGAATTCAATTTTAAATGTATTTTGAAGAACAAATAAGAATGACAGCTGTGAATTGTGTAGTAGCATTTTTGTTATGATAAGAATTTATGGTAAATCAACTAGGAATTCACTTGTTTTATTATCATAATATAGCACAACACACATTTAACGATAACACGTTTTGATTATCGAAAATAAACGAATAACGTTTGGCATTATAATAATTATTACAACATAAAAAATCGATTGGAGAAAAGAGAATCGATTATATTTTAAACGAAATTAATAATTTGGCAACACTTTTATTTAATCCACAAACCAATGGATGCTGGATTTACTTAATTTCATTTTATCTTTCCGGAACTTTTTATTTTTTGCAAAAATGTTGCAATCTTGTTTGGATAAATAAATACCGCAATTAATAAACATAAATCAATATGTTTTTTTTTAACAAAAGCAAATTGTTGGGCGGTTTATGGCCAATAATGGGCATTCCCCTTTTCGAATCATAATTACAGCCTCTGAAAGTACGCCATGTTTAACAACTATATTGAAATAGTACATTGTGATACAAGCAATGATATTTGAAAATCATTGGATACAAGGGAGGAAAGTAGGATAATGCAAACGAGCTGTCATTAACAAGCCCGAGCCGAAGGCGAGGGTTCTTTTTTAATGACACGAGTTTTCAATAACCTACACACCCTTGTATCACCCGACGTTTTTCAATACAGTTCTGGCCTTCTGGGAAATAGTAAAAACAAATCAAAGAATTAGATTTGTTTATTCACAAAGAAATCAAATTGCCAGAAAATGGCGCGTTTTTGCAACAATCCATATTTTTTTTTACAACGAAAACAGCCTATACAGCTTATTCGATTTTTGACAAATGTTGATGTGAAAATAATTAAACTGGTAATTATATATATTAAACAAGCATTAGAAAGACTTTTGAGAATTCAATGCTCAAACGTACGGAATCATTCATTTTTTAACCGACTTCCCAAAAAGGAGGAGGTTCTATGTTCGACTTTATGTTTGTTTTTTTTTTTGTGTATTTTCACCGATTACTCCGTCAATTGTGGACCGATTTTGAAAATTCTTTTTTTGTTTGAAAAAATATGTTCCGAAATTGGTCCTATTTTAATTTGGTGAAGATCTGATGAAGAACTTCGGAGATATACAACAGAACTCTTCAATAAATAACGGCAAATCTCTCGGGATTGCTGCAATCGCATGTCTGTTTGTTGTTTATAACATTTCATAACATAACATTCGCTCTTAAGGGGAAAGCAGATCTCTCATTTCACCGGTTATGTTCAAGTTTCATGAAATCTATTCTGGCGAAATACTTCCCTTACTAACTTGCCTATTAGGTACGTACAACTAAAAAGTGAAAAATAAAAAAAACTTTTTGAAAAAAAATACTAACTTAATTTTTTGAAGTCGGTGTCCATAACGCAAAGAAATGGTACCTACGAAAGACACCGACTTCAAAAAATTAAGTTATTTTTCACTTTGTAGTTTTGTATTTGGAAGTCGGTAGTATTTTTTTTTCAAAAAGTTTTTTCCTCGTATAAAATTTATCAAATTTTATTCTATGTATGAAAACTCCTTGCTACTAAACTTTTTTAAATTGACTTATAAATTTTCAATACAGCTGTTAAACATCGCGCACTTTCTGAGGCTAACTATAATTATGATTCGAAAATTAAATCTTTTGCACTGGCATCTTTCTGTTACGCGGTCGTGACTTTTGTTTACGAGCTCGATCATTAGTTTTGCAGTTTAGTTTTAAACTTATAAGTCAATTTAAAAAAGTTTAGTAGCAAGGAGTTTTCATACATATTATAAAATTGGATAGATTTTATACGAGGAAATATGAAAGATTCCGTACGTTTTAGCATCGAATTGTCAAAAGTCTTTTAAATGGTTGTTTAATATGTTTAATTACCAGTTTTCAATTTAATTAATTTTACATCAACATTTGTCAAAAATCGAATAGGCTGTATAGGCTGTTTTCGTTGAAAAAAAAAGCCCAGTTGCAAAAACCCGCCATTTTCAGTTTTTTTTTTTTTGTGATAAATAGATTCTTTTTTTTAATAATGAGTTCAAGTACAATTGGTGAAATGGAATTAACTACACCCGATATTTTATCTAAGGCGAAAACTGCGCAAGTTGAAATTTTGCCTCCAAAATCTCGAGAAAGATATATAGGCGACTTACGATAATTTTATTTTATGGTAAAATAAAATGTAATTCTTTGACTTGTTTTTACTATTTCCCACAACTGTATTGAAAAACGTCGTGTGATACACGGTTGTATAGGTTATTGCAAACTTTCCACCCTTGTATCACAATGTACTATTTAACAATAGACTGTGATGATGATTTTCTAAAAGGTGTGTTCTTCAACAACACATCACAGTAAACTTTTGGAAAAAATATTAATTGTTGTGCAAGAATTTTTACTTTTTTTGGACTATAGGTAGTTATATAGGACCCAGGGACTAGGAGGTTATAAACTCGTAAGATGAAATTCGGTGTTCGTTCCATATAACCACGAACCTCGGCGCTCGATATCGTTAACTCCAGGTTAATTCGTTACAGACATCATCCCTAATCTTCCATCGACCTAAATAAGCCTCAACACTTCTGCTTAAGCCACAACATATAGGACCCAGGGACTAGGAGGTTATATACTCGCAAGATGAAATTCGGTGTTCGTTCCATATAACCACGAACCGCGGCGCTCGATATCGTTAACTCCAGGTTAATTCGTTACTGACATCGTCCCTAATCTTCCATCGACCTAAATAAGCCTCAACACTTCTGCTTAAGCCACAACACAGAACATATATACCCTAAATAGGGAGCCACAAGCTGTGAGTTAACTGATTACATTGAAAGACCATGGGATACAACAGTTTTCAGGTTCATGTTTTGATAATCTAGGGGTCTTAAAGACAAGAGTGAATAGGTTATTTCTATAGGCAAGTGTGCTTCATTGTCGACCACATCATGAACAGGCGAGATAGTGGTCAAGCGCAAGACTAAAGAAAATATTAAAAAAAATGGGCTCTGAAAAATATTTCAAATACAGCATTCAGTAATCCGGAGACAGAACTAGAGAAAGACTTTATGGAAGTTGGCTTTGATTTTTAGCATCTACAGTGATACCCTAAGGTTTAGGGTAAGGAAAAACAAAGATCGGTAAACACATTCAGATTAAAATGTTTACATGCATTTGTCACGTCATCATTCATCATCAGTTCAGCAGAAAGTCATCCACTGCTGAACATATTGACTGTTCCCCGTGCGTCTCGTATCCAGCGGATTTCCGCAACCTTCACCAGGTCCACCTAGTGGAAAGTCTATAACCTCACATCTTCCGCAGGCTTATTACGCAAGAGCAAAACAATAGCGATCAAACGCTTTATGTCATAAAAGTCGTAATTATCTGCAGTGTAGGTATGGTAGGTCCTACACAATCGTTTGCTAATCTCTCGTCAATTACGCACATAATTAAAAAAAAAAACGCCAACAACTCTAAAATTTTTGTATGGAAGAACAATTATTGCGCAAAAATCGCTATCGTTTTGCTCTTGCAAAAGATACGTAATAATACTGCCGGTTCGCGGTCCGGGGGTGACCATACGCTCTTGGAGCAAGATTATTTTTAGTGTGCGTAAGGGACAGAAGTATCTGAATTGTATACATCTGTTCCTTTTCACAGTCGAACTATAATAGTTTTGACACGTCATGGTACGGGGACAGAACGTTTCGGCCCCATCGACTTATCCGTTCTCCAAGCAAGTTGCACTGCATTTAATTTTGGCAATTCTTCGGGCCATGTCTATAACCCTGGTTCTCTTGCGGATGTATTCTTTTGTCATGAGTTGTGTAAAAGTGAAAGAAATATAGAATGGTAAAAAAAACAAACAGATGGCCGACCAAAAAGTATATAATTAATTAACTTTTACTAATAGACAAATAATTCATATTATCATTGTTTAAATCACATTTCTACGAAGCACCAACATCAAGCGGACAGTTTATTTTTATAATAACCAGTGAAACAAATATGAGGTACTCGGTAAAAATACCTGGGCACTCGAAATGTCAAACTACTCCACTCCCGCCTACCCGCGCTCCGCCCCGCTTTGGCCTCATGAAGCGACCTCAATAGCGAGTCGAACGTCACAGTGACATTGACAGCCTAAAGTGCCGGAAGTGCCCAGTTATTTTGACCGTTACACTTTAAAATACCAAATCCACACTTAAACGTAAGTTGCATTATAAAAAAAGAAACGTTTGCGGTCGGGGGAACCCGCGCCCCGCCTGGAACGAAGTTCCTAAAAAAAATTATTCACTTGATATTTATTCTTAATAAAAAGATTTAATAAAATTGTACGTTATCTATGCGTGGTGTCCTTTCCGTCAAGCGCTTATTACATTACGCGGTATTCAGGGCCCTAAACCCTAATTTAGTGTGTTATAATAACTGTTAGGAAGTTAGAGTCCCCAAAATAGCGACCGAAGCATTCAGGTACCTACACGGTGTTCAGGGCCCTGAATTTCGTGTATTGTAATAAGCGCTTTACACCCCTCATAAATAACGAAATTCTATTGAATGTTTACACCACGTCTCCGCTTTGGTGGAGACTGTAACGTTCATATTGGTTAAAATGCTACTTCACAATCGCTCATACAAATATGGCAATTATAGGAATGGGAATAACGTTCATATCAAAGGAGGTACAAAAGTACGCAGAATATTTTCCTTATAATACATCTTCTTTCTAAGGAAAATATTCCGTAAAATACTCATTAAACTTAGCAAAGTCAAAGATAAATTTTTGTGAATGTTGGCGTGTGCGTACCACACGGCAAAAATGGTAATCGAACATAATAAATCGGCATTTAAGTGCGATTATACACAAAAATATAATTGACACATCCATCATATAAATTACTTCGTAAAACCAGGGTACTTGCCTCTAAGGGAATCTGAATTAGAAATTTGGACTTAAATTCTTCTGTAATGCCAAACTTTAAGGCTATAGGTCTAAAACTAGTTTGACAGATACTCAAATTCAAATTCGTAATTCAGAAATCGGAGGTAAATCAATTTAAACAGTGACCAAATTATGCTAATGTGTATCAGTATGGCTGATAGCCATTTGCAATGCCTTAAATCAAGACTAGGTATAGACATTGTCATTTAAACCGATCATCAAAAGAGGGAACCAGCACTCTAAAAGGGAGCCTAACTGCCAATATTTAGCACACTAGGTGAAACACTGCATCAAGAAAAAAAAAGAGGCCTATCCTATCTCATCATCATCTGCCTGCTATTGCTAAACACTGATAAGCGATAATATTGATTAAACAATTCCTAAAATTTTTGTTGATATCCTCAAAGAATAGTATAGTACATTTTATATAAAACAAAATAAAAAAAATACTTTAGAGCAATTATAAGTATGTAATTTCATAGGTAAAGACCTAATATGAGGTTTTGAATACAAAGGCTCTATTGTCAGATATTTTTCTGTATTAATTGCAACCTTGCCAAAACTTGGGCATTCTATTAGTATTAACCGAGTTTCCAGTCAAATCTTGTAGAGAAACGAGTTGTGATATTTCTCCAAAGAGGATCTTCAGTGGGCACATGGTGTTGCATGGCATTTCTTTGGGTTATAGATTAGATTAAGACGGGCTGGTGTCCGCAACTCCACGTCCAAGCGCGTATTTTGCGTACCTTTGGGTTAAGCAATGTTTCTTTTTCCTTATGTGGAACCATGTACCTACTTATTTTAGCTGTATAGGTTTCACAAAAATTATATTATCATGCTTCCTACTCCCGCTCTTATCAGGTATGTTTTCCTTAACCAAATCCACGGTGTAAATAAGAGCACTATATTGGATATAATGTACCCCTGCTTAAGTCAACCAAGAGCCATTGTATACCTGCACCCCTTTGACACATTTGTAGGTTATCATCAATCAGTCATTGATGACTATATAATAATATTCTTTCCATGACATAGATCTAAAATGAGGCCAGTAATGGCACAAGTCACTATAAAACAATATTTGATTCATATTTATATATTTTAAACCTACAAATTGATAATCTATAGAAAACGAGATCTATGAACACATTGAATTCAAAAGTGGTTTCCATACATCCCTGGCATGGGCATATTCAATGGTCCCATGGGGTATGGCACGTTTGGGGCTCCCTGTGGTGGCCCATAGCTGGGATATGGTAGATACGGCTTAGCATATCCATTGCCAAAGCTCTGACTTCCTGATCGCAGTAGGTCAGCCATCTTCTCGGCTTTGAACTTCCGTAAATGCATGTTCTTGCGAGTTGGCTCAAAGTCCTCCAGGAACTTTTCGACCGGTATCTTCCCGGAGAGGAAGTCCTGGGCTAGATTTTCTGATTGCTCCTCAGATTCTGCTGCAGCAGTTTGTAGCAGAGCTTGAGTTGTGTCTGGTGATATGCCTGCTGATTTTGTTTCTGTAGGACAAAGGGAGGCAACAATGATGCAGGCAGTACAAAGATATTTTAAAATATATTCTAGGGACATGTACAATGTCACCAAACGTAATGAGATGTCACTTAAATGTTTCAAGATGACTTTTAAATGACTAAAATGAGACCAGGTGAAATCCCTAGTCCTTCAATAAATATGGGATTTTATGTCCTAGCCCTGAGTCGAGCATTGTGAAATTTGACCCCACAAAACACCAATACAGGTTTAATAAAAATAATTAATGTACAGTAAACTCACTATATTCTTCCAGCAGCTCTTGGATGCGAGTGCACAGCTGCTCACCCATTTCAGACTTTTCCTGTACCTGCTGCTTCACTTCTTCCAGTTCAGGTTCTTTGCCAAGGTTGAACTCAGCGAGGGACCTGTTGCTGGCTATTGTCATCTCTCGCTCAGTCTCCCAATCCTTTACCTGGATGAAGTTAGTTTAGTTTAGTTTCAACGGGCTGTTTCTGCAACTCCACGACCAAGCGTGTATTTTGCATAAAAAATATATACCTGGATGAAAATAATATAGATAAGATAGAATATACAGTCAAAACTGTTTAAAATGACATTGATTGACCATTCAAATGCCGTCACTATAAACAAATATTTGCTGTTAGGTCCTTATTACAGGAATTTTACATTTAGTTGTTTTAAGCAAAGTCGCTATAAATCTTTTGAAATGTAACTAACACAACTCTTTTATTAAAAAAAGAAACTAGAGGAACAATGGCAGTCTTATCACCAGAAAAGAATAATAGATAATAATTTTATTTTAGTGAGTTCAGTTTACCTAAACAAAAAAGAGATATATCTACTTTAAATAATGTTACAGTTCACTAACATTAACATTATCATACATATTTTGTGGTGTACAATAAAGTATATAATAAATAAATAAATTATAAGCAGGATATTTACCATGTTTACTGTTTATCCATGATCATGGTGCTTGCAACAGCACTGAAATATCGGAAACTCGCTACAAACTGTTAACTTGGTAAATATTCTGCTTATAATGTTAATGTTACATTTCAGTTACTTTGTTATCAAAAAGTTTCATATTTTTCATAATATTTTATATCCCTTCTCGAAAGTGTCAGTTTATTAGCTACTAAATGATTTAGAAGAGATTTTTTATCAATAAACAATATTTAATTAAAGCAATGACTCATCCTTTGAACAACTTTAATATGAAAATTAATGCAACGAAAATGAAATAAGACAAGACAAAAGTTACAAAAACCGTTAAAGAAGCTAAAGCATCATTAATTACATAGGAACTATACACTACTTTGAAATTATTGCATTGTTATTACCTGTTTTACATCTTTTAGTACAGTGTCGAATTTAGTGTCGTCATTTAACATTTCTTTCAGCTCGTCGGAGTTTAAATGGGCTAGTAAGCCCAAGGCTGATGGGTAGTCAGGCTGAATCATCTTGAATAGCACACGGGATATCACAAATGCAGAATTATTGAGTCTACTAGTAAAATATTTTTGTGAATTACGTCAAAAACAAAGAATTCCCTTAAAATAAATTGTCAATTATTTTGAGTTTTGATTTGACACTTGACAGTTTTTGTCTCTGCTACTCTGCTCTTTTTTTTATTCATTCGGTTACTAGTCAAATGAAGTCAACCAACAAGTATGTAGGCTTCTTTAGTCCACCTGACAGTTGATGTGGCTATTTATTAGGTCTATGGTAGTGTGTGGACTACTGGCGGCACTGGTAACACTGTGATATTAACGTCACAATGACGGTATTAGAAAGTATCAACTTACATTTTTCAAAATTCTAATTAAGATTTAATGCTAAAAACTAGCTATAATACATGACAAACACCCATATTTATTGTGTCGACCAATAGTTCATTTAGTTCTAGTCAGAAATGTTACTTAATGAATCGCCATATGACATAGAATTTTTCTACAATTTCTACGTAAAGTTTCTCGCAGAACTGTTGTTGTATTTTAGGAATTTCGCTTTATATATAAGCCTATGGCTGTTCGGGTACTTCTTGGTGTGTTGTGTGGTGTACCGGCGGTATGCTCGGCGGCTGCCGACGCGGACGCGCGGTGCTTTGGGTGCCAAACGGGTGTTAATAGTCATAGCGCACCCGGATGACGAATGCATGTTTTTCGGGCCCACGATCTTCAGATTGTGCGAGCAGGGTGCTGACGTACATGTACTGTGCTTATCTAATGGTATGTGACATTATTTGATCTTAGAACTATATTACTCCTTTCATGTTTATGTTATAAAGGTCAAAATGTTAATCAGGTGGTTGTAGATTACATTAATTCTACTTAATTGAAAATTCTTACAACATATCTGTAGAAAATCATCAACACGACCTAAGTTCTGACTTAATGTTTTAATTTCCAGGTAACTATGAAGGAAAGGGTTGCATAAGACGTAAAGAATTATGGGATGCATGTTTAGAGCTTGGTGTACCGAACCAGAATATTTGTATAGTGATGGACGACCGGCTGAAGGACAACCCAAAGGTGCAGTGGCCGGTGCCAGTGTTAGCTAAACTAATAAACCATCACTTGGAAGCTATAGACATTGATACACTTGTTACGTTTGATAGAGGAGGCGTGTCGGCTCATGCAAATCATTCAGCCGTGTTCTATGCAGTGGCTTATATGTTTGTTGAGAAGTTATTGCCAGAAAGTAAGTATATTTACAAAACTGTGTCTTTATTATTAGTTAACCTTATTGAGCTTAATAATAAAAGTAGCTTGCGTTGATTTTTAAAGTTAAGCCAAGCTTGCTGAAATCGGTCCATGGATCGGTGACCACTTTTACCTTCCGAGACTCCTCTGTGCCTTGGCAAGGATGTCAAGCCCAGTTCTGGCTGTTATTTGAAGATCTTTGACAGTTGTTACGCCAGTAATAGATCTGACTTCAGTCTTACCAAGGCGTATCATGTTACCTGGTTTCTGAGTTGTGGAGTTCAAATAGTTGGGAAGAGGCTAGGCAAAATGATTTATTATGTAACCTTGTTAAATAATCACTATTCTGCCAATAATATTTAATTGTTGAATTTTCTCTTTCCAGGATGTGCGGTGTACACTTTAGACTCTGTAAATTTATTCAGGAAATACATAGGTTTCCTGGACCTGCCACTTAGTTTTCTACTGTCTTCTAAAAGGTGAGATAATTTTTTTTTATTTGTCTATGCGTCGTTAATAATAAAACCAGCCTGTAACTGCCCCAGTGCAGGGCAAAGACTTCTTCTCATACAAAGCACGAGTTTTATTCACCACCTGCTTAAGATGGATTGGCAATTTCAAACTTATATTAGGTAACTATAAGTCCAGGTTTCCTCACAATGTTTTCCTTCACCATTGTCAGCAATGTCCAAGATGAACTTATAAAGTACATATAAATTGAAAAAGTCACATTGGCAATTGGCTTAGTTTGTGATTCACAACCTCAAGCACGAGAAGCGAGGTCTTAGTCTCTAGGCCACTATGAAATTTGCACATAATATATTACGTTGTTTATTCATCATTGTTCTTAGTACATTACATTTTTAAATATTTCTTAAAAAAATTGTACGCACTGGGACTTACAGCTTAGTACGGCCATTATTCCAAATACGTACAGTGTGGCTATGTTTGCACCAATTGAGCCTGGCACCCATGACATGCCTAAGACCCCACTGACTACAAACCTAGCCCTACTGTACGCATTTGGAATAACGGCCGTACTAAGCTGTAAGTCCCGGTGCGTACATTTGGTCCTTCGAGCCGGATGAAGCGAAGGTCACTTCTTAGCGCTGACGGTGTGCCGGTGTTGCACCTACTGTCAACTGTCAACACGCATAGTCATACTGTCCGAGAGTTAAAGTGATCTAGTGCATAAAACTTCAATTTTGTGTTTAGAAACATTATTAAAGTGAACCTTATTAAGTGATTACTGTGTACAATTGTTGGTAGCTAAAAGCAATCAGTGATTATTAACAAAAACAGTGATTAAGCCCAAGATTGACACTTGCAATCTATATTATTTTTAATTTTTTTTTTCTCCATCCACCTACAATTTCTAAATATCACGTCAGATGTCGAAATGTCATTTGACATTTGGAAAAGTGTTGCCATTGTGAAATAATAACTACTATAATGAGTTGCAAAAACATTTCCAACTCATCTAAATCAGAAAATGAGGGTCAACCTAGCAATAGTGATGAAAATCACAAGAACAAAGCCTCACCCAAGAAACTTGTTCAACAAGTCTTTCACCCTGCTCTCTTCAACAAAAATCGTTCCAATACACTAAGTAACGTGCATGAAGAAGGGAAGAAGAATGTAGCATTGGAGTGTGCCGAAATTAGTTGGCAGAGAATTCCCGAAGCGCGCAATCCCAAGAGGAAAAAACCATCAGATAGTCCTCCACAAACACTGCAAACTAGCAACCGATACAACAGCTTACCAATAGATTTAACAGAAGAAGATCATACACCAACTGTGAAAAAACCAAGCAAGCCTCCACCAATAATCTTATACGGAATAGATGATGTTAATAAGCTCACAGAACTGCTCGAAACTGTTAGTGACAAAAATCAATTCACCTACAAAATCGTTAATAGAAACCAGTTACGAATTACAAGTGGCAGTGTAGATGTCTACAAAAATCTTATTGCCGTGGTAAGGAAAACTGGCCTCATTGGCCATACTTTTAACAAAAAAGATGGAAAGATGCTTTAGGGTCGTCATCAAAAACCTCCATCATTCGACTCCAATGAACGCAATAAAGGAGGAACTAGAAAGTACCGGAAATATTGTTAAGGGTGAGATCATTAATGTCAAATATGGACCCGACAAGATACCAACCTCAACTTTCTTTGTAAACTTTGTACCAGGACCAAACAATGCGTTAATTAAAGACATAAAATACATATACCACCAATCTGTAATGATAGAGGATCCTAAAAGGAAAAGGACAATTGTACAGTGTCAGAGGTGCCAACAATATGGTCATTCTAAAAATTACTGCATGAGGCCCTACCGGTGCGTCAAATGTGCAGAAGCGCACAAAACCTCTGATTGTCCTAAAAAAGAGCGAAATACACCAGCTCAATGTGCCTTGTGTCACGGAGCTCATCCAGCAAATTATAAAGGTTGTGAAGTTTATTTGGAGATTCTATCTCGGAGGTCAAACTTACAACATGAAAGAAAACCGAAACACACTAACGAACGAAATGGACAGACTAACAACAATAATGATAATGAAAAATATCAAGAGAAAACCGTAATTCTTCCGTCAAGCGCACGAAGAATAGATAAATCTTATGCCAATGTGACAAAATCCACGCACGCACCACCAGAAAAACCAGACCCACACGAATCGCTTACTATGATAGAAAAACTCCTATTAAAACAAACAGATAAATTTGAAGCAATCCTCCAACAAATGAGTACGCTTATGAGTCTCATAACAATCCTCTTAGAGAAATTGCCAAAATAGGTAGCCTTAAAATTGGAACTCTCAACGCAAACGGGTTGCCACCGAACAAACATGACGTTGAACTCATTATCAAGGAACACAAACTAGATATTCTCCTTGTATCAGAAGCCCACTGTACTAATGCAACGTCCAACATTAGATTAAACGGCTATCGTACCTACGTCACGCAACATCCAGATGGGACTGCTCACGCAGGAAGCGCAGTCATCATTCGGGAATCAATCAAACATCACCTGATGCCAGAGTTTAGACAAGACTTTCTTCAAGCTACGACAGTGGCAATTGAGGATGGGCACGGTTGTTTTAATGTCTCGGCCATATACTGTCCACCAAAACATAAAATTGACGAATCGATGTTCAACACCTACTTTCATTCTCTTGGAAACCGCTTCATCTCTGGGGGCGATTGGAATGCGAAACACACCTACTGGGGTTCGAGACTAACAACCACAAGAGGCAGACAACTCAAGTCTAGCATAGATACTAAGAACCTCACTGCTATTTCTACCTGCGAACCTACCTATTGGCCTTCAGATCCCATGAAAATTCCAGACCTCTTAAACTTTTTTATCATTAAGGGATTTACCAAACATTATCTCAAGTCCGAATCATGTTTGGATACCTGTTCAGATCACACCCCAGTTATTTTAACCATCAGTACCCTGCTCATAGAAAACGAAAAGTTGGAAACACTTTACAACAAACGGACTGATTGGGCCTCATTTAGAGAGGAAATTGAGAGGGGGATCGACCTAAAAGTGAAATTAAAGACTCCAGAAGATATTGAAGTCACCGCAAAACACCTTACCAATCTAATACAAGTATCCTGCTGGAACAATACACCAATTATTAAATCAAAACACCACCCAACGAATTATCCACGAGAAATAAAAGCAAAGATACTGGAAAAACGAAGACTACGTCGAATCTGGCACCAGAGTAGAAACAGATCGGATAAAACCGCATTGAATAGGGCAATTGTGGAGTTGAAAAATCTGATCCGCAACTGGCACGATGATACATTGCATTCTAAGCTGGAATCATTGTCTGCTACTCCATCTGCAAACTACTCTTTATGGAAATTCACAAAAACATACGACAGACCACAGATTGCAATACCACCCATAAAGAAAATTAATAATGATTGGGCTCGAACAGCTCAGGAGAAGGCCAATGCATTTGCAGAACATCTGTCCAGTGTTTTCACCCCGAATGAGACCGACGATCTTGAATCCGAATCGAATGTCAGTGCAGCTCTGAACCAGGCATATCAAATGTCAATGCCCCCAAAACCAATATCTGTGAGAGAAGTTGCAAAAACTATCAGGGAGCTAAAAGACAAAAAAGCACCTGGCTTCGACTTACTAACCAAAGAAGTTCTTATAGAACTAACCAAGAAAGCCTTGGTATATATAACAATCTTGTTCAACGCAATTCTCAGAGAGCAACATTTTCCCAAGATATGGAAAGTCTCACAAATATTGATGATCCACAAAATGGGCAAGCCAGCGACCGAAGTAACTTCGTATAGACCGATCAGCCTGCTGCCAATCCTGTCAAAGCTGTTTGAGAAAGTGCTTTTACGAAGAATCTTACCAATATTGACAGAGAACAAAATTATACCCGATCATCAGTTTGGTTTCCGAAAACGGCATTCTACTGTCGAGCAAATCCATCGAGTTTCCGAGACAGTAAGAAAAGCTCTAGAACAGAAGGAATATTGCTCATCTGTATTCCTAGACATCCAACAGGCATTTGACAGGGTTTGGCACGATGGTCTCCTGTACAAAATAAAGAGCAGCTTACCACATAGCTTTCACTTGTTGATGAGATCATATCTCTCAGACAGAATATTCCAAGTGAAGGAGGCGGGTGCGACTTCTGGTTTTTACAACATAAAAGCGGGCGTACCACAAGGATCCATCTTGGGACCCATACTGTATACCCTATATACGGCAGATCTTCCAACATTATCAGGCTTAACCACAGCTACATACGCTGACGATACCGCCATCCTGGCCTGTAACAATGATCCAGCTGCCGCATCAAATACCTTACAGCAGGGACTTCACAAGATCAATAAGTGGCTTCAAACCTGGAAAATCAAAGCCAGTACATCTAAGTCTGTGCAAGTCACCTTTACACTGAGAAGGGGTAACTGCCCACCTGTAAAACTAGGCGGCACTACTCTACCGCACGAGGACAGTGTCAGGTACCTGGGTATGCACTTGGACCGCCGCTTGACGTGGAAAAATCATATCAAGTGTAAACGAGAGGAACTCAACATTCGGTATAGACTACTACACTGGCTGCTTGGTCGAAACAGTAAATTGTCTACTGATAATAAACTGCTTATCTATAAAACTGTCCTTAAGCCTGTCTGGATGTATGGCATACAATTGTGGGGTAGTGCCAGTGATTCAAACATCTCGATGCTTCAGCGTCTGCAGAACATCATACTGAGAACGATTAGCAACGCTCACTGGTTCATCACAAACAATGAAATACACCAACAGTTACAAATGACCACAGTTAAAGAAGAAATTCGATTAACAGCGGCGACATACAAGCAGCGACTGTCTCTTCACCCAAATGAACTAGCAGTCCAATTAATGTGCCAAAATTACTCCAACCGCCTCAAAAGGCATGATATAATGAAGCTGCACAACAGATGGTAGCTATGTTGTACTGAAGAAGAGTAGCTGCAGAAGAAGAAGAGTAGCTGTCCTCACTGGAGGAAGCACTCTACAAGTCATTGACCCGTGAATACATCTGATTATAGTCTATGAAGACTGATGGCAGATAATAAATAAAATCAAAAAAAAAAAAAAAAAACTTTAGACTCTGTAAATTTATTCAGGAAATACATAGGTTTCCTGGACCTGCCACTTAGTTTTCTACTGTCTTCTAAAAGGTGAGATAATTTTTTTTTATTTGTCTATGCGTCGTTAATAATAAAACCAGCCTGTAACTGCCCCAGTGCAGGGCAAAGACTTCTTCTCATACAAAGCACGAGTTTTATTCACCACCTGCTTAAGATGGATTGGCAATTTCAAACTTATATTAGGTAACTATAAGTCCAGGTTTCCTTACAATGTTTTCCTTCACCATTGTCAGCAATGTCCAAGATGAACTTATAAAGTACATATAAATTGAAAAAGTCACATTGGCAATTGGCTTAGTTTGTGATTCACAACCTCAAGCACGAGAAGCGAGGTCTTAGTCTCTAGGCCACTATGAAATTTGCACATAATATATTACGTTGTTTATTCATCATTGTTCTTAGTACATTACATTTTTAAATATTTCTTTAAAAAATTGTATGCACTGGGACTTACAGCTTAGTACGGCCATTATTCCAAATACGTACAGTGTGGCTATGTTTGCACCAATTGAGCCTGGCACCCATGAGATGCCTAAGACCCCACTGACTACAAACCTAGCCCTACTGTACGCATTTGGAATAACGGCCGTACTAAGCTGTAAGTCCCGGTGCGTACATTTGGTCCTTCGAGCCGGATGAAGCGAAGGTCACTTCTTAGCGCTGACGGTGTGCCGGTGTTGCCGGCGCGTGGACCGAAAGTATGTCGCTGACGCTGTTGGCACGTGTAACTATGGCCTGTTCACGGTTGAACAAAAACAAAAAAAAACATTAAAATAAATAAAAAATGTAGGCCCATCGGTATTGGGAACAGGGTCCAAGCTACCGGCGGTTAAGGCTTCAGAGAGAGGAACCTCCTAACAATACGAGCCGTGTCCAACATTACTGCTTTCTGGATCAGACCCTTAAATATTATTATTATTTAAAAGTTTAAATTTGAATCAACCTTGCTTATATAGAAATCTGCATTTTTCTACTCTGTTCAAAATCGTTATTCATATGTTACCCAATTAGATTTTTGTTTATTATTCTCCTTTGTCCTATGTGTTTGAGAGAAAGCTCGCGCGGCGTGCCGCGTGTAGGTACAAGCCGGCGGCGTAAACCTCTATCTTAAACTTTAGGAAATCAGCTGAGAATTAATATGATTTTGATGATTTTTAATTAAGTTTTTTTGTTTTTAATGGACAATAATTCCAGAATAATGTACTGAATCTATAGTACCCCTTTTCGCGTCAGTTTTAAAGACACCATGTAAAATTAAAACAATGCTAGTCATACACTAATTATAATAGGATGGTTGATGACATTCCAGATATTTCCTCCGCTGGACCGAGAGTAGGCGCGTAGTCCGGGCGATGAAACGCCACCGCTCCCAGATGGTATGGTTCCGATACCTGTACGTATGCTTCTCAAGATACATGATCATCAACACTCTTCGGAGAATCAGCCTTGCGGACATCGAGCTTGAGTTAGAGGTCGACGATTGAGTACAAAGACTATCATGAACATTTTTATGACAAAGAAGTTTTAAGGTATGCTGTAAGTAAAAAGATTTTTTGTGCATTGGACGTAGATAAAGCTAGATTTTATAACATTTTGATAATGTTTAAACAATGCCTATGCAGAACGGCCAAGAAGATTGGGGAGTACTGTACCTACGTTTAACAGTGTTGTAGACCCAGTGCAAGACTTAATTATTATTATACTTACCCCAATGATATTCAAATAAACAGATACGTTATACACTCACAAAACAATTGAAAAACGTGTGCCGCACATAGCGGCAGCACACATACACACTTTTCATTCATCTAACATTAAAAAATAATTATTTTAATCAATAAATAAATAAATTACAAATACACACGATGGCATTTATTTTATTTTGTTTTTGTTTCAACAAAGCCTATCGCTCTTCGCCCTCGAATAGGTCACAATTGTGACCTATTCGAGTCTTCAAAATGCGCGCGCTCTTAACATTTCTGTTTATTTGAATCTCATTGACTTAACCGAATTTGGTTTTAAAAAGTATAAAAAAAAGTTAAATCAATGTGGTTGTCATTTTGGGACTTATTAATAAAAAATATTTTTAACCAGTTGGTAGGTTAGTTTAAGCATTGATTAGCAGATTCTTAATCGGTTCAATCCAAATTATTCAAATGATTAAAAAACCAATGTGGTTTGCGTGGATCCACGTTTCGGGCACTCAGGGGTTTTCAGTGAGATTCAAATTGCGATGCGAAATATGGGTTCACTGTAGGTGTACCTCTGCTTTAGGGACATTCCATTTGGCGCGAAGCTATTTAAATTGCGTTGATAGGCGATATTGCGCATGTATTATCTAAGAAAATTAAAGTGTAAATAAATCGAATTTCATCGATTTGCATCGCATTGTGTCCATGTGAATGTACTTGCTATTTCGCTTATCAAATCGAATCGTGTCATATCATCATAAAGGAAGCCAGATGATGTTCAATTTTTAATCGGAGAATTTGAATTTAGAATCTGCTAATGTGTTTTACCATGGTATAATAATATACTTCGCCTGGTAGTCTCTTCCCGTGACAGCTGGGTCACGTGATTGGCCTAAGACTACGTCATCAATTGCGTTGCGGTTCTCAAACTTTTTTTGTGGGGAAAAAGATAAAATAATACAATAGGTACAAAATTATTATTATTTTTAATAAATCGACATATTTGATACTTTTTATATTTTTTTACTTTGCTTCTTTTTTAATTGATTGCTTGGTTTTATTTCTTTTCCGAGGCAGTTTGAAAGTGGCGCCAGTGACATAAAAGTTGAAAGGAAACCGTTTGTCCTGGTATGGTCATGTGATGAGGAGGGATGAAACGCATGTTACTAAAAGAGTTATGAATATTAATGTGGATGGAGAGGGAGGGGACGGCTAAAGAAAAGATAAATTGACTGTGTGAGGAGTGATATGAAAGAAAAGGGAGTCGGTGATGGCGTGACGGAGGACAGGACGGTATGGCAGAAGAAAATGTGTTGCGCCGACCCCAAGTGACATGGGCAGGAAGATGATGATGTCTCATAGATAGGTTCTTGTTTGAACTAAACAGAGTTATACCTCATAATGAATTACAAGTCCATGAACAATCCGAGTCAAATTGAAAATGAATTTTTCACTGTGCAACGTTTGACCGTGGTATTGATAAAATTATTTCTCCATTATATCATCAACCCTGATCAATTCTTTGCAAGGGTAAACCAGTATTCCCCTCGACACAAAAAAAAACCAATCACAGGCATCACTACTAATTTTATTTTTTTTAGCCTGGGGAGATGCTCATGCATGCTATGCTACCACAGGTAGATAGCGCTGTTATGTGGGACTCCAACCCACTAAAACTCCACGGTGTCCTCCTGTGTCGCTTATGGCGGGAACGTTTTTTTACCTCATAATGAATTACAAGTCCATGAACAATCCGAGTCAAATTGAAAATGAATTTTTCACTGTGCAACGTTTGACCGTGGTATTGATAAAATTATTTCTCCATTATATCATCAACCCTGATCAATTCTTTGCAAGGGTAAACCAGTATTCCCCTCGACACAAAAAAAAACCAATCACAGGCATCACTACTAATTTTATTTTTTTTAGCCTGGGGAGATGCTCATGCATGCTATGCTACCACAGGTAGATAGCGCTGTTATGTGGGACTCCAACCCACTAAAACTCCACGGTGTCCTCCTGTGTCGCTTATGGCGGGAACGTTTTTTTATTTGATCTGAGAGCTCCACTGACAAGCTATGGCATAGTTTCATTGTACGTGTAATTGAGTATGTATATGGCAAGGTGTAGTTTTAACCGGCGTCACCTTGTTGTTTGCAACTTTCCTTATTGACTTTTTATTTGATCTGAGATCTAGTTAAACAATGTCTCTGACAAAACAAATGTTGTAAAAGTCACACGCTGCGCCTGTCTGTCTGTATGGACGTGATAAAATGGACCAACTTAATTTCGTTCGGGACGAAAACCCACAAAACTTGACTTGACTAAAATAAATCAAAACTAATTAGGTTAGGTTAAGTTCGGGCCTACAGCCGTATTGACACAGCTATGCCTTAATTTATGGAATTTACAACGCGTAGATAAATGAAATAATATCTAGAAAGGCACATACCAGTTCTTTTAGCTGAAGTTAATTACAATATTGAAGTCACGCATATGTTAGCGTCTCTTCGTTGGGAAAAGAAAAAAACCTTATTACACCGCCTTTTATACTTCTTTTTTTACAGTTTAGTACGGAACAATTAACAATTTTTCTTGTGTATCTTTCACAGTTCACGGGTGCCCAACAAATGTTTGGGAGCCACAGTATTTTGCTCACTGAGTGAAACAACGCTATAGGTGTGAGCGACACGACAATAGCGATGAAATGGCGAGTTGCCAGTATGACACTTGTCAATTCGATATGTTGCCACTGTGTGTGATTAAATTACCCGAGCAAAATGCATTTTTCAACTTAACAAAGCAATTATGATCTAATAATACCATATATAAATGAATTTAACACTAATTAGATGAAACACATGAGTTACTAAATAGTTAAGCTAGTTAGTTATTTATTTTATTTTCGTTAACTACATGAGAAAGTACCAAAATTTTCTGAAAAAGACAATCAATGGTAACACTTATCGTGACGTAGGCTTGGGCCATCCTGTAAAGAGAATACCATGTCTTATTATACCATGTGTTTTACTAATCATTAGGTTTTTTTTTTAAAAAGTAGGCTGTATGCGAATCGGAGTTAAGTAATGTTATTTGTAAAAGATTATAATTGACTATTGTGAGCTTGTGGATTCACTTATTTTCTAGTGGAGTATGCTTTTGCATGCACTTTGTATTAATACATGGAATGAGATGAAATTAATACTTTGTATTAATGCAGTTTTAATACATACTGATGTTTACGTTAACACGATTGCATAAACCCACTGAGGCCCTAGTGCGAGTTTTAACGCATTGGATCGCGTTATTGTAACCGTTCAGTTATGACAATTTGTATTTAAAATACTCCTATTTTGTCTGGTGATGGTCACGTCACCAGACGGCGCTTATTCTGTTTTTAGCACAAACTGAGGGCTTGGTGCGAGTTTTATCACACGCTGGAATGCGTTAACGTAAACGTCAATTTGTATTGACATTTGAAAACTCCTTTTTTTTTTGTATACATTTTGACAAAAACTCGGCATAAGCACACAGAAGTTTATATTTTAGCAATCGAGTTCGTTTAAAAACTCGCACTAATCTGTTGTATTATGATGTGCTAATGACATCATGATTCCAGTGCTAGAAAGAGACGGATTTGTACAAAGTCTGGCAAACGAAAGTAGAGACTGAAAAAGCGCGGCAAATTTAAAAAATATCAGCATAGCAACCCCAAAACTAGTTTGAAATACCTGAAAACCTAATTTGATACTTTAGAATTATTTATTTTACTTCGTCTTAATAAAAATACTATAGGTACTTTAGGTAGGTAATACTTTAGATAATATGTATCAAAGATAAATAGTGATTACGAATTAAAACAAAGTATCAACTTATTAGCGTCGTAGATATGAAATCTAACACCTCACGTAAACAATCTTGTTATTGATTGAATTCGACGTCGTGTCGACGTCTTTCTCCTGCTGGTTTCTTTGATATTTAGACAGCATGCGAAACGACATCTTCCGTAATCCACTTATAATTGTTTTAATTATTTTTCATTTATTAAATGCTTAATATCAAGACCACAACAAATCACCAAAAAATTATGTTGACATTAGTATAGCATTGCCATATAAAAAGTTTGCAATTAATTCGATTATCTACTTTCGTTTGCCAGACTAACTGATAAAACCATCCCTTTTTTTCAACGGAATCATGGTGGCTTTAATACTATAATTATGTATGTATTATTAGCGACCTAACGAATAGCTCGACGCGATTCTGTTAGATTTTCACTAATCGAAATAGCAAGGGTGTTCACATATTTTTTTTTATTATTAGATGATGGACAATGCGGTTTACACTTGAAAGCAGATTTCCTAATTTGGAAGGGAACTTGGTCCTTTGAAATCATTTTTGGGCTCAATTTTTGTTGTATTTTGTAGAAAATCACATTCATAATAACTGTAGTGATGCGCCGAATGTTCGGCCGAATATTCGTATTCGGTTCATTTGGCATATTTATTTAAGTTCGTATTCGGCCGAATATTCGTTCTATTTGCCGAATAATTACCGAATATTTAAATTATTGTTAATATTTAACAAAATAAAATTTTATTAAACAGTAAGGTTTTATTGTTAATATTTAAAAAAAAGAACATTTTATTAAACAGTAAGGAGTTAGTTTAAAAAGAAAGTTTTATTAAAAGTATATCCCATTTCTTCAAATACTCATCCATGGTAATTAGGAAACAATTGATTTTCTATTGTTTCACACCTGATTCAGGTTTCATCACGGTTGGGGTGGGGGTTCTAAAGTTTGCGGTGTTTGTTTTGTATGTATTTGAGAACTTATACCCGAAATTGAAGGTTGATTTTTGTTAGGCTGCAGCGTATCTGCTTCTTCTTTATGTTTCTGCTTTAAGTGATTTCTTAATGCCGAGGTAGAAGCACTACGGGCGTAGTATTCCCCATGCGAAAGAATTGAACCACACAATCTACAATTTATTTTTGTCTTGTCACTTTCGTATTCATTAAATAAATTCCACACATGCGATCTTTTACGTCCACTCATCTTCAAAAACGTTAATCGACGTAATATAATAAACTTCAATCAAAGTATGCAGTTCCGAGATAATTTTTAAACAATATTATGCGAGAACTGCAATATGTAACTGAAAGAGCGATGCATTGACTGAGCGAGTCGTGCTAGCTCGAGGGGCCGTGGGTTGCGCGCTGGGCAGAGAGGGGCGGTGGCAAACGCCGCCCGGTTTTTGCAGAGCGCCATACCGACGTGTACAAACCTGTATACCGCGCAGAATTGAACCGAATGATTCGGCCGAATATTCGGCCGAACACTCGTATTCGGTTGAACCTACATTCGGCGCATCTCTAATAATAAGCAAACATTTTTAATGTATTTACCTAGGTTCACGAGATATATAATTTTTCTGTTGTAGATATTAATCCTTATAACAATGCAATAAAGTGCATATCAATTTCTAACTGAAGTCACCTGATATGCTAATGTAAATGACACGGATGGAAAGAACAAAATCTTAAATCTGGATTATAGGATAATAGGAGCTTAAATCAGGCACACGATACCTTATAAGGGGCCTATGTTTGGGCAATCTTCTTTTCTTTTAAATAACTGCTTAACAAAGCGATTTTAATTGCATCGCACCATCAGAAAGGGTCCTACGAGACCTTTTCTCATTTTTTTTTATTCTTGTAATTGCATACTCACAATAGATTTTTTACATAACAGTAAGAAATATCACTATTTAGCAGTTAATGGACCCTGGATGAAATCTCTGATTTGAGCTGTTATTTTATTTTATTGTTTTCTAAATTTTATATTACTCTGTATGTAAACCATTTAAAAGTAAGTATGTATGTTTCTTTGTAAAACAAAAGACGAAATGATATCTAGTGAAGTTTGATTTTTTATTGTGAAATATAAATTACCTATGTTTTTATTTTTGGAACGAGCGTAGCCAAGATGTCAAGGGATGCATTGTAATAATAATAATAAGTACCAGCCTTTTAATGGCCTAATGCAGGACGTAACTTTACATTCATTTAATAGTACATTGTGTATTAAGGGCGGTAAGGAATTACGATCGAGACTCTAGTAGAAGCCCGAAGTCGAAGACTGAGGGCTTTCTGAGTCGAGGTTCGTAATTCCCGTACCGCCCGTGATACATACAATGTTTTTCATCACATTTGCGAGTAATAATTATGAATTATAGCTTTAATGCACAAGTCAGTACAGCTGTTATTACGAAATACGTGAACTTTTTTTTAAGCGGTTGGCGAATTTTTGCCCACACCACAGATTATACAGTGTTTCGTTCAGAAACTTTAAGGGCAAATAGTTACGTAGGTATGCAGCCAAGACGGAGTGTAAAAAGAATTAAATAATTTCGACGTTTTCATACTATAACTATTAAAATCGATTATTAAGAACATTAGTTGAGTATTTAAGTAACATGTAGCGAGATTGCAAAGAAATTCCTGTTTAGATAACATTTTAAGACAATTTTTCAATTGCGTGTAAACTCCTTGCTTGAACTTGCATGACCTGTGTGCTGTGCCATAAATTAAAAAAATATTACTTACCGCCCTAGGGTTTCATGACAAAAAGAAAGCCCGAGGGTTTTATATGGGGCATTTCTGCCAAGTTAACCTGTATGTTTAGATACTTTTTACGTGCAAGTGTGATGAAAATTACGTTACCTTTGAAACCAGGTTAAGAAACGTCGTTCATCGTATAATCCTTCCCCAAGTCTTAACATTCGTAACACAGATGCAATACACCGGGACGGTGTAATGCCCTTATTGCTACGAGAATAAAGCTCAAATCACACGTTCGTCGTCGCAGATTTGGACCCCAATACACTCTGGCTACGTTTAAAACAGTGTCTGATATTTATGTTTGTAAATAATTCGCTAGTCTGTTATTTAGAGTAGGATTTTATAAGATAAAATGAAAATTGCGCCATTGATGCTTTTATGCTGATGATAACTTGTATGGTTTTTTTTTTTTTTGATAATTGCCTATGACTGCCATAAAGAAAGTTGTGTATTTCCATGGGCAGAATATGACCACATCTTTTCGTTGCTCACTTAATTCACAATTTTTTTTTACAAATTTAAGCGTTGTGAACTCTTGCATTTTGGTCCCTATGCCTAGAGGCCAGCGTGAAGACAAGTCTATCAAAAGTATTGTTTATCCTGTGATATTCAGTTTTGTTTGCTTGAAATTGGCATTATTTGGAATTGGTTTTATATAGATAGTTTATTTGGTTTCCAATAAACAATCAGTCATAAAAATGTTGTTGTTTTATTCACGTAGATAGTATATTATAATTATACAATATAGTTTATTTACGACGTTAATTATACTTTACTCACGATCTTACATAACATTGTTTTATTGTTTATTTGTAAAACAATAACTTAACTGTAAATATAATTTATTTTTCCACTACCTTGGTAACACATTGCCTAAGAAATTCGTTTCGAAATATGAACATTTAGACAAAAGATTATAAAATAAAAATTTTATTTTTTTAAATACAAAATTACATAATAACAGTTACGAAATGACTTTTGTATGGAGTTTTGATATCATTGTGTAACTACAACGTAATTATTTTTCTTTTTGGCGGCCAAGTACGAGTAAAACAATTTGCCATTTAAAGAACAAAAAAGTACGTAACTGAACTGGCTACTGTTGATAGACGCATTCTGCCGCTACGCCCGCGCTTTTTCCCCCGCCCCATCCGGCAGAATGATACTGAACCTGTTACCTCTCGAAAAAGCGCGCGTTGATTGTGTGTATTATATAGTCTGAACGTTTCTAATAAATTGTTGTTGGAACTTATTTGCATTTAATTAAGTCAAAGTAAGCTCATCAGGTAGTGGAAAAAGAATCGCTCGTGTCTGGCATTAAGCTTTTATTTTAACACTCGCATGTGGCTTTCGAAAATGGCTACATCGCTCGTGTTAAAATATCGAGTTTTATGCTCTACTCGATTGATAAAAATTAAATCATCATATAACTCATAACAATACAACAAAATTATGTTGGTTGTCATCTTTATCAAGTCATAAAAAATGCGTTGCTGACTCTTACTGCCGGTTTCCCAGGTCTCAATTATCGGGCTGTTAACGTAATCGACGATTAATCGCCTGTTAATTCTACTTTCAGTTTCTCAACACCCAAATGTGACAAGCGTTTAACAATTTGTAACATTTGAGAAAAATCTCGAATTAACCAAATGTTACAGCAGTTTTGGGTTTCTGAGAACCATTTCCAATGTTAATCTCTTGTCAACGAGCCTAATTTATAATTGTTGGAAATTGGTCGATTATTCGCAGATTAAAATTAATTAAGGATGGGTGACCCTGCCAGGGTAAGCAACACTTACCAAGGTTAGGTAGTGTTTGGATGGGTGACCACTTTTTTTGGGTTCGCTTGTTTTTGGATGGGTGACCTTGGTAGATGTTGTTTAATCTAGCGGGGTCACTTTAGGATGGGTGATCAAAATTTTTGTGGTGATGGTCACCCATCCAAAGACTGACCTTGGTTAGTGTTGCTTAACCTGGCGGGGTCACCTACCCATAAAAAAGGCGATCCAAAAAAAAAAATTGTCACCTATCCCAAGACTGACTTTGGTAAGTGTTGCTTACCCTGGCGCGGTCGCCACCCCAGCCGCTTCAAGTGAAACACAAAATTAAACTTGTAAGTACTAAGTACAGTATACAGTCAACACTGACCAACGAACCTTCCTCACGCGCATTGGTGTGAGGTACGTTCGATACCCAGGTCAGTAACAGTTTGGTTTTTATTTTTTTTTATTTACATAAATACAAAATAACTATTTTTGATAATTGTGTCAAGTTTTTATACTGTAATTAATTTAAAAAGTTTTTAATATCCTATTTTTTTAAATCATTGTAATTAAATAATTTCTCTAAATTAACATATTTATATAACTCAACCCATACCATAGTTTTCGCCGACCCCTATTATCTTTTTATCGTAATATAAACACGCGTTATCTTCTGCGATTGGCTGTTGAACATTCATTCAACCAATCACAGCAGATAACGCGTGCTTGACAATTTGTCACATTAATTCTCCGATAATTTTAAGGTGGGAAACTGACGGTAAGCTTGTCACTGATATTTTTGCGGTGAGAGCGCTGTGAGAGTGATAAACTTACCAAGTTATTACATATTATTATGTTATAACATATACCTTTATGGTATATTATAGGTTCTTTTTCATTTCTATCACTTCTAATAGTTATGGAAATGGGATTGGTAATTTAAAAATCGTCAGTCAAATTAATTATAACAGATTACCAAGATTAAAAAATGAAAATTCAATTTTAACTAATTACTTACATAATAACAATCTTGACATAAATAAAGGTAAATAAAAAAAGATAAACCAAAAACAGTGTCTGAACTGGGTATCGAACCCAGGACCTCACTAGAAACTATAGATAGACCATCCCTGCGATCATCAATGAAACCACCTGGCTTGCAGCATGAGATCCTGGGTTCGATTCCTAGGTCAGACACTGTTTTTGTTTTATTTTATTTAACACATAAAATAACTCTGTATAAAAATTATGTCAAGATTTTTTTTACGTAATCAGTAAAAAAAATAATTTTATATTATCTTGTTTATTTAAATTATTATGTTATTAGTTTCATCATCAGCCTATAGCAGTCCACTGCTGGACATAGGCCTCTCCAATTGCACGCCATTTGCTTCGATTTTCGGCTACTCTTAGCCAGCTGCTACCAGCCACCCCGCGAAGATCGTCACTCCACCTAGCCTGAGGGCGTCCCACCTTACGTTTACCAATTCGCGGTCTCCACTCAAGAACACGTCTACCCCAACGGTCTTCGGTTCTACGACTTATATGGCCGGCCCATTGCCACTTCAGCTTACTTATTCTGTGAGCTATGTCGACAACTTTGGTTCTCTGCCGGATCACCTCGTTTCGGATTCGATCCCTTAGAGAGACTCCGAGCATAGCCCTTTCCATTGCTCGCTGAGCAACTTTGAACCGATGAACCAGCCGTATTGTGAGTGTCCACGTCTCGGCGCCGTAGGTCATAACAGGTAGGACGCACTGGTTGAAGACTTTGGTCTTCAGGCTCTGTGGGATACGTGACGAGAAGACTCGACGAAGTTTCCCAAACGCCGCCCAGCCCAGCTGTATTCTTCTATTAGCCTCCTTATCAAAGTTGTTCTTACCAAACTGCAGAGTTTGCCCGAGGTAAACGTATTCTCGAACAACTTTGAGAGCACCGCCATTGACCACAATGGGTCCCGGAGTGACATGTGAATTAAACATAACCTGGGTTTTGTCCAAGTTCATCCGGAGCCCGATGCGTGCAGAAGAACCAGCTAAGCCGTTCAGCATCAGTTGCAAGTCATGCAGTGACTCTGCTATTACGACGATGTCATCCGCAAATCGCAGGTGTGAGATGTACTTGCCGTTTATATTAATGCCGCGTCCTTCCCAGTCCAGCGTCTTAAACATATCCTCCACCGCGTTGCTAAACAATTTCGGGGAAATAACGTCCCCTTGTCTAACCCCTCGACCCCTCGTTATTAGTTTAAAATGTTGTAATTACATTTTACTTTTTTATTTAATTGTCCAATGTTCATGTAGCCGAATATGTTTATATGGAGTAACTGCCTATCTGACACTACACAATACAATAATTAAGCAATAGATGCCTGTGTTTATAATTTCAAAGGATAAATGCCTAGCGAATCCACAGAGCACCGAGAGAGCGCGTGACGTCAGCGGTCGGGCGCCGAGGCTCGCTCGCACATGTTTTCATTTGATATTTTTTATAATACGATGAATAGGCATTTGAGACTGGCCCATTGTGGTTATAATGTATGATAAGTAGTTCGTTTTGATAGTAGTTAGTCGTCGCTCATTTTAGACTGGCCCATTGTGGTTATAATGTATGATAAGTAGTTCGTTTTGATAGTAGTTAGTCGTCGCTCATTTTAGACTGGCCCATTGTGGTTATAATGTATGATAAGTAGTTCGTTTTGATAGTAGTTAGTCGTCGCTCATTTTAGACTGGCCCATTGTGGTTATAATGTATGATAAGTAGTTCGTTTTGGTAGTAGTCGTCGCTCATTTTAGACTGGCCCATTGTGGTTATAATGTATGATAAGTAGTTCGTTTTGATAGTAGTTAGTCGTCGCTCATTTTAGACTGGCCCATTGTGGTTATAATGTATGATAAGTAGTTCGTTTTGATAGTAGTTAGTCGTCGCTCATTTTAGACTGGCCCATTGTGGTTATAATGTATGATAAGTAGTTCGTTTTGATAGTAGTTAGTCGTCGCTCATTTTAGACTGGCCCATTGTGGTTATAATGTATGATAAGTAGTTCGTTTTGATAGTAGTTAGTCGTCGCTCATTTTAGACTGGCCCATTGTGGTTATAATGTATGATAAGTAGTTCGTTTTGATAATAGTTAGTCGTCGCTCATTTTAGACTGGCCCATTGTGGTTATAATGTATAATAAGTAGTTCGTTTTGATAGTAGTTAGTCGTCGCTCATTTTAGACTGGCCCATTGTGGTTATAATGTATGATAAGTAGTTCGTTTTGATAGTAGTTAGTCGTCGCTCATTTTAGACTGGCCCATTGTGGTTATAATGTATGACTAGCTTTTGCCCGCGGCTTCGCACGCGTAGACTACATGCTTCTCCTGACCATATTTTAACAAAATCCTTTTAAACTAACAAAACTAAGCTACAAAACCAATGAAGAAAAGAAACTGTCAAAAGCTCAAAATTCCGTTTTCGCATACAACTTTCAACGACGTCGGTCCTGTAGCGAGTGCCCGCTTCAGGGCTCTGCACTCATACTGGTGCCCCCCTCGCCCCTTGCACCTTTGTTGCACCTCTCACTCCGCGTTGCAGCCGTGTGGATGGAACGTATACCTAATCTCCGCCAAGTATCTTGACCCTTGGCTACCATACCGAAAGTATGACAATCAGGGCAGGGCTCAAGTTACCTGCCTGTCTGTCTGTGATTATTGATTATTATTATATTATTTCTTTAATTATTGTTATCATATAGTGTAGTGGTAGGTACCTAATTCTGTTATATAAATAAAGAGGACGAGTGCGCCTAATAAGGCAACACTCTAAGGTACTAATAAGTAGGTATTGCAATAATTTCAGTAACTATCTAGCCTACCTGTAGTTTACCTACTGGAAATTAGTAGGCAGGGTGCTTGTAGGCTATGCGTTGCATTGGTAGGTAGGTACCTTTCTTAGTGCTCACCTACACCACTAATGGAACCTACGTGCCAAGTTTCATGATTGTAGCTTCAGCCGTTTGGGCTGTGCGTTGATGGTCAGTGAGTCAGTCAGTCACGTTCTTATTTTATTTAGCTATATGTTTAAATATGGATTATGGCTTGATAGCATCTTCGCTCGTCTGAGCCGCTGTGCCTTTAGCGTTTCCTTCCCAAACTCTGCACAATAGTTCCATTTGGGAGCTAGGATGTGTTTGCACATATGGCACCTCTCTAGTTCTCCCAGGAGCTCGTCGTATGATTGACTACATAGCCTACATTTATCAGAAAAAACAAATAAACCGTTAGGAATTGCCGTACTTACGATGATAATAATACCGAAAGAAAAACAAATAAGTTCTTATTACGTCCAAGCAGAGTTTCTTGTTGAATGTGGTCAATTTAGCATCTTGTAGTTATATAACTTGATCATTTAGGTAACTGCTTTATAAAATTATAGGTATGTACCTAACTATAATAAGTTTATACCTATCTTATCTTATCTTGTGGAGGGGCCGAGAAACAACTCGGACACTTCGACCCATTGGGATCTATTGTGGTCCCCTAGATACCTTACTCCTCCCCAATCTCGTTGAAAACTCTTTTCATGAATTTTACAACGAGACTGGGAGATATGAGCCTATAGTCTTCTGGTCTTGGATATCCAGCCCCTAGGAGACTCATTCGCTTACCAGCCAGTGCATCGCATGTGCAAAGAAGGTGCTCCATGCGCTCCGTATGTTCCCCACACAACCTGCAGATGGGTGTCGCGGTTATACCCATCTTCATGAGCATGTCGTTGGTTCCAAAGTGCCCAGTAAAGGCCCCAAGCAGGTAGCGGATTTGCCCCCTGCTCATATTCCAAATGCATTCCCGGGCTTTGAACGTAGAGCCTAGGAATTTCTTGGAGTGTTGTAGACCGGTGCTAGATAGCCAATGAGTTCGCTGTCTGTGATCTGCAAACTCCCTAAATGCGGCTTTTACGAGGCACGTCGAGATGCCTACACATGGTTCTGGACCCACGAAGTCATTTGCTGAGCCCTCTCTTGCCAGTTCATCTGCCATTTCGTTGCCATGGATTCCTTTGTGCCCAGGGTTTTTGGCATGCAAGGCAGGGTGGCTGGCAGGGTTTGGCATCAGTCTTACCCTGTTGTGCTTCCCAAGCCTGTTTAGGGTTTGGACAGCATCCAGAATAAGTCCGGAGTCCACTTTGTAGGATGCCATGGCTTTGATTGCAGCCTGACTGTCACTAAGAATATATATGGATTTACCTCTGGTTCCTCTATCTATATTCTCTTGAGCACAGGTTATTATGGCATAAGTTTCCGCTTGGAATACAGTTGCCATTTTCCCTAGGCTTTTGCTACATTTGTAACCTTTTGCGTATATTCCCGCCCCTGTACCTGATTCCATTTTGGATCCATCAGTGTACCACACCAGACTGTCTTGTTCTGGTGGATCGATTCCCTTCGTCCAGTCCTCTATTGTAGGGATTTGGACCTTGAAAGACCTTTCAAACACAAACATAGTTTGCATTTTATCGGATAACATGCTTGTTACCCGATCCAGGCCTTCATTCCCGTCAAACTTTGTATGGTTGGTCCTTGGCTTAGAGGCATCCCATAGTCCAGCCACAGCAAGTCGATGTAATGTCTTCCTTGCCTCGAATTCAACCATCATATGCAGAGGAGGGATATTGAGGTATCTCTCAATCGCTGCCGTAGGTGTTGTCCTGAAAGCGCCCGTGATGCCTAGACACACTGTTCTTTGTAATCTGGTGAGTGGCGCTTTGCACGAGGCAAGCTTTGTTCTGGGCCACCACACTATGCTGCCGTATGTGATAATAGGTATTATCATTGTTCGGTACAGCCATCGTATCACTTTGGGCTTTAACCCCCAAGTTTTACCGTAGGTGGAACGACACATGCCGAACACTCGTAGGGCTTTCGTCGTAATATTTTCCACATGAGTTTTCCACCTGAGTTCTTTATCAAGCGTTACACCCAGATATTTAACTTCGGTAGACCAGGGCAGCTTTATTCCATTGAGGGAGAGCTCTCCTAGGTTTCCTAGTTGTCTCTTCCTCGTGAATGGAACAATGACTGCTTTGCTTGGGTTGATAGAGAGGTGGTTCTTTGTACACCATTCCTCTGTCATCCTCAATGCCTGTTGTAATAATCCAGAGACTATGTTCGGGAATTTACCATTAACCATTATGGCTATGTCATCTGCATAGCCTACTGTGTAGAATGGTCCAGTATTGAGCTTGGTAAGTAGCGAGTCTACTACCAAGCACCATAATAATGGTGACAGCACTCCACCCTGCGGACAACCTCTTGTTGTTTTTGCACTAAGTCTGTCTCCCATCAGTTCCGATCTGACTATTCTGCTTCTCAGCATATAGTCAATCCAGTTACACGTGGTATCATTGATGCCATGTTCCTTTGCAGCGATGCGTATGGACTCAAATGTTGTCTTGTCGAAGGCTCCCTCTATGTCTAGGAAAGCCCCGACACAGATCTCTTGTCCCTCTAGCGCAGCCTCGGCTCGACTCGCAACATAATGCAATGCCGTTTCCGTAGATTTGCCAGGGCTGTAGGCGCACTGTAGTTTATGTAGAGTTTATACCTAACTATCACAACATTTTTAAAGAGAAACCTAAATCTTACCAGTTACTCTTAAACCATACTTCCCGCAAGACGGGCAAAATTTGGCTTTTTTTGGATCAAATATGTGTCTTCAGGCTGCAACATCATTAATACATGAGTATAAAAAAAAATGTAGTAGGTTGTTTGAATATCAATGTAATGTATTAAATAAATTAATGGTATGTACATATACATAACTAAATTACAGTATTATTTATTACTTACGAGTTTTTGCATGTTCCTAATCATGTCAATATTTATGTAGGTTCACTGCATACTCCGTTATAATACGTGCTTGTGGCGTAATCATTGCCGATTAACTGAAGCAGTCACAATTATCATCGCATCTAAGAGGGATGCATCCGCAATGCCCAAAAAACCTTAAGTTGCGTTAGATTTTAATCTTCACCCCAAATCCAAAATTCGAAGATCCTAACTTAAAACTGACCGACTTTCATACAAACTTTCATCCCCTATTTTAACCCTATTAGGGAAGGAATTCACAAAAATCCTTTCTTAGTGGATGCCTGGACAGTATAAAGTAACTGTGTTCAAAATTTCAAGTCTCTAGACGATTTTATTATTCCCATGACTTCATCCCCCTTTTCAACCTCATGGGGGTGGAATCTTCAAAATCGCTGAGACACATGTAAATTATATTTTAATCTTCAGCCTAAACCCATAATATGAAGATCCTGGCTTTAAAACCGATGGATTTTCATACAAACTTTCATCCCCTATTTAACCCGCCTAGGGGTGGAATTCACAAAAATCCTTTCTTAATGGATGCCTGCACAGTATAAAGTATATATGTGCAAAATTTCAAGTCTCTAGACGATTTCATTATTGCCATGACTTCATCCCCCTTTTCACCCTCATGGGGGTGGATTTTCAAAATCGCTGAGACAGGTGTAAATTATTTTTTAATTTACAGCCTAAACCTAAAATATGAAGATTCTGAATTTAAAACTGACGGATTTTCATACAAACTTTCATCCCCTATTTAACCCGCCTAGGGGTGGAATTCACAAAAATCCTTTCTTAATAGATGCCTGCACAGTATAAAGTATATATGTGCAAAATTTCAAGTCTCTAGACGATTTCATTATTCCCATGACTTCATCCCCCTTTTCACCCTCTGGGGGTGGATTTTCAAAATCGCTGAGACAGGTGTAAATTATTTTTTAATTTACCTAAAAATACCCTAAAATATGAAGATTCTGACTTTAAAACTGACGGATTTTCATACAAACTTTCAACCCCTACTTCACCCCCTTAGAGGTAGAATTCACAAAAATCCTTTCTTAGTGGATGCCTGCACAGTATAAAGTATCTATGTGCAAAATTTCAAATCTCTTGACGATTTCATTATTCCCATGACTTCATCCTCCTTTTCACCCTCATGGGGGTGGATTTTCAAAATCGCTGAGACAGGTGTAAATTATTTTTTAATTTTCAGCCTAAACCCAAAATATGAAGATCCTGGTTTTAAAACTGACGGATTTTCATACAAACTTTCATCCCCTATTTCACGCCCTTCGGGGTGGAATTTCCAAAAATCCTTTCTTAGTGCTCACCTACACTACCAAAGGAACCTACGTGCCAAGTTTTATGATTGAAGCTTCAGCCGTTTGGGCTGTGCGTTGATGGTCAGTGAGTGAGTCAGTCAGTCAGTCACTTTCTTCTTTTATATGTTTAGATAAGTAGTTCGTTTTGATAGTAGTTAGTCGTCGCTCATTTTAGACTGGCCCATTGTGGTTATAATGTATGATAAGTAGTTCGTTTTGATAGTAGTTAGTCGTCGCTCATTTTAGACTGGCCCATTGTGGTTATAATGTATGATAAGTAGTTCATTTTGATAGTAGATAGTCGTCGCTCATTTTAGACTGGCCCATTGTGGTTATAATGTATGATAAGTAGTTCGTTTTGATAGTAGATAGTCGTCGCTCATTTTAGACTGGCCCATTGTGGTTATAATGTATGATAAGTAGTTCGTTTTGATAGTAGTTAGTCGTCGCTCATTTTAGACTGGCCCATTGTGGTTATAATGTATGATAAGTAGTTCCAACTTGAAACATTTTGGTCTGGTATATGGGAAGAGCAAGTACAACATAATGATAAATCTAATTGGATAACAGATGAAGAAACTAGATGGAGTTCATTAGAAGAAATGGAATTCGTTGAGTTTACTGAGTCTGACATTACTAGTATAACAGCAAGGCTCCACAACTGGAAATCCCCTGGTATTGATAAAATACATAATTACTGGTTTAAAAAATTAGAATCATTACATAAAATTTTAGCGAAAAATTTTACAGACTTTATTTTAGGGAAACAAAATATACCCGAATTTATAGCTACAGGAATAACCTACATGTTACCAAAAGCCAAATACTCACCACAGCCTGCCCAATACAGACCAATTACATGCCTACCCACAATATACAAGATCTTAACGTCAGCCATCACTAGAAAAATCAATAAACACATAGAACGACACCACATAATAGCAGAAGAGCAAAAGGGCTGCAGACGAGGTCACATGGGGTGTAAGGAACAACTAGTTATAGATTCAATAATACATAAACATGCTGCTACGAAAAATAGAAATTTACACTGCACCTACATAGATTACAAAAAAGCGTTTGATAGCATTCCACATTCCTGGCTGATCCAAATATTACAGATATATAAAATAAACCCAAAAATTATAAGCTTCTTGCAAAGTATTATGCCCCGATGGAAAACTACTCTACAATTAAATTTTCGCGACAACGTTGTAACAACACGACAAATTGCTATTAAAAAAGGCATTTATCAGGGAGATTCCCTGAGCCCTCTATGGTTTTGTGTCGCTCTGAACCCCCTATCTCACCTACTGCAACGAAGTCAGGCCGGATATGGCTTAAAACACACAACATAAGTAACCACTATCTCTCATCTAAACATATAAAAGAAGAAAGTGACTGACTGACTGACTCACTCACTGACCATCAACGCACAGCCCAAACGGCTGAAGCTTCAATCATAAAACTTGGCACGTAGGTTCCTTTGGTAGTGTAGGTGAGCACTAAGAAAGGATTTTTGGAAATTCCACCCCGAAGGGCGTGAAATAGGGGATGAAAGTTTGTATGAAAATCCGTCAGTTTTAAAACCAGGATCTTCATATTTTGGGTTTAGGCTGAAAATTAAAAAATAATTTACACCTGTCTCAGCGATTTTGAAAATCCACCCCCATGAGGGTGAAAAGGAGGATGAAGTCATGGGAATAATGAAATCGTCAAGAGATTTGAAATTTTGCACATAGATACTTTATACTGTGCAGGCATCCACTAAGAAAGGATTTTTGTGAATTCTACCTCTAAGGGGGTGAAGTAGGGGTTGAAAGTTTGTATGAAAATCCGTCAGTTTTAAAGTCAGAATCTTCATATTTTAGGGTATTTTTAGGTAAATTAAAAAATAATTTACACCTGTCTCAGCGATTTTGAAAATCCACCCCCAGAGGGTGAAAAGGGGGATGAAGTCATGGGAATAATGAAATCGTCTAGAGACTTGAAATTTTGCACATATATACTTTATACTGTGCAGGCATCTATTAAGAAAGGATTTTTGTGAATTCCACCCCTAGGCGGGTTAAATAGGGGATGAAAGTTTGTATGAAAATCCGTCAGTTTTAAATTCAGAATCTTCATATTTTAGGTTTAGGCTGTAAATTAAAAAATAATTTACACCTGTCTCAGCGATTTTGAAAATCCACCCCCATGAGGGTGAAAAGGGGGATGAAGTCATGGCAATAATGAAATCGTCTAGAGACTTGAAATTTTGCACATATATACTTTATACTGTGCAGGCATCCATTAAGAAAGGATTTTTGTGAATTCCACCCCTAGGCGGGTTAAATAGGGGATGAAAGTTTGTATGAAAATCCGTCGGTTTTAAAGCCAGGATCTTCATATTATGGGTTTAGGCTGAAGATTAAAATATAATTTACATGTGTCTCAGCGATTTTGAAGATTCCACCCCCATGAGGTTGAAAAGGGGGATGAAGTCATGGGAATAATAAAATCGTCTAGAGACTTGAAATTTTGAACACAGTTACTTTATACTGTCCAGGCATCCACTAAGAAAGGATTTTTGTGAATTCCTTCCCTAATAGGGTTAAAATAGGGGATGAAAGTTTGTATGAAAGTCGGTCAGTTTTAAGTTAGGATCTTCGAATTTTGGATTTGGGGTGAAGATTAAAATCTAACGCAACTTAAGGTTTTTTGGGCATTGCGGATGCATCCCTCTTAGATGCGATGATAATTGTGACTGCTTCAGTTAATCGGCAATGATTACGCCACAAGCACGTATTATAACGGAGTATGCAGTGAACCTACATAAATATTGACATGATTAGGAACATGCAAAAACTCGTAAGTAATAAATAATACTGTAATTTAGTTATGTATATGTACATACCATTAATTTATTTAATACATTACATTGATATTCAAACAACCTACTACATTTTTTTTTATACTCATGTATTAATGATGTTGCAGCCTGAAGACACATATTTGATCCAAAAAAAGCCAAATTTTGCCCGTCTTGCGGGAAGTATGGTTTAAGAGTAACTGGTAAGATTTAGGTTTCTCTTTAAAAATGTTGTGATAGTTAGGTATAAACTTATTATAGTTAGGTACATACCTATAATTTTATAAAGCAGTTACCTAAATGATCAAGTTATATAACTACAAGATGCTAAATTGACCACATTCAACAAGAAACTCTGCTTGGACGTAATAAGAACTTATTTGTTTTTCTTTCGGTATTATTATCATCGTAAGTACGGCAATTCCTAACGGTTTATTTGTTTTTTCTGATAAATGTAGGCTATGTAGTCAATCATACGACGAGCTCCTGGGAGAACTAGAGAGGTGCCATATGTGCAAACACATCCTAGCTCCCAAATGGAACTATTGTGCAGAGTTTGGGAAGGAAACGCTAAAGGCACAGCGGCTCAGACGAGCGAAGATGCTATCAAGCCATAATCCATATTTAAACATATAGCTAAATAAAATAAGAACGTGACTGACTGACTCACTGACCATCAACGCACAGCCCAAACGGCTGAAGCTACAATCATGAAACTTGGCACGTAGGTTCCATTAGTGGTGTAGGTGAGCACTAAGAAAGGTACCTACCTACCAATGCAACGCATAGCCTACAAGCACCCTGCCTACTAATTTCCAGTAGGTAAACTACAGGTAGGCTAGATAGTTACTGAAATTATTGCAATACCTACTTATTAGTACCTTAGAGTGTTGCCTTATTAGGCGCACTCGTCCTCTTTATTTATATAACAGAATTAGGTACCTACCACTACACTATATGATAACAATAATTAAAGAAATAATATAATAATAATCAATAATCACAGACAGACAGGCAGGTAACTTGAGCCCTGCCCTGATTGTCATACTTTCGGTATGGTAGCCAAGGGTCAAGATACTTGGCGGAGATTAGGTATACGTTCCATCCACACGGCTGCAACGCGGAGTGAGAGGTGCAACAAAGGTGCAAGGGGCGAGGGGGGCACCCATGGGCGTAGCGAGGGGGAGGCAGGGGGGGGCAGCTGCCCCCCCCTAGCAGGCGGGCGGGCTGGCGAACTGAGCGAATTTTATTTCACCTCTTTATAGAAATTTACTGAGCTAAGCTATGTCATACTCATAATTATGGTAATATTGTTATCTTTCGCCTCGCTAGCACAGTTTAGTGTTATTCTATAGTTTAGTTGAGTTTAGTAGCTCGGTAGACAGACGTTCGTTCCTGCCGCGCCGCGCCATCGCCGGCCGCACGCGCCGCGCCGTCGAGCCGGAGCGGGGTGCGGGTACGGGGTGAGAGGGGAGGCAGCTGATGCACAGCGCGCGTGCGCGTAACAACAAACAATATTTTGTACACAGATTTTGTATTCAATCTTGTCTCGGTGGTCCTCTTATAACGTCTGTTCGTAATTATCGTGCAATTCGAAGTCGTGAATCGAGATTTTTGTTGTAATTTAATTTGTTTTTTCGCTGTCGCTTCGCTGGTGTTTGGGTGGGTGTGTTGGACGACTGGTGTTTGTTTTAAAAAATGGATATAAGAAAGTTTTTCAAAGGTAAGGTATTTTTTATTATCACAGTTAATTTTAGATTAATAACGATATGATATTTATATTTATTTAAAAACGCGTGAATTTTTGTTTAAGGGACTTTAAAAAGAAAAAAAGCAGAAACTAGTAGTGAAAGTAGTGATGACGAGAAAAAGGAAGAAAGTTCGCTGGCGCTGGCTCAAGCTGGATCTTTTAGAGTTCAAAATACACCTGAAGTGGCTGCAGATGAATTCGTTTGTGATAACGATTTAGGCAAATGGGTAGGGCGAACTTCTTTGATGACCACAAGTCAAAAATTGGATATGCTTAAACGTTGTTGGGTGCCCCCTGAAAATTATGACTTTTCTAAGGATGCCAAAGCTGCTGATCTGCAGCGAAAATTCAATCATAGTTGGTTGCAAACTTATTCGCCCTGGCTTGTTTATTCGAAACATCTTAAAGGTGCGCTGTGTTTATATTGCGTACTATTCCCTCCAAAGACAGTTGTTGGAGTTTTGGGCTCATTCGTAATTCGACCTTTTTGCCGTTTCAAATATATTCATGAATACTGCGTTAAGCATGTCTCATCACAATATCATAAATCAGCAGTTACCGATGCAAAACATTTGTCGGAGAAAATGCCTGTGGATATAATGATGAATACTGCTCACCAGAAAGAAATTGAGACAAATAAAAAGATACTGGCATCTATAATTTCTTCAGTAATTTTTTGTGGCACTCACGATTTACCTTTGAGGGGTAAACAGAATCATGAAGGCATTCTTGAAGACCTACTAAATCTAAAAATTGAATCTGGTGATCAAGATTTAAAGCAGCATTTAGAACATGGCAAAAAAAATGCTATGTATACTTCCCCACAGATACAAAACGAAATTATTGAATTGTGCGGTTTGGTCGTAAAGAATGAAATTATACAGGAAGCAAAGAAAGCTTATGCGTATAGTGTCATGGCAGATGAGTCATGTGATATAGCGGGTAAAGAACAACTATCTATCGGAATCCGTTTTTTTGACGAAGATCAAAATATAATACGTGAAGAATTTCTAGGATTTGTAGAATTAGAGGCCATGGATGCTAATACAATTGCGACAGAAATTGATAAATTCTTAGAAAGCGCCGGACTAGAATCCAATAAGTGCGTAGGCCAAGGCTACGATGGCTGTTCGACTATGGCGGGGAGTATTAGCGGCGTACAAAAAAAAATTAGAGATAAATATAAAAAAGCCTTATACTTTCATTGCGCTAGCCATAGGCTTAATTTGGTAATAAATGACTTGAACCAAGTTCCAGAAATTCGTAACACCATCGGAACAATCAAAGACATAATATTTTTTTTTCGAGAATCTGCTTTACGTAGAAAATACGTACCTAATATTCCGGCGTTATGCGAGACCCGCTGGTCTCACAAATATAAAAGTGTGGCCATGTTTTACAAGCATTTTGAGGAGATCATTCATGGACTCGAGAACATATCTAAAGACGGAAATGCTGCAGCCAGAAAAAATGCTTATCAATTACATTGTGCTGCAACGAAATCAGTATTCATCATATGTGTGACACTGATAGCCAAATATTCTGCAATACTGGAACCTGTTGCTAACGCACTTCAGTCGAAATCTATTGATATGCATACATGTACGAACCATATTAAGAGAATTATTTCTCTAGTAAAAGATCACCGTCAAAACGTAGACACAGAAAGTGAAAATATAATTGAAACTTCTCAAGGAACTGCATCTGCCCTTGGTACCGACTTACAAGTCCCACGCATTGCGTCTCGGCAACAACATCGGTCCAATCACCCGGCACAGAGCTCTTCAGACTATTGGAAAAGATCCATTATAATACCCTATTTAGATTCCTTAATTTCCGCACTCGATCAACGCTTTTCGAATGAGCATCTGCCAGCCTTCAGCCTAATGTCATTGCACCCAAACACAATGTTATCAATGACCCTCAGTGATTTCCAAGAGAATTGCAAAGCATTCACCAATTTTTACGAGCTCGCTATCGAGCCTGAAGCAGAATTGTGGTATAAATTGTGGAAAGACAAGGGGATTCCAAATGAAGAGTTAGAGAAAATGGATTTTACCGACACGCTTAAAGAGGCAAATACTTTCTTCCCCGCCACAAAGAGGGCCATACTTATTTTACTGGCGCAACCATGCACCACGGCCAATATAGAACGGTCTTTTTCCACCTTACGGCGAGTAAAAACGTGGTTGCGGTCTACAATGTCAGAAAATCGTCTGAACGGCCTATGTATGTTAAGCGTACATAGGAAAATGGTAGAAGGAAAGAAAGGCGAAGTTATTGAAAAAGTTTTAAATAGATTTTGTGAACAACCACGCAAGTTACTGTTTAAGTAATTAAAACTATTCTGTTTCTGGTTAAAATTCGTTTTTTTATTGTTACACTTGCTGACCCGGCGGACGTCGTCCTGCCCAGTAATCAATCTTACACCTACCCTAACTAAACTAAACCTACCCTACACCTACCCTACCCCTATCTATGTATGTGTTATTCTGAGTCTTCAGCTACCTACATACCAAATTTCATCGTAATGTGTTCAGTAGCTTTTGCTTGAAAGAGGTAACAAACATGCTTCCGTCCACACACACTCACAAACTTTCACCTTTATACCTAATGTATGAAAACATAAATTCAGTTTCTCTATGATTTTCTCAACCTGCCCCCCCCCTGTACAAAATCCTGGCTACGCCCTTGGGGGCACCAGTATGAGTGCAGAGCCCTGAAGCGGGCACTCGCTACAGGACCGACGTCGTTGAAAGTTGTATGCGAAAACGGAATTTTGAGCTTTTGACAGTTTCTTTTCTTCATTGGTTTTGTAGCTTAGTTTTGTTAGTTTAAAAGGATTTTGTTAAAATATGGTCAGGAGAAGCATGTAGTCTACGCGTGCGAAGCCGCGGGCAAAAGCTAGTCATACATAATAACCACAATGCTGTTAAGTAGGTGCGTAGGGGCAAGTGAAACAACTGACAGCTAGAATCACACTCGTTTATTGTCAGGTTAAAGCAGTGCAGGGACGCAACCCACGCACACATACACAATGTAGACATACACATATATAACATTTCCTCCCCTTATTTGACCAAAAATGTACCAAACTTGTGCCCAAAAACAAGTTTAATAACTAAATGAGTACAGACCATAGTTACAGGAAAGGTCTGTAATCTACCCTGGGAATGTTTCTCAAAAGTCTGTCTGGATTCCTTGAAACTGGAACAGACCCAATAGATGCGTCTGCAGACGGTGGTAATTGCAGGTTTGCCTCATCAGTTTCCCTCCCCGCGGGACTCTGTCCCTGAAGGTTGACAGACGATGGCTCGTTGTAACAGCTGTTGAAGTCGTCAAGGTCAAGCTGGTGTTGTGGCTGTTGTGAAACATTACCTTTATATAATAATATTTGGTTCTTATGCTTTTTAACATCACACGACGAACTCAAGTCTTGAATAAGGTAAAGTACTTTACCCAGTCTCCTTTTAATACGAGTACCTAATACCTCTACACCAATGGTATTTAACATTGTTAATGAACTTTTTGTACATTATATTATCCCCTGGTTTAAACACTTGTTTATTATATCGTCCACATGATTCAATTTGCGAACACTGTTGACGATGAACATTATTAGTAGGGGTTGTGAGTGAGGCCGCCGGCGTTTTCGGATTGATTAAGTCTAAGCGTGACCTCAACTTGCGGCCAAACACCAGCTCAGCTGGTGAGAACCCCGTGACAGAATGGACTGAATTCCTATAGTCAAATAAGTATTTTAATATTTTTAACTTGCAATCACTTTTATTGCGCGAAGAGATAACACATGATTTAATGCCTTTTTTCACGATTTTGACGAAACTTTCCGCTTGCCCGTTACTTTCTGGATTGTAGGCTGGTGACGTCAAATGTTCGATGCCGTTTCTTGTACAAAAATTCTTAAATTCAAATGACGTAACAGCGGTCCCGTTGTCACTTACTATTGTATGTGATAGGCCGTACTTCGACATAAAGTCGTATAGCTTTCCTACGACGGTTGTGGAAGTTGTTGACATAGTAACGTCGTACAACTCCACCCATTTGGTGTGCGCGTCTACTACCACGAGAAACATTTGATTATTCAACGGCCCTAGGAAATCAATGTGTATCCTATAGAATGGCATTGGCGGGTACCGCCACGGAGCAATCGGCGTTCGCGGCGGGGAGGGGCGCAACTGTTGACAGATATCACACGAGTTGGTCATTGTCTCCAACGCCGCGTCAACCCCTGGGAACCAAAATCGTGACCTAGCCTCAGCTTTGGTTTTCACAATGCCCAAATGCGAATTATGTAACTCGTGTAAAAGTTTTGAGCGCAACGTTTCCGGAAGAACTACCTTATGTCCTCTCATAAGACAACCATTTTCGTGTGATAGTTGTGTCCTACACAAATAATAGGGCTTAATACTTAAATCCGACAATAAATATCTAGGCCAACCTTGATGAATGTATTTGATTACTTTCGCTAATGTGATATCCTTGGCAGTTTCTTTTCTCAATTCGTCCAGTGTCACTGGCATACTGCCTTCAACCACAAAGTTAACGTAAGTGGCCCGGTCGATAGGCGCCGCGGCTGCTGCGGCGTGCGCGCCCGCGCCGCTGTCTCCCCGCTCCTCTGTCTGCTCGTGACGTAAACTCGCTCGTGACAAATAGTCTGCGTTGTTATCGGCACTCCGAACGTACTCGATTGTGTAATTATACGCGCTTAAAAACATTGCATATCTTTGTAGCCTGTTAGCCGTTACCTCTGGTATAGGGACCAAAAATAGAAATTAAGGGTTTGTGGTCAGTACGTAATACAAATGGTTCGGATCTGCCATATAAATATTGATGATAACGCCTTACACCAAATATAATCGCTGTGGCTTCTTTCTGTATTTGCGAGTATCGTTTTTTGGCCGACGCGAGCGTGCGGGACGCGAATGCGGTTCGCCAGGTTTTCGGTTTTGCCTGCGCTTTCCAAAGTGCTGGAAAGGATTCTTGGCAATCGGCTTAAGAACTTTTTGGATAGATACAAGATCATATCGGATAATCAGTATGGTTTCCGTTCCGGTGTCTCGACTGAGGATGCAGTGCTTGATTTGACACAGTTGGTTGCTAGGAATCTCGATAGGAGAACCAAATGTCTGGGAATATTCCTAGATCTTCCGAAGGCATTTGACACAGTTTCTGTTCCCATACTTATTGCCAAATTAGAGCTGCTTGGTGTTAGAGGTATAGCACTGCAAATCTTCAAAGATTATCTTAACAACCGTACCCAAAGAATCAAAATCGATGATCACTTCAGTGATGAAGAAACCCTGTCCTACGGAGTGCCCCATGGTAGCATTTTGGGTCCTATTTTGTTTTAAATATATGTGAATGACTTATGCAGAATGTCCCTTCCCAACTCAAGGATATTTGTGGATGCCGATGACACCGTGGTTATAGTTGACGGGTCAACATGGGATAGTGTTAAAAGCAGCGCGGAATTGGCACTACGTAAAATAATAAAATGGCTCAACCTAAACCTGCTTACCCTCAACTGTAACAAGACAACATATATTCCGTTCGCTATCCGTCAGAGCACCGCACCAGACCACACCCTTTCGATTATAGCGCACACTTGCTCACAACTGACATCCTCATGCCAGTGTCCGACACTCACGCGTACCGATCATGTCAAATACCTTGGTGTTCAAATAGATGCCGGGTTACGCTGGAATAAACACATTGATGTCCTAACATCGAGAACGCTGAGACTAATACATACCTTCAAATCACTTAGAGTTTCTGCAAACCCTGATACTCTAAAAGTGGTATTCTATGCTCTGTGTCAGTCCGTTCTTGGGTACTGCATCACTGTATGGGGCGGTGCAGCTAAAACAAATTTTCTTAGAGTGGAGAGAGCCCAGAGAGCAATACTGAAAGTGATGCTACGAAAACCTTATCGCTATCCAACAACTCAACTATACTCAGATTGTAAGTTACTGACAGTTCGTCAGCTCTTCGTGTTGCAATCCGTTCTCAGAAGACACTCCAGCGTCCCACCGTCTGATCCCAACAAACGAACCAATATTCCCCTAGGTACACGACACAAGACCGCCTTTGCCAGACACCAATACTTCACATTAAGTACACTAATATACAAGAAAATTCATAAAGAACTAAATATACTCGATTGCAATAAATTTAGATTAAAAGCTAAAGTGATGGAATGGCTACTTCAACAGGACTATGCACAAACTGAATCACTACTCATATACATTGCCTAATATTGCACTTTATTTCTTCACATAATAACACCTCACACTTACTACTCTCAAACAAAAACTTGACACTTACATCATAAACACATTCGCCTATTCACTATTACATAAGTATAAGTTAAATGTTATTAATGATATTTTTCCTTTTTCGTAGAATATAATAATAATATGTATAAAAGTAAATCTGTCTGTTAACAAGAATAATATGTTGGCACAGTCCGCAATTGTATAAACCCTATTTTTAAGTAACCTCACAGCTGAACACTGTCTCTTAAGATACAGGTTATCCTAGTTTGAGAGGCAGGGCTCACAACATCTGTATACAGACTTCTACAGCGTAATTTAGAATCTTGTTAATCGATGTATACTATTGTATGTTTCTTTGTAACAATAAACTATTTATTATTATTATTTTGGTAAACATGGACTGTTTCTTAGCTCTTTGGCTAGTTTAAACTACATCAACGGGACAAGCCAAGTCAATGTAGCGTGTGGTGATTTTTTATAATGAAGAAGTGTTGTGAACTGTTTCATTTTCTTCAATTTGCATGAACTTCCTCACTATTCTGCAGGTGTTCAAAATTGCGGCTTTTTGAAGTGTAATGTAAACTAAATCTTTTACGTCTAGAAGTTTGAGGCTATGGTGGAGATGATTGGGTATAACACCTGTAGTGGAGACAACTATGGGTACAACGTAAACTTTTTCTTGCCTCCAGATTCTGGTCACCTCTTCCTGTAGTTCCGCATATTTGCTTATTTTCTCTCCTATAGTCTTTTGCAAATTATGCGTGTTGGGTACTGCAATATCTATAAGGTAAGTGATTTTGTTAACTTTGTCTTGGAGAGTAATATCTGGTCTATTGAAGTGAACTGTTCTGTCGGTCAGAATTGCGCGATCGTAGTATAGTTTATGTGTGGTGTTTTCTAGAACAGTTTGTGGAACGTATTTATAGTACGGCGTTTTGATATCTTGTATGAGTTTATGTTTTATTGCTAGATTTTGGTGAATGACGTTTACTACCTGATTGTGTCTGTGAGTATAGTCAGTCTGTGTGAGCGTTGTGCATGCTCCTGTAATGTGTTGTATAGTCTCTGGCTGACTGCGACACCTACGGCATTTGTCATTCGTTATTGTGGGGTCTTTAATTATGTATTTCCTGTAGATTTTAGTATTGATAATTTGGTCTTGTATTGCTATAATAAACCCTTCGGTTTCCGGGAATAAATTTCCTATTTTGAGCCATTTATTTGAAGCTATCGTATCTATATGAGACTGTTCTAGATCATGGGGGTGTCGTCCGTCTTCTTCTTCCAATCTTCTAGCTTTTGTTTTTGAGGGTCATTGTTGATATTGTAACTTGTATTCCCTTCGCTTAAGTTAAGGGGGGTGTAGTTAATATCGTTTGTGACTATTGCTTTATGTATGCTACTTGTGTGAGATTTTGTGTCAAAGAATGATTTTAGTCTAGTTATTTGTTTCTGCCAAAGATGATGAATGTCTATTAGGCCTCTTCCTCCGTATTGTCGTTTGATAGTTAGTCTTTCTACTGCAGATTTAGGGTGTAAGTTATTGTTTTTAGTTAGTATGGTGCGTGTTGTTCTCTCTATTTGTTGGATATCCGTTTTTGACCATTTGATCACTCCAAATGAATACGTAAGAATTGGTATCGCATAGGTATTCAATGCCTTTATTAAATGATTTCCTGAAAGTTGAGTTTTACATACTGCGATCACTCTTCTCTTATATTCAGTGTTCAATGTGTGTTTAATCGCTGTGTGATCTAGCCCCTTGAGTTGCCTGTATCCTAAGTATTTATATAAATCTGTTGGTTCCAATGCTGTAATTGTTTCATTATTGTCAATGGCGTAGTCACCGGGTTTAATTTTGCCTCTAATTATGTGTACTGTTTTGCATTTGTCCAGGCCAAACTGCATGTTAATGTCTTTACTGAATTCTGTTGTGATTTCTATTAATGTTTTCATATCTTTTTCACTCTTTGCGTATAATTTAATGTCATCCATATAGATAAGACTAGCTTTTGCCCGCGGCTTCGCACGCGTAGACTACATGCTTCTCCTGACCATATTTTAACAAAATCCTTTTAAACTAACAAAACTAAGCTACAAAACCAATGAAGAAAAGAAACTGTCAAAAGCTCAAAATTCCGTTTTCGCATACAACTTTCAACGACGTCGGTCCTGTAGCGAGTGCCCGCTTCAGGGCTCTGCACTCATACTGGTGCCCCCCTCGCCCCTTGCACCTTTGTTGCACCTCTCACTCCGCGTTGCAGCCGTGTGGATGGAACGTATACCTAATCTCCGCCAAGTATCTTGACCCTTGGCTACCATACCGAAAGTATGACAATCAGGGCAGGGCTCAAGTTACCTGCCTGTCTGTCTGTGATTATTGATTATTATTATATTATTTCTTTAATTATTGTTATCATATAGTGTAGTGGTAGGTACCTAATTCTGTTATATAAATAAAGAGGACGAGTGCGCCTAATAAGGCAACACTCTAAGGTACTAATAAGTAGGTATTGCAATAATTTCAGTAACTATCTAGCCTACCTGTAGTTTACCTACTGGAAATTAGTAGGCAGGGTGCTTGTAGGCTATGCGTTGCATTGGTAGGTAGGTACCTTTCTTAGTGCTCACCTACACCACTAATGGAACCTACGTGCCAAGTTTCATGATTGTAGCTTCAGCCGTTTGGGCTGTGCGTTGATGGTCAGTGAGTCAGTCAGTCACGTTCTTATTTTATTTAGCTACTAGCTTTTGCCCGCGGCTTCGCACGCGTAGACTACATGCTTCTCCTGACCATATTTTAACAAAATCCTTTTAAACTAACAAAACTAAGCTACAAAACCAATGAAGAAAAGAAACTGTCAAAAGCTCAAAATTCCGTTTTCGCATACAACTTTCAACGACGTCGGTCCTGTAGCGAGTGCCCGCTTCAGGGCTCTGCACTCATACTGGTGCCCCCCTCGCCCCTTGCACCTTTGTTGCACCTCTCACTCCGCGTTGCAGCCGTGTGGATGGAACGTATACCTAATCTCCGCCAAGTATCTTGACCCTTGGCTACCATACCGAAAGTATGACAATCAGGGCAGGGCTCAAGTTACCTGCCTGTCTGTCTGTGATTATTGATTATTATTATATTATTTCTTTAATTATTGTTATCATATAGTGTAGTGGTAGGTACCTAATTCTGTTATATAAATAAAGAGGACGAGTGCGCCTAATAAGGCAACACTCTAAGGTACTAATAAGTAGGTATTGCAATAATTTCAGTAACTATCTAGCCTACCTGTAGTTTACCTACTGGAAATTAGTAGGCAGGGTGCTTGTAGGCTATGCGTTGCATTGGTAGGTAGGTACCTTTCTTAGTGCTCACCTACACCACTAATGGAACCTACGTGCCAAGTTTCATGATTGTAGCTTCAGCCGTTTGGGCTGTGCGTTGATGGTCAGTGAGTCAGTCAGTCACGTTCTTATTTTATTTAGCTATATGTTTAAATATGGATTATGGCTTGATAGCATCTTCGCTCGTCTGAGCCGCTGTGCCTTTAGCGTTTCCTTCCCAAACTCTGCACAATAGTTCCATTTGGGAGCTAGGATGTGTTTGCACATATGGCACCTCTCTAGTTCTCCCAGGAGCTCGTCGTATGATTGACTACATAGCCTACATTTATCAGAAAAAACAAATAAACCGTTAGGAATTGCCGTACTTACGATGATAATAATACCGAAAGAAAAACAAATAAGTTCTTATTACGTCCAAGCAGAGTTTCTTGTTGAATGTGGTCAATTTAGCATCTTGTAGTTATATAACTTGATCATTTAGGTAACTGCTTTATAAAATTATAGGTATGTACCTAACTATAATAAGTTTATACCTATCTTATCTTATCTTGTGGAGGGGCCGAGAAACAACTCGGACACTTCGACCCATTGGGATCTATTGTGGTCCCCTAGATACCTTACTCCTCCCCAATCTCGTTGAAAACTCTTTTCATGAATTTTACAACGAGACTGGGAGATATGAGCCTATAGTCTTCTGGTCTTGGATATCCAGCCCCTAGGAGACTCATTCGCTTACCAGCCAGTGCATCGCATGTGCAAAGAAGGTGCTCCATGCGCTCCGTATGTTCCCCACACAACCTGCAGATGGGTGTCGCGGTTATACCCATCTTCATGAGCATGTCGTTGGTTCCAAAGTGCCCAGTAAAGGCCCCAAGCAGGTAGCGGATTTGCCCCCTGCTCATATTCCAAATGCATTCCCGGGCTTTGAACGTAGAGCCTAGGAATTTCTTGGAGTGTTGTAGACCGGTGCTAGATAGCCAATGAGTTCGCTGTCTGTGATCTGCAAACTCCCTAAATGCGGCTTTTACGAGGCACGTCGAGATGCCTACACATGGTTCTGGACCCACGAAGTCATTTGCTGAGCCCTCTCTTGCCAGTTCATCTGCCATTTCGTTGCCATGGATTCCTTTGTGCCCAGGGTTTTTGGCATGCAAGGCAGGGTGGCTGGCAGGGTTTGGCATCAGTCTTACCCTGTTGTGCTTCCCAAGCCTGTTTAGGGTTTGGACAGCATCCAGAATAAGTCCGGAGTCCACTTTGTAGGATGCCATGGCTTTGATTGCAGCCTGACTGTCACTAAGAATATATATGGATTTACCTCTGGTTCCTCTATCTATATTCTCTTGAGCACAGGTTATTATGGCATAAGTTTCCGCTTGGAATACAGTTGCCATTTTCCCTAGGCTTTTGCTACATTTGTAACCTTTTGCGTATATTCCCGCCCCTGTACCTGATTCCATTTTGGATCCATCAGTGTACCACACCAGACTGTCTTGTTCTGGTGGATCGATTCCCTTCGTCCAGTCCTCTATTGTAGGGATTTGGACCTTGAAAGACCTTTCAAACACAAACATAGTTTGCATTTTATCGGATAACATGCTTGTTACCCGATCCAGGCCTTCATTCCCGTCAAACTTTGTATGGTTGGTCCTTGGCTTAGAGGCATCCCATAGTCCAGCCACAGCAAGTCGATGTAATGTCTTCCTTGCCTCGAATTCAACCATCATATGCAGAGGAGGGATATTGAGGTATCTCTCAATCGCTGCCGTAGGTGTTGTCCTGAAAGCGCCCGTGATGCCTAGACACACTGTTCTTTGTAATCTGGTGAGTGGCGCTTTGCACGAGGCAAGCTTTGTTCTGGGCCACCACACTATGCTGCCGTATGTGATAATAGGTATTATCATTGTTCGGTACAGCCATCGTATCACTTTGGGCTTTAACCCCCAAGTTTTACCGTAGGTGGAACGACACATGCCGAACACTCGTAGGGCTTTCGTCGTAATATTTTCCACATGAGTTTTCCACCTGAGTTCTTTATCAAGCGTTACACCCAGATATTTAACTTCGGTAGACCAGGGCAGCTTTATTCCATTGAGGGAGAGCTCTCCTAGGTTTCCTAGTTGTCTCTTCCTCGTGAATGGAACAATGACTGCTTTGCTTGGGTTGATAGAGAGGTGGTTCTTTGTACACCATTCCTCTGTCATCCTCAATGCCTGTTGTAATAATCCAGAGACTATGTTCGGGAATTTACCATTAACCATTATGGCTATGTCATCTGCATAGCCTACTGTGTAGAATGGTCCAGTATTGAGCTTGGTAAGTAGCGAGTCTACTACCAAGCACCATAATAATGGTGACAGCACTCCACCCTGCGGACAACCTCTTGTTGTTTTTGCACTAAGTCTGTCTCCCATCAGTTCCGATCTGACTATTCTGCTTCTCAGCATATAGTCAATCCAGTTACACGTGGTATCATTGATGCCATGTTCCTTTGCAGCGATGCGTATGGACTCAAATGTTGTCTTGTCGAAGGCTCCCTCTATGTCTAGGAAAGCCCCGACACAGATCTCTTGTCCCTCTAGCGCAGCCTCGGCTCGACTCGCAACATAATGCAATGCCGTTTCCGTAGATTTGCCAGGGCTGTAGGCGCACTGTAGTTTATGTAGAGTTTATACCTAACTATCACAACATTTTTAAAGAGAAACCTAAATCTTACCAGTTACTCTTAAACCATACTTCCCGCAAGACGGGCAAAATTTGGCTTTTTTTGGATCAAATATGTGTCTTCAGGCTGCAACATCATTAATACATGAGTATAAAAAAAAATGTAGTAGGTTGTTTGAATATCAATGTAATGTATTAAATAAATTAATGGTATGTACATATACATAACTAAATTACAGTATTATTTATTACTTACGAGTTTTTGCATGTTCCTAATCATGTCAATATTTATGTAGGTTCACTGCATACTCCGTTATAATACGTGCTTGTGGCGTAATCATTGCCGATTAACTGAAGCAGTCACAATTATCATCGCATCTAAGAGGGATGCATCCGCAATGCCCAAAAAACCTTAAGTTGCGTTAGATTTTAATCTTCACCCCAAATCCAAAATTCGAAGATCCTAACTTAAAACTGACCGACTTTCATACAAACTTTCATCCCCTATTTTAACCCTATTAGGGAAGGAATTCACAAAAATCCTTTCTTAGTGGATGCCTGGACAGTATAAAGTAACTGTGTTCAAAATTTCAAGTCTCTAGACGATTTTATTATTCCCATGACTTCATCCCCCTTTTCAACCTCATGGGGGTGGAATCTTCAAAATCGCTGAGACACATGTAAATTATATTTTAATCTTCAGCCTAAACCCATAATATGAAGATCCTGGCTTTAAAACCGATGGATTTTCATACAAACTTTCATCCCCTATTTAACCCGCCTAGGGGTGGAATTCACAAAAATCCTTTCTTAATGGATGCCTGCACAGTATAAAGTATATATGTGCAAAATTTCAAGTCTCTAGACGATTTCATTATTGCCATGACTTCATCCCCCTTTTCACCCTCATGGGGGTGGATTTTCAAAATCGCTGAGACAGGTGTAAATTATTTTTTAATTTACAGCCTAAACCTAAAATATGAAGATTCTGAATTTAAAACTGACGGATTTTCATACAAACTTTCATCCCCTATTTAACCCGCCTAGGGGTGGAATTCACAAAAATCCTTTCTTAATAGATGCCTGCACAGTATAAAGTATATATGTGCAAAATTTCAAGTCTCTAGACGATTTCATTATTCCCATGACTTCATCCCCCTTTTCACCCTCTGGGGGTGGATTTTCAAAATCGCTGAGACAGGTGTAAATTATTTTTTAATTTACCTAAAAATACCCTAAAATATGAAGATTCTGACTTTAAAACTGACGGATTTTCATACAAACTTTCAACCCCTACTTCACCCCCTTAGAGGTAGAATTCACAAAAATCCTTTCTTAGTGGATGCCTGCACAGTATAAAGTATCTATGTGCAAAATTTCAAATCTCTTGACGATTTCATTATTCCCATGACTTCATCCTCCTTTTCACCCTCATGGGGGTGGATTTTCAAAATCGCTGAGACAGGTGTAAATTATTTTTTAATTTTCAGCCTAAACCCAAAATATGAAGATCCTGGTTTTAAAACTGACGGATTTTCATACAAACTTTCATCCCCTATTTCACGCCCTTCGGGGTGGAATTTCCAAAAATCCTTTCTTAGTGCTCACCTACACTACCAAAGGAACCTACGTGCCAAGTTTTATGATTGAAGCTTCAGCCGTTTGGGCTGTGCGTTGATGGTCAGTGAGTGAGTCAGTCAGTCAGTCACTTTCTTCTTTTATATGTTTAGATATGTTTAAATATGGATTATGGCTTGATAGCATCTTCGCTCGTCTGAGCCGCTGTGCCTTTAGCGTTTCCTTCCCAAACTCTGCACAATAGTTCCATTTGGGAGCTAGGATGTGTTTGCACATATGGCACCTCTCTAGTTCTCCCAGGAGCTCGTCGTATGATTGACTACATAGCCTACATTTATCAGAAAAAACAAATAAACCGTTAGGAATTGCCGTACTTACGATGATAATAATACCGAAAGAAAAACAAATAAGTTCTTATTACGTCCAAGCAGAGTTTCTTGTTGAATGTGGTCAATTTAGCATCTTGTAGTTATATAACTTGATCATTTAGGTAACTGCTTTATAAAATTATAGGTATGTACCTAACTATAATAAGTTTATACCTATCTTATCTTATCTTGTGGAGGGGCCGAGAAACAACTCGGACACTTCGACCCATTGGGATCTATTGTGGTCCCCTAGATACCTTACTCCTCCCCAATCTCGTTGAAAACTCTTTTCATGAATTTTACAACGAGACTGGGAGATATGAGCCTATAGTCTTCTGGTCTTGGATATCCAGCCCCTAGGAGACTCATTCGCTTACCAGCCAGTGCATCGCATGTGCAAAGAAGGTGCTCCATGCGCTCCGTATGTTCCCCACACAACCTGCAGATGGGTGTCGCGGTTATACCCATCTTCATGAGCATGTCGTTGGTTCCAAAGTGCCCAGTAAAGGCCCCAAGCAGGTAGCGGATTTGCCCCCTGCTCATATTCCAAATGCATTCCCGGGCTTTGAACGTAGAGCCTAGGAATTTCTTGGAGTGTTGTAGACCGGTGCTAGATAGCCAATGAGTTCGCTGTCTGTGATCTGCAAACTCCCTAAATGCGGCTTTTACGAGGCACGTCGAGATGCCTACACATGGTTCTGGACCCACGAAGTCATTTGCTGAGCCCTCTCTTGCCAGTTCATCTGCCATTTCGTTGCCATGGATTCCTTTGTGCCCAGGGTTTTTGGCATGCAAGGCAGGGTGGCTGGCAGGGTTTGGCATCAGTCTTACCCTGTTGTGCTTCCCAAGCCTGTTTAGGGTTTGGACAGCATCCAGAATAAGTCCGGAGTCCACTTTGTAGGATGCCATGGCTTTGATTGCAGCCTGACTGTCACTAAGAATATATATGGATTTACCTCTGGTTCCTCTATCTATATTCTCTTGAGCACAGGTTATTATGGCATAAGTTTCCGCTTGGAATACAGTTGCCATTTTCCCTAGGCTTTTGCTACATTTGTAACCTTTTGCGTATATTCCCGCCCCTGTACCTGATTCCATTTTGGATCCATCAGTGTACCACACCAGACTGTCTTGTTCTGGTGGATCGATTCCCTTCGTCCAGTCCTCTATTGTAGGGATTTGGACCTTGAAAGACCTTTCAAACACAAACATAGTTTGCATTTTATCGGATAACATGCTTGTTACCCGATCCAGGCCTTCATTCCCGTCAAACTTTGTATGGTTGGTCCTTGGCTTAGAGGCATCCCATAGTCCAGCCACAGCAAGTCGATGTAATGTCTTCCTTGCCTCGAATTCAACCATCATATGCAGAGGAGGGATATTGAGGTATCTCTCAATCGCTGCCGTAGGTGTTGTCCTGAAAGCGCCCGTGATGCCTAGACACACTGTTCTTTGTAATCTGGTGAGTGGCGCTTTGCACGAGGCAAGCTTTGTTCTGGGCCACCACACTATGCTGCCGTATGTGATAATAGGTATTATCATTGTTCGGTACAGCCATCGTATCACTTTGGGCTTTAACCCCCAAGTTTTACCGTAGGTGGAACGACACATGCCGAACACTCGTAGGGCTTTCGTCGTAATATTTTCCACATGAGTTTTCCACCTGAGTTCTTTATCAAGCGTTACACCCAGATATTTAACTTCGGTAGACCAGGGCAGCTTTATTCCATTGAGGGAGAGCTCTCCTAGGTTTCCTAGTTGTCTCTTCCTCGTGAATGGAACAATGACTGCTTTGCTTGGGTTGATAGAGAGGTGGTTCTTTGTACACCATTCCTCTGTCATCCTCAATGCCTGTTGTAATAATCCAGAGACTATGTTCGGGAATTTACCATTAACCATTATGGCTATGTCATCTGCATAGCCTACTGTGTAGAATGGTCCAGTATTGAGCTTGGTAAGTAGCGAGTCTACTACCAAGCACCATAATAATGGTGACAGCACTCCACCCTGCGGACAACCTCTTGTTGTTTTTGCACTAAGTCTGTCTCCCATCAGTTCCGATCTGACTATTCTGCTTCTCAGCATATAGTCAATCCAGTTACACGTGGTATCATTGATGCCATGTTCCTTTGCAGCGATGCGTATGGACTCAAATGTTGTCTTGTCGAAGGCTCCCTCTATGTCTAGGAAAGCCCCGACACAGATCTCTTGTCCCTCTAGCGCAGCCTCGGCTCGACTCGCAACATAATGCAATGCCGTTTCCGTAGATTTGCCAGGGCTGTAGGCGCACTGTAGTTTATGTAGAGTTTATACCTAACTATCACAACATTTTTAAAGAGAAACCTAAATCTTACCAGTTACTCTTAAACCATACTTCCCGCAAGACGGGCAAAATTTGGCTTTTTTTGGATCAAATATGTGTCTTCAGGCTGCAACATCATTAATACATGAGTATAAAAAAAAATGTAGTAGGTTGTTTGAATATCAATGTAATGTATTAAATAAATTAATGGTATGTACATATACATAACTAAATTACAGTATTATTTATTACTTACGAGTTTTTGCATGTTCCTAATCATGTCAATATTTATGTAGGTTCACTGCATACTCCGTTATAATACGTGCTTGTGGCGTAATCATTGCCGATTAACTGAAGCAGTCACAATTATCATCGCATCTAAGAGGGATGCATCCGCAATGCCCAAAAAACCTTAAGTTGCGTTAGATTTTAATCTTCACCCCAAATCCAAAATTCGAAGATCCTAACTTAAAACTGACCGACTTTCATACAAACTTTCATCCCCTATTTTAACCCTATTAGGGAAGGAATTCACAAAAATCCTTTCTTAGTGGATGCCTGGACAGTATAAAGTAACTGTGTTCAAAATTTCAAGTCTCTAGACGATTTTATTATTCCCATGACTTCATCCCCCTTTTCAACCTCATGGGGGTGGAATCTTCAAAATCGCTGAGACACATGTAAATTATATTTTAATCTTCAGCCTAAACCCATAATATGAAGATCCTGGCTTTAAAACCGATGGATTTTCATACAAACTTTCATCCCCTATTTAACCCGCCTAGGGGTGGAATTCACAAAAATCCTTTCTTAATGGATGCCTGCACAGTATAAAGTATATATGTGCAAAATTTCAAGTCTCTAGACGATTTCATTATTGCCATGACTTCATCCCCCTTTTCACCCTCATGGGGGTGGATTTTCAAAATCGCTGAGACAGGTGTAAATTATTTTTTAATTTACAGCCTAAACCTAAAATATGAAGATTCTGAATTTAAAACTGACGGATTTTCATACAAACTTTCATCCCCTATTTAACCCGCCTAGGGGTGGAATTCACAAAAATCCTTTCTTAATAGATGCCTGCACAGTATAAAGTATATATGTGCAAAATTTCAAGTCTCTAGACGATTTCATTATTCCCATGACTTCATCCCCCTTTTCACCCTCTGGGGGTGGATTTTCAAAATCGCTGAGACAGGTGTAAATTATTTTTTAATTTACCTAAAAATACCCTAAAATATGAAGATTCTGACTTTAAAACTGACGGATTTTCATACAAACTTTCAACCCCTACTTCACCCCCTTAGAGGTAGAATTCACAAAAATCCTTTCTTAGTGGATGCCTGCACAGTATAAAGTATCTATGTGCAAAATTTCAAATCTCTTGACGATTTCATTATTCCCATGACTTCATCCTCCTTTTCACCCTCATGGGGGTGGATTTTCAAAATCGCTGAGACAGGTGTAAATTATTTTTTAATTTTCAGCCTAAACCCAAAATATGAAGATCCTGGTTTTAAAACTGACGGATTTTCATACAAACTTTCATCCCCTATTTCACGCCCTTCGGGGTGGAATTTCCAAAAATCCTTTCTTAGTGCTCACCTACACTACCAAAGGAACCTACGTGCCAAGTTTTATGATTGAAGCTTCAGCCGTTTGGGCTGTGCGTTGATGGTCAGTGAGTGAGTCAGTCAGTCAGTCACTTTCTTCTTTTATATGTTTAGAAGATAAGTAGTTCGTTTTGATAGTAGTTAGTCGTCGCTCATTTTAGACTGGCCCATTGTGGTTATAATGTATGATAAGTAGTTCGTTTTGATAGTAGTTAGTCGTCGCTCATTTTAGACTGGCCCATTGTGGTTATAATGTATGATAAGTAGTTCGTTTTGATAGTAGTTAGTCGTCGCTCATTTTAGACTGGCCCATTGTGGTTATAATGTATGATAAGTAGTTCGTTTTGATAGTAGTTAGTCGTCGCTCATTTTAGACTGGCCCATTGTGGTTATAATGTATGATAAGTAGTTCGTTTTGATAGTAGTTAGTCGTCGCTCATTTTAGACTGGCCCATTGTGGTTATAATGTATGATAAGTAGTTCGTTTTGATAGTAGTTAGTCGTCGCTCATTTTTCACAATTAATGATAAAATCACAGAATATTATTAGAACAAATATACAGCTGAGACACGCACAAGCAAGAATTATGCCACAAACAGCCAAAAATATAGAATGTCAAGTGTCGACAAGTGGTCATGTAGTACCCGATAACATTTTAAATAGTAAGAGCAGTCCAAAATTCCAAATTCCCAAAACACCACTTCAAAGGCAAAACATAAACAAACTTCTAATTTTTTACTAAAAAACACGTTATAACCACTATTATTTTAATAGTGTGTCGATTCCAATAGGAATAGCAAATAAAATGTCAACCTATTTTGTCGGTTTATTAAATGATGAACGCGTCTCACAGTAGCTACACGCTTCCGAGTCGTTGACTGCTGTAGCAACACAAACTCGCATGTTTACGATAGTCGATACCGTCGACGTATACTTGCCTTTCACGGTGATGACGTTCAACGAATAATTTTATTAAACTCGCACTAAGCATACAGAGGCCTTAGTGCGAGTTTTTACTCTCGCTCACTCGTGATACGTAAACATCATTTTGTATTGAAACTGGATAAGCGCCGTCTGGTGACGGTAAGGAGAAACCACTTTTTTTGTATACATTTTGACATAAGAGATCGTTTACGTATCACGAGTGAGCGTGAGTAAAAACTCGCACTAAGGCCTCAGTATGCTTAGTGCGAGTTTAATAAAATTATTCGTTGAACGTCATCACCGTGAAAGGCAAGTATACGTCGACGGTATCGACTATCGTAAACATGCGAGTGTGTGTTGCTACAGCAGTCAACGATTCACAAGCGTGTAGTCACTGTGAGACGCGTTCATCATTTAATAAACCGACAAAATAGGTTGACATTTTTATTCGCTATTCCTATTGGAATCGACACACTATTAAAATAGTAGTGGTTATAACGTGTGAAATTAGAAGTTTGTTTATGGTTTGCCTTTGAAGTGGTGTTTTGGGAATTTGGAATTTTAGACTTCTCTTATTATTTAAAATGTTATCGGGTACTACAGGACCACCTGTCGACACTTGACATTCTATTTTTTTGTCTGTTTGTGGCATAATTCTTGCTTGTGCGTGTCTCAGCTGTCTACAATATTTGTTCTAATAATATTCTGTGATTTTATCATTAATTGTGAAAAATGAGGACTAGTGACTTAGACTACTAATCATACATTCAAACTACAATGGGCACAGTCTAAAATGCCTATTCATCGTATTATAAAAAATATCAAATGTAAACATGTGCGAGCGGGGCTCGGCGCCCGACCGCTGACGTCACGCGCTCTCTCGGTGCTCTGTGGATTCGCTAGGCATTTATCCTTTCAAATTATAAACACAGGCATCTATTGCTTAATTATTGTATTGTGTAGTGTCAGATAGGCAGTTGCTCCATATAAACATATTCGGCTACATGAACATTGGACAATGAAATAAAAAGAGTAAAATGTAATTACAAAATTTTAAACTAATAACATCATAATTTAATATTTAAATAAACAAGATAAAAAAATATTTTTTTTACTAATTACGTAAAACAATCTTGACATAATTTTTATACAGAGTTATTTTATGTGTTAAATAAAATAAAACAAAAACAGTGTCTGACCTAGGAATCGAACCCAGGATCTTATGCTGCAAGCCAGGTGGTTTCATTGATGATCGCAGGGATGGTCTATCTATAGTTTCTAGTGAGGTCCTGGGTTCGATTCCCAGTTCAGACACTGTTTTTGGTTTTTTTTTTTTATTTACCTTTATTTATGTCAAGATTGTTATTATGTAATTAGTTAAAATTGAATTTTCATTTTTTAATCTTGGTAATCTGTTATAATTAATTTGACTGACGATTTTTAAATTACCAATCCCATTCCCATAACTATTAGAAGTGATAGAAATGAAAAAGAACCTATAATATACCATAAAAGTATATGTTATAACATAATTATGTGTAATAACTTGGTAAGTTTATCACTCTCACAGCGCTCTCACCGCAAAAATATCAGTGACAAGCTTAGTCGCTCACAAGTGATTTTGTTTACGATACGAGATGTCAAAACTGTCAAAAAGTGCAACTCACACTCGCGAAAAGCATGTTTACGCTGATATAAGTGCTTAATGACGCGCTTACTTGTGAGATGTAGTCGATTGTCACTAGTGACGAAATATTTTATAAACTTGCACTCAGAACTTATAGTTCTCACGTACGCCACTAGGTGGCGCTTATCCAGCGCCATACAAATTTGCGTAAACGTTTACGCGACCATCCCGTTTATAAAACTCGCACTAAGCATACTGAGGCCTTAGTGCGAGTTTTAAGTCACGCTCACTCGTGATACGTAAACGATCTCTTATGTCAAAATGTATACAAAAAAAGTGGTTTCTCCTTACTGTCACCAGACGGCGCTTATCCAGTTTCTATACAAAATGATGTTTACGTATCACGAGTGAGCGTGAGTAAAAACTCGCACTAAGGCCTCAGGTTGCGAATCGCAGTTGTGAAAACGGCCGGAGGGGTGACAACATCCCCTAAAATATTAATTTAATTGGGATTTGTTTCAGATTTTATTTTATCTATTAATGTAGATTTAATTTTAATTTAAATTGTAATTTTAATTCGGACTTTAATTTTATGTTAGATTTTAATCTTGATTTAGATTTTAATGTTAATTTTAACTTTGATTACGATTGTAATACTGATTTTAATTCTGATTGTAATTTTATACTTGATTTTAATCTATTCTTGACTTCGATTTCGAGTTTTGAGTTTGATTTTGATTGTGGTTTTAGTCTAGGATTTTATTGAATAATTATTTGAATTGTAATTCTAATATTAATTGATTGTATTTGGCAATTTTTTGTTTTTAATTAATTGCATTAGTGTCTAATTCATTATTATATTGTAACGTAACGAAAGAGGTCACTGTCCCCTGAAGCACAGGTACTGTTACCTAGCTCAGGGGTCTCGGTTTCACTTCTATGCAAATAATTAATGCTATAAACAATGTATTTTTTTATTATTTCATAATACTTTTACCATAAAACATGCTCGCTCACAATGTTCCTGATTAGAAAGCATCAATCAAGCAATGAAGAAAACTATAAATATCATAGTTTTCTGCTTAGAATTTATTCTAGTCTTTTAAAGGCAATTAACTTATACGATTATTCCTATAAAAAAGTAACATTTCAATTTTTTTTGCAAATTATTATTACTCATTCATATCGGGACTACTTTCAGATTGAACGATAAACAATTATTTTATGGAAATAACTTAAGAAATATCGTCATTTTAATGACTCGCGCCCATATCGCAATAGACCATCCTTAGTAGCCTGACAGATGCGTCTTACGCGCCAAAATGGCCGTGACAGTTGAAGTTTAGGTGTGAACAATTCCGATATTAACATTGGAATGCCGATATTGCGATCTAATATCGGAATTGTAAAAACAAATCCGATATTACATGCTATGCTAATTATTTTTATTTTTTTTAAAAAACGTTGCACCACAATAGGAATTTCTTGCAAATCGAAGTCCTTCGCACTGATTTAGTATGCGTTTTCTCTCTGAGTCAAGTTGTTCATGCAAAGTGAGCCTTAGTAGATATTAGTTAGGTTATTAGCCGTAATCACATGACTTCTAAGATCTAACTAAGCAATCGTTTTGTTTATGTTTATTCGTAATTATAGACCAAAGTTTGTTCGCGATAGCGGGACATTTTTGCCTTCGCTAGGGACAGCGGGTCCGACTGCCTGAAAGCGGGACATTTTTGCCTTCGGTAGGGACAGCGGGACCGACAGCCTGAAAGCGGGACTGTCCCAAGATAGTTAGGATAGTTTCAAGAATATTAATTAGGATTCCGTACCCAAAGGGTAAAAACGGTACCCTATTAGTAAGATTCCGCGGTCCGTCTGACTGTCTGTCTGTCACCAGGCTGTATCTCATGAACCGTGATAGCTAGACAGTTGAAATTTACACAGATGATGTACCTATTTCTGTTGCCGCTTATAGCTTATAACAACAAATACTAAAAACAGAATAAAATAAATATTTAGGTGGGGCTCCCATACAACAAACGTGATGATTTTGCCGTTTTTGCGATAATGGTATGGAACCATAGGTTTAAAAAAAAAACACAATGAAGCAGTATATTTTTCATCAATTTCGGGCTCGAGACTCCTTTCGGTGATTTTCGCTATTTCTCATAGTTTCGTTTTTTTCGGATTTGGCCACCCACGCCCACAAAGTTTGATTTGGCCATCCACGCCCACTAGGAGCTCTACAGGCTGTAACGGACAGGTGTGATCATATTTTAAAAACTGCTTTTGACCATGTATATGAACAATTTTCTCCAAGAAATACAGGCAGTTTCTAAAAAAAAAATGATTTTAATACAAAAATGTTGTCAGCTGACCAAAGATTGTATGTTTTTTTTTGAGAATTGCCGATGACTTCCTTTGAGAAATTTGTTCTTATACATAAGCAGAATCAGTTTTTAAAACATGATTGCATCTTTCCGTTTCACCCTGTATATCATATGTGTTTTATACGTACCGATGATCTTGTGCCCGTCATCAGTTTTGACGCGCACTACTTTCATTTTGTTGTCGTAGTCAAGTTTTTTTAGCACGTTCTCTACGCAGCTCCACGCCGCCAGCAACAGCCCCGACAGCACGTGGTGAGTACGCACACGCATCCCTTCCTGCGGACCAAATCATCAACATTTCAGCCAAAAGTCGTAAACGACATAGGCCTCCCCCAAGCGTCACCACACTGATCGGTCCTGTGTGTCTCGCTTCCACCGAATTTCCGCAGCCTTGACCAGCACCCTTATTGCATATCTGTTTTAACAGCACGGAGCACACTTCGTCCCCTTCATTTTGGTAACTCAACAATATTCATTACGTGTTTTACGCTGTCGGGAAAATGGATTTTTGAATAAATGAAGCAATTAATGCAAGGGAAACAATCTGTACCTTACGTTTTGAAGACAATTAAGGTAGGATTCGGTTCTTAGCGACCGCGACCATTCAACTACGCGACTATAGTCGCCAGTCGCTGTCACGTCTTTAAGTTCGCGGTCGGCACTACAGAAATTTTCGGCCCCAACGACCATCCGTTCTGCGAGCAATGTTGTACCCTACCCGCTACCACTTAAGTTTATAACATAATAGGTGTCTTTTGACACTTAGGGACGTCGACAAAATTGCTGCCTACTTACTTTTTAACCGACTTCCCAAAAAGGAGGCGGTTGTGTTGTTACAAGATAGGCCAACGCCATCTAGTAACGAGAGGAAGAACTAGGTAGTAACTAGTGGCGCCATCTAGTATTGAATAGCGGAACTGATGTTCTCGAAAGCTCGTGTCGAATGGAATTTTCCAGAAGGTTCGAACCGAACATTCTGGATGTTTCTAGTCGCTTCGGGAACAATGAGTTCGAAAGTCGAATGTTCTGGAAGTTTCTCGAATTATCTAGAACAGTATGGAACGTTCCAGAAACTTCTTCCGTGCTATATAAAGAGCGGTCGGATTCGTCGTGGGTCAGTTTCGATTGAGAAGCGATACAGAGCGACCAAAGCGGAAAATAGTGCGAAGTAATAGAATTGTTTAAGAAGTGTTTTTGTAATAAACAGTGATTAATTGAAGTCTGCTGTTTAAATAATTTATCCCTGAACCCCAGCTCGTAACAGTATGTTTGACTGTAGATATGTATTTTCTTTATGATTTCGTAAACCGAATTTGAATGATGAAACTTTTTGTGTTTGGAAAGGTACTTTCCCGAAATACGTAAGCGAATTCCAAATAAAAACACAACAAAGCGAAAATTATCTTCAATTTCGGCAGTCGGTGTTTCTATTTTTTGAAAAGATGAATGATACTAGTTTAATATTCATCGGATAGATGGCGCTAATGTCTAATTGATTAGACAATGTTATTTAGATATATTTGAATGTGTGTAATAATTAATACAATAAACATACAGTTCTATTTATAAACAATTGATTAAATGATAAAGTGAAATTAGAAACATAAAGTAAACCATAGATGAGCACTTTACAAACAAGAAAAAAAGAACGTTCAAGGTTTATACGGTTGGCATTATGTGGCCTTATTTTTCATTGTGAGTCTTGAACACAGAACATTTTTACTCTAGCGAGGTCTTGAACCAGCTCCAACTAATTGACAATAAATACATAATTAATCCTGATGACAAGTGGGACTAAAGGGACCAGTGTTAAAATTAAATGTTCAATTGATATACTGAACTAATAGGCGCTGTGAGTATCAGTTTGATTTGTCTGAATATCGCTATGTGTGTCAACCATGTGTTTTGTGTGAATCTCATCATGAAATTTCTTCTTGGCAGGGTCCTTAGGATAATTTAATAAATACTAAAACTTATAAATATGGTCAACTCAACAGCATCAGCAAGGTCCGAATACAGATGTCCTCATTGTGTGGTTGATGCATAGATACAACTGCACAGGCTGAACGATGCTCATTGAGACACCATATCTTCAGTTTTGAATCTTAAGGGTATATGTATCCCTTCTAATGTAAGTTGTGCTTATTTAATAATATTCATCAAGAAACTTCAGTGACAGACTGTATTAGTGAGAAGATTAAATTAGTTAAGAAGACTACTGAAAGACTTTTACTTCAATCAATACCTCATGCGAAACCATCCCTATTTACTGTCAAAATTATTTATTTCAAAATTATCGGGCTGTTAACGTAATCGACGATTAATCGCCTGTTAATTCTACTTTCAGTTTCTCAACACCCAAATGTGACAAGCGTTTAACAATTTGTCACATTTGAGTAAAATCTCGAATTAACCACATGTTAAAGCATTTTTGGGTTTCTGAGAACCTTTTTCAATGTTAATCTCTTGTCAACGAGCCTAATTTATAATTGTTGGAAATTGGTCGATTATTCACAGATTAAAATTAATATTATGATTTTAAAGGCTTATATTACGATAAAAAGATAATAGGGGTCGGCGAAAACTATGGTATGGGTTGAGTTATAAAAAATAATTATGTTAATTTAGAGCAAATATTTAATTACCAAGATTTAAAAAAAAATAGGATATTAAAACTTTTTAAATTAATTACAGTATAAAACCTTGACACTATTATCAAAAATTGTTATTTTGTATTTAATAAATAAAAATAAAAAAAACAAACTGTTACTGACCTGGGAATCGAACCTTCCTCACGCTAAAGCGTGTGAGGAAGGTTCGATCCCCCGGTCAGTGTTGACTGTACCCTGCACTTAGTACTTATAAGGCCAGTTTATGGATAGGTTTGTGTTTAACTTGAAGCGGCTGGGGTGGTGACCGCGCCAGGGTAAGCAACACTTACCAAGGTCAGTCCATCCCAAGACTGACCTTGGTAAGTGTTGCTTACCCTGGCATGGTCACCCATCCAAAAAACAAACGAACCCAAAAAAAGTGGTCACCCATCCAAACACTGACCTTAGTAAGTGTTGCTTACCCTGGCAGGGTCAGCCATCCAAAACAAACGAACCAAAATCAAGCGGTCACCCATCCAAAGAATAACTGATTACGTCATAGTAGTGAATGATGTGAATGAATACCAGCTAGGGTAGCCAACCGAAATAAATAAATGCCAATTATTTATTGTAACAAGCGATTACGTAATTTCTCGATGATGCAGAGTTGAGAAACTCACTGACAACTGACGGCTGGTTAATTTGTGACAAATTGTCAGCTGATTTGAGATGTGACGTCTACTTCAGAAACTGGCCCTAGTCTCATGCATTCTCTACTACCATTGGGTAAGTTAGTGAGTAAGAAAAAATATCTTACAAACTATAGATATGTATCTATGGCACGTCATTTGAATATTATGAGCCAGGCAACAAATCGGTAGCACTGATTGCCTTGAGACTCTAGACGAGTAATATTCAATTACAAAAAAAATCTACCCTTATCGAAATGTTACCCTTACATTTTGGCATTTCGATAACCATAGCAGATAGAATTGTACTTTGCATAGAACTTCAGGGCAGTGCAAGTTTCAGCATCACTGCACTGTGTCCCACTTGGCGTCTTCCTTTGTCGCCCAGAGCCTTTACCTGACAATGGGGCACGTCCCTGCAGGAGCCGAAATGAAAGGTGTGGGTGCAGACGTGTAGCGCCGCGCTGTACTGTTCCCGCCACAGCGACTCCACCTCGCTGCTCTCAACCTTCCGGTACGTCTCTATCTTCGCAAGAGACATCGGCCGCTGCTGTAGGCCGGTGTGAGGTCTGCCAGATCAAAATCAAGACTTATCTATGCAAATCAAATTATTTATAAAAAGTTGCTCTCAGAAGATCTGTCCATTACCGGACTCCGAGTGGGAAAATGTTAACGTCACTTTCGTTATTAGTAGGCCGGTGCTGAATGCAGGTCTCTCACATTGGAGGCCATTTATCTGTGTTGGTTTTTTGTTCTACAATTTTAATATAAGTTTAGATAAGATTTTGGGCCATTCCCTAAATCCTACGGCTTGGAGAACATATTTTGATAAATTTTTAAAAGTCGACAAATTTAAAGAGAGTCCACAATTTATTTGTCAGATTTGCCTATTTATGCAATTTTGTGTCCAACCGCGTCCAATCAAACAAATAATTTATGATTTAAGGTGTCCTTTTTTGGAAATCTGAAAGTGGATCCCTGACCAAAGGGTTTCTATCTGAAACTGTTAGCAGGTACTTATAGTCTCTGATCTCTCCGCAAGCCGCATCTACTCAGTTATCAACTTTTCGCCCTGAATATCCTTGCTCAAAAATTCTGACAGCTGCCCCTTTATCATGTAAGTGAACTCCATAAGAGAAATAAATAAATATATATATATACAATAAAGTACCTATATCACCCTAATATTATAAAGACGAAAGTTTGTGAGTGTGTGTGTTGTATGTTTGTTACTTCTTAAAGCTCAAACTGCTGGATGGATCTGGATGAAATTTGGTACAGAGATATTATACTTTTATCCCTTGGGATAACCGCTGGGCGATTCTGGTAATAAATAAATCAATAAAGCTTATTGAAATCCTACAGTGATTTTATGTGCATTCATTTAGATGTTACCTTGTGCTATTGAAAAACAGTGAAAATATTATATACGTTTTATGATCTTATGAACTAACCTGGAAAGCCGAAAACCTGGAATACTGGAAGACGCAGCGATGGAAGGCCTCCCTCTAGGTGGAGCTACGACTGGGTCAAGGCTGCGGGAATCCGCTAGATGCGAGACGCACAGGACTGATCACTGTGTCGTGCTTGGGGGAGGCCTATGTCCAGCAGTGGACGTCTTTCGGCTGAAATGATGGCGATGAACTGACCTGTATGTTTGGAACGTGTGATCGGTCCCGGAGTGTGCGGCGGACACGAACAGCACGGCTATGAGCTTGTCGTTACTTTCTCTCTTCACGTAGAAACCTTCCTTCGTCCCGGATAGCTGGGCAAATTTTTCTAAGGCTTCTGGCCAGTCCATGCCCCGCTGTACAGTGATTGTTATATTAATTAGTTTTTTTTATTCGAGATATTATGTAGAAAAGGTAACTAGTTGAAGTTTTGTAACTAATTTGGTGTACAATAAAGTATATTCTATTCTATCAGATGAAACCTGTAAAATTCTTCTTTATTTCGAGTTATGAAAAAGTCTTTTCTCAAAAATGGTATGTAATATTGCCATAACATCTCTAAAAAGTCTCCAGAAAGTGAATTCTACCGGAGACTTATTCACAACTGTCCAGTAAGTAAGTATGTAATTTACTTACTGGACAGTAGTAGGGATAGGTCCGATATATCAAAACGTAAATTATATCGGATATGTGTTAGATATCATATCATATCGATATCAATATCAAAATAACCATATTACAAAAACTATATCTAATATAACTGTACTACTAATACCGATATCTGAAAACCGAACCAAACCATTTACTTTTAAAAATCAATGACGAACAACGAACAAAAATAATTATGCCCGCGTTAGGCCTTTTTATTCGCGCGATTTTTCGCTCATTCTGCGGCCTATGGAATTGTATGAAGCTGCACGCATTGCGGTAAAAAACTACATAAATCCGCGCAAATAAAATCGTAGTGCCTGCTAAGCCTTAAAGTGTTCATTTGTTTTTTTTTTCAATAAACAGCTTTCTATTAGCAAGCCAGTTCGAAATTTAAATAAAACCTTTGATAAGTTACCTCCTTGGTTGCCATGTATCGGTGAAAAAGATCGTTCCATTTTTAAATTACACGACAGATATGAATTTACTATGTACTTTATTTGGCCGCTACACACGGCAGATATGGATTTTCATACAACTTTTGCCGGCCGCTGCTCTCATGTATTTGGTCTGTACTGCAATTTCGATTTTTCTCGAAGAAGAATGTCAAAATAATTCTCAAATTTCCAAGCATGTTTGAGAAAATATAAATAAATGCCCCCGGTAAATCGATCACAATATCTATCAGTAATTGCCCTAATATGAATGTAACCTAAAATATTAATTGAACGAATTTGTTGTTCAACTTTCTTTCATTTTTGAGAAAAGCATTATACAAGCCTCAACCAGTAAGAAAGACATCCTGGCCTCGTATATAACCGGACCTCACCTGCGGTTCGGTCCGGTTAACTCATACTTGGCCAGGAAGTCTTACTTACTGGATTCTGCAGTAATGTACTATTAAATATTTTGTGGGGCCCAGTAAGTCCATTCATTTGGTCGTTTCAGAGTGTGGGTGTATGTGCACTTGGGGCACTCTAGCATGAGTATCATATTATGTATATGGCTACCGCACTCATCAACTCATTGGGCATCAGAAGAGTTTATAAAACCCCGTATCGGTTTTGGAACCTAAAGATGTCAATAGTGTTATATGCCGGTAGCACTTAGCGTCGTCCGGGTGCTTGTCGCAACTGTTCGGAGTGTAAATATGTTTTCTCAAAAATGGTATGTAATGTTGCCGTAACATCTCTAAAAAGTATCCAGAAAGTGAACTTTACTGGAGACTTATTCACAACTGTCCAGTAAGTAAGTATGTAATTTACTTACTGGACAGTTGGTCATCCTCTTTAGATCTCCTTGGAAAAAAAAAACATGTTACCAGACACAGATTAGAGTTTAGCCATTATAACATGGTTATAGGGGGGAGGCTCCAAATATATATTTATCTCTCTTTTTGGTTTGACATTTTATGAGATAGATATATTTTTGGAGCCATCCATTTTATACCTACTCTGTGACACTTACCGCGACGCAGAAAAAGTACGCACATTGCGTTTTGTACTTAGTAATGTTGTAGAAGTATAGTGTGGGATTTTATGTTTGTATTTAGTAATTTAAGTTTATAAATAATGTTGGATTAAAACTTTCCATTCTAATATTAACATGGAGATTCAAAAACCCTTTTTTGTTTTCTTACTAGTACATTCATGTCATGTAAAAATAGAACAATGTTCATAACTAAACGCAAACTTTTTAGTAAAAAAAAAAAACAATTTTATCGTCTGGCGGGATTTCAATTGTGTTTTAATTTACCGTGTGAACATAGATAATCCCAAAAAATTTGTTCAAGCGAATCTGATTCGGCAATAGATGGCACTCCTCCTGATGTAAAAGCTGAGGCCGAATTAGCAAAACAAATATAAATGCCCTCGGTAAATCGATCACAATATCAGTAATTGCCCTAATATGAACGTAACCTTCAATATTAATTAAACGAATTTGTTGTTACACTTTCTTACATTTTTGAGAAATAGTACATTACTGTAGAATCCAGTAAGTAAGCCTTCCTGGCCAAGTATAAGTTAAACGGACCGAACCGCAGGTGAGGTCCGGTTATATACGAGGCCAGGATGGCTTTTTTACTGGTTGAGGCTTGTATAATGCTTTTCTCAAAAATGAAAAAAAGTTTAACAACAAATTCGTTTAATTAATATTTTATCTACTTCGGTTTCGTTTTATTCGAATTACAAAAATAACAGCGGTTTCATTATGATACCCATAACGACATCGGATTGCATTATGCGAATCGTCATAAATTCTAAAACACAAGCAAATGCATTCTGAACATACAGCCACGTACCTACAATATTACTTTGAAATCATGACAATGTAAATATTTATAAGTTTGAATTGTTACTAACAAATATGGAAGTGATTCTGTAATAAATGTCTTTTAATTTTTAATTAATTTAAATAATGTTCTTAAAAATGGAACAAGTTTAGAACAAAAGTATCACTATTTGGCTGTTGCGGCTACAAGATCTTTGCCTTATACCTAATAAAGACTAAATAAAAAAATAAAATAAAAAGTGGACGCGGGATAAACCATAGTCAGTGTGTAATTAAGTTTCTATTAAAAATATATTTTTCTATATCTGTGTTTTGTTCCTTTCTTCGTAGATACAATCTTGTATGCAACAGTACGTTATTGGTTTTTTAATAACTTGTGCCCACAAAGAACATAAAAAAAAAATGGCACACGTATTAAAAACTGACCATAACGTAACAGTTGCATAAATAGTTATTAGGTTAGATTTATATTAGGGCAATTCCTGATAGATATTGTGATCGATTTACCGGGGGCATTTATGTATATTTGTTTGCTGTACAGCTTGATTAATGGACTCGAAAATATATCTATCTCATAAAATGCCATACCAAAAAGAGAGATAGATATATATTTGGAGCCTCCCTCCAATTAACATGTTATAATGGCTAAACTCTAATCTGTGTCTGGTACTGTTATGTAACTGATATAAAATTTCATATCGATATCGAAAACGGTTTTCAGATATCGATACCAGTAGGTTTGCAAAAGTTAACATGTTATTTAGATGAGCATACTAACAACGAACGCGAAATAATACTTAGAAAGAGAGGTAGCGCATATGGTTCCTATAGTTTGTAAGTTTGCGTTTTGTTCGTAGTTTTTACTTTTTTGAATTGTTACGGTTTTAATTTTTGACTTATTCGTTCTCGCACGCTAGTAAGGTTTTTATTACATACAGTTTTTGTAATATAGGTTATTTTGATATAGATATCGATATGATGTCTAACACATATCCGATATAAGTTACGTTTTGATATATCCGACCTATCCCTACTACTGTCCAGTAAGTAAATTACATACTTACTTACTGGACAGTAGGAGATTCCAAATTTAAAATCTCGCTTCTTCCTGGACAGTTGTGAATAAATCTCCGGTAGAATTCACTTTCTGGATACTTTTTAGAGATGTTATGATAATATTACGTACCATTTTTGAGAAAAGCATTATACAAGCCTCAACCAGTAAGAAAGCCATCCTGGCCTCGTATATAACCGTACCTCACCTGCGGTTCGGTCCGGTTAACTCATACTTGGCCAGGAAAGCTTACTTACTGGATTCTGCAGTAATGTACTAATAAAGCCTAAGACGCCATATAGGTACGAGGCAAAAAACCTTCTGCAATGCCTCGGTCAGTTAAAATCGCGTCACATATACGCTTCCCACGCTCTTACTTGTTGTTAATACCGATAGGTAGGCATACTAGGGGGAACTGTTTTTCATTATTTCTTTCATAGTCGCCAGCGGCACCACAGCACAGCACTCACCTCAGAGCGCACTTCGTGCAGCACAACGGGCGCGCTGCCGGTGGCGTGATCCCTCCAGAAGCTGGTGCTCCCGACGCGTGACAAGCGCTCTCCGCAGCTGCCCAGGTCTCCGATGCCCAGGTCGAAAGTACCCATGTTTCTCGCTGGAACATTATTTTTGTGAAGTTGTATTTGTCATTGCAGTCTCGGCTCCTTAACGGCGTCAATGACAAAGGAGTTAGAACTATATTGGCGCTATATTATATGCCAATATGGTTCAGACCCACAGTTCAGACCCTTTATCCACTTGCATCAAAATGTAGTGTTTTGAATTTACTAACAAATTTGCCTGTACCAAAGAAAGAAAGAAAGAAAACTAGTTTATTTGGCACACTAACGCGTTAGCTGCTGTGATTGGCTGTCGAAAATTCATTCATCCAATCACAGCAGCTAACGCGTGCTTGACAATTTGTCACATTAATTCTGCGATAATTTTAAGGTGGGCAACTGAGGGACAGATACACACAATGTAGGTACAATTAAAAGGGAACTTAATTTTAAAACAATTACATACATAGTGTGCCCCGCGGCTGCGCCGAAAAGGACCAGTTCAGCAAAATGCCAGACAACTGGGAGTTGCCTGATGCTGGTAACCATGCTTTTTGCGGGCCTTTTTACTAAAAAATACAACTGTTGGTCGTATGTTTTTTGAACAAAAGTTTGTCAACTTCTTCATCTTTTCGTGTCGATAATCTCAAATTTTGACTCAACTATACTCAAATTTTGTCTGACCGATATGTACCCACCTGGAACGCTATTTTTAGTTTTCAACTAAAAAGTTGTTGGTGTTGTTGTTGTTGGAAAGCGACATCTATGGACAGGAGGATACGTACGCGTGCGCGTGCACGCCATCTCTAAGACATTAATGAAGTTAGTTTTCAGTAGTCATTGACATCGATTCCACTAGGAAGCGTGCAAGATACCCATTTAACAATAATTGTTTACGTTATTGGTACAAAATTGTCATGCGCTAACCAACATCATCATATTCAGCACTGTATGGCTATTTATTTATTTTTTATTTATTGATAGGAACACCAACTACATGTTTACAGAAAAACTTACACATAATTATACATAAAACATCATTCCGTGCAAAAATGTCACTTATAGGTGAACAGAACTTATACAAATTTGATTTTAGATAAATTCATTAAATTAGATGTAGGTATGACTGATAAATTATTAAAAACAAACATATAACTTATTTAATTATGGATTATATATAAAATTACTATAAACATTTGATAAAAAAAATATAATAGTTAATAATTGAATATCATTGATAAAAAGATTGAAAAGCATTTCATAAAAAGATTAATAATAACATTTGATAAAAAAAAAATTGTAAAACTTTGCATAAAAAGATTGATACTAGTTATTAATTGATTTAATTATAATTATAGATTAGGTAATATAAGTACATTATTGACAAAATTGGCTTGATTATTTTATTTTCTGAAATTACTAGTGAGGTGTTGTTGACCACAAATCAGTCTGTAACAGTTTTTGTCTGAGCTTTGCTAAACTGTCGCAAATATCGGCTATAGAGGGATGTTGCGGGTTGAGGGGATGTAGGTAGGTGGTTATAAGGCGGTCTTTCAAAATAAAGAAGATTCACTTATATACGTAGTATTATTTATTATTCTTATGGTATTAATTAATATAGTAATCCAATTTAGATTAACAAATTCAATGGTTGCAAATCTTCCTGGCTTGACGATGAGCTTTGGTTCATTTTGGCAGGCTTATAATATTATAGATCCTAGCTGCATGTAAATGTCATCGGACAGTGGTAAGCGAAATGCCATGTCTTATAGCACCAGATCGGGTGGTTACAAAATAATCCGTGTTTTGGCTATTCACCATATCACGATGATGACTGGATTGATTTGTGTAAGCAATCGGACATGGCCCTTGGCTGTTACTCTTCCCTACACCAATTTCTTGATACCGTCGCACCCATAAACGAACTGTGTTTCTCTATAAAGAAGTAAAATAAAAAGTTAGATTTCTAAAGAAAAAATAAATAAAAACTGATTTAATTTTAGATTGCACTTACGTCGATATTTGATTCTCGAGCAATACTCTTTAAACTTTGATTTATTTCCCACGGGACGATTATTTTCACTTTATAAAAGTTACTCAATCGAGACATAATGTTATTGTAATTATAAGACGTTATTCGAACGACCCAAGCAGACAAGTAATTATGCTATGATGGGATGCCATGTTTTACAGAACAAAATTATAAGCTTACTCTCACTCTTCTTCATAATCTAATTTCTATAATATAAACGTCACGGCCAACATGAATGATGTGATAGTGATTCATAAACATATCGATGAATTTCACAGCTAAGTATTAGAACGGTGCAGCGGTATGACAGCTTGACTCTTGTGTTGTAGGGCCCAGGTTCGATTCTTCGATCGAACTAACGATTTTATTAAATTAAATAATTCTGTTAATATAAAAAGTTTTAGAAATTTGTAATAAAGTATAATGTTTGTGGAACACGTTTGAAAGTTTAAATATATCAATAGGTAGGATACAATGGATATTACCTAGCGGTCGCCTGCATGAGCGCCGTCAGTTTTTTATTTCTACTTAGAATATCTTAGCAGTGTCATTGATGTCACAGAGATGGCGCGCACGCGGCTCACGTAAACATCGTAGTATATCCTCCTGTCCATAGATGTCGCTTTTTTATACCCTTCTAGGGTGTGAGGTTTCTATGCTGCTGTATGTACATAATGAGCAAGTTCGCAAGTAAGGTATATATATGCTATAATGCCCAAAGTTATGCCAGAACAGATTTACTTGAATAACATGAAACATGAACATAACTGGTGAAATGAGATTGTACGTGGTAACATGTACACATCAGCGCACCCATTTAGAGCGTACGTTAACGTTTGCAGCAATTTCGAGAGATTTGTAGTCTGTTTGTGTTTGTTTGTCTGTGTCTTTGAGATTTGTTTGAAGAGTTCTGTTGTATATCTCCAAAATATTTATAGATAAGATCCTCACCAAATTTAAATGGAACGAATTCGGCAACATACTCTTTCAAACAATAAAATTATTTTCATAAACGGTCCAAAATTTACGGAGAAATCTGTAAATATAGGTACATACAAAAATACATACATACAGTCGAACAAAGAACCTCCTTTTTTGGAAAGTCAGTTAGAAATGAACTCAAAATACAGGACGATTTGGTGGCGATCGATTGAAATTATCTCAAGTTATGATTTCTAGTATTTATAAATAAAAATATGTCCCCACCTTGTTCGATATCATCGTCGAGGATTTCCGTGACGAACTTGAACAGTCTGTTCTGCAGCTCCACCGGCATGCCCAGTATCCTGTTCAGGAACTTCGCCATTTTGGTGTACTCCTAACATATGAGGTCACAGATAAGTGTAGAATTAGATACATATAACCGTTGCTTAATCTTGTTTTACTGCTCGGGTTCCTATGGAAACATACATAGGTACGTAACTCACGCTTTGGGGGTACGCACAACGTAAAGAAAACTATAGTAGTCACAGCGGATCTTTGTGTCTCTGAACTTGGATCTGCGAACCATTGCGCAAGAAACAGGTTGCCATCGAGTATACTGCATAGAAAAAGCGAGATAGGACGATGCAACAATCGTAAGTGAGTGAAAGAGACAGTTATACATTGCTATCTTCTACTTCAACATTGACACAAAAATAGCAACTGCGCAGGGTCTTGCAGCCAACTTCAGACACAAAGATCCACTGTGAGTATTATACTTGCTATGATCCTAACATACCTACTTCTTTTGCGTTCAAAAATCTGGTCATTGGCCTTGTTTTTCAATATTTTGTTAGAACAGTTGCGTTTCATTGATGTTGTACACATTTTTTCAACATGACCAACAGGCGCGGCTCCAGTCCTCATAAAAGGTTGTGGTCACAGCCATCTGAAAATCGCTCAACTGCTAGTCGGGGTATGAACTCGCTCATGATCGATATAGTTCGTTCCTAAAAAAGAGATGTTTACAAAATATATGACGCTCTGATCAATATTTTGTTATTTTTTAGGGCACTGGATATATATCATCAGCCTATCGACATCAAAATACCTTGAAAGTGTGACATCACAAGTCAGGGTTGTAGCATGCCCATCATGCCCACCAAAACGTCTAAGCATGCTCTATTAAATTTTTGGCACTATATATTATTTTAAACCACATATAGATTGAGGAATGCTCTGTCAAGACACTTTGTCTTGACACAGCATTCCTCAATCTATAATTGAAGTTACACCACACATACTTCGCAAGGAAAACATTTATTATATACTTATTCAATTGCCCCACACTCTTCGAATACTTTTAAAATATTTTAGGAATATTGTCGCTTAAGTTCTAACACCGTGGTAGTCAATTTTATTACCTTTTTTTTTCCGTTTTATATCATTCGATTATGAATCTCAAGACGCATCGTTTGAGGAATCAAACACGAGAGTTTGAACAACCTCACCATTAGTTCAAACTCTCGTATTTTTCTCGTTAGTCAAAAAAGAAAAACCGCGTATGTTAATGTTGCACAGAAAAACCGTACATTTCCGATTTTGACGTACGCGGTGTTAGAACTAATGTCACGCTAGAGCGACACCAGCTAGAGAGATCACCTTTTCCAGCTGCTTCAACTCCGGCGCGGCCTCTACCGTTATGATGACGCCGACGCTCACGAGCGCTGCGGTAATATCATTGATGTAGTCACCCGCGTAGTCAGTAGGAATCTTGGATCTTGGGACATTGTTGTTTATTATATAGTACATCACGGTGGTTATCGCTGGGCGACCTAGGCCAAGAATGAGATAAAATAATTTAGGTCTCTCTTCGCTAGATTGCTCTTTTGACCTAGATATCTTAAAGAGGACTGCTAAGAAGGCTTCGCCTGCACGGGTCCCTCGCGACTGGCTGCAGTTCTAATCTAAGTCAGGGTTTTCATTTCGCATGTGCAACGACCTTTGTGAAGACTAAAAGCGAAGTGCATATTTCGCTATTGGGCGAACATTCTCCCTTCACGTCTTCAAATGGTAAAACTTTGCCCCCCTCAGAAACCTTTCCATACAGAAATGGAGTCACTTTATTTATTTATATATACTTTATTATACATCAAGATAAGAACAATACAAAAAATACATCTTAAAACAAAAACAAACATACAATAGGTGGCCATATCGCGTTCAGCAATCTCTTCCAGGCAATCTAGAATGGAAAGAGATAGCCTGGACACAATATGTGGTTGCACTTGGTGCAATTATTTCAACAAATAAGTTTATAGAGTGAGTACGTACTAAATATAAAAATAAATTATGTACAATACGACTAAATATACAGACAAGAAAATAATGCAGCTTATACAAGATTATGATCACAGTGACAAGTAGTGCTCCTACAGCAGGCAGTGATTGCGCCCGTTTTATAGTCACAAGAAATGCATTCCATAGACGACAGGCCTGGACAGTGAAAGATTTGTCGAGGAAGGTAGTGGAATGCATTGGCATTTTAAGTTTCATATTATGCGATGACCTAAGAACTTTCATTCAAGTGCGAGTCATATAGAAACTGAAGTCAAGTTCAATCAAGGAAAGAATTTGAGCATTCCGGCGATGACAATTGGCAGCCACTTGAGTTCCACACGGAATTCAGAAATATGGTAATTTTTGCGCAAACCAAATATGAACCTCATACAAAAATGTTGAAGCCACTCAAGTTTATCAAGTTGCACTACAGTGAGGTCAAGAATTTCACTTTCTTTATACGGAGAAGCTAGTGAAAAATTATAATCTGGATGCTAGAGTGAGCGCAGTTAGCTTGAAAACATCGACGCCCCGCCAAACTAAGTCTTACTAACGCTTTTCGGCCTCCTATGAAATTTTACTAAAACGACTTTTCATAGTTTGATTTACCGATTATTTTTCTTGTTCTTCTTTCGTATCGATTAACTCAAACAATAGTCTCAACTATTCCGATTTTTTTCGACCAGTATGTATAGCTACTCGAACAGATACTACATAATATAGTATGGTTGGCAACCCTACCTGTAAGGGGCTGTAATTGAATGGGGTGGAATCAAACAACAGCCAGATGAAACATGGAGGAAAATTATTGAAGCTCCCCGAGACCAGAGTAAGGACTAGAACACGCCAGTGTCCTTGGACGCCAGTGCCAGTGACCTTTGTTTATCTTTGATGCGATTAATGATAGCTAAAATGTTTAGTTCACAGTTTATCAGTGTTGGAATGAGGTTTTAGTTAGCAAAACTCATTAAGTTCTGGCTATACAGAATGTATTAAGTTTATTCTTATTTACAATCAAATGCATGTGTCAGGTTTTTAAATTGAAGACTGGTGTGTCAACCATGCAAGAGGTTTTCAACAAAAAGTATAAAATAGATTATGATAAAACGTATAGCCCAGTTGTGAACACGAACTCTTTAAGAATTTTGTTTTCAATTGTTGGAAGTAAAAAATTGAAGATGAAACAATTTGATATTAAAACAGCCTTTTTGCATGGGGAATTAAGGGAGTGTGTTTATTTGAAAGTCCCCAAAGGCTATAGTAATAAAGAGGGCAAAGTTTGTAAATTAAATAAAAGTTTATATGGTCTTAAACAAGCTCCACTAATGTGGAATATTAAATTCACAGAATTTTTAATTAAAATGGGTTTCAGACAATTGAAATTAGACCAGTGTATTTTCGTAATGGATGGAGAAAGAAGAATAATTCTTGCCATATACGTCGACGATGGATTCAATACTTTAAGAAAAGCTTTCGAATTGAGAATTTGTGAAGAAGTGTCCAATTACATCGGTTTGGATATAAAACAAGAAGAAAATGGAGTAATTTTTTTTCAGAAAACGTATGTTGAGAAGATTGTGAAGAAATTTAACATGAATGAAGCTAGAGAGTGTAAAAGTCCAACTATTTTAATAGAACAACATCCATCAATTAAAATTGATATTAAATCTCATGAATTGTACAGAGAGATGATAGGGTCATTGTTATATTTGTCAAATAAAACTAGACTATTAGTTTTCATGTGGGTTATTGTTCGAGGCATCAAAATTCTCCAAATTTAAATGATCATAATAACGCAAAAACAATTTTAAGATTTTTGAAAGGTTCGAAGGATAAAGGTATTCACTTTGGTGAAGGTGATAAAGTGCTCAGAGGATATTGTGATTCGGATTTCGCGGGGGATCCAGACACTAGACGCAGTACTTCGGGTTTCGTGATTTGGTTGAACGGTGGACCAGTGGCATGGAGCTCAAGAAAACAGTCAGTAGTAGCGTTGTCGAGTACAGAAGCTGAATTTATAGCTGCAGCAGAATGTTGCAAGGAACTTCTGTTCATAAGAGACCTAATAAATGAAATTACGAATGAAAAATTAGACCTTGAGATGAGAGTGGACAACCAATCAGCAATTTGGCTAATGAAAAAGGGCATTATAAATAAAAGGAGTAAACACATAGATGTGAAATATTATTATCTGAAAGATGCAATTGATGCAAATAATATATCGGTTAAATATTGTCCAACGGGTTCACAAATAGCTGATATACTCACAAAATGTTTACCACCTGTGAAATTTGAACGCTGTCAGCGAAAACTTGTGTCTTAGTGTTTAAGTGCGGGCTAAAGTGAAATAATGATTGTTTTTCGGTTGATATATGGGTTTAATATTATGTAGTATGTAAGTTTTTATAGGGTGTGTAATTATCTATGAAGAAGTTGTGTAGAGTTGTGATGTAAACTTAAGGAGTCCTGATAAGTTCATGTTCATTAATGAAAGTGTTGGTTAAATTTATTTTTTCTGTTTATAGAATTTTAAAAGAATTAAGGGGGTGTCAAATTATAATTCATTTAAGGGGGTGTGACAATAACTTGTTGGTGATATTAATAGTAAATGAATCTTTTTTAATCAATAAGTAACTCGAATATACGTAACTTGTTCTTAAATTTTTACATTGTTTTTCAGTATGTCGGAATCTTAAGTTTTTATATCGGAACTTTGTTTTGTTAACTCTTTTCATGTTAGTAGGTATAGTTATTTTGTTTGTTTATGTTGTATTGTTATGTTTGAAAATATTATGTATGGACGGACGTATGTTGAAGTCGAGTTGGAGTTTTAAATATTAATGGAATGTTTGTTAGTTAGGTAGATTTTTTATGGTAGTTAAATATTGGATGAAAGGGTGTTATCGAGTAGTAGTATAATTAATTATGATGATGAGTTTTTATTGATACTGGTTCAAATGATGTTGAGTAGGAGTAACAGAATATTAATTAAATGTTTTTTGTTTTTAGTCAGATAGGTTGTGAGATATTTAATATTGGATGTTATGTTTTCGAGTAGTAGGAATAATAAAATATGATGATTAGTTTTTATTGATACTGATGATAGATTGATGTTTAGATTAATTGAGTGGGAGATTATAATATCTAGGATAGTTGAAGTGGTGTTGTTTTTAGAATATTGTTGAAGTGGGGTCTTATATTAATGTTAATGAGTGTAGGTTTATGATGTTATTTAAAGGCAGTTTGGTGTTTCTAAAATTTTGTTGAAGTTTATAATATACAGGTTGCTGAAATTTATTATATACAGGGTGCTAATAGAAATGTTTTTGAAACTTTAGGTTATGCAAGGTGTTTGTGTAGATGTAACTGTTTTAGCATGTGCATTTGATTGAGGGGGTGTGTTGGAATGAGGTTTTGGTTAGCAAAACTCATTAAGTTCTGGCTATACAGAATGTATTAAGTTTATTCTTATTTACAATCAAATGCATGTGTCAGGTTTTTAAATTGAAGACTGGTGTGTCAACCACGTCGACACATCATATAGTGTATTCGCCTGTGAAACATATAGTGATTTTTATATGTACTTTTAAAGAGATTCCCACGCAGTCATGTATTGTTGAATATATGAGTATTACACCAACAGTTTTAACGCCCCATAACAATCAGGAGCTTAAAATCTCGCTAGTTTCTTTATAAAACTAAAGCTACAATATTTGAAATAATCGAGTGTCAATCAAAATACTGATTAGAACTGAAGAAAAAACTGACCATATTCTTTATCGATATTGAACTGGCCAAGACCCCAGGTGTCTTTCGCTCGTCGATCTGCATTCGTGAGCGCGCCCAGCGACTCGAGGCGCTTGGCCACCGTAGACGCGAAGCGCCGCTCGCCCGCCAGGTCAGAGATCAGGAAGATGTACTCGGGGGCGTTCACCTGGTTTGAGCGGTGAGATCGACCTGCGGAGTGAAATATGAAACTCTGAATCCAAATAACACTACAAGCTACAGCTTTGGTTTGTCACCGAAGACTTCGGAAACTATTTTTTTTGCAATTTTGAAAACAGATGTAGGCAGGTACTATGTTTGTTATATTGTTGAAATTGCACAAAATTCACTTAAGTACTTATCTATCATAAACAGTTTATTGAAACAGATAAAAAACGGATACATTACACACTTAATATGACCATATCATAAAGTAGCCGTGCATTTAGGGGTCCCTATCGTCGAAAGGTGGTTATTCATTGATCCGGTCAGACCATGATGTGGGCAGCGGTTATTTTCAATTTCATGAAATACAACCATTTCATGAAATGGTTGGCAAAATCATGAAGTAGCCAATTCTAAGATTTGGCCCCGACATAATATACTAGCTAGCTTTTCCCCGCGGCTTCGCTCGCGTGGCCCACCCCACAGGACCCCTTTTCGGGATAAAAAAATAGTTTATGTCACTCAGTAATAATGTAGCTGCAACAATTTTCAAAACCGGTTAAGTAGTTTTTAAGTTTATTCATTACTATCAAACTTATATTAACAATCAAATCTGTTCTCTTTATAATATTATTAGTGTACATGTAGAAAAAGATAAATTGTGAAACAATAAAATAAATTAAAAAAAGATAGAAAAAAATATATTTTTGTAGAAGTTTTAGTTTGTCTTTGAGAAACAATTTTCTATGGTGGTGATGGTAGCAACTGTCAGATGATTCAAATATAAGAATTATAGTGAACGTTATGAAAATAGTTTTACTGTAGAGGAAAGGAATATGGTGTCTTCCATGTATTATTAGAAATTCAACAGGTTATGGGCCGCCCCATATTCCTTAAATTGGTGAATTTGACGGTGCTGGCAATTTTTATTTTTTTGTCGTGTTGTCTAGATGATAGTGACAGAACCTACATATTGCTGTCAGTTTTTAACACCATTGTTGAACTTACCGAACTGTTGTATATTTACTTCAGCAGAATAGGACAACTCCAGCGTGATGTGCACCCTCCGCCTTTGGTTCTTCGCTCTGTCAACAACCAACATGAACATTAGGTATGATCCAAACAAAATACGTGCCTGGACAAATGTTTAAAGCATGAGTATCAACCACTGAGCTGAGGGTTAGGAGGGATCTTGCACTCGCATCATATATTTTAAGAATATAGAGGGCAGGTGCATAATTCAACTGTCCTAGGAGTTAGGACAGATGAACCTGTGTATTCGTTGTAGTGGAGCCGCACAACTCTCTCATCATCATCAACAAACTCTGGAGTCGAACTAACCTTTTAACAGAGGCACCGCTGACGGGTGCAGTCCTCACGATCAACTCGATTGATGGTTAACGGGACAGACCTATTTTGCTGTACTCTGGGTGAATATATGTAAATAGTTATAAATGTAATTATGTTATGTAACTTATGTTAGGATAAGAGCACTTTCAACACACTTGCTTGTAAAGTGAGCCTTATTACATCATCATATTAAGACAATAAACCGAACTATAACACACGCGTGCGTAATAACATTACACACTAGTGCGCAATAGAATTATCCCTACGAAGTTAAATTAGTACCTACTGCAAGTTATATACGAGTAAACAAAGCATTTTCAATTTAACGGAGTAATACAGTTATTTTTTTTATGTAACAACAAAGAGGTTGTATGCCGTTGAAAATCCATATATATTTTTAGAATAATTAAAAGTGTATATTCTTAATTATGTCAAACAATATATATAAAAAAAAAAAACATAATTCACAAAATTTTGTTAAAAAATATTAAAGTATTTGCATTTTATCACTTAAAATAATAATTTTGAAGGCTGTATGTTTTTTTTCATATCTAGACACGCGGCAGCGTGTCAAGCTAAGTTAGAGCAAAAAGGAACTGGGGACGTAGCTAACGAAAAACAACCGCTGCAACATCATCAGCATAGCGACAGAGTTCTACAGACCCTTAATCGAAGATAATGACGTCATTGAGGCATTGAACAAACTGAAACTAGATAAAAGCCCGGGCTCGGACAACCTAGCAAACGAGACTCTAAAGACAGCTGCCCCAATACTAGCTACACCCTGCACAAATTTATTCAACTCTATACTCGAATCTGGAGAGACACCCACTCAATGGTCTGAATCTAACATAATTCTGTTATACAAAAAAGGCGACCCGAATGACATTGGGAACTATAGACCTAAAAGTCTGCTGTCGAGTGCATATAAGCTATTTTCTACAATCCTGACCAAAAAAAAAATACCTCTACATTAGAAACAAGACAACCCGTCGAACAGGCAGGATTCAGAAAAGGCTTCTCTACCATCGACCATATTCACACACTCGAACTTCTCATCGAGAAATATCAAGAGAGAAGTAGTCCATTGTACTTGGCATACATCAACTACAAAAAAGCATTCGATTCGGTGTTACACGGCTATATCTGGGAAACTCTAGCAACACAGAATGTGGAAAAAGAAAATATATAAGAGTAATCAAAAGCATATACAGGAAGAGCAAAAGTAGAGTTAAACTAGAAATAGCCGGTTCTTGGTTCCCTGCAGTGGCGGTACCTACCTTCATATAAACCCAAATCATCATCTGCCTAGCCTTTTTCCCAACTATATTGGGGTCGGCTTCCAGTCTAACCGGATTCAGCTGAGTACCAGTGTTTTACATGGAGCGACTGCCTGGGTTGTGGAGGTCAGACCTCCACAACCCAGTAACTGGGTAACAGCGGTACACCTTGGCTAGACTGGTGTCAGATCTCAAGCTTCTGACTACTCGTAACGACTGTCAAAGATCTTCAAATGACAGCCGGGACCAACGACTTAACGTGCTTTCCGAGGCACGGAGGAAACTCGTTATGTTGAAATGGTCACCCATCCACGGCCCGACCTCGTCAAGCGTTGCTTAACCTTGAAGATCGACCCGTGCGGCTGTTATTATTTAGCCACGAGCTCCTAGAAATAGCCGGTTCTTGGTTCCCTGCAGTGGCAATACCTACCTTCATATAAAACCAAATGCCTTACTAAAATGCTCGATAGAGAATCAATATCAGACCTGAACTATTTAAAAGTTCGCGTGCTTAATTCTTATCAAAATAACACAAAGTATCTACCTATGCCACACTACTACACATCGCGATTGTTCGCGCGCAGAGTTTCGCATTTGCAGCATCTACATATAGTGATATAGTTATCTCGCTTACACGTACCGGCTTTTGCCGGGCTTTCAAATACTATCTCTGTCACTTTCGCACTTATAGCGATGTGCCGTATAACGAGTTAGAACCTTGTGCGTCTACAAATCGATCAGTATGGAAGATTTAAGCCGTGCATGCGTATGAAGTTGCACGTGTATGCGTGACCTTGTCACCTTGCCAACTCTGCAGTGTTGCCATTTTAGCGACGTTGTGAGATCTTGGAGATTTTTAATGAGTTTGGAGCCTTTTTTTTAAGATTTAGCAACAATAAAAAATAGCGACTTTTTAAAATAACGATATTAAATATTCAAGCAATATCTTAAAAAAAAAAATTGCGACATCTAGCTAGATTTTTCATATACCTGGCGACTTTTTTTGCCTAAATGACAACACTGCAACTCTGCGTAAGTAGTTCCCGAGTGCAACTCACTTCAGTTTCATTTGCTTGAGTGGGAAAAGTTTTGTTGTTAAAGTTTTTTGTGTGTTTTCTTAGATTTTCTCAGTGATACAATTGTTTTGGTGACTTACCTACAACAATGGAGGTAATTGTACCTTGTGAGGATTTAAAATACGTTCAAGTTTTGATTGGCGAAGATAAGGTAAAATCTTTAAACTTTGCTCAGAAAAAACAGTTAATTTCTTCATTAAAACCGACGCCTAATCTGAGTATTTCTCAGACTAGTAAATCGCATAAACGAAAATTTAATAGAAGATTCCGTTTGGAATACATCTGGTTATAATGATTTAAATAACATATCTGGCGCCATTAAAAGGCACGCAAATGCCCATAAACACCTGTGTGCAATGTTTTCTTTCGGTAATTTTGGTAAACAATTTCGTCTCTTAAACGTATTCATACCTATCTGAGAAATACACAAGGTCAAGAGCGTCTTTCCGAATTATCAATGATAGCTATTGAAAAACAGTTGTTGGTAGAATTAATACGATCACCAACATTTCACTCTGATGTAATTAAATCATTTCTTAAGAAAGATAGACGATTCCAATTAGAATATAAATAAATTATTTAAATTTCTTATTACATTCTATCTAGCTATTTTTAACTTTCGTTTTGTAACTTTCTGTTTTGTTTTTTTTTTCTGTAAACTGTTAGTCATGTTACGAAGCAAGCGACTACTTACCATAACTTTGTTCCCTCAAGCATTGAAGCAAACCAAACGGCTTTTTTCAAAGCCACCGGAGGTATGCAATTGCTGATATGTTTATTATATTCAATCTAGCACTAGCATGCCTTCAGTGAGCTTTGGTTACCTCATTCACCGCACGACAAGCAAGAGTGAAATTGAAGAAAGAAGAGGAAAGAAGAAGATGGATGAATTCACTTTTAATTTATTGTACATAACCAGTAGTTTATGAGAAAATTGCGATGATACATACGTAGGTACCTACATACTCAGTCGAGTCAGAACTATCTTTTTTTGAAATCGGTTAAAATTTTATTGGGCTTGCCTTATTTTGAAACCCTAGGCACGCCAGTGGTTCCCTGTAAGGAGAGGCGTAAGACAGGGGGACCCACTGTCACCTATACTATTTATAGCCACATTAGCGTCGATAATAAGCAAGCTTGACTGGAATGAATGCGGTATAAAAGTAAAAACTAAGCATTTAAGCCACCTACGTTTTGCCGACGACTTAGTGTTGATATCAGAGAAAGGAAAAGAACTACATCAAAGCTAGCAAGCTCGCCGGGCTAGAAATAAACCTCTCTTACAAAAAAACCAACCAAACCAAAAAAAAACCAACAGCACTAAGGTACAAATATACGTCGACAACGAGCCACTCCATTATGCATTATGCATACCTAGCAAGCAAATAAGCTTCGACAGACTAAACAACTACCAGGAGATTGAGCGCAGGGCCCAGTTAACATGGAATAAGTACTGGAGCTTTAAATAAATATTTAAGAGCAACATGCCAATCATACTGAAGAGTAAGGTTATGAATTCTTGCCTTATACCATGCCTGACTTATGCTTGTCAGACATGGCAGTTTAACAAAAATGTCATTAATAAAATTATAACGTGCCAACTTGGAATGGAGCGGAGTATGTTAAACATAAAAATAATAAATAAAATAAGGCATACAAAAATACGCAACATCACAAAAGCAACAGACGGTTTAGCACAAGCTCTTGCATTAAAATGGAAGTGGGCTGGACACATAGCACGCCAGCAATATCAAAGGTGGACAAAAAGAGTGACAGAATGGAGGGGCCCAGTGGGCAAAAGAAAGAAAGGGAGACCTTGAGACAACAGATGGGAGGATGAAATTAAACGCACAGCGGGTCCAAATTGGATACAAACAGCGCAATCCAGAGAAAACTGGCTCAATTTGGAGGAGGCCTTTACCTGCAGAGGGGTTCTTACAGATTAATTTCACTATTATATTAACGTATCAAAAAATCTTTTTATAAAATTGTAACAACTAACTATTAATATAATAAACTACTAATTCTTTTGATACTAACAAAACTAATTTCGCAAAATAGCATTTTCTGGAGAAATAAAAGGCTTTTTTTAATATATATTAATTAACAGGGAACAATTCACTATTTGCTTAGCATATGCTGTTACTATCCACAAATCGCAAGGCCTTAGCCTTGACAATGCTCTTCTCGACACAGGTTCCTCTATATTTCGTAAAGGGCAGACTTACGTTGGACTCTCCAGAGTTAAAACCTTAGATGGAGACATCGTATCAATTTAGATCCAAGTAAAATCAAGGCACAAGGGAGCTCTATTGTAGAGTACAACCGCCTGCGCACGTTATACCGCCCCGATTTGGCCAAATTAAGGATAAACAGAAACCGCGTAAAAAAAAAAACCGGCAAAGTACGAGTCAAACTCGTGCGCCGAGGGTTCCGTACCTACCCATTATAAAGACAAAGATGGCCATAATTGCCTATAAGCATTCAAAGCGTGATTTTCGCGGTTTCTGGAAGAGCGCTAATAAATTGAGCATTCGGCCAGGCCTGCCTGTTAGTGTGAATGGTGTGAGTGATATTGCAAAACTTTTTAGAAATCGTTTTTTTTTTTAAATCATCGCTAGGGAGTCCTTGTGAGATGCTGGATGCTGAGCCCCGTTGTGGCAAGATGGGCACACGTTTCAGTGCCAAATATGTGGCCAGGGTCATCAGGTATACGTCTAGAGGTAAGTCCCCTGGACATGATCGGCTCAGTAGCTCGAGCGTTTGCAATACGCCGGTCCTCACTTACCGAGGGATTTGGCACTGCTGTACAATTGATTTGTATTGGTCATTCATACTTGCCTAATGAGGACGATCGTGGTTCCAATTGTTAAAAGTAAAACAGGTGATCTTTCGGTTAGGGGAAACTTTAGATCTATTTCTCTAGCAACCATAGTCGCTAAGGTGACCATCATGCACCTTAGCGACTATGGTACTACACAAAAAGAGAAACAAATGTTTTCGCTTGCTTCCTCGATTGGTTTAGGGCTTTTGATCTGGTTTCCTAAGATATATTATGGAGGAAACTTGAACCTATAAGCTTGCCTATCGAGCTTATCTTCAGGCATTGATATGGAAGCCAGATCTACAGAGTTCGGTGGGCGGGTGTGCTTTCGGAGCCTTATCAATTGGAGTGTGGAGTAAGACAGGGGGGGTTGACCTCCCCTGCCCTCTTCAATTTGTATATGAATGCCCTGATTGAGGCGCTTAGCAGTCAACATTTCGGTTGTCATATTGACGGTGTCTGTGTCAATAATAAGCTTTAAAGGACAATGCTGACATTGAAAGGGAACGGAGGGCTCTTTCCAAGCGTGCGAATATGATAGCTCGCAGGTTTGCACATTGTACTGCAGAAATAAAGGTGACGCTCTTTAGAGCATTCTGAACCACCTTCTACAATTGCAGCCTGTGGGATAAGTATTCACGAGCGTCGTATGGAGCCCTTCGTGTCCAGTATAATAACGCGTTCAGAAAACTGATGGGGTTGCCTTGGCGATGTAGTGCGTCAGGGATGTTTGCGGCGGCGCGTTTGTTTTCAGGCGATAATGCGCAAGCGCGCAACATCAATGATGGCCCGAATTATGGACAGCCCTAACAGGGTTCTGAAATGATTGCTGACAGAGTGGACTGTTCGTATATATACGTTGTTCACTGCTTTCAGTTACATAAGTCACCGTATCGTGTTGTTTACTAATACTTAGTTTTAATGCACATCGTTACTAACCCTTTAAGAGTTTTCACTCGAAATAAAGATTTTGAACTTTACCGCCATAATAAAACTGATTAAAGGTGCCTAAGTTTTAAAGATATAGGCAAATCTAGATTTTCGCGAAAACTTGAAAGTGTGTCACCACCGATTTTCTCAGGAACATGTGAACCTAGCAAGTTGAAATTTATACCAGATACTGAGGTCTATAGTCCCTATTAGGTGTATAAAAACCAAGGTCCTGAGTCACCGCGATAAAAAGATATAAACAAATTTAGTTTTTCGCATAAACTTGTAAGTACCATAATTTACCTTAATTTTCGACTTTCTAAAGTTTTTGGAATTTTGCGTTTATTTGTGCTGTAAGACCTTACTTTTTGCCAAATTACGTGATTCTAGGTCAACGGGAACAACCATATCGGTTTTCGATCCAAAACCTATAGGTTACTTCCGGTTGACCTAGAATTGTCAATTTTGGTTAAAAGCAAGGTCTTACGCTTAGCACAAGTACAGGAAAAATTCCGAAAAATAAAAAAAGTTGAAAATTGGATACGCATATTTTTGCATATTCGCATTCGCGCAATTATTGCGAATGGTTTTTGCGAATGGTTTTTGCGAATGTTTTTGCGTGTATAATTCTTTTGTCGGAGTTATCAAAACCGCGCATATTCCTAGTATTGAACTTGGCTCCCTTTTTCACATTTATGTTTTTGATGGGTTTTTTTATTGTATTTGTCGCTGTATGGTAAAATATTTAAAAAAATACAAGTTTTAGTGCAGAAAAAATACTAAATGAAGCAAAATATGCAAACGATACCCCAAATCCCCGCAAAATCTAGAGAAAAGTATTTAGCTGCCTATTATAGTTTCCTACAATGGAAGAGCAAGAAAAAAACCAGTAATACTCTGAAAATGTGTTTTTGGCGTATTTCTCTGAACTCGCCAAAACATACAAGCCCAGCTCCTAGTGGTGCATCTATTTTTTTTATTTTTTTTATTAGGATCCCCAACAAGGAATACACCTTACATGGTATATTATTATAAAGTAACAGAACCCAAAAAAAAAAAACTATTTGCTTCCTCAATGTAATCAAAATGAAATGAAATATACAATCAAACAGTATGGGATACCCAACTTAGTATATGGCAGTTAAAGTTACAGTTATTTAATATCATTACTTAAAGTTTTCCTTTCTTTAATAATAATCAGTGATTAGTGCAAAGTTAAATTACAATTGTTTCATAGGTATAGGTATATAACTTTAATAATAATTATTCTATAGGTAGAGTGATGTAACGAATATTCGCATTCGCATTCGCGAATATACGCATATTTTTTCATATTCGCATTCGCACTCGCGCAATTATTGCGAATGGTTTTGCGAATGTTTTTGCGTGTATATTTTTTTTAAGTAGGTAACAATAGTTGTTTAATATAAGAAAATCCAATTTCATTAATTTCTTGTGTTTTTTAATGCAATAAAAATTAACTTAACCTCGTAATCACATTAACAGTCTTTTCTTTATCATTTGGTATCATTTATTTATTTAACTTTGGGCAATGAAGCTTAACAATCAAACTTTCATAACAATTTAAAAATCAAAACTATATACAAAATGGCCTAAATGCAATGTAATCAAACAAAAATAATCTTCTATGCATTTTTACCAAAGTTTAATGATAACATTAAAGATTATTATTTTTAGCTTTATCTAAAAATAATAATGTACAGATACTTCTACAATAAATAAACTATAATTAAAACCAAATAAAAGTTTAACATGAGTTGCTGTCATCATAATCACAAAGTGTTTATAGTATATTTATATTATATAGTATTTATAGTATAAATGTGATAATTTTACATAAGAGTTAACAGTTAACACTTTAAGCAAACAAAAATAAAATGAAGTCTTTTACTTTAATAAAGCTAAAAAAATTAATTGTTATTAGAACTTGTGACACAATTTTTTAATGCAATTGAAACTGATATTTAGATAATTAAACAAAAATTATATTCTTCTACGGTAGACCATTAAATAGTCTAACTCTAAACAAACAAAAATAAAATAGGTTCTCAAACAAAAATACTTCTCTCCCTTACAAAAATAATAGTTAATTATATATATTTTTCATACTAATAATTGAACTTCAGTAGGGGAATATTAAACTTTAAAATAGTAGTTTTGATGCCTTGTCTCATTCAAGTCTGTTTCGATGTGATATAAATAAGTCCAGTGCCACTAAATATGCGCTCGCTGGGGACACTCGTTGGTGGTACAACTAAATAATACCGAACTACAGGCAGCAGAAGAACATATCTTTCTTTATTCACTTTCCACCAAGTTAAAGAGTCAACGTCATTTGCCACAAGTTTTTCCGTTAAGTATTCTGTGATCGTTTTACGGATTAAAAGGGGAACAGGGTTTTTGAATTTGATTCTGCCGCTAAAGTCACCAAGCCATAGACAAATGGCGCCAAATTTAAACAAAATCTGAGTATTCGCATTCGCTTTCGCGAATGTTGGCAGCAGATATTCGCATTCGCATTCGCGAATGTCCAAAATATGACATTCGTTACATGACTAGGTAGTATCTCTAGAATAATTATCATTTTTTTTTTATTACGGATATACTGGTCGGCAATCCAAAGTTTTGTCACCAGTCGACGTTGAAAAGTTATTGAAAAAGGCTCCGGATAAACAGTACCTAGCAACAAAGGTTCGTTCAATATTATTAATCTAAACGTATCTATATAATTGCGTAAACTTCTTAGAACGAATGAATTGATTTATTTACAGGTTGCCTTAATATTCGCTGTTACTGGTGCGTGTAGACGACAAGAGCTTTTCTACAAAAGATGTAGAAACCCACGGCGAAATGCTTGTCGTCAAAGTTTCTCAGACCAAAACCAAGATTTCACGATCTTTTACAATCCACGGAACGATTCGTGAAATTGTAAAAAAATAATCAAGCTTTCTGAAAGTTTTTCAATACTTTCAGAAAAGAAAATGTACTGCACAAACAATCAGTATTAACAAATTTGGTAATATGCCTGAGGCCGATTTTTACACTAGATACAGTTTTAGAAGAATTCCAGCTACAATGTTGGCTGATTCGAGGGCCGATATATTATTAACTTAAAAAGGGCATGGCGGATGGCGTTCTGACGCAGTCGCTGAATCAAACATAGAAGACTCTATTCATAACAAGGCAAATCAAAATCAGTGACAAAATAACTTAAGCCATTAGTTTGGAGTCAAAGGCAAAAAAAGGTTTTGCCCCGATCCACAACCATGTACATATTGTAGCATGAGTTATTGGGTGCCTACTTCTGCCAGTAATTTCTTATGATTTGCCTTTGTCGCCGACATTTACACAAGAAGAAAACAAAAGTACAGAAGTGGCAAGCACCAAAGAAACAAAACTGTGAAATTCCCATCCAAATCAATCCAATATCGCTTTGAAAATTGTACGTTAAACCAATTGTTTAAATAATTGCACTATTAAAGCCATACATGTTCGTTTTTTCCTCGTGAATTTGTTGAATTACGCCCTCGTCTACGGCTCGGGCTGCAACCCACAGCCTCGTGTATAATGAGCAACTTAGCTTAGGTACTTGTATCACGAAAAAAGCATATCATAATATACTAAGTAGTATCTGGGCGACCGAGCTCTGCTCGGGTGGAAATAGAGAAAACCTCGTTTTCTAAAAATGAAACCTAACTAGATCGATTTATCGCTTGCCCTGCATACAAAATTTCATGAAAAGCGTTGGAGGCGTTGCCGAGATTCAGATTATATATACATATACAAGAATTGCTCGTTTACAGGTATTAGATAGATTATCGCATTGTGGGGCATCCTATAATGAGATGTGATAAAGATGAATTAAATAAATCACCACGGAATTGAAACAGCTGTGGCTACATATTTCCTGGCAACTCTTCAGCAATCTGTTCTACTAACAAGAATCATTCATGAACATTAAGTTTTGTTTTATCTGCACATTTTAGTGGTTAGCGGATCGTAAGCTAGAAGGTGCCATGCGCGCAGTGCAGCCGAACATTTCAGAACGATAATTTCGCCGTGCTCCTCGTCAGGCGATTCGCTTGGCCCTAGGCGCTAAGCAAGCAGCATGTTAGTGCGTCCGTAGCCTTACGTTAAAAGAATCTCTGGTTACCTCCTGTCACTGTGCAGTGATATACCGCTGGAAGATGCCTCGGAGATGATGACCACAAGCTTGTCTCCGTCCATGAAGCGCTGCTTCTCCATCAGGTTGAAGGTGTCTACATCTGCTCTCATGAGCTTCGAGCGTCTCTCGTGTCGGAACTGACCATCTTCCGTGCGAACCACGTGTTTCTTGCGACCTGTTATCTGCGAGGAGATAAAACTAATTTATTTGATTTGTTCGATCATCCTAGCAGTACGTAATTTTCGTTGAGGTCCGTGCTGTTAGAAAAATCCGTCAATTTACTGATGAAGATGTTGCAGGCGTTTCGTATGTTTCGTCATCCTACTTCCTACTACTTAGCATACGAGTAAGGAGCGACCTTCACAAAGCATTTTAAATCATATGTCTGAAAAATTCCTGTCAAGACTTTGTTGAATAAAAAATAAAAAATGTATTGAAAATCAGTGAACGTTTACCTTAATTTTTTCGGATCTGGCAATTAATGGTAGCATCTATGGCATTAAATAAATAAACTAAAGAAGACCAATATATTAGTAAATAGTTACGAGTAGAGTAAGATTTTAAATAAAACTGGAATACAGACAAAGCATTCCAGTTTTATTAAAGATCTTTGATCAGGTTCAGGGTTTTAGGCTTTCCTGCACTATCGTAGACGCGTGCAAAGACCTTGGGTACCTACCTATAAGTACATACTAATTCCATGCATTTTAAAACCTTCTTTCCACTAGCAGAATTTTTATAGATGTCAAGTATCAAAATGCAGACGACGGTGAAGTCCCGTACGGTCATACCTCGGCCACTTTATCAGTCCCGCCGAGCTCGTGTATGAGATGGTCGAGCGTGTTGGGTGGCAGGCATCTGCCGAGCTTGTCGATGTCCCGCAACAAGTCCTCCTTAATCTTGTCAACTTGCTCCGCATTGCCCACTTGAACTAGATATAAAAACTACATTTGTACAAAATGTACAAAAGGTACACCAACAGGAAATTAACGATACTGAAACAGGTGTATATTTCAGTATCGTTTATTTCCTGTTGGTGTAAAATAGCAGCAGTGTGCAATAGCAGCATAGCAATGCTTTCTACTGACATTGGCAAATGAATGACAAAAAAAACCACCTAATTGCGTGTTGCTAAGGTTCCGTACCAAACTGCAAAAACAAGTTGGTTTTAATAAAAAAAAATATAGCGGCAACAGAAATACATCATCTGTGTAAATTTCAACTATCTAGCTGTCACGGTTCATGAGATACAGTCTGGTGACAGACAGACAGACAGACACACAGTGGAGTCTTAGTAATAAGGTCCCGTTTGTACCCTTTGGGTACGGAACCCTAAAAATAGGAAATATCAAAGAAAAATCTTATTAATCAATGTATTGGTTTTTGTTAGTAAAATATACGGAATCAGTATCACCAAATTTTAAGTTCATAGCTCAAAAATTCTTAGGATCCAAATTTTGTAAAAAAGCCAACTTTGTTGGCTTCTCATACCTATGTTTCCCAATATTTTTTAAAACGAAAATTACAGCATTTATCAACTCAAGGATCCCAATTCGACAAGGACGCCAAAAATATTTTCGCGCCCTCCTTTAGCTGTGTGGGACCCTTTTTAGGTCCAACCGTTTGGCTGTAAAACCCGTGTGACAGACTACAGACACAGACAGACAGACAGGCTGACAAGTGAGTGACAGCCATAGGGCTCCGTTTGGACTCCTTGGGTACGGAATCCTAAAAAGAAAAAATATTTTATAAAATAATAAAGATTGAGAAAAAGAAAATAACTGTAATTCAATTAATTCACTTAATTCGCGTAAAGTTCGGATTTAACTGCTATTTATTTTGGGCAATTCATTAGGAAAAGTCATAATAATGTAACTCGCACGCAGCCTGGAGAAGTTGTTAGTTAGATATGTCACCGGATTATTGTAAACCTCGTTAGATTATGAAATATTTTGGGATTCTTTAAACTATCTATAAATTGTGAATTGATAATTTAGAACAGAGTAATGGCCTAGCGGCACTGGTGGCGCATGAATTACAGTAGTGAATACGCCCAGATTTTAGAATAAAATCTTAATATAATCAAATATTGGTCTTTTGAAAAAAATAAAACTTACAAAATGTTCGTTATCAAATTGTCTATCCATTAGTGTTAGTACAAAAAAATATTAATGAACACTTTACGAGGAGATGCATGCTATCAAGGCTACCACTAACGCCTTCGAGATAATGAGAACAAGAGCGAATTCAAACTCCTCTCTACTAGCTAATACCTAACCTAAATAACAACCAGATATCAGCAACCGGAGACGGAACAACGGACGGCTGATCTCCATGGAGTTCGTAGACCACCAACCTCTATAATCACTCCAAATAATAAAAAAAATCCTGAGCAAATAAACTGTAAAAAGCCACCTTCAACACAAGAACATTGAGGACCGACGAAAGACTCATAGAACTAGAACAAGCATTAAAGAAGATTCAATGGGACTTTATTGGACTCAGTGAAGTTAGAAGATCAGGAGAAGAAATAAGAGAATACAAAGACTTTATATTATATTTCAAAGGAACACTACAAGGAAAGTACGGGATGAGTTTTATAATAAAAAAGAGCTTAAAAAATACATCACAGATTTTATCGGAGTATCTGATAGAATTGCGTCAATCCTGAACATAAACATCCCAGGGTTCAAAGAACCATTTTCTATTCTTCAGGTATACGCTCCAACGGAGCAAGCAACAAGGAATGAAAAAGAAGCATTCTACAAAAAATTTACAAAAACAACATGTGGAGCGAACAAAAACATCATATTAATGGGTGATTTTAATGGTCAACTAGGTAACAAATGTACGGGGGAGTTTATTCTGGAAAATCATAGCAATGGGAAGAGAAATGATAATGGGCAACGGCTAATTAACTTCTGTTTTGAACATAATTTAAAAATAACAAATACATTTTACAAGAAAAAACATAATAGAAGGTGGAGTTTGATCTCTCCCAATGTCAAAGTCAGAAATGAGATCGACTACATAGCCACTAACATATCCAAAATATTCAGTGATGTCGCTAAAGTAAACAACTTTAACCTTAACTCTGATCACCGACTCTTAAGGGGAACCATTATATGCAAATACCTAAAAATACCACGAAGGAAATACAACCAAATCACTCCTAGATCAATATCACTCGTGTCAGAACCAGAATTAAAGGAAATTTAAGAATCTCTAGATAACATTAAAGAACAATGCAATGTACAAGATAAATACAATATCTTGGCAAAATCTATATTGGAAGTCCTGGCATGTTCAAAGAAAAATACAAAAGACAAATAAGGTATAGAAGCAAGAACCAAAATGTTAGAGAGGAAATAATTGATAAACAACAGAAAAAAGAACCGTAAACAAATAGCAAACATTAGCAAAGAAATATCTAAATCCATTAGAAAACATAGGACAAAGATTCGCCTAGAAACAATAAGAGAATTAATCCAGAAAACAGGGGGTATCAAAAAAGCCCTAAAAGAATTCAAGGAACATTCTAATGTACAGTGTACACCACAACGAAACGTCAAGAGATTTTAAAAACAGCAACCGAATTCTTCAGAAATTTATATACAAATATAGACAAAACTACGGATACGACAAAAGAAGACAACGATACTGACCATAAAATAGCCCCATACATAATGCAAAGTGAAGTAAAAAAGGCTATTGAAACACAAAAAGCAGGTAAAGCACCCGAAGACGACGACAACATCTCAAATTAACTAATAAAATACACAATGGACCAAATATTAGAACCTTTCACGAATATATGCAATGAAAACCTGACTTTAGAGCAGATACCATCTCAAAGGACGTCATCCACAATAATATAATTACATAAAAGGGGAATAAGAAGAAGAACATGAATAATTACTCACCATTCAGTCTGATGGCAAATTTATATAAAGTTTTTCAAAGATAATATTGGAACGGTTAACCAAAAAACTAGACAGTAATCAGCCTAAGGAACTAGCAGGATTTCGATCAGACTTCTCAACTTTAGATCACATACATGCTGCCAAGCAAATTATTCAGAAATGTAACGAATATGATCAGCCGTACGATCTATCATTCGTAAATTACAATAAAGCGTTTGATTCTTTGAAACACATTTACATACGGCAGTCACTGGTAAACCAGGGCGTGGAAAATAAATACTGCAGAATAATCAAACAAATCTACGAAAATAGTACGGCAAAAGTGCAACTAGAATGCACAGGAGGCAAATATAAAATTGAAAAATTGGACAGGGAGTTATAGCGTTAGACAGGGAGATCCGCTGTCGCCAAAAATATACAATGCAGTACTTGAAAATATATTTAGACAACTTAACTGGGACGAATTCGGCATATAAGTAATAATAATAATAATAAATGGGGAAAATCTGCATCACATAAGATTTGCAGACGATCTCATTCTTTTCGCAAGAGACCCAACTACAGTCCAAACCATGTTACAACAATTGTTAACATAAAACAAAAAAGCAGGATTGTCAATGAATACAAGAAAGACGAAATTGATGACAAACAAGGCTAAAATTAAAATAGAAGTGGGACGAGAAGAAATCGAATTTGTTGATGAATACAAATACCTGGGATATATCATAGCAGCGGATGATCAATCTAATAAAGAAGTGGACAGAAGAATAAATAACAGCTGGCAAAGATACTGGTCACTCAAAGAGGTTATGAAAAATAAGAAAATACCTTTATACGAAAAAAGAAAAGTCTAAATCACATGTATTCTTCCATGCCTCATATATGATTGTCAGATCTGGCCATTCTCACAAAATATCGAGCACAAATTAAGGGTGTGTCAGAGAATCATGGAAAGAAGCATGCTAAACCTAAGGCTAAGGGACAAATGGAAAACTACGAACGTAACCAAGATGGCAGATGTGAGAGTAAAGACAAGAACACTGAAATATAGATAGATGGGAATATGTATATATATCTATCTATATTTGTATATAGTGGAGAACAAAAACGGACAAATGGATCGAAAAAAATTACAGAATGGTACCCAAGAAATGGAAAGAGACAAAGAGGAAGACAGATAAAGAGATGGGAGGACGATTTACCAAAGGAATGGTAAAAAACAGCAAAGGACCGAAACCATTGGTCGGTTTGGTGCCAGTACTTACACAGCTCATGTGAATGCCATAGAGTTAGAATAGAATATAATAAAATATATACTTTATTGTACACTAAAAGTTAGGGTTAGGTACAAATTAAATGGATTGCCCGTTATTTGATGTTGATGGTATTTTTTTAGGCCACACTTGCCAAGGTCGGTTTTTGGATGAGTTAGTGTTTTAACTTGAGCAGCCGGGATAGTGAAAACGCCATGTTAAGCAACCCTTACCAAGACCATCGAGTCTGTTACACCAAAACAGATAAATTGTAGACTGGTGCACTGATTAGTCGTATCATTCTATTCTAAATGTACAGTTCATAATTTATCAATAGTGAATGATAGAATCTCGAGATATTTCATAATCTAACGAGGCTTACAATAAACCGGTGACATATACTAATGAAAGACACGGTCTGTACAAAAATAAACTCTCAAAATTATTAAAATATCTTCTGTTTTCTCTACATTTAGTTGAATTATGTAAAAAAAAAAACTACACAGCTGATTTTTTTCTCATGTCATATTTTATTTTTGCTTCGCACGACACATAATGGCTCTTTAATTGTTTCAGTAATTACAGCAATAGATGTGTTAATTCGTAATTTATCTCTTTGATTGAAACCAAATGCCTAGTAAATGTTTGAATGGCAATTGTTGCCGATAGTTAATATAAATAATCTATCCACCAAACCGAACCCGTAAGAAAAATTTCATGATATTTTTTATGGTTTGCACTCTCGGACCTCCGAACCAAACAATAATCTGTGAAGCCACTTACAGTTCATTTCGCACGGGAAGTTTTCCTCTACAAGCTTCTGGAATATACACCTGAAAATAAAAATAATCGGTAGCTAGATTTGTAATGGCCGTCTTCACATTGACCGATTAGTACACAGATACGATAAAGTCAAGATATCGGCAAAATGCCCAGACACCAGAGACTAGACAAAGTGATAAATAATGAAGTGTAAATCAGTATTAATTACGAAACCCGTTTTCACTTGTCATTAATCGTATTTGCCGGGCATTGTACATAGTATCCTGAATAATCACTTGGTCCATAATAAATGTACACGTATATAATAAATCGTTTTTTTACTGAAGATATGTTGTAATCTTATGGTGATCACCGTATTCTGTGGCCAGAGCCGTACCGTGACTTTGGAAGGTGTTAACAACTAGTGGAATATTGTGTGTAGGTCACGTTCATGGATTTTATTCGTTGACAGAGCGATATCGTGCAAGTAAGTTCCTTTATTGTGTACGATGTACTCACTTGGCAGTGGACACGTAGTCCGACAGCTCTCCGTCGTCCCTCTCGAGCTGGTCGAGCGTGCGCGCCTTGCCGGTACTCTGCAGCCCGATGACGACGCACTTGCCGCACTTCACTGCCTCGCGAGCCGTCACTACCGCGTGGTCTACCTAGGGACAAGATAAATACCCTTATTTAGCCCCTATTAATTCAGCCTTTCAGGTATTGCAGTGGTTTGGAATAGTGTGGCGAGCTTGTCCTAGAAAAAACACACTTATTACAATAGAGATACTAGTTACATTTATACATATTAATTGAATAATATTACATATTTATCATAATTGTAATCTCATTAGGTAAGGTTTTAATGTATTCCTACTGGCTCCGACCGCGGCTCCACCCGCGTTGTATTAGTACTTTGCCCAATCTTCTAAACATATAAAAGAAGAAAGTGACTGACTGACTGACTCACTCACTGACCATCAACGCACAGCCCAAACGGCTGAAGCTTCAATCATAAAACTTGGCACGTAGGTTCCTTTGGTAGTGTAGGTGAGCACTAAGAAAGGATTTTTGGAAATTCCACCCCGAAGGGCGTGAAATAGGGGATGAAAGTTTGTATGAAAATCCGTCAGTTTTAAAACCAGGATCTTCATATTTTGGGTTTAGGCTGAAAATTAAAAAATAATTTACACCTGTCTCAGCGATTTTGAAAATCCACCCCCATGAGGGTGAAAAGGAGGATGAAGTCATGGGAATAATGAAATCGTCAAGAGATTTGAAATTTTGCACATAGATACTTTATACTGTGCAGGCATCCACTAAGAAAGGATTTTTGTGAATTCTACCTCTAAGGGGGTGAAGTAGGGGTTGAAAGTTTGTATGAAAATCCGTCAGTTTTAAAGTCAGAATCTTCATATTTTAGGGTATTTTTAGGTAAATTAAAAAATAATTTACACCTGTCTCAGCGATTTTGAAAATCCACCCCCAGAGGGTGAAAAGGGGGATGAAGTCATGGGAATAATGAAATCGTCTAGAGACTTGAAATTTTGCACATATATACTTTATACTGTGCAGGCATCTATTAAGAAAGGATTTTTGTGAATTCCACCCCTAGGCGGGTTAAATAGGGGATGAAAGTTTGTATGAAAATCCGTCAGTTTTAAATTCAGAATCTTCATATTTTAGGTTTAGGCTGTAAATTAAAAAATAATTTACACCTGTCTCAGCGATTTTGAAAATCCACCCCCATGAGGGTGAAAAGGGGGATGAAGTCATGGGAATAATGAAATCGTCTAGAGACTTGAAATTTTGCACATATATACTTTATACTGTGCAGGCATCCATTAAGAAAGGATTTTTGTGAATTCCACCCCTAGGCGGGTTAAATAGGGGATGAAAATTTGTATGAAAATCCGTCGGTTTTAAAGCCAGGATCTTCATATTATGGGTTTAGGCTGAAGATTAAAAAATAATTTACATGTGTCTCAGCGATTTTGAAGATTCCACCCCCATGAGGGTGAAAAGGGGGATGAAGTCATGGGAATAATAAAATCGTCTAGAGACTTGAAATTTTGAACACAGTTACTTTATACTGTCCAGGCATCCACTAAGAAAGGATTTTTGTGAATTCCTTCCCTAATAGGGTTAAAATAGGGGATGAAAGTTTGTATGAAAGTCGGTCAGTTTTAAGTTAGGATCTTCGAATTTTGGATTTGGGGTGAAGATTAAAATCTAACGCAACTTAAGGTTTTTTGGGCATTCCGTCCTTGGGGAGCGGATCATGGGGGATGAAATGTTTTGTACAAAAGTCCATATTTTACAAAGTCTTTAAAACTATAAAAGGGCTCAACGCATAAATATAGGAATTAAATGGAGACGGGATAGGGATAGACCTATTATCTAATCAATGTTAAACATTTACGTGTGACAATTGTATTAAAATAATTTGCAGTTTATTTCGTTTTAATTTCTTTTAAGCTGTTGCATTAGGGGTCAGCAGTGTAGCAAAAAAAAAATAGGTATTCTGTAAAGAATGTAGTACCTAATAATTACTTCTATAGGTAGGTAATTAATTTCTAACTACATAATAAATGAATCAGTGATAGAAAATAAGTGTACCTAGATATAATCCGCGGCACCTAACGTGAGGTCTGGCTACCATACTATCAGTTAGATGCATTGCATTGCGGATGCATCCCTCTTAGATGCGATGATAATTGTGACTGCTTCAATTAATCGGCAATGATTACGCCACAAGCACGTATTATAACGGAGTATGCAGTGAACCTACATAAATATTGACATGATTAGGAACATGCAAAAACTCGTAAGTAATAAATAATACTGTAATTTAGTTATGTATATGTACATACCATTAATTTATTTGATACATTACATTGATATTCAAACTACCTACTACATTTTTTTTTATACTCATGTATTAATGATGTTGCAGCCTGAAGACACATATTTGATCCAAAAAAAGCCAAATTTTGCCCGTCTTGCGGGAAGTATGGTTTAAGAGTAACTGGTAAGATTTAGGTTTCTCTTTAAAAATGTTGTGATAGTTAGGTATAAACTTATTATAGTTAGGTACATACCTATCTAAACATATAAAAGAAGAAAGTGACTGACTGACTGACTCACTCACTGACCATCAACGCACAGCCCAAACGGCTGAAGTTTCAATCATGAAACTTGGCACGTAGGTTCCTTTGGTAGTGTAGGTGAGCACTAAGAAAGGATTTTTGGAAATTCCACCCCGAAGGGCGTGAAATAGGGGATGAAAGTTTGTATGAAAATCCGTCAGTTTTAAAACCAGGATCTTCATATTTATTTATTTATTTATTATATACTTTATTGTACACCAAGATAAAAACATAACACACGGAAACCTTAAAATAACAACAAACATACAACAGGCGGCCTTATCGCGTTCTGCGATCTCTTCCAGGCAACCCAGAATGGAGAGAGATAGCCAGGACACGACATGGGGTTGCACTTGGTGCAGTTTTAAAATTAAATAAGTTACAAACATAGGAAGCACTATATATAAAATACTAAAATAGATACATAAATACATACATACATTTATACAGGCAAGAAAACAATATAGCTCCAACAAGAACAAGATCACAGTGACAGGTAGTGCTCCTTTACCAGTCTTTTAAAGATCGGTAGTGATTGCGCGCGTTTTATTGTCACAGGCAATGCATTCCATAGACGAGCGGCCTGGACAGTAAAAGATTTGTCTAGGAAGATAGTGGAATGCATTGGCATTTTAAGTTTCATGTTATCCGATGACCTAAGAACTTTCGTGTGTGAGTCACATAAAAACTGAAATCGGTTTTTGAGGTAAAGAGGGGTAGACGGGAAAAATAGTATATTATACAGGAGGGATAGAATATGAGCATTCCGGCGAAGGCGAATTGGCAACCACTTGAGTTTTTGGCGGAATTCAGAAACATGGTCATATTTGCGCAAACCGAATATGAACCTTATACAAACATTTTGAAGTCGCTCAAGTTTATCAAGTTGTACTTCAGTGAGGTCAAGATAGCTGGCATCAGCATAATCAAGGATGGGTAGAAGAAGAGATTGTGCAAGCGCAATTCTGGTAGCAGTCGGCAGAAAATTACGCAGTCTTCTCAGAGATCCAGCAGATGCGAATAGCTTGCGGCTAACTTCCTGTAGCTGGGCAGTCCAAGAGAAGTTCTTGTCAATAAATATCCCCAAGTTCTTCACCTTCTCGCTAAAGGGTACAACAGAGTTATCAAAATAAACTTGAGGAAGAGTCGTCCAGTCGATCCTTGAGACCAACCTTGAACTGCGCACCACCAGAATTTGCGTTTTTATAGGGTTCACCGTAAGTCCGTACCTCTTGCTCCAGTCGCATATACGGGCCAAATCACTATTTATAGTCAAGATAGTCTCAGATAGATTATCAAGAGGAGATCGCGTGTAAATTTGAAGATCATCTGCATAAAGGTGGTAGGGAGAAATTAATTCGTTGGATATTGAGTTAATAAAAACTGCGAAAAGTAAGGGAGATAGAACGCCGCCCTGAGGTACCCCGGCAGATGTACTACACCAGGAAGACAAGGTCTCTCCGATGCAAATACGTTGCCGGCGACCAAACAGGTAACTACGAAACCATTCAACAACCGATGGAGATATGTTAAGTGAACAAAGGACGCCAAGTAAAACATCGAAATCCACGGTATTAAAGGCATTACTGAAATCCAGTAGAGCCAAAACCGTTAGATTGCCCATCTCCATGGCAGACCTTATATCTTCCGTAATATTCAGAAACGCTGTAGTTGTGCTATGACCAGGGCGGAAGCCGGACTGGAAGGGGTTAAGGAGATTATTTTTGGAGAGAAAGGTGCTTATTTGGTTGTGGATTAACCGTTCAAGGACTTTGGATAGGAATGGCAAGACGGATATTGGACGATACTCAGAGAAGGATGTGGGATTGGACTTTTTAGGTAAAGGAATTACTTGAGCATCTTTCCATGAGCTTGGAAAGACACTGCTAGACGCAGAGAAATTGAGGATATGGCAAATGACGGGAAGGATAATGTCCAGCACCGGGAGTAGCATTTTACGGCTGATACAGTCGCTTCCTACTGCATTTGACGAAATCGATAGTATGCTCTTCTTAACATCACATTCAGAAAATTGACCAAAAACAAATGGAGAATAACTGGGAGTCGGAAGAGATGAAAGATGATTCAATGTATTTAATTTAGTTGTCCTATCAAAATTGGACGAAGCAGTAAAATGATTATTCATTGCGTCAATGTTTACATCTTTAGGGATAGTTTCTTGTCTAGATTTACCGACTCCCAATGATCTACGAAATTTCCAAACTTTGGAAGCGTCCCCATTTTGGACCGAATCATGAATATGTTGGCGATTGGCATTCCTACACATCTTATTGCAGTGTTTACGGATTGAGACATATCTTTCCCTATTAGCGTCAGTAGGCCGACGCTTAAACTTGGCTTTTGCTGTAGCTTTTTTGTTCATGATAGTTTTAATTTCCTCGGTCAGCCACGGCGCTGGCAAATGCCTTACTTTAACTGCCCGAACAGGAGCGTGATAGTCGTAAAGCTCGACAAGTTTGGTCGTGAACATAAGAACTTTCTCATCGACTGAAGTAGAGGAAAATAGAGAAGACCAATCAATGTTGCTGGCATCCTCGCAAAGACTGTCAACGTCCATACCACCAAAATTGCGCTGCATGAGAGTTTTGGCTTTAGCCTTAGGTGGACGAATTTTATATGAAAGAAAAATCAGGTCATGATAAGAAAAGGCATCGGCTGAGCACTGGCCATGCTTAGCGACACGGTCAGGTGAGGAGACTAAAATCAAGTCAAGAAGTGAAGGAGTAGAGTTAGGAAAATGGTGAGTAGCACTAAGTGCAAGAATAGAAAGATTACTCGAAGACGAAACATTACTCAGGGAAGAAGAACGATGGTCTTTCTTCAAGAGACAAGTATTAAAGTCACCCATGATTATGCTATGACTGTAAGAAGGGATAAGCATTTCTAAGAGCTTTTCAAAAGATGAGAAGAAATTGATACGTAAAGAGGGGCAATAATAGACGCCAAGAAGTAATTTGGAATTATTTAGTTCGACCTCAAGAAAGAGATGCTCACCAGCATTCGATGGCGGTGGTTGTGCTGACACATTGAGAACAGAAAAAGGAATATATTCGCGGAGGTATATGGCAACACCACCACCACCACCAACCGTCCGGTCGTTTCTAATGAGCACGAAGCCAGGAAGAGAGTAGCTAGTAGAAGGGAGACAGGGTTTAAGCCATGACTCGGAAATAAGAATGGCATGTATGTTTTTACATTCAAAACTTGCCAGCATATCGTGGTAATGAGCCGGAATACTCTGAGCGTTGATATGTATTACGTTAAAATTCTTAGGAACATCGGAAAACTGCGCTGTGAGACTGTCTGTAAGGGAAGGTACACTCACAAAACTGTCATCATCACTTGTCAAAGAAAAAAAACTATTGCTATCACTGCTTTCATCTAAAGACATGAATAAATAACTAATATAATAATATAAATATATAAAACCCTATCTCAAAAATATACACTAATAATAAATTCACCTGCCAGTTGCGTTCAATAATGTAAAAGATTTAAAAAAGAAAAAAATTAAATGTGGTGAATCCGGGCAACAATAACAAATTCCGAAACAAAAGAAGTATAAAACAGAAATACCTAGATCAACAAGAAAATTAAATTTTGACACAAATAAAAATTTGACAGCGCACCGTTACATAAAACGGAACGCACCGATACAATTTGACGTTTAGTTAAACTGACAGTGACAAGATGTGACAGACAACGTATAAAGTAAACATTACTTTCAAAGTTAAAATAAAAACATTATTGACGGTAAAAACAGAAATAAATATCACCCGGATCTTCATGAAAACATCACAGGAAAGGAAATCACTTCTTCAAAGCGGTAGCACGCTTCAGCCTTGCAGTCTTCAAAGAAGCAGTGGTTGGAACAGAGTCTGGCATTGCTTTTGCTGCTTTAGGTTCACTCGGTTCGGCGTCAATGGGAATCGGTACAATTTTGTCTAATTCAGCAAGAGACTCAATCCGGTGTCGCGTATCGCTGGGACCAAGAATATAGACGCATCCCGCCCTAGTCCAGCTCCTGGAGACGCCAACTCTCTCCCTAGCAGCCAGGAATACGTCATGCCGCCCCTTTGTAAGGAACTCGGACATAGTAATGCCCGAGGCCTTAAGTTTGATCTTAGAAAACCAGACCTTGTCCCGGACCGCAAGACTGCTAACCTTAAACAGGATAGGCCTGGTTTTATTGGCCACTGGTCGACCCATCCTGTGACATCGGCTGATGTCAGCTGTAGTGAAGTCGCTTAACTGTAGTTTATCACTAACCACTTTAGCAATTACCTTGGCGGTGTCCTCCTTCTGCTCCTCACTCACGCCATGTAAAAGCAGGATCTTCCTCCGTCCTCGCATCTCCATTTGGTCAACACTTCGTGCTAGAAGCTCCACTTGATGCTGAAGGGTGTTCAGGGCTTGAGAAATAAATGCCCGGAAAATATTGAATTCACCTGCCAGGCCAGAGCTTGTGACAGGAGATGGAGGAGCCTTCTGCAGTTCAGCTTCAAATATGGACATCCGTGTGTGAAACAATTCTTTTAGTTCACTTAAAGTGCTTGTCAGTGATTCCATAGTTGATGTGATGTTAACAGCAAGTGTAGAGTAATTTGTAGTGAAGAAGTTGTGAGGAGATAACGCTTCACCAGCAGGTAATAACTATAACCTCTTAAAATATTTCATAAAATACTGTAAAATACTATTCTATTAAATAATATTTAATTTTAATTACGAGCGTTTTTTATTTAGTTTTAATTGGTACAACTACCCACAGAAAAACCGCACATTCATATTTTGGGTTTAGGCTGAAAATTAAAAAAAAAATTACACCTGTCTCAGCGATTTTGAAAATCCACCCCCATGAGGGTGAAAAGGAGGATGAAGTCATGGGAATAATGAAATCGTCAAGTGATTTGAAATTTTGCAAATAGATACTTTATACTGTGCAGGCATCCACTAAGAAAGGATTTTTGTGAATGAAAGCCAAATTTTGCCCGTCTTGCGGGAAGTATGGTTTAAGAGTAACTGGTAAGATTTAGGTTTCTCTTTAAAAATGTTGTGATAGTTAGGTATAAACTTATTATAGTTAGGTACATACCTATAATTTTATAAAGCAGTTACCTAAATGATCAAGTTATATAACTACAAGATGCTAAATTGACCACATTCAACAAGAAACTCTGCTTGGACGTAATAAGAACTTATTTGTTTTTCTTTCGGTATTATTATTATCGTAAGTACGGCAATTCCTAACGGTTTATTTGTTTTTTCTGATAAATCTAGGCTATGTAGTCAATCATACGACGAGCTCCTGGGAGAACTAGAGAGGTGTCATATGTGCAAACACATCCTAGCTCCCAAATGGAACTATTGTGCAGAGTTTGGGAAGGAAACGCTAAAGGCACAGCGGCTCAGACGAGCGAAGATGCTATCAAGCCATAATCCATATTTAAACATATAGCTAAATAAAATAAGAACGTGACTGACTGACTCACTGACCATCAACGCACAGCCCAAACGGCTGAAGCTACAATCATGAAAATTGGCACGTAGGTTCCATTAGTGGTGTAGGTGAGCACTAAGAAACCACCAACCTACCTACCAATGCAACGCATAGCCTACAAGCACCCTGCCTACTGATTTCCAGTAGGTAAACTACAGGTAGGCTAGATAGTTACTGAAATTATTGCAATACCTACTTATTAGTACCTTAGAGTGTTGCCTTATTAGGCGCACTCGTCCTCTTTATTTATATAACAGAATTAGGTACCTACCACTACACTATAATTATGATAACAATAATTAAATAAATAATATAATAATAATCAATAATCACAGACAGACAGGCAGGTAACTTGAGCCCTGCCCTGATTGTCATACTTTCAGTATGGTAGCCAAGGGTCAAGATACTTGGCGGAGATTAGGTATACGTTCCATCCACACGGCTGCAACGCGGAGTGAGAGGTGCAACAAAGGTGCAAGGGGCGAGGGGGGCACCAGTATGAGTGCAGAGCCCTGAAGCGGGCACTCGCTACAGGACCGACGTCGTTGAAAGTTGTATGCGAAAACGGAATTTTGAGCTTTTGACAGTTTCTTTTCTTCATTGGTTTTGTAGCTTAGTTTTGTTAGTTTAAAAGGATTTTGTTAAAATATGGTCAGGAGAAGCATGTAGTCTACGCGTGCGAAGCCGCGGGCAAAAGCTAGTTTATCATAAAATTATTTTTGTTTATTTTGTCTGTTTCACATCACAATCACTAATGTTTTTTTTCGATAGCTCACACGCGTTGAAATATATCATGAAGCCCTTCTTCCATCATTGCCAGCTGTCACTCAGCTTGCCCGACGCCACATCAATCGAGTTTTCATCAAATTGGAACGGTGACGGTGGTGTTAACACTGTTTCCATTTTTATTATTATTTTTGTACTATTTTATCGTCTTTATTTCACTCACTGCTAACTTAATTCGATTGTATTTTATTAATTACCGGCTGCGCCATGTAAAGGTATGTAGAAGGTGATACAAACAACAAGCCCCAGTAATGACTGCCATATTTAATAATCCAATTCTCTTCCACCACCAACATTATTAAAGTACCCACTTATCAATATCATCACAGTCTTCCGGTTCGCGGTCGCCATTCCAGAACTTTTCGGCCCCATCGGCCATCCGTTCTGCGAGGAATGTGCCCAACCCACTGCCACTTAAGTTTGGCAATTCTTCGGGCTATGTCGGTAACTTTGGTTCTCCTGCGGATATCATCATTTCTGACGTGATCACGCAAGGCAATTCCGAGCATAGCCCTCTCCATTGCCCTTTGGGTGACTTTGAGCTTTCTGATAGGGCCCATTGTGAGCGATCACGTCTCGGTCCCTTTAGTGATCACTGGCAACACACACTGGTCATAGACTTTTGTCTTGAGACATTGCGGTAAATTGGACGAGAAGATACCAAGCAACTTCCCGAACGCCGCCCAGCCGAGTCGGATTCGACGGTTGACCTCTTTCTCGAAATTGGACCTACCCAACTGGACCGTTTGTCCCAGGTAGACATAATCGTCTACAATTTCGAGTGTAGGGTCTCCGACCTTGATAGGAGTGGGTGTTACATGGCCATTCACCATTGTACCTTGGTTTTGTCCATGTTCATTTTAAGACCCACTCTTTCGGAAGCTCTACTTAGGTCATCGAGCATTTTACTGAGGCACTCCATGGTCTCAGCCATGACCATTATGTCGTCAGCAAACCGAAGGTGAGTGATTTACTTGCCATTAACGTTGATGCCAAGCCCCCTCCAGTCCAGAACCTTGAAGACATCCTCCAGCGCAGCAGTGAACAGTTTCGGAGAAATGACGTCTCCCTATCTCACGCCGCGCTCGAGAAGGATTGGTTTCGAGGTCTGATCCTGAAGACGGACTGACATGGTGGCGTTTTTGTACAAACACTTCAACACCTGAATGTACCAGTAGTCGATCTTGCACCGTTGGAGAGACTGCAGTACAGCCCAAGTCTCGATCGAATCGAAGGCTTCCTCGTAGTCCACAAACGGTAAACAGAGAGGCAGGTTATACTCTTCAGTTTTCTGTATAACCTGCCGCAGCGTATGCCGCAAAATTAGCATAACTAATTATAACATCTACTAAAATCTATACTTAACCACTGAAACCATACGACTACAGTAACTAAAAGAAAGTAAAAGATCGCGCGCGCAATGTAAACTTTGTGTACATTATGAAAAAATTAACAAAACAACCCTAAAACAAATAATAAATAATAATAAAAAAAAAAAAATAGAAAAAAAAAATAAAAAAAAATAATAATAGTTGTAAAAATCAATAATAGAAATTTAAAGTTATATCTAGAAAAATTACGTTCATGAGTCAAACTTTATTTATTGCCTATTACACAGCATAATAACAGTATGAGTAAATTGGTTAATATTTATAATTACTTTACTAACCCTCAGTTTCCCACCTTAAAATTATCGGAGAATTAATGTGACAAATTGTCAAGCACGCGTTATCTGCTGTGATTGGTTGAATGAATTTTCAACAGCCAATCACAGAAGATAACGCGTGTTTGACAATTTGTCACATTAATTCGCCGATAATTTTAAGGTGGGAAACTGAGGGTAACAGTCCGTTCTTAATTCTTAATAAATAATCATTAAAATATTTAATATTTTCTTCCTATAAATGCAACAGCCTGCATATACTTTATAGTAACTTATATAATAGTAATCTTTGGTAACTATGAAGTCTAAAACATAGATATAGTGTGTACCATAGATTTAGATTTTTTTTGCTACGCAAAAAGATACACGAAGCGTGCGGGCGAGAAATCCTAATCAAGTACAAATCGCCCAAGAGAAAAAGAGAGAGTGAATGAAGTACCGTTAAGCCGTTAAGTCATTTTTTTTCGCGAGTAAGAGTCCATAGAGTCCCATCTGTTTTACGCCGCGGTGAATTTCTTGCGGTGAATTTAAATGATAATCATAAGATTTAAATTGATAATATTAATTATGCAACTATGGTGGCTTGTTCTGTGAGTGAATGTGACATTACAAGACGAAATAACCCCAATAAAACACGTTTCATAAGCAAATACAATTTTGTCCTTGGATTAATCGGCTCAGAAAAAGATATTTACAATAGTATATTGATTTCCAATGTTTTATCTAATTATATTTCGTATATTTAAAAAGAATTTGCGTCAAGTTTTGTTAAAATAGATTTAAGTAAAGATTGAGAAGATTTGTTTATCTAAACTGTATTTTAAGTTGCATGTTTTTTATATTAGCCTTAATTTTTCAAAATGTTTCGGCAAGTTTTGATGTTTTGTTACTTTGAACAGGTTTAGGCATATTCTGCTAGTTTGTCGCAACTGTCTATCATCTATGATTTATTGTTACGTATGTGTCTGGGTATAAAGTAAAAATATTATAAAAAGAGTTAAATGTAAGGTCGGTGTACATAGTTTATTATCAAACCCAACCAGCTCTCTGTCATAATTCCTTAATTGTTAAGAGGGACTATTCTAAAACAGACGAAGGCTAATGTATCCAGCTAATGATGTTGTCGTATTATGCTGTAGTGCTGAGAAACTTTTTAGACAAAACATGAGAAGGAAAAGAATGGACGAGCGCAGTTTTGCAAAAATGTGTTGGAAAATAAATTTAGTTCTCCAAAATAATCGCTTTTTATTTGAAAAATTAAAGTATCATGTGCTGGATCAAAACTCACTAAGCGATCACAAGTATTTGCTGATAAAAAGTGTAATTGGAACTTATTTTCTTCTACGATTGAAGCAGGAAAGCCAGTTGTTGAAGATTAATAGACAAACTTTAAAAAAATCAATTAAATAAGACTGTACTATTTACAGGACAATAAATAACAAAATTTCAATTTCAAATAATAATTTTATTTTATCACAAAAAAATAAATTTATTTTCAAATAAAAACAGATTACAGAACTTCATTATGTGTGGGAATGTGGGCTTAGAGTGAAACAATTGGTATTTTTTTTATTAGACTTTTCCCACTCTAGGAATTTCTTTCTGTATCATGGGTGCGTTTACAAACATTAAACTCACATACACAAGACACCCAGTTCCGGAAGAACTATCTGTAGACCATACAAATATATGTTCCGTGCGGGAATCGAACCCTCGACAAGCAGCGCAGCAGCCTATCGCTCAACCACTACGCCAACCGTGTCGTCAATTGCAAATACCTGACGCTGCGGTATTTTGTAGTAAATATTTCAAATACTTTTGGCTTCAAAATAAATTTTGCGATCTTATTAATAGGTGCGTTCTGCAAGGGCGACCGCATACGTCAAATTGTCAAGTACCATTTTCATATCAAACGGTTATTTTCACGCAACTTCTTCGTATTAATTAAGTTTATTAGTACGAATGTCACGAAGGATGATCGACTGTATTTTGTAATTTGTATTTTAAATAAAAATATTTGAAATACTTTATTTATATTTTATATTTCAAATACACGACCTACAAATATTTTGTGTTTCGTATTTTAAATACATGCGAGATAGTATTTTGTTATTTGTATTTTATTTAGAGCAAAGCATGTATTTTGCCCAGCTCTTATTACAGTTTAATATAACCCTCCTCCTCGCATCGTTTTCCTCATTACTGAGGGTCGTGACTCCCCCGCTGCATCAGTTTCTCCCGTACGATTTCCCTCCATCTGCTGCGATCCTTAGCTTCATGAAGGGCATTGTGGAAGTTGATGTTCAGAGAAGATCGTATTTGGTCCCACTGTGTCCTCTGGGACGTTTGCCATCTACCTTGCCTGTCACCATCAGCTGTTCAAGATTGTGACCCTCTTTACGAGCAATATATTCGAAGAATCACCCTACGAAGGCACATAGTGGAAAGTCTGGTTTTGACATTAAGCTCTCTCAGAATAGACACGTTGGTGCGGTCCATGGAATCTGTAGCATTTTTCTCCAGCTCCACATTTCAAATGCATCTATTCGTTCTCTGTCGGCCTTTTTCAGTGTCCAGGTCTCCGCTCCATAACTGAATATGGAGAAAACTAGCGAAGTCACCAATTTGGTTTTGATTTTCCGCGTGATGTTACGGTCTCTCCATATCTTATGCAACTGGGACATTGCATTTTTGGACATCGCTATACGTCTCCTTATTATTATACTATTAATATAACCAACAACCCTCTAATCGTGATTATTATTGTGTTCACCAAGTATCGAAATCGATACTCAACATGGACTTTTTAACAACACTTTTTTAACTAACACATGGACACTTTTTTTTTTCCTCTCGCTTCGCACGGTTTGTGCATTCAGCCAATGTCACGTCAGATTGTTTTATTAAGAAATAAAGGTAGGGAAACCAAATTTATAAATATATATTAAATTTAACGGAATTTAGGAAAGGACAGATATTGGATCAGTATATTTTAATGGTAAAGGCGTAACAAATAAATAATGAGCAAATTACAATAAGGAACGTTACAGCTTAATATTATTTAAGGTGATAAATGAGACTATACATTTATACACTGGAAAGCTATTTGTACAAAGTAGAGAAAGTATTGAGGTAGGAAAAGGAATACGAAGGGACAAGAGGTCACAGAGAAAGGAAGAACGGTCATGTAAAGGACAGGAGAAAAATATGTGATCTAAGTCACCTACGTCTTTGCCACACGAGCAATTGGGGTCGTCGATGATATGAAGTTTGGCAAGGTGGGCTGGAGAGCAAACATGGCCCAGTCTCAACCGTATTAAAATGGAGGTCTCCACCTTGCCAAACTTTGCCCTGCCAAACCACGGTTTTCCTGGAATATCGGGTTGGATAAAAGAAAAGTAACGGCCCTTGGTTTACCTTCCAAGTGTCCCTAAGAAAATTCTTTGGCAGCGTCTCGAGGTCATAGCTAAAGTTCTTATATGGAACTAAGTCCCCATATTGCACCGCGTTACCAGCGAGTGCATCAGCTACATCATTGCCATGAATTTCAGAATGGGCCGGAATCCAGGCAAATAGTATTGTGTTACCCTCAGAGATGGTTCTGAACGCAAGTTCTCTTACTGCATAAACTATAGGAGACTGAAATTTGTGTTCGAAAGGGGATTTAATGATGGCTAGAAGAGCACTCTGTGAATCGGTATAAATTATAGCTTTTTTGAGCTTAAAATCACGTGAATATTCTAAAGCTTTTAGAATTCCAAAACATTCTCCAGTAAAATTAGAAGTCTCCGGAGGCAGTTTTATTTTTTGTACAAATTTGTATTGAGTATGGTAGGTACCAATCCCAACCCAACCAGTAGGAGAACGCTTGGCAGTATCCGTAAAAATATGCTTGCAGTCTGAATGTTCAATCAGAAATGTATTAAAACTTAAATGGCAATCGGGATCTGATTTACTTACACAGTTATATTCGGACTGAACAGTGAACTCTCATAACTATTGTTAAATAGGGGAAGTTTTTTTTGAACGGTGAATTGGTGATGAAAGTAAGAGGAATTTTTTATAGCTTTCAACTAAACAAGGAGCACGTTTATGGGACCAGTAAGCTGAAGATTCAATTTGAAACGTTAAAGATTCCAGTTTAGGAATGAGAGGGTGATTTGAGAACTGAAGAATCCGGAATAAATATTTGTCAGTCAGGAATTGTCTTCTGAGGCATAAAGGAGCGTCCCCACATTCAATTCGTAGCGCATTAATGGGACTAGATTTCATGGCACCCGAAATAATGCGTAATGCTTTTGACTGGATTCGATCCAACTTTTTAAAAGCCATAACACTACCAGGATCTAGAACGAACAATCCATAATCCAGGATGCTTCTGATGATTGCGTTGTAAATGAGTTTTAAAGAAAAGGGATGTGCACACACCTGAGAGGCTTATGAGCATATTTAAATGATTTTCACATTTATTAATAATATGGTCGCAATGAGGAACCCAATTTAATTTAGAGTCAAATATTACACCTAGATATCTGAATTTATCTTTAACTGGAATAATTATTCCCTTAAAGAAAAGGTTTACTAAGGGAATAATTCTCTTCCTGGCTGGTGAATAAAACAGCCGCGGTTTTAGACGTGGACAAATCCAAACCATTTAAATATAACCATGACTCTAAAGTAAATAAAGCAGAATTAATAGCACAAATAGCTTGTTCAACAGAATGATTTGAAGAATATAATAATAAATCATCGGCATATTGAAGAACCTTAACATGACTAGATAAGGAAGAGTCCAAATCAAAAGTGTAAATATTGTACAGAAGAGGACTGAGCACAGAACCCTGTGGGATACCTCTCCATACAAGATGGGAGACATCATGATCTCCTATTAACATGTTAACAGAGCGTTCAGTCAGGATGTTAGTAATAAAATTCGTCAAATTCGAGGGAACCTCTAAGGCTTTTAATTTATTTTGTAAAACTGATAATACCACAGAACAGAACGCGTGATAATACGACATTATCATAAGCTGCATTAATATCCACGAAAACTGCAACGGTGGATTGGTTATCAGAGAAGGATATCCGAATATCGGATGGAAAAATACTTAAACAGTCAGTGGAGCTTTTACCTTTTCTAAAGCCATATTGTGATTCAGCCAAAAGACCCTTACTTTCAACATACCATTCTAGGCGATTCTTAATTAAGTGTTCAGCTAATTTCATCAGAATTGAAGACAAAAATATGGGCCGGTACAAGGCAGATTCTGAGAGAGTTTTATTTGGTTTAAGGAATGGCAACACCATTTGACGTTTCCATTCAACAGGGATGTTTCCTGTTTTAATAATAGAATTAATAAGTTCTAAATAATAATTGAGGACATTGTCATTCAAATTAGCGAAAAAGGAATACGGAATGCCATTAATGCCTGGCGCGGAATCCTTAATTCTATGAATAATACCTACCCTTTAATTCAGTGAGACAGAAAGGAAGATCTAGCGTGGAATGTGTGTCTGAAGTGTCTTGGTTATTAGATATGGGGGATAGGATAGGGTTAATGGTCTCAGGAACCCAAGGAGGAGCTAATTTATCTAAAAAGTCACTGGCTAAAGAATCAGGAATAGGTGAAGGTTTGTGATAAACAGACCTAAATCTACGAATATTGCGCCAGACAATCGTAGGATGAGTGTTCGGTGAAATTGATGAGCAAAAGTTACGCCAAGATTCAAATGTTTTTTCTTAAATATTTTAGAAGTTTCAATAATTATGTTACTAACGGTTACAAAATTAATTTCAGACATATCATGGTTATATAAATTCAGCCTCTTTACGTTTTTTAATCAATTCTGTGCATACGGAGTCCCACCATGTGGGTGAAGGAATTGTGCTCCTATTGTTATTTTTTACAGGAAAAACTTCATCCGCCGCTGCAATTAATATGTGTGCTAAAGCTTCAGCATAACTATTTTCATTGCCATCAGCAATAACAGGCAAGGTGCAAAGTTTTCTGTCAACAATGTTTCTAAATTTGTCCCTGTCATTAGTATTACTATTAGGTAGCTTATGTTTTAAATTAGATCGCCTTATTGGTGCCTTTGGTTTGGAAAGAGGATAAGATATATATAACTATTGGGAAATGGTCACTACCATAAGTGGAGGTTAGAATATCCCAAGTTAACGAGGAAGCTAATCTTGGTGAACAGATAGAAAGGTCAATTGCACTTTGGTTCTGATTGTGACTACAACGACGTGTAGCAGATCCTGAGTTCAAGATGCATAAATTATGTAGGTCTATTATATCTAATAATTTATCCCCATAACAAGTAGAAGTCGAACAACCCCACAACTGGTGATGGCAATTAAGGTCCCCCAAAATTAAGATTGGCTTTGGAAGAAAAGAAAAGAGATTATTCATCTCTTGCAGAACTGAAGAAGAAGGGTGAGGAACATAAATAGAAACAAGACAAGTATGATGCACTTTAATATCTACAATTGAAATTTCCTCACTGTGAGGAGGTAATGTAATAGTAGAGAATGGGATAGAATTCTTGATAAGTATAGCTACTCCACCATACCCATCAGATTTATCCTCTCTAATGGTTAAATAACCATTGATTTTTAAAATATGATAAGGTTTGAGCCAAGTCTCTGCTAATGCAAAGGCAAATGGCTCATATTTGTTTAAAAGATGTATAACATCACTCTTTTTGTTTATTAGACTGCGGAAGTTCCACTGTATTATTTTGGATGTGTTGTCCATTATGAATGGATTGAGATTCATAGAAAGTTGGGGCTACGTTGGACGGTGAAATATTGAACTGAGAGAGAAGATTATGTAATGCAGAAAGAAAATCGTTTATAGAGAAATTTGTGTCTTTTATGTCATTATTATTATTGTTAGAAAAAGCACAACCATTTGATGGCTGGGGAATATTAAAATCCTTAATGATGGCATTATAAGCCACTTTATTATAACCTTGTACAGATTTGGGAGGAGAGTGAGGTTTGAGAAAGACTGTCTTTTTATAGCTATTGGAAGCAGGTGTTTTATTAGGTGAAGAGATTGAAGCAGTATTTGCAAAGTTTTTGGAGGGTGAAGATAAAAGTGCATCCGCATATGATTTTGTTATTGGGGGATGTACTTTTGCAGCTTCAGCATATGATACTGAACTTTGTGTCATGTAAGTTTTAATTAATTTTTGCCTCGAGAATTCTGGGCAAGACTTATTAATAGCAAAATGTGGTCCAGAGCAAAGGCAGCAAGACTTACTTTCTTGTTCTCTATCACAACTGTCTCCAGTATGGCCTTGGCCACATTTAAAGCAACGGGGTTTAGACCTGCACTGAATTTTAGTGTGACCAAATCTACAACAATTGAAGCACTTTATGGTGGGAAAAATATAGAAAACTCTACAGGTAATGCATTATAGCACATAAAAATTCTTTTTGGTAAGACCTGCTCATCAAATGTAACAAACTATGGATTGGGATGGTTTCCAGATGGCTGAACCATCTACAATGGTTTTAAAATTAAGGCGTCTGACTTTTAAAATTGGACCGCAACCAATCGGTACTGTTATATTATCAATAACTTCTTCCGGAGACCATTCTGCAGGAACACCACGTACTAAGCCCATTCTAGTAACGAACGTTAAAAGTTGGTATAAAAGCTTTAAAATTGTATTTTTCTGGACTATTATGTGTAATAAAGGAGCTTGCTTCAAAAAAATTATAAAAAGATAGTGAAATCTTATTGCGCCCGATTTTTTTGACGCTACCATTAATAATGTTTTGAAAAGCGTGTTTTTTGTGCTTTAAAAACTTGCCAAATGTGATTGGGTGCAATGTCGTACTATCATCTGGTGAAGTTATTATTTTTTGAACATGTATTACAAAAGGCGCGCAGTCCGTTTTTATCATAGGTTTTTCTACCAATGTGATTGGGATTTACCATGGAAGGAGCGGGAATATCATTAGGCAATACATTGGAAATATTATTTTCTAAATGGATAGGCGCAGATTACACGATTTCAGCAGAGTGTGAGTCTATACAACCACAACCCGAAGACTCGGAACAGTGGTGTTTACGGGTACGACGACGTTTATTACAGTGCTTACATACAGTCACGCGGCTTCTTTTTAAATTTCGAGCAGAAGACGACCCATCAGTGTCCATACCCGATTCGTTAGATTGTACCAAAGAGTATGTAACATTATGTTTAGATTGTACTGTGACAAAAAGGCCGGCCGGGGAACAAAGTCCCCCGGGTCGGGTTGGTCTTTCATCCTTACACGCTAAAGAGAATTGAAATAATTTATCACTACCGAAGAATGAACAAAACTAAATCTTAACTACTACTGCTACTGATCTAATATATAATTGTGAACTTTTTCCAAATAAATATTATTATATTCAGGTTAAAATTTTGTTTTGAATTTAAATCCAAAAAATACGCGTCCGCCAAGTTGAAAGTTTTCCGCGCTTTTTTTCATGGACAATTCCCTAACACATAGATTTTTTTTTTTGGTTTCGCTTTTCATCTGACTGTGTTTACGAGTATCTTGTACATACTAAGTAGTAAAAAATAAAAATTCTAAATTATTAGACCATAGTCTAAAAATTCTTGTCATTTCTAGTATGTACCTCTTAGATGAAGAACCTAGCTTCATCTAAGATGTACCTCTAAGGTACCTAATGACAATTCCGTTGTGCGCCCGAATTTCGAAACTCGCGCCATTTATTGTTCGTTGTTCGGACGCAGTCGCACTATGACTTACGTTATGCCATATATCATATATATATATACTATCAAATTATGGTATGAGATGTCATATTCATGAAGCACCAGGTTGAATACATGTATTGATAACATCATTAGTAATATTCCAAACTTATTAGGCAAAACTCACAATGTTTGTTTATCTGATCACAACACTGCTCAGGTTCATAAAAGGAATTAGTTCAGGTTAGTTAATCATTAAGTTCAGGATTTATTAAATAGAACTCAGACTACCCGAATTACAAAATTTGATGACAAAGTGAACAGTTTCATCAACTTCAACTCTTAACCTCGAAAAAATAATTTGGAGTTCCACAGGGAAGCATCTTGGGCCCTCCATTATTCCTTGTATAAATCAATGATCTTCCTCAAAAAATAGAACAAGAGTGTATTTTATTTGCAACAGTTATGCTAGATGGTAAAAATCATGAAGCACTTGAGACTAATATAAATAATAGTTTGAATAAAATAGTCACATGGTTAGATATAAATGCTTTAAAAGTGAACGTTGATAAAACTAAAATATTAAATTTCAGAAGTCTAAAAATATTCGAACAGATACATACAACAAAATTTCTGGGTATAACACTGGATGAACATTTCACCTGGAGGGAGCATATCAATGAAATATGCATCAAGATTAATATGTTTGTTTGTGCTCTAAAAAAAGTCAAAGATGAGGCATCCAAACCAACTACGCTAATGGTATATCATGCCTATGTTTGCTCCGTCATCCGTTACGGCATCATTGTCTGGGGGATCTCCTCTGAACTATATAGAGTTCTGTTGGAGCCACATGGCCCCTCTTATTTATAATTCTATACCCTCCTTTATAACCGACTTCCCTTACAGAAAATTATGTATAGTTTTAAAAAAAGTGGCTCATTTCTCACAGCTTTTATTCTATAAAAGAATTTCTAAAAAAATCTCCATGTCAATCTTATCATTACAGGAATGCATTGTAGATTATCTGGTTATTAGTTGGTGTAATTCCTACCTACTGCCTTTTATGATATTATTTGATTTGTATTTTATGTGTGTGTGTATTTTTGTATGTTTTTCGTTAGCTATGTATATAATTTCATATTCTACTTTAGTAAGTAAACTAAGTATTTTAAACTTAAACTTAACAGGTTAAATCTATACCAATATTATAAAGAGGAAAGATTTTTTTGTTTGTTTGTTTGTTTGTACCGAATAGGCTCCAAAACTACTGGACCGATTTCAAAAATTCTTTCATCGTTGGGAAGCTACTCTTTCCCCGGGTGACATAGGCTACTTTTTATCCCTGTATTCCCACGGGAATGGGAACTACGCGGGTGAAACCGCGAGGCGTCCTCTAGTAACTAATAAAAATGTGTTATTAGGTTATTAGAGATCTGCTTATTGTAAGCACCTTAACAAATATCTTAATATTTGCATGCCAGCTTATGGCGAAATGTGTCGTTGTGCTAATATAGCTATTTATGCAACTGTTACGTTATGGACGGTCTTTTAATACGAGTGCCATTTTTCGGTACAAGCGTAGCGCGTACCGAAATAGGTGGGCACGAGTTATTTACTATTTGTAGCCGCAACTGCTTTATTTGTTATATTTGGTGGAGTATTTTCAATATCACTTGATGTTGACGACATTTTTAATAAAATTTGGAATAAAAATTCACTCAGTTTTTTTTTCCCGCGTCCACTTTTTTTTAGTCTTTGTTAGGTTTAAGGCAAAGATCTTGTAGCCGCAACAGCCAAATTATACGATACCTTTGTTCTAAACTTGTTCCATTTTTAAAAATATCATTCACATTGTCTCGATTTCGAAGTAATATTATAGGTACCTGGCTGTATGTTCAGAATGTCTTTGCGTGTGTTTTAGAATTTATGACGATTCGCATAATGCAACCTGATGTCGTTATGGGTATCATAATGAAACCGCTGTCAATTTTGTAATTCGAATATAACGAAACCGAAGTAGATAAACTTATTTATATCATCTTTTGTACCGCATTTAATGCAAATAAATGACTTTGACTTTTTTATTGACATCGGTCGTTGTCGGCTACGGTCGGGATTATTCTGTATGTTGGAAACACGAGTGTGATAATACTATCACACGAGTGTTTTAATACCTAATTATTGCCGTTGCATACACTATTTTATCTTCACTCATACAGTTGAAATAAAACAAAAGTGAAAACGGAAAAAAGATGTGGTATGCCCTGAAATTTAGATTCTCATTGCACATGATTGCGCAGAGCGTGCATCCATAGACAATGACAGTATTTTTCTATATTAAGTAAAAGTGTGCATTTTTTTTTTTATGATGCATTTGTTTGAAATTCGAAGGAACATGTTGCACTGTAATGGTTTTTTTTTATTTATTTGCACGAAAATAAAGTACGTGTATACAATATTTTTTTAAATTTATATTTGGAACATAACGTTATAAGTGTAGATAAACCCACCTCGTGTTTTAATAACCCCTATTATATGACCGTTGCATAAACTAGTACTCGTATTATATTTATATGGAGCAGTAGTTGCAGTAGTGGTTGTGCTAACGGCCGCGACTTTCAAGTTGTAGGTCGTGGCGTGGGTTCAAACCCAGGCCGGCGCTTCACTTTATATAAATTATTTCATCAACACTGCTCTCAAATACGGTGAAGGAAAACATCGTAAGGAAACTGGCATGTCCTAGGACCAAAATTTCGAAGACATGTGACATCCACCAACACGCATTGGGCCCGCGTGGTTGATTACGGCCCATTCCCTCTCACAGAGAGGAGGCCTGTGTCTCAGCGGTAAGCGGGAACGTTAAAAACTTATATAACGTTAAAAACGTTGATGAGGATGATATTTTTATAGTTTTTATTGTATTACTATGAAATAGAAGAAAGAATTCGATTATAAAAGACAACATTTTAACCCTTTTTTATTTTGCGATTTCTATAAGCTTTGGTATTTGAAAAGCACCATATATAACAATAGATTTGAACAAAGTAGAGTCTAGATCTAGGGTGGGAGGGAGGGATCGCGGTAGGTGGCAACAAAATCAGCAATCTCCGGTACGCAGATGATACCACTTTGTTTGCATCCTCAGAGCGCGAACTCGCGGAACTATTTGCTAGAATGGAGCGTGAAAGCGAGATGGTAGGATTGTCGATTAACAAATCGAAAACCAAAGTGATGATCATCGACCGAGCTGGACTAATCGCACGCACGGGAGAACTTGTGGATCTGGAGCTTGTGTGTGAATTTGTGTACCTGGGCACCATGATCAATGATCAGAGAGGCTGCGACGGGGAGATTTGGAGGCGTACGCAGATGGCCAAGGCTGCTATGAGCAAGATGTCGAGGATATGGCAGAATAGAAATGTCTCCAACAACACAAAGAAGAGACTCGTGAGAACTCTGGTATTCTCGATATTTCTTTACGGCTAGGAATCTTGGGCAAATCGCACGGTGGATCGTAAAAAGATAGAGGCTTTTGAGATGTGGTGCTAGAGAAAAATGTTGCGCATACCATGGACAGCCAAGCGCACGAATAAGTCCATTCTCGACCAGTTGAACATCAAAACCAGACTCTCCACGATCTGCTACCAACGAGTCCTAAGTTACTTTAGTTAAATCGCCCAGAGACAGCCAGACAACCCAGAAAAACTGGTTGTAGTGGGAAAGGTGGATGGAAAAGGACCACGCGGACGTTCACCTACTCGCTGGTCTGACCAGATCAGGGCCATTACGGGACTCATTGTGACCAATGCTATGAGATGAGCCGAAGACAGGGTGGCTTGGAAGCAGTTCGTCGTTGACTCCGTCAAGGCTTTTCAAGACGGGCACGACCTTCAGAAATGAAGACAGCGAATAAGAAGAAGAGTCTAGATAGCTTCTTGGACCAGAACCCATAGATTTTCTCTTCACTTCCTTTGTCTTACACAGGATGTTTTTCCAAAAGTATTCAAAAAACACCTTATTACGCCATTCCAGTCGTAAGAAGGATGTTTTTTGAAACTATAGGCCCATTTTAGTGCTTACGTATTTGTCGAAAATATAAGATTTTAAACAACAGGCTTGCAACCTTTTTCCATACAATGAGATACTGGCTGATGCCCAGTTTGGGTTTAGGTTTAGAAAAAGCACTGAAGGTGCCGTAAGTCAATTGGTAGATCTCGTCACACTTCAGTTAGATCAAAAAAAATATGTTGGCATATTTCTCGACCTGGCCAAGGCTTTCGACACGGTCATGATCCCCTTCCTTGTGAGCTGATTGAATTTGGTATACGCGGTATTGATTTTTAAGGATTTTCTTACCGACCGCACGCAAAGAGTAAAAGTCAAAGAATATGTTAGCTCCGATCCCTAACCTAACCTATGGCGTCCCACAAGGCAGTATACTCGGCCTGAGTCTCTTCTTGATTTACATAAATTACCTATGTCAGCTGTCACTAACAAACGGACACATATTTACCTACGATGACATGAAACATATTTGGGCTTTTAAAAACTGCAGCATGTAGCCCAATTCGAACTCCTTCGCACAGTATACTATGCGCTCGTGCAGTCAGTCCTGGGTATTGTATGCCTGTATGGGGTAGTGGATGCAAGACTTTTATTATACACCTCGAACGGGCCCAAATATTCCTACTTAAAGTCATGACTTTCAGATCCTTTATATTTCCCACCAAGATCTTATACGAGAAGGGCGGAGTACTTACGGTAAGATAGAATTATATTCTGCAAGTTATCACCAAGCAGATTAATATTGCAATACCCTAGGGTGTTCAGTTATTTAAGAGGCGCACCTTCCCGAACATTTTCTAGTCTATGCGTTGCCACACGGCATCTGCTAGGAGACAACAGGTATTTCTTGCCACCTTTCTTTACGACAAATCAAACAAGATCCTCTGTATTAATCTCCTCACGACTCGGGAAACAAAGAAGAGTGTAAAGAATTAGCTACCTACTGTCTTAAGAAAATTTCTGGTATTCCCCACAAACAAACACATACCAGCCATATATTTAATTGTAATTTAATATTAATTTGGAATGCAATTTAAATGGCTTTAATTTTATGTTTGATTTTAATCTTGATTTTGATGTTAATTATGATTATGATTTTATTTTATTTTAACATTGATTATGATTAAAAGAAAAGAAAGATAGAAAGAAAAACGTTTATTTGCGACAGGCACGACGCATACCATAAAAAAAACAAAGATAAAACTTAAGTAAAATACAGAGAGAGTTACATCATAATAACCACACAAAACGCTCATCGCTCAGCGTAATGCTGGGACTCGCGTGCGAGACAGAGCCACAGCGCTGGTTTTCAGCGATAGTCGGTGTCGACTGGGTGACGCCGAAACAATGAAATCTTAAGGGCAAGTGACGGAGCGAACATGTTCTATTTATAATTAAAATAAACAAATAAATGAGTAAAAACAAATACGAAACACAAGTGTCCAAAATAAAAGTTCAGAATAACGTCAAATTGTGATTTTAATTCTGATTGTAATTTTATACTTGATTTTAATCTATTCTTGACTTCGATTTTAATTTTGAGTTTGATTTTAATTTTAGTCTAAGATTTTTATTGAATAATTATTTGAATTGTAATTCTAATTGTATTTGGCTGTATTCTTTTTTTGCATTGCATTGGTGAATAATTCATTATTTTAATGTAACGTAACGGAAGAGATTAAAGTATATATATATATAGATTATTTAAGTCCTCTGAAACACAGGTACTGTTACCTAGCTCATGGGTCTGGGTTTCACTTCTTTGCAAATGATTAGTGCTAATAAAACATTTATTTCTTAAAAAATTTACTTTAATATTTCTTAAAAAATTTACTATAAAACATGATCGCTCAGAATGCTCCTGATTAGAAAGCATCAAATGAAGAAGATTATGCTTAGAATTTATTCTAGTCTATTAAAATAAAATTACCTAAAAAAAAAAACCTATAAAAATTACATTTCAACATGTTTTGTAAATTATTACTATTCACTCATATCGGGACTACTTTCAGATTGAATGACAAGCAATTATTTTATGGAAATAACTTAAGATATATCATTTTAACGACTCGTGCCCATATTGCAATAGAACACCCAAAAGTAGCCTGACAGATGCGCTTTACGCGCCAAAATGGCCGCGGTAGTTGAGGGGATAAATCGGATGTGCACAATTCTGATATTATTATTTATTGATATTAAGATCTAATTTCGAAAATCAATATCGGAATTGTAAAAATTCCGATATCACAAGCTAAAAATTTTTTTTAAGGAAAACGTTGCCCCACACAAGGAATTTCTTACAATTCGAAGTCCATCTCCCTGATTGAGTATGCGTTTGCAGAGAGTGCTTCCTTCAGAGGTTCCACACAGTCTTTTGGAATCAGTGCACCTGCAACATGAGAATAGTGTTATACATAACGTGAAAATTTATTTTTTGCATCAGAACGGGACACCCGCAGAATAAAAAAAAAAGTTTTGGTATTTTATAGCGTTTATTAGACAATGTGGAGCATTTAATAATAAGTAAGTTTTAGGCCCACTTCCTCAAAAAACTTAACTCAGAGTTACTTGCAGTTACAAGGTTTAATTGACTAAATTTGTTACCGCGTGTTAACAACTAACTCTCGAGTCAAGTTGTTCATGCAAAGTGGGCCTTAGTAGATATTAGTTAGGTTACTAGCCTTACCCTCAGTTTCCCACCTTAAAATTATCGGAGAATTAATGTGACAAATTGTCAAGCACGCGTTATCTGCTGTGATTGGTTGAATGAATTTTCAACAGCCAATCACAGAAGATAACGCGTGTTTGACAATTTGTCACATTAATTCTCCGATAATTTTAAGGTGGGAAACTGAGGGTTAATAACAGGACTTCTAAGATCTAACTAAGCAATCGTTTTGTTTATGTTTATGAAAACGCTGAAAATCTTATACTAAAACAGATTCAATTACATACCTTCAAAGACGAGATTATGAGACTGAAGGAAAATAAGGGTTTAAGCAACAAAAGCAACCTTTTGAATTTGAACCCATTCCTCGACAAACATGACATTTTGCGAGTAGGGGGAAGGTTGCATAACTCGAACCTAAATGAAGACACGAAACATCCAATTCTGCTACCACATGACCACAAATTGACAGAGTTATTAATTTGGCAAGCACACAGTACAACATTACACGGAGGTCCGAAGCTAACCCTAACACATCTACGCCAAAGAGTATGGATAGTAGGAGGATATCGCGCCGTTAAGAAGGTTTTACACAAATGCGTACCATGTCGCCGATTTCATGCAAAAACCTCAAACCAGATTATGGCAGATCTACCAGAGCCGAGAGTGACAGTTTCTCGCCCTTTTACACATACAGGGGTTGACTTTACTGGCCACATTAAGATCAAGGCAAATAAAGGCCGAGGCGTCAAAACATTGCTGGCGTACGTTGCCGTATTTGTTTGTCTGGCAACAAAGGCTATACATCTGGAACTTGTGTCAGAGCTGTCCAGTATAGCATTTTTATCAGCCTTCAAGCGCTTCTGCGCCCGTCGAGGTACGCCACGTGACATGTACAGCGATAACGGCACGAATTTTGTGGGTGCTAACTGGATTTTACTGCAACAATATAAATGCATTGTAGACACCATTGACAACCTTTTCTTGGGAAAAATATCAGAGATGGGAATTAAATGGCACTTCAATGCCCCAGTATGGCCAAGCGCAGGCGGACTATGGGAAGCTGCCGTGAAGAGCATGAAGTATCATCTAAAACGGGTCATTGGAGATCAGCGCCTGACGTACGAAGAATTTACCACTCTACTATGCCAGATTGAAGCTTGCCTGAATTCACGACCACTTTGCACCGTAACAGAGAACGCCGAAGAAATCAACTGCTTAACGCCTGGACATTTTCTAATCGGCACATCGCTAATGACTATTCCAGAACCGGACATTGACAATACGTATAATTTAGGCAAGAGATGGCAAATTGTACAGCAGCTCAGTAAGGATTTCTGGAAAAGATGGTCGCAAGAATACCTTCAACAACTCCAAACAAGGCTAAAATGGAAACGACAAACTACCGATCCTCGAGAAAATGACATTGTTTGCATCAAGGATGAAAGATTACCGGCAGGCAAATGGGCTCTGGGTCGTGTAGCAGAGCTACATACAGGAAAAGACGGCCACACGAGAGTTGTCACATTACAAACTGCAAAAGGAGAAGTTAAACGGCCGATCACAAAACTAGTACCACTAGTTGAGGTTGAAGAAGAAAGACTTGGCGATACCATCACATCTACAAAAAACAGACGGAGCCGACCGAAAAAGCTTACCTGGCACAGCTTGATATGCTACACATTGATGCTGACCATGGCATTTATAACGCCCACTGTTCAACAAGACATGAAGCTTACCCCACTGACAAAAAATCAAACGATTTACTTTGACAAGATTGCAGACTTACAAGAAATACGAGATGAATGGAAATTAGTATTCTACTACAACATGACAAACTACTGGCGAAACGTTGACACTCTGCAAAAATTCGTGTCTCATATAAAAGGATATCGTTGCGAGGACTGGATGATGCAATTCCACATTTTAATCAACCAACTCGAACAGAGCATGAACGAACTGGACTATTACAATAATCTGCTGAAGTCCCAACGATTAATTCAACACAGATTCAAAAGAGGATTAATCGACGGAGTGGGATATGTTGCCAACTCACTATTTGGAGTACTAGATCAGCATTTCGCAGAAAAGTACGAACACGACATCAATTCCATTCAACACAATGACAACCACTTATTACACCTTCTCAAAAATCAGACAAGTATTTTGGAAACCGAGCATAACATCGTACAACGCAACGAAGCGACAATGGTAAAGCAGTTTACCTTGATGAATGACCACCTTACCAATCTGGAAAATAAAACAGAAACGAATAAACATGACACCGCTAATGCATTCTACATCATTACATCGGCAATAGCTGCAGAAAAAATGGCCCAAAATCTAAAGGAAATCCAACAAACCCTCATCAATACGCTGACAAACATGTACCAGGGTCATATGGACGTACACTTACTATCACCAACTCAAATGCAAACCGAATTAGATAGAGTAGCTAGACAACTACCCCGCGATGCCACGCTGCCAGAAGTCCAGAATGATGTACGAGACATCTACAGAATGTTCAGAATACATGCACGCATTACACAGCAATATTTACTGATGGAAGTAAAAATACCCATTCTGAATGATGCTCTATACGAGCTGAATAAACTTATAAGCATACCTCAACGTATTGGCATAAATCGGGTGATGTACGTCATCCCAAATTCAGAATTAATAGCATTTAACGCCAACCAATACTCATTCATACCTCTCGAGCAATCTGACGTTCAAGAATGCCAAAAGATCCAGGACAAAACATTGATGTGCAAATTAAACCACCCTATCTATCGCACCGGTGACCGACGCAAGTCAATTTGCGATGTACAGCTGATCCGAGACAATGAAGAACACAGTGTGTACTGTCACACGGAAATAAGGGAATGCGCTGACAAGTGGGTAAAACTACACCAGCAAAACACATGGTTTTATTATTGTTGTGGCACGTGCGAAGTGCAATTAGTTTGCGGCGCTCAAATGACATCGGAGTCGTTACATCACTCGGGTCTGATTACACTTAAACGAGGATGTAACTTGCAGGGTGACTCATTCATGTTGCACGCATACATAGAACATAAAAGTGACGTCATAGTCAACGAACCATTCGCCATGATCATACCCACGATCTCTCCCATCAACAACATCATCAATACGTCGATCCGCAACTCGTCATTGCCTATCGAAACGCATGAAGAAATGTTCCAGAAGATTGACACACAACTGCGCTCGATTAAAGAGCAATCAAACCTGAAAACGTTATCCCCCCATGACATTCACCACTACACCGCAATCTATGTCGTAATAACGATTAGTATTGCTCTGTCTGTAACATCGTACGTGTACTTTTGGAGAAAGACGAGCACCAAAAGACAGGGGGAGGGTTCGCGAGATGCGATAAGCAGAAGAGGACGAGAAGAAGAAGATGACATCGAGGGCGGGTGTAGCAAAATCAACAAACGGGTGTCAAAAGTGAACGAAGTGATAAGTGTTGATCGCGCCTTAAGTGAAGTGAAATTTGACACTGAAAAACATAGTGACGTGTGTGATTAGGGAGTTTGACAATTATATTTATGGATTTTAAGTGTACAGTTACATAATATCTACATTAGTCATACAAATATTTTACAATACATATTATACCTAGTACCTACTACATCAGTGCTCTGCATTAGTTTCTACAGTCGTTCTTGTCTTAATTTTATTTGATTAATTTTTAGTTCAGTAGTTGTTAGCAGTCTTGTGGTGGCAATATGTACGGTGCACGTACATGAGTTTAAAATTGTTTACTAAGTAAGAGTTGTGCAATAAGTAGGCTCGCACCTTTGCACTTACACGTGCGACCTACATTAGATATTATGATAATCACGCAGCAGCAGCAGCGAGCAGAGCATTGATGATGCATTGTTTCAATATTAATTTTAGTGTTCTAATAGACGCGGTTTGGATCGGACAACTTGCATTTTTTATTTCTTGATTCCAGCCCGTTGGCACTCATTGACATTTTACATTACATTGACATTTGCATTGCATTGACAATAATTAATGTTAAGGTGTATTTGCATTTGCACCCTACAGTAATTATAGACCAAAGTCTGTTCGCGATAGCGGGACATTTTTGCTTTCGCTAGGGACAGCGTGACCGATAGCCTGAAGGGGGGACTGTCCCGCCCAAAACGGGACGTATGGTCACGTTAGTTATACACCGCGAAAATGATAATCTTCCAATATGTTATTATTGCCTGACATCTATTAACCAAAATTGTCTCGATATCTATTCGTTTTTTTTACAAATAAAACACTACCTGTTTTGTTAAAGTGAAGTCTTCCTTTACGTTGACCGTATGTCAGGACAACCAAGAATTTATTCCTTATTATTATTTATCGTTTTATAGATATTATTATCCGTGTGTGTTTTTCATTAAAACCAAATAGTTCGATTCACATTAGCCAGGAATATTAATTAGGGTTCCGAACCCTTTTTTTTTTTTTTTTGGGTTGGAAATCATCCTATGACTTCTCCCGCTCAGGGTGAAGCGGGAGGGCGTGTCAGACTTTTACTGACTAAAACCCACCCGTGCTCCTTCAGTTGCTTGAGCCAGGGCCGCGGTAACTCTTTTTCAAATTTAATTAAAGTATTATTATTACTATTAGTAAGACTCCGCGGTCCGTCTGTCTATCTGTCTGTCTGTCCGTCTGTCAACAGGCTGTACCTCATGAACCGTGATAGCTAGACAGTTGAAATTTGCACAGATGATGTATTTCTGTTGTCGCTTATAGGTAACAACAAATACTAAAAACAGAATAACATATATATTTAAGTAGGCCCCCATACAACAAACGTGATTGTGGTACGGAACCCTTCTTGCGCGAGTACGACTCGCACTTGGCCGGTAAAAAAAATCAATGATTCAGTATATTTTTCATCAATATCGAGCTCGAGACTCCTTTCGGTGATTTTCGCTATTTCTCACAGTTTTGTTCTTTTGGATTTGGCCATCCACGCCCACTGAGTGTGACTGACTTTGGAAATCTCATCTTGTATATTTTTTAAAAAGTAATTCCAACGTTATTTGAAAGAAAGTGATGTAGAAAATAGGAAAAAAGGATTGCTTAGTTAACCAAATCTGTAGGTTACCAATTTAGTCATCGCAAGAGGGTTGCCATCAGAAATGGAGAGCTTAAATGCTGAAGTGTGTGACGTGCTTACCTTTGCTATTCCCTAAGGACATAGCCTTGAGCGCAGCGCTGCGCCAGCAACGAAACTAGTACAAAATTATTAGTTTCGTCGCTGGAGCAGCGCTGCTCTCAAGGCTGTATCCTTAACGAATAGCGCTACATTCATATCCTTCTACTTGGAATAGAGCAACACTGCTTCACGGGAGGTATTGGTAGAAACATAACCCACTAGGGGCCCAGGGTGTACCGGAAAGGTGTGATCATATTTTAAAAACTGCTTTTGATCATGTATATGAACAATTTTCTCCAAGGAAGTCATGGGCAGTTTCCAAAAAAAAAAAGATTTCAATACAAAAATGTCGTCAGCTGACCAAAGATTTTATATTTTCTTTTTTTTGAGAATTGCTGAGTACTTCCTTGGAGAAAGTTGTTCATATGCATAAGCAGAATCAGTTTTTAAAACATGATTGCATCTTTCCGTTTCAGCCTGTATATCCTGTGTTATACGAGTACATACCGATGATCTTGTGCCTGTCATCAGTTTTGACGCGCACTACTTTCATTTTGTTGTCGTAGTCAAGTTTTTTTAGCACGTTCTCTACGCAGGTCCACACCAGCAGCAACAGCCCCGACAGCACGTGGTGAGTGCGCACACGCATACCTTCCTGCGGACCAAATCATCAACATATAAACCAAAAGATGCCCAGTTCTGGACATAGGCCTCCCCCAAGCTTCGCCACACTGATGGGTCATGTGTGTCACGCTTCCACCGAATTTCCGCAGCCTTGACCAGCACCCTTATTGCGTATCTGTTTTAACAGCACGGAGCACACGTCTTCCCCTTCATTTTGGTAACTCAACAATATTAATAGCGTGCTTTACCTATCGGGAAAACGCGTTTTTGAATATATGAAGCAATTAATGCAAGGGAAACAATCCGTACCCTACTCTTTGGACTTACACAATTAGGGTGCTGGTTGTCGCACCACCTAGAGGGAGGGCATCCAGGCAGCGTCTTTCAGTTCGCGGTCGGCACTCCAGAAATTTTCGGCCCCAACGACCATCCGTTCTGCGAGCAATGTACCCTACCCGCTACCACTTAAGTTTGCCAATCCTTCGGGCTTTGGGGTCAAAATAATAAGTGTCTTTTGACACTTATGGCCGTTGACAAAATTGTTGCCTACTTAATTTTTAACCGACTGCCCAAAAAGTAGGCGGTTGTTTGTTTGACTGTAGATATGTATTTTATTTATGATTTCTCCGTCAATTGTAAACCGAATTTGAAAATTTATTTTTGTATTTGAAAAGGTACTTGCCCGAAGTACGTAAGCGAATTCCAAAAAAAACACAACAAAGTGAGAATTATCTTCAATTTCGGCAGTCGGTGTTCCTATTTTTGTTTCTTCGTTTTATGACACCGATTTATAAAATTGACAGATGTTTTTTGTAAAAAAAAAAAACATTTTTTTTTATTTGTGATGGTTTTGCTCTTGACTCTAGTCTAAGTCATAGGTGACAGAGACAGAGTCGACGATGGCGTGAGCTTACCCAGAAGAAGCCTGTTCACTCTAACTTTGAAGAGATTCGGGTTGAATGCGTTAATGAGATTATGTCATATCCTTAATGAGATTGCACTATGGAGATGAAAAAAAAACTTTTACATAGGACATTGTAAGAATGTTTGTATAATAATACACTTAAAACTACTGAACGAATTGAACTAAATTTTGACAAAACTATAGCATAAATGGATTAAAAAGTATAAAGATAAAGAACAATTGTAAAGATGGAGGTTAAAAAGGGAGTGGGCTGGTGGCTTACTTCTATGCTAGACTACTATAGCTTGGCAAATTCGAACGTGACACTCGCATGTTCCGAGCAGGTGGCGTGGTACGTAACGGCGCGATGACGCGACGATGCTCCCGTCAGGTGACCTTCGTCCTGCGCACAACTGCCACCTTACGTGTCCCGTCCCCCGCGGACCATGGGAATGTCACGTAAGAATTTACTAAGCTTGTAACGATAAAAAATAACATGTTACAAAATAATAAGGTCAGTAGCGTCATCTAGTGATGAAGATTAGAATTAAGATGAATGATACTACTTAGCATTCATCGGATAGATGGCGCTAATGTATAATCGATTAGGCAATGTTATTTAGATATATTTGAATGTGTGTAATAATTAATACAATAAACATACAGTTATATTTATAAAAAAGTGATTCAATCTTATGGTGAAATTAGAAACATAAATTAACCATAGATGAGCACTCTACAAACATTAGACAAAAAGAATGTCCAAGGTTTATACGGTTGGCATTATGTGGCCTTCTTTTTCATTGTGAGTCTTGAACCAGCTCCAACTAATTGAATTGTAATCCCAAGAAAAACTTAATCAATCCTGATGACAAGTGGGACTAAAGGGACCAGTGTTAGAATGAAATGTTCAATTGATTTAATGAACTAATAGGCGCTGTGAGTATCAGTTTGATTTGTCTGAATATCGCTACGTGTGTCAACCATGTGTTTTGTGCGAATCTCATCATGAAATTTATTACTGGCAAAGGCCTAACTAAGGATAATTTAATAATTACTAAAACTTATAAATATGGTCAACTCAACCAAACGTTAACAACATCTCAAGACTACAGCAGCAAGGTCCGAATACAGATGTCCTCATTGTGTGGTTGATGCATAGATACAACTGCACAGGCTGAACGATGCTGACACCATATCTCCAGTGTTGAATCTTATATATCTATATGTATCCCTTCTAATGTAAGTTGTGCTTATTTAATAATATTCATCAAGAAACTTCAGTGACAGACTGTATTTGTTAGAGGATTAAATTAGTTAAGAAGACCAACTGAAAGACTTTTACTTCAATCAATACCTCATGCGAAACCATCCCTATTTAGTTCATATTTTATTATATTCACTGGGTAAGTTGATGAGTAAGAAAAATATCTTAATCTTCTTATATCGTAGATATGTATCTAGGGCACGTCATGTGAATATTGCTAGTACTGATTGCCTTGAGGCTCATCGCCCATCATCACTTACGGCTCGTCTAGACGAGTGATATTTGGCAATGTCTAGCGTTATCGAAATGTTACCCTTACATTTTGGCATTTCGATAGCCATAGCTGATAGAATTGTACTTTGCCTAGAGCTTCAGGGCAGTGCAAGTTTCAGCATCACTGTGTGTCCCACTTGGCGTATTCTTTTGCCGCCCAGAGCCTTTACCTGGCAGTGGGGCACGTCCCTGCAGGAGCCGAAATGAAAGGTGTGGGTGCAGACGTGTAGCGCCGCGCTGTACTGTTCCCGCCACAGCGACTCCACCTCGCTGCTCTCCACCTTCCGGTACGTCTCTATCTTCGCCAGAGACATCAGCCGCTGCTGTAGGCCGGTGTGAGGTCTGAAGATCAAAATAAAAACTTATTTTTGCAAATAAAATTACTTTTAAAAAGTAGCTCTCAGAAGACCAGTCCGCTACCGGACTCCGGGTGGGAAAATGTTAACGTTACTTTCATTATTAGTAGCCCGCTGTTAGATGGCAGGCCTCACAAATTGGAAGCCATTTATCTGTATGTATAAAGGGGCAGCTGGCAGAATTTTTGAGCAAGGATATTCAGGGCGAAAAGTTGATAACTGAGTAGATGCGGCTTGCGGAGAGATCAGAGACTATAAGTACCTGAACAGTTCCAAATAAGAAAACCTAAAATCATTCATTTCTATTTGATTGGGTGCGGTTGGACGCAAAATGGCATAAATAGGCAAATGTGACAAAGAAATTGTGGACTACTCTGTTTCTAAATCTGTCGACTTTTAAAAGTTGTCCCAAAGAAGTTCTTCAAGTCGTCAGATTTAGGGAATGGCACAAAATCTTATCTAAACTTATATTAGTTTAATATCAGTAGAATTAAGAGAAATAAAGATATATATATATATATAAAATAAAGTACCTATATCACCCTAATATTATAAAGTTAAAGTTTGTGAGTGTGTGTGTTGTACGTTTGTTAATTCTGAAAGCTCAAACTGCTGGACGGATCTGGATGAAATTTAGTACAGAGATATCTATATCTTATTATACCTTGGGATAATTTTTGACATTCACGCGGGCGAAGCCGCTGGCAAAATCTAGTAATAAATAAATCAATAAAGCTTATTGAATTTCTACAGCGTGATTTTATGTGCATTCGTTTAGATGTGACCTTGTGCTATTGAAAAACAGTGAAAATATTATATATGTTTTATGCTCTCATGAACTGACCTGAAAAGCCGAAAACCTGGAGTACTGGAAGATGCAGCGATAGAAGGCCTCCCTCTAGGTGGAGCTACGACTGGGTCAAGGCTGCGGGAATCCGCTAAATGCGAGACGCACAGGACTGATCACTATGGCGTCGCTTGGGGGAGGCCTAAGTCCATAAGTGGACTTCTTTCAGCTGAAATGATGGTGATGAACTGACCTGTATGTTTGGAACTTTTGATCGGTGCCGGAGTGAGCGGCGGACACGAACAGCACGGCTATGAGCTTGTCGTTACTTTCTCTCTTCACGTAGAAACCTTCCTTCGTCCCGGATAGCTGGGCAAATTTTTCTAAGGCTTCTGGCCAGTCCATGCCCCGCTGTACAATGATTGTTATATTAATAATTTTTTTTTTATTCGAGATATTATGTAGAAAAGGTAACTAGTTGAAGTTGTGTAATTAATTTGGTGTACAATAAAGTATATTCTATTCTATCAGATGAAACCTGTAAAATTCTTCTTCTTTTCTAGTTATGAAAAAGTCTTTAAATATTTTGTGGGGCCCAGTAAGTGCATTCATTTAATCCTCTATTGTGCCTATGTATGTGCACTTGGGGCACTCTAGCATTATAATCATATTCTGTACAAGGGCACTGCACTCATCACCTCATTGGGCATCAGAAGGGTTTATAAAACCCCATGCTATCAAAGAATACACTCCCACAAGATACAAATAATTTGCAGATTGAGTGTATTTACAGTCAAATGCAGAACACGGTAAGTGTTCTGCAAAGGCGAAGCAACAAGCTTGAAGGCACATAATTTACTCGTATGGCAATGGCATTGACCAGACCGCTATGTGTTACCAAAACCCCCAAAGATACCAAGAATGGTACGTATCGAAATCTATTTATATATGTATCAATTAACGATTTTTGTGCGAAACCTATTTATATATGTATCAATTAACGATTTTTGTGCGAAACCTATTTATATATGTATCAATTAACGATTTTTGTGCGAAACCTATTTATATATGTATCAATTAATGAAAGTGCGGCGTCGAAGCGCGACGGTTGATTTAACAATAGTGAAACCAGTGCTGCCAACTTAGCGCTTTCAGCGCCAGAACTAGCGCTTTTTTTGTTCAATAGCGCGTTTTAGCGCCTAGCGCTAAATCTAGCGCTTTTTGAAACTCTGTACTTTCTTTAGAAAATAGTAGGTCACTGCGCAAACTATTAACTTCCCAACGGCGTGTTGAGGCAAATTTCATCCACAGACAAATATAAATTCAAGTCCAAAACTGATCAAGACCAACCTTATTTCGGCGGCAGAAGCAATTATAGTAGAATCAGAAGATGGTAACACATTACTATTTTATTTTATTATTACTAAACAAGTACTATAATGTATGTAACTCTTTTAAATGACAAATTTTGATTTAAAAAAAATGCTTTTCTTATACATTTCTAGTCTCAAATTTAATGGGCGTTTTGTTTGAATTTGGCGCCGAATTGGACCAAGTTTTGGAGCAATTTTTTGACAGCGACCATTTAGCGCGTTCTAGCGCTTTTTTAAAGAGCTAACAGCGCGTTTTTGCTTAAACGAGTTGGCAGCACTGAGTGAAACCGAAATGTTTTTGGACCCTTAAGATGGTAAAATTGTTATATTGACTTAGCGTCGTCCAGGTGCTTGTCGCCACTCTTCGGAGTGTAAATGTGTATAAAATCTCGGACACGAGGCAAAATACCTTCTACAATGCATCGGTCAGATAAAATCGCGTCACATACACGCTTCCCACGGTCTGATTAGTTGGTGATACCGATAGGTAGGCAAACTAAGGGGCACTGTATTTCTTTCTTTCTTAGTCGCCAGCAGAATCATACACATCACTTACCTCGGAGCGCACTTCGTGCAGCACGACGGGCGCGCTGCCGGTGGCGTGCTCCCTCCAGAAGCTGGTGCTCCGAACGCACGACAAGTGCTCTCCGCAGCTGCCCAGATCTCCGATACCCAGGTCGAAAATACCCATGCTTCTTGCTGGAATATTATTTTTATGAAGTTGTATTTGTCATTGCAGTCTCGGCTCCATAACGGCGTCAATGACAAAGGAGTTTGAACCAAATTGGCGCTTTATTATATGCCAATATGGTTCAGACCCCTTTATCCACGCGCATCAAAATTTAGTATTTTGAATTTACTGACAAAATTGCCTGTACCACTGTCATCCATGCTTTTTCGGGCCTTTTACTAAAGCAATACTCACTTAAAAACAAACAAAAAATACAACTGACTTCCAAATAAAAACACTGCAAAGTAAAAAATTACTTAAATTTCGGTAGTCGGTCTGCCTGTTCTTGTATCTTCGTTTTTTTTTTATTTTTCACGTTGTAGTGTTTTATAACCGCGACACAATTACCTACTAAACTAACGCAGTATTAACGTATACAAAAAATTATTATGTTTTTGTTCCAATAAATATTTGTATTTTTTTGTATTTGTATTTGAAAGAAAGTTGTATGTTTTACTACAAAAGTTTTCAACTAAAAGTTGTGGTACTTAAAGCTCCAGAGAAACCTCACGAAATGTATAAAAAGCGACATCTATGGACAGGAGGATACACCAAGAAATTTAAGTGCCCGTCATCACTGAGACATCAAACATCATACAGTACCACTCGCGGATCGCGAACGTAATTTCGGATAACGATTGGCTTGCTACAAACCAATTTCAACAAAATCAAATAAAGACCAAAGTTTTACGTCTCGCGATATCAATGACTATCTTTTAAGTGTTGTCAACGTCAACCCAACCAACAACTGTCAATATCGATGACAGCGAGTTGACACAGTGTTGCATCAAAATAAAAAATATAAAGGACGAAACCCCATTGGTTTCGAACAGTAACCCAATTTAGATTAACAAATATTTATTTACTGAAAATAATTGATGATTTAGTTTTGGAGATTTGAAAAGAACCAACATGTTATACTAACGTTTGAAACCAACAGAACAACAATTTGCATCTCTACACAGTTTACAATTAACTACTTATAATAAACTTAACCGTAACTTTTGGGGTCAAATCTATACTTATAATTATAACGGAGATGATAACCTTTATTTTCTATAACTTCTAATTTTGATCTTATTCCATATACAATATTATTAAAACAAATTCAATGGTTGCAAATCTTATCCTGGCTTGACGATGAGCTTTGGTTAGTTATTTTTTTTGGTAAGCTTATCTTATCACAATGTTCGTTCCCGTACTCCTCCGAAACGGCTTGACCGATTCTCATGAAATTTTGTGAACATATTGAGTAGGTCTGAGAATCGGCCAACATCTATTTTTCATACCCCTTAGATCCGGTAGGGTAGGGTAGGGTAGGTTAGGTAGGGTAGGGTAGGGTAGGGTAGGCTAGGGTAGGGTAGGTTTGGTAGGGTAGGGTAGGGTAGGGTAGGTAGGGTAGGTAGGTTAGGGTAGGGTAGGGTAGGGTAGGGTAGGTTAGGGTAGGTGAATGTATGCCGGGTCAGCTAGTAATATTATAGATCCCAGCTGCATGTAAATGTCTTCCAGCAGTGGTCATGTCTTATAGCGCCAGATCGGGTTATTGCAAAAGAATCCGTGTTTTGGCTATTCACAATAACACGATGATGGCTCGATTGATTTGTGTAAGCAATCTGACGTGGCCCTTGACACTTCACTACACCAGTTTCTTGATACCGTCGCACCAATAAACGAACTGTTTTTCTCTATGAAGAAGAAAATTAAAAAGTTAGATTTCCAAGAAAAAAAATAATATAAATTGATTTAATTTTAGATTAAACTTACGTCGATATTAAATTCTCTTTAAACTTTGATTTAGTTCCCACGGGACGATTATTTTCACTGTTAAAATGTTACTCAATCGAGACTTAATTTTATTGTAATTATAAGTCGTTATTCGAACAACACAAGCAGACGAGTAATTATGCTATGATGCGAAGCCATTTTTTACAGAACAAAATTATAAGCTTACCCTTACTCTTCTTCATAATCTAATTTTTATAATATAAACGTCACGGCCGACATGAATGATAACGAGGCGGGGGGGGGGGGGGGATCAGTAACCGTGGCTTGGTCACCCACGGTGAAGCGAAGAGGAACCCGAGGGGGGGCCGCTCGTCAGGGCTTTTGCCGATAAGCCGACGACGTAACGGCCAACATGTAGGTTGCGGTGCTGCCTGGGCGACATCGCAACTGAGGCGGACTGCGATGTCGTATGGGGCCTCCCAAACCCATACGATATTGTGGCTGAAGGTTGGAGGCCGCGGCGGGAGAGGAGTGTCGGTATTGCGGGGCGCCGCTCTCTCTACCTTCCGCGGCCTGGACGGGGTCACCACCGTCTGATGGTGGACGCGGTGGGGCCGCAGGGGAAGAGGAGTGTCGGTATAGCGTTGGCCGACAAATTATAGGTGGCGGGGCCATTGACCTTGACCCGTCACAAGGGGACCAAGGGTGCCATACACGGGGTCTTCTGGCACCCATGTGCTGGTGTTCTGGTGCGCCGGTGATGGGGGTTCGCCCCAGAGGAGGGTCCGGTGACGGACAGCCGCGGCGGGTTCGCGGTGAGTGCTAACGTGTGCCCGTGTTCTAGAGTTTTAGTGGGTTGGAGTCCCACATAACTGCGCTATCTCCCCATGGTAGCGCAGTATGCATGAGCATTACTCAATGTTAAAAAAAAAAGTTTGATTCTTCCATCGGCCTAACGATTTTATTAAATTAAAAAATTCTGTTGTTAGTTATTAGAAATTTGTAAAAAAGTATGTATAATGTTTGTGGAACACACTTGAAAGTTTATAAATATCATAGGTAGGATGCGATGGATATTTTCATGATGCTTGCATGAGCGACGTTATATCGTCCTGTCCATAGATGTCGCTTTTTATACAGTTCTAGGGGGTGAGGTTTCTCTGCTGCGGTATGTACATAATGGGCAAGTTCGCAAGTAAGGTATATGCTATAATGCCCAAAGTTATGCCAGAATAGATTTACTCGAATAACATGAAACATGAACATAACTAGTGAAATGAGATTGTAAATGGTAACATGTACACATCTGCGCACCCATTTAGAGCGTAGGTACGTTACCGTTTACAGCAATGCCGAGAGATTTGCTATCATTTATTGAAGAGTTCTGTTGTATATATCCGAAGTTCTTCATAATATATTTAAATGGGACCAATTCGGTAACATACTCTTTCAAACAATAAAATAATTTTCATGATCGGTCCAAAATTGACGGAGAAATCGGTAAAGATACATAAAAAAATACATATATACAGCCGAATAAAGAACCTCCTCCTTTTTGGAAAGTCAGATTAAACTGAACTCAAAATACACGAAGATTTGGTGGCGATCGATTGAAATTATCTAAAATTATAATTTCTAGTATAAATAAAAATATGTCCTCACCTTGTTCGATATCATCGTCGAGGATTTCCATGACGAACTTGAACAGTCTGTTCTGCAGCTCCACAGGCATGCCCAGTATCCTGTTCAGGAACTTCGACATTTTGGTGTATTCCTAACAGAAGAGGTCACTTATAGGTGTAGAATTAGATACATATAATAGCCACCACGCATTGGCCTAGACAACCGTTGCTAGTTGCTAGGCGCCGATCTAGCCCTCAAAAAAGGTTGTGGTCAGAGCCATCATCAAAATCGGTCAACTGCAAGTCGGAGTATGAACTCACTCATGATAGATATAATGCATTCCTACAAAGGAGATGTTTACAAAATATATGACGCCCTGTACTTATTATTATTATTATACTCTTTTAAATTTTTGACACTATATATTCTTTTAAACCATACATTTGTCTTGCCAAAGCATTCCTAAATCTATTATTTAAAGTTACACCACACTTACTTCGCATGGAACACATTTACACAGCATAATAATATATTCTACTTTCATGTCTTTTCAAAAAAGAAAAAAACAGCGTATGTTAGTGTTGCACAGAAAAACCGCGTAACTCAACTGTATTGCCATAGAAACAGCACGTAACTGAAAACCTGAGTTACGTGCTGCTAAACAGTTTATTTGATGCCTGAAAAGTTCCCGATTTAGACATACGCGGCGATAGGCTGACCTCACATATTCTGAATTCCTCTCTGAATGCAGACTCTGTATTCATATTATTAATTAAGAAAGCCCGGCAATGCATACAATTTCATTATGCCCCACACACATTCTGATTTTTCAGATTATGTAAATCTGAGATCTGTGAATGAAAAAGTAAATAAATCTCAGATCGATCTGTAAGAAAGACACTGGCGAGCGTCCTGAATGTCGGATCTTAATATTTAAGATTATGATTTCATAACGCACGTTTTTCTAAACATATGAATATGAGAACACACACACACCGGAATCAGATTATCAATAGTTTCAATTGACACTGCGAGCGGTAACGGTTAGACGTGTTGCGACTTTTGAAGTTGTGATGTGGCGTGATGTCTGACACGGTAAATTGAATAAGTATTATTCGTCGAAAGCCTCCCTTGTATATGGGACACTTACATTGAGTATTATCACAACAGGGAAAAAAGATATAGCGTGGTTGGAAATAAGTATAATGTTAATTCCAAATTGGGAAACTTTAAGTAAAAACGAAAGAAAAATAAAAAGTAATCTATATATATAAAAATGAATCCCTATTTCCCTTGGTCGCTGCATCACACGTGAACGGCTGGACCAATTTTGCTTATTCTTTTTTTGTTGTGTTTTTTATTGTTAGGAGAAGGTTCTTATGAAAAAAGAAAGAAAAAAGTTGTTATCTTACCTACATACATAGGTAGGGTAGGTAGAGTAGATAGGGTAGGTAGGTACATACCTACCCAACCTATGTAGGTAAGGTTCGATTTTTATTTTCTTTATTTTTTTTTCATAAGAACCTTCTCCTAGCAATAAAAAACACAACAAAAAAAAGAATTAGTGAAATCGGTCCAGCCGTTCACGCGAGATGCCGTGACCAAGGGAAATAGGCATTCATTTTTATATATATAAATAGAAAATAGATGTGTGAGGCAGCTTGTCGGAATCCGACTCTGAATTCAGAGAGGCATTCAGAATGAGTAGAGCTTAAGCGACGGAATGGCTTTGAGAGCTATTATCACACTAGAGCGACACCAGCTAGAGATATCACCTTGTCCAGCTGCTTCACCCTGGGCGCGGCCTCGCCCTCGATGATGACGCCGACGCTCACGAGCGCTTTGGTCATATCACTGATGTAGTCACCCGCGTAGTCAGTAGGCATCTTGGATCTTGGGACATTGTTGTTTATTATATAGTTCATCACGGTGGTTATCGCTGGGCGACCTAGGCCAAGAAAAAGATAAAATAATTAAAGTCTTTCTTCGCTAGATTGCTCTTTGGGCCTAGATACCTGAAAGGCAACTGCTAAAAAGGCTTCTCTTGCTCGGGTACCTCGCGACTACTCGGGGTTTTCATTTCGCATGTGCAACGACCTTTGTGAAGACTAAAAGTATTACACAAAGTGCATATTTGCTTATGGGCGAACATTCTGCCTTCAAGTTTTGAAATGGTAAAACTTTGACCCTTTATACAGAAATGGAGTAACTTTATTTATTTATTTGTACTTTATCGTACATCAAGATAAAAATAATACAAAAAAACATCTTAAAACAAAAATACAACAGGCGGCCTTATCGCGTTCCGCGATCTCTTCCAGGCAACCTAGAATGGAAAGAGACAGCCTGGACACAATATGGGGTTGCAGTTGGTGCAAATTTATCTGGCGCTCCTTTACAAGTCGCTTAAAAACCGGCAGTGATTGCGCGCGTTTGATAGTCACAGGCAATGCATTCCAAAGACGAGTAGCCTGGACAGTAAAAGATTTGTTTAGGAAGGTAGTGGAATGCATTGGCATTTTAAGTTTCATGTTATCTGCAAAACGCGTAAGTTTATGTATGTACAACTTTTAAAGTTTGATTTACCGATTCTTCTCCTTGTCCTTCTTTCGTCACTCAAACAATAGTCTCAACTATTCGGATTTGGCTTATGTTTAACTAACCACCAGATCTAGTAAAATGTAACGGCAAATAATCGTTTTATATTGCCAAAAATAGTAAATGATCACCAAAATTAAATCCCCATTTTAGCGTGCAATCAGAAACAAAAAAATTACAACTTGTGATCCAAACCAATTCAAGCAACCAACTCCAAATTATGATTGATTACACCAAAAATACTTAACGACCACAACAAAATTAAAAGTATTTTAATTTAAAATTACATTAAAATATGTAACATCTTCTTATCCTATAAATGTAAATTATGCCAGATAAATCGTTATATACCTAAAAATAGTAAATAAACCCCTGCCGTCTTATTAGTAAACGTGGTCTAAGATAATATTAACTTTATTCCAAGCATTAGGTTGGTACTAACAAATTTCTGTATTAATAAACACGGAATAAGGAGGGATTATACTAATCTGACTCTGGTCTCGGACTAAAAGTTACACCATGGTGCTAGGTAGTTTAAGGTCGGATTAAAGTTGGACTAAGAGTGTATCCATGGCAACAAAAATTATTATGTTTGATTGACATTTTGTTCGGTGTGATTTGATCAAATATCATTGGATTTGATGATGATTTTTTTAGTTTAAAATAAATATATTGTATTTATATTCACAAACATTCCAAATTTTATTGTTTATCCCTTCATAATCTAGTAATGTATTAATATAACACAGCGTAAAAATAGACAGGGAACACTATTTCAGAAATTGGCATGAAGAAGATTGTGGTTAATATTTAGGTATTTTAAAGATGCTAAAACACTTAAAATATTGTATTGCACTTTTGTAAGAAGTCAGCTAGAATATGCGTCTCAGATATGGAATCCACTTTATCCTAAATACATTGACCGCATTGAAAACATCCAAAGACGTTTCATAAAATATCTTTGTTTTCTACTTTCAATGGTTATCTCAATGGTTTTCATCAAAAGATTCCATATCAGTCAACCGATTATCTGGGACTCTGTAAGGAGTATCATCTGCTACCACTGGTAGAACGACGTAAGATTGCTGACTGTATTCTTGCTGAAAATTCTCAATAACAACATTGATAACCCCGAGTTATTGTCAAAATTTTATTTCAATGTGCCATGTAAAACATTTCGGTTTAATCCACTCATTCGTGTTCCTTTTTCTTGTTTACATTAATGATCTCCCTTTTATGATGGCCAAATTATCGGATATAATTCTATTTGCTGATGATACTTCGTTAATTTTTAAAATAGATAGGCAAGATACGAATGTCTTAAATGTCAACGAAAGTCTAATTGTTCTCTCAAAATGGTTTGCAGCTAACAATCTTTTACTGAATGCGAAAAAAACAAAATGTCTAAAGTTCTCTTCACCAAATGTACCACAACATGACCTAAACTTAAATCTTGACGGCAAAAATCTTTAAAGTTATAACGGAAACTTTATTCTTAGGGATTACTATCGATTCAAAATTGCAGTGGGGCGCGCACATTAGAACTCTTTCGGGTAGGTTAAGTTCGGCTGCATATGCAGTAAGGAAAATAAGGCAGCTAACCGATGTAGCTACAACTAGGTTAGTATACTATGCTTATTTTCACAGTATTATGTCTTATGACATTCTGCTGTGGGGATCAGCAACAGACGTTGACTCAATTTTCATCCTACAAAAGAGGGCAATCCGCGCAATCTATAAAATGGGTCCTCGCGAGTCCCTCATAGAAAAATTTAAAGAGATCAATATACTGACTCTACCTTCACTTTATATTTTGGAATGTATTTTGTATGTCCGTAAAAAATGAGGGCTTTTCAAAACTAGAAGCGACTTCCATAATTTAAATACACGCAGTAAGCACGAAATTGTAATACCCAAATTCAGATTAACGAAAACTAGCAAGTCTTTTATTATAAACAGTATACGCTTTTATAACAAGTTGCCAAAGTCAGTTATAGAACTGACCGATGGAAAGTTCAAAAACTACATCAAACGTATCCTTGTTAAAAAAGCATATTATAAAATCAAGGACTACGTTGAAGATAAAAACATTTTGCCTTAGCTCCTTCTGCGCATGCAGCTTCCCTGGTAACTTGTAAACGGCACAAATATGTGGATGTCTCTAACTATTCTCAATCTTATTTTTTCTTTCCTTCTTTTAATTAGACTTTTTACAATGGTTTTCAATCATCTTTATAGCCCTTTGCTAAGAATAGTTACAGCACTGATAACAACATTTGTGCCACATGTTAAATTCAGTCTTGTTATACTTATTTTTTTTACCTTTGTGTAGATTCTTTTACCGATTGTTTTTGTGAATGTGTGAACATTGTAGGCCTTCTAGATGCTAGTTAACATTTGTTAACTTTTTTTATATAATATATAATCTTTTTATTTTATTTTTTTAGTTTTTTACGACTTATTGTCATAAGTCGGGCCTACGTTGTCCACCCATATCTAAGTACTAATGCTGTAACATGGAAATATTGTAAAACCAAACACATTTTTAAAAGAGTAACCATGGAGTTCCTTGTCGGTTCTTCTCCATAGGAAACGACCAACCCGAACCGTGCACCTTTTGTCGACGTTTTACGTTGTGCCCATGTAGGCCTATGTGAAATAAAAAAAATGATTTTGATTTTGATTTCATACTTCTTCGAATTATAGGCAGAACCGTTATATTGTGCGCGCAAGCAGAAATTTCAATGATATTTATTTATTTGTTTACCCTCGCACTGGAACGCCTTGCAGCAATTACATCAATGGAGCTCAAACTTACAAATACTGACTATAAGTCCAGATTTCCTCACGATGTTGTTTTCACCGATATCAGCAATGTCCAAGATAAACTTAGAAAGTACATATGAATTGAAAAAGTCACATTGGTACTTGCCCGGATTTGAACCCACGACCTCAAGCACGATAGGCGAGATCTTAGCCACTAGGCCTCCACGACATAATAAGATACTACCTGCCTACCCAGTCTACCCTGGCTACCCTGCCCCTACCCTGCCTACCCTGGCTACCCTGCGTACCCAATCTACCCTGGCTACCCTGGCTACGCTGGCTACCCTGCCTACCCTGCCCCTACCCTGCTTACTCTGCCTACCCTGGCTACCATGGCTACCCTGGCTACCCTGCCCCTACCCTGCCTACCCTGGAAACCCACATCGTTCATTACAGTAGTTATGGTGTCGCTAGACATAGAGGGAGCTTTCGACAGCGCGTGGTGGCCAGCTATTAGAACCAGACTGGCTGAGGAAAAATGCCCGGTAAATGTGAGGAGAATTATGGATAGCTATCTCAATAACCGAAGGCTCAGGTTCAGGTATGCAGTAGAAGAGGTGATTAGGGAGACGCCGAAAGGCTGTGTACAGGGATCGATTGGAGGACCGATTCTCTGGAACACCCTACTGGACCCCCTAATAAAGGGGCTGGAGTAACGGGGAGACTACTGCCAAGCTTTTGCTGACGACGTGGTGCTAGTATTTGATGGCGATTCAGCGATCAAGATTGAGCGGCAGGCGAATGACGCCCTCTCCCACGTTTATCAGTGGGGTGTTAGTAACAAGTTGAAATTCGCACCGCATAAAACAAATGCGATGGTATTAACGCGGCAACTGAAGTACGACACCCCGCGGCTGAGCATGGGAGGGGGTCGCCATTGGCATGGCGCAAGATATCAAAAGCCTGGGACTAACTATCGACAACAAGTTAACATTCAACAAGCACGTAGCGATTGGGTTTTATCATCAGTTGTCGAGGGCTGCGAAGGTCAGCTGGGGCCTCCACCCCGACGTCATCCGCACCATGTACACGGCAGTAGTCGAACGGGTTATAATGTACGCAGCAAGTGCATGGGCACCCGCAGCCACCAAGCTGTGTGTAATGAAGAGGTTAAATGCGGTCCAAAGAGGATTTACACAGAAAGTGTGCAAATCCTACCGCACCGTAACCCTAAACTCGGCGCTGGTGCTGGCTGGGATGCTTCTCCTCGATCTCCGAATACGAGAGGCAGCTGCCCTGTATGAGACGAGGAGGGGAGTACCTCAGCCAATGCTAGGAGAGAGGGACGTTGAGCGACGCACCGCATTTTCCTCGACACCCCACCCGGGGGCACATTTTTTTTTAAATCTGTTATAGGCTTGCGCTTGACCACTTTCTCACCTGATAGTAAGCGATGATGTGGTCGACGGTGGAGCACGCTTGCCTAGAAGTAACCTATTCACTCTTGACTTAAAAACCCCTAGATTGTAGCTATCGGGAAACACAGACTCCGGCAGGGAATTCCACTCCTTAGCCGTACGCATAATAAAAGTATTCTCAAAACGTTTAGTGCGTATGGGATGTCCACCATATATCGATGACGCATCGCCGTACGTCTGGTAGTCCGATGATGGAACGGGCTGGGTGGAATTAAATCAAGCAATTCCATCGCACACTCCCCGAAATGTAACCGATAAAAAACCGACAAGCTGGCAACTCGGCGACGATGTTCAAGGCTCTGGAGCTTTGACTTAACCAGTGCCTCATCGCTGATGAGTCTCTTGGCCCGCTTTTCGATCGACTCCAGTGCATCAAGCTGGTATTTGACAGATCCGTCCCAGAGATGAGAACAGTACTCCATGCATGATCGAACTTGCGCTTGATACATGCTGAGCAGCTGTTCTGGCGTGAAATACCTTCTCACCTTTGCAAGGATCTCCAGCTTTTTGGCGGCCAGCTGAGCCTTTGCCTCAATGTATGGCCCAAAATTGAGAGTCGATGTCAACGTAACGCCAAGAAGCTCAAGATGGTCAGCTATTGGCACGGTCACATCTCGGAAAGTTGGAGCCGGGTGAAATTGACTCTTTTTTGCGGAAAAAAGACACGCCTGGGTTTTAGCAGCATTAAACCTGACCAGATTGGCATCGCCCCATTCGGAGACTGCCTGCAAGGACAGGTTTAAGCGCTCCACCATGGCCTCCCGGAGAGACTGGATCTGAGGCCCGGTAGCACGAGCGTTGGACAAGTATCTCTCAGTAACGGTGCTGTCGTCTGCATACCCAAAGGTGCCGGGTTTTAGCAGATCGTTAATATGCAGCAAGAATAAAGTTGCCGAGTGTACCGACCCCTGAGGGACCCCGGCATTAATATCCAAGTAGTCCGACGAGCAGCCATCGATAACCTTCTTCTTCTGACCGACGTCACTCGCCTTACGCGATCGAGCGTCGACCCAAGCCAGGTACGCCCCATGTTTAAGCGCGTCGGCGCGCTTACATTCGGCGCCAAACCATGGCCGGTCTTCGCTAGACATTGATACGTCAGAGAACGGAATGTAGTACTCCATTCCCCGACGCAACACATCCGTCACGGCATTCGCGCACGACGATGGATCAGTCGAAGAAAAGCAAGTAGGCTGCCAAGGATAGCATGCGAAGAAAGATCGCATGCCATCCCAATCTGCCTACCTGTACCGCTAAACCCGCCGGGTGCCCTTTGGGCTGGGATCGGGCGGGGAATAGACGGACACATACTTCACCAGACAGTGGTCGGAACTACCCAATGGTGATGCTATCGACACAGAGTATCTGTCTGGATCTGTTGTCAGCAAAAGGTCCAAGCAATTCGCCGTGTGCGAATCAACATCCGGTACCCTCGTTGCCCCCTGGACCAGCTGGGTGAGGTTTAGCGCTAGCGCAAGCTTACGCATCTCCCATCCAGCATGATCAGTGCACTGGTATGGGAAGAGCCACTCCTGGTGGTGGGCATTAAAGTCCCCCAGTAACACTAATTGGGCAGAAGGGTACCGCTGCTGTGCTGCATCAGCCGCCTCACTGAGGTACTCTGTGAGCCTGGTTGCCTCCTGATCTCCACTGTGCGAACGGTAGACACAGGCGTAGATAATTTTATCCAGACCTGTGTCCACCAGAACCCAGAGCGTTGTGAATCTTGAGTCCTCAAGGTTACGGAGACGCCGACAGCAAAGATCGTCACGGGCGTACATACATACGCCCGCCCGTGGTCTAAAATTGTGCTCCAGGGTGAACCCTGGGTAAGACAGGTACGACACGTCTGACGGACTCGCTATCTGCGTCTCCGTAAGGAAAAACAGCGCTGGTTTCTCAGTCTCCAGGTGGTAGTGGACTGCAGAGAGATTTGAGTGCAGACCCCTAATGTTGGTGAGGTGCACTTTGTGGGGGAGGGGGTGCAGCCGCTGTTTAAAACTATTATTCCTTTTCCTTGACATCATTCATATTTTATAAGAGTGAACGGAGGAGAGGAGTTGGAATTGAGACGAGGTTCCACGCTGCTAACCTTCAGACACGCACTGAAAGGACAGCATCATTGGGGTACTAGTCCGGAGAATGCGGGGACGCCCGAGCCCTCCCGGAATGTCCATCGGGCCCTCCCCATCTGGTTGCCAACCAGCACGATGGTGCATTTCGGGATTTTTCGACAGTTGGCGGGGCAGCCTTTCGTGTGTGGCTGGCACACTACTTGGGCCCCCAACTACCTGCGGTCGGCCAGCGGCGCACCGTGCCTCGGATCCCGCTACCCTCCGCGACTAGTCTCCCGATACATCCCTAACAGCGCGCGTCAGGCTGGTCAACCTCCAGTGGAACAGCTAGCTCGACCCAACTCCTCTAGTTGGCTACACCGAGCATCGAACCGGAACACGGCTAGGCCGTTTGGCGGTACGTCTTTGCCCGGTGGGTTGTCACAAGCCTTCGTCCGAAGCCTCCCACCAGTTAGTGTCACCTAATTTGCACCACCCGGGGACCACGTATAGGGAATCAAAAAAAAGGGTACGTTCCTACGGACGTGGGCGACTCGGCCCCCAAAATACATTTGAGTCTGTAGTTCACATGCCTGGCAGACCAAGAACAACTCGCACACCATTGCACACAAGCAGTGCAGATATATACGGACGGCAGTAAAATTGATGGAAAGGTGGGGGCGGCATTGTCTCTCTGGAGCAATGGCGCCGAAACCAAATGCCATAAAATGAAGCTGTCGCCCCACTACACGGTCTACCTGGCCGAACTGCTGGCCATATGCAAAGCCACGCGGGAGATCCATAAGCACACAGAAGGGTCTTTTGGCATCTTCAGTGACTCACTATCTTCACTGGAGATGGTCGCAAACTACTGCTCTTCTCATCCCCTCGCAGTCGAGACCAGGGAGAACCTGCGAAAGTGCAGCATCCAAAACAAGCATGTTGCTTTGTTCTGGATCAAGGCGCACGCGGGACTGGAGGAAAATGAGAGAGCAGACCACTTGGCTAAAGAAGCGGCACCACGCCTCTAAAAGAGGCCGGATTACGACCAGTGTCCGGTGTCATTCGCCAAGCGACAAATCCGGAAGGATTCGCTTGACGAATGGAACCGGAGGTACAGAACGGGTGACACAGCTGCAACGACAAAACGTTTTTCCCGGGCGCTGTAGACGCATATAACATCGTCAGAAAAATCAGACCAACAGGGCTAATTACCCAAGTAATGACTGGGCATGATGGGTTTTCAGAATACCTGAACAGGTTCAGGTGTATGAAAAGCCCATCATGCGCTTGTGACCCCGACGAAGACGAGACAGCGATCCACATAATAACTGACTGCCCGGTATATGCCCGTGAAAGGTATGAGCTTGAAGAAAAGCTGGGGATTACAATACGACCTGAGAATCTTAGTAAACTTATAGCAGACAAAAAGTATAGTACAGATTTCATCAAATACTGTGTAAAAACAGCAAAACGAACAGTAGATAGAAACAAATAACATCAGCGGTGCTCGAAATTCTATATATATATATACAATGGGAAGCGTACAGAGCGATACATAATCTATGAACAAAATAGAATCTAGATATCGCTAAAAACGTGCTATACAATAAGATAAAATAAGTCTGTAAAAAATAGGGAAATTAAGAAACTCATATGTAATAGACATTTAATGTTATAGATAATAAGATTCATGTAAAGTGTAAAATTGATCTTGAATAAATGAGTCCCCAAGGTCTCGGACTATGTCCGGGGAACCCATTAGTTCGCAGACTCCGCCTTGCGCAGAGAGGTAGGCGCCACAAAAAAAAAACCCTGTATACCCTGCCTACCCTTCCTACCCTGGCTACCCTGGCTACCCTGCGTACCCTGCCTAAACTGCCTACCATGCCTACCCTGCCCCTACCCTGCTTACCCTGGCTACCATGGCCACCCTGGCTACTCTGGCCACCCTGGCTACCCTGACTACCCTGGCTAACCCTGCCCCTCCCCTGCCTACCCAGGTTATCCTGGCTGCCCTGGCTACCCTGGATAAATTTTGTTTTTGTTTGTAATAAAGAAAACTTGAAATTCCCCATTTTGTACGTGGCTAAAACGCTATCCGCGAAAAGCAAAAAAAAAACATGCTTTTTAGTCTATGGCCGATCGCCATTGTTAAATGCGCGCGCATAGGAAACTTGATTAATTTTGCTCGCCATTGCGGAAAAAAATTCACAACTCGTTTTCACTGTTGCAAATGATTTTTTAGTATTATTTTCTTCACAAGTGTGATGAAAAACGTCGTATGATACACGTGTGTATTGATGGTTACTGTTCTCGGCTCTCTTAAGACCCTCACCTAACGGCTCGGGTCTCAATGGCGCCTCAGCGGTAATCACAACATTACACACTTGTACCATAATGTACTATTTCAACACACTTGCTCATAATGTGGCTCTAATTTCACCGCAATTAGGCACATAATGACACCTGTAATCAAACTGTGACTTTTTCATTGCTATTATTCACAAGTGAGTTATAGAGTTCTTTTTCAATTTATTGGGTTGCTTTGTCCTTAAAAAAGTTTCGATACAAAAAAGATCGTGTTCAATAGTACAAATAAATTAAAATACCTATTGCTTGCTCATTTCATGCAACTTCGTATTTAAATAGATAATTGCAACTTGTACGTGTTTAATAAATAAAACTTTTACTTAAATATAACTTTTGTTTTTCTCTGTAATAATGAAAACTTGAAATTCCCCATTTTGTACGTGGCTAAAACGCCATCCGCCAAAAGCCAAAAAAAAGAAACCTCATTATTTTAGTCTATGGCTGATCGCCATTGTTAGATGCGCGCGCGTAGGAAAACTGTTTAATTTTGCCCGCCATTGTGAAAAAATTTTCACAACTCGTTTTCACTGTTGAAAATGATATTTAGTATTATTTTCTTCATAAGTGTGTTGAAAAACGTCGTATGATACACGAGTGTATTGATGATTACCGTCCTCGGCTCTCTTAAGACCCTCATCTAACGGCTCGGCTCAATGGCGCCTCAGCGGTAATCACCAACATTACACACTTGTACCATAATGTACTATTGTGCTCACAACATAAATTATTATTATAAGTCTATACGTGAGGATTTATAATTGGCTTTCTGTTGACTATGGTTTTCTTTTTTGTCTGTATTTATTAGCTGTATGTCCTCCATGTACTAAAATAAAAATAAAAACAATCAGTTACCATCGACCAATGTGGGCCCGTTTTTAGACGTTGTGTGTGTCGTGAAACCGTTTCAATGTTCATGTAACAACAGAAAACCCTCTTCTTAGTCCGCATTATTAAGCAACTACGGAACCATATTACTGCGCGTGGCCCGAAACGCACTTGGCCGGTTTTTTGTATAGTAATTGACATGAGGTCGTTTACGTTATCAAGATCAAGTCCGTTACAAAACTCAGCATAAGCACACGGGTACTCGGGGGTGAGAGCGGCACTGGGTGCGCGGTGCGTAGCGCGAACGCGAGAAAACTTTGAAGTCGGTTATGTACCGTATATTTGGTAGTATAGCAACATTATTTATATCATTATTTTCAATAACTGATCACTCCTCCTTACTTTGCATTCAAGATATTTGTCTACGAACGGTCACAAACTCCCTTATAACAAAAATTCACTATGAAGGACTTGACAAATCAACTTCAAAACTGGACTTCACTCCTATTTTCAGTATAAAAGACGCAAATATAGCTTCTACCGATAGATTACTGAACTTAATGACTGTATTAATTTCTGAAAATACCACAGTTAAAAAAGTTTCATCAAAAAATTGAATCCTCAAACCGTGGATCACATCTGGTTTATTACGGTGCATAAGAAACAGGGATGCTCTACACAAGAAAGTTAAAAAAAAGCCAGGAAATAAAACCTTTACCTTCGATACAGAAATGTTTGTATTAGTATTTTAAAGAAAGCAAAGAGGATTTATGATACAGAGGAACTAAATAAAGCTAGTAAAAACCCAAAAACACTATGGAACCCTATTAGACGGGTAACTAACACTACTAAAACTAAGAATACATATGCTCAATTACTAACTTTGTCATCTTCACCTATTGAGTCTTGCAACACTATTAACTTATACTTCGTAAAAATTGGCGAGAGGCTTGCAAATGATATAATTCACACCAGTACTACACAGCCATTGACAGTTACTCAACCCACTTCTCATATCACATCGACTACATCGTTCGTCCTCGACCCTACTGACATTGACGAAATTACAACAGTCATCCATTATTTGCGCTCTGATGCTGCAACTGGCTGGGATGGCATATCACCCTACATCCTGAAGAGGTACTCAATTTCCCAGGCACCCATACTATGCCATATTTTTAACCTCTGTTTCAAGACTACCGACTTTCCCTCTTCTTTTAAAAATGCAATCATTCACCCAGTTTTCAAGGGAGGCGACGGGAACCTGCCGAATAATTACCGTCCCATTGCAGTACTGACTGCCTTATCTAAGGTACTAGAACGGCTTATCAATAAAAGACTTGTATACCAAGAACAATACAAACTAATATCACCACAACAATTTGGATTTTGTAAAAACAAGTCTACCGGTGACGCAGTTCAGGAATTAACTAACAATATCGTACACAACCTGAACACTAATAAAAAGGTCCTTACGATATTCTTAGACCTTGCGAATGCCTTTGACACCGTTTCCGTCCGTTCTCTCTTATTCAAACTTGAAAAGATGGGCGTCAGGGGATTGCAACTTGATCTATTTCAAAACTACCTCACAAATCGCTCCTAGATAGTCAAGGAAGTATATTAGGACCCACTTTATTTCTAGTTTTTATAAATGACTTATGCAATATATATATCCTAAATGCCAAGTTATCATCCTTTTCAGTTGTCATTGCTATCAATTTTGTCGCTAACACATGGTCTGAAGTCGAAGACAAGGCACAGCATGGCTTTAATGTAGCGCTAAACTGGCTTTATTTCCATATGCTTACACTTAATACCTCTAAAACCAAGTTCATTACCTACTCGATCAGTTCTGCTACCCAACCAAACCCACCAATATCACTTTAAGCTCACACATGCAATTTGCAGACTCAAGTTTCATGCCACTGTGCAACTATATCCTCTACGGATGAAATCAAATACCTAAGGTGTTATATTTTATTTTTATTTTATTATTTTATTACTTTTAAGAAGGCTTACAGTCTAATTACAAATAATAATAGGTAACTATAATACATTTTCAAGTTGCTAATAACAAGCCTCCACAGATATGTAACTTAACGATTAATTCAGGCTATTATGTTGCTACATATTAGTCAAAGAACCACTAGCCGGTGCATTATTCACAAAAAAAATGATTTGGCTAAGAGCGTCCTTGCTGTGCTTATTTTAGTGCAAAATAAGTCAATATCATGCTCAGAAGATACATCATTGAAGCTTCTAGCGCTTCTTATAAGAAAAGCATTACGCCTATAATTAGTACTGGTAGAAGACACATCTAGAAGCGGCCGTTTACGTAATCCAATAGTGTTAGTGCGAAATGCTAACTTTGTTAGTAGCTCAGGGCAGTCAATTGAGCCATTCGCTATGTTAATCAAAAAACACACATCATTAATAAGCCGCCTACGATCTAATGGCAGAAAATGGTACCTCTTACAACGGTGACTGTAATCAATAGATACTTGGTGCGCCCTATAATCGAGATATCTCAGAAACTTTTTCTGGATGCCCTCAATGCGTGACTTATGGATCCCGTATTGAGGGTTCCAAACTTGCGATGCGTACTCCAAGTGGCTGCGCACGAACGAACAGTATAAAACTTTGATAGGCTTCAGAGAACGGAAACAGGCTGAGGCCCTGATTACAAATCCTAGTGCCCGTGAAGCCTTGCCCACAATACCGTCAATGTGTTGGTCAAACAGTAATTTGCTATCTTGTATGATACCTAAATCCCTTATGCTGTTAACTTTGCCCAAGGTAAGTCGGTTGAGACTATAGACCGAATTTACTATATATTTCTGGCGCGTGAAGGTCATTTGAAAACATTTGGAGACATTCAATTGGAGCAAATTATGTTTACAATATTCTACAAATCTATTCAGATCCTCTTGTAACTGGTGAGTATCTGAGATATCACGTATAATCTTGTGAACCTTCATGTCATCAGCATATAGCAACACGTAAGAGTGCTTGAAGCAGTTTACAACATCAGCAATAAACAGAGTGAAAAGCAAGGTCCCCAGAACTGAACCCTGTGGCACACCCGAGGGGACCGATGTCCAACCCGAAGTGTAACCTTGGAGAACCACAGCCTGACTCCGATTCTCAATATAAGACGAAAACCATCTATAAAGGTCTCCGCGTATACCGGCTTTGAGCAACTTTTCCAGCAGCAGACGATGGTCGATACGGTCGAAGCACTTGCTGTAGTCGGTATAAATGACATCCACCTGCGCACTTTGATCCATACCACCCGATATAAACTCGTGCGACAACACCAAGTTAGTCGTAGTGGATCTTTTTTTGAGGAAGCCATGTTGTTCCTCCCCGAAGTTACTTTCCATAGCCGCATAAACATCGTTATACACTATACGCTCAAGGATCTTTGAAAATAAACACAACTTAGATATCGGGCGATAGTTCGTAACATCAGATTTGTTTCCTTTCTTGTGAACAGGGGTGATGAATGCTGATTTCCAAATTTTAGGTACTATACCCTCGGAAACAGATCGATTGAATAGGATACACAATGGGACTACCAAACTAGCAGCACATTGTACTATAAACTCTGGGGGTATGAGATCCGGGCCACCTGATTTAGAAAGGTCCAAGGACTTAAGCAATTTCAGTACTCTAGAATGAGATATTTCTAACGTACTGATAAATGCAACACTATCATCACCACTAACACCACTATAAGTCTGCGAAGATGTACCAGGGACGTGCACAGGTTCTTGGAAAGTGGAGTGAAAGTACGCCGCAAATAAATTGCTGATATCCTCACCACTACTCGCTGTGACGTCACCATACTGCATGAACTTAGGAATTGCATTAGAAATTCTCTTACTTTTCATATATGACCAGAAAGATTTTGGATTTTTGATTATCGATGATTCTATTTTATCCATGTATGCATCATAGCATGTCTTTTCCAAGTTAATGGCCCTGCTCCGTAATAGGGAAAAAGAATGAAAATCAGAGATATTACCATACGTTTTATATTTACGATGATACTTATATTTTTCTCTTAATACCTTTATTAGAGCAGAACTATACCATAAAGGATACGATGATTTTTTAACACATTTAAGAGGGATGTACTTGTCCCTAAGTTCATATAATATACTGTAAAAGATTTCAACAGCACTTTCCAATGACTCCGAATTTAAAAGGCCAGTCCAGTTTATACTGTCCAATTCAGATCTAATGGCCACATAGTCACCCTTAGAAAACATGTACCGACGTGTTGCGTTGTCCGCCAATTTATGAATTTCAACAAAATCAGCTCGAATTGATATCGGTTTGTGATGCAAGTCAACTGGTAGAGCCAATGGATCATGACATTCACTGACACTCAGTCATTAGAAAAAACTAGGTCCAAAACCCTTCCGTTGATATTCCTCTCACCGTTATACTGAGACAAGTTAGAAGTAAGAATGGCATCAAAAAAATCGCTTAAGTGCTGACACGTAACATTTTGCCGAATCAATTCATTGCTACCATCGTCGGTACTCACTATCCAGTCTACACTATTGCCGAAGTTAAAATCACCTAATATTATAAATTTGTCCAACGGGTGTGTTAAAATTAAGTTTGTCATGTTATCAGTGAAGTTATTTAATTGTATGTTATATGAATTGCCAAGATTCTGCTTACAAAGATAAAGGGCGCAAATGTGCAATCTATAAGAAGTAGCAGGCCGAGACCTCCTGAGAGTAAGGGACACCCAAATGTCCTCAGCAGAACTACACCAATCACGCCTCTCGACTACAGCAAGCTCGCTTCTCACCGCTATTAAAACACCCCCACCCCGCTGTTGAGCAGTACGGGAGTAATCACGATCTCGTCTTATCACCATGTACCGACCATCAAACATCTCACTGCTGAATATATCATCTACCAGCCACGTCTCGGTAAAAACAATAACATCATATGAACTAAGTAGTATTTTACGGAAGATACTGTTCGTTTTCGTACGCAGGCCACGCACGTTCTGATAATATATGCTAAGAGTGAACATTTTTAAATCTAACTATAATAAAATATACAACAAAAACAGATACGTTGCATAGTAAAGGCGCACAAGATTGTCTTTCTATAAGAAGTAAGTAAACTACGAGGGTAGAAGCTAATAACTCGCGATAAATTAATAGGCACTGTAATGCACAGTGTCCGCAAAATAACACTTTTAAGTAATATACGACCATCGACTTATGAATAGAAACAAAAAGTGACGAGCAAAAACAAGATAAGAAACGCTCGGGACAGATTGCATTAACGAACACGATGCCGCATTCAAAATTGAGCCATAACGGAGTACACAAAAGATCATAATTATATTGGAACAACTTATATGAGCAAAAATAATATTTAAAAGACTTACTTTCTAGCACCGTGCAATGACACAATGCCAATAGGAAAACACCAATAGCACACTGCATTATGTGGTTCTCAAACTTTACATGTAAGTAAATAGATTTTAAGTATTTTATAAAGTTTCCTAGATTAGTTACACAATTTTCGCGAGATCCTTTTCCGATTTGACAAAAATTACCGGAGAAGTGTCCATTTTCCTCGTGTGGATTTTTGAATGTTTGACCCACACGTATTGAAAATTCATTTCCGCCGCCAGTTTTTTGGTTTTTGACAACAGTAATTTATTTTTTGTTGTAAGGTGGTCATTAATAAATACTCTCTGATTCCCCGCTAGACCAAATTGGCTTGCCGCTATCGGTGAAGTCCTGAGAGCATATCTTGCAGCAGCAACAAAATCCTCCTTCACGTAGCGACTACAGAAACAAACTATTATTGGTTTAGTACGATCTTTTTCCCTCGCAGGCACCCTGGTAACAAAGTTGACTTGTGTCTTGGTAACGGGATAATTTATTTTGGCTCCAATCTTGGTAATAATTTCGAATAGGTTTTCATTATTCACCTGTGGCAAGCCTTTTATTTCCACGTTATTCAAACGCGACCATTGATCCTTAATGTCAGATTCTTCTTCCAACTTTTCTAATCGATCCTGAAGAAGATTCACTTGCTCCTTAACTGCCTCCATCACATCCATACGCTGTTCCATTGCGCAGATTTTGTGTCTGAACTCATTAACCGTCTCCTCAAACTGCTGGTGTAAGGACGATTTTAGTTCAGCGAACTCACTTCTAAGTGCTAAGATCTCCTCTTTTAAACCATCCAAAGGAGCAAGTTTTGCAGCCAACGCTCGTATCTCTTGCAAGACTGCAGATCCCGTGTCCAGTCTTAGCAATTCCGGTTCCAATATCATAGGTGATCCAGGTGCGCTAGTCGGATTGATAGTAACTGCAACCGCTTCAGGTGGACGAACAACTCCAGTCTGCTTACATTTCATGCATCGCCAAGTGAGTTTTCTATCGCCAAGCTTTCGGTAACCGGCCTCTGTAATGCCTGCACATTGAAAATGCAACTCACGACCACATACCGTGCAAGGCACTCCATCCGACATAGATTCGTCACAGGCTCCACACATTTTCTCCATTTCGTACCGGTTGGTATATAAATAATTTGTTCAAAACAATAAACAGCAACAACCTCAAACTTCGAGAAACACTGTTCAAGCTTTATAAATCGTTAGTAGGTTCAACTTAAACACGACCGTAAACAACAGGGCCTACGACCGTACTGATGATGATATGATGTTATCATAGATAAGAATCTTAAATTTAAATCTCATGTTAATGTCCTTACTGGCAGAGTTCGCAAACTTATATATATCTTCAAGACCTTAACAAATATTGCTAATCCTATAATTATACGTAATGTATATTTTGCCTTATGCCTATCTATTATTACCTATTGCATTCCCTGTTGGGGTGGTGCTGCAGAAACTATCCTTATACCGTTGGAAATTGCACAACGCGCCATACTGAAAGTGGCTACCTTCCGTCCACTAATTTATCCTACTGATCAGTTATACAAAAACTGCAACGTTCTCAACGTGCGGCAACACTTTATTTTACAATTAATTCTGTTGCAACACCGCATAACCCCCTACATTGAAATTATCAAACGCCGAAAAGCTAAAATATGTACTCCTCCAAAAACTCGCTTGTCGTTTACTAGAAGATTCTTTTATTATTTAGGTCCGTCTCTTTATAATACAATAAACAAAAATGGTCCAATATATAAATTGTCTTATCATAATTGTAATAAAACCTACGACGAAACAAGAAGAAAAATATTTAATTTAATTAAATTATGATAAGTTTGTATGCAGAACGGATGGCCGATGGGGCCGAAAAGTTCTGGAACGGCGACCGCGAACCGGAAGACGATACGTTGGAAGGCCTCCCACTAGGTGGACTGATGACCTGGTTAAGGTTGCGGGAAGGCGCTGGATGCGAGACGCACGGGATTGGTCAATGTGGCGACGCCTGGGGGAGGCCTATGTCCAGCAGTGGACGTCTTTCGGCTGAAATGATGATGATGATGAAGTTTGTATATATTGTACCACTCACCCAAACCATAGACCCACACAAATCCATTACTTACGCATGCTTACACTGACCGAACAGCAACCGCACGCTCACGCACATACATACACACACAAGCCCATACACGCACACACTGCACACACGCACAAACACACAAGCACAGTCACACATCTATAGATTTTAAGAATTGAAAAAAGTACTTGTAAAAATTAAATTGTAGCAATACAGTTAGAGGGTATCGGCACTATTACCCCTATACAGGCTATTTCATAGCCTAGCAAGGAGGACAGCACGTCACCCACTTGATTGTCAGAGATTTACAACTACTTACCTATAAAAATTTGGTGATCAATTTACTAAATTTGGCTTCACAGTACAACAACCATTGTAATATTAGGTTTATTTTTTTTGGTTTAGGATTTTTTTTTTGCTGATTGATATATATTTTAGGTAATAGAGGTTATGGTCACAAAGTTATTTTTGGTGATCATTATATTTATCCCCTTCAGAGGCTTCAGATTTTTTTCGATTCGTATGTAGCCACTCGAACAACTCTGTACAGAATAGGGTAGTTGACAAAAAATTACGACGATACAGTGCGTTGAAATAACGTGTGATGGCACGGTGTGCTACACTTTATACTGACAAAGTGACGTCACAAGCCCCCACTCCTGAACTTTGATGCGATTTACCTTTGTCAGTTTTTATTTATTTGATAAAGCAAAAAATACGGGTCCAATATTATTTGACAATCTCACTGACGGACTAAATAGAATTATCATAATTATATCCAGGAAACTTCCATACAATAGTTCAATCAGTATGGTTGGCAACCCTACCTGTAAGGGACTGTATGGAATGGGGTGGACATTTTTGCAACAAATAACAGCCAGACGAAACATGGAGGAAAATTATTGAAGCACCCCGAGACCAGAGTACGGATCAGAACACGTCAGTGTCCTTAGACGCCAGTGCTTTGATGCGATTAATGGTAGATAAATTGTTTAGTTCACAGTTTATCAGGAGCTTATAATCTCGCAAGCTTCTTTATAAACCTAAAGCCGTAGATATTTGAAATAATCGAGTGTCAATCAAAATACCGATTAGTACTGAAGAAAAACTGACCATATTCTTTATCGATATTGAACTGGCCAAGACCCCAGGTGTCTTTCGCTCGTCGATCTGCATTCGTGAGCGCGCCCAGCGACTCGAGGCGCTTGGCCACCATGGACGCGAAGCGCCGCTCGCCCGCCAGGTCCGTAATCAGGAAGATGTACTCGGGGGCGTTCACCTGGTTTGAGCGGTGAGAACGACCTGAAGAGTGAAATATTAAACTCTGAATCCAAATAACACTACAAGCTACAGCTTTTGTTTACTACTAAATTTTCTTTGCAACTGAAATTTCACAAAATTCACATTATTAAGTGACTCTATCATAATCAGTTTATTTGAACAGATAAAAAATGGATACATTACACACGTAACATATATGTCACAGCAAGAGTGGCCGATAGATGCAAACCATCGGTAACCATGGTAAGTCAGGATGTATTCCCTTAGGTTAAGACATCGTGTGTGCTCACAGGTCGGTGGGTACAATCGTGGAAATGAAATCACACAAATTATTCGATACACTGGGTATATTTATATAGTCACAACTCACCGTTACAATCCTGCTTAGTAAATATTACGGATCGACAGTGATTCTACGACGTCTTAGCTCTAAGGCGGTCAGTACTCAACTGCCATATTCTGCTGTCCCCACCACGCAAGTGGTTATAAAAATGCGCCAATGCGTAGTTGTTCTTCATTTGCCGCCAGGGGCGTGCTTGTGACTTGTTTTGACGTCCGTACTATTGACTAAACCCGACATATATATGTCGTGGCCAGATCACTTCATGATGTGGCCGACCATTCCATGAAACGGTTGTATTTCATGAAATGGAAAATTTCCGCTGCCAACATCATGATATGGTCTGGCCAAATCAACGAATAATCAGCGTTTGACGATATGAACAGCTAAACGCACTCCTACTTCATGATATGGTTAAATATGAGTGATAACCCTGTATATGTTATGGAACAAGTGACTAATACAGCATTATTCATAACGCCTAGACAATTTGAAAAATGCCCAACATGAGTAGCCATATGCTAAAACTATTAAAATAATTAAATTGACCAGGCTTTCAGAATAATGCTGTATGGGCATTATTCAGAAAGCCGAAACTGAACATATCGTTTAAACGTCAACGTTTTTTGATACATCCTCGTGTGTGCTCCAAGGTTTTTTAACCGACTTCCCAAAAAGGAAGAGGTTCTCAATTCGGATGTTTATATATATATTTTTTTTATGTATGGTCAGTCATAACTCCGTCATATATAAACGGACTTTATTCCGAATTTCTCCCATTTAAATTTGGTAAAGATCTGATGAAGAACTTCGGAGATACACAACTTAACTCTTCAATAAATGACGGTAAATCTATCGGGATTGCTGCAGTCGCTTGTCTGTTTATTGTTTACATCATTTCATAACATACCATCACGCCAGTATGCTCTAATTTTTTTGAAGTCGGTTGTATTTTTTTGTAAAAATGATTTTTTACGTTGCGCTCTTTTTTGAGTGACTTTCGTAAATTTTTTATAGTTTGTGTCCTAACGATATTTCACTTCACTTTTACCTTCAATTGGCGCATTATTATTCGATTATTATGTCAGAATAGTTGTCCGCCGCCATGATACATCACAAAAACATATATATATACACAAGGTGGGTGGCATATCAGCACCTGTAACGGTGGATGATATTACTATTTTATGATATGGTCACTAATATTTATTTTTATTTTATTTATTTGGCTCGCCAACAATTGAATACGCTGATACAAAGTTATGAGATACATCCAATATACTTATAGACTAGTGTACCAATTTCTTACAGGTAAGCACATCATGCATTACTTAATTGCCGATTGACATTGGGCGCCTACTTACAATTAGATAAGTTCTTATACTCATCCAATTTCAAGCAGGCACTCATGATTATGCTATCGACCAAACTCCAGATTAAAATCGAAATCAAGATCACATTATATCTAATCAAAGTTAAAACAAAAATCAAAATACAATTAAAACTAAAATTAAAATCACAAATGAAATAAAAATACCATTAAAATCAATATTAAAATAACAATAAAATCAAAATTAAAAACCAAAATTAAATTGAATGCTATAAAATTTAATTATATTCAAAACAAAATTCTATTCTATTGCATTCCACACTAAAATGACTTAACAGATTTTGTACATAATATTTAGGAACCTACCAAGTGAGTCGGAGTGCACATCAACAAGGTCACTGCAGCCATTTAATAACTTAAAATTTAAAAAAGGCGGGGGATTGGAGAATTAGCACCAAGGACAGTTTTGCAAAAAGAGGAAACGTGGGCTTTTTGCCGGTACACGGATTTTGATCCTGCTCAACAATTAGCGACAGTCAACTTTAGATGCCAAAATTTTAAATAAAAACGACGAATCCAATAAATCTCTTCTCTTCTATAGGGACATAATCTTGAAATGCAAGAGTCTCTCTTTATACGATCGTTTCTTTTTAGCTATTCCGGAAGAGTATGCTAACTGCCACAAAAATCGTTTTTGAAACCTTTCCAATCTTAGAGTGTGGGTGGCTGAACAGGCTTTGGGATGAATTCCCTAGTCCCTTCCTTTCCTTTATCTGTGTACTTCAAATCTGCCGCCAAAAGGCACTCCTACATCTGCGAGTGCATAAAAGACATTACCTCAATCCCGCCATCTGACGGCGGGTAACAAAACTATTCAGTAAGAACTCAATAAAAATGCCGGCCGGCTAACTTTCGCGTGCGCGAAGAAAAACTATCGTGAAATAAGACTAAAAGGGCAAGTGTGGTGATCACCCGACTCCATGCAGTGTTCCAAGTATCCTGTAAGTACCTCAATACCTCATTATATCCTTTAGCCTGTTTTTGTAGGAAAAATATTTCAAACCACGTCCTTGGTTGGACGTGAAGCACATTCATATTTTTGGTCCTTCGAGCCGGATACCTGTAGATTACAGTTTTTTCAGGCATTCTCAGGTTTAATTTCAATAAAAAACTCTGAGATTTGCTAGATATTTGCATTTTACAAATATTATCCTACTAAAATTGCGTTGGTCATACTTTCCATATAACCTATACGGATTCAGAGGTCATCTTAATTTCATCCGTATTATATTTCAATAACTTATGTATTTTACGTAATTTATTGCAAGTAATTACATTATCTATAGCTATTTAACGTATTTATTAACTTATAAACATTATTTCACAACCATTTTACCTAAACGTATCGAAAAACACCTAGTAAAATCTCAACTTAGGTTCGTATTTTCATACCTATTTTTCACACACAGAACAAAATGGAGGAAGGCAAACTTAAACTTCTTCAATCTCAACGCGAATATGTTTACCGTGATATCCAAATCCTTTATGACTTATCAAAAACTATGATTCAAGATCGTTCAAAGGTATCGTCGTTCAAGGCGAGATATACTCGAATACATTCAATTCGCGAAGAATTTGTTTTGATATGTGGTAAAATACAGACTTTGGAGTTAGCCATGAAACCCGATGCCCGGGTGTGCCAAGAGTCTTTGAGCTCGTTTGATGATTTGTACTATGCCGTAATCAGTGCGGCGGCTGAGTTACAAATTACTGATAAGAGCGGGAACGTCGCCGGGGCATCGCAGGAGACGGCGCCGCCCGTGCTTGCCGGGGCTTACGACCCCGCACAATCAGGGCGTAACGCACGGCTCCCTAAACTTGAGTTACCTAAATTTGATAGTAAAATTGAAAATTGGCAAACGTTTTATGATATTTATAAAACCTTGATTCATGATAACACTTCGATTTCTCAAATAGAAAAATATCACTATTTAGCGTCTTGTTTACAAGGCCCGGCTTTGTCTATTGTCAAAGGAGTCCCGATGACCGCGGATAATTACGAAGTTGTTTTTAATAGTTTGATCGAACGTTATCAAAACAAGCGTATTATAGCTTTAACATATCTAGATAAATTCTTAGATCAGCCAGCTTTAAAATCGGGTAACTTCCAAGATTTACAAATTTTAACAAACGTAATTTATGAGGCATACCATGCACTCCAAGCTTTGAAAATTGAAAATTTAGGTGATTTCATTTTATTTTGTTTAACTTCGCGCATGCTGGACTCGGACACGCGCAATCGGTTCGAATCTCAAAACATTTCACAAATACCCACTTTTTGTGAATTGTTAAAGTTTCTTCAAGACTACGTAAAAGTCTTAGAAACTAGTCAGTTATCTTCTAAATCTAATATCAGGCATACTATTATGTCTAACCCTCGTAACCTTGAGGGGAAAAAATCTCCGCCTGCGGCTAGTAGGCAAAATAGCAGCGGATCAAAACGCTCATCTTATCTCGCAAAATCAAACCCACTTGCAAATGTGACTTGTGCTCATTGCAGTGAGGCGCACTCGATTTATCGGTGCCCTACCTTTCAATCCTTAGATTCTCGTGCTAGACTCGCGTTAGTACAAGGTAAAAATAATATGTGTACAAATTGTTTGCGTACAAATCACGTCATAGATAAATGCCTATCTAAAATGACTTGTACGTTATGTGGATTACGTCACCATACCCTATTGCATATTGACCCAGCGCCATCAAGCGCCAGCGCAACCACTGGAGCGAACGTTACTGCTCATGCCCACGCCGCCGTTCCCCACTGCGATATGGTATTACTAGGTACATGTCAGGCGCGCGCGTTCAACACTGCCGCCGGCACTCAATGTACCGTCCGTGCACTCGTAGACAGTGGGGCGCAGGATTGTTTTATCACTCCAGCGTGCGCACGATCGCTCGGGTTAAAAATCCGCCGGTGTAAGCTTAGTATAGCCGGACTAGGACAAAACTCAGTCACTCAAGTAAGGGGGGTGACGGAATGCACTATACGGCCCGTGCACGGTGAAGCTCCGCATTTTAATATAAAGCCAGTCGTGTTAGATAACATCACTGCTCTAATACCTAGCGTTAAAGTACCATCAGTCGTTCGAGAATGTTGCAACCATTTAGTGTTAGCTGATCGCGACTACGATGTACCCGCGAAAATCGATTTATTAATAGGGGCGGAGTTATTCCCCGATATCTATGACGGTCAACGTATCAATCTGGGGCCCGGTTTACCTACCGCTATGCGTAGCGTTTTCGGGTGGATTCTCACCGGGACAGTAAACGCGTACTCAGTGCCTTTAAACACCGCGTGCTCTTTAGTGGCCACCACATTCACATTAGATGACCAAATTAAAAAAAATTGGGAAGTGGAGGAACCACCGCGCGTGGACATCACTGTCCCTGATAATGATATCTGCGAACGCATGTACACTGATTTAACCTATCGTGAACCTAACGGACGATACGTCGTACCTATCCTCTTAAAGGATGGCGAGCGTTCTTTGGGGGAATCTTATAATAGTACTTTGTCGCGTTTGACTCATCTTGAAAAGAAACTTAATCGTCAGACTGAAATCCGATTATATTAATTCTATGCGTGAGTACGAGAATTTAAATCATATGTACACCGTACCTAACGCCGTCGTACCTACTCTCAATCGTTATCTTATCCCTCACAGTTGCGTCGTTCACCCGGAGAGCACGACCACTAAATTGAGAGTGGTATTCGATGCCAGTTCTAAAACCACTAACGGTCAATCGTTAGATCTTTATAAAAACCCTAAACATTTCTCCGAAGAAAGTGATAAATCAACGTTAAAAATCTTAGGAGTCCAGTATGATCCTGTGAGTGATAATTTCAGTTACCCACAGTCCCCAATCGAGGACGCTGAATTTACGAAGCGTTCCATCTTACCCAGCATCGTTTGTATTTTTGAACCTCTTGGGTGGCTCACACCTTGTATCTTAGAAGCCAAATTGCTCCTTCAAGATTTATGGCGTTTTTATCTTTTAATTGCTAAGTCCAAGGTAGCACCTCTAAAAGTGACACTTAACCTTTTAGAGCCGTGCAATGCTGTATTACTATTCAAAGTAATAAATCGCATTCACTCCTTGCTTAGTTCAAAACTCATCTTAAATAAATCTATCTTATTCACGGACAGCTCGACTGTCTTGTCGTGGTGGAATACTGAGCCACATACACTTATGACCTTTGTTGTGCACAGAGTAGTTCTAATTAACGACAGTCCTCTGCCTACTGAGTGGCGACATGTGTCCACCCATGACAATCCGGCTGACATCTATAGTCGTGGCTTATCTTGCTTATCTTTATCATCTGCCGAAATCTGGTGGTATGGTTCTCAGTGGTTGTCTAACGAACTCTTCAACTGGCCTGTTTCAGCAGTAGAAGTGTTAGATAATGTGCTCGAACTCAAGCCAACATCACGCGCGTGTCATGCTAGTGTGACACCCGAAGCTGACGTGCTTGAATCTCTCATGGAACGCCACTCCTCTCTTTTTCCATTAAAAAGAGTGGTTGCATGGTTCTCCCGTTTCATTAAAAACGCGAAAGCTAAACTTTCTGAGCATAACGTAATACCTTACCTGACAGCCACTGAATTAAGCCAATCTTTAAATCATTTAACAAAGTATGTTCAACATCAAAATCTTAATGATGTCATATCTTTAATAAATTCCAATAAACATTTAACCAAACATTTATCTAAGCTCTCCCCTTATCTTGACACTCGCGGAATCTTGCGAGTGAGGGGACGTCTCAAGCATGCATCGTTACCAGGTCGCGTCAAAAATCCATACCTCTCACCTAAGACTTCTCGATTGAGTACTCTTCTGATTGACCACTTACACACAGCTTATCTTCACTGTGGGCTTCGCCTACTCAAATCTTTATTTATGCGTCGATATTGGATACTCAGCGTTAAAGTTCTTATCAGATCGCGGTTATCGAAATGCGTGACCTGTTTTAAAGCTAAATCTATTGCACTTCAAACTGTACTAGGTGACCTTCCACCTTCCCGTACGCAACTGGGTCATTGTTTCCAAACAATTGGCATCAATTTTGGAGGTATCATAAAAGAAGGTAGGAGTCGTAACGCTAAAACTTACAAAGCTAATCTTTGCCCCATAGTTTACCACTCCATAGTTACAGATGGTGGTACTAACTTCGTGGGTGCCAAGCGTTATTTGTCGGAAGTCAGCGAAATGCTCTACCGTGAAAGCGATGGTATTTCCAGACAGCTCGCTTCTCGAGGTATCACGTGGAAACATAATCCTTTGTCCGGTCCTCACTTCGGAGGCATCTTCGAAAGCGGTATAAAATCAACAAAATACCATCTCAAGCGTGTCATTGGACCGCAAATTCTTACTTTTGAAGAATTTTATACTGTTCTAACAAAGGTGGAAGCCATGTTAAACTCTAGACCGTTAGTGGAACTATCTTCTGATCCCGGCGAGGTTGACGCTCTTACAGCTGGTCACTTCCTCATCGGTCGACCTTTAATCTCCCTACCTGAACCGGTTTTTGCTGAAAACGAGACTTTACGTACTCGTTGGCAGCTATTACAGCGCCTATCACAAAGCTTCTGGCGCACCTGGCAAAGGGACTATTTGCATACATTGCAACAGCGACTGAAGTGGTTTAAACACGGCAACCGTCAGCCAAAACTGAACGATCTTGTAACCATTTTCAAACCTAACTTACCTGCTAACGAATGGAGACTAGTTCGCGGTGTACAGCTCCATACGGGTAAAGATAATATTACTCGTGTGGTGACAGTCAAAACATCTAAAGGCTTACTTGTAAGACCTGCCGTCAAAGTTTGTCCACTTCCCATAGAACTAAATAATTAATTATCTACATAAATATCCTAAAATTTATATATATTACACTTTACATTTATACATTACATTTATAAACGTATTTAGTTCTCAACTTAAACTTAAATTCAGAATCTATCTTATCAGCATCGTGACTTATGAATCCGCATAGGCTGTAAGTCTCGAACTTTATCTATCTTATCTTGTGAAATCCCTGGTTGATTTCAAAAGGGGGGATATGAACAGGCTTTGGGATGAATTCCCTAGTCCCTTCCTTTCCTTTATCTGTGTACTTCAAATCTGCCGCCAAAAGGCACTCCTACATCTGCGAGTGCATAAAAGACATTACCTCAATCCCGCCATCTGACGGCGGGTAACAAAACTATTCAGTAAGAACTCAATAAAAATGCCGGCCGGCTAACTTTCGCGTGCGCGAAGAAAAACTATCGTGAAATAAGACTAAAAGGGCAAGTGTGGTGATCACCCGACTCCATGCAGTGTTCCAAGTATCCTGTAAGTACCTCAATACCTCATTATATCCTTTAGCCTGTTTTTGTAGGAAAAATATTTCAAGCCACGTCCTTGGTTGGACGTGAAGCACATTCAGTGGCATAGTGAGGTCTCCAAACAGTGCTGCAATATTCTAACGAACTGCGGACCAAACAGTTATAAAGCAGAATCTTAGTCTTAATGCGAAGGCAACTGGTAACATTTCTTATGACAAACCCAAGCATTCTGGAAGCTTTTTTAACTACATTTTCAATGTGGTGTACAAATGTTAACTGCCTATCGAACAAAACTCCCAAGTCTCTTATTTTTTCCACTTCCTGAATTAAGTTGCCACCAATATAATACGCAGATCTTGTTGATTTCTGGTATATTTCACATGGTTGCACTTACTGATATTTAAGCTCATATCATTATCATCACACCACTTCACTAATATGCCAATATCCCTCTGTAGCAGCTCAACATCAATGTCTGATTAAATTATTCTGCAAAATTTTAAATCGTCATCATACATAAAACACTCAGAGAACTTCAACTCATTGGCGAGATCATTACTTAATAAATTACATAAAACCGGGCCAATATGTGTTCCCTGTGGGACGCCAGATGTTAACTTGTAGGTGTTTGATTGGTAGCCATTGACGGCAACATAGAAAGTACGATCATCGAGATAGGATTCAAACCAATCAAGGAAGGAGCCGGTTACCCCATAAGCAGTATAAGTGAGCAGCGAACATTTCTGAGATACTGATGCCATCCGAAGACGATGTGATGCCGTCAGTCATTGTTAGTGGATAAGAACTGGTGCCACCTCGCTTGCCCTTGACATAAGGCCAAAAACGCTTCGGATCTTTAGTTATTACTGTTTCCAGATTGCTGATATATTTATTGTAATTTGAGGCAGCCATAACTGAGAAACGTTTACTTAGCAGCTTCAATTCAAGCTCACCCATGGGGTTCTTGTAGGTTCTGTATCGCTGACGTATGTTTTCCTTTTCTCTCAAAGTTCTTATTAAATATTAATTGAACCAAGGAGGGTGTGTCTTATGTTTTCGTGTGGTAAGGGGAACTTGCATTTCTATAATATTCTTAATTTTATCGTAAAATATACTGAGCATATCATTTACATCGTGAGTACCATCAAATAAAAGGTTCCAATCAATCTCATTTAAGTGTTTACAAATAATATCATAAACCAATCTGTAAAAAATTTGTATTTTATTACTATTATAAGGAAGTCCTGTGTATTTATATGATTTCAAGTTAATTTCGATTGGGGGATGCAAAGGATCAACTATACTCAGGGATTTAGAGCAGGACTTACGATACCGGAAGTTAAGTTAGTAAACGCAAGGTCAAGAACACGTCCTGACTTATTTGCTATATTGTTAAGTTGGGATAATTTGTTTACATAACTAAAATCACTTAACACGTGACCAAAACCTGGAGTCACATAACCACTATCCAACTCACTTACCAAGCTCCAATCAATATTACTTAAGTTAAAGTCACCAAGTATACATGACTTCAAACCCGACTGTGCAAATATGGTATTACAAGAGTCCAAGAAGTGTTCCAGGGTCGAACGATGTATAGGCGGAGGCAAATAGACTGCGCACAGAGCTAGTTGACGGACAGACTTTGTAATCGAGATGTCTATGATAACCCACAGGTCTTCACAATTGCTTTCCCATTGCGTCATGCGTTTTGAATGTATTCCCTTTAGTACGGCAATCAGAACACCCCCACCATCTTTTATTCTGTTATCCCTATATCGCCTATAGATTACATATTATACGCGCCTTCCTATCGTTAATGTAGACGCGGCCTTATTCGAGCTAGTATGTGCAACAGTACGTATAAGTAATAATAGTTTGCTTCTGTGTTGTGTTACCAAAATGTACCTAATGCTAATGAATTTATGCATTTGTTTAATATATTAGGGGACGTATGTGTAAAATACAAGAATGTTTTAGTGATAGGTGACTTCAATTTGCATTCAACAACATTAGAGACCAATAGTTATTTTGAATATGTCAACGCCTTTTGCGGATTTCGGCAGGCTAATGAAAAACTTAATATTAATAATCGTACGTTGGATTTAGTATTGACAACATTATTACCGGATAACTTAAAGGTACGTTTGGCCGACGAGCCATTTGTTGATATAGACGTACAACACCCACCACTGTTCGTCAGCGTGAGCACCGGTGATCAACGAAGGGGGGCGCCGCTGCTGACACCACCACGTGACAGTCCTTTAAATACTGGTAGTAATTGTTATCCAAGTTGGAACTTTAAAAAAGCTGACTTGTCTTATTTATATTTTTGCTTACAATTGATAAATTGGGATTCGTTATGTGAGATGCAAAGTCCTAGTTCTGCTTTGGCTTGTTTTTATAATATTGTGAATAACACTATTGATCTATGTACACCTAGGAAGAAAAGGGTAGTAGGTAAAACTAATAATTCTAGAGTTTACCCAGAGTGGTACACGTCAGATTTAATATGGGATATCAAAAGAAAGTGGATACATCATAAATTATTTAAAGTAACGTAACCGAGTGATTACAAAGTGTTTAGTCGGTACCGGTCAATAGTTAAACGTAAAATCACTTCAGGGTATCAGGCTTACCAAAATAAATTACAACTTAATTTTAAGGATGATCCTAAATAATTCTGGAGCTTTGTTCGAGCAAAGCAATCCAGACGTAATAAGCCCCAAATCACAAAGGATGGCTTAGTGTTGAGGGAGGAGGAGGCTGGGTTTTGCTGCCTATTACCACTCGGTGTACAGTGGGACGCGGTCGACGTTAGACCCAGCCGCAGCGGAGCGCGCGGGCTGTGGAGCGGGCTCGGCGCGCGTGCATGTGGACCGCGTGAGTCAGGGGGAGTTGTGCGCGGCACTCCAGCGGCACAAACCCAAACAGTCGGTGGGTCCGGATGGAATACCACCTTTTATTGTCAGGGACTGTAGCTCAGTATTTTGGAAACCACTGCTACACATTTTCAATCTGTGCTTACAGGAAGGACACTATCCAGATCAATGGAGGTTCAGGGTCGGACGTCGGTGGTTATCGACCTGTGGCCGTACTGTCGGCGTTACTAAGGTTTTTGAATCAGTGTTACACAAATCCATTTACACGCAAGTGAGCCCACTACTGCATGATGCTCAGCATGGTTCTCGTGTCCGTCGGGGTACGGGAAGTAACCTATTTTCATTTGTGTCGTATTTGGCGCCAGTAGTGGACGCTGCAGGACAGGTGGACGTCGCGTATTTAGAGTTTCGGAAGGCTTTTGATATGGTGGATAATAACATTCTATTGGCTAAATTTGCTGCATTAGGTTTTACACCTCACTTGCTAAAGTTCTTTGCGAGTTATCTTGGTGGGCGCCGGCTGTACGTTGAGTACGCCGGACACAAATAAAAACCATTTTATACATTTTCGGGGATAAGCCAGGGTTGTAATTTGGGTCCACTGGAATTCATTATTATGGTTAATGATCACCCTGAGGTCGTGAGCAGTGCAAGGTGTTTGCTCTTTGCAGATGATCTTAAAGTGTTATCTCTGTAGCGAGCGCCACGGATTGTGAGCGGCTTCAGCGCGATCTCGACAAGGTGGTACAATGGAGTCAGGAAAAAAACTGGTCTTCAATGTGACCAAATGTTGCGTGATGACGTACAGTCGCGCGCGTGTCCCGCAACAAAATCAGTATGAGATGGACGGCATAGTGATGCCGCGTGTCACGCAAATGCGGGGTCTTGGGGTTCATATGGTGGCAGAGTTGATGTTTCGCAATCACATTATGGAGTTGTGTAGCAAATCCTTTAGAAATGTAGGTTTTATATTATGACAATGTACGGATTTTAAAAGTGTAGCAGTGGTAAAAATACTTTATAATGATTTGGTTCGTAGTTATCTCGAGACAAGTGCCATTATATGGAATCCGCATGAGGACAAATATAGTCTCATGGTCGAAAAAAATCAAAATAAATTCACTAGATATTTATATTTGAAGCAATATGGGGTTTACCCATTCTACCCGTTGATGTATCCGAGTCTGTTTGTGTTGGGCATGGTCGGGTACACTAGGCTGGCGGTTAGGAGGGACGTCGCTTTAGTAAAATACGCGGCGAGATTACTGCGCGGGCTGGTGCATCACCCAATGTACTGGAGGCGCTGCGGCTGCATGTCCCGGATGGATATGTGGGTGCGCGCCGCCGACCCTCTTTGTTTAATGTGCGAAGGGCTAGGACAAATTTATTAAAGTTTGCCCCTTTGTCAAGGGCCGCGCGTATTATAAATAATATGCGATCGGAAGATGTGTTCCATAGCCTGCCGAAATTTGTGTCAGGAGCACAAAGGTGCATTGAAAGAGGTATTACACATTTGAATGGTTTCTTATTTTGGATTTTTGTTATTTTATTTTTATTGTTAAACTTTTATGTTTCTATATAGTGTATAACATTATTTATTATGTGGTATAAAATCATCATGGAAATACTGTAAGATGTTGTACTTATTGGTGTCAAATAAATAAATATTATCTGTTATCAAATAGCTCTGAGCTCATTACAGAATCATTTATCCATGTCTCGCCTAATATTATAACATCGTAGTTTTCGCACGATACTTGACGATAAAAATTATGACATTTAGTGCGTAAGCCCCTAGTGTTATGATAATATATCCTTAAAACCGAGAAAGGTAATGAATTTTACTGTCTGTTACATTGAAAAAAACAAGAATGAAAGAAGAAAAAAAAACGAACACAAAGATGAAACATAGAAATTAAACCAGCTTATTCAAAGTAAATCCTTATTCCTAACCAGAATGTGTTCCGTTTCCTGTGCCTTCCGCATAAATATTCGACCACCTCGTACCCAGAAAAACTGATAACCAATCTCCTTGGCTTTGATTCTAGCGGCAGCATGGAGTGCCTTGTTGGTGGTGGACAAATGTTCTGTAATATAGATCGGGGCTTTAGGTCCCGAGCATCCCAAGTGTGTTGTATTAGTTTGTTGTCTGGATTCAATTTATTAAACTTTATGGTAGCTGCAAGAAATTGATCACGACTACGGGGGGTAGCAATTTGTACTACCACAGCGCTCGGGCGGGAACTGCTGGTATTTTGTTTTGCAACTCTTGTGCAATGTTTAACATCGTGGTTTTGAATCCGCTCCCTACTACTTTAGATGGATGTAACACAATCTCTATAGGATTCTCCTGCTTCTTTTGCGGCAGGCACTAAATTTCCACATTGTTTGCACGGGATTGCTGTTCTAGTTGATTCATGCGTGAAGACAAATCGTTAATACTCATTTCAGAATTTTCCCTTTGCAGAACCCTCATACTCTCTTTGGACGCTGTGTACTCTTTTAAAAGTTCTTCTTATTGAAGATTCATAAATGCCATAGATTTTTCCATATTCTCCATTTGACCCTTTATTGGTTACAATTTTCGATTCAAGGTCAATTTCATATTTTCGATGAACTTAGCATCTCTGCCTGTTCCTTCTTAACTGCTTCCTGATTAAATTGACGAATTGTGTCGGGTGCTAACATTATTTCAGCAGGCGCCTGAGGCGGGGACCCAATGGCTTGCCTCTTGTTGCCTCTGGTAGTAGTAATAATATAATAATAATAATATCGTTTATTTATAACATAAGGCATAGTTTACAATAAAATATCTTTAAAATATAAGAGAACACAGCTGCTTATTTGCCTGAACTATGTTGAACCTGTGTTTCAAGCTAAAATCCATCGTTCTGTCCTTTAGGGGTTAAAGAATGAAATTGCCGATTTGTACTGAAACATAGAAATTAGTTTCTTTTTTTAATTCAACATTGCACACTCACACTTGCACTCACTAACTTACGTATAACATACATACACTCTCTTATAACACCGACTCAACTGATACAAATCACACCACCATGCATACACTCTTCTTTACCTATTTTTAAGATTTAAAATTGTACCTTTTATAAAATTGTTAACGGAACGAAGGAGCCTGGATCTCACGACACAGGGAATCCTAGTGTGAGATCTAGGAATTCAATCCGCTTGAATGTAATCATATCAAATAAATTTATTCTTATTCTTATTCTTATTCTTAACATACATACATAAACTCACGCCATTTTCCCATGGGGGTAGGCAGAAACTACAGAACGCCACCTGCTACGATCCTAATTTAACATATTTATTTAATCAAAATAATTACCATTATTGTCTTTACATTTCTGCCATCTAATAGAAAGGTCATTTATGCCTTTGCGATAGAACTCTGGTGATCTAGATTCGACAAACGGTGTGAAAGCATTTTGTACTGCCTCCTGAGAAGAAAACTTTTTATAACGTAGAAAATTGTCCAAATTACGAAAAAAATGGTAGACCGTTGGAGCAAGGTCTGGCGAATACGGAGGGTGACGAATGGTTTCTAATTAGAGTTCCTGTAGAGTAAAAACGGTTTCTCGTGCTGTATGAGGTCTCGCGTTATCAATATCGATTTTTGAATCGGGGCTGTTTCAGTTTCAGTTTTGCTATCATTGTTGGGTGTTTGGCACAGTAGATATCTGCCGTTATTGCTTGACCAGATCGGAGAAAGCTATATTATACTATATTATAACACCATGCTGAGACCACCAAACAGTTACCACTACCTTTTTATTGGTAAGCTTTGCTTTAGGACACTGTTGCGGTGTTTGACCTGGGGTCAGCCATTGCATTTTTCGCTTGCGGTTAACGTAAAGAATCCACTGTTCATCACATGTCACAATTCGATCCAATATTCCTTCCTTCCTTTATTCCTTCTTTCTGTATCGATTCAACAAGGCAACACAAGTTTCAACACGCGTTTCTTTCTGCATATCAGTCAAAAATGGGTGCATTTTTCATATTTTTTTTATTTGATTGATTTGACCCAAATGAGTATATTGTTGGTCAGGTAACGTTAAACCATGCCGCTAATTCCTGGGTAGTTTGGCTCGGATCAGCTTCCACCATCTCTTTCAATTCATTGTTATTCACCTGTGTGGGCGGTCTTCCACGTGGTTCGTTCTTCAAATCAAAGTTTCCATCACGAAAGCGTTTAAATCAAAATCGCACGGTGCGTTCATTAGCAGTCCCCTCTCCAAACGCAACATTGATATTGCGAGCTTTTTCTGCCGCCTTAGTTCTGCGTCGGAACTCGTATTCAAAAATCACTCGAATTTTCGAAGTATCCATCTTTCTTGTTTAAGCTAAATACAAAAAAAACAACTGAAATTCGATAATAGAATGTTGCACATTTTTTAAAAGAAGAACTTCATAGGTACCATGTGAAAAAAGTTTCACTTAAAAATCTCAAACCGTGAAGTTTCTATGTCATTTCGAAATACCTATTACAATAAAACGGCAATTTCATACTTTAACCCATGGACCTAAAAAAAAAGGCGACACCGTCTCCTTTAACAATGACTGAAGCACCCATAGTAAGTCAGTGCACTAATGTAGACAAGCCCGCACGCACACATTCACACCATAGTAAGTCGGCCGTCGGCCATTACATTTCGAACGAAGCCCACGTTCTCCTATATTTCAATGTACTCTGTGGCCCACGTGTGCCCGTCTGTTGTTCGGTGTTATTTTGCATAATAAAAATTAAAGTATGCCCTCGTGTGTTGTGAAAAGTTGTCGAAACCATAGTGGTACAATTAAAAAAAGCCAGGGAATTACTTTTCATAGGTAAGCGTGTCATTTTAAAGCTTATTTCTCGATTTTACGTCAATTAATTTAATAAATCTCGAAATCAATCAGTGTTGCAACTATTTTAATTTTCAAAATTACTTTAAAAATGGGAGATTTATATTTTTATGTTACCATTTATCGTTATTGTATTCTTCTGTATTTTACAGATTTCCCTCAGCAAATGATGCAAAAATAATAAGGGAGTGTAAATAATGGAATCCATCTAAATCTAGTGTAATCTGCAGTATTCATTTTGAGTAGAATTGTTTGTACACAACTAAAGGTGGACTTCTTCGCGTTGTTGCTTACGCTATACCAACAAAGGTAATTCAATTAAATTAAGGCCCTCTCTTTATAATTTAACCTTTTAATTTTAATTTTTAACAGTTTAATAACAGTTGAACTTTTTTTTAGTTTTTATTCGATACGTCAACAATTCAACCAACTGAAGTAATTACTTCCAGCGTTTCTGATGAGGTATGTTTTTATGGTTTTTACATTAATATAACATTAACATAGTTCTATGTGCAGTTCTACTAACCTGATATTGTTTTTTATTTTAGAGTTCACTAGTGATTGAAGCAGTAGCCTCAGGTTCTGAGCAGCAACAAAAAAAAGCAGAACAGCTTTTTTCACAAAATTTAACGACGCCTTTGAGTAGCCTAACCTACTGAAAATCTCATGAAATTTTAAAATTCTTGTTATACCTAGTTACCGGAATGTAATTCATTTTCTTGTAGAGTTCATCAGCGGTTGTAGGAATTTCTGTTCAAGAATCGACAGCGCAACAGTCTTGCTTATTGAACACGAATTCGTCCTTGCAAAATGTAAGTATTTACAAAAAAAAAGTATCTCGAGTTTATTTTTCAGAATAAAAATATTGTTAATTATACGAAAAGGTAATATATTTGTTAATTATTTTTAGGAGTCACCCGAAACTGGAGTTGAATTGGAATAACCATTGTCATTACTATTTACTCCCGAAAACGACGTATGAAGAAAGATCTGATGAAAATGCGCACCTTGATGCAAAACCAAAAAAAGAAAATTAAAGTTTTAAATCAAAAAGTTAGACGTCTCCAAGATAGGAACAAATCTTTGAAAGGTATTTTAAAAACCCTTAAGGAAGAAAATTATGTTGATTCTGACCTTTTTAATAGATTAAATGAAGACATTGTCGCTGCTAACATTTTTAATAATTACAATAAAAAAAAACTAAAGAAAAAAGTTAAATACTCACCGTCTATGAAAAATTTTTTTTAGGTTTGGAATCTGAACATACATTTGCAGGAATAGAACACAAAATAGCTTTAATTAAATATATAGCCGAAAAATACCTAAACATTCGTTTCCATCACATTAGTAAATTAGAAGGGATTTCTAGAGGTGTCGATAGCAAAAGACAAGTGTACAAAAATTTGAATCAACAGAAGGGTTTGTAAAACTTTATTAACATTAAATGAGTTGTAAATATTTCAATATCCATGTTTTATTTATTTTACCTTTATTTTAACAATATCCGTCACAAAAACTTGTAATAAAACCAAGTGCAAGGGAGATCTTATTGAAATATTATTTAAAAATGGGTAAATTTTCTACATCTGGCATCCCTTTACACACGCACACATAGATACGTAGCCGCCATTGTGGTGCTTCAATTGTTTCTTAGTGAAGTTCCGTCCGCCTTTTTTTTTAGGTCCATGCTTTAACCCCTATTATTTGTGTAGATGTAAATACAGATAAATTTTAAAAGAATGAACTATATTTAAAAAAAAAAATAGAAATTATACTTATATATATTTAACCGACTTCCCAAAAAGGATGAGGTTTTCAATTCGATTGTATTTTTTTTAATGTGTGTTACCTCAGACTTGTTACTGGATGAACCGATTCTGATGAATCTTTTTTTATTTGAAAGCTGGTGCTTGTCATGTGGTCCCGTTTAATTTTCATCAAGATCTGATGAAGAACTTCGGAGATATATATCAGAACTCTTCAATAAATGACGGCAAATCACTCGGGATAGCGGCAATCGCATTTCTGTTTATTGTTTACACCATTTCAAAACATAACATCACACTAGTACACTCTAAAGGGGTACGCAGGTGTAAACAGTTCACCTTGGTATACTCTTATTCCACAGGTTTTGTTTAAGTTTCATGTTATTGGGTTAATCTATTCTGGCTTCACTTTGGGCATTATTGGTACCTAGCCTATATAACTGGTCCTCTATGTACCACAACTAAAAAGTGAAAAATATAAAACATTTTACAAAAAAAACAACCGACTTCCAAATAAAAACACTACAAAGTGAAAAATTACTTCAATTTCGGAAGTTGGTGTCAAAAAACGAAGAAACAAAAACAAGAACACCGACTTCCCAAATTGAAGTTATTTTTCACTTTGTAATGTTTTTATTTGGAAGTCGGTTGTTTTTTTGTTGTGTGTTGTGTAGATGACAGAAAGTGGTTTCAGTTTTAACCCCATTGTTGAACTTACCGTACTGTTGTATAGTTATTTCAGCCGAATAGGACAATTCCAGCGTGATGTGCACCCTCCGCCTTTGGTTCTTCGCTCTGTCAACAACCGATATGAACATTAGGTATGATCCAAGTAAAACACGTACCTGGACAAATGTTTAAAGTTCACACGCATGAGTATCAACCACTGAGCTGAGGGTTAGGAGGGATCTTGCACTCGCCTCATGTATTTTCCAAATATTGAGAGGGAAGGTGCATAATGCAACTGCCCTATGACAGATGGGCCTGTGTATTCCGGACAAGCCACGTCTGCTAGTGGAGCCGCACAGTCGAACTAATATTTTAAAAGAGCCGCCGCTGACGGATGTACTAGGCACGTTCAACGTTCAACCCGATTGATGACGGACCTATTCTGCTGTACTCTAGATGAATACACAAGGAATGCATTGTTTACAAATTAGTTATAGAAGTTAGGTAACTTATGTTAGGATAAGAGCATTTTCAACACACTTGCTTGTAATGTGAGCCTTATTACATAGCTTTAAGGCATAAACCGAGCTATAACACACACGTGCGTAATATAATAATCCCTACAAAGTTAAATTAGTACCTTACTGCAAGTTATAATATGCGCGTAAACAGAGCGTTTTCAATTTAATTGGCTAATACAGTTATTTATTTTAGTAACAACAAAGAGACATATACATTTTTGGAACAGACATTTATTTCTATGAAATTATTCATGATTCAAAATCATTTGTTAAAAAAATATTAAACTATTTACATTTTATCAATTAAAATTATAATTTTGAAGTACGCTGTATGTACTTTTCATATTATGTTTTTATCTATTTGTCGCTGTATGGTAAAATATTTAATAAATTACAAGTTTTAGTGCAGAAGATGAACAATGGATAAAGTTAAGCCCGCCAAAAATACTAAATGAAGCAGAATGTGCAAACGATAACTTAATCCTCGTAAAAATAGAGAAAAGTACTTAGCTGCCTACGATAGTTCCCTACAATGGAAGAGCGAGAAAAAAAAACAGTTCTCTTCTGAAAAAGTGTTTTTGGCGTTTTTCTGTGAACTCGCATTGATTGGCCGAGTGGTCCATCTATTCCATGTTAAGAAGTACCTATGGTAAGGCTCAAACATGGTGTTGATATATAAACCTACAGTAATCTGATGATATCATATGAACATGGCTTTAAATGCCCAGAGTTTGGTCAAAAGTGTGCAAAATGTAATAAAATTGGTCATTATGCGAAGATGTGTACATCAGTGAAAATGATAAGCAAACAAGAGGAAAATAACAGCGTAGAAAATGAAAGTTATGTGTTGGGATCAATAAATGTAAACGAAATAAGGGACAGGTCTCAGTATGAATGTTTGGAAATAAATAACAGGTTAGTAGACTTTAGAATTGATACTGGAAGTGATTGTGTTTTTTTACCCTTAAAATTATAGAAACACTTAAATTAACACATAAGATTGACAGATCTAATTGTTATTTGTATAACTATGATGGATCACCATTGAAATGCATAGAGAAAAGTATACCTTTGATATTTCAAGTTATAGATTATAAAGGAGTGTGTCCAGTGTTGGGGAATAAAACAGTGAAAAATCTAGGTCTGATAGAAAGAAAATATTTAAATAAAATATGTGTAGAGAAACAATATGAAGAAATTATTGAGAGGTATAGGGGCAGTATATTTAATGAAAATAAATTAGGATTGTAAAAATATTTTGAGTATGACATTAAGTTATTAGAAGATAGAGAAGGCAAAATAGCACAGCCCCGTAGTGTACCATTAAAATTGCATGAACCTCTGAAGTTAGAGTTAGAAAACATGGAAAAAAATAAAATTATAGAAAAGATTACTGAACCTACTGATTTTGCTAGCAAGATTGTAATAGTAAGAAAGCATAATGGTAAAATAAGAGTATGCTTGGATCCAAGCAATTTAAACAAATACATAAAAAGAGAATATTTTAAACTTCCCACTTTTGAAGAAGTACATGCAAAAATGGCAGGCTCAAAGGTTTTTCAAAATTGGATGCATCCACTGCATTTTTTCATTTTTTTTACATTTTCTACACCATTTGGTAGGTATTGTTTTAAGAGATTACCATATGGTCTATCATCCGCACCTGAAGTGTTTAACAGACAATATAGTGAAATATTTCAGAACATAATTGGATGTGAAGTCTTAGTCGATGATGTAATCATTCATGCTAAAAATCAGTTGGATCATGATCAAATATTAGGTAAAGTTTTACAGGTAGCCGAACAAAATGGCATACAATTCAACTCAGATAAATGCCAATCTGGAATTCCAGAAATTATCTATTTAGGACATGTACTGAGTTGTGAAGGCATAAAACCAGATCAGAGAAAGGTAGAGTCAATTTTCAATTTAGAAAAACCAAAAAATATTAAAGAAATACAAAGGTTATTAGGAATGGTAACTTATGTATCAAAATTTATACCATCAATGTCACAAGTTTGTAACCCATTAAGAGAGTTAGTCAAAAAAGGGAAAGAATGGAAGTGGAATAGAGAACATGATGATGCATTTAATGAGTTAAAAAACATTTTAATATCCCAACCAGTTTTGCAATTTTATGACCCCAATAAACCTTGTAAAATATCAGTTGATGCTTCGAAAAATGCTCTGGGAGCAGTTTTGTTACAAAATAACTTGCCGGTGGCTTATGCATCAAAAGCTTTGACAAACACTCAAAAAGCATATGCACAGATAGAAAAAGAAATGTAAGACATTGTATTTGGATGCATACGTTTTCATCAATACATTTATGAAATGACTGTAGAAGTAGAGAGTGATCACAAACCTCTAGAGGTTATATTAAAAAAAACCCCTGTGCGAAATAACTTTAAGGTTAAAAAAGGATTAGATTACAAATACAAAAATATGACATTAATCTTAGATACAGGCCTGGTAAAACATTGTTATTGGCAGAATCACTTTCAAGAGATGTTAAAAATAATATACATGATAAAAGCACTATAGAAGAATTATATGAATCTCAAGTGTGTTTAGTAAAATGTAATGTATCAATTTCAGAACATAAGTATGGAATTTTTAAGGAAGAAACTAATAAAGATGAAGAACTCAGGATGTTGAAACAGTATATTCAGGAGGGATGGCCACAAAATGTGCTTAGTATCAGTACCTCATAATTTAAGGTCGTACTATACATATAGAGGAGAACTGTATATTTATGATGGCCTGGTATTTAAAAACAATTGTATTATAGTACCAAAAACTCTAAGACAATATATGTTGTCTTAAGTTCATTATAACCACCTAGGAAATGAAAAATACAAAAATAGGGCTAGGCAATGCATTTACTGGCCTAATATGTCAAAAGATATTGAAAATAAGGTGTTGTCATGTAGTACATGTGATAGATTTAAGAATAAAAACTGTAAAGAGCCAATGATAATTACAGAAATGCCTGACAAACCATGGTCTGTGTTAGCTACCGATGTTTTTCATTATAAAGATAAAAATTATTTAATTGTTGTAGACTATTTCAGTAAATATTTTGAGATTAAAGAATTAATCAACTTAACACCAGAATGTACAATAGAAGCGCTAAAATCTGTGTTTAGTAGACATGGAATACCTGATAAGCTATATTCTGATAATGGGACAAATTACTCTAGCTTCAAATACATTTTTTTTTTTAGTAACTGGAATTTCACACATGTGACTAGCAGTCCATTACATGCACAATCTAATGGTCTTGCAGATAGGTATATTCAGACTGTAAAAAACATATTAAAAAAAGCAGATTTTGAAGGCAAAGATAAGTATTTGGCATTATTGGAGTATAGGGCAACACCAATTTCAAATTTAGATTTTAAGACTCCCTTAGAGCTATTGATGGGAAGAAAAATTCAAGGTTTACTGCCAAATATGATTACTGTTAATGGTGGTGAAAATAAATACATACAGAGTAAGTTATATGAAAACACCAAAATTCAAAAACAACACTATGATAAAAATGTTAAAAAGATTAAAGATTTAGATGAGGGTAAAAAATTAATAGTGACAACAGGTAATAGGAAACCATTAGTCTATGCAGAGGTACGGACTCGGTGCGAAAGACCTAATTCTTATAAATTTTTAACAGAAAATGGAACTATTATTGATAGAAATAGAAAACATTTGATTGAGAGTAAAAATGATAAAAAAATGATTGTTGAACAAGAAGAGGAGGTAGAGATAGATAATGAAAATTTGGGAATGTATCATGGTGAAGAAATGTTAGATTTAACTGTTAATGATAATAATGTTAAGCATGCTGATGGTAATGATTTATATGATAAAACTGTTGTTGAGCAGGAAACTGTAACAGGGAGCAGATCAGGTAGGGAATTAAAAAAGTCAAATTATTTAAAAGATTATGTTTAAAATTATTAGTTTCAAAGAAAGGGAGATGTAAGGCATTTAGTATTTAGTAATTGTTATCAAGACATCACTAGTGATGAGGGACAATACTAGACAGAATGGAGTACCGTACACCTTTGTTCTATGTTGAATTACCACAGAAACCTCTGTAATAATAATAAGAAATATTATAATAAAGACGATTACAAACAAGTGTAACAGTCTATCATTACACCCGTGATTTAGGTTTGCCTGAGGCCGATTTTTACACTAGTTACAGTTTTAGAAGAATTCTAGCTACAATGTTCAATGTTCAAGCGACATGACACACGCGTGGATGGCGTTCCGACGTATTTGCTGAATCATTACATAGAATACTCGATTCATAACAAGGCAGAAAATCAGTGACAAAATAACGCAAGCCATTTATTTGGAGCCAAAGGCAAAAAAGTTTTGCCCCGAACCACAACCATGTACATCTCGTAGCATGAGTAATTTGGTGCCTAATGCTGCCAGTAATTTCTTATGATTTGCCTTTGTCGCCGACATTTACACAAGAAGATAACGAATGTACCAAAGAAGTGGCAAGCACGAATGTAACAAAACTGTGAAAATGCCATCCAAATCAATCCTACATCGCTTTGAAAATTGTACGTTCACCAATTGTTTTAATAATTAAACGATATAAGCAATACGTGTTCGTTTTTTCCTCGCAAATTTGTTGAAAAACGTCGTATGAAACTCGTGAGCTCTGCTCATTACACACTCGGCTGAATTACAGTCTACGGCTCGGGCTGCAACCCATAGCCTCGTGTGTAATGAGCAACTTAGCTCACTTGCACCATAATATACTAGTACCTGGGCGACCGAGCTCTGCTCGGGTGAAAATAGAGAAATCGACGTTTTCTAAAAATTAAACCTAGCTAGATCGATTTATCGCCCCCGAAATCCCCTGCATACTAAATTTTATGAAAAGCGTTGGAGCCGTTTCCGAGATTCAGATTATATATATATACATATATACAAGAATTGCTCTTTTAAAGGTATTAGATAGATAGATTATCGCATTGTGGCGCATCCTATAATATATTGTTAAAGATGAATTAAATAAATAAACATTTACCACGGCAATAAAACAGCTGCGGCTACATATGCCCAGGCAACTCTGCAGCAATATGTTCTACTAACAAGAATCATTCATGAATATTAAGTTTTGTTTTATCTGCAGATTTTAGCACTGGAATCTTATGCTAGAAGGTAGAAGCACGCAGTGTAGCCGGTCACAAACATTTCAGAACGATTGATTGCCAGGCGGTTCGCATGGCCCTAGGCGCTAAGCAAATAGTAAGTTAGTGCGTCCGTAGTCTTACGTTAAAAGAATCTCTGGTTACCTCCTGTCACTGTGCAGTGATATACCGCTGGAGGATGCCTCGGAGATGATGACCACAAGCTTGTCTCCGTCCATGAAGCTCTGCTTCTCCGTCAGGTTGAGGGTGTTTACATTTGCTCTCATGTACTTGGAACGTCTCTCGTGTCGGAACTGACCATCTTCCGTGCGGACCACGTGTTTCTTGCGACCTGTTATCTGCGAGGAGATAAAACTAATTTATTTGATTTTTTCGATCATCCTAGCAGTACGTAATTTTCGTTGAGGTCCATGCTGTTAGAAAATCCGTCAATTTATTGATGAAGATGTTGCAGGCGTTTCGTATGTTTCGTCATCCTACTTCCTACCACTTAGCATATGATTAAGAAGTGACCTTCACCCATCTGTTTAATGGATGAAAAGCATTTTATATAAAATTTTATATATCAAAAAATTTATCACGCGTTGTCTGCAAAATTCCTGTCAAGACTTTATTTAATAAAAATAATAAAAAATGAATTGGAAATCAGTAAACCTTAATTTTTCGGAACTGGGATACAATTAATAACATAAATTAAAGAACTAAAGAAGACCAATAAATAATTGTTATAAACGAGTAGAATATTATGTATATAGTAAGAATTAAAATAAAACTGCAATGCACACAAAGCATTCAAGTTTTATTGAAAATTTTTGGTTAGGTTCGTATAAGTACATACCTAATAATTCCAAACATTTAAAGACCTCTACTTTCCACTAGCAGAAATTGTGGTGTCAAGTATTAAAATGCAGATTATGATGTACGGTCGTACCTCGGCCACTTTATCAGTACCACCAAGTTCGTGTATGAGATGGTCGAGCGTGTTGGGTGGCAGGCGTGTGCCGAGCTCGTCGATGGCCCGCAATAGCTCCTCCTTCATCTCGCCAACGTGATCCGCATTGCCCACTTTTATTGGACATAAAAAGTACAATTGTACAAAATCTTAGATTAGGTGAGGGTGTAGGGAAATTAATGATACTGAAACATATATACACCCCATAGCAGTGTTTTCTACTGATGTTGGCATAGGAATGACAAAAAAAGGATAAGAATAAATAAAATATGAATAAATAATGAAGAGTCGTCCCAAAATCAGTTATTAGCTTAATTCTCATAAAGTTTTGGTTTTACTGCTATTTATGCTGGGCAAGTTTTTACTTAATTTAACTTTGTAAAAAAAAAACCTAAAAGTGGCTTTTTAATTGTTTCAGTAATTACGGCAATTGATGTGTTAATTCGTAATTTATCTCTTTTATTGAAACCAAATGCCTGGTAAATGTTTGGATGGCAATTGTTGGCGATAGTTAATACAAATAATCTATCCACCAAAACGAACCAGAAAAGGCACACAAAAAATTTCCTGATACTTTTTATGGTTTGTACTATCGGACCTCCGAACCATACAATAGTCTGTGGAGCCACTTACAGTCTCTTTCGCTCGGGAAGTTTTCCTCTACAAGTTTCTGGAATATACATCTGAAAAGAAAAAGAATCAGTAGCTAGATAATGTAATGGCTGTCTTCACATTGACCGGTTAAGGTCTATCCTTACATATCAGGGCCGTGCCCGGGACGTGACAGGGCCGGACCCAGGCATTGAAGCTTCGTCACTGGCCCGTGCGTGAACGAGTCCATATAAAATGTACACACTGATATTTTTCATTGATGATTTTTTCACGGTCCGTCCACGTCCCGGGCACGGGCCTGTTATGTGTAGATAGACCTTTAGAATACAATGATAAATGATAAGTTGGTTTGTACAAACGCTTTTACATGTCAAACATATTTTTTTAAACTAGATGAGGTCGGCGTAGGAAACGCCGACCTCATCAAGTTTAAAAAAATATCTGGAGAAGAAAGGCCGAAACAAACTCAGAGGTCACAAGTCTCTTTTAACAAAATCTTGGTTAGATCATGTGAAGACCATGTAGATGGATGTCTGAAATGGTCTTTTGAGGAATGAAATAGCCAGATTGAGTGGACCTGTCGTCAGTGCACGCATTTGTCAATATCCGTGCAGCTCAACTCGAACAATAACAAAGCAAGAACATTCGGGTAGGCCGTATAAATTACTCAAACTCTCAGACCATGATTTAAAACATAACTGAGAAAAAAACTAAAGAATGATCCACATAGTCTTCACATTCAAAATAATTTAAAATAAAATAATCTAATACTTTAAATATATAACACATTAAAAAGTAAATATTCTTTTCATTGCAAGAAACCCAGAAAAACAAAACAATACTAAAGAGGCAAAAAATAATAATTATGGAGTAGCTTAATCCCAAGCCTTTTGTCCTCAACGTAATCTTTAACGGTGTAACTGCTTTCTGGCACAACTTACGTTTAATGAATGATTTAAAATTATTAAGGCTTAGATACTGAACGTGGCTTGGAAGCTTATTAAAAAAGTTTAAATGTGTATACATCTTTGATTATATACTTGTCTAGATGCCACATTGACCCTACCTGAACGGCCCAAATAAAGTCTACTAAAATTGGTAGACTCGCTTCTTACTTACGTCAGTGTCATTTGAAACACCTAAGGGTAACGTGTTCACGAAAAATAATTAATTATGCCGGTTTGTGCCGTCAAACTGTATAGCAATTATGTGGGAAAACCTTATAATAATACCAAGATCACTTTTCACCGGTACGTTTTGTTATTTAACCACTATTATTATAAGAACACACGATTTTTAATTCGTTACTTTGTAGGTTAGTCTGATTTAGCCAGTGTTGTCAGTTTATTACTAGGAAGATTTAACGAAACTATGGGAGACAAAATACAAATAGCATTACATAATCTTTCGATCAGAAGACCATTGTTATTTAAAAAATTACATTATATATGTGATCAGTAAATGACAACTTTCCTTAACGTAGCCCAGGCAATAAAATCAAAGAGAAAAATATTCCGAGAACAAACACAAAGAGATGGGTTTTAATCTATAAATTACTGTATATTTTTTCATTGTATTTTTTGTTGTTACTAAAATAAATGATACACTAATCTATAAAATTATTGTTTAATTTAACCTGTTTTGTTTAACTTTCATCATATTAAATAATTCAGAAAAGGTAGGTTAATAGTTTGGAGCAGGCATCCCTAAACACGCATACATTGACAGTTTGACGACAATAAGTACACGAGCGGTACTCACACATATCACGCAATTGGAGACAGTTTTAGAGCGTCGTTTGTTTGCATTGTTCTATCTAGACAAGTATATAATCAAAGGTATACATTGACATCTAAACGAGCCACCTATTTTCTTGAGCATTGTTGTTGGTACTAAAATTTTTGTTTGTTCCTAGTATTTTTGCTAAGGATATCACTGTATTTAAAAATATATATATATGTATATGGGTGTATAAAAGATTTTCATAAATATACTGAGAAGGTCAGATCCGATAACGTAATATCGGCAAAATTCCCAGATACCAGAGACAAGACAATGTGATAATGCAATTTAAATCAGTATTAATTACGAAGCCCGTTTTCACCTGTCATTATTCAAGGTGCCCGGGCATTGTAGATAGTGCCCTGGTTAATCACTTGGTCCATATCACCGTATATCGTCATACGTATTCATCGTTTTGTTGCAAGACGTTTACTGAAGATATGTTAACCTTATAGTGATCACCGTATTCTGAAGCCAGAGCTATTCAGCGACTTTGGAAGGTGTTAACAACTATTGGCATATTCTATGTAGGTCACGTTCATAAATTTTATTCGTTGACTGAGCGATATCGTGAAAGTAAGTACCTTTATTGTGTAAGAGGTACTCACTTGGCAGTAGACACGAAGTTCGACAGCTCTCCGTCGTCCCTCTCGAGCTGGTCGAGCGTGCGCGCCTCGCCGGTGCTCTGCAACCCGATGACCACGCACTTGCCGCACTTCACTGCCTCGCGAGCCGTCGCTACCGCATGGTTTACCTGGGGACAAGATAATTACCCTTATTTAACCACTATTGATTGGTTTGGAATAGTGTGGCGGACTTGTCCCTGAAAAATACTCTTATTACATTACGGCTACTATCTATATTTATACATATTAATTGAATATGCACTTAGTTTTTAAACCATTTTAAACTAAATTATTAGCAGTGAACCAATCCTGAACCTAATTATTTAAAAAATTAAAGATGTGTCATCAGCCGATAATACCATGTTTAGATTGTTTTCTAATCAACGGGGTAAATCGTTAATGTATACTAAAAATAAGAAAGGACCTAAAATTGAACCCTAGGGTACCCCCATTTTCACGTTTAGCCCCGACGAATTAACATCTTTTATTTGAAGTAATTGTTGTCTATCATTCAAATAAGATTTTACTAAACTTAACGCTGATTGGCCTAGGCCGTAATGCTCAAGTTTCAGAAGTAATGTTTTATGTTTAACGCAATCAAACGCCTTCGACAGGTTGCAGAAGATACCGATGGCATCTCGTGCCTCTTCCAACGCATTAAAGATGTTTTTTAATAGTGTGACACCAGCGTCTTTTGAAAATGTCCTTTGGTGAAACCGTACTGTGTATCATGTAAGATGTTATTCGTATTAAAATGAATAAGCCTTTGATTTAAAATAAGTTTTTCAAATATCTTGCTGAAAACCGGCAACACGGATTTAAAAGTGGTATAACCTAACTATATTTCATTAGATCCGGAAAGACTCCTTCCTTGATCTACAAACAAATTCAAATTTAAAGTACGGCGCTATAGTCTGAATAATGGAGGTACAAGCTTAGATGGACATTCACCATAGATCTTCGGTTGGTTTGATTTTGATTTGCTTAAAAGCTTTTATTACTATACGAGGTTTATATATGAAAAGTAAAATTCAGTCGGGCAGGCTGTAACGTTCGCGTTTAATAAACCAAAAGCAAGTCAGGGGAAGGATTTAAGGTTTCAGTCGTTTTAATTGGGACGCTGGTAAAGAAATTTACAAATTATTTTAAATAAGTTATCTCTAATAAGTCCATGTGTAGTCTCAAGCGCGTAGTCAGTATTACTTCATTTATAATATTAGTAAGATAAGTAGGATATCTTCCTCCATATAGTCTAATGTATTTTAGTTTTTTTCATAGTAGTCTGTACGGTATTGATGTAATGACTGTCTAGAACCGCCTGGCGTAGTTCCTTCACTTCTATGAAAACGTCGTCAATCCCTTTTTCTCAGGAACAATTTTCTTGTAGCTTTTTAATAGAAATCTTGGGAAACCAAAAATAAATACTCTCATAAAATACATAATTATAAAATATACAATTTACTATCCTGACTGAACTCCCCTTTTCATCAGGAAAGCTACCTATGAAAATCAGAAGGAGAAGGTTGACATAAACAATATAGAGTAATCTATATAATATTTGTTACTGTCCTACCTTAGCTGCAATACAGAGTGATTTGAAGAATCCCTGGTGCGCTGCCCAGAATTGAGACCACATGGTTCTTCTTGAACCGACGAGCTTCTCCGCCACCACGAAGTGCCGCTTGGCTTTCACCCACTGCCGAAAGAAATTTTTTATGGGATATGGCAACGTGAAATATTTTTTGATGTAGAATTAAAACTGATGGAAAAGAGTGTCCGTGGAGTTTTTGCAATCTTTTTCATTTATGCTCCGCTCCTATTGGACATATCGTGATGTTATATAGCCGGCTCGATAAATGCACTATCCAACACATAAATAATTTTTCAATTCCAACCAGTAGTGCCTGAGATTAGCGCGTTCAAACAAACAAACATACTCTTCAGCTTTATAATATTAGTATAGATTACAGATGTCACTACAAACTTGTTACGGTCAGCTCTCCCTGAATAGTACTAACTATGCTAGAACAGCTTTCACTGGTTTCACGCGAAATAACTCGCCATGTTTTTGGGTTTGGCATATACGCGTTACGTATATTTATCCCCAAACAAGTATCTAGCTATAGGTATCGCCAAACTTCTGGGCCGCCCTGAAGTTGGTTTTACGGATGCGTGAGTCACGAAACGGTGCTGTATTTTGTTTTTGCATAAGATTTACTACTGCGCACCCATTGTAGCCAACTTCAGGGCGACCAAGAAGTTTGGTGAGAACTATACACGACTTTGGTAGTTATATTTTGCGGGCTTTTATTTTGATGTTACTGACCAGTTCCACAGACTTGTCGTATGTCTCTTTGAAGGCGTCGGTCAGAGGCACCTCCTCGATCTTGAACGACACGCCGTGGAACGACAGTTGGCGCGCCATGTACATGCCACGTAGCTTCAAGTCCATAGCCACGAGCTCCATGCCGCCTACACCTCTGTACGAGTATAAAACTTACAGATTTTTTTAATAATATTTTCATTTTTTTTATTTGTTTTTTTATTATTATATAAAATTGTCGGAAACGGTGAAGGAAAACATCGTGAGGAAACTACAATACATCGGCATATCCTAGAACCAAAAATTCGAAGATATTAGGTGAAGTTATAACGGAAACTGTATTCTTAGGGATTACTATCGATTCAAAATTGCAGTGGGGCGCGCACATTAGTACTCTTTCGGGTAGGTTAAGTTCGGCTGCATATGCAGTAAGGAAAATAAGGCAGCTAACCGATGTAGCTACAGCTAGGTTAGTATACTATGCTTATTTCCACAGTATTATGTCTTATGGCATTCTGCTGTGGGGATCAGCAGCAGACGTTGACTCAATTTTCATCCTACAAAAGAGGGCAATCCGCGCAATCTATAAAATGGGTCCTCGCGAGTCCCTCAGAGAAAAATTTAAAGAGATCGATATACTGACTCTACCTTCACTTTATATTTTGGAATGTATTTTGTCCGTAAAAATCGGGGGCTTTTCAAAACTAGAAGCGACTTCCATAATTTAAATACACGCAGTAAGCACGAAATTGTAATACCCAAATTCAGATTAACGAAAACTAGCAAGTCTTTTCTTATAAACAGTATACGCTTTTATAACAAGTTGCCAAAGTCAGTTATAGAACTGACCGATGGAAGGTTCACAAACTACATCAAACGTATCCTTGTTAAAAAAGCATATTATAAAATCAAGGACTACGTTGAAGATAAAAACATTTGGCCTTAGCTCCTTCTGCGCATGCAGCTTCCCTGGTAACTTGTAAACGGCACAAATATGTGGATGTCTCTAACTATTCTCAATCTCATTTTTTCTTTCCTTCTTTTAATTAGACTTTTTACAATGGTTTTCAATCATCTTTAAAGCCCTTTGCTAAGAATAGTTACAGCACTGATAACAAAATTTGTGCAACATGTTAAATTTAGTCTTGTTATACTTATTTTTATTATTTTTTACCTTTGTATAGATTCTTTTACCGATTGTTTTGTGAATGTGTGAACATTGTAGGCCTTCTAGATGCTAGTTTTTTTTTTTTTTTATTAATTATTCTACCGCAGACATGTGGCAGTCCGCGCTCTTTTTTATTGTGTATATTGTGTTTGTTACTTTTATTTTTCATAATTATTACAATTGTTGGATTCCTACGTCGGACATTATTTTAAGGCTTACTTAACTAACTTAAATTTACGTGAGTTCATCCCTCACTAAATACTATATATATATTACACACTGGCATTACAATTTTATGTTTCTATTATTCTTATCTTTATGTTATTAACTATTTTGTTTACTTATTTCTATTGATACACTGCTTATGTTATTACTATTGGTACACTTTGTGGGAAGATGCATGGCAGTGCGAGTAGACCAGCCCCGGCCGACGGTTCCGGTTATAGAACCCCGTCGTTAGGACGTTATGGTGAGTATGACTGACTCGCTCCACCATGCAGCCTCACATGTATATATATAGTTCTCTTTAAACAGGGTGATGGTTTGGGTGTTTGGGTTGGAGTTTTTGGATGGGACTTGTTAGGTGGTGTTTTGGCTGCTGACCAGGGACTTCGCTAGCGTGAGCAAGGCCTCTATGACGACTACGTCTCGATGCTGCATGGCCGTCTTAAGATTGTAGTTGACGACCGTTTTAGTCGGCGCATCCATCGCCCTCTTAGCAAGGCGGCCTGCGGCGTCATCGGCGTCGTCGGTGTAATAGACGCAACTGACTGTATGTCTGGACACCGCCACTACCGCGTGGGAGATGCTGTCGTGGACCTGAAGCCTCCTGGACTTGGTGTTGATGATGATAACGCTGTCGTAGGTCGACCCCTGAGCCTCATGTATGGTTAGCAGGCGCGACCCCTCGCCGGACCCATATCCCTGGCTCGCAAGAGAGGCTTTCTCCCCCTGCGTATGAACCAGGAACAGGGTGTTTTGGGCCGTACCCGGTATTTGCGCCCCTGTGTAACCTTTCACCTTCAGGGAGTGGACCCGTGACAGCGACGACTTGGAGGAGTATATACCGGGGTATATCTCACTCAGTGCAAACGCCACGTCCATTGGATTGCGGTGTGTGCAGAGAAACTCCTGGGTGATGCCAGCCACCAGGTCTGGACGGGTATACCTAAGCTCGAAAAGATTCTCCCTGTCCAAAAATGGAAGCTGGTTAACGTCTCCGACGAGGACAAGCTCGCTCGCTCCAGACAACTTTACTGCCATGACTATGGCCCCAAAGTGGTTCATAAGAGCCTCGTCTACCGTAAGACGGTAGCATTTGTCTTGGCTCTTGAAACCGTTTGCTAGGATTGAGGCCATAGTGCGCACTTTGGTCTTTGCTCGGTTTCCTAAGCGGCGCGCAAGCTTTTCTCTAAGATCTTTGGCAGCTTCTGTTGTCGTGGTTGCTATCACGTCCCTGTCCTCTTCGAAGTGCTTTACCAGCCAGGTTGTCTTACCGCAACCCGGAACTCCGTTAATCCACCTGATATTGGGTACCGCCCAACTTTCCTGTGATGCCGGGATACCGGAGGTCGCCGAAATGGAGTGTGCCATTTCCAGAATCTTATCGTCCGGCATGATTTTGGTACATTTGGCGGTAACCACTATCGGGTCGTCATTTGGCACACTGAACTTGAGTTTGCCTGAGCGCTCCGTCTCCTCCTTGTCCAGGGCCACAAAGCCACTCCTCGCGCTGTAGGCTGCCATATATGACCCCGTCATTTCCCCTTTGATGACTTTGTGACTTTGATGACAGTCGCGGGTAGTCCTTAAAAACTAAAGCATAAAGTTCCGATACAATTTTATCTATTTTTATTGTAAATGTACTGTATTTGTCTTTAAAATAATCTGAAAAGTTGCATATTAATTTAATAACGAAGTGTGAGTGTTATCTTTGCAAGAAAAAGAAGAATGAGTGATAAAATAAAAATCTAGCTGTCAACTATTAAAAGTGTCAACAAACATTATAAACTCAAAGATATTGTGTTAAAACTAAAACAAAGTTTATAGTGATTAATATAAGTGAATGATTAAGGTTAAAATAGTACAAAAAAAAAAAAGGAACCAGTATGACAAAATAATTAGTCATGAGTAACGACTTCGTTTTTTAAAAAAAAACGTACTTGAAGAAAGCGGTGTCTTATTTCGGACAACTCCCTAATAGTTCATACGGTCGAGTGGCGCCAATGTGTATCTCGTAAGCCTGAGGTCGCAAGTTCGCGTCGAGCAATCGGACATCAGTTTTTGGATTTTCTAATATTTCTCAAAAATTGTTTAACTTTCATCAGACCTATTCCAAAACAGTTAAATAACATTATTACATACAATGGAGAATGAACAAGTTGATAATATCACTTTCAGAAAACCCCAACGTTCAAGTTCGCTTTGTGACTTGTCATCGAATCAATCATCTCTCTTTGACACAACGATGTTAAGTTTACCAAATACATCGCTCAACGAATCTCAAAACAACAAAGAACTTTGCGATAAAATTAGTCAACTACAGGAAGAATTACAGATTGCCAATCAGGAAGTGACTAATTTAAACATAGAAAACACGACTTTAAAGGCAGAATTAGAAAAATATAAACTAGTAGTAAATAATTATAAGAAAGTCTGCACAGGCGAAAACACGATTCGTACTCCAAAACCAAAATCTGCGAAAAAGAAATATGTTTCAAGGACGCCGAAATTAGGTGATACACCTCCAATATTACTGCCAGTAAATAGTGACAAGCCATCGCATAAACCTGAATGCTCAACAGCCCAAAAATACACGGAGGATTCCTTCCCAGTCTTAAAAAGTGACCACAAAAAAACGAAACCAAATCAGGTGCCTAAACGTAAAATATGTTTCCTTAGTACAGATAACAAAAACGATGTACTGTCAACAGCTCAAACCACTTTTCAAAATAATTACGCAGTATGTCATTATTTAAAATCCCAGGCAAATACGAAATATCTTCTAAGCGGTCTAGATACAAAATTAATAAGTTATACGAAGAACGACTTCTGCATTATTTTGCTCGGGGAAGAAGATTTCAAGAGGACTAATGATTATTATGACATTATTTTTTATATACGAGAGGTACTTCAGGCAGTGCAACACACTAACGTAATAATTTGTATGCCAACATATAAGTATCCATTTGACACTAGTTTATTCAACTGTAGAGTGGAGACATTTAATAATCTTCTATACTTAGACATAATGACGCATGGACATGCATTCCTTTTGGACAGTAACCTAAATCTGGATTATAGCTATAGCATGTTTAATAGATACTCTGGCAAAATAAATAAACTTGGACTTCGTATTGTATTTAATGATCTACTCGATATAGTTACTGACATTATGAAGAACGTTGACATATATCACAATTTGAATGACATTGATAAAACTGGAGATAAGTTTTTTCTTGACTAAACATATAAACATCATGCACCAAAACATTGCAGGCTTGCGATCTAAAAGCGATTCTCTTGCAGTTTGTCTCAATGAATTAATTGATAATAACATGGGCGTGGATGTCTTATGCATTACGGAGCACTTTATGATGGAAACTTATGAAAAACACCTGAATCTAAACAATTACTGCTTAGCGGCCTGTTTCAGTCGCAAAGAAAGTAAAAGAGGTGGGGCATGCATACTAGTGAGATCCGATCATCAATGGAAAGAACTGCCAAAAATTGCAAAATTTTCTACAAGTGGTGTCTTTGAATGCTGCGCCATTGAACTGATCACCAACAAAATCATATGCGTTTGTATTTATAGGGTACCTAAGCCCAATAATTTTAACGAATGTATTTGTAAATTAGAACAGATATTACATATTTTGAATAAACAGGATCGTAAAAATATTGTTTTAGCGGGCGATTTTAATATAGATGTACTTAAGAGATCTAATCAATCAATGGAATTCGAAAACATGTTAATAAGCTTTAACTTAAAACTGATGCTTCATCAGCCGACTCGACTTAAGAGCAATACATGCATTGACAATTTTGCGCATAACTTTAACAGATCCTGTAAGGCTTTTGTATTAGAATTAGCGTTGTCGGATCACACAGCCCAATTACTGAAATGCCCAATAAGCACAGTATGTTCTATTAATCGATGGAGTAGGAAAAGACGTGACTATAATAGTGATAACATTAATTTGTAAAATATGTTTTGTTGAAATAAAGATTATTATTATTATAAAAAAAAAAAAAAAAAAAAAAAAAAAAATTTAAGGCCTATCTGCGGAGTCTGACTTTTTCGGAAGTATATGAAGCAAAGGACCCAAATGTAGCTTTCAACGCGTTTTTAGATATCTTCACATTACTGTACAAACAATGCTTTCCTGAAAATATAATTTCGGTAAATGTACATAAAAAACAAAAATGGATATCACGTGGTATAAAAATATGCAGCAAGAGAAAACGGCAATTGCTATGGCAGTTCCGAAAAAAACCTAATCCAAATAATAAAAGGCTATTTAAAAATTATACGAAACGATTTAAAAAGATCATTAACTTAACTCGACGAGCTCAAAACAATCATAAAATACAGACATCTACTAATAAATCCAAAACAACATGGCAAATTATAAATCAAGCGAAGTTGAATATTCCAAAACATAACATTGATAAACTTAGAATAAATAATAATGACATTATCTGTGATCCAAAATGTATATCTAATCTATTTAATAATTATTTTATTGATAAAATTCAGCCTAACCTTAATTCGGGAGACAGAGTCACTAGGCATATTGTAAACAGGAGGGACTCTATGTTTATGGCTCCATGTTTGCCAAACGACGTATTGAGAATCACGTTAGCCTTAAAAAATACAAACAGTGTCGGTTACGATGGAATCTGTACAAAAATTATAAAGCAGTCGCCGAGGAAATTTGTTGCCCTTTATGTTATATCATAAATTTGTGTATTAGCGAAGGTACTTTTCCAGATGCCCTTAAAACGTCTATAATAAAGCCATTATTCAAAAAACTAGATAGAGAATTAATGGAATACTACAGGCCGATTTCATTAATACCAATATTTTCAAAAATAATTGAAAACTATATTTATAAAGAACTAAATCTATATTTGGACAAAAAAAATATTCTTTGTAACGAACAAAAAGGATTTAGAAAAAATAAAACAATTAGCATGGCTATTTATGACTTTTTAGATACAGTAATGTCAAATATGGATACAAATACACCAGTGTGTGCGATATTTTGCGACATGACCCAAGCGTTTGATTACGTGCAACATGATATTTTACTGAAAAAACTTGACGCTTATGGTTTAAGAGGAAATGTCCTTGAACTTTTAAAATCTTACCTAAACGATAGAAAGCAAGTAACAGAAATAAGCAAAATAAATATAGGTACGAAAAGAGAAGAAATGTTTCAATCGGATGAACGTAATGTTGTCTACGGAGTTCCACAAGGAAGTATACTGGGACCCCCACTTTTTACACTCTACATAAATGACTTCCCTATGGCAATCAAACATCCGATGACACTGTTTGCGGATGACAGTACGATAACAATCCCCTGTAATCAAAGAGATTTATATAAAGAGGACATATGCAATACACTGAAAGAGACTATAGGATGGTTAGATAATAATAATTTGAAAATTAATTTAAATAAGACTATGATTATGCATTTTAGCCAGCGCGCATTGACTTGTCCCAATATTGACATAACGTACAATAATGTAACAATTGACGCAGTAAATACAACTAAGTTTCTAGGATTGACTATAGATAGGAATTTGAACTGGAAGGCGCACATAGAGGCCCTGACTAAAAGAATTAGCAGTAGTGCGTACGCCTTGTACATTCTTTCACGGACGGTTAATATAGATGCGCGATTAACCGCGTACTACGGGCTAACAGATTCAATTCTCAGGTATGGGGTTATCTTTTGGGGTAATTCAACTAATAATGAAGCTGCATTTAAAGCGCAAAAGAGATGCCTCAGGGCCATGTTTAATTTAAAAACCACCGATAGTTGTAAGCCCTACTTCATACGATATGAAATATTAACATTGGCATCCCTTTATATTCTGGAAACTGTAATGTTTGTTAGGCATAATAGTCACTTATTTCCGCAAATGGCGGATACATTTCCTAGAAACAGGCGTGATCCAAGCCAGGTCTGTCTACATAGAAGTAGGACGGCACTTATGCGCAAGAGTGTTTTCTGCATGGCTCCTACTATTTATAATAAGTTACCCAAAAGTTGGAGGGAGCTTAATAACGTTCGATTAAAGAAACAATTAAAAACGTTTCTAAGTAAAAAGGCTTACTATACTGTTGGTGAATTTCTGGCAGAATCATTTATTATAACATAGATTTTATTGATTTTTGACATTTCATGAATGTTACATGGATTTGACATGAGTTTTCCTTTGCCATTTATTTTTAATCTAACACAGATCTGGCATGTCAATTTCATTTGACATTTGTTTGATATTTTTACATAGATTTGACATACATTTTTATTTGATATTTTACATAGATTTTGTATTATTTTTAATTGACTTTTAGTAATTATTGTGTTTAAATATATATTTTTTTTGTAATTGCTCAAGACATTAACATTTGATTGATATTTTTACAAAGATTTGACATATATTTTTATTTGACATTTGATTGATATTTTTACATTATTATTATTATTTTTTATTGTTGACATTTTAATTATTGTATTTAGATTCATTTTGTGTTTTTATTTTCAAACTGTTCATGATATTAACTTATAAAATATTTGCATGCCATATTATGTGGCAAACATGTCCGATCTTTTTGTTTTTTTAATGTTATCCTGCATGCACGGATTATTGATTCTTGCATGTATACACCTGTTTTAGCAAATAAATATATCTTTATCTTATCTTTGGGATGTGACGTTGTCATACACCGCTGCCCCTGCTTCCTCGAGCAGTACCCTTAACAGACCCTCTGTGTCTCTATGGAAGGTCTGCAGGATCTTCCTGCATGTCGTAAGATTGACCTCTCTGGTCGCTTTTACGATTGCTACGTACTCGAGGAACGCGCGCTTTACGTGGTCCGTGGTACCCGACTTTACTGCGAGGGTCGGCGGGCTGACTTGCCCTTTGTCGGCTCGTGTTGGCTTAGGCTTTTGCTGGGTTGGTTCCTTTGGTGTTTTTCTGAAGAACCTCTCCAGTGCTGTCTCCTGCTTGTGAGATGGTGATGCGTAGCTGGTGCTTGGGAGCAGTGCACTGAGGAAAGTGCCAAACGCTTTCAGGCGACTCCTCGACCGGGCCCGGTCCTCCGGGTTTATGGTGTTACACTGCACCTTTGCGGCTTTTTCGGCTGCTGCCTTCTGCTGGGCCCTCTCCGATCCGCTTTGAGTGGTGGGGCTTGTTGTGGGGCTCATTGCGCTGGCTATTGGTTGTCTGGGGGCTTTGAGGAAATTCAGGGTTTCCCCTCTGTCCTCGTAGACAACAACCTCATGATGTTCTGAGGCCTTTAAACAGCCAAAGCGGTCTGCGACGTCTCCTCTCTCTCCTCCCACCACCATTGCGTCCACACTTATGGTTCGGGCCGTGGCTGACGTGTAGTCTCCTGCCTCCCTAATCTTCTGAAGCAATGAGCTTGCCTGAGCAAATGGAGTAACCTCTCCCCACTCGAGTAATGCGATTGTTTTCCCTTTAAATCGCATTAGACGGCATCGGTGAGTGGCCACTTCCATTTGAGGTAGTGCAGCATACTTGCTGCCTGTTATGCTCGTTTTGGTGGTGCTTCCGTTAATCAGGGCGGCAAGGCCCGGTGAAAGGTCTATTCGGGCCGCAGCTTGACTTGAGCCTATGCAGAAGCCTATGCCTAACTTCTCCTGTTCCCTGTTCATGAACAGAGCGACGCCTCGCAGTCTGATGCCAGGGACTCCGTCTTCTCCGCTTGCCAGGAATTGTGTGGTAGTCATGCTAGGGGCTGGTTGTAGGCTGGCTGTTGCTGCTACCGCTGCTGCTACCGTTGGTAATGGCCGTTGGTTAGATTGTGTGTGTAATTTGTGTATCAGTCAATACTTGTTGTTGTTTGTGTGGTTGTGGTTGTTTGTGTTCGATTGTGTGGTCGACTTCGCAAGGTTACGTCCGTTTTGTTGGCCTTTGCTGCGATTGTGGCGACTTTGCTCGCGAATGCCAAGAATGGAATCCTAGTAGCCGGTCTCCCCATGATGGTGTGGAGTGTGGACTGGCTAAGCTGGGTTTCGAATTTTACCTCGAGCTCCATTCTGTCTTGGCTGAACCTTGGGCATTCGAACAGCAGATGCCAGACTGTCTCTTCACAACTCGGGTCACAGACGCACGAGGGACTATCTTTGAGATGGAAGCGGTGGAGATACGCTGAGAATCCGCCGTGTCCTGTAAGGACTTGTACGTGGACCGGTGTGAGCACTGCGTCTCTGAGTGTCCTTTTCGCCGCTAGGACGTCTGGAAAGAACGCTTTCGTGACCGATCCTGTACTCGAAGACTCGTACCGCGCTTGCCACGTCCTTATAGTCCCCTCCCGAATCTTCTTCCTCACGAACGAAACGGGGACCTTGCTGTATTCTGATGTGAGTTTTGTTAGGGCTGCCTCCTTGGCCAGCTCATCCGCCCTCTCATTCCCGGCAGTTCCCACATGGGCCTTGAGCCAAAAGAGCCTCACTTCTCTGCCCTCCTCTCTGATTTCACGGACGCTTCTCTTGATTTGGAGTGCCAGGTGGTGAGTAACAGACGGTCTCCTCAGCAGGTCAAGTGACGATCTTGAGTCACTTAAGATGCTTACGGAGGCCGCCTTGGATTCTCTTGCCATCCTGACAGCTCTGAAGAGAGCGTACATTTCCGATTGGAAGACTGTGTTGTGAGGCTCCAAGCCAAAGGTGCTGAACCTTGACTCCGTCCCGTTTTCCCACCAAGTTAGGGCAGCTCCGACTTTCCCCTCTATCTTGCTGCCATCGGTGTATATTTGGGGGCCGATTACTTGGTGGGTTGCCAGGGTTTCGGGAGTCAAATTCTCTAGGCATTCATACTCGGTTGTTGTGAGTTGCGCCGGGTGGGGGTTTTTGGAGTGGTGCACGTTGCACTCCAGCACGCGGCCCAGCGGTATAAACTCTTGGGAATGTCCCTTTTTGATCTTGAAAAGGGTTGCCGCCTCGATTACCCGGAGGTCTAGGGGGAGTTGGCCTGACAGAATAAGTGCCGATGTAAGAGACACCGTGCGGTATGCTTTGCAGATTTTCTGCGCGAAGCCCCTCTGCAGTGAGTCAAACTTTTTCCTTGTCATCAGTTTCTCAGCTGCGGGGGCCCACGCACTCGCTGCATACATCACGATGGGCTCTATCACCGACACGTATATTGTCCCGATTATTTCTCTGTTCAGACCCCAAGTCACCCTCGCCGCACATGCCAACTGCTTATAGATGTCTGCGGCCTTTCTACAGGTCGCAGACACGTGCGCATTGAAGGTGAGTTTGGAGTCTATCGTGAGACCCAACAGTTTCACTTCCTCAACCAGGTTTAGCCGCATGCCCGACATATGAAGTACCGGAACGTCGTACTTTCGCTTCCTCGTTAACACCATCGCATTAGTCTTGTGCACGGCGAAACGTAGCTTATTTTGGACGCCCCATTCCGATACTTTGGCTAACGTGCTGTTGGCTGATTGCTGCAGGGGACCGGCTGTGAAGTCAGAGAAAACCAGGACAACGTCGTCCGCGAAGGCTTGGCAGTATACCCCCATACTAGCCATTTTGTGTAGGAGTGGATCTAGGATAAGGTTCCAAAACGTCGGTCCGGCAATTGAACCCTGGACGCATCCTTTCGTGGTTCCCTTCTCGCTAGTCGCTCTGGCGTAGTTGACCCTGACGTTTCGGTCTTCCAGGTATGAGGCGACGAGAGTGTAGATATTAGCTGGACAACTCTTGGCTACCATCTGCTTCTTGAGTGCGGGCCACCACGCGTTGTCAAAGGCTCCCTCTATGTCCAGTGATATCAAAAGCACGATCTTTTTGGCTTTGATTTCGGCTCGTAAGTGGCCCACTAGAGCATAGAGGGCGTCCTCAGTTCCGCGCTGTGGCATGAAGCCGTATTGGTTTGTGTGTAGTGTTGGGAGGAAGTGCCACTGTAGTCGGCCCACTAGTAGTTTCTCGACGATTTTTCCTAGGACCGAGAGCAGACCTATAGGCCTGTACGACTTAGGGCTGGTGTAGTCGTCCTTTCCTGGCTTGCGGAGAATGCACACATGGGCGACCTTCCACTGCTTCGGGAAGTGTGACAGCGACAGACACTTGTTTGCTATCGCTAAGAACACCTCCCTATCGCAGTTTATTGCCGCTATGCAGATGTCTGCTGTTAATCCGTCGGGACCGGGGGCTTTTTTCGGATTTTGGTTCTGGAGAACCATTTCCAGCTCCGCGGTCGTGAAGGGCGGATCGTCTGCAGACAGACCTTGGGGGTTTTTCTCCTCCGCTAGCCTCCTTAACGCAGTGTGGTAGGGTTGTTCGGCATCCGTTGAGTCGTCGGGGTAGAAGGTTTTTGCCAGAAGATCCGCAGATTGCTCTGGACTGAGCGTCTCGCCTGCGTTGTTTCTCAGGAGTGCGTCTTCCTTTCTTCTGGCTGTCTTCCTTATTACCCTGTAGATACCGTCCCACATGCTCTCTCGGTCCTGCTTCGTGCAGAACTCCTTCCAGTTGGCTGTGGCTGCTTCCGTTGCTGCTGTCGTGTAAGTTTGTTTGGCCAGCACATACTCTTGGATGGTGAAGTGTCTCCGGTTTGCGGCTGCGTTTCGGATCCTCCTCTTCTTCGTCATGGCGTCTTTTTTGAGACGGTCTAGAGAAGGACTCCACCATGGGGGTTTGGCGTTGTGTTTGGGCGACCCGAGTTTTGGAATCGCTTCCTCGCATGAGCGGTGGATGTTCTGAGTATAGTTTGAAATGATTGTCTCCAGATCTTCTGGGTTCGATGCGTTCGAGACTCTGACTTGGGTGATGTCACTGTCTGCTAGGCTAGTCTTGAAGTGGGTGTTGAAGTCGGACCACTTGGCCTTCTTGGTGTTGTAGATGCGCGTCGAAATCGGCCGTAAGGGTTCCAGGGCCTTTTCTAGGCGCATCGAGAAGGTTATAGCGTTGTGGTCTGAAGTTGTTAGACTTCTTTCTACCTGCCACTCCTCGATCTTACCTAGTAGCGACGAACTGCAAGCTGTCACGTCAACGATGCTTGTGCACCACCTGTCATTTCTGTATGTCTCGAACGTTGGTGTTTGGCCCGTATTTAGGATGTGGAGATCCCGCTCATTGAGGAAAGAACTGTACGCCGCCCCGCGACGGTTTTCGGAAACACTTCCCCACCAATGGCTCCAGGCGTTCACGTCTCCTCCCACCACGATGTTGTTTGTGTTCAATTTGTGTGTCTTGTATTGTGTTTCGGATAGGTAAGGTTCGATGTCCTGGTCACCCTCAAAATAGACCGACAGTACTCCAAAGCTGAGCTGACCCGCCTTTAGCAAGACAGCAGCAACGTTCTCGGTCACAAGCTGGGGGTCTTGGATAACCTCCAGGTTGTCACCGAAAACAACAATCGCTGCCTTAACTGGCTTTTTGCGGTTGAGGCTGCACTGGATGACTTGTGTGCCGGGTTTTTGTTTCATCACACCTGTTCTTCCTACGTAGGGCTCTTGAACAAGTGCTACTGAAATTTCCCTTGCCTGGGCCACCATGTGGAGTTCTTCTGTGGCCAGCTTGGAGCGGTGAAGATTTGCTTGGATGAACCGCAATCTTGCTGTCGGTCTTGAGGCGATTTCGGGGATGACTGGTTGGTTTGTTGGTGTGCTTTCGTTGCCCTTAGCAATAGGATACGCGCGATCTGGCTATGCCGTCCCACTTTTGGCGTTCCTGGCAGTCTTCGCTGAAAGCTGTGTGTGCCAGGTTGCTGCCCGTCCCGTGTGCTACCTTGCAGTTTGCACATGTGGGCTGTTTGCCGTCCGCTCGAGTGAGGCAGTCCCTGATATTGTGCGGTCCACTGCAGTAGCCGCAGACTTCTTGTGCAGCCCTGCATATGGACTTATTGTGTCCATATGCAAGGCACTTTGTGCACTGAACTAGTGGGGACTGGTCCTCAATCGAGCAACGCTTGATGCCCACATGGACTTTTTGGACAGAAGTGTAGGATTTCCAGAGCTCCGGGGAGAGCTCCAGAACGGGGTGGCACTCGTGGGGGTTTCTCGCGCGCTTCCTGTAGCGCATCTTGATGGTCCGCCCCTCCACAGCGACGTTTTGCAGAAGGTGTTGGTTCTGCGCTTTAAGGAGATCTACGATCTCCCCGTCGCTGTAGCTGGACAGCACACCCTTGATGCAGACTAAGGGATTTTGCGGTTTCGGCTCCTGGACCTTGAGCTCTGAGTTCGACTGGACCTGGTCTTTAATCTTCTTCAAGTCCATCTTACTGGCGCACCTTAAGACCACTTTCTGGTTGCGCGCCTTCCGTACGGTGTCGACCCGGGCTCCGGTTGACTTAAGGTCCAGAGCGGTCCTGATCCTCTCGATCACGTTATCCCCAGTGTGCCGGGGGTTCGTCGACGTGACGATCAGGGTGTGGTTGGGTTGTGTGGGTGGTTTGGGGGGCTTTGGTGTACTGGCGACCTGGGCAAAGGTTTTGGGGCCCTGTTTTTGTGTTTGCGGTTTATCCGCTTTGCCCAGGTCCGCCACCCCTTTCTGTATAGTTTGGAGCGTCTTCTTTACCTCCCCGACTGCGAGCTCCGTTTCCAGATTCAGCGCTGGGGGCGCCTGGATTTGCGGCTCTTTGTCGCGCAGTACGCGGAGGTCCTCCGAGACAAGCTCCAGCCTATCCGATATAGGTTTGAGGTGTTCGGATATGTTTATGGGTGTGTGTGGTGGTGGGGGTGAGGCTACAGGCCTGTTGGCGATGGTCTGCAGCTTTGCGGTTAAATTCGCCATCTCCTCCTCGAAAGCCGCGGTCGTTAGTAGGCCTGTCTCGCGGCTACTCCGGTCCGTCTCTGTGTCACTTGGCCGGTTGAGGTCCTCTTTGAGCCTTTCAAGAGTTCTCCGGAGGACGTCCAGCTGGTTGGAGATGCTGGTGATATTTGTGTCGAGGCGTGATAGGCCGGCCCCCATAGGGTCCCACTTGGGATCCCCTGGGGTCCTCGCACTTTCTTGCCTTGTCCTCTCGTGCTCCTTTATGTTTTTCAGGCTCGCCATTGCGACCTCGCCTTTCAACTCCTTTATGCCGTTTAAGGCGTCAAGAGTCTCGTGACCGAGCCATTCCCGGATCCCTTTCGCCTCTTTTTTCGTTTCCGAGACGTCAGCCCGCATCAGAGTGAGCTCCTCATTCACAGCCGCAAGTTCCCGATTGTGAGCTCTCTCGACACGCACAAGCTCTTGTGCGTGTCGAGAGCGCTCCTTCTCGAGATTGTACTTGTGGCGTGCTCGGGAGTCCGCCAATGAAAGTGACACCTCGTAAAGGCCCTGCAGGCACTCATGGGCTGTGACCTTACACTCGCGTTTCATTTTTCCGGCGGCTTCCAAGGCGTCCTTTCCCTTCTGGAGGAGTTCGTTTGCCTCTCTCGTGGCCAAGTCCATCTCCACACCTGTGCCCCTTCCCGGTGTCCTATAGAGGAGGCTTTGCCGTCCACTCTGTGGACGGTCAGCCTGGCTCACTGTGGAGGCCACCGAGCTTTCCTCGTCCGAGATGATCTGGCGGGGGGGGGATATGCCACATTGCTCCCAGTTGATGACGATCTCTGAGACCCTGGGGCTATCTTTCGGAGTGTGAGTCTCAGGCGCCAACGGCAGAGGCGGTGTCCTGCTTGTCACATCCGACTCCGACGCCGCCTTAGCCGCCCGCGGCTTTTGTGATGGACGCGCCAACTGTTCCGAGACTACTGACTTAGCTGTGTTTTTAAGGACCTTCTCACGGAGTGATCTGAGGGCGCTTGCGGCCTCCGTGGTCGTTTTGGGGGCTGTGGTTTTGGAGGACATGTTGTTTGTGAGGGGACGGGATGATTACAATTTTAGTTTTATATAATATATGGTGTTTTATTTCTTAAAAACTATGCCTGTGCGGATACTAATAAATATATATATTTTTCTATGATGAACTCACGGATGCTTCGCTGGTGGTCTGTGTCTGCTGTCCGATGAAGAGTCCGACAACTGCGTAGGCTCGATGTTGTGAGCCCTGCTTGCGCGCTGATGGTGGTCGTCAATGAAATTGTGGGCGTTGCTGGATCGTTGTGCGTGCGGGGTGCCGAATTTTGATATTATGTTAGGGCCAAGTTGTAGAGCTTTCCGTACGCTTTCAAATGAGCCCAAACTCGGCTTACTAGCTCCAACGCGTGCGAAGTTAGGCCGCGGGGGGGTGAGGTAGCCCTGAGAGGGGGGAGGGAGGGGAGGGTCTCGTGGGGAGACTATTGAAGGGGGATGAGGGGGGTGGGTTGGGGGGAGTCCCGTGGGGTTGGGGTTCAGAGGGTAGGGGGTAAGATCCTGAATTCCCAAGTTGGATGAGTCCAAACTCGGGGGGGGTACGACTAAGGGTTAAGGAGTTCTCTCAGGGCTTACCTGATGATTATCTGCGGAGTCGTGACGATGGTGGCTGGTCCGCAGACTGATTCCTCGGCCGGCTTCGGAGTCTCCAGTGAGGGCTTCGTTGGCTGGCTGTACGTCACGCCTCGTGTTTTTAGATCCACGTGGTGAAAAGTGAGGTTGTTTTTTAACCTAAAACACGTGTTTTTGGCGTTTTTTGCACCTTAATAGCTCCCTGGTTCCTGGTCCGATTTTGATGGTTTTGGTATCTCTGGATAGATGCTAGTTAACATTTGTTAACTTTTTTATATAATCTTTTTCTTTTTTTACTTTCTTACGACTTATTGTCATAATTCGGGCCTACGTTGTACCCCCATATCTAAGTACTATATTAAATAAATATAAATATTGTAAAACCAAACCATTTTTAAAAGAGTAACCATGAAGTTTCTTGCCGGTTCTTCTCCATAGGAAACGACCAACCCGAACCGTGCACATTTTGTCGACGTTTTATAAGTGCCCATGTAGGCCTATGTGAAATAAAATAAAATATTTTGATTTTGATTTTGACATCCACCAAACCGCACTGGGCCCGCGTGGTGGATTATGGCCCATCCCCTATCACAGAGAGGTGTTCCAGCAGTGGTAACATTAATAGGCTGATGATGTGATGTGATATAAAATTACAAATTGTAAAAATAAATAAAAAAAGAAAATCATTTAAAAGTAATGATTTCAAACACTCTGACACAAAAATAATTGCATTTAATCTTATTTTATTCTTAAAGAAATAAAAATCTAGGTTCATTATTATTTAATGTTATTTTAATTGACATTTAGGTAATATTTTTTTTTATTGTTTTTAAATGTCATATAATGTTTTTTTGGTACATTGCGTTCTTGTTTTGTTGTAGGTACCTTAAAAAATACATAAATCAACTGTTTAATTTTTACGTTAGCACGATTAATGCAAAATTGTTGACAGGGTTTTGGTAAAATCGTAAATACCACATACATACGTAGTACACCTTGTATGTACATGAAGAGGATTTTTAATGGTTTTTTTTTAGTGTGTCTGTAAAGCTTCGGTAAATAAATTGAAATAAAATTGCATGTACATCCATTATGTTAAGTTTGTATGCTAAATGTACAAATAACAATGGTGAAATCTTAGCTGACTTAAATTTGAGTGTCTGAAAGTGAGTTATATACGAAAGAAATTCCATTAAAATTGTCCTCGGTTTTTCAAAGTATAACATTAGCTGGTTCACCACGGATAATAAACCATTACGAATGAAAGTTATTTGGTATGTCAACTTTCATTAGCTTAGTCGTAGACAGAGAAACCTATACGGTTAAAGACAAAACCGACTATTTGCGATTTTTTTTCAGTTTTTAGGGTTCAGAAGTCAACAAGGAACCTTTATCGTTTCGCTATGTCCGTATGTCCCTCCGCAGCTTAGCTCTGAGACTCTTAGTACTAGAAAGCCATAATTTGGCATGGATATACATATTAATAATACCGACAAAGTGTTTAAATAAATCAACAATAACATTCTTTTTTAACCGACTTCAAAAAAAGGAGGAGGTTCTCAATTCGACTGTATTTTTTTATTTTTTTTGATGTGTGTTACCTCAGAACTTGTTACTGGGTGAACCGATTTTGATGATTCTTTTTTTATTTGAAAGCTGGTGTTTGTGTCATGTGGTCCCATTTAATTTTCATCAAGATCTGATAAAGAACTTCGGAGATACACATCAGAACTCTTCAATAAATGACGGAAAATCACTCGGGATAGCTGCAATCGCATTTATGTTTATTGTTTACACCATTTCATAACATAACATCACACTAATACGCTCTAAAGGGGTACGCAGGTGTAAACAGTTCACCCTTATTCGACCGAATTTGTTTAAGTTTCTTGTTATTGGGTAAATCTATTCTGGTTTCACTATGGGCATTATTGGTACCTAGCCTATATAAATTGTGTAGCACAACTAAAAAGTGAAAAATAAAAAAACTTTTTACAAAAAATACAACGTATATATAAAAAACATATATAGTCGGTGTTCTTGTTTTATTTTCTTCGTTTTTTGACACCGACTTCCGAAATTGAAGTTATTTTTCACTTTTTTGTTTTTTTATTTGGAAGTCGGTTGTATTTTTTGTAAAAAGTTTTTTTATTTTGGTCATAGGTGTTCATATTGACCTAAAGTGGGGATGTTTTTTTTACGCGTCTATCCCATGGTGTGGGGTATCGTTGTATAGGCCATTCAAAAATATTACGGGTCTGTTAAAACCAGTTTTCGACTCAGAGATCCGTTTGCGTAAAATTAAGCTTTAAATTGCAATTTTTTGTTAGAGTCAAGTGTCCCCCCCCCTGCAAGAGAAATGGTTGCTTTTGGTTATGTAATAGTACATTATGATATAAGTGCGGTAAGTTGAAATAGCCCGAGCCGTAGGCGAGAGCTACAAGAAAGCAGATGCTGTAATTATCAAAGCGCACGTATGTCATACGACGTTTTATAACATATTTACGAGGAAATAAATAAATCTCGGACTTTCTTAAACGAATAAATCTTTAATCACTTCTTAGTAAAATTTGCAGTTAGAAAAATTTGAACAATTTGTAAAATTGATTATTACGTTATCAGTTGGCATTTTTAATGTGGTCAAGTTATTATTATTAGTTACAATTTCACCTGTCTCTCTCTCACTATCTTGAGTGAAAGTAGGAGAAACGAGACCACAGAGTTCTGCAGTCGGTGGCGGCGACGGAGACGGCTGCGGCGGCGGCGACGATGTTGAAATGTACGCGTGTGTGCTCGTAGATGGTTGAGAGTCAACACTTGGCTCCAAATTTATATTCCTTGTAATGCGGGAGCTAATTTCTTTTCTATTTCTCATCGAGTCATCTATGCAGCCCTCGGCGACACTGTTCGACCGCCACCCTTCGTGGCGTTTTAGTGTCAATAAGTTCGCACCTGAATCGGCGAGATCATCCAAATTTAAGGAAGTGGCAATTTGTTTCGGCATTGCTCCAAATTTGTTTATGCCAACCTACTAGTGCATTTTGCATTATGGTAATTTTGAAAAAATCTGTTAGACATCGCTGTTGTTGAACGAAACGATTCGTATTTCTTCACTATGTCGTGAAAAGGCCCCTGTATTGTGAACGATCTTGGAATTTTATTTTTTGTGTTTTTGACCTGGACAAGAAGTTTAGTTGTGATGTTTGCCAACTCTATACGTCTACATGCACCATTTATGCCAAATATTAATACAACCTGAAAAGAGATAAAAACAGCGTACAAAACACCTGTATTGTAAAGAAATACGAAAGTGAAAGAATTTAGTAAAAATAATTTAGTTTCAACTGACCTTTGTTGCCAAATATCGGCAATCCGGAGCTTCTTTTAGGAACTTTAGTAGAATTAGTTACTAACCAATATTGTTTGATCGGTGTATTTTAATAATAATTATTATTTGTACGATAGTGAAACGGAAAGTTTGCCGCCATTTTGTGGGTTGGTGACCTCATATGACGTGTCATTCATACCGTTCCTCTTGTGGCATCATGGTTAAATTAGGTCCAGTCTGTTCAAAAACCGAATCGGGGTACCCCGACTTCACGTAGTATTTTGGCAACTACCCCTAGAGTGTATATAAAAACCGGAGGCGCGAAGGTAGAGCATCTCCCACCCATAGTAACAAAGCACAGGCACCCTTGCGAGCCGTAGCGCCTGTGGCGACCAGCTAGCCGAAGCTGTGGAGTTGAGCATGGGTGCCTATTGCTTTGTAACGTAAGGGCGAAGGGGTTGCACTTCCCGCAGCGCCGGAGACGATGCAGAAGCAGCTTTAAAGAGTTTTGAGGTATGAATTGAAACGATTAGAAACTGTCACTCGATGAAATGTTTTCTTAGTAATAAGTTTAATATTAACTAAACAATATGAGGTTAAATAATATTTTATTTGTTATTCTATGATATAAATATTATAACATTCAGACCGTCGAGCCACAGATTCTGACTTGTTCCTGTCGAAATCAGCAGTAGTTGTTTCTAAAATAAGCAACAGTGACGCAATAAAGTCAGCATTTACTCAGTTAGTATATTTGCGCTCACCTGGTCTCAACATCATTGATGAAGGCACGTTTATCTGGGAAGGGAGTGTCAACTCCCCATATACCCAACCTGTCCATATTGGACATGTCTTGCGGCCTGACGGCCCCCGTGGCTGACACGTATACCACCCGAGCTTTGGGCAACATGTTCTGTAGCCTGAAAACTGCTCGAGCTATCTGGGCATCGTGAAAGTTTTTCGCTTTGTGACACTCGTCAAACACGATCTGTGATAAGCTGAGGAACTTATGGGTGGCTGGCTGGGTCAGGAAGATATTACAGAGGCGGAAGAAAACATACCGTAAAAACTTGCTAAGAACGAATAGGGCTCGCACAATTAGGGTTTCGCAAACCCGTTATTTTTTTCCTAGTCCTCTGTTATTCTTTTCTGGTTAATTTCCTTGCGGGATCCAAGAAAGTTAATTTCATTCTCCGGGACTTCGTCTGGCCTCATTGCCTCGGGGCTTTTCTGGTGGTCGCCACTGTTTATTCTGGCTTTCAGGAGAAGCAGTGGTTTGGGAATAGTGCGGTGGGAATGCCCAAAGAAAAAAAACCTGAAACTACTTTTACTAAAAACTATGAAAATTTAGGCAAGTTCTGAACATTATTCGTAACGATAACAAAGAATAAGATCAGTCAGATAGATAACTTAAATCAAATATGTTAAGTTGACATGGTCACAATCATTAGAATTACGTAATATTTGTTTCGGGATATTTACCATCTATATTTAGATTTTGGTTGAGAGCTCGATATTTCGGCACCGTTACAAGCGCTATATGATTACGAGAACTAAAGTCTTTGCGGGTGGGTGTTATTTACGAGCAGATATATCTATCTACCCTCTTCATCACTCGATTTTCACGCACGATGCCGCTACTACCAGAACTCGTGTCACTAGTTACTCGAAATCGTTCACGACAGACGATGCTCACTGTATCCACTTTTGACACTTGTTCAGTAGTTTTACGACCTTTACATAGTTGAACCACTGCATTCCAGGCTCTCGACAATTAAAACCCGTCGTCCCTATTGAAATTTTTGCACTTGGTTATTTCAATTGCTTCCCGAACCATTCTAGGTATGTAACGGCGTTCCGTCGATATAACCTTTGGGTCATGTAACTCGATCCAGTGGTTTGGCCCTGATTCGAGAAGATGTTCTGCTATGGCCGATTATTGGGGATCGTTGTTTTTCACTCCCCTAGTCTGTTCTTTGTTTCGGCAAGCGACAGTTTGCTTAGTCTTAGTCTTCGTCAAATTCGTCAGGTTTAGGGAAAACCCGGCTTATTTTACTTATGGGGGTGACCATAAAGCTCTTAGAGTAAGGTTATTTTTAGTGAGTGCAGGGACAGATGTATATGACGTGTATACATCTGTCACTTACTCGATCTCAAAATAACCTTACTCAAGAGCTTATGGTCACCCCCCAGATTTGCCTTTATGACACTTTGACACTTTGCGACAAGTTGCACCCGATAAAAAGAAAATAAACGGTCCTGCACTGCCCGTTTGTGTCCTTTTTGGAAATCTGTAAGTAGATTTCAGAACTTAATAGACAATCAATTATTCTGACTTGATCTATTCTCGATGTTCTCTCAGCAAGCCGACCGGCTTACTCAGTTATCAACGTTTCATCCTGAATATGATTGTTCAAAAACCCGACCAGCTTCACAAAGAGCTCTTTAAAAGCTTGTAAAAAGGATACACATCCATCGAAGTCGTATCCGCACCACTCCAACAGCTGTTTCATCCTCGTCATGTCGCTATTGATCTTCTTGCCAATCAGAGCCCAGTATGTGGTAAAGATTACACCCTCATCTGATGAGACCTCCTCGTATCCCAAATCCCTTGGCTACAAAGAAGGACATCAAATGTACAGACACAGATGTAATGCGCCATCGGTACATCGTGGTCGTCGACCCCATATGTACTAAACCATTTGGGAATGCATATTACTGGTATTTTGAGCATCTGGTATTTAGGGAACGAAGGCATTACCTTACCAAGTCCTTGCACCTTGATGTCGGCGCCGATATCACGCAGATCCCGCTCTGCGTCGGTCTTGAGGGTGTTGGAAACCGACACCCAAATGGCTTTCTTACGACCCTTGAGGTAGTTCTCGTATATGATGCCGGCGATTGTACGACCCTTACCCATACCCGTGCCGTCGCCTGTAGGACATAAATTGTTGCGTCAATTATTTTTCAAAAAAGAATTTAAAAAAAAAGGAAAAAAATTAAGACTCATGAACCAAATTCTCAATTCACCAGATTCTTAGGCCGGGTTTCTCAACACTAAATTATTGCAAAATTAATGTGACAAATTGCCAAGCTTGCGTTATCTGCTGTGATTGGTTGAATAAATTTTCTACAGGCAATTCAATTCAATTAATTTATTACCTTTTTTTTTACATTTATATTTTTGTCGACCTTGATGTTTTCAATTATTTATTTTTGTATACTTTGCCCTATACCAGGAATTCCTCCTGCATCGCGGGTGCGTTTACAAACATATAAACTCACATACATAAACACACAGAGCCGAAACAACTATCTGCAGGTCATACAAATATTTATTGATTTATTTATTCATTAAAACATACATTTGTTTTAACAGGAAAGACCCAAGCTAACAAAAGTAGTCATATATTGCTAATAGTACAGTCCTAAGTAACGGGTCTGGGTAGAAGAACAAGTTACACAGTGGACAACACACTAAGTGTCACCCTCTGGAATTTCGCCAAAGAGCAAGAAAATTTGTCCATACGCAGAGAGATGCTATTAAGTATTCTTACTGCACGAATCCCTGGTACAAACTTTTTATAAACTTGTACGGGTACTTGTACGGTATATTGGTTCCGTGCGGGAATCAAAGCCGCGACACGCAGCGCAGCAGTCAATCGCTCAACCACTGTGCCATCCATTCGCCCATTTAATGTTTTTAGAGGGATCATTATTACACTATTGTTACGTCTTGTTACCAATCTTCGTCGTATGTGGCGTCGTGATATTTGATGATTAAACGAACTTACCTTAAGTGAAGTTCTATCATAATTATACGAAGCGCCTCGTCCGAATAGATATAAGTATTAAACACATGTAGTAACACACCAGTGACACCACTCTTCACTGTAGTTGAGGTTATTTTTCTTATTTTTTTTTGTTCTTGTTTTATAATCGTGTTATTCTAGGTATTGACCTATTCTATTTTTGGACCTATTCTATTATTGGCTAACTACACACGATAACGTGGTGTTTGATAATAACGGCTTCCGATTAAAGCTTTGGCGGCTTTAGTCCCACAAGATTGGCTAACTACACACGATAACGTGGAGTTCGATAATAACGGCAATGTTTCACTTGAAACGAATACAGTCGTGGAACCAAACGAACCAAGTACATCTTCAGCTGGGCCTAGTACTCAAAAAGAAAGTGTTGCAATTACATTAGAAAGCGATTTGCTGGAAATTTTGGGTGAAGCGTACGGACACTACTAAAAAGTATGCCCCTGATGTACATACTGAAATTGCAACGCGCTTGGCTGAAATTGAACTTGCAACCAATGGCCTTACCAAGGAAATGCGTAAGTAATTACTGGCCAAATATTTAACGCCAGATAAATGTTGTCATATTGCTGCATCCGGATTAAACACGGAGATAAAAGCCGCACTCTCCGAGGCTTTCGTAAAGCAAGACAAAGGCATTGAGACTAAACAGTCTCAATTGGCAAGCGCTATTTCATGCTTATCCGAAGTCTTATCGTCTCAGCTAGACAGCAAAACAATGAACAACGATATGCTCTCCAAACTGATGGACATGGGGCGCCTACTTTGCGATATCCAGCACGGGGATTCCATAACCCGATGAAATTTCATTTTCTTTAATTTGAAAATAGAAATGAAGGAACACTTGTCGATTACAAAAATTGATAAATACTTATTTAGCGAAAGTTTACCTGACACACTGAAATCTGCAAAAGCAGTATCTAAGTCGGGTACAGAGCTGAAGGCGGCCAAAAGAAGACTCCTAAGGCTGCTACGCTGAAGTCTTTAAACCGCCGAGCTCAAGCCCTCGCGCGCAGGCTGCCGGGGCCGCCACGAAGGAGTCGCGAGCCTGCCGCGCCGCGCTTCTCTAGGACGTCGTCACATCATCAACCGCCGCCGCCCGACAATTGGTGCCGCTAAATTCAGTTTAGTACGCGGGTAGATTGTCCAATTTCTATAAACAATGGGCGCGCATTACTGACGACCGCACAATTCTTTCATGAATTAAGGGTTATAAAATTAAATTCGCGTACCCTGTTTTACAACACTCAGTACCGATACCAGCTAATTACACAAATTCAGGAAGCTATTGATAAACAAAAGAAATTGGTGCAGTCTCAGAAAGCGAACCGTGTGCAGGAGCAATTAATGTTTGGTGTCTTTGTTGTGCCTAAACCAAATGGATAGGTGCGGTATAATAAAAAAAAAAACTTGATTTACGCGGAACACTTCAAATTTGAAGATTTGAGAACTGCCACTAAATTAATTAGGTACTCGCAATTGTTTTATGGCCACATTGGACCCAAAAGATGCTTACTTCTTGCTTAAAATACACGAAGATTCAAGAAAATACCTAAGGTTTATTTTCAGCAATACTTTATACGAATTCAATGTACTTCCATTTTGTTTAAGCACTGATCCATTGTCTTTTACTAAATGAATTAAACCTGTCGTTACACTGTTACGTACCATCGGTTTCATTTCCACTCTATATTAAGATGACTGGTTCCTATTAGGACAAACATACGAACAATGTTTGTATAATATCGAACTAAGAATCTTTTAATCGCTTTAGGATTCATCATTAATGAAGATAAAAGCATGCTACGGCCATCTTTATCCTGTAAGTTCCTCGGGGTGATATTAGATTCCAAACGTCTTCAAATTAGCTTACCTATGTAAAAACGATTACGAATTAAGGATCTAGAAAATTAAAGGAGGAGGAAGCTAATAACATTTATAGGACATAAGCGTTGTAAGATAAGAACTTTTACAAAATGGTTTGGTTTACTTGTGTCCGCGTGTCCAGCCGTGACATACGGCTGGATATATACAAAGGAGCTTCAACGCTGCAATTTTTAAGTCTTAAAGGCGATGTAAACTATGACAAGGTTATAACCTTGCTAGATTCACTACTCCCAGATTTACAATGGTGTTTACATAATATTGAATATTCTGTCCAACCTATAATAAAGGAGAATTCTGTGGGGTAATATTTACGGACGCCTCGACTACGGGATGGGCAATTGCTTGTAATAACAAAACGGCTGGCGGTTACAGAGAATGATAGGTAAATGCATATTAACTATCTTTAACTCTTAGCCGCTTATATTGCCTTGAAGATCTCTTCAAAGTTGGAGTAGACAGGCTCCTACTGGGTAAGCTCACTCCATCGTCGACTCTGTCTCTGTCACCTATGACTTAGACTAGAGTCAAGAGCAAACCCAACTCAAATAAAAAAAAAAAAAAATCGACGGCGATATCCTTCATGAATCGTATGGGGGGCATACAATTCCCCCACCTAACCAAGATCGTCAAGGAAATCTGGTAATGGTGCGAAAATCGCCAGCTCTTTGTGTTCGCATCTTATTCATGTGATATCCATAGCAGATGTTGTAGCGGAATCACGACGTTCTTATCCGGATATAGAACTCGAACTTAAGGACTGGGCCTTTCGTTCTCTGACAGAAGTTTTTGGAAAGCCGGATATAGATTTGTTTGCCAGTAGGAATAATAAGAAATGCTCTAAGTACGTCTCATGGCACACGGACCCCGATGCATACGTCGTTAATGCATTTATTATAAGCTGGTCAAAATATTTTATTTATGCATTTCACCTTTTCCTGTCATCTTAAAGGCTCTCAGGAAAGTCATTTCGGATAACGCACGAGGAATTATGGTCGTAACCTTGTGCCAGCCATGTTTTCTCGTATTTAGTTCACTTCTTATTTCAGACACGATTACATTCCAACCAGAAAAAGACGTACTGATTTCTCATTCCAACGCTAGTCGAATCCGGTCGAAGCTTATCCTGGTGGCAAGTATTTTATCCGGGAGTCATTACTGCGTAGAGGCTTCCCACCATCATCAGCCTTAGACATCGCCAGCGCGTCTCTGTCAGGAAATTCCCTCAAACAATACGACAGTGCGATTAAAAAGTAGTGGTTCTTTTGTAAAGAAAAATCTATCGAAATATCTAAGGCCTTTGGCCTATTGGCCTAGGCCAATTGTCATAAATTTTTTCACTCAAATTTCACATAGCGGTGCCCAAAATGGAACACTGGTTTTATGTCTGATAAATAGGAAAAAAATAAATATAGAGAACCTTCACGATAAAATATTAATTAAAATTCCCGATTTCATAAAAACTTCCCGCTGGGGTTCCAAGCAACCAATTTAGGTTTTAACATTTTTTGGCAAAAGATCGAAATATGCCCAGCAAAAACCTTACTGTCTCATATTAACATATCAGCTTCGTTACGTAAATCGGATTCATTATAAATTATCGGGTCTAAGAACCCCATAACCCGGTATCCACGGCGACTCCAGTCGATGGATCGTCGTGTCGTGCGAACGTCGCGCGCGCATGCTGCGGGGTTGAACATCGACATCATAAGGAATACCGCGGGTTGGAGCGGTAATTCCAATACGTTTGCTAGATTTTACAACAGTGTTGTTGTTGTTAATAACAACTTTTCATTAGCTAGGTCGATGATTGATAATGATAATTAATACATTAGGTATGCAAACGTTACAGTTACTAATATGATTATATTATACATATAGTATAGAATAATTGTACTCAGTAATCAAGATTTATCACATTTTCGGTTAGAAAAATTAATTATGATATTGAGTAAAAACATGATTTGATAAGTAAATAAATCTATTTCATTGATAATTCCTGAAATAACTCTCAAGGTCTACATGCGTTTAATAGTTATATCTAAGAGGACGAGGCGCAAGTATAATTGATGATTAAACGAACTTACCTTAAGTGAAGTTCTATCATAATTATACGAAGCGCCTCGTCCGAATAGATAAGCAACCCGCCCACCCGAAAACCCTCTTTTAGGCTTCTAAATATTTTAGGACATATCAAGAAATAGTCTAAGAATGAGACTCTAAACTAAATGAGGTGTGCGTGGTAGACGGCTAGTTATAATATCAGTCAGGGTTCAAATATACCCTCAAAAACAAGAACAAAAAAAAATAAGAAAAATAACCTCAACTACAGTGAAGAGTGGTGTCACTGGTGTGTTACTACATGTGTTTAATACTTATATCTATTCGGACGAGGCGCTTCGTATAATTATGATAGAACTTCACTTAAGGTAAGTTCGTTTAATCATCAATTATACTTGCGCCTCGTCCTCTTAGATATAACTATTAAACGCATGTAGACCTTGAGAGTTATTTCAGGAATTATCAATGAAATAGATTTATTTACTTATCAAATCATGTTTTTACTCAATATCATAATTAATTTTTCTAACCGAAAATGTGATAAATCTTGATTACTGAGTACAATTATTCTATACTATATGTATAATATAATCATATTAGTAACTGTAACGTTTGCATACCTAATGTATTAATTATCATTATCAATCATCGACCTAGCTAATGAAAAGTTGTTATTAACAACAACAACACTGTTGTAAAATCTAGCAAACGTATTGGAATTACCGCTCCAACCCGCGGTATTCCTTATGATGTCGATGTTCAACCCCGCAGCATGCGCGCGCGACGTTCGCACGACACGACGATCCATCGACTGGAGTCGCCGTGGATACCGGGTTATGGGGTTCTTAGACCCGATAATTTATAATGAATCCGATTTACGTAACGAAGCTGATATGTTAATATGAGACAGTAAGGTTTTTGCTGGGCATATTTCGATCTTTTGCCAAAAAATGTTAAAACCTAAATTGGTTGCTTGGAACCCCAGCGGGAAGTTTTTATGAAATCGGGAATTTTAATTAATATTTTATCGTGAAGGTTCTCTATATTTATTTTTTTCCTATTTATCAGACATAAAACCAGTGTTCCATTTTGGGCACCGCTATGTGAAATTTGAGTGAAAAAATTTATGACAATTGGCCTAGGCCAATAGGCCAAAGGCCTTAGATATTTCGATAGATTTTTCTTTACAAAAGAACCACTACTTTTTAATCGCACTGTCGTATTGTTTGAGGGAATTTCCTGACAGAGACGCGCTGGCGATGTCTAAGGCTGATGATGGTGGGAAGCCTCTACGCAGTAATGACTCCCGGATAAAATACTTGCCACCAGGATAAGCTTCGACCGGATTCGACTAGCGTTGGAATGAGAAATCAGTACGTCTTTTTCTGGTTGGAATGTAATCGTGTCTGAAATAAGAAGTGAACTAAATACGAGAAAACATGGCTGGCACAAGGTTACGACCATAATTCCTCGTGCGTTATCCGAAATGACTTTCCTGAGAGCCTTTAAGATGACAGGAAAAGGTGAAATGCATAAATAAAATATTTTGACCAGCTTATAATAAATGCATTAACGACGTATGCATCGGGGTCCGTGTGCCATGAGACGTACTTAGAGCATTTCTTATTATTCCTACTGGCAAACAAATCTATATCCGGCTTTCCAAAAACTTCTGTCAGAGAACGAAAGGCCCAGTCCTTAAGTTCGAGTTCTATATCCGGATAAGAACGTCGTGATTCCGCTACAACATCTGCTATGGATATCACATGAATAAGATGCGAACACAAAGAGCTGGCGATTTTCGCACCATTACCAGATTTCCTTGACGATCTTGGTTAGGTGGGGGAATTGTATGCCCCCCATACGATTCATGAAGGATATCGCCGTCGATTTTTTTTTTTTTTTTATTTGAGTTGGGTTTGCTCTTGACTCTAGTCTAAGTCATAGGTGACAGAGACAGAGTCGACGATGGAGTGAGCTTACCCAGTAGGAGCCTGTCTACTCCAACTTTGAAGAGATCTTCAAGGCAATATAAGCGGCTAAGAGTTAAAGATAGTTAATATGCATTTACCTATCATTCTCTGTAACCGCCAGCCGTTTTGTTATTACAAGCAATTGCCCATCCCGTAGTCGAGGCGTCCGTAAATATTACCCCACAGAATTCTCCTTTATTATAGGTTGGACAGAATATTCAATATTATGTAAACACCATTGTAAATCTGGGAGTAGTGAATCTAGCAAGGTTATAACCTTGTCATAGTTCACATCGCCTTTAAGACTTAAAAATTGCAGCGTTGAAGCTCCTTTGTATATATCCAGCCGTATGTCACGGCTGGACACGCGGACACAAGTAAACCAAACCATTTTGTAAAAGTTCTTATCTTACAACGCTTATGTCCTATAAATGTTATTAGCTTCCTCCTCCTTTAATTTTCTAGATCCTTAATTCGTAATCGTTTTTACATAGGTAAGCTAATTTGAAGACGTTTGGAATCTAATATCACCCCGAGGAACTTACAGGATAAAGATGGCCGTAGCATGCTTTTATCTTCATTAATGATGAATCCTAAAGCGATTAAAAGATTCTTAGTTCGATATTATACAAACATTGTTCGTATGTTTGTCCTAATAGGAACCAGTCATCTTAATATAGAGTGGAAATGAAACCGATGGTACGTAACAGTGTAACGACAGGTTTAATTCATTTAGTAAAAGACAATGGATCAGTGCTTAAACAAAATGGAAGTACATTGAATTCGTATAAAGTATTGCTGAAAATAAACCTTAGGTATTTTCTTGAATCTTCGTGTATTTTAAGCAAGAAGTAAGCATCTTTTGGGTCCAATGTGGCCATAAAACAATTGCGAGTACCTAATTAATTTAGTGGCAGTTCTCAAATCTTCAAATTTGAAGTGTTCCGCGTAAATCAAGTTTTTTTTTTTATTATACCGCACCTATCCATTTGGTTTAGGCACAACAAAGACACCAAACATTAATTGCTCCTGCACACGGTTCGCTTTCTGAGACTGCACCAATTTCTTTTGTTTATCAATAGCTTCCTGAATTTGTGTAATTAGCTGGTATCGGTACTGAGTGTTGTAAAACAGGGTACGCGAATTTAATTTTATAACCCTTAATTCATGAAAGAATTGTGCGGTCGTCAGTAATGCGCGCCCATTGTTTATAGAAATTGGACAATCTACCCGCGTACTAAACTGAATTTAGCGGCACCAATTGTCGGGCGGCGGCGGTTGATGATGTGACGACGTCCTAGAGAAGCGCGGCGCGGCAGGCTCGCGACTCCTTCGTGGCGGCCCCGGCAGCCTGCGCGCGAGGGCTTGAGCTCGGCGGTTTAAAGACTTCAGCGTAGCAGCCTTAGGAGTCTTCTTTTGGCCGCCTTCAGCTCTGTACCCGACTTAGATACTGCTTTTGCAGATTTCAGTGTGTCAGGTAAACTTTCGCTAAATAAGTATTTATCAATTTTTGTAATCGACAAGTGTTCCTTCATTTCTATTTTCAAATTAAAGAAAATGAAATTTCATCGGGTTATGGAATCCCCGTGCTGGATATCGCAAAGTAGGCGCCCCATGTCCATCAGTTTGGAGAGCATATCGTTGTTCATTGTTTTGCTGTCTAGCTGAGACGATAAGACTTCGGATAAGCATGAAATAGCGCTTGCCAATTGAGACTGTTTAGTCTCAATGCCTTTGTCTTGCTTTACGAAAGCCTCGGAGAGTGCGGCTTTTATCTCCGTGTTTAATCCGGATGCAGCAATATGACAACATTTATCTGGCGTTAAATATTTGGCCAGTAATTACTTACGCATTTCCTTGGTAAGGCCATTGGTTGCAAGTTCAATTTCAGCCAAGCGCGTTGCAATTTCAGTATGTACATCAGGGGCATACTTTTTAGTAGTGTCCGTACGCTTCACCCAAAATTTCCAGCAAATCGCTTTCTAATGTAATTGCAACACTTTCTTTTTGAGTACTAGGCCCAGCTGAAGATGTACTTGGTTCGTTTGGTTCCACGACTGTATTCGTTTCAAGTGAAACATTGCCGTTATTATCGAACTCCACGTTATCGTGTGTAGTTAGCCAATCTTGTGGGACTAAAGCCGCCAAAGCTTTAATCGGAAGCCGTTATTATCAAACACCACGTTATCGTGTGTAGTTAGCCAATAATAGAATAGGTCCAAAAATAGAATAGGTCAATACCTAGAATAACACAATTATAAAAGTGAATATTAATTAACTTTAGGGTGTACCAAGCGGGTAAACATGTAAATACAAGACCTTTTTGTGCGTACATAGTGTGTCGAGTCAGCCCCATTGACAGCTTAGGTTACACGCTATGATATTGAACGTAAATACGTTTTGCACCATGGTTTCACAAGAAAGTATTTTTGTTCTAGACCCTTTTGTGCATAAATAGTGTGTGTCGAGTCAGCCACATTGACATCTCAGGTTTCACGCTATGATATTAAACGTAAATACGTTTTACACCATGGTTTCACAAGAAAGTATTTTTGTTCACCTTGAACAAAGCCCACAATTTTATTTGACAAGCGGGTACATATAAAATATCGCGTTATACTTGTAATGAGATAAAATCACCATACGAAATATAGATTAGAATTACGTAACTTTTTACGTTGTTTAGGTATAAACTAGACCAATATAATTGTTATAAAAAACCCCCAAAGGGTACAATTGTCTAATATGTTGAGGTTCACGATTGTACACGAACATCGTTGCGTAACCTATTTATTGAAAATAAAAATCCATAAAAACATTTAAGTACCCGAGTTCTTTGATTCCCTTTCCGACGAATGGCGTTGGAGGTTCTGAAGACGACGAGGATATTATTCATTTTCGACTAACTTTACGTTCTAACTGAAAATACTGGAGAATACTACACGTCTTGAGTGGTTGAGCACTAAAATGTGAATGAGGTGTGCGTGGTAGCGGCTAGTTATAATATCAGTCAGGGTTCAAATATACCCTCAAAAACAAGAACAAAAAAAAAATAAGAAAAATAACCTCAACTACAGTGAAGAGTGGTGTCACTTGTGTGTTACTACATGTGTTTAATACTTATATCTATTCGGACGAGGCGCAAGTATAATTAATGGATATTTGATGCTCTGTCTACCCTCTATGGCATGTAAGCATGATAATTATCATGTATATTTAGACGAATCGATATATTTATGTTTGTAACTTAAACAACCTACTCTTTTTTAAATTCGGAATCACTACTATATTGATTCCGAATTTAAAAACCAACCGAACCGTAGTGAATCTGTCAAGTTAGGTGTCAATTTTCGAAACGGCGGCGGTAGTGGCCCTTCTGTATACTTTCTATTTTGTGCTTTAATGATGAAATTAAGAAACTAATAGGAATCTTATACTAAATAAGAACAAGATAACAACATAATTAACACAGTCTAATTGGAATCTAGTTAGACATAGAACATTTCTCAAAACTTTAGTGTAGATTGCTAGGTACTTGCCTATTGCGCGAATCACAAATAACGGGGCGTTTTTTTGTAGTATTCGTATATGATGGTACGAAGCAAGCACGATAACTTTTAAGGTTTGTTATTTTGGTCAATATACATATTTAATATTCATCAATATATTGACGATAATAACAAGATTGAATCGGTTAAAAGTCAAAACAGCACATTTGAATGGAGTGGCATTGTGTAGGTACTTATCTTCTTCTGAAAATACTAAAATCGAAACGGATTTCTCAAACCAGCTATGTGCTACAATGAGTAGAAATGAACATAGTGACATCACACAGGCTCGGGTTTGTTCGGGAACTGTCGGCGTGTTTTCGGTACTGGATTCAAAAAAATATTTTCAGTTTGATATTACTTAGTGATTGTAGTGAAAAAAACAAACTTTTTTTTTTTTTTTCTTCTGTGTGTATTTGCAATCAGCCCTAAGACTATGAGCAAATCTGTCAATCAAAAAAAAAAATCTAAAAATAGTTTTGTGATAATACTTATATATGATATTGCCATGTATTACAAAAAAAAATTGCGGAAAAACCCCGAAACAAAGTTTAGTGTAGTCTTTAGAAAATGCGCATAACTTTTGAACGTCTGAAACGATTTTCATCAAGCTTAGCTAAGAACACTCTCGACCAAGTCAAATTTCAAACAAATAAACTAAATCAAAATTTCACATGCATTGTGTTATTCGACATACGAGTATGTGTGATATTTCCACATTATTATTTAATACTAGCTGTGCCCGCGACTTCGTTCGCGTGGTTGTCGAGAGCAAAACAACGTCGTTTAGATAAGAGTATATCACCTTTTTGATGATTTAGATAAGAGTCCTGACTTTGGTATAGTTGATTACGTTAATGCTTCTCTATATACTATGTTAGCGGTGGAATTACCCGGAGCATATACAAAAAGGTTGTTTGGGTTGCTAACACGTGATAGAGAAACATAGAGTTGGCCGTGTGAAAAACAATCAAAAGTAAGGTCTACACCCGCAACGGATAACGTCTGGCCTTGGGCTTTATTAATAGTCATAGCGTAACAGAGGCTTACAGGAAATTGCACACGTTTGAAAGTAAACGGAAAATTATTGGGGATAATGGGTATCCTGGGAATGAAAACAACATCACCGGAGCCGCAACCTGTTAAGATTTCGGCTTCGATGACATTTCGTTGGAGATTTGTTACTCTCAACCGAGTTCCATTGCATAGTTTTGGTGGGCTTAAATTTCTGAGTAGAATGATTGGTACTCCGACTTTTAAATAAATTTTGTGTGCTGGAAGACCTGGTGTATTTAGAGAGTCTAAAAACTCTACTGGATAGTGGGTGGCATCTCCTTCTTCTAAAACCGTGTTAATAGATAAATATTCCCTACTTTCTCCAGAAACATGTACCAATATTTGAGAATTTATTGCTGCTGCTTGGTCGTTGCGAGGTGCCAAAATAGCTCGTTGGCATAGCCAAGCAGCGTCATGGTTCGAGATCTCTGATGGATCTCCGTATACAGAGGAAATGAGTTCCTGCTGTGAGGCAACAGAAGAAAACAGGCTTTCGACTAAAGTTACTTTACCTCCTTCTTGAGTCGGGTATGTGCCGTTACCAATTTGAAGTAGTAAATTTGAGAAAACCTGCGCGTTTGCGTCACCTCCCAAATATGCTCGCATATTAAAGCTCAAATTAGTTAATATGACACTACGCCATAAAATAGAGCTCTTTAAACAGGCACCTATTTCATCGGCCCTCGTTCCTCTGGGTATTATAGGGAGTGTCTGCCTGAAGTCTCCACAGAATAGCACCGTTAAGCCTCCCATCGGTCGGTCATTTTGTCTTATATCTCGCAACGTTCTATCTACAGCTTCCACAGCTTTACGATTTGCCATCGTACACTCGTCCCAAACGATAAGGGCGCAATCGCGTAAAACCCTTGCTTTATCACTATTGCGAGACACGTTGCAAACAGGGTTTTCTGTGCGGTCCAAGTCGATTGGTATTTTAAATGTTGTATGTGCAGTTTTTCCTCCTGGTAATAAAGTGGCAGCTATTCCTGAGGAAGCGACGGCAAGGGCAATTTTGTTTTGGCTCCTTATTTGAGCCAAGATAACTTTAGTGAGGAAAGTTTTACCTGTTCCACCAGGTGCATCTAAAAACAGCATTTCTCCTAATGAATGTTCTACACTACAGCATACTCTATCAAAGATTTGACGTTGTTCTGACGTCAAATTTGAACAGCCATTTCGCAATATTTCTGCTAACTCTTCGGGGTTGTAATTTATTTCAGATGTATACTCCCTATTAATTCGTTCCCCACCAACTGTCGGTGTCGGCAAGCCGTATTGACTGAGGGGGTTCCCTCCTATACTTGTAACTATATCTTGTATAGCCAGCAAAGCCCTATTATGGCAGCTTTCACGTACTTGGTCAGAAGTTTCACTATTTATATTTTGCTGTCTCAAAAAATCTTCGGCAAACGCGTCTTTATATTTTTGCCACAACTGCCCAGCGTCCGATAGGCCACAAAATGTCAACAAAATGGCAAATAAATGGCGCAAACGATGTGGACTATCACTGACGCATGCTTCGGCTAAAGCATCATCCCAATGCTGATCGCCATCTAATAAATGCCGTGCGCGGCAAGCAGCTTGAAATGTGGGATATTCTATATCGTCCACTTTGCGGAGCTCAGCAAAAGAAGTAGGTCCTCGCACTGTGTGAAGAAGAAGGCGTAAATAATAACACTCTGCATTATTTGGGTGCACCGTGTATACTCTTCCAATCACGTGTTCTTTAAAAATGCCGGACTCGCCTTCTACAGCAGTTCCACGTCTCCTGCGATTAAAAACACCTTGCTGCTTGTTATAAGTATAATAATGTGGCACTTCATTGTACAACAGAGACTTAGCGAAATTGTCTCTTTCGCAAAGGCGAAAGAATGCGAGCAAGGTGGTTTGTCTTGGGTTGTTCATTCTTTCTGCCACATTTTCTGGCTGAAAGTAAACTCGCTGCCCGCCTTCCAGGTGCACGTCAAGATGGATGACTGGCGGATACCTTTCATGAATAGGGAAACTCAAAATGCGCCAAACTGCCTCCGAAGAGCTTATGTATCGGCCAGATTGATACCTTGTCACTTCATCAAATTGGTTGTTATTTCTTAGTGCTATCATGGCTTGATCACTACCTTTATTAACATATTTACATATATATTTTATAGATTCGACGCTATTACAAATTTCAACATTAATGTGTGCTTGAAAAGCGTTTGACAAAACTGGAGAATACGGTACCACCCAACTATTATTTAGAATTATTTCTTGTCCACGGAATCTGACAGTAGCTGTGAAACCACCTTGTGACGGTGATCTTCGCCGGTATTGCGGATACCCATTTTCCCCAGCCATAGTTAGTTCTTTCAGTGCTCTGGGGTATTTTTTTGAGCATTGACCATCTTTCATGCACGGTGATTCCCTGTTTAAGAGGCCACATGGCCCGTGAACCATATGTGTTTTTACTATGTCATGCAAAATCGGATCTGCATTATAGTCCGGAAATTCTGCACTTATGACACTGTCTATAGCATCGGGACGAATTTTTTCTTCCAGCCACAGAAGAATGTGCGCGTGGGGTAAACCACGCTTTTGCCACTCGACGCTATACATAAAACAAAGAGTTGAACCGAAAACTTTCTCCTTTGTAAGTAGATTAATCAAGACTTTGAGTTTTAAATGAAAAATCCTAGCAATAATGTCATGTCTGTCGTATGACGCCTGTCCTGTGAGAAGTGCCTGGCAAATCTCCGTCCACTTTGGATTTGTTGTAAATGTTATAAAAAGGTCCGGCCGGCCGTATTTACGGACGTAACAAAAAGCATCTTGCGTTCGTTCGTGCATATACCGCGGACCGCCTGTGAAACTGGATGGCAAAATAACCAATCGACCCAAGTTTTCGACGTTATTATCTGATTGCATGGCGTCCCGCAAGTGCACGTATTCTTCAGCGCGTAACCGTCGCTGGTTAGTGCGAATATACACTAAACGTTCAGTTTCTATTTTTGCGTACATGTCCACAATAAATTGGCTGAACAAACCACGAAATCGTTGCAAATATACGAAACTGTTTTGCCTTATTTGTAAAAGGTAGGAATAGTATTGTTGAGCAGATATTTTTTTTTGATAATTAGTGACTCTCGTAGTAGGGTTCACTTGGTACAGCCCAAAATTGTACCCATCTTCACCATGACAATAGATTAGTGGATATTGCAGGGCGTCGTAAGCTCGGTGGGTTTCCAAAATGCGTTGAAGGCGATCGTCGCGTGTACGCAACACGATATCACGTCTCTCACACTCCTGGTCGACTAAAACAACTGCAACTTCATCTGCGACGGGTGCATTGTGTCTTCCACGGTGTTCACCCACAGGACGTCTATCGGCACTTATAACAATTTTGAAATCATTGCTGCCTTGTGGAATTGACTCCAATGCAGCTTTGAATTCACGAACGTACTGGTTAACGCGATGCAGCAATTCTTGAAGTTGACCCAAAAGCTCAGCATTGAGCTGGGGAAAATTGTGATTTCTAACATTGAGCTGTTGCGTGTAATCGGATACAAAATAAATTTGGAGAAATTTGGGTTCATTTTCTGGCAGCAAAGATCCAATAAGGTGATAAACTTGACCTTGTACTTTGAAGGTTGGCATGAACGGTCCTTCCGTTATTTGTTTTGCCCCAAAGGAAGTCATTTGGAAAGCACTGTTATATAAACGAATATTATCCAAAAAACGGTTCGACTGGGGATGATCGCCATTCAGGAGACTTATAAGTAAGTGTGGTGGATCTTGGAAATTTGGAAGAACAATTTTTCCATTTGAGCAGCACATTCCATCTGTCTCTTTCCTCCATTTCAAAGCATGACAAAAATTACAAATTTCTCTCATGTCACCCACGAAAGTAAAGCCAGCATAATTAATTCTAGACGAATATGTGAACCCTGATTTTTCCCTATTGTCCCAAGGTAATAAAATATTTGCATCGTCATTTTCCATGGACTCATCAGCTCCGCTATTTGTTTCTCTATTCATATGGTATCGAGCTCGTTCTATTTCTAGGCGAGATTGACGTTGTTCTGCTGTTTCTGCTCGTCTTAGTTCATCTATTCTTTCCCTTTCAGATGCAAGATAACTTTCATTGTTTCTTTGTACACCTACATAGTTATGTCTAGCTATTTCTAATCGTTCTTCTCTTTGGGAGAGAGATTCAGACTCGCGCGAGAGAGCGTGTCGCTCTCGGTCAGATGACAGACGTGCTTGGCGTTCCTCGATACTCTCTTGAGAACGCAAAGTCGCGGTCCGAGTTCTTTGCGAACTTAAGCGCGACTCCCTTTCTGTGAAAGTCTCTGACTCGCGTGAGAGAGACTGGCGCTCCCGATCAGCAGACAGCCGAACTTCGCGTTCCTGGATATTCTCTTGAGAACGCAAAGTCGCGGTCCGAGTTCTTTGCGAACTTAAGCGCGACTCCCTTTCTGTGAATGTCTCTGACTCACGTGAGAGAGAGTGGCGCTCCCGATCAGCAGACAGCCGAACTTCGCGTTCCTGGATATTCTCTTGAGAACGCAAAGTCGCGGTCCGAGTTCTTTGCGAACTTAAGCGCGACTCCCTTTCTGTGAATGTCTCTGACTCACGTGAGAGAGAGTGGCGCTCCCGATCAGCAGACAGCCGGTCTTCGCGTTCCTGGATACTCTCTTGAGACCGCAAAGTCGCGGTCCGTGTTCTTTGTGAACTTAAACGTGACTCCCTTTCGGTGAACGTTTCCGATTCACGTGAAAGAGCGATGTGCTCTCGGTTAGCAGATAACCGTGCTTCACGATCTTCTTCCGATTCCTGAGACCTACAAAGTCTCATCCTTTTCGCATTTCGGCTACGCAGCGAAAGGTTAGTTTTTTTTCTTTGAGGCATTTTCAAGGAAAATTAAAGCAATAAACAAAACTAACAACACTTATGACTGAATAGCCTACAAACTTAAAAGAACGGTGCGTCGAACAGTCTAGTGTGACAACGTATCGTCTGTTCGTGGTCGTGACTCAACGAATTGGCAACACTAACTTACTGTATAACGATTGGCACTATTGGATTCAAACTACGAAGTAAATCAAATACAATCTTAACTTCGTACTTCAAACCAATGACCAAAGTTGACCAAACGAAACCAATAAGATAAGCAAATACTTTTTTTTCGACCAATTTAGAAAATCGATAAACCAAGCAACCAAAGAACTTTTACGACACACGCAAGAACTTTTAAGACACCTAACGAAACCCAATTTGCCTAGTAAACACGGTGGACGTCATCCTCGCGCGGAAAATCTTAACACCGCGATTCAGAAAATGACGTCATTTGCACAACGCCATCTATCGGATTTAGATTTCAACTATCAACATTAGTTCTATTTTTAGTCTTAAGATGTCGTTGCAAGTACTATACTTAATTGCGTAACGTAATATTTTACTTCTTGAACTCACTAAATTAATCATATCTTTTGATAGAGTGAACCGATTTCGATGAAACAAAAACTAAGTTAAACCTCAAGTTGCGTATAATTTTTGTATATAAACATTGTCAGCATTGAATTCGTAGATTTTACGTGATGTGCGCACAAACAAACAGACAAACAGACAAACAGACAAACAGACAAAAATTTCAAAAATGATGGAAATGGGTTCTGTTACTTATCTTTTCACACGCTGGCTATTTTTTGTTTCAATTTCTTCAATGTACAAAAATGACTTTTCTACAGATTTATTATATGTATAGATTTCATTGTTATTTGACATTTGATTGATAGTTTTACATTATTTTTTTTTACTTTTTGCATTGGTTGCGACTTTCATGGTAGAGTAAGAATCTACGTGGACGCTTTTTCCAGACCCTACATCGACCCAATTTAGAGCTTCTCGGGTAGGCCTTAGGTTCTGTAACCATCCTAAACATGAAAATAGGATTTAGGGCTCCATATTGTAGAGATTGCAATTTTTTTTTCTTTCTATCCCGTCGAGTGGGGTATCAAAATGATGGGCTTTTAGAGGTGATTACAAAAATACTTACCACGTATATGTTTAAAAGTATTTATGTAAAAAAAGCTAATTTAAAAATCGGTAACCCGTCTGCTTAATAAGCGAACTAAAAAGCTGTAAACAAGAAAAAATCATGCTGTGCCCTGGGCCTCTGGATCTTCCAGCTACAGAGCCGACAGCAGACCGTTGTATGTAACATCTACAGGCTCTGAAGAGACGTGTGACTTACCGATGAGGAAGCCAGCCCTGGTGCTGTCCGGCAGCATGTGCTCGTGCGCCTGCGAGGCGTACACTACGGCTTCTAGCTGCAGAGCCGACAGCAGACCGTTGCGGACGATTGCGTCCGGCAGATCCAAATTATATGTAACATTTACTGGTTCTATGGAAGATAGGGACGCTGACTCGACCGCTGGGTGGGGGTGCTTGCAGCCTAGTTTTACTGTTGGTATAAATATTCAATTATCTATGGTAGACCTTATTAGAAATACAATGAAATGACGGGTGATGCGGTAACCAACAGACATAGTTTCTGGTAATTATTGATTCCTGTTTCTTGCTTTTCCTTTATGGTTTTCATGAAAATGTGTTCTAAGTAAGCAGTACAGAAATATTTATTATTTTAATACAGCCTCCCACCCTATTCCTAACCACTGCAATTCATTATTGGTTTTACATTAGAAGAATATAATAATGTCGACCTCTTAAAACCCGGCTGCAAGGAAAGAATTATGTAAAACCAAGTCGGTTAACTTCATTAAACATCATCATCGTGAACATAATTATCATCATCATGCATTTCAACATCATCATCACGGACATCAACATCATCATCACGAACATCATCATCATCACGGACATCAACACAGAAATCATCATCATCATTATGGACCACCCCGGTTGCTCAAACTAAAACACTGACCCAATCAAAAACCGAACTTCTTTCTTTATTGTATAAATAAACATAATACAAATACAAAAGGGAAACTTACGTACAAAGGCGAACTCATAATATCTGACAGCAGACCTCAGTGTAATAGAGAGATTTACAAAATTAAGACGGTTAACAAAAGCGCACTACAAAACAACAATCAAACATTTGAATATTTCATTTCTTACTAACTAAATAGACTACACAAATACGTGTACAGCACACAATGCATAAACATAATATATATATATCTAAAATACATACATATAGTTAATGTGTCTTGTTTACAGGCAATGTTCATTAATTTTACGCCCGAATATCTCTAGCGAAGGGCTATCCCGTATGGAATGAGGAAGATTATTCCAGAGGCGGACAGCACGAACAGTAAATGATCCACCGTAACGACTTGATGTGTCGGGAGGAAAACGAAGTAGAAGAGATGATGAGGAACGTCAAGGCTTTCCTCTCGGAACAAGATACTCAAAGCGTTCTTTAAGATACGAAGGAGAGGTAGTATTGTAAAGACCAGAAAATAGTAGAGGCAGAATGTATCTCGTCGCTGTCGAATAGGCAGCCACTTCAACTGCTTCCGAAATTGCAACACATGGTCTTACTTTCGGCGGCCAAAAATACAGCGAATGCACAAATTCTGCAAACACTCGAGCTCCTCAGTCGCGTCAAGGAAGCAGACATCACCATAGTCTAGAAGATGAAGAAGAAGAGACTGAGCAAGACTAACTTTAGTTGAGAATGGCAGGAGCTTTAGTTGAGAGGTGACGTTTTAGAGACTGAGACGAGTAAAACACCCTTCTGCTGACTTCAGCAATGTGAACATGCCAAAATAGGTTGCAGTCTAAGATTTTTGACTTTATTGGAAAAGGCTATAGCGAGGCATCATAGAAAACAGGAGGGAGAGACTGGTTGCTCAATAAATTGACGAAATGTCTGCCACCAATAATGAGAGCTTGTGATTTTGTTGGGTTCACTAAAAGTCCGAAACTTTTAGCCCACTGACATTAAGATACGAAGGAGAGGTAGGATTGTAAAGACCAGAAAATAGTAGAGGAAGAATGTATCTCGTCACTGTCGAATAGGCAGCCACTAATTCAACCGCTTCCGAAATTCCAACACATGGTCTTACTTTATGATCTTTGTATTTTTTAAATCATTATTGATGGCATCGATAGTTCCAGTGAGCTCTTCAAGTTTTAAGTGGCGGTAAAGCTGCAGGTCGTCGGCATAGAGATGACCGTGTGAAGATAAGACCTTAGTGTTTATAAAAACAAAGAAAAGAAGTGGAGAAGGGACGCCACCCTGAGGAACACCCGCAGTTAAATCGCACCAGTCAGAGACAGCCACCTCAGAGCGAACCGATTGCGAACGGCCCCGAAGATAAGAATTAAACCACGCGATCACAGCATGCGATACATTAAGAGAGGATATGATACCTAAGAGGATGTCAAAATCAACTGAATTAAAAGCACTGTTAAAGTCCAGTACAATCATTACTGTAAGGTGTCTGTTTGCCATGGCCAGTCAGATATTGTGCAAGTTTTGCTTAACCTGACCTAAAAAAATACCATCAACATCGGACAGTGGGCAGTCCATTTAATTTGTCATTCTATGACATTCACGTGTGCTCTGTATGTACTTGCACCATAACGACCGCTCGCAATGAGCGTCTTTAAAATTTAACGGTTACATTAACACCGATAGATTGTAGACTAGTGCAATGATTTGTCGTATTATTTTGTTCGAAATGTTCAGTTCACAATTTATCGATAGTTTATAAAATGTCGAGATATTTATGAAATATCTAGCAAACTAACGAATTTACTTCGGGAATTATCCGATGACATATAATATTAAGAATTTAATCGGGCGAAGGTACTAACGACTCACTGTACTTACATTTTGAAGGCACATATTCTACAAATGTTTCGCCGACACCTATCTCTTCATTAACTACTGCTCCGTCTCCGCCCATCTGAGAAAGTAATGATACAATAATTTTGGACATAAACAATCCTATTTTTCATGAAATATGGACACAAAACGAAAATAAATAAATACTGAACATGGGGAACTTCTAAGGGATTAGAACATTAAAAAAAAACAGTTTTTAAACTGTGTGAATGAGTATCAAATTTAATGGGTTGTTTCTAATTTTATTTTTTATTTATTTATTATAATCGCTATTTACTTGTAGATTACAGGAAAACCTTTAAGTAGTGTGTGGTTTTAAAAACTGGCCAAGTGCGAGTCGGATTCGCGCACGAAGGGTTCCGTACCATTATCGCAAAAAACTCACGTTTGTTGAATGGGGGCTCCCATTCAACAAACGTGAGTTTTTTGTTTTTTGTGAGTTTTTTGTATTCCTCTTAAATATTTATTATATTCTGTTTTTAGTATTTGATGTTATAGCGGCAACAGACATACATCATCAGTGAAAATTTAAACTGTCTAGCTAAAAAGGTTCATGAGATACAGCCTGGTGACAGACGGACAGACAGACAGAACGACGGTCAGACACACAGACATGTTATAGCGGCAACAGACATACATCATCAGTGAAAATTTAAACTGTCTAGCTAAAAAGGTTCATGAGATACAGCCTGGTGACAGACGGACAGACAGACAGAACGACGGTCAGACACACAGACAGTCGGACCGCGGAGTCTTAGTAATAGGATCCCAATGGGTACGGAACCCTAAAAACTAGATATTATCTTTACTAATATTACCACCGACCGACCAGCAACCGCGCTCGCGCTGTGAGCGTTATTAGTCGCAGCAACCGCCCTTGCTCTGTGAGTACTACTGGACCCAGCAACCGCGCTCGCGCCGTGTGTGCTTCTAGTCCCAGCAACCGCGCTCGCGCTGTGAGCGCTATTGGTCCCAGCAACCGCCCTTGCACTGTGAGCACTACTGGACCCAGCCACCGCGCTCGCTCCGTGATCGCTATTTGTCCCAGCATTCACCCTTGCACTGTGAGCACTATTGGACCCAGAAACCGCCCTTGCACTGTGAGTGTTATTAGTCCCGGCAACCGCCCTTGCACTGTGGGCGCTATTTGTCCCAGAAACCGCCCTTGCACTGTGAGTACTACTGGACCCAGCAACCGCGTTCGCGCTGTGAGCGCTATTAGTCCCAACAACTGCGCTGGCGCTGTGAGCGCTATTAGTCCCAGCAACCGCCCTTGCACTGTGAGCACTACTGGACCCAGCAACCGCCCTTGCACTGTGAGTGCTATTAGTCCCGGCAACCGCCCTTGCACTGTAAGCGCTATTAGTCCCAGCAACCGCCCTTGCACTGTGAGTACTACTGGACCCAGCAACCGCGCACGCGCTGTGGGAGCTATTAGCCCCAGCAACCGCTGCCGCGCTGTGTGCGCTACTGGACCCAGCAACTGCGCTCGCGCCGTGCGTTCTATTAGCCCCAGCAACCGCTTCTGCGCTGTGTGCGCTACTGGACCCAGCAACTGCGCTCGCGCTGTGAGCGCTATTGGTTCCATCATCCGCCCTTGCACTGTGAGCACTACTAGACCCAGAAACCGCGCTCGCGCTGTGAGCGCTATTAGTGCCAGCAACCGCGCTCGCGCTGAGAGCGCTATTAGTCCCAGTAACCGCCCTTGCACTGTGAGCAGTACTGGACCCAGCAACTGCGTTCGCACCGTGCGTGCTATTAGCCCCAGCAACCGCTTCCGCGCTGTGTGCGCTACTGGACCCAGCAACTGCGCTCGCGCTGTGAGCGCTATTGGTTCCATCAACCGCGCTCGCGCTGTGAGTACTACTGGGCCCAGCAACCGCGCTCGCTCCATGTGTGCTTCTAGTCCCAGCAACCGCGCTCGCGCTGTGAGCGCTATTGGTCCCAGCAACCGCCCTTGCACTGTGAGTGTTATTAGTCCCGGCAACCGCCCTTGCACTGTGGGCGCTATTTGTCCCAGAAACCGCCCTTGCACTGTAAGTACTACTGGCCCCAGCAACCGCGTTCGCGCTGTGAGCGCTATTAGTCCCAACAACCGCGCTGGCGCTGTTAGCGCTATTAGTCCCAGCAACCGCCCTTGCACTGTGAGCACTATTGGACCCAGCAACCGCCCTTGCACTGTGAGTGCTATTAGTCCCGGCAACCGCCCTTGCACTGTAAGCGCTATTAGTCCCAGCAACCGCCCTTGCACTGTGAGTACTACTGGACCCAGCAACCGCGCACGCGCTGTGGGAGCTATTAGCCCCAGCAACCGCTGCCGCGCTGTGTGCGCTACTGGACCCAGCAACTGCGCTCGCGCTGTGAGCGCTATTGGTTCCATCATCCGCCCATGCACTGTGAGCACTACTAGACCCAGAAACCGCGCTCGCGCTGTGAGCGCTATTAGTGCCAGCAACCGCGATCGCGCTGTGAGTACTACTGGACCCAGCAACCGCACTCGCTCCGTGTGTGCTTCTAGTCCCAGCAACCGCGCTCGCGCTGTGAGCGCTATTGGTCCCAGCAAACGCCCTTGCACTGTGAGTGTTATTAGTCCCGGCAACCGCCCTTGCACTGTGGGCGCTATTTGTCCCAGAAACCGCCCTTGCACTGTGAGTACTACTGGACCCAGCAACCGCGTTTGCGCTGTGAGCGCTATTAGTCCCAACAACCGCGCTGGCGCTGTTAGCGCTATTAGTCCCAGCAACCGCCCTTGCACTGTGAGTGCTATTAGTCCCGGCAACCGCCCTTGCACTGTAAGCGCTATTAGTCCCAACAACCGCGCTGGCGCTGTTAGCACTATTGGACCCAGCAACCGCCCTTGCACTGTGAGTGCTATTAGTCCCGGCAACCGCCCTTGCACTGTAAGCGCTATTAGTCCCAGCAACCGCCCTTGCACTGTGAGTACTACTGGACCCAGCAACCGCGCACGCGCTGTGGGAGCTATTAGCCCCAGCAACCGCTGCCGCGCTGTGTGCGCTACTGGACCCAGCAACTGCGCTCGCGCTGTGAGCGCTATTGGTTCCATCATCCGCCCATGCACTGTGAGCACTACTAGACCCAGAAACCGCGCTCGCGCTGTGAGCGCTATTAGTGCCAGCAACCGCGCTCGCGCTGTGAGTACTACTGGACCCAGCAACCGCGCTCGCTCCGTGTGTGCTTCTAGTCCCAGCAACCGCGCTCGCGCTGTGAGCGCTATTGGTCCCAGCAAACGCCCTCGCACTGTGAGTGTTATTAGTCCCGGCAACCGCCCTTGCACTGTAAGCGCTATTAGTCCCAGCAACCGCCCTTGCACTGTGAGTACTACTGGACCCAGCAACCGCGCACGCGCTGTGGGAGCTATTAGCCCCAGCAACCGCTGCCGCGCTGTGTGCGCTACTGGACCCAGCAACTGCGCTCGCGCCGTGCGTTCTATTAGCCCCAGCAACCGCTTCTGCGCTGTGTGTGCTACTGGACCCAGCAACTGCGCTCGCGCTGTGAGCGCTATTGGTTCCATCATCCGCCCTTGCACTGTGAGCACTACTAGACCCAGAAACCGCGCTCGCGCTGTGAGCGCTATTAGTGCCAGCAACCGCGCTCGCGCTGAGAGCGCTATTAGTCCCAGCAACCGCCCTTGCACTGTGAGCAGTACTGGAACCAGCAACTGCGTTCGCGCCGTGCGTGCTATTAGCCCCAGCAACCGCTTCCGCGCTGTGTGCGCTACTGGACCCAGCATCTGCGCTCGCGCTGTGAGCGCTATTGGTTCCATCAACCGCGCTCGCGCTGTGAGTACTACTGGGCCCAGCAACCGCGCTCGCTCCGTGTGTGCTTCTAGTCCCAGCAACCGCGCTCGCGCTGTGAGCGCTATTGGTCCCAGCAACCGCCCTTGCACTGTGAGTGTTATTAGTCCCGGCAACCGCCCTTGCACTGTGGGCGCTATTTGTCCCAGAAACCGCCCTTGCACTGTAAGTACTACTGGACCCAGCAACCGCGTTCGCGCTTTGAGCGCTATTAGTCCCAACAACCGCGCTGGCGCTGTGAGCGCTATTAGTCCCAGCAACCGCCCTTGCACTGTGAGCACTACTGGACCCAGCAACCGCCCTTGCACTGTGAGTGCTATTAGTCCCGGCAACCGCCCTTGCACTGTAAGCGCTATTAGTCCCAGCAACCGCCCTTGCACTGTGAGTACTACTGGACCCAGCAACCGCGCACGCGCTGTGGGAGCTATTAGCCCCAGCAACCGCTGCCGCGCTGTGTGCGCTACTGGACCCAGCAACTGCGCTCGCGCTGTGAGCGCTATTGGTTCCATCATCCGCCCATGCACTGTGAGCACTACTAGACCCAGAAACCGCGCTCGCGCTGTGAGCGCTATTAGTGCCAGCAACCGCGCTCGCGCTGTGAGCGGTATTAGTGCCAGCAACCGCGCTCGCGCTGTGAGTACTACTGGACCCAGCAACCGCACTCGCTCCGTGTGTGCTTCTAGTCCCAGCAACCGCGCTCGCGCTGTGAGCGCTATTGGTCCCAGCAAACGCCCTTGCACTGTGAGTGTTATTAGTCCCGGCAACCGCCCTTGCACTGTGGGCGCTATTTGTCCCAGAAACCGCCCTTGCACTGTGAGTACTACTGGACCCAGCAACCGCGTTTGCGCTGTGAGCGCTATTAGTCCCAACAACCACGCTGGCGCTGTGAGCGCTATTAGTCCCAGCAACCGCCCTTGCACTGTGAGCACTACTGGACCCAGCAACCGCCCTTGCACTGTGAGTGCTATTAGTCCCGGCAACCGCCCTTGCACTGTAAGCGCTATTAGTCCCAGCAACCGCCCTCGCACTGTGAGTACTACTGGACCCAGCAACCGCGCACGCGCTGTGGGAGCTATTAGCCCCAGCAACCGCTGCCGCGCTGTGTGCGCTACTGGACCCAGCAACTGCGCTCGCGCCGTGCGTTCTATTAGCCCCAGCAACCGCATCCGCGCTGTGTGCGCTACTGGACCCAGCAACTGCGCTCGCGCTGTGAGCGCTATTGGTTCCATCATCCGCCCTTGCACTGTGAGCACTACTAGACCCAGAAACCGCGCTCGCGCTGTGAGCGCTATTAGTGCCAGCAACCGCGCTCGCGCTGAGAGCGCTATTAGTCCCAGCAACCGCCCTTGCACTGTGAGCACTACTGGACCCAGCAACCGCGTTTGCGCTGTGAGCGCTATTAGTCCCAACAACCACGCTGGCGCTGTGAGCGCTATTAGTCCCAGCATTCGCCCTTGCACTGTGAGTACAACTGGACCCAGCAACCGCGCTCGCGCTGTGAGCGCTATTAGTCCCATCAGCCGCCCTTGCACTGTGAGCACTACTGGTCTCCGCAACCGCCCTTGCGCTGTGAGTGCTACTGGCCCCAGCAACCGATAGCCTGAGACGCCCTGCGGTGTTCTCATCTGCATGAAAAGGAGAGACGTATCGAAATAAATGATTTTGGTACCAAAGCCAGTATTCTCTAGGAACGTAACTGATACAAAATTATTTTTTTATCACATCCATTCAAAAAGAGCTAGTTTAATCCTCGTAAACAGGGACCAAAATAGCTCATAAATCCCTTAAGGACCAAAATTGTTACTATGCACTTCCATAATTGTTCAAATATAAACATTAGCCTCTAATTATTTTGTTTTATGTCTTATGGTATTTAATTTTATGTAAATAAATAAACGTAACGTTCTTGTTCATAAGTTGCACTTACTTATTTTCTCATAGAGAGTGTATTCAAAAAAAAGCTAGTTTGTTCCTCGTAAACAGGGAAAAAAAAAAGGTCATTAATCCCTTAGGGACCAAAGAAGATTTGAATTTGGAATGTGGACATTGTTAGTAAATGTTCATCACACTGGCAAAATTTGCGGAACAAGAAAAAAAATATCGTATAACTTTTTTTTACCATTACAGCGTGGTTTTTCTTTTGTTTTCTTCCTATTTATAATATTGGTATAGACTATACCAATATTATAAAGAGGAAAGATTTTTTTGTTTGTGTGTTTGTTTGTACCGAATAGGCTCCGAAAATACTGGGCCGATTTAAAAAATTCTTTCACCTATGGAAAGATACATTATTCTCGAGTAATATAGACTATAAATTATTATCAAAAAAATTAGAGATCTTTATGAAAATTGCAATAATGTAACCCAAACTAGCAGAATATTGCCTATAAAATTCAATATTTGGCGTGCGCTAAGAAAACTATTGATGATAAATAACAATTATGTACTACATGATTAAAGTAGTCATTATTAACTACAAAAAAAGTCTGCTAGTGAATATATCTCATTATCATAGTTAAACCACAATAGCAGCTTTTGTGTTCTAAAATTTAATTAGATCGCTCGCGCTGGTAAAAACAAAAGTTAGTTACATTCTCACATCAATAAATAGTTTTTTCAAATTGGTTGGTAGGGTAGGTAGGTAAGACGGGTGGGTAGGTAGGTACGGTAGGGAAAGTGGGGTAGGTAGGTGGGTAGGTAGGTGGGTAGGTAGGTGGGTAGGTAGGTGGGTAGGTAGGTAGGTGGGTAGGTAGGTGGGTAGGTAGGTGGGTAAGGTAGATGGGTAGGTAGGTGGGTAGGTAGGTGGGTATGTAGTTAGGTGGGTAGGTAGGTGGGTAGGTAGGTGGGTAGGTAGGTGGGTAGGTAGGTGGGTAGGTAGGTGGGTAGGTAGGTGGGTAGGTAGGTGGGTAGGTAGGTGGGTAGGTAGGTGGGTAGGTAGGTGGGTAGGTAGGTGGGTAGGTAGGTGGGTAGGTAGGTGGGTAGGTAGGTGGGTAGGTAGGTGGGTAGGTAGGTGGGTAGGTAGGTGGGTAGGTAGGTGGGTAGGTAGGTGGGTAGGTAGGTGGGTAGGTAGGTGGGTAGGTAGGTGGGTAGGTAGGTGGGTAAGGTAGATGGGTAGGTAGGTGGGTATGTAGTTAGGTGGGTAGGTAGGTGGGTAGGTAGGTGGGTAGGTAGGTGAATAGGTAGGTGGGTAGGTAGGTGGGTCGGTAGGTGGTTAGGTAGGTGGGTAGGTAGGTGGGTAGGTAGGTGTTTAGGTAGGTGGGTAGGTAGATGGGTAGGTAGGCGGGTAGGTAGGTGGATAGGTAGTTGGGTAGGTAGGTGGGTAGGTAGATAGATAGCCAGGTGGATAGTTAGGTGGGTAGGTGGTGGGTAGGTAGGTAGGTTGGTGGATGGGTATGTAGGTGGATAGGTAGGTGGCTAGGTAAGAGGGCAGGTATTTGGGTAGATAGGTGGGTAGGAAGGTGGGTAGGTAGGTGGGTAGGTAGGTGGGTAGGTAGGTGGGTAGGTAGGTGGGTAGGTAGGTGGATAGGTAGGTGGGTAGGTAAGTTGGTAGGTAGGTGGATAGGTAGGTGGGTAGGTAAGTTGGTAGGTTGGTGGCTAGGTAGGTGGGTAGGTAGGTGGGCAGGTAAGTGGCTAGGAAAGTAGATAGGTCGGTGGGTAGGTAGGTGGGTAGGTAGATGGGTAGGTAGTTGGGTAGGTAGGTGGGTAGGTAGGTGGATAGGTAGGTGGGTAGGTAGGTGGGTAGGTGGGTAGGTAGGTGGATAGGTAGGTGGGTAGGTAGGTGGGTAGGTAGGTAGATAGCCAGTTGACGGGAGCGAAGCCGCGGGGATCAGCTAGGTAGGACTAATGTTTTTGTGAGGAAATCAGGACAAGGCAGAAAACCCGTACTTCTAACAGGAATAATCGTTTCATTCAGTTTCGCGTTCGCTAAAACCTGCGTTTAAAGACCTTTCAAGCTGCAGGAAGTTCGAGGTGCCACAGTAAGTGAGCTTACGGTAGGAAAGAGGTTGAAGGAAGCTGGTTTTGGTTCGTTCGTGCCCGTCAGAGGCCCATAACTTGAGGCACACTCCTAAGAAGCAGTATAACTTTTGCTAGAAAACATCGGTCTAATGGAGTAAAATCTTGTTTAGTGATGAGTGTGGAAGTCATTTAAATGGAATTGATGGACTGTATTAAATGTTTTATCATGAACAAGAACAACATAATCTGTCATTTTTTTTAACTATTGTGGCATATGGTAGAGGAACAATATTGGATTCAGGTAGGATATGTTTTGGAGCTCGTACGGACTTGGTGGTAATCGATAGAGAAGATCTTATTAAAGATCGCTGTAGAAGTGATATTTAAATATAAAATGTGATATCATTTGCCCTTTTATCAGGGGTCTCTTCGTTTTGGTCCAGGATAATTCTCGGCCACATATCACTTTTTCAAATTCTTTCTATGTTAAAAATATCATCATCGCAGTTTTGGCTTAGCTGGCAATAACACCAGTTATGCATCCCATAGAACACGTTTTGGACCTGATAAAATGAAGGGCTAAATTCATAATATCTACCCTATCAATGTGGGTGAACTGCGAAGTGCCGTTGTACAGGAATGATTGAGACAATCACACGAGACAATGGATACCCTTATTCCCAACATGTCTAGACGGGTGAAAACTGTATTAAAAGAACGGGGAAAAACACTTCATATTATGTCATATTAATTTTATTGTAAAATGTTATTTTAATTAAATTTTTAACTTTAGTAACCTTGAAAAATCAACAATGTGCAATTTTCACAAAAAAAAAAACATTTTACTCGCACAAAATGTATTAAATGCGAACAATTTTTTTATTTTAAAAGATGTATTTTGAAGTAAAGAATCTGTACGAGCCAATAATGCTCATACAGCAAAAGTACGCCTATTAAAGTACTGCACAATATGAAATAAATCAGTCGTAACTAAAACACCCTCATACGCAAATTTGAGTGTTGACGTAACTCAACATTAAGTGCGGCTCAGGTTACTAGCAACAACCTAAAACTGTGTCCTTAATAAATATTTGGAACATAACAGTGGTTTGGTGTTAAACAACTTTTACAACTACCGGGTTACTCGGCAACGACGAGAAAACCCCAACATCTTTTGGTCCTTCGAGCAGGATGTCACGGGTCCACGGGAAAACAACGTGTGAATAATCGTGACTCCTCATCAAGCAGAGGGCTTAGCGTGGTATATCCCAGTTACGTTAGCAAATCGGTGCTGCTGGCCTCCCACAAGCGGGTCTCACCCGTAGCATTGAGACGTTACACATAGCGTAAAGGAGGGTGAGCTACACTAAGTTTCTGCCACTAACGAACCAGCGGAGATCAAGTCTACTGCTACAAACTTCATATCAAGCAAGAATCGGCGAGGGTAACGTCCACGGCGGTTTCTTCAGCGGAGATTACGTCTACTGCTACAAACAAAAAATAATCAGCAGGGATAACGACCACTGCGATTACTTCGAAACCTGTGAGAGTCTACACTACTCACGCACCAACCACTAGCAGCCTCAAGGCATAAACAATGTCCACAGAAGACTACAACGAATTTGCTGTACTTATAAGTAAGCAGCAAAACAGCTACGAGAATATAAAAACTCTCCAAGCTAACTACAAAAAGGATGCTGTGAGTAGAAAAACCATAGTATACCTTAACAAGCGCATCGAATCTTTACAATCCTTATGGGATGAATTTCGAGCCAACCACGATGTCTTAAAGAAGTATGAGACTGCCCAAAGAGACCTTGACTACTTCAAAAAGGACATTTTCATCATAACAAAAAGCATGTTTGAAGAAACAATGCTATCAATGAGTGAACTACGAAACAAGTTGATAAATGAACCTGGAGCTTCGGGGATGTTACAACAAAAAATATCAGAAACTCCCGGAACACCGCAATTTGATACAACTGGAGTATACCAAAGTATACCATATATATATAAGATGAAACGGACATGTATCTTTCGACACTGTTACGTAATCAAATGTGTAACTTCAACGCATTGAAACGAGCAGTCTCCAAGGTCAACATCAGCAGCATGTACGAGAAATGGCAACTGCAAGATCAACTTAATATTTTACGGTCAAAATGGGAAGCAATAGACAAGATTCACTGGGAATTGAGTTACCTACTGCAAGGCAACGATTAAGACTACGAAGCCAAATTTGACCACTGGGAGAAAGTCTACGACGACTTAAAGGAAGATTTGAATCGGAAAATCTTTGAGACATCCCATTACGAAAAAACAACACCGCGTATGGAATTGCCGGAGTTCAACGGAACTTACAACAATTGGATCTCTTTTAGAGACTTATTCTTTGAGATGATTCACAACAATCCAACGCTGAACAAAACGCAGAAAATGCAGTGCCTAAAGTCAAAATTAAAGGGTGAAGCAGAAAGGATAATCAAGCACCTTCCTGTGAGCGCGGAGAATTATGATTCGTGCCTGGATATTATCCAGCATCGCTACGATAACAAGCGACTACTCTTCACTTCATACATAGAAACACTTCTCAATCAACCATCTATCGAAAAACCAAACTCGTCTAACTTGAAGAAGCTGTACGACACGACGAAAGAGTGTGTAAATGGCCTAGAGAAAATAGAAATTAATGTTCCAGTATGGGGTCCCCTTCTCGTGTACCTACTATCTTCCAAACTGGATGACATCACTCACGGTGACTACATCAAAACTATGAAGCATTCAAGAGAGCTTCCAGATTTAGAAGAGTTTATGGAGTTCCTAGAATTTCAGTTCATGACGTTGGAAACATCCCGTACTAAAAGGAACGGAGGAAAACAAGGTTATTCAACGAATAATAACCAGCATAAAAGTTATAATAACAAATCAAACATTAAAGACTCAGAAAAGTGGACAAAAACCTTCCATGCATCGCTGAAAAAGGTCCACTTTGCAAAAACGAACACGTGCTGTGGCAATGTCCGACATTCTTGAACATGGATGTCGCAACGCGAAACCAAACAACAAGTAACTTGAACTTGTGCAAAAATTGCTTGTATAGTCACGGCGAAAATAAATGCAAGTCAACGAAAAAATGCCGCACGTGTAACTTCAAGCATAACACCCTTCTTCATGATGATAATCTGAAAGAGCCACGATCAAAGCCGACCACACCAACGGTGGCTGAGCGGACATCGAACCATATTAACGGTGAACAAGAGATCCTCTTAACGACTCTTCAACTAAGGGTCAAAAATAAAGAAGGAGATTACGTCTTTCTTCGAGCGTTACTGGATCAAGGCTCTCAAGTATCCTTGATTACAGAAAATGCTGCTCAACGGTTGAACTTAACCCGAAACAAAATGAACGCTGCTGTCACTAATGTTGGTACTATAATGGGTAGGAGTAAAGGGATGATAAAATTGGAATGTAAATCAATACACTCGGATTATACATTCCAAACCGAAGCTTTAGTAATGAGTAAACTCGTAAATAATCTGCCTAACTCAACGATCAACACAGAGAGCTGGACGCACCTTCATAATATCAAGTTGGCCGATCCAGCCTTTTTTTTTTTTTTTTTTTTTTTGTTTTCGGGGGGAAACCTTCAAAAAGGCGCCTGGACTTCGGGGAAAAGACCAGGGAGTGTGGGATTTTTACCTCACTAAAACCACCCCGGTGATCACCATCAGCACGTAGAAGGGGCCCCGTAACCTCTTAAAAGACCACACCGGGACCCCCTCTGTGCACGGCAGCACGTGATCACTGTGCCACCGTCTTGCCTGGTGTCACTTGGTGGACGGACAGAGTCCCCAATCTGAGCGCCCGTGACCCTTGAGTCCCACTTACTTAATGCAGGCGGGGTTTCGCCGTTTTAGGCATCGGGACGGTTGACTCCCCGACGCCTTCTTCTTCGAGCAGGATCGTGGCCGATCCAGATTACAACATCTCTGGACCCATCGACCCACTGCTTGGAGCTGATGTTTACTCCGATGTGATCTTAGGAGGAATAATCAAGCAAAATAATAACTCGCCAGTAGCGCAACAAACAAAGTTGGGCTGGATACTGTGCGGTGCGACAAAGCAGTTTAACTGTCTAGTTACTCTAACAGATTTAGACAACCTAACAAAATTTTGGGAGGTAGAAGACATTCCTTCAGAAACTGAACCTACGTCGGAAAACGAATACTGTGAAAAATATTACACAGAAACAACAAAGAGATTAAGCAACGGGCATTATGTGGTGAAGATGCCGATGAAAGCTAACTACGAGCAAAACATTGGAAACTCAAAACCTCAAGCCACAGCACAATTTCTTCATTTAGAAAAGAAAATGAGGAGACAAGATCACTTCGCTAAACTATACAAAGACTTCATCCGAGAATACATCGAATTAGGTCACATGAAACCAGTGACAGAATCTGAAAGTCGAGTACAAGCCTTTCTACCGCACCACGGCGTGTTAAGGGAGAGCTCAACAACCACCAAACTAAGAGCTGTTTTTAACGCATCAATGAAAACAGACTCCGGGTATAGCCTAAACGATTGATGGAAAAAGGGCCAAATCTTCAAAAAGACATTTTATCTCTGATCATAAAATGGCGGAGCTATAAATATGTTCTAACGGCGGACATTGAGAAAATGTACCGTCAAATCCTTATTCATCAAGATCAACAATGTCTTCAAAAAATTATTTGGTGAGACTCCATGAGAGAACCACTTCGAGAGATGCAGCTGTGTACGCTAACCTACGGGACCAAAGTCGCTCCATTCATAGCGATGCGCACTCTCCAACAGCTGGCCAAAGATGAAGGACACGCTTATCCTCTGGCCCAAAAGGCGCTACTGAACGAATTTTATATGGATGACGCCATCACGGGACACCATACCATAGAAAAAACAAAGCTACTTCAAAAAGAGCTAAGCGAACTCCTGAAGAAAGGTGGTTTTGTTTTACGGAAATGGTCTACGAACGAGTCATCTATTCTTAAAGAACTACAGACGAAGGAGAAAAGCAACAAAAACGAATTTAACTTCAAGCAACAAGAGTTCAGCAAAACACTCGGACTCGCATGGAATGACGCAAGCGATACGTTCCATTTTATTAGCGAAGCGCCTAACAACAACAAAAATGCACCATACACTAAACGCAAGCTATTGTCAGAAATAAGCAAGATTTAAATAAGCAAGATTTACGATCCGCTTGGTTGGCTGGCACCAATGACCATCCAAGCAAAACTGCTTTTTCAAAAATTGTGGAGTGACTACTTTCAAAACATTGGCTGGGACGAAAATGTACCAGATTCCATAGAAAAGGAATGGATACAAATTAAAACCGACCTTCCAAACATAAATAACATAAGTTTACCAAGATGGATAAAAAACGAAAACAATCGGCAGATCGAGTTGCAAGCCTTCTGTGACGCGAGCGAGAAAGCCTACGCATGCGTTATCTACAGCCGAACTACGTCACCCACCGGAGTTTACGAAACAACATTACTCGCAGCAAAAAGTAAGGTGGCACCACTCAAAAAGAAAACAACAATACCGAGGTTGGAATTATGCGCCGCAGTTTTACTAGCGAAACTCCTAGAAAGGATAACTAAGATCCTGGAAGAGAACGAACTCAGGATTACATGCTGGACTGATTCTAAAGTAGTTCTAGCATGGCTTCAGGAAAGTCAAACTAAGTACGAAAAGTACATAACCAACAGAACCAGACAAATATTAAACTTCGTGCCTGCGATAAACTGGGGTAACGTAAAGACAAACGAAAACCCCGCCGACTGTGCCACAATTGGACTCCCACCGCAAAAACTGGTCAGCTTTAAACTGTGGTGGGAAGGACCTAAATGGCTAAAGGAGCAGGAAACCCAAGCCCTTGCTTCAAAAGAAACCTATACCACAAATGAGGGCTCCTTAACAAACTGTTACACGGCTAATAGTACGGAACCCATGTCGATTAAAAATGAATTAATTCATTCATTACTTGAGCGACATAGCAACATAGATCGCATTACAAGAATACTCGCCTTAGTGATACGTTTCGCTGATGCATTACGAAACAAACGAAGGTCAATCGAGTGCCGTGCACTGAACTTGAATGAAATAAACAACGCATTCTGTATGATTATCAAATCAGTGCAAGAGAATTACTTTATAAACGAAATTAATTCTCTCAACAAATATGGGAAACTTCCAAACAGAAGCACCATTTTGAAATTAAATCCGTTTTTGGACACAAGTGGAGTCTTACGCGTTGGAGGACGTCTTAACCACTCAAAGTTGCCGATGGAGACTAAGCACCCCATCCTCGTTCCAGGAGAGGGCAGACTAACCCAACTCATCGTTGAAAAGGCACATCAACGAACATTACACGGTGGAGCAAGATTAACACTTGCTTACACTAGAAACAATTATTGGATCATCAGCGGCATCGAACCGTCAAGAAGATACTGCGACAATGCATCCGATGCCGGCGATACGCAACTAACAGATCTGAACAACTAATGGGCAATCTTCCTAAAGAAAGGATAACTCCATCGAGGCCGTTTTCACACACTGGCATTGACTTTACAGGCCATGTGGATGTGAAGATAAACAAAGGCCGCGGGATAAAAACCTGCAAAGGCTACATAGCCATATTCATATGTATGTGCACAAAAGCAGTACATATTGAACTTGTTTCGGACCTATCCACGCAAACATTCATCGCAGCATTAAAAAGAATGTGCGCCAGAAAAGGAACCCCAAAACACATCTACTCCGATAACGGAACCAACTTCGTCGGAGCCGTAAGAGTCTTACAGGAAGAGTTCCAACAATACAAAACAATGCTGTCCTCAGAGTTCTTTAGAGAGATCAACAACCTTCAAATAGAGTGGCACTTCAACGCTCCATCCTGGCCTTCAGCATGAGGTTTCCATACAACAGCAGCTTCCCATGAAGCTGCTGTACGTTCCATGAAAGCGCACCTCAAACGGGTAATCGGTGAAACGAAGCTTACATACGAACAGTTTGCAACACTTCTGACACAAATCGAAGCGTGCATGAACAGCAGGCCGCTGTGTCCATTATCAAGAGATGTGGACGATCTGGACTATCTCACTCCAGGTCATTTCCTCACAGGGGGTCCAACGCTAACACTGCCACTCAACGAACCTGAGGAAACGAAAGCAGTAGACATCAGAAATAACTGGAAACTCATTGAGCTCATGCGTCGACACTATTGGGAGCGCTGGTCAAAAGAATACCTTCATTCATTACAAAACCGGAACAAATGGCAGCAAACTAAGGAGAACATACAAAAGGGCCAACTTGTCCTCATCAGAAAAAGCACCTAAAGTACCTCCGAGCAGGTGGGCAATGGGCCGCGTAGTGGAACTACATCCAGGCAGTGACAACTTAGTCCGAGTGGTCACGTTCAAGACACAGAATGGAGTCCTCAAAAGACCAATAACAAAACTTGCCCCGTTACCTATAAACGAAGTATGTGAAAGCATTGATTCACAGAAAGTGATTCCGGAAACGAAGCCCTGCAAGCAAAATAAAGATATCAAAACCAAGAAAAAAGTAAATAGCTTGCTTTTGGTGTTACTTGTAGCGTTCACAACGTTTTCAAGTGGACTAGCAACACCCCTGCAACATTTCAAAATAACAAAATTGACAGAAAGCCAACCAGTGTATTTTGACCCCGTCGGAAATATCCAACTAATTCACGACGAATGGAAGCTTCTAGTGTACTACAACCTAACAATATTCTGGCAAAGTACAACAAAGGTGGAGAAATTTGTGGCTCGTTTAGCACAAATGTGTAATACGATGCCTAACGAACCATCTCACGCTACAACTCAACAATTGAAGTTCGAAATGAGCCAGCTGAACGAGTACAACATACTGCTACGTTCTCAACATCAGCAGCGAAAGCGACGTGGCTACGTCAACGGCGTAGGGTAAACCTTGCACGAGCCCTATTTGGTGTCCTTGACACCGATTTTGCCGAAAAATACGCTCAAGACATACAAAAAATCAAAACAAACGAGCAATATTTACTGCAGCTCATAAGAAATCAGACACTGATTATCGAGGCAGAAAATAATGTCATAAAGAAAAATGAAGACTTCGTAAAAACGCAACTGGAAGGAATTCAGCAATTCATGAACGAAACCAAATATAATACGGCATTGATAGAAAACCGGTTTCAAATAATGAAAACAATGAGTGACGTCAATGCTGGAGCCTTAACTGCAAGCCTACTTATCGCAGTACTGAGAAGAAACCAACAAATGCTCCTAGATGACAGATATCTATCGAGGTCATCTCGATATGAACCTATTCACACCGGAGCAATTATCTGAACAAATGAACTACATTGCCGGTATTATACCGAAAAGGTTAACATTACCTATCAAAACCAGCAATGGAGCTAACAATAAAAATATTTACACAATTATTTATGTCAAAGCCATGATTACCGAACAGTACTTGCTCTATGAACTACATATCCCGTTACTAAGCGATGACGAGTATGCATTGTATCGCAATATAGCTATACCTAGACACCAAACTGCTGACCAATGTCAGGTGATAGCGACAACAACACAGTATATTGGAGTTAACTTCGTAAAGAACACCTACATACAGATGGAAGAAGTTGATCTACAGCAATGTTCAACAATGACAGCGGACAACCACATTTGCCACGCCTCTACAACTATCAGCAACTTGCATGGAGCCATGGCATCTTGCGAAGCCCAAATACTGAGTCAAAATGTACATAACATTACATGCAATTGGGTACCTCAGCCATGTTCGGACCAATGGATAAAACTACAGAGACCAAACATATGGCTCTATAACTGCATGGATGAATGTACGACTCGCATTGTATGCGAGAATCGAATAACAACAACTATCATAACAAAGGCGGGGCTCCTTGCCCTAGGTCAAGATTGCTTACTACAACATAAGGATGTGACGATCTACTCGCATAACGTTCTTAGTAGTAGTATCAATATTGGAATTACTTTGGAGGTGCCCACTATAGAATCACCAAACGATATGTGGAGCACATCCAAAAACACAAAATTCGTGCTACCCATCCTCAACTTATCTAATGAACACGCAATATTAGATAACCAGATAGCTGCGCAAAAGGAACGAGAGAGCCTACCTTACGAGTTATGTGTCCACGACATTGGCAACTACGCCATAAGCACTTTGCTGGTGGGAGGAATCGTCGGCGCTATAATAGTGTGGCGACTAAAAAGATATTATCTACAAGCACGCAAGAAGAGCAATACTTCGACGGCCAACAGGACGCGAAAGAGGACGGAGGATATAGAACTGAACGAGATTCCTGTCTACGGTAAAATAAGAAGTGGACCCTCATCGAGCAACCGTCTACAGCAATCAACAGCAACAAGATTCAAACTTTGAATTATGTATTTAAGAATTTATGTAATTTCATGCTTATTGTTTAGATTATTTAAGCATTATTTAAGATTTTGTTTACTGTTTACATAACTTGTGTTGTTTACATATGTAATCTTATATTTGAATTGTAATGCTAGTGCTCTGAGCACGTCTACCTTTCCCTCGGGAGCATGTACGAGCCAATAATGCTCATACAGCAAAAGTACGCCTATTAAAGTACTGCACAATATGAAATAAATCAGTCGTAACTAAAACACCGTCATACGCTAATTTGAGTGTTGACGTAACTCAACATTAAGTGCGGCTCAGGTTACTAGCAACAACCTAAAACTGTGTCCTTAATAAATATTTGGAACATAACAGTGGTTTGGTGTTAAACAACTTTTACAACTACCGGGTTACTCGGCAACGACGAGAAAACCCCAACAGAATCCTTTCCTAATATAAGATTATAAAAAATACAAACGTATTAAAGAAAAACGAAGTTTTTATTTTGTTCCGCTAATTTTGCCGGTGTGTGTATAACGCGCGAAATAAACCAAAAGGATATGCGATTTTTCAATAGTCAACTTTTACCTGTCTAAATAGCCCATTAATGTTTTTTGAGTGCCAGCGGTTGAGTCAGACCTGTTTTAGTTTAGTTGCATATTTATTTATTGTGGTTTTATGCATTAAAATAATCTCAAAGTAATCTTCACGACTGATAACATTCACTTCATTCATACCATCATAAGTAACCAAATTACTCACCGTCGCCGTCGCCACTATCACTCATCGAATCAGGTATAACTTCATCTGCAATAGACGACCATTGCTGCGTGTTCTGGCTGCTGCGTCTCCTTGCTGGAGACCGGTCAATAGAAAATATTAAATTGTGTTATATGCAGAAAATGTCAAATAACGTATATTGCAGAATCTTTTAAATATTAAATGCATTTTACAAGAAAGCATCACACTACAATTTCGAAAAAAAATTGGTTTCGATAAAATTGCTTGGTTTTAAACTTCTTTATATTACAGTATTTATAACTACCACTTTGTGTAACAACTTTCACATGACTATAGCTTCTTCTATTTCAACTTTTAGAACACACTGGCAAAATTTGCGGAACAAGAAAAAAAATATCGTAAAACTTTTTTTTACCATTACAGCCTGGTTTTTCTTTTGTTTTCTTCCTCTTTATAATATTGGTATAGTCTATAACAATATTATAAAGACGAAAGATTTTTTTGTTTATTTTTTGTGTGTTTGTTTGTACCGAATAGGCTCCGAAACTACGGACTGATTTAAAAAATTCTTTCACCTATGGAAAGATACATTATTCTCGAGTAACATAGACTACAAATTATTATCAAAAAAATTAGAGATCCTTATGAAAATTGCAATAATGTAACCCAAACTAGCAGAATATTGCCTACTAGCTGACCCCCGCGGCTTCGCTCCCGTCAAAATTATAGCCTATGTTACTCGGGAATAATGTAGCTTTACATTGGCAGGAGAATTTTTAAAATCGGTTCTGTAGTTTCGGAGCCTATAGGTAGGTGGGTAGGTAGGTGGGTAGGAAGGTGGGTAGGTAGGTGGGTAGGTAGGTGGGTAGGTAGGTGGGTAGGTAGGTGGGTAGGTAGGTGGGTAGGTAGGTGGGTAGGTAGGTGGGTAGGTAGGTGGGTAGGTAGGTGAGTAGGTAGGTGGGTAGATACGTGGGTAGGTATGTGGGTAGGTAGGTGGGTAGGTAGGTGGGTAGGTAGGTGGGTAGGTAGGTGGGTAGGTAGGTGGGAAGGTAGGTGGGTAGGTGGGTGGGTAGGTAGGTGGGTAGGTAGGTGGGTAGGTAGGTGGGTAGGTTGGTGGGTAGGTAGGTGGGTAGGTACGTGGGTAGGTAGGTGGGTAGGTAGGTGGGTAGGTTGTTGGGAAGGTAGGTAGGTGGGTAGGTTGTTGGGAAGGTAGTTGGTAGACTACAAATTATTATCAAAAAAATTAGAGATCCTTATGAAAATTGCAATAATGTAACCCAAACTAGCAGAATATTGCCTACTAGCTGACCCCCGCGGCTTCGCTCCCGTCAAAATTATAGCCTATGTTACTCGGGAATAATGTAGCTTTACATTGGCAGGAGAATTTTTAAAATCGGTTCTGTAGTTTCGGACCCTATAGGTAGGTGGGCAGGTAGGTGGGTAGGTAGGTGGGTAGGTAGGTGGGTAGGAAGGTGGGTAGGTAGGTGGGTAGGTAGGTGGGTAGGTAGGTGGGTATGTAGGTGGGTAGGTAGGTGGGTAGGTAGGTGGGTAGGTAGGTGGGTAGGTAGGTGGGTAGGTAGGTGGGTAGGCTGGTGAGTAGGTAGGTGGGTAGATAGGTGGGTAGGTATGTGGGTAGGTAGGTGGGTAGGTAGGTAGGTGGGTAGGTAGGTGAGAAGGTAGGTGGGCAGGTAGGTGGGTAGGTAGGTGGGTAGGTAGGTGGGTATGTAGGTGGGTAGGTAAGTGGGTAGGTAGGTGGGTAGGTAGGTGGGTAGGTAGGTGGGAAGGTAGGTGGGTAGGTAGGTGGGTAGGTAGGTGGGTAGGTAGGTGGGTAGGAAGTTGGGAAGGTAGGTGGTTAGGTAGGTGGGGAGGTAGGTGGGTAGGTAGGTGGGTAGGTAGGTGGGTAGGTAGGTGAGTAGGTAGGTGGGTAGGTAGGTGGATAGGTAGGTGGGTAGAGAGGTGGGTAGGTAGGTGGGTAGGTAGGTGGGTAGGTAGGTGGGTAGGTAGGTGGGTAGGTAGTTAGGTGGATAGGTAGGTGAGTAGGTGGGTGGGTAGGTAGGTAGGTGGGTAGGTAGAACAGGTTAGGTAGGTGGGTAGGTAGGTGGGTAGGTAGGTGGGTAGGTAGGTGGGTAGATAGGTGGGTAGGTAGGTAGGTAGGGTAGGTAGGTAGATAGGTAGGTAGGTAGATAGCCAGTTGCCGGTAGCGAAGCCGCAGGGATCAGATAGTTTATTATAAAACCGATTCATCATCATCATCATCATTTCAGCCGAAAGACGTCCACTGCTGGACATAGGCCTCCCCCAGGCGTCGCCACATTGACCGATCCCGTGCGTCTCGCATCCAGCGCCTTCCCGCAACCTTAACCAGGTCATCAGTCCACCTAGTGGGAGGCCTTCCAACGTATCGTCTTCCGGTTCGCGGTCGCCATTCCAGAACCTTTCGGCCCCATCGGCCATCCGTTCTGCGAGCAATGTGCCCTGCCCACTGCCACTTAAGTTTGGCAATTCTTCGGGCTATGTCGGTAACTTTGGTTCTCCTGCCATAAAACCGATTATGCCAAATTAATAACAACAATTGAACATCACCTTTCAAACGATTATTTTATCTTTATTCGATGTTACACAATTTTGAGAGAATTTTGCTTTACATTGGCAGGAGAATTTTTAAAATCGGTTCTGTAGTTTCGGACCCTATAGGTAGGTGGGCAGGTAGGTGGGTAGGTAGGTGGGTAGCTTACATTGGCAGGAGAATTTTTAAAATCGGTTCTGTAGTTTCGGAGCCTATAGGTAGGTGGGTAGGTAGGTGGGTAGGAAGGTGGGTAGGTAGGTGGGTAGGTAGGTGGGTAGGTAGGTGGGTAGGTAGGTGGGTAGGTAGGTGGGTAGGTAGGTGGGTAGGTAGGTGGGTAGGTAGGTGGGTAGGTAGGTGAGTAGGTAGGTGGGTAGATAGGTGGGTAGGTATGTGGGTAGGTAGGTGGGTAGGTAGGTGGGTAGGTAGGTGGGTAGGTAGGTGGGTAGGTAGGTGGGTAGGTAGGTGGGAAGGTAGGTGGGTAGGTGGGTGGGTAGGTAGGTGGGTAGGTAGGTGGGTAGGTAGGTGGGTAGGTTGGTGGGTAGGTAGGTGGGTAGGTACGTGGGTAGGTAGGTGGGTAGGTAGGTGGGTAGGTTGTTGGGAAGGTAGGTAGGTGGGTAGGTTGTTGGGAAGGTAGTTGGTAGACTACAAATTATTATCAAAAAAATTAGAGATCCTTATGAAAATTGCAATAATGTAACCCAAACTAGCAGAATATTGCCTACTAGCTGACCCCCGCGGCTTCGCTCCCGTCAAAATTATAGCCTATGTTACTCGGGAATAATGTAGCTTTACATTGGCAGGAGAATTTTTAAAATCGGTTCTGTAGTTTCGGACCCTATAGGTAGGTGGGCAGGTAGGTGGGTAGGTAGGTGGGTAGGTAGGTGGGTAGGTAGGTGGGTAGGAAGGTGGGTAGGTAGGTGGGTAGGTAGGTGGGTAGGTAGGTGGGTATGTAGGTGGGTAGGTAGGTGGGTAGGTAGGTGGGTAGGTAGGTGGGTAGGTAGGTGGGTAGGTAGGTGGGTAGGTTGGTGAGTAGGTAGGTGGGTAGATAGGTGGGTAGGTATGTGGGTAGGTAGGTGGGTAGGTAGGTAGGTGGGTAGGTAGGTGAGAAGGTAGGTGGGCAGGTAGGTGGGTAGGTAGGTGGGTAGGTAGGTGGGTATGTAGGTGGGTAGGTAAGTGGGTAGGTAGGTGGGTAGGTAGGTGGGTAGGTAGGTGGGAAGGTAGGTGGGTAGGTAGGTGGGTAGGTAGGTGGGTAGGTAGGTGGGTAGGAAGTTGGGAAGGTAGGTGGTTAGGTAGGTGGGGAGGTAGGTGGGTAGGTAGGTGGGTAGGTAGGTGGGTAGGTAGGTGAGTAGGTAGGTGGGTAGGCAGGTGGATAGGTAGGTGGGTAGAGAGGTGGGTAGGTAGGTGGGTAGATAGGTGGGTAGGTAGGTGGGTAGGTAGGTGGGTAGGTAGGTGGGTAGGTAGGTGGGTAGGTAGTTAGGTGGATAGGTAGGTGAGTAGGTGGGTGGGTAGGTAGGTAGGTGGGTAGGTAGAACAGGTTAGGTAGGTGGGTAGGTAGGTGGGTAGGTAGGTGGGTAGATAGGTGGGTAGGTAGGTAGGTAGGGTAGGTAGGTAGATAGGTAGGTAGGTAGATAGCCAGTTGCCGGTAGCGAAGCCGCAGGGATCAGATAGTTTATTATAAAACCGATTCATCATCATCATCATCATTTCAGCCGAAAGACGTCCACTGCTGGACATAGGCCTCCCCCAGGCGTCGCCACATTGACCGATCCCGTGCGTCTCGCATCCAGCGCCTTCCCGCAACCTTAACCAGGTCATCAGTCCACCTAGTGGGAGGCCTTCCAACGTATCGTCTTCCGGTTCGCGGTCGCCATTCCAGAACCTTTCGGCCCCATCGGCCATCCGTTCTGCGAGCAATGTGCCCTGCCCACTGCCACTTAAGTTTGGCAATTCTTCGGGCTATGTCGGTAACTTTGGTTCTCCTGCCATAAAACCGATTATGCCAAATTAATAACAACAATTGAACATCACCTTTCAAACGATTATTTTATCTTTATTCGATGTTACACAATTTTGAGAGAATTTTGCTTATTGCCATTTTATGATTATATACAAAAATTTCGAAAAAATTTCATTGACTCACTGAATTATTTATTTTATTTTTAACGTTTAAATCTTTTTCGAAGTTAAGGACGTCATTATGGCCAACTTAATCCAAACTGAGAGGATGAGGGCACTTGAGATGAGAAATGATAAAACCTACCGATGATGTGCATAACTCATCGTTTACCGGTTTCAACCATTTATTACAGTTTCCAATGATTCAGAGAGACTAATGTTTTTGTGAGGAAATCAGAACAAGGCAGAAAACCCGTACTTCTAACAGGAATAATCGTTTCATTCAGTTTTGCGTTCGCTAAAACCTGCGTTTAAAGGCCTTTCAAGCTGCAGGAAGATCGAGGTGCAACAGTAAGTGAGCTTACGGTACGAAAGAGGTTGAAAGAAGCTGGTTTTGGTTCGTTCGTGCCCACCAGAGGCCCATAACTTAAGGCACACTCCTTAGAAGCAGTATAACTTTTGCTAGAAAACATCGGACTAATGGAGTAAAATCTTGTTTAGTGATGAGTGTGGAAGTCATTTAAATGGAATTGATGGACATCATGAACAAGAACAACATAATCTGTATTTTTTTTTTAACTATTGTGGCATATGGTAGAGGAACAATATTGGATTCAGGTAGGATATGTTTTGGAGCTCGTACGGACTTGGTGGTAATCGATAGAGAAGATCTTATTAAAGATCGCTGTAGAAGTGATATTTAAATATAAAATGTGATATCATTTGCCCTTTTTAACCGACTTCCCAAAAAGGAGGAGGTTCTATGTTCGACTTCAAGTTTGTTTTTTTTTTTTTTTTTTTTTTTTTTTTTTTTTTTTTTTTTTTTTTTTTTGTATGATCATCGATTGCTCCGTCAATTGTGGACCGATTTTGAAAATTCTTTTTTTGTTTGAAAAAGTATGTTCCGAAATTGGTCCCATTTTAATTTGGTGAAGATCTGATGAAGAACTTCGGAGATATACTACAGAACTCTTCAATAAATAACGGCAAATCTCTCGGGATTGCTGCAATCGCATGTCTGTTTGTTGTTTATAACATTTCATAACATAACATCACGCCAGTTCGCTCTTAAGGGGTAAGCAGATCTCTCATTTCACCGGTTATGTTCAAGTTTCATGAAATCTATTCTGGCGAAATAGTTCCCTTACTAACTTGCCTATTAGGTTCGTACAACTAAAAAGTGAAAATAAAAAAACTTTTTGCAAAAAAATACTACCGACTTCCAAATACAAAACTACAAAGTGAAAAATAACTTAATTTTTTGAAGTCGGTGTCCATAACGCAAAGAAATGGTACCTACGAAAGACAAAAGAAGAAGTTTTATCAGGGGTCTCTTCGTTTTGGTCCAGGATAATTCTCGGCCACATATCACTTTTTCAAATTCGGTCTATGTTAAAAATATCAACATCGCAGTTTTGGCTCAGCCGGCAATAACACCAGTTATGCATCCTATAGAACACGTTTTGGACCTGATAAAATGAAGGGCTAAATTCATAATATCTACCCTATCAATGTGGGTGAACTGCGAAGTGCCGTTGTACAGGAATGATTGAGACAATCACACGAGACAATGGATTCCCTTATTCCCAACATGTCTAGACGAGTGAAAACTGTATTAAAAGAACGGGGAATATCTCTTCATATTATGTCATATTAATTTTATTGTGAAATGTTATTTTAATAAAATTTTTAACTTTCCTTAGTAACCTTGAAAAATCAACAATGTGCAATTTGCACAAAAAAACATTTTACTCGCAAAAAATGTATTAAATGCGAACTCATTTTTTATTTAAAAAGATGTATTTTGAAGTAAAGAATCCTTTCCTAATATAAGATTATAAAAAATACAAACGTATTAAAAAAAACGAAATTTTTATTTTGTTCCGCTAATTTTGCCGGTGTGTGTACAACGCGCGAAATAAACCAAAAGGATATGCGATTTTTCAAAAGTCAACTTTTACCTGTCTAAATAGCTCATTAATGTTTTTTGAGTGCCAGCGGTTGAGTCAGACCTGTTTTTATTTATTGTGGTTTTATGCATTAAAATAATCTCAAAGTAATCTTCACGACTGATAACATTCACTTCATTCATACCATCATAAGTAACCAAATTACTCACCGTCGCCGTCGCCACTATCACTCATCGAATCAGGTATAACTTCATCTTCAATAGACGACCATTGTTGCGTGTTCTGGCTGCTGCGTCTCCTTGCTGGAGACCGGATAATAGAAAATATTAAATTGTGTTATATGCAGAAAATATCAAATAACGTATATTGCAGAATCTTTTAAATATTAAATGCATTTTACAAGAAAGCATCACACTCCAATTTCGAAAAAGTCAATGATTGAAATCCTAAGCATGTACAGACTACCGTGTTCTGGTGGCAGCAGCCAACATATGTGTGTCACGCGCAGCCATGTCACATGCACTAGCGGCAGCGGCAGCCACGTGTGCGTCACGCGCAGCCGTGTCACATGCGCTAGCGGCAGCAGCTACCGCGTGTGCGTGTGCGTCACGCGCAGACGTGTCTGATGCGCTAGCGGCAGCGGCAGCCGCGTGTGCATCACGCGCAGACGAGTCACATGCGCTAGCGGCAGCAGCGGCCGCGTGTGCGTCACGCGCAGCCGTGTCGCATGCGCTAGCGGCAGCAGCAGCCGGGTATGCCTCACGCGGAGACGTGTCACATGCGCTAGCGGCAGCAGCAGCCGCATGTGCGCCACGCTCAGCCATTGCCCGTGCGCTGGCGGCAGCAGCCACCACGTGTGCGATATTTGCAGCCGCTTTCCGTAGGCTAGCGGCAGCAGCCGCCGCGTGTGCGTCACGCGCAGCCGTGTCCCATGCGCTAGCAATAGCAGCTGCCGCGTGAATTTCACGCGTGGCCGCGTCATTTGGACTAGCGGCCGCAACCACGTACGCGGAAAGAATATCCTTGTCCAATTTCTGGGTACCAGTGGGCCGGAACATGCTAGCCACCGTTTCGAGGGTTATGCCCCCACCTGGTCTAATATATAATTTTGTTACAAGTGGGCAATGCAGCCAAAACGAAATAGACGCACGAACCGAAGTCGAGGCCATTATGGAGCCGAGCGACTGCAATGGCAAATACCCGCGAGTATTAAACGACGTGTTATAATATAAAATTACGTACTTGAAAAATTAATAAAATTTAAAAACATAATATTCAGTAACTATAAACATAATATTGTGAGGCATGGTACGCAAAAATAAACCTTTAGTGCGCTGCGCTTCGTTTCGCGAGGGCTGCGTGGCGGCCATCAGTGGGGCGGTGCTGCCTCGCCCACAGCCTGATATGTTGGAGTTAGTAATAGTATAGCGAGCCAGTACTGATCCACTGCAGCTAATATTATAAATATAATCTTCATCTTCATCAGTTTTTTAAAGTGCCCACTGCTGGGACACAGGCTTCGTCTCTGTGAGAGGTCCTTAATCCATCACGCGGGCCCAGTGCAGTTTGGTGGATTATTGAGTGGTGATTACCGGAGAATGGGCAGCAGCGTTCTCTGTGCACTTTAACAACAAACTGCGATGGCCAACACGCCTGCCAAGCGTGGCAATTACGGCAAACCCTCAAACCAAAATAAATAGCAAAAATAAAAAACGGCCCCGAATGCCCGGCAGTCCGTCTACCCTCAACTACGGTAGCGGTCGAGGCGATCGCGTGGCAAGGGGTGCGAAGAAATCCCCGGAGTGGACCCGGCTACCCGGATAAACCCGTAGGGTGATGCGTAGCCTTGATGTGAACAAAGCGTGTGGCCCCGACGGGATACCAGCAATTGTCCTTAAAACCTGTGCACCTGAATTGTCTCCGATCTTGACACACCTATATCGCCTTTCGATAGAGACTGGAAAAGTGCCGAAGGCTTGGAAGCAAGCCAACGTCCAACCCGTGCCCAAGAAGGGCAGTCGAGCTGACCCGGTCAACTACAGACCCATATCTATAACGTCCATCCTCTGTAAGAGTATGGAGCGTGTGCTCAACGGTAAGCTCCTGGCATACCTAGAAGCGACCGACATCCTCAGTGACCGCCAGTACGGCTTCCGCCGAAATCGGTCCACTGGAGATCTTCTAGCGTATGCCATTCACATCTGGAGTGAGGCCATCGAGAGCCACGGGGAAGCGCTAGCCGTCTCCCTCGACATCTCGAAGGCTTTCGATAGGGTCTGGCACGAAAGCCTCATTGGTAAGCTTCCTTCCTTCGGTCTGCCTAGTGGTCTGTGTGATTGGATTGCGGACTTCCTGAGGGATCGATCCATCCGAGTGGTTATCGACGGCTGCTCGTCCGGTCAGTTAGATATCAACGCCGGAGTCCCTCAGGGGTCAGTGCTCTCGGCAACATTATTCTTGCTGCACATTAATGATCTGTTAAAACCCAGAACCTTTGGGTACGCAGACGACAGCACTGTTGCTGAGAGATACGTGTCCGGCGCACGGGCTACTGGGCCTCAGATTCGGTCTCTCCGGGAGGCTATGGTTGAACGCTTGAACCTGTCCTTGAAGGCGGTCTCCGAATGGGTTGATGCCAATCTGGTCAGTTTCAATGCTGCTAAGACCCCGGCGTGTCTATTTTCGCTAAAAAGAGCCAATTCCATCCGGCTTCTTCTTTCTGTGGTGTAAACGTGCCGTTAACGGACCACCTCGAACTTCTTGGTGTTACGGTGACATCTACCCTCAACTTCGGTCCATACATTGAGGCGAAAGCTCAGTTAGCTGCAAAAAAGTTGGGGATTCTTGCAAAGGTGAGACGGTACTTCACGCCTGAACAGCTGCTCAACTTGTATAAAGCACAAGTTCGGTCATGCATGGAGTACTGCTCTCACCTCTGGGATGGATCTGCCAAATACCAGCTTAATGCACTTGAGTCGATTGACAGACGGGCCAAAAGGCTTATTGGCAACGATGCACTGGTCGCATCAAAGCTCCAGAGCCTCGAACATCGAAGCCAAGTCGCCAGTCTGTCGGTCTTTTATCGGTTACATTTCGGGGAGTGTGCGACGGAACTGCACAATTTGATTCCGCCTAGCCCTTTCCATCATCGGACTACAAGGCGTACTGCCATGCGCCATCGGTACATGGTAGACATCCCTCCCATACGCACAAAGCGTTTTGCTAATACTTTCATTGTGCGCACAGCTAAGGAGTGGAATTCCCTTCCGGAGTCTTTGTTCCCTGATAGCTACAACCTAGGGGTTTTTAAGTCAAGAGTGAATAGGTTTCTTCTAGGCAAGCGTGCTTCACCGTAGACCACATCGTCGCTTAACATCAGGCGAGATGGTGGTCAAACGCTAGCCTACAGTCGATAAAAAAATAAATAAAAAAACAGTCAGGGAAGAAAAAAATGTCACTAACTGACCTGGCACTGCCATTTTGTCAGGATCTCTCTTTCTCCTATTTTTTGTTGTTTTTCTTTTACATTGTGTTTTGTCCGTGTTGATAAAAAGCCTTATTTCTTCTTTCATCCTTTCATTGCCATCTGACTCGTCAAACGTTCTCGATTGATCGTCCTCGACGTGATACAAAGTTGGACGTTTCAGCTAGAATAAAAAAAAAAATGAAATATCGGTTAAAATAAACAACGAAGTGTGTGTTTGACTTGGGCCACCACACAATTGAAGGTTTTTTAGTTGGAATAAAAACTTACGCATGCTCTACAAACTAAGCCGATTCCCTATCGAATAAACGCAAAACCAACATACGCAATTTTGTTTGAATGACTTTCTCAGTGATTGATTTTAAGCAACGATAACCATATCGTAAGCAAGTAAGTAGTCTAGTCACTTAATTATGAGTATTAGTATGTCTACTAAGACTCTCAGTAGCCACACTAAAACTAATCTAAATATTACTTCCATGACTTGCCTGTATAGCCACCAAGCTTGTGAAAGGCGACGCTTTGCGCTTTGTGGGTGCACCGGCAGTAGCAGACACTGCGTACCTTTGCGCGGCCGTGTCCTGTGCACCAGTGGTCGCACTATCTGAGTTCCTGTTATTCGCACCAGAAGTCGCACTATCTGAGTCCGTGTCATTCGCGTCAGAAGTCGCACTATCTGAGTCCCTATTATTCGCGCCAGTGCTCGCAATCCCTAAGTCCATGTGATTTGCGCCAGTAGTCTCACTCCTTGAGTCCATGTCATTCGCACCAGTGGCCGCAACCCCTGAGTCCATGTGATTCGCGCCAGTAGTCCCACTCCCTGTGTCCATGTCATTCGCACCAGTAGTCGCACTCCCTGAGTCCATATCATTCGCGCCAATGGTCGCATACACTGAGTCCGTGCCATTCGCGCCAGTAGTCGCACTCCCTAAGTCCATAACATTCGCACCAGTGGTCGCACTCCCTGAGTGCATGTTATTCGCACCAGTGGTCGCAACTCCTGAGTCTATGTGAATGGCGCCAGTATTCCCACTCCCTGAGTCCATGTCATTCGCACCAGTGGACGCAACCACTGATTCCCTGTCATTCGCACCAGTGGTCGCAACCTCTGCGTCCCTATCATTCGCACCAGTGGTCGCAACCACTGAGTCTCTGTCATACGCGATAGTAGTCGCACTCCTTGAATCCATGTCTTTCGCGCCAGTGGTCGCAAACCCTGAGTCCATGTGATTCGAGCCAGTGGTCGCTCTCGCTGAGTCCATGTCATATGCGCCAGTAGTCGCACTCCCTGAGTCCATGTTATGCGCGCCAGTAGTCGCACTCCCTGCGTCCGTAACGTTTGCACCAGCGGTCAAATTACCTAATATTAACGCAAATATAATTAATTAGTTGGCTTTTAAAGAAAGAAAGATAGTATTTATACAGCACGGCAAACACAACAGCAGAAACCGCAAGTTACAGAAGGGAAAAGCAACAAAGAATACTTTTAGAATAGAATAGAATATCTTTATGTCGGACGCAACAATCCATAGAGTGTTAGTAACATAGAAAAGCTTATTACCTAGTGTTAGTAACTATCAATCTCTGCACAAACTGCTGCACAATCGGAGAGCCGAAGCTCTCAGCTACAGTTTTCAGGATGTCGTTTTGACTGTCCCTCACTCTCCTCAGTTGCGACGCTGTTTTTTACGTATAGTCGCGTAGAAACGGCGTCGGTACGGGCTTGCGCAAGCATCTCCGACGCGCTACAGTAACGGGACATTCTCAACAACATCCTGAAAGCGTTGTTATATTGGACGCGCAGGCCATCCAACAATCTCTAAGTGTAATTACGAGTGTAATTTACCCATAGATTGCCCGTGTACAGACATTGTCAATAAGCCCTGAAAAGTGTTACTTTTACTAGGTCCGTACACCGTGCAAATCTACGGGACAACATATACGAACCGCTAGAGCCCTACACTCCCTCTTAATGTCCACATCGTCCCTGAGGTCGGTGGCAAAAAAATGCCTCAGGTATTTAAAAGTGGACACCCTATTAATTGGTGACCCGTTCACGAGCAACTCTGGTCCTTCTCCACGGCGTTTTCCACCGACCTCAAAGACTATGTATTCACATTTCTTTACATTATAGGCTTAAAGGCTTTGCATTGTAGGCTTCACACGTCTTAAGCAGCTTCAACTTTCGGCTCGGGCTGCAATCATACCTTGATTTATGAGTAATTTCTTTTTTGGTGTACAATAAAGTATATTCTGTTCTATTCTTGAGTGTAACGCAAATGCGCTTTACCTTGTGTTTGTCTCTCATCCGTGTCTTGGGCGCTTACGGCGGCCGCTGCGCGCATGGGACGCGCGGCCTTACGTCTTACTCGAGTGAACGGTGCAGCCGCCGCTGCCGATGAGTGTGTGGATCGAGCAAACTTGCGCCGCACTCCAGCAGTGGCAGTCATTACTATCCCCATGTCACGCGCGGTGTTGCGTCTTTTGCGACTCTGTGCATGAGTTGGCGCAGCAGTTGCACTAGAGGAGAGTATACCCTCGACCATAGTGCCATTGATGGCAACCATCATGTCGGCGAATGTCTTGGCCATGCTCTGAGCGTGACTGGTCACAATGGCCGCGATCGCAGCGGACCCTTTTGCATGCGTAATCACGTTCTGTGTGGTCGCAGACGCAGCGTGCGAAGCGTATGCGGCCGCGTCCTGTTTTCTCGCGGCTGCAACCGCCGCATACGTTGTAGTGCCCGTCGCCGCTCCCATATTCGAAGCCAAATTGTTTGTTGCGTAACCATCTGGTGAAATAAACATACATTGCTGCTTGAACAAAGGTAAAGCAAACACAAACAAACGCAGAATTGTTTCGTAGCCAAATGGTTAAAAGGAAAAAAGAAACATAGGAACGACAAATCTTCCTGATCTGATTGCAGCGTGTCGATATTCGGAAATTTCTGTCCTGGGAGTAATTTTCATGGTGTTCAGGGTCACTAAGAACGAAAGAAAGTCCAGGACGACACCGACGAGCATATGCAAATTTTTCGTCATGAATGTCATTTTCGACTAATCGTCAAGAACGATAATGTTCTTATTTTTGCTTGGACATAAATAAGCGCTTAAGCGCTAAAAGGGACATCATCATCATTATCAGCCTATCTAAGGTCTATATGTCTCGGCGTACCACAGGGGAGTGTACTAATCAACGAACGACTGCTATTAATCCAAGTATTAAATTTAAACAGAACAAGATTACTAAAATTGTCAACACAACATTTCTAGCATTTCCTTTGGTTAGATCAGCTCATGACATAGAAGACCCATGTTGCTTACTAGTTTCATAATTAAGTTACAAATTAACAATAAACGGCTTGTACGGTGTACCCAGTGTACACTTAAGTGTAAACTTTAGAAACCTACTCTTTAAAGGGATTGGGGCTAGATTTACTTCAGACTTAACGTAGGTATTGTAAGTATGCCTACTATAAAAATAAATTAGGAACTAGGCCATATTGAATAAATAATTTGAGTAGCTTCAATAAAAACTCACTTGATTTTATTTGAAACAGTTCTGCATCATATAAAAGGAAATAAGTAAGGATTATAAACGGATATTTTACCAGAACTAGAGGCGGATCCAGGAGGGGGCAAGGAGCACGTGACCCCCTCCCCCCTACCTCTTTCCCAGACGGCTCAGCCAAGACTCGACAGACCTGCTATATCGCTTTGATAACATTTGTTTCTTTTTGTTATGACTAATATGTACATAATGATGCGTTAACATTTCAATGCTCGTTTCGCTCGCTCTTGCAACCAGTTTCTCTCAATTCAATATCTGTATGAAACAATTCATATCCAATTCAAAAATTTCAATTCAAAAGAAAGCTAACATGTCCAAGGCTGAGTTCTAAAAAATTTCGAGCTCACTTTGCTTGCTCTTACATCTATATAAATTACTAGCGGACACCTCGCGGGTTCACCGAAATAAAGCAATTATTAGATGCATGACCTGTTTTTTAGGGTTCCGTACCCAAAGGGTAAAAACGGGACCCTATTACTGAGACTCCGCGGTCTGTCTGTCTGTCTGTCTGTCTGTCACCAGGCTGTATCTCATGAACCGTGATAGCTAGACAGTTGAAATTTTCACAGATGATGTATGTCTGTTGCCGCTATAACAACAAATACTAAAATAGGATAAAATTAATATTTAAGGGGGGCTCCCATACAAAAAACGTAATTTTTTTGCCGTTTTTTGCGATAACGGTACGGAATCCTTCGTGCGCGAGTCCGACTCGCACTTGGCCGGTTTTTTTTACAATGAATGCATTTTTCATTCTTACAGAACCTTGCAATGTGATGTGCGTGTGAACTGAGGGACCACACTGGTATCTCGCAAAATAAATATCGTAGAATTTAGTAGAAGACTTAAAACAATTGTAGAACAAATCTGGGAATTTGTAAAAAAATATATTTGAAACTACAGCCCTTAAAGTGCAGTCCCTCAGTCCTCACATACCATTAGCCAGATCTCGGAAAGTATCTGAAAAAATAAGGTGTTGTGACTACAGACATTTAGTAAATAATTTGTAAAGATATTTACTAAATAACAAAGCATCAAATATAAAAAATATATAACGACTAAACTGTGGTCCCTCAATCCTCACATTCACTGACATATGTGCATGTACTAGCTGCTAGACGAAAGGAATATCAGAAAAAACTAGACATTTAGTAACGAATTTGTAAAGATATTTACTAAATAACAGACCACAAAGCATCAAAGATAAAAAATATATAACGACTAAACTGTGGTCCCTCAATCCTCACATCCACTGACTGTGCATGTACTAGCTGCTAGACGAGAGTAATATCAGAAAGACTAGTGTACTTAACTTTTAGTAGAATGTTTGTGTCATGCTCTGCTGCAGAGCCACCATTTTAGAAACCGGTCAATTATATCTTAAAATGATGTACGCCAAACGTTCATAATGTACGTGTACCGATATCGCTGTACGTGCTTTAGGTAATGATAAAATAGACATTGATTGTGGCTCTGCTGCAGAGCATACTCTCTAGCAGAGCCACACATAACATGTACTCAGGCAAGATAAACGCTACTGTTTTTTGATGAAAACTGTTGTACGAATAGTGTTTATTGCGTACGTGTTGAAAAATATAATTTTTTCAACACACTTGCTCATAAAGTGGCTCTAATTTCATCGCAATTAGGCACATAATGAGACCTGTTATCAAACTGTGACTTTTTCATTACTATTATTCACAAGTGAGATAAAGAGCTTTTTTTTTAATTTATTGGTTGAGTTGCTTTGTTCTTAAAAAAAAAGTTTCGACACAAAAAAGATCGTGCTCAATAGTACAAATGCAACACATTTCATGCAACTTCGTATTTAAATAGACAATTTCAATTTGTACGTGTTTAATAAACAAAACATATAACTTTTGTTTTTGTCTGTAATAAAGAAAACTTGAAATTCCCCATTTTGTACGTAGCTAAAACGCTATCCGCGAAAAGCCAAAAAAACTTATTATTTTTAGTCTATGGCCGATCGCAATTGTTAGATGCGCGCGCATAGGAAAACTGATTATTTTGCCCGTGATTGCGAAAAAATTTTCACGACTCGTTTTCACTGTTGGAAATGATTTTTTAGTATTATTTTCTTCACAAGTTTGTTGAAAAACGTCGTATGATACACGTGTGTATTGATGATTACCGTCCTCGGCTCTCTTAAGACCCTCACCTGACGGCTCGGGTCTCAATGGCGCCTCAGCGGTAATCACCAACTTTACACACTTGTACCATAATATACTATTAAACAGTAGTTTTATTTATTTTAACTTTATTAAAATTTTCATAGAAAGCGCCTGGCCATTTTGTATCAGCTAAATGTTTTGTAGCCATTGCTATATTTCATCATCATTTCAGCCGAAAGACGTCCACTACTGGACATAGGCCTCCCCCAGGCGTCGCCGCGTCACACGCCCTGTACGTCACTAGTCTCCGATTTTGCTGAAACTTTGTGAGGATGTTGTTCTCAAATTGTTCTATTCAGTACCTTCAATGAAAAAAAGTGTACCTCTCGGATTTCGCTAAAAAAAAGGATAACAAAAAATGACGTACAGGGCGTATACGCCCCGTACGTCATTTTTTTTTCTGTAAGACTTAGAGATGCACAGCATACATCAAATAAATGTTCCCGAATATAAACCTACGAATACTGAATATTGACTCTACAGCATACACCAAACCGCCACAATATTAAATTGAAAATCGTAAAAATATAACCTAAAAATTTTGCTGCCAGAAAAAAGGCATTTTGATGAGATTTTTTTACCTGAAATAAATGTTCTCATTTAGCGCTCCACAAATATGTAATTATATCACAGACACATGCGATACTTTCAAAGATAATAGCAAATCAAAATTAAACTTAACATTATCAACACAGACCTAAAGATTTTTGCTGTACCTAGATGTGGCAATCAAATTTCCAAGTAGGTACGTACTGAACGATCGTTGATACTATTTTGACTTAGGTTCTTAATGATAATATCATAGTGATATGAGAGCTTAAAAAAAACGAGGGTATTTTTTGTACGCAATTCATTAATGCGGCTGGCGAAAAAAGTTGCCTGGTAGAAATTGTCACGTAACGAGACGTTCGGTGCTGTCTGGTGAAGGTTCGGCTATTATCTTCAATCAATGGTCAACATACAACGCATTGTGTTGCAGGCTTTATAACGATGGCTTTAAAAGGATCTCACTATACTCGTTCAAACTAGATAAGCATAATTTTTAAGAGAAATTAACTAATTGGTTGAAGTTGTTAAGTTATGATGAATCTGAAAAGCTTAAGTAAACTATACTTCTATACTATAATATAAACTATACTATATTATAAAGTGGAAGATTTGTATTTTTGTATGTAACGAATAAACTTAAAACCAGTAGTTTTAAGTTTTATAAAATCCGATTTAAAAAAATCTTACACCGTTGGGATTGTTGGGAAGCCCACGGGAACGGGAACTACGCGGGTGAAACCGCAAGGCATCCGCTAGTAGTAAAATAAAACTTAGTCTTTGAAATAATCATATTTAGCACGAAACATACACATTATTTTGTAAAATTGCTAATTGAGTAATATTGTTATGTGTAATATTTTAGCACTAAATAAGATGGTGATATGTATACGACATCTAAAACGGCCGACCGCCGACTACCCAAGATACGAGCATGTCTCAGTTTGGGAGTCATTGTCTTAAATTAAAATGACTCTGTACATTTACCCCACTAACATAGATGATAATTTTGTTTCTTCTAACGCTTTTGTACTTTGTGAAGAATATTTTTTTTATTATTATTATTTATCATTATTGTTTCGTGTTTGGTCGCTATTGAGAGAAGTGCAGTTTTTATATGTGGCCTGTGTGTTTTATAAACATTTTGTTAGACTGATGATGGGTAATATTCTCGTTCATTTAACAATGTAGGTGTTTTTTCAGTATATTTTTTTTCACTGTGCGTATTATTTAATTTATACTACATTATACACAGATATGTTGCACGTATTCGTGTTCATCTTAGAGAATTTGATGCGTCTCTTTGCTTATTCGGTTTAGGACAGATTCTGAATTGGGCAGATTCTTTTCAAGTAGAGGCTGAGTTTTCCTCGTGCAGCTGCATGAATTTTCGAACTATTCTACAAGTATTTACTAAGGCAGATTTCTGTAGATTGATATAGATTATATTATACGTATATTATTATTTATCAGATTTATTTATATGGATTTTTCTCAATCAATTAATTTCTGGCCACGGAGAAGATGATAATATTTTTTTTATTATTATTAACAGTAGGCTCACGTTTGCCCACTGGCTCACGATGGTAAACGATGATGTAATCGAATATGAGCACGCTTGTCTAAAAGTAACATGAGAGCTACAACCTAGGGGGATTGTAGCTATCATGATATTATCATCATCAGTGATTACAGTCATTTTCAGTGACTAAGAAGGTAGAATAAAGCTAGTTTGTTCTCAAATTGCCTTAATTTTGTGTTTGACCCACTCACTCACCCATCATCAAAATTCTTAGGTACTTCTATTTGATACAGAAGCTTCAAATTCTGAACACAATTGTAGTGTTTAAGCCGTCAACAACATTAGCCCCATTTTCTGCAGGGTGTAACGTCATATTTTAAAAACTTCTTCTGCCCATGCCAATTTTCTCCAAGGAAGTTTTGCGGGAAAAACATTTTTCATTAATCTAACTTTTATTAATCAACAAAACATTAAACTTACTTATCTTAATCTAAAAAAGCTAAATATTTTAATCACATTTTCTGCATAAAAAAAAACAATTTCACATGCTGGGCAGAGTGGAAAAATATTCCAGCGATGGGATATCCAGTTGGGTTAGATGGAACAGATCATTAAGGTTAAATAAAGGTTAATAGGTTGCAAAAAAAGAAAAAATAAATGTAGATATAATTTACAGTTAGCGTCACATTAGATTCGAGAAGATGTTTCGTTAATGATACTTCATTTTAAATCAATTTATTACGTGCAAAACTACAATGGCCATGAATACAAGGAAACCTGAAATAAGATTATACAAATTCAAATAGTTTTGTCACTTATTTTACATTAGCAGTGGCAAATTATGACATTTTTGTAAAGAAAATTAAGTAAAAAGCTTAAGATAAGATAAGATAAGATAAGATATTTATTTTGCAAATATGGGTACAAAAAAAAAGCATGGTGACATAAACAATACAATTAGGAACAGCCATATTTAACCAGAAGGCATGCAAAATTTCAAAATACAGTAGAGATGCTAAGTACATAATAATAAAGATAAACAATGTCAACATAAAGATTAATTAAATATAATTACAATTTAATTATGAAGTATTTCTATAGTTATTTACATTATACACAATTCTTCTGCAGTCAACTTATTTCGTATTGGAGTTAAACAAAAAATTAAATAAAAATTAAATGTCACATTATTCAAATCTATAATCATTATCAAAAGCATTCAAGAAATGTCTTTCTCCATTAAAAATTCCGTCACGCTATAATACGCTTTGTCTACCAGAAAAATTCGAAGTTTTTTTTTAAATAACGGTAAGTTTAATTCTTTCCAACTCCTCGGTAATTTATTATAAACGACTGGCGCCATGTAGCAGACACTTTTGCGCATTAAAGTCGTTCTCGCACTAGGGAGACATAGCCTACTATTATCACGCCTATTTCGTGGAAATACATCATCTATGCGGTCAAAACGGTCAGGGATCAGCTTTACAAACACTGCCATTTCTAAAATATATAAGCACGGTAAAGTTAATATTTTATTCTGTTTAAAATATGGCACGCAGCTATCAGTAGTTTGCAGTTTTAAAAATGACCGTATGCATCTTTTCTGTGCTTTGAATGCAGTTTCTCTTTCAGTGGAGTTGCCCCAAAAAATAACGCCGTATCGTAGGTGGCATTCGACTAAACCATGGTATGCAATCAGAAGTGCGTCTAGATTTACAATAGACGACAAAGTATGTAAAGCGTAGGCGGCAGTGCTTAGTTTTTTGCAAAGTGACTCTATGTGTTGTTTCCAACTTAGTTTTTTATCAATTTCTAGCCCTAGAAATTTAGTACTTATTACATTGTGAACTGTATCATTATTATATTGCACATGCAGATTGCTCTTATCTGGCATGCGTTGGTTAAAATGCATTATCTTTGTTTTGATTATATTTATTCTTAAGTTATTTTCGTCTAACCATTTTATAATTGATTTTAAAGATATATTAATGTCATTTTCGTATGTATCTACACTTTTCGAAGGTATTGTCACGGTACTATCATCTGCAAATAGGGTCAATGGTTGTTCAGTGCATTCCGGTAAGTCATTTATATATAATATAAATAGCAGAGGACCCAACACACTCCCCTGCGGTACCCCGTAACTAACTATTCGCTCGTCTGATTTAAATATCTCGTATTGTTTATTAACTATATTAATTCTATTAATTTCAGTTATTTGTCGTCTATTATGTAAATAAGACCGAAATAGGTCCAGAACATTACCCCTTATACCATAAGCTTCGAGTTTCTTCAGAAGTGTAGGATGGTGGACATAATCAAACGCCTGCGTCATATCACAGAAAATGGCGCAGACAGGGTTTCGTTTATCTACATTTTTAATAACATTCTGTATGAAATCAAATATCGCCATATTTATTGTTCTGCTGGGTCTAAATCCTTTTTGTTGTTCACACAAAATATTGTTCTTTTCTAAGTATTTGTATAGCTCCTTATAAATAAACTTCTCAAAAATTTTTGAAATAATCGGAATCAGTGAGATTGGCCTATAATTTTCCATTATCTCTCTATTTTCTCTCTTATATATTGGTTTTATAATCGATTTTTTTAAAGCTTCTGGATATAAGCCAGCATTTATACTAAGATTAAGTATGTAACTTAAATGTACACATATCTCACTAGCTACGGATTTAAAAATCTTTGTACAGAGGCCATCGTAACCTACGCTGTTTGTGTTTTTTAGTGACATTATTATTTTATATAAATCCTCTGGTACGCTTGGTGCCATGAACATTGACTCCCTTCTCGTGTCTATTTTCCTATTTGCTTTAGATTGGCTGCCGTTCATTAATTTGGGCTGTATTTTATCAACAAAGTAGTTATTAAATGCATTACAAATATTCTTTGGATTTGTTATAATTTTATTATTCAATTTAATTTTATCAATACGCTGGCTGGGAATATTGTATTTTTTGTGGTTTATAATTTGCCAGGTAGTTTTAGCCACGTTTTTGGCTTTCGTTATTTTATAATTATTTTTAAGGCGTTTTGAGCTTAGTGTTCGCGCTGGAACAAAAGAAAATACGTTGACTTTGAGTTTAAATATTTAATATAACTAGGCTTGTTGGAGTCTACAAAATTTGAGGCAAACAGTGGTCTGTCAGCTGATGGCTGTGGCAGAGTAAAAAAAACGGGTTCCTCCATCGGCGGCGGCAAGCCATGCATCGCGCGATATTTCGCTTCGGCGATTGGCTGTTGAAGATCACGCCACATTCGGGCGCTCTCATTGGTCGGCTGGCTGAGTGAGACAGTAGCTGGCTGTGATTGGTTGTGTGCGGCGTAGACATCCTCCCGGCCGTTGAAAGCTCTAGGTCCAGCTTTCAACACAATCAGTGTTCTGGGGCAGGCAGTAGGCAGAGGCGATTGAGTGCACGTCGAACGGTGCCCTTGACTGTGCCTACGTCAGCCACTCTTGATACTCCATCGGAACCTGGAAATAGTTTGCTGATTCGTCCAAGACGCCAGCATAGGGGGGGGGTCTGATCTTCCTTGATCAAGACCAGATCATCGAGTTGTAACTCCTTCCCCTTGACGCGCCATTTGGTCCTCTGTTGAAGATCGGAGATGTATTCGGCAGCCCATCGTTTCCAGAAGTGTTGCCTTGCTTGTTCGATGCGCTGGTATCGGTTGAGATGATTCACGTTGGAGTCCACAATGTTCGGCGTGGGCAGTGACGTCAGCGACCTACCAATCAAAAAGTGTGCCGGGGTAAGAGGCTGGAAATCGTTGGGTGAAGGGCTGAGAGGACAAAGGGGTCGGCTATTGAGGATGGCTTCTATCTGAGCAAACACAGTGGTCAATTCCTCGAACGTCAGGTGAGATTGACCTAAAATTCTACGTAGGTGGAATTTTGCTGATTTTACACCAGCCTCTGCCAGACCATTGAAATGAGGAGCGTACGCTGGGGAGAAGCGAAATTCGATGCCGCGGCGAGCAGCAAAATCCTTGATATTTTCAGTGTTAGTCTTTATGAAGCTACCAATTTCCTTGGCAGCTGCTACAAAATTGCGACCGTTGTCGCAGTAAATTGTTTTTGGCATTCCTCGTCGAGCAATGAATCTAGTAACGGTTTGTATGAACGCGTCTTTAGTTAAGTCACTTACGACTTCAAGGTGTATACATTTATATCTGAGACACACAAAGATGCAGAGATAGCATTTTGTTATCTTGCATCCTCGGCCCTTGCGATCGGTGATTAGAAAGGGACCGGCAAAGTCCGTACCGACAGCGCTGAAAGGAAAGTCGGGTTCAATTCGATCTGTTGGCAAATTACCCATGATATTGGACATAGTCTCTCCTTTAAACCTGCGACATATGAAACAGTTCCGTACAACATTTCGTGCTAATTTCCTACCTCCCAGTGGCCAATAACGCTCGCGAATCGAGGCTAAAAGACCTTGAGGCCCTGAGTGAAGCAGGCGTAAATGTTCAGTTTGAAAAATTAATTTAGTTAGGTAATGTTCTGCCTTCAGAATAATAGGATGTTTCTTATCATAGGCGTAAGATGATTTATCAATGCGTCCTCCGACGCGAAGAATTTTATTGTCATCAAGAAATGGATTTAAAGAGCAAATGCTAGTGTTAGCCTTTAAGGGTTTTTGTGATTGCAATAACATTATCTCTTTAGGGAAAGACTGACCTTGAGCTATTTTAATGAGCACCGTTAGAGCCCTTTCAAGTTCCTGGACTTGTAGGATTCCTGTAATTTTATTTGTTGGGTGTTTACAATTATTTATAAACCTAAGAACTGTTGCGTACACTCTTTGTAATGAGGAAAATTTAGAAAATTGTTGAAAGTTAGGAATAGATTTATCTTCAATATATTGCACAGCAGGCATTGCCTTTATTTCAGGTAAGTTTTTATTTAGATTTATATTAAGTACTGGCCATGATGATTCTGGCTGTCTTAGAAATGGAGGCCCGGACCACCATAGATCGGCCTTATCGACGTATTGTGGGTCCACGCCGCGAGACGCGAGGTCAGCCGGATTTTCCGCGGTGGGTACATGACGCCATGCTGTGGTATCGGTGAGCTCAACTATAGCAGCAACCCTGTTAGCGACAAATGTTTTGGTTTTGTCGGGAGACTTGAGCCAACCTAGAACCACGTTCGAATCAGTCCAGTACACCTTACGCTTTAGTTTGTAGCTTAGAGCCTTACTGACAGCGGCAGTCAACTCCGCACCGAGTAAAGCACCGCAAAGTTCTAGTCTAGGAATAGTTTGGGTTTTTATTGGAGCTACTCGTGCTTTAGCACACAATAATTGGACATGTATGTTTCCGGTCCTATCCTCAGAACGTAGGTAAATGCAACTACCGTAAGCTTGTTGTGAGGCATCGCAGAAGCAGTGAAGTTCTACCGATGTTATGTCATCGGTAAGAACCCTTCTTGGAATTTTTAAAGACGATAAGATATTAATGTGTTTGGCAAACTTTGTCCAAGGATCTAGAATATCCCTTGGGACTTGCTCATCCCAGTCCAATTTCTTAAGCCATAACATTTGAAGGAATATTTTAGCCTTAATTGTACACAAAGAAATAAGACCAAGGGGATCAAATATTTTAAACGTAGTGGATAAGATTGTTCGTTTTGTGCATTTGGAATTATCATTATCAGGATAATTAATTGGAAAATGAATATCATCGGTACTAGGGGACCAACCTACGCCTAAAGTGCTAGTGGCATTGCTAATTATTAAATTTGAATTTTCGTTGTCTATAGAATTTTGACCTATTAGATTAGGTAGGTTGGATCGGTACTTCCTGAGGGGAAAACACCCTTTTGCTAATTCGGTGGCAACAAATTGCTGAATGTGGCGTAATTCTGTGCTTGTATCAGCACCTGTGAGCAGATCATCGCAATAGAAATCCCTTTGTATTATTGTTTTTATTTGGTGATCTACACATTCCTCGCCAATTTGCCAAATACACCTGGTTGCAAGAAAACTTGCACTAGCAAAACCGTAAGTGACAGTATTTAGCCTTAGTGTGCGTAGAGGCTCGTCTTCATTGTCACGCCATAAAATTAATTGCAAATCGCGATCTGATTGCCTTAGCTTCACTTGTCGGTACATTTTTTCTATGTCCCCTGACAAAACATATTTATACTGACGGAAACGTATTAGTATATTGAACAATGAATCCTGAACAGTAGGACCTACCATCTGAAGGTTATTAACCGATAGACCAGAGGTAGTAGGCTCGGAGGCATTGAACACTACTCTGAGCTTAGTAGACTCACTCTTGTCTCTAAAAACGGGGTGATGAGGAAGAAAATAGGAGTTAGGTGGCTTTGAATTAGATGATTCAGAAAGATGTCCACAATCAGCATATTCTTTAATAAATTGAGAGTAAAGTTCTTTAAGACCAGGGTTTTTTCTAAAACGTGACTCAAGACTATAAAATCGTTTCCTTGCTATATAGTAGGATTCGCCCAGACAATCTAAACCATCCTTTAGTGGAAGACCTACACTAAAACGACCATCACTTTCTCGACACGTATTAGAAAGAAAGTGCCTTTCACAAAGGTTTTCTTCTCCTGTGTACGGCTGAACTTGGGGAACATTTTCCAAATCCCAGAATTTGGCTAACTGTTGATCTATGCATTGTTCTTCTTGGAGTATAAAATTACAAACAGTAGGTTTCGCATGTGACGATTGAGTAGAATTAGGCATGCGACCGGCCACGAGCCATCCGATTTTAGAGCTACGCAGATAAGTCTTACTGGTGCCTATAGAATGTTGTTTATTGCCCATCAACTCCCAAAATAGATCAGCACCAATAAGCATATCAATTGGAGAAGGCTCATAGAAGCTAGGGTCAGCTAGTTCGTATTCACTCAAATTAAATTGACTGATATCGATTGGAAATTTAGGTAAATTTTCTGTTATGGTTTTCAAAACTAGGCAGAACATTGATACTTGAAATTTGTTGCATGTATGTGCAGTGGATTGTAGTTTGAGAGCGCAGCGTTCTGTGCTCAATTTGAGGGGGCTATTGCCTATACCGCGAATACCGACATTTGATGGCTGAGGCGTCAACTTGAGTCTTTGCTTTACCCTTTCGGTGATAAAGGACGATTGACTCCCGCTGTCAAGTAAAGCTCGAACAGCAATGCTTGCATTAGTTTGTGGATTAATTAGGCGTACTTTAGCGGTGCACAATAATATTTCTGGCGATGAAAACGCTGACATAGATATGGACGTAGGGTTATTAGCTAGATGTAGTAAACTGTTATGTTTTTGTTTACATTGGCGGCAAGTACCTGAAAGTTTGCATGCTTGCACATTGTGACCAGGTCTTAGGCAATTTACACATAAATTAAGTGTCGCAACAACAGAGTTCCTATCTTCAGGAGTCTTCCCCTTGAATGTTGTGCATTCGTAAAGGCGGTGACTGCCCTTGCACACGTAGCATTCAACTTTGGCTTTGGGAAACATAGTCTCCTTGGATGTTGCGATAAATGACTTGGTTTGTTTATTGTTATAAGGAATTTGTTTAGGTTTGTCTTTATCAGATTTGTGATGGTTAAACGTTTCTAAAACGTTAGCTCGATTTTTTAAATATGAAAAGAAATCATCGAGGGTAGGTATTAAAGGCAAAGTATTTTTATGTTCTTCCCACTTGAATGTGGTGCCATTACCTAATTTTTCCACAAGAATAGCTATGATAAGGGCGTCCCATTTATCCGTGGGTAGTCCTAGGGTGCTCAGAGCTCGCAAGTTTTGATTGACATGATCAATAAGAAATCTTATAGATTTTTCAGTTTCTCGCACTGACTCGATTTGTAAAAGGGACTTTAGATGGTTATTTATTAATTGCCGTTTATCATCGTACCGACTGCAGAGGATAGACCAAGCTTCATCATAATTTTTGTCGGAAATTTCTAGGTTACTTAAAACACGCGCTGCTTCACCCTCCAAATACGAACAAAGATAGTGAAACTTGTGTACATTTTTAATCGTAGAATTATCGTGGATCAACGAACAATATATTTCCTTGAATTCTAACCATTTAGAATATGTACCATCAAATTTAGGAATGTTGATGATGGGTAATTTAAATCCTAGCCTATCATAGTTATCATGTTGATGAGAACAATTGCCGTTGTCACCTTCATTACTTTTGGAGGGCACGCTATGTGTTTGAATGAAGTTTTGGGCTAAAGCGATGCAATTATCAAATTCTTGTTCAATTAAATCCCGAGCAGTTAACTCATTAGCCTGATTAGCTTCAGCTTGTACTTCTATTATGTTTTGCAACTCGCCGAACTCACCGAATAGCGCTTCCATTCGCGATAACTTCATGACAAGCTTATCGACTTCTATGGGTGAAACTAAATCTAAATTGATTAGAGTATCTAAATAAGTTTTGAACTTAGTTAAACGCCCTTTGATGGCACCTCGTTTAATGATCAAATCTTTAAACTTTGCGTCAGAAGTCATGGCGAATAAACTTTATTTTTAAGTGAAATAATAAAGAAGTGGGTACGATACGCTCCTCGTTTCGCCGTCCGGTGTGCAGCAGAGACCGATGTAGGTAGTCAGCGAAGATGTCGAGCGAAGCGCAGGCACAGCTGATGAGCGGGTAGGCAGCGCCGCGCGCAAACGTTGCACGCAGTAGCGGCCGCCCGATGTACTCAGTGTACCGATCGCCTGGAATGTACCGTTGTGCAAATAAGCAGCTGATAGCAACAAGCGAGCGAGAAGTTATGTTTGCTATGTAGATACCTATGTGGGTATAATGATTTTAGTAGCTTGCAAATGATTCGAAAGGAAATGGGGGTGAGAAAGATCACAAAAATGTGCAATATAGGTGCGTATTCAGCAAGCCAGATATTTTGTTACAATGTGATTAAAGGTGATAAATAATTGGGTAACTAGCGTAGGCACCACAGATAAAATAAAACTGGTAGGCACTTGCAGAAAAAACGAGTATGTAGGTGCTTGAATTAAAAGTACATAATTCGAACTATGTAGGTAGGTCGAATTAATTAGCTAGATATTTTCACCAAACAATCGAATTATCGAACACTATGCACTCAGATAGAAGAGGAAAGACCTAGGAACAATGATAGGAACGGGCTCACAGTTAGATTGGTGGGTGTTGCGTAGCAGGTAGCAATAGACCCGAGGCGCTGTTCCCGGCAGTGATTTGCTGTTGATCACTCCGGAATGTAGGCTGCTCCGGGTTGTAGGCTGCTCCAAGCTCCAAACCTTCAAAGTCGTAGACCTGCAACTCCCTTGCAGACCTCGAGCTGAGCGGTTCTGGATCAGAAATATAGACGGACTCGATTAGAGATTGCAGTCCTGTCACGGTCGCCACTTTTTGTTCGCGCTGGAACAAAAGAAAATACGTTGACTTTGAGTTTAAATATTTAATATAACTAGGCTTGTTGGAGTCTACAAAATTTGAGGCAAACAGTGGTCTGTCAGCTGATGGCTGTGGCAGAGTAAAAAAAACGGGTTCCTCCATCGGCGGCGGCAAGCCATGCATCGCGCGATATTTCGCTTCGGCGATTGGCTGTTGAAGATCACGCCACATTCGGGCGCTCTCATTGGTCGGCTGGCTGAGTGAGACAGTAGCTGGCTGTGATTGGTTGTGTGCGGCGTAGACATTAGAAATGATTGTTTAATATGTATTGATGTATATTAATGATTGTGTATATTGTATGAAACTTTGTGATAGTGTTCTAAAGAAGGATAACTTACTGCCAGTTTCCCAGCTCAAAATTACCGGAGAATTAATGTGACAAATTGTCAAGCACGCGTTATCTGCTATGATTGGCTGTTGAAAATTCATTCATCCAATAACAGCAGATAACGCACGCTTGAAAATTTGTCACATTAATTCTCCGATAACTTTGAGCTGGGAAACTCGGGGTTATACACCTAAAAATAATAATATCCAAACCAATGTGATGTAGGTATTATGCAGTCGAGGCAGAACCAGTTATAAACAACCTCTAGAAACCAGATAGTTCTGTACGCAACTATTTGAAATTGAATTGCCACATCTAGGCACTGCAAAAATCTTTAGGTCTGTGTTGGTGTTGTTGAGTTTAATTTTGATTTGCTATTATCTTTGAAAGTATCGCATGTGTCTGTGATATAATTACATATTTGTGGAGCGCTAAATGAGAACATTTATTTCAGGTAAAAAAATCTCATCAAAATGCCTTTTTTCTGGCAGCAAAATTTTTAGGTTATATTTTTACGATTTTCAATTTAATATTGTGGCGGTTTGGTGTGTGCTGTAGAGTCAGTATTCAGTATTCGTAGGTTTATATTCGGGAACATTTATTTGATGTATGCTGTGCATCTCTAAGTCTTACAGAAAAAAAAATGACGTACGGGGCGTATACGCCCTTGTACGTAATTTTTTGTTTTCCATTTTTTAGCGAAACCCAAGAGGTACACTTTTTTTCATTGAAGGTACTGAGTAGAACAATTTGAGAACAACATCCTCACAAAGTTTCAGCAAAATCGGAGACTAGTGACGTACAGGCAGTGGCGTAGCGTGCCTTGCTGGGGCCCCGTATTAAAATTTGTTTGGGGGTCCTTATGAAGGGTAAAGATTTCTCACAAAAGAAAAAAAAAAATTTTCATTAAAATTAAAATAAATATTTATTCATCATAATTATCTATCTGTTACTTTTGCCAAAATTTTTACAAACAATTCAAATTAAATAAACACTCTCCTTGCCTTTTTTTCGGCAAACTGATTAATTAAATCATTTATAGCTGATGATGACTTTAGTTTTTCTAAAGTTTCTGCCTCTATGGACAATAGTGACAGGTCTGAAGGGCGTTCATGTCCCATCGAAGTTCTTAGGTAAGTTATATCAGTTTTAATTTTTGCTTACGCACGTTGGGGGCCTCCGTGGCCCGGGGACCCCGTATAATTGATACGGCAGATACGGCGGTAGCTACGCCCCTGCGTACAGGGCGTGTGACGCGCGTCGCCACATTGACAGATCCCGTGCGTCTCGCATCCAGCGCCTTCCCGCAACCTTAACCAGGTCATCAGTCCACCTAGTGGGAGGCCTTCCAACGTATCGTCTTCCGGTTCGCGGTCGCCATTCTAGAACTTTTCGGCCCCATCGGCCATCCGTTCTGCGAGCAATGTGCCGTGCCCTGCCCACTGCCACTTAAGTTTGGCAATTCTTCGGGCTATGTCGGTAGTTTTGGTTCTCCTGCGGATATCATCATTTCTGACGTGATCACGCAAGGAAATGCCGAGCATAGCCCTCTCCATTGCCCTTTGGGTGACTTTGGAATTTGCTATATTTACTCCTATATAATATAATACTAGCTTCTGCCCGCTGGCAATTAATAAATGTTGGCAGCACTATTGCTTTAACTATGGTAGTTGGTAGCGGATGCTGGCATCCGCATCCTGTTTAGACAGACATGTCAATGCTTGTAAATTATTGCATCTTATGTCTAAAATAAATATTGATTTTGAAACTATAGATAGTTATCATTTCAAAACATGGTGGCAGTGTGAAAACGAAAATGGAGCAATTAGCCGAAATTGTAAGGCAGCAGAGCGAAATGCTCAGGCTGATGCAATAACAAATTGCCTCAATGGCATCATGTGCATCGCCATCTTCACCAGCAGTGAATGTACCATGGCCATCACCACTCAATACGAAAATTGATCCGGAAGACGCGTGCCGCCTTTTTAAAAATGGTTGGGACAACTATATACGGGCGGCGCAAATTGACAAATGGCCAGCGGATCAAGAACCCCGTAAACTCAGCATCTTACTGACGGCCATTGGTACGGACGCCTTGAAAAAATACAATAATTTCACAGAAAATCCTGCATCTTGCGAGCAAATATTCGCAGATATCAAAGCAAAGCTGGTACCAGTAAGGAATGTTATATATAACAGGTTTTAGTTCAACTCAAAAGCACAAAGCCAGGGCGAAAGCTTCGAATCATTTTTTAGCGCAATTTCTACATTATTAGAAGAGTGCGATTATAAAGAAAAAGAAAAATGCTGCGCGACAGAATTGTTATGGGGCATTTTCGATACTAATTTAAAAAAAGAAATGCTAAAAAAAGTAAAATTAACTTTGACCTAAGCAGTAAATATGTGTAAGGCTGCGGAAGCTATGCAGATGAAAACTATGACAGAGTGCCAGAAAAATGTCCCAGAAGAGGCCACTATTCAAAAAGTGGAAGAAAACAAGAAGATGAAATGCAAATTCTGTGGCGGTTTTCATGTTTTCAAAAGAGGAGTTTGTCCTGCATGGGGAAAAAATTGCTCCAATTGTGAAGGACGAAACCATTCGGCGAAAGTCTGCAATAAGAAGAAAATTCAGGAAATATCTCAAGACCAAAATAAAAACTGTATTGATCTTGTGATAAAAAAACTAATCAATAATAAAAACAAAAATCTTGCAGAGATAAGATAAGATAAGATAAGATAATTTATTTGCGTAAAACATGGTATACATAGGTGTTATTATAGCATATGAGATCATACATGTGTACAGTGTTCCTTGAAATACTTAAATAACAACAAGTGGCATGATATCAATTGTTTATTAGACACAGCTGCTGATGATTGTTTAATAGGTTTAAAAAATGTGGAGCAAATGTTTGGTGCGGACTATGTAAAAAATAAAATAAGACCATCAAATAAACGCTTGTACAGTTTTGGTGGGCACAGTATTGATATATATGGCGAGTTTGACATCTAAAATAATAATACCAAACAAACCATTAAAAAAATACAAAATCACTTTTCAAGTTGTTCACACCGAACACATTCCTTTACTGTCATGCAAGGCTTGCACTTTGATGGGTTTGGTCAAAGACCTTATACTTCTTACTACTAGACTGTGCACTATGGCGCAAAAACCGGTCCGAGCGAGAGGTCTCCCTTTGGTAGTGTGTCTCTTTCTAATGAGGTGACCATGACCAAACAGAACACAGGACAAATCAGTGCTGCCAACTCGTCTAAGCAAAAACGCGCTGTTAGCTGTTTAAAAACGCGCCAGAAAGCGCTAAATGGTCGCTGTAAAAAAAAAAGCTTTATTCGGCTCCAAATACAAGCAAAACACCCAATAATTTGAGACAGGGATGTATAAACGTATTTTTTATTGAATCAAAATATGTCATAAACAAGAGTTAATACATTATAGTACTTGTTTAGTGATAATAAAATAAAGTAGTTTTTCTTATAAAATAGATGTATAACTTGTATGGTGTACAATAAAGTATATTCTATTCTAAAATAATGTATTAGTATAATGATTACATCGTCTGATTCTAGGTACTACAATTGCTTCTGCCGCCGATTTATATTGTTGGTCAGGTTGGTCTTGATCAGTTTTGGACTTGAATTTATAACTATCTGTGGATGAAATTTGCCTCAACACGTCGTTTAGATGTTGATAGTTTGCGAACTTACTTTATTTTAAAAGAAAGTCCAAAGTTTCAAAACGCGCTAGATTTCGCGCTAGGCGCTAGAACGCGCTATTGAACAAAAAAAGCGCTAGATCTGGCGCTGAACGCGCTAAGTTGGCAGCACTGGGACAAATTGATTGTAAAAACGATAGTTGAAGTATTTCGATAATAAAAAAAGTGTTTATATTTTTTGGTATCTACATCACTAACCGTATGGTGTCGGGCGTAAAGAATTTCACCATCCCATGTTTGCCCGTAGGTGTCGTAAGAGGCGACTAAGGAAAAAACCAGAGAATGGGCAGCAGCGTTCTCTGTGCATTTGTAACAACCATACTGCGATCGCCAATCCGCCTGCAAAGCACTCCCAATGAATAGCACAAATAAAACATAGTCCCTATTGCCCGGCAGCCTGTACCCTCGACTACGGTAGCGGTCGAGGTTACGGTATGGCAAGGGGTGCTAAGAATCCCGGACGAGATCCGGCTACCCCAACAAATACCGACGACTGGACCTGGCAACGTACAACACGCGCACACTCCGGACCGACGAAAATATCACCGAACTCGAAGAGGAATTGAGCAGTTTACGATGGTGTAACTACTATAGGGTTATCTGAAGTTCGAAGAGAGTCCTCCCGGACTCAATAATCCTCAAATCCCAAGTCTCTTCAAGTTTCATTATTCAAGACCATCATATAGATTGGAACAAAAAGCTCTCTGAGAGGCGTTAGAAGACCCTGCTGTCTTCTGACGGTGCTTTGACCTCAAAGGATCTCTATGATTTCACATATATTCCAGTTGCGAAATAAAACTACACCAATTGTATTCCACTAGGAATTAATTTGCAAATAATATTAACAGCCGCTGAATTTCACTCGAATAAAGTCCGCCAAAAAATCCGCAAACCTCCACCCTACTTTTAGTATTACCAGGCCCAAACATTTAAAAGTACTACTCTTACTCAGTATTAATGATATTTTTTTAAAATACAACGAATTGATTAAATATAGGAACTGTAGAAATATTTATATACTTTTCTAGAAATATTTAAATAAGTGTCAAAGTCTATGAATTGTTCGTTTTGGTATAACATAAAAAGAAACATATAAAATTTTCTACCATTTCTATCAAACCCAATGATTAGTTGTGCTAGCAATAGGTCAGACAAGGACACACTACCAGCGGAAACCCTCTCGCCAGGACCGCTTTTGGTTAGCTACCGCTTATAAGGAAATAGCTAACCTAGATGTAAGATGATAGATTTCATTTTAGCTAAACAAAAAATTTTGGTACACAATCTAGTAGTAAGAAATACGTATAAGGTCTTTGGGTTTGGTACAGTTTTGTAAAACTGTCAAATATGAATCTAATGACACCACAGATATTATAAAAAACTATGATTGTGTATTCAATGGTTTAGGAAGATTTGCAGGGGAAGTAGATTTGGAGGTGGGTGTGTCCTGTCATTCAGAAGGCTCGCAGGATTCCTGTTGCTTTTCGGGATCTACTAAAAAATGAACTAAAGCGACTTGAAGAGCTTGGGCTTGGTATCATTCAAAGAGAAGACACTCACACACACTGGTGTGGCGCTGGGAGCAGCCATGTTTCAAGATGGACGTCCAGTGGGGTATGCATCCAGGACCCTCACAGCAGCAGAATGCAAATACGCTCAGATTGAAAAAGAACTATTGGCTATATTATTTGTTTGCACTCGCTTTGACCAACTCATTGTAGGAAATAAGAAAACAATACAGGCCCTTATTAAACATATTCAAGAAGCCTTTATTACATGCACCCAAACGTCTGCAGTCAATGCTCTTATTACTACAGAGATATCAACTGGAGTTACAATTTGTGTCAGGTAAAGATAATATTTTAGCTGACGCTTTGTCTAGACTGTACACAGAATGTGAAGATATAGAAGGGTCAAAGGAACAGAAAATATTTATCATATTAGAAAATATAAATCTCATGGAAGATTTACCTATAGCTGATTCTTGCATTGAAGAAATAAAGGAGCAATCTAACAAAGATGAAAATTACATAACTTTGAGACAATATATTTTTGAAGGATGGCCCACAAAGATAAGAGACATACCAGATGCAAATACCAAATACTATTATAGTTTAAGGGATGAATTGACAGTATATGACAATCTAATTTTGAAGCGTCAAATAATCATTATTCCAGAAAAGATGCGGTCTCAGATACTTTCTAAACTACACAGAGCTCACTCTGGAGTCGAAAATACTCTGAAATTGGCTAGAGATGCCGTATTTTGGCCCTCAATGTCTGCAGACATTAAAGATTTGATCATATCTTGTTCCATATGTGCAAAATTTTTACCATCACAACAAAAACTTCCAATGCAGAGTCATGCTGTGCCGGAATACCCATTTCAAATTGTGTCCATGGATGTGTTTTTTATTACAGAAAATAGCAAACAAAATAAATACCTAGTCACCGTAGACCACTACTCAGATTACTTTGAGTTAGATAAAATAAAGGACCTGTCAGCTAACCCTCAGTTTCCCACCTTAAAATTATCGCAGAATTAAGTGACAAATTGTCAAGCGCGCGTTGTCTTCTGTGATTGGCTGTTGAAGATTCATTCAACTAATCACAGCAGATAACGCGTGCTTGACAATTTGTCACATTCATTCTGCGATAATTTTAAGGTGGGAAACTGAGGGTAAGTCTGTTATAGATCCGAGACATGTAAAAGGAACTTTGCACGTCATGGGATTCCAGAAGTAGTCTGTACAGATGGTGGCACTAATTTCGTTTGTCAAGAATTTGCTGAGTTCTCCAGTAAATGGAATTTCAAACATGTCACATCATCACCACATCATCATCAAGGCAACGAAAGCTGAAGCGACAGTAAAGATTGCTAAGAAACTGTTAATGAAGTCTAATGAAGCCAAAGAAGACACTTGGTTGGATTTACTCTGTCTGCGTAACACACCTAACAAACTTAACACCAGCCCTGTACAAAGATTATATTCAAGACGAACTCGTGGGACCGTACCAATGTTACCAATACTTTTAAAACCTTCTGTGATTCAAGATGTAAGCAAAGATATAATGAAAAACAAAGAGAGGGTAAAACATCAATATGGTAAAAAGGCCAGAAAAGATGCAACACTGCAGATTGGACAACCAGTGGTGGTGCAGCTGCAGCCGTCTGTGAACAAACACTGGACATCTGGCTCCATACAAGATGTGTTAACAGATAGGTCATACTTAGTCAAGGTAAATGATTCTATTTATAGACGAGACTTAGTACACATTCGGCGGTCGGCCGTATACACCTAATGATGGTGATGAGGCACCACCACCCCATACAGTGGATACTGAATCTCGTTTTTTGTCAAGCCCAGCACCAGTATCATCATTAACACAACAAGCTGCTAATTCATCTAACTTGCTATCTCAAAATGAACAGGTATGTGCTTCCAGTTATGATGATGGTGTAGAGACTCAACATATTGATTCATTCACACAGATGGGGATTTCTAGCCCGACTCAAACATTTGCTCACACCGCTATTAAAAATAATCTGGATGAATTCCGGCAAAGTCCATGTTCAAATATGAATTCATCCAGATCAAAAAGACAGACAGTAAAGCCTCGTTACCTAAATGATTATTACTGTGAATAATAGAGAAAAAGTTAAGGATAACTGATTGGTTGATTGTATAGCAGTTTCTGTTTTTAATTGTTGCTGTTCTTACTTTAATTAATGAAAATGTTTTCTATTATAATTATATTTAAGAAAGAAGAACGTGTTGGCAGCACTATTGCTTTATCTATGTTAGTCGGTAGCGGATGCTGGCATCCGCATCCTGTTTAGACAGACATGTCAATGCTTGTAAATTATTGCATCTTACGTCTAAAATAAATATTGATTTGAAACTATAGATAGTTAGCATTTCAAAACAATTAATCAATAATTTTCAACATTCACGCGTAAATGTCGAAAATTATTGAGAACATTTCCCGGGATAATAGTATTATATATGCTAACTCCTAACTCTAATCTATCTTTGTGCCAAATTTCATCCAGATCCGTTGAGCATTTCTGGCGTGATTGAGTAATCATATAAACCAAATCCATCCAAATTTCGCTTTTATAATATTAGTAATATAATATAATATTACTAGATTTATTTACTTTTCGAATGTGCATATAAATTATAATCAACCTATTTTCAATGGTTTTAATATCATTTTTTTTACATTTCTATAAACTACAGAAAAGGTAGTTTTACAAAATATGTGAAATTTTTCGATACGTCCATGCAGTTTCAATACCATTGGCCGCTATCCCACTGGCGTTTTACGAGTGTTAGCGTTCCGTAGCGTCGACCCTGCACAGACGCGACGTTGACGTCGCGAGACTCTAGTGGCAAGCGTTACATCCGTTGAACGCAACGTTAACGTCGCGCACATGCGATTTTGAGGCGTACAATCAAAGACAAAATGGATTCCGACGAGGAAACACTATTGTTGGCTTTGCTACTTCGACGAAAATTACTTAAAAGAAAAAGAAAGTCTCATCGTAAATTTTGGGTAAATCCGTTATGGTCCAATCGATTACAAGAATGTGAATATTTTGCATTGTACTCTAATAATATTAAAAATAATGATTTTTAAATAGGGGTTAAAGTATGAAATTGCCGTTTTATTGTAATAGGTACTTCGAATTGACATAGAACATTCATGGTTTGAGACTTTAGAGTGAAACTTTTGTCACATAGTACCTATGAAGTACTTTTTTTTTAATATGTTACATTCGATTATCGACTTTCAGTTGTTTTTTTTATTCAGCTTAAACAAGAAAGATGGACACTTCGTAAATTCTAGTGATTTTTGAATACGAGTTCCGACGCGGAACTAACGCGGCAGAAACAGCTCGCAATATCAATGTTGCGTTTGGAGAGGGGACTGCTAATGAACGCACCTTGCGATTTTGGTTTAAACGCTTTCGTGATGGAAACTTTGATTTGAAGAAAGAACCACGTGGAAGACCGCCCACACAGTTGAATAACAATGAATTGAAAGAGATGGTGGAAGCCGGTCCGAACCAAACCACCCAGGAATTAGCGGCATGGTTTAACGTTACCTTACCTACTATAACATCTGTACGGTGAACCCGCACATTTCATAATATTAAGTAGGTTAAGCTACATCAGCGTTTGCATACGCGCGATCGTTTAGTACTTTGTTAGTAAAATAAATCAGTGTTTTTACCACACTCAACACGGGCGGTTTATTTCATTATCCCCGGGTTTCCATCATTCAAGTATACAGAACAATCATCGTGCACTTGAACAAAGTGTATAGACCTCCACCATACTTTTTTTTTTGGTCCTTCGAGAAACTGTGATTACGCGTTTATCAATCAATCGGGTGTATAGATCAAGGTGTGTTGAAATCGCAGCCACACACTTGATTATATTCGTTGAGTATTTCGCGACAGTTCCGTAAAAAGCTCAACTCAGTCCATTCAGTGAACCATCAGTGCATCGGTCCAAGAAGACATCGGTGGAGCTGAATCTACATCAGTACTGCACACGGTGTTGGCAGCCCACAGTTGGTATCGCATTTCGTCAGTGTCCAAGTAAGATTGTTCCTTATATTAAATAATAATGGCCGTTTTAAGCGCTCGTCAATCGGAAATATTAGAAGGTCTCAATAGGATTAAGGTCAATTTCGGTAAGGATCCGTTGTCGAGAAAAACGCCGGAATACATCCAAAAGAGAATAGAGTCGTTGGATAACCTCTGGGGAGAGTTCGAACAAAATCACTTGAAACTCTCCGAGTTTCCGAATAGGGAACATCAATACTTCGCATCTAACTTTTATCAACAGGGTAAGAGCCTGTCTACTCGAAACTTACTTACTGCCTTTGGTTCGGATGAAAAGGGTACGCAGTCAAACCCTGAAGCCACTGAACTGTTGGCTCAACAGAGAACCAATTTTAGGGCTTTCAATAGGTCGGGAGGAGGACGAAATAGCCGAAAAATGGGAACTTGAAGACGAGCTTAGGGCTATACAAGCCAAGTGGAACTCTATCGACACGTTACATCTGCGAATCGATCACATACTTCAAGGTGGAGATATATCGTACGAAAATGAATTTAGCATGTACGAACGTAGCTACAAAGATATGAAGCGTTCGCTAAATAAGAAAATATCGTCCATGGTGCAAATACAACAGGCAACGCCGAAACTCGAGATTCCTACCTTTACGGGGAAATACACGCAGTGGCCAACATTTTGTGACCTGTTTACAGAAGCTATTCACGACAACAACACAATAACCAAAGCTCAGAAGATGCAACACTTGAAAGGAAAGATCAAGGGAGAGGCCGAACGCCTTATTCAATATCTTCACATTTCGTCTGAAAATTACGACACAGCTTGGGAAATCCTTAATCACCGATATAATAATGCTCTAATTGTTGTGGGCTTTGAGGGTCAGGCTTCTTCAATGACTGTACTTTTATTGTAAGGGTTTTATGCGTTTATTACTTAATTAGAATTACTAATTTACATGTGTTTCGATATGATGAGAGCTAAGTTTGGAAGATGCTGGTGGACCGACTACCAATTTTCTTCTATGTCTCACTGTGTCCTGTGAAGTGTGATCCTGTCGAACGAACGAACGGTTGACCCGTAGACCGAAGGAATTGATCGTTCTCGAAGATCTTCGGTGACGTCCAATCAGCGCTCCCGGTGCGCCGCTCTCGCTCCTTCCGCCGAGTCTCCGTCTACTCGACGCTAGAGGGTGCCACGTTGCGTGTTGTTGACTCAACGCCACTATATGGCGTTAACATAATATATGCCCCCGGCCTTGGAAGTGGCTGCTTCCAACGAAGTACCGATGGCGTTGACATTTGTTAATGGGTTATTATAGTGGATCTGTGTTCTCTTTCTCTTCTTGCGGTAACAAAGGACTAATTTTAGAGAATGCCCTTCGCACCGTCCCGGTCGCTGTTTTGATGTCAGCGACCAGGACCAGGACCAGGAAAGGTATGAAGTATTCTTCCCAGGAGCCACTTGAGAGGTGGAAGATTATCCTCCTTGAACAGTACAAGAGTATTTGGTACCAATTCTTCCTTACTTGTCTTCCACTTCCTTCTGGTCTGAAGCTCCGCTATGTATTCCTTTGACCATCTCTGCCAGAATTGCTGGCGCATCTGCTCCACGCGATCATAACGGGACAGGCGATGTGAAGCTGTAGTTGTCATGTCTGGACTGGCATGAGCGGTGAGCGGTCGGCCAATCAGAAACAGAGAAGGGCTGAGGGGAAGAAGGTCAGTTGGGTCTGTGGACAATGGGTACATAGGTCAAGAGTTTAGGACGGCCTCGATTTGAGCTAATATCGTGCTAAATTCCTCGTACGTTAAGTTCGCGTTACCGATAACACGACGGATGTGATATTTGCAGGACTTTACTCCTGCCTCCCACAATCCCCCAAAATGCGGTGTATATGGTGGTATGAAATTAAATTTTATATTATCATTAGCTAAAACCTCTAAAATATTATCACGATTGTTCTTTAGGAATTGGGTAAGTTCATTCATTGCCCCAACAAAATTCTTACCATTGTCTGAAAATATTTCAGCAGTTTTACCCCGTCGAGACATAAACCGTTTTAGCGCTAATATGTAAGCATCAGTTGTTAAGTCAGTAACTAATTCTAAGTGAACTGCACGCGTTGAGAAACTAGACAAATAAACAAATATAGCATTTCTCCAGTTTAGCGTCCCTGCCTTTACGGTTCAAAATGAACATGGGTCCTGCATAGTCTACACCGCACCTCATAAACGGATAGCCTGGTCCTAGCCTTTCTACAGGTAAGTTACCCATTTGAACTAAAACAGTTTTACCCTTAATACGTGTACATGTCACACATGTATGTACAACATTCCTAGCCAGATTACGGCCTCTGAGGGGCCACCAATTTTCTCGTATACTAGCTAACAGTGATTGAGGACCTGCATGAAGCTGACGTTTATGCTCATATTGAAATAACAAACGCGTAAAGGTATGTTTACTACACAACAGGATGGGGTGTTTTTTATTGTATGAAATACTTAAAGAATTATCTAACCTACCCCCAACTCGAATAATGTTATTGTTATCAACAAATATATTAAGACCAGAAATATTACGGGTAGCCTTTAAGGTTACATTCCCCTTTGATGAAATATCAAGATCAGGAGACGAGTGGTTTTGTGACATTTGAGTCAGCTTAATAATAGAGTTATTTAACTCATCTACTTGAAGCGGGCCGTGTTTACGATTTATTTTAATTTTATTACGAACGTTATCAATGAAACGTAACATTTATTTATTTATGTAACTTACACACACTATCTTACAGGTTGAACCCAATACAATAGGGTGGTTAAAAACTTAATCTAAAATAAGTTTTTACATAAATGTATAATAATTATATACACCTAAACTTCTAACACTATTAAAATATCCAAACTAATATAAAATAAAACTTTACACATCTATATTTTAATTATAACTAGCAAAATTCAACAAAACTCTTGCGAATTCACTCAAATTGCACGAAAATATGTCTAGCCTCTCATGCAATTCGTTGAGCACACAGATTGTGCGGGTGAGAGGTGTTTTTGCCAATAGATTGGTTCTAGCAGCAGGCACGGCCAGCAGTGGCGGCCGCCGCCGCCCCCACACGTACCGATCTGGCACGCCCAGCTTCAGGTGACGCAGCACACCCGGGTTATGTGCTACTCCACGCAGGAGCTTCAGTGCATACGCCGCGAGTGCAAATTCCCGGCGCACTCTGAGTTCGTTGTATCCCACCATTCCCAGTACAAATAGTGTGGGATACATGAGCGGGTAAAATGGGTAAACTCCATAAAGTTTGAAATACAAGTGTCTTATAAATTTATTTTGTATTCGCTCAAGCATGACATTGTATTTCTCTTCATGAGGAGCCCAAATCACTGCACTGTGCTCTAAGTGACTCCTTACCAAAGCGTCATACAGCACCCTGAGCGTGGTAATATTTGTGAATCCTTGCGACTGTCTCAGCACGAAACCCAGGTTTCTGTACGCTTTCTTGCAAATCTTGACTATATGAGTCCGGAAAGTGAGATCTGGGGTAAGCAGTACTCCTAGATCTCGCACCTGAGACACTCGCTGCAAAGTAGATTCCTCTACTTTGTATTCGTAGTCTAAGGCAGTCTTCGCGCGCGTAAATGACATGACTGAGCCTTTCGCTGTATTGAAATAGAGTTTATTTTTATGGCTCCACTCTACCACTCTATATAAGTCTTCCTGCAATCGCTCACAGTCCGAAAAACTCTTGACCTCGAGCAACAATTTGAGGTCATCTGCAAACAATAAACATAAACTATGTTTGACTACCTCTGGTAAGTCATTTATCATTAAAATAAATTCGAGAGGACCCAAATTGCTGCCCTGGCTCACGCCGGATCTGGTGTAGTATGGCTCTGATTCGAACCCGTTGTAGTCAACATACTGTTGTCGGTCTTTCAAGTAGCTGCCGAAGAACCGTAAGAGGTGCGATGTACAGCCAATTTTCGCCAGCTTCATTAGCAATACATCATTGTCGACGGTATCAAACGCTTTCCTAAAATCAAAATAAGCTGCGTCTACCTGCACACCAGCATCAACAGCCGGCACCACCCGCACCATGAAGTTAAGCAGATTAGTAAGCAAGTACACGCTTCATACGTGTCAATGAAGAGAATCTCTCAAACGGAAACGTATTCTCGTTAATATGATGTACTAACAGTGTAGTAGTTAATTTAATATCTGGCAACTCATTAAAATTAGATTATGACAACTATGATCATAACTAAAATTACACAGCCATGCTGGGCCGTGCCACCAAATATCAGCTGTGCGCAGCGCGTCCAGCGTGACCCCGCGTGACACCAAGTCAGCTGGGTTGGACTTACTTCCTACGTGTAACCATGGTAAACTACCAGTGAGTTCATTTATTAGAGCTACCCTGTTTTGTACAAATGTTTTAAGAGTGTTAGGTGACATTCGTAGCCATCCCAGCACAATTGTGGAATCTGATTAGAACGAAGAGAATTTATAATTTTTGTGTACAACTTTGCACCAAATAATGCTCCGCACAATTCCAATCGCGGTATAGTTATCGGTTTGACCGGCGCGACCTTCGACTTAGCGCGTATCAAGGCTACGGATACATTGGCATTGTTATCCGAGTACATACGCACGTATGCTCAAGCGCCGTAAGCATTTTGAGAGCCGTCAGTAAATATGTGCAATTCAATATACTGCATTTTGCTATTTATCACCTGACGTGGTATACGTAATTTACCCAAATAGTCAAGAGTGTCTACGAATTTCTGCCAATTAATTAAAATATCATGAGGCACCGGATCGTCCCACCCGATTTTATACGTCCATAATTTCTGCAATAAAATTTTAGCAAGTATTATAATAGGCGCTAATAGACCTAACGGATCGTAAACTTGTGAGATTGCTGATAACATAATGCGCATAGGGCCGGTTTCTGAAGTCGACGTCACATCTCAAATCAGCTGACAATTTGTCACAAATTAACCAGCCGTCAGTGAGTTTCTCAACGCTTCATCATCGAGAAATTACGTAATCGCTTGTTACATTTAATAATTTATTTCGATTGGCTACCCTAGCTGGTATTCATTCACTTCATTCACTACTATAACGTAATCAGTAACTTTAAATAGTATTTTATCTTGAGCGGTTGGGTTGGTGTAGCCGCCAAGTTAAGCAAACCTTACCAAGGACGATTTTTGGATGGGTAACCACGTTTTTTTTATTTGCTTGTTTTTGGATAGGTGACCCCACACAGGTTAAGCATCTCTTACCAAGGTTAGTCTTACCACAATAGATCCCAATGGGTCGAAGTGTCCGAGTTGTTTCTCGGCACCACCACAAGATAAGATAAGATTAGTCTTTGGATGGGTGACCGCTTTTTTTTGGTTCGTTTGTTTTGGATGGCTGATCCCGCCAGGGTAAGCGAAACTGACCTTTGAAAGTGTTTTCAAAGGTCAGTTTTAGGATGGGTGACCACTTTTTTGGTTCGCTTGTTTTGCGGATGGATGACGCTGCCAGGGTAAGCAACACTTACCAAGGTCAGTGTTTGGATGGGTGACCACTTTCTTTGGATTCGCTTGTTTTCTGATGGCTGACCTTGGTAGATGTTGTTTAACCTAGTGGGGCGACTTTAGGATGGGTGACCAACATTTTTGTGGTGATGGTCACCCATCCAAAGACTGACCTTGGTTAGTGTTGCTTACCCTGGCGGGGTCACCCATCCATAAACAAGCGAACCAAAAAAAGTGGTCACCCATCCTAAAACTGACCTTTGAAAGTGTTGCTTACCCTAGCGGGATCAGCCATACAAAACAAACGAATCAAAAAAAAAATGGTCACCCATCCCAAGACTGACCTTGGTAAGTGTTGCTTACCCTGGCGGGGTCAGCCATCCAAAACAAAGGAACCAAAAAAATAAAAGCGGTCACCCATCCAAAGACTAACCTTGCTAAGTGTTGCTTAACCTGTGTTCGGTCACCTATCCAAAAACAAGATAACCAAAAAAAAATTGATCCAGCACTATATTTGAATCAAGTGAAGGATTCTAACGACTGAATCACGACCGTGGGGAGTGATACATGATGTTTGAATCACGAGCATAGCGAGTGATTCAAGTGTTAGAATCAAGAACGACGCGAGTGATACACGGCCCTCGATATAAATCCCTTTTATTCAAGAGTTGCATACTATATTTTATACCATAACTACGAGAAAAAGAAAGATTGAAGCGAAAAGCACAAGGAATAATAATAAATAAATGGTTTATTACCTCAAAATTTACAAAAAAATGAGAAACCCTGACCCCTGAACTAGGTAACAGCACTTGCGTTCAATATCAACTCTAACTCTATCTGTAACTCTAACTCTATCTCTGTCTCTATCTCTAACTCTATCTCTAACTCTATCTCTAACTCTATTTCTATCTCTAACTCTATCTCTAACTCTATCTCTAACTCTATCTCTAACTCTATCTCTAACTCTGTCTCTAACTCTATCTCTAACTCTATCTCTAACTCTATATCTAACTCTATCTCTATCTCTAACTCTAACTCTATCTCTAACTCTATCTCTAACTCTATCTCTAACTCTAACTCTATCTCTAACTCTATCCCTAACTCTATCTCTATCTCTAACTCTAACTCTATCTCTAACTCTATCCCTAACTCTATCTCTATCTCTAACTCTATCTTTAACTCTATCTCTAACTCTATCTCTAACTCTATCTCTAACTCTAACTCTATCTCTAACTCTATCTCTAACTCTATCTCTAACTCTATCTCTAACTCTATCTCTAACTCTATCTCTAACTCTATCTCTAACTCTATCTCTAACTCTATCTCTAACTCTATTTCTAACTCTATCTCTAACTCTATCTCTATCTCTAACTCTAACTCTTAACACTAACTCTAACTCTATCTCTATCTAAGTTTGTATCGAATATTTTATGCGCAAGGAGGTTGTATAGCATTGAGATGGAGTTTGAATATTATATTGGTGTGTTCTAAATTCAAACACCAAAACAGTGATTAAAAGTGCTTTTTATTCACTGTTTTCAGTGAATAAAATAAGCTTTTTAGAGTGGGCATGGTATAAATACAATGTTATTGAATAAATTTGAAGATAAGTGCTAAAATTCACTTCAGTTGCACTGTTTTATTACGGTTATTTGTTTACTTATGCGTGACGTCACACATCGTAACCCTCCCCGCTAACTGTCGTATCTCACAAACTGTCGTATCTGCACTGCCATTACCTACGTGTTCATATCATTGCACATTGTAACGAACAAGTTCTCTCTAATCGTCGTTGTTGTATCGTTTACCATTACGAAGATAATCGCGTATTTTGTTTTGCGTATGTGCAGGAGGGTAAAAATGTTCTTACTACCTGACGTATGAACATAGGGCACTTAGTTAGATTTTTTGTCTGCAATGTTTACACATTATTTTTCATTTACGTCGCTTAGAGCAAAAAGTTTTGTTTCGAATAAGAGGGCCAGACCTAGAAGAAATAAGTAGTAAGTAGTTTTTTTATATACAAGATTGTTGAACTGAAAAGTACTATCACTTTTCAATATACGTCCAATGAGCCCAAACACGATGGTGCTTTCTTGTCAGTTTAAGCATTGGCTATGGCCACCATCTTGGTCCATCATGAGACCAGCTCTTTAGTAACAAATTATTTCATTGTTTCCAAAGTTACATAAGGTCTATTTAATAAACGTGACAAGCCGAAAATTTTGTCACTTTCTGACAAATAAATCGAATAGCCGTTTGTGAAAATGACAATTGTGTTCAAATGCGACAAGTAATTACTGACAAAATTGTCAGACTTAAAACCAGTTTATTAAAGGTGAAAATTGACAATTTTTACCTGTCGAGTCACTATGAAAATATTATCTGACTTATTTGTCACTTTAATTGACAAATTTGTGACTTTTTGTGACATATTGAGATACCGAGCATGCTTGAGAGAATATGAGAATAATATTAAAAATATAACAATTTTACTTTTGTTTTTAACTTGAACTTCTATTTTTGTTTACTATTGAATTGGAAGCCAAATAAACAATTTTAGGCCTTGTATACGAAAATCTAACAGTTGTAATAATTAATCAAAACTGCTTTTATTTGTGCGGTATAAGAGTGCTCTAGATAGCAACTTTACACCTAATGTGTTGTCGATAAGCCGGTACAATCGTAGGTAAGTACCTACTTGTACGATATGGAATAAATTATGATGGTATCATTCAACACAGTCCCAGATATCAGTCCGTCTTTTCATACAACAAGTTACCCGTAGAATACAAAATCATAAATAGTGCAAATCTATTTAAAAATAAATTCAAGACATACTTATTGAGGAAGGGCTTTTACAGTGTTGATGAGTTTCTAGAGGACCACAGATTACCTCCCAAGGGAGGTAATCTGTGTAGAGGACTAACGTAAATAATGTTATTGGATTAATTGGAATACGTATTATTATCAAGCGATTATTCTTATTGGGATTATTATATTTTTATTTTGTATTCGGTTATGTGACATTATTGATTTGCTCCAGATTTACCATTGACATTTTATTTTTGACATTGAATTTTTCTTATATATATTTTTTTATTTTGACTTGAATTATTTGACATTTGGATTATTATAATTATTATTGTGTTATTGCTCATGTGACATTATTGATCTTTTTATATGCATTATTGAATAATATTATTGACATTTAATATTTAACTTGACTGTAATGATTTTAAAATGGAAATTGGATTATTGTTATAATATTCTTTTTTTCTTTCTTGGGTATGTGATATTATTTATTTGCTATTGAATGTTAAGTTTAGTCATTGAATTTTTCTTATTTTGACTTGAATGATTTGGAATTTGGTTTATTATAGTTACTATTTTGTTATTACTTATGTGAATTTATTGATATTTTTATATTTATTATTGAATATTATTTTCGACATTTAAATTTTTTATTTAGCTGAAGGGCAGTACGCGTACGAACGAATGGAACTATTAAAATTGAACATCATGCGTGCACTTCGCTATCGCTTGCGAAAACCGCACTGAATTTGGTCCGCAAACGGCCCAAGACCGGTCGGCCGGGCGGTAGGTAATTATAGCGCGCAAGTACATGGAGTGACGGAGGCCTCGTCCTGCCTACCCTAATTACCTGCCTGCTTACCCTACCTACCAATTTTTTTCTTCATTCTTTCGCGGAGAATTCATTTTTGAATGAATGCACGACGCCATCTATCGAATATGGAGCTCAACTGTCCGAGTATCTGAATTGCATGTGTTGTGATATTTTACTTCTTGAAAACTTTAAATCCATCTAACTTTTGATAAAGTGAACCGATTGCGATGAACAGTACTTCTTCTTACTTCTTTGAGTCTTTCCCACAATTTTTATGTATAAAAATTATCTACATTGGTTTTGCACTTTTTACGCGGTGCTTGCACAACTAAACAGACAAACAGACAAAAAATCCAAAAGTGTTGGAAATGGATTGTGTTGGTTATCCTTTAACACCTCGAAATATTTTCGATGTACAAAAACGACTTTTCTACAGATTGTAACGCGACGAAAACACTGCTACCGCGCCGTTCGGCCGAGCCAACGAGTCATCACCTCCGTCCCCGCCGTGGCAACAACCGACTATAAAGCTCCACTCAGAAGCTAGCAGCGGCAGTCAAACAAACCGATCCATACCTACCTCGCCGCCGAGGTCCGTCGCGTGTTCTTTCAGTAAAATCACGGCAGCACGCGTCAGCTGTGCAGTAGTTAAATGTTAGATTTAAAAGGAGTTTCTTATCCGTTCTTCTCCAAGTATAGGTAGTTTACGAACGGACAGTAAATTCATTAATCTAGATCCAGCCTTAGTTGTCCCACCAGCGATGCCCTTTGCCGAGGTTCGACCCCAACTGGGGTAGCCCTTAGCGCAATCGCTGTAGGTTTAGAAAACTTATTTGTGCCTTGGCTGGAGGCTATAATATAGCTTAGTCTCCTCAGGTTAGCCCGGTTAAGCAGTAGCCAATCACTTAGATTGAATCTGCGAGACGCCACTTAGCAAAAAAATAAAATAAAATAGCAGCGGCAGTTTCGAGTTCTGCACGCTTCGAGTGTACTCTCAGTATCCACTTAGGTCGGTCAAGATTACCTCGCCTCTTGCTGGACTTCGGTGTGCGGTCCGCACACCACTCAAGCGATATACAACGCGCGTAGGGATTTAGGATCTTATTAGATATTTTTAACCTCCCCTGTTAGTTAATATTTTCTTGTTGGTATCTTTACTGTACCTACTGTATTAAACTATTTCACCAACGTTCGTATTGTTATTGTAATTCTGCCTAAGATAGTTCAAATAAATAATTGTTGTTACAAACTGTGGGTTTACTTTATCTCTCTACACACTCCCCTCTTACAAGATTTATTATATGTATTGATGATGTAAAAGTTTGGATGGATGTGTATGTGGAAGAGTGGATGTATTTTTGTTATAATATATATATTAATTTGGCACAGATATAGATTATAGTCTGAAATAGCACATAGGCTACTTCTTCTGGGTATAATGTTCCCTTGGGATAAGAATACACTATTCACACGGGCGAAGCCGCTGGCAGAAGCTAGTAGAAGGTAATTTAAAAAACAAATTAAGTTTTATTGAACTAGGAAATTGAAGTTTTGTTTTGTTTTAAGAAAAGGCAGATAATCGATTGCAGACCGTGTCAGGACGAGGAAAAATATGATGATACCGATGAAATGATCTTTAAAATAATATGGAAAGATTCTATTTAACAAGATATTAAATTACTACTCCAAGGAAATCTTAGCGAAAATCTAGCTTGACAATTCAAATAATCTGACTAAATTTAAAAATCAATAAAAAACTTTTTTGCAAAAAAATACTACCGACTTCCAAATACAAAACTACAAAGTGAATAATAATTTTATTTTTGGAAGTCGGTAGTATTTTTTAGCAAAAAAGTTTTTTTTTCACTTTTTAGTTGTACCTAACTTATAGGCAACTTAGTAAGGTACCTATGACGCCAGAATAGATTTCATGAAACTTGAACATAACCGATGAAATGCGAGATCTGCGTACCCCTTAAGAGCATACTGGCGTGATGTTATTTTATGAAATGGTATAAACAATAAACAGACATGCGATTGCAGCAATCCCGAGAGATTTGCCGTTATTTATTGAAGAGTTCTGTTGTATATCTCCCAAGTCCTTCATCATATCTTCACCAAATTAAAATGGGACCAATTTCGTAAACATACTTTTTCAAACAAAAAAAGAATTATCAAAATCGGAACATACACAAAAAAAAAATACAAACGTAATATCAAACATAGAAACTCCTCCTTTTTGGGAAGTCGGTTAAAAAATGGAATTAGAGATAAATCATTTACAAGGAAAAGTAGAAATAGCAAAAAGAGCGTAATATAAGTTACATTTGGAGTTGCTAAAGATGGAAAAGTAACAAAACCATCTAATTTTACACTGCATTTGTAAATATCTTTTTTTTATTGTCTATAGGCTCGCGCTTGACCACTTTCTCAACTGATGGTAAGCGAAGATGTGGTCGACGGTGAAGCACCCTTGCCTAGAAGAAACCTATTCACTCTCTATTCATAACCGAACTCCCTTACAGAAAATTATGTATAGTTTTATTTAAAAAAGTGGTTCATTTCTCACAGCTTTTATTCTATAAACGAATTTCTAAAAAAAATCTCCATGTCAATCTTATCATTACAGGAATGCATTGTAGATTATCTTGTTATTAGTTGTTGTAATTCCTACCTACTGCCTTTTATGACATTTTTTTTTGTTTGTGTTTTTGTTAACCATACATAATTTCATAGTCTATTTTAGTAAGCAAACTAAGTATTTTGAAGAGTTTATTAAAGCTAACAGGTTAAATACCTAATAAAAATGTATTCTGTAATGTAATCTGCTTATCTTAATATTTGCATGCCAACTTATGGCGAAATGTGTCATTATGCTAAAAACTTATTTATACCATCTTTTGTACCGCATTTAAAGCAAATAAATGGCTTTGACTTTTACTTTGACTTTACTTAAAGACCGCTATATTGTAGCTACCGGGAAACACAGACTCCGGCAGAGAATTCCACTCCAAATCTGTACGCATAATAAAAGTACTACCAAACCATCAAAATGTACGCTTTGCTTATTATGTACCGAGGAACAATAAAAGGATATTTACATAGTATATTCTGAGAATAAACTAATGATATTATACATTCCTATGATATTATTTTTCCTCATTGTGACTCTTCGACGCCAGAGATCGCAGTTCACACTAAAGAGGTTCGGAGAGTACCTACTGTGTAGCCTAGACGTGAACAAGGCCAGCGGGTCTGACGGCATTCCAAAGGATATATATATAACTTGATATAGACTCAATAACTTCCGCGTATGATGCAACCATAGCGTTATTATCAAATTCAAGAACATTGTTATTACCTATTATTTCATTTAAATGTATCGTCGTCGTTGGGTATTTAAATTTGCAAGCTTATTCGTTTTTCAATATAATGCAAAGTAATGCAAATAATTTAACTTAGTTGGCCGTAATCTCATATAAGTAACACAGGGCAATATTTCTTTTATTATTCCTGGTGCATTTTGCACCATCCTCCTAGAAGATTTAAAAGCACGAAAAAATCTCTCAAAGCTTACTGTACTCTAGCCACTTTTGTAGATTATATCCACTATCTCCCAATATGATTGCATTGGGAAATGGTCTCCATCGACTTTCTCATTGCCGTGCTAATGAAGAATCTACTCTTGTATCATGAGCTGAACCTGGCCATCTCACACTAGCATAAAAATCTTCTAAATTACTTCCGCATATGATCATGACATGAATGGAATGGTTTCCGTTTCTATCAATAAACGCCGATTCATTTTGGCGAGGTTCATCCATTTCTATTACAGGTCGGGGGCCAGCTATTTTAGGAATGGTAGATGTCATAAACCGTCTGAGAATATCAGGATCTAACCTACTGTGGTCTACATGGAAGTCCCTGAACCGCCTCAAAACCCAGGTTGGAAGGTGTAACTCAAACCTCGCAAAATCGGGTTACCTCGACGGAACAGCGGCAGGTTGTGCACATGCACCACATGGTGCTGAGTCACAAACCATGCTCCACCTCCTGTCCTGTCTTCTGTGCCAGAACATGCAACCAGGGTGATCTATGTGCTGCCACAGATGATGTCATGGAGGTGGCTAAGTTTTGGGCCAAACAAATTTGAAAGACTGTCGTGCCAGCGACAAGAAGATAAGCCTTGTTGAGTTTACGGTTTAAAATGTTTAATTAGAGTCATAAGGGAGAAAGAAAATGAGAAATGTTTAATTTGGTACTAAAAAATATTAAAAGACTGATACAATAATAAATCTTGTTTAATTTGAAACAAACTTTCAAAGTTACCAGTACCGGAACCATTTCCGGCATTCCTGAATCAGATCTCCATTATTGGAACTCCGGAATTAAGAACCTTGCGATATTGTATGCCCTAGTGAACACGCACGTGATAATACGCATTACAAGAGCGGATTTTTTGGACCACTCTAGAAGGGTAGAAAGCGGCCGATCAAGGTCAAATGAGACTCATTCGATGGCCTAATTTTAAATTGAACACAATTAAACAACTCCAGGAAGAAAAACGGGAATAAACTGATTTTTCTTTCATTCAGTTAACCCGGTTTTATTTCATGAATTGGTTATTTTTGTATTATTTTCAGCCTATTCTGTCCCACTGCAGGGAAAAGGCCTCCATTTCTTCCTTCCTATCCTCCCGGTTTAGGGCAATTGTGGACCAATCCTGTCGGTAGGCATCAAGTTCATCCCGCCATCTTCATTCTTCTTTCATTGGTTAATAAAACCGAAAAACCCTTTATTTTTTCTGAAAACTGAATAAATTGTGTTTCAAATGGTGAACCATATTCATACTCTTACCATAGAATTAATATAGATTAAATTATTTTGAAAAACATTAGGAGCAAAAGGTGCGATGTTTGTGATTCCGAGTGTTTGGCAGCTCCTTCGATAGTATGTGCAGGTTCTATGATCTCAATATATTTCTATAAACTTTTGACACACAAGCACAACTAAACCGTTGTTCGACTAAAAGTTGTGAGTATGCGCAAGGCCTTACACCCCAAAAGTTGGTAGCTTGCGGGATGGGTACCGAAACTAGACTAGCGTATACTTACCTTTACAGTTGCCAGACAAGCCACGCGTGCCCGCAGCCCGAGCGCGAGCTACCAACTCCAAAGCTAACTCGACGGCTCGCTTGTTATCCAACTCGTGCTCAGCCAACAGCCTGGATCGCTTACCCCCGTGGCTGAGTCCCGACACGAACTGGTCCGTTAAATTTGTTTCGAGAGTACTGTCAAAGTTGTAGGACGTTGTAAGATATTTAAAGTCTTCTGAATACTCATTGGCAGACTCCGAGTCTCCTTGCTTCCTTTGTCCAAACAAGTGGCGCTCCGCAAGCTCCGATTGCATCGATTCCAGATACTCCTTGACGATACGTTCGAGTTCTTCAAAAGTTTTATTCTCTGGGATGTCTGGTGCACAAAGGTCACACATCAACTTGAAGCACGGTTCGCTAACATAGGTCAGTAAAGTGGCCACTCGATTCTCCTCTGCTATGCCGTTTAGTGTTATAAACTGTTTAAGGCGCCTACAAAATACGTCCCAATTATGATAACCAAATTCAAATAGATCGATTTTTCCTAAAGGCATTGTAACAAACTAGATAGGTACCGACTGTGACTTTGCACTAGTGATTAACAAATGCAAAATTGTTAGATTGTGACTCACTGCATCACAGGCGTTAGGCATCGCCGGGATGATAACACAGACTAAAAATACATGCAGTATGGAAACTTCCAAACTGTTTTTATATTTTTATTTTGACGATAAGGACTTATCAATGCACGTGGAAGTAGTTTATTTGTGCACTAGCACTCCGCCCGCGACTTCGTTCGCGTCTTTTAGTATTTTATCCCACATATAGAAAGAAAAGAAAGAAAAAGTATTTAATGCCCACAAAACGACATACAAACATATCATAATTATGACTTTCTTATATGCAGTTAGTGAAGGCAATCAAAAATTAGCTTTCGTTAAATCAATAAATAATGGGGTTAGGTTTGGGACGATTCGTTATTTGACTTAAAGAATAATACATTTTAGGGCTAAACTTAATAACCCGTTTTTGTCCCAATGAGGGTCGAGTTTTTAACCGACTTCGCAAAAAAGGAGGAGGTTTTCAATTCGACTGTATTTTTTTTATTTGTGGTATCTCAGAACTTGTTACTGGGTGAACCGATTCTGATGATTCTTTTTTTATTTGAAAGCTGGTGCTTGTCATGTGGTCCCATTTCATCAAGATCTCATGAAGAACTTCGGAGATATAGATCAGAACTCTTCAATAAATGACGGCAAATCACTCGGGATAGCTGGAATCGGATGTCTGTTTATTGTTTACATCGATTCATAACATAACATCACACTAGTACGCTCTAAAGGGGTACGCAGTTGTGAACAGTTCACCCTGGTATACTCTAATTCCACCGTTTTTGTTTAAGCTTCTTGTTTCTGGGTTAATCTGTTCTGGCTTCACTTTGGAGAATTGGTCCGTTATGTTACAACTAAAAAGTGAAAAAAATAAAAACTTTTTAACAAAAAATACAACCGACTTCCAAATAAAAACACGTATTTTTTGTTAAAAAGTTTTATTTTTTTATTTTTCGTTTTACAAGTTAGATAGCGCAGTGAGATTCCTCAAAAATACTTTAACACCCTTTAACCCTATCTCCCCCAGATAGGTTTAAAAACGCATTATGTCAATTTTGATAATTTACTTTATCCCCAAGGAATTAGCGTTTGTGGACTACGAGAAAGCCTTCGATTCGATCGAGACTTGGGCTGTACTGCAGTCTCAACAACGGTGCCAAATTGACTACCGGTACATCGAAGCGTTGAAGTGTTTATACAAAAACGCCACCATGTCAGTTTGTCTTCAGGATCGGGCCTCGGAACCCGTCCTTCTGCAGCGAGGTGTGAGACAGGTAGCCGTCATATTATCTCCGAACCCCTGTCAGTCAGTCAGTTTCTTCTTTTATATATATAGACTAGCTGTCCCCTGCGGCTTTGCTCCCGTCAACTGGCTATCTACCTACCCTGCCTTACCCTATCCCATCTACCTACCTACCCTAATCTAACTAAACACCTACCCACCTACCCTACCTACCAACCTACCTACCATACCCTACTCTACACACCTACCTACCCAACCTACCCTACCTATCCTACCCTACCTACCCTGCCTAACTATCCTACCCTACCATACCATTTTTTTTAATACATAATGTAGCCTATGTCCTTCCTCGGGATTACATATATCTCCATGCCAAATTTCTTTTAATTCCGTTCAGTGGTTTAGCGTGTAAAGGTAAAAGACAGATAGATAGACAGACAGAGATACTTTACAATTTATAATATAAGTATAATAATTATGGCAGCATGGATTATTATAAATACGAAACCGGCTGAACGGATTTGGATAATACTCGGCACACGGGTAGACCATGTCCTAGATTATCATCAACATAATAATATCATCCAAAACTGACTTGAATTGCAGTTTTTTTTTTTTTTTTCAATATTCTACCGCGGACATGTGGCAGTCCGCGCTCTTTTTTATTGTGTTTATATTTTGTTTGTTATTTTTTTTTTCATAATGATTACAATGGTTGGACTCCTACGTCGGACATTATTTTTAGGCTTACTTAACTAACTTAAATTTACGTGAGTTCATCCCTCACTAAATACTATATAAACACATCAACACGGTCTAGGGATATTTTTAAAAAAGCGAATTACTATCAATGTGTTAATTATTTATATGACATGTATATATTTAAAAGATACGTTATTTAATATTCTACCATTTTTTAATAATGGTTAAGGTACTTCGATTAAAATTTCAGGATTTTATGGAAAAAAATGAAGCATAGACCGAAACCGTATATGAATTAACTTTTAATTTATGAGTAAAAACTGAAAAAATAGAAAAATCATTTAATTTGTGTTTATAAACTTGAAGTTAGTAGTCTGAGAAAGCGCCCATGATGTTCATAACACATCGGCAACGATTCGGCATGCTCAGAACAAGGTTGTCAATGTCTTGTTGCGGAATTTTGTCCCATGTCCTTCTGAGGTGCGCAAAAAGTTGATCTTCTGTAGCCAGATTTTCAGGAACTTCCTTCAGAGCTCTTCTTTGCAGCATATCCCACGCATGCTCAATGGGATTTAGATCTGGCGATTGAGCAGGCCAGTCTAAGGCCCTAACATTGTGTGTATGTAACCAAGCTGCTACCGTTCTCGCCGTGTGTGCCCGGGCATTGTCGTGCATGAGCAGGAAATCTTGCCCCATTTGTATTCTGTGGGGCAAGATTACGGGCCCCAGCACCTGTTGGACGTATCGTTCTGCCGTCATATTGCCCCGCACCCAAACGAGATCCGTCCGTCCTCCAAGACGAATTCCTGCCCAAACCATAATTGTTCCTCCTTGGTATGGGTGAACTTCCTGAGGGTTCTGAAGACGGCTTCATCGTCCAGGAACACGCCAAACACGCGTCCTTCGTGAATCTGGATGGAAGCCGAACCTGGATTCATCCGTTAACAGCACATTGGACCATTGCTCACGGCCCCAGTCCACGTGGTTCCGAACCCATTCTAATCGTCGTCCACGATTGCCTCTCCGTAAAGGTGGGACCCGGAGTGGTCTATGAGAGCGTAGATTGCTTTCATGCAGTCGCCTTCTTACAGTTTGGTCACTCACAAGCACTTGGTGTTCCACTCGCAGCCTTTGGACCAATTGAGTCGCCGTCGCATTTGGTTGAGCTCGCGCAGTAATTTGAAAAAATCGGTCTTGTCTGGGGGTAGTGATGCGACTTGGCCCCCGGTGCCTCTCCGCTACTTCATCTGTGGCACGATAGCGTGTCCACAATCTTGAAATTACATTTTGGTGGGTCCCTATGGCCTCAGCAACATTACGCTGAACAGACCCAGCTTCCAGCATTCCCACAGCTCGTAACATCTCCGCCCTCGTCAAATGTTGGCGTTGCATAGCTACAATACCTCAATTTTAACTTTATCTTTCGTTTAAAAATGAAAAAAAACTGTAACTAAACGTAATTCGTATTGTTTTCTAAATTTCGCACAAATGAAACTTTTGAACGGCTGAACCGATTTTATTCAAACTTAGCTAAGAACACTCTCGATTAAGTCACCTTTTAAACAAAACTAAATCAAAATCGGTTCACCCGTTTGAACGCTATGATGCCACAGACAGACACACAGATACACAGCAACACACGTCAAACTTATAACACCCCTCTTTTTCCGGCGGGGCTTAAAAAGGATGGTACGGCTATGAGTTTGTTTGTTCTACCGTGCCCCCAGAAAAAAACATATTAACTAATTATGAAGTATATACTTGATTATTACTATATCTTATCGCTTCTTCTAACACTATGTTTATCGATTGACCTTGAGGATATAGGTACATTATTTGTCCTGCAGGTCGTATGTGATCGGACGAATACAGCTTATTTTAGTAATCGGATGTGACATAGGACGCATACTAAGCAGGCATTAGACATCAAAACGCAATTACCTATCGCATAATAGACTACCTACTTATAAACTGATGTTTGAGTTTTTGCCAGTAAGTAAGGCATAGCACGCACAGCGATTTTGATTCGCGCGAATTATTTTCCGCGCGAATTTTTTAGTACTATTTGAGCGCGATTTTTTTTTCCGCAGTGCGTGCTGCTTCATACAACTCCATAGGCCACAGAACGCGCGGAAAGAAATTCGCGCGAATAAAAATCGCAGTGCGTGCTAAGCCTTAATAATGGTTATTTGGTGGTTTCTAACTTTGAAAACGTTACTAATTTACCTATATCAAATTTCTATTAAACTATAATTTCAATGGAAATTGATGAATTTTCTGTAAACCGTTTTTTTAGGGTTCCGTACCCAAAGGGTAATAAAAACGGGACCCTATTACTAAGACTCCGCGGTCCGTCTGTCTGTCTGTCTGTTACCAGGCTGTATCTCATGAACCGTGATAGCTAGACTGTCGAAATTTTCACAGATGATGTATTTCGGTTGCCGCTATAACAACAAATACTAAAACCAGAATAAAATAAATATATAAGTGGGGCTGCCATACAACAAACGTGATATTTTTGCCGTTTTTTGCGATAATGGTACGGAACCCTTCGTGCGTGAGTCCGACTCGCACTTGGCCGATTTTTATTCCTAACTCTGACTTCTATACCTAGTTATCTTATCTTATCTTGTGGAGGGGCCGAGAAATAACTCGGACACTTCGACCCATTGGGATCTATTGTGGTCCCCTAGATACCTTACTCCTCCCCAATCTCGTTGAAAACTCCTTTCATGAATTTTACAACGAGACTGGGAGATATGAGCCTATAGTCTTCTGGTCTTGGATATCCAACCCCTAAGAGACTCATTCGCTTACCAGCCAGTGCATCGCATGTGCAAAGAAGGTGCTCCATGCGTTCCGTATGTTCCCCACACAACCTGCACATGGGTGTCGCGGTTAAACCCATCTTCATGAGCATGTCGTTGGTTCCAAAGTGCCCAGTAAAGGCCCCAAGCAGGTAGCGGATTTGCCCCCTGCTCATGCTCCAAATGCATTCCCGGGCTTTGAACGTAGAGCCTAGGAATTTCTTGGAGTGTTGTAGACCGGTGTTAGATTGCCAATGAGTTCGCTGTCTGTGATCTGCAAACTCCCTAAATGCGGCCTTTACGAGGCACGTCGAGATGCCTACACATGGTTCTGGACCCACAAAGTCATTTGCTGAGCCCTCTCTTGCCAGTTCATCTGCCATTTCGTTACCATGGATTCCTTTGTGCCCAGGGACCCACATTAGTCTTACCCTGTTGTGCTTCCCAAGCCTGTTTAGGGTTTGGACAGCATCCAGAATAAGTCCGGAGTCCACTTTGTAGGATGCCATGGCTTTGATTGCAGCCTGACTGTCACTAAGAATATATATGGATTTACCTCTGGTTCCTCTATCTATATTCTCTTGAGCACAGGTTATTATGGCATAAGTTTCCGCTTGGAATACAGTTGCCATTTTCCCTAGGCTTTTGCTACATTTGTAACCTTTTGCGTATATTCCCGCCCCTGTACCTGATTCCATTTTGGATCCATCAGTGTACCACACCAGACTGTCTTGTTCTGGTGGATCGATTCCCTTCGTCCAGTCCTCTATTGTAGGGATTTGGACCTTGAAAGACCTTTCAAACACAAACATAGTTTGCATTTTATCGGATAACATGCTTGTTACCCGATCCAGGCCTTCATTCCCGTCAAACTTTGTATGGTTGGTCCTAGGCTTAGAGGCATCCCATAGTCCAGCCACAGCAAGTCGATGTAATGTCTTCCTTGCCTCGAATTCAACCATCATATGCAGAGGAGGGATATTGAGGTATCTCTCAATCGCTGCCGTAGGTGTTGTCCTGAAAGCACCCGTGATGCCTAGACACACTGTTCTTTGTAATTTGGTGAGTGGCGCTTTGCACGAGGCAAGCTTTGTTCTGGGCCACCACACTATGCTGCCGTATGTGATAATAGGTATTATCATTGTCCGGTACAGCCATCGTATCACTTTGGGCTTTAACCCCCAAGTTTTACCGTAGGTGGAACGACACATGCCGAACACTCGTAGGGCTTTCGTCGTAATATTTTCCACATGAGTTTTCCACCTGAGTTCTCTATCAAGCGTTACACCCAGATATTTTACTTCGGTAGACCAGGGCAGCTTTATTCCATTGAGGGAGAGCTCTCCTAGGTTTCCTAATTGTCTCTTCCTCGTGAATGGAACAATGACTGCTTTGCTTGGGTTGATAGAGAGGTGGTTCTTTGTACACCATTCCTCTGTCATCCTCAATGCCTGTTGTAATAATCCAGAGACTATGTTCGGGAATTTACCATTAACCATTATAGCTATGTCATCTGCATAGCCTACTGTGTAGAATGGTCCAGTATTGAGCTTGGTAAGTAGCGAGTCTACTACCAAGCACCACAATAATGGTGACAGCACTCCACCCTGCGGACAACCTCTTGTTGTTTTTGCACTAAGTCTGTCTCCCATCAGTTCCGATCTGACTATTCTGCTTCTCAGCATATAGTCAATCCAGTTGCACGCGTGGTATCATTGATGCCATGTTCCTTTGCAGCGATGCGTATGGACTCAAATGTTGTCTTGTCGAAGGCTCCCTCTATGTCGAGGAAAGCCCCGACACAGATCTCTTGTCCCTCTAGCGCAGCCTCGGCTCGACTCGCAACATAGTGCAATGCCGTTTCTGTAGATTTACCAGGGCTGTAGGCGCACTGTAGTTTATGTAGAGGGAAGTTTTTAAGTGGTCCCTCTCTTAGGTACCTGTCTACCAGTTTCTCCAGAGCTTTTAAGAGAAAGGATGATAGACTAATTGGCCTGTAAGCTTTAGCTTCTTCGTAAGTCGGCCTTCCCACCTTCGGTATAAAGGTGACTTTGACCTCCCTCCATGCCTTGGGTACGTACCCAAAGGCTATGCAGGCTCTGTAGAGCTTACTCAAATGAGGTATCAAAACAGATGCCCCTTCTTGCAATAGTATTGGGTAGATTCCATCCGGACCAGGGGATTTGAGAGGCTGGAAGCCCGCTATGGCAAGCTTCAGTTTATTTTCATCTACCACTTTCTTTGCCGTGAGCCAGTTATTTTTGGACGTGTGCCTTGTGAGCTCGTCCCTTGTGACTGGATCCTCTTCATCGCTGTCGCGCAGTATACATTCCGGGAAGTGAGTTCTAAACATCACGCCCAGAGTGTCCTGTCCAGTTTCCGTTAGATACCCATTCTCATCCTTTACAGATGATAGTGGGTTTGTCTTAGTCATGGACATCGCTTTGCACAACCTCATTCCACTTGGCAGAGCTTCGATGGAGGTGCAATGCTGCCGCCAACTAGTTCTTTTGGCCTTGCGTACCGCCATCTTATACCTCGTCAGCATGCTATGATAGTCAGAGAAATCTTTCCTGACTTTTGCATCATTGAAGGCCTGTCGTGTTTCCTGACGTATTTTAGCTAGTTCAGGAGTCCACCATGGTACCTTTTTGCAAAAGGCCTTTTTCTCTGGGCAGTTATCTACCCATGCACTGATGGTGCCCATCTTGATTCTATCAGCTTCAAATTCTATATCTAGTATGGAATTGAGCTTACCTTTAGGGCTCCCTAGATTTACTTTTAGGTCCCTCCTGTACGAGTCCCAATTTGTATGTCTTGGGTTTCTCCTTCGTCTAGTTTCGGCTTCTGTCGCCGTCCTAAACCTAAAGCATATATAATTATGGCCAGACAGAGAGATTTCGTCCGATACATGCCAATTCTCGATGTAAGCGCTGGCCTTGTTTGAAGCCAGAGTCAGGTCAATAACTTCAGTTCTCGCCGAGGTCCTGAAAGTAGGTTTATTGCCTGCGTTAAGGATTTGTAAAGAAGAGCTTACTACAAAGTCCAACAAATCCTCCCCTCGTTTGTTGACATCTGAGCTGCCCCAAACGACATGGTGTGCATTCGCATCGCAGCCAAGTACCTAGTTAGTTTCTGAGAAATTGCAATTTCAAAAGTGGGGTAGGTAAAATAGAATAGAATAGCATATACTTTATAGTAAACCAAAAAAAAAACTCACTTATTTTACAACAACTTAATACTATGGGTAACAAGGCGGTCTTATCGCTGACAACAATATCTACCAGACAACCTTTGGATGGACTTAAAGAACTTAAAATTAAACAGGGTAGCCTACGGGGTACTGCTACATAAAAAAATATTAATACGTAAAAAGTATAAAATACTATACATAAGCTTACAAATAAACATATAAAACATACTTATATATTATACATGCAACAAAATTACAAAGAAGGGGTGAACAATGTTAGAAGAAATTAGATAGAAACAGAAAAGCATTAAAGAGAAAGGAAATGGTTCTTAACACAATCGCACATCCTGGACGGTGAACGATTTATTGTAGAACTTAGTAGAATGAGCAGGCATCAAAAATCTCAAATTCTCCGATGATCTCAAGTGTCTAGAAAGTGGTAGGTACTAAGTTTTGAAGGCCAGTGTAGACTGAAATCTTAGAGACTAGAATACATTCTAAGCTTATTCTAATTCTTCATTTGATGCTTTCTAATCAGGAGCATTGTGAGCGAACATGTTTTTTACCTGACTGCCGAAGTAGGGTAATGTGTTTATCAGTCTATGTATGTATGTTTGTTCCTATGTGGCTTTCCAGAGACCAAACGCGTTAGCCGATTTTGATGATTCGTTCGTCAATCGATTCGTCATAACATGCTTTATTAAAATTGGACAATAGAAAAATGGCGGATTTTGGGCGCACTATTGTGAGGGCCCAATTATATTTTTTTTCCAAACCCATCGTGTGGGGTATCAAAATAAAGGGTTTTTAGAGGTGATTACAAAAATACACTTGGGAGCAAATAAATCGAGCCACTACCTTTTTTCACGTAAAATGGTAAATATTTTTGGTAATATGGAACGTATCAATTCGAACTATATATCGCCTAAAAGTTTAGTTAATAACCTTTACAATGAGGGTAAATTATTGAATAATAACCTTATTGAATGATAAATTATTGGCTCTGCAAGAAAAATGGTAATTTTGATAGAAAATTTAGTAGGGCTAAAACAGTCCATAAAAACAATAAAAAACAAAATTATTGCAAAAAAAATATTCTTAATAACTGGTATTACCCCCCCGGGCCCTGATACATTCTTGTAGCCTATTAGTCATCGATCTGATCAGCGTTACGATGACATATTGTGGTATGTTCTCCCACTCTTCAAGCACAGCGACTTTAAGCTCGGGAATGGATGAAACAGCGGGAACCCTGGCTCGGACTCTCCGTTTTAGCTCGTCCCATAGGTGTTCGATCGGGTTCAAATCGGGACTTCGTGCTGGCCATACCATTTGTTGAATCCCGATCGCAGACAAGTATTCCGTAACGATCTGCGCGGTATGAGGTCTCGCATTGTCATGCATAAACAAGAAATTTTCTCCGACAAAACCAGCATACGGCATTACGTGGTTTTCAAGAATGTCAGTTATGTATCGGTCAGCTGTTAATCCACGTCTACCATTGCCATCGTTGGCGGGGTCGACGAAGACAAGTTCCGTTTTTCCGTCTAGAGAAATTCCTCCCCACACCATACAAGAACCACCACCAAAACTCACCGTTTCTCGAATGCAACATTGGGCAAATCTTTCACCAGGACGTCTATACACTCGGTTTCTCCCGTCATTGCTAAAAAGACAGATTCTTGACTCGTCAGAAAACAAAACTGACCTCCAGTCTTCTAACGTCCAATTAATGTGTTCTCGAGCAAACTCCAAGCGAGATCGGCGATGAGCTACAGTCAATTTTGGGCCAGTTGCTGGTTTGTGTGATGTTAAATTTCGTTCTTTTAGTCTTCGTCTCACTGTCCACCTACTGATTGCGACTCCTCGAACGTCACGTAACGCTTGCTGTAGCTGAACAGCATTAAGTCCACGGTCGCGCAACGAATTGGTTGCAATAAAGCGGTCGTCACGTTCTGTTGTTGCCCGTGGTCGGCCAGTTCCAGGTCGCCGAACAAAAGCACCAGTCTCCAGATACCTGCGGTATACCCGCTGTACCTTTGAACGACTCAAATGAAGTCTGCGTGCCACTTCACGTTGTCCGTGTCCAACCTCAAGTAAAGCTACAACTTGGGCAGCTTCCGTCGGTGTAGTATCCATTTTATCAGGTTATTTTGATTACACAGACACAGATAAAGACAACAATAACAAGTAATATGGGTATGATTAACAAAAACCTCAAATTTAATCTTTTCTTAACAGAGTACAATAAAAATGTCATAAGCAAATTAAATGCGATAATTTTATTCTACCCTTTAAACTTTAATAAAAATGAAATTTTGACAACTAACTACCCTCATTGTAAAGGTTATTATTTACCCTTTTAGGCGATATATGTTTCGAATCGATGCGTTCCTTAATACCAAAAATAATTACCATAATGCGTGAAAAAGGAAGTGGCTCGATTTATTTGCTCCCAAGTGTATATAACACTTACCTATATGTTTAAAGGTACTTAATTCGAAAAAAATGTAATTAAAAAGTAAGCGAACTTAAAAGACGTAAACAAGAAAAATATCATGCTGGTGCGTAGTACATTATTACCTCAATGGCTGTGCAGTCGGATGATCATCATGCATCATGGTTTTGGTCAGCCAGCTCGCGAATATGTATCCTCCGACTGCACAGCATGATATTCTTTTTGTTTACGTCTTTTTAATTAGCTTTTTAAACAGTCGGTTTTATTTTTATTTTTGAATTAACTTTTTATAGTAGTAGATAACTACATTTTTTAAGAACCAATGCCAGTTACACTGATTTAATAACTTATTATTACTTATTGATAGATACCTAAAGGGGTTCTATGTACGGTCGTTTAGACGATTATTGATTTTTGGATGTTTTGTCTGTACAACTTGAGCAATATTGTTTCAATTTAATGAATCCTGGATTGCCGAGATTAACATATTTCGTTAAACAACTATAATAAACCTTATAAAATATTTCAATGGTAAAATATTAGTATGAACAGCCCTCTCAAAAGTATGAAAATGTATCTCAGGCTTCATCATCATCATTTCAGCCGAAAGACGTCCACTGCTGAACATAGGCCTCTCCTCAAGTGTCGCCACATTGACCGTTTCCGTACATCTCGCATCCAGCGGATTCCCGTAACCTAAGAACCTTTTAGCCTTTTAATGTCTCCACTGCTGATACACCGGAATCCTGCCTTTGAGAAGGGTTGTACGTTATCCACCACGCGTGCCCAGTGCGGGTTGGTGGATGTCACATGTCTTCGAATTTTTGGTTCGATACCGGTTTCCTCATGGTCGGTTTGCTCGGTGAACGAAAACATCCTAAGCGTTATTCAATGAAAATATCATTATTACCGCGTGTTCTATGGAACTGTGTCTTTTTTGCAATCTCAGGATTGTAAATCCGGGATTGTTTTGTTTTTTATTAAACGTTGTCCCACACTAGGAATTTCTTCCTGTATCGTGGGTGCGTTTACAAACATGTAAACTCACATATACAACACCCAGAGCCGGAACAACTATCTGTAGGTCATACAAATATTTTTTTCCGTGCGGGAATCGAACCCGCGACACGCAGCGCAGCAGTCAATCGCTCAACTACTGCACCAACCAAGGCTTAAGCGTTCATCAAGGCGTGCCCATAATAATTCTTTTTCATGAAGTAAAGTTTAACACACTACCAGTGGTGTCTCATCTCATAAAATGAAACTGTGCCGACGTACTGTACTGATTATACTGATATTTTTTTGTACATCGATCCCGTTCGGTTCCGTTACACGGATATAGATGGTGATCTATCTATCGCCGTGGAACGGAACAGAACGCGATCGATTTACATAAAATAAACGGTATAATCCGATGGAAAACGCTAGTTACGTCGGCACGGTTTCTTTGTATGAGATGAGGTATCTAGTATTATATTATCTGTGACACTAAGCACTAAACGTTTTGAGAATACTTTTATTACACAGCTATAAAGGAGTGGAATTCCCTGCCGGAATCTGTTTCCCGATAGCTACAATCTATGGGTATTTAAGTCAAGAGTGAATAGGTTATTTCTAGGCAAGCGTGTTTTACCGTCTACCACATCATCACTTACCACCTGGTGAGATAGTGGTCAAGCACGAGCTATAAAAAAAAAAATGAGTGCCCGGCTATCCGATCACTGATAATCACAGTCCTCACGGGTTTAACCGCGCTGTCGTGTTCGGCGCATCACAGGGAGTTAAAATATAGGTTTTTTCTGATTCCGATATTGTACACTTGTTTTTGTGAATGTTTTCCTGTACATATTTTGTGGTGTACAATAATGAATTCGTTTTGTGAACAATTTAGCTCGGTGGATTTTAAAGTCAAATCTATTTTTTGCAAGGATTGGCCGTGATCGGAACTGTATTAACTTTATTGATGATGCTAATGTTCTTGAATATATGTTTTTCAAAAGACATAATTTAGCCAATTGTTTTTTGTGTTGTTTCTTAGAAAAGAAGCTATTGATTATGTCTATACATGATCTGTCCAAAGGCAAACTGAGTAAGCTGAACAACTCGTTCGTTGCGGACTCCTATGCCATAGTAGGCGATAGTGTCTCCGCAGTCCTGTAGCCGTATTGCGTAAGTACGCAAAGAGTTTAAACTCTATCCAACCGAACAAAACGACCAATCACATGCGAGATGAATGACGCACTGTGGATTTCCGTTTTGTGTGATTGGCCTTTGTCCCTTCTTCGCATTAAAATCACCAAGAACTATGTTCCAAGTGCCTCTATTTTCATTGCATGCTCTGCTTAGAAGGTCGTAAAAGTCTTCCACGTCTTCATTATTTATATTCAGACGTCGTCGCATATATTTGTACAACAGTAAGCCTTAATTGTGAGTCGGAATTTGCTCACCGCGACACGTTCAGAATACCCAACGAATTCAATGGTTTTATCCTCCCACTTCTTTGCCACCACGAACCCCACTCCGTGTTGTATACTGGTTTCGCCGAAGTGGAAGAATAAAGCATCCTCTCTTTCTTCGGTATCTCTCTTCACTTCTGGGACACCCAAATTGTCCCAGTCAATGTCTTTAAAAGCGTTTTGAAGCTCAATAATACGCTCGTCTTTCATTAGCGTTACATACATTAGTACATTGTACGTTAAAATATTGAGTTTAGCTATATCCTTGATGTAATTTGCCGTGGTCGTTTGACGGTTAGTTATTCTCGCCCGGAGGTTCTTAGCTCACCGGACCCCAGGACCGCGCCAGCGCAACCGCTGGAGTCGCCGGGCACTTTGGGTCTGGTCTTATTCCTGTATCCATCATTATTCAGGTATGAACTATAAACCTCCACGCTGGTCCAGTGCGTGTTGACGGGTCGCCAAACCCTCTTTAGTTTTTTATCAGGTTGCACCACAAGCAGGTGAGGTTGGTTTGCGTTCCGAAAGAAGAAAGTTGGGACCCCAATTATATTAGGCTTAGCACGCACTGCGATTTTTATTCGCGCGAATTTTTTTCCGCGCGTTCTTTGGCTTATGGAGTTGAATGAAGCTGCACGCACTGCGGAAAAAAAATCGCGCTCAAATAGTATTAAAAATATCGCGCGGAAAATAATTCGCGCGAATATAAATCGCTGTGCGTGCTATGCCTTAGTGTAAATTATATTGATTTTCGTACTTTTTTTTTTTACACCTGTTGCTTATATTATCCTTCTAACTAACCCCGACTGGCATTAAGTCCGCCTATGCACAAATGAAAACGCCTATGTCAAACTGGTCAATGACCCATTCAGCCGATAACTCGTTTGAAAATTTCAAACATTAAAATTTTCTTTTCATACCAATCATGGTGCAAAAAATCTGTGTGAATGCGAGCATTTTGATCATTATGTTCAATGCAGTAAAAAAATAATTAATCTACGTCCAAACACAAAACATAGTGATTCAAATACAGTAGGACAGCTTATGTACAAAGGGCTAGACCGTAACCCATATTCAAGTTCCCAAGTCACCGCATTCGATCGAACACGCACCAATTTTCGTACATCCTACATTTAACGAATCGCGTCGCTTCCGACTTCACATTGTGAATATAGAGGTCTCTATGCACGCATAATGGTTAGAAGTTGGTAAAGACGAGTTCCTTTAGAAGTTTAGAGCCACTCTAGATTATCAAAACAGTAGGTCGGCATAGATATGCAGACTTATGCAGTTACAAAAAAAAACAAACAAAATCTGAATATATTCCTTTATTCATTTGTACTTAGAAACAATACAAAAGAAAAATACACAAAACCGCTTGGAATGCAGGAGACGGAATACTCGATGTTACCACTGTTAATAATGTGTTAAATATATCTTTATCTTTTGAACGCCAAGCGCTAGCCAACACTATGAAAAAAATATATACATGTCACATGTATTATGGGACTGTTTCACGATACCCGAACAACCTACCTGAATAAATTTAAATTGAACAGAATTTGTTTGAATATGTATCTGCCAAGTTAACGGGCATTTAACCCTAAGTGGTGAAACAGACTCATAACATTTTGTAATAACTTGCGAATATCATAGCAAGCGACGTCGGCGTTCCAAAGTTTACACCCTTAATACAATATTAAAAAAAGATATTTCAAGATTATTTAAAAACTAAAAGACACCTATAATACTTGTTATTGCGGCGTTTACAAACGTAACGTATCACAGATAAGGTAAAGGTTATCAAACACATATCAACTAGGAAACGGATCATCACTGTCTCAATTCGAGCTAGTCCAACGCACACTTAGACCGGAATATATGCATTGCATGTTGCTTAATTATCCAATTGCATATTTAGGCCCAGGGCCGGATTTAAGGGAGGGCAATCGGGGCAACTGCCCGGGGCCTCCACAAGAGAGGGGCCCCCACATAAATTGTATTTATTAAAAAAAAAACTTACACAACTATAGGGTATCTATAGTGGAATCTCTAACTCGAATGTCAAGGGAAATGCAAAAAAAATCGAGACAAAAAGTTTTTGACTTAACAAGAACTTCGAGATACATATGATTTAACTGCTGAAATTTCGAGCGACTAAGTCGCGATTTCTAAGTATATTTTTCGATTTGTAGAGTCAAACCCAACCTAAAAATTGAATTGAACTTAGAAAATTTAATGAATGTATTCATTAATTGCACGTGTACAAGACAAAAACAATAGCTTAGAAGCCGCTAACCCGAACATTCATTTTGGATTTTATTGCAATTATTTCGGAGAATTCCAAGTAAGACGTCAGATGTCATTGTATTTTACTAAGACTTTTGGAAACTCCTTTTTGAAATTCGAGATATAGAGTATAAATATGTATTATCAATAATTCGTAGGGCAATAACATTTTGTTCGAGTTACAAAGTTTAAATAATTCGAGATACCGCGTATCTAAGGGTTCAGCGGAAGGAAATGGCATTTTTTTCGACTTACTGAGGATTTTGACTAAACGAGGTTCGAGTTATAGAGATTCCACTGTATTACTATTTGAAAACTTATCTAGTAATTTTTATTGTATATGATTTTAACATTATTTATTATATCTTAATTTTACTTGCAGCAGCGTATTGTTTTACTGTGTTTGCGACGGATGGTCGATCCGTGATCTCGTCTCGTTAGAGCTATCGCTCTGGGAACACAATGCGGCGTGTTGCAGTGCGCAGGGTTCACGCCGCCCGCTTGCCTGTCTCCCCTCTCATACGATTATATATATAAATTATTGAAACACTTGCAAGAAAAATATGATTTAACCTATTTGAAAAATAATTAGGGTCCTCCACTCCCCTGTTGACCTAATTTTTTTCATCACCACTGCTCTTAAAACGGTGAGGGAAAACATCGTGAGGAAACCGGCATGTCCTAGAACCAAAAATTCGAAGGCATGTGATATCCACTAACCCGCACTTGGCCCGAGTGGAGGAGGTCCATTCCCACTCACGCCTGGGCTCGAACCCACGACCTACAACTTATTGCTTTAGGATGGCGCCTGGTTGGTAGCGACGTGATAGACAAGGCGGCGACGATCCGTTTCCGAGTTGATAAGTGGGCGACATCCTTAAACATGAGCTCGACCTAACGTCGGACGTGAACAAATAAGAATTAATAAAAATGAGATTGAATTTTTCCTGATTCAATGTTAATTTCTAACAATGCTATGATTGAAACTACAGGTCTTTCTTCGAGAAAATAATGAATAGTGAGAAACACTTAGGTATCCCCGTTTTTGGGAAGAAATTCGCAAAAAATCAAGTAATATCATGGCTGTAGAAAACTTATTCAACGTAACAGTTAACGCGCGTTCGACAATTTGACACATTCACTATCTTTAAACAAGGACCTTATTTATAAACAAACTATATATTCATAAAATATTTTTTTTATAAAAAGCTTTTATATAAAAAAAGCATTGTCACGAGATACAAACGTGAGTGCAAACAATCAGGTCAATCGGACACTGGGAAGTCGGTCAAATCTTACTTGCAAGATTTGATTACAGACAGGCAGCCTTATTGCGTAATGAATTCCGCAAGGCAAGGGCAAAGGGGAAGTCTATGTCCAGCAGTGGACGTCTTTCGGCTGAAATGATGGTGATGAAGGGCAAAGAGTTTGAAAATCGACCAATCACATAGACGGAAATCCACATCGCGACTTTCATCTCGCAGTGGCGGCGTCCTAATTGGCAACGATCGCACGAGCAAACGATGCGTTCATCGTCGTGCGATGAAAAAATGTTCCTACGCTCTTCTGTTTTTAATCTCGTCGTGCGACGAGATCGCATCGTTTGCTCGTACGATCGTTGCCAATTAGGACGCCGCACGTAACTGGTCGATTTTTCATAGTCTTTGCCCTTAGCCTTACCGAATTCATTACGCAATAACGCTGCTGTACAGATTAAACTAAATAGGTACGTAAAGATATAAGGCCCGAAGATGGTTTATTAACAATATCATAGAACCAAGTCTGTTTCAAATTGTCTTCAAATTCCAATCATAGCATTATTTAGCATCGCATTACATTTAAAATGGCACCCTGTGTCAAAAAATTACAAATCAGACTTCACGAAAAAATCTAAGAAATAAACTTAAGTCTACTTTATAATAATATCTAAAATGTTAATAAATTAATACAGTTAAAGTATTGTCCAATAACTTAGTCTAATGTCGTGGTTTTGTAAGTTTTCACGTGGACTTGAAATTCTTAGGTAGAGTCGATGGAAGTGTCACTCAAATTCCTTCTATCCTACAGTTGGGCCAGCCCACCTGAAAAAAAAACCCTGAGTAGGACATAGTATAGTTTTATCCCGGCCGTGTGGTCGCTTGGGTTAAAAAAAACACTTTTTACGCGGGCGAAGCCGCGGGTAGGAGCTATTTAATCAATAACTTAACACAAAGTATTTTCAATATTATGTACTCGCTGTTTTGCTTCCGTGGCCCACCCCACAGGACCCATTTTCGGGACAAACAAACTTACTTCACTCTGGAATAATGAAGCTTTCCATAGGTGAAAGATGTTTAAAATCGATTAAGTAGTTTTTGAGTTTATCCATTACAAACAAACTTACAAATAATCAAATCTTTCCTCTTTATCTATAATTCTATACTAATATTATAAAGAGGAAAGATTTGTATTTTTGAATTTTTGTATGTAACGAATAAACATAAGAATTACTGGACCGATTTCAAAAATTCTTTCACCGTTGGGAAGCTACACTTTCCCCGGGTGACATAGGCAAATTTTTATCCCTGTATTCCCAAGGGAACGGGAACTACGCGGGTGAAACCGCGAGGCGTCCGCTAGTAATATTATATTTTAATATATAGTGTAGAATTTGTAGAGAACTGAGGGATACTTCCATCGACTGTGACGTACAGTCAGCAACCGCGTAATTAATTTGTGCTGACTCTACATTGACATTATAAATGGCACAGACTCAGATTATAGAATATATAATATATGTTGTAATATTTCAATGTTCTTTTACATGTGGACTCCTTGGACAGAATTCAATGGCACTTCTTGCTATTGCAAAATAATATTTTTACTATTAAGATAGACGGTAAAAATGGCGAAACACTGATTGAATCTTAATTATTTTCAATCAATACTTATATCCCGATACAGGGAGTAATGAAAAGGTGAGATTAAAATTTAGAACTGCCTCTACTGTAAATAACCAATGTTCTTCAAGGAAGTCTTAAAAAAATCCCAAAAAAATATGGGAGATAGGTACAATTTTGTTTTTTTGGATATCACGTGTGTCATACTTGGAAAAACTGCTTTTAAAATACTTATTTATCTGTTTATCCCGCACTGGAAAGCCTTGCAGCAATGACACCAATGGAGCCCAAACTTACAAATATTAACATGAAGTCCAGGTTTCCTCACCATTTTTTCCTTCACCGATGTCAGTGAAGTCCAAGATAAACTTAGAAAGTACATATACATTGAAAAAGTTACATTGGTACTTGCCCACATTTGAACTCACGACCACAAGCACGAGAGGCGAGATCTTAGCCACTAGGCCATCACACCTTTCCATTACATCCTGTATACGCCATCGAATCGCTACAGAAAATTTTTAATACTCAAATATTTCATCTACAATATATAAAAACGGTACAAATATAACTACTCATAGCAAACAACTTGTGTATATTTCCGTATATCTGCTAAGACACTATAACAAATGCGTCAAGCTAACTGCGTTGCAAATTGAATCTTAGAGACCCTAAGCTAGAGTCCTAATTGACTCTGAACGTGTCAAGCGAATACTGATCCAATTTTTAAGTAACAATACTTTTATTTAGTAATAAAACGTATGTAGTTTTAATACTTTTACAATTTATATTTTAAATTCATTTGACGTTTTCTTAATTAGTAAAACATGTGTTTTTAACAAAAGCACCTAAGTAAACAAGTGAATACACGATAATGTACAAAAGGATGTAACGCAAAAGTGTGACCATATTTTAAAAAAAGGGTCCCATTTTACCCTTTGGGTACGGAACCCTAGAAAAATTGTATCTCCCGTACAGATTTTGCTTAGCTCATGACAACTCCGTAGTTTTTTTTTTGTGATTTTTTAAAATATGATCACATCTTTCACTTACATCCTGTAAAATACACAATAATAATATTATACATACCTACATCAAATTGTATATACAAGCAGAACTGATTTTTTTAGCCACCGTTTTCTTTTAATCGACTTTAAGTCAAACTTGTCGCGTTTCTTGTTGTCCTTTACTTCAATAATGACAACAATATAATATTTTAAGATGATTTCGGACTAGCATTATCTTGGCATAAGATTTCTTTGTAGAATTAGGCAACTTGCCATCCTATAATACTAATTTCTAATAAGCTATTTGGATAATTTTGGAAAACCGTTTAACCGTAATTCTTTACTACATAACTAGCGACCGCCCCGGCTTCGCCCGTGACAAATACTACACAAAAACCGTCCTTGTTTCTCACTCTTTATATTGGTGAACCCGCATGACTGAACGGAATTTCCGTTCAGTAGTTTTTGAGTTTATCGCGTACAAACGCGGCGGGTGACTATTTTATAATATGTAGGTGATGAAGTGATAAGCACACTACATTGATATTACCGGAAGATCTACTGTATTATCAATAAAAATCAATGTTAAAGTTAAAATTTACAAAACCTCGCCAAATAGTCTGTAATGGCGCTGGTCATATGACAGTGTGACGTCACACGCAAGTAAACAAGTTAAAAACCTTAATAAAACAGTGCAGTTGAAGTGGATTTTATCAGTTTTGTTCAAATTTATTGAATTAAATGGTTTATAGTGCCACAATGTACAAATACGACTATAAATATCAACATAACCTAAAATGAGTTTTTGCATTTTTTTTGGCTCTCTCGGTTTAAAGCTGTTTAAATGTGTTGTGTGGTCAAATTACATTTTAATATTTGATTATTTTTAATATTTTTAATTATGTGTTATTGTGTTGTCTGGTTATTTTAAATTCGATTATAATTTTAATTGTGTTATTGGGATGTCCGATCAATTTTAATTGTAAATGGTATTAATTGTTAATTTGCAATATGGGTGACATGCCTGAGAATAAAAGTTATTTTATAACCTAAAATGAGAATTTAGAAAACTTCTGAATGATCATACATACAGGTTTGTAAATAAGAAATAGTTCAAAGATCGAATAAAGCACCTAAAAACATAAAACGCGAACTACAATTATGTTTACTTGCAAGTGAGTTGCAAGCTACCACAGGTGTTCCCGTCAAAGAAAATAATTCAAGAACAGTTTTTTTTTTTCGCGCAATTTCTTCACTCACGATCCTTACATACTTCTTTTGCTTCACTCACGTTCATACATTTAGTCATTCACGCACGCCGGTTATGAATACTGCGCACCTGGCCTTTTTGAAGTGGTTATTTTATATTATAATTGGGAATATTTCATGCTCTCTAGTATGAACTACTTGCATAACAATTTATTTCGTTAAATAAATTGTTGCAGCAGAATTTGAACCTTAGAGGTAAAGACCGAAGATTTGGTTTACCTTAAAAGATGCCTTGGAGCTTCCTCTCTATTAGGAGCAGGCCACATAGAAATGGCGTAGAGCGCGGACATTCAAATATAATACAAAATGCATGGAAATAAAGTGCAATTTAGGACACACGGTATGTCGTTGTTCAGACGTGGTTATGACGCGCCATTTCGGTGCCCGCGCCTGATCAAACTGCGCTTGATTTTCCATGCATTTTGTATGAAATTTGAATGGAGTAGGAAACCGCCCGTGCCATGCCCGCACCCGACGCCATTTCTATGTGGTCTGCGCCTTACATTGAATTAAAACGTAACTGGCGCAAATGAATGTGCTGTACAGGTCTGCCTATCTCTTCGAGGGATATAGTCGTAATCTCGGCGGTGCGAGAGCCAAGATAATGTTAGTTCGAGGACAATTTTTTTCAGTGGGCTTAGTGCGAGTTATTACTCGTGTCAAGCACGAGTTAGTATTGAAGTGGACAGTAAGGCGAAACCGCTTGTTTTGTATACAAATTGATATTCTCGTTTACGTTAACGTGTTGGAGTACGTTACTAAACTCGGAATAAGATCGCTGAAGACACCATAGAACAATAGGTGACGCGATAGTACAACCCGTCCGATTTAACTGTGCACCTCCCTCCCGCCACCCCGCGCGACGTCCCGCTTTCATCTAAGGCCCGCCTGCAACTTCTTACGAACTCCGAGTTAGCAGCTAACCCCAAGTTATTTATGACATTTTTGTATCTTACTAATTAATAATATTAATTTAACCTCGTGTTGACAAATAACTCAGATTTAAGTGTTTTAAGCAAGTGGGCCTAAGAGCGTTAAAAAGCGGTAATATGCCGTCGGAGTGACGTCACAGAGCCAGGTGCACAGTTAAGTCTGACGGGTTGTCGGTACCTCCAATTTTCAACATAGTGACACAAAAGTTTATAATATTAATTCATTGTTTATACAATAATATATAAACCAACAGTGTCATCTTTTAGTAAAATACAAATATTTTTACTAATTGACACTAAATTTATAGCTTAATACTCAACGCTGGAATCAAGCTTTTATATCAACATTTTAATGTTGGTTTATATGAGAGTTTTATACAAATAGATATTTTCGTTTGTATATTTCTTTTTCTTGTTATTAATCAAAGGTTTCATTAGGTGTCATTTTAATCGCCAGTAAAGAGCCAGTCTCCGACAAAGAATGTATCAAATATTACATATCTGTTTACAGTGTATATCAGAAAGATATGATCATATTTTAAAAACTGCTTCTGCCCGCGTAAATTAACAACTGTCTCCCAAAAAATCTTTTGGATTTTCCATACAAAATTGTTGTCAGCTGACCGAAATTTGTATGGGGGGTATTTTTTTTTTTTTGAGAATTTTCTATCTAGAAGTTGTTCTTTTCCATGGGCAGAAACAGTTTTTAAAATATGATAACATTTCATCAATCTCGTCTGTCTAATATAATATAATGTATAAAATAAAAAGTATAAAATATAATATAATGGAATATAAAAGCATGGATATACAATTGTTGGAGATATCAAATGGAATGTCAAACAATGTATTTCAAATTTATTTTCATATATCAAAGTTACTTTCACTGGTAAAATATCAAATTCATCGTGAAAACATGATTTAGTCCCAAGCGATTACAAATTTCCATAGAAAAGTCGAGTCGAGATAAATACAACGAATCAACAATTGTATAACTACTGTTACGTGGCAAGACTTGAAACATATGAAGTAGACGGCACAATGTTGGCACTTGGCGTATTTGAGTTCTCATCAATACAAAATAAACTTTATCACAATAGACATAGAGTACATTTTGCATTGATCAAGAAACGTTTGACAAATATTCGGACAAATACGCCAAGTTAGGAACCAACATTAATCGAACGTTTGGCCGAACTAGAGAATTGACGTTTTGTCATTGGCATGACAACATCTAACCTTGAGACAAAAATTGTATGATTTATGATTTTACTCAAAGTTCGCTTTATCGTGCTAGCCAGAGAAAAACGCCCACTCAGACTCCCAACTCACCTAAATAACTCGTTCTACAGGCGTATCCTGATTCACGTCCTGCCTACACTTATCATCAATCTCCTTCGTTTTGCCGTTAATCTTCAGATTGGCCAAGCTGACGTAGTTACTGCGAGAAATGCCCGGCTCACGACGCTTGGGTAACCCAGGATCCTCACGAACCTTTTTCTCTACAAGTTTCTTCTCTGGCACAGTGGCTAAGGCCGCTATGTTATTTATTTGAGAACTTCGTATCAAAGGCGCCAGTTTAGCACCCTGCTCTAACGTACTTAAAGGAGCCTTAATCCTATTGCGTCCTAAGTCTATGAACTTCGAGTCTTCGCTGGGCTTCGACGATCTGCGGTCTCGGTAACTGAACCTCCCGTCTGCGAAGTCGGGTTTTTCGGCTAGATGCCGTCGGAATATCGGCGTCATCGGTTTGCCCATGCTGGCTAATTTGATGTCGGACTTCAAAACGTCGTGGTGGACCGGCTTGTCAGACTCCGAGGGCCGGACCCTGTGCGAGCGGCCCATGTTACTGGGTGAAGCAGGTCTCTGAACGAAGAACTTACTCCTAGATTTATCTTTGTCTTCCACATCTTTATTTCTGACCACCTCTGCGGTATTCGGCTTGAAGAGTCGGCTAAATTTCGGTGACATCAGCTTCTTTTGGAAGAAGCCTGTCTTTTCCTGCGATTTTTCTTTCTCGACCGTTTTTGATATATTTTTGACGCCTGCAGCCATGACTGGGCTCTTAGTTAGGTAGTCGATATTGAACCTTCTGCAGTCTACTTCGGGTATTTTCCTTTCGTGGGTTAGACAGTCAGGGTTTCGTAGGACAACGTCGGTGACATCATAGCTTGACTTTTTCGAGAGGAGATTCTCTCCTTTCTTGACGATGGTTGCTATGACACTCTTGGGGTCGACGTCCATTTTGTCGAAGATCTGCACGTTGCGGTGCCAGGTGCTGATGGTGTCCTCATCTTCGTCTGAGGAGTCTGAGTCCGCGTCGTCTTGTGCAACTGTTCTGGAGCTGTTGGGGATGCTGATGTGTCTACAGAATGGTAAGGGGTTTTCAACCTGAAAAAAAAAGGTTATTATGTTACAAAAATGTTGAAATTCATGGCTGGATATGTGATTGCTCACTGCTACGCGACCACGACTAGTATTATAGGGACAATCCCACCGCACTATTCCCAAACTACTGCAACTCCTGAAAGCCAGAATCAACAGTGGGGACCACCAGAAAAGCGCCTAGGCAATGAAGCTCGACGAAGTTCCGGAAAATGAAATTAACTGTCTTGGATCCCACAACTAAATTAATCAGAAAACAATAACGGAAAAATACAAATTTCCACTTCCTTCCATACCAAGCAGGAGACAGAATAAACAAGGTCAATAGGCACAAAGGGTCGTTTACAACTGGGATGCCTAATTGCCTAACACCACGGATAAAAATTATCATTAATATTAATGGGTCCTAACATTATGAGTTGTTATATTTGATTCTAATAATAGGTATGGCAAAAAGGCTTGAAACGCACGGAAACGGAACGCACTAGGATTAGACGCCGCTTCAAACTTTCAGTCAGTTCAAACTTTCTTGGCTAAAGCCAAGATAGTTTGGACGCTCGTCAGGCTATTCAACCAGTTCCAATTTATTTTTCTTTATATGCTTAAACGTATCGCATAAATGACGATTTTGTCTAAAATTTTTTCAATGTTGGGTTTTTCCGTCTGGAATTTCTCCATAGTAACCTGGAGTCTGGATTTGTACCCGGTTGATGTTAAAAGACTCGTTCTCGATTACATGGGACCTAAACCGAGCTGGTGAAATGAGGGGGTGCTATATTTATTTATTTAGACTTCATGCACCAAAGGTGCAGTTTTCTACCAGCCAACCAAGGTATAGGTGAACCTGTGTGTTTTTCATCGGTTACATTTCACCGAGTGTGCAATGGAATTGCATGAACTAATTCCTCCTAGCCCGTTCCATCATTGGACTACAAGACGGCTAACGATGCGTTATCGGTACATGGTGGACATCCCACAACAACGCACTAAACGTTTTGGAAATGCTTCATTGTGCGTACAGCTAAGTAGTGGCATTCCCTGCCGGAGTCTGTGTTTCCTGATAGCTACAACCTGGGGGTCTTTAAGTCAAGAGTGAATAGGTTACTTCTAGGCAAGCGTGCTTCACCGTAGACCACATCATCGCTTACCATCAGGTGAGATAGTGGTCAAACGCGAGCCTAAAGACAATAAAAAAAAATACAGGCGTTATGTTGTTACCTCGTGCTTGTACTGCGACTCGAGCCCCTCGACGGACTGGTTGCGCAGGAAGGCAGGCAGGGCTCCGTCGTGCGCGTCGGCCTCCAGCTTGCGCGTCTTCTCCTGCAGCTTGTTCAGGTGCGTGTCGGGAGATGTGCGCTTCAGCGGCGGTGGATCCAGCCATTTTGTTATGTCGTCCACCTGAGGATAGGACAACAAATGGTTATGACGTCGGATTATTGTAAAAATCGTTAGATTATGAAATATCTCGAGAGTCGAGATTCTATAATGTTTCGATAAGTGAACTGAACATTTGGAAGCGAATAATAACGGAATAATCAGTGCACCAGTCTACAATCTATCTGTTTGGTGTCATAGTTAAATTGTAAACACATCGGTCGGTTTTGTGCCAGTACTTACACAGCTCATGTGAATGACATAGAGTTACAAATTAAATGGACTTGACTTTGATAGGTACTTTTTAGGCTCAGTTTTTTGCTGGGTTACGACCCTCATGGGTCATTTTTACCTTGAGCGCCCGGGGAGGTGAAGCTGTCAGGTTAAGAGCCACCAGGTTAAGCAACACTTACCAAGCTCGGTTTTAGTATGGGTCAGTGTTTTACCTTGAGCGGCCGGGATGTGAAGCCGCCAGCTTAACGAACACTTACCAAGGTCGGTTTTTGGAGGAGTTAGTGTTTAAACTTGAGCGGCCGGGATGGTGAAGCCGCCAGGTTAAGCAACACTTACCAAGGTCGGTTTTTGGGGATGGTACAGTGTTTTACTTTTAGCGGCCGTGGAGTTGAAACCGCCAGCTTAAGTAACACTTACCAAGGTCGGTTTTTAGATGGGTTAGTGTTTACACTTTAGCGCCCGGGGCGGTGAAGCCACCAGGTTCAGCAACACTTGCCATGGTCGGTTTTTGATGGGTCATTGTTTTACCTTGAGCGGCCGGCGATGTGAAGCCGTCAGCTTAACGAACACTTACCAAGGTCGGTTTTTGGATGAATTGGTGTTTAAACTTGAGCGGCCAGGGTGGTGAAGGCGCCAGGTTAACCACCACTTACCAAGATCGGTTTTTGTATGGGTTAATAAACTTAAGCAGCCGAGATGGTGAGGCCGCCAGGTTAAGCAACACTTACCAAGGTCGGTTTGTGAAGGGTCAGAGTTTTACCTTGAGCGGCCGGGTTGATGAAGCCGCCAGGTGAAGCAAACCTTACCAAGGTCGGTTTTTGGATGGGTTAGTGTTTCACCTTGAGCGGCCGGGGTGGTGAAGCCGCCAGGTTAAGCAATACTTACCAATGTCGGTTTTTGGATGGGTCAGTGTTTTACCTTGAGCGGCCGGGGATGTGAAGCCGCCAGATTAACTAACACTTACCAAGGTCGGTTTTTGGATGGGTCAGTGTTTAACCTTGAGCGGCCGGAGTGGTGAAGCCACCAGTTCAAACAAATTACACTGAAGAGTGAAGCGGAAAGGGCTCTCTACGACCTCTTCAGCCGAAAGACGTCCACTGCTGAACATAGGCTTATCTTATGTGTCGCCAATTCCAGTTCGTCTCACGCCCAGCGGAATGCCGCAACCTTAACAAGGTGTACGCTGCACCTAGTGGGAAGCCACTGTCACCACTCGAGAACTTTTGCAGAACCCCACCGACCTTCCGTTCTGCAAGCATGTGCCTATGGAATTATGCAGAACAACGTGTAAAGTCCCGCAACCTCCACTGAAAAGGAAGGATCCTCCGACCAGACAGGTGTAGTGTCCAACAGTTGTTATCGGAATGTTGTAGGTGTTAAATCGCGCCGAGAACGCTGCTTGCGCGATGTAGAATTTTGTGTATGTAGCGATATGTCATTTTTCGTTTGTTCGAAGTTTGTGGGTACCTTGGTGATGTTGATCTTGTTCCCGGCGGCATGCAGGATGTAGCCGGCGGTATGTAGCGCATGCTGGGAGCGGCTGTGGTTGGTCACTGTGACCAGGGGCCTGGCTCCTAGGTGGGACGCCGACACGCATTTGCCAAGTCGCCAGCTGCGCTCCGGGACCGACAGGCAGGCGTTGGAGTTTGACTACAATAGAACGTTACATTTATTAGATTTTAAATGAATTGGAAGGCTATGGGGAGACCTATGCCATGCAGTGGGACAGTAAAGGTTAGTTAATAAAAACCGGCCAAGTTGCGAATCGGACTCGCGCACCGAGGTTTCCGTACAAACCTCAGCTTAAAGGCAATATAGACCAGAGTATTTGGTATGAATTTCAATTTAATACCTCTACGCGTTCATGAGGAAAGAGGTAGAAAGTTCAAAATTATTAAAAATATTTTTATTATATGATGTAACAAAAAATTTACGTTTTCGCAATTATTCCTTTATCTGTGCTATAAGACGTTGCTTCGTACCAAATTTCAAGATTCTGAATTCACGTGAAGTACCTTGTAGGTACTGATTCCCTTGCGAGTGTCGAAAATTTGCGGAAATTTGCAACATAAACGGCTGTATGTATATTTTTTTTACAGCTTTAAGGGACAGTAGACCTGATTATATGATATATATTTTAGCTTGATACCTCCACGCGTTCCTGAGAAAAAGGGTCTTGACTGACAGACAGACAGACGGACAACAAAGTGATCCTATAAGGGTTCCGTTTTTTCTTTTCGAGGTACGGAACCCTAAAAATTGGTTTGGAAAGATCTCCACAAGGCTATGAGGGAGCGACGATCAGCGGCCTTTTTTAATTATTTGCAAATTGATTCCTAGTCTATATTATAATATAAAATTTGGGTAGTTTTGTGTTTCAAGTGCCTACGCAACTGTACAATATATGTATACATTGAGCCCTAGCGCTGGCCCCGCAAAGGTCTTTCATGGTGCAGGTGTTTATACATAGGGAGCAGGACAATAGATGGGACATCATTTACGGTTTGGTTCCTGAATCAAATTGTAGCTGATCGGAGTACCCCATCTGACCAGGCTATACCTACAGTGGTCCACTTAGCTTCTCAGCCCGTTTAGGGATGGCTTCATGATGGCCATGGCAGTTTATATCCCACTGGAAGCTTTTCTCGCAAGCAGGCTCGGAATATATTTGAGGAGCCACAGTTTCCTGCGTGCTTCACCAGGTCTGTTGTCGTTCATTATTTTTGACGACTTAATAAAGCTGTTCCGACTCTTTGATTGCTCCATCGTGAACAGCAGGTGGCGGTAATCGGTTTCCTACTTGAGCTTTTCGGATGAACAGGCAACTTTCCTTCGGACCTACGGAGGGGCTATTCCTGCCAGCCGGGTATAATGCAGCAATTGAAGTAGGTTTAAGCCAGTCGAGAAGCAGAGAGCCAGATGTACGAAGGACGTGAGGGCCTCCCCCAAGTCCGAGTTCTGGTCGAAGCACAACATCAAAATTTAACTACAATGTTAAATTGGAATCATCGACACGATAAAGAAGAAGATGGAAGGAATTATTGACTGTTCGTTAGTCCGCATTATGAAGGTTTTCGGGGTCACTAATAACAAATATGCGGTCAAAATAAATTTCAAAATTATTGTACCATTGCATCGGCGCCATCTTGGATAGAGATTTAATCGCCATAACCGTTATTAGCGACCTCAAAACCACGAGATTGACATGACGAAAAGTTAGTCTTTTTTCGACAACAGCATCTTGAATTTTGATTCGGACCCCATTCGTTATTAGTTTGGAAATTTTCGTTATCAAATGTTGTGTTTGGTCCAATATGCAGCAACGGCAACGCCCCTCACCGTCGCAGCCATAAGGTCTTCACATGTACAGATTACAGGGCAATGTGGTCCAGGACAAAAGGTGGACCATGGTCTGCGGGAAGACACCCTGTACATCAAATTAACTTAAAATAGATAACTAACCTTCAACACTCCCGCATCGGGCACGCTATCTTCACTCTCTGCTTTGCTGAGGCGAGAGCAACAACTGTCCTTCCTGTGAAACACAACCAAATTCATTCATCATCCATATAAGTTGGTGAGCAATGCTCATGCCTTCTCTGTATTAGAAGAGGCCTTTGACCCGCACTAGTACAGTAATGGACTGATATTATTGTTACGAGAGAAGGTAGCGCCATCTATTGACCAGAGGAAGAAAACTAGTAAGCGCTAGCAGCGTCATCTTCTATCGAATAGCGGCAGTTATCTTCTCAAAAGTTCGTGTCGAAGGTTCTCGGCGCTTCGGGAACAGTGGTTTTGAGAGTATTTCTCGGTCGAATATTCTGGAATGTTTTCGACGCATCAAGGACTGTTTAGAATGTTCTAGAAACGTTGCCCGTGCTATATTAAAAAGAAGATTGACTTTAGGGTTCGTCATGGGTGAGTTTCGATTTGAAAGCGATTCAGAGCGATCAAGAGCGAAAATAAAAAGTATTTGATTAACAAAGTGTGATAAATTAAAGTGGGCTGTTTGAATAATTTATTGCTGAACCCCAGCTCGTAAAATAATGATTAGTACATACGTGCAGCAGTCGGGGGACCGCTCATGCGCACGCGCCGCCGAGCCGCGCTGGTACTGCACGATGTCGGCCAGCAGCGTGGCCGGCAATGGGCCAGCCTGGCTCAGGTACATCACCATGCTCTCCAGCCAGATCTCTATCACCTCGAACGGTGGCCTGCGATATAAAAACGATCATGTAGCAACGTTTGTGCTTCAAAACAACGAATTACTCGTTATTTTGAAGCAGAGACGTTGCTAAACATAAAAAAAATGTTAAAAAAACACGGGGTGTGGTCGGATACCCCGTTGGAACGAAGATTTTATTATTATTATTCTCTGATATTATCCATTAGTCTATCAAGATCTTTTTAAAACACACTGATCAGGGCCACTTGTAGCTTACAAGTGGCCCTGATCAGTAAAATTAACATTATTAATTTTATTATTACAACAGATTGAAACAAAAAATTAGAAACTAAAACATAACATTCTTATATACAAACGCATATAAAAAGGAGACGGCTCATTGGGTCTCAGAAAATTGCTGTTTATTAATCGAGAATACCATGAAATAGTATATTTCGTGTCGAGCATATAAAGACAAGATTTTAACACGAGCGATGTAGCCAATTTGGAAAGCCAAAGCTACATGCGAGTGTTAAAATAAAGCCTTTTTATGCGAGATACGAACGATTCTTTTTCCACTACCTGATGTTATTTGATTAAATGCAAATAAGTTCCAACAACAATTTATTAGAAACATTCAGACTTAAAACCACAGACTATATACACACAATCAACGCGCGCTTTTTCGAGAGGTAACAGATTCAGTATCATTCTGCTGGATGGGGAGGTGGAAAAAGCGCGGGCGTAGCGGCAGAATGCGTCTACGGTAGTAGCCTATTCAGTTACGTACTTTTTTTTATTTAAATTGCAAATTGTATCACTCGTGCTTGGCCGCCAAAAATAATTACGTTGTAGTTACATAATGATATCAAAACTCCATACAAAAGTCATTTCGTAACTGTTATTATGTAATTTTGTTTTTTTATTTTTATTTTATAATCTTGTGTCTAAATGTTCATATTTCGAAACGAATTTCTTAGGCAATGTGTTATATAATAGACAAGGCAGTGGAAAAACCAATTCCTCTAATCTCTGCACATCTCCGATTTTATGGAGTCTCGGCAATATGTTTAATACCTAGTATCGGGGTCCAGATGACAGGCCAGGAAGGCTATCCTGTAGAAGGGCTCGGGACAGGCGCTGGCGCGGCAGAACTTGTCCACGAACAGAGACTCGTTCAGCCCGAAGTCCGTGCGGCGCGGCAGGAAGTCCGGGTCCGCGGACACGCGGCCTATTATCTGTGGAACGAAAGTACATATTATCTATGGTACACTGAAATGATTAGGAAAAGACAATAGGGAAAACGCATGCAATAATTCCTATGTGCTATTCCAGACTAATCTACCATTATGAATATTTCATCTAGATCCGTCCAACCGTCCTGACGTCATTGAGTAACAAATATCCACGCATCCTACTCCACCAGACCGCAGATAATATAATACTAGCATACAGAAGCCTCATCCCATACAACGAAACCGTGCCGACGTAACTAGCGTTTCTCGTCTGACTAAACTGATTATTTTTATAAGAACATCAATCGCGTTCGGTTCCGTTCCACGACGATAAATGGTGCCAGTAGCGACTTGCAAATAAAAGAGTTTAATCGGTTCGTGAAAATTTTTCTTTAAATACAGTAACGATTTGTTGTTTAATATTTTCTTTCACGTTTTTACAGTTTCATTGTACCAAAATGTGTTACAATACAAATAAAAAAAATCGGAAAAAGCGGAATGCCTCAAAATTCTAAACCATGCCATCTATTGGAATCAATTTTAAATGATCCGCAGGCTTATTATATTTCTTTTGCAAGAGCAAAACGATAGCGATTTTTGCGCTTCAATACAAAAGTTTTATAGTGCTTACACACGTTCGGATTTGGTCCAGCCGGACCACGGATTCGCCCACAAATCAGTCAGTCCGGCCAGGACCATCTCCGAGCGTGTGTAGAGTGGTCCGCCGGACATTATTATTACTAATTGATTCCGTCTCGCTCCACACAAGCGTGTGTAAGCGAGAAAGGATTTGTGGGCGGAGTTAGTCCAGCCGGACCAAATCCGGACGTGTGTTAGCACTATTAGAGCTGTTGGCGGTTTTTTTTTTAAATAAGTGCATTTGACAAACAGCGAGCGATTAGCAAACGATTGTGTAGGATCTACAATACCTATACTGCAGGTAATGCCGACTTTTATGACAAACTGTTTGATCGCTATCGTTTTGCTCTTGCAAAAGATACATAATAAGCCTGCCGTTCAAATAATCTTTGAAATGTGAATTAGGAGCCACAATTTTGTGCTTAGGAGAGTTGATTAAACATGAACATACAATTTTTATGAACAATTCTATAAAATGAATGCATATCGCGCCATCTAGTGACATTTATTTGACCCTGTGACTAGGCATTAATAATATATAATAATATAAGGCCCTGGGTACGATTCCCGGGCAAGTGTTATTGAGTTGTTCTATCTGAAATTTCTCAGCTGCTGTCCAGAGTTTGGATTTGTGCACAGGGTCAAATAAATGTCACTAGATGGCGCGATTTGCATTCATTTTATAGAATTGATCATATAAATTGTATGTTCTTGTTTAATCAACTCCCCTAAGCACAAAATTGTGGTTTCTAATTCACATTTCAAAGATTATTTGAACGGCAGCACGGCTATTGCGCTTGCGACCACTAGATCAACGAGGATACTTTCTAAGGACCAATGATGATACTTGTACAGAAAATACATGGTTATCTTGTTACCTCGCACAGTATGATCCCGAAGGAGAACACGTCAACCTTCTCGTCGTACACGTTGCCGTTCATCATCTCCGGCGCCATCCAGTAAGGGTTGCCGACCACCTGGCAGCACACACATAAGTTAAGGTGATATTAAATTATAACAAAATTACATATGAGTGTATTTGACGCCGACGCGTAAAGGAGCACCATGGATTCAGTACATGATTTTGGACCTAACGTTGGCAATTTTGGTCGGCTTTATTATAGACATACCTTTTTTTTTTACAAAAAAAACAGCATTGTAAATAAAACTCGAAATCGTTCGCTATTAATCATTTCCTAACGTTCACGATCAAGTTCAACGCCGCCGGTTTGTACCTAAACGGGGCGCTCCGCGCGAGCTTTCGGTGAGCTGCATACGGTTAGACTGGTAGCCGACCCTGACATAGTTAGGATTAGGCCTACATAATTATGATGATAATAAAGAAGGAATGTAACATACAGTGTAACGCTTCCTCCGCAGCGTGTTGTGAGGCTGCCGACGATCTAGCGAGCTGCTGGCGGTACGTTGTACAATGCGAGCCAGCCCGAAATCGGCTACGATCACAGTTTTGTCCTGTACACAAAACACTCTTTAATAACATAAACAAAACATAAATTTATTTTATTTAGCAATTTATGCACATACACACATAATACACAGACAAGAAGAAGGAACAGAAAATAGATTCAAAGGTGATGCTTATTCTTAAATAAAGGTAATATGTAGTCATCGTGTTGAGAGGTAAAAATAAACTCAAACACATATAAACTCATCCCTTTTATTTATTTATTTATTATATACTTTATTGTACACCAAGATAAAAATAATTCAAAAAGACATCTTATAACAAAACAAACATACAACAGGCGGCCTTATCGCGAACCGCGATCTCTTCCAGGCAACCATACCATACATACCATGGATACCATGGAGGTAGTCAGAATTCAGTAGTTTGATTGGGTCATGTTCACCTAGCGCTAGCCCACGCCGCACGACACGTCGCGAGCTAGCGCTAGGTGAACATGACCCAATCAAACTACTGAGATTTCCTATAGTGGCCACCTTCACCAACATTACGTTATATAAGGCGGCACACTATACCAGGCAACCCCTTACGAGGTGTCTGGGACCATCTTCGGTAGGTCACGCCTCCGAGAGTACTCGCCCCTGGTACTCAAGAGAAAATGTGAGTCGCATCGTGATTACTCACTACCATTTGTCCAGAATGGTACCGGAGCAATAAAGCCGCTCACCACACGCACCCCAGCGCTAGGTGAACAGTGTAGTGTGTGTACCTCTCTGACGAGACAGTTGTGCGAGTTGAGGTCCCTGTGGATGACGTTCATGCGGTGCAGGTAGCCCACGCCGCACGACACGTCGCGAGTTAGCGCTAGGTGAACAGTGTAGTGTGTGTACCTCTCTGACGAGACAGTTGTGCGAGTTGAGGTCCCTGTGGATGACGTTCATGCGGTGCAGGTAGCCCACGCCGCACGACACGTCGCGAGTTAGCGCTAGGTGAACAGTGTAGTGTGTGTACCTCTCTGACGAGACAGTTGTGCGAGTTGAGGTCCCTGTGGATGACGTTCATGCGGTGCAGGTAGCCCACGCCGCACGACACGTCGCGAGCTAGCGCTAGGTGAACAGTGTAGTGTGTGTACCTCTCTGACGAGACAGTTGTGCGAGTTGAGGTCCCTGTGGATGACGTTCATGCGGTGCAGGTAGCCCACGCCGCACGACACGTCGCGAGCTAGCGCTAGGTGAACACGTACCCTATTTGTCTACTGAGTTTTCCTATAGTGGCCTCCTTCACCAACCTTACGTTATGGAAAGCGGCACACTATACCAGGCAACCCCTTACGAGGTGTCTGGGACCATCTTCGGTAGGTCACGCCTCCGAGAGCACTCGCCCCTGGTACTCAAGAGAAAATGTGAGTTGCACCGTGATTACTCACTACCATTTGTCCAGAATGGTACCGGAGCAATAAAGCCGCTCACCACACGCACCCCAGCACGCCAGCACTAGTGCAAGCACCAGCACCAGCGCTAGGTGAACAGTGTAGTGTGTGTACCTCTCTGACGAGACAGTTGTGCGAGTTGAGGTCCCTGTGGATAACGTTCATGCGGTGCAGGTAGCCCACGCCGCACGACACGTCGCGAGCTAGCGCTAGGTGAACAGTGTAGTGTGTGTACTTCTCTGACGAGACAGTTGTGCGAGTTGAGGTCCCTGTGGATGACGTTCATGCGGTGCAGGTAGCCCACGCCGCACGACACGTCGCGAGCTAGCGCTAGGTGAACACGTACCCCTATTTGTCTACTGAGTTTTCCTATAGTGGCCTCCTTCACCAACCTTACGTTATGGAAAGCGGCACACTATACCAGGCAACCCCTTACGAGGTGTCTGGGACCATCTTCGGTAGGTCACGCCTCCGAGAGCACTCGCCCCTGGTACTCAAGAGAAAATGTGAGTTGCACCGTGATTACTCACTACCATTTGTCCAGAATGGTACCGGAGCAATAAAGCCGCTCACCACACGCACCCCAGCACGCCAGCACTAGTGCAAGCACCAGCACCAGCGCAGTTGGTGCTAGCGGATTCAATCCCCGTTAAGGACGCCAGAGAAGCTGGCTCCCATTTCTCCAGAATGGTCCCGGAGCTGTAAGCACGCTCACCTCTCGAATACAAATCATCGCATCTACCCAATGCCTACAGCTAGGTTGCCGGAAAACTAATCCAACGGGTAGTCCTCTTCTTTCTATCCAGGAAAGTGCCAGAGATGCAGCTCGCTCACAGGAGCTCACTTGCTTGAGGGTTACTCACGAACCCCGCGTCTGACCACCAGGTGGCCCTTTGCCTTGGGCCGGTAACTTCAGACACTTGTTGCGCGCGAGGAATGACGCTCGGCCCACACATAGCCGAGCAGACAACATGCCACTCCTCTGCAACCACCACATAGACCACCGCGAGTCCAACCTCAATGTCAGGTACCACCTTTGCGCTTGCAATGGTGGAGGGCCTACCTGACCCCGCGTACCCTGATCCAAACAGCCGGACCCGTAGTTCCAGCTGCGAAAGCCCCCATCTGTTCGGGTCGTACAGATAGGGATAGGTGAACACGTACCCCTATTTGTCTACTGTATTTGAACAGTGTAGTGTGTGTACCTCTCTGACGAGACAGTTGTGCGAGTTGAGGTCCCTGTGGATGACGTTCATGCGGTGCAGGTAGCCCACGCCGCACGACACGTCGCGAGTTAGCGCTAGGTGAACACGTACCCCTATTTGTCTACTGAGTTTTCCTATAGTGGCCTCCTTCACCAACCTTACGTTATGGAAAGCGGCACACTATACCAGGCAACCCCTTACGAGGTGTCTGGGACCATCTTCGGTAGGTCACGCCTCCGAGAGCACTCGCCCCTGGTACTCAAGAGAAAATGTGAGTTGCACCGTGATTACTCACTACCATTTGTCCAGAATGGTACCGGAGCGCTAGGTGAACACGTACCCTATTTGTCTACTGAGTTTTCCTATAGTGGCCTCCTTCACCAACCTTACGTTATGGAAAGCGGCACACTATACCAGGCAACCCCTTACGAGGTGTCTGGGACCATCTTCGGTAGGTCACGCCTCCGAGAGCACTCGCCCCTGGTACTCAAGAGAAAATGTGAGTTGCACCGTGATTACTCACTACCATTTGTCCAGAATGGTACCGGAGCAATAAAGCCGCTCACCACACGCACCCCAGCACGCCAGCACTAGTGCAAGCACCAGCACCAGCGCAGTTGGTGCTAGCGGATTCAATCCCCGTTAAGGACGCCAGAGAAGCTGGCTCCCATTTCTCCAGAATGGTCCCGGAGCTGTAAGCACGCTCACCTCTCGAATACAAATCATCGCATCTACCCAATGCCTACAGCTAGGTTGCCGGAAAACTAATCCAACGGGTAGTCCTCTTCTTTCTATCCAGGAAAGTGCCAGAGATGCAGCTCGCTCACAGGAGCTCACTTGCTTGAGGGTTACTCACGAACCCCGCGTCTGACCACCAGGTGGCCCTTTGCCTTGGGCCGGTAACTTCAGACACTTGTTGCGCGCGAGGAATGACGCTCGGCCCACACATAGCCGAGCAGACAACATGCCACTCCTCTGCAACCACCACATAGACCACCGCGAGTCCAACCTCAATGTCAGGTACCACCTTTGCGCTTGCAATGGTGGAGGGCCTACCTGACCCCGCGTACCCTGATCCAAACAGCCGGACCCGTAGTTCCAGCTGCGAAAGCCCCCATCTGTTCGGGTCGTACAGATAGGGATAGGTGAACACGTACCCCTATTTGTCTACTGTATTTGAACAGTGTAGTGTGTGTACCTCTCTGACGAGACAGTTGTGCGAGTTGAGGTCCCTGTGGATGACGTTCATGCGGTGCAGGTAGCCCACGCCGCACGACACGTCGCGAGTTAGCGCTAGGTGAACACGTACCCCTATTTGTCTACTGAGTTTTCCTATAGTGGCCTCCTTCACCAACCTTACGTTATGGAAAGCGGCACACTATACCAGGCAACCCCTTACGAGGTGTCTGGGACCATCTTCGGTAGGTCACGCCTCCGAGAGCACTCGCCCCTGGTACTCAAGAGAAAATGTGAGTTGCACCGTGATTACTCACTACCATTTGTCCAGAATGGTACCGGAGCGCTAGGTGAACACGTACCCTATTTGTCTACTGAGTTTTCCTATAGTGGCCTCCTTCACCAACCTTACGTTATGGAAAGCGGCACACTATACCAGGCAACCCCTTACGAGGTGTCTGGGACCATCTTCGGTAGGTCACGCCTCCGAGAGCACTCGCCCCTGGTACTCAAGAGAAAATGTGAGTTGCACCGTGATTACTCACTACCATTTGTCCAGAATGGTACCGGAGCAATAAAGCCGCTCACCACACGCACCCCAGCACGCCAGCACTAGTGCAAGCACCAGCACCAGCGCAGTTGGTGCTAGCGGATTCAATCCCCGTTAAGGACGCCAGAGAAGCTGGCTCCCATTTCTCCAGAATGGTCCCGGAGCTGTAAGCACGCTCACCTCTCGAATACAAATCATCGCATCTACCCAATGCCTACAGCTGGGTTGCCGGAAAACTAATCCAACGGGTAGTCCTCTTCTTTCTATCCAGGAAAGTGCCGGAGATGCAGCTCGCTCACAGGAGCTCACTTGCTTGAGGTAGTGTGTGTACCTCTCTGACGAGACAGTTGTGCGAGTTGAGGTCCCTGTGGATGACGTTCATGCGGTGCAGGTAGCCCACGCCGCACGACACGTCGCGAGTTAGCGCTAGGTGAACAGTGTAGTGTGTGTACCTCTCTGACGAGACAGTTGTGCGAGTTGAGGTCCCTGTGGATGACGTTCATGCGGTGCAGGTAGCCCACGCCGCACGACACGTCGCGAGTTAGCGCTAGGTGAACAGTGTAGTATGTGTACCTCTCTGACGAGACAGTTGTGCGAGTTGAGGTCCCTGTGGATGACGTTCATGCGGTGCAGGTAGCCCACGCCGCACGACACGTCGCGAGCTAGCGCTAGGTGAACAGTGTAGTGTGTGTACCTCTCTGACGAGACAGTTGTGCGAGTTGAGGTCCCTGTGGATGACGTTCATGCGGTGCAGGTAGCCCACGCCGCACGACACGTCGCGAGCTAGCCGAGCTCTGTCGCGCCACGTCAGAGGTACTCGGGTATCCTGGAAAAAAACATCAATTGACAACAAAATAATTTTATGATAGGTTTGTATTGTTACAAGACAAGAACGCGCCATCTATGGACGAGAGGAAGAAACTAATAGTAGCTAGTAGCGCCATCTTGATTCGAATAACGGAGGTTATCTTCTCGCAAGTTCATGTTGAATTAAACTTTACAGTCTAGAATGTTTCAGAGACGTTTCCAGTGCTATATAAAGGTCACTCAGTTTTAACGTGGGACAGTTTTTGATTTGGAAGCGACTCAGAGCGATCAAGAGCGAAATAGTTAAAAATAAAAAAGTTGTTTAAGATGTTTCGGTAATAAGGTATTTCTGTAGCCTCGAACAAACGGTTTTGCACACAACCGTTCAAACCAACAAAAAAATACTTTTGGGATCCAAATAAACCTATTGTCTTTCTTCCTTATAATTTCTTGTTGGTGCATGCATGGTAAAGTTAAGCAGGTACGTCATTTATTTGGACTTTCTGACCATTATTGCAAATCAATATTTTAATACACACATCAACACGGTCTAGGCATATTTCATACTCAATTAAATAACTCGAAAAGTACTGGCCGCATTGGAATCTTTTATACACCGATTTGTTTGTAATTTATCTCAGACTAATTCCAAATTCAATTTTTTTTAAATTCTTTTGTTTCGGTGGCATAAAAATGTCTTGATGTGTAGGAGAGGGAATTTTCATTTGTGCGAAATTTAGAAAACAATACGAATTACGTTTAGTTACAGTTTTTTTTCATTTTTAAACGAAAGATAAAGTTAAAATTGAGGTATTGTAGTCATGCAACGCTAACATTTGACGAGGGCGGAGATGTTACGAGCTGTGGGAATACTGGAAGCTGGGTCTGTTCAGCGTAATGTTGCTGAGGCCCACCAAAATGTAATTTCAAGATTGTGGACACGCTATCGTGCCACAGGTGAAGTAGCGGAGAGGCACCGGGGGCCAAGTCACATCACTACCCCCAGACAAGACCGATTTTTGCAAATTACTGCGCGAGCTCAACCAAATGCAACGGCGACTCAATTGGTCCAAAGGCTGCGAGTGGAACACCAAGTGCTTGTGAGTGACCAAACTGTAAGAAGGCGACTGCATGAAAGCAATCTACGCTCTCGTAGACCACTCCGGGTCCCACCTTTACGGAGAGGCAATCGTGGACGACGATTAGAATGGGTTCGGAACCACGTGGACTGGGGCCGTGAGCAATGGTCCAATGTGCTGTTCACGGATGAATCCAGGTTCGGCTTCCATCCAGATTCACGAAGGACGCGTGTTTGGCCAGTTCCTGGACGATGGAGCCGTCTTCAGAACCCTCAGGAAGTTCACCCATACCAAGGAGGAACAATTATGGTTTGGGCAGGAATTCGTCTTGGAGGACGGACGGATCTCTTTTGGGTGCGAGGCAATATGACGGCAGAACGATACGTCCAACAGGTGCTGGGGCCCGTAATCTTGCCCCACAGAACACAAATGGGGCAAGATTTCCTGCTCATGCACGACAATGCTTGGGCACACACGGCGAGAACGGTAGCAGCTTGGTTACATACACACAATGTTAGGGCCTTAGACTGGCCTGCTCAATCGCCAGATCTAAATCCCATTGAGCATGCGTGGGATATGCTGCAAAGAAGAGCTCTGAAGGAAGTTCCTGAAAATCTGGCTACAGAAGATCAACTTTTTGCGCACCTCAGAAGGACATGGGACAATATTCCGCAGCAAGACATTGACAACCTTGTTCTGAGCATGCCGAATCGTTGCCGATGTGTTATGAACATCATGGGCGCTTTCTCAGACTACTAACTTCAAGTTTATAAACACAAATTAAATGATTTTCTATTTTTTTCAGTTTTTACTCATAAATTAAAAGTTAATTCATATACGGTTTCCGTCTATGCTTCATTTTTTTTCCATAAAATCCTGAAATTTTAATCGAAGTACCTTAACCATTATTAAAAAATGGTAGAATATTAAATAACGTATCTTTTAAATATATACATGTCATATAAATAATTAACACATTGATAGTAATTCGCTTTTTTAAAAATATCCCTAGACCTTGTTGATGTGTTTAGTTATAAAAAAGAGAGATATACCTGTAGTAGTTGGTACAGTGTGCCTCCTGCGACGTACTCTGTAACCAAGTGTAATCGCTTGTCCTTGTATAACACGCCGACGAAGCGCAGTACATTCGGATGCTTTAGAGAACGAAGTACTGCTACCTGTAGGACAAACAGTACTTATATTATTGTAATTTCTAAATAAAAAAGAAAACTAACCGAATCCCGATTTAGATGGTATGGGCATGCAGTGCGGACGGACACCCGCAGCCGCGTCAATGAATTCGGAAAGTCAAAGGGTTTGACCGCCATCAATCAACCAATCACATGCGAGATGAAAGACGAGATGTGGATTTTCGTCTATGTGATTGGTTGATTGATGGCAGTCAAACCCTTTGCCTTGCCGAATTCACTTACGTATATAAAGTGCCTTTACATGACGACACAAAGGAGATGGAGAAGTAGACCGCTGACATCTTGGATGACGAGTGTCCAGAAGGACATGAAGAAGTGCCATCTATCTACTGACGATGCTTACCAGCGGAACAATTGGCGCCTCATTACCAGGAAAGCCGACCCCGAGTAACGGGATTAAGTGGAGAGGTGGGAGAAGATTTTGTGCAACTACCTCGATTGTCTTGCGATCACAAAGTGCGACTGCTGAGCGTCAGGTCCCAGATTCGAACCCCAGGTGGGGCAAAATGTTTTCAGTTCATTCATACCATTAGGATTTTTTTTTGTGGCAGCCTAGAGTTCGGAAACTTGATTTGGTAGTTTGGATAAACAATTATGATTTTCTTGGAGAAAGTAGTTCATATACATGCGCAGACGCAGATTTTTTAATATAATCACACCTTTCCGTTACACCCGGTATAAGTAGAGTTTGTGCTCACCTCTTTCAAGAAGTTTCTCTGCGCGTCTTCGTCTACCCTGTACAACTGTTTGAGCACCATCACTTCGTTAGTGTCCCGGTGAGTCACCTTGTACACCTCCCCGAAGAAACCAGAGCCCAAGAGCTCACCCTGTTAATAAATTACATACATATACACAAATATACAGTACAAACATTTTCTTAATGTCCCTCGGCAAACTTCGTGTTTTGTCAATGGTCGGCTTTCTATTAGTTGCCCTTTGCACATGGTGTAGACCGGACGCTCTCAATCAATTTGGAAGTATATAGACTTATAAATAAATAAATTAAACATAATGTAGTTTATTTCAAAAATGGGAAGAAAGTTGCTAAAGCTAATATATTTACAGCTCTATATATTTCACTTGATAATCAAAATAAAACAATAAAGTACTTAGTTTTGAATTAAAATTAATATACACGATAAAGCCAATAGTTGACGGATATGGAAATTAGCATTCGTGTGTATTCGGAAATGCGATGATTGCCGAGGGACGAAAATAGTTGTACTGTACGTACATACACTTATAAGTGGTATGCAGAACAAAGTGGATAGTCCTGCAACCTCTATTGAAAAGGGAAGAACTTTCGAGCAGACAGGTGTTGTGTCTGTATGTTCAAATCGCGCCGAAAACTATGCTTGCGCAATGCTGTGTGCTTATTCCAAGTTTTTAACGTTTTTGCTCGTGCTACTACTATTTTTTTGAAGTCAGTTAAATAGATAATGTAATAAAAAAAAACTTTTTACAAAAAATACAACCGACTTCCAAATAAAAAAACAAAAAAGTGAAAAATAACTTAAATTTCGGAAGTCGGTGTTCTTGTTTTATTTTCTTCGTTTTTTGACACCGACTTCCGAAATTGAAGTTATTTTTCACTTTTTTGTTTTTTTATTTGGAAGTCGGTTGTATTTTTTGTAAAAAGTTTTTTTTATTTTTCACTTTTTAGTTGTGCTACACAATTTATATAGGCTAGGTACCAATAATGCCCAAAGTGAAACCAGAATAGATTTACCCAATAACATGAAACTTAAACAAATTCGGTCGAATAAGGGTATACCAAGATGAACTGTTTACACCTGCGTACCCCTTTAGAGCGTACTAGTGTGATGTTATGTTATGAAATGGTGTAAACAATAAACATAAATGCGATTGCAGCTATTCCGAGTGATTTGCCGTCATTTATTGAAGAGTTCTGATGTGTATCTCCGAAGTTCTTTATCAGATCTTGATGAAAATTACACCAGCTTTCAAATAAAAAAAGAATCATCAAAATCGGTTCACCCAGTAACAAGTTCTGAGGTAAGTAACACACATAAAAAAAAAAAAATACAGTCGAATTGAGAACCTCCTCCTTTTTTTGAAGTCGGTCAAAAAGGTCCCAATGTCTGATGTAATGGAATTTGAGCTTTGTCTGGTACGCCATTGAGTTTGTATTTCCTAAAGATATTTGTACACATAACGCTACTGCCGCGGCCGCTGCAATCTAAGTAGTTTGACTCGAACGCGTAAGCGATATGTATTTCACAGCGCTTAGGATCTGCTTTTCGCGAATTGCCAGTGTCACAGCGTAAGTGTTGCTGTAGCCACTCAGCAGGTTTTTTTTTCTTTCACTACTCTGGGGGAAACCTTCAAAAGGCGCCTGGACTTTTGGGGTAAAGACAAGGGAATGTGGGCTTTTTACCTCACTAAAACCACCTCGATGATCAACCTCTTAAAATACCACCCCGGAACCCCCTCAGTGAGACGCCTGTTAGGGCACATCCATGGGGAGACTGAAAAGCGTCTCCACTGTGCACAATAGCACGTGACCACTGTGCCACCGTAAACCTGGACTAGAAAAAAAAAAACATCCGTACGTTTTTCCGCACACGCTACTGACTGAACGTGAACGGCAACACCGGCAATTCGGAAAGAGGGACTCTTAAGCACCGCTTAATACGCGTTCAAGTCAAAATACTTCGATCGCAGTGGCATGTAATAAAATATCATCGCTATACATATTGACATTTGCGTCTGGCGTTAACACTATCAGCAAGATTTTTGTATATACTCCATTTGAAATAACATTAGACATGTTTCCAAATCTTTTTACAGACCGTTCAACCGATTTTGAGCTCTATCCCATAAACGTAAGGATGATATAAAGAGCATAAACCTGTTACCAAAACCAACTGTTTACTACAGCTACCATTTTTCGTATCACCAACGCAATAGAAGTCAAAATCGGTTGAACGGGCTGTAAAATGGGCTAATTTAAACGTCTAATGTTATCGCAAATGGAGTTTAGGTTTGCTGATCGGAAGTAAGCCTCGGACCCAAAACTAGCCAGTCTAGACTTCCCGAGAGCGTCTAAAAAAGTAATTGATAGTTTATCAAAGACAAACATGATATTTTTTACCTGTAGTAAGTCGCAGGCTCGGAACACCTTCTGTCCGGGTGCTGGTTCAGCTCTGAAGGAACGCGCACGACTTAGGTCACACAGCACACCGCTTGGCTCTTCACCGTCAACGCTAGAATTAATTATTTATAACATTATCATAAAAATAAGTGGATTTACATGCTTCTGGCTAACTATACGCCAGCCATTTTGAAGATACATTGTTTACTAACAAAGTAAAACAGCGTTTTTAATATGCTTTTATTAAGGGCCTACATACCCTTTAGTGCCGTAAAACGGTAACTTTCTAAAGCATTCTCCTTAGTAACGGCTAGGTTAAAAGGTTTGGAAAAAATATATATTTATTATTGATTTATGTACATAATTTTGAACACAAGGTTTTTTCTTGTAACTAAAAGTTTTGCTTTAAAAACATAATAAACAACACGATATTTTTTCGCAACTTTTGCAAAGTCCCCCAAAACGATTTAGATGTTTAAAAATATTTTTACACAGAAATATTGACGGCTGGAATTTCTTCATAACTAACATAGCATATGTAAATCAAATAATATTTTTCAATACAGTTGTTAAACAAGGCGCACTTTCAGAGGCTATAATTATGATTCGAAAATTAAATCTTTTGCATGGGCATCTTTCTGATACGCGGTCGTGACTTTTGTTTACGAGCTCGATCATTAGTTTTGCAGTTGAGTTTTAAGTAGTCAGAGTAAATGTATAAGTCAATTTAAAAAAAGTTTAGTAGCTAGCAGTTTTCATACATAGAATAAAATGGGATAGATTTTATACGAAGAAAAATGAATGATTCCGTACGTTTTAGCATTGAATTCTCAAAAGTCTTTTAAATGGTTGCTTAATATGTTTAATTAACAGTTTTAATTTAATTATTTTAACATCAACATTTGTCAAAAATCGAATAGGCTGTTTGCGTTGTAAAAAAAAAGCCCAGTTCCAAAACGCGCCATTTCCTGAAAATTTTATTTTTTTGTGTGATAAATTGATTCTTTTTTTTAATATGAGTTCAAGTATTGATGAAATGGAATTAACTACACCCGATATCTTATCTGAGGCGAAAACTGCGCAAGATGATATTTTGCCTCCAAAATCTCGAGAAAGATATATAGGCGACTTACGATAATTTTATTTTATGGAAAAATTAAATGTAATTCTTTGACTTGTTTTTACTATTTCCCACAACTGTATTGAAAAACGTCGTCTGATACACGGGTGTGTAGGTTATTGCAAACTCGTGTCATTAAAAACCACTCAGCACAGACAGCTCGTATGCAATAACCTACTTTCCACCCTTGTATCACAATGTACTATTGCAAACAATACTGTTCAAAAGGATGTTCAATATTGATATTTTGGCATCGAGCGAGCGCACGGCCAGTACTGCGTTAACATTGGGGCGTGTATAGCGCCTTAACTTGGTATGTATCTTTGTAATGGAATCTTTGAACGTGATTTTCACCCCCTTCAAAACGTCGTATTAATTTGAAACTTGGTACACTTATCAAGGACCGATGACAATGCAACAATTTAAATAGTTTGTCCCATTATCCTTACCAGGATCTTTAGGATTAGCAATTGAACTAAAAAGTAAAAAATAAGTGATAGTTTAAAAAAAAAAACTAAAAACACGCTTTAATAGATAACCGAACTAACATAAAGTAGTTTTTTTTTTTTTTATATACTCCAATGCAAGAAAAAAACAAAAGAGAGTTCCTTTCCCGTGCGTGACCAAAAAGGTGAAAACATATGAGATACTCACGCGTCAAGCAACTTAGACATACTGCTACTCTTCTCCTTATCCCCTAACAACGGCGACGAGGGAGTCTGCCTCCTCTTATTCACCCACTTCCCCCCATCCTCCCCCCCTTTCCTCTTGAACAGTCTTTCCTTCTTGCCCTCTACATCCCTTATTTCCTTCTCGCCCGAAAGTCTCCGAATCTCATCTTTGGTGTTGACCTTCCTCTCGACGGGCGACCGGTCGTGGTTCGTTTTGTCTTCTTCTGTCTGTGTTTGTGTCTGTGTGTGTGCGTGTGCTGTGTTTATTTGTGTGCGTTTTGTGTTTGTGTCGGGCGTGTGTTCGATGGTTAGCTGGAATTGGAAAGGTTTTTAAATTACACAAATGAATTCAAACCGTGGTGATCTTGTAGGTTGATCAAGACATTCCTAAATAGTAAGACAACAAGCCTGCTATTATATACGAGTGGGGTTACTTTTTGTGTAAAATAAAACATATGCATTCTTTCGTGAGCATTCGTAGGCGAGCAACAAATGCTTCCCAGCGAACCCAGCATTCACTTTCGAGCAAAACTATGAACGTTCGAGTCGAACATTCCCTTCCGAGCTTGAAGCATTCGAATACGATATTAAATGTCATTCATTCGATAATACAATTGACCAATAAGGTCTAAAACACTTAAGATCAAGGAACTGTTCCTTGCTTACAAGTGGCCAGTAATATTCCTACATATATACTCATTCATTTCATTATCTGAGTACTCGCTTTCGAGCGTTTTAACATTCGAATGCGAGACGTTTCCGCGAAAATCGTTGCGACGTCCACACCGGCCGAAGTTCGCGCTTGCGTGTAAGCTATGTAACGCTCGGGTCAACGTCCACACCACTCGAATATTCGACGTCGAATGCTCATTACACTTGAATGCTCTCAGTGAGGACGCTCCTTTTGTAATATTAGTATAGATGGATTAATATTTACCTGTATGACGGCGTCCGGCCTCCCCAGCGCCCTTTCGATCTCATCTAGCGGTCTGTTCCTAACAGGGGTGCCGTTGATCTCCAGAATCCTGTCTCCGATATGTAGCGTCAGCACTCCGCATGATGAGTCTATCCTGAAATGGTGAAATAGTAAAATAAAATTTGCTATCTCAAGTGTGCTTCACCGTCGACCACATCATCGCTTACCATCAGGTGAGATAGTGATCAAATGCAAGTTTTTTCAAGAATTAAAAAAAAAAAGACACAAAAACACAATTACACCCGGATTCTGAAAATAAATGATGTCCATAATCTCATGCCATGTGATTGGCTGTTGATAAATTCAGTTAACCAATCATAGCAGTTGAAATTTGACAATATGTATAGCTTGTTTTTATGAGGAGTTTCGTTTCAGAAACCGATGGTCAGTCACAGAAGTTACAGTCAGTGCTAGTGTAGAATATTCAGCATAAAACTTGAAAAAATGCAACACACATGCATCGTGCAAGAGACAAAAGTTTAAAGTAAGCCAGTTTAATGTTAGCTAAGTACAACCTGGGGCCCTAGACAAGTGACATATACTATCAATTAAAGCGTCGTGATTGCGATTAGAAAAATTACAAAAATTATCAATGGCTTACATTTTGGCAGTTCGAGCATCGCCATCGCTAACATCGAATGACACTTTGTGACGTTGCAAAATGACGTTATATGCGACATCCACTGCAATATCTGAAAGCAACTATAGTGCTCCGAAGTTTCACAGAGATGGCGTTTTTTCTAGATATTTCAATACTAATTAAGCATAAGAAATTAATTAACACAGAGATTTAAATTTACACAGTATTATAGTAAAACAATAACTTAAAATTTTGAAGTATAATAATGTCACAGACAAAATAGAATTCGCAGATCACTGTCCTTTTAAGTCTATGAAATTTTTATATGACAAATTATATGTTATTGTTTAACTATACAATTGTGGGCTTTTAAATAATTTTGTTTGCTTAATTAACATTAAAATATAATTATGCACAACCCAATCTAGAAACAACGCCATCTCTGTGAAACTTCTGAGCACTAGAGTTGCTTCCAGATATTGCAGTCCAGGATGTCGCTTAAGCCGTCATTTTGCAACGTCACAACTTGCAAAAAAAAAACAAAAAAAGTACTTAATGAGTGAATAGGTTACTTCTAGGCAAGCGTGCTTCACCGTTGACCACATCATCGCTTACCTTCAGGTGAGATAGTGTTCAAACGCGAATCTAATATTAATAAAAAAAAGCCTTAAAACTAATTGTTTTTTTATCGCCGTTCGCAGCGGTAAATATCCAACTCTATGAATGTCCATTCACTGTCTTGTTTACCGAACAACTGCAGCTGTCATGTATCATTGTGGCGCGACAACCACAAAACGTCATTAGGAATGCCCTTAATAAATTTACCTAAAATTTTCCCTGCAATTTTGTGGTTGGATTCCAGTATAAACATTCATCATCTTCTTACCTCCGTTGTCCAATGTGACTTGAGGTCGGCGCAAACACGTTTTTAACCGAAATCAAATTTTACCCTCCTCGGGTATCAATTTGACTGTATTTTTTTTATGTGTTACAGATCTTTTTACTATACTTCATAAAAAACTTTTTGCAAAAAAATACTACCGACTTCCAAATACAAAACTACAAAGTGAAAAATAACTTAATTTTTTGAAGTCGGTGTCTTTCGTAGGTACCATTTTTTTGCGTTATGGACACCGACTTCAAAAAATTAAGTTATTTTTCACTTTGTAGTTTTGTATTTGGAAGTCGGTAGTATTTTTAAACAGTTTTTTTATAAGTATTTGTTGTTATAGCGGCAACAAAAATACCTACATCATCTTTGAAAATTTCAACAGTCTAGCTATCACGGTTCCTGAAATACAACCTGGTGACAGACAGACGGACAGTGGAGTCTTAGTAATAGTGTCCCGTTCTTACCCTTTAGGTACGGAACCCTAAAAACTATGTAACATGCAATAAAAAAAATGTGTCGGGGGTTTCAAAGTTTTACAATTTAATTGTTATATTAAAGATGCAGTTCTGCCGAACTCCTCGCGGAATAGAGGCCTGATATTATATATTATCAGTGTGATAAAATGTCTCATAGGTTTTTCACTTATGAGCTAAATCACGAATATCCTCGATCCATACAAATATATTAATGTCTGTATACAAGGAAAAGTGTCATATATACAATGTAACTATTTATCATTAACGCTTTCAATTTAAATTTTCCTAATTAAAATATATTTTATAACTGTTAGGATATGTTAGGAGGTCAGATAGGCAGTCGTTTTATGTATAAAAACGCGCATAATTTTTAAATGGCTGTACCGATTTCCATCAAACATAACTAAGAACACCATAAAGTAAAATAAACGCAGCTTTCAAAAAAAACGAAATCAAAATCGGTTCACCCGGTTAGGAGCAATGATGCCACAGACAGATACACAAATACACAGACACACACGTCAAATTTATAACACCCCACTTTGCCCGTCGGGAGTTAAAAACAGAGGCAGAGTCAGAGGTGCACCTCTGTTTTCCGCTAGCTACAACTTGAGGACCAAGGCTACCGATATAGCCCGAAGAATTTCCAAACTTAAGTGGCAGTGGGCAGGGCACATTGCTCGCAGAAAAGATAGCCATTGGGGCCGAAAAGTTCTAGAGTGGCGACCGCGTACCGGAAGACGCAGCGTTGGAAGGCCTCCCCCTAGGTGGAGCGGCGACCTAGTCAAGGCTGCGGGCGTCCGGTGGATGCAAAACGCACGGGACCTATCAGTGTGGCGACGCTTGGGGGAGGCCTATGTCCAGCAGTGGACGTCTTTCGGCTGAGATGATGATATAAGTTTTTAAGCTGACATGGTCACAATCATTAGAATTAATATTTGTTTCGGGATATTTACCATGTATATTTTGTTTTTGGTTGAGATGATGATGACAACCTGGGGGTCTAGAAGTCAAGAATGAATAGGTTACTTTTAGGAAATTCTGGGTTAAGCTCGCCTTTGTGCACATAAGCTTGTACTGCATTTATATGTTTTGTATACAATAAAGAATATGAATATGAAATAATATAACCACATTTCACCAGTTATGTATAAGTGCCATGTAATAGGGGGAGGGGGGAAACGCCACTAACCGAACACAAATACAGATTCCATGCTGCTACTAAGGTCTGGGTCGCTGGGATAAATTTGAAAGAGAGTTACCGCGTCCCCTGGCACAAAAAACTGAAGTAACACGGCTGGGTTTTCGTCAGTAAAAGTCTGACACACCCTCACCCGCTTCACCCATAGCGGGAGAAGTCATTGGATTTACCAACACAAAAAAATTTCTTCTACTAAGGCATGCCAGACATTGTCATTAAAATCGAGAAACTTTTATATAGCTTTTACTATTGTTAAAGTGCATAGAAAACTTATGTTTTATTTTTTACATTATAATCAAAAGGTAGAGATATCTAGGGTTAATTAAAGCTCCTAATATAAGCTATAAACAAAAAAAAATAACATGCATAACTATATTAAAAACAAATACAATTTTGCCCTATGTTTGTAATTCTTATATATCATCATGATCATCTTCCTGCCCTTATCCCATCCCCACCGTATCCCGGCGGCGCAACACGTTTTATTCTTCCATACCGTCCTGTCCGCCGTCACGCTATCACTGTCTCCCTTTTCTTTTACATCACTCTTCACACAATTAAAAAAACCTCCTTTTAAAACATTATAGCAAAAACACAATTTAATATTCAACACTTCCAAATTACCTTAAATTAACAGTCACCATTTTGAAACCATAATATTATAATCACTAAAAATATTATAATTATTATAGAGAGGAATCAAACAGACACAAAAGTTCACAAGGAAACCATAATGACTAACGAATGCAGATATCGACCAATCGGTGGAAAATAAATAAAATTATGTATACGTAACGTTTAGTGTGACACACAGACAGACTAATAAATAATATAGACATTTGTGTGTAACAGGGCTGGTAACTTTTAGGATTTAGAAGGAAAAGTACTAAATAATTTAATAAGCCAGTTCTATCATCGGACTAAAGTCATACAGTGGTGCGCCATGGTGGATATCCCACCAATACGCACTAAACGTTTTGGGACTCTCATTGTGTGCATAGCCACGGGGTCTCAGCGCCAACAAAGAAAATTTGGTTCAAATAAATGTTACTAGATGGCGCGATATGCACCGAATTGTTATTTAATTGTGTGTAAAATCAACATTTTCTAAAATTGGTCATAAAAAAATTATGCTCTTTTTTAATCAACTCTCCTAAGCATTTCTCTTCTTCTTAATTATCATTTCAAAGATTATTTGAACGGATCATTTAAAATTGATGCCAATAGATGGCGCGGTTTTAAATTTCTGAGGCATGTCACTCGATTATTTTAAACTGTAGTGTAACACATTTTGGTACAATGAAACTGTAAAAACGTGCATAAAATACCATAAAACAAATCGTCCCTGTATTTAAAGACAAAAATAGTCACGAACCTAGTGAACCCTTTTACTTGCAAGTCGCTGCTAACACCATCTATCTATCACCGTGAAACAGAACCGAACGCGTTCGATGTACAAAAAAATATCAGATCAGACGAAAAACGCTCGTTACGTCGGCACGGTTTCTTTGTATGGGATGAGGCATCTGTATGCTAGTATTATATTACCTGGATATAGCTAAGGAGTGGGATTCCCTGCCGGAGTCTGTATTTCCTGATAGCTGAAGCCAGGAAACCTTTAAGTCAAGAGTGAATAGTTTACTATAGAAGTCCAATTCTATGTGGCGACGCCTGGGGGAGGCCTATGTCCAGCAGTGGAAAAAGCTGCACAAAGCTTCGTCACACTGATAGTTCCTGTGCCGCAGCCTTGACCAGGTCGTCGCTCCACCTAGAGAGAGTCTTTCCAACGCTGCGTCTTTTGGTACGCGGTCGTCACTCCAAAACTGTTCGGCCCCATCGACCATCCGTTTTGCGTGCAATATGTGCCCACTGCCACTTATGTTTGGCAATACTTCGGGCTGTGTCGGTAAGAGAACCAAGGGGTTCTCTTGCAGATGTCTTCACGCAAGGAAACTCCGAGCATAGCTCACAAAAAACTTCGGTACATTATAATAAAAAAACTCTGCCACTTTACATTCACGTGAACGTGACGGAGTTATCGTCAAATGCCTATTTATAAATATTAATGAGTACTTAGTTATCACTGCAAGTGACGCATCGCTAGCACTCTGAACGCATATAAAGGCTCTTATACACGATGCTATAAGGGAAGAAGAAGACCAAAGCAATGATGCATAAATAGTGTTTAAGATAATAAAGCAAGTATTACAAAGATGACATTGGTCTTCCACTAGTTGGAGCAATGTCGTGGTGGAGGTTGCGGGGATCCGCTGTATGCGAGACGCACGGGACTGGTCAATGTGGCGACGCTTGGAGGAGGCCTATGTCCAGCAGTGAAGTAAGTCTTTCACCTGGAATGATGATTGGCCCCAAACTAGGCAAGCCAGTATCGTGAGTACCAATTTTGAAGACTTACAAATGATTTTTTTAATCATGTTCGGTTACAAAGAAAAGTAAACTAAAATCAAATTATAGGAAAACATATAAGTAATAACAATAATCAGCCTTATATATAAAACTTTTTAACAAAAAAAAAAATACAACAGACTTCCAAATAAAAACACTATCAAGTGAAAAATAACTTCTTTTTCGGAAGTCGGTGTTCCAATTTTCGTTTCTTCGTTTTTTGACACCGACTTGCGAAAATGAAGTTGTTTTGTAAGGTACCTATAATGCCAGAATACATAACCCGAATATGAACATAACCGGGGAAATGTGTTCCAAGGTGCACACCTGCGTACCCCTTTAGAGCGTACTAGCGTGATTTTATGTTATGAAATGGTATAAATAAACAATATACAGACATGCGATACAGCAATCCCGAGAGATATGCCGTCATTTATTGAAGAGTTCTGTTGTATATCACCGAAGTTCTTTATCAGATCTTCAACAAATTTAAAGTGGACCAATTTGGGAACAGACTCCGTTAAACGAAAAAAAAAAACAAAATCGATCCACAAATGACGGAGAAATCGATGTAGATCTAGATACACAAAAAAAATACAAAGTAGAACATAGTACCTCCTCCTTTTTGCAAAGTCGGTTAAAAAAGATAACCATTTATTAGTTAAAATGACATCCATATACCTAACCTACTATCTTTATAGGTAAAGACCTATAAAGATAGTAGGTATGGATGTGATTTTGAGTAAGGGCTGGTTTCAGAATTGACTATTTAGAGTTAAGATCGTGAACTCTGCTCGAATGTGTCGACAGATTTTTCAAGCGTAATAATGGTATGACAAATAGTTACTTCAGTCACTTCAGGAATTTCAGTCAGGGGTAAGTCTTCGACCTATACCAGTTAAGTTAAGTGACGAAGAAATTATTATGTCCCATGTATATCTACTAGATTAAAAGCATCTATGTAGTCGAACCAAAATCGGCACAGTGTAAATAGGCCTTCATATAAAACATGATGTCTGTGGTAGCCTTCGAAATAAGGAAATTTTTGTCAATGAAATGTGGGTATGTTGACGTCTAATCGGACATTGTACCAAATGGTACTCGTACAATGGTTATTGAATTAATAATTAATATAACAGGTCAATGAACTTATTGCCTTATATTAAGCCGATCCTCAAAAGCATGCTGTGTCGCTATAATTGTAGGAGTGCACTAATCATTACATCATTCTCTTAAACATTGTATTTTCTTGTGTACAATAAGGGTCAAAATTGCAGTCCACTCTACCAAAACAGAAAAGGCATTTTTTTGTAGGCAGCAGAATTTCAACTTTTCGCGATTAGTAGGAATAATCTATACTTTAATTTCTATACAAAATATTAAATCATTTGTGGATAATTTAACTTCTTCTACAAAAACTAGCCATTCGAGTTTTGGCAGAGTATGACTGCACTTTTGTCCCTTGATTGTACATCTTTCGTTTGAGGTCTAGGATCAAATGTGCAACTTAAATATAAACATGATATTTTAAAAATATATTTTTAATGGATGCATGCAATATCACAAATAGATAGAGATGTGTTAGTGAAAACCGTAAGCTTTTTATTATGTCAGCTGCATGCGGGTTACAGAAGCTCACTAGGTTACTAGCTACTAATAAAGGAATAACTACTACAGAATAGCCATTGATATTCTAAGCTTGACAGACCGAAGATTTACTCTCTAATTTGTAAATCTGTCACATCACTAGCCAGGCTACAAGGTCAGCATTACCTATGGCACTTGAACTGTATGAAGAAGGACTAGCACCGCAGCAGCACTAAAACCGCTAAACACCATGCTATCAAACAAAACTACAACAAGCCAGGCTACAAAGTCATCACTCAGCAGTGCCTATGGCACGTGAGCTGTGTACAGAAGGACAGCACTAATCCTGCCATAAACTCATGCTATCACACCACAGTACAATAAAACAGGCTACAAGGTCAGCAGTACCAATGGCACGTGAGCTGTATGCAGAAGACCAGCGCTAATACTGCTAAACACCCTGCTATCACTCTACAGTCAACAAGCCAAGCCAGGATACAAGGTCAGCAGTACCTATGGCACGTGAGCTGTATGCAGACGGATAGCACCGCGCGCAGGATTGCCCGCGCCGCAGCCGACAGCTTGCCACCGCAGCGCCCGCTAGCGAGGTTAGTACATGGTGTTAGTGGCTAATCATCAGTCGTGCTATTCTGTAAAAACCTCACCTTGAAGATTTCATCATGATCATTATTTCAGCCGAAAGACGTCAACTGTTGGACGTAGGCCTTCCCCAAGCGTCACCAAATCGACCGTTCCTGTGCGTCTATCATTCATCGGGTTCTCGCAAACCTAACCAGGTCATCGGTCCACCTGAATGGAGGCCGTCCAACGCTGCGTCTTCCGGTTTCGGTAAATTTAGATGGAGTGTGCTTGAAGTAAGCTGTCACAGTTCTTACTTTTAGATAGTATGACAGTTCAATTCAAGCTCACTTCACCGAAGTATTCAAGGTGAGATCTTTAAAGAATAGACCGGCAGGGAACGGAACAAGTATAGTATACAGGGAGTTTTTAGGACGCATTGTTTTCTCATTGGGACTTATTAAGAAATTACACAAATTTTCTTAAAGTTCATGGTAATAAATATAGGATTTCAAAAGAAAAATCAAAGAAACAAATGAATATTTTTTTAAAAGAAATAACTTGCCCTTAACATAAAGTTTATTTGTAATTATAATTCTAGATCAAACCGAAGTTATCACAGTTCAAATTGAACCCTTTCAAAAAATAATATATGTTTTTAGGGTCGCACTAAAATTGTACCAAATCAAACTGCTACCTATTCAGATCCCTGCACATCATAATATTATAAAGGATTATGATACATATTATAAACAGAGTTTTTATAATGGCTCAATGGAATAAAAGAGAACGCAAATAACCGCGAAAAGTCGGTAAGGATAGACATTCAGCACTTCAAGACAGGTGCCCCACAATAATCTTAAACGGGAACCGTCAGTTGGGATTGGGACAGCCCCCCTAGCCAAGTTACAAACGTTTCTCATCGAATCTCTTTCTACAATCGATAACACCTTCTATTTGTATGGTCTGACCACGTGACTTAACGACTATCGCTGAAAGGAGATTTAAGTCATTAGAAAAAAGGCTAGAAAGAAATACAGATCTAAAAGAAAGCTACAAGCAGGTAATAGAAGAATATTTACAACTAGGACACATGAATCAGATAGACAAGAATGATAAGAATAAGGAAGTGGCGGTATACTTACCTCACCATGCTGTAATCCGGGAAGACAAAACAACCTTGAAGGTACGTGTGGTCTTCAACGCGTCCGAGAAGAACAACAATGGAGTCTCACTCAATGATACGTTGATGGTGGGACCTACTTTGCAGTCTGATTTAAGACACACAGTGTTAAGATGGAGACTTCATCCCATAGCACTGGTAGCCGACATCATCAAAATGTACCGCCAGGTCAGGATTTCGGAAGAAGACGCAATGTTTCAGCGCATATTATGGCGAGACAGTCCTGAAACCGAAATCAAGGACTACGAGCTGGTGACGGTTACCTTTGGTACGGCATCAGCACCATACCAAGCTGTTAGAACCCTACATCAAGTCGCCTACGATGAAGGTAAAAATTACAATCTTGCTGCCGATATGGTTCTGAACTGTTTCTACATGGACGACTTAATGACCGGTTGCAATAACGTAGAAGCAGGCCTGGAAATCTACAGGCAAATGACAACGTTATTAGGAAAAGGTGGTTTCACGCTCCAAAAATGGAACAGATACAGGCAATGGAAGGTAATACATTGAAAGGAAAAATAGATCAAATTAGGACAAAGGACAACATGAAAAGGGACATCATGAACAAGGACAATACAAATAAGCACAAAATCATAGAGGACATAAGACAAGCAATAGAGCTATCACCTCAGATCAGTACACAGTGGTTTTATTATTTACATCTCGCTAGTGTACCTTCAGGTCAAATTCCACCAAATACCATCAGGTATTTAACATTGGTTCGTTTTCTACTAGCGTTATCGATTGTAGATTGACAACTTGGCTACAGGTGTCAGGATTCACCACATAACGCTGTATTTTGAGAGATAAGAGAGAATTAGTCATAACTTACTTCTCTCGTCGGCGTCTGTGTTTTGAATTGTTTCTTTTACTATACGCTTTTAAAGTGGACGTGTTTTTACATCATTCTCACATATTATATGTAATTTTGCAACAAGAAAAATGTAATCAAATACTTTATAAAAAAAATTTACTGATCGAAAAGAGTGTCCGTGAAGTTTCTCTACGCTTGTAAATAAGCAACTAGCTTCATCTATTGGACTGACCGACTGCTTGACAGTTCAAAAGTACCTTTAAAGTCTGAGTTTGAAATAGGGTACAGAAAAGCGTCATTAAGAAATCGGTCACCGAAAAATAAGCGGTTATTTGCATTCTCGGTGCAGCAGACAATCTTACTGCACTGCAATGTACCTTCCTGCGCAGCGAAATGACTTTTATTCAAGATCAGAAACTAATGATAAATGTTCTGTTTAAAAAGGGGTGAAACCTTCAATTAAATTAATTAATGACTAAGCTTTGATAAGTTAATGGTTTTAGTTAATCCCGGGTTAGAAAACTATTTTCAAATTAAGTCTATGTTCTTTACGCCCAGTAGAAATACTAGTACAGGACAACATTTAGTAGTTACATAGTCATTAGGTAAAGTAAACTTACTCTTTGACAGTGATGGTATGCGGCGGGGTGTGCGCGGCGGCCACGCTGGCGGGGGGCACCTCCACCACGCGTATGGAGTGCGACACCGCGCGCACTGTGCTGCCGTAGCAACTACCGCTACAACAGAAGACGCTTTACTTTACGTGTGTTTAAGGTTACACTAGTCGCTCATTCTTCCATACAAACATAGTATATTAGGAGATTACTCCACTGATTAACGATGTACGTTCAAAATAAAAAAATGTTATCAATTTGTCTTATCATTATCTAGCCCTGTATGGAAGCAAAAAAGTTAAAAAAGAGCGTCGGAAATTCCATATTTCAACACTAATTTTAACGCGCGTTTTTTTGGGCGGCAATAAATACCATAAGAAGGAAAATTGCTAAATGGCCTCCATACAGGGCCGTTTAGCCATTTTCCTTCTTATGGTATATTATAATGGATAGATTAGTAATTCAACAATGCAATTAATTTTATTTTGAAAATATACATTTAAGGTCTATCCACACATATCAGGGCCGTGCCCGAGACGTGACAGGGTCGGGCCCAGGCGTTGATGCTCCGTCACTGGCCCTAACGGGGCACGGTTCGTCCACGTCCCGGGCACGGCCCTGATATGTGTGGATACACCTTTAGTCGTTTTTTCATGATTTTCAGACACCCAAAGGTCTGTTTATAAAATTTCGCGCACTCATTTTCGTCCTAAATCATCATTCATTTGCAAAAGTGCTAATTCGTACGCGAAATAGCTTCTTACTGCTCAACACAGCATCTTTATCTTTCGCACGTGTTGTCGGATGAGATAGCATGCATTTTAACCTCGCGCACAAAATAGTTCGTGCCGTCGGCTAAGGGAACCTTAAGAGGAAATTTGTATTTTTCCTACTCCTCCGTTATTCTTTTCTGATTAATTTCGTTGCGGGATCCAAGACAGTTAAATTCATTCTCCGGGACTTCGTCGAGTTTCATTGCCTCGGCACTTTTCTGGTGGTCGCCACTGTTGATTCTGGCTTTCAGGAGTTGCAGTGGTTTGGGAATAGTGAGGTGGGAATGTTCCAAAAAAAAATTACGTGTGTTTTTTCAAAGAGCTGTTGTACATAAGGCAAGATCCCAGAGCCCACAAAGTTTGCTCTTCCGAAACTTGACGGTACATGTAAATTGGCTGTCTGCCCAAGCTAGAAATTATTCGTATGCTCGAAGTGCATACTAAGACTAGTCTACTCCACACATTTGTGTAGAAGAACGGCGGAAAAGGGAATAATGGCTGAAGTTCCCTAGGGGCCTAGGGAACTTCAGCCATTATAATAATTTATTTATTTTATTTTATAATCAAGATGTATGTAGGATTACTTCTACAATCCAGCAATTAAAGTCCAGCTTATTAGTTAAACCATTAGCGGTAAGTCCGTGCATGGTGACCATTAACCATGCTGACTATCAATTAAATACCGAGGCCACGGATCAGCCTCGACAAAAGATAGCGGACCAATTATTTTATGCACCCCCATACCTAAACATGATCATCATCTTCTTGCCCTTGTCCCATGTTACTTGGGGTCGGCGCAACACGTTTTCCTCTTCCATACCGTCCTGTCCCCAGTCACGCTATCACTGACTCTCTTTTCTTTCATATCACTCCTCACACAGTCCATCCATCTTTTCTTTGGCCTTCCTCTCCCTCTCCATCCATCCACATTTATATTCATAACTCTTTTAGTAACATGCGCTTCATCCCTCCTCATCAGATGGCCATACCAGGACAAACGGTTTCCTTTCAACTTTTCTGTCACTGGCGCCACTTTCAAACTTCCTCTAATATACTCATTTCTCACTTTATCCATTCTCGTCACTCCGCACAGCGCACATGCATCTCAACATTCTCGTACCTAAACATGATATCGGTATCAAATAAAAGGGCTTGCTCTCAGCAAACCCTGATTGCTGGAATGTATTATTTGAATTATAGACTAATCTTTATCCCGGAAAAATATGTACGTTTCCTGTGGAATGGGCTAGTGGCTTAAGTGTCCGTTCTGAGCTCGAAATGTTCCGGCCAAAAGAGAATGCCCAAGGACAGTACTTAAAAAAAGTTTATTGTGTCACAATCATTTCTGGACAATAAATAAAATAAAAATATTTTAGGTATTTTAACTTCTTTTCAAAAAGATTCCTAGTGGGGTTCATTTTCTTGAATTAATAAGTATTTTTACTTCCGTTTCACAGCTCAAACATATTCCGCCATTTATGTTAGGGTTGAGGCATGTTGACATGATCTGACATCGATTAAAGAAGAAGATCGAAGAATCGTTTTTTTATAATCTACCTGAAACACTGAATCAATGCATCCGGATTCACCTCTTTAATGTAAACAAACTTATTTTGAAATTGGTGTGGTTAATGCAAACCAAGATAAAAATGAATCATATTTTTAGAAATCGATTATATTACCGATTTGGTAACATGCCTATAATTGTCAGTCATTTCATTTGACAGAGACAGTAGTCGTCTTTTCATTTGTTTTGTTTGTGTTTTGTTGCGTCAAGTTGAGTTTTACGTTCCGCCGTTACTAAATACTTATCACTACAACACCGCCGTGTGTTTGTGAAAATAGTGCTTAATAAGACAGGACTTTATATTTGTAATTTCCGACATGGCTACTGTTCGAAGTTGGTGTCTCAATTGTTCTTTGATGTTGGCGCCATATATGCGCAGACATAACATTTGGTTAAAATTTCCTTTATGGGCCGCTGGTTTGTGGCGCGTGGGGGAGGGGGGAAGGTGGGGGGACTCACTTCGCTCGCTCCTGGACTAATTCTCATATTTTTACCTCACGAAAAACATACAAAAAAACATAAAATTTCCGGGTCTTGAAAATTTGTAAAAAGCTTTTTACGAGGTGCATTCAATAAGTACCTAGCCTCATCCTAGCCTAGGGCGCTGTAGTTTTAAAAGAGTTTTACCACAGTGTAGCACATTCTTTTTTAATTATTTTTTCAAATTTTCATTCCAATCCCTTCATTTGTTTTAATTTGACAACTTATGGAAGCGAACGTGTCGATCGGTTTTACAAAAATGGAAAAAGAGCAATATCGTTCGGTGATTCGATTCCTATTTTTGGAAGGGAAAACGCGCATCGAAATCAAAGAGCGCTTGGATGCTGTGTACGGTGACTCTTCTCCATCGATGGCCACCGTCAAGAATTGGTTCAACGAGTTTGCACGTGGCCGTACGTCGGTTTTTGATGAACCACGTCCAGGTGCACCGAAAACAGCTGCTACGGAGGAAAACATTAAAAAAATCCATGATTTCGTATTGGCAGATCGCCGATTGAAGGTTCGGGAGCTAGCTGAGACTGTAGGCATTTCAGAAGGAACAGTGCATCATATTCTTCACGAGGAACTCGGCATGAGAAAGCTGTCGGCGCGATGGGTGCCGCGTTTACTCACACCAGAAAACAAGCGCAACCGTGAGACAACATCGGAGACGTTTTTGGCGCTGTTTAAGCGGAATCCAGCGGAGTTTTTGCGTCGTTTTGTGACCGTCGATGAAACCTGGATCCACTGGTACACACCAGAGACCAAGGAGCAATCAAAACAATGGATCCAGACCGGGGAACGTGCTCCAAAGAAGGCGAAAACTGTAAAATCGGCCGGAAAAGTTATGGCCACCGTTTTCTGGGATTCACAAGGTGTGATCTACATATGCCGATTTATTGGGCCGATTCGACGCCGAATTAAAGAAAAACGACCCCACCTGGCGAAGAAAAATGTGCCGTTTCACCACGACAACGCACCGGTTCACACGTCTGCCGCTGCCATGGCCAAATTGGTCGAATTACGCTACGAATTGCTGCCCCATCCACCGTATTCTCCAGATTTGGCCCCTTGTGACTTCTTTCTGTTTCCTAATCTGAAAAAATCACTCGCCGGGAATAGATATGGATCGAATGAGGAGGTCATCGCCGCCACGGAGGCCTATTTTGCAGAGTTTGACAAAAAATATTTTTCCGACGGGTTAAAAAAGTTGGAGCATCGCTGGGCTAAGTGTATCGAACTAAAAGGAGACTATGTTGAAAAATAAATTGCCACTTTTCCAAAATTTTCGTTTACTTTTTGTAGGCTAAGTATTTATTGAATGACCCTCGTATTTATGAGTACAACCTATAAAAAAATAAATGAACCGCCAAATCAACGGCCCATAATGGAAATTTTATTCTAACATTTTGTCGAAGATTCTTATTGAAGATAATATATTGAACCATATTACGGGCTTGGATCTACACCGGTAAGTAAGAATAACATTATATATCTTAACACCACTTGAACAAATGTCTAACGAATACAAATCTTAAATATGTTGGCATAGACTCCATATTGCTGTGAATCTACTAACCTAAAAAGGTATATATTTCTTTCAATATCTTTTAGCTCCCGCAATGAAAATTGACTAAAGTTGGTACGTGTAATTAATTAAGGTAACATAATCAAATAAAAGTGTTTTTAACAGGACACTAAAATGTTTCGGTCAGTACATTTCTCCATACAAAATGGGCATTCTCCATTGGTTATGCAAGTCACATGAAGGCACATAACAGAGCTGTAAATCTGAGTTCGCAACCACAATAGAGGAGCCAAGGAATGCGGTGGCTTTGGCAGAAATCGGCTAGATAGCATTACCATCACTCTTAACCACCAACCACTCTTTACAAGTTGAGCCTCACTGAGGAGCCAAGGAATGCGGTGGCTGAGGCGTTATCATCATCACACTCACCAGTACAAATTGGAACGCTCAAGCAGCGCGTAGGGCTCCCCATCTTCGATGTGCGCGGCGCACGCCACGCACGCGAAGCACTCCGGGTGGAAGCGGTGCTCGCCGGCCGCCATTACCGGCCCGGTGATCACCTGGTAGCAATAGTGGTGATTATATCCCTAAACACAGGTATTTCAAAGGAACGGAGTGTAAAGTCGATACTGTAAACATTTAAACGTCGTGGTGAGATGTCTATCTCTCGAAATCTCGAGCGAGTGTTTACTCGTGCTCGATCGCGTTAACCTAATTGTTAATTTGTATTGAAACTATACTCCATTTGAGATAACATTAGACATTTATATAATCCCATTTTACAGCCCGTTCCACCGATTTTGACTTCTATTGCGTTGGTCATACAACAAATGGCAGCTGTATTAAACAGTTAGTTTTGGTGACAGGTTTATGCTTTTTATGCCGTCCTTATATTTACGGGATAGAACTCAAAATCGGTTGAACGGACTGTAAAAAGGGGTTGTAAAAATTTAGAACGTTATTTCAAATGGAGTATCGAGTGACAGTATGAGGAAACCTATTTTTTGTAAAGGAACAAATTGACATAAGCGAACGTGTACTTTAACGCAACCGTTTACGTTGAAAAAATCGCACTAAGGGCTCGGAATCCGCATCGTTGATATATTACCTGTGCACATTGCTGGCAGCTCTCGCCGTAGCGCGCCCAGTAGTCGTTCTGGCAGAACAGCAGGCCCGCCTTCTCGAAGTACCACGTCGACAGCTGGGCGTCGCATACTGAGCACCTGAGCATGGGAAGCAAGATGAGATAACTTGGACTGCACTGCTTAGGAACTGGGTGACTCTCCTTAATTGTATAAGTCAGTCTTAGCCCTATCGTTGCTATCAGGGGATGTACTATAACATCGCGAGTGTATTTCCCGAAGGGTAAAGCAAAGGTGCACCCATAGAATACCCACAGTTCGCCAGTTACATAATGTTTTAGTCACATGTATTAGAGGCAAGCCTATTGTAATCAACCGGGCACATATCCAGACACCTATTGGGCAATACCAGAAGGACGTATAACTTTTCAACTGAGTCAGATAGGAATTTGTGAGAAGAACAGCGCTAAAAAACCAACACGCGGGCCCAGTGCGAGGTAAGTATGGCAGTCAAAAATTATGCCGTAGTGGGAAGTCGATTTGTGTAGTCTACAGAAATCGTAAGCCAACACGCGGGCCCAGTGCGAGGGAAGGCAGTCCAAAATTATGCCGTAGTGGGAGGTCGGTTTATGTAGTCTACAGAAATCGTGTAAACCAACACGCGGGCCCAGTGCGAGGTAAGCAAGGTAGTAGAAAATTATGCCGCAGTGGGAGGTCGATTTGCGTAGTCTACAGAAATCGTAAACAACACGCGGGCCCAGTGCGAGGTAAGCAAGGCAGTCGCAGATTATGCCGTAGTGGGAGGTCGATTTGCGTAGTCTACAGAAATCGTAAACCAACACGCGGGCCCAGTGCGAGGTAAGCAAGGCAGTCGAAAATTATGCCGTAGTGGGAGGTCGATTTGCGTAGTCTACAGAAATCGTAAACCAACACGCGGGCCCAGTGCGAGGTAAGCAAGACAGTCGAAAATTATGCCGTAGTGGGAGGTCGATTTGCGTAGTCTACAGAAATCGTAAACCAACACGCGGGCCCAGTGCGAGGTAACCAAGGCAGTCGAAAATTATGCCGTAGTGGGAGGTCGATTTGCGTAGTCTACAGAAATCGTAAACCAACACGCGGGCCCAGTGCGAGGTATGCAAGGCAGTCGAAAATTATGCCGAAGTGGGCGGTCGATTTGTGTAGTCTACAGAAATCGTAAACCAACACGCGGGCCCAGTGCGAGGTATGCAAGGCAGTCGAAAATTATGCCGAAGTGGGCGGTCGATTTGTGTAGTCTACAGAAATCGTAAACCAACACGCGGGCCCAGTGCGTAGTAAGCAAGGCAGTCGAAAATTATGCCGTAGTGGGAGGTCGATTTGTGTACGTATAGTCTACAGAAATTACGTCTACACTGTGGAAAATGTAAAGAAGACAAGTATTGATCTTTGACAAGGACACCTATAAAGAATTATTCGAAAACAAAGAACAGTTTTTACAGACGAAACTAGTGTATTCTGAATATTGTTTTATCTACGAATTCTACGATGCCAGCGCAACCGATTAATGATAGAAATATTTACTAGAGAGCATTTTGAAAACTTGGCACCTTATTTCTCGTTCAAGGCAAGAAAGTATGACCTTTGCTTTGATAGGAAAAGCAAAAAACAATATTTGGCAAGTGTTCGTGAAGGAAAATATCGAAAAGCTTGGAAAACTTATTTGTTGGCGTCACATTCAAGTTCATGAAGCACGGAAGCTGCCAAAACTACTTATTGAGTACTTGTTTTTAACCCCCGACGGAAAAAGAGGGGTGTTATAAGTTTGAGGTGTGTTGCTGTGTATCTGTGTATCTGTGTATCTGTGTATCTGTGTATCTGTGTATCTGTGTGTCTGTGTATCTGTGTATCTGTGTATCTGTGTATCTGTGTGTCTGTCTGTGGCATCATAGCGCCTCAACGGATGAACCGATTTTGATTTAGTTTTTTTTGTTGGAAAGGTGATTGTGTCGAGAGTGTTCTTAGCTATGTTTAAAAAAAAACGGTTCAGCCGTTCAAAAGTTATGAGCGTTTTACTGTTTGAATCGGGATGTTTTCGCAAGATAAATGTGTCGGGGGTTTTTTAAATTTTTAAATTTTACTTGTTCTTGAGCTAGATAGACGAAGGGTGAATGACCGTTTTATAACATAAAACTTAATCCAGAGCTTAACTATGAAGATCGATCCATGTGGCTGTTATTACTACCCACGAAATCCAATTGGCTTTACCTGAAACACTTCGAAAAGTGTTCCCTATTTCGTAATTGCACGAGTAGGTAAGTATGTCATCGCTTGAAAATTGTCATCACAACCTACGACAATATAAACTCTTACCAATTGATCTACTATAGCTAGATAGTCTAAATTAGGCATTAGTTTTATGGAAAGCCATATTGATGCGACCCCATAACTTTCTGGACTGGAGTGTGTGTGACGTGATTCTTAAGACGTCATCTCGTTACAACGTGTACGTGTGCGAGGAGCAGTGGCGGACTTATGGGGTGGCGAGCATGGCAATCGCCCGGGGTCTCGCACTTGCTGGGGGTCTCGCGCGATTACCTAACAAGCTTACAATTGAAACTCTTTCTTTTATCTACACTAATATTATAAGGAGGAAAGATTTGATTGTTATTCTGTAACCTCAAAAACTACTTAACCGATTTTAAAAATTATTTCATCTATGGAAAGCTACAATATTCTTGTGTAACAAGGCTAATTTATTCCCAAAAAAATAAACGGGTTCACGGGGTGGGCCACGGAGCCGCGGGAAAAAAGCTAGTTCTTAATTAAAAGTTATTTGTAACAATAAAATAAAGTTGGTTAAGTCAAAGTCAAATATCCGTACGCAAAATACGCGCTTAGACGTGGAGTTGCGGACACCAGCCCGTCTTAATCTAATCTAATCATAGTCAAATATATTTGTTCACAACATTGTAAAAAAAAGGACAAGGGCCTCACAAGTATCTGCTACCCGCCCGGAGCCTGGTTAAGGCCGCCCCTGGCGAGGATTAAAACACGTAGGTAGTAAAGGGCGTAATGGCTGCCTATAAAACTTTTAGTAGGGGAGCCCCCTTAAAGTATTGCATGCTATTATGTCGTTATATGTTATCAAATTACTCATATGAATGGTTAGTAAGACTAGGAGAGTGTTTGTTTGGGGCATAGCTTTAAAAAGTCAATATCACTGTTTATTATGTTATTTTTAGATGGGTGCAAACAGCACCAATCTTTTTTATGCTGTTCCGGTTCGACGTCATCCAGTCGGCACCGGCTAAAGCTGAAAAACAGCGCTGTGGCTCTGTCTCGCACACGAGTCGCAGCATTATGTTGAGCGACGGCCGTTTTACGCGGATGTGACACATACTTTCCATATTTGTACTTATGCTTTTATTCAAGGTTTTTTTTTTTTAATCTAATGTAGTCTCGCGCTTGACCACTATCTCACCTGTTGGTAAGCGATGATGTGGTCGACGGTGAAGCACGCTTGCCTAGAAGTAACCTATTCACTCTTGACTTAAAGACCCCTAGATTGTAGCTATCGGGAAACACAGACTCCGGCAGGGAATTCCACTCCTTAGCTGTACGCATAATAAAAGTATTCTCAAAACGCTTAGTGCGTATGGGTGGGATGTCCACCATGTACCGATGACGCATCGCCGTACGTCTGGTAGTCGATGGAACGGGCTGGGTGGAAAAAATGCAATTCCATCGCACACTCCCCGAAATGTAACCGATAAAAAACCGACAAGCTGGCAACTCGGCGACGATGTTCAAGGCTCTGGAGCTTTGACTTAACCAGTGCCTCATCGCTGATGAGCCTCTTGTCCCGCTTCATACCTAGCGCAAATAAAATAATTTTCCTTCTTTTATTAATAGCTGTAAAAATACTCGGTAGCGCCCGACTTGTGATTGCATTTTTATAACTCTTAGTCTAGGGCCAAAAATGAGCTAAAAAATGTTCTGAATTTATTTAGGCCAAAAACCTTATAACTCATGTAGGAACTGTTACTCAACTGTTGTAATACAAAGTTTTATAAATAAATGATTTATGATTCAGTTTTCCTGTTATTTTAATATTATTATTCCATTGTTTATCAAGGTTATGGAATCAAACTAAAATTAGTATGACGCACATCACATTGTACTATTTCCAGTATTAAAAAAAACTTTTTTTTGTAACGGGAATATGTTTTAGTGGTACCAATAAGGATAATTTGATGAAAGCTATGTTAGTGTAACTCTGTTTTCTATACCTAGAACATTTTGCTAAAGTATATAAATATGCCACATAAGAAACACCATACTGGGCTTCAGAACTAAAATTGCCAACGTAGCTCAAAAAGCTGCAAGGTTGAGTGTGACTGCGCAGGCCATATCTTCCGGATGCTGGCTAAGCTGTGTGCCGGTATATCGTAAGGCTGAAGCCCGGGCACAGTTAGACGGGGTCACGTCACATTTGCGTCAAAAAAGTACGTCACAGAGAGAAATGAAAAAATGGGCATACTTTGCCCATCAGTGGAACAGATCAGGTTATCTACTTTCCAGACATATACATACATACTATCCAAAAAATAGTATTGGATCTAGTACTCATACTGGCTAGTTTTTTGCAACGTTGCAACAATATTTGCAAAAATGCGTTATGCATAAAACAACTCCAGTCCCCAATGTACAGTTTGGGCAACACTGTAAGACCAAATGAACATCTCTAATAGCTACAAATCAATACTAAGCTAAGCTAGTTGCAAGTACATAATTTAAAAAAAATATCTCTCTTATCTACTGGTATCTGTCCCTAGATCGGGAGAATTAGCTTTATTTTGGCACTTATTATCAATTGGACTTGAACACTATTTTGTGGTCAACCATTAGTTCCTATGCCCCGGGGTTTCTTTCTGTGGCTCATAATTGTAACAAACAACAACAGATTTTATCATATTTAACAATGTCTTACCGAAAGCAGTCTTTATGCCAGTCCTGGTTGAGTGCGGACACATAGTCATCATCACCAATGTTGTTCAAGCACCCCGCACAGCTGAGGGACTCTGGAAGTCACCCACATTCATATCATGTCAAGTATTCAAAGGACTGTAAATTGAACTAGCTTGCTGAAGAAACATAATTCATGTTACTTTTGTTTTATACCCGCTCTAAATAGTCCCTAACTTTTAAGTAGCTATGAATAACTAAAGAGTAAGATTTTATTTACCACATAATTTAAGTAATTAAAATATTAAGAACTCCATATAATACAAACTAATTATAATAATGTACAAACAGGAACACAAGGGTGCACTGAAGGAGGCATACAAATTTGAATTGTTTTTTTTATAATTTTTTATATATATTTATTCTGTGGTATAACATTGTCTTGGAATACTGTAAGATGTTGTACTTAATGGTGTGAAATAAATAAAAGTGTAAAGAAATGAGAAGGACAGAACTCTTCAAAAAATTCATCCACATCTCTGCCAATGGGAAAGAGCTCAATGAAATATTTGAGATCTAGTTTAATAAATTACTTTTTAAAGTAATCAAACAGTTAATACTTCTTTTTTATGGGTCTTTGTTGATCCATATTTCTTTTCTAGTTTACTCTTTTCTATATAATCTTATAAGATTTGTAGTTCAGAAATAAGTTTCGTATTAATCCTCTGAGATAATTTTATTGTTTCTAGTCTAAATGCACTTGTATATTTTAGCATTAAATATTAAAATAATAATTTACGTTATTTATGCAATATTTAAATGCCTATTCCTATTGATAAACTAATAATGAACTGTTTAGGATAACTTTAAACATATTAAATTAATAATTATTTAGTCTGTGCTTTTTATGATTAAATCTTACATTTATGGTGATCAGAATCATAACTAGGCATAAAAAAATAAGATAATTGTTTTTAATTTAAGCCTTATGAATATTAAATTTTTGAGGCCTCGCCACGGCTTTGTTGATGCAAATAACCAGTTTTATAGACATGTTAATTGTTATATTGTGGTTTATAGAATAAATTAAATAGGCTACCTGAGGCAAAGATCTTAATCTTTTAGACTATTATTGTAAACCTTTATTTTTCGTAAATGGTTGCAGTTGAATGCCAAATACCTTTCTAATATATTGGTTATAGCGAGGCAAAATATAAATTACGATGTATCCTTCAACTTAGAACCTACGTCGCGGAAGTAAACATAACTATACAAAACTAGCTGAACTTATTTCGAAAACATTTTTAAGACCTATCTGTAGGCTTTTTAGATATAAATTTATCATAATCTGAGCAGTAACAAGTTAGACTTAAGTTACAAAAGGCGAGGCGCAGGACAAACAAAAGATATATGATGATAACTTAACAAGAATCGCCCACACATTCTCATGACAAGTTCTGCACCCAAAACATGACTAAATGTTTACTTTTTACATTTAAATACTAGTTATATCGGGCACCAAAACTTACCTTTAGTATTCGGTCCCTCCATTTCATTTCAAAAAGTAATGTTTATTCATAAATTGCACGATAAATCGCAAAAAGTTACATGCTTGAGATTCCAATACTTGAGAATGACGTAAAAGACAAGATGACACAACGGGTGGATGTTGCTAGCTTTTAAAACACAAGATCTAATAAAAAGAAAGAAATAAAACAATTTATGTTAAATATATGGATGTATTTATTCACTTATGGTTTCATGTGATAAGAAAAGTACTGTAGAAATGTAAAAGAACTACTGACTGCTATTGTAGATTTATTTTCCGGTCTTCTTCTTCCTTTTATTGTTAAAACCAAGTCAATTGTGGTAACACCACTACTACTTCGCTTATGTTTCATTACGCAAACAAAGGTCAAACATTTAAAAAGTAAATAAACAAAAACTATAAATAACTTTAATTTCTGTCAGAATTTAATGATGATGGAGTTTCTTAATTCCTTTCTGCTTTTCTTTTTCTACTTTCTTGACCTTGTACTTGTTGAGCCTGACCTTGACTTTGACTTTCACTTCTAGTCGTTTCAGAAGGTCGGCCATTTCCTTGTCTTCTGATTCTGAGCTGTCTGAGTCGTCATCTTCAGAGTCTTCTGTTGAAGAATCTTCTTCAGATTCCTCTGGAGGTGGGGTGGTCTCTTCACTATCATCTTCGTCAGAGTCAGCAGGTGGCGTAGTGGTAGTAGATGGCGCAGTGGTAGTCGTTGGCGCAATGGTCGTAGTTGGTGCAATAGTCGTAGTTGGCGCAATAGTCGTTGTGGTAGTAGGAGGAACAGTAGTGGCAGGTGGAACAGTGGTTTCCTCTTCATCATCTTCCTCTAGATTTTCGAAGTCAATGCCAGTTACATCTTCGAACCAGTCTAGATAAGGTCCGGGACGGATGAAACCTGGTAGAAATAAGAGGGTTTTAAAAAAACATAGCAGATTTTTTTTGTGATGTCAACGGTAACGCTGGGAACAAATCAATTAGTGGGGCCACCATAAGCTACTGTGAGTAAGGTTCAGATGTAGACAAGTCATATAAATTATATCTGTCCCTTACGCATATTGGAAATAACATAGTTAAATGTTAGGGCCCCAGATACAAAATAAACAAAAATATTACCAGCAGGCAAGCCAGAGTGGCAACCCCAGTCTCCGCCAGCAACGAAAGAGGTAACTCCGATGAGAGTCGGAACGCCGTCAGAGCCAACATGCACCAGTGGGCCACCACTGTCGCCCTAGTAACAAGAAAATACGTAATATAGGAAAACAAAATGAAACATGAAGAGAACAATTAAACGATACAGAACGAGTTAAAGCTTCATTTAGAAGAGGCGGTACAGAGGAAAAGGAAGGTCAAAGAAAAGATGGATGGACTGAGAGATATGAAAGAAAAGGGAGTCTGTGATAGTGTAACGGGGGCCAGGACGGTATGGAAAAAGAAAACGTGTTGCACCGACCCCAAGTAACATGCGAAAAAGGCAGGACGATGGAGATGGTATACTTTAGGTGTAAGTTTTACCTGGCAAGTAGACTGTGAAGTGACGTTGAAGAATCGCGCGCAGATGCTGGTGTCGATGATGAGGCTGGTCCCGAAGGTTAGGCCACACGATACGTTGGAGATCGCGCGGAGGTACACCCATCTCAGGACCTCGGTGACGGAGCCTAGAGACATAGGAGAAACTTAGACTGATCAGGAAAACCCAAGCTGGGATTTCATTAGTTAGACCTATGTTTTCTAAGTATTTTTAGGGTTCCGTACCCAAAGGATAAAAACGGGACCCTATTACTAAGATCTGCTGCTCGTCTGTCTGTCTGCCACCAGGCTGTATCTCATATGAACCGTGATAGAATAGAATAGACTAGGTAGTTATTTGCTTAGAATGTAGGTATTTAAAAATAAGTTGTTACATTATAAAATAGGATCCATGTACATTCTGCCTTAGTGTAGCATGCAAAGCGTCATAGCTAGACAGTTGAAATTTTCACAGATAATGTTTTTCTGTTGCCGATATAACAACAAATACAAAAACAAAATAAAGATAGATATTTAAGTGGGGCTCCCGTACAACAAACGTGATATTTTTGCCGCTATTTGCGATAATGGTATGGAACCCTTCGTGCGCGAGTCCGACTCGATTTGGCCGGTTTTTTTTTTGTCCGTATTGCTTTGTATACTGATATTTCACTTAGTGAAGCTTAAAGCTGAAAACCATTCCTACGCTCTTTTTATCTCGGAGACATGCACCGTTCTTGTCTTGCAGGATAGATCACAGGAGCGAAGAAACCGAAAAAAGATAGTCTTTTAAGGTATGTATGATATGAGGTTGGTCCAACGCCTGATCTCTTTTCTCCTGGATTGCTGACCCCTCAAAGCTCAAACTATGAGTGAGGGAACAGAGAGTGGAGTTGCACTTACTGCGTGCACCATAATATATCCAGTGCCGATGGCTATTCTCCGCTGCGATTGGCTGCCGGTATCGAAACTCGGAGGACTATTATTCCATTTTTTGACTTTAAATACATCTACTTTGATCATATCATCTACTTATAACATTTTTAAATATTAGCTTACATAGTAAAATAAAACAATATGTGGACTATTATTATTAATTCCTAGCTGTAACTCGCGACTTCGTTCACGTGATTTAATTTTTAATTTGCCCACAGAAACTGTGATTTTGCCGGGACAGCCTATGTCTCACTACTACTACTCCTTATAACATCAGCTATACAAATGAATGAGTCCCGTCAAAATCGGTCCAGCCAGTGGTTTCGGAGATTACCCGGAACAAACAGACAGACACAAATCTTAAAAATTGCGTATTTGTCATTAGTACCTTATTTACTTTCACATGCATTCAATAAAAAGTTACTCTCTGTTTAGCGTTTGTGGACTACGAGAAAGGCTTCGATTCGATCGAGACTTGGGCTGTACTGCAGTCTCTCCAACGGTGCCATATCGACTACCGGTACATTGAGGTGTTGAAGTGTTTGTACAGAAACGCCACCATTTCAGTCCGTCTTCAGGATCAGACCTCAAAACCAATCCCTCTCCAGCGCGGCGTGAGACAGGGAGACGTCATTTCGCCGAAACTATTCACTGCTGGGCTGGAGGATGTCTTCAAGGTTCTGGACTGGAGGGGGCTTGGCATCAACGTTAATGGCGAGTACATCACTCACCTTCGGTTTGCCGACGACATAGTGGTCATGGCTGAGACCATGGAGAGCCTCAGTAAAATGCTCGACCACCTCAGTAGAGCTTCCGAAAGAGTGGGTTAAAATGTACATGGACAAAACCAAGATCATGGTGAATACCCATGTAACACCCACTCCTATCAAGATCGGAGACTCTACACTCGAAGTTGTAGACGATTATGTCTCCCTGGGACAAACGGTCCAGTTGAGTAGGTCCAACTTCGAGAAAGAGGTCAACCGTCGAATCCGACTCGGCTGGGCGGCGTTCCGGAAGTTGCGTGGTATCTTCTAGTCCAATTTACCACAGTGTCTCAAGACAAAAGTCTATGACCAGTGTGTGTTGCCAGTGATCACCTATGGGACCGAGACGTTGTCGCTCACAATGGGCCTTATGAGATAGCTTAAAGTCACCCAAAGGGCAATGGAGAGGGCTATGCTCGGAATTTCCTTGCGTGATCACGTCAGAAATGATGATATCCGCAGGAAAACCAAAGTTACCGGTATAGCCTGAAGAATTGCCAAACTTAAGTGGCAGTAGGCAGGGCGCATTGCTCGCAGAACGGATGGCCGATGGGGCCGAAAAGTTCTGGATTGACGACCGCGAACCGGAAGACGATACGTTGGAAGGCCTCTCAATAGGTGGACCGATGACCTGGTTAAGGTTGCGGGAAGACGCTGGATGCGAGACGCACGGGATCGGTAAATATGGTGACGCCTGGAGGAGGCCTATGTCCAGCAGTGGACGTCTTTCGGCTGAAATGATGATGATGATGAAATACAGACACTTTAATTTTATTTATTTTTATGTATATATGCATGATGTGTATTAACGATGTTTCACGTGCAATAAATACCTTATCGTCCTTACGCCTTTGTCGATAGCTGTTACTTTTCCTATCAGTTTCTACAAAATCTACGCCACTGGTTTTTGATCTAGATAATTTTTGTTTTTGTACTATCCTAATGAGATCTTAATTAAATTTACTAGTAATCTAGATAAGTTACTGTACTTCCTACCGAAATTCTGATTAAAAAATCGCGCGAGGCGAAAGATTTTAATCGATGCACGCAGTAACTAATAGGTATTAAGTATTGAACGTATTTTCTGTATTTCCTCTCACGTGTTGAATGACGTCATGAAACATAACAACTTCACGGCTGTATTCCCCGAAGGGTTGGGCAGAGGAGCACTTTTATGACATACACATTTTCACCATTTATGTTTAAGTGCCATGTAAGGGGGCGAGATTGCCATCAACTGGGCGCAAATCTAGACTAGGTGCTACAACAAAAAAATGTATAATGAAACAAGAGAATAAATTACCTAATCAGCCCGCTAACTTCTTCCTAACTCTAGTCATATTTTCACACGACGTGGGCTAAGCACGCGAGAAGAAAAATAACCTCTAGGCTCTATGGTAACCATACTTACTTTTCCAGCATACAGAACAATAGGGCTTGCAGCCAATGATGTTATTATATAATAGATACGATTTACCGATGTCTGCGCGGCAATACAAACACAAGCTGACCAGCTTGAGTGTACCTATTCAGTCCGTCCTGCGTCTGGCCGCGACACCAACCTTCGTTTGAACAGTATGTTTATCTCTTTGTAACAACGGGGTCTTATTCATATATCTGTGATGATTTTAACCTATTCAGTGATAGAAATAAAGTTCCAAGTTCCATAAGTCCTATGTAGGTAGGTAGCTAAAGTAAAATATAGACATGTGTGGTGTTTATTTTTTTGACGTAAAATCTCATTGATAAAATCTCATTGCCTGCAGCCTATAATCATTGCGTAACATTATAAATTCATGTGTTCGATCGCACGCCCTCTCCATATTGACAATTCAACAATATTCATTGCGTGTTTTTCACCGTCGAGTCGGCGGACAAAAAGCAAAGAACACGCAAAAGTTAAACATGAAGCAATAAAAAATGCAAGCAAAGAGCACGTGCGTGGGTTCTTTGGAGTTACACATTTAGGGTTTCGTAGACAATTAGGTACCTATCAAACCAATCTACTGTTTCACTTTCAGGGACTAACCTGAAGAGATCTCAACGATTTTAGTGAACAAGAAAATACTAACCCAAAGTCCAAGTCCGGCCGTGTCCGCTAGCGTAGATCTGCTCGCCATCGTAGTCACGGTACGCGTCAGCACGCGACTGTACGCGGATCGCCTTCAACAACCCTGGGAGAAGACGTCACGGAAGAATTAGGTATACAAAATATAGATATAAGAGGACCTTTCGTATGACTGCTGAAGCATAGGTTTCAAGATATATATAATATGATGCGCGGTGCCAACTGAAAACCAGCATTGGGTGTCTGACGCCCCGCAAATATTGAGTTGGTAACCCTTTCTTTTATTTCTTTTATTTCAAACTATATAATTGTTGCTGTTGTGTTGTGTTTGTGCCGAATAAATATTTTTCTATTATATTCTGTTCGAAGATATTAAGAACAAGATGAACAAGGCTCCTGTTTCGAAAAATCAGGCGTCCTTCTTTAGTAGAGACACACCGGCAAACGTCTGCAATAACAGAGGCACAGCTGTGCGAATTGCAATATTTTTTATAACTTTCCATAATGTTCTTTTTCGAGTAGTGTTAAATGGCTATCCCTACACAAGTCGTTATTGAAAATATTTAAAACACTAAAGAAGTGAAGGTGAATGCGAGTAGCGCAAGACCAAACATTGTGGCGATGCTTGGAGGAGCTGGGAGACCCATATCCAACAGACAACTTTCGGCTTGATGAAGATGATGAGGTTGACAGGGCAGAATGGAAGAAGAAAACGTGTTGCGCTGACCCCAAGTAACATAGGATAAGATGATAATGATGAAGACGATAAAGAAAATAATAGTACATTATGGTACAAGTGTGTAACGTTGGTGATTACCGCTGAGGCGCCATTGAGATCTCGAGATGAGTCTTAAGATAGCCGAGGACGGTAATCATCAATACACACGTGTATTATACGACGTTTTTCAACACACTTGTGAAGAAAATAATACAAAAAAATCATTTCCAACAGTGAAAACGAGCTGTGAAAATTTTTTCGCAATGGCGGGCAAAATTAATCAGTTTTCCTATGCGCGCGCATCTAACAATGGCGATCGGCCATAGACTAAACAGAATGAAGTTTCTTTTTTTTTTGGCTTTTCGCGAATAGCGTTTTAGCCACGTACAAAATGGGGAATATCAAGTTTTCTTTATTACAGACAAAAACAAAAGTTATATTTAAGTGAACGTTTTATTTATTAAACACGTACAAGTTGAAATTATCTATTTAAATACGAAGTTGCATGAAATGTGTTGCATTTGTTAGTACAAATGCAACACATTTCATGCAGCACGATCTTTTTTGTATCGAAACTTTTTTAAGAACAAAGCAACTCAACCAATAAATAAAAAAAAAAAACTCTTTATCTCACTTGTGAATAATAGTAATGAAAAAGTCACAGTTTGATAACAGGTGTCATTATTTGCCTAATTGCGGTGAAATTAGAGCCACTTTATGAGCAAGTGTGTTGAAAAGAAGTTAAAACAAGAATACTCACTGCTGTATACGAAGGGACGTGGCACCTTTACAAGAGAAATGTCGTGAGTCTGCACAACGAGCGGCAGATCATTGTTATACAGAGGATGGTTGTAGTATTCAGTAGTCTCGAAGATGTACTCCGGGTCGGTGAGAGATACCACGCCTCCGCGGACCACGACAGTCGTGCGGCTGAGAAGGAAATCAGGTTCGTTAATGATGAGAAAACGGCCGGATTACACTCCCTAGGACTGAACGATGCAATCAATGATTAAAATTGGCTTAAAGATCTCGTGACCAAGCCAGTGGCATAGGCAAAAATATAAAAAAAAGAACATTGATTATAACCTAGTGTACTACAAATTACACAAGTAAACAAAATACATGTGGATACGATAACGTTATAGTTTTTTGATTCAGAAGATCTCACTAGCGAGCGATAGAATATACATTTTTATAAACTTTATTTTTCTTTAGGCTCGCGCTTTACTACTATATCACCTGATGGTAAGCGATGACGTGGTCGTGGTCGTGGTGGTGAAGCACGCTTGCCTAGAAAAAACCTATTCACTCTTGCCTTGATATGCTTTTTAATCCTGCATAATTATCATCTAAACCAAAAGTAAATCAAAATTTCAGCTAAATCGGTTGAGGATATCGTCAAAAAATCTTTGACCTATATATACTAACTAACAAGGCAAAAACCTGTAATATAAAGTTTCCTTGTCGCTATTTCGAAGAGCAAGAGTTGGCCTTTCCATGATAACCTCATTATTTTTAAGCTCACCATTTTAACATTGCAATATTTCTCAAAAAACCATTAGTCTTACGATAACACTGGATTACTTACCCAGCGGTACAATGAGCAGCAGTGATGACCCATTCCTTAGACACGATGGATCCTCCACAGCCGCTCACAGCGCCGATGGGGCTCACCATACGAAGGGCTGCATGGTGAGGGTGCTGGCCCGGCAGTGCCTCCCATCCCGACACGATACGTGAGGCGGAGTGCGAAGACACTAGTGCCTCGGATTCTGGGGGGAGAAAGAACTTTTTTATAACGTTGGCTTATAAGAAATTTCAAAAACAACAGACAAAAAAGACCTGGTGCCCTACCATAAGCTCTTAGAGAAAAGTTATTGGTTACGGGACAGATGTCTTGTACGCACAGTGCAAATAACCTTGTTCTAAGAACTTATGTTAGCCCTCCAGGTACGGCACTCATGATTCCACTATGAAAAATACTTAATGTTATACGTCCTCTAAGTATAGCTCGGTCTTTGACTCACGCAGGAACCATAATGACTTTAAGACGTCACAGTAGGCCTTTGACCAGGATGAGAAGATTCCAGTCTTTTCTACAATAGATGCTAAAGATAACTAGGTACTGGCACTTACCGCGTTCGATTACATTCTCGATGAACTCTGGTTCCACGTTTTTGTAACGTCCGGATACCTAAAAAAAGTTAAAGTTAGATCAGATAAGACAATCCCAGAACACTGCAAAGACAAAGATTTAGATAACATGTGTCAGTTTTTAAAGGTCTCCCAAAAGCTTTGAAGGAACAATATTTATGATCCAGAGGGTCTAGGCAGTGTAGTTCTATCAGTGAAGGCAATGCTTGAAATGCCAAAATGTAAGAAATTATTTACGTGACATATTGATTGCGCTTGGCATTGCCATAGGCTTTCGTTTGTAGAATGTCACTTGTCTAAGGCCTCAGGACTCTTGTAACAGTATACTGTCAGCAGATATTACTTTACCTGAAGAACAGTCACCAGTAGCAGAAGCAGGCCCGATTTCATTAACATCTTAGATACTACTGATGATTGCCGAAAACGCGGCTACCATATTAACTTCCACTCAGGATTAGAAGCTCCAATCACAATCATTATCGAGATTAATATCAATAAATTACCACGATAAGATATGGATTAATTAATTGGAGTTTTGTTAACATTTACCGACAACTCGAAACGTCGATAGTCATCTTTATGTTATCAATTAAATTTTGGAAATAATAGCCACCAAAATTTCAATGGAAAAATGCAAAACGTACACAAAAGGAATATTCACAAGCTTTCGGTACAGTAAAAAGCTTAGAATTACATTTAAAAAAGCGTAAATAGGTACCTTATTAATTATATAACTGTTTTATCATGATGGGTAGAAAACAGCTCCAACTGTAGGTTATTGAAACCTTTTTAGTGCCGTTTTTTAAGACTCAAGCTCAGGTATCTCTCAGGGATCAATCTTAGGTAGGTATAGCGTAGATTTTCTGCTAGGGACCTTATGTAGGTATAGCAACCCTGTTCCTCGTCTGACCTCCAACTGCTGGCTATTGAAACCATTTAAAGTGTGGTTTATTAAGACGAAACCTCGGGTGTCCCTCAGGGATCATGGTTAGGTTCTCCCTAGGCTATCCATTAGGTATCTTATGTAGATATATCCGCCCTGTTTCTGTCCTGATCTGAGATTCCAATAGATTTCCAAGTCTCATGTTTGTTGTCTGCAGGCTTGCGGAATATAGCATACATATATCGCAAAACAGGAATGTCCTGCTAGATCGTACATAATGGGCTACCCTAAAGAAAATCATTATCTGTATGTACAATCAGCAAAAAAGATCTTCGATATTGCCGTATTTTCTGAATGTACCGGTATTATTTTTATTCGTCACCGCCATGATTAGTTTAGTGAAAATTAGCTGATGTAAACAAATAAAGGAAAATCTAACGCTCAATTTGATAAAAGTTATAGGTAAGTTGATATTTAATTTGATAGTATCAACACAATCTATGATCGCTATCATGTTTGCTATTTCGCTAGGATCATAGAGATTGATATCAAAAATTACTAGTGACTAACTTGATCATTTCCGTTAGATACCCTATCTATAGTAAAAACGTGATTTTCCTCTTTAGTGTCGGGAAGAGCTATTTTATTTTTATGCCGTGGTACAAACGTCCTAGCCCTCAGATCAGTCAACTCGTTAGGGTGGGTTTTATTTACCTCTGCTATTCTTTAGGTACTGATTAATTTATTTGTGGGTTCCGATGCAGTTGCATTATTTCTTCGCATCTCGTATAGCTGTATTGCTTTGGCGCTCGCTATCCTAGTCATTGCCACTACTGATTTTAGGCTTTCAAGAATTTTAGTGGTTGGGAATAGTGTGGTGGGCTAGCAACTAGCAAAGATGATGACTAGATAGAGATAGATAAAGGGACTTTTCCGCAGTTGGACTCTCGTTTGGTCCGTTGTGCGTGGGGCACTGGCTAACATAGTCAGTCAGCCTAGCTCTGCCTTAATCACAGAAGCTCTCTGAGGGCTTCACAGGCTTGCTCGTGCGAGAGAGCGTGCTCACTGTCCTGAGGATTTCTGCACGTTGTGAAGCCACGGCCTTGCAATCCAGATGATGTGGGCGGCAGATTCCTCGGTATTAAAACAGATCCTGCAAAGTGGGCTGTCTGTGGTGCCAAAAGAAGGATCTCTAATGAAGATGATGGCTTTTCAATTATCGCAACATTTAGCCGTGCTTATTACTTACGGATTATACTGGTGTCGATCATTTTTTTTTCTCGTAGCATAACATCACGCCGGAATTCTCCTAAGGTGCAGAGGTGTATCTACACTCACAATTTCCTCATTACCTGGGATCGAAATAGAAAGTTTAGGTAAAAAAACTGTTTTAACAACTTAAGTGAAATAAAGTGGATATAATACCTTCTCTGAAATTCTAGAAAAATAATCGTGACATTTTAAAAGGGGAGATCTTCTTCACTCTACCTGTTTCTGTCTTTTTTGAAGTTAAGGTAAGTAGCTACGTACCTGCTTTGTTAGCCAACCCTTTCTTTTTTCTTTCTTTTTAAAAAAAAAACGTTGCCCCACACGATACTTATCATGACTCCTCATCACATGCATCAAGTTTGATTCCTCATCATTTCAGCCGAAAGACGTCCACTGCTGGACATAGGTCTCCCCCAGGCTTCGCCACATTGACCGATCCCGTGCGTCTCGCATCCAGCGCCTTCCCGCAACCTTAACCCAGATCGGTCCACCTAGTGGGAGGCCTTCCAACGTATCGTCTTCCGGTTCGCGGTCGCCATTCCAGAACCTGCCCACTGCCACTTAAGTTAATTCTTCGGACTATAGCGGTAACTTTGCTTCTCCTGCGGATATCATCATTTAAGACGTGATATTGATTCCTCATCACTTGAATTTATGAACCCGTTTTTACCACAGCAAGGCAAAGGCCTTTCTTCCGCCTTTCCATTTATTCCTGTCTTATTGCTACATCTGGCCAATCCTTAGACCAATCAATGGCTACTTACATGTGCCAAATTCTGTTACGAAATGTGGTGCGGGGTGCGGCAGATGTGGCCTGCCCAGTTCCATATTAGTTTGGCGGCTGTGTGGCCTTAGTCTGCAATTTGTGTTTTGGAATGAACATAAAACATTAAAAATGCCTTAAGAGGATTTACAGCCAACTTCCTCAAGGAGATTATATTAGTTTTTCTTGTAAAATCAGAAGCCCAAACAAAAACAAGCAACTTATCTTCGATCTGCAATGATAAGCCCGGAAATCAGAAGTCATGATAAGTATCGGCACAACGTTTTTTAATTAATGGTAATACTTAGGTAGTTACCTATATTTTCAAGCGCCGACATACGTCATGTCACATGCGTGTGGTTATGATGTCATCGGACGGATTACAAACACCGTAAGTTTATAAAAATTACGTGATATTGTAAACGCTTTCTGCTCAATAGGCACGGGAATATTTTACTAAACTAATTTTGATGGGATTTGTTGTATTTGTGATCTGTTCACAATATATCGAGAATTTATAATCGCACCAGATTAATAAAATTATAAGCTTACCTACGCTCTTTGCAATAATCTTAAAAGCACCGACCAGTGCGTATCGGGCCACGCCCAGTAATAGGATGCCGAAGTTGCATAATAATACGGACTAAGAAGAGGGTTTTGTTGTTGTTGGCGTGAACATTAAAACGTTTTCAGCGGCATACAACGTCTAGAAACGGGTCCACATAGGATCATGTTTTTATTTAATCTATATGCTAGCGTTTGACCACTATCTCGCCTGGTGGTAAGCTATGATGTGTTCTACAGTGAAGCACGCTTGCCTAGAAGTAACCTATTCACTCTTGACTTAAACTAAAGAAGGACTAACTGGTAACAGAAGAAGGAGTTATAAAATCAAACTTCGCAACTGAAGTTAGAAAAATATTATCTATTTGAATACCACCGCGGGGGCGAATTGCGAAAGGAGCCGATACGAGCGCGCGATAGAGCCACAAGGAATGGTTTGGTTCGTTCCTGGATCCTTACGCGCACGCTCCTTGATAATTTCTCTTTCGGAATTTGAAAAATTTACTCCTCTAATCTGTGGTATTCACTATTTCGTTCTGGAAAGTTTTACGCTATTCAATTAGCGATGTAGTTGGGTCGAATATTGACTGTATAGATGGGTATCGACATAAGAAAATAAGTAATTTGCTTGGCAATCGAATCTAATTTGACTAAGATTACAACGGACCGGTACTGCCAACGACACCGGCCACTCCAATGCGTTATTCGAGCTTAAAAATTATTATTTTAGAGTTCATTATTATGGATGTTATGATGTTATTTTTGTATATTTTACATGGTTCATAAGTATATATATATTTTTTTATTAATTCCTTAAAGTATAATACGCTTAATGAATTACAAGAAAGATACACTGGCTGGCATGTTATATACACAGATGGATCCAAAACATCAGAAGGAGTAGGAGCAGCTTTTTGTGATTTAGTAAATAAGTGTCAGAGAACTTATAGCATGAATAATCATATTTTTATCATGACGGCTGAACTATTTGCCATCTCTGAGGCCTTGAGATATGTGCCAGAACTAAATGTGAGGAGAGTGGTGATATGTACTGATAGTAAAAGTGCCTTACAACATATTTCTAAATGTGTTCACAATGGATCAAAGGGTTTAGCTATAGCCTACACAATTTTGAAACAAATTCAGTCTTACAACCAGACTGGTAAAAGAGTTGTTATTGTACCGTCCCATGTAGGACTTTCGGGTAATGAGGAGGCTGACAGATTAGCCAAAGATGCCATTCTCATAGGTACGCCAATACGGGATATATTACCAAGCTATTCGGAAATGTTAAATAAATTTAGAAAATTAAACAATTTATCTTGGAAGGAACATTTTAATGAAAGATCTAAAACAAAAGGAATCTGGTATAAAAGTATACAATGTTAGCCTCCTCATATACCCTGGTTCTCCGGGTCGAAACTGACTCGAAGTCAAATTGTTGCGGCGCATCGTTTGCGGTCAGGACATATTCCACTAAACAAATTTGCCTATTTCATGCGAAAATCGGACTCCCCTAACTGCGAGGTGAGTGGTAAGATAGAAGATGCACAGCATGTGTTGGTGGAATGTGTCCGAAATACAAATAAAAGAAATGCACTTCTCATTTCAATGAAATTGTCGGTAATGGATGTTGGAATGTTCCATGGTATTTTAGCTAAACCAACTTCTGAAGCAGCAAAAATATTATATACCTTTCTGTTAGATAAGAAATTAGATTAAGTTTTGTGTTATTTATTATTATTAGTTTAGGAAGTAAGTTTATACCTGTAAAAGCACAATGGGATTGACATCGTCACATTTGTGTACAAAAATCCCTTAAATAAAGGAGAATAAAAAAAATAAAAATAAAGTATATATTTAATATCCGTTTTACACAGCTAACAAATTTATTTAAGTAATTTTTCAATAGCATTTGTAAAAAAATTTCACTGTGCCAAATACATTTTATAAGTTGGTCGACTATTACTCGTAAACTTGTAAAGCGTGTTATGATTTTATTATTGTATATTTTACATGGCTCATAAGCATATATTTACTCTGTTTTACACAGCTAACAACGTTATTGAAGTAATTTTTCAATGGCATTTGTACAAAATTTTTACTGTTTCGTAAAAGTTTTTTTTATAAAATTGTATTTTTTTTTGTTTTCACTTTTTTGTTGTTAGACGGTAGTATTTTTTTATAAAAAAGTATTTTTTTTTCCTATTTCTTTTTATGGCGCAAATAAATTATTTTTCCTTCTTTCATCATCTTGAGAATACAATGTCCTTCACTCATGAACACTGAGGTGCACTACGCGTCTACTATTTGCCTATAATGACGTCACCAAGTTGTCGTCAGCACTACGCTCTGTTGATTGTTTACGTAGCCGCCAATCGGTGACAAAACCGCCAGCGTCGCTCTGACTCACATTCTTACGTGAGGAAAATATTGTGACCGCAGTTGTACGTGACTTTGATCATGTAGCATAATTATTATTAGTTATTATACTTTATTGAGAACACTGGTGAGTGGAGACCCAGTAGTAACGGCCGCGTCTTAACTCTTAAAAGTTGTAGGTCGTGGGTTCGAACCCAGGCAGGCGCTTTACTGGTTTTAAAATTATTTCATTACCACTGCTCTCAAAACGCCACGGGCTTACGAGGCGTCTGGGACCAGTGCGTCCCAGACGCCTCGCCCATTTTTTTTTTAACGTTTGGAATAAAAAACCAAAAACTTGATCATTTGAATTTTTCCCATTTATTTTCAGATTATGTGAAAAATGAGTAAAAACAAAAGTTGTAGATCTTTTTATTACCTACAACTTTGCCATTTAACGTTTTTCCATTTGACCTTTATTATACAAGTACGCTGGACTAAACATGTATACTAATATTATAAAGAGGTAAAGTTTTTGAGTTTGTGACGTTGTAAGGGGTAATCTCTGGATCTACTGAACCGATTTTGAAAACTCTTTCACCAGTAGAAAGCTACATTATTACTGAGTGTCATAGGCTATAATAAATTTCCAAAATAATTAGAGATCCTTATGAAAATTGCATTAATGTAACCCAAGGTAGCAAAATTTTGCCTGTAAAATACATTATTTGGGGTGCGCTGAGGAAACTATTGATGATAGATAAAAAATTGTAGGTAGGTAGGCAGGGTAGCCAGGGTAGGTAGGTTAGGCAGGATAGCCAGGGTAGCCAGGGTGGTCAGGGTAGCCATGGTAGCCAGGGTAGGCAGGTTTTGGGCAGGGCAGACAGGTTTTGGGCAGAGTAGCCATGGTAGCCAGGGTAGGCAGGTTTTGGGCAGGGTATCCATGGTAGCCAGGTTTTGGGCAGGGTAGCCAGGGTAGGCAGGGTAGGCAAGTTAACCATTGTAGCCAGGATAGCCATTGTAGCCAGGATTGCCATGGTAGCCAAGATAGGCAAGGTAGGGGCAAGGTAGCCAGAGTAGCCAGGGAAGCCAGATAAGCCAGGGTAGCCAGGGTAGGCAGGGAAGGGGCAAGGTAGCCAGAGTAGCCAGGGAAGCCAGATAAGCCAGGGTAGCCAGGGTAGGCAGGGAAGGGGCAAGGTAGCCAGATAGCCAGAGTTGCCAGGGTAGCCAGGTTTGGGGCAGGGTAGCCAGGGTAGCCATGGTAGGTAGGGTAGGGGCAAGGTAGCCAGGGTAGCCAGGGAAGCCAGGGTAGCCAGAGTAGCCAGGGAAGCCAGGGTAGCCAGGGTGGTCTGGGTAGCCAGAGTAGGCAGGGAACTGGCAAGGTAGCCAGGGTAGCCAGAGTTGCCAGGGTAGCCAGGTTTGGGGCAGGGTAGCCATGGTAGGCAGGGTAGGGGCAGGGTAGGCAGGGTCGCCATGGTAGCCAAGATAGCCAGGGTAGGCAGGGTAGCCAGGGAAGCCAGGGTAGCCATGGTAGCCAGGGTAGGCAGGGTAGGGGCAAGGTAGCCAGAGTAGCCAGGGAAGCCAGGGTAGCCAGGGTAGCCATGATAGCCAGGGTAGCCAGGTCAGGCAGGGTAGGTAGGCAGCCAGTTGACGGGAGCGAAGCCCCGAGGGTCAGCTAGTACTATATGAAATGACAGTTGATTTTTGTGCTGATTCAAAGTGCCCCGCTCGAGGTTCTCAGGAACTAAAATTGACACATTTAGAGATTGGTTAATACCGATATTTCTCAAAATTAGGTACTACTAATATATTCGCCTGGAAATATTATAATATTGTAACTAATATGTCAGTATTAGTGATATTTTTAAATTACACTAATATCAAAATAGCTTGGCAAGGCGTATCACTCATCTACTGTATTGAATTCTCGTAGTATGTTGGAATCTCATATTGGTATTGGTGATGAATGTTATATGAATGCCTAATAATCAGTAATAATATGTTCAAAAGCAATGTGTAATACTAAATTCTGGAAACATCATCATGATCATCCACACCCCGACTTCGCCCACTGCTGAGCACAGGCCTCTCTCTTGTACCAATCACCACGTTCCTGAGCCTGGAATTAATTCTGGAATAATATCATGATAATTATAATTTTACTAACAAATGTTTTAAAGTCAACCAATTTATTATCTGCATCTGAAACAGAGTTGAAAACTGATATAAGTCTTCACCTTGCTGGAATGTAATGTCACTCTTATTTGCACCATAACACTACAGAGACTGGATCTCAGCGATGAGGGCGAGAAATACGTCCGTTGTAAATGATTATCCATCTCATTTATTATTATCATTGTATAAATAATATTCCCTTCACGAATCCGATGGGCGCCAACCGAGTGAATCCGAACGATTGTAAGTATTAACTAACTAGTGTAATTGAGCGAGGAGATATTTGCTCAAATATACCCATATTTAAATCTCACTGATCTGACTGTAATGCGCTATAACTTTACTAGCACGCTATCCACTAGTTTATAGCTTGCAATCTGACTGAAAATATATTTCAGTTAACCTTTACAGCAATTATTCTATTACTTAAAAATTAATCATAATAAAAATAACTGTTTTTTTTAAATCTTATTTATTAAATTATTCTCACGATCGATAAAGCCCAAAGTATTTTTACCGAAGGCTGTGTCCCAGCCTTTATCAGCGCAAAAATGTCGAAAATCAAATGTCTTCATTTTGTCATCGATAATATGAAGTCCAGCGTACTTGTATGATAGAGGTCAGTGGTTGTTACCCTTAAAAACTCACCCCTTCCACTTCCCGACTTCAAATCGCCCGTTAATTATTTTTTATTTTCTAATAGGTTTCATCCTACCGTTTTTTTTTCACTTTTTACCATTTTCAAAGGCTTCAGCCCTGGGCCCCTGGCACAGATAATATAATACTAGCATGCCCTGGTCTAGAAGGCGATGGAAGAAGCAAAGGGAGGGGGGACAGGCGTCATACTCCGATGCAATTCTAAATAGCCTTATCAGAAATAAAATAGAAAAAGTTGCCAATCTTGAACTGAATTTCTGAAGGGTTATTTAACCATCTGGTTCTTTTGAAGAGAGTCTTTAACAACTGTTTCGTCCCGTTTTTTGTATTTACTTGCAACACCGTGTCGGTGGGCTGTCAACGATTTTGACAGCTGACACTTAACAGTCGAAACGTAGTGGATTCTCTGTGAGTCGAAAGAGAAAATTTGTAGCGTGAACACGCGGAAGTCGGGTCTTGTCGAAACATATCGAATCGAGATGTGTTTCGCCCATTTGTAATGGTTAATTGCGCCCGCCGTTTTCAATCGGTGTGTGAGGCGCCCTCGAGGGTGGTTCAGAATATATTTTCACACGCAGCGAGGCGCTTTTGTGGGAAACGCATGTGTGTCTGCCTGGAAGCCGAAGCCCGAATCAGAACGCGTTGGTGCTCCCAATCCAATCATTGTCCTTTATTATATATATATTCTCCTATCCCTAACCTCACGGCACGATATTGATTGACCCCCAGGAGTCTACCGCAGGAATCTAAGGTAAGGAATCTTATAGTCGTCCCACTTCCCGTCTGTTAGATAGGTACCAGGATACCAATAAGGAGCAAATCCCTAGCTTTCCACTGCCGGTACAGGTTCAGAAAGGGTCCAGGAGTCCCAATGCCGCTATGGGCCCCGGCGTGAGCTCCTGGCTTGGGACCCCAAGACCTGTATTTAACAACTCTATCCTAAAAACCTGACAAAATTTTGGACAGCCAAGTAGTGATTGACACGTTCTTAACTTACAGATTCTCAAACCAGGACCCGGCCAGCTGTGCGTTGATGTTTCGGTGGTTATACTTCCTGGATTTGGAAGATCTATAATTTGACAGTCCCTGTAGGTAAATAGGTATTGTATTTAATTACAGGAAAAAGTCTCGTTGGACGATAACTATGGAGCCTGTAATGTATTGTGTTGACTATTTATGAGGCTCAAAAGTGTACAGGAAAGGTTTTAAAATTAAAATAAAACATATTGTTAATATCGGATACATTTATTATAAAACAGTCATTGCAACAAGTTATCACATATACCGTCACATTGACTAGCTGCGAACTGGGCGGCGTGATACTGTAGGTACTATTATTTTAATAATAAATTATCCTATAATTACGGCACTGTATGATGGCGAACATAACTAGCAAAATGTGTATACTAAGTATAGGACTACTGAAGAAATAAATAAATAATAAATTTCCAAAAAAGAATAGGAGCATTTCGGTTGAAACAAATATTTTTTACTACAAAGTAAAAAATATTTTTTTTGACCCAATTATGTAAATAATAGGTATTTCTAAAATGTGATTGATTCCCGAAATACTAAGAAACTTAAGCAACTAGGTACTACAGTAGTTTAATTCACACGATCGATGTAACGGGAATCTGTCTAGTGTTGTCTCATGTTAAAATATAAATAATAAATTTGTCTACTATATATTTATATATTGTAATTTCATCAGTTGTCAGCTGTCACAGGCACCATCATACATTGCCGTTGGATTAGTTACCTCGGATGTATATGGGCGTAGAATAACTTACGGCCTTTTGTAACAAATGATGCTAAGGCTACACCATCAATCTTTAGCCAGCACGATGATAATACAAATTAAATTAAAATATAGCATATTATCTTTTATAAAGATTTAAAAGCAATAATTTAAATAATTTGTCATTTTCTATTTCTACTAGAGCCTCGATCGTAATTCCTTACGTACCGCCCTTGATACACAATGTACTATTACAAACTGATAGTGTTGCCTTAGCTTTGTGACGAAAATTTGTTACAATAGTAAGTATCAGTGAGGACACAACTATTCCATAGTTTTATTATTCATAATAATTCTTCTACAATTTGTTTATTGTATTACTATTACATATTAAACTGATTATGACTACAATATTTTTAAGTATGACTGTTTTGTTTAATACCTTGTTATTTATAACTTATAGCAAAACTCCATCACTCGCCCAGCTTGCCAGCCTAAATAATAAACTACATAATTAGATTTTTTTAACACTGGTAACACTAGTTTCGTACATATTGTACACACAACATCTCACGCATTGCTAGAAACGAAACATAATCGAATAATTTCAAGTCACCATTTACTAAAATTAGTGTTTATATTATTTTAGCTGCAATAAAGTAATAATTATAAAAAGAGCAATGGTTAATATTGACGGCCTGTTGCATCAAGACTTTTATTATTTATAATTATTTTAATTATTAAAAAAAACAGGTGACATAATGCGTCAGGTCGTCAGAACAAAATAATCTCTCAAAGTTATCATTAAATCAGTATATAATACGAGATTTTAAGAAGCACCCTTTCATTATCTACAAACACCATGAATATTTTCTTTATATAAATTCGTCTATTCATATAATAAAACTAATATTTATAAATATGAAAGCGACACAGATCTACAGTGTGATGTTAGAAGTCCCGAATCGTGTTTCGATGCAGTAGGCCGTGTAGAAACCTCCAACGACCGTATTAAACCCTAAAACAATAATTTACTCTTTCTCTAAAATTAGGCCTCAGAACCTATTTCATAGGCCTCTATAGGAACATAACATTCAGACTTGAACCATCACACAAACTTCAAATATTTCACTAAGTGCATCAAACCCTATTACATTTAAGCTCATTTATATTTTAATATAAAAATCGTAATCTAGTATAACACGGTTAACTTAACTGTGCACCTGGTGCTGTGACGTCACTGTGACGTTTGACTCCCGCTTTTGGCGCACGAGGCGAATAAGGGGCGCCGCGCGGGTAGGGGGGAGCTGGGTCGCATTGCACAGTTATGTTGACTGTGTAGTTTGGGTTGCGTTAAACTCTTCGGCCGCTACAAAGTGAACATTAACCCCCGGTTTCTCAACACTCGATTATCGGGCTTTTAACGTAATCGACGAATAATCACCGGGTACCTGCTGTTGCAACCAATCACAGCAGATAATGCGTGCTTGACTATTTGTCACATTAATTTTCCGATAATTTAGCGGTGAGAAATCCGGCCTAAGACAGTTCAGATTGGGTCCATATACACATTTGAGACATTGCTGCCAATTTCTTGCGGTAGGTGCCACCTAGGGCGTCACACTGAATCAGAGGAAAAAAGGCTTCTATCCCGTCTATGGTTAGATGAGTGTTATTTTGACTATCCTGTGTTAGAAATACTCATGTGTATATTTTTATCCTTTTGGTAATGTTATAAATTATATTTACGTTTACAAGGATAAAACGATTAAAAACAACCGCCAAGAATATTAAAAAAAGAAACAGAAATTTTGCGGCTCTTTTTTAACTCTTTATTTAAGTGGCGCCTCCTGCCGGCTCAGTTTTTCGTAATGTTCCATATAACAACCAAAAAGTTTAACGCAACCACAATAATAAGTAAAATGTTCTAACATCCTTTAACATATAGAAGTTACAGTAACGATGTCTCTACGCTGCGATTTACAATTACAATTTTTTATTATTATTCAGTATACAAGTAATAAATGCTGGTTAAATTAGGTTATAAAAATAAATGAAATCAATACAAGATTCTTTCTATCGGCATTTTCTTTGCTAAGTAATTTATATAAAACACTTTGATTAGAAAAAATATCGGAGGCCCTAGACAATAAAAATGACAATCCATTAATGCCAAAATAAATGTAACATGACATTTCGATAGAGCTTGGCATTCCGATACATTTTTGATGTAGGCCGCCATTTACCAACTAATGACGTTACACAAATCCTGCATCGCGCAAGCAAAGTTTTAGACGCGATTTGAACACAACAGTCCGACAATAACCGTCGGGCAGTTGCACGGACCTGGTAGTCTATTCCCAACTCCGTCAACGAGGTTGCGAACCCGTCCGAAAGTACTCCGGAACTTCGGTGTGAACCCTACTCCGTAATGATAAAAACAAATCGGACGGGTAAAAACACATCGGGAGTAGGTACAACTGTCAAATTCATTAGTTCGGGCCCCGAACGAATCATCCGTCCGTAGGTGCATGATACGGAGTAGGAAACTCCCGTAACGAAGGCCGAAACTACGGACTTCTTGCTTAGGGAGTAAACCCCCAGACACAACACACGTCTGGTCGGAGGATCCTGTCTTTTAACTGGGGGTTTGTCAGAATTTACACCCTGTTCCACATAACTCCATATTATCATTTTTTACAACCATTCAATTTGATGGTGGAAAGTCACTTGTCTAGGCCCTCAGGATGACTAAGTTCTAGTAACTTTAATAATTCCGCAATCTAAGAAGTAAAATAAGCATCGAAAATGTTACATAAAAAAATCTTATGTCTATCATAAAAATGCGATTAGTTAACAACTCTGTGTTGAAGTAACAGAGTTTATATTGGAATGAATTTATTTTGGCATACCGGAAGTTAGGTAGAGTCGGAAGAATTCAGTATCGCATCCACACACATATAACATACATACGTTACATACGTAACGAATAAATTAATAAGCTACAGCTAGAAAACAATGAAAATAAAGCCACAACGCGCCGTATATCGAATTTAAGAAAAAACTTAAAACCCAGCAAAGAAACAATTTATAGTAACAATCCTAAAGCTCTGTTTACGCGTTTCAAGTCTTTAATACAGTTCCTATTTCATATCTTCTAACAACCAATTCAGTAACTAGACCAGTCGACGTTTACACGATGCGAATTACGAAATTTTATATAAACATGGGACATAGTAGTGGTACAGATAATATAATACAGCCTCATTCCATACAAAGAAACCGTGCCACGTAACTAGCGTTTTTCATCTGATTATTTTTTTAAGTACTTCGATCACGTTCGGTTCCGTTCCACGTCTATAGATGGTGTTAGCAGCGACTTGCAAGTAAAAGGGCTTTCTCGAGTCGTGACTATATTTTTCTTTAAATACAGTGACGATTTGTTTTATAGTATTTTTTTGCACGTTTTTACAGTTTCATTGTACCAAAATGTAGCACGCCTCAGATATTTAAAACCGCGCCATCTATTGGAATCTATTTTAAATGATCCATTCAAATAATCTTTGAAATGTGAATTAAGAGCCCAATACTCCATAATTCTGTGCTTAGGAGAGTTGATTAAACAAGAACATACAAATTGTATGATCAATTCTAGAAAATGTTAATTTTACGATATCAAATATCGCGTCATCTAGTGAGATTTATTTGAACCAAATTTTCTTTGTTAGCGCTGGGCCGTGATGCCGAAAGACTTGTCGCTATATTGACCGGTCCTGTGCGTCTCGCTTCCAGCGGATTCCCGCAACCTTCACCAGTGCACGGTCCACCTAATAGGAGGCCTTCCAACGCAACATTTTCCGGTACGCGATTACCACTCCAGAACTTTCCGGCCGCCTCGACCGTTGCCAATTAAGTTTGGCAATTATTCGGGCTTTGTCGATAAATAGGTTTAAGTGAACTTGGAAGATTAGGCGAAAGCATTGAAGATGGAAAAGAATACATTATATTCTACATTATAAAGAGGATACAAAAGGAAGTTACGGTGTTGGCTTCATAGTTAAAAACATGGAAGAACAAAAAAGCTGGCAACAAACAGCTGGAAGAGGCCTATGTGTCACTGGTCACGCTAAACACTAAACCGGGAAATCTGATGAACTAGATCATAAGTTAAAATACTATAACATGTTTATACTGTGATTTTTTATTTCGTAGACTAAACTGACGAAGAATGATGAAGTTGCACATGACCTTATTTTTTTAAATATTGCAAGCGCGGAGCATAGTGTTGTAGGTAAGGCTCAATCATAAGTTATTCATCGAATCGATCCTCAATTTCCTCCCTCCTCCTCCTCAAACTCCTCAATTTTATTTTACTAATTGGTGTAAATAAATATTTTATGAATATAAACGTAATATATTTAAATATATACACATAGAACATAAACTTTTAGTGTGTTAAATATGTAATCAACAATAAAATAAATGCGATCGATAGAATGAAGTCTGACATAAATGAGTATAAACTAAATAAGGGCCGCTAGTTTCTTAACAAAAGTAATTTTTCTGACGTTAAATAGTTCCATTTTCCATCTACTTCGATTTTCGATCAACTTTCGATCACTATTGACAGGTTAAGAAACTATTGTTATGAAACGATAAAGTGACAACCCCCCAAATGTCAGTTTAGTCTACGACATTAAAAATCAGAGTATAGTATCAGCAACAAGAAAAAAAAATTACCGTAAAATGAACTCTAATAAAAACTAGAAACATGCAAACAGAGCATATAATTTAAAAATTAGCCTCCACGCAATAAAATCTAAAATCGTAGCAAATATTATTTTCAACAGAGATTCTTATTATTATTTTTTTCATATTTTTGACGAATATTTTTGCCGCTAAATCTTTGCGCGTCTACATCTTATTCAATAACAAAGTTCATAGAGTTAAGATTAACAGTAAATACATTTCCAAAGCCCATTTGGACCACAAATCACTGAACACGTTTAGTTCTAAATTTAAAAAGTATAACGATACTTTCAATCTATCGCCAGTTACTGAATTAGCGACTTTAATGTCGTGTATTTTAAGTTGATTTTTAAATGAACATTTTTAATAAAAGGCCTAAAAAAATTATTGGTTCCAATGGAATTTGAAGTTTGTACTAAATAAAGAGTTGATTGTTCCAAAATGTGATTATGATTTCGAATTCTGAATTCAAATTTAAAAGAGATTAAAATTATTTTTATTTTTTGTCTATTGAACGTTTAAATATCATACAGACAGAATGATATTCTAAAGCGAAACGCATTAAGTGCTTTGTGGTACAATTTGGCCTAACTATTGTCGAAATAAATTTAGTTTTTTGACATCCCTTCTATGCCCTGATAAGAAAATCTTAAGTCAGTTGAACAATGTCTCCTATTCTTTCACTTATGACCTTTTCACACAAACATTCGGTTAACTCAGCCAGTTTTTTTATATAGGCCTGAAGAATCAGTATTTGTTACAAAAATAAATCCATTTTTACAAACTACAAGTTGGTGTTAAGCCCTTACATTGTTTTTCAATATCATGGACAGATAGATAGATTTGTGCATGTGTTACTTAAGTGTACATCCCATATTTTATTTAGGTCTCTTTTTGATAGTAAGATTTGGTTGTCACAACGACCATTGCAATTTATACCTTATGGCAATGTTTTAAGACTGCAAGTCCCATGACGCGCGCTAGTGTAATGATCTTTCTGTCGTTCGGTTGATCAAAATTAGCCTGCACAGCTCTTTCCCAATTATATTGGGGTCGGCTTCCAGTCTTACCGGCTTCAGCTCAGCAGCAACACATACTCAGTGTTTTGCATAGAGCGACAACCTATCGGGCCTCCAAAACCCAGTAACTGGGTAACACGATACCTCATGGAAATACTGGTGTCAGGATTTCCTGGCTCTTGACCATTCGTAACGATGGTCAAAGATGTACAGTCAAGGGTCAAAAGTGCAGTCATACTCATCCAAAACTCAAATGGCTAGTTTTTGTAGAAGAAGTCGAATTATCCACAACTAATTTAATATTTTGTATAGAAATTAAAGTATAGATTATTCCTACTAACCGGGCAAAGTGGATATTCTGCTGCCTACAAAAAAAAAATTGTGTGACTGCAGTTTTGACCCTTATAGTAGACACAGACGGCCAGGGGGGTGACCTTATGCGCTTAGAGCAAGGTCTTTTTAGTGTGCGTAAGTGACAGATGTATTTGACTTGTATACATCTGTCCCTTTCTCACAGACGAACCATAATAGTTTTGATACGTTATGGTATGGGGGCTGGACTGAAGGCTTAACGTGGTTGCCGAGGAACAGAGGAATTTTGCTTTGTATATATAGATTCACGCTGGAAGATGGATGGGTGTTGATGCCAGTACCTTACTAACAAAATGAAACGTGTATTCCCTACATAAATTTAGGCCGGGTTTCACGACGCTAAATTATCGCAAAATTAATGTGACAAATTGTCACGAGGCGTTATCTGCTGTGATTTGTTTAATTAATTTTCAACAGCCAATCACAGCAGATAGCCGGCGATTATTCGTCGATGACGTTAACAGCCCGATAATCGATTGTTGAGAACCGGGGGTTAGTGAATACAGTGCAAACAATACATTTCTAGTATTAAGCAACATCTATGCCTTATTGCGAGCGACGCAAATCGTATAAATATTTATTTTTTTATTTAACTCGCGATCCACTCCTGCCTCGCTTGGTTCAATAACTTTACAACACACAGAGATTTTTAAATAAAGTACGTTTAATATTAAGGTACTAAACACAAAAACCTACGGGCAAAATGCCCTAAATATTGGTGGAAAACCGCATCAAAATCATTGCAGTTTAAAAGATATGGAAAGCGACTTTATTTGTACAGCACAAATGAAACTTATAGTGGTGGCCCAGTGGTATCGGCCGTTACTTACAAATTATGGTTCGTACAGGCGCTTTACTTTGTGTAAATTATTTCATCACCACTGCTCTAAAAACGGTGAAGGAAAACATCGTGAGGAAACCGACATGTCCAAGAACTAAAAATTCGAAGACATGTGACATCCAACAGCCCGCATTGGGCCCGCGTGGTGGATTAAGGCCCATTCCCTCTCACAGAGAGGAAGTCGGTGTCCCAGCAGTGGGAACATTAAAATGTTTATGAAGACGATGATGAATCAAACTTAATGGTGGTTCAGCACACTCCACGAGTCGTTGCGCAGTCGCAAATTCATGTGATAGTGCACTTCATGTCTACCATTAAGTTTGATGCAGCATATATATAAAAAACTGTATTTACGTGATATGCGCCGTCAACTCATTATTGTGCTGTCAAACTCATCACTTTCATTATTACAAGCCACGTAATATATGAATAAATATACAGTAATTTGCCCACAGTATATAAAATTAAATAACTTTGTCAGGTATTACGATAAACTGCCCAAGTTTTTGTATATCTCAGTACATACCATGACATTAGGTACAAAACAAGAGATGGATACAGGAAGGGAGGCATAAGGGCACGTGACCCCCCAGACGTTTAAAATATAATAAGAAGAACATTCGTTTCATTTCGCTTACATAAATAGGAGCCAAAATAATTTTACAGCTATTGTATATTTTTGTTAAATCCAGGCGTAAGCCCTGGCGCCAGAAAATTTGGAGAGCCGACCCCACCTAAAAGTGGGATAGTGCTAGCAAGAAGTATGTCATTGATAATTAATCTTGAGAGACACAGTGCCATACTAGGGAGGTAGGGGAGTTGGTTCTTATTTATCTAGCCCTTGTGCCCCCCAAAACGAAATTCTGGATCCGCCCGTGCCTGACACTTTTGACAGTTCTTGACACTAATCATTTACATTCGATTTTCGTTGCTATATTAACCTCCACATTTTATTAACAATCTTAAGGGAAGATAAGAAGAATTAAAATAACTATAAATACAGTATAATTACGATAAAAATAAGTATAGATAGAAAATGCGTCCAAATGATAGAATAGGTAATTTGTTAATTGATTTTAGTTTAGAAGAAGACACTATAGGAAGCAATGTAACGTCAGATGTGCCCTAGCGTGTGCTCTTAGAGCAAGATTATTTCCATAGTGCGTAAGGGACAGATATATACAAGTCATAAACACAAGTGGCGTAGCTACCGTAAAGCAAGGTGGGCACTGCCCCGGGGCCCCCAATTTCTAGGGGCCCCTCGGTCTCCATAAACGATTGATGTGGTAGTACTTAGTCATAAGTAGCCTTGCTTTATTATGCCCTGCAGTGGGTGTTAAAGAGCTGATTATGAGTTTTGCACTTTAAAAAATTTTGTTTAGTTGAAATATAGATCCAATTTCATTTTTGCCCTAGGGCCCTTGGTTACATAGCACCACCACTGCATATACACCCCTGTCTTTTATGCACAGTGAAAATAACCTTGCTCTAAGAGCTTATGTTAGGAACCCAGGGGCCTTACTTTGACGTGTCAAGAATGTCATGGTTCTACTGCGAGAGAGAGACAGAGCTATACAGGACGAACAGCACTATCCCTGTTCACAGCAGAAACAAGATGGCGTTATAAAACGGCCTCAGATGCTAAATGTACATATTAAAATAAAAGTATTAAATTCAGTAATTAAATAAATGGAAGAAATTGTTTAGCATACTAATCTAGGTACGATCAAATACTCTGGAAAAGTTATTTAGGCAATTTTATCATTCCTTTTATAACCAAAATAAATAATAAAATATGAAAAAAAAAGCCAGAAGATTTTTGACGTGGTATAGTGAATTTGCAGCTTTTTAAATAGTCGAACAACAATACCGGCTAGGCCATAAAACATCAACTACAATTAAAACATCAAATTCTAGACAAAATTGAGGCAACATTCGAGATTTTCGAAGTCAAAATATATTTATATATTCGAGATATTCGTTTACGAAATCTGTATACAATAATGACTTAGAAATATATATTCTTTTAACGTGGCCATATCAATTTTATAATTATATATCTACCTAAAACGACTTGATGCCGCGACTTAATTCTGGTTTAGACCAAAATTTATGACAGCGCCATCTATCGTCGGACACAAACAACATCAACTACATTTGCCATCAACAGATGGAGCCACCAACAATGCTTGCAGTCTCTACGCTTTGATTGGAGCCAATGTTGGGCCAAGTGGGGACATAGCCCGGATTGAGATAGCCACATACTTAACATCGCGCGTCTATCCAAACTCACATCTACAATAAAAACATTTTGGCGTTAAATCTCACAGCAAAGACCCGTACCACCGTTCTTAAGCGCTACTAACGCCATCTACCGACATTTCTAGGGTACTAAATGTGACAGTTGGTACCAACATTCGCTCCAAAAAACCAAGCCATACATAACAGCGTAACCATTCGTCCCGACCGGGCAGCGGAACACTCTCATTGGGGTACATTCATGAGAAATTATATTATTTTTGTACGAAAATTATGACACTCACGGCTTTACTATTAATAAACGTTGCAATGTCATAATATAACGTGATGGTACTTTGTGGGTAGATATTTAACAGAAAACAAGTAAAGTCAGGGGAATTAATTGTTTATTACGAGTAACTTAAGGTTGTATATCTGTTGCACATCATGAAAAGACCAGAAACCAATGGCGATGGTCTGGTCGAAATCCCAACATATAAGGGATTGACCACCTGACATTTCAATAGCGTTTGGCTTTTTTTTTAATTCCACTAAACAATTAATTTCTCTGACTTTACATTAACAGAACACAAGCTTTTGTGCAACGATTATTTGAGATTGGCTTTGTTTGCATACATGGCTATTATTTTTTTATTATTACAATTAGTCTCTGCACTTACAGTGTCACTCAAAACGTACAGAGTCAACAATTACAATAATTAGACCACAAACTCACACATTTACATTTACTGGTAACGCGTACATACACCTAATTAAAGAGAAACCCACAAGTAGTTTTGTAGTTCATTAGAATAAGCCATGACTCTTTGTATGTACATTCGTCACGCACAATGGACCGAATGGAAGTCCAAGTGCTAATGGAGTCCCCACTACTACTACATTGTGTGATTGCATACATACATAGAACCCACGTCAATGCCCCACTTACTTATAGAAACTACATCACTTCTCTCTCCAACCACACCAGTTAAACATCTACCCACATTTAACAAAAAAAAAAACTGTACCTCTTTATTCGTCCCCCCCACTCCACCTCCGGCCCCCGCCCCCTCCCCCCAGCCTCCCCCGGCGCCGCACGCGCCGCCTGCATCAGCTGCGCTTACTCTTGGCCTGGTCGCCAGCGCTCAGGGTGGCCGAGCTGCTGGAGCCTACCAGCATCTTCAGGGCGCCCGCAGACATTAGGTAGAACCAGTACAACTGGGGTAGTAAGAGGATGCAGATGGACACCTTGCAGCCGGTTGGGAGGGATTTTATTGCCTGGAAATTTGGAAAAATTTATGGATTAATTTATGTTGTGTTATGCTAGGTTTGTTATCTTGTTGGAGAGCTAATCCATCATCAAAGATGATTTTGGGACAATCCCACCACACTATTCCCAAACCACTGCAACTCCTGAAAGCCAGAATCAACAGTGGCAACCACCAGAAAAGCGCCGAGGCAATGAAGCTCGACGAAGTCCCGGAGAATAAATTTAACTGTCTTGGATCCCGCAACGAAATTAATCAGAAATGAATAATGGAGAAGAAGGACAAAATACAAATTTCCACTTCCCTCCATATCAAGCAGGAGACAAACAAGGCCAATAGGCACACAAAAAGGTCGTTTACAACTGGAATAAGCCCAATAGCCTAGCACCACGGATAAAAATTAGCATTAATATTAATGAAAGTCAAAGGTCCTCAAAGATGATTAGTAAGTATCATTATTATAAGCCAACTTAACTGAACACCTCGTTGGAATGCTCGCCCATTCCCTGGTATCCGCCTGAGCCTAGTGTGCCAATAGATAGAGCCGAATGTCAGAGTGACGTCATAACGCCAGGTGCACAGTTAAGTTAACCGTATAGTACGTTATCCCAGTGCAGAAGAAAGGCCTCCCTTCCCTATTTGCACTTCTCCCGGTCTACTGCGAACGCGGGCCAATTCTTTTAAAAGAAATCCAGCTCATCTGGCCATCTCATCCTGGCGCTTTATGGCTCGTACTTCCGAAGATAAACGATGATTGCCAATACATTTATGAAAATATTATGTATGTTAGGAAAAATATACATCTCTTTAGTATAGATAAGTTACATCAACCATCTTATAGATTAGCTAAACAACACTCCTTTCATGGGGTATGGTGTTAAATTCTATAACAAAATACCTTGTGATATATTAAAACCGAATACAAGGAAATTTTGAACTTTTCTTAAAAGCACAGTTTGTAAACAAGCATATTACAAATTAGATGATTATATTCAAAATAAGAATGCTTGGAAACATGTTAGTTCTGCTCCATAGGGATTTCTTATGAACTATTACATATTGCACCATTAAATAATAGATTATAATAAAAAAAAACAATATTCCTCTTCCACAAAGGTTTCTTTTTGTGGTAGAGAAATATATTTTTATTTATAATAGCTATTTATGCAACTGTTACGTTATGGACGGTCTTTTAATACGAGTGCTATTTTTAGAAATAGGTGCGAGTTACGAGTTACGAATACGAGTTATTAAAAGACCAATAACGTACAGTTGCATACAAGATTTTATCTACGAAGGAAGGAATAAAACACAGATAAAGACAAATAAGTATTTTTAATAGAAACTTAACTACACACTGACTATTGTTTATCTCGCGTCCACTTTTTTTATTTTTTATTTTGTCTTTATTAGGTATAAGGCAAAGATCTTGTAGCCGCAACAGCCAAATAGTATACGATACTTTTGTTCTAAACTTGTTCCATTTTTAAAAACATCATTTACATTGTCTCGATTTCGAAATAATATTATAGGTACCTGGCTGTATGTTCAGAATGTCTTTGCTTGTGTTTTAGAAATTTTTGTGTTTTTTGTAGAATTTATGACGATTCGCATAATGCAACCCGATGTCGTTATGGGTATCATAATGAAACCGCTGTCAATTTTGTAATTCGAATATAACGAAACCGAAGTAGATAATATTTATTTATAGGGCAATCTTTAGTATAACTTTAACTTTTAACTGGTTTTTTTAACTGGTTAATTTATATTATAATAATAATTATAGTACTGTTTTTTTATCTTCTCTTTTTGTTTAAGAAATTGACTCACACACTGTTCCGTTGTTGTTGAATTAGGTAATTTACCTATGTTTGCAATATTTATGAGTATGTGAGAACCATGTTCCTAATTATCAAATGAATGAATTTACCTGTTAGTGCTTGTAACACTTTATTATTACATAGTATAGTCGTGTTAGTCTGGGGGCATCGTTCTCACGTATATGAATTAATGTATGTATGTAAAAGTTGTATAACATTTTTTTTAAAGAGTAAGTGTGGAATTTTTTGTTCGTTCTTCTCCATTACAAGCTACTTTTTCGAATTGACGGTAGAACAATTATTATTACTTATAAATTTGAATTTTAGACGTTCAAAAGTGCTGCTTATTGGCCTAATTGAAAAAAAGTATTTTTGACTTTGATTCCCGAACACATATTCCTGGGATACCAGTACTTACAACGTACGTTTTCTTGTGGAAGAAATACGTATAGCAGCAACTCCGAGTAACATGGGACAAGGACAGGGAGATGATGATGATGGTCTGTGCTTCTTCGCTTCGCTCTTGACAGAACAGTCGTGGTCGATGCATTTTGTCCAATCGAAGCTGTTGCAAAGAAAGATACTCACATCGATATAAGACATGCCCACAACCCGGCTGTAGATGAGGCACACGTACGGCAGACTGATGACGCGGCACACGAAGAACGTCAGGATCATGAGAATGCCGTTGATGACGTAGAGACGGGAGGCCTTGAGCTTCATGCGCGACAGGATGGCGCGCACGGACACGAAGGGCGTGGACAGCTCCATGAGGTACACGAAGCCGAAGGTGCAGTCGCCCAGGTTGCCGCGGAGGTACTGCGGGGAACACAAAAATGTACTTTTCTCAAACATGCTTGGAAATTTGAGCATTATTTTGACAACCTTCTTCGAGATAAATCGAAATTGCAAGACTGGCCAAATACATGCGAGCAGCGGCCGGCAAAAGTTGTATGGAAATCCATATCTGTCGTGTGTAGCGGCCAAATAAATTACATAGTAAACTCATATCTGTCGTGTAATTAAAAAATGGAACGATATTTTACTCCGAATCATGGCAACCTAGGAGGTCCTTATCAAAGGTTTTATTTAAATTTCGAGCTGGCTTGCAGATAGAAAGCTGTTTATTGAAATGAACACTTCGCACTGCGATTTTTATTTGCGCGGATTTTTGTAGTATTATTCCCGCGTGATTTTTTTACCGCAATGCGTGCAGCTTGATACAATTCCAAAGGCCGTAAAATGGGCGGAAAAAAAATCGCTCGAATGAAAGTCGCAGTGCGTGCTAAGCCAAACGCGGGAATAATTATTGTTGTTCGTTGGTCGTCATTGATTTTGAAAAGTAATTGTATTTGACCAAATGAGTTCTAGGTACTACTTAGTTTTAATTTCCGCGCATTATTTGAGAAAAGCACTATACAAGCCTTGGCCACAAATAGGCATTGATGGACTTACGTATGTGAGCATCGGCTTCGCCTCGGCCCACATGTACACGTTCGTCCGTCAATGCCTCTTTTGCTGGCCGCTGCAGTAATGTACTATTTCTCAAACATGCTTGGAAATTTGAGCATTATTTTGACAACCTTCTTCGAGATAAATCGAAATTGCAGTACAGGCCAAATACATGAGAGCAGCGGCCGGCAAAAGTTGTATGAAAATCCATATCTGTCGTGTGTAGCGGCCAAATAAATTACATAGTAAACTCATATCTGTCTTGTAATTTAAAAATGGAACGATCTTTTACTCCGAAACATGGCAACCACGGAGGTAACCTATCATAGGTTTTATTTAAATTTCGAACTGGCTTGCAAATAGAAAGCTGTTTATTGAAAAAAAAAACAAATGACCACTTTAAGGCTTAGCACGTACTGCGATTTTTATTTGTGCGGATTTTTGTAGTATTATTCCCGCGTGTTTTTTTTTTACCGCAATACGTGCAGCTTCTTACAATTCCATAGGCCGCAGAACGGGCGAAAAAAAAAAGGGGGGGGAATAAAAATCGCAGTTAGCACGCACTAACGCGGGAATAATTATTTTTGTTCGTAGTTCGTCATTGATTTTGAAAAGTAATTGTAATAGTTTTAATTTCCGCGCATTATTTGAGAAAAGCACTATACAAGCCTTGGCCACAACTAGGCATTGATGGACTTACGTATGTGTGATTACATATATTACATGTTCGTCCATCAATGCCTCTTTTGCTGGCCGCTGCAGTAATGTACTATTTCTCAAAAATGGTATGTAATTTTGCCATAACATCTCTAAAAAGTCTCCAGAAAGTGAATTCTACCGGAGACTTATTCACAACTGTCCAGTAAGAAACGAGATTTTAAATTTGGAATCTTCTACTGTCCAGGGAGTAAGTATGTAATATAATGATATACCAAAACGTAACTTATATCGGATATGTGTTAGATATCATATCGATATCTATATCAAAATAACCGATAAAAACTGTATCTAATAAAAACCTTACTAGCGTGCGAGAACGAATAAGTCAAAAATTAAAACCGTAACAATGCAAAAACGTAAAAACTACGAACAAAACGCAAACTTTACAAACGGTAGGAACCATATACGCAACCGCTCTTTATTTTGCGTTCGTTGTTAGTATGCTCATCTAAATAACATGTTAACTTTTGCAAACTGTACTAAGGTTGTCAAAATAATGCTCAAATTTCCAAGCATGTTTGAGAAAATATAAATAAATGCCCCCGGTAAATCGATAACAATATCTATCAGTATATGAAGCCCTAATATGAATGTAACCTAAAATATTAATTAAACAAATTTGTTGTTAAACTTTCTTTCATTTTTGAGAAAAGCATTATACAAGCCTCAACCAGTAAGAAAGCCATCCTGGCCTCGTATATAACCGGATCTTGCCTGCGGTTCGGTCCGTTTAACTCATACTTGGCCAGGAAGGCTTACTTACTGGATTCTGCAGTAATGTACTATTCCTTAACAAGTGATTTTTAGGTACATTAAAAAATTACCATTACAATACATTACGGTAAAAACTAAATATATTTGACGTTTATCATGACAGCTAATTGACAACCATGAGAGGTTTTAGTTTTGACGTTTACGTAACCTACTTGACACTCAGAAGTCAAACAAAATTTAATTTTTCAGAAGAGTAAAATAAATATTTTTTTAACGATAAAATCGTATCACTTCCTTTTATATTAGTCGTAAAAGTTGTTTATGAGAATAATAGTCATTTTTTCTAGTACAAGAACACTTACCTTTCATATTTAACATCTACGTTATTTATGCCTTGATGTGACATGATTTCAGAACGAAATCAAAATGACAACTATGTGAGACGCCATGTTGAATAGATTATGGCAATAATTGAAAAACTATTACTTTTTGTATGCAAGAAATCAGGCTTAAATTCATAAAAGAATATTTATATATTCAATTGGTGGGATTTTTGCCACTATTTTGATAAGTTTACATCTTATGGCCGAAAATGATACATGTCCTTTTCCTTGTTCTTTAAAATGTAAAGAAGTTAGGAACAGCAACAATCGTTATTTTTAACCCCCGACGGAAAGAGGGTGTTATAAGTTTGACGTGTGATCTGTGTGTGCCTGTGGCATCATAGCTCCTAAACGGAAGAACAGATTTTAATTTAATTCTTTTTGTTTAAAAGGTGACTTTGTCGAGAGTGTTCTTAGCTATGTTTGATTAAAATTGGAGCAGCCGTTCAAAAATTACCCGGAAATTACTCTTTGTAGCTAGGTTTTTTTGCAAGACGATGTCATAATTACTTGTTTCGATAGATTGTCGATTGAAGCGTGTCTACTACTATGTATATTATATGTTTTTTTTAAAACATGAAATAAAAATTGAATTTACGATAAAATAAAAAAATAAGCCTCGTACTGGCGTCGGAGAACCGATAAGTAAATTAAATAAACTGCTGTAAACGTTGGCGGTTCCCCGACGTGAGTAAGAGGCTTATTTTTTGATCATTACTGGTTTATGTGTCGGGGGTTAAATTTTAATATTTTTTTTCCACGCTTGTTTTGCCACCACTATTTCGATGCATATTTCTGACCCGACAGGTCTGCAGGACTCAGTTATTCAAGATTAATTCTGATGATACTCGTCTAAGTTTGGCAAGGAGCACCCTTGGCAAACTTCAACAAATTATGCTTCGGATAAGTTTGGTGTTTCTTGCCGATCAGAAGACCATAGACTCATTATAAGATCTGGGCTCTTATTTGGAAGAGTGTGCCCATCTCGCTCTACGGACTTGTTCAAAGCACTCACCACGATGACCAGGAACCCAAAGCCTCCGATAAAGAGGTGGTGCATGAGGATCACAGGCTCGTGCCTGCAGTAGTCCAGGAAGGAGGTGCCTTGCTTCTTGACCACCGCGCTGTCTCCCGATGATAAGGGAGCTGAGCCGTTCTTTGAGGGGCGACGCTTGAGTGCGGCTACATCGGCGCTTGCGTTCATTTGGACGTGTACCTGGAATATTACATTGCATGTCAGATTTATGGATTATTGTTCTAATTTTTATTCTATCAAATCTTGTCGATTTCTTTTTTGGATGAAGTTCTTTAACGCGGCTTGCAATAGGAGTTGGGGACCGACCATTAATCACGTGAGGCTTGAATGGGGGGGAGGGAGTTTAGCAAATATCACCAGGGGGGAGGGGGTGTAGTAAGATATCACGTGTATAAATTTTTTCGTCAAACGCGCGATTTCTAAACCGAAAAGCGACATGTAGTGTTATTGCGCGTGTAATATTATTTTTATGGCAGTCAAAACAACTTGCAACCTTCTAGACATTTTTGCCATGGTCCTTAATTTCAGAATAAAAATAAGATCATACTTTATACCTGTACTTAAATATAATATTATAAACATTATAAGATTCTTTGTAGGTACTCAAAAATACACGTGATTTTAGGTAGGGGCGGGGGAGGTTATTATTAAATCTCGTTATAGTCAAAAATGCTAAAAAAACATCACGTGATTAATGGACGGCCCCTTGCCTGGTAGAAATCGTCACGTAACGTTTACGGCGACATTCGGTACCATTCGTCGCAGTTCGGATATTATCGACAAGACGTGCTGGACGCCATACTTGTTAACATTGTGTTAGTTAAATGTTACTTTTGTCTGATGGTCAGAGTAGATATACTACCTCTAAATGAAATTGTTTTAAACCATGATCTTTGACTACTTTGAGCTACGTTGTACATTTAATTCTTTGTCTACAAATCAGCATTAACGTCCCTCAAACATTTAAATACACAGTCACTAATGTAGCAGACATAAAAGTACTCACCATATACATGCTCCAAATGTCATAAAAGAAGTACGAAGCCCCGAACCACGCGTACGCCTCGGACATGTAGTGAGAAGATCGCATGAAGTCTCGCGTGCACGACCACAGACACACTATGGCGCCAGTGACGCACGACAGCGCCGCCTGCACTGCCGACACCAGTCTGAACAGGAGGGGACATGGTAAGTAGAAGTTCAGTAAGGTAATAATAATAATCCTCCGGGCCGAATTTCAGCCAAGGCGGTCAATCTTGATATTCTAGTGCACAAGTATGTGCATAAACACAGTTGCTTTATCTGTTCTCTTTCTCTCTCATAGATCGATGGGCCAGCAATCCAATACGACCGGTAAGAAATCAGGCGTAGCACAAACGGCTCAACGCGCTTGCCGAAGCACGGGGGTTTCACACAGCCAGCATCCAAACTCTCCGAACTGCCCCTCTGAGAACGGAGTGAGCAGGCGTCTGCTGACTACGCCCGCGCTCCTTTGTGGGCTTCATCCATAGCGTTCCAACAGGCGTGATCGAGGTCAAGAGCTGTATCATCCTACCTATTCTCTCCCCGGTCGTGTCAGATTGCCGTCCAACCGCATCTTGCATCGCCGTCCAAACTACCGTTTTGTTTCTACCTTCCTATCTAAAATCCTGCCTTACCTCTACCCTGCAACACCAGGCGCTCAATGAAGTCGTTATTCCGCCGCGAACCATGTCCAAAAAATTTCAGTATTCGAGACTGTACTATTGCTGATAGACGCTGCTTGATTCCGACTTCTTGGAGTATGGAGACGTTTTTGTGGAATTCTGTCCATGAAATCCCAAGCATTCTTTTCGAGCACCACATTTCTAGAGCGTCTATTTTTTCTTTTCAATAAACTAATTTACTTACTTGTTTGTAATATCGAGCACATCACCGCAGCTCAGCCGGTACTTGTGTCGCATGCGTGCTCCTGCGCCGGTAGACAGGATGAGCGCGTTCAGCAGCTCGAACAGCGTCATGAAGTAGATGAAGCCGAGGACTGTCAGCACGAGGCCACGCTTTATTGTGATCCTGGAAAGAAGGATGAAGTACATATAAATAACTTGCCTTTTACAAGATTTTATTATAAGTTTTTTAACTTGATTTATTAGTTAGTAAGTTTGGGTATTCCGCATGAATTTTAAAACAGTAACTCCCAACCGTCAATCGGTTGGGAGTTACATTGAAATCTTGCATACACGTTTGTTTTAGATGAAAATATATGATTAGCTATGTAACACCATTCGTTACCGAATATGGTGGACTCTCAAAGATAGTGGACCAATTATTTGTATGCACCACCTTTCATTCTTCAAGACCCGTCATAAAGATAAGAACAAAAAGCTCTCTGAGCCTACTCTCAAGGTCATGAAGGAGAGGCGTGAGATAATCCTGCAGTCTGCATACGTGGGTATAAAATGAAAGGGTTTGCTGAGAGGAATACAGAAAAAGCTTGTTGTTTTAGTTATTTTTATTAAATTAATTTTTCAAATTATATTTTGCTTGTATGCATTGCAATAATTAAATGTGTTACTATCCAAGTTTATGCACCAGGCCGTTAGTTCTGCTACCACTTTCTGACTAGCAAACTTATTAAATTAATTTTTCAAATTATATTTTGCTTGTATGCATTGCAATAATTAAATGTGTTACTATCCAAGTTTATGCACCAGGCCGTTAGTTCTGCTACCACTTTCTGACTAGCAAACTTATTAAATTAATTTTTCAAATTATATTTTGCTTGTATGCATTGCAATAATTAAATGTGTTACTATCCAAGTTTATGCACCAGGCCGTTAGTTCTGCTACCACTTTCTGACTAGCAAACGATTTTCCACGGCAACAGTTTTAATAAATCCTCAAGCTAGTGAGAGCACTGATAATCATGCTCAAATAATCATGCAATACCTATTATTTGTTTATTTAGTATTTATTATTATATATATATATTATATATATATATTTAATTTATTAATATGTATGTTTATGAGAGTATTTATTAATTAGTTATATTTTTTTTTTTCTATTTTATAGTAAATAGTTTGATGTTTTCTTTTTATTGCCCCTCTACACACGGTATCTACATATCTTATTTTCAACTCTCCTCTCGCAGGTATGCTGGAAGAGATTTCTTTGAAATAAGCGTACCTTTGTACCTATTTTCTGTTCCTTCTTCTTCTTGTCTCTTTATTATGTGTGTGTACATTATTGGTTAAATAAATAAATAAATAAAATAAATAAATAAATAGGCCAGTGGTAACAGCCGAGATTTACAAGTTATAGGTCATGGGTTCGAACCCAGGCAGACGCTTTACTTTGTCTAAATTATTTCCTCACCAATGCTCTCAAAACGGTTAAGGAAAACATAGTGAAGAAACCGGCATGTCTTAGAACCAGAAATTCGAAAACATTTGTGTGACATCCATAAACACGCACTGGGCCAGCGTGGTGTATTACGGCCCATTCACTCTCACAGAGAGGAGGCCTGCACGCACAACGGACCAAATGGGTGTCTAAGTGCGGAAAAGAAGGTCCATATATTATATCTATCCTCAAGTCATACCATCGTCTTCGCTCTCGTACCCTATTGCACAGGAATCGTGCATTTTTTATAGAATAAAAGTGGCCTATGGCACTCAGCTATTGATTAATTTTCAATCAATGAAAATGCCGAGTCAATGACAATTAAATATGCCAAAATCTAGCAGTTCTGTGTGGAAATATCGAAAGCCAGTAATTTTATTGGATAATAAAATTACTGGCTTTCGATATTTCCACTTTCTAGGACCGCAACGCATCGGCAAACACCTTGGTTCTACACTCGTGTCCAAGCAAAAACCTTTGCTTTCTTGTGTTGTGCCAAACAATTATCTTTATGAAAATGAACTCTGATAAAAATCTCGGTAACTCTCACGGCATCTTCTAATAATAAAGACGAAAAAAACGGAAAACGAAAGCAGATTTCATAAGTCTCGAATAGTCTCGATAAGATAAAACCCCAAACTTTTAACCGCTTTCCAAGACTCTCACAGACCTTGGTCTGTGAAATATCAAGAAAATAGATAGAAGAAATAAGGAAATAATATTTATTGCCCCAGAAATCGATATGCTTGATTTAAAAATACTCTTCCCAACCCGAAAATCGCCAAGCTCCTACACATTTCCTATATTTTCCCTAATTCGCACCATCTCAGCCGTTTCTGAAGAACCTTGGTCCTTGAGTCAAGGCTCTCAACGATTCGAGTGCGGCCTTCTACGCAGGTCCGTATCGAAAGCCTTGATCTCAGTCTAGGTCGAGGCATAAGAATAATAAATTATCCACTTCGTCGTTCGTATGGCTCTAAAGTCACACTTTAGATCTTGAAGATATAAAGAAGCAATGTAAATAGTATAACGTTATACCAGCTATGTGCCTAATTAATGGCTTCAAATAGGACTGTCTAATCCTACTATCTATAAATACGGACTTACTAATATTATAAAGAGGTAAAGTTTGTGACTTTGTAAGGGGTAATCTCTGGATCTGCTGAACCGATTTTGAAAATTCTTTCACCAGTAGAAAGCTACATTATTCCTGAGTTTCATAGGCTCTATAGCATATTTTCAAAAAAATTAGAGATCCTTATGAAAATTGCAATAATGTAAACCAAGGTTAAAATGAAAATGTTGCCTAGAAAATTCATTGTTTGGCGTGCGCTGAGAAAACAATTGATGATAGATAAAAATTAGTAGGTAAGTAGGTAGGGTAGCTAGGGTAGGCAGGGTAGGCAGGGTAGGCAGGATAGGCAGAGTAGGCAGGGTAGGTAGCCAGTTGACGGGAGCGAAGCCCCAGCGGTCTGCTAGTAAAATATAAATGCTCAACGGCTGAATAGATTTGGAAAGACCAGGAAATCGGGTCATGATGATGGCCTAGATTATGACCTAGGATAGTTTTATTCCGGTAGTACATTCTCGTCTAATAATTCACGACTCTGAAAAATACATAGACACTTCTTCAGACAGGCCAGGTGCGCAGTAAAAACAACCGGCGTACGTGCATGACTAGATGCATGAATGTAAATGAAGCAATAGGTCTGTAAGGGTCGCAGCAGGGGGCGTTCTGTAGTTTCTGTCTACCAACATGGGCAAAAGTTTTGAGTTTATGTATATATCATCTAGAAGCACGCCAAATACACAACTAGTCACCAAACAAGGTTGAACAAGACAGCAACCTTCAAAGTCATAGCCACCATTATCGTAATTATCAATTTAAACACAAGAGATCTAGTGACGTCAGATCTCTCCTAAAACTTCGCGTGTTGTATCAAAGGCGTTAATCACACGTGTACCAGTGCAAATATTACCGCTGCAAGAGTATGTCAAGGTCGAACCAGGTACGGCCGACTAGGAATGGAACGATACCGCTGAGTTATCAATACAGTATCGGTCTTAAGTATCGATACTCAAGTAAGTATCGATACTTAAGGTATAGGTTTCATCTTCTTCTTCTTTTCGAGTCGATGGCGATTTAACCCTTAAACAGTTTGGGCCCATTAGGTGGTGACGTTAATAGCGGCATCAGTGGCGTTCAACGAGTCCTACAAAGTGCAGGTGTATGGGCACTTGAAGCACGCTAACAAGTGAGTCATGCTCTGGCCAGGGGGACACCGGACTCATATTTTGTCTTTATTTTTTGGTTCTGAAAATCCCCTTTTTTGCCAAATTGTTTTTGCAGTGGCCTACCTGAGTCTGCAACCGATTTAGTGCCTTGCATATACCTACCTATATACCATTGGATTCGATTGAAAAGTATGAATACGTACTCGTATCGGTCGACGAAAGAAAACAAGCCTGCCGACTATGATCTATAATCAATATCTTAAAGTAAAATCGTGACATACCTACTGATACAAGTATTTTACTTCGATATTTGTGTTCTTTTGAACGATAAGATTATCCTAATTATCTTCCTACCTTCGTTTCATGTAACTTGTGGTCGGTGCAACACGTTTTCTTCTTCAATCCTGTCCTATTATTTAATAACACTCTTAACAGTCTATCAAGTAAGTAAGGTAAGTACTAGCTTCAAAGAATCGTAACAAAAAGAACTAGGTATCGGATGTAGAGTGTCGAGTAAGTACTAGTATTTACTCGTAGTTTCATCCTTATTTCTGACCCACTTTGTACGAAAAACAAACATGGGAGATTTTATTAACCCAGAAATAGGGTAATATATAGATTGTAGTTAATATTCTGTACTACCCGGTATATAACGTTATGGTAATGACTTTTTAGTCGATTGTAAGAAATATAGCTTAAGAAATTAGACATAATTAAGAAGAGAAGGCAAAAAAACTTACGCGATATAATATTTTTTTGTTTTACTGTAACGTTTAACGAGTCCCGAATAACGTTGCAAGACCAAAACGATAGCGATTATTGCGGTATAATTGCTCTTCAATACAGAAGTATTCGATTTTGCGTATTATTTTAGAAACAAGTGCATTTGACAAACAGCGATCGATTAGAAAACGATTGTGTAGGACCTACCAAACATAACACTGTAGGTAATGCCGACTTTTATGACAAAAATTGTTTGATCGCGCGATGATTGCTGATTGCTATTGCTTACGTAATAAGTCTGCCGGGCGAAGATGGCCGCATGAACTTAACATCTAAGAACCTTACAGGCAGGACTGTATCAACATTCTTGCCTATCGTGGAAACAAACAGGCAAAAAATAATACCATAACTATGCTAGTATTATATTATCTGTGCCATAACATAAATATTTAGTTCCTTACCTATGAAATTGGCGTTTTGTCGTACTGGCCACTTTGATGTCAAATATCTCCTCTTTGGTTTGGAATTCCTATTTTAAATTTATACAGCTATTTACTCATGCTTTTGTGTTTGGAAAACCGTAATTTATTTGTTTTTTCCTCTTTTGGTTTTTTCTTTGTGCCAGTCAGTTAACAAAATGGAAAACTTGTAATATCGCGTTATTTACGAGTACGAGTTCCATCGTGGCACCAGTGGTGTAGTAAACGTTTACATCCTTTATTTATGGGTCATTTTTGTCCTATAAGCTTATAGAGCAAAATTGTGTTGTCGAACGCTTTTATACAACACGCTGTCACCGCTAAAACCTTTATAACTCATTTATATGTCTTTTACGAGATATAGGCTTAAATTATAGGACTGCTTTGCTGGTTGGGCCTGGATGCACTTTAAGTGCACATCTGCTTATCCTTTCGGGGAATAGACGTGATTTTATGTGTTCATACTCCAGCACCCTAATTTCATAAGTTCAAAGAGCAGCGCACGGTATGCATTCCATGCATTAATTATTTAATTATGTTAAACAATCCGTCCACTCGACAGCGTAAAACACGCAATAGGGATGTATCCTGGGTAGAAAAAATATAATTTTATAATGAGATTATCAAATAATACTGGACACATATTTTATGCTTTAGCAAATCAATAAAAAAAACACTAAGTTAAAGCGCATTAAAGTTCAGGAGTGGGGGCTTGTGACGTCACTAAGGCAGTACAAAATGTACCAGCGGCGTGACGTCACATGATATTTACACGCATCAAATCGCCTTCGCTTTATGTTTACGTGTCAAAAGAAAAAATACGTGTCCAATATCTTTTATTAATCTACCTGACGGACAAAAAAAAAATTTTTCAGTAATCTACCCTATTGTTAAGTTATCAAAATGAAAGGGAAGGAGTGTGCTTCGGGCTGAAAACATATACACAATTAGGGTGCAGATAGGCTGTTCAAAGAAAGCCTACACGAAATTTGGCAGTAGTGGAACTCTGAAATCGTCCACGAGGCACTTATGACATGTCGATGCGCTTAATCTTGACCTATTTTCAGGGTTTGTTTGGCTGGAGTTCTGCAGCCTTATTGCTTTAAAAATTCGGCAAGGCAAAGGGCGATGAATATGAAAAGACGACCAATCACATAGAAGGAAATCCACATCGCGTTTTTCATCTCGCATGTGATTGGTCGATTTTTCATACCGTTTGCGATTTTCTTTGCCGTATTCACTTAATTATGCTGCTGTTTTCTTTGTTTCGTTAGAAATATCCATCACTAGCTTCTGCCAGCAGCTTCGTGACGTCATCAATTATCCCAAGGGAACATACAACGGGATTAAAAGTATCCAAGTCCCCAACGCAACATCCAATCAATATCTGTTCGAAAATTCAAACATCAAAACTCGTTCGGTTGGTTTCGTATATTTTAGAACGCCACGTGCTACAATCCTTATTTACTCCTTCCTCCTTTTAATTCACTTACTTTCATACATCTATTCTCCATTTGAAATAAAATTAGAAATTCTACAACCCCTTTTTTATAGTCTGTAGTATGTATAGTATATATAGTTTTTATAGTATGGCATAAAAAGCATAAACCTGTTATCAAAACGAACTGTTTAAGGTTGCACTAGTCGACGGCACGAACTATTTTGTGCGCGGGGTCAAAATGCATGCTTTCTATCTCATCCGACAACACGCGAAAGAACCGTATCGTAGTTCGCGTACGAATACACACTTTTGCAAATTTGTAACGAATTGGGTGATCTGATGATTTAGGACGAAAACGAGCGCGCGAAATTTTATAGACAGACCTTTGGGAATATGGATATCATGAAAAATCGACTAAATGTATCTGTTCAAAATAAAATTATTTGCATTGTTTAACTACTAATCTATCCCTGGATTGTGACTGTTTTAGAATTTGCCTTCTTCTTATGGTATTTAATTGCGCCCAAATATGCGTTAAAATTAGTGTTGAAATATGTAAGTTTCGACGCTGATAACTTTCAAATATATTTATTTCTTACTTTTTGGTTACATACAGGGCTAAATAATGATGAGACAAATTGATATTATTTTTTTATTTTGAACGTACACCGTTAAACAGTGGAGTAAACGCCAGACTACGTTCGTATGGAAGTATGATCGACTAGGTCAACCTTAATACAGCTGCCATTTGTCATATCAGCAACGCAATAGAAGTCAAAATCGGTAGAATGGGCTGTAAAATGGGATTATTTAAATGTCTAATGTTATCTCAAATGAAGTATACACGCACCGTCCCGCACGCCAGTTATGAGTACTACGCACCTGGCCATTCTGAAGAACATCACCATTAAGAATATAGTATAGTAATAGATTTAATATTAGTTTTATTTATTAATGCGTTTTACAAATCGAAATTCCGGCTTAAATTTTACAGGAAAACTGGAAACGAGTTCTGATTATCAATGTACTTTTCAAGTTCATGCATATCGAATCTCCTTTACCTTAATTGCGTTAAATATTTAATATGCACTTTGAAATACCAAAACCACTCTACCACTCGGGCAATAAAGTTCAATTTTAAACGAACAACATCGTCCTTGCAGAATGACGTTTCGGCGACATTACGTTGTATGGACGCTGCGAACTGAAAAACTAATCGAGTGTGTACCACGAGGTTCATTGGAAACCGTTTAATTGTGCAAATGTATGGTTAACTTGTCATATGTAGTAGTGGCCAGTGAAATTATCAGGTAGGCTTTAGTATAGCCAACTGAGAAGTTCGCATACTGGCAATCGATCTGCCTGTAGCCTTTTCTTAACAATATTGGGGAGGTTGCCAGTCTAACCGGATACAACGGGATACGACCTCCACAACCCAGTAACTAGGTAAAGCTGCGTTTCCACCAAAGATGTTTGAGGTAGATGGGTAGTGCGAGGATGCGTAGTGAGGCTGTGGAACGGTGTGTTTCCACCAGAGATGAGGCCGTTGAGCGTTGCAAGGATGCGTTACAAGGATGCGTAGCGACGCTGTGAAACGGAGCGCATCTTAACATACTGAGCTACCTCAGTCCCTCGGAAAGCACACTAGGCCTTTGGTCCCAACTGTCATTTGAAGATTTTTGACAGTCGTTACGGGTAGTCAGAAGCTTGAGATCAGACTGTAGTCTTGCCAAGTGGTATCGTGTTACCCAGTTACTGACTTGTGGAGGTCTGTTAAGCAGTCGCTTCATGTAAAATACTGGTACCCAGCTGCATCCGGTTAGACTGGAAGCTGACCTCAATATAGTTGGAAAACTAGGCAGACTGATTCTTCTATGATAAAGGCAGAGATATGCAGCATCAACATTTCGCAAGTTATATTCAAGTCCCGTGTACCTAATAGCGGCCGAGCCATTTGGCACGAATCCAGATTCCAGGCTGAAATTCTTGACGAAAAATGCCAATAATGTAGTACCTAGTTAAATGCCTAATATTTCTTTTATCAACTGTATATGCATAGAAGTTAAACATCGTGAGGAAAACGGCACGTCCTAGAGCCAAAAAATCGAAGACATGTGATATCCACCAACACGCACTGGGCCCACGTGGTGGATTAAGGCCCTTCCCCCCTCTCACAGAGAGGATGTCTGTGTTCCAGCAGTGGGAACATAAAAAGGCTGATTATGATGATGATGTTGACATACATATACCCACTTTCGTTTCCAAAATGGAATCGTATTGATATTGAACGCTTCGTTGGTCTAGTGCAGGGGTCTCCAATTATTTTCATTGACGGTCCGTTTTTAGGGTTCCGTACCCAAAGGGTAAAAACCCTATTACTAAAACTTCGCGGTCCGTCTATCTGTCTGTCTGTCACCAGGCTGTATCTCATGAACCGTGGTAGCTAGCCAGTTGACATTTCACAGAAGATGTATTTCTGTTGCCGCTATAACAACAAATACTAAAGACAGAATATAATAAATATTTAAGTGGGGCTCCCATACAACAAACGTGTTTTTTTTGCTATAATGGTACGGAACCCTTCGTGCGCGAGTCCGACTCGCACTTGACCGGTTTAAGTGGCTTAGGTCCGATTCCCAAGTAGTTGTTATATGAGATAACGAGTGAAAAAGTCTAACTAAGCAAGTTAGAGGCTGTCCAGAAAGAGAGAAAGATTAAAGAAGGAGGGCATTTTTTTTTAATAATATGCCCGTCCGTTGTGATCCGTAAGGTTTAAAGACAACTCTCCCTCTTTTACATCGCCACGTAAATACAATGTAATCAGTAGAAGTATCAATTTTTTTATAAGTATGTGCAAAATTATTTCGCCTACGTCTTATTAAAGTTTAGAGTAAGTAAAGTTGTTGCAGGCTATTGTCTTAATGACAATCAAATCTTAAAAACAATCTTGGACATGTTCCTCGGTAAGTATAATCCCATCCTTCAACAAAACGACGACTGGAAAAAACATTTTTGCAAAAAAATACTACCGACTTCCAAATACAAAACTACAAAGTGAAAAATAACTTAATTTTTTGAAGTCGGTGTCCATAACGCAAAAAAATGGTACCTACGAAAGACACCGACTTTTTTTTTGCAAAAAGTTTTTTATTATTCACTTTTTAGTTGTACGTACCTAATAGGCAAGTTAGTAAGGGAACTATTTCGCCAGAATAGATTTCATGAAACTTGAACATAACCGGTGAAATGAGAGATCTGCTTACCCCTTAAGAGCGAACTGGCGTGATGTTATGTTATGAAATGTTATAAACAACAAACAGACATGCGATTGCAGCAATCCCGAGAGATTTGCCGTTATTTATTGAAGAGTTCTGTTGCATATCTCCGAAGTTCTTCATCAGATCATCACCAAATTAAAATGGGACCAATTTAGGAACATACTTTTTCAAACAAAAAAAGAATTTTCAAAATCGGTCCACAATTGACGGAGTGATCGGTGGAAAAAAAAAAAAAAAACAAACTTGAAGTCGAACATAGAACCTCCTCCTTTTTGGGAAGTCGGTTAATAATCCCATTTTACAGCCCGTTCAACCGATTTAAACTTCTATTGCGTTGGTGATATGACAAATAGCAGCTGTAGTAAACAGTTAGTTTTGGTAACGAGATAGAGCTCAAAATCGGTTGAACGGGCTGTAAAAAAGGGTTGTAGAAATTTCTAAAGTTCTTTCAAATGGAGTATAGGTTACGTAGTAACTATTCAGTAATCTGTGGTATAGGATCGATGGAATTTCTTAGTAGGAGCCCGGAGGACTTGTTCCCGGTAGATGGCAATACACTCGCCCCCTTTTACATGGGACTTAAACATAACTGGTGAAATGTGTGTGTCATATAGGTGTTCCTCTGACCAACCCCTCGGCGAATACAGCCGTAAAGTTACGTTATTTGACAAGTAGACCAGGCTAGAAGCCAATAAAAAAAAAAACTGAAAAATAATTGTGAATGAAACCCATTGGAAAAGGAGGAGAATATTTGAAAAAAAAAATATTTACGGGCGATCTGAGGTCGGGAAGTGGAAGGGGGTGAGATGAAAATTACAGTGTGTTTGGGACATGAAAAGGTAAGTTTTTACCAAACTATGTGAAAAAAAGAATTGTAAAAGATAAAAGTAAAAAACCAAAAACTTGGTTATTTGCCTTTTTCACATACATTTTGAGGTTATGTGAAAAAAGTGTCAATACATTATTATTATTATCTACAACTTTGCCATTTAAGTTTTTTCCATAGGACTTGTAGTTTTGCCGGAAATCGAGATAAACTGTTTTCACCCTTAAAACTCACCCCTTCCACTTTCCGACCTCAGATCGCCCGTAAATTATTTTTCCTTTAATTTTTGTTATATTCTCTACCTTTTCCAATGGGTTTCATCCTACTATACTTTTTTCTTTTCAAAAATTATCGATCCTGGTCTAGAGTTTTTGTATCGGTATTCATCAACAGCTACAATCTAGGAGTCTTTAAGACAAGAGTGAATAGGTTACTTCTAGGCAAGCGTGCTTCACCGTCGACCACATCATCGCTTACCATCAGGCGAGATAGTGGTCAAGCGCAAGACTATGCGATATAAAAAAAATACTCGAGACTATAGAGAATCGTTTGATTGAAACCGTGAGTACAGACGTCTGTGGCACAAAAGGAAACTTATTTCAAACTTGGTAAAACTGTTGACAGAGCTAGATTGCGTTCCAAACGTTGGGGAATACTTCGTTTCTTTTTTAGTGGAGAAGGGTGGACTTTAGTCGTCTATGTACTAGTTGGATCTAGTCTGTTTTAATTGAATTCCACAGTTTGATTCCGCCTTTTCCGTCCAAGACATATACGGTAATAAACTTTTATTGTATCTACAGCCTGCTAAGGAGTGAAAATCTGTGGCGGAGTCTGTTTTTAACCCCCGACGGCAAAAGAGGGGTGTTATAAGTTTGACGTGTGTTGCTGTGTATCTGTGTGTCTGTCTGTGGCATCATAGCGCCTCAACGGATGAACCGATTTTGATTACGTTTTTTGTTTGTAAGGTGATTGTGTCGAGAGTGTTCTTAGCTAAGTTTGAATAAAAACGGTTCAGCCATTGAAAAGTTATGGGCGTTTTGCTGTTTTAATCGGGATGTTTTCGCAGGATACCTTTCCTTAACTTTTCAGGTTTTTGAGGATTTCCTGATAGCTACCTGAGAGATCGAATAGGTTACTTCTAGGCAAAAGTTATCCATCGTCTACAATATCACCGCTTACCAACAGGTGAGATAGTGGTCAAACGCGAGCTGATCAATAATAAAAACATAAAGATTCAAAAAATCAAATACTGCTTAGGAAGCGAACTAAAAAGACGTACCTAATCAAGAAGAAAATCATGCTGTGCAGTCGGAGGATACATATTCGCGAGCTGGCTGACCAAAACCACATGTATACGCCGACTGCACAGCATGATTATCTTCTTGATTACGTGCTTTTTATGCAGTCGGGTTTTTTGATTTTCTGAATTAACTTTTTTTATTTATAACTTTTTAGTATTTTTTTTTTTGGAATTGGTTACTTTTTAAAATATAAGTGCTATATTATATTTTAGAAATCACCTCTTATAGCCCTTTATTTCGATACCGCACTAGATTGTTTAGGAAGATTAAAATAAAATTGGGCTCAGTATATTATGACGCCAAAAATACGCCATTTTTCTATTTCCCAATTTTAATGTAGCCAGTGCACTGACCTCTATCATACAAGTACGCTGGACTAAACATACTATATGAAATGACAGTTGATTTTTGTACTGATTCAAAGCGCCCCGCTCGAGCGTATTAGGAACTAAAATTGACACATTTAGAGATAGGTTAATACCGATATTTATCAAAATTAGGTAATACTAATATATTCGCCTGGAAATATTATATTATTGTAACTAATATATCAGTATTAGTGATATTTTTAAATTAGACTAATATAAAAATAGTAGACTTGGCAAGGCGTATCAGACATCTACTGTATTGACTTCTCGTAGTATGTTGGAACTAAATATCTCATATTGGTATTGGTGATGAATGTTATATGAATGACTAATAATCAGTAATAATATGTTCAAAAGCAATGTGTAATACTAAATTCTGGAATCATCATCATGTTCATCCACAGCCTGACTTCGCCAACCGCTGAGCACAGGCCTCACTCTTGTACCAATCACCACGTTTCTGAGCATTGAGTTAAATATACTACGTACTAGAGGAGACTCCTCAACTCAATTGTTAGTAACAGGCGTTAGAGCACGCGTACCCCAACTCACTTAGTCTGTGGCAAGCGCTCGCTGCAACGTGACACGTTTGAGTACTTAGTTTTGTTTCTTATAAAATGCCTTCGTGTGTATTGAGATACCTACTGTTCAAACAACTCGAGAAATATAAATAAAAGTCAAGGTATGAGTTTTCAACAGTAAGTTGAAAACACGCTTAATTTAATTATATTTTATAAATTTATTGTGTCTCGTGACGTTGCGTCACCGCGGAGACGAGAGGGCGGCCATGTTTGTGTAAATTTCAAAGAGTAAGAAAAAGTTCATCTGCGCGCATTGATTGTCTATCTGTGAGAACATAAGCGATGAGAGCGAGAAATACGAACGTTGTAAATGATTATCCATCTCATTTATTATTATTATTGTGTAAATGATGTTCCCTTCACGAATCCGATGAGCGCCAACCGAGTGAATCTGAACGATTGTAAGTATTAATCTAACTAGTGTACTTGAGCGAGGAGATACTTGCTCAAATATACTAGTTTTAAGGATAAGTTGTTAGCCTATACCCATATTTAAATCTCACTGAACTGACAGTAATGCGCTATAACTTTACTAGCACCACTAGTTTATAGCTTGCAATCTGAATAAATAAAATAGTTTTTCAGTTAACCTTTACAGCAATTATTCTATTACTTAAAAATTAATCATAATAAAAATAACTGAGATGTTTTTTTCTCTTACGTATTTAAAATTATTCTCACGATCGATAAAGCCCATAAAAGTATTTTTTTAACGAAAGCTGTGTCCCATCTCTAATATTAGTTCCATGTACTCTCACGTTAAGTCACGTTGCTATCAGCGCCAAAATGGCGAAAATCAAATGTCTTCATTTTGTCATCGATAATATGTAGTCCAGCGTACTAGTATGATAGAGGTCAGTGAGCCAGTGGCACTAGCAAGGTTAAGACCAATTGGCGAAAGAATCATCAAAATCGGCGAACGCGTTTGGTCTCTGTAACGCCACATAGGAAAATACATTACCTACATACATAACCTGATAAACACATTACCCATCTTTGGCAGTCGGGTAAAAAAGAGTAATGATTTGATGTTTTATATTATAATGCATAAGAACCATACGCCCATTTACGGACTTTTTCATCCACCTACGTCGGCTAATTTCAAACACACTTGAATCCGTCAAGCCTGTCTGAGCAAATACCGAGTCTGGTATTCGAACTCGAGTACCCAGTTATTTGGATACGCGATTCAGCGGGCTAACGACTAAGTCAGACGTAATTGCGCCCTTTATGTGCTCAACAGGTTATTACCGCGGCTGCGCTCCCTAGGGATATCCCACAGGAACCGTGCATTTTTATCCGGCTTTAAAAAAAAAAACCGGTCAAGTGCGAATCGGACTCGCGCAACGAGGGTTCCGTACAAACAGCTACATTCACCAACATAATTAGGTAACTAGGTCAACGGGAACTACCATATAGGTTTACGACTTAAAACCTATAGGGTACTTCCGGTTGACCTAGAATTGTCAATTTTGGTTAAAAGCAAGGTCTCACAGCACAAGTAAAGGGAAAATTCCGAAAAATAAAAGAAGTTGAAAATTCTGGTAAATTTTGTTTGGTACTTGTAAGCTTTCGCGAAAATCTAAATTTGCCCATATCTTTTTATCGTGTTGAATCAGGACCGGACTTTTATACACCTAATAGGGACTATAGACCTCAGTATCTGGATAAATTTCAACTTGCTAGGTCCACCCGTTCCTGAGAAAATCGGTGATGACACACGGACAGATAGACAAGAGACTCTAACAATAAAGTGATCTTATAAGGGTTCCTTTTTTATCTTTTGAGGTACAGAACCCTAAAAAGAAGGAGGTTCTCAATTCGTCGGAGTATATTCTTTTTTGTATTCTCTGTTGTATATCTCTGAAGTCCTTTATCAAATCTTCACCAATTTAAAATGGGACCAATTTCAAAACATGCTTTAAGCCAAAAAAATAAACAAAATCGGTCCACAATTGACGGAGATATCGGTGAATAAACACAAAAAAAAGAAACAAACAAGAAGTCGATCGTAGGACCTCCTCCTTTTTGGTATGTCCGTTAATAAATACAGTATTTATCTACTCAACGAGCTCTATACAACGACATCCCACTCGAAGGGGTAGGTCAAAAATATTTTTACACGCCCATTACATTAAGTTATTTTTCACTTTGTAGTTTTATATTTGGAAGTCGGTAGTATTTTTTTGCAAAAAAGTTTTTTTATTTTTCACTTTTTAGTTGTACCAACGTAATAGGCAAGTTAGTAAGGTAACTATAACGCCAGAATAGATTTCATGAAACTTGAACATAACCGGTGAAATGAGAGATCTGCTTACCCCTTAAGAACGAACTGGCGTGATGTTATGTTATGAAATGTTATAAACAACAAACAGACATGCGATTGCAGCCATCCCACGAGATTTGCCGTTATTTATTGAAGAGTTCTGTTGTATATCTCCGAAGTTCTTCATCAGATCTTCACCAAATTAAAATGGGACCAATTTCGGAACATACTTTTTCAAACAAAAAAAGAATTTTCAAAATCGGTCCACAATTGACGGAGAAGTCGAACATAGAACCTCCTCCTTTTTGGGAAGTCGGTTAATAAATATTTAAGTGGGGCTCCCATACAACAAACGTGATGTTTTTTGCCTTTTTTTGCGATAATGGTACGGATCCCTTCGTGCGCGAGTCCGACTCGTACTGGGCCGGTTTTAATTTTTTTATTGATATTCTTGACCACTATCTCACCTGATGGTAAGCGAATATATATCTATCTATACTAACATTATAAAGAGGAAAGATTTGTATTTTTGTATGCATCAAATAAACTTAAAACTACTGGACCGGATTTTTATCCCTGTAGTTCCCGTTCCCGTGGGAATAGGGAACGGGAACTACGCGGGTGAAAATTTCTATTAATTTTCTGCTGTCAATATCTAACTCATACTAACATGATATTCCTGTCCTCTGCAAAGACCTTATACGTTTTTCTTACTACTAGACTGTGTACCAAATTTTTTTGTTTAGCTAAAATGAAATCTATCATCATACACCTAGGTTAGCTATTTCCTTATAAGCGGTAGCTAACCAAAAGCGGTCTTGGCGAGAGGGTTTCCGCTGGTAGTGTGTCCTTGTCTGACCTCTTGCTAGATCAACTAATCATTGGGTTTGGTAGAAATAGTAGAAAATTTTATATTTTGCTTTTTATTTTATACCAAAACGAACAATTCATTGACTTTGACGCGTATTTAAATATTTCTTGAAACGTATTTATATATTTCTACAGTGCCTATATTTAATCAATTCGTTGTATTTAAAAAAATATTCATTAATACTGAGTAAGAATAGTACTTTTAAATGTTTGGGCCTGGTAATATTAAAAGTAAGGTGACGGTTTGCGGAATTTTCGGCGGACTTTTTTCACAGAACAATAACTTTGTTCGAGTGAAATGCAGCGGCTGTTAAAATTATTTGCAAATTGATTACTAGTGGAATACAATTGGTGTAGTTTTATTTCTCAACTGTCTACGCAACTGGACAATATGAGAAATCATAGAGATCCTTTGAGGTATATTTAGCTGCCGGTATTTCAAAGCACCGTCTGAAGACTGCAGGGTCATCTAACGCCTCTCCTTCATGAGCTTGAGAGTAGGATCAGAGAGCTTTTTATTCCTACCCATACGATTGGTCTTGAAGAATGAGACTTGAGGAGACTTGGGATTTGAGGATTATTGAGTCCTTCCCCTCTCTTCGAACTTCAGATAACCCTTAAATACTCCATCGTAAACTGCTCAATTCCTCTTCGAATTTGGTGATATTTTCGCCGATCCAGAGTGTGCGCGTGTTGTACGTTGCCAGGTCCAGTCGTCGGTATTTGTTGGGGTAGCCGGATCTCCTCCGGGATTCTTAGCACCCCTTGCCATACCGTAACCTCGACCGCTACCGTAGTTGAGGGTACAGGTTGCCGGGCAATAGGGGCTACGTTTTATTTGTGCTATTCATGGGGTGTGCTTTGCAGGCTGGTTGGCGATCGCAGTATGGTTGTGACAAATGCACAGAGAAAGCTGCTGCCTATTCTCTTGTTTTTTTCCTTAGTCGCCTCTTACGACACCCACGGGCAAACATGGGATGGTGAAATTTTTTACGCCCGACACCATACGGTTAGTGATGTAGATACCAAAAAATATAAGCACTTTTTTTTAGTAACTATAAATTAGTTAGGTTTAGGTAGCGCAGTTAGATAGTATAAATATATCGGGATACTTAAACTATCGTTTTTACAATCAATTTATCCCGTGTTCTGTTTTGTCATGGTCACCTCATTAGAAAGAGACACACTACCAACGGGAGCCTTCTCACGTGGACCGATATTTGCGCCATAGTGCACAGTCTAGTAGTAAGAAGTATAAGGTCTTTGGTCCTCTGTCTTTGCGCGGAACTGTCCGTCTACCTGTCAATTGTCAATGACGTCACGCACGTGACCCTTTACAACTCGACTTACGCATGCTACGCAGTCACACCCGCCGGCTTCCGGGCTGATATTTATGATGAACTCATTGTAAACATATAATTATACAGTTATATTAACGCTTACACACGTGATACAGGTCCTTTTGTCGACGTTTTATAAGTGCCCTATGTGAAATAAAAAGAGTAGATTTTGATTTTGACAGGTAGAATTAAACCTAATAGCGGCTCGGAACACTCCGTAAGTCGCTGCTCAGTAGCAAATTCACGTGACAGCGGGGGTGGCACAGACATAAATCCAACTAGATAACGCAAGTCCCTCCATCTGCATAAAAACCAAGCGTGCCACTTTATCACACATAATTAAATGCCAATGCCTCGGCCAACTTTTTCTATCTAAGACTGCTTTACAGCTCAATAAGGCATAAAAAGACATTTCTCTAGATTTCGGTGGATTTCCGGTGCCAATAATGCTAAATGAAAAGCTCAAATTACGATCATTGTTCGTGCTTTTACTGCGTTTTTTGACACGCGAAGTACATACAATCGCGTCATCTAGTTAGAATTATATCTTTGGAGATGGTTTCAGGCGAAATTCCTGAAATGTTCAAGAAGCTAGGAAAAATAATGCCCTTACTTGTCTTCCGGCTGGAGTGAGATGACCGTGTTGGTGGCTGCCACCATAGAGCCGGCGTTGCACACTGCCAGGATCGCCATCGCCGCGCGATGTTTCGTCTGTAACAACCATAAATATGACATTTTAGAATTAAATACCAACGGGGAGCTGATGCAGCCGATGCAGGTTTATAAGTTCTTATGCAAACAGGAATCCTTTTTTTTTTGGACTGCAAAGAGATTCAAACTTTAATTGCATTTATTATTTTTAACCGACCGTTTTTTTTTATGTGTGTTCGCGGTTATCTTCGTCGTTTATGATCCGATTTTGATGATTATATTTTTGTTGGAAAGGAGATATCCCAAGGGTGGTACCATGAAACGGAAACCAGGATCTGATGATGGAATCCTAGACAAATCGAGGGAACTCCTCAAATATTATAGGCATACATATAGCGATTCTGGTATTTTCATCAATAATGCAATCATTTGCAATCAGAAAGTATCATTTGGAGAAGAGGAACTGATGAAGAAGACCACAATGGCCACTAGAACTCTGAAATAAAACAATGTATTCTAGTCGTGTTTGGGCTTTTTGGAATCGTCATGAGATGTACTTTAGCTATAAATGATTTTCATCATAATTGGAGATACTTACCAAAACTAAAAATAAAAAACTTTTTAACACGAAAAACAATGGGTACAAAAGACACCGACTTCGGAAAGGAAAGTAATTTTTTCTTCGAGGTTTTTTCTTTGAAAGTCGGTTTATTTATTTTTTTGTTAAAAGTTTTTTATTAACAGTAGATACTTATAAGCATGACATGGATATGTTATGATATAGACCAGACATGGATAGACACCGTGTGAAAGATGAATCTTACTAATATTATAAACTAGCGACCCGCCCCAGCTTCGCCCGTGACAAATTACACACAAAAACGTTCCTCGTTTCTCACTCTTTCTATTGGTGAAAACCGCATGAAAATCCGTTCAGTGGTTTTTGAGTTTATCGCGTACAAACGTGGGGTACTTTATTTTATAATATGTAGTGATGAGAAGTTTGGATGAATCGATAGATGGTTGGATGGTTTGTAACTCAATCCCGCCAGAATGGCTGAACAGAACTGTATGAAATTTAGCCCGGAGATTATAGCCTGGAATAGCACATAGGTTATTTTCATCCTGGTATAATGTTCCCTTGTGCTATAGTAAAGATGTTATCCCTTTGTAACCAGCCTTCTGGAAAAGACGACTATGAGAGAAATATTGAAGAGGAAGACAAATTGCACAGACCCCAAATAATTGGGATAACGACTTATACGTAAAAATTAAGTCATATTTACAGGAATTTTATGTGATAAGGAGGGATGAAACGCATGTTACTAAATCAGTTATGAATAAAAATTTGGATGAATGGAGAGAGAGAGAGGACAGCCAAAGAAAAGATGGATGGACTGTGTGAGGAGTGACATGAAAGAAAAGGTGAAGATAGCGTGACGGGGGACAGGACGGTATGGTAGAAGAAAACGTGTTGCGCCGAACCGCAAGTATCACGGGATAAGGACAGGAAGATGATTTACAGGAATTTTATCGGAGCTTAAGACTGTACCCCTTAGCATAGAACAACAGAGTTAGAGCATTAGAGAAATTATTCTACGTAGCCATCAATAGACGCCTTACGCCATGGTGTGATAAGGTTGCACTAAGTCGATCATTCTTCCATACAAACGTAGTATGGCAATCACTCCACTGTTTGACGATGTAAGTTCAAAATAAAAAATGATATCCATTTGTCTCATCATTATCTAACCCTGTACGGAAACAAGAAAGTATTAAAAAAAAGATTTGAAAGTTATGAGCGTCGAAAGTTACATATTTCAACACTAATTTTAACGCATCTTTGGGCGGAAATAAATACCATAAGAAGAAGCAAAATTGCAAAACAGCCACCATACAGGGATAGATTAGTAGTTAAACAATGCAAATAATTTTATTTTGAAAATATAAATTAAGTAGTTTTTTCATGATATCCATACTACCAAAAGTCTGAAATAAATTATCATCCATTTCGCTACAAATTTGCAAAAGTGCTAATTCGTACGCGAACTATCTTCTTACGAGCAGTAAGAAGATAGTTCGCGTTCAGAGCATCTATCTCTTTCGCACCTGTTGTCGGATGAGATAGCATGCATTTTAACCCCGCGCACAAAATAGTTCGTGCCGTCGACTAGGGCAACCATTGTGTCCAAGGAGTCATTAGACATTACACTTCCTAGATGCATCTTATTGCGTTGTAACCGAGACAAAGATACATCCATTCTTAGGTAATCAGTACCTCGTGAACGAGACACTTCAGTCATAATTATTATGACTAACACAAGTGCCACTTATAGTAATTATAAATACTATCATTTACGACTCCTGTATTACTGGCAGATGGCTTTATAAATAGTAAACAAGTAATGACGTAACAAGAGTTATTTCTTAACACCTAGTCACGCCATTTGCGTATATATAAAGTATATAAGCATTTGCATAAAGCGCCTTTATAGAGATTGAATCTACTTTGCAAGGTGTGCAACTGTTCAGGTAAGTATTACCAATTTCTCCATTAGGAAAACTAATGAAAATCATCAAGTCAATGTTCGATGCCGAAAGACAGAAATCAGATAGATACTTCATCAATGCCAAATCATTTATTTAACCACTAGTGGACGCCTCGCGGTTTCACCTGCATAGTTTCCTGTCCCGGAAGAATACGGGGATAAAAAATAGTCTATGTCACCTGGGGATAGTGTAGCTTCCCAATGGCGAAAGAATTTTTGAAATCGGTCCAATAGTTTTTAAGTTTATTCGTTACATACCTACAAAAATATAAAATACAAATCTTTCCTCTTTATAATATTAGTATAGAAGTATAGATTTACAGGCACTTTTTGAAAGAAAGAGGAAGAGTCGTACAGTCCTAAAGAAGCAGCTAGTAGCACATTCCAAAACGTAGATCTCTATGGAGAAGAACGTACAAGATACTCTATGGACACTTTTTTACTTCCAAGTCAAAACCACAGTTGAACTCCTTTAATACCCCTTTTGGTTTGCCTCACATTCAAGCATTTAAACTACAACGCCTGCATGCTTTACTACGCAATAGAAATCTTTAAAGATAGCACTTATAAAGTCCGTGCTATCAATCAAGTGTCAGGTATACGTCCTCTAAATGAGGCCCTTAGGAATATTTTATCAGAACATATATTTTATTAATTTATTTCACCTTTAGTGTTGTACTTCGTAGCACGACCATGAACGCATTCATTATAACTTTAGATGGTACTAAAATCCTTTTAAACTGTACTATTTTATACCACTAATTAGAAATGACCTATATACCTCTCAATTATCGCAGATATAAAGATCGTGCTGGCAAGATTCGTTCCCAGCACGCTATAAGTCCAGCTGGCATCGAAGTGATGAAAAGGGAGCATGCCTAAAAAATTGTACTCATTATGTACTCCTATTTTATTACTGCTAAATTGTAGAAAATTGTTAGAAAAGCAAAAAAACATTTTGTAATTTCAAAAATATATAACTTTTATATATATTAGTGTACCAAATAAAAATAAAAAAGTAAATAGTTGTAAATTGCAGTCGGAGGATACATCTGGTTTTGGTCAGCCAGCTCGCGAACATGTATCCTCCGACTGCACAGCATGATTTTCTTCTTGTTTACGTCTTTTTAGTTCGCTTTTTAAGCAGTCGAGTTTTTTGATTTTTTTAATTAACTTTTTTAAAAGAGTAGCCGTGGAGTTTCTTGCCGGTTCTTCTCCATAGGAAACGACCAACCCGAACCGTGCACCTTTTGTCGACGTTTTATAAGTGCCCATGTAGGCCTACGTCAAATAAAATAAATGATTTTGATTTTGGTGACATCACCGTTAAGATTGAGGATAACGCCCTAGGGGTTGTTAAGGGGCGATCTTATTAGGAAGACTAGGTGAAGATCAAGCTAGCTGAGGATCAAGGTCAATGGCGTGCACCTAGAGAGGCTCTGCAGAAAAGTAGACCTCTGCAGACTTTAGACTGAAGATAAACAGTAACAAAGAAGGGCAATTTATGTAGAAGCCGTTTCCACAGCAATCTCAACCGAATCAACTGCATAACTAAATCTGCCTCACCAACAAAACAAAATTAATGATACAAATTTAAATTACACCAAGGTCTACTAACAAGTTTACTTCAAAGTTTACTAACGAAACAAACAGCATCGTGACGTCATAATCAGACAGGTCGATGCGATGGTGTGACCGCGTGACTCATACGATAGTATCATCGAAATGAGTAGGAACCACAGACATAAACCGAACTAGATGACGTGAATACGTACTTCGCGTGTAAATATAAAAACATTTTTGCAAAAAAGTCTTTCGTAGGTACCATTTTTTTGCGTTATGGACACCGAGTTACAAAAATAAAGTTATTTTTCACTTTGTAGTTTTTATGTGGAATTCGGTAGTTGGTATATTTTTTTTTTCAAAATTGTTTTTTTTCTGTGCCTAATAGGCAAGTTGATTAGTAAGGTACCTATAACGCCAGAATTTACCAGAATATCATGAAACTTGAACACAATCGGTGAAATGGGAGATCTGGGTGCCCCTTAAGAGTGTACTGGCTTGATGTTTTGTTATGAAATGGTATAAACAGACATGCGATTTGCTGCAATCGCATGTCTGTTTATTGTTTATACCATCATCACATCATCAGCCTTTTAAAGTTCCCACTGCTGGGACACAGGCCTCCTCTCATAGAGGGAGTGGGCTATAATCCACCACGCGGGCCCAGTGCGAATTGGTAGATGTCACTTTGAATTTTTGATTCAAGGACATGCCGGTTTCCTCACGATGTTTTCCTTCACCGTTTTGAGAGCAGTGGTGATAAAATAAATTACACAAAGTAAAGCGCCTGCTCGGGTTCGAACCCACGACCTACAACTCATAAGTCGGGACCGTAACCACTGGGCCACCACTGCTCTCATTGTTTATACCATTTAGCATTATCCCGAAAGATTAGCCGTTATTTATTGAAGAGTTCCGTTCTGGGGCAGCTGCTGCCGGTGCAGAAAACCTCAAACGGCGCAAATATAACAACCTTATTGGAAGTTATATGTTTGAGCCGTATGGTGTTGAAACATTAGGTACATGGGCAGTGGCGGTAGCTTCATATAAGCCCAAAAGCCCGGCTTGCCTTACTAAAATGCTCGATAGAGAATCAATATCAAACCTGAACTATTTAAAAGTTCGCGCGCTTAATTCTTATCAAAATAACACAAAGTATCTACCTATGCCACACTACTTCACATAGCGATTGGTCGCGCGCAGAGTTTCGCATTTGCAGTTGTAGCATCTACATATAGCTATCTCGCTTACACGCACCGGCTTTTAACGGGCTTTCAAATACTATATCTGTCTCTTTCGCACTTATAGCGATGTGCCGTATAACGAGTTAGAAACTTGTGCGTCTTTGTAGACGACCAGTTTGAAGATTTAAGCAGGGCTTGCGTGTGAAGTTGCACGCGTATGCGTGACCTTGTCACCTTGCCAACTCTGCAGTGTTGCCGTTTTAGCGACGTTGTGAGATCTTGGAGATTTTTAACGAGTTTGGTGACTTTTTTTAAGATTTAGCAACAATAAAAACTAGCGACTTTTGAAAATAACGAATATAAGTATTCAAGCAATATCTTAGAAATAAAAAATTTGCGACATCTAGCTAGATTTTTCATATAACTGGCGACTTTTTTTTGCCAAATGACAACACTGCAACGACCCGAGTGCAACTCACTTCAGTTCATATCTCTTAGTACACGGTTACCAACTTAGGGATTTTGTCCCTAAATTTACGGACTAGGAGTGTTAAAAGGGAATTTTTTGGGGACTGGAATATTTTGGGGCTTTTTTTAGGGATTTCGAACAAAACTTACCAAATCGAAAACAAAGCGTGTTTTCTGTTTTGTGCGTAGAAAGGAACGCACGATATGTAATTCATATCCCCTAAAAAGGTACATAGTATCATGATGGTACGATTTTCCTTATAAATCTGGATTATGGATCGTGAGTAAAACTTAATCATACTGTGGACACGATCAAGAACTTCATCGTACATATGTATGACTTCAAAAATGAGACGTCAAATGAAAAGGAGCAACAGGATGATGATGTGGTTCTGGAAATAATTAACAAGTTTGCATAGTTGTATTTTCAATTTTTTTTATCAACTTAATATGTAACGTTATATTTACCTACGAAATAATTTAGGTACTAAATAAGTATGTAGGTATAACACATATAAAATTCTATTTAGGGATTTTTAGGGAAATTCGGAAAAAAAATTGGGGTATATTTTTGTTTATGGTTGATAACACTGTTTTAGTAGTCTGTGCTTCAGTTTCATTTGCTTAAGTGGGAAAAGTTTTAGAGTTTTTTGTGTTTTCTTAGATTTTCTCAGTGATACAAAATGTTTTGGTGACTTACCTACAACAATGGAGGTAATTGTACCATGTGAAGATTTAAAATGCGTTCAAGTTTTGATTGGCGAAGATAAGGTAAAATCTTTAAACTTTGCTCAGAAAAAACAGTTAATTTCTTTATTATTTATGAGAATACTTTGCAAAATAACTCGGCTCCTCGTTTGAGACGCAACGTACGCTGTGCAAAAACGGAATACAGACGACTTTTTGTAGAAGTAATTGATAACATTAATACCGAAATTACTGACCGATATTCTGAAATTTATAAATTAAAGTTTTTCCAACTGCTCAACAACAAAAAAATTGACAATTATCACTCACATTTTCCTACAGAGTAATTGGATTCATTATTTGACATTTATGCAAACTATTTCGACAAACAAACATTATAAAGCCAATTGATTTGCTTGTATTCTAGTCCTGATCTGAAAGATCGTAATGTTTTCGAATTAATTGATTTCATTCATGAGAATAACCTCGAAGATGCCTTTCCCGAGCTGTTAAAGTTAGCGTATCTTGTTGTAACTATTCCGGCTACCAGTTCTTCCGCGGAACGTGCTTTTTCGTCTCTTAAACGTATCCATACCTATCTGAGAAATACACAAGGTCAAGAGCGTCTTTCCGAATTATCAATGATAGCTATTGAAAAACAGTTGTTGGTAGAATTAAAACGATCACCAACATTTTACTCTGATGTAATTAAATCATTTCTTAAGAAAGATAGACGATTCCAATTAGAATATAAATAATTTATTTAAATTCCTTATTACATTCTATCTAGCTATTTTTTAACTTTCGTTTTATTTATTTTTTTCTTCTGTAACCTGTTAGTTCTGTTACGAAGCAAGCAACTACTTACCATTACTTTGTTCCCTCAAGCAATGAAGCAAACCAAACGGCTTTTTTTAAAGCCACCGGAGGTATGCAATTGCTGATATGTTTATTATATTCAATCTAGCACTAGCATGCCTTCAGTGTGCTTTGGTTACCTCATTCACCGCACGACAAGCAAGAGTGAAATTGAAGAAAGAGGAGGAAAGAAGAAGATGGATGAATTCACTTTTAATTTATTATATCTAACCAGTAGTTTATGAGAAAATTGCGATGATACATACGTAGGTACCTACATACTCAGTCGAAAAGTGTTTTTTTTTTTTTTTGAATTCGTTTTAAATTTTATTGGGCTTGCCTTATTTTGAAACCCTAGGCACGCCACTGTACATGGGGTCCGAGTACGCATCGAGTATTTCGAGAAATTAGCACAAAGCTCGTCGACTCTTCACGTGACCAGAGGGCTGGCCTTTTCTTCGGTGAGAGAATCAACATTGCCATTCAACGTGACAATGCTGCCAGCGTTCTGGGCACGTTTCCCATTGACATCGATGTGGGCAATTTTTTTGATGCACTATGACCTCTTTTCCGTCTCCCCTGTGTATTTGTGTATAGTTTTTTTTTTTTGAATATTCTATTGTATATATGTTTCAATAAATCCTAGAGTTTTGTTGTATATCTTCGAAGTTCTTCATCAGATCTTTACCAAATTAAAATGGACCCAATTTCGAAACATACTCTTTCAAACATAAGAATTTCCAAAATCGGTCCACAATTGACGGAGATATCGGTGAAATTATGCCTTATCGAGCTTCTCCTTCTTCTTTACTTGTCGGTTCTACACAAATTTTGTCCGACCAAAATGTGGCCACCTGGATAGGTCTGTCGTTGCCCACCTTCAAGTCGTGGAAGGTGGCAGCAGGTGAAGGTGCGTGCGGGGCATGCAAGGAGGTGGTGCATATATACCTTTGATGGGGCTCCACACTGGCACCGCGTCTAGTATGGGTCAAGGCTACCCCATTTAAAAGCTCTACAAAAAAAAATTGGCCGGGAACATTTCCTTTCATTGGTTTTCATACCATAAAAGATGGATGGACTTGCGTTATCTAGTTAGATTTATGTCCGTGGTAGGAACCACAACTGAGAATATTGAAGTGTGATGCCACTGACATTAATTGTACTACTCAATTCTTCAATACAGTTGTTTTGAACGCGTTTCATTGATTAATTTGGGGCAGAAATTGATCGTTTGTGTTATGTTTGTATTGAACGGTTTCTAATAGATTAGGGTTCCGAGCCCAAAGGGTATAAACGGGAGGTTTCCGGCGACTGAGCCCGCAATTAACTTTTAGAATTAGATTATTTTTATTCATTTATGGGTGGGACGAGTCGTCTGAAGAAAAATATTAAAATAAATGTATACGGCAACTCGTCCCGCGGGATCAGTCGTCGGAACCCTCATAAACGGGACCCTATTAATAAGACTGCATTGTCCGTCTGTCTGTCAGTCACCAGGCTGTATCACATGAACCGTGATAGCTAGACAGTTAAAATTTTCACAGATGATGTATTTCAGTTGCCACTATAACAACAAATATTTAAGTGCGACTCCCATACAACAAACGTGAATTTTTTGCCGTTTTTTTTTGCGTTAATGGTACAGAACCCTTCGTGCGCTAGTCCGACTTGCACTTAGCCGGTTTTTTTTGTTCCCGTCGCCTATCCCGTACAAACCGTGCATTTTCCCGGGATAAAAACGTAAATGAGGTAAAAGGCATACTTCTAATTACCGATCATAGAACCGGGCGTTCTGTAGAACCTGTCTACACCTATGAGAAAAAGGCGCCAATTCTACAGACGTTTGTGACAATTAGTAGTGTAGATATAATCCATTTAGGGAACAAGGAATACAATTTAACTTGACTCGAATATCCAGCTCTCTCCATTTTGAAATGTACGTGAAAAGTCTAGCTAGCCTGTTTCCTCAGAACATTAGGAATAGAAACCGCCTGGAGAGCCAAAAAGCAATTTTGTTCAGCCGAAACTTCGCCCTAGAAGTTACCTAAGTCACACAAGATTTATTTCTTGAAATTAGGCCCGAAAGTGGGTCAACTGTTTAGATGGCCTGAATTTACATCAACTGGGGCCTACGATGGCCCTCGAGAGTTCTTAAAATCTTCAAAGCAAAGTATAAGGTCAAGCAAGTATTACTAATAAGAAACAACAAAAGGTATTTACAAGGCAGCCATGAGTGGGAGCGCTGGGAGGCGACGCCCTAGAAGGACATACACGGATCTTATTGGTGATTAGCTGTGCTCGCGGCTTCGCTCCCGTCAACTGCCTACCCTACCCTACCTATCCTACCTACCTTACCCTGCCTATCTACCTACCCTATCCTACCTACCTTACCCTACCTTACCTTCTTGTATGTTTTTTTTATTCGTTTTTTTTTTGTTATTGTTCACCGATATTTCCGAAATCTCCTGAAAATTCTTTTTTTTTTTGACAGAGTATGTTCCGAAATTGGTCCCATTTTAATTTGGTGAAGATCTGATGAAGAACTTCGGAGATATACAACAGAACTCTTCAATATATAACGGCAAATCTCTCGGGATTGCTGCAATCGCATGTCTGTCATAATATCACGGCAGTACACTATAAGAGGTACGCAGATGTGTACAGTTCACCTTGGTACAATCTCATTTCGCCGGCTATGTTCATGGGATTCGGGTAATCTATTCTGGCATTATAAGTACCTACGTTATAAAGGCAAGTTGCTTAATAGGTATAACTAAAAAGTGTAAAATAAAAACACTTTTTTTACAAAAAAAAAGTAAAAAAGATTTTTCTCATGGGTGTAGACAGGTTCTACAGAACGCCAACTGCTATGATCGGTAATTAGAAGTATGCCTTATACCTCATTTACGTTTTTATCCCGGGAAAATGCACGGTTTGTACGGGATAGGCGACGGGAACAAAAAAAAACCGGCCAAGTGCAAGTCGGACTCGATATAATCCTTATAACTAGATAACGCAAGTCCATCCATATTTTATGGTATGAAAACCAAGCGTGCCACTGTTCCACACATAATTTAAGAGCTTTGCATACCAATGAAAGGAAATGTTTCCATTGTCCCGGCCATTTTTTTTTGTAGAGCTGTTACAGTTCAACCTGGTAAAATGGGGTAGCCTTGACCCATACTAGACGCGGTGCCAGTGTGGAGCCCCATCAAAGGTTATGCACCACCTCCTTGCATGCCCCGCACGCACCTTCACCTGCTGCCACCTTCCACGACTTGAAGGTGGGCAACGACAGACCTATCCAGGTGGCCACATTTTGGTCGGACAAAATTTGTGTAGAACCGACAAGTAAAGAAGAAGGAGAAGCTCGATAAGGCATAATTTCACCGATATCTCCGTCAATTGTGGACCGATTTTGAAAATTCTTTTAATGTTTGAAAGAGTATGTTTCGAAATAGGGCCCATTTTAATTTGGTGAAGATCTGATGAAGAACTTCGAAGATATACAACAAAACTCTAGGATTTATTGAAACATATATACAATTGAATATTCTAAAAAAAAAAACTATATACAAATACACAGAGGAGACGGAAAAGAGCTCATTGTGCATCAAAAAATTTGTCCACATCGATGTCAATGGGAAACGTGCCCAGAACGCTGGCAGCATTGTCACGTTGAATGGTAATGCTGATTCTCTCACCGAAGAAAAGGCCAGCCCTCTGAAGCCTCTTTACGTGAAGAGTCGACGAGCTTTCTACTAATTTCTCGAAATACTCGATACGCACTCGGACCCCATGGACCTAATGTTTCAACCCATAGAAATCTAAAATACAGGAGAAGTGGCAAGGGGGCGTGTCGGTGTCGGCGCGATGTGGGCCGACGGCGCATGTCATAGAGAAATGGCCGTCTCCGCGAACTAGTGCACTTTCGACCGTGATCGTGATAAGTTATAAGAATGCCGTGTTGTTCAGTGGTTTCTTGTAAAAACCGAAGCCGAAACCAAAACTTTAAAAATCATGGAATCACTTACCATATGTAAGAACAAGTATTTTTCTATATTTGTCTTTAAAATCATAAAAAACAACAAATCTTAAAATATTTCTTAGTTCTACTATGTTATTTTGTTTTCAAATATCACAAAGACTGTACTATATTTGCGTTAAATACATTGCTTCTTAAACACTACCTAAGTTTGTCGCTAAGTGACTGGACAAGCAATGTAAACATTACCAAACGATACTTTACTAAGCGAACGCGTCGCGTAGTACGGCCGCTGCTTCTTGCGACGAGTTAGTGATGTGCCTGTGCAGATCCACTAACGTAGGCTATCGACAACAATGTTGATTGACGAATGATATATTGCTATTATAGTTTATTTTTCAATTTGTCAACCGTTTTAACCAGGTTGGAAGATCGATGTGAAATAATGTTTATTACTTATTTTGATTATTTTACAGCGTAGTAGAGAAATGCGTAACCAATTTTCGTAAAGTAAGTTAATAAAATTTTAGGTTAATAATCGGTAGAGTGTGTTTTGAATGATTGTATAAGCTTTATGCTCGTGCTATTTCCTTACTTATTTATGGTCATTGTATTTTACTTCCGTCAATGCTTCCAATGCATTAAAGTAATCGGCATGGTTCAGAATTCAGATAATATATTAGTGACTTTTGCTTAAAATAAGTCAACATATAGCTATTTATTAATTATACATGGCTGTGTGTTTGTTTTCATATATTTAAGAATTTCTTTACTAACTAGCTTTTTTATAACAAAAACCTGCGGGGTAATTGCGTTACACACTTACAGTAGGAATCGGTTTCATTATGACAGTTCAACAACATTCATTGCGTTATTTACTTTGTTGAGCAGACCAATTTTTCGAACATTTATGAAGCAATGGATTAGAAATATGCTTCAAAGTCATTCGATCTTGAAATGACAATATTGATCAGCTGTACGAGCAGGCACAATTTGACGAAGAAGTTAGTACGCTTGCCCAAGACTTGCCGGATTTTGGCTCGCAGGCCATTTCTTACAATGTGGGATTTGTTGTGCATGGTTTAATAAAAACTATAAAATGTGAGACATGCACTGGTGCGCTACTTGCCGACAAATATGAAGAAGCACATAATTTTATAAAGTATAAGGACAAAGGCGGACTTATGTACCCATCTCCTGATGTCGTCATGATTTGTAAGAGAATGGAAAAAGTCATAAAAACAGCTTGTCTCACCGATGATACACTGACAGTTAAAACTAAAAATGTCAAACAGGAACTCATGGCAAAGACTTTGCCACATTTCATAGGATTAAATCTCTTTGATAATATTAAGTTTCACCAATTTGAGCAGTCCCCGATGAATAATCACATAATATTTCTCATCAAAACAGTCATGGAAAAATATATGAATTTAAGATTACATTTTTGACAAAAAATGCCACCCCAGTAATTTCAAAGCGTCAAGCGCTGCAAAAATACCTACACTTTACAGGTCAGTGAGTAAAACACCATAGCAGGGTTCAATAATAGGTAACTCCTTTTTCAATACGCTATGACGCCCTAAACCAACGTAACCGGATTTTTGATGTTTTTAATTTTTTGATTTACTTAATACTATTTTTTTGCTACATATTGTTTATTTTTATTATAATATTTTCTGGACATGTTGTTTTTTATTTATTTTATTTTCAGGACACCAAAAAAATTTGTGTACGATAATAAATGGAAAAATCGATAACATTCTAATTTAGTCAATCACTAGCGTATATGTAAAATAAATTGCTTTTGCACAGCACAACGATAGCGATCGATGTTTCTGTGTGGGTAAGTTGTACGGTGCATGGTAAATAAACGCTGTGTTTGTTGGGATAAGGTTTATAATTGATTGTGTAGTACGTTCTGATTTAAGAAATGCGAATGTGTGCGCGACTGTGTATCTATTGCCTTTACTAAACTGCATATGTAGTAGTTGCAGTGTGGTGGGGGCAAACTGGAGACACAGGTTTCCGATATATTTTCGCCTACCGGGCACATCTCCTTGTTTATTATATCTATGTTTCAACCCAAACGGCTCAAACATATAACTTCCAATAAGGTTGTTGTTTGTTGTTGAGGTTTTCTGCACCGGCAGCAGCTGCCCCAGATCGGAACTCTTCAATAAATAACGGCTTATCTCTCGGGATAATGCTAAATGGTATAAACAATAAACAGACATGCGATTGCAGCAAATCGCATGTCTGTTTATACCATTTCATAACATAACTTCACGCCAGTACACTCTTAAGGGGCACCCAGATCTCCCATTTCACCGATTGTGTTCAAGTTGCATGATATTCTGGTAAATTAAACGTACCTTATTCGAATAAAATGTTAACTAAAAAGTGTTCAATAAAAAAATAAATTCAAAAATCAAAACACTCGACTGCTTAAAAAGCGAACTAAAAAGACGTAAACAAGAAAAAAACATGCTGTGCATTCGGAGGATAATCTGGTTTTGGTGAGCCAGCTCGCGAATATGTCGCCTATACATTCAAAAATATATAAGTATTATATATTTTTGAAATCGCCTCTTGAAACCCTTTAATATGATACCCCACAAGATGGGATTGGATGGAAAAATAAAATTGGGCCCCCACAATATGGCGCCCAAAAGCCGCCATTTCCTATTTTTCAATTTTAATGTAGCCAGTGACACTCGCAGGGTTAAGACGCATCGATTGACGTATGAATCATCAAAATAGGCCAACGCGTTTGGTCTCTGGAACGCCACATAGGAACAAACATACATACATACATACATACATAGACTGATAAACACATTACCCTCCTTCGGCAGTCGGGTAAAAACAGAATAAAATACATATTTAAGTGGGGCTTCCATACAACAAACGTGATTTTTTGCAGTTTTTTTGCGATTATGGTACGGAACCCTTCATGCGTGAGTCCGACTCGCACTTGCCCGGTTTTTTCTTAAGAACCTTCTCCGCTCCGCAGCCGTTCACGCGTGATGCCGTGAAAAAGGGAAATAGGGATTCATTTGTATGTATATAAAAAGGCCAGGCGCGCAGTAAGTACTCATAACCGGTGTGCGTTTATGACTAGATGTATATGAATGTAAATTAAAAAAAAGAGTATTTATGGAACGTAACAGGAGTCTCTGTAGTTTCTGCATACCCCTAAGTGTGTGTAACTTTAAGGAACACCAAATATTGGAAAAGATATAGAATCGACCTTCCGGAACGGCCAGTCTTGATATCAAGAACTTGACTCCTATGCACTCTTGAAAACCTGTTTGATAATATGAATATCTTATTCAAGCGATGCGTTTACATCATACAGTTGGTATTACAACTTGATGAATATATTACCGAACACATCCTTGACCCGTTAATATTATGACTCCACGATAAATATGTTTGTTTATCGTACGATGTAAAACGAATTAGTACATTATGGTACAAGTGTGTAATGTTGGTGATTACCGCTGAGGCGCCATTGAGACTCGAGCCGTGAGGTAAGGGTTTTAAAGAGAGCCGAGGACGGTAATCATCAATGCACACGTGTATCATACGACGTTTTTCAACAAAAAGTTTATTGTGAAGAAAATAATACAAAAAAAATCATTTTCAACAGTGAAAACGAGTTGTGATTTTTTTTTCGCAATGGCAGGCAAAATTAATCAGTTTTCCTATGCGCGCGCATCTAACAATGGCGATCGTCCATAGACTAAAAAGAACGAGGTTTCTTTTTTTTGGATTTTCGAGGATAGCGTTTTAGCCACGTACAAAATGGGGAATATCAAGTTTTCTTTATTACAGAGAAACATAAAGTTATATTTGAGTGAAAGTTGTATTTATTAAACACGTACAAGTTGAAATTATCTATTTAAATACGAAGTTGCATGAAATGTGTTGCATTTGTACTATTGAGCACGATCTTTTTTGTATCGAAACTTTTTTAAGAACAAAGCAACTCAACCAGTAAATTAAAAAAAAAACTCTATAACTCACTTGTGAATAATAGTAATGAAAAAGTCACAGTTTGATTACAGGTGTCATTATGTGCCTAATTGCGGTGAAATTATAGCCACTTTATGAGCAAGTGTGTTGAAAACTATTTTATTATAAGTAACTACCATGTTTGTCTTGTGGTATGTAGGATTACTGTTTAGAAAATTGAAAATCCTTAAAAAAAGGCGGACATTTGAACAAAAGATTTTAGAAACGAAAAAAAGATGTCTAAAAACTAAAACCCGACTATAAAAAAAAACACGATCAGAAAAGTCAAAAAAAAAATCATAAAGGATAGTTGTACAAAACAAAAAAATAATGTCCAAACGAAAAATCCGGACGAATTAGAAGGCCGGACAAATACGGACAGAAAGCCAAATGTCCGGACATGTCGGGATAGAGCCGGACGAATGGACCCTATCTAGTGGGTAGCTAGAAAAAACCGGGGCTGGCATCATGAGTAGTTCCTCTCAAACTACCAGGAGAACAAAACACAAAAACCGGCCAAATGCGAGTCGGACTCGCTCACGAAGGGTAGGTACCGTACGTACCATTATAGCAAAAAAACGCCAAAAAATCACGTCTGTTGTATGGGAGCCCCACTTAAATATTTATTTTATACAGTTTTTAATATTTGTTGGTATAGCGGCAACAGAAATACATCATCATTGAAAATGTCAACTGTCTAGCTATCACGTTTCATGAGATACAGCCTGGTCACATACAGATAGACAGACAGACGGACAGTGGAGTCTTAGTAATAGGGTCCCGTTTCCACCCTTTGGGTACAGAACCCCAAAAAGAAGTACATCCGGGGATGGAATCATGTGTGGTATAGACTCTCGAACTACCAGGAAATTAGAATCATGAAGACGTAGAAAGTCACAAAATCTATATTAGCCAGAGCTAACCCGGAGCGGGCAGCTAGTATATAATAAACTAAGTAACTATGTGATTGTTTATCGTACGCTATAAAAATATACTATTTTATTTTTGGTACCAGGCAGCTATAAACAACCAGCTGATTACATTAGTACGTGTGAACTTAACTGGCCTCGATAAACAACATTGTGTACCTCTTTGTACCTATATGTTGATTGAAGAGCTCTTCGCTAAATAATAATAGCCATACGGATAGATCTGCAATGTTTAGCAACGCTTGCCGAGGTCGGTTTGTGGATGGGTGACCATCTTTATATAGCAAGATTCTTGTCACCACATTGACCGGTCCCGTGCGTCTCGGCCAGATCATCGGTTCACCTAGTGGGAGACCTTCCACCGCAGCGTCTTCCTGTTAGCGGCCGCCACTCCAGAACTTGTCTGCCCCATCGGCCATCCGTTCTGCGAGCAATGTGCCCTGCCTACTGGCACTAAGTTTGGAAATTCTTCGGGCTATGTCGGTAACCTTGGTTCTCTTGCGAATGTCTTCATTCGAACGCGCAAAGAAACTTCGAGTATAGCCCTTCATTGCCCTTTGGGTGACTAAGCCTTCTGACGAGACCCATTGTGAGCATTGATAGGCAGTCGCTGCTTGTAAAATACTGGTTCTCAGCTGTAGTGTACGACCAAAACCGAAACTCGACCGAAACCGAACGTTTCGGTTTCGGTCGAGCGGCAAACCTGCCGAAACTACGACCGAAACCGAAACAGCATTCGGGAGTTCTCGCGCTGTGATCGGTCATGTACGGCGCGTTAAAATCCATCGAAGAGAGTATTTTTTTGCGACAATTTTTTTCTTAAATGAAACCCTCATTTAAGAAAAATATATTCACAAAAAAAAACTATGTTGATTATAATACCAATAAGTGCAAACGTCGAAGATTACATAGTTATGTGATTTAAAAATAAAAACAAAGACTGACTGATTATAATTCGGTTTCAGCAGAAATTGAGCCTGTTGCCGAAATTCGGTTTCGGTAGTAAAAACCAGTATCGGTCGGACACTACTAAGCTGCATCCGGGAAGACTAGAAGCTGACCCCAAAGCCCCAAAGTGCTTGGGAAAAAGCAGGCAGATTGCAGGTACCAGGAGGCTGCCAGCATAGTACGTGTGAACCGAACTGGCCTCAATAAACAACATTTTTGTATCTCTATGTTCGCATTTGTTGATTGATCTTCAAAACAAGATGACTAGCAGATCCTTCTGTAATCATTTGAATGGCAAAAGGCTCAAACATATCACAATCTTTATGTCTCATTGTGATGACGTAGATTTGTGGGATTACCTAAGCAGCAAACCTTTGAGTGCTGACACCAATGCGTTAACTAAAGTATCTATACTTACTTATTACTTATCTATACTAATATTATAAAGAGGAAAGATTTGTATTTTTGTATGTAACGAATAAACTTAACAACTACTGGACCGATTTCAAAAATTATTTCACAGTTGGGAAGCTACACTATCCCCGGGTGACATAGGCTACTTTTTATTCCTGTATTCCCACGGGAACGGGAACTACGCGGGTGAACCCGCGATGCATCCACCAGTATTTTATAAGTACAAAGGATATTTGATGGAGTATATATAGGTTTGAAGCGATCATATTCTTTTTTTTTCATGCGCTAAAGGCTCATGTTTGACCACCACCTCACCTGCCAGTCTATTCTGTTAAAATGTCACCTTGTAGTGAAAACTGTAGTGAGGTGAGGTTGAAGTCAACTGTCATTACACCTAAAGCTATGAATTAACAACTTCGAATTCACCTTTTTTTGTTGCCGTGGGAAACCTGGCACCTGGACTTTTGGGGAAAAGACCAGGAAGTGTGGCATTTTTACCTCACTAAAACCACCCCTGTGATCATCATCAGCACATGGAACCCCCTGTGACCTCTTAGAAGACCACCCCGGAACAGGATTTCACAGTCAGATGTTTACAGAGAATATACTGTTGGTAAGCGATGATGTGGTCGACGATGTTGCTAAGTAACCAAGAATTAATAAAGCTTGCCTATCAGAAAACAGTCTCTAATCAATGTCAAGATATCCATACATCTGCACTTTGGCAGACCTTATGCACGCCACTGACGCCGCAATCGGGGTAGCCACACCACTTACTGGACCCTTAATTTATAAAGAGTTTGCCATCGATTCGAAAAGAAGAAGCCAAGATAACCACTCCTAGCGCTAAGCAGAATAAACTCATAACACACACAACACCTGTACATATTTCCCAAATGGTTATGTAAAGGTGCAACTACTATATAGTACACGCACATTGCTAGGTTTTGCCAAAAACATTTACAGGTGCAAAATTTTGTACAGTTTTGGCCATGCGGAGCTACAAAAAGCTGACCTTGGACCTAAGCAAGGCAGTTATGATAATAAAATCAATTAAAATTACGTAACTAAACACTAGTACGATATAAAAACACGATATAAGAAGATATTTAGCACACTGCATGAAACAGAAAATCATATTTGCAAATGTTTGCTGATTTTTGTATTAATGTGTGTCATAGTCAAGGTAAATTGCTACGAAGGATTGGAATTACAGAGAAGATTAGAATATATGAATGAAGCCTGAGTACGAAAGTCGATGACTACAAGAGTTAGGAAGTCCAGAACACCAGACATGGTGAATGGACTACTTACTGATGTGTGAGAGATGAGATGGCTACCGAGATTGATTAACCAAATTCAATTTATTGCATCCATAATGTACATACAGGTGGTGAATATAAGGTACAGAAACAATTATGGAGCCTGTCGGGCACAGCAACATTCTAGATACAGTCAGTGTCTAGGAGAGAGGAATAGCGGTTAATATTTTTCCATAATAAAATTTCAGTTGTATTGCCAGTGTTATTATTTGGTTGAATGTACCTATTAATATGTCTATGTTTTTCTATTTTCTGTCATGTCATGTACTATTATTACCTACTTATTAATTTATTCACGTAAAGGAGATTGTCCATTCTTCTATCACTTTTTTTTTTGTATGATAGCATAAATGGGATATAAAAGAGGGGAGAGGTCGTACTTTCAAAGGAAATAAAAATTTTCCATTTATTTTGTGGGGTTTTATTTATTTTTTGATTTTCTGTTCAGTTTAATTTTTTTTTCAATATTCAGTTTTTTATTGTTCTGTTTCGTTTTCGGTTTTGAATCCGAAGACTCTACTGAACACGAATTCAACGCAATGATAAGTTTATTAATTACCACAACAAACTCAACAACAACAACTATCAAAGCAAAAACAAAAGTTCGCCGCCGCGGCGACACGATACTTTGTTTGACTTGACACTGACAGTGACATTTTTGACAGTTCACCTTTCGTTTACATCGCCCGTGGTAGTGTTACCAACATTTAATCTAAATCACTCTGACCATAAGTGATTTGTTAATTAGAGATTTTTTTTAAATTAATAAAGTAATATCATATTAATTATGTTATATAAAAATAAAAATATGAATAAAGCGGGCAATGTCATAGTTGAAATTATTTTTAAAACTCGGCGTCTGCCCTTAAACTATCAGTTACATCGATTATGGGGAGGTTCATAAAATGGCAACACTGCTTTCACTAACAATAAAATCGAATAAATAACTAATTAAACACAAAATATTAACCCCACATATGATTTCGATCAAGTTAACTAAGATCAAGAAACTTAAAAAAAAATTGTATAATTTATGAGTATTGTTTTGTGGCTATATTGTTTTATTATAAAGCGATACTGATTTTGGGCATTCTCCTTTAATTAAAATTAGTATATTTGAAATGCATAATTTATATTTAATAAAATTACTAATTACTCAACGGAGACTAGCCATCAGCGCGGGAGCAAGCACTCAAACCGATGCAATCTCTCTGCCATCAATCTCATAGTCCGATGGCAGGGTTACCAACTCCTAAAAAAAATGCCCTAAGAACAAGATGAAAAACCCTAAATAGCCCTAAATGCAATATTCAAAAGCCCCAAAAAGACCCTGTAATTGGTACCTATTCAAGGGTATTGTTTAAAAGAATATATCGTTGTACTTAAGTTAATAAAATAAAACTTAGTTTTAATTACTTTTTACCCGCCTTACCAAAAACTCATCCAACCCAAGCCAGACTTACCATAACGCAAAAAAATTATACCAACCAGAGACACCGACTTCCAGAAATAAAGTTATTTTTCACTTTGTAGTTTTCTTATTTGGCAGTCGCTAGTATTTTTTTGTAAAAATGTTTTTTATTATTACAACTTATTATAACGAATTAAAGATTTACAAATTGTTAATAAATCGTTCAAGTTCCGACTTTTTGGACTTGGGGTAAATGTAACGAATGATCCACCATCTCGTTTTAAAATGAATTGTGTCATCATTAAACTTTGCAGCATTTCAAGGGACAATGGATTTCGTTAGCAATGCATGAAATATTACATACTAGCTTTTGCCCGCGACTTCGTTCGCGTGGAATAGTGACTTCCGGCAGAATTTTTGTTTCAACTCGACATATAGTACTAATAGAATTATCTATACTCCGTTAGAGCATTTTCTTTGTACTAAAAGTTGTATTATATTATATTTTCATACCTTTTTACTATTTATTTACATTTTTCCGATGAATTTTCAGTACTGAATTGATGCCGACTCTTGACCAATAGATGGCGCTGTATGTCCGGAATAAATTTTATTTTATATTTTATTTTTTGTAATAAAAACTATCCTATGTCCATTCTCAAGTTCCAAACTATGTCTGTACCAAATTTCACACAAATCGGTTCAGTAGTTTAGGCGTGAAGCAAAGACAGACAGACAGACAGACAAAAAGACAGACAGACAGAGTTACTTTCGCATTTATAATATTAGTTTGGATGTCCCTTAAAAATAGTCCAAGTCTTTATTTTTACCCTAAATTCGGGGCTAAAGGCCCTAAGTTAGCAAGCCTGCCGACGATGGCACGGCAACCGAGACGACCGGAGAGATAGCAGAGAAGTATGGAAGAATAAAATAATATGTTGCGCCGACCCAAAATTAATTAAGATAAGGACACGAGAATGATGAACATATGTTTATTCAGCCAACTATAAAAACAGCTTGATTTCATAGTAGTTATTACCATTTTAAGACGACGACTGTCGCCAACGACCTTGAGGGAACAAAACACGCACTCATTTCACATCCGTGCGACCTAAAATAAAGTAGTTTTTGTACTTTACTTATTATTCTATGACTTTGAAAAAAAAAGCCTCAGATCAAAATGTAGATAATTAAATTGTCTTTAAGATAGTGACAATTTCATTAAAATACGCCCGGCGGTTTTAGTGTGATTGTCGTTTTTTTGTCCGTGTTAGACATAACTTTACAAATTAATTACGCTATGTTATACGAATAAAACTCGAAATTTTCTTAGATCAAATTATTAAGAAAATGGTCTTATGTAACATACTTTTTCCAAAAAAATACGACTAGCCGTTTAGACAGCTACTGAGGGATATCTGCGCCTAGTGCCTGTTTAGCATAGAACACAAATATTATCAGTGGGCGACTGAACAATAGACGCATATCAGCCTGACCTGTTACTAGGTCATCCGTTATCAATGTTCACTTGTTCTCTATTGTTATGAATAATAAACTGAATTATAATGTTCTTATGCGGTTATGATAAGACTGAGAATGAAGAGAAGCCAAAACATTCTGCACCTCACCGTTTGAACCTCTTGGGTTCCGAAAGGAGATCAACCACTTTCTTTGGAAATTTGGTACCATCTTTGCACAGAAGGTACCGAAGTTGTACAGCAACAAAACCTTAATGTCAAAGAAAAAAAAGAAAGAACACATATTTATTTGTGACCCGCACAGGAGACACGAGAAATATGCCTAAAATTAAACAATAATTAAAAAAAACCCCGTGCGAGACCAAAAAGGCTCCTATCTCAGCATGTGCAGCGATATCCAAAAAAGAAAATAACGCAGCACTGATATTCTGATAGGACCCATTGTTGATGCCACGGACAAACTTACGGAAACGGAAAATACTTAAATAATAATAAAATAATATATAAATAACAAACAAAATAGAATAAACACAGAAGGTGGGTCAAAGTATGTATATTATAATTATGTATAAGTTCAATACAAATCTACAAATAAATCATATTAAATGTAGGTAGACCTATGTACAAAGTCCGCGATGCTCAATGATCATTTGTCAAAACCATAGACAAATGACAGAGCGTGCGGACCAAAGGGTAATATATAAAATTTCTTAGAAAGGACATTAAATACCTTTGGAAAAAAAAAAGGAAATACAGAGATGAGATGAGATGGTGCAGGAATACTCACAGTACTTGCTTTTGATAACTAGTGGAATTGTCTAGATACCTTGATTCAAATATAGATATAAGTATTTGCTTCATCATAGTCGGTCAACTATTCCAGATAAATTATACCCGTGACACACTTTGCATTAAGGAGTTCCACTGGCCATCTGTGGTCTTCTTCATCAGTTCCACTTCACCAAATGATACTTTCTGAGTGCAAATGATTGCATTGTTGATGAAAATACCAAAATCGCTATATGTATGTAAACATCCAAACTGTTTTAGAGGAGTATGCAAAAGAATCAAAAAAACTTTTGCACAAAAAATAAACCGGCTGCTAGAGCAAAACACTAAAAAGTGCAAAAATATCTTTCGTTTCGGCAGTCGGTGTTGAAAAACGATAAAAACAAGAGGTACCAAAGAGAGAGTTCTCCCTTTTTTAGTTTTAATACCCTATCACTAAAAATTGAGCAAAGTTCATAGTAAGGTACATAAAGGATTGACAAGATACCCATAATAACTTAATTTACACATTCGTGCTGTTTCTCGCTAAGGATTTCGTTTGTTTCCTTTAGAAGTACTAGAACCCTCAAAATATGCTCAAAATTACACTGTCAACAGAGGCCTAGTGTACAAATTTGACAACAATAAATGTAAATGGAAAACATAAGGGCACAGTATATATCTTTTTTTTCAGTTTATGGAATATCTTATAAATTGGTCCAATATTGGAGGAGGAAATAGGCGAGAGCCAAACCTCGAATTCAGTCGGATGTCTGCGACCGCATTTCCTCTTAATATAAAATACTTCTTTTAGACTGAAGCCTACCCCAACATTGTTGGAAATTCTAGGCAAAGGTAGATGAAGTGACCTTGTTATGCAGTATGATAAACCCCGTAATTTCGCTCACGTATACTACATACAGTTTGCGTATAGATAAAGTAATATTACTGATAAACGCTCACAATACAGGCTTATCTCACGTTGTAAACTTAATTGAGGGTCCGTGATTAAATCTGTGTCAACTATAATGATAGTATATCCGCTATTACATATCAAATCACGTAACTATTCATTAATATTCGTTTGTGTCATATACTGATGTAACCAATATCAAGGGCCGCGTCCACGTGTATAATACCGTTGGTCTAGCGGTCGCAAGAGCGACTGCTGATCATGAAGTTCTGGAATCGATTAGGTACCAGGTCAGGCAAAAAGTTTTATTCGGTTTTTTTATTAGGATTTTCTCTGTGCTCGGCATTTGAAAATTGACGCTGTGACACCTGCGACCCCCGCGTGCCTCGGAAACCACGTAAAACTGACGCTGTGACACCTGTGACCCCCGTGCCACGTAAAACTGGCGCCGTGACACCTCCGACCCCCGTGCCTCTGAAAGCACATATAACAGACGCTGCGACACCTCCAACCCCCGTACCTCAGAAAGCACGTAAAACTGACGCTGTGGCACCTCCGATCGCCGTGTCTCGGAAACCACGACAAACTGACGCTGTGACACCTCCGACCCCCGTGCCTCGGAACCACGAAAAACTGACGCTGTGACACCTCCGACCCCCGTGCCTCGGCAACAACGTAAAACTGACGCTGTGTCACCTCCGACCCCCGTGCCTCGGCAACCACGTAAAACTGAAGCTGTGATATCTCCGACCCCCATGCCTCGGTTACCACGAAAAACTGACGCTGTAACATCTCCGACCCCCGTGCCTCGGCAACAACGTAAAACTGACGCTGTGTCACCTCCGACCCCCGTGCCTCGGCAACCACGTAAAACTGAAGCTGTGATATCTCCGACCCCCATGCCTCGGTTACCACGAAAAACTGACGCTGTAACATCTCCGACCCCCGTGCCTCGGCAACAACGTAAAACTGACGCTGTGACATCTCCGACCATCAAAAAAAGAAAACATCCAGGTTGGAAAAACCATTGTATTTGAAGAAAAACTTAAGGATTTCTTCTTAATACTTTATCATTATAGTCCACTGTAAACCGTTATTAATTTCTGACAATAACACCTTAACATAATTAATGGCTTATCAGACCCATTGGCCAGATAAAGATAAGATAAATTAGAAACTAGACTAATCGTGGCTGTCGCAATTAATTTCAAATTTAGGTTTGTTTGATGAACCTACTTGCGATGATTGCATAAGTAATAATAATCCACCACATAGATTACGTGGGGGATAGATCACATGTCTTTGAATTGAAATTTTATACCAGATTCTTTGGAAATATTTCGAGAAGAGGTTCATATAAGAAGGAGGTTCAGTACCGGATGAGTTTACAGGAAAGGTTTAATTATCAAAGGCAAACGGATTTTTAAAAGACCCTACAACACAGCTATCTCCTTCTTCGTTCGATGGCACAACAGTGATACTTTTGTCGCCCCAAAACTTCGCCCCTTCGGCGTAGTCGTCGATGGCAACGCAGATATCACTTTGGCTGCATCATTTTGGGCTCAGAGGGCAGAATAGCCAGTGTGGCATCGTTTGCTACACAGCTCCGCATCCATACCATGCTGGTATTCCGTCGATATGGTATGATTAACAGAGAAGAAGAAGACAGATCCTAAAGTCTTCTAAACACGATAAGACATATTTACAGGTATCCTACTACACGAGTTAACAGCTGAAAAGCACGCGATGACCGACTGACAAGGTCGAAGACAGAGCAACTCATCAACAATCGCAGTCATGAATTAAAATCGTATGGTCCTTACAACTCCTAACATTATAGAACTACCACAAATTGCAAAGTTCGACGGCTCACCTGACCGCGCTGCTGTCAATACATGACACTGGCAGAATAGTCAGCACCAGTTCAGTTGCCAAAGAGAAAAAAAAAGAATTGAATATGTATAACATAGATAGATGTTGCGCAGCTGGGCGGAGCAAGTTCACCTCTTGCGCAGCTGAGACATGCATGTTCAAGGACTAACCTTGCATGGGCTAAGGTCCAAACCATCGAGTATAATAAGTAAGAGAGAATCAGTGAGAATCAAAGTGTGGGAACTGTGGGTTCCTGAAACCCCAGGAACACCTACCTTGATGTGAACTGCAGAGGCCTATATGGCAATCACTCAATCAATTGCGTACCCAGGTAGATTGCTGCAAATATAATTTGGAGACAGAGTTTTGTAGACCCATCTGATACACAAAGTGAGAGCGGTGCCTCTCGAGTAGAATTTGACACACATGCTGAAGTGCCTCAAGTGCCCATACACCTGAAATTTAGGACCTAATGAACGCCATTGATGCTCCGATTGGCATGGCCACCCACTGATCTCATAATATGTAAAGAGTTTTCCAAATACTCAAAATGAAGAGGAAGAAGTAAAAGACTTCCTGATGTACTTACTGTAGTTCCTTTATTCATAGAAGCGTATCCTAGCCACATGACAGAAGAGAAATACAGTTATCAGAAGAGAAGGAAGTAGGTACTAGATCCAACAAAAAACGAACATAAACTATCTAAGTTACATTTTTGTAATAATGACAGGAAAAATACGTAAAACGGTGGAAGCAATTACGATTATAGGCAGAGATAAGGTAAAAATAAACTAGAACATCATGGACAATTGTATTGCAGTCATTAAAACTATGGTCAATCCTAATTATACTAATATTACAAGTGGTAAAGTTTGTAAGTTTGGAGGTACGAAGGTTATCTTTGAAACTACTGAACTGATTTTGAAAATTCTTTCACCAGTAGAAAGGTAAATTATTCCTGAGTGGCATAGGCCATATTTAATGCGAGTGGGCGAAGCCGTGGTGGGCAGAAGCTGGCTATACTAATGTGATAAAGAGTTACAAGTTTGGATGTAGGAGGAACTACACAACCGATTTAAAAAAATCTTACACTGATAGAGAGTAAGATTATTAAGATTATTATTAAGAGAGCGATATTATTGTTGGGAGTCATATGGTACTTTTAATCCCCAAAAAATAACGGGTCCTGTGACGTGGGCCACTAGAGTGAAGCCGCGGGAAAAACGCTAGTAAATAAATGAGAAGATTTGTATGTTTATGTTTCAACCACGCAAAAACGGCTGAACGGATTTGGAGTTTTTCACCAAGATAGTTCATACCCTAGATGAAAACAGGACACTTTTTCTCCTGATAAACGCAATAAAAATAAAATGATAATGACTATTGTAGCCAATAAGAATGATATTGTGGTGGTGTACCGAATCGAGAGGCGTGCCATGGTTGGTGACATTACCATCTCGCATGACGGAAACCTCGTGAAAGCCGAGAAAGATAAACAAACCAATTAGGTATCTTGACTTGGCTCGCGAGTTTGTCGACATGTGGGTTGTGGACTCGGCGATAATTCTACCGATGGCTTCTTCTTCCGTCAATGGCTTAAGGCGCAGATTCCCTTGAGTAGCTGATTTCAAAATGAGAATCACGTCTAAACGGCAAGTCTTAATTTTTTTGAAAAAATATATGTTACATCAGACCATTTTCTTAATAATTTGATCTCAGAAAATTTTGAGTTTTATTTGCATAACATAGTGTAATTAATTTGTAAAGTTATGTCTAAAACGGACAAAAACACGACAATCGCACCAAAACCGCTGGGCGTATATTAATGAAATCAACACCATCGCAAAGACAATTTAATTATCTACATTTTGATCTGAGGTTTTTTTTTAAGTCATAGAATAATAACGAAAATAACAAAAATCTACAAAATTTTGGGTCGCGCAGGTGTGAAACGGGTGCGGGTTTTTTCCCCTCAAAGTCGTTGGCGTTAGTATTGTACGGAAGTTCATTCTCTGGAGCCCGGACTAGTTATTTGTTATCATGTTTCAAAACGACTTGGATGTTTAAAAATATTTTTGCACAGAAAAATGTATGCCTAGAATTTCTTCATATCTGAAATAGCATACGTAAATTAAAGAATATTTTGCAAACAAAACTGTCAAAAAGGAGGTTCAATATTGATATTCTGGCTCCAAACGGGCGCACGGCCAGTACCGCGTTAACATTGGGGAATATATACGCCTTAAGTTGACCGTGTTATAAAGTGTTAAAAGATCTTGCCTATTTGGAACCACCATTTTGTTGAATATTATAGCCAGTGTTGCTAGTACTTATCTTCATTCATTATGTCTTACCAGTTAAAGGCAAAATACAATTTTTTTTTTCTTTTGCAATCTGGGAAACCTGAGGTCCCGGACCGGAATGCGGGAGGCATTCCCAAGGACTGAATGATTCCTTATTTGAAATGAGGCACTAAGATAATGACAAGCCCGCATTTAGCCACTGTCTCACCTAATGGCACCGCCAGATAACAAAAAAATAAAAGTCGTTAACACCTGTCTACCAATGCATTCCAATATTTCAAAACGATGCGAACAAAAATTAAAGGCAGTATCGCTAACACGGTCAAAACAAACGTATCGCGGTAAGGGGCGTCCGTGACCCTTTCACTTGGCATTTAGTAATGAGTTAATCTATATATATAAAAAGAAGAAATTGACTGATCGATCAACGCACAGCCAAAACCGCTAGGCCTAGAAGCATGAAATTTGGCGGAAAGCTTCCTCAAGTGAAGTAAGTGAGCACTACGCACGTTCTCTTTGAATGAACAGATCATCATAGATGTCACCCAGAAAATAACACAAACCCTCGGGTCACCCAGATCTAACACAGATGTTCTGAGAAAACCAAAGAGCTCTAATTAATTTCTGGAGGGAGGTGGGCTGGTTGGAATAACCACCAAACGGCCGACATGGCCCATGCACAATGGTCCACCTGAAGGTCTAAACTGGACATTATGAGACGCAAGTGCGTAAACCAAACCCCCCTCCCCCTAACATGAACATCCCAGTCCACCTAGTGGGAGGCCATCATCCAACTCTGTCTCCTGACTTGCGACTGATAGAATAATTATGGTGGATTAGTTTTTATCACGAAAAACAATTATTATTATTATCTGTGATACGAGTATATGGCATTTAATAGACATTGAAGTTTATATTGTAACACTATTTTTATTCTGTGTTATAAAAAAAAAAACAAAATCCGCGATTTTTCATATTATTTATTTTACGAATTCCTTAAAATACGCAATACAATTTTTTCTAATTATTATTTTTTCAAATTCTTATATTTCCAAATTCTTAGGTTTCTTTATTGAGGGAATAATGTACTATGGGCACAGATAATATAATCTATGGGTTTCTTAATTGTTTATTGTCCTAACACTAAAATTTAAAAACAAAACCATTTAATGCAACAAAAAAAATAAAAAAGGGGGAGATCTAGGACAAAATATATACTTTATACTACGTATATGTACATGTATCAAAAGATGAGAAAAACAATTAATTCCCTTTCAAACATTTTCTGAAATAAAAAGGAACCTGTTTTTTTTTTTGAAGAAGTGTTGCGGTTGACTTTTCAATACTGTTACTTGAACCAACAATTTCTTTAAACATTCTTCAGGTGATATTGCGCTTTTTAATATATCATCAAAGGTGTTTCGATTTTGGCATCTTTGAATATAAATTTGGATAGCCTTTTCCTTTGCTCCATATATATTTGTTTTTTTTTAATTTTCATAATATAAAGGCCTTTGCCCAGCAGTGGGACAGAATAGGCAAATATAAAAAAAAAAGATCTTGGTCATCCACAAGTTGATTTGTGCGTGGAATAAAATCTGTTACAAAGTTTTTATTGTGATTGTACTTAAATGTGGAAAATACAGAATGTGGAATAAAATGGAACATGTAATAATGAGAAATTGTAAATGAATCAATATGAATAATTCGGAATATGTAAAAATAAGAATTTGGAATAATAAGAATATGAAGGATTAAGATCAATTATAACTTCGGAAAGCATCGCCGACATCGTAATAACTATAGTTTTGTAACCTGCCATAGATACTTTATCAAAATGTAGGTAGGTATCTCTAAGATGAACTAAATAAGTTATAAATATACATTTTATGTAGATAAAGCAATATTTTGACAAGATAGGATGATAACTGGAGTACTGTTATCATAAAATTGACATTTAAAGCATCAAAATAATAACAACTTGCCTAACCAATTGAACACCCAAAATATATACATTGTGAGGAAACCTAGCCTTATAGTGAGTTTATTATATGATTGTGCTCCATTGGTGTTATTGCTGTAAGGCATTCCAGTGCTCAACTTACCACGGACTGTCTCTCACAATGGGCCTTATCAGAAAGCTTAAAGTCACCCAAAGGGCAATGGAGTGGGCTATGCTCGGAGTTTTCTTGCGTGATCATGTCAGAAATCAGGATATCGGCAGGAGTACCAAAGTTACCAACACAGCCCGAAGAATTGCCAAACTTAAGTGGCAGTGGGCAGGGCACATTCATTGCTCGTAAAACGGATGGCGGATGGGGCCGAAAAGTTCTGGAATGGCAACGCCGAACCGGAAGACGATACGTTGGAAGGCCTCCCACTAGGTGGACCGATGACCTGGTTAAGGTTGCGGGAAAGCGCTGGATACGAGACGCACGGGATCGGTCAATGTGGCGATGCCTGGGGGAGACCTATGTCCAGCAGTGGACGTCTTTCGACCGAAATGATGATGATGATGCATAGAAGACATGCTCTGCTGTACACACCCCAAATAGATTTGTATAAAGGCCATCATACAAAACTTATAAAAGTAAATAGATTATATAACATCAGACCAGTAATCCCCAAAGGGATGAGCAGAAGACCATCTACAGTACACCCACAATTCAAGTCATGTTTAAGTATCTTTTTATTTAAAATAAATATTTGCATGACCATAAATAGAAGTCTTTCAGTCGGGTACATAGATGGGTTTTAACATTATTTAGTATGCATTAGAATGCGGATGCAACAGATTCCAATTATTTTTTCTAGTATTTGGTAGCAAATTGTATTGAGTCAGCCTTCCCAGTAAGCTTTGCAGAGTTAGTCAATACTACAATAAAGTTCTCCGCTCCAACATCCCGAGATCGCTTCTGTCAATGATTTCACATATTGTCCAGTTGCGTAGACAGTTGAGACACAAAACCACACCAATTTTATATCACAATGTCCACTACGAATAATAATAACAGCCGCTGAACTTCACTCCAAAAAAGCCCACCTAGAACTCCGTAAGTCTCTTGTAATAAGGCTCTTGCCAGATTGTAAAAGATAAATAATTATGATGCCTCAGACAGCGAAGTGTGTAGAGAAAAGGTCAAAATACTTATGCAATTGAGACATCATTCAAATATTTACATAAGAGACATCAGAGGGGGCAAAGATTACAAAAGAGAAATCATTGAGTGACATCACAAAAAAATAAACACTTTCCGATTGATTCAAGTTCTATAAACCAGAGATGTAATGAGATTTTAAGAGAGCTTTTAACACACATACATAAACTCACTTTTTATTCCATGAGGCAGAAACTACAGAATGCCACTAACTACGATCCTTACATACTCCTTTTGCTATATTATAATATGTAAGTATATTATAGGTGATCAGTTACAATTTTTTCCAATTAAAACATTTCTAGTCCTTGACATAGCTTTCAGTACATTGGTAAATTAAAAAAAACACGGGTCATAAATTTAATGAATTACTTGAATATATTTTAAAACACATAAAATAATGTGTAATAATGAAATGGAGTAGGTATTAAAATGTAGGTTAAGAATATGAGGAAAATTAAAATATTTAAAATCAACCGCTAGAAACAGGTACGTACCTAATTTTGTACAGGGAAAGCATGAAAATAGGCCCATATCTAGAGCTTTTGTCAAATAAACTAACTCGTTCTTGTAGCTTGAATTGAACGAAAACATCATTTGTTTAGCAAATTATTGCGATGATATACATTCAATATCCAAATTGCATTCAAAAATACTAGAAAAGATAGTGATAGAAAATTTCAAAAAACATCATGAAAATCGTATGGATTTCTTACCTTCGAAACTGCAGCTTCCATGATTATTCCTTTAAAATATCACTATCCAAAACAAAATCGAATTAAAACATAGTATGTTGTGCGTGTTAGAATCGAAAAATAAATAAAATTTAATAAAATTCACAGATTTTCGGCAATCGTCAATTTCCACGATTCTTCTATTTACTAGAACTGCCACAGACAAAATATTGTCTCTCTTGCTGTCAGGAATTCTATCTGTCAGTCGATATGTCAAATTAGGTGCGGTCCGATGGTACTTATGTAATATTTCAGTAAAGATGTAAAATAAAATTAAACAATAAAAAAATGTAAATAAGTCGCTAAATCAAATTTCTTTTCTCATGAAATAATAAGAAGAAATATGTAAAAACTTGAGAAGCTTTAATTTATAAAAAATGTGACGCCTTAAAACATTGATGTTTTTTTTTATCAACTACCTTCTCTTTCATTCATTTGTAATTTTTACATCTTCATTAAATACTATTGTTCCAGTTTGTTTAATCTAAGTATCTGGTCAAATTATTATTATCTGGAATAATTTGTAACTATTGTATCATCATAATGGAAGTTGATTCTGTTGACAGGGTGAGTGCTTATTATTATATTCATATCATTCCGATGTCTAACTAACTGCTATTTCCACTTTTTCCAACAATCATATTTAAAGTATTATTTTGTATATTACAGGAAAACAACGTCAAAAGACATAACAGTTTTACTAGCCCCAATTGCAAAAGAGCCCCTGTAGCCAAGCGAGTTGGCAGAGAACGTTGCCATAGCTATCATGCCCAAACCCCAAAGGCATCCAAATTTGGCGAGAAAGCCCAATTGGATGTTCCTAAAGTGAGTGAGCACATTACAATATTTCTAATTCTTGAAAAAGTTTGAATGTCACAGGATTTTTACAGATATCGTGAGTTTGCAATGAGCGTGAACAGTAATTTTAAATACAATAAACCACATCCAAATAGTTTAAAATATACCCATTTCTTCTTTACTTCAGAAAGAGTCAAACAATATATCATGCATTTTATTATAGTTTTACGGTGTTTGCAATAAAAATCTGTGAAAAATGGATTGCAAGGAATAAAATATAACGATCTTTTATCCATGAATGCACCCATAAGGACTCATTTTGACAGTTGTTTGACAACAAAGAGGTGCGTTCGTAAATAATAAAACTTCTCAATATAAGTAAAATAAAAAATAGGCTTTTTAATAAGCATTATAATTATTTACACCACTTACAATATTCTTCTAGAAATTTTAACAATATAAATAGCCGTTTCATTCATATTTTTATCTTTTAAAACGAGATTATTATCACTAAAAGTGGTGGCTGCAGGCATTACCAAATATGGAGTTTGCTCGTTTTCCCAACCGTCCTCCCTTCGATCCATAGTAGCTCTCAGTTTTATTTTCTTATAAACAATTGTGTTATATTCAAATGTTTTCATTGCATTTTCTAGTGTAATAATAATCATTTCTTCTTTTTAATTAAACGTGAGTTGGAGTTTTTTAATAATTGTAGTGTTAAAATATAGGTCACAGTGGCGTATAGGTTATGTTCTCAGTGAAATAATCGGATAGTTGTTGTTTGTATTGTTGTTAACTTGTTACTTTTCGCGTTACAGATGTCGTTTAGGGTGGTGCGCAGTTCTAAGTTCCGCCACGTTTATGGGCAGGCCATGAAACGTGAGCAATGTTATGATAATATAAGAGTGTCAAAAAGTTCTTGGGACTCTACGTTCTGTGCGGTGAATCCTAAGTTTCTGGCTATAATCGTCGAGTCTGCCGGCGGAGGCGCCTTCATAGTACTGCCACACAATAAGGTGAGTTTATTTCATTGAACAGTTTGCTCATTTCTCACAGATTGAATTGTAAAAAATATTTGTTAAATTACTTCTAATTTAACACTGGAAATATTATATTGAGGCGCTTAGTCATGCTTTGCTGATTTATAAATAACTACTTAGGAATATAATTTGAGATTAACCGCTTAAAAAGTGTGAATTATGCAGGTTTTTCTTGAGAAAATGAGACTTGTAACTAAAAAGCTAACTAGATTTAGGTAGAGGAATATCTGGTAAAATCTTTTAACAACATATAAGTCAAATTGAGTACTTTATATACATTTAACTATAATTTTATACTCCATCAACTCTGTTGATAGCTCATATTACACAAAATATTACGGGAAGCTTTGCTCTGGCCATATAAACCTCAGGTCATGTGTGATATTCCATAATTGAAATTATAAAAACTAGGACCCAATTTTTTTTAAGTGTCCAATAGAATTATTTCATGCTCAGATCAGCTTTAATCCCAAAGCTGTTTGTTGTTAGCAAATTCCAAAGTGTATTTTAAAGTTGTTAAAAGATACATCGAAAGTGTCAAAATTAATGACAAAGTTAAATTTTTGTTCCGCATAGAAGTATTTAAAAATTCTAGTACATTGTGGTATGTGTTAAATCTAGAAGGTACTGCACTTGGAGTACCTGGTTTTACAAAACGGTTGTGCTATGAATTTGGAGTAGACTAAGCTCATATTTCTGAAAAAAAGAATTATATGTTGATAAATTCTACTTAGGTCTGTCAAACTTTGGTTTAACTTGTTCTGAACTCCAAATAATGAATTTAGATACCGGGCCAAACAAAGGCGTGACTGATCTGAACATTTTATTATATTTTCCCCCATTAAGACATATTTTTAGGTGATTGCGATTGATGAAAATAATATGAAAGCTTCTTTCTCACATATGCATATAGTAGCTAAGGAACATATAAGGTTGGGTTGATATATAGAAGTATATATTAGAAGGACGCGTAAGACGGATCTGATTGGTGATGTTCTTCAGAAAGCCCAGGTTCGCAGTACGTATTACCAGCGTGCTTATATGAATAGATGTATGAACGTAAATGAAGCGAAAGGAGTATGAAATCATAGGACTGTAGCAGGTGACGTTCTGTAGTATCTACCTGCTCCTGTGGGAAAACAATGTGAGTTTATATATGTGGAGTCAAACAACTTGCCTCTAATATATTTGCATTGGAGTCATTGAATCTTAATCCAAGGTTACTCAAAACGCGTTGATGACTCAATTTCTTTGCATTTCTATCTCATAAGTCCCTGATAGTGCCAGACAGGTGTTTAATTAGAACTGCTAATGTTATTCAAGAATTTACATTTAATTGGCATAAAACTCTATAATGCCTTTAAAACGTTTCTTGAAAGATCTTGAAGCAAGTTTGCAAGTACCGTTATGTTTTTATTAATATTTTTTTTGTTATGTATTAATGAAGCCAGAGAATCGGGCACCAGTTTTGCCAAGATGTATTGAGTTAACCAGTCACTTGGTTGTGGAGGCAAGTGGCCATACTCTTAGGCATTTGTCACACAGAATGTGTTCTGCATTCTGTTGTATGGAATATTTTTACATCCTTACGTAAAAATATTTTTCATAAAATTATTTATTTCCTATCAAGTTAGAAAGAAAAAGCCAAGCCTAATTCTACCAAAATTGACAAGTTGCTAAAGCGAATGACTTCTCATAATGTTTTATTCATATTCTATCACACACGTCAAATATATCATATCATCATTGTCTTATACCCCAATGGTCCAAGTTTAAGTCTTACTAGACTGCCGTCATATTAAAGAAGGCCGTAATTACGTCAACAAAGTTTTATCTAAAATGAAGGCCCACGATTTACTGAATAGTTTTAGTAAATGGTTATTGTTTTATACAACGTCAATAAATACAGGCGTTATTTTGAACCATAGTTTATTTAAATTTATACACACATATTAATTTAATTCAATTTTTTCCCTTTTGTTTTAGCAAAAATATAATAATAAATTGTGAAATACTTATCTGAAAGGCCGTAATTGCAAATAATGTAATTACGGCTTTTCATATAAAGCGCGCCTCTCCCCGCGCCCACTCCCGCGCGCTTGTTCCTTCAAATTACTTATATGCAAAGCCCTTATTGCGAAGTTAGGGCTTTTTTTTGTAGTAAATTTAAAGTTTTAAAAGCCCTAATTGGTAATTGCAGCCTTCCTGACTAGCAATACGAAAATATTAACAAAAAAGGCCGTTATTTTGTAATTATGGCTTTTCAGATTCAAAAACCAGAATTTGTGTCGTAGTTATGGCTAAAATCCTTATGATATCTCTGGTCTCATACGAGTTACAGCTTTGTGTGTAAGTCCATAAGATAGCATTTTCTTTGCTGATTCAGAATATGTTTAGAACCTCATTTTTGACAAAAATGTCAGTTACGGCCTTCTTTAATATGACGGCAGTAGAGGAGTCCATCAGTATTCTTATCAAGTACTGATGAATGTCACAATTCTGTGAATGGGAGAGGAAGTGGACTATCTTATCAAGTTTCGAGTGTATGGGTGTTTCCTGAATGCTCTATAATTCGTGACAAATTGTACTCCACTAAAAATATAATTAAATACAAAAAAAATGGGAGAAGTGCAATTGTATATGCCCTTTGAATTTGAGATCAAATGATTATAAATTATAAGACTTTAGAACTAAATTAATTAATATCATTATGCCATATTCGCACAAACAATATTAAACCGCAGCATAAAACATTATGCTCATCTTACTTGTAGAACTCGCATTAAAAACTAAATTTCATTAAAACATTTATTTTCTAGCGCATCATTATAATTACGAATGTTAATTGATCGCAAATTAGTGGATAATTACAGTAATTCAGTGCTCTATCTCTGTTTGTAATATGATAATCAGCATAATAAAGATTGTTGTTTTTTGACTGAGGAAAGTGTATTTATTACGATGAGTCAGGAGTGTTAGTGTTAATGTGAGGCTAAGATTCTATTACTGCTATTTATCTAGACTTGTTCTGGTTTTTAAAGATCTTAGAGTGAGTTTTCTTATTCTAAACCCCCGCCGGAAAAAGAGGTGTGTCTATCTGTGGCAACATAACGCCTAAACGGATGAACCGATCTTGATTTAGTTTTTTTTGTTTGAAAGGAGATTTTGTCGAGTGTCCTTAGCTATGTTTGAATAAAATCGGTTCAGCCGTTTAAAAGTTATGGGCGTTTTACCGTTTGAATCGGGATGTTTTTGCAAGATTTATATTTTATTAGATTTTTTTGATAGATTGCCGATCGAAGCGTATCTACTATGTACTAGATAAATTACGTAGCATGAAATAAAAAATATCAAAATTTAAAAAACCCCCGACATATTTTTTATGTCGGGGGTTTTTTAAATTTTGATATTTTTCTTATATAACAAGCAAAAGAGTAAGTCTGTTTTGTACAGCTAGATTGTTCGCGCACCTTCACTCTCAAAAGCGTGCGGTTTCGCTCTCGTGGCCCAACTTTCAAGGAGCATGCAGGATAGGATAGATGGACCCCTTATTCCGCACTTAGATGCCCATTTGGTACGTTGTGCGTGCAGGCCTCCTCTCTGTGAGAGAGAATGGGCCGTAATCCAGCACACGGGCCCAGTGCGTGTTGGTGGATGTCACATGTCTTCGAATTTTTGGATCTAAGACATGCCGGCTTCCTAACGATGTTTTCCTTCACAGTTTTGAGAGCAAAGACAAACGACGGACAGACAGACACAGACTGAGTGACAGCAATAGGGTTCCGTTTGGACCCTTCGCGTACGGAACCCTAATTAGCAGTAATACAAGTTACATCCTCCTTCTTGCGTCGTGTTCCTCATTACTGAGGGTCCCCCCCGACTGGAGATCAACCTTTCTCTTATGATGGTCCTCCGTCTGTGTCTGTTATTGGCGTCGTGGAGTGCTTCGAGCAAGTTGGTGTTCAGCGTTACACGAATTTGGTCAGACCACATGAATGGGCTGCGGCCTACATAGAGTCTAGAAGTAGCGGCCGCGAATAACAAGTTGTAGGTCGTGGGTTCGAACCCACGGCCCTGGAGTACGGCCCATTCCCTCTCACAGAGTGGATGCCTGCACGTGCAACGGACTAAATGTGATTCTAAGTGCGTAAAAGGCGATCCATCTATTCTATCCTACCTTAGAGTCTAGAAACTCATCATTTGCCTACTTATCTCTAAGTAAAGAAAATAAAGAACAACGCCATTAGTACCTAATTAGCTAATCTAAATTGTGTGATGTCCACAAATGCCTGCTTTATCACGTCTAAGCAGTTCTAAAGGTTATTCTTCTGTCACACAATGTATCACACTAATATTATAAAGGCGAAAGTTTGTGAGTCTGTGTTTGTATGTTTGTTACTTCTTCGCGCTCAAACGGCTGGAAGGATCTGGATGAAATTTGGCACAGAGGTAGATTATAGGCTGAAAAAGCATATAGTCTACTTTTTATCCCGGTATTATGTTCCCTTGGAATGTTAAAAACACTATTCACGCGGGCGAAGCCGCTGGCAGAAGCCAGGGTATAATATAGTATTTATCGTCAGTATAGGAACAAGTGGTTTGCTTAGTTATCACACAATGTAAACATTTGTGAGGTCTGTACATAATAATATGTGTTGTGTACATAGGGGATTAGTAACATGATGTATTTTTCCTTGTAGCTATCATGTACTACTTTGTATATATAGAAACTGATAATGTCCCTGGAAGTACCTTTAAAACATAATACATCTCATCATAATCATATCAGCCGAAGGACGTCCACTGCTGGACATAGGCCTCCCCCAAGCGTCGCCACATTGACCGGTCCCGTGCATCTCGCAACCAGTGGTTCCCCGCAACCTTCACCAGGTCATCGGTCCACCTGGTGGGCGGCCTTCCAACGCAACGTCTTCCGGTTCGCGGTCGCCACTCCAGAAGTTTTCTGCCCCATCGACCATCCGTTTTGCGAGCAATATGCCCTGCCCACTTAAGTTTGGAAATTCTTCGGGCTATGTCGGTAACCCTGGTTCTCTTGCGGATCTCTACATTTCTGATTCGATCACGCAAAGATATTCCGACCATGGCCCTCTCCATTGCCCTTTGGGTGACTGTAAGCTTTCTGATGGGGCCCATTGAGAGCGACCACGTCTTAGAGCCATAGGTCACAGCTAGCAACACACACTTGTCATAGACTTTAGTCTTGAGACACTGTGGTAAGTTGGACGAGAAGATACCGCGCAACTGCCGTACATCTAGATACAAATAATATTTACCTCTATAATTAATATTATATTTGGTCCCTTTTTCGCATTCTTCTTTGCCCACCCCCACTAGAGTAGTGTAGAAAATTGTAGCAAAAAGCTCAGTTTCCAATTCTGGTTAAAAAACCTTTCTCCGAGGCCAAATTAAAAAAAAAATCTGTAATTTCGGTTCCTGTGTAACATTGTTGCATGTCGTTTGCTTAAAATCGTTCTTATAAAGACGCTTTACAAAGTTTTGCCCTACCTTTTATCAGAACATGAAACTGACTCATAAAATGCTTGGCGAAGCCTTTGCAGAATACCCCCAAAACTGTCGAACCCTATCAAATCAACCCCGACAAAGCAACCTTCCCTTTCTTTGAGTGTTGTTATCAGTCGAACAATGCGCCGCCCGAGGTGACGGATAGCGCTCATTGTGCAACAGATACGGAAAAACAATAGCCCCGAACAATGCGCGCACTCATCGCAGCAAAAAGTATCTAGTATGGGAACGGCAAGTGTTAGTTGACGTGTTGTAATTAGGTTATTGGTTTATGTAATAAAACTAAAAAGTCTGAAATGCGAATTGCATCACTTTTTCGTCTGACAACACCAGTTGCAATTTTTTTTCTACCTGGGTTTTTGCGACCACGGGAGAAAAACTTGTCCAGTGGCCTTTTCTGCAGAAACAGTTCACACGTCATTTTTTAGGGTTCCGTACCCAAAGGGTAAAAACGGGACCCTATTACTAAGACTCGGCTGTGCGTCGACAGACAGACGGACCGCGGAGTCTTAGTAATAGGGTTTTAACCCTTTGGGTACGGAACCCTAAAAAATCATAAAACAAGGCAACGCCTCATTCACGTAACACGTTGATATATTATGATGACAAAGCGTCGAAGCATGCGTCAGTTAGTAAACATTCACACCGCGAGTTTTCGTCAGCCATTGTCGACGCCATTGCATTGTCTTCGCTCACTATCTGTTGTGGTAGACCTTATGCCTTATGTAGCTATAATATTGTAAACTAAATGCCTCTTATCGCAGGAAAACTTACGAAGGTGGATTAACAAAGGAGCTGTTTTAAAATATTAGTCATAGCCGGAGAAATGTATGGGTTTAGTCATATCGAGGGAGCATGAGATATTGAGAATGTAATCATGAAAAGAGTTCCTAGACTTGCCCCGTTGGTGAAATAAGGCGCATCCTTTTTCATGGGGCTTAAGACGACGATAGTCGCCAACAATCTTCAGAGAACAAAAAGCGCACTCGTTTCACACCCGCGCGACCCAAACTTCAGTAGCTGTTTGTACTTTCCTTTTTATCTAAAAAAACTTTGATCAAAATGTAGGTAATTAAATTGTCTTTGAGATGGTGAAAATTTAATTAAAATATACGCCTGGCGATTTTGGTGCGATTGTCGTTTTTTAACCGACTTCCCAAAAAAGGAGGAGGTTCTATGTTCGACTTCATGTTTGTTTTTTTTTTTTTTTTTTTTGTTTATGTTCACCGATATCTCCGTCAATTGTGGACCGATTTTGAAAATTCTTTTTTTGTTTGAAAACGTATGTTTTGAAATTGGTCCCATTCTTTTTTGGTGGAGATCTGATGAAGAGCTTTGGAGATATACAACAGAACTCTTCAATAAACAACGGCAAATCTCTCGGGATTGCTGCAATTGCATGTCTGTTTATTGTTTATACCATTTCATAACATAACATCACGCCAGTACGCTCTTAAGGGGTACGCAGATCTCTCATTTCACCGGTTAAGTTCAAGTTTCCTGAAATCAATTTTGGCGTTATAGTTACCTTACTAACTTGCCTATTAGGTAGGTACAACTAAAAAGTGAAAAATAAAAAAACCTTTTTTGAAAAAAAATACTACCGACTTCCAAATACAAAACTAAAAAGTGAAAAATAACTTTATTTTTTGAAGTCGGTGTCCATAACGCAAAAAATTGGTACCTACGAAAGGCAGACCTTTTTTGGTTCGTGTTATACATAACTTTACAAATTATTTACGAATAAGACTCAAAATTTTCTTAGATCAATTTATTAAGAAACAAACAAGAAAATTCAAACAAAAATATTTGAATAACCCTTCAAACACATAAAAAAGTTGGTCCTTTACAATCTGCCGATTTTAGATAACGTATCTTCGTGAACTCACAATGCATATTATTGATTCGCGATGTACGATAAGCTTAGAATACGTCATGGATGGGTACGTGGGTAGTATGCATTTGTCATGTTACCTATTAACTGTTGCCCGCGGCTTCGCTCCTTGGTTTAACACACAGGAACCGTGCATTATTCTATGATAAAAACTAGCCTGCCGATAGTGTAGCTTGTCAGTTTTCGTATTCGAATCAGTACTTCCAGAGATTTATCTCTTCCAAACAAACACACAATTTTAAACCTTTATAATAACATTTATTTACTTTTTAGGTTACCGTACCCAAAGGGTAAAAACTGGCCCCTATTACTAAGACTCCACTGTCCGTCTGTCTGTCTGTCACCATGCTGTATCTCATGTACCGTGATAGCTAGGCAGTAGAAATATTCTGTATAACAACAAATACTAAAAACAGAATAAAATAAATATTTAAGTGGGGCTCCCATTATAGAATAGAATTTCTCTTTATTCAAGTAACCATGACTCAAAAGATGGTTAGTAAAACTTACAACTACGTTAGTAATACATATATTAGCAAACTGACACTACAAAACAACAGTGAATCACCGCTGCGACAAGCCATGTGAGATGGCACAACAGCGACCCACGAAAACACAGTCTAGGCGACACGAAATCATACTTAGGATACTGTTGGAGCTGCCCCACACCCTGTGCTGTGTCAAACGTGATTTTTTTGCCCGTTTTTTGCGATATTGGTACGGAACCCTTCGTGCGCGAGTCCGACTCGCACTTGGCCGGTTTTTATTCTTAATTGAACACAAAACATTCTAATAGAATTAGGACAGCTTATGTACAAAGGTGAGCCTAACCTATAAATGGGTTCTCTAACAGCAAACCTGACTGCCATAGAGAGGTTTGCAAATGATAACAGTACATACAAACTCGACAAAACCCTTAATATTTACATTCTTACTAACTAAATGAACTAAACAAATATAAATATCAGTCAAGATCTAATCTATCAGTTACAGTACACTAAAGGTACAGTAGTCTCAATTTCACACGCCATTTACAGATATGTAGACGGTTTGGCTCATTTGGTCTCTGATGAATGGCGCTGTTGTCTGCAGTGTTACTCGTGACCTCCCGATTAGCACTGCGAGCCGTATACAAAGGAAAAAGGACTACTATACCAGTATTATGACTCAGCATTTAAAATGCAGTGCTTTCCGTATGAGGAGCATTCAAATTCAAGTCTGTATTGCCAGATAGACAACCTGGGGGTCTTTAAAGTCAAGAGTGATTCGGTTATAGTTCTCGCCAAAGTTCTTGGCCGCCCTGAGGTTGGCTTTCCGATGCGTTAGGCACTGATCGGTGCTGTTTTGTATAAGATTTACTACTGCGCGGCTATTGTAGCCAAGTTCATGGCGGCCAAGAAGTTTCGCGAGAACTATACTTCTAGGCAAGCGTGCTTCACCGTCGACCATAATATCATTGCTTACCATCAGGCGAGATAGTGGTCAAACGAGATCAATAATAAAAATTGAAAACATTTTGTTCAAATTAGTCTGGGAATTAAAACTATACGATTGTCAACAAGGTAAAAGTTTAGTTATATTTATAACATTTTAGATTAAAAAAAAAACGAAATAGGTACATATAAACATATAAGTGTTATATATTTTTACGAAAGAAGAAGAAAATTGTGTCTCCACAATATGGTACCCAAAACCCGCCATTTTCCAATTTTAATGTAGCCAGTGACACTCGCAGGGTTAAGACGAATCGATTGACGTAAGAATCTTCAAAATCGGCCAACGCGTTTGGTCTCTAGACCGCCACATAGGAACTAACATACATACATAGACTGATAAACACATTACCCTCCTTCGGCAGTCGGGTAAAAAGCCACTCAGTGACAGTGTCCCTTCTTGTCAATGAAATAATTTTCTATGATATTAATCTAACTAGATGACGCGATTGTATATACTTCGCGTGTCAAAAAACGGCGTAAAATTACTATTAATGATCGTGATTTGAGCTTTTCATTTAGAATTATTACCACCGGAAATCTACCGAAATCTAAAACATGCCTTTTTATGCCATATTGAGCTGCAAAGACTGTATAGAATAAAAAACCGGCCAAGTGCGAGTCGGACTCGCGCACGAATGGTTCCGTACCATTATTATTACGCAAGAAACGGCAACAAAACACGTTATTTATTTATTTATTTATTTAGACTTCATGCACAAAGGTACAAAGGCGGACTTAATGCCTTAGGCATTCTCTACCAGTCAACCAAGTTATTTGTATCGGAGCCCCCCTTAAATATGAATGTTATCCTGTTTTTAGTATTTGTTGTTATAGCGGGCACAGACATACATCATCTGTGAAAATTTCAACTGTCTAGCTATCACGGTTCATGAGATACAGCCTGGTGACAGACAGACAGACGGACCGTGGAGTCTCAGTAATAAGGTCCCGTTTTTACCCTTTGGGTACGGAACCCTAAAAAGTTGGCCGAGGCATTGGCAATTTTATCTTTCATTGGTAAGTAAATTTATTTTTAAATTGTGTGTGAAAAAGTGGCACGCTTGGTTTTCATACAGATGGAGGGACTTGCGTTATCTAGTTAGATTTATGTGTGTGAGTACTACCCAGAAATACCCTCTTATAAAATAATCTATTCTTTATTTTCATCTTGCTGCCTTCTCCACGGTCACCTGATTACTCTCTTTCCGCCTACAAATAGCCTTTATCTATTTTTAAATAACATTACATAATGTCGTAATTTCACTCTACTTTAAATTCCGTTGTTATCTTCCGATAAGACTTTATCTCCGACCTTCGTTGGGAGCATTGGTCAGACAATATCCTAAACAATGCTACTGTTTACTGTTTTATTAATATTGACATGTTGTTTAGATATTGTTTATCAGTGTGGTATTTTATACTATTCGTAGCATAGCATATGAGAAGATCAGAAGGCGATTTAAAAACATAGCTCTTGTTATATTTAAGGCTTGAATGTGGCCCAGACCTTCGACACGTCTTTCTTCTAGCACAGCTTTTCTATGTTCAACTTTCGTAGGTTTAAAGTGGAGACCTTACTTCAAAGGAAATGCGAAATTCGAAGTTAGGCTCTCGAGTCTCGCCTATTTCCTCCTCCAATATTGGACCAATTTAAAAGATATTCTATAAACTGAAGGAGAAAGATATATACGGTGCTCCTTTTTGATGATATATCTTTATAAGCACTAGAACCCTCAAAATATGCTCAAAATTGCGCTGTCAACAGAGCTTTAGTGTACAAATTTAACAACTATAAATGAAATAAAAAAACAATTTTACAAAAAAATACCACCGACTGCCACAAGTTTTATATTTTTCACTTTTTAGTAGTACCTACCTAATAGGCAATTTGTTTAGTTTACCTATAACGCCAGAATAGATCACCCGAATATCATGAAACTTGAATATAAATGGTGAAATGAGAGATCTGCGTACCCTTTAAGAGCGTACTGGCGTGATGTTATGTTATGAAATGGTATATACAATAAACAGACATGCGATTACAGCAATCCCAAAGGAATTTGCCGTTATTTATTGAAGAGTTCTGTTGTATATCTCCGAAGTTCTTCACCAGATCTTCACCAAATTAAAATGGGCCCAATTTCGAAACATACACTTTCAAACAAAAAATGATTTTCAAAATCGGTCCACAATTGACGGCGATATTGGTAACATACACAAAAAGAACATACATAATGTCGAACATAGAACCTCCTCCTTTTTGGTAAGTCGGTTAAAAAGAAAACATAGAAGCACAACATGCATATTTTATTCAATTTATGGAATATCTTCTATACTTTTTACTAAGGAAATTCAGTCGAAGCTCTCTACCCACATTGCCTCTTAATGCTCTATGAGACACTTACCCCCTGCCAATATGTTATTATGGGCCTACGCCTAATAAAGTTTAGAAGGCGATAATCTCTGTAATAATCTATTTATCTACTAATACTTATAAAGTATTTAGTTAGATAACCTAAAAATATTGGTCACGTAATTTTCTTTTCCCACGTAAACAAAAAAATGCGACGATACAGTGCGTTAAAATATCGTGTGACGTCACGGTGTGCTACATTTTATACTGTCAAAGTGACGTCACAAGCCCCCACCCACTGATGATGATGCGCTTTATCTTTGTCAGTTTTTAATTTTTTGATGAAGCTGATAATACGGGTCCAATATTATTTGATAATCTCACTGACGGACTAAATAGTATTATCATTTTTCTACCCAGTAACATCCCTATTCTTTATTAGTTTCTGACCAGAAAGGGTAAATTCCGACAGAATCCAGTGATATCTGAATGGGCGATTCCTGTATTTTTTAGGAATGTTCCCGTTTGAACGGCCAAAACAACCCATAATATCCCTATTTTTAAAATTTGAGGTAAAATTACGACTAGATTTTGAACGTTTTTAAATTTCAATCTCAGCTTTCTTCAGGAAAGTCTTGGACCAATTCAATAGGTGGCATAGCAACAGTGGAACCAACAGTTGGAGCCAATAAACTGAGCATCCGCACTCCGTAGGCCAACGTGTCAAGTTCGTGTGGAAACCGCTGGACAACGTCTATAAACGAAACACGTAAATTTAACGCGCCCCACATTGCGTGCGCGTACGCAAAATAGATTCGGCGCAGTTTCTCACACTGTGCTGCGGTTCTCACGTTTTTTTCTTTGGATGTAGGTTTGCAAGTGGTATCTGATGGATAAAGAGGCAACCTTAATGTTGAAATGGTAGAGGTGTCACTAGATTTCTATGCTCTGTTCTTGCTTTTGTTGTTTTTAATTGATGTGGATGAATGGGGAGGGATAGGAAGGTTAAATAAAAGATGGATGTACTGTGTACGAGTGATTTGAAAGACGAGTAAAATTTAAAAAAACCCCGACACATTTTTATTTAATGCTACATAATTTATCTAGTACATAGTAGATACGCTATGATCGGCAATCTATTGTACACGTAATTATGACACGATATCTTGCGAAAACACCCCGATTCAAACAGTAAAACGCCCATAACTTTTGAACGGCTGAACCGATTTTATTCAAACATAGCTAAGAACACTCGACAAAATCACCTTTCAAACAAATAAAAAACTAAATCAAAATCGGTTCATCCGTTTAGGAGCTATGATGCACAGAGAGATACACATATACACACGTCAAACTTATAACACCCCTCTTTTTCCGTTGGGGGTTAAAAAGGGACTCAATGATAGCGTGACGGTTGACAGAACGGATTGGATGAAGAGTACGAGATGCACCTACCCTAAGTTACATGAGTCTTAGGAGTCAGAGCAAGAAATCACTGTCTTCCAGCTTAGGCTCGGCATGTATACAATAGTTTTGTATTTTTTTCTACACCTCCATTATTCTTTTCTGATTAATTTCGTTGCGGGATCCTAGACAGTTACATTCATTCTCCGTGACTTCGTCGAGTTTCATTGTCTCGGCGCTTTTCTGGTGGTCGCCACTGTTGATTCTGGCTTTCAGGAGTTGCAGTGGTTTGGGAATAGTGCGGTGTGAATGACCCAAATCAATTTGGTCTATCTGTCCTTCAAGAGTCTGAAGCTGTTTCCAATGATCTTATTAGAAACATGAACAGAGACCGGTTGAGCGATCTACGTTTTGGATATAACGTGCAGATAATTTCAACTTTCTGACTACCTGACCGGCTCCTTGAAAGTTCAATGTGGCTGTAAGATAGTTTGGTTGAAATAAATACTTTTGAGTTTGAGTTTTTACTGGCAGTGGCAGTGGCATCAAGATTAAATTTTAAGCATGCACTTGAATTAATGAATAAAGTCATCTAAACTTTTTGTGTCGAGTTCAGCTTTCCGTAACTAATTACTGCAGGACTGTTATTCTACTGTTTTAATTGGTAACTAGCTTTTGCCGCGGCTTCGCCCCTGTAGCCTATTACCGGAATGAAAAGTTGTCTATGGCACTAATCAATTGTGTAGTTTCATATCAGTGAAATAATTTTCGTAGTTATTATATAAATAGACAACCTCTTTTTAACATCATTCAGTTGAAACAATCGTCCCACACTTGCATCGCAATTTAGATCGTAAAGTTGGCCATTGACGACCAACATTGGATGATAATCCAACAAATAGACGTCTCAAATCATGGTCTACTAATAATAACTTGTAGTACAATGTTTGTAATCCCTAAATATAGAGGGTAGTCATAAAGTTTGTTTGATAGCCAAAAATCGGACATTAGTCATTATTGTCGATGCGTCTTGGATGGGTACACGCATTGATTTGCTATGTACATATGAATCTGAATCACCGATGCGTTGAGAATATATTTTTGTGTTGGCATGTTGTAATGATTAATTCAATGCTGAAAGTTTGCGCGCCAACGCATCTACTCTTAATTTGTCTTGGATAGCGTACAAATTAGAAGCAAATGAGAGATGCAAGACTATCTCGCGAAAGATGTTTTGTACAAATTAGAAGCAAATGAGAGATGCAAGACTATCTCGCGAAAGATGTTTTGTACAAATTAGAAGCAAATGAGAGATGCAAGACTATCTCGCGAAAGATGTTTTGTACAAATTAGAAGCAAATGAGAGATGCAAGACTATCTCGCGAAAGATGTTTTGTACAAATTAGAAGCAAATGAGAGATGCAAGACTATCTCGCGAAAGATGTTTTGTACAAATTAGAAGCAAATGAGAGATGCAAGACTATCTCGCGAAAGATGTTTTGTACAAATTAGAAGCAAATGAGAGATGCAAGACTATCTCGCGAAAGATGTTTTGCAGCGATGAAGATGAAGCTGTGTGTATCTGCTCTGGGGTTCTATGATAAGGAAGTACGAATGCGTGGTCCATCCTAAACCTTTGAGGGGCTCTAGGATGTATCTAGATCAATTAACAAAGCTGAACATGGCATAGAAGTATTTAAGACACCGTCACAGTCAATCATCAGATTCTTGCACTTGTTTGCTTGCATACAGAGAAGCTCATTTGAAATGTGAGTAGTACAGACGAGTCTTTGGCTTACTATACTTCCGGGAGTAAACCTCCTCCCTCCTTGCGTCGATTCCCCAATGCTGGTGGTCGTGACCACATCATGGTTTCAAAACTTTCTCTTTGAAGATGTTTCTCCACTTACTCCTATTCTGAGCAACATGCACGGCTTCTGACGCTTTGATGTTCAGCGAGGTTCGGTTTTAGACTGACCAACGTATAGGACTTCTGCCTCTAGGCCGTTTACCCTTGACTTAGCCAGTGTCAACTACCTTTAGTAAGTTGTCACTAGGTTTGCGGGCAATCTGTCATCTCCTTCTGCGAAGCAGTAATGCTCGCGAAGGAGTAGGGAGACGCAACGGAGACGCCCTCACGCCCCAAGCCACCACGATAAGGACCAGGCCCGAGTCGACGGCGCGTAGTGTCCCACGCGCACCTCAGAGAGATGCCAGCAATAACTAATAGGGTCCGCTAGGGCCGATGCCTGTCTGGGTCGCGGATAAATTTGAAAATGATTTACCACGGCCCTGGCTCGAGCAACTGAAGGAAAAAGGGTGGGTTTTAGTAAGTAAAAGTCTGACATGCCCTTCCGCTTCACCCTGAGCGGGAGAAGTCATTGGACGAATTACATAGCAAAAAAAAAAATTGCGGGCAATATGGCCATAAAAGACAAATATCTTGCGGAGGAGGCACACATTCGACAAAACTAAGGGAGGTCACCTAAAGGACCGCCAATACAGACCAGCTTGGCGGGAACTGGCTCGCCTCGAGGACATGGGGAGTCGCGCTATTAGCCAATACAATATTTATTGTATACATTGCTCTATTTACTATTTCACTAAAACAAGGGACTTATCTGAAACATCCGCTAGTGCTATCGATGTTCCGTCCGCTATCTCTCACAGTGACACAAGTAACAATGATAAAGTCGTTACAGAACGGAACATCTAATCAGAAAGGCGTCTGTCCACGTCCAGAGCCGACCTTGTGCGGCATGACCTAATGCACGGGAATAGCCGTCATTGTGAATGAGATGATGTAAATATATAATTAGGATATAAGTGAGATTTATTGGGTCAGGCGTAGTGGAAAGCTTTTTTGGGGCCTTGAATCCTACTTATAAATGTGAAAGTCGCATCAATCACGCAAAAATGGCTAAACGGATTTAATTGATTTCTCGGGACAATAAATACGTTTCATGCGGGTGAAACCGGGGGAAGAAGCTAGTTGCTACTACAGAAGAGAGAGTTCTAGAAAGGGTGAAAAGGGATTTAAAAAAAAAACGGCAAAACAGAGAAAACTTATGCCTGCTTGCTTCTTTTTTGGCTAGGAGTTCTTGGGTATTTAAAAGACGTAATGTGTCAAGTGAGGTAGATGATATCGGATTGGCATGACAAGTACTAAGATGTGTGTGTACTTAACCCAACTATGGGTTAAGCTCGCCTTTGTACATAAACTGTCCGATTGTATTTGTATGTTTCTATGTTTTGTGTACAATAAAGAATAAGAATGTGACGCGATTTTATTATAATTACGCTAGGATTACAAGCTTTGGGGTTTTCTCCTTCTCCTTGTGTTGTTTCCCCAATGCTGGGGGTCGTGACTATCATCATGGTTTCTTTAATGCTGTTTTCTCACTTGCTATTAATCTCAGCAACATGCACGGCTTCTGTAGATTTAACGAAGTTCGGATATGGTTTGACCATCGTATAGTAGGTTCTTCTGCCGCTAGGCCGTTTACCCTCGACTTTGGCAGAGACCTTGCCTTTTGTAAACTGTCACAGGTTTGTGAAGTTTTTGTAGTCTTTAAAACAAAAGAGTATTCAAAATAGCTCGCCAACAAGTAAAATTTCAAAATTGTAAAAACCTGCGTCGCTGTTTTATTTCATGCTACATAATTTATCTAGAACAAAGTAGATACGCTTCGATCGGCAATCTATTGAACAAATTATTATAACACGATATCTTGCGAAAACACCCCGATTCAAACAGTAAAACGCCCATAACTTTTGAACGGCTGAACCGATTTTATTCAAACATAGCTAAGAACACCCTGGACAAAATCACCTTTCAAACAAAAAAAAAACTAACTCAAAATCGGTTCATCCGTTTAGGCGCTATCGCTATGATGCCACAGACACAACAACACACGTCAAACTTATAACAGCCCTCTTTTTCCGTCGGGGGTTAAAAAGAGCGCCATTTTTAAACAGATCAATTAGAATTAAATGAAAGTCAGGCACTCCATTCAGCGTCCAACCTAATTAATTTATAGCAATTAGCTGAAATTTATGACAGTTCGCTCTGGAAACGTAACGCAGTTTCTAGGAATCCTATATTTAGGTCAACGTGTAATAATTAAATACTGAGAATATCTCCATCGGATTCCAGAATAATTTCGAGACGCAGTATGAAGTTTGAAATACTGGATATATAAATCTAGCTATGACTATTCTGCTATTAATATATCTGTGGATCTTAAACGTTTTTATCGAAAACAAAATAAATATCACGCAGTTAAAGTTATGTTTGTTTTTTTTTTAAAGAACGCCATGATTTATAATCAATCTGCCTAGCCTTTTCCCAGCTATGTTGGGTCGGCTTCCAGTCTATCCGGATTCAAATGAGTACCAGTATTTTACACTATCTGACGTCCACAACCCAGTAACTGGGTAACACGGTAACCCTTGGCTAGACTGGTGTCAGATCTCAAGCTTCTGACTACTCGTAATGACTCTCAAAGATCTTCAAATGACAGCCGGGACCAATGGCTTAACGTGCTTGCCGAGGCACGGAGGAAACTCGGTATGTTGAAATGGTCACCCATCCACGGACCGACCTCGTCAAGCGTTGCTTAACCTTGAAGATCGACCCGTGCGGCTGTTATTATTTAGCCACGAGCTACTCCAACACCAAGATTTATAAAGATTCAAAATTCCATATGCTGTATGAGATGGGCGTTCCTTCTTAAACACCCTTCAGAAGTTCAGACCAGACTTTTTTAAGTCTCGTTATTTCTTTCCGTTATTCTTCTAATATTATAAATGCGATTGTTTGGTTAGACGGATGTTTGTTACTGAAACAAAACCAGAACCGAAAGAAATCCTGCTAGTTCTTAAACTGTGATATTAAGTTCTGGTTTATTCACTTGAAGTCCGATCATTATTTATCTAAGCAAATCGACGACAGAGAATAAAATTTAAAGTCAAAAACATGAGATTCTATGAGTTCCATCACTCTTCCTTCCTCTTCGTGTTGCTGGCACGAAAGTCAACAAAAAAATGTTTGGGTCCATAACTTTGGCCCCATCCACGGCATCTTTGGTGACAGCGCATATATCACTTTTGCTGCATGTTTTGGAACACAGATGGCAGGACAAGAGGTGGAGTGTGGTTAATTTGGCTAACCAAACGCAACGCTGATATATGTGATAAACAACGCTCCCCAAATCGCCCTTGATATATCAAAAGAATAGTACAGCACACGTTTAACATACACGCAACACATTGTTCAAACGTCCTATAATTAGCGCTGATTATTATTATATTAATTATTAATAGGCTCGCGCTTGACCACTATCTCACCTGATGGTAAGCGATGATGTGGTCGACGGTGGAGCACACTTGTCTGGAAGTAACCTATTCACTTTTAAACACCTCCAGGTTGTAGCTATCAGAAAACTCAGACTCCGGCAGGGAATTCCACTCCTTAGCTGTTCTCACTATAAAATTATTCCTTTTGGGAATAATTTCGAATACGAATCGTTTAGTTCGTATACGGTATGGGTGGGATGTCCACCATGTATTAATAGCGCATCGCCGAACCTCTTTTAGTCTGATGATGGAACGGGCTAGGCGGAATTAAATCACAACTAGGATTCTATGAGATCTATCTCTCTTTATTGGGCTAAGCAAATACAGCTGAAAGATTGTAAAACAACACCCCACAAATCGCCCTTGATATAACAAAAAAACAGCGCAGCACACGCTCAACATACACGCAACATATTGTTCAAACGTTCTATAATTAACGGTTATTATTTAAGGAATCTATTTATACGTGTGTATGTTTGTGTATTGGGTAATAATTCGGCAGACGGAAATCGAGGGCCCGCCTACGCGCGCCGGGAAAAGCATAGCGACGTGTGCAATGCGGAGCGTGTGTTACTAGATTAGCGAAATTATGCACACACAGGTGTTCTGTGGGGTTTCAGAACCTGTAACTGTAACTTCAGATTCTGCATAAAGAAGAAGGATGTGTTCAGCTCTCTTCTTATTCGTTGTCTTCATTGCTGAAGATCGTGTCCACCTTGGAAAGCTTTGACGGAGCCACTGAAGATTTGCTTTCAAGCCACTGTCTTCTGTTTTTCTCAAAGGTCACCGTCTCTCTGCTCTGATTTGACCAGCGAGCATACATATCTATAAAACGCTTACAAACAATTTCAGCCCTAAAGTTTTATATGTTTAAATAGTATCCAGTCTTGGATAGATGATCAGATGGAAGCAGTCAGATGTTTAGTCTTATAAATAGTTATACTACCTCGAAAAGCAGATAACCCGTAACTGTACAGTCTGTGAATGTCCTGTACTGTACAAAAGTTCTGTTATGAAGATATAGAAAGCGGCTATAATGTCTAATGCCAGCAAAAAACCTTGCTTCGCTAAGCACTATAAAAAACACAAAAATATAAAAGCTTATTTTTCATAACCCACAGAGAAATCCGACCTCGTTTCCAAGTGCTGGTCATATCCCTCGCTTTGTAGAAGTTAAAAGATGAAACATCACTCATCTGTCAGTACGATATGACAGTCCCACGTGTTCAGAATGCACCACATCTGCAAACGACACATCTCAATCACACCTGTGTGTGCAACGCTCCCGATGATTATAAATCAACCGTTTCATTGTTTAGCACATGCGTTTATAAATAGGACACATTCTTGACGGTTTGGAAGCTAAAAAAAGACCCGCTGGATATTCGAGAACGAAATTGTTATACAACCATTTTGTAATACGTTTAGAGAGGGTCTTGTGTCAAGAAACGGGAGACCCAGCTCCAAAATGTCTGTGACCTAAACTCCGGTCAACACCGGATCGAATATCTGGAGTCGCTCAGACTGTTGCCAAATTAGAATAGACACGGGCGACTCTTTCTAACGCATGGGCAAACAAATTACAAGTAGTAGAACAAGAAGACAAATCCCTCACGGTTATTCCAGGGCAATACTGAATTTACACAAAGATGTGGTCATGAACTAACATCGATCATCACGCTTCAGTGTTGACACTCAAATTATCATGCCGTTCGACAAATATCAAAACAACACGAAATTGACACGGTTCTGAATAATCACCGGCTTAATGTGCCAACGGCTCATTCAGTATCATTAGCCCGCAGTGTTGGTACCTGAATGTGTGACACAGTGGCACTGTGGCAGTCCGGAACACGAGGGAATTCGCACTGTAATAGTTATGGCCGTTTGGCGTCCTGCCATCTACTCGGAATACGGCGAAACGCATAAATATTCAGACAAACGTTTGATCAAATGTTACGCTGTGATATAATCTGGTACACCTGAAGAAACTTTGAGATTATATCGATCCTCCGTTGCTAAGATACTTGCGAACTATTGGCAGATTCAGTTCCTTCAAAATGTAAAGGTAATGCGTTGATATCGGGTTGGGTTCCCTCCAGAAAATATCACGAGGGTTCTTGAGGTTGGTTACCTTCATGGCTATGAGTTTTTGTACTGTGTTAATGCGCTATCGATACGATACTTGCCCTTCAACGACTTGAACGAGAGCAACGACAGAGCAGTGGTGGCCAAGTGGCATTGGCCGCGACTTACAAGTTGTAGGTTAGAACCCAGGCAGGCGCATAACTTTGTGTAAAGTATTTCATCACCACTGTTTTCAAAAACGGTGAAGGAAAACATCGTGAGGAAACTGTCTTTGAACCAAAAATTCGAAGACATGTGACATCCGCCAAACCGCACTGTTAGAGTAATCTACACACACACACACACACAGGCCTCCAAGCAGTGGGAATATTAATAGGCTGATGATTATGATAAACGATAGAGATTGGACGATCGGACAAAGTTTAAGTCGAATCGACGTGTTTACAAGAAGAATGCTCGATAGAACACCTCCTCGAAATGCTAAGTGCCTATTTACCTACTACGTGTTCGTTGCACCTAGTAATCTACACACACACACACACACACAGTCCTCCAAGCAATGGGAATATTAATAGGCTGATGATTATGATAAACGATAGAGATTGGACGATCGGACAAAGTTTAAGTCGAATCGACGTGTTTACAAGAAGAATGCTCGATAGAACACCTCGAAATGCTAAGTGCCTATTTACCTACTACGTGTTCGTTGCACCTAGTAATCTACACACACACACACACACACACAGTCCTCCAAGCAGTGGGAATATTAATAGGCTGATGATTATGATAAACGATAGAGATTGGACGATCGGACAAAGTTTAAGTCAAATCGACGTGTTTACAAGAAGAATGCTCGATAGAACACCTCCTCGAAATGCTAAGTGCCTATTTACCTACTACGTGTTCGTTGCACCTAGTAATCTACACACACACACACACACACACAGGCCTCCAAGCAGTGGGAATATTAATAGGCTGATGATTATGATAAACGATAGAGATTGGACGATCGGACAAAGTTTAAATCGAATCGACGTGTTTACAAGAAGAATGCTCGATAGAACACCTCCTCGAAATGCTAAGTGCCTATTTACCTACTACGTGTTCGTTGCACCTTCTTTGTATGAACCTCTGATGGCCCAAATGTTTCTCTGCAAGATGTATTCTCTTGTGACTCATGTGGATACAAGACCACTGTAGCGTCTAGTATTTCGTCCCGATCCTGATTGAGCATAATAATCTGTTTCCGATAATTATGACTTGCTATCTGAAATATTGTTTTCAATGACGAAATTAATATTTTCGCGGGTGATTCCTTTCGTTACGGTAATGAACTTAGCAACAGTTTGCAAATTGCTAAGATTATAGAGATGATATTTGCACTAGAAGGACATACACGGATCTTATTGGTGATGATCTTCGGAAAGACCAGAAGCGCAGTACTCATAGTCATAACCGGCGTGCGTGTATGACTAGATGTATGAACGTACATGAAACAAAAGGAGTGTGTAAGGATCATAGCAGATAGCGTTCTGTAGTTTCTGCCTACCCCTATGGGAAAATACATAAGTTTATGTTTGTGTAATATCAGAGAAATTGGTTCCAGGAATCCAGGATTCCAGAAGCCAATATATATTTGTTGTTCCAACTCTTGAATATTGGCTAACAGTCTACCGCGTCTCAAACAAACGAAATGTTCTTGTTTCTACTAGAAATAACCTAAAAATATTCACACTTTCGTAACCTATATTTATTCTGGCCATCCACAATGTTGTTTGGAATTCCTATTTATATTGTGGTCAGAAAACTTGCGATTCACGTTTTCAGACGACATTTGAACGGTGATTCGTGTCGTACACTCGTACCTATTTACTTCAGTTTTCTTTCACTAAAGGGAAATATGGCCTGTCCAAGATGAAGAAGTTGACCTCAACTGTCTTAGTAATATTTTAGACTCATCCTGAGTTCTAGGTTGCGTGTCATGTAAAATAGCTGCCTTTAGAGAAACTATAAACAAAGTTAATGCTGTAATAAATTCTGTGAATATATAAAGATGGTTTTTATGCTACTCTGTAAATAGAAGAACTAAGGACTTCCGATCATGGTTACTGTCAGGATGCCCTTGCAATCAGGATATTAAATAGGCACTAAGGCATACAATTATTTAAATGCTCGTAATTTCTAAACTGTTGTTTTTATGATAGCTTAGAATTCACTACTAAACGATGTTTTTAGTACGTCTTTATCTGTGCTCATAAATAAACTATAAGTACTATAAAATACACTGATGCACCTTGCAGCCAGTATGTTTTCATTATATAAAATGTATTTGTATTTAGTTTGAAATGTCGTGCGCGACCTACATTAGCGATTTATATTCTAGTTGTGGCGCCAAAAATGTTTAATTACGTGTTTTTGTATGCAAGATGGCCGACTTTCACTGACATTTGTATACGTGAAAGTTTTCGCGCCCATAATTTTCAGAGACAAGGCGAAATAATTGGCGCGCAAATTTTACAGATGTTAACTGTTTATGGTAATAACTAATACCTTCACATTGTGTTTTTGAGTCTGAACAGAAATTAGGAACTTTGAATGTAAAATTCCGGTTTAAATTAAATTTTACTAAAATTAAATAAAACTGTTTCAGCCTTGACGACTTTTGTGATAGTGCATTGCAGCATTGTAATTATATTGTATTTATTTTTATTTCAGGATCCAAGACATTTTATAATTTTGGTCGTTAAAGACGAAAGTTTTTCAGAAAATGTTTATATTGGAATATGTGTAGGCTATTTTATTAATCAATTACGCTGCTTTAGTTTAATTAATTGTTCAACAAACAAAACAGCATGTTATTTCCTCAAGGAAAATGCACTTGTTCTAACCTTTGTATGAAGTCGAGACTACTGAAGTCCACTCCTGGACATAGGCCTCTCCCAAGCTGCGTCACAAACACAATACCCGGTTCTCCGCCTTGCAACAAGTTTTTTTTTATGCGTCTGCTCTTGACCTTGTTCTCGCCTGATAGTAAGCGATGGATGGGGTCTATGGTGGAACGAGCGGACCTAGAAGATGCCTGTTCACTCTTGCTTTGAAGGCTGACGGGTCATAGGTGGTACGGAACACCTCTTGATGCAGTCAAATTTTTACAAGCTTTTATTTAACTTGCAATGTGTTTATGTACCTATGTAGTGTTCGGGACAAATCTTGCAACTTAATTTTAAAGCAGATATCCGCCACCGATTAAGGTGAAATTTTGCATACACGTTAAGTTTGGATGACAATGCATGGTTTGATAAGTGACGTCATTCTAAATCTAATATGGCGGACTAGTTATTTTTTGTTCACTGCCATAATTTGGGTATCAAATGAAAGGGTTTGCTGAGAATACGTAATTTTTTTTAATGAATATATTTTTATAAGGTTTCATCTAACTTGCCTTGTTAGTTTGTAATTTAATAATGTAAGGATCAAATCTTGCAACTGAATATTCACACAGTTGTCCCCAACCTATTGAGCCGAAATTTTCCATACACGTTTGGGTTGAATGACAATAGCCGGTCAGCTAAGTAACGTCATTCTAAATCCAATATGATGGATTTCCAAAGATGGCGGACCATTTTTATGCTCTCCCATGATATTATGTGTATCAAATGAAAGAGTTTCTTGAGGGGGATACGAAAAACCTTATTTTTAACTAATATTGTTAATTATGTTTGCGTTGTAGTAATGTACGGTTCGTCTTTTCCAGGTTGGTCGCATACCAGCAGACCATCCTCTCGTGGGCGGGCACAAGGGTCCCGTTCTCGACATCTCGTGGTGCCCGCACAATGACAATGTCATCGCTAGCGGCTCGGAGGACTGCGTTGTCAAGGTAAGGCAGGCGTCTTAGTGGCCTTTATGTATATTGCTTTATGTATTGTGTAGATGTAGTGACTAAAATTAAAAAGAGTATATTAAGATGGTTTGGCCATGTTGAGAGGATGAATGAAATGCGACTAACGAAAGGTATCTACAAGGCAGACGTGAATGGAAACGCCGGGATGGGACGCCCTATAAAGACATACATAGACCTTATAGGTGATGTTCTTCAGAAAGGCCAGGTGCGAAGACCTCATAACAGGCGTGTGTGTATGACTAGATGTATGAATGTGAGTCTGTAGTTCTGTAGTTTCTGCCTACCCCAATGGAAAAACAGGCGTGAATTTATGTATGTATATTGCCTAAGAACTATAAAAAGAAACCAAATAATTCGATATTCGACACGTTAAAAGAACTGACAATTTATTTACTTCATTGGGGTATGAGGTAAATAAATTGCTACCCAACTGCAATACTTACAAGGATTTAGATACATTTGGGTACATCGGTTTATTCGTGTCTGTGCTTCTTTGCTCAAACTTTGTGACAGCTCAAGTAGCAGTGAGCAAAGATATCAATTACTAGCGGACGCCTCGCGGTTTCACCAGCGTAGTTCCCGTTCCCGTGGGAATACAGGGATAAAAAGTAGCCTATGTCACCCGGGGATAGTGTAGCTTCCCAACGGTGAAAGAATTTTTGAAATCGGTCCAGTAGTTTTTAAGTTTATTCGTTACATACAAAAATACAAATCTTTCCTCTTCATAATATTAGTTTAGATGTCTTTGCGGGCAGTTACACCATCGCATTAAAATTAAGAGATGCCGCGAATACTCGCTATTATTCGGTACTCGGCAAGTCGGCAGTACTGGACATTTCTTTTTGTTATTCGTCGTATATCGAATAATAGTGTCTATTATTCGATATTCGGCGAATAGATTTAAAAATAAACTTTTAATGAACAGAAAAACTATACAGACTTAAAAATAATTAATGTTTAAAAACAAGATATACTCAGTATTTTTTTTTTATTACCTTTTATATTATCATTCATATAAAAAATTACCTCGCCAAAAATCATGTTGTTTACCTAGTCAAAAGTCATGTTGAAGTAATTAGTTGGGATTTTTAATTCATAATTTAATATTTAAAGTCCAAAAGAGGCAGATTGTGGTTGCACGATTGGGATCAAGTCGGTTGCGTTTTCTTTTTCATAAATCAGATCTGCCTCAGAAAATTGTCTTTCTGAAAAAACAGAGCTTGCTGGTGTTATTAAGTAAGCTCACTTAAAATGGGGAATTGATTCTTATTGGTACTCAAGCCCACCCACCATTCATATGGGTTTATACTTCTGTTGCTAACCCGATGTAATGGGCGATTTAGAGATTATTTCATAATCTTGGGATTTTTTAGGTAATGATTGGTAATTTCAAAAAACTACTACCAGTGCTACTATAAGTATTAATTGAGAATAAATAAACTATGTTTTTATATTCCTTTTTTATGTTGATAATTGCGAGTATTCGGCTATTCGCCTAAAGGAGCAACCTCACTGAGAGCATTCACGTGTAATGAGCATTCGACGTCGAATATTCGAGTGGTGTGGACGTTGAGCCGAGCGTTACAAAGCTTGCACGCAACGATTTTCGCCGAAACGGCTCGCATTCGAATGTTCACGCAAATAAAACGCTCGAAATGCGAGCACTCACTAATGAAATGAATGAGTATATATGTAAGAATATTACTGGCCACTTGTAAGCAAGGAACAGTTCCTTGATCTCAAGTGTTTGTGACCTTCTTGGTCAATCATATTATCGAATGAATGACATTTAACGAGATCGAATTCGAATACTTCAAGCTCGCAAAGGAATGGTTCGACTCGAACGTTCATAGTTTTGCTCGAACGTGAACGCTGAGCTCGCTGGGAAGCATTTGTTGCTCTCGCCTGCGATTGCTCGTTTACAAATGCTCGCGAAAGAATGCTCCCAGTGAGGACGCTCTGGCATAGGTAATGGCGGTTAATCTAAATTAAAATCACATCTTCAAAAAATCTCAGACTTGCTTGCATCAGAAATGACTAAATGCGTGTAGCGCAGAAACTTAGCGTAATTTCTTCGGTAGTACAGTATACCATATTATTATGTCGCACACTAGACTGCCCAACTCCCAGGGCCATCAGTAACCTCTCTATGTTTTCTTGACCCAGGTATGGCAGATCCCGGACGGGGGCCTGTCCCGTACCCTGACGGAGCCGGTGGTAGACCTGGTGTTCCATCAGCGTCGCGTGGGGCTGGTGCTGTGGCACCCCACCGCGCAGAACGTTTTGCTCACTGCGGGCTCTGACAACCAGGTAATGAATCCATATCCTTCATAAAATATGTCTTCTTTTAAGCAGCAACAGAGGAATTAACACACGTAACTCCTATATATCTAGTAAAGCGGCATCTATGCCGCCTACAAAAAGAACTGAAGTCATCCAAATCCTACATTGCGCTATCAAAGTTCTCTGGACAATTTGAACATATAAAAGTGCAACAGCCCAACACTTCGGGCAGTAATTGCTCACCAGACACAACACAATTTTTAGTCAGTCAGGCCTACCTGCGAAAAGGAGGCATAACACGTGCGGGAGACGCAACGGAGACGCCCTCACGCCCCTAGCCACCGCAGGATATGCCCTGGGCGTCGGGAGTCGCAAGCCGATTCCCGGCCACCGTAGGCGCGGGCTTGCGGACGGCAAGTAATGGGTAGCTCGCCGTCCGATAAGGACCAGACCCGAATTTACGGCGCGTAGTGTTCCACGCGCGCCTCAAAGAGATGTCAGCAAAAGTTACGGGGCTCGCTAGGGCCGATGCCTGTCTGGGTCGCGGATAAATTTGAAAGAGTGTTACCGCGGCCCTTTCACAAGCATCTGAAGGAATTCGGGTGGGTTTTAGTCAATAAAAGTCTGTCACGCCCTTACACTTCACAGAGAGCGGAAGGAGTCATTGGATGTTTTCCCAACCCAAAAAAAGGGCCTGCCTGTTAAGTCGGTACATAATATTTGGTCTTCTGACTGCAATACATTTATTTCCATACAGACGGCTGGCCTGTTACCTCTATCTTCCCTCCATTATCACTTGTTCTGAATCAGTCTAACCTTACTATTAATTGTTGCCGACAGATAGCGATATGGAACGTGGGCACAGGCGAGGTGCTGCTGACGCTGGACTGCCACCCAGACCTCATCTACTCCGCCTGCTGGAACTGGACCGGCTCCAAGCTGCTTACCACCTGCCGCGACAAGAAGATCAGGTATGGAAATCCCAAGCTACATCGGTCATACATACATATTTCTGTCCGATACCTTTCATCCGGGCAATAAAATATACATTATGACAGCTTTTTAATGGTGTCTCCATTCTGTTCGAATTCCCCTAGATATATATTATAAAATTTATACTGTATCAATCTGTTTAATAGTAAATTGCTTCCATAATGATCGGGGTCGTATATTTTATTATTATTATATTTTAATTATATTTATAATTTACCTTGTATGTTACCTATTAATAACTTATAGCGCTAACAATCATAATCCAACCAGTGAAATTGATTAATAGTATTTTCCTGATTGCCGATTGCAAAACACAATTTTCGCAATGCTCATTTACAAAACGAATAAAAAATAACGGTAAAACCGCGGTCTTACCAGTGAGATATTATAATAATGTTGCTAAGTCTGGTTATTCCTATTCTCCAGGATCATCGATCCTCGCAAAGGTGAGGTGGAGTCAGAGGCCATCGCTCACGAGGGCAGCAAAGCGTCGCGCGCCATCTTCTTGAAGCATGGACTCGTGTTCACTACCGGGTAAATATAATCACGACGGCATCCATCGACCACAGCACCTTTTCTCAATTGAAGACTGATATAAGTGTAATTGATACAAAAAAATGTATTGTGAATCTAAAAAAATATGCAAGAGTACATGAGTGTGCGTACATTTCTTATTATACCTTGATTTTCCTTGTGTACCAAGGATAACGAACATTTTCAAGAACCTCGAAATGATTTTAATTTTTTTGTCTTGTCTTCCACCAGGTTCAGTCGCATGTCGGAGCGCCAATACTCGCTGCGCACTCCAGACGCTCTCAACGAGCCCATCGTTACCGTCGAGATCGACACCAGCAACGGAGTCATGTTCCCTCTGTACGACCCCGACACCAATATGATCTACTTGTGCGGCAAGGGCGACTCTGTCATACGCTACTTTGAGGTGAGTCATGTTCCCGCTGTACTGTACTGTACTATACGACCCGCTGTACTGTACCCATCGTCACCGTGGAGATCGACACCAGCAACGGAGTCATGTTCCCTCTGTACGACCCCGACACCAATATGATCTACTTGTGCGGCAAGGGCGACTCTGTCATACGCTACTTTGAGGTGAGTCATGTTCCCGCTGTACTGTACTGTACTATACGACCCGCTGTACTGTACCCATCGTCACCGTGGAGATCGACACCAGCAACGGAGTCATGTTCCCTCTGTACGACCCCGACACCAATATGATCTACTTGTGCGGCAAGGGCGACTCTGTCATACGCTACTTTGAGGTGAGTCATGTTCCCGCTGTACTGTACTGTACTATACGACCCGCTGTACTGTACCCATCGTCACCGTGGAGATCGACACCAGCAACGGAGTCATGTTCCCTCTGTACGACCCCGACACCAATATGATCTACTTGTGCGGCAAGGGCGACTCTGTCATACGCTACTTTGAGGTGAGTCATGTTCCCGCTGTACTGTACCCATCGTCACCGTGGAGATCGACACCAGCAACGGAGTCATGTTCCCTCTGTACGACCCCGACACCAATATGATCTACTTGTGCGGCAAGGGCGACTCTGTCATACGCTACTTTGAGGTGAGTCATGTTCCCGCTGTACTGTACTGTACTATACGACCCGCTGTACTGTACCCATCGTCACCGTGGAGATCGACACCAGCAACGGAGTCATGTTCCCTCTGTACGACCCCGACACCAACATGATCTACTTGTGCGGCAAGGGCGACTCTGTCATACGCTACTTTGAGGTGAGTCATGTTCCCGCTGTACTGTACTGTACTATACGACCCGCTGTACTGTACCCATCGTCACCGTGGAGATCGACACCAGCAACGGAGTCATGTTCCCTCTGTACTACCCCGACACCAACATGATCTACTTGTGCGGCAAGGGCGACTCTGTCATACGCTACTTTGAGGTGAGTCATGTTCCCGCTGTACTGTACTGTACGACCCGCTGTACTGTACCCATCGTCACCGTGGAGATCGACTCCAGCAACGGAGTCATGTTCCCTCTGTACGACCCCGACACCAACATGATCTACTAGTGAGGCAAGGGCGACTCTGTCATACGCTACTTTGAGGTGAGTCATGTTCCCGCTGTACTGTACTGTACGACCCGCTGTACTGTACCCATCGTCACCGTGGAGATCGACTCCAGCAACGGAGTCATGTTCCCTCTGTACGACCCCGACACCAACATGATCTACTAGTGCGGCAAGGGCGACTCTGTCATACGCTACTTTGAGGTGAGTCATGTTACCGCTGTACTGTACTGTAAGACCCGCTGTACTGTAAAAACTTCTATAGACCAATAATATCAAAGACCAAATAAATGTGTTATTTTAAAACTTATTATCGTTGCTTAATTTCAGGTGACACCAGAGCCTCCGTTCGTTCACTACATCAACACCTTCCAAACTCCGGACCCACAGAGAGGTGAGCTTTGAGCAATATTTATCTGAATCTCAAATGACAAAAGTTGACCAATCAATGACTACCGCAAAAATTTATCACTTTTCACACTTCGTGTTTTAGCTGGAAATAAGATTTAGCGCCATAAATTCCCAAGCAAAAAAAAAAGAAAGTACAACATTTAATTGATACAACATAGCACCAACAACTAAAATAAAATTAAAAAGTGACAATATTTAAAAATAACATAGTGTGTGCCTCAGATTGCACCAATAAGGTCCATTTCAGCAATGTTGCCAGACAGAACCTAACTTCCAATGAAATGTAGGGACATGTGACGGAGGAAACTAAGATTTGACGGTTCTCGCACATTTAAAATCTTTGTCATGTGGTGCATTTACACTAATTCTGTTATATTGGTTTTCAGGTATCGGCATGATGCCGAAGCGAGGCTGTGACGTGGCTACCTGTGAAATCTCCAAGTTCTACCGGTTGAACAACTCTGGACTTTGTCAGGTTCGTATTAGAGTTACTTTTTCGAAATCAGATCAATTGTAAACAGTAAAATTCCAGAGACCCTTAGCGTGGGCGAGGATGTACCAACAAATAAAATAAAAGTTTTTAAGCTGACATGGCCACAATCATTAGAATTAATATTTGTTTCGGGATATTTACCATGTATATTTTGTTTTTGGTTACAAATATACATGGTAAATATCCCGAAACAAATATTAATTCTAAATAAAATAAAGTTAGATTTACACTTTCTTGTAGATTTTGCGGCTAATGGTTTTAATGATTGATGATTTGAATATTAAAAAATCCCCAACACAAAAATTTAGCGGTCTCCGGACGTGACTTCGAGGCTTTTTACGTTCTACAACCGACGCTAGTGTCACCTTATTAAAACACATCTTTGATGCGTGGGCAGAGGAACAAGATGCCATAGGTGTCATCTGCGACCTGTCGAAGGCGTTTGATTGAGTGAATCATGAAACATTACCCTGAAACTTGAGCATTACGTGCTAGGCCAATCAGCGTTAAGTTTAGTAAAATCTTATTTGAATGACAAACAGCAATTAGTTCAAATAAACGGTGTCAATTCTTCGCGATTAACCGTGAAAATGGGGGTACACCAGGGTTCAATTTTGGGTCCTTTCTTATTTTTAGACTACATTAACGATTAATTTATTTATATACTTTATTGTACACCAAGGTAATAACAATACTAAAAGACATTGTTAAACAAAAACATACATACAACAGTACATTGGCATATACCCCATCTATTGAAAGACAAACTAAACATGGTGTTATTTGCTGATGACACTTATTTGATTTTTAAGATAAATTGATGTGCGAGTAACGTTGACGAAGTAAATAACGCCTAACGATACTTCTGTTAGCTAAGTATAATATTATAAAGAGATCCCGAATTTTGTGAGTTTGTTCTGACGTCTGGGGTAGTCTTTGAAAACACATAGAACACCTATTTGATAAAATCATCATCAAGGTACATTATTCCAGATGGTTATAGGCTATAAATTGTTATGATCCAGGCAAAGCCGGGGTGGCCCACTAGTAAATTAATAACTGAGTAAAAATAAATGTTTGTCTCTGCAGGTGGTATCAATGACAGTGCCGCGCAAGTCGGAGCTGTTCCAGGAGGATCTGTACCCCGACACGCTCAGCGACGAGGCTTCGCTCACTGCCGACGAGTGGCTCGCGGGGGAGGACGCCGAGCCTTGCACCATGTCGCTCAAGGTACCCTATAGGTCCACGATAGCTAGGAGAATCGCTCAAGGTACTCTATAGGGCCATGATAGTTGGGGACATATGGACTCGCTCTAGGTACCCTATAGGTCCACGATAGCTAGGAGAATCGCTCAAGGTACTCTATAGGGCCATGATAGTTGGGGACATATGGACTCGCTCTAGGTACCCTATAGGTCCACGATAGCTAGGAGAATCGCTCAAGGTACTCTATAGGGCCATGATAGTTGGGGGGATATGGACTCGCTCAAGGTACCCTATAGGTCCACGATAGCTAGGAGAATCGCTCAAGGTACTCTATAGGGACATGATAGTTGGGGGGGATATGGACTCGCTCAAGGTACCCTATAGGTCCGAGATAGATTGAGAAATAGGCAGTCGCTTAAGGTCGGCGATATTTTTTGGGTAGTAGGGACAGTAGAACCAAACAATAGTATTTGGTTAGGTAGACCCTAATCAAGGAATTCACAGGGCTACGATAGCTTGGCAAATCTGTACTGTTGAACCGAACACACTAGTGATACGAAATGTTTCGGTTAGTTAACTGCCTGTTCCACAGCATATACTCTTAAACGCGGAGTACATTTACGATATTGTTCGCTGGACCTTGCTATTATAGATACAGTTGTTGGTCTAAAACGGTCACGCAATCAACAGACCTATAGGTAGCCAGATCTATTTTCAAAGCCTTTAATGAAAAGAACGGGTTTTGGTTAGAAAAACAGACGTACATTATGTAGAAGGAAGATAGATACAAAGCTGCACATATATAGCTAAGCGATTCTATCAGAAAATAATGAATGGAGAATTCACAAAAGAAGTTAAAGACGACGAAGGGAGAGAGAGTTTTGGAAGGAGGTTAGACTGCACTACTTGGTACAGTCTGCCTTTCCTACTGAACGACCCTCCCATCCCATTTTCTTCAATATTTTCCTTAGTTGGTATTTGGATCTAATACACGACACCAACTTTGTGGATAGTTCATTCATCAACTTCGGCGTTATATACTTTCTTGTTGATGTTAGATTTTATGGGAAAGTTGAGATTCAAAGCGTTCTCATGAAGAATATTAAAATAAATATGTAGTTTTAAGATTTACTCTGCTTTGACATTTTTCAATAGGCATGCCTTGTGTATAATCTGAGTTTATTTTGCAATAATGTTCCAGACAGATAAGTATGCTTTTGATATTTATTAACTCTTTTCACTTATTGGCTTATTTACATTTGATGATATTCATTATAACCTCTTACTTAAATGTAAATTACGCATGCTGTATTTCATATCATTCTTTACTAAAATATTTTGAAGTATCAAAACTGTAAATAAGCCATGCAGATTTTATTTAATAAAAAAAAACTACTGTTCTAATTTTAAACTTTTCATTTCTTATCATAAACGGGTTGTTTTAATCTATAAGAAATGTTCAAACACGAAGATACTTTTTATTTTCGTCTATGATTTTTTTTACCATTCGTATCAAAAAAAAATTCCATCCCGAATCGAATGGTTGTGATTTTGTAAGGTTAGTTTAGGGAGAATGCTGCAAAATAGTAATTTTTCAGTATAAAATGTTAGTAGTAATTATTAATAATGAGTATGTATTTTGTTTTTTTTTTCGTAACATACATTAAGTGCAGTATTCTCCGGAAATGAATCTTACAAAACCAGAACTGTCCAATTCGGAATAAAATCGAACGGTTGTGAATAGCAATGCAGTACTCTGATAGCGTAACACACTCGGAATTACAAAACCTTTTTATTTGTTCTACGAAATAAATAAACGGCTTCATATTAATCGTAAAATACATGAATTTTACAAGAATAACGAAATGGAGATTGATAAAAAAATATTCTGAATTTGTTACGCCATTAGCCTGTAAAATTCTACTAAAGATTCTAGACAAGAGACATTCTATCAACGATAGCGTCGCGATAGCGATTAAACCCGAAGCGTTAGGTCAATGGAAGGTTAGGTTTGTTCACGAAACACCGCACGACACGACTTTTGCAGACGGTCTGTCGTCCGTTCGTTTGTTCACTAGACACGATTCTGCAACGACACTGCAGTGCACTTGTATTGTTTATAAGCACGTGAATGACAAGCCTTGCGGTGCGGTTTGTCGTGTCGTCAACAAACTCATATTTGTTTTTTACAGCTGCCAAATCGCCACAGCAAAAAGGTCGCGACGACATAGCCAAAACACCGTTTGTAAATAGTGTCGCGTGTGGTGCGGTGTCGTGTAATGAACAAACGGTCCTTACAAATATATGGAGCTCTGAATCGTGACCACATTTTGTCGTGTCGTGAACAAACGCCCTTTTGACGATGGCCATCGCTGATAGAATGAACTGCCTCAAATCCTTCATAAAACTGGGATGATATATTTAAACCCGCTATCCCAAGTACCATAGACCAGTAAGTGTCGTCTTGAATGTTCCTGTTGGCTTGCTCTAACGATTATAATCTGCGTTTATTTTGTCTGTTGTGTGTTGTATCGCAATAACAGCGACTTTTACATGAGTTTGCGATTTTTTTGTCGTGTTACTAACAGTTTTTATGTTAATCTTAAGATTTTATTTACTTTGGGGATTAGTTATTATGGGAATCCTTTTGTAGTTTTTCATATTTTAGTCCACAATTATATCCCAAAAAATAGTTCTTGTAAAACAAGGTTAGTAGCTTTTGTAATTTCAATTTTTTATGGGAAACCGAAAGTTTATTTGTGTTTAATCAAGTTACTTTTATTTACAACTAGAGGACGCCTCGCGGTTTCACCCGCGTAGTTCCCGTTCCCGTGGGAATACAGGGATAAAAACCGGGGATAGAGTAGCTTCCCAACGGTGAAAGAATTTTTGAAATCGGTCCAGTAGTTTTGGAGCCTATTCGGTACAAACAAACAAACAAACAAAAAAATCTTTCCTCTTTATAATATTGGTATAGATGACAATCTCACTTCTGCATATACCACAGCAGAAGATAAAGGGCCGGTTTCTGAATTGAGTATTCGGAGTTAAGGACGTGTCATCTCTAACTTTAACGCCAAAGATCGAAAGGTTTTCAGGCTAGAGTTTGATAAATGCTCTACTTGAAATTCTTAATTCAGAAATCTTAGTATAGGCTCTTTTAAATCTGTAATATCTTTGGGAAATCTGGTGCATATCGTTGCAATAATTTTCTTTCAATTCATCTCTAATCTATTGTCAATTTTCATGCAACATAATGCTATTTATCTAACATCAAACCTCTGTTATCCAAAGAGGTGCGAAGAAGTGCCTTTTTTTTAAATGTTTTTTCATATATTGATTTATGAAACAATAGAATCGGAGGAGGTCGTGGCTAAATAACAACAGCCGCACGGGTCGATCTTCAAGGTTAAACAACGCTTGCCGAGGTCGGTTCGTGGATGGGTGACTATTTCAACATACCTAGTTTCTTCCGTGCCTCGGGAAGCACGTTAAGCCGTTGGTACCGGCTGTCATTTGAAGATCTTTGACAGTCGTTACGAGTAGTCAGAAGCTTGAGATCTGACACCTGTCTAGCCAAGGGGTACCGCTGTTACCCAGTTACCGGGTTGTGGAGGTCAGATAGAGAGTCGCTCCATGTAAAGCACTGGTACTCAGCTGAATCCGGTTAGACTGGAAGCCGACCCCAACATAGTTGGGAAAAGGCTAGGCAGATTGATTGATACAATAGAATCGAAAAACCGATGAAATGTTTTATTTGACATACAGACTCGGATCGGACCAAGGGCCCACAGATTCAAGTTAGAATTTACTCAAAGTTAGCGTTTTATGCGAATTTAAACATTATTAACTTTAAAAAATGGTTTATATTCGTATAAGAGGATGTGAAGAAACATTTCAATATAATAAGAACATTAACTTTATCGGCATAATGTTCTTTGTCGTATGAAATATTCCTTAGCAAGAAAAGTCAAAGTACAGTCTGTGAATCTTTCTGTAAGATGGTTTAATTCGACGTAGAAGTTAGTACGCATATATTTTTTTTTTTTATGACCATAATATTTATTTTTTTAAATTATATTATGTTATTTTTGATACGTGTAATTTTGTTAAAATCTGTGAGATTTGATTTAACACAAATAAGCTATATCCCATTTTAGTAGACGTAATATCGTATTATTTATAATAATCATCAAAATATAATCTTGCCTTTTATTGTGAATACGATGTGAATTGATTGAACACAATTAAGTTATTTATTTTCGTCCTTCTGTTATTATTAATAGACGTTAAATAACGCTAAAGTTTACAATAATCGTCAAAAAAATCCAAAAATGTAAAATCAGACACACACTTTGCTCCGTCCACCACCGCAGCCAACAGCCTCATTCTCAGACAGATGCTATAAGGTAGGGCCCCCCTAACCAAACTACAGGAGCGTGCATTGGTTGTGCAGGGCGGCTACGTGTCCGGCCGCGCCACGCAGAGCTTGCACGTCAGCAAGAAGGCCAACGCGCTGGCCGGCGCCAAGGAGCGGGAGAAGGACAAGGACAGGTCCCCTACGCCGGCCCACAAGAGGGACGACAGCCATGCGGGCACGCCGGCCTCGGCTACACCGCCACCTGCGGTTACTGCTGCTATTGTAAGTATTGGGGTTACATTGTGTGTTTAGTGGTAATTAATAGTACATTATGGTACAAGTGTGTAATGTTGGTTATTACCGCTGAGGCGCCATTGAGACCCAAACCGTTAGGTGAGGGTCTTAAGAGAGCTGAGGACGGTAATCATCAATACACTCGTGTATCATACGACGTTTTTCAACACACTTGTGAAGAAAGTAATTTTAAAAAAAATATTTTCAATAGTGCAAACGAGATGTGGATAAATTAAGGCAATGGCGGCAAAAAATAATCAGTTTTCCTATGCGCGCGCATCTAACAATGGCGATCGGCCATAGACTAAAAGAATGGGGTTTCTTTTTTTTAGCTTTTCGAGGATAGCGTTTTAGCCACGTACTAAATGGGGAATTTCAAGTTTTCTTTATTACAGAGAAACACAAAAGTTATATTTGAGTGAAAGTTTTATTTAAACACGTACAAGTTAAAGTTATCTATTTAAATACGAAGTTGCATGAAATGAGCAAGCAATAGGTACATTCATTTATTTGTACTATTGAGCACGATCTTTTTTGTATCGAAACTTTTTAAGAACAAAGCAACTCAAACAATAAATTTAAAAAAAACTATAACTCACTTGTGAATAATAGCAATGAAAAAGTCACCGTTTGTTTACAGGTATCATTATGCGCCTAATTGCGGTGAAATTAGAGCCACTTTATGAACAAGTGTGTTTAAAAATTAAATTTATTTCAAACTAGCGTCAGCCAGCGGCTTCGCCCGCGTGAATGTCGAAAATTATCTCAATGGAACATATTCCCGGGATAAAAAGTATCCTATGTGCTATTCCAGACTACAATCTATCTCTGTCTGTGCCTTTCAATCAGATCCGTACAGCCATTTGAACGTGAAGAAGTAACAATATACAAACGTGTGCTTGTATATTCACACTTAGAAACTTTCGCCTTTATAATATTAGCACAGTATAAATATGGATTATATATTTATATAGAAATACATCGACGAGACCCCCAAGCGGCTCGCACTACTGACAGCATTGCGACAACCGCTTAGGGGTCTCGTCGATGCGCATGTTTGTATGAGTGTGTCGTTTCGAGCGTTTGTATGTAGTTGCCGTACTGTTCGTCCATATTTATCCTGTGATATTAGTGTCATTCAGACAATGTTAAAATCCATTTTTTGTTAGTGAATAACCTTATAACTAATGTTAGTAATCAGTACATGAGACGAAGACAACTGAAAGAATTTATAATAATGACAGACTACAGTATTGATCGAAGCATCTACCTGTCGATTGTTCGGCTTTAGTACCGAAGGACAAAAAAAAATTGTTGTACACAAACTTCACGACTAAATTGAACCTACTTTCAAACTCTTCCAGGAAAAACAACTATCAGACCTAGTCGACGAGATCCGCAAACTGAAATCCGTGATCGTCAAACAAGAGAACCGAATCCGTGCCCTCGAGGCCACGGTCAAGGCTCCCGCGCCTGCACCAGCCCCGTCACCCGTGGTGGCACCAGAGCCCAGTCCGGTCCCACCGGCCAGCCCGCAGCACAACCATGAAGATGACGCCATGGCTCCTGATGAGGTCTGAGGAGGGGAGAAGGTAAAGCTTTGTGTTTTTTAATCTAGTGGGGAAAGAATTTGTGAGCTGTTTGAAGAAACATTCAGAATTATTTAAGTCTTTTAACGATGCAAGTTTCGTTGTCTATGGCATAGAATAAAATTGAAGCAATAAATGAAATTATCATGTCAACCTGGAATCACTCACTGCTCTCTTGCTGTATCGTCTAAACATTGAAGAAATGAATTTAGACATTAGAAGAAGCATTTTTTATTGTTGCTTCAAATTATGGTATGCCACAGGTAATTAAATTGCACTATGGAAATCAGGCTTTATTTGTCAAACATAGGTTGCATATTTTAAACTCTTTAAAAGTTGTTATAATATACTGTGTGTACTTTTCAACTTTTTAAGACCTTTGGGACGGAATTGAATCACTGTTGTGTAGAATAGTATTCATAGACATTGATATTCTTTGATAAAAATCTTGTCTTATATATTTTTTCTTTTAATTATTTCTAATGTCTCTTCTATTTTCAAAAAAAGAACACTGGATTAAAAACACAAAGTTGACGTGTCGATATTAATTTTACATCTGTTTCCACAGATAATAAATTCTGTATTATTAAGCAGAGTACATACAAACAGTTTAGAATGTATATCGACGAATGAAAAAGAATGATGAAAAGTCACTACATTTGAATATAATACAATAAAACTTGACAATAATATTATACCGTAATTAGGATTATGCCCGATAAGCAGTAAGGTAAGAGCTTTGTAAAATATAAATGTTTTGAACTTTCATTGTTTGGTATTAATAGGAGTGTACTGGCGTGCGGAAATATTTGCACCACATCTGTAAAAGGTCACGAAATGTTTTTGGTAATGAGACCTAAAAAGTACATAAATTAAGGAATGTTGGTCAATATTAAGACTACAATTATGACTTTGTAATACAGACACATGTAGAATTTGAGTTCTGTTTTTTTGTCCGCCAGTGCACCCCAACCTATTTATTTATATAAATAATGTTGTAAATAGTAAGTTTAGTGAAGTGATAAAAACGCGGAATAAAATTATGTGCCTTAACTCATTTAATTATATAATTTACCGTCACAAGTCATTTGTATTACGCTGTCAATTGGTGATGTACATTTTGTGTGATTTGACAATACGGGAACATTACGCAACGCTGAGCCAGCAGGTGGCACCACTTAAATAAAGAGTAAAAAAAGAAGTTAAAAAAAAACAAGAAAGTTCTGTTTTTTTTTTCAATATTTTCGGCAGTATTGACAGATTTATTCATATAAATGTAAATATACGTTATAACAATTTCCAAAAGGTTAAAAACATACACATGGAGTATTTCATACACTCAAAAACAGTCATCAGACCATAGACGGGATAGAAGCTGTTTCTTTATTTTTTCTCCTTGATGCAGTGTGCCACCTACCGGGATAAATTGGCAGTAACGTTCTCTATAAGTAGCACGATAGCCTCTGGCTTGCGTTGATGTAATTTTAAGTGTAAGTCGTAGCCTAAAGGAGCAATGATAGAATTGAAAACACGGTTTTTTAGTAATAAAATACGGAATTGAAACCATAAAGTTAGATTCTTAGTTTTTTCTATAGCGACTGTGTTAACCTCTTGTCTCCCAAAGGACCAGATTCTTCCTTACTTGAATCTTGTGAGTTTGTTTCTGTTTTATGCAAGTAAACTATGACTAAAGACTAAGTACATGAAATCTTGGCTTTGATTTATTTAGTAACGATATGGCGGACCGCGCGTTTTTCTTAAGCTACATTTTCGCAATACATAGGTCGTAATAGACCGAAGAGAATTCACGACGCAGTCGGCTATCTTCGGAAGTGGTCGTCTGCGTGAGACATTAAAAGTGCCGTGTTTCTTGTACGTAGAACGCGTATCTATATGCAAACGTTCGAATGGCTATATCTTTTCTATTTAAATTAATAGATCTTGCTCCACCAAGTCTGGGCAAATTCTAGATCTAAACGCTACAACCAAGGCTACTTGTGTTATCTTCAAATAATTGCCTTCCTTTTTGGTTTCAGTATAGTTAAACTTATTTTGTAGCATCGATCTCCTGTCACAAATTCTAAGACTATGAATTTCCTTAGACTATCAAAATAAGGGGAACTATTCTGAAACTTAGGATGTAAACGCAATAATTAAATATATATAAATGTTATATTTCACAATAATATAGTAGGAACAAACCAATTATAGTTTTTAACGTAGGCACACAAACGCTGGTAGTAAATAAGATAAATTTATTTATTTTTTACGATTTGTACGAATATGTGAACAAATAATAGAGATACGAAGAAATAAATGAAAAAAAAAATGTTTCAATGATGACACAAGAAATTGGTCCTTTGATACATATAGGACCATTTCTTTTCGTTCTTTATTAACACATAATATCTTAAACCCGCTATGAGCTTGTTAAATGTCCACATATTCGTATAATACGAGAATTAACCCTGGTTCACACATGTTTCTCATGAACCCACTATCTTTATATCGTACTATATTATGAACTGTCAATGAAATATGAAAACCCGTGTGGCTAAGGCTTTAAATTTCGAATAAGGCGGTTGGAATCATGTACTTGCGACCAGAGATAAAAGAATACTAATCAATGGCAAAAAAAAACGCTTTGGTAGGGAAAGAATTAACTTCTTTCATCAGAGTAAGTTTGTCTATGGACAATTTAAGTTTTTATACAACGAAAAGGAAAAGTGTTCAGCCAGTATTGATTCCAAAAGTCAAATTCGAAAAGATTTTGTAAGTTAGGCTTAAGAGTCCAGTAACTTGGTGCTTTTGTATATCTTTTATATTTTCAAATAACTTAAGACGCAACGCTTCTAAACAAATTGCTGGCTCAATGCATTATTAATAATTATTTTCTACTATTATTCTATTCTAGTTAATATAAGTTTGCTGTTTTAATATTACTATGATTTGTAAGATTTTTCGTAATTTTGGCGCCAAAAGTCGCCATCTTGAATTTTAACACACACGCGTCATTCGAGTATTTTAGTATTTCTTTTCTCACAAATAAAATAGTATTTAATAGGATTGTCAACAAAAGGACGCGGTTTTTCAATTAACACAATATAAAGTATTAATTTCATATCATTGGATACATTTTTATGGTCCATGGCAGCTAGTCATGTCACTTATGAAATTTGACATTTGACAGTAAGTCGCGCTGTCACCTCGACAGTTAGTATTATAGTTTAAATTTTAAATAGTATTATTACGACAATTATTTTTCTTAAAGTAATTTATGATGGCGTAAACTTAGAAGTTCGTTTTAGTATCATGACAAAGCAATGTATGAATTTTGTATGAATAAAATGCTTGATTTTACCTTTATGAATATTTGTGTTAACTGTGGTAGAGGCCATTTTCTGTATCATGCCTACTTCATTTTTTAAGTTTAGATTTAGTTCTTTATGGTATGGTACAAAATTGGTCCTTTCATCCTACACTTCTCCAATTTGTACGTGGCGCTTTTGTATTTGTATTTTTTCATAATCAAGTTTTTCTTAGCATTTTTTTAACCTTTTGTTTATAAATACGCGCTATTTTAATGTACTTAGTGTAAATTTTACAATCGACAAGAAGGCGAGCTGTCCAACGAATGTGTTGCGTGGACAAACGTGCAACAAACCAATATAATAAGAATTATGAAATGTTTGACATCTTTATTTTCGTCACAAACTACTGTTGACATAAGGACCATATGTAAGCCTAAGGCTGCGGTTCCACTGAGGCGGAGTGGAGCAGAGCGGAGAAGAGCTGTGCCGCGATTCACCAATCACATGGCTTGAAATCCACATCTCTTCTCCACTCCGCTTCAAAGGAAACAGCATTGGCGGCTCCGCACAGCTCCACTCCGCCTCAGTGGAACCGCAGCCTAAGGGAATTGAGATCCGCCCCAAATTATGATATCCAATATTGCCAAATATTACACTGGCTGTTGATATTTTGGTCCTTCTACGCTGAGTAGCAAATTAACTGACCCGAAACTAGTAGGTTTTCAGATAAAATTAACAAATTTATAAACAACTAGCTGCTGCATGTAAAAGCTATATTGCTACAAAGTTTCATCAAAATCCATGCAGCAGGTTTTTTGTGAAGGAGTAATATACATACTAACAAACTTTCAGATATATAACATTAGTAGGATGTTCAGGGTTCGTTCTTCATAATGTCACATTCGTCGGGCGATTCCCCAAATGTTAGGATTTCGACTGTTAATATTTTTGACGTTAAATAATTTGTAATGGTGTTTTTTTTTCTCTTACCACCGCTTTAGACGCTTTTCTAATTAATAATGTATTTCATGTGTAATGTTGTTTTGGACTCGTTTGTTACAAGATGAAAAAAAAATCAGAAAAAAAAAACGATAAATGAAACGTGTGTTGGTCAAGTATAACGCAAAAATGTAACGTGACGTTACATTTTCGTCCGAATCACACCTACCGCAGGCTGCCTTAAGGAACTTCGTTCCAAAAAAAACTCAATAAATTTGTGTATAGAAATCGAAGATATCTTCAAAAAAATTAAGTTGACAATTTTCAATCTGTCTTGAAACAAACATGCTCGAAACTGAACCGCAATATTCACGTTTAATGTAAATATTCAACTCCTTTTTTATTAGAAAATGTGACAGCTGAAAACTGAAAATAGTAAAATATTTTACGCACAATTTTGACTAGTACGTTGTCTTAGAATGTATAGAGACTGGATGGTCTTTAGATTCAAAATTGTATGGCAAACCCGTACGACCTAGCTGGGCACCTCGCCCACTCCCTGGTATCGGCGTTCCGCATTCGCCTCGTGCGTTCAGTAGCGAGTGGTGAACGTCAGTGACGTCACAACGCCAGGTGCACAGTTAAGTTGGCCGGGCTACTTAATGCATAGTAAGAAACGTATGTAGAATGTAAAATAATTTGGTGCTAGATAAGACAGTGTTTCTCGTCACGAGATGTGTAGTTTATTCGTTGGACTTTTTTAACCTGTGACTAGATGTGACAAAGTAGAATTTATACGCGATTTTGGGCATTTACTCGATGGATTAAAAGCTCAATATGCTTTGGCAAAATGGGCCTATGTCTAGTCGCAGCCAATCCTAGAAAACTATCAAGCGAATAAGTATTATGAGAAGTCTCGACAATCTTTAGCTATATAAACGTCAAAGGCTCTGCAATATTATAAGTCTATCCTCTCATCATTGTTAACCGGTTATTTCGCGAAGTGACTGGAGAGTTTTTTATGATAATTATCTTAACATGTTTGACATAAGGGACCTTTCTGATGGCACAACGAGATTTAAATTGCGTCAATAGGCAATATCGCGTTCACCTATTTTCTAAGAAAATATCTTGTCGTACTGCATCGCATTGCAATCATGTGAATGTACCTGCAATACAAATCGCCAGTTGGTGTGACAAAAATCGTATCGCGTCGAGGAAGGTCGTTTAGTCGCACAGCAAATAAAAATTTTAAATTTATTAAATCTATACTATTGTTATTCTAACTCTTTGAAATCTTACAAGATATAAGCTCAATTTTACTATGTATCAATGTACTCCATTTTATACAATCTAAGATTATATAAATATGCCTTAATTCGGTGCTAACGTTTCAGTGCCAAATGCTCCCGAGCTGATATAAAATTGTATAACGTTTTACATAAAATTTGTCAATATAAGTAATATTAAATAGGTGTAAGTGCCTTGTTGTGTTTTGATAAGTAATACTCAGATCATTAATGTTGCTACGAAAGTTGAACAGAAATATATATTTATTTTACTATTTTCATTGGTCGTATTATTTGATAATCCCTTCCATAACCACATCAATAAGGATGGGCGCATTGTATTGTACTGCACTTATTTTGCAGCGAAATCACAGGTCACAGAACTTTCCAGTACACGTTTTTACAGTATCAATAGCGAGATTATACTGCAAAAAAACGTGCCATGTGATCCACGGATAATTTGAAAACACATTTCTACGTGAGCGAAAACTAAACCCACACAAGAGACTCGCTTCTTAAATGCGAGTACTTTTCTCTAGTCTGTTATAGATTTTCCAATTACATTCAGATTCCAAAGATTGCGCATGGCCTCTACAACCCAGCTACTAATGTCCGTGACCCCCAACCAATCACTTCCATATTTGTTAGATAATTAGTAGTCAATTGGTACCAAATATTAATACTCGAACCACAAAATTGGTACCTTAGTAGTTTTCGAGAAAATCGACAGTTCAATATCTATAATTATTATACGAACTGTGTACTTAGGTACATATCGGCGGTACACATCGGTGCTCATGGTGATCCTGCTGAAGGGAGCGTGACTACCGCCGGACCAACTTCAAAATTGATTTTCTCGAAAACTACTAAGGTACCAATTTTGTTGTTCGAGTACTAATTGGTACCAATCGAGTATTTACAAAATATGGCAGCGATTGGCGTTGATGGTCACAGTAGTCAGGGACATCAGCTACTGGGTGACAAGATTCCTTTTGGCATCTTGCCAAGACTGGTTCGACTTTCGGCCTTCTGGTTTGCAAGTAACGACTGTCAAAGACCTGTGAATGACAGTCGGAACCATACAGGGCTAGATAATGAAGAGACAAATTGATATCATTTTTATTTTGAACGTACATCATGAAACAGTGGAGTAATCGCCAGACTACGTTTGTATGGAAGAATGATCGACTAGTGCAACCTTAAGGCGGGTACGGACCGGTTTTACTGGGCGAAGGCCGGTCACTCACATTCGCACGAATACGCAAACCCACAAGTGTAGGACGACATTTGCAAATGATTATGCAAAGTTTTCGCTGCATTCACGCTTTTCCAAGCTGTGTCGGTTTTTTAACAGACATCAAAGCGCGCGAATCTCGATCCTTCGCGTAGTCTCCCACAGCCCCGGATCTAAGGGGGGGCAAACCGGGGCACTTTCATGGGGGCGCCAAATTCTTGAGACAAGAATTCGAAATATCGAACAAATGAAGCCTCTTTTCCTACAATCTCATAGGTTTTTATCAAGTAATCGAATCTTAATATAATATGTTTGAAAAACAAACTTTTCTAGCTTAAAGCTAACTTTTTTAGCCATTAAAACAAAACTGCCTATGCGACGGACTTTGAGGAGCTAATAGATTCTTTCGCAGAAAAGAAAGCACGCCGTGTAAAGTTTGTAGACTTTCTTGGTTATATATTTTTCTGTGTTTCAGTTTTATGTCACAAATGAAAGTTATTAGATAATAAAAAGTTATATTGATTACAGGATTATTATTTTAACAAATGTTCACAAAAATTCTACTCATTGGCAGTTTTAACAGTTTTTCTCAAATACAGAAGGGAGGGGGCGCCACTATCAAGGTTTTGCCCCGGTCCGAAAAAATCGTAGATCCGGGGCTGGTCTCCCACACATTCGTGCGACCAACACGATTGCGAAGGTAACGGACGTTTCGCCATTTTCATAGTTCGTGAATTCTACTGTATAGCGTAGGTACTTAAACTAACTTCATCGTGGATTGGAGCAACGACAAACTGCTAGTGCTTTTCTCAAAAGAAATCCCACAAAAACAGAATGACCGTTAATGACGCCTGGGAAAGAATTAAAAATTCATTTTCTCTTAATGATGTTCCATTGACGAATTAAAAAAGAAGAGAATTTCTCTAATGGCTGCTTATAGGGAGCATTTATAAAGGTACATAGGAAACATAGTTAAAACAGTCCAACCGCACTATTAAAATCATCCTCATTCTCCATCTATCTTCTTCTTCTATATATAAAAATGTTATGTTGGTTTGTGTACGCTTCAAAAACTTCTGCACCGATCGAGCTGAAATTTTAGCATGTTAAATAATCCGCATCAAGGATAGTTTTTATCAATTTTTTTTTTTTTGCTCTGTTTGTTGGTAGGTTGAATTGACGGGAGCGAAGCCCCGGGGGGGGGTCAGCTAGTTATTCATATAATCGCAAGCAAGACTGACAGACATTCGTAAACAGAGGAAGCACATACTGGTTCGCAAATTCAGTATGCGAACCATTTGCATAATATATTCGCTTAGTTAGCGAATGAATACAATGTACGAATGTTTGCGCGCATGTGAGTGACCGGGGTAATGTAACGTGTTACACAGCGAGCGTTCGTGCAGTCAGTACGGTAAAAACAAGGCGCTCGCAACAAGCTGCTCGTCGCTCGCTGTGAGTGCTACACCCCGCTGTCGGTTTTTTGGCGAATCCTTTGAGTGTAAAGCGCTTCAGTCAGTACCATATTAAAATGTACTCTGTGGTCAGTACGTCGCAGCGAGTCGTCACGAGCGCACTTGACACAAGCGACGATTCTAGGTACCTTGGGGTCTTTAGTTTATTAGTTGTGATTACTCGTATTTGTTGTTAAAAAGATAACTCTCGAAGAGAAAATTCTGTATTTCATATATTAACGACAAACCACCAGATATGTTTCAGTTTTAAAACAAGTTTGATATCCAATAAAGTTTCCTTTTTTCCTTCCTAATTTGGATCATACAATAATTGAGTAAAATCAAAGATCTTGACTATGACTGGCAACGAATCTGGAGCAGGTCAAGCAAACAGTTCGAAAAGAGCGTGTTATACGGATTTTAGCATACAGCGTAAACGTATTTTGCTCGCTGGGAATGGTACATTACGCCCCGTAACACCGATCAGTAACCACCTTATAAGATTGACCCTTGCTGCTGTTATCTATTATTTAGCTGTTGTAAAGAATATCTAACTTAAAAGCGATTTAGGGTTAGGGCGACACGCTGAAAATGTACATGGCATTTTGATCCCTATCTTCACCACACAGAGGACACATTTCTATCCAGATGCGTGCGGCTCTGGTTCCATTTGCTTTGAGCCTAAGGTAATGGAACTAATAGCAATAAAACACAGAATAACGATATATAAACTATTTATTACACTTCAAACTGCTGATCAAACTGTTCTTGAGTAATTTTCCGCTTTTTCAGCTTCTTCATAAGAGCAATATCCGCTGCGAGTTCGTTCAACTCTTCCTGTGTTACCGCTTTACCTTTGCGCTTCTTGCCGGTCTCTGGGTCATTCTTTTTCAGCTCTTTTCGCTTTTTCCGCTTCAGTTTTCGCTCTTCTTTGTTCTGTTTCGCTTGTTCCCATGGTTCTGATTGCATCTGAAAATAAAGAAGTGTAGGTAATTAACGTAATTATTTCAACTTCTGGAATGACAACTCCGCGAGGGTGCTACAAGAGGAATTCAAATCAAATCTAATATTTTATTATTGACAAAAAAATTGTTTACACCAAAATAATTGAAGCCCTGACTTCTGAAGAAGTCAGTCCCATTGTTGACGCTTGTTTACAATAGTAGTGACAAAATAAATATTTTAAAATCATGCTCAAACTAAGATTAAAATTACATAAAATTAAATTAAACCTGAATAATGTAAAGTCATAGTAAATTGCAATAAATTAAATAAAACTGAAATCAAAATAAATTCAAAATTACAATAATATTAAATAAAAATCGCAATAAAATAATGTCAAAACAAAATTTCAATAAAATTAAAATATAATAAATTCAAAATTACAATCAAATGAAATAAAGTCAAATTGATTCCTAATTGCAATTAAATGAAGTGAAGTTAAAATAAAATATGTAATTTCAAAAATTCAATAAAAAAAAAAAATACGAAATAACTCAAAATTAAAATATAATAAAGGAGAATGCTCATGGATGTATGGAATCCCGTACCATGATGCATCAAAATTAAACTTTGTTTTTTATAGACTACACTGACCATGTTAACTCTTATAACAGTTCTTTTTGAAAACAAAACCGAAGAAAAAGAGAGTAGTATAACAATATCCATACTTTTAAACTCAACATTAAATTCCCTATTCAAAAATCAAATCCCCGACGCGTAATATCGTAAAAAATATGAAACTAATTACTATATAATTTTGGTCTTGATGCGTGAGACTTTTTGGTACCACTTTTGGTCATTCTCCTTACAGTAAAATCCAAAATTTAATTAAAAATACTAAATAAAAAAAAAAAACAAAGAAATTACTACTACTAAACTAACCAAAACTATACTAATTACTGTATTTATTTTAAATTATTTCTCAGATCAACCTTAGTTACACTTAGGTATTGGTTTCCAGTGCATAATCGGACACTGATGTCTGTATTCACTGAACACTGTTCCGTATTGTTCAGCTATGATGTTCATGTAAAAGGGCGGTATTCTCTAAGGTAGGGCTTTTATGACGATTCACTGCCAATCTAATAGCAATCCTACGCTAGTTGAATAACGTTGAAAATAAATAAACTGCCATTGGTCCGAGTATCTAAGCGGACATAACGCGTTGGTTTTTATTTTCGACTTTATTTAAAGAAACGCAATGTCGATATTTGTTTGGCAGAGAAAAATGTGCAAGCAACACAGCTTTGTCTTTGTTATTTCTAAAATAAAAGAACATAATTATCTCACCATTTTCTTCTTCTTCTTCGACGGCCAAACCCCAGTCTTCTTATACTCGCCCAACTTCTGCAGTCTACTGGTCTCCTTCTGCTTATCTTTATACGTTATACTGTTGAAATCTATCTGGTCCTTGGGTCCTATAAACTGGTCCTTATGTGCCTGCTTAATTTCTGGCATGAGGGGTAACTTTAGGAGTCCGTAGCTGGTGGCTATGTGGCCTAGAGGTAACTCCTTGAATTGCAGGAGTAGATTACACTCGTGTTTAGTGTAGGCTCTCATGTGGGAGACGAAGGCGCGTTGTCCTTTGTCTAACACTGATCTGTCTTGCTTCTGTTGGTCGTGGAGCATCGATAGAACCTGAAAAGTTATAAAGGGGTATTATTATGGCAGCAGAACTTGGTAAAGCGCAAAGAGGCAACCTGGGGGTCTTTAATACGACGGGAGTCGCCAATGACATTGAGGGAATAAAACGTGCACTCGTTTCACATCACACCCGCGCAACACAAAATTCAGTAGTTTATTGTATTTTCCTTACTATTCTATGACTTAAAATAACCGAAATTAAAATGTAGATAATTATATTGTCTTTGAGATGGTGATCATTTCATTGAAATACGCCTGGCGGTTTAGGTGCGATTGTCGTTTTTTTGTCCCGTGTTAGACATAACTTTTCAAATTAATTACACTATGTTGAACGAATAATATTCACAATTTTCTTAGATTAGAATTTTAAGAAAATGGTCAAAAAATTACGATTAGCCGCTTCAAGGTGATTCTCGTTATAAGATCAGCTACTGAGGAGTATCTGCCCCTTACGTAAAGACTGAATAGGTAATCTCTAGGCAAGCGTGCTTCCACCATTCTTACGAAGTTATGGTTGTAAAGGTGTTAAATTTTTACCATTGGCGTGCGACCAAAAAACGGAGCGTGCGGAGCGTTTTAGTACAAAAGCACAAAATTTTTTTTTAAACCAGCTTAACTTTTTTGAACGATAGCATTTCTTTGTAACTCAGACGACATCTTTTCTAGCAAACAAAAAATGTTCCTACCTTATCTTTCAACTTAGGACTAATCTTGATCTCGTCCTTGGACTGCCTCCAATCTTTGAGCTCCACCAACTGGTTAGTCTTGATGAAGGGCACGTAGGTGTCCTCACTGGGCAGCAGAGGTAGCAGGGAGCACCCGGCGGCTCCGCCCCGCGCCGTGCGCCCCACGCGATGTACCAGGGACGCAGGGTTTGTGGGAGGCTCCCACTGCAGGACCCATTCTACTTCTGGGATGTCTAGGCCTCTGGAATGTGATATTGAGAATGTAGGAGGAAGATATCATTGCTAAAGAAATATCAACCCCGTGCTTAAAGCGGATTTGAAGGGAGCCTCAAGTTATTTAGATTCGTTTTTTTTTTTTAAGAAACCCAATGGGAGGCATCTACCCAGCGCTCTAAAAGCGATTGTTATTGCATCATGCTCATAAAGACATGATGACATGTAATTCTGCTATAGGTAAATAAAAAAATAGGCACTACACCATACCTTGCCAACAAATCCGTACACAACAAAATAGTATTATCAGCCTGGCGAAACTTCTCTAAAATCTTACTCCTCTTCAACTTCATCTTGCCATGGATCGCGAAGATTTTTATATCTGGCAAGAACACTGGTAACACATCCGCCCAATAATCGACGCAGGCGCATGTTGGCAGAAAGAATAACCCCTTTGCTATCTTCCTGTTTCTTATGAAATTCAGAAGGAACAGAAACTTATCTTCTGGTTCAACAATGACGTAGTAGTTTTCTAAGAGTATTGGGGTGCTGATGGTAGATTTTTCTTTAACGCTGACGACGACAGGGTTTCTCAAGCCGGCTCTGACCAGGTCTTGCAGTTCCTTGGTCTGTGTGGCTGAGAAGAGGCCGGTGCGACGTTGTCGGGGAAGGTACTGGAGGATGGTTGTGAGGGTTGAGCTGAAGCCCAAGTCGAGCAGACGGTCGGCTTCGTCTAGGACTAGGATGTCCTGTAAGTAAATAAATGCATTGGTAAGTTAAGAGATAGGGCTGTTGCTTGGATAATAAAAATGGTTCTGATTATCCAAAAATATTCGACACTTATTTTTAATTTATAAAATCAATGAAATTTAAACAGATAAAGCGCACCAAAGTTCAGGATTGCGGTTGTGACATCACTTCTAGGTAAGTATAGTATACCAATGCATGACGTGATTTATTCATTCATTCGTCATGCAGTATCCTCGTCATTTAATGTTTACGATTACGAGACAAGAAAATATGTGTGGTATGTGTGCATGTGTGATATATGTGTCCAAAAATGTTGGCCATATGCATAAAAACTATGATTTCAAGAAGTACCTATGCTATACCACAGATAATATAATACTAGCATACAGATGCCTCATTCCATACAAAGAAACCGTGCCGACGTAACTAGCGTTTTTCATCTGATTATACTGATATTTTTTTGTAAATCGATCGCGTTCGGTTCCGTTCCACGGCGATAGATAGATCACCATCTATATCCGAGGAATGGAACCGAACGCGATCGATGTACAAAAAATAATCAGTACAGTACGTCGGCACGATTTCTTTGTATGGGATGAGAAACCACTGGCTATACCAAAGATTAATTGTAAAATCCTGCATCACTAACAGAAGATTTAAAGTAAAAGAAAATCAATCCACGTCGGGACTCCATGAAATATCCGCAGGAGTACCACAGGGCTCGGTCCTCGGACCTGTACTGTACACTCAATTTACTTCAGTTGTGATCTCGGAGCTGTGTGGCAAATCTGAAGTTCAGATTTGCCACACAGCTCTGAGATCACAATTGCTACTTTCGCGGATGACACAACATTACTTGCTTCGCACAAATGTCCAACAAATGCATCCCGCATGTTGCAAACCAGTCTAAATGAGACTGAAGAATCGCTAGCCAAATGGAGAATTACTGCCAGCGTATCCAAATCAGTGCATATCACATTTACACCATGCAAAAATGATTGAAAGAAAAGAAAGAAAGAAAACTAGTTTATTTGGCACACACAGATACACACAATGTAGGTACAAATAAATGGGAACTTAATTTTAAAACAATTACATACATAGTGTGCCCTGCGGCTGCGCCAAAAAGGTCCAGTTCAACAAAATGCCAGACAACTGGAAGTTACTTGATGCTGGTTTTCAACTGAAACTTACGTTGAAGTGTGACCCCGTCACCCTAAACGGTAGCCAACTCCCAAACCACGAGTCTGTGAAATATCTGGGCATGCATCTTGACCAAAGGCTCACATGGAGGAAACTCTTCGAAACAAGAAGAAAAGAAATGAACCTGAAATATAGAGGTCTTCTCTGGCCACTTGGAAGAAACTCAAAACTGGCAATAGATAACAAACTTCTAATATATAAGACCATACCTAAAGCCAATCTGGACATAGGGCATCCAACTTTGGGTATCGGCCAGCACTTCCAACATAATGAAAGTGCAATGGGCACAAAATTATATATTAAAACAATTATCCAATGCACCATGGTTTATCAAGACAACAGAAATCCATGAAATCCTCAATAATCCTATGGTAATGAGGAGATAAATACTCATGGCGACAGTTACAAATCCTGACTGCTAAAGCATCCGAACAAGCTCGCAGGGCAGCTTACAATCCCAGAAAGCATCCGCCAATTAAAAATGTGGCAGGTATTTTCAACCAGAACAGTCAGACAGAAGAGTGACTCTGTAAAGATAGGGCAGACTCCACTGGGAGTAGCGCCTAACATGCCATCCGAACCATACCATCTGCTCATAATCTAAAAGACTGATTGCAAGATTAAACAGGCAAAAAGAAAAAGAAAATTTTTCAACTTACCAGTTCTTTCAGTCTACCAGCAAGGTTGAGCTGCTTCCTCTCAGCCAGCAGGTCCCCCAGCCTACCGGGAGTGCACACGGCTATGTGAGCCCCTTTCTGAATGGTCTCTATGTCTGCCTCTACTGGCCTGCCTCCAAGCAGGAGGGCTATTGTTATGTGCGACAGTTCTGGTTCTTGGAGGAATTGTTCAATAACCTGGAAGTTTTAGAGAAATTAAGATTGTGTGATTATGTCACTTGACATAACATAAAAAAACAATGATTGATGTGCTGTTACAAAGTATTCTAATGATCAGTTGAACTCATCATCCTAATTGCATAAAATTATTGAAAGATTAAAGCATTTAGATGTGATAATATTATCATTAATTGCTTCATATTAAAAAAAACTATATATCCAACTGTATAAAACATGCAATGAATACTGTTGTGTTGTGTGTCGAATGCATGTGTGCATATTAAGCTTTCAATAAAGTTAGGCATTTGAGGTTTTCCAAGGTTACAAGAACTGTAACTAACTTAAATAAAAGAATTGGTACATGAATGCAGTAAATGTAATAAGTGCAGAAAGAAAAGAAGATAAGAAGGAAATAATATTTTGATGACAAATTTCAATAAGGCAAGAGTTGGAATTGGTGTGTAGCAAAGGTCGAAATAATCCAAACTGGCTAAGGTTATATATAAAACTAAAATCTTGTACACGTTTTGTGCTACACTGTTAAGAAGTAGGTACCAAAATTTTGTAGTCAAGTTACTGATTTGAAATCATTACCTTATAAATCTGTGAAGCTAGTTCTCTAGTCGGCGATATAATTACTGCATAAACATAGTCTTTCCTAAGTGGAGCCTGCTTCTGCTTCTTTATCAACATTTCTATCATCGGCACCACAAAAGCTAAGGTCTTGCCAGACCCAGTCACTGCTTCTGCAACCACATCTTTACAAGACATGATTAACGGTATTACTGCTGCCTGGATAGGAGTCATGTTCTTAAAACCCTGTTTCTCAATACAAGATAACACGGGCTTTGATAGCCCAGGTGAAATTTTAGCCCAGTCTTTGATAACCATTTTTTATTTCTATTTTTCTCGTCACAAAACCACAAATAAAAACACCATGTGGGTTTTCCGTTTGACATAACTTTGTTTATATCTTTGACATTGACATTTTAAGTTTTTAAATAGTGTTACAACTTTATAATGAAGATAATAGTTTTAGATCGACTTTTCCTAATAAACAATCCAAACAAGTTTGTCGAATGTCTTAGATCAAGGATATAATAGATGATTCCATGATTTTCTGGCATTTCTGTAATTCTATAACAAAATATTATTTATAACTGAAAGTCAGCGATTCTTTTTTTCGTTCGGAAACGAAACAACAATGATTTAAAATAAAATGTATTACAGTTCTAATTCATATTAAGGACTCAGAGCTACTCCAAATTAGTCTTTATTAAAAACCTACGTCCAGTCAAATTTCGTTCATATAAAGTTTTATTCTCAAAACTGCAGATTTCCAAATTCCAATCGCAATCGTGTGTATTGGCATGGCATTGCAATCAATATGGCGCATGTTGATATGACAAATTGACAGCTGTGTTTTGTCCCGTACGCTCGCTGTAATGTTTATTTTACATCTCCAGACAGATAACAATAATATTTAACCATGACGAGGCCGTTCGGTAACAGTGATAAACGTTTTTCAATTGACGATGCGTTCGAAGAGGAGACCGATGAAGCCATCAAAGTTTACGGTGCCACAGGAGACAGATCGCCTTTACAGAACAAATACAAAAATGGAAGTGAATATATTGCCAGGTAATTGAAATTAACCTATTAAAGAACAACTTTATTTAGATCCACACTCATAATTTTAGGTCTAAAAATGTTTTTCTTTGTGCTAAAATGTCAGTCCGTTCATGACCTTTCGTGAGTCATATTTTCTTACTGGGCCATAGGCAGTTGAACCTCGTAGCCGTTACTTGGTTTACAGACATAGTTCGGCGTACGGACGCGCTAATGAGTCGTTAGCGAACGCTAATTAATCTTGTACACTGACCCATTCCGTATCTATAGTGCTCGTTTTGTTTTTGACCTGGTAATCTGATAATGTGATGTATGTGATACTGCGCTTTTGATAAATACTTAGGCTTTAGAAAAAAATAAGCAATACAAATGTTTCATAGAGATCCAAATATCTAATTGATACAGTTTATTCCAATTGGTTTCTTATAACTAAGCAGATTTTACTTTTAAAATTTATTTGATGGTTATTCAAGACTAAGGTATACTTAGTAGGTTTAATCAAAGGCCACATTTTAATTAATCATTAAACATTGCATCACTAATGCAACCATACCATAGCCAACAGCCGATAGCATGCATACTTTTTGTTTGCAAATATGGGCTAAGGCAAATAAATTAAGGAGCCTTTTCGAATTGGTCAGCCTTGAATGCTCTCTTAAGTATGTGAGAAATGTCACAAGTCAATAACTTACATATTTTATGGTGCAGTTGCAACAGCATTATGGTAATTTGTACATTTATTTTGCTGCATACCATTTATGAGAGTAACCAAATTAAAAAAAGATACCCTTTCATACTACTTCATCTCAACCTGTTTGGGTTGGTAGGTTTTTATTGTATCCAGCTATCACAATTATATTGATGATATATTTTTAAATTTAGTTGTTGTAAATCCGACACCACTATTTCCATGGGGTATAATTTTACCCAGTTACTGGGTTGTGGAGGTCTAATAGGCAATCCATGTACAATACTGGTACTCAGCTGCATCCCGTTACACTAGAAGCCGACCCCAACATAGTTGGCTTTGCAGATTGATGTTGCTGTGATATCAAAACCAGAATTTCTTGCAATGCTTTAGAATACTTTTATGACAACTATTGTAACAGATAGTTTTCCCAACAATCTGTAAATGATATCACTGCAAATTCCAAATCACAATAAACATGTACAATAGGTAATTGAGTCACACAGATGAATAGGTAATTGAACTATTGTTCTACCTACAGTTAAATTAAACAATAAAGTCATCTCTACTATGAGGAAACCAGTCTACATATAAGTTAATAGCCCAATAAGTAGGTAAGCACAATCACATATAATTTCACAAACTTATTGTTATTATATTAAACTAGAGGACGCCTCGCCGTTTCACCCGCGTAGTTCCCGTTCCCGTGTGAGTACAGGGATAAAAAGTAGCCTATGTCACCCGGGGATAGAGTAGCTTCCCAACGGTGAAAGAATTTTTGAAATCAGTCCAGTACTTTTGGAGCCTATTCGGTACAAACGAACAAACAAACAAAAAAATCTTTCCTCTTTATAATATTGGTATAGATGAGGATGTTTATCCCTCATTTACTCCTCAGTTATTGAAAAATTTTACCTTGTTCAATCTATCACAAAGAATAGAGGAACATTGACACTGTTTTGTTCCTGCAAAGCATCATTTTCATGAGTTGAGAATTATGATTGAATTTATGATGCAAATTGTAAAGCTCACAAACAACTAAACATATAACATTAACATTAGAAGTGGGATATTTACCATGTTTACTGTCGAGTTGTGAGTGACATTGGTAGCGGTACTGAGTGCAAAAAATGAACACGAAAGAGGGTAGACCGATGTGTCTCCTCATAAACCCACCCGCAATAACTTCAGTTTACCCGTGATCATGGTGCTTGCACAGCACCGAAATATCAGAAACTCGCAACAAACAGTAAATTTAGTAAATAGCCCGCTTCTAATGTTAGTGTTAGTGACTATGACAGTTTAACAACTTATATAACTAAACATATGGTTATCTTAATTGGCAGCCTAATTGCGTTAAATATAAATTTATGAAATTGATCGCAATCTTTTATTAACAAATCAACAGTATTTGCTGTTTTTTTACGCTGTCAGTAGACAGATTTTTAAACATAATATGAAGCAATGAATGCAAGCTTGACTTCTTTGAAGTCACGTAATTAGGGTGCTGCTCCTGTTCCACCCACTGCCTTTGGTGCTATACTTCTCTGGTCTGTGAAATCGCATCTAGGTTCTGCATGCTGTCCTATGTAGGTCTTATACCCTCTAGGCCAGGGTTCACCAATTATTTTCATTTGGTGTTCTTATAAATAACATGACGGTTGTGGGCATATGATGACCCCTACTTTGAAATTATCTCAGATCAAATAAAAAGTCAAGATGGAACGTTGCAAACAACAAAGTGAAGCCGGTTCAAACTAAGCCTTGCTGTACAAATACACAATTACACGCACTCATGGACAACGAAATTACGCCTAAGCTTGTCATTCGAGCTCATAGATCAATTAATAAAGCTCGACTGACAAGCTAAGGGGTAGTTTCGTTGTCCGTGAGTGCGTGTAATTGTGTATTTGTACGGCAAGGCTTAGTTTGAACCGGCTTCACTTTGTTGTTTGCAACGTTCCATCTTGACTTTTTATTTGATCTGAGGAAATTATGTAAAACGAAGTCTGAAGTTTGGCACTTCGGACTAAAGTTAGTGTAGTGCATGCTATTGTCCAGTGCCAAAGTGCAAAGTCAAAAACCTTGTAGATATTTTTCGTACTCAAGTAACACAAGTAAATTATAATATTGGTCTGCTTACTGAAGGTCTACCATTTTGTGACTCCTGCTCTAGGCGATAATCTGCCTACATTCCAAAAATAATTTCTTGTTAAAGTCTGTGTTTCCTAATACCAACAACTGGAGGATTTATAAGTCAAGAGTGAATAGGGTGCTTCTGGCTAGGCAAACACGCTTCACCGTAAACCACAATATTGTAGGCGTGGTAGTATTCTAATGCGAAAAAACCGGCCACGAGTCGGACTCACGCACGAATGGTTCCTTACCATTATCGCAAAAAATGGCAACAAAATCACATTTGTTGTGTGGGAGCTCCACTTAAACATTTATTTTATTCTGTTTTTAGTAATTTGTGAAAATTTCAACTGTCTAGCTATCACAGTTAATGAGATACAGCCTGGTGACAGACAGATCGCGGAGTATTAGTAATAGGGTCCCGTTTTTACCCTTTTGACGATTATGTCCCAATCTGAGTTGCATTATCATAATAAGTTCATCTATACTAATATTATAAAGCTGAAGAGTTTGTTTGTTTGTTTGTTTGTTTGTTTGTTTGAACGCGCTAATCTCAGGAACTACTGGTTGGAATTGAAAAAATATTTTTGTATTGGGTAGTCCATTTATCGAGGAAGGTTATAGGCTATATAACATCACGCTACGACCAATAGGAGCGGAGCATCAATGAAAAATGTTCCAAAAACGGGGAAAATTTATTCTTTTTGAGACGCAACGTATTTAGAGTAGGTGGGCTAGCTTGGTAGGTAGCCAGTTGACGGGAGCGAAGCCGCGTGGGACAGCTAGTTAATAATAATTAACAATACTAATATTATAAAGCTGAAGAGTTTGTTTGTTTGTTTGTTTGAACGCGCTAATCTCAGGAACTACTGGTTGGAATTGAAAAATTCTTTTTGTATTGGGTAGTCCATTTATCGAGGAAGGTTATAGGCTATATAACATCACGCTACGACCAATAGGAGCGGAGCATCAATGAAAAATGTTCCAAAAACGGGGAAAATTTATTCTTTTTGAGACGCAACGTATTTAGAGTAGGTGGGCTAGCTTGGTAGGTAGCCAGTTGACGGGAGCGAAGCCGCGTGGGACAGCTAGTCTGAAATAACTCTGGAATGTTAATCAAGCCAAATGATTCACCTAATATTAAAATGAGCCCATCTTTTGTTCTGGTTCCTGTGACCTCTTGGCACATCTCGATTCTAATGAATGTACTGAGTACTCATCAATTAAAGGCATGAGTAATCGCAACGCGAATACCTTCCTTGTATTCATTTTAAACATATTTTACTCAGTTGAGAATATCCCCTTGGAGAAGTGACTTGTTTAGACAAAACAAAATATTGTGGTGCCAGAATGAAGTGCATTCAAGAAAAGAATTTTGATACCCTCTTCGTAAACGTCTGTCTGGAAAACAACAGGTTTATATTCTTTTTTTTTATCGACCATAGAGTCTTCTTATCTTGAAGTAAATCCTTTTTAATGCATTTGATAATTTGGCCAGCTTTGTGAAAGGCCTTCCACTTTTGTAGACCGTTATTCTGTGTTTTTTTTTATACCTATATCCTCTTTAGTTCTGAGCAGTAATTAGTGTCATATTGTTTACCTCGTATGTATTGTTTAAACCTAATCTGCTTTAAAGTTCAAAGACGAGAGACGTGTGTGTAAACTTGTCCATCTAACAATGCTTTAACAATGTTGCTCACAATTTATCAAATTGTTTACTTTAAATTCGTCGTGTTTGGCAGACACGTTCGCATATCTAGAAAATGTTAATTCCAGGATAAATACTAACTAACATACTTTCTGTTTCCTAGTCCATTAATACCACATTGTTTGTTCGCCAAATAAGCAGTTTAAATACAACCACTAGTTTTAAATAAAATCTATACTAATATTATAAAGCTGAAGAGTTTGTTTGTTTGTTTGTTTGTTTGAACGCGCTAATCTCAGGATCTACGGGTCCGATTTAAAAAAATATTTCACTATTCGATAGCCCGATTATTGAGGAAGGTTATAGGCTAATACTAATATTATAAAGCTGAAGAGTTTGTTTGTTTGTTTGTTTGAACGCGCTAATCTCAGGATCTACTGGTCCGATTTTAAAAATTATTTCACTATTCGATAGCCCGATTATTGAGGAATGTTATAGGCTATAAAACATCACGCTATGACTAATAGGAGCGGAGTAGTAATCAAAGATGCGAGTGAAACCGCGAGGTTCAGCTAGTACACAATAATTGCGAGACAGAAACTCATTTTTAAGACGACGACACCTGCCATGAACCTTGCGCATATAATATCCTGATCAAACGTGGAGTACTGTTCTCATCTCTGGGACGGATCTGCCAAATAGCAGCATGATGCAATAGTTATAGTGTTAAAGTCAAATATTGGTTATGGTTTATTTCTCGCACGTGCATGTTACGGTGTCGCCCGACTATTTTTGGAGTCAACTGAAGACAAAATTCGTGAAATTTTGCAATTTATTGCACCTAGTGTTCAGTGTTTATAACTTTATAGATAAGATCATTTATAATTATGCACGTGAATAACAATATTACACATAAATGAAATCTGTCTCACAAAAATAATACCTGATATAAAAATAAACAAAATACTGATAAGGATTACAGCTTTAGCAGGATCAAGGTCCGAGGTATTTGCGTTCACTGCTCCGACTCCGATGATAATGTATGAGGAGCTCGTGGCTAATTAATAACAGCCGCACGTGTCGATTAAAAGACTTGAAGGTTATGCAACGCTTGCCGAGGTCGGTCTGTGGATGGGTGAAGTCTTTACATAGTGAGTTTCCTCCGTGCTTACGAAAGCACTTTAAGCCGTTGTTCCCGGCTGTCATTTGAAGATCTTTGACAGTCGTTACAGGTAGTCACAGCGGATCTTTGTGTCTCGAAAGTTGGCTGCAAGACCCTGCGCAGTTGCTATTTTTGAGTCAATGTTGAAGTAGAAGATAGCATTGTATTACTGCCTCTTTCACTCGCTTACGTTTGTCGCATCGTCCTATCTCGCTTACTGTATGCAGTATTTGTCGATGTCAAACTGTTTCTTGCGCAATGGTTCGCAGAGCCAACTTCAGAGTCACAAAGATCCGCTGTGACTATTATACTGTTCTATTGTTTTTTATTGCAATTCTTCTTCTTCCTAGCTACTCACTTTAGGTGAGGACAGATCTACAAATTTCATGGCACCAGGTTAATCTGTCCTGGGTTTTCGGGCAGTTCTTTCTCCAAGAGGAGTTTCGTTATGCTAGTCCCCCACGTAGCCGCTGGTCGTTCTCTAAGTCTCTTATGTTCGGGTAGTTGCAGTGTTTTTATTTGCAATTAATCATTATGAAATATTTTTAGAGTTACGACGATTTATAATAAAAACAGGCCAAGTGCGAGTCGGACTCGCGCACGAAGGGTTCCGTACCACCATCGCAAAAAAAACGGCAAAAAAGTCACGTTTGTTGTATGAGATCCCCACTTAAATATTTATTTTATTTTTAGTATTTGTTGTTATAGCGCCAAAATACATCAAATACAACATCTGTGAAAATTTCAACTGTCTATCACGGTTCATGAGATACAGCCTGGTGACTAGTTATGACAGACGGACAGACAGACAGACGGACCGCGTAATCTTAGTAATAGGGTCCCGTTTTTACGCTTTGGGTACGGAACCCTAAAAAAGATATTATGGCCCATTCACTCTCTCACATTAAAATACTGAAGATGATGATAATAAAAACAAGCCGTGTGCTCGGTAGGATTTCCCATCGACAAAATTGACGTGCTATCGTCCCCTTTTTTTTTTTTTTTTTTTTTTTTTTTTGTTTTTTTTTTTTTTGATCGCGCTGTGAAAAAATGCATTACGCATACCCACCCATTGGGGGAATAGGGGGCTATGTGGGACTCCCCGGGCCCCCCAGCCCGGTATACCCACTAAAATAACCCAGCGGCACTCCCGCATCGTCTGAATGGAGGAGGACTGGGAAACCGGCACAGCCTTTACCTCCAGTCCTCCGCCGACGACCGCCCGCCTTTTAGGGCAGGCCCTTCACGCCCCTCCCTCAGTGGAGGGGCCCGGGAACGACCGCGAGTGCTCGGCCGTTCCCGCCCGCAAGGGTGGTGACTAGTGCAATGCAGGCTAAGGCGGCCCCCACGCCCGTCGCCTGCTAGTCACCACCAGGAGGTGGAAGGAAACGATCGTACGACCGCCCCCTTCCACCCCCTCTCCGCCACCCCCTTTCGCGACATGGCGTCCTCGCAAAAGGGGGCAACCGCCGCACAGGACCCCCCACCCCCCAGCATGGAATTTACCACATCGGGAAGCGAGAGGTCCCGCCCGACAACTCCTCAGGGCACGGCGCAGCTACGCCCCCGCTGGGCACACCTAGACGGTGTGCTGCGCCGTGCCCTCCACCGCTCCTGACCATTACTTGGTCCCCTACGTAGCAGCATCTGGCCCGCGAAGGCCAGATGCCGCCCTCCGCGTGTGCGGCGGCGCGTCGAGACCGACGCTCCGCCGCCCCCTCCTTCCATTGACTTGTCCCCGCCGACCATCCCACGCCAAAGGAGGGCCGGCAACGACAAGTCATCACCACCTACCTACCTACCCAAACTAGCCTACCCAACCTAGCCCCCCTATATCGCGTCTGGAGTGTCTCCTGCTAATCAGGGGAACACCCAGAGCGACATCCCCCCCTGTCAGGTATTCGCCACCGCCAACAAGAACCCACGAATGGGAAGTTATTGACGGTGCCCGGGGTGCACCAGCCCAGCGGGTTGCTCTTCCCCCCGGACGTATCCGAAAGAAACCAGCAACCAACTAGGCCAACGTGGAGGTTACCTGACCCGCACCCCTGCTATCGTCCCCTAACCTAACCCCTTTAAGAAAAGATATTTTTAAAGATTCTTCCTGTACCTTGGAATGTCTTGGGTATATAAAGAACTCTTTGTGCCAAATATCATGCTTCTAGATTCAATAGTTTTTAGGCTTTGCGTTGACTGTTATAGTCAATTATTCTTCCATACAAACGTAGTCTACCGATTACTCCACTGTTTCACGATGTACGTTCAAAATAAAAATTATATCAATTTGTCTCATCATTATCTAGCCCTGTATGGAAACAAAAAAGTAAAACAATATTTGAAAGTTATGAGCGTTTAAAGTTCCATATTTCAACACTCATTCTAACGCATCTCTGGGTGGAAATAAATACCATAAGAAAAAGGAAAATTGCAAAACAGCCACCATACAGGGATAGATTGTAGTTCAACAATGCAAATAATTTTATTTTGAAAATATACATTTAGTAGTTTTTTCATATCTAGACTCCCAAAGGTCAGTATTATAAAATTTCGCACGCTCGTTTTCGTCCTAAATCATCATCCATTTTGAAACAATTTTGCAAATAGCTTCTTACTGCTCATCAAAGCATCTATCTCATTCGCACGTGTTGTCGGATGAGATGGCATGCATTTTAACCTCTCGCATGTAATAGTTCGTGCCGTCGACTAGTTGAACCTTAATGTAAGATTTTTATATGACAAGCATCAATTAAGAATTACTCTCATTAAAAATTTCTCGAATATTAATTTGTATTCGACAGTTAGCTCTAGCAAAAAAGTCGAGACATCGACACGCGAGAAAAAATCGTCAGATTCTATCGGCTATAAAAACCCACATCAAGATAAATGAAAGTGATCAATATTATAACTGATGTTATACCAAGGTTATGTTCAATGCTAAGCTTATTCTTGGTGGGTAGGCACAGTTAAGACGACGACTAACGCCAACGACCTTGAGGGAAGTTTTTTTATTTACAACTTTTTAGTTTTTTTTTAATTTGGTACGTTTAAACATATAAATGTTATATATTTTTGAAATCACCCCTTAAAACCCTTTATTTTGATACCCCACACGATGCGTTTGGAAGAAAAAAAAATTCCCCCCTACAAGATGGCGCCCAAAATCCCCCATTTTTTTTCTTTTCTAATTTGTATGTAGCCTATGACACTCGCAGGGTTTAAGACGAATCGATTGTCGTAAGAATCACCAAAATCGGCCAACGCGTTTGGTCTATAGAACGCCACATAGGAACAAACATACCTACATACTTACATACATACATAGACTGATACACACATTACCCTCCTTCGGCAGTCGGGTAAAAACGTGCACACGTTTCACTCTCACACTTCAGTTTTTTTTGTACTTTCCTTATTATTCTATAACTTAAAAAAAAGCCTCAGATCAAAATGTAGATAGTTGTATTGTCTTTGAGATGGTGTCGATTGCATTAAAATACGCCCTGCGGTTTTGGTGCGATTGTCGTGTTTTTGTCCGTATTAGACACAACTTTACAAATTAATTACACTATGTTACTAATAAAACTGAACATTCTCTTAGATCAAATTATTAAGAAAACGGTCTAATGTAACATATATTTTTTCAGAGACGTGATTCTCATTTTAAATTCAGCTACTCAAGGGAATCGGCGCCTTAATTGGTTAATATCTTAGAACACATACACATGGATGTTAATCGTCTACAATTGACCCTGATAGGAATTTACGTGGGAAGACAGGAGATATACTTCCCATTCCTACTGTTTTGCTAATCAAACTGATCGCTTCGTCCCAGTTTCAGTGCAACATTTGCCTTGCCATAGTGCCAAAGATGCATTTATGTTCCATGACTCTGCTCTGAGATTTGTTCGCAATCGCAGTCCAAAAATAACTAGATGCCGTGGAAATAGACGATAGAAAGAAAAATACGGGGCAAGTCGAGCACACCAAAGCACATTCAGAACATTTTCGACCACCTGTAACTTCGTTTTAGATAAAGATAGAAATAAGGATGAAGGATGAATAAATAAGGTACTTCTAGTAGACATGCAACTTCTAAACACGATAAGGGTTTAGCCTATACAGAAAGGCAAAACTAAAATATTCCGCAATGTCAGTCCTGTTTTCTAGATACACTTACTGCAGAAGTACAGTTGCGTTTACAGTTCATACAATTTTTCGTACAGTTTAGTCATCAGAACATCTACCTATCACTATTCATTCATCTAATACCATTTAGCAAACAGTGTAATCTCTTTCATCTTAATGTACTCGCAACTTCCAATATGATTTACAACACCGAGCGCTATCAGTGTAGCTAGTCAAGGCCATCGGCTATACAACACCACGTCGATAGGCTATGTGTTTCTTTGCTGTCCTGTTGGGTTTTTCCATTAGGAAGTTCTCAGTAGCTCCCTGGAGTTTGAAAGTTGGAGGTGATACCTACCCCCATACCTCGGCAAGCACGTGTAGCCGTTGGTAGTTTGGTACTGCGCTTGATCTATCCGGTCGTGTCAGATTACCGTTCCTTCGGAAAATGACAGTAAAGGGAACGGAGAGTGCACCTGTGTTTGCGCATACACTTGTGTCCTTTAATATCTCCCGCGTACCTGGCTAATATCCTTTGAGATTGGCCACCGTAGCGTGAACGGAATTAGGTCGGAACGATTATTATTATATTAACTAGCTGTTCCCCGCGGCTTCGCTGATTAAAAAATAGCCTATGTCACTCAGGAATAATGTAGCTTTCTACGCTAGTAGTTTCGGAGCCTATTCGGTACAAACAAAAAAATCTTTCCTCTTTATAATAAGCGTATAGATTCCTAACGATCTCGTTCTCTTTGCAGCACCAAAACCTACAAATGCACAGAAGACACCACATCGAGGGATTCCGACTCGCTGATACATGAATATGTGGAAGCCACGCAGTCAATGTACTGCTGGAACCATCCCAAGGTCAGAGAGAACTGGAAGACGGTGTGTGCAGCCGTAGTCCTACTGTTGGTCGGCGTGGGGTTGCTAGGTATGGGCGCCTTCGCAGTAGCTGAGCCAGAGAACGGCCTCCAAGGTGCAGTGTTCTTCGTGGCCGGTATGATCTGCTTCGTCCCCGGAGCCTACCACGTTGTCTACATCTGGCTCGCCGCCCGAGGACAGAGAGGCTACGACTTCTACCATCTCCCGTTATTTACCTGATTTATTTTACTTTGTAAATTTGTGTAAGCTTGTAAAATGAGTGTAAATTCTACGAGGAGTCCGAATATCATGTCTGGAGATGTCTGTTTCGCGGTTTTTTTGTTTTGCTCTCTAATGAAGTTAAATCGTTCAGATGTATGTAGATAAATGAACAAAAAATGAGTAATAAGGGTAAGTTTTATATAAATATGCTTCTCTTGTTAAAAAATAAAATAAAAAATAAGAAAAAAATATCTATTTCGAAAGATGCTTCTCCTGTATACGTTATGAATGAATATGATGTTGGATGAAATTGAGGAACTATTTATTAAAAATTAAATTTAAATTGTGTTAGAATGTTACGTAGATCGTCCTCCTAAATAAAATAAAGATAATAAACAATAATAAAAAAATGCATTTCCTCTGTGTCTATGGTTGGTACGAACAATCTAGCATACATACTGAGGTCCTACGTTTTTCAGAATTAAGTACCTATGTAAATATTAAACCACGTTAAATATTATAAATGTTACACAATTTGACAGATTGTATTGAACAGTTGAAAGAAAGAAATAATGTATTTTCTGCAAACTACTTAAATATTTGATAACTAAATATCTAGTGATATATTAATTTTAAACATAATTTTAATAGACTATTGAAGTGCCTAGTTGCATAGATACGTAGAGTGAATTGAATTACAGTAGCGACTATGTAAGTTGGCGGTAAAGAAAAAAAGGCGGGAAATTCTAAGATGTTGAATGTAATGTTGGTGGGTATTGTATTGTAAAGATAAATGAACTTGGACTCTAACAACGTCAACACTATGTCCTGGGGCCTTAATTTGAGGTGTCAAAACATATCATGGTTCCACATTAAGAGTTAGACGGAGCTGTACAGGACGAAGACCACTATCTATTTTCACAGCGGAATCATGGTGGCATTGACACGTTATAGTACGGACCCCTCAGTCAGTACCCATTCGTAAACTCTTTGCGGCCTGCATTTACAGTTCCAGATTCAAAAAAGAATTTGGTTTTAGAATTTCCTGCCAGCCAGGATATTATAGCAGATTCATTTAAAGTCTACGGAACTGTGTTCCTGAACGAAGACTTAAATAATGTTTGGACTAAAATATTATCCATTTAAAATCAATATCAAGAATTTAAAGGAATTTTTCTAAGATGCCAATGTAAAGAAAGATTGATTAATAAGTATTTTATTTATTACTATTATTTATTTGTGTATTCTATCTGTGGTTAACGTTTTGTTTTTGTGAAGTTTACAACTTTTACTTTTCTAAAACAGGATTTGTATTTAGAACTTTTTAATCAAGTTAATTACAAAGAGAAAGTGTTTTGTTTTTTCTTACGAATTGAGCACATTGTATCGAGATAGATTGATTGTGTTGATAGAAAATTGACTAATTATTATTCGAACGCATGAGTTAATTAAATAAAAACAGATACGTCCTTGGCCAGCATATATATACATAATACAACCTTATTTATAAAAACCTCGATACTATTTACAATTGAATCGTAGCAGGTGGCTTTCTGTTGTTTCTGCCTACCTCCATGGAAAAAGGCGTGTGTTTATGTATGTATTCAAATATTCTAAAGAGAATTTGAATATAGAATCTGCAAATCAGTTGATAAACAGCTCTAAGATTTTTTAAAGAAAATTAGGCCCAATTCTTTTAGCATTGTTATAATATGACGATCTTAAAAACCCGTCTAGTTTTTTTTGTATAGTTCTAATATTCGATTCCTAGTCCACACATCGATCTATCTTGATTCTAACTTTCTACTGCATATTTTATATCAATGTTTATGTATAAATATGCAAAGTCACAATCATTTATACATGTCGGATTTATCTTTATCGGTTTCACTATTTCGCAATCATTTCATTTGCCGCCAATTTTTTATTTTTTTTTAATCGTCCCGCTTTGGCAAGAGGGTTTTTAGTATCAAGCGGGTTTTATATGTCTATGGGTACTACGCATGCGGGGCCAAATGCAGGCCAATACCGCGTGCGTGAGCAAATCCGCGTGATACTTAGTCCCTTTAGTCGATAATCGCATCAGCGGGGAATTTAGAGATCGGTCAAAAGAGGCAGCTTTGCAGCTACTTACAGGAAACCGTCCACAAAATTTTAGTCAAGTTCTTAGCTGCACTTATAATTTTTGAAAATAAAAATGCTACTGTCGGCAAAAAATCGGATTCATTGGGATCTAAAGAGTCCTATCTCAGATTCCCAACTTGGAAAGCTTACAAGTTTAGTACTTCTGTTGGAAATAATTTTAAATGGATTATATTTTTAAATGTATAAGCTCTATGGTCTAAGCCATTGATATACTGTACATACAGCTTGCATCTATGGTCTTTAAATCAATGAGTTTACCATTTACTAGAATAAAATTATATTTATCTAATGCCTTTTGCGTATGATTTTGCAATTTGTGGAATACCTAGGCCTCTTATAGTGATAGTCTAGGATACAGATTGTCAAAAGGCAAAAATGTTTGCAATTGACAGCGCAGCATGACATTTCGATAGCGCATGACAAGCACGAACATTTTGAATTTTTTGACAATCGCTATGGCTGAAAGAATGTCACTTTTTCTAGACCTTGTGATTGACGTGAGTTTGTGCGTTAGTTTAATTTAGCTACCTACATTTCTGAAAAAGTTTCGAGTTTCGTACCCCGCTACCTGTTTTCCAAAGATTTAATCAAAATCTAATGAATTGATAAACTAACTCGAAATATTTTGTAACTTTTAATTAATTAACTACAACGAAACTCGAAATTTGCAATTTATTATTTTAGCATAAAAATTATTTGAATTATGCTCATTTTAATATTAATTTTAGATGTTGTTCGTATGTGATATAGCGACTGATTTTGTATGACATATCAGTATGTTTATTTTTGAGGATTTGTGCCGGGAACCACGGGAGAGACAAACTTTACGTGCAATTTTTTTTATGTAAAACGTCATGTAGTTTCTCTATAACCCTATGGTTGCATAGTGGTAAAGATAAACTACACGAAGTAACCGTAATAAAATGTCTACGTGATCGGCATAGCATAACATACCTGCGCTAATTTATTTTTAACCATGACGGACATATTAACAAATTGTTGACGTACGAAGTTCGTCATTCTATAGTAAACATTACGTATTCACTATTACTTTAAAACTGTAACAGACAAAGGAGGTCTGATGAATGAATCACATGTTGAAACCGATTTGCATAACATAGTGCGGTGAACAAAAAACGTCATGTCTATAAATAGCAATTGTCTCTGCGGGGTTTCCTTAAGCTTCCTCTAACTGTATCGGGGCTTATAATTGTATAATTGCGCTGATATTTTACTGTTCCTTAGGTTGTGTTCAATGCTGGTTTCCATTTACTATCCTATTTCTATACATATGGAAGTTGTAAATAGTTCTTAATAAATTAGTCATCTTTCTTCAAACTTGTGGTTTTATTACAGAACTAGCTGACCCCGTCAAGTGGCTATTCCTACCTACCCAACCCTACCTACCTATTATTTGTTATCTATCATCAATAGTTTTGTCAACGCACGCCAAAGAATGAAATTTATAGGTAACATTTTGCTACCTTGGGTTACATTATTGCAATTTTCATAAGGATCTCAATTTTTTTTGCAAATATATTATAGCCTATGACACTCAGGAATAGTGTAGCTTTCTAGTGGTGAAAGAATCGAAAGAATCAAAATCGGTTCAGTGTATACAGAGATTACCCCTTACAACGTCACAAACTTTACCTCTTCATAATATTATAGTATAGATTGTTGGACCAGGAAAAAGAAGCATTTTCAATACCTACCGACTGATAGACTGAGACAATGCTATACCACCAAAACCTAGGATCAATGAAACACTGCCTTTCCGCGCTGTATAAAATGTACCTTTTTTCTCTCAAACGTGCTGACACGATTTTATTTTCGATTTTATTTCAATGATGACAACGTTGATCTTTGTTTGGCAATATAAACTGGTTAAACTGCGCTTGGCTGCTTTCGTCAAGTGGGGCCTTATTGGTTACAGACCTACCTCACTAAGGACTGAAGTGAAATTAAAAAAGTCGAGGGCAATCGCTAGTTTCAAAGCGATGTAAGTTGTTCACAACTACATCTATGAACGAACACATGAACTACAATATTCAACAGGCACATCAAGCCTACCCCTATAACCTGAGGAGTAAGGCAGAGGTGGTACATTCTACTACTATTATAAACGTGAAAGTTTGTGAGAATGGATGGAAATTTTGTTACTCTTTCACGCAAAAACTACTGAACGGATTTTGATGAATCTTTACAGAAATATACATAGCCCTGTTTAAGGACATTAACATCATGACGTTACCTTGTCAAAATATTTATGAAAACATCATGTATGTTAGAAAGAATTTACATCTTTTTAGTAAAAACGGCGACAGACACATTGAGGTAATAATGTACTATGGACAGACATAAATATGTTACTAGAAATAGGGACCAATTAATTCAACCAGGTTTCAGGCTTGATAAAGTAGCATCATCTTTTTTGGGGTACTGTATAAAATGTTACAATAAAATACCGCCCCACATTCTAGAACTGAATGAGACGAAATTTAAAACTAGTATAAAACGCACATTATGCAGGCAAGCATAAGTTGGGGGATTACATCAAAATTTAAAATCTAATTTCTCTCTGATGCTGGCACATGTGTTCTATCATTCGGTTCCCTTCATGATGGTTGAGCGGAGTGGTGCCGATCCATGCGTCATGTTCGTGAACAGGCGCCATCAGTTGGGATTGTTCTTAACTTAGCTGCCTCGGCCTGTTATTGTATTTTTTTTTAATTGTTTGTTACTCTGGACTAGTGATGGGAAATTCCCGAGAATATTCTCCTTGCGAGAACTTTGCTGTTAAGTTCTCGAGAATATTCTTTTGGAAGGGAATTTACGAGAATTTAAAAATTGGATGATGCTATTGTATTGATTTATTTTTGGAGTAGTAGTTTTCAGTGCATTTGAACGTTTTACGAAGTTAAAGCCAAACTAATCTACTCGACAACTTAAATTCTCAGTAAATTCTCCTGAGCGAGAATATTTCCGAGAAAATTCTCATAAATTCTCTTAAATTTCTTATGGTGTGTTACAAAAGATTGTTTTTTTGAACATTTTGTTTAATGGTTTTGGTTTGTTCATAAATTTCCAATTGTGAGACAAATTTTGCCTGCTCTTTGGCCTTTTTTTTTAAACGGTTTTATTTAGCTTGCCCTGTTTTTTGGTATACCTAGACCTTTAGTTCCGAAGACAATAGAATGCAATATATTATTCATTTTATCATTGTAAATCCAAGTTGGCCGCCGCTATTATTTTTTTAACAACCCTTTCAATATGATAAAATTTAAAATGATGATCCAATACGGTCGCGAGAAAAATTAAAAAAAAATCTGCTCAATTCCTCCTCGAGTTCGTTGATCTTCTCGTCGGTCCGGAGCGTACGCGTGATGTATGTTGCCAGGTCCTACCATAGTCGAGGGTAGACAGGCTGCCGGGCAATAGGGGCCATTTTTTTCCTTGTGGTTTTTCATGGGGGTTTAGCCATAATTGATCGGCGGCTGTATGGTTGATACATATAGTGCATAGAGAATGCAGTTGCCCATTCTCTGGTGAGTCACTTAGTCATATCTTATGCTCCCACGGGAGATATGGGCTGGTGCTATACTTTTCGTTCGAAACCATACGGTACAATGGAATTCACATCAATTTATCTGGGACAAAAAGGTCCAGTTAGTTAGGTCTAACTTCCAGGGAGAGGTCGATCGGCGAATCCGACTCGACTGGGCAGCGTTCGGGAAGTTGCGTAGTATCTTCTCGTCTAATATACCACATTGTCTAACAACTAGTGTGTGTTGCCAGTGATAACCTAAGCGACTGAAACGTGGTCGCTCACAATGGGCCTCATCAGAAGGCTTTAAAGCCACCCAAAGGACGATGGAGAGGGCTATGCTCGGAGTTTCCGTGTGAGATCGCATCAGAAATGAGGATATCCGCAGGAGAACCAATGTTACTAACATAGCCCGAAGAATTGCAATGAAAAATGGGAATGGGCAGGGCACATTGCTCGCGAACTCAATGATGGTCGATGGGGCCGAAAAGTTCTGGAGTGGCGACCGCGAGTTGGAAGACGCTGCGTTGGAAGGCCTCCCACTAGGTGAACCGATGACCTGGTTAAGGTTTCTATGTTCTATGTTATGGGGTTTGGTTTCCGCACTTAGTCCTTCAAGTGGACCATTGTGCGTGGGCCATGGCGGCCGTTGGGTGGATTATTCCAACCAGCCCACCTCCCTCCAGAAGCTAATTAGGGCTCCTGGTTTACTTAGAACGTCTGTGTATGATCTGGGTGACCCGAGGGTTTGTGTTCTTATATGGGTGACCTCTGTGCATTCAAAGAGAACGTGCGTAATGGTTTCCTCAGTCTCCATGCATGCCCTGCATAGAGGACTATCCGTTATGCCTATGGTGTGGAAGTGTTTGTTAAGTGAGCAGTGTCCCGTGATGGTCCCCGTCATCAGGCGCAGGCCATTCCTGTCCAGGCGTAGCAAACTTCTGGTAAGCCTACTGTCCAAAGATGGCAAAGCCTCTTTGGACTGCCTACAGCCTGGTGCCGAGGTCCACCAGGTTTCCGCTTGTGCCTGGGTGAATTCCTGTAGCCACCTGCGTATTTGGTTGAAGGGGATGGGTACAACAGGTTCGGGTCCATGGACCGTCGTGCTGGATCCGCGTCTCGCAAGCTCGTCAGCCGCGTCGTTACCCAATGATCCGCTGTGTCTCTTTATCCATTGCAGTATCACCGTGTTACGACTAGATACGGTTATTTGTTCTAGTGCGTTGTGGCATTCTAGTATTAATTTTGATGTGATATATTTTTTCCGTAAGGATTGGAGGACTGAGGCGCTGTCGGAGAGTATACGTATGTGAGTGTCCGTAACCCTCCTGGCTTCTAGGGCGTGGACCGCCAGTATGATGCCCACACACTCCGCCTGATAGACGGTGTTGAACTCTCCTAGCGGTCTGGATATATTTATATTTAGCTCGTGTGAGAAGACCCCGACTCCGGTACCGGAGTCCGTCTTCGATCCGTCAGTGTATACTCTCATCTCTTTCGAGCCCGAGTAGTCACATCGTTCTTCTGTAAGTATTATGTTGTAGTGTCTATGAAAGTGGTGTGTTTTTGGGGCTTTGTCGCATGGTGATGCTAACATGGGTTTTCGCTTCGCCCAATTCAATTGTTTGTCCAAGTAAATACCCAGGTACTTGGTTTCAGTTGAAAGGCTTAGGGTTGTTCCAAAGAATCTTGGTAATTGCATTGTCATTGGTTTCCTCTCTTTCGTGAAGATAATTAGTTCCGTTTTTGTGGGGTTCACTGAGAGTTGGTGCTCGCTGCACCATTCCTCTACTAGTTTTAGGGCTTGACGCATGAGATTGCATAGAGTATTTTCGTGGGTTCCGTTTATTATTATTGTTATATCATCCGCGTATCCAACTGTGAAGTAACCTTTGTCGTTGAGTGTTTTAATGAGGCTGTCTGCAACTAGGTGCCACAGGAGTGGCGAAAGGACGCCTCCCTGTGGACAGCCCTTCGCGACGACTGCTCTTGTGGTGTTGTTAACCGTGACTTGAACCGCTCGCAGTTTGAGCATGTTGGTGATCCAGCCTCCTAGGGTCGGGTCTATGCTATGTCTGTCGAGGGCCGTTTTTATGCTGTTGAACGTGGTCTTATCGAAAGCGCCCTCGATATCAATGAAGGCAGCCAGTGCTGAGCATTTATGGTCCACTATGCATTCAATTTTAGAAACCACGTTGTGCAACGCGGATTCTGTTGATTTGCCTGTGGAGTACGCATGCTGTTGCTTGTGAAGTGGTTTTACCCGGAGAGGCCCATCACGGATGTGCCTATCGCAAAGTCTTTCGAGGGTTTTCAGTAAGAAGGATGTGAGGCTTATGGGTCTATAGGCCTTGGGTTGTGTGTAGTCGGTTTTGCCGGGTTTGGGTATGAAGATGACTTTCACCTCTCGCCATGCTAGAGGTATGTATCTAAGTGCTATGCTGGCTCGATAGATCTCCAGCAGCCATGGTGTTAGATAATCTACCCCCCACTGCAGCAGGGCTGGGAAGATACCATCCAGCCCCGCCGACTTGAAAGGTTGAAAAGTGTTGATAGCCCATTTTATCCGGTCTACTGTTACTATATTGTGGGCTCTTGACCAGTCTTGCTCCGTTGGATTCCATTCGATATCAGTTTCCCACGTCTTGTCCTCAAGGATTTGACAGTCCGGAAAGTGAGTTTCGAGGAGGACCTTGCTGGTCTCGTGATCAGTTTGTGTGTATGAGTTGTCGGGTTTTTTCAGCGTGCCGAGGGTTCGGTCCAGATCGGTTGATAGTATCTTCCGTACCCTGGCGGCTTCATTATTTGTCTCAATGGATTCACAGAATTTCCGCCATGCCGATCTCCTGGCAGTTCTTACCTGTTTTTTGTATACATATTGGGTTTCTTTGTATAACTCCCAGTCTGCCGGGAGTCTTGTGTTTTTAGCTCTGTTAAATTGCTTACGCAGCGCTTCTCTGAGTTTACCAAGTTCAGCGTTCCACCAGGGGTTCCTCTCGTTCCTGCTTTGTGGTGCTCTTGATTTGCAGCATGCGTGGTAAGCTTCGGTTAGATATTCGGATAATTTTGTTACGGTGTATTCTAATTGTGCTTGGTCCCTTAAACCACCCTTACCTGTGCTAGATGCCCAGCTAGGAGCGAGGCCAGAAGGTTTTTATACCCGGGCACATTGGTACGCCTTAGGTTTCGCCTCGGTGCGGGTTTTTTAGTGTTTGTAGTTAGTGTAAAGCGGATTCTTCTGTGGTCTAAGCAAGAAGGCTCGTCCGATACGTGCCAGTTTGTGATAAGGTTTGTCGCGTTTTCAGTGGCGAGTGTTAGGTCTATACTGGTTAAGGTTTTGGGAATGCGCTGAATGCGAAACACACGGAATCGGTCAATGTGGCGACGCTTGGGGAGGCCTATTTTTAGCAGTGGACGTCTTTCAGCTGAAATGATAATGATGATGATGACTCAATATATGAAATCCGCCATATTTTACCGGCGGCCATATTAGATTTGGAATTTTTCTTTCTACTGGACAAACCTTTACATTTGGTACCCATATTGAAGGGGTTGTTAGTATGCATGTTGGGAAATAAGGAAAAAAAGCGTTCCACAGAAACAGAAGTTGCTGACGCAGTCAAAATTTTCAGAGCAACTGCTCCTAATTCAGCTTTTGACAATAAAGTTTGCCACCACGCAACTAGCTTGACTTTTTAAGCTGTTTTCTAAATATACTCTTTGCTCAAACCAGTGCCGCATATACGTTCAGACACTTCTTCGAACAGTTGTTGAACTGAAATACTGTGTATATATATACAAGTTAAGAATAAACTTCAGTCAAGTTAAGAATAAACTCCCAAGCCCCATCCGTCTATGTTTTTCAATATTTCTTAACTAAAATGTTAGTACCTGGGCGACCAAGCTCTGCTCGGGTGAAAATAGAGAATACGACGTTTTCTAAAAATTAAACCTGGCTAGATCAATTTAGTGCCCCCGAAAACCCCTGCAAACTAAATTTCACGAAAATCGTTGGAGCCATTTCCGAGATTCAGATTATATATATACAAGAATTGCTCGTTTAAAGGTATTAGATAGATTAAATTAGCAATTTCCATTCTGTTACCTCATAAAGTAACGTTTTTTCGAGTTAAGTATGATATAACAACAAAAGAAGTTGACCTTAGATCATGAAATCGTATTCAAACTGAGCAATCTTACTTCCAATTTTAAATTCTCATAAATTCTCGTAAATTCTCCGTCGGAAGGAACATTGCAGAATATTGCAGAACATTTTTCAACAATTTTCTCCGTGAGAGAATATTCTCTCGACCCATCACTACTCTAGACGCTTCTACAACGCTTGTACGTGCACGTCTTTTTACGTTCGTTCGCACTTTCATTTATTTTGCTACAAGAATCTGTAATTAAAACTGATGGAAAAGAGTGTCCGTGGATTTTCTTGCAAATTCTTCTCCATTGAGACCTACTGACGCGCTAAAAGATGACTCTATCTAAATTCGCAAGAATTTGCAACTAGAGTCATCTTTTATTTTATTTTTGTTTGACAATTCAAAAGTACCTGGAAGGTTTATTTGAAATAAACTATTTTGATTTTTATCACGAAATTATCTGACTCGTGACTTTCACGTGGGCGAAGCCGCTAGCAGAAGCTATCAAGCTAGGAATTTATAAAGATATTATAAGAACTACTAAAACCATGTGGGAGGCAGCTAGTTTAACATACCCTAAATAAATTAATCGTTTATAATCAGGTGGTAGGGAACACAAGCTGGGCGAGCACTGCCTCTGTGATAGGCTTGAGTCACGCATTTTATCATGGTTTTCGCCTGTCACTGCCTGCTGGCCGTGCTCGCCCACCAGTGTGTTCTAAAAACTCGTTGTTATTTTATGGGCTTACTTTTATTAGAATACTGAAGAATCAAAGCTGGGATTATTATTTTTTGCATTGAGAAATACTTTACTAATCTACGGTACTAAAGACAGGCCTTCAGTGTAATTTCATTGATTGCTCAATTCAAATGTGGGTCTGTACTATAGGTCTGACTGCCTTCAGGGAATACAGCTGTATGTATTCAATAAGTAGTATACAGCCTTCAAAAAAAACTTATAACAAAAAGTACAACCAACTTCCAAATAAAAACACTACAAAGTGAAAAATAACTTCAATTTCGGAAGTCTGTGTTCCTGTTTTGGGATCTTCGTTTTTTGACACCGACTTCCGAAATTGAAGTTATTTTTCACTTTGTAGTGTTTTTATTTGGAAGTCGGTTGTATTTTTTGTTAAAAAGTTTTTTTATTTTTCACTTTTTCGTTGTGGGTACATAACGGACCAATTCTCCAAAGTGAAGCCAGAATAGATTAACCCAGAAACATGAAACTTAAACAAAAACGGTGGAATTAGAGTATACCAGGGTGAACTGTTCACACCTGCATACCCCTTTAGAGCATGCTAGTATGATGTTATGTTATGAAATGATGTAAACAATAAACAGACATCCAAGATTTGCCATCATTTATTGAAGAGTTCTGATGTATATCTCCGAAGTTCTTCATCAGATCTTAATCAAGTTTAAATGGGACCAAATGACAAGCACCAGCTTTCAAATAAAAAAAGAATCATCAAAATTGGTTCACCCAGTAACAAGTTCTGAGGAAACACACATAAAAAAAACTGTCAAATTGATAATCTCCTCCTTTTTTGCGAAGTCGGTTAAAAAGATAGATTTACTGACTACTAACTAGTTTTGTATTATTCTAACCAGTATGATATAAAAGTAGGTTATCAACAATCTGAAACCATCAAGATATTAATGCTGGTTGGTTGGTACTTGGCTTTGGTCAAGCTGAATTAGCATATTGACGGACTGATGAATCAGGATTGAGGCTGCAATGGGGCTTGTGTTTGTTAAGTAAAAATGGATAAAGGTAAAAAAGAAACAATTAAATTATTATCTTATTACTATATTAAATGTTTCCTAGCAATCCTTTTAAGCTTAAAATGCTGTAAAAATCTCAGTTCTCCATTCCAATTCTTCAACACTTCGATTTGCTGTCGATCTAGGAGGTCGGGCATCTCTAAACCACAGGTTTCAAACTCTTCGTGCTCTTGTTTCTTGGTGATGTTTATTATGTCTTCTCTGCTAGCATGTTGGCGGTTCTTTCGTTGCCCGACAGAATTCTTCAAAGAGATTTGTTCTAACTCTTCGTCAAAACGCGCCAAATACTCTTCCATCAATTCCAAAGTTTGTTCTTTATTTAAAACCACACATCCTTCCGGTATTCTTTCTTTGAACCATAGAATCTTTTCACCAATGAGGTTTTGCTTTATGTGCGTACCTACTTTATTCTGATCCTTCTTCTCGTGCTTCTTTATTTTGCTTATGAGTTTAATAGTTTTCCTACTGTTTGGATGCTTCAGTTTATCAATATCCTTTTTTATTTTAGGCATTTTGAGGTTTGTTTTGGTATAACCCAAACTCAACACGCGTGTTGTTCGATAAAAATAAATGTCAAGACTCAAGAGAGAAACTGTTCTCTGTCAGTGTCAAAGTCAAATCGTTGGCATAATCCGGTGCATTTGTAGAAATGGAGATAAAATAGTAAAGAGTTTTTAGTCAGTATTGTCGAGTTATCTCGGTTAAAAATAAAAATAAATTTTGCTTCCCAATTTTTTTGTAAACTGCAACTTTTTTCAAGTTTTTTAGTGTAAGTTTCAAGACTATATTTCTATAAAAACGACGACAAACAAAACGAACTTTTCAAACTGACAAATGCCTGTCAAAACTGCAAAAGTTTGAGAGTAATGTCAAAGTACTGTCAAAGTGTCAAAACAAATAACCTAAACATAGGCTCATAGGCTTACTTATCTGTTTAGTAGTAAACGTAGTGTTACATACTCTTTGGTAGTAGTTGCGTATCTGGTTCTTTGTGGACATATTTCATTGTGTTTAAAGTTATTTCTTGTGAAATAAATCATGTTCAAACGCCCAAAACCCGGGGAAGATGAAGATGATATCCTCCGCATGCAAGAAGAGTTTCTAAAGGAAAAACAAAAACAGAATTTACAGCCTGCGGCTGCAGTGACCAATTTACGACCACAAGAAAGTACTAAAAGACCGAGTAATGATGAGACAGGTCGGAAGCCTTCAAAGTATGCCCAAGCTAAAGGTCTCAAAGGTCAGGTGGAGAAAAAGGCGCGATTTGAGGACACTTCTGTTGTAGGAGACATCTTGGAAAAGAACGTAGAAGAGACAGAGATAACGGAACCTGAAATTGAAGATGATAAAGTATACTACCCTAAGGTTATTCCTTCATTGATTGGTAATATTGTAGAAAAAAATGTTTTAGATTTTGTTGAATGGAATGCCAAAGAAATGCCTGCACAAGGGTTTCCTGTAGCTACTAAAAGATCAACTCTCTTTAGTAAGAGAAATGCATTACAAAATGTAAGTAAAAATGAGACTGTACAAATGGATGTTGATGAACCATCAACAAGTCGAGATAGTAAAAAGTCATCAGACATGAATTTACCAGAAAAAAGCTTCATAGTCACATCTAAAGACGCAGATGTCATTCACAATGAAAATGTGAAGCTTCTCAGTGAAATGTCAGAACAGGACATTCTAGAAGAACGGGAAAAACTGCTCTCAAGCATAGATCCTAAACTGGTAGAGTTTTTGAAGGCTAAAAGACAACAAGCTGCAGCAACTGAAAGAAAGCAATTTGAACAAGCACTTGTTAGTAAAGTTACGGATAATTCAACTGAAGAAGAAAATATGGACACTACTGCTCCATTACCTGAAAACAATAATTTATGGGAAAATGATGTTCTATCACACCCTGAAGTTAATAAATGGCTTCATTTTGATTCACTAGAGAAAGACAAACTAGAATGGATGAAAGGCATAGAGGAAAGCAAAAAAATCAAATCCGATGAGCCATATGAAGCAAGATTTAATTTCAATGGTTATCTATTACCATACACAATGGAGTATAATGAGCAAACAAAACCATTGTTCCATCACGGTGATGAACCGCATAGACCGGGATACTCAATCACAGAACTAATTAAACTGACGCGCTCAACAATCACTCAACAAAGAGTTGTGGCTCTTAACATAATAGCAGGTATTCTAGAATACTACAGTGCAGGCACATACAAAAATGTTATTGAAATACCTATAAGCAAATTATTTTTTATCGTCAGAATAGCTATGGATGACAATAAAGCTATCATTCTCGAACCTGCTTTAAGAGCAATGAGGAATTTGCTTTACAACAGAATTGATGAAGCAAGTTTAGATGCTTTGATTGGCTTTGAAGAGGGCATGCTGCAACCTTGCTTGGAAAATGATAAGTCAGAAATTGAAGAGTTACAGTCCAAAGAATCGGAGTTCACCGACTACCACTTAGCAGAAATCGATATCATGACTGCGCTACAGCGAACAGAAATTCTTCAAAGACTGTATTATATCTTGGAAACAGTAAGACCCAACTTCAACTGTGTACAATACTCATTGCAAATACTGTCTAGATTAGCAAGAGACTCAGATGAAACAGCACTAAAGATTGTTCAAATGGAACACTTGATGAAAACAATCATAAAAAACTTTCTTCCAGTTACAAGCATCAATTTTGCATTTGATCCAAGCATTGTTTATAATGGAAAACCCATATTAGCTGCACTGAAGTTCATGAGAATCGTGTCTTTGCAGACTTATAATATCACCGAGATTTTACTGGCCAAATATGATATACTGAAGCCTATATCGGAGTACATCAGTTCTGGGGTTGAGAGAACATATGGCTTGAAAATACAGATTGAAGCCTTTAATATTCTGTCAAACATGCTTTGTTTCGGACTAGGGACTGAGGGGGCTGTAGCTCTGTTTTCTGTTATTGTAAGTGCATTGCATAAGCATGTGAAAGGGACTGATATATTTGTGGAATGTTCAATTCAAACAGCAACACATGCTGCAGTGGTACTTCAACTGGTAAATAGAGTTTTGAAGAGTTACTTGGGAGTTAAGGATAGTTATAAGACCCACATCTATCCGCTACTCAAAGAAGGTGTGCAGAAATGGATGGCACAGTTGTCTAATGCTCGCAGTTACACTTGTGGACATTTGCGTCTTCTTTGCTCAGCTATAGACTGCTGCAAGACTATCATCTTGATAGAAAATCTCCCAATGAAGTTCCTCAATGACTCTCTAAGGACTTTGGCACAGTCTCAAGGGTTTGAAATGATTGTTAAAAACCTTATACCCAGTTCCAATCTTCTCTCAGGATTAGAAAACAAAGACCTACATCTGACAAAGAATTTGATGTCTCTTGGAGGGTCTGTTATAGACTCTCAACAGAAAGTTTTGCCTATTTTGAATATAGCATCACCTGTGCCTTTTCTGACTTCGCTGTTCAATCTGCTGACTTATGTGAATGAAAAAGAATTCTCCGAATCATTCCTGAGACACATGACGATGTATATGAGCAAAATCAGCAACAAGGTGCCAAGTTTGTGTGATAACTGGTTCACAAGAATGGAAACCAATTTCGTTTTCAGTTTGATAAAACTCTCCACACAATACAACATTTCAGAAGGCAGTAAAGACTTGCTATATGCTGTGGCTAATAAGTTATGTTACATTTTGAGGAGTGATAAGAAACACGAATTAGATTTCCTTTTTGGGTGTGTGGTATTCAACAGAAGCTGGTTCACAGCTGTCAGATTGTTGCATCTTATAAACTTATCGGATGGCGACGGCTTATCTAAAGCTATGACGTCGATTGGGGAGATAAAACGATGTTATAGAAAAGTAGTGATCTTCAGCTACAGAGATACAGGTCCTAATATAAGGTTCAAGAAATGGCAGGAACCGATATTGCCGCGAGACTGGATCTACTTGCCGATTCTAACATTGTATAGCAGGAGTCAAGAGGCGGAGGGTAGTCCCAAAATCGTTGGGGAGCATTCAAAGAGAATTGCAGAGAGTATCGCAGCTGAGAAAGAATTCATCATCAGATGTAGTTTGGAGTGGATTTTATTCAATGAAATATGCTTCCCTGACCTCCTGTACGATATGGATGTAACAGACAGACTTTGCAGAATCATGTGCGTGTTCCTTTGCGACAACTCCTTATTTTTGGATCCCCAAATCAAAGACCTGCTCAGAAAGTGCACACAGATTTTGTTCAAGAAGAAATCCAAGTTGAATTTCGACAAAAAACTAGTTGGATTGCATAACTTCCAAGATTTCTTTACGCAGTTCCTAGAGCAGTTTCAATCAGTCAGTTATGGTGACCCTGCTTTCGCTGCATGCGTATTAGTACCTTTAGCGCAGAAGCACGACGTAAAATGGCGCAAACTTTTGTGGTCAGAGTATGCAGGATGTCTGAGGGCTCTTGATTGCCCGGAAGAATATCTATGTTACGAGTTAAAAGACTATTTATATCCTGAAGAAACAGACGAGTCGCTCATACAATCTTATTTCCAAGCGCTTGTTACTAACTTGTTGCGACCGGGCACAATAGCGCACAGAATTGCAACCCATCACACGGAAAGCTTCAAAAAACGTTCTGTATCTAAAGAATAAAGATATTTAAATTGAATGTTTATTTTTTATTTTATGTTATTACCATCCCAGTAGGTATACTGTATAGTTTCTACTTACCCTTAGTGAGAAGGCGCGAGTTTGTGTGTCTGTAAATACTCGTAGTATCTCATTTATTATTTATATTTCTATCCTGACAAAGAATAATCATTAACTTTTTTATATAATTTTTAATAGCTTGCCAATCGCCCATGACCCACCAAGTGGAAAGTGTGTGCCTCATCACTTCCACGTAGTTTTATTTTCTCTGTGATCACTTCATCAGTTAAGCAAATACCAAAATCTTTATGAAATGCCGTGGCCTCTTCTTAAAAGCAAAATTAAATAATTTTTCATCACTATAGATGAAAATGTAAATAGGAATATTTTCTTTCTGAGGTGTTTGCCCAGCAGTCAAACCAAATTGTCTAGTACCTATGCATGATCACTCAGTCATATTGTTCCAACTGCTGGGACACAGGATAGGTTACCTCTGTCTATAATTGATCCTAGTCTCTGTGAGAGTGAGCAGGTCACAATCCATCACGCGGGCCCAGTGCGTGTTAGTAAATGACACGTCATGTCTTCGAATATTTGGTTCTGGAACATGCCTGTTTTCCTACGACGTGTCCTTGAAAGTGAAATTCTTATTAGAAATTCATAGTTTAGTTTATATTTTCAATAAAACTCACCTAGAGAATCTCAGACCAATAAAAAAAATCGTAGAATATAATTAACTCAGCTTAAAAGCCTGTGTAGAGAGAGACATATCTACACAATAGAATCCAAGCAGCCCGGCTGAAATGGAGATCGCTGTCTGGCATATTAAGCGACTCCCGTATGCCGATTAAAGGCAATGTATATACAAGGGCAGTAAGACCAGCCTTGCTGTATGGTTCTGAGTGCTGGCTGATGAGGAAGACGGATGAACAGAGAATTCAAAACACTGAGATGAAGATGCTACGCTGGTCTGGTAGAGTTTTGAAAATTGACAAAAGAAACGAGTAGGTACTTATATTCGTGGTACTTTTAAAGTTACTAAAATACACGATAAACTTAGTGAAAACCGCTTGCGCTGGTACGGACATGTGATGAGGTGAGAGAATGACCATATGACTAAAAGAGTCATGAACATAAATGACGGAAAAAGAAGCCGTGGACGACCACCAACCCATGACCTGGCTACAAACAATCAAAAATGACATGATCAAAAGCAACACAACAGAAGATACAACCCGCAACCGTACAGTGTGGCGCGGAAGTATTAGCAAGGCTGTCTCCAAATAAATTGGGACAACAGTCAGGAGAAAGAAGAAGTTGAATAAAACTAACTGTTTTTCATATAAGTTTCATCCAGTTTTTATCAGCTGATTGATAGCAGTATAAATATATTTGAACGCACTTAAAATATTTGGCGGGAATAGCCTGTTTGACATTTTTGACAGTTCGAATTTGCAGGTGTTCTTCTTTTCGAGTTCCGCCGTTTCTTTCTTTTACTATTTGTTTTATTTGTTAAAAATATGATTTCCTGATTATGAATAACGGGTGTTTACATCCATGACGTGCCAAGATGTTCATAGAAGACATTAAGAACGATTTTTACAACGTATTACCGGGAAACGTGAGTATTACGAAAGCATTGTTTACTAGTTCCCAGCCAAACTTTGTTATCAATTTTATTGGTTATCGAAACTTTGTTTTTTGTTCCAGAGGGTGTTATTATTAGTTCATTACGACGTAGATGCAATATGCACTTGTAAAATACTGCAGAGTTTGTTTAAATGTGATAATGTGTCGTATACATTGGTCCCTGTGGGGGGTATCGCGGAGCTAAAGCAGGCCTACGAGGAGAACAATGAGGAGATTAAGTACGTGGTGCTGGTGAACTGCGGGGGGACCATAGACTTGGTGGATATCCTGCAGCCGGAGGAGGAGGTTGTGTTCTTTGTGCTGGACGCTCACAAACCTACTGATGTGTGCAATGTTTATAGTGATGGACAGGTACGTTTTCTTTATTAAACTGTAGTTTTGTGAAGCTATAGGTATGTGCTTTCAAGAATATGTTTTTATGTCCTTTGTATTGCCCAAACACTTAGCATCCCTAATTATATCCTAACTAATATTATAAATGCAAAAGTAACTCTGTCTGTCTATTACTTTTTCACGCTTAAACCACTGAACTGATTTAGATGAAATTTGGTATAGAGATAGTTTGAGAATCTGGCAAGGACATAGGGTTTTTATGCTGGATGTGGGTTCGCTTAGAATGATAAGACACTTCTTATGCAGGCTAACCTGCAGGCAAAAGCTAGTAAAATTATAAATGTGGCTGAATGGATTTGCATGAAATTTAGCATTTCGGTAGACAAGAACTTGGATATCGACATAGGATACTCTTCATCCTGGTATAATGTTCCATTGGGATAATAAAACACTTTTCAGGAAGTAAAGCCGCAGGCAGAAGTTGGTTCTGAATAGAAATAATTGAGTCTGGCAAATGCAACCTCTAGGACACAGGGACTGAGGCGGGTTCACGATGAGTGCTAACGCGTGCCCGTGTTCCGCGGCACAGGAGGACACCGTGGACTTTTAGTGGGAAGGAGTCCCACGTAACAGCGCTATCTCCCCGTGGTAGCGCAGTATGCATGAGCATTTCTTAACAATAAAAAAATAATAAAAAAAACAGGTCTCAGGGACTAGCATTGTTGGTTTACAGGCAAATTATTTTTCATGCCAGTCCTACAGGTGTTAACAAAAAAAACAGATGAAGATAAATGTTATGTTTCAGGTGAGAATAGTGTATAAGGATAGTGAAGAAAACATTCCCAATTTTGATGATATATTCAAAGATGAGGATGAGGATGAAGAGGTGAGTTTGCTTTTAGTCTGTTAACTAATTCTCATTTTTTAAATGTTTATTACATATTATAAACCCCAGAAAACTCATATGTGTGTAAACACTAATCACAGCTTCAATGAAACCAGTCTCATGTTTATGAGTACTCTCAATTTGTATGTTTGGGTAAAACATAATTCTTAACTGTGATCACACCTTTACCTCTGCTTACTTCTTTTCCTTAAATAATTAATTGGCAATGGAGGTTTATACCGAAATTGTTCGAAAAGGCTAGGTACATGATGATGTGCCTTACTTAGTACATCAAAATGTTCAGTGCTTTTTAATCGCATCTAGGGGCTTTAGTGAAAGTTAAAATCGCTTTTAGTTCATAAAAACAGGTCTCCCATTAGTGAAGGCTACTTATAGATGTTTTGTGTGCCAGAATGAGGAGTCAGAAAGTGGGCGCGAGGGTCTGGAGGCGATGGTGGAGAGGAGACGCGAGCGGCGTGCATGGGAGGAGAGGAGGAACACGCTCATGTTCAACTACACACAGTTCTCTTATTATGGGAAGCCTGTGAGTAACCAGCTGTTGTATTTACTTTGACTACTTGCACTTAACTACTCGCCGGTTGTCTCTCGGCTGTACACGCTATGCAACCCATCTGTCAGTATTTTTTGGACTTAAAGAACTGCCTAATTTTTGATATTAATTAAAAGAAAACTTTACCAAAGCAATTATTCATGCTATCTGAAATTAGACAGGCTACTGCAAGCTGTTTTGTAGTGTTTCTCTTCCAATTTATCTCTAAATTGAAGCTGTACTTGTTCTCAGAGCGCATGCATAGCCCTGGAGCTAGCGTGGCGTGTGTCTCGCTGTGGCTGGGGCTGCGTGTGGGCCGCGAGCGTGGCGTGTGCCGCGCAGGCCGCGCTACACACACGCACACCGGCCGCCGCGCTGTTGGATGCGCATCATCTGCACACACACACACCTGCCGAGCACTCGCGCACTGTACGTATAGCTACGTGTAATCTATAGTGTGGCTGGGGCTGCGTGTGGGCCGCGAGCGTGGCGTGTGCCGCGCAGGCCGCGCTACACACACGCACACCGGCCGCCGCGCTGTTGGATGCGCATCATCTGCACACACACACACCTGCCGAGCACTCGCGCACTGTACGTATAGCTACGTGTAATCTATAGTGTGGCTGGGGCTGCGTGTGGGCCGCGAGCGTGGCGTGTGCCGCGCAGGCCGCGCTACACACACGCACACCGGCCGCCGCGCTGTTGGATGCGCATCATCTGCACACACACACACCTGCCGAGCACTCGCGCACTGTACGTATAGCTACGTGTAATCTATAGTGTGGCTGGGGCTGCGTGTGGGCCGCGAGTGAGGCGTGTGCCGCGCAGGCCGCGCTACACACACGCACACCGGCCGCCGCGCTGTTGGATGCGCATCATCTGCACACACACACACCTGCCGAGCACTCGCGCACTGTACGTATAGCTACGTGTAATCTATAGTGTGGCTGGGGCTGCGTGTGGGCCGCGAGCGTGGCGTGTGCCGCGCAGGCCGCGCTACACACACGCACACCGGCCGCCGCGCTGTTGGATGCGCATCATCTGCACACACACACACCTGCCGAGCACTCGCGCACTGTACGTATAGCTACGTGTAATCTATAGTGTGGCTGGGGCTGCGTGTGGGCCGCGAGCGTGGCGTGTGCCGCGCAGGCCGCGCTACACACACGCACACCGGCCGCCGCGCTGTTGGATGCTCATCATCTGCACACACACACACCTGCCGAGCACTCGCGCACTGTACGTATAGCTACGTGTAATCTATAGTGTGGCTGGGGCTGCGTGTGGGCCGCGAGCGTGGCGTGTGCCGCGCAGGCCGCGCTACACACACGCACACCGGCCGCCGCGCTGTTGGATGCGCATCATCTGCACACACACACACCTGCCGAGCACTCGCGCACTGTACGTATAGCTACGTGTAATCTATAGTGTGGCTGAAGCTGCGTGTGAGCCGCGAGTGAGGCGTGTGCCGCGCAGGCCGCGCAACATACACGCGTATGTGTTAAATATGGTCCCATTGCCTCCAATGGCAACACAGACTAACACTGCTGCTAGAATACCATCTTAAACCCTTGTTAAAACGAGGAAACTTTCTCGTTCGTCCATCGTCAATCCGCTTGTAAACTAGATTAACTGGGTTTTTATCTATTTACAGGGTGCTCACGTTACTTTAGAGAAGGATGTGTGCCTACCGCTGTACCGGCGCTGGTCGCTAGAGGCAGCACTGTGCCACGCGCCCGCGCTCGCACCGGCATTGCGCTTGCACACGCTGGCGGGACATGCCCGGCTGAGGCAGCTGCTGGCTGATACTGGGTATGTTACTATTATAGAGAAGCATGTCTTACCATCGCTGTCGCTAGAGGCAGCACTGTGCCACGCTCCCGCTGCCGGGACATGCCCGGCTGAGGCAGCTGCTGGCTGATACTGGGTATGTTACTATTATAGAGAAGCATGTCTTACCATCGCTGTCGCTAGAGGCAGCACTGTGCCACGCTCCCGCTGCCGGGACATGCCCGGCTGAGGCAGCTGCTGGCTGATACTGGGTATGTTACTATTATAGAGAAGCATGTCTTACCATCGCTGTCGCTAGAGGCAGCACTGTGCCACGCTCCCGCTGCCGGGACATGCCCGGCTGAGGCAGCTGCTGGCTGATACTGGGTATGTTACTACTACAGAGAAGCATGTCTGCCCGTCGCTGTCGCTAGAGGCAGCACTGTGCCACGCGCCCGCTGCCGGGACATGCCCGGCTGAGGCAGCTGCTGGCTGATACTGGGTATGTTACTATTATAGAGAAGCATGTCTTACCATCGCTGTCGCTAGAGGCAGCACTGTGCCACGCTCCCGCTGCCGGGACATGCCCGGCTGAGGCAGCTGCTGGCTGATACTGGGTATGTTACTATTATAGAGAAGCATGTCTTACCATCGCTGTCGCTAGAGGCAGCACTGTGCCACGCTCCCGCTGCCGGGACATGCCCGGCTGAGGCAGCTGCTGGCTGATACTGGGTATGTTACTACTACAGAGAAGCATGTCTGCCCGTCGCTGTCGCTAGAGGCAGCACTGTGCCACGCGCCCGCTGCCGGGACATGCCCGGCTGAGGCAGCTGCTGGCTGATACTGGGTATGTTACTATTATAGAGAAGCATGTCTTACCATCGCTGTCGCTAGAGGCAGCACTGTGCCACGCTCCCGCTGCCGGGACATGCCCGGCTGAGGCAGCTGCTGGCTGATACTGGGTATGTTACTATTATAGAGAAGCATGTCTTACCATCGCTGTCGCTAGAGGCAGCACTGTGCCACGCTCCCGCTGCCGGGACATGCCCGGCTGAGGCAGCTGCTGGCTGATACTGGGTATGTTACTACTACAGAGAAGCATGTCTGCCCGTCGCTGTCGCTAGAGGCAGCACTGTGCCACGCGCCCGCTGCCGGGACATGCCCGGCTGAGGCAGCTGCTGGCTGATACTGGGTATGTTACTATTATAGAGAAGCATGTCTTACCATCGCTGTCGCTAGAGGCAGCACTGTGCGACGCTCCCGCTGCCGGGACATGCCCGGCTGAGGCAGCTGCTGGCTGATACTGGGTATGTTACTACTACAGAGAAGCATGTCTGCCCGTCGCTGTCGCTAGAGGCAGCACTGTGCCACGCGCCCGCTGCCGGGACATGCCCGGCTGAGGCAGCTGCTGGCTGATACTGGGTATGTTACTACTATAGAGAAGCATGTCTGCCCGTCGCTGTCGCTAGAGGCAGCACTGTGCCACGCGCCCGCTGCCGGGACATGCCCGGCTGAGGCAGCTGCTGGCTGATACTGGGTATGTTACTACTATAGAGAAGCATGTCTGCCCGTCGCTGTCGCTAGAGGCAGCACTGTGCCACGCGCCCGCTGCCGGGACATGCCCGGCTAAGGCAGCTGCTGGCTGATACTGGGTATGTTACTACTACAGAGAAGCAAGTCTGCCCGTCGCTGTCGCTAGAGGCAGCACTGTGCCACGCGCCCGCTGCCGGGACATGCCCGGCTGAGGCAACTGTTATGTTCTTCACAACAAAAATCACGTCACACGCTAGCTGCATATTTCTGTGATTTTTGCAAAGAACGATGAACGCCGCGTCGAAGCATAAATACCTAATAGCAATGAGCATAAGTTGTCTGCTTACATAAATAATAGTGTCCAAAGAGGCATTTTACTTATCATTATGAACAGCTTTTTTTATGGGACCAATCCTCATCATCTTCCTTCCCTTGTCCCATGTTACTTGAGGTCGGCGTAACACGTTTTCATCTTCAATTCCGTCCCGTCAACCGTCACGCTATCACTGACTCCCTTGTTTTTCATATCAGTTCTCACACAATCCATCTTCTCTTTGACCTCATTCTCTATCGATCAGCACTTATATTCTTAACTCTTTTTGTAACATACGTTTAAACATTCACGTTGTCACATGGTCATCACATGCCCGTACCAGGGGTGTCTCACTCTGCAGTTTAGATATGATCGGCCGGCGCTTCTAGTGAATAGGAGTATCGCAGTATGTTGCCGCTTGCGGCTCGGCTCACACGCTAGCCGCATATTTCTGTGATTTTTGCAAAGAACGATGAACGCCGCGTCGAAGCATAAATACCTAATAGCAATGAGCATAAGTTGTCTGCTTACATAAATAATAGTGTCCGACCGAAACTGGTTTTTACGACCGAAACCTAATTTCGGTAACAGTCTCAGTTGCGGCCGAAACCGAAACTTCCTAACAAGGATCATGTTTTGAAGAAAAAATAAAGAAAACGTTATTATAATCAGTCAGTTTTTAAAATTTATTATTTATTTAAAATAATAGTAATAATTATGCCCATTGAATAAAAATAGGTACCTAGCTGTTACTTGATATACCAAATTAGTGTTCGACCGAAAGTTCGGTTACGGTTTCGGTCGAGTTTCGGCAAAAAAACGAGTTTCGGTTTCGGCATTAAATTGGCGTTTTGTCGTACTGGCCACTTTGATCTCAAATATCTCCTCTTTGGTTTGGAATTCCAATTTTAAATTTATACAGCTATTTACTCATGCTTTTGTGTTTGGAAAACCGTAATTCATTTGTTTTTTCCTTTTTTGGTTTTTTTTTTGCGCCAGTCAGTTTACAAAATGGAATACTTGAAATATCGCGTTATTTACGAGTACGAGTTCCATCGTGGCACCAGTGCTGCAGAAACAGCTCGAAGGATTTAATTATGTGTATGGCGACGGTGTCGCAAAAGAAAACCACAGTGCGTTTTTGGTTCCAACGTTTTCGTTCTGGAAATTTCGACCTGCAGAATAAGCCCAGTGGACGGCGGGAGACCAAAGTTGATAATGAAGAATTGAAGGCTATTGTGGAAGCGGATCCATCGCAAACCACGTCCAAGTTAGCTGCAGGCTGCGGTGTTAGTGATAAAACTGTGTTAATCCACTTGACGCAAATTGGGAAGATGAAAAAGCTTGAAAGGTGGGTACCCATCGACAACATAGCCCCTAGACGCCTAATGCTTGATCTAATACATCAAAACAATTCTGTCAACTAGCTGAGGTATGAGGCGCGGGGTACTGCGCTCTGATTGGTCACTTACCAAGGTCATCCGCATCATTAAGGGTGGGACAGGTTTAAATAAAACCAGGAAGGTATCGATTTTTATAAATAGTATTTGTATTTTTTTTAAATTAAAATTACCTTTTTTATTATTAATTATACGGCATTTTAACATTTTAGTTATAACATAAAATGCTAAAATAAAAAAAAAAATAAACAAAATTCTAAAAGTAAACATACTTTTTTTTCGGTTGTTGGTTCTTAAATATAGTAATATTAAATATTAGTAAAAAACGTAATCAAAAAATCGTTTCACAATTAATAAACTATTCAATTTAATGTCTGTATTTGTAAGTTTTCTAGTTCTATCGATAACAGATTTGGTCATAGGATATGGTGCTTTACTAGTTTTGTTTACGAAATTATAGAGGACAAGAGATAGCGAAAAAAATACTTTAAAAAGAAAGAGACGCAAACATGCGGTGGGCGTGTTCACCTACAAACAATACCAGTATAATATGAACTCCGATAAATAATATTAGAAAATAAATCTAATTATGTTTATGTAACTAATAACTTATCAATTTAATGTTATGTTATTTTTTCGGAAACTCGATGTCTGTCTGTTGTTACCATAGCAACGTATTGTACAAGAGGCACTGACCTCTATCATACATTGTACACTGGACTTCATATTATCGATGACAAAATGAAGACATTTGATTATCGCCATTTTGGCGCTGATAGCAACGTGAATTAACGTGAGAGTCGCATGGAACTAATATTAGAGATGGGACACAGCTTTCGGTAAAATACTTTTATGGGTTTTATCGATCGTGAGAATAATTTAATACGTAAGAGAAAAAAAACCAGTTATTTTTATTATGATTAATTTTTAAGTAATAGAATAATTGCTGTAAAGGTTACTAAAAAATATTTTCAGTCAGATTGCAAGCTATAAACTAGTGGAAAGCGTGCTAGTAAAGTTATAGCGCATTACTGTCAGATCAGTGATATTTAAATATGGGGTTAGGCTAACAACTTATCCTAAAAACTATCACATTTGAGCAAGTATCTCCTCGCTCAAGTACACTAGTTGTACGCCCATCGGATTCGTGAAGGGAACATCATTTATATAATAATAAATGAGATGGATAATCATTTACAACGGACGTATTTCTCGCTCTCATCGCTGAGATCTTGTCTCTGTAGTGTTAAGGTGCAAATAAGAGTGACATCGCATTCCAGCAAGGTGAAGACTTATATTTATTTATTTAAACTTCATGCACAAAGGTACAATGGCGGGCTTAATGCCTTATGCATTCTCTACCAGTCAACCAAGGGTGGTGAAGAGATAACATGGCAGGTGCATTGTTTAAATCGTGGTAACAATTTAACAAAAAAATATATTTTTAATTGCTTAACATGCACATATATACATATATTATATGATACATACCTAAATAAATATATATATTTAATAAAGTAATGAAAATAAGTTATCGAGATGACCCTACCCCCGATGAAATCAGTTTCAGCTCTGTTTCAGATGCAGATAATAAATTGTTTGACTTCAAAACATTTGTTAATAAAATTATAATTATCATGATATTGTTCCAGAATTAATTCCAGGTTCAGGAACGTAGTGATTGGTACAAGAGAGAGGCCTGTGCTCAGCAGTGGGCGAAGTCAGGCCGTAGATGATCATGATGATGATTCCAGAATTTAGTATTACACATTGCTATGGAACATATTATAACTGATTATTAGGCATTCATATAATATTCATCACCAACACAATATGAGATATTTAGTTCCAACATACTACGAGAAGTCAATACAGTAGATGAGTGATACGTCTTGCCAAGTCTACTATTTTGATATTAGTGTAATTTAAAAATATCACTAATACTGATATATTAGTTACAATATTATAATATTTCCAGTCAAATATATTAGTATTACCTAATTTTTAGAAATATCGGTAGTATCCTATCTCTAAATGTGTCAATTTTAGTTCCTGATACGCTCGAGCGGGGCGCTTTGAATCAGCACAAAAATCAACTGTCATTTCATATAGTATGTTTAGTCCAGCGTACTTGTTTAATAGAGGTCAGTGACAAGAGGCCACTATAAAATTTATTTCATCAATTTTTTATTGACTGACACGGAAGTGTTTACGGCTCACAGAAGTGGTCGCTACTAATTCGAAATTGTCGAGTGGCGACCTGTATTACCTGTATATGATCTTTTTAGTCATATGTGTTGACAGACATCGCTCGCCTGTTATTAGGCGTCTAGTGGCTATGTGGTCGATGTGGGTACCTCATGAATTGAGTGCAGCAAACCGACAAACGTGTGTCGACTGCTGCGACATTACTCAACCGGCACAATAATGAAGAGATTTTAAATCGAATCATTACCTGTTATGTAAAGTGGATCCTGTACAATAATCGGAAACGCTCATCGCAATGGCTGAACCCTGGCGAACCAGCCAAATCCTGTCCCAAGCGAAAATTTACTGAAAAAACATTACTTGTGAGCGTTTGGTAGAATAGTGCCGGTGTCGTTCACTACAGCTTTCTTAAATCTGGAAACGATTACGGCGGATGTCTATTGTCAACAACTGCAAACCATGATGGAAAAGCTAGCTGCTTAACAGCCGAGGCTGGTCAATCGCTCTAGGCCACTGCTGCTTCAGGACAACGCTAGACCACACACTGCACAACAGACGGCTACCAAATTAGAGGAGCTTCAATTGGAATGTCTAAGACATCCACCGTACGCCCCGGACCTTGCTTCAACAGATTATCATATTTTTTCGAAATTTGGGTAACTTCTGGCAAGGGAAAAAATTCAACTCCAATGGGGCAGTCCAAAGCGCCTTCAAAGATTTTATTGATTCCCGTCCGAATGGTTTTTTTTGTAAAGGGATCAATGAACTACCTATGAGATGGCAAAAGTGCATATATAGAAAATATAATTTAATCAGACTTTCTGTTCCTCCCTTACAAAACGCCAATTTCATATGTAATGACCTAATATTGAAAGGGTAATCCTTGGCTAAGGGCGCCCGATTCTAGTTGTGTAATGTTTTCGAGATATTGCATTTCCTGCTGGGGTAACGTTTTGCAGAATCGTGAATCGACAATGCTTTTAGAGATACTTACAAGTAGCTCTTGATTTGTGCGTATTTGTGCCGGAATTAGATTTAAGAAAATATGTATAATTTGCAAGTAATTGCGCTTTTTTGAAAACCCGAAAAAAAATTGCAGCGCCTAAATTAGAAAACGTATAAGCTCGCTGAAAACTGTATTAAGTCCATCTTGACGCTTGTAATAACCATAAAACGTTTCAAAAGCATACATGCTTACGTTATCTACTTTATAAAAATAAGTCGGGTTTTCCTTCCTGACGCTATAACTCCAGAACGCACGAACCGATTTCCACGGTTTTGCATTCGTTGGAAAGGTCTCGGGCTCCGTGAGGTTTATAGGGTAGGTAGGGTAGGGTACGGTAGGTAGGGTACGGTAGGTAGGGTAGGGTAGGTAGGGTTGGGTAAATAGTGTTAGGTAGGGTAGATGAATGTTTGGTGTTTTTATGGCAAAACAAAGTTTGCCGGGTCAGCTAGTCTATACTAATATTATAAAGAGGTAAAGTTTGTAAGTTTGTGACGTTGTAATCTCTGGATCTTCTGAACCGATTATGAAAATTCTTTCACCAGTAGAAAGCTACATTATTCCTGAGTGTCATAGGCTTTAATATAATTTCAAAAAAGTTAGAGATCCTTATGCTATTTGCAATAATGTAACCCAAGGTAGCAAAATGTTGCCTGTAAAATACATTATTTGGCGTGCGCTGAGAAAACTATTGATGATACAGATAAAAATTAGTAGGTAGATAGGGTAGGGTCAGGGTAGCCAGGGTAGCCATGGTAGACTGGGTACGCGGGGTAGGCAGGATAACCATGGTAGGGGCAGGGTAGCCACGGTAGACGGGTTGGTAAGGTAGCCAGGGTAGGGTCAGGGTAGCCATGGTAGACTGGGGACGCAAGGTAGGCAGGGTAGCCATGGTAGACTGGGTAGGCAGGGTAGCCAGGATAGGCAGGGTAGCCAGGGCAGCCTGGGTAGGCAGGGTAGCCCGGGTAGCCATGGTATCCAGGGTAAACTGGGTAGCCAGGGTAGCCAGGGCAGCCTGGGTTGGCAGGGTAGGTGGATAGGTAGCCAGTTGACGGGAGCGAAGCCCCGAGGGTCAGCTAGTCGAATAATATTGTTAAAAGTCAAAACGAGGGTGTCATAACTTTGCCGGCAAAATACAAGCAACCGACTTAACCCAAGTTAAGTAGGTGTAAACCACAAGTATGTGCGTTTAGTCAAAAATATATAGTGAAAATATTCAGCTTGAAATATTTCGCATTAAGTAGATTTAAACAAAAATCTAAAGATGTAAACAAACGCTGGTTATCCGACCAAATTCGAAAGACTACAAAAAAGCGACGGATTCATACATAACGATGACCTTCTTAACTTTACCCACGAATCGGTTGTAGCGTGTTGTGCCTGAGAACACTGAGGCAGAAAGTTATAATAAAATTAATTTGTTATTGGATTAAATTCTACGGTTTATTCCCATCGGCCACCCTCGATTTGCCACCCCGGTGGTCGATGGGAATTATTTAGTGAAATCTGCCACCTTCCTTTATTTCCATCTGCCACCGGGGTGGTAGCTGGCACTAACTAGTGGCGATTGCCACCCCTTTGGTCGATGGGACTTATTTAGTGAAATCTGCCACCTTCCTTTATTCCCATCTGCCACCGGGGTGGTGGTAGATTCTCATGTCATTTGTCACATAAAAGTGAATGTTGATGCCGGTTTACTTTGTTACTTGGGTTTATTCCCATCTGCCACCTTCGAGTTGCCATCCCGGTGGTACCCTGATAAAGAAGCTAAGCAACATGGGCATCCGTGGGGACCTCTACTAAACCGGCAAACGCCCCTAGTTAGTGCCTTCCACCACCCTGGTGGCAGATGGGAATAAAAGAAGGTGGCAGATTTCACAAAATAATTCCCATCGACCACCGGGGTGGCAACTCGAGGGTGGCCGATGGGAATAAACTAATTCTACTAGCTGTTTCCGTGACTTTGCTCTTGATTAGGTAAGTACATTAGAAAAAGTAGTGCCAAGGTTTAACCTATCTTCTTTATTCCAAATTTCATTAAAATACATTCAGTATTTTGTGGACACATCCAGACATTTGCCTTTATAATATTAGTAGAAAAAATTTGAGACCAAAAATGTTATGGCGGCTGTTTTAAAAAAAGAAGTTTATGATACGTGTGATGCGTACCTACTCCAAAAAATAATCTGCAGATACAGTTTATAAATAAAAAGCCAATTAACGCAACAGTAAAAACAAAACGTAGGTATCTACATACATTGATTTAAACAGTAGGCTAGATAAATTAACATTGAGTTATTAGGGTTCCGTACCCAAAGGGTAAAAACGGGACTCTATTACTAAGACTCCGCGGTCCGTCTCTGTGATTTTCTGTGATTATGCATTTTTTACCCGACTGCCGAAGGAGGGTAATGTGTTTATCAGTCTATGTATGTATGTATGTTTGTTCCTATGTGGCGTTCTAGAGACCAAACGCGTTGGCCGATTTTGATGATTCTTACGTCAATCGATTCGTCTTAACCCTGCGAGTGTAAAAATACTCTAAAAATGGCGTATACTACATAAAAATTGGAAAAGAAATAAATGGCGGCTTTTGGCGCCATTTTGTAGGGGAGAAATTTGTTTTTTTCTTCCAAACCCATCGTGTGTGGTATCAAAATAAAGGGTTTTAAGAGGTGATTTCAAAAATATATAACATTTATATGTTTAAAAGTACCTAATTAAAAAAAAAAAAAAAGATTTTAAATAGTAATGCATACACACGGTATAAATAATTTCATTGAACTATGTGATCTAATATTAATAGGTATGTAATTTGAGCACAAATACGCACAAATCAAGAGCTACTCGCGTATGTTTATTCTACAGGCGCACGTACAATGGTTTTAGAGATACACGATTCTGCAAAACGTTACCCCAGCAGGAAATGCAGTATCTCGAAAACCTGATGATGCACCAATTATATTTTCGGCGCACATTTTTTTCAAAAACGACGACACGCACTTATTTTTTATGTGGCGCACATTCACAGCAGATTACGCACTAATTATACGTTCCACGCATATCACTCTAAGAGTAACTTTCCTGTTGGGGTAATGTACACGGCCTTGCGCCATCAGAGTTCAGACTCAAAAATTCCCCAAAGACGGGGGCCAACCAGTATGCATTGTCCTTAGCAGAGTGTGCCAGTGACCCGTCGGGTTTCAGCAGTGGTAGTATTGAGTGGCGACAGAAGTTTGATTCAACCGACTTAGCTAGGGACCTAAACGCTTTGCTACCTGCTGGGTATGAATCAAGTTTATTTCCGATTTTGCTAATATAATCAAACCGTGCCCTTCGCATCGCCTTTTGGGCCCCCAAATACCTGCGGTCGGCCATCGGCGCACCGTGCCCCCGATCCCGCCTGATTAGCTCCACCCGGGGACCACGTGTAGGGATTCAGAACGGGTATTTGACTACGGACGCGGGTGTCTCGGCCCCCAAAAATATATGTTCATAATGATGAGTACAATACCCCCTTTCACATAGACTTACTATCTCTAATTATTGTTTTGTCAAAATCTAAATACGTGACCCAGTTCCTATTTTGTTTATTAGAAGATAAACTCGGGGTCATTATACTGTGTTTTTAAATTAACACGAACTTTAATTATGTCACGTACTAATTTATATAAATATGATCTTTAACCTTTCATCGTGTTATGATAAATAATAAAAACAGTTTTTTATTGTAGTAAAGGCAGATTGCCTTTTTAGAGGTTATTTTTATTACTTAAAATAAAGGTATTCAACTGCATCCGGTTGGCCTGGTTATCAAAGTCAAATCCTTTATTTCAATTAGCATCACTTTAAAACCTCAATTATTTTAATTTAAACGTAATAATAATTGATTATTTTTGGGCGCACGGTTGGCGCAGTGGTTGAGCGATTGACTGCTGCGCTGCGTGTCGCGGGTTCGATTTCCGCACGGAACAAATATTTGTATGACCTACAGGTAGTTGTTCCGGCTCTGGGTGTTGTGTATGTGAGTTTATATGTTTGTAAACGCACCCACGATACAGGAAGAAATTCCTAGTGTGGGGCAACATTTTTATTAAAGAAAAATAAATATCTATCGTCCATTCGGTAAAGTCGCTTGTTATGGAGAAGAAAGGACAAGAAACTCCATACATACTCTTTAAAAAAAGTGTTATTCAATATCTACATACATACATTAATTCATATATACGTGAGGTCGATGTATGAAGCAGATCCCATCAAAATTAGAAGGCCGATTCAAACATTAAGACTGGGCGTCTTAATGTTTGAATCGGCCTTCTTTCTTTCTATCTTTCTATCTTTTGAGCGGCTGAACAGATTTTCATCAAACATAGCTAAGAACATATAATACCGATACTGTCACCTTACAAACAAAAATAACTAAATCAAAATCGGTTCATCCGTTTAGGAGCTATGTTGCCACAGACAGATTCGCAAACACACAGGTACACACATCAAACTTATAATACCCTTATTTTTCCGTCGGGGATGGATAAACTGTGTAAGGGGTGATATGAAAGAAAACCGGCCAAGTGCGTCCTATTGTGCGTGCTCAATTTTTTTCTCTCACCCCCATCGTGTCGAGTATCAAAATAAAGGGTTTTAAAAAGTGACTTCAAAAATATATAACACTTATATGTTTTTATCTACTCCGGTTTCGTTATATTCGAATTATAAAATTGACAGCGGTATCATTATGATACCCATAACGACATCGGGTTGCATTATGTGAATCGTCATAAATTCTTAAACACAAGCAAAGACATTCTGAACATACAGCCAGGTACCTATAATATTACTTCGAAATCGAGACAATGTAAAGATAAAGATATTTTATTTTGCAAATATGGGTACAAGTCATGGTGGTACACAATAAATAAATACAGAAACAGCCAATATTTTGCCAATTACAAGGCATGCAAAAGTACAGAGTTTAAAATTTAATACTATAATTCCATTAAATAATATAAATTTGGTTCATCATTTACTAATAATAATATCAATGTTCAACCATTCAATTCATTCAATAAATAAAATAATTCTATTTCATCAGTCAATAATATCATTAATGTCGCAATTTCTAATAATTATTTAAATACAATATATAAAATAGTCAAACAATTTCTTTCTCCAATAAAAAATCTGCAATACTATAATAAACCTTATCTACTAAAAAATTCCGAAGTCTTTTTTTGAATAATGTCAAATTATATTCCTTCCAACAACTTGGTATTTTATTATATATCACCGGTGCCATGCAGCAGACACCCTTGCACATCAGAGTTGTTCTAGCACTGGGGATACACAGACTAGTATTGTCACGTCTATTCCGTGGAAATACATCAGCCATTCGTGCGAAGCGCTCTGGGTTTAATTTAACAAATACTGCCATTTCTAAAATGTACAAACATGGTAGGGTTAAAAGTTTATATTGTTTAAAATATGGCACGCAGCTATCAGTACTTTTCAATTTAAAAATAGATCGTATGCATCTTTTTTGTGCCCTAAATGCCGTTTCTTTTTCTGTTGAGTTGCCCCAAAAGATAACTCCGTATCGCAGATGGCATTCAACTATACCATAGTACGCAGTAAGGCATGCATCCAGATTTACAATATACGATAGGGTATATAGAGCATATGCAGATGTACTTAGTTTCTTGCAAAGTAACTCAATGTGCTGTTTCCAGCTAAGTTTTTTATCTATTTCAAGCCCTAGAAATTTTGTACTAACTACCTCGCTAATTTTATTATCATTATATTTCACAAAGATTGTCCATATCTGTCATGCGTTGGTTAAATTGAATTATTTTTGTTTTACTTAAATTGATTCTTAAGTTGTTTTCCTCTAGCCATTTTATAATAGTTTTTAACGAATTATTAATGTCACTTTGGTATGTATCAACGCTTCTCGAAGGTATTGTCACGGTACTGTCATCTGCAAATAGAGTCAATGGTTGTTCAATCCATTCTGGTAAGTCATTAATATAAATTATAAATAACAAGGGACCCAGCACACTACCCTGTGGTACCCCATAACTAACATTTCGCTCTTCTGATCTAAATATCTCGTCATGTTTATTAATTAAATTTATCCTGTTGATTTCTGTTATTTGCCGTCTATTTTGTAAATAGGATTGAAACAGTTCTAAAACATTACCCCTTATGCCATAAGCTTCTAGTTTTTTTAATAGTGTAGTATGGTGGACATAATCAAACGCCTGCGTCATATCGCAAAAAATTGCGCAGACTGGGTTTCGTTTATCGACATTATTTATGATATTATGAATAAAATCGTAAATCGCCATATTTATTGTTTTTCTTGGTCTAAATCCCTTTTGTTGCTCACACAGAATATTATATTTGTCAAGGTATTTAAATAGCTCTTTGTGTAGATATTTTTCAAATATTTTTGAAATAACAGAAATCAATGAGACTGGCCTATAATTTTCCACTAGCTCTCTATTTTCCTTTTTAAATAATGGTTTAACAATGGCAATTTTCAAAGCATCTGGGTACACGCCAGCACCTATACTGAGATTAAGTATATAACTTAAATGTACACATAGTTCCTTAGCCACTGATTTAATAATATTTGTGGAGATGCCATCGTAACCAACGCTATTTGTGTTTTTTAGTGACATTATAATTTTAAATATATCATCTGGTAAACTTGGTGCCATGAACATTGATTTACATCTTGTGTATATCTTACGTTGTGGGTTAGGCTGGCTACAGTCATTAATTATGGGCTGTATTTTGTCAACAAAGTAGTTGTTAAACGTTTCAGAAATGTCTTTAGGATCTAATATATTATTATTATTAACTTTAATTTTATCAATTTGCTGGTTGGGAGTATTGAATTTCTTTCGGTTTATTAATTGCCACGTAGTTTTTGCCTTGTTTGCAGCTTTTTCTATTCGGTAGTTGTTTTGTGCCTTTTGTGTCAGATTTTTTTTTTTTTTATATAATTTAGAATAGTTGACCAACTTTATTTTATTGTCACGGCTCGGGTTTAATCTCAGTTGCCATAGAAGGTTCCTTTTCTTTTTACTACACAATTTAATACCCTTTGATACCCAATTACGTTTTTTTACTAAGTTAATTTTTACTCGAATAAGCGGGAATGTAAATAATGTTTTTAAAAATGGAACAAGTTTAGAAAAAAAATATCGTATACTATTTGGCTGTTGCGGCTACAAGATGTTTGCCTTATACCTAATAATGACTAAATAAAAAATGGACGCGGGAAAATAATTCTGAGTGAAATTTTATTAAAAATGTCTTCAACATCAAGTGATATTGAAAATACACCACCAGATATAACAAATAGAGCAGTTGCGGCTACAAATAATTTACTACCAGGAAAATCAAGACATGTAGGTATATGAGAAACGAAATACTTAAACACACTTCCTGAAATACTTATTTGTCTATATCTGTGTTTTATTCCTTCCTTCGTAGATAAAATCTTGTATGCAACTGTACGTTATTGGTCTTTTTAACCCCCGACGGAAAAAGAGGGGTGTTATAAGTTTGAGGTGTGTTGCTGTGTATCTGTGTATCTGTGTATCTGTGTATCTGTGTGTCTGTGTATCTGTGTATCTGTGTATCTGTGTGTCTGTCTGTGGCATCATAGCGCCTCAACGGATGAACCGATTTTGATTTAGTTTTTTTTGTTGGAAAGGTGATTGTGTCGAGAGTGTTCTTAGCTATGTTTAAAAAAAAACGGTTCAGCCGTTCAAAAGTTATGGGCGTTTTACTGTTTGAATCGGGATGTTTTCGCAAGATAAATGTGTCGGGGGTTTTTTAAATTTTGAAATTTTACTTGTAATAACTCGTGCCCACCTATTTCGGTACGCGCTACGCTTGTACCGAAAAATGGCACTCGTATTAAAAGACCGTCCATAACGTAACAGTGCATAAATAGCTATAATGTACCCAATTCGAAAAAAAATGTTATCAAAAAAGTTTTAAATAAAAAAGGTTAATTCAAAAAATCTGAAAGTGAAGCGAACTAAAAAGAGGTAAACAAGAAGAAAATCATGCTGTGCAGTCGGAGAAAACATCTGGTTCTGGTCAGCCAGCTTGCAAATATGTATCCTCCTGTCACAGCATGACTTTCTTCTTGTTTACCTCTTTTTAGTTCGCTTCTTACACAGTCGGGTTTTTTGATTTATTTTCGTATTGTTCTTTCAGAATACCCCTCCAACAAGCCCGCCAGGCCTTCCGCTCGATGGACGTGGAACTCCGCCGCTCCTTACTGAGTGCGCTAGAGAGCGCGGCCCCGAAGCACAAGCTGCCCACGCCGACACACACGACGTTCTTGTTACAACGCGTGCACTCCCCTACGCTCGCTGCCATGGACGTCGTGTTCGCCCTCATGGGGCTCATTGAACATGTAAATAAAACTAATATACTTGTTATTATTATTATTGATAGGCGAGTCACCATCTCACCTGATGGTAAGCAATGATGTGGTCGACGATGGAGCATGCTTGGAAAAAACTGCTGGTATGTAAAGTTAATTACAATATTGACAGTTAGATTGGCAATTTCAGACTATTATTTGCAGACGTAAAGAAACTCCTGAAATTTACCCTGGGTCACTACACTATTTTATAACATCCTGCATCATTATTAAGGTTACCTGATCCTACTATGTCATCACTAGCTTCTGTCCGCGGCTTCGCCCGCTTAAAAAGCGTTTTATCATCCTAAGGGAATACAATCCTATGTCCTTCCCAGGGTCTTAAACAATATCCATGCCAAATTTCATCAAAATCGGTTCAGTAGATCTAGAGATTACCCCTTACAACCTCACAACCCCTACACCTATGTACAATATAGCATTTGCCCGCGGTTTCGCTCGCGTGGAATTTGGTCTGCCACGTTAAATATAAAGCATTTTAATTCTTTTCCTCCAATGAAGTCCGTATATAAATTTAACTATCCTAAATTACCATACGCACAAGTTTTTTACAAAAAATAAATGCAAAAAAAAGTATTTTGGCTCATATCTCGGCAACTAACGAACATTAGTGAATCTTATGTTGTGCACAATTGAACAAGGAATAAACTTGCTCTGAGCACAAATTGCAGTAAAATCAAAACTACGAGAATTAAGCAAAAAACTGATTTCTGGGCACTTTAACCTTGAGTAACTTCTATGCAGACACGAGATTTTATGTGATTTTTGAGACAACTTTAAAACGCCGAAATAACGTTGTATACGAGTTTCCAGCTTATTATCTCTCATTCCGAGTTTGCCCCCTTAATTATGCTTAAATGACTGGGCTGTATCTGTATATCTTTACAGTAACCGTCTCTAATCCAACGGCTTCCCACGACCTTGACCAGGCCATTAGACCTTGTGGTTTCCGTACATAGTAATATATAACACTACCATCATTTTACGTACTTACAGACACAAACATACTGATAACTCCTTCCACGTTTCCAGGAGACGTTACCTCGAGCGGAAGGCTTTCAGCACGCGCTCGCTTCCCTGGACACGGAGAGCGGAGAGAATGAGAGCAGACGGCTGGGCTGCCTGTCCGCTCAGAGAGCACTGGAGGCTGTTGCCAAGCTTGTACACGCCACCCTCAGCGCGAGGCAGCTGCATCTAGCCGGGCCCTTCAGCTACTTCATAGTCCAGGAGGTAACAATTAGTGTCAATTAAAGAACTTCTGTCTGGTGGCAGTTTCATGGCTTCTCGCTCTTTTCAACGCTTGCTTGCTAGATGCAAAACTGCCCAAGCAATGGAGGAAAGCCAAGCTGACAAAGCCAAGGGAAAATGTCCATCGGATCTCAAAAGCTATCGCCCGATCTCGTTACTTTGTCACAGATTTAAATTATTTGAACGGCTAATTCTAAATCGCCTACAGCCCCTAATCGACCCTGGGCTGATCCCACAAGCTGGTTTCCGTTCTGGAAAATCCTGTACTGGACAAATCCTCCGTCTCACCCAGTGTATTTAGGATGGATACGAAGTCAATAAAATAACCGGTGTTGTCGACCTGTCAGCGGCGTACGACACCGTTAATGTGAAAAGGCTGTCAGTCAAGTTAACAGTCCTAACAGATGACCATGCTTTCATACGACTTCTGGGTGAAATGCTACGCAATCGACGATTTATGATCAGCTTAAACTCGGAAAAGAGCAGGTGGCGTATCTTAAATAATGGTCTACCTCAGGGTAGTGTCCTGGCTCCCATTCTATTTAACATTTATACTAATGAACAGCGCAGTACGACAAACACGGCGAGGTTCCTCTACGCAGATGACTTGGCGCTGGCCACAAGGGCGAAAAACTGAAGATACCGAAGCTAACCTTGAACTGGCCCTGGCGAATTTCATCATTAAGACCTAATCTGTCTAAAATGCAGTCGTGCTCATTCGACTTGAGAAATTGTCAGGCTACCAGAAAATTAAACATCCAATGGTGAGGCGTTAACATTGAATACAATGACAACCTTGTCTATCTAAGTGCTACCTTGGACCGCTCACTGACCTACAAAAACCACTGCGATAGAACTAAACTCAAGGTTAACACACGCAACAACTTGCTTCGTCGACTCACATTCATTCATCTTCCTGGGGCGCCTCTGCTCACTTCCTTCGTACATCTGATTTGGCTCTCTGCTTCACAGCTGGCGTACATCGGATTTGCCTGCCCAGTGTTGCATCGATCCACTCATGCCCGAAAAGTAGATGTAGCTCTAAATGACACATGCAGAATAATCACCCGGTGCCTTAAACGTACTCCAATAGCTGCATTATACTCGCAGGCAGGAATAGCCCCTCCGGAGGTCCGTAGGGAAATTGCTTGTTCCTCCGAAAAGCACAAGCATGAAACTGATTACCGACACCTACTGTACAACACGAAGCAATCAAGGGGGCGACTATAGAGTCGGAACAGCTTCCTTAAGTCGGCTAAGACAACAGCCCTAGCGAAGTAGGTAGGAAGCTGTGGCTCCTCTAATACCCCCCTCCGACTGACTATATCGATCCTGCAGAAAAGCTCCCAGCTGGCCAGAAACTGCCATGGCCAATCTGGAAGTCCCTAAATAGGTTGTTATGCCAAGTGGGCCACTGTAGGTACAACCTGGTTAAATGGGGGTACTCCGATTAGCCACAATACGATTGCGTAACCACACCGCAAGCGATGCCCCATCTGTTGTCTTGCTCTCTGTGCACAAACACCTGACCATGAAGGATCTGTGCGAGGCCAGCGCCTAGGGCTGTCGACTGAGTTCTGGTCGAAGCACAACATCTAAATTAAAAACTGAAATTCAATCATCGACACGATGAAGAAGAAGCGAGAGCTATGGGCAGGGAACTGGAGAGACCGCCAAAATCGCAGATAAAGTATTCAGTTTTGCTTTTGCAACACTCTCCAGTCTGTGCCACCACACCGCCAATCTGCTCAGGACCTCTAGGCCACTCTTGGCAACCAGCACAATGTCATCGGCAAACAGCATACACCAGGGTGCCTCTTCCTGTATGCCCGTCGTCAGAGCGTCCATTATATCATCAGGAAGAGGTAGGGACTTGAGGACCGACCCTTGGTGCAAGCCGACTGCCACATTGAAGTTGCCAGTATTGCCCACTGTAGACCAGACTTATGTACTGCATTGACTGTACATCGCTCGAATCAACTCTACCTAGTTTCCTGGAACTCCTTTCTTCTTCAGGGCCTACCACAAAACCTCACGAGGCACCCGGTCGTAGGCTTTCTCGAGTTCAATGAACACCATGCTCAAGTTTAAATGTGCACCTCTGTATTTCTAGCACAAATGGCGGATTGCGAAAATACCGTCTGTTGTACTCCGACCAGGATAAAAAACCGAATTGGTTCTGCGATATTTCACTCTCTTCTCTCAGCCGCCTTTCAATAACTTGCTCCCAAGCGTTCATACTATGTGACATAAGTTGTATTCCCCTATAATGGTTGCACTCCAGCACATCACCTTTGTTTTTAAAGATGGGCACCAGCGAACTTGCACCATTCATCAGGTTTTCCCGCAACAACTTATTGAAGAATAAAGCTAACCACTCTACGCGCAATCCCTCCCTGTATCTCTACTCTTTACAAAAATATTACTTATCCACTAGGCTTTTACATAGACAATCTATTTCCTCGTACGGCACTGCTATCTTATTCCAGTCCAAACGTAACCTAATGTCTGTATGTTCCAGGGCACTCCCGAAGCCCGGCTGGTGCGTGGTCCGCTGTGGCTGGGCGTGGCGGCGCGCTGGGCGGGCGCGGCTGGTCAGGGAGCGCGCGCTGTGGTGGCCAGCGCTAATGTAGACGAGCACACCTGTCTGCTGCTGGGGGTCCCGCCGCGCTACCAGCACGAGCCTAGGAAGTGAGTATCCACACTATATTATCTATACTAATGTGGTGGCCAGCGCTAATGTAGACGAGCACACCTGTCTGCTGCTGGGGGTCCCGCCGCGCTACCAGCACGAGCCTAGGAAGTGAGTATCCACACTATATTATCTATACTAATGTGGTGGCCAGCGCTAATGTAGACGAGCACACCTGTCTGCTGCTGGGGGTCCCGCCGCGCTACCAGCACGAGCCTAGGAAGTGAGTATCCACACTATATTATCTATACTAATGTGGTGGCCAGCGCTAATGTAGACGAGCACACCTGTCTGCTGCTGGGGGTCCCGCCGCGCTACCAGCACGAGCCTAGGAAGTGAGTATCCACACTATATTATCTATACTAATGTGGTGGCCAGCGCTAATGTAGACGAGCACACCTGTCTGCTGCTGGGGGTCCCGCCGCGCTACCAGCACGAGCCTAGGAAGTGAGTATCCACACTATATTATCTATACTAATGTGGTGGCCAGCGCTAATGTAGACGAGCACACCTGTCTGCTGCTGGGGGTCCCGCCGCGCTACCAGCACGAGCCTAGGAAGTGAGTATCCACACTATATTATCTATACTAATGTGGTGGCCAGCGCTAATGTAGACGAGCACACCTGTCTGCTGCTGGGGGTCCCGCCGCGCTACCAGCACGAGCCTAGGAAGTGAGTATCCACACTATATTATCTATACTAATGTGGTGGCCAGCGCTAATGTAGACGAGCACACCTGTCTGCTGCTGGGGGTCCCGCCGCGCTACCAGCACGAGCCTAGGAAGTGAGTATCCACACTATATTATCTATACTAATGTGGTGGCCAGCGCTAATGTAGACGAGCACACCTGTCTGCTGCTGGGGGTCCCGCCGCGCTACCAGCACGAGCCTAGGAAGTGAGTATCCACACTATATTATCTATACTAATGTGGTGGCCAGCGCTAATGTAGACGAGCACACCTGTCTGCTGCTGGGGGTCCCGCCGCGCTACCAGCACGAGCCTAGGAAGTGAGTATCCACACTATATTATCTATACTAATGTGGTGGCCAGCGCTAATGTAGACGAGCACACCTGTCTGCTGCTGGGGGTCCCGCCGCGCTACCAGCACGAGCCTAGGAAGTGAGTATCCACACTATATTATCTATACTAATGTGGTGGCCAGCGCTAATGTAGACGAGCACACCTGTCTGCTGCTGGGGGTCCCGCCGCGCTACCAGCACGAGCCTAGGAAGTGAGTATCCACACTATATTATCTATACTAATGTGGTGGCCAGCGCTAATGTAGACGAGCACACCTGTCTGCTGCTGGGGGTCCCGCCGCGCTACCAGCACGAGCCTAGGAAGTGAGTATCCACACTATATTATCTATACTAATGTGGTGGCCAGCGCTAATGTAGACGAGCACACCTGTCTGCTGCTGGGGGTCCCGCCGCGCTACCAGCACGAGCCTAGGAAGTGAGTATCCACACTATATTATCTATACTAATGTGGTGGCCAGCGCTAATGTAGACGAGCACACCTGTCTGCTGCTGGGACCTGTCTGCTGCTGGGGGTCCCGCCGCGCTACCAGCACGAGCCTAGGAAGTGAGTATCCACACTATATTATCTATACTAATGTGGTGGCCAGCGCTAATGTAGACGAGCACACCTGTCTGCTGCTGGGGGTCCCGCCGCGCTACCAGCACGAGCCTAGGAAGTGAGTATCCACACTATATTATCTATACTAATGTGGTGGCCAGCGCTAATGTAGACGAGCACACCTGTCTGCTGCTGGGGGTCCCGCCGCGCTACCAGCACGAGCCTAGGAAGTGAGTATCCACACTATATTATCTATACTAATGTGGTGGCCAGCGCTAATGTAGACGAGCACACCTGTCTGCTGCTGGGGGTCCCGCCGCGCTACCAGCACGAGCCTAGGAAGTGAGTATCCACACTATATTATCTATACTAATGTGGTGGCCAGCGCTAATGTAGACGAGCACACCTGTCTGCTGCTGGGGGTCCCGCCGCGCTACCAGCACGAGCCTAGGAAGTGAGTATCCACACTATATTATCTATACTAATGTGGTGGCCAGCGCTAATGTAGACGAGCACACCTGTCTGCTGCTGGGGGTCCCGCCGCGCTACCAGCACGAGCCTAGGAAGTGAGTATCCACACTATATTATCTATACTAATGTGGTGGCCAGCGCTAATGTAGACGAGCACACCTGTCTGCTGCTGGGGGTCCCGCCGCGCTACCAGCACGAGCCTAGGAAGTGAGTATCCACACTATATTATCTATACTAATGTGGTGGCCAGCGCTAATGTAGACGAGCACACCTGTCTGCTGCTGGGGGTCCCGCCGCGCTACCAGCACGAGCCTAGGAAGTGAGTATCCACACTATATTATCTATACTAATGTGGTGGCCAGCGCTAATGTAGACGAGCACACCTGTCTGCTGCTGGGGGTCCCGCCGCGCTACCAGCACGAGCCTAGGAAGTGAGTATCCACACTATATTATCTATACTAATGTGGTGGCCAGCGCTAATGTAGACGAGCACACCTGTCTGCTGCTGGGGGTCCCGCCGCGCTACCAGCACGAGCCTAGGAAGTGAGTATCCACACTATATTATCTATACTAATGTGGTGGCCAGCGCTAATGTAGACGAGCACACCTGTCTGCTGCTGGGGGTCCCGCCGCGCTACCAGCACGAGCCTAGGAAGTGAGTATCCACACTATATTATCTATACTAATGTGGTGGCCAGCGCTAATGTAGACGAGCACACCTGTCTGCTGCTGGGGGTCCCGCCGCGCTACCAGCACGAGCCTAGGAAGTGAGTATCCACACTATATTATCTATACTAATGTGGTGGCCAGCGCTAATGTAGACGAGCACACCTGTCTGCTGCTGGGGGTCCCGCCGCGCTACCAGCACGAGCCTAGGAAGTGAGTATCCACACTATATTATCTATACTAATGTGGTGGCCAGCGCTAATGTAGACGAGCACACCTGTCTGCTGCTGGGGGTCCCGCCGCGCTACCAGCACGAGCCTAGGAAGTGAGTATCCACACTATATTATCTATACTAATGTGGTGGCCAGCGCTAATGTAGACGAGCACACCTGTCTGCTGCTGGGGGTCCCGCCGCGCTACCAGCACGAGCCTAGGAAGTGAGTATCCACACTATATTATCTATACTAATGTGGTGGCCAGCGCTAATGTAGACGAGCACACCTGTCTGCTGCTGGGGGTCCCGCCGCGCTACCAGCACGAGCCTAGGAAGTGAGTATCCACACTATATTATCTATACTAATGTGGTGGCCAGCGCTAATGTAGACGAGCACACCTGTCTGCTGCTGGGGGTCCCGCCGCGCTACCAGCACGAGCCTAGGAAGTGAGTATCCACACTATATTATCTATACTAATGTGGTGGCCAGCGCTAATGTAGACGAGCACACCTGTCTGCTGCTGGGGGTCCCGCCGCGCTACCAGCACGAGCCTAGGAAGTGAGTATCCACACTATATTATCTATACTAATGTGGTGGCCAGCGCTAATGTAGACGAGCACACCTGTCTGCTGCTGGGGGTCCCGCCGCGCTACCAGCACGAGCCTAGGAAGTGAGTATCCACACTATATTATCTATACTAATGTGGTGGCCAGCGCTAATGTAGACGAGCACACCTGTCTGCTGCTGGGGGTCCCGCCGCGCTACCAGCACGAGCCTAGGAAGTGAGTATCCACACTATATTATCTATACTAATGTGGTGGCCAGCGCTAATGTAGACGAGCACACCTGTCTGCTGCTGGGGGTCCCGCCGCGCTACCAGCACGAGCCCTAGGAATCCACACTATATTATCGTATACTAATGTGGTGGCCAGCGCTAATGTAGACGAGCACACCTGTCTGCTGAGTGGAGGATCACACTATTAGCCCGCACGAGCCTAGGAAATCCACACTATATTATATCTATACTGTGGTGGCCAGCGCTAATGTAGACGCACACCTGTCTGCGTGGGTCCCGCCGCGCTACCAGCACGAGCCTAGGAAGTGAGTATCCACACTATATTATCTATACTAATGTGGTGGCCAGCGCTAATGTAGACGAGCACACCTGTCTGCTGCTGGGGGTCCCGCCGCGCTACCAGCACGAGCCTAGGAAGTGAGTATCCACACTATATTATCTATACTAATGTGGTGGCCAGCGCTAATGTAGACGAGCACACCTGTCTGCTGCTGGGGGTCCCGCCGCGCTACCAGCACGAGCCTAGGAAGTGAGTATCCACACTATATTATCTATACTAATGTGGTGGCCAGCGCTAATGTAGACGAGCACACCTGTCTGCTGCTGGGGGTCCCGCCGCGCTACCAGCACGAGCCTAGGAAGTGAGTATCCACACTATATTATCTATACTAATGTGGTGGCCAGCGCTAATGTAGACGAGCACACCTGTCTGCTGCTGGGGGTCCCGCCGCGCTACCAGCACGAGCCTAGGAAGTGAGTATCCACACTATATTATCTATACTAATGTGGTGGCCAGCGCTAATGTAGACGAGCACACCTGTCTGCTGCTGGGGGTCCCGCCGCGCTACCAGCACGAGCCTAGGAAGTGAGTATCCACACTATATTATCTATACTAATGTGGTGGCCAGCGCTAATGTAGACGAGCACACCTGTCTGCTGCTGGGGGTCCCGGCGCGCTACCAGCACGAGCCTAGGAAGTGAGTATCCACACTATATTATCTATACTAATGTGGTGGCCAGCGCTAATGTAGACGAGCACACCTGTCTGCTGCTGGGGGTCCCGCCGCGCTACCAGCACGAGCCTAGGAAGTGAGTATCCACACTATATTATCTATACTAATGTGGTGGCCAGCGCTAATGTAGACGAGCACACCTGTCTGCTGCTGGGGGTCCCGCCGCGCTACCAGCACGAGCCTAGGAAGTGAGTATCCACACTATATTATCTATACTAATGTGGTGGCCAGCGCTAATGTAGACGAGCACACCTGTCTGCTGCTGGGGGTCCCGCCGCGCTACCAGCACGAGCCTAGGAAGTGAGTATCCACACTATATTATCTATACTAATGTGGTGGCCAGCGCTAATGTAGACGAGCACACCTGTCTGCTGCTGGGGGTCCCGCCGCGCTACCAGCACGAGCCTAGGAAGTGAGTATCCACACTATATTATCTATACTAATGTGGTGGCCAGCGCTAATGTAGACGAGCACACCTGTCTGCTGCTGGGGGTCCCGCCGCGCTACCAGCACGAGCCTAGGAAGTGAGTATCCACACTATATTATCTATAGCTATACTAATGTGGTGGCCAGCGCTAATGTAGACGAGCACACCTGTCTGCTGCTGGGGGTCCCGCCGCGCTACCAGCACGAGCCTAGGAAGTGAGTATCCACACTATATTATCTATACTAATGTGGTGGCCAGCGCTAATGTAGACGAGCACACCTGTCTGCTGCTGGGGGTCCCGCCGCGCTACCAGCACGAGCCTAGGAAGTGAGTATCCACACTATATTATCTATACTAATGTGGTGGCCAGCGCTAATGTAGACGAGCACACCTGTCTGCTGCTGGGGGTCCCGCCGCGCTACCAGCACGAGCCTAGGAAGTGAGTATCCACACTATATTATCTATACTAATGTGGTGGCCAGCGCTAATGTAGACGAGCACACCTGTCTGCTGCTGGGGGTCCCGCCGCGCTACCAGCACGAGCCTAGGAAGTGAGTATCCACACTATATTATCTATACTAATGTGGTGGCCAGCGCTAATGTAGACGAGCACACCTGTCTGCTGCTGGGGGTCCCGCCGCGCTACCAGCACGAGCCTAGGAAGTGAGTATCCACACTATATTATCTATACTTCTTTACTAAAGTGGCTGGCAATTATGGAAGTGCATCGTAACAATTTTATTAGTACCATCCGTTACAGTTGTAGATTTATTTTTTAATTTGGCTCGCGCGCGGTTTTCCAGCTAGTCACTTATTCAATACATTTTTTTCGGTGCGGTACGAAAAATTAATGAGCTAGGGGTAGGGATTGATGAGCTATTTTAGTGACTGTTTACGAAGAATAAACTAGCTCTTACTGAATAGATGTAATAAAAAATAACTTTTCTTTCGGAAGTTGGTGTCTTTGGTAGTTATTTTTATTGTCTTTTGTTTTGGAAGTCGGTTTAATTTTTTTTTTTTTTAAAAATCCCTTTTGGTGGTACCTTATATTACTATGAAAATACGCATTGTTAAGCATAACTCAAAATTTTCTCGTCAGATCTTGAACACATTTAAATGGGACCACATGACAAGCACCAGCTATCAAATAAAAGAATCATCAAAATCGGTTCATCTAGTAAAGCGTTTTGAGGTAACACACAAAAAATACAGTCGAATTGAGAACCTCCTCCTTTTTGAAGTCGGTTAAAAACCTAACCTACAAAACATGTTCGTTCCAGTCTATTCGGCGCAGCATTCGAGCAGGCGGCCACTAAGTGCGGCGCCTCAGTTTCCCTGGACCACGTGGACTCCTCCATCATCACACTGCCGCTGGCGCAACGAGCTCAGTTCCTAGACGCCCTGACTGCTTTGTTAGCGTAGTAGAAAAAGTATAGTGTAGCATTAAGTGTGTCCTAGCTAGGGAACTACTGTAAACTTGATGGAACATGATCTTAAATGGGTAAGATGGACCATGGGCGCGCCGGAAAACAGTCCTGTGTTTTCTGATGGGTCCATCTTCTGTGAGGATTTCCTTTTGCCAATATAGAACTAACTTTATCGACTTAAACAGAAAAGTTTGGGAAATAAAGAAGAAGAACGAAGCGAGCTGGAAAGTTGTAGGCTTTTAAATAAATAGTACATTTCGTGTCGAGCATAAAAAGTCGAGATTTTAACACGAGCTATCTAACCAATTTCGAACGCTACATGCATGTTTTTCCACTACCTGATGAACTTACTTAATTTAATGCAAATAAGTTCCAACAACAATTTATTAGAAACGTTCATACTAAAAACGACAGACTATATACACACAATCAACGCGCGCTTTTTGGAGAGGTAACAGTTTCAGTATCATTCTGCCGGAGGGGGCGGTGGAAAAAGCGCGGGCGTAGCGGCAGCATGCGTCTACCAACAGAACTTTTTTTTCTTTAAATTGCAAATTGTTTCACTCTTACTTGGAAGCCAAAAAATAATTTCGTTGTAGTTACATAATGATATCAAAAATACATACAAAAGTCATTTCGTAACTGTTATTATGTGATCTTGTTTTTTTTTTATTTCTTTTTATAATCTTGTGTCTGTTAATATGTTCATATTTCGAAACGAATTTCTTAGTTAATGTGTTACATAATAGACAAGGTAGTGGAAAAATGTTTTTATATGTTTTATTGAAATCCAGGAAGGCGCAGCCCTCTCCTCCCGACGCCTATGATATGGGGTGTTTTTATTTTTTTGCTGGTTATCCGGCGCCAGAATACCCGGGTTATACGTTTTTTTGTACTGAATAAACAATTAATTGTGCTACAAAACTGGATCTTGTAACTTCAAGTTTCAGTTACTCTGAATTCTAACTGCTGAACCCACCGCAACGTTACAAAAATACATCCTGCTTTTTGTTAAGAAAACAGCAAGTTCAGGACAAACACGTTTTTGACGAAGATAATGATCTAACACAAACTGGTTCTTAGTTAGGACACTATGGGACCTTCCAGATGGCGCGACGCGATTTATGTTGCATCGATAGGCGATATAGCGAACGAAAATATCAAGCGCAAATCGGTCGAGTTGCATCGCATTGCGTCCATTTGAACGTACTTGCTATTTCTCTTTGTAAAAATCGGTCGAATTGCATCGCACTGCGTCCATGTGAACGTACTTGCTATTTCTCTTTGTAAAAATCGGTCGAATTGCATCGCACTGCGTCCATGTGAACGTACTTGCTATTTCTCTTTGTAAAAATCGGTCGAATTGCATCGCACTGCGTCCATGTGAACGTACTTGCTATTTCGCTTTGTCAAATCACTTATCGTTGTGTGACAAATGCGATCGCGTCGAGCCATCAGAAAAGTCGCTTACTGTAAATATCCTAGCTCATAAGTTAAGTCATTTTGTATTAAAAAGTTACAAATAAGCAGCTGGAATGATAATATTGATTATAAACTTCTTGCTATCAATATATCAATACAAATTTACACAATGCCTTTGTATAGTCTGTTCAAGCGATTTTGAGTTCTATTCCGTAAACATAAGAATGGCATAAAAAGCACAAAAAACAACTTTTCACTACAGCTGCCATTTGTAGTTCCACCAACGCAATAGAAGTCAAAATTGGTTGAACAGTCTGTAAAAAGGAATTGTTTAAATTTCTAATGCAAATGGAGTATATAAATTTGTTACAGGAACTACCCTTTATGAAATAGGTTTATAAGATTACACACTTAAATCAACAAATTTGAAAATAATAAATTAAAAACAACAAATTAATTATATATTATAAGTCTATAGATGATTCAGTAATAAAATAATCCAAGTGCCTATGGAATAATAATTATTTTAAGCAATTTAATAAGTCCTATAAATAAATACCTATGTTATTATTAATAATTCACGAGTCATTCTTATTTGCTTAATTAATGATTTAATATAATGAGAATAATTTTCCTGTATTTTGTTTTGATATTTGTAATCAGTTCCCAGTTATAATTAGAATGTTTTTGTAGAATTAATTAGTGTGTGTGTGTGTATGTTATCGGAAGTCAAATAACTGTAGTTTTATAACAAATCTAGGTCGCCAAATCAAGAGTGAATAGGTTACTTCTAGGCAAGCGTGCTCCACCGTCGACCACATCATCGCTTACCTTCAGGTGAGATAGTGGTCAAGCGCGAGCCTATCAATAATAATTTAAAAAAAAACTTATTACAAAATTATATTCTGAGAAATCTTTCAAAACTTATTTATTGCTACTAAATGCGAGGATAACTGTGGACAGTCTGCCCCATTATCCATTGTTTAGTAAAGTAAGTGATAATAATAACTAACTCGCTAATAATAATTAAATCGCCTACTTATATGGCCATTTGTGATGCTAAAAAGTCATGAATTAATTCATTTTTGGCGAAATTTAAAAAGATTGGTTAACCTATTTAACCATTGCTTGAGTTAAATACGGATCAAAAAACTGGGCCTAAGTCAAGTCACTAAATGCGATAAGTTCTAACGTTCCGCCTAATTCCAAAAAAAAACTGCAATATTACAGTATACAAACCTCTCTTTTAATATGGGCATTAACAGCGAATTCGCCGCCATTCTTTCACGCATAGTGCGCGAACTGACCAACCACCATAAAGATCAAACGGAAAGTCACAGAGTACTATTATATACCGGAAAGTGGACGCGACGCGGTCAGTGGATCCTTGTGTCAACTGACCAACCAATCGCACGCTCGGAACGGTGCTAAACGTTCCCCGCGACCCGCGCGGGTAACCCAAGAGACCTAAAAACGATTTGTGCGCATCTAACGACTCTTGCCAACTTACGTGCCGACTAATATCCGCGCGACCGTTGCTTCCAGAAGGATCTTACCAACGCGCGAGCGTTAGGCTTAACCTCAGATCAAATAAAAAGTCAAGATGGAACGTTGCAAACAACAAAGTGAAGCCGGTTCAAACTAAGCCTTGCCGTATAAATACACAATTATAAGCGCACACGTATAACGAAACTACCCCTTAGCTTGTCAGTTAAGCTTTATTATTTGATCTGTAAGCTCGAAGGACAAGCTAAGGCGTAATTTCGTTGTTAGTGACTGCGTGTAATTGTGTATTTGTACGGCAAGGCTTAGTTTGAACCGGCTTCACTTTGTTGTTTGCAACGTTCCATCTTGACTTTTTATTTGATCTGAGGGCTTAACACGCATTGCGATTTTCATTCGCGTGGATTTTATTCGCGCGAATTTTTGTCCGCGTACTGAATCTAACTAACACGCACTGCGAATAAAATTCCGCGCGATTTTTGTATCTTTCTACCTGTTCATAGAGCTCAAAATATTCATTCAATTTCATTTTGTTGATAGATGACACTCGTCTAGACCATCAGGTTCGCCTTTCGTTAAATTTGAGTTTAGACCTTGTTATATTTGAAAATATAAAACTACAGTTCTTTCATCTTCCGTGTTAATTGAAGTGACTGTGTTTCTAATTATAAGTTCTTAGCTAATAATATTTATTTAGAAATAGTTGCAATATGAAATAAAACAATTGATAATATAAAAATGTTTTATTTTCATACTTACATATAATAAAAATAACAACCATTTTTTTCCTCAATATTAAATTGATTTTCACTGGTTATAAATAATTGGTTATATATCATACTTAATCTATACTAATATTATAAAGCTGAAGAGTTTGTTTGTTTGTTTGAACGCGCTAATCTCAGGAACTACTGGTTGGAATTGAAAAATTATTTTTGTGTTGGGTAGTCCATTTAACGAGGAGGAGGAAGGAACATTTTTCATTTATGCTCCGCTCCTATTGGTAGTAGCGTGATGTTTTAGCCTATAACCTTCCTCGATAAATGGACTATCCAACATAAAAATAATTTTTCAATTCCAACCAGTAGTTCCTAAGTTTAGCGCGTTCAAACAAAGAAACTCTTCAGCTTTATAATATTAGTATAGATATTGCCGCCCGCGTGGTATTAGAAATAAATTACTACCTTCTGCCAGCGGCTTCACCAGCGTGAATAATGTTTTATTATCCCCAAGTGAACATTATAATTATACCGGGATAAAAAGTACCACACATGCTATTTTCTTTTCTTCTTCGTGCAAACGGCCATTAGCAGATGGGTTATGTGCGTGGTAGTCGAGTGAGGTTCGTGTTCCGAGCGACCTCTTTATTAATTGTGCTGTGTGCTATTCCGGACTATAATTTATCTCTGTGCCAAATTTCAACCAGATCCGATAACACATAGGCTATCTTACTATATTATTATAAATACGAAAGTTTGGATGTGTGGTTTCTTTTTTTGTAGATAGTCTTGCGCTTGACCACTATCTCACCTGATGGTAAGTGATGATGTGGTCGAAGGTGTAGCACGCTTGCCTAGAAGTAACCTATTCACTCTTGACTAAAGCCCCCGAGATTGTAGCTATCGGGAAATACAGACTCCAGCTGGGAATTACACTCCTATGGGATGTATGTCTGTTAGTCAATCACGCCAGAACCACAGAATAAATATACAAACAGTATGGAAACTATATTATACCTGCAACCGCTCGAAACGGCACACTCACACAAACATAGGCACCACATAGAACAAACGCACGAGACCATTAAGGCAATTCTGCAGTGCTGTCAGTAGTACGAGCCGCTTAGGGGTCTCGTCGATGCGCATGTTTGTGTGAGTGTGCCGTTTCGTGCGTTTGTTTGCAGCGTGAACATTGCGCAGTAGCTACTTTTGTGTCAATGTTGAAGGTGAAGATAACATTGTTTAACTGTCCCTTTCACTCGCTTACTTTTGTCGCATCTTTATATTTAGCTTACTCACAACAACTTCCAGTATACTCGATGACAAACTGTTTCTTGCGCAATGGTTGGCACAGCCAACTTCAGATACACAAGGATCAGCTGTGACTACTATACCTAACTGCATTAAAATTTAGTTGCAAGATTTGACCCTAACATACCTACACCACATACATAATAAAAAAAGCTTTTCAAAAGTGACAGGATCACATTATTACGGGTATAAAAAACAATGTGAAACGTCGTGGAAACTTGTACATTAAATATTGAAATAAGTTGAAGACTTTTTGTAATTACTTGTGTTATTAATCTTTGTTTGAAATTGAAATGTAACCTACGAAATGCTCCAACGAATTCCAGTAGGTACCTATAATACTGACAACGGATCTTTGTGTCTCTGAATTGGCTGCAAGAACCTGCGCAGTAGCTATTTTTGTGTCAATATTGAAAAAGAAGTTATCATTGTATAATTGTCTCTTTCACTCGCTTACATTTGTCGCATCATCCTATCTCGCTTACTCTATGCAGTTAAACTGTTTCATGCGCATTAATTGACAGAACTAACTTCAGAGACACCAAGATCCACTGTGAATATTATATACCGCGGTCGAGCTCTGTGGCGCGGCTCGTTGACCGCCAGAGCGGCTGACCGCCTAAGGCTTAGCACGCACTGCGATTTTTATTCGCGCGGTTTTTATTCGCACGCACTCATGGACAACGAAATTACGCCTAAGCTTGTCATTCGAGCTCATAGATCAAATAATAAAGCTCGTCTGACAAGCAAAGGGGTAGTTTCGTTGTCCGTGAGTGCGTGTAATTGTGTATTTGTACGGCAAGGCTTAGTTAGAACCGGCTTCACTTTGTTGTTTGCAACGTTCCATCTTGACTTTTTATTTGATATGAGGCTTTAGAACGGTGACTTTTCTTTTAAATGTTTCTTCGTATTTATTTATTAGACAACCCCTTAAATTTCTTAGAGTTATTTTTTAACACCTTTTAATAATGTAGGTACTTTCTAAAGTGAAAGTATATACATTTTTCAAGTCCAAGAATGTCTTTATTGCATGATTAAGATTAGTCTAGTGAAGCGCGATTATACCTTATATACATTTCAGCCGAAAGACGTTCACTGCTGAACATAGGCCACCCCCAAGTGTCGCCACAGCAATCGGTCCTGAGCGTCTCCCATCCAACGGATTCCCGTATACCTACAGAATGTAAAAGCTTAAAAGCACAATCAATGAATCAACCACATCTTAATATTGTGTAAAAAGTTAAATTACCAATACAAAGGAGTAAACCTATAAAGAATTTTTAATCGGAATAGAAATCGCAACCTTATTCAGGTGTCGAGAACTAAAATCATTCTCAATGAACCTTGTGATCATGTCCAGAGCCCATTGCGGTTGGTCTGACGGGACCATGTGGCCAGCATTTCGAACCAGGACTTCAGTCAGATTACCAGCTCTCTTCACATACCCTGCCACCTCATCATTAAACTTCCATATATCTCTTTTTGCAGTTCTATATTCTTTAACCGATGAAAAGTTTAAATTACGCAAAAAGTTTTCTGTCAGTGGGTATGCCACAACAATATCAAGTTGCCCGTTATAAAACATCATTCTGTAATGCGATAACAGTTCTGATATGGCTGGAGCTACAGACTTCAACATGTCAAGTGCTAACAGTAGCTGCACATGTTGTCCATCATGGAATGGTAATCCTCCAACGTGCACACTACGCCTAACATTGTCATTTTGCAACAAGTTGGTTAACGCTGTCATATCATCCTCTCCTCCTGATGTTTGTAAGTAGTTGTAGTAGTAATTGAAGCCTGTAAACTGTTTGAAGTAAGAGAAGTTGCTTAACTCTCCATCCATCAGTCGATCTACAAGTACGTCAGCTTCCACCCAATTCTTTGCCTTAATTTGTTTGACAATCTCATTTTGGTATTTAAGAAATAATTTCAGCTCATTACTGTCTAATAATCCGAGTTGGTACAAGTAGTCACCATAATTTAATTGATTGACTGGGTCACAGTATCCATTGCCAATTGCCATACCTTGCAAGTTGATTTTTCCAGCTGCATTGTCATTTTCTTTATGGATCATCAATCCTAGGGATGGTATGTACTTTCCTGCATAAGATTCACCTGTTATATATAAGGGATTATTCTTTAAATGTGGAAATAGTTGAAAGAACTGCGTTAAAGTTATGTACAGTCCTTTGGCTACACAATCTTCGTTCATACAATATCCACTTTCATTGTCTGTGAAGCTAAATCCGGTACCAACAGGGTTGTCAATGAATATCAGGTGGTAATGTAGAGCCCAGTGATATTTCCTTAAAGCAAAACCTTCTTTTTTGGCTATAAGAGGCCCTAGCTCGAAGAATAGGCCAAAGAGCGAGGTTCCCCCGGGCCCGCCTTGTAGCCACACAACGACGGGAGCATCCTCTTTCTTAGAAAATGGCGGGAAATACCAAAAATACATATTAGAGTTGTACTTGTCGTCGATCGTAAAGAAGCCGGCGTGACTTCGGAATCCTATTTTCTCCGTTATAGATACTCGCGAGAGATTTTGAGCGAGTATTATCTTGCCTTTTTTGAGGTACGGAGTGATCATGAAAGGATTACCAGCCTTTTTCGTTGATCTAGCGTCAAGTTTTATCCTCGGGTACACATTAGAAAAGAAAGAAGCATTCACTACGTATAATGCACTCAACATTGCGAGTAAAAGTGTCCACATTTTGAAATAATCACGCTGTGATTTCTTGATTCAGCACTTAAATAGTACGGCTAGGTACTATTCACATTTTTTAATAATAATAAGTCTCAACAAAAAACCTACGACATGTTCTTTTTGTTTGTAAACTTTGGGTTTCGGATGACTTCGATTGATGTCGATGACCGTTTGACATTTCTTTTCTGTCATTTAAGACTTTACGAGGGTAGTCATCAAAAATCATTCAAATAACTGGTTTTGAGAAATGTTGGATGAAAGCTCTAGATCTTAAACTACCTATACACTTATTAAGCAGCTATTTTACACAAACTACTCAAACTAGCCGCCAAAATAAATATCTTTTTTACGGTTAGTAAAAAGATTTTTATTTTGATAGTTATATCAAATATTTCGATCTCACTGTCTCCACAAACACGAAAAACAATTATTTTGATAGTTATATGAAATATTTCGATCTCACTGTCTCCACAAACACGAAAAACAATTTAACCAATGTCAAAAAATACGTCTAAACCACAGATTACTGATTGGTCAAAACACAGCGGTCCAGCCCAGTGATGCTTGTTGCATTGTTTTTGTTTCGAAACGATTTTTCATGATAGCACCGAATGATCGATAGCAAAAATTGCTATGAGTAGGTACTAAAACGTTGAATAATATTAATACTGTGTGGAGATAGATCAAAGGGATACCATTGCTATGAGAAATATCTATATAACCGAGCAAAGTGTATAATTATTCGCAGAGACGACAATCCTATACTTAGATACTACTAAATATTTGTAAGGCAGCTATAATAAAGTGTGGTCTTGTGTCGATTTGGTAGATGGAGTAAAGGTCGTAGCCGACTTAAACGACACCGCTCCGCCACCCGACAAAATAATGTGAGCAGGGGGGTTAACCATAAGCTCTTAGAGTAAGGATATTTTGAGTCTGCTTAAGGGACAGACGAATATGACTTGTATACATCTGTCCCCTTTTTTACAGACGAAATATGATAGTTTTGACACGTCAGGGTACGGGGGCTGGGCGTCCTCTGTAGACATACTTTACAAATACTGTTGACAACACAAATTAGCAGACAGCTCGCTGTAAGCGAGCTTACCGCTTACCGCCATCGCTAAAGTAAAAATGTTCTGTGGCCATCGCACCATTCGACAGTTGACGTCTCGCTTACTGAACGGCGAACGCGCTTCAATCGCAGACTGCTCGCTAGTAGAGATGGTCGTTGAAACAATAAACTGTTTTTAACAGCTTTTCTGTCGTCAATGAGTTAACTGTTAATCATCAATGAATAAACAGGTTGACAATATTGGATGTTAATTTACGTCAACGCACAAAACGCATTAGTTCAATATTCATTATTTTGCTCAGTTCCAAAAAAAAAAGCGGTTGAAAATATAAACTGTTAATTTACGTCAACGGCTCAATGGATTATTTCACTGTTATTTTATTCATTTCTGATTATCAACTAGTCTGCGAAACGAATACTTCCGAACGATGCCAAACATCGTCGCATCGTTGCATCGGATCGTAAACGTGGTGACCTCACTCGTTTCTCGTACATGTGAGCGAGACAGTAAAGCTCTATTTGTTAGTAATGTTAAGATTTGTTTATTTAGTGTAATGTAACAACAACAAAAACAATGTACATAAAATTAGTGTACATATTATTTGATTTGAATACATATAAAATTAAATGATCTTTTAAATACGCCTGGTTAATATTTGTACCAACTCAGTGCTAAGCCTGCAAAGAGTACGAAGGCAAAGTTTTTTTTTTTTTTTTTTTTTTTTTTTTTTTTTTTTTTATTCTGATATCAATAAATTAATTGAAACAATATTGTCAATGATTCAAAACGTTGACATAAATAGACGCTAAATGCTACCGATTGAACATTTAAAACCTGTTAGAAAAAAAAAGCGCGGGAAACTTTCAACTTGGCGGTCGCGTATTTTTTGGAGTTAATTTAAAACAAAATTTTAACTTGTATATAACAATATTTATTTGGAAAAAGTTCACAATTATATATTAGATCAGTAGTAGTAGTAGTTAAGATTTAGTATAGTTCATTCTTCGGTAGTGGTAAGTTATTTCAATTCTTTTTAGCGTGTAAGGATGAAAGACCCGCCGGACCCGGGGGACTTTGTTCCCCCGGCCGGCGTTTTTGTCACAGTTCAATCAAACGAATCGGGTATGGACACTGATGGGTCGTCTTCTGCTCGAAATTTAAAAAGAAGCCGCGTGCATGTATGTAAGCACTGTAATAAACGTCGTCGTACCCGCAAACACCACGGTTCCGAGTCTTCGGGTTGTGGTTGTAGTGTCCGTTTCGACTGCTCGGCCACTATGTCGTAGAAAAAAAAAACTTATGTCAGCATTTCGAAGGAATTTGTAAAAGATGAACAGTGAAAACCGCAAATTCGAAGAGTCAATAATCAGAAAGTTATGTGGGTTTAACCGTGGCCGCGCAGTCCGCATGAATTCAACTGCGCGGCCACCAGTTCTCTTAAACGGAGCGTTGTAAAAGTCTAATTCCTTTTGCTAATCACTGACAGGATTTCGAAGAAAATGTAGATCATAAAAATAATGCCCTACTGTCTGTAGGTTCACGACCTACATCACTCCAAAGTTTGGCCGCGCAGTCCGCACAAAGCGAACCGCGCGGCCACCAGTTCTCTTAAACGGAGCGTTGTAAAAGTCTAAGTTTTTTTGCTAATCACTGATAGGATTTCGAAGAAAAAATACATTGTAAAAATATAGCTCTAAAGTTTGGACTTCTCGTTCCACAACACTCACGTAATGGCGAACCGCGCGGCCACGTGTTTCTTAAAGTGGAGCTTAAACGGAGCTTGGTACAGGTGTCTTTCTTTTTGCTAATCACTGATACGATTTCGAAGAATTTGTAAACATCATGAATGAAGTTCTAATGTTTGAAAATCGCGAGTTACAGAACTTATACCCTGTAACTAGAGTTAAAAGAAGGGTGACCATGATTTACGATGCGCTGACGAGATATTCCCATATAAGACGTTTTCATTGTCACGTATATTTCTATACTTTTTATCGTAACATGCAAATAGTTTTAGTCTTTTGGTTTGAAATTGAGTAGAGAAGCTAATTAAAAGGATATAAAGAAAAAAATGTCATCGATTGATTTATATTTCTATTTCTTAAGTAATAGATAAAACATAATATTACTATAAACTATAAATCACATAATTTAAAAATCACAATTCGTTTTCATATTTATAATTACAATTTAAAAAATAATTGCTTATTTTCGTTGTTGTAAACGATTAAGATCATAACTATATAAGCTAAAAAAAGTAGCTTATTTAAAAACTACACTAGATATACGAGAGCAACATCATGTACCTATATAACATAAAATTATAAGTTTGTAAGTAGATAAAGTTTTATTAAAGTATACTTTAAATCACCTAATTCAACAATCACAGTTCGTTTTCATATTGCAATCAGAATTTAAAAACAAAATCTGACTTACGATAACAACAACATTTCTAAAACTTAAAATTATACAACTTACACCTACCTACCAATCACAGTTTAATTTGTTATTGTACTTACAATTACAATTTAATCAAGAAATAACGACCTACGTTTTTGTATCGATTAACATCATAATATTTTTATTACAAACAAATCAGTCATACTATAATCGTTATAGCAAAACTTACTACGATAAAATCACAAAATATTCCTATACCATGTAAATCACAGTGAATTTCGATATAAGCCTACTATTATCTAACATTTAACAAGTCTCTATATAATAAAAATCTAATTTTAGCTCCACTTTAGAGCAAAATTCTATCACTATCTATTAAAAAAACCGCATTAAAATCTATACATAGGGATATAGGGAGGGACAGAAAAAGCGACTTTGTATATTGTGTAGTGATGATATATTTATACTATGATATTGAAATGGAAAAAAGCCTGGATTCACACACTATAAATCTTGGTCACCCTATTTTTTCCTTCGATTATAGGTTTTAAGTTCTGTAGGTCTTGTAGTTCTTAATTATAGGATTTATTTATACTGTCTACATATTCTTCGAAATGGTGTCAGTAATTAGCAAAAAGAATGGGACTTCTACTAAGCTCCGTGTAAGGTCTATTAAAAAAAACTCGTGGCCGCGCGGTTCGCTTTGTGCGGACTGCGCGGCCAAACTTTGGAGTGATGTAGGTCGTGAACTACAGACAGTAGGGCATTATTTTTATGATCTACATTTTCTTCGAAATCCTGTCAGTGATTAGCAAAAGGAATTAGACTTTTACAACGCTCCGTTTAAGAGAACTGGTGGCCGCGCAGTTGAATTCATGCGGACTGCGCGGCCACGGTTAAACCCACATAACTTTCTGATTATTGACTCTTCGAATTTGCGGTTTTCACTGTTCATCTTTTACAAATTCCTTCGAAATGCTGACATAAGTTTTTTTTTTCTACGACATAGTGGCCGAGCAGTCGAAACGGACACGTGGTTGTATAGACTCTCACTCTACTGAAATCGTGGAATCTGCACCTATCCATTTAGAAAATAATGTTTCCAATGTATTGACTAAAGATATTCCCGCTCCTTCCATAGTCAATCCCACTCAGATTGGTAGAAAAACCTATGATAAAACGGATAGCGCGCCTTTTATAATACATGTTCAAAAAATAATAACTTCACCAGATGATAGTACGACATTGCACCCAATCACATTTGGCAAGTTTTTAAAACATAATGCTTTTCAAAACATTATTAATGGAAGCGTCAAAAAAATCGGGCGCAATAAGATTTCACTATCTTTTTCAAATTTTCTTGAAGCAAACTCCTTTATTTCTCATAATAGTCTAGAAAAATACAATTTTAAAGCTTTTATACCAACTTTTAACGTTACTAGAATGGGCTTAGTACGTGGTGTTCCTGCAGAATGGTCTCCGGAGGAAGTTATTGAAAATATAACAGTACCAATTGGTTGCGGTCCAATTTTAAAAGTCAGACGCCTTAATTTTAAAACCATTGTAGATGGTTCAGCCATCTGGAAACCATCCCAATCCATAGTTGTTACGTTTGACGGGCAGGTCTTACCAAAAAGAATTTTTATGTGCTATAATGCATTACCTGTAGAGTTATATATTTTTCCCACGATACAGTGCTTCAATTGCTGTAGATTTGGTCACACTAAAATTCAGTGCAGGTCTAAACCCCGTTGCTATAAATGTGGCCAAGGCCATACTGGAGACAGTTGTGATAGAGAACAAGAAAGTACATCTTGCTGCCTTTGCTCTGGTCCTCATTTTGCTATTAATAAGTCTTGCCCAGAATACTCAAGGCAAAAATTAATCAAAACTTACATGGCACAAAGTTCAGTATCATATGCTGAAGCTGCAAAAATTCATCCCCCAATAACAAAATCATATGCTGATACACTTTTATCTTCACCCTCCAAAAACTTTGCAAATAATGCTTCAATCTCTTCACCTAATAAAACACCTGCTTCAAATAGCTATAAAAAGACAGTCTTCCTCAAACCTCACTCTCCTCCTAAAACTGTACAAGGTTATAATAAAGTGGCTCATAATGCCATCATAAAGGATTTTAATATTCCCCAGCCATCAAATGGTTGTGCTTTTTCTAGCAATAATAATAATGACATAAAAGACACAAATTTCTCTATAAACGATTTTCTTTCTGCATTACATAATCTTCTCTCTCAGTTCAATATTTCACCGTCCAACGTAGCCCCAACTTTCTATGAATCTCAATCCATTCATAATGGACAACACATCCAAAATAATACAGTGGAACTGCCGCAGTCTAATAAACAAAAAGAGTGATGTTATACATCTTTTAAACAAATATGAGCCATTTGCCTTTGCATTAGCAGAGACTTGGCTCAAACCTTATCATATTTTAAAAATCAATGGTTATTTAACCATTAGAGAGGATAGATCTGATGGGTATGGTGGAGTAGCTATACTTATCAAGAATTCTATCCCATTCTCTACTATTACATTGCCTCCTCACAGTGAGGAAATTTCAATTGTAGCTATTAAAGTGCATCATACTTGTCTTGTTTCTATTTATGTTCCTCACCCTTCTTCTTCAGTTCTGCAAGAGATGAATAATCTCTTTTCTTTTCTTCCAAAGCCAATCTTAATTTTGGGTGACCTTAATTGCCATCACCAGTTGTGGGGTTGTTCGACTTCTACTTGTTATGGGGATGAATTATTAGATATAATAGACCTACATAATTTATGCATCTTGAACTCAGGAGCTGCTACACGTCGTTGTAGTCCCAATCAGAACCAAAGTGCAATTGACCTTTCTATCTGTTCACCAAGCTTAGCTTCCTCGTTAACTTGGGATATTCTAACCTCCACTTATGGTAGTGACCATTTTCCAATAGTCATATCTTATCCTCTTTCCAAACCAAAGGCATCAAGAAGGCTATCTAATTTAAAACATAAGCTACCTATTAGTAATACTAATGATGACTGGGACAAATTTAGAAACACTGTTGACAGAAAACTTTGCACCTTGCCTGTTATTGCTGATGGCAATGAAAATAGTTGTGCTGAAGCTTTAGCGCACATATTAATTGCAGCGGCGGATGAAGTTTTTCCTGTAAAAAATAACAATAGGAGCACAATTCCTTCACCCCCATGGTGGGACTCCGAGTGCACAGAATTGATTAAAAAACGTAAAGTGGCTGAATTTAATTATAACCATGATATGTCTGATATTAATTTTGTAACCGTTAGTAACATAATTATTGAAACTTCTAAAATATTTAAGAAGAAAAAATTTGAATCTTGGCGTAACTTTTGCTCATCAATTTCACCGAACACTCATCCTACGATTGTCTGGCGCAATATTCGTAGATTTAGGTCTGTTTATCACAACCCTTCTCCTATTCCTGATTCTTTAGCCAGTGACTTTTTAGATAAATTAGCTCCTCCTTGGGTTCCTGAGACTATTAACCGTATCCTATCCCCCATATCTATTAACCAAGACACTTCAGACACACATTCCACGCTAGATCTTCCTTTCTCTCTAACTGAATTAAAGGGTATTATTCATAGAACCAAGGATTCTGCGCCAGGCATTGATGGCATCCCGTATTCCTTTTTCGCTAATTTGAATGACAATGTCCTCAATTATTACTTAGAACTTATTAATTCTATTATGAAAACAGGAAACATCCCTGTTGAATGGAAACGTCAAATGGTGTTGCCATTCCTTAAACCAAATAAAACTCCATCAGAATCTGCCTCGTACCGGCCCATAGTTTTGTCTTCAATTCTGATGAAATTAGCTGAACACTTAATTAAGAACCGTCTAGAATGGTATGTTGAAAGTAAGGGTCTTTTGGCTGAATCACAATATGGCTTTAGAAAAGGTAAAAGCACCACTGACTGTTTAAGTATTTTTTCATCCGATATTCGGATATCCTTCTCTGATAACCAATCCATTGTTGCAGTTTTCCTAGATATTAATGCAGCTTATGATAATGTCGTATTATCAGTTTTACAAAATAAATTAAAAGCCTTAGAGGTTCCCTCGAATTTGACGAATTTTATTATTAACATCCTGACTGAACGCTCTGTTAACATGTTAATAGGAGATCATGATGTCTCCCATCTTGTATGGAGAGGTCTTCCACAGGGTTCTGTGCTCAGTCCCCTTCTGTACAATATTTACACTTTTGATTTGGACTCTTCCATATCTAGTCATGTTAAGGTTCTTCAATATGCCGACGATTTATTATTATATTCTTCAAATCATTCTGTTGAACAAGCTAGTTGTGCTATTAATTCTGCTTTATCTACTTTAGAGTCATGGTTATATTTAAATGGTTTGGATTTGTCCACGTCTAAAAGCGCGGCTGTTTTATTCACCAGGAAGAGAATTTTTCCCTTATTAAACCTTTTCTTTAAAGGAATACTTATTCCAGTTAAAGATAAATTCAGATATCTAGGTGTAATATTTGATTCTAAATTAAATTGGGTTCCTCATTGCGACCATATTATTAATAAATGTGAAAATCATTTAAATATGCTCAGATGCCTCTCAGGTGTGTGGTGGGGTGCTCATCCTTTTTCTTTAAAACTCATTTACAACGCAATCATCAGAAGCATCCTGGATTATGGATTGTTCGTTCTAGAACCTGGTAGTGTTATGGCTTTTAAAAAGTTAGATCGAATCCAGTCAAAAGCATTACGCATTATTTCGGGTGCCATGAAATCTAGTCCCATTAATGCGCTACAAATTGAATGTGGGGAAGCTCCTTTATGCCTCAGAAGACAATTCCTGTCTGACAAATATTTATTCCGGATTCTTCAGTTCTCAAATCACCCTCTCATTCCTAAATTGGAATCTTTAACGTTTCAAATTGAATCTTCAGCTTACTGGTCCCATAAACGTGCTCCTTGTTTAGTTGAAAGCTATAAAAAATTCCTCTCACTTTCATCACCTATTCACCGTTCAAATAAACTTCCCCTATTTAACAATAGTTATGAGAGTTTACTGTTCACTCCCAACATTGAATATAACTGTGTAAGTAAATCAGATCCCGATTGCCATTTAAGTTTTAATACATTTCTGATTGAACATTCAGACTGCCAGCATATTTTTACTGATGCTGCCAAGCGTTCTCCTACGGGTTGTGTTGGGATTGGTACCTACCATACTCAATACAAAATTGTACAGAAAATAAAACTGCCTCCGCAGACTTCTGTTTTTACTGGAGAATGTTTTGGAATTCTAAAAGCTTTAGAATATTCACGTGTTTTTAAGCTCAAAAAAGCTATAATTTTTACCGATTCACAGAGTGCACTTCTAGCCATCAGTAAATCCCCTTTCGAACTAAAATTTCAGTCTCCTATAGTTTATGCGATAAGAGAACTTGCGTTCAGAACCATCTCTGAGGGTAACATACTACTATTTGCCTGGATTCCGGCCCATTCTGGAATTCATGGCAATGATGTAGCTGATGCACTCGCTGGTGATGCGGTGCAATGTGGGGACTTAGTTCCATATAAGAACTTTAGCTATGACCTCGAGACGCTGCCAAAGAATTTTCTTAGGGACACTTGGAAGGTAGCTTGGGATATCAGCAGAAAATCCAAGGGCCGTTACTTTTCTTTTATTCAACCCGAGATTCCAGAAAAACCGTGGTTTGGCAGGGCTAAGTTTGGCAAGGTGGAGACCTCCATTTTAATACGGTTGAGACTGGGCCATGTTTGCTCTCCAGCCCACCTTGCGAAACTTCATATCATCGACGACCCCAATTGCTCGTGTGGCACAGACGTAGGTGACTTAGATCACATATTTTTCTCCTGTCCTTTACATGACCGTTCTTCCTTTCTCTGTGACCTCTTGTCCCTTCGTATTCCTTTTCCTACCTCAATACTTTCTTTACTTTGTACAAATAGCTTTCCAGTGTATAAATGTATAGTCTCATTCATCACCTTAAATAATATTAAGCTGTAACTTTCCTCATTGTAATTTGCTCATTATTTATTTTGTTACGCCATTACCATTAAAATATACTGATCCAATATCCGTCCTTTCCTAAATTCCGTTAAATTTAATAAATATATTTTTTAATTCGGTTTCCCTACCTTTACTTCTAAATAAAACAATCTGACGTGACATTGGCTGAATGCACAAACCGTGCGAAGCCAGAGGGAAAAAAAAAAAAAAAAAAAAACCTGTTAATAATTTAACAGCTTTTTAACCTGTTAACCATTCATGATCAAAGACCTTATACGTATTTAAGAAGTATAAGGTCTTTGTACATGATTAACAGTTAAATTACATTAAACAAAAAAAAATCCGTCAATGACCCATGTCTACTCGCTAGGCTAGACAGGCATGTCGAAAAAATATCGATATTTTTAGCCGATATATTTTCATCCGATACATCGTTATATCGATACAAAATATTCAATATCGAAAAACGTATATATATATTTTTGTCCAGCGGCGTGATGGGCAGATGTCATTGTTGCCATCGCGGGTAGAACCTGGATGAGGTTGGCACAGGAACGTGATGCAGTGGGCGAAGTCGGGCTGTGGATGATGATGATGAATATGATTTATATATTTGCTGGCAGTCACTGATTTTAAGATTACCCGTACCACAGATAATATAATACTAGCATACGCGTACAAATAAAACTTTTATAAATACACAATATTTACGTAAACAGCTCGCGTTGCTAACGAATGTAACGAATTGACAATTTGACAAACGACCGAACTCCAACCACAACCAATCATGTGCAATCAACCAAGTCACTGAACAATGAATGACTGAACTGAAGTGAGTGAAGTGACGGCTAGGCTTATTGTAATAAAATATGGATACATCAATTGATATACTTATTGAAATTTTTGATTTGATATATCAATATTTTTAGAAAATATATTTTCATCCGTTTAATCGATACAAAATATTTAATATCTATAAACGTATCAATTAAAATTTAATTTATAAGCAGAATATTTAACAGAATTCAAACCCGTAAAATATAGGAACGAACGGAAAATAACTGTGTTGACTAGAATGTTGTATTTTGTTTGTGATGCATGTGTGTGTATGCGGCAGCCACGGCGACCATCATGCGTCACTTAAACGTAGTGGCGTCACTCGTCAGCGTATTATTTTGCGTTGTGCGTGTGTTGTCACTGGTCGTGTCATCTATCGCGGGGTTTGTGAGTAACCATCAAGCAAGTGAGCTCCTGTGAGCGAGCTGCATCTCCGGCACTTTCCTGGATAGAAAGTAGAGGACTACCCGTTGGATTAGTCTTCCGGCAACCCAGCTGTAGGCATTGGGTAGATGCGTTGATTCGTATTCGAGAGGTGAGCGTGCTTGACAGCTCCGGGACCATTCTGGAGAAATGGTAGCCAGCTTCTCTGGCGTCCCTAGCGGGGATTGAATCCGCTAACACCAACAAGGTGTGCTGGTACCGGTGCTTGCGCTATTGCTGGCGTGCTGGGGTGCGTGTTGTGAGCGGCTTTACAGCTCCGGTACCATTCTGGATAAATGGTAGTGAGTAATCACGATGCGACTCACATTTTCTCTTGAGTACCAGGGGCGAGTACTCTGGAGGCGTGATCTACCGCAGATGGTCCCAGACGCCTCGTAAGGGGTTGCCTGGTATAGTGTGCCGTCTTATATACCGAAAGGTGGGAGAAGGCGGCCACTATAGAAAATCTTAGTAGTTTTAAAGGGGTGGTGGTCGTGTCATCTTCTAATATTTTTGGAAGATTGCTATTAAGTTTTTGATATTTTCAAATTTTGTCTTTAAAAGGAATAATGAATAAAATACCTTCGTTTTTATTAAGATTCTTATACATTAAAATAATGTACATTTTGTATTAAAATTACTCTTAACTATTATTGAGCGAGACTGAACTAAATACAAAACCGATAATCTCTGAAAATTTCACCGATATATCGATATTTTTTCCTCGATATTCTTAAATAAATATCGGTACATCGATATATTTTTTCATCGTCGACATCCCTACTGCTCGTTTGAATACTTTAAAGCATTCTGCCTGACTTTAGTGACTTTGCTAGCTTGTCGAAAAAGGAATGCGAAAGCAGTCGGGGCGTGCAGCGTGGTCCGTGGACAAAAAACAGTTGACCTTGACTGACTGCTAGCTGTAAGCGCGTGTACACTGTGGTCAGCTGGTTGCCTGCTAGCTGTCGGCACGTGTCACACGAGGCATTTCCGTTTGAGACGATGTTGGATCGGGGTCGTGTAAATAGCAACGACCTAAAACGAATTAAATGTATTTACTATTAATTTGATAAAGCTCCGATGCGTGCTTTGCGCTTACGTATCGGAATGCCAACTTCAGGACGCCATCATATTTAAGGTGGAAACAGATTATTGAAACCCCACGCGACCCCACGCCACCCGACGTGTCGACACCCGATGCGCACCGTGCACATATACAACACCCCACAACACGTTCGCTAATGTCATAGCCAGTATTGCCAGATCTCGTTTTTGTTTTATCCCAAGTCTAATCTCAATGTACCCTATACTCCATTTGCGATAACATTAGACGTTTAAATTAGCCCATTTTACAGCTCATTCAACCGATTTTAACTTCTATTGCGTTTGTGATACGACAAATGATAGCTGCAGTAAACAGATGGTTTTTAATTTTAAGTTATATGAAAAAATTACATTTTTTTATTAATTTGCTTTCCCTCTCCGTTCTATATATATTTGATACATTTCATGCAAGAGTATACATAAGACGAGACATTATAATCTATAATATAATTACAGACCAGTTTTACTATAACAATAAAAGAAACCATAAAAATACTGTCTTTTTTGGGATTTGTACGATACCAAGTACTTGACTTCTTCATTGAAACTATGATAGGCGTATCGAAAAAGAAGTTTTAAGAAATTGCGGGTTCAAGGGAAATATTTAAACTTAACTTATCATTGCAAATTTGACTCAAATAAGTTACTAATTTCTATTATAGCATAAACATAAAAAATACCCTCATCGATTTTGTACCCTAAAAATGACCGTGCTGATGAAACTTTACTCTAAATTAGGGTAAATTACCCTTTGTTGGCACCACTCGACTGACTGACGCGTGGGATCGGGTGTTAACTAGAGACACACTGTGTCGAAACGTCGGGTGGCGTGTGTTCCCCCACTCCCGGCAACACGCTGATCCAAACCGACTGCGTGTTGACACGTGGGAAGGCGTGTGATCGCATGGCGTGTTGAGTATGTGTCTCTGACCATACTAAATGTATGGGTTTGATTAGTACTTCAATGCGTCGGGTGGCGTGGCGTCGGGTGGGGTTTCAATAATCTGTTTCCACCTTTATTTATTTATTAATCACAAAATCCATAAGCACAGCTCTTATAAATACCATAAGTCCATAACACACATATTGTACTACTATTACAAAATCCAATTACGGATTTAAAACGTAACGAACGAAACGTAACTTAACGTAATATCCATCCATTATTTAACAAAAAAATTAACCCGTTCAAACTTAATATTCGTATCGATAAACGAATTACGTTTATCGATATGTTTGAACGGGTCGGATTGGGTTAAAATTTTTGAACAACCCTATTGACTTTGTAATTTTACGATGAGTATGTATGAGTACAACATTATGCGGTTGGAAAAAGGAACAACAACATATTGATAAGCCGGCTAAACAACAACTTATTATTATATTCGCTACAAAAGCATGATAAAAAGGTGAAGCCGGCTAATTGGGTCAGTATTCGGGTCGAGTCGAGATGGCGCGCACGTTGTGGGCTCTGATACTATTTCAAGTATTTTTCAATGCCGAGGGTTTCTTCCATCGTTATCCGAAGTTAAACCTCGGCGAGCGCGATGGAGGTGATCCAGGGCCGCCGCTATTCCTCACCCCGTACGTTGAGAGCGGGAAAATTGAGGAAGGTAGGCGTCTCGCCCGCGTGCCTTTCACGGAGAGTCTTCGCATCAAGAGCTACGCCGGTTACTTCACTGTGAACAAGACTTACGACTCCAACCAATTCTTCTGGTACTTCCCTGCGATGGTACCGGACAACAAGAACGCGCCCGTCGTCGTTTGGCTGCAGGGCGGCCCAGGTGCTACCTCCTTGTACGGTCTGTTCACGGAAAATGGCCCGATTAGAGTGCGTAACGATAAATTCGAGAGGAGGAAGTACAACTGGGCTTTGAGTCACCATATGATATACATAGACAACCCTGTGGGCACTGGCTTCAGCTTCACGAACGACAGCCGCGGCTACTGCACAGATGAAACGCAGGTTGGTGAGCAGTTGTACACAACCTTGATACAGTTCTTCCAGCTCTTCCCTGAACTGCAGCAGAATAAGTTCTTTGTGACTGGAGAGTCTTATGGAGGGAAGTACGTTCCTGCTCTAGCATACACCATACATAAGAAGAATCCTACTGCTGAGCAAAAAATTAACATGAAAGGAATTGCTATTGGAAATGGCCTGAGTGATCCAGAACATCAGTTGGTATATGGTAAATATTTGTACCAAATAGGTCTCATTGATTTTAATGGAGCTAAAGTATTTGAAGAATATGAGAACAAAACTAAATCCTTTATCCAACAAGGAAAATGGGATGATGCATTTACCACATTTGATTCACTGTTGAACGGTGACATGATAGATGGCAAGAGTATCTTCACAAACCTGACAGGCTTTAATTTCTACTTCAACTATTTACACACAAAAGACTACACTCAGTATGAAGACTTTGGGCCAATGCTACAGAAGACTGCTGTCCGCAAAATGATTCATGTTGGAAATTTGCCTTTCAATAATGGTTCTATTGTTGAACAGCATCTCAAGCAGGATGTTATGAAGTCCGTAGCTCCATGGATATCAGAACTCCTTGATCACTACTATATAGTCATATACAATGGACAATTAGACATCATAGTTGCATATCCCCTAACCGTTAACTACCTCAGAAACCTCAATTTTACTGGTGCTGAAGAATATAAGACTGCGAAGAGGTATGTTTGGAAGGTGGATGGAGAAGTAGCTGGTTATGTGAAGCAGGCTGGCAAATTGGTGGAGATTATGGTGAGGAATGCAGGACACATGGTGCCAGGAGACCAGCCCAAATGGGCCCTAGATCTTATAACCCGGTTTACTCATGAGAAAACTTTTGATGGCCCCAAAAAGGCTGTCTATTTGGGTTTGAATTGATTATTGTTAAAGATATATTTGAGAGCTTGTAAGTGATGTAGGTAACAATGCATGAATCTATACTCCATTTGAAATAACATTAGACATGTTTCCAAATCTTTTTACATTCCATTCAACCGAGTTTTAGTTCTATCCCGTAAACATAAGGATGACATAAAAAGCATAAACCTGTTACCAAAACCAACTGTTTACTACAGCTACCATTTGTCGTATCACCAACGCAATAGAAGTCAAAATCGGTTGAACGGACTGTAAAATAGGCTAATTTAAACGTCATGTTATCGCAAATGGAGTTTAGAGACTATGGGCTTGTATTTTCAATTTTGATAAAACAAATCTGTTCTCATGGTTTATCATCTTTAAATGCTCATGTTACTTGCATCAGTGTCAAGCAACTTTTGTGGGGTTTGATGGTAAAAAAGATACTGGTACTTAAATCATATCATGTTAAGTTTAAACCTATTAATAATTTTATAAAGAAAAAAGAAAATTGTATAGAAAACCACTCTACCTTCCATTTAGGTATTGTTTTTCTATTTTCTAAAAGGTTCCCATTGATTTATATCATAGCATATCAATTGCATAGAATTGTGCAATTGTATTAAAGTTACTTGCATTCATAATAAAATTATATCTATCTAGATCTATTCATTTGATAGGTAGGTACGATAGATGAAAACAAAACTACTATGTATTGTAAACAGCATTGTACTTTCGTCAACCATTGAAAATAGCGTATTTCTTTTTGTAATTACAACAGGCTGTCGTGCAATGCTAATACCAAGAATTTATCGTATTTTGTTAAGCTTACGTCATTGTTTATACCTACTTTTAGGACTTGAGTCTGGAATTGAACACAGGCTTAGAATGCAGTAGGTAGGTATGTACGTATTAGATTTGTGTTCGTTACCGATGTTTTGTAAAATAAGAATAAATAAATATTTTTATACTATTAATACCTACTGGATTTCATTTATTTGTTTGACGACAGAAGAGAATCAAGAGAATGGTACCAACGATGTAAAAATGCCCTTGATAGACCTATTGACCGGCAGCCTAATTGCGTTCGCTTTCATTCGTTTTCGAAAGAGTCCAATTTTTTTTTTGGTAATACCTAATTATTTAAAGAGTATTTTTCATAGTCTTTCATGGGGTCAAACCCTTTGCCATGCCGAATTCACTTCCGCAATTAGGCTGTTGTTTAGCAGCCAGCAGGTTTTCACCATCTCTATCAAATTTTCTAACCTCTGCGTAAGTTACGGGCAGTCGGGCACAGAGTACCTAGGTGTACTTTTATATATGTTATGGGTTAACGCAGCGTAACCCTTCGGGGATGGTACCACCGTTGGGGGTTGCTAGGGAACGATGTTTTGGTTCAATATTCCACCTTAGAGTAAAATAAAAAAACCCAGCCAAGTGCGAGTCGGACTCGCGCACGAAGTGTTCCGTACCATTATCGCAAAAAGCGGCAAAAAAATCACTTTTGTTGTATGGGAGCCCTACTTAAATATTTATTTTATTCTGATTTTAGTATTTATTGTTATAGCGGCAACAGAAATACATCATCTGTGAAAATTTCAACTGTAGCTACTTAGTAATAGGGTCCCGTTTTCACCCTTTTGGTACGGAACCCTAAAAAGGAACGATTTTTCGGTACCTATAATTAAGTGCGAGATGATTGGTTATCGCAGTACCTACAATAGGTAGGTACCTACCTATATCGGCTTTAACCATGTGTGTACATAGGTAGGTACATACATAAGGTATGTAGGTATATTACGTAAAACGCAAGTAAATATTTCTTATCAGTAAAAATTACATGAGCAGTTAGTAGGCACTTATTTATTATATAATTTATGTTTACGCTACACTACTTACAGTATCGGTTATGTAGGTGTAAAAAGTAGCATGGTTTACAAAACAAGTTCAGTGTCGTAGGTAATCGATCCGGCATCGTATTGTCACTTGTGTAATTGTAACGACCTTTGTAAAGAAGTTGAGTAGGGGGTAGGTAGGTACCCTTCTTCTGGGACAGTCGGGTAAACACAACTTGAGTAGTATTGTTTTATGAAGTTGAATGGTAAAGAGAACAGTACCTATCAATTTGACGCTTGTTAGCTGCAACTATAGGGTCGCAGATACGAAGTCAGCGGGCGTGGGGAGCGGCGCGTTTCAATGCATATATTTAGGCTTAGCACGCACTGCGATCGTTATTCGCGCGATTTTTTTTCCGCACTTTCTGTGACCTATGGAGTTGTATGAAGCTGCACGCACCGCGGAAAAAAAATCGCGTTCATATAATATTAAAAAATTCGCGCGAATAAAAATCGCAGTGCGTGCTATGCCTTCGGTGTGCGTGCTCCACACGTTGCCGCGCCGCGCCCGCGGACTTCGCCTAAGGATCTTGCATTTTTAGGGTTCCGTACCCAAAGGGTAAAAACGTGAGTCGGGGCCTTATTAATAAGACTCTACGATAGGCGTGTGTAACTCTACGGAACCGACTCACTGTTCCGGATCTTTGAAGTGATTCAAAAGATTGGTTCAGTAACAACGTTTCAAATGCATCATTTGGATCTGAAACATTACTCGCGAGTCGATTGAGCAGTGAGCGATTGAGAGAGAGATGCAGACTGAGACACTGAGTTCGCGAGTGAGCGGGCGACATAATCACAATCTTTACAAGTCAGAAAGAGATACCAAATGAGATGTGTATCGCTCATACTCTCACAGATTTTCGTTATCGTTATACATGCACGTAAATAGCTAACAAGTAAAATTTAAAAATTTAAAAAACCCCCGACACATTTATCTTGCGAAAACATCCCGATTTAAACAGTAAAACGCCCATAACTTTTGAACGGCTGAACCGTTTTTTTTAAACATAGCTAAGAACACTCTCGACACAATCACCTTTCCAACAAAAAAAACTAAATCAGAATCGGTTCATCCGTTGAGGCGCTATGATGCCACAGACAGACACACAGATACACAGATACACAGACACACAGATACACAGATACACAGATACACAGCAACACACCTCAAACTTATAACACCCCTCTTTTTCCGTCGGGGGTTAAAAATGACAACTAAGGCGCTTACGTATCAAATACTATACGGTCGCTTTTTGCCTAATTATAATGTTTACACTAACAAGTTATTGTTTTACGTTGATGCGGCAGATCTTTTGAGCAGTTTGAGCTGATGATCCAAATAAGTCAAATGAAACATATCAGTGAGTAGGATCTTTTCAGTGATCCAGATGCAAATGATCCAATCCCAAAAAAGATTCATTTGGCCCACCTCTACTCTACGATCCGTCTGTCTGTCACCAGGCTGTATCTCATGAACCGTGATAGCTAGACAGTTGAAATTTTCACAGATGATGCATTTCTGTTGCCGCTATAATAACAAATAAATACTAAAACAGAATTCAATAGATATTTAAGTGGGGCTCCCATACAACAAACATGTTTTATTGCCGTTTTTGCGATAATAGTACGGTACACTTCGTGCGCGAGTCCGACTCGTACTTGGCCAGTTTTTATTGTTAGCATGGCAGAATCGGGAGTAATTGTTTACAAAATTACCATGCATAAAATGCTGATTTTGAGATGTTTCCTTTTAAATTATAGCAATATGTGCTCGATACTGTCCTAGTGCTGGCCAAAGAATACAGAGAAGGCACAAGAACTAATCACCACGACTTAATGCGGGTTGGCAATTTCAAACGTATGTTTACCACAAGTTCAGGGTTTCCTTCCAATGTAAAAAAGGATTTCACTTAGGTACTGAAAAATAATATCAATACAGTAAGAAAAATCAAGAGTAAGACTCGGATCGATAAAATTCAATGGCCAAGGATGTTCCTTTTTATAAGATTTGATTATGGAAAATAATTTCAATAAAAAGGAAAGAAAAATAATAGCCAGTTTATCACAATATCAAAGTTACTTTAATAATCTTTAACCTAGAGTTACATTTCTGGATATGAGCAATCTGTGTTTGAACAAACCCCACAAAACACCACATGCCAGGAAAGTGAACATTACTTACTCAAATAATTGGAAACACACTCTTGTGTTGAACAAACTGTACTTTCTGAATGCCCACGTTACCTTGTCAAAAAAATATATGTATTCGCACAATATAATAATAATTAATATAACTTGTAAATCAAATAATGCTCTGTCATTTCACCAAGAATTCTAAGTCAAAGTCCAAATAGGTTGCAAGGCATTCAAAAAGTTCAAACATGGGTAGAAAAGGAATGGAGTGATCTAGCGGTTTATCGGCCTTCTATATAGGTTGATAGCTCAATTTCTTCTGGCAGCTCTGTAATGTTGACGTCGAAGCGGTCTTGAACTTCATTAAGGATTTTAGCATCATTTTCATCAGATACCATTGTAATAGCTAAGCCTTTGGTACCAAAACGACCAGCACGAGCCACACGATGCAGGTATGTGTCGGAATCTTCAGGCATATCATAGTTGAACACAATATTCACTCTTTCAATATCCATTCCTCGTCCAAACAAGTTGGTGGCAACTAGGATTCTCTTTTGGAACTCTTTGAACTGCTGGTAACGGGAGAGACGCTCATCTTGAGTCATGTTTCTGTGGATACCAATAGCAGGGAAGTTCTGGTCTGTTAGCAATTGAGCTAAAGCTATGCAGCGTTGGACAGACTTCACAAATATAACAACTTGGTTGAATTCCAGTACATCAAGTAACTCGAATAACTTCTTATTCTTCTCGTTTTCCTTAAGTTTCACATAATGTTGCTGCAAACCGTGCAGGGTCAGCTTCGCTTCATCATCCACATACACTTCCATGGGGTCCTGCATGAACTTCTTGCACACAGGTCGGATCTCTTTGCTTAGGGTTGCCGAAAACATCATCACTTGCTTACCGTGAGGGGTGTTTCTGAATATTTCCTGGACGTCGCGTCTCATGTCTAGAGATTCAAGCATCTTGTCGCATTCGTCGAGTATGAAGTGCTTCAAATGTTTCAGATTCAGTTTCTTACTGTTGACTAAAGCTAAAATCCTGCCGGGTGTCCCAACGACGATGTGCGGGCACGCAGTTTTGAGGACCTCCTCGTCTTTCTGTACAGGCATTCCACCGAAAAACACTGACACTCTGACGCCAGCCATGTATTTTGAGAAACGCTCGTATTCCTTGCTAATCTGGAATGCCAATTCTCTGGTGTGGCACATTACCAGGACGTAAACGTGGTTTTCTGAGGGCTCCAGCTGCTGAAGAGTCGCCAACACAAACACAGCGGTTTTTCCCATGCCGGACTTGGCTTGGCACAAAATATCCATTCCCAGGACGGCTTGTGGAATACACTCATGTTGCACTTCTGATGGATGCTCGAAACCGCAGTCGACGATGGCACGCAATATCTCGGGTTTTAACAAAAAATCTCTGAATCCAGAACTGTGGATGGATACGTAGGATCCCTTAACCTCTTTCTTTGGCGCCGCTTCTGTCGCTCCGTCAGCGGTCTGCTGATCTGCCTGCTCCTCGTCTTCGTAGTCCAGAAGATCGTCGTTGTCAGCCATGATTTATTGATTTCTTACTAATTTATATAGTAATTAATAAGAGCGCTCGATCAGGAGCACGTGAAATGTTTTATAAAAATTTATTTTGCAATAATGGCGGCTATGCTTTTGGCGTCAATTTCAACTTTTTTTTATGAACGGGTATGGAATGGGTAATCTGCAGTTTGGAACCTAGGCTTTTTATCATTGGTATTACCGTTACACTTATTCTAGGTAGGCTTACTGATGGTTAATGTTATTGGCGATATTATAATTTTCTGATCTTTGTATAACGATGATCTACTTATCCCATAATTGGGAACAATAATACTAATAATAGTTAGAACTTGCAAAACTAAATACATGGTCTTGAAAAATTCATTCTTGTTAAATGCGGACTCCTTGGAGCCTCTGCTCCATCGAGAATGTAACCATAGTAGGTAGGTTACCATAGTGACTATTAAAAATATAGCTGTGTAGTCGGTAGTAGTATATAATAGTAGTCTATGGTCGGTAGAGAGTACTTATATTCCTTGGTACTTATATTCCTTGCTACTTGGGTACTCATATTTTGAAATAATTCATAAACTTCGTTGTTCCTTTTAAACTGTTTACTTTGCTTCTACAACTGCGTTACCCCGCTACTAAAAGCGTATATTCTAAGAATTCTATGGTAATTTCTAAATATGTTCATCATCAATACCAGTTTTTGGATAGATACAGGGATGGATGGATGTTTTTGGATGTCAAAAAACTAGATGTCAATTTCATGATAGATACTAATTTATTTAACATTTATTAGGAAGATATTTGTGAGATTAACACGTTCGAGGACAGAACGAGATTATACGTCATCGTTCGAAATTTTGATATGGCACAACGTACAATGACGTCCAAATATTTTTTTTACTTTACGACAGAACGTACATTTCCGATGAACGTTCAAGTTAAAATCCTATTGAATGTATCTTGTGTCACAACATTTAAAATACCCGAAGCTTTACTGTCACGTTTACTCTACGTTTTAAACTATTTCAAATAAGTGCCGTTGACAGTGGGCGGGAACGGTACTCACACACGCACAACGTGTAAATGCGTCGCGCGCGCCTACCGCGCTCCTACATTTAGTGCGGCTGCGTCACTGCGACTGCGACTGCGATTCTGACAACTCTACCGAGGCGGATCCTTACCAAGACGATGATGGAGAATATGGTTCGGATAAAGATTTTGACCCACAAGGCAATACATCAGGTAGTGAAAGTTCTTTTTCTATAAATTACCGATGGAAATCGTCGAAAACTACTACTAAGGGTCAATCAAATTTGGTCGGTACTTCAACTCAGAAACCTGTTACTTCTGATCCTAGTAGCGATGAAGACGATATAAAATCTGTTGGAAGCGAGCATACACTGTGCACTGTTAACACACCGTCGCCTCTAACTCCTACATCATCACGTTTACAAGAGGAGGGTTATGATTCGAATTCCTCAGAAGAAATTTTTCCTCTAGCCAAACGGTTAAAGTTGATTAAATCTCCAACTACGACCGTGCCTACTGTAAATCCAAGTTCAAATGAGGTAACTGAACTGGAACCTGAAACTATTGTCCCTCAATATGTGGCTTCATTTACAAATCTGGATAACCAAGCTTCACACAACACCTCTCAAAATGAGATATTGGGTTCGTCGACTTTATCACTAATTTCTAATGTCTTGGCTGAAAACTGGGATAATACAGGTGAGTTTAGACTTGACAAACTTATTCCTTTATTCCACGAATCTCAAAATGAGTCGGCTTTAGAAAATTTTACATCTGTCGTTCCTGAAAACAGCCAAAACGATGGTCGGCATAGTACGTTGTGACCTAATGATGTGGTTGTCTTAAGATTAAAAGTGCCAGAACGTATATATACGTTAGACGTTATTACACGTTGTGTCCGTTCACGTCTAGTTAACTTACTTTTAATGACATAACGTATTTATACGATAACGTGATAAAACGGTTGTGTCATGATGTCTTTAAAAAAATATATTTTCATGGGAGGCTACGTACTCATACGTCGTATAATTTGTATGGACATTTACTGTGTCATTTTGGTACACAGTCTCAAGTGGTAGCGTCCTCGAACGTGTTAACATACTTTTATTACGTTTTCTGCAAAATACTATTATTTTCACTGAATTATTTTGTGAAATCAAATGCAGGTAACCATTTCGGAAGGATAAGGAAAGACATTAGAATTCAGTATAAATAAATAAAACGACGTGCTTTCTTTTCTATAATTTTAATTCTTATAATTTTATTATGTAAAAACCGGAACTTATCTATTGGATAAGATTGAAACGTGCTACAAACGTGACACACGGATTCATGGAGTGATAACATTTTATTATTATTTTATAATAGTTTACTTTGGAGACAAATATCCCGTCAGTTAAACATACAGTGTGCCCAACATAATACTAGGAATATCTACAGCGCCACAAGGATTGTTTGGCGTGTGGCCTAAATCAGAACTAACTAACACCGCCATCTTATTTTATTCATAAAACGGAAACACGCTTACGTGTCGTGGCGTGGCGTGGCGCGGCATCCACCAATCAAACGACTCTGTTCCAGCGACAACGAGTTTTGTAGCCAATCAACTGCGTCAGAAGGCGCCACGCCATGTAACGACACGTGTTTCCATCTATACAATTTGCCCTAGCAATGTCGTTTATATTTACCAACAGCGCCCCCGTGTCAATGTCATTCAAGCGCCGAGTCAAATGATCCTACAGGAAAGTTATTGAACAATTAATGATCCTTGCAGTCTTGTAGAACACTCTTCTGTATAGCTTTCATCATGTCATATTTTATTTAGGCAGTGTTACAATTTTTAATAACAATGGTTTTTATCCATACAAAAATGTACCGAGGTTTTGTCTACATTTCATACAAATTACTTACTATATAATTACTAAAACAACACAAATAATCACTACTGATTCTACATGAAAACAATTTTTACAATGATTTCTAAAGGAGAACTATTAAAATAATACTGGAATAACAAATGTAAGGCTAGGTTCAAACTTACGTTGTTTAACGCGACTTGAAGTGGTGTCAAGAGGACTAGATTTTAGTCAAATCGTACGCGTTTAGTGAATTGCTCAATGTTACAAACTATTATGCAATAATACCAATGAATAACACTATTTTTGTATGCACAGGTGCTGTAGATACAGCTACATCTATTTGACCTCAATTTTTACGAGATATCAGAGATGTTTATAGTATAGAAACCTAGTTACTTTATTATAGGCAAGTACCTACCTAACAATATATAACTTCATTGTTTCTGAATAATCTGGAATAGGGATGATGACGGGGTACGAAATAGCAAATTCTATTTAGTCCGCTGGTTAAATTATAAAAAAATATTGGATACGTATTTTTTACTTATTCAAATCAATAAAAAAACACCAAGATAAAGTGCATCAAAGTTCGGGAGTGAGGGCTTGTGACGTCACTTCTATGTAAAAAATGTACCAAGGCATCACATCATGCGATATTTTACCGCACTGTATCTATCGTCATATTTTTTTGACGTGACGAAAGAAAAATACGTATCCAATATTTTTTGGAAATCTAACTGACAGACTAAAAATTTTTTTGGTTTCATCCACAGATCATAGAAACAACTGTTGTTTCTATGATCTGTGGTTTCATCCCTATTATAGGTATGGCATTTATTTATTTATTCATAGCGAGACTCCTCCTTGCCTAGGCAAGCGCCTTAAACTGTTGGTCCCGACTGTCTTTTGTAGATTTTAGGCAGTCATGACTATCCAGTCAGAAGCCAGTAAATCTGAAACCAGTTTTGCCAATAGATATCGTGTTTCCCAGTTACTGGTTTGTAAAGGTCAGATGTGATACTATACGATATAAAATACTGGTGCTTAGCTGCATCCGGGGAGATTGGAAGCTGAACCCAATCTTGTTGGGAAAAGACTACGCAGATTGATTGAATTTATTTATTTATTTAACACACTTCAGGATGATATATCCATCTTCATATTCGTTCAGACATAACCGTGCGAGTATAGTTTAGCCATCGTGCATATCCGACGTTTCTAAACAGGCACTAACACGCATTAAAAAATGCATAGTTACTTATATATTTTGCAAATAGTAGGTAGTTAACCCACCGTTAGATTTCGGGGTTCTTTTTATCGATCAATAGAAGGTAGGTGAGCAAAATTAAAGATTCTGAAATAGGTCCACTATTTGGTCGAATGGCGAAACTTTTTAATCAAATCAAACATTCTCATTTCAAATGGCAGTATTTGCTAGCCCATACATTTTTTTCCGCTCAAGTCGCGTTCAACAAAAACCTACGCTAGCTAACACTTCTCACTATACGGCTTCAACGGCTTAAAATCGGCGTTCCCGCTCAAATACGCGTCAACAAAATTCTGTACTGAATCTGTGGTAATCTCATCACCGTACTTCATTGTGACCATGCGTTGTTTAGGAAAGTCTATGGAAGTTAGCAAAGGAACAGCGTCATCAAGGCCTATATGTTCCCTCAGCATGTCCGCGCTATCAGTCCCATCAATCCCGATGTAGAACATGACATGTTTGAACGGCTTCTTCTTCATCCTGGAGTGTCTTGAAGTCGGGTAGTCAAAGTCCATCGTCTCGTCGTCAGAAGAGTTCTGGTAGGGACAGAAGCCGGGGAACTGGATGCTGCATTCATCGTAGTAGGACTCTGCTGACGGTGTTATCACGGACTCAGCGAATTCTATTTCGGAGTCTTCATCATCTGCAAAGGAGAAAGGAATGTGGTTATTTGATAGAGCAAAAAAGAAAGGCTTACAGTATTTAGACTTAAATAAGTCTGGGGAATATTAAGGTGGCGAAGGACACCAATGTCTAATATTTACGCCACTGGTTTAGATTAGGCGATATATATAATGTTGGAAGCCATTGGAGCCTTTTCCGTATTCTCGCTATGTCTTGGTAAAGAGACTATATTCAGCCAGTTATATATAATAGTCCTTAAAGAGGCTGAAAACCCCGAGTGTTCTGTTTTTTTTTTTATAAAGTTTGACCTTACCGATAAACAGAACGACAGCTGGGTGTCGAGCCATCTTCAGGAGTGCTTGCTCAGTCAGCACCGACACTGGCCTTTGTGCCCATGGAAAGTTCTGGAAAAAGAAATACATATGTTAACTATATTAATTCAGAAAAAAATATATCCGAAGATTCCGAGATGAGCCCTGACGAAAAACTGATGGTAATTTCTTAGCATAACTGTACTTTGACAATAAGACGTTCTGCTAATAGGACGTTTTGCTAATAGGCCCGTATGAGAATAGGACGTTTTGATACGGTATCGTAAAAACTGCATTTTTAAAAGAAGACACAAGTAAGTTTTGTTTAACAGCGTCTGCTGTTAAACAAAACTTACTTGTGTCTCCCTTTGTCTCCTTTTCACTCCGGATCCTTGAAATTTCCCTCTTTGTAATCTCGGGCATTCTGCGTTGTTTTCATATATAAGTTTCTTTGTGATTGTTTTTTTTTTTTTTTTTTTTTTTTTTTTTTTTTGGTTTTTGGCTCTGCACTATTCGTGCTTATTGCCACTGACAATATTAACTCTGATGATAACAAAACGTAAGAATTGAAAACTCGCGAAATAAAAAAAATATTACAAAGGGAAATTTGGAAACGAAAAGGAGAATAGTTGTTATTAATAAAATAATAAATTTTAACAGTATATTATGGGAATATAATACAACAACAAACTCTTTTATTGTGTCACCAGGTGATGGTCACACAATATAAGGGCCGACTCGGTGCATCTATCGGTCTTTAAACTAAACTAAAAACTATTAAATAAATTATTACATATTAAAATTTACTATTAAATAGCTATATCATTATTTACAAGGAAAAGTGCTATGATTTTATAAATATCTAAATTAAAATTAAATAAAATACATGAGATAGAAGTGGGAAAAGGGATTCGGAGGGAAACAAGGCTTTGGAAAAGTGAGGAGTTGTCATAAAGGGGGCAGGCAAAAATAAAGTGGTTCAGATCTCCCACCTCAGCGCCACATTCACACTCAGGGCTCTGCACAATGCCAAGCCTGGCAAGATGAGCTGGAGTGCATACATGACCCAATCGCATACGTATGAATATGGTTGAAATCTTTTTGCTCAACTTGTACTTGCTAAACCAAGGTTTTACAGGAATGGATGGCTGGATAGTACGATAAAATTTCCCTTTCACTGATTGCCCTGACCAAAGCTGATCCCAGGATTCCTGTAGAAAAACCCTGGGCAGAGCAGCCAGATCTTGGGAGTTATTTTTGTACGGAAAAACGTCTCCACATAATACGGCATCATTAGCTAACTGGTCTGCTCTCTCATTACCTAAAATGCCACAATGTGAGGGTATCCACGCAAAATGCACTGAATATCCCTTAATAGAACATCTGTGAAGGAGTTCACGTGTTTCAAATATAATAAAAGAATTATGAGAGTAGAATGGAAATCTGGCCAAAGATTGTAAGGCACTCCTTGCATCAGTTAAAATGAGTGAATTCCGTAAGCCCATAAGGAGTATATATTCGACAGCTTTGAATAGACCGTAACATTCTCCCGTAAATACAGATGATTCGGGCGGGAGCTTTATTTTTTGACATACATTATACTGGGAGTGGTATACACCTACTCCCACACATGAGTTTCTTCCATGTTTCGAAGCATCTGTAAACAGGAGCTGACAGCCCTTAAAGTCTCTATCCATAGTAAAGTTGAAGTTAATGTTATGACATACGTCATCTCGGTAAATATTGAGGTTATAATGAATGTTTGGTGGCATAATTAATGAACTGTAATTACAATGATATATAGGAAGAAATTGAGATTGGTGGCAAGGAGCTTTCATTAAATTGTATTTTCTAAAGCTTTTAACTAAACACGGAGTATCTTTGTGCCTCCAGTAAGTGGATGAAGCAACTTCTTTAGAGAGAATGGAAAGTGTATTTCGCAAAGGATGAAATGTAAATTGCAAACACCGAGCCATAAATCTATCAGCTAAAAATTGACGTCGCAAATGAAGCGGGGGGTCTCCACATTCCACCTGAAGACAATTAATAGGACTGCTTTTCATTGCACCTGAAACTACTCTAAGTGCCTTAGACTGAACACTTTCCAGTTTCTTAAGACCAGCAACATTAGCAGGTTCCAGCAAAAAGGTCCCATAGTCCAATACACTTCTAATCAAGGTGTTGTACAGTAGTTTTAACGAAAAGGGATGTGCTCCCCACCAAACACCAGCAAGACATCTAATTATGTTGATATTTCTTTCACATTTAGCAGTTATATATTCACAGTGTGGTAAACCTGTAAGATGTGTATCCAAAACAAGGCCTAAAAATTTTACTTGATTTTTAAGCGGCATAGAGATATTATCATATATTACTGTAACTGCTGGAGGCTTACGCATTCTAGTAAATAAGACTATGTTGCTTTTATCAATTGACAGGTGTAGACCATTGGTTTCCAACCATGTCTTCAGTAAGCATAAAGAAGAGGTTAAGGAAGTACAAATATTTTCAACAGAATGACCAGATAAATAAAGAAGTAAATCATCTGCATATTGAAGGACTTGTACTGACTCATTTAGAGAGGATTCTAAATCATAAGTGTAAATATTATAAAGAAGTGGACTAAGTACAGAACCCTGAGGGAGACCTTTCCATACTAAACGGGTAAATGTACACCCTTCAATGTCTAGATTTAATGATCTCTCTGAAAGCATATTAATTATAAAATTAGACAGCATTTTTGGAATTTGTAATAAATTCAACTTTTGTTCCAGGACTGATACTAGGACATTATCATAAGCTGAACTTATATCAAGGAAGGCAGCAATAACAGAGTTATTGGAAGAAAAGGCTAAGCGAATATCAGTTGTGAACACACTAAGACTATCAATCGTACTCTTGCCCTTCCTAAAACCAAACTGTGATGTTGACAACAAGTTTTTGCTTTCCAAATACCACTCCAAACGATTCTTAATGAGATGTTCAACAATTTTAGCAAGAACTGTTGAAAGTGCAATTGGTCGATAAGAAGTAACTTTAGAAGAAGGTTTGTTTGGTTTCAGAATAGGAATTATTGTTTGAGACTTCCAACTTGATGGGATGTTGCCAGATATTAAAGCTGTATTGATGAGATCTAAATAAATTAAAAGAACAGAGTCAGACAGATTGGCTATAAATGAATATGGTATACCATCTTCACCAGGAGCTGAATCCTTAACATGTGAAAGGACTCCTTTCAACTCACTTAGTGTGAAGAGAGAGTTCAACTCGGAATCCAAAGTAGGAATATAGGGAAAACGCATTAATGATCTCTGTTCTGGGACAGACGGCGGGGCCAAATGATCCATAAACTCATTGGCCAACTCTAATGGCAGTTTTGAGGCTGTTGTGTCACTGAATGCTGACCTGAATCGCCTGATATTTTGCCATACTACAGATGCGTTAACTTCTGGAGATATAGATGCACAAAATCTTTGCCAACCTTCAAATTTCTTTTTCCTGAGGAGCTTACGAGTTGCACGTGCAGCTTCTTGGTAAATCTCAAAATTGTGATGAGTCATAGTATGGCAATAATTTTTTTCAGCTTCTTTTCTTTTTTTAATGGCCTGAGTGCACTCAGCATCCCACCAAGGTGGTGAAGGAATTTTGCCTTTAGCCCCATTCTTAATAGGGAAAGTATTATCTGCTACCTCTATTAAAATTCTTGTAATTGCATTAGATAATAACTGAGGATCATTTATTAAGGAATTAGATAAAGCAGAAAATCTTTCTTCCACACAATCTTTGTATTTATCCCAGTCTGCATTTTGAAGCCTGTATTTTAATCGCGGTTGTGGTGTCAGAATGCAAGTATCTGGTTTTTTATGTGGAAAAGAAATGATTAAAGGAAAATGATCACTACCATAAGAAGACGGTAAAGGTGACCAGCATAATGTCGATGCTAACTCAGGTGTGCAGATTGAGAGATCAGGAGCACTATTTCCCTCATCTGGATTTGTTTGGCGTGTTGGAAGACATGTGTTTAAAATACACAAATTGTTTGAGTCTAGAATTTCTATTAACTTTTCCCCATAATAATTGGAACTAGAGCTACCCCAGGACTGATGCTGTGCGTTAAAATCACCCATTACCAAAAATGGTTTAGGTAAAACTGTAAAAAGATTATTAATTTCAGAAAGAATATTTACAGTAGGGCGAGAATAATATATACATACTATACAGATTTTATTTACAATAGCAGCAACAGCAGATATATCATCACTGAGACTTGGAAGAGGATAAGACTGAAAAGACAAGTTATTTTTAATAAGTATGGCGACACCGCCATACCCATCGCTTCTGTCTGTTCTTAGACACGCATAGCCAGGAATTCTAAAAGAGAACCCCGGCTTCAGCCATGTCTCACAGAGAGCGATTGCAAAGGGATTGTATTTATTTAATATATAGAACAGATCAGATTTTTTATTTACAATGCTACGACTGTTCCACTGAACAATCTTGGGTTGGTTTGGATCCATTATGGTTAATTATGTTAGACAGCATATCAATTATAGTGGCAACGTTGGACGGTTCAATAATATTATTTTTAGATAAAGTATTAATTAGCATGATAATTAAATTAAAAATTTTACTTTCATTAATATTACTTGTTGATTTATTATGCAAAGCAACACCATTACCCGATGTAGAAACTTCATTATTAATAAGTTCTTGATGAGGTGCCCGGTCATACCCCTTGGCTTTTTTTGGGGGTTCCCGAGGTTTTAAAAATACTGTTTTCCTGTGTGATGTGAAATTTGATGTGTTCGGTGAATGGGGCGAAGGTGGAGAAGAAGAAAAATTAATATTTTTATGTGATGGAGCAGATGTTACCACATCTGCATATAGTTTGGTGATTGGGGGATGTAGCAACGACGCTTCAGCATACGACACGCAGCTATGGGCCATATAGTGCTTTATTGACTTTTGTCTCTCAAACTCTGGGCATTTTTTGTTAATCGCGTAATGAATGCCACCGCAATGACAGCATTTACTATCACTTTCGTCTTCAATACTACAAGTGTCAGCAGAATGCCTCTCCCCACACTTGAAGCACTGAGGGTTCGACCTACATTGTACCTTTGTATGACCAAAACGACAACAATTAAAACATTGAATTGTTGGGAATGTATACAATTCTACTGGCATAGAATTGTAACAACAAAACACGCGTTTAGGTAAAATTTGACCGTCAAAGGTGAGCACGACTGTTTGGGATGGTTTCCAAACAGGGGTCGGTTCGTGAACTTTATAGTTAAGACGCCTTGCCTTAATAACTTTCCCGCATCCAGTGGGAACAGTCACATTTTCCATTATTTCCTCGGGAGACCATTCTGTAGGTACACCTTTAATAATACCCATACGACACACATTAATAGATGGAACAAATGCCTTTAATTTCTCTTTCGCCAAACAAGGGTCATTTATAAATGAGTTTGCATCTAGGTAATGAGAGAAGCTTATTGATATTCTATTTCGACCGATGCGTTTTAAAGAACCATTGACAATATTATTATATCGACGTTTTTTAAGAAAATGCCCTAATGTAATTGGGTGTAATGATTGAGCAGAGTTTCCTGTATCAATATTTTTTTGTATATGTACAACATATGGCGACAAGTCTGTGGCTTCGTACAAAGCCCTAGCAACCTGTGGCGCCTTCTGGGGAAGTTCTGAGGCGGAACGAATTTCACTTTGTGCAGCATCCACAGAACGTGGAGTGGCTTCCAGATGAACTACTACCGAGTCATTATCGCAATGGCAATCTGATTCCTTATAAATACCTGCTGTAGAGTGACCATGTCTCCTTCTTTTATTGCAGTGTTTGCACATTTTGCGTGGAGCTCTAGCCCTTTTCCGCTCCGATCTGGTTATGGACGAGTCAGTGTCCATACTTGATTCATTGTTAATAACAATGTTAAGCCCAACCGAGGGGACTGTGCCCCCCGGATCAGGCGGTTCCTTGTCCATCGGACAATAAAATAAAAATGAAAAAACTTACCCTAAATGTAGAGAATTATATACACAAACAATAATATTAACTAGCCTAATCAATATCTACATAAATCTACACAACTTATCTCCAATCTCAAAGGATTTGTATTATTTAAAAAATCCAAAAGAAAAATCACGACCGCCAAATTCGACAATTCCCGCGCTTTTCTTGTGATTGTTTTGCCGCATAGAAGTTAAACAAACGCCAGAGACTCTAGATCTATTACTATACTCTATGCTCTAGTCTTGTAATCGAATGACACTAGTCTAAAGTTTAGACAAATGTCATGCGATGTCAGCACTGGCGATGGTCAATAGTCAATATCACATACTACTTAGATATACTAAGTATGTCAATATTTTGATATGCCCAAAGGAAAAGGATTGGTCACGTTACATTTCGAAAGCGCTTGGGCATTTTACTTGTCTAGAGCCTCAGAGACAAAACTGATGCATGTCGTCACTTCATAGACATTTTATCTACCTGTAACGAAGTTTATAAAGAGCCCACTGTTGATCATAGGCCTCTGCCCAGTTACACCACAACATTCCTCGCCTTCCACATCACATACATCATCATCTTCCTGCCACTGTCCCATGTTGCTTGGGGTCGGCGCAACACGTTTTCTTCTTCCCTACCGTCCTGGCCCCCGTCACGCTATCACGGACTCCCTTTTTCTTTCATATCACTCCTCACACAGTACATCCATCTTTTCTTTGGCCGTCCCCTCCCTCTCCATCCACATTTATATTTATACCTCTTTTAGTAACATGCGTTTCATCACTCCTCATCACATGACTATACGACAAACGGTTTCCTTTTAACTTTTCTGTCACTGGCGCCACTTTCATACTCATTTCTCACTTTATCCACGTATTCCACATCGCATACATAGCATAAGAATAATCAGTAGATATGTAAAGATCCCACTGCTGGGATACAGCCTCCTCTTTGTGAGAGGGATGGGCCGTAATTCACCTTGCGGGCTCAGTGCGGGTTGGTGTATGTCACATGTCTTTTTTTTTCTAGGACATGCCGGTTTCCTCACGATAATACCCGTCACCGTTTTGAGATCAGGGGAGAGAAAAAAATTACAACGTCTGCCTGGGTTGGAACCCAAAAGCATTACTCCCACTGACCTCTATTATACAAGCTTGACAATAAGTCCACATCACATCTAGTTTGACAATAAGTTTGAAAACTTACAAATCCCAGCGGATCAGCAGACAGATGCTGCCTCCCGTTCGCAGTCAGGATCTTGCCGGTTCCGTCTGTGATGACGAGCGCTGGTATGCCAGCGACCCCCAGAGCTGCGGGCATGGTGAGGCGCGCGTCTGTGGCTGACCAGGGCACGGAGAGGGCACCAACTGAGGAGACGGACTGCACTGTGCGGTTGAAGGACTGTTCACTCCTGGAATGAGAGAGATGGCGGTTTTGTTATTTGGTTAATACCAATAAGAAATGATAGCTAATAGAAATGGTCTTTCTTATTATTATCACGGTGAGATGTCTGCAGAATCGAGGATTTGAGGCTGGTTATGGTTACGTGCCCAACAGTGTAGGGACAAAAGAGCTTTAGAACGTTATAAACACAGGCAAATATTAACAAAACAAGGGTACAATGTGTGGTTTAATAGCACTGGGAAATGTGTCCCAGCAGTGGGAACATTAAAAGGGCTGATGATGATGATTTCTTAGTAGCAGCCTCGTCTGGACTCGTACCCAGTTAATAGCAATAGGATCGCTATCTATTACGTGGGACTTAAATATAACTGGTGAAATGTGGTTCTACCCAATAATAGCTGAACATCTGCCCAAATGCATCTGCATCTGCGAAGGGTACTTCGTGGAATGCAGGCGTGATATTATGTTCTGTATGTTTTTTTTGTCAGTGCTAATTTGTGTTTTAATATTGAAACACAAATTATAAAATGTTTGTTATCCCTAATGCTATCGACAGTCGACAATACCCAGCTGGGGCATACAGTTTAATTAATTAAATAAATTACCGTACCTACCCGAATTATGATTAACGTTTCCATTTTCTAAGTACGTAATAAATAAAAGGTAATTTATTGACGATAGCGCCTTCTGAATTCATTACCTTTCTGTATTCATGGCCTATAAAACTTTCATAGCATCATAAAAATAAAATATGACGTCTTCTTTATAACAACGTAAGACCAATAAATAATATAACGTTTTGGTGGACTATTTGAACGATAGGAACTATTGCCTCTTCAAATGGCGATACTAAAATGTTCCCCACGCCACTATTAGCCTACCAGCTTGGCCTCAAGGCCAAGTGGAATTTCAAACAGCGATGGCGATGCTCGAAATACCAAGATGTAAGATATTGATCACGCGACAGTTAGATAGCGGTTGAATAGAGTAGAATAGATAGCGCTTGAATATAATAGAGTAGAATAGATAGCGCTGAATAGAATAGAATGGATTAGAATATTATTTATTTGCTCAGAATATAGGTATTTACAACAAGGCATTTCCATACATTTCTGCAATTTTTAAATCGCTATGGCATCATCCGGGACCAGGGGCGTAGCTACCGCCGTATCTGCCGTATCAATTATACGGGGCCCCCGGGAAAAAGGGGCCCCCGACGTGCGTAAGCAAAATTTAAAACTGATAAAATTACCTAAGAACTACGATGGGACATGAACGCCTGTGAGACTTGTCACTATTGTCCATAGAGGCAGAAACTTTAGAAAAACTAAAGTCATCATCAGCTAATCAATCAGTTTATCGAAAAAAGGCAAGGAGAGTGTATATATAAGTGACAGATAGATAATGATGATGAATAAATATTTCTTTTAATTTTATGCAATTTTTTTTTCGTTTTTTGGAAATCTTTACCCTTCATAAGGGCCCCCAAACAAATTTTTATACGGGGCCTCACCAAGGCACGCTACGCCACTGTCCGGGACCGATTGTTGTCAATGGCGGTGCTCTCAAGGTTGTTCAAGAATATGGTTACCTCGGGTTAACTCTGCAGTTTGGTAAAAACAACTTTGAGAGAGAGGCTAGCAGAAGAATACAGCTGGGCTGGGCGGCGTTTGGGAAACTTCGTCGAGTCTTCTCGTCGCATATTCCACAGAACCTAAAGAACAGAGTGCAGTGCGTCGCCTGTTATGACTTACGGGGCCGAGACGTGGACACCCACGGTACGGCTGGTCCATCAGCTCAAGGTCGCTCAGCGACCTATGGAGAGGGATATGCTTGGAGTCTCTCTGAGGCATCAAATCCGGGACGAGGTGATCCGGCAGGGAAAAAAAGTTGTTGACATAGCTCAGAGAATATGCCCAGCTGTGGACTGCTATAGGCTGATGTTGATGGCGATATCTGCGATAATAGAATGTACTTATGAACCATAGTCTACCACCTTGCATTCGGGTTATTATTATAATATTTTACCGATACATGAGATATTTTTATGATTCTTGCATTGGTAAAGTCCCCGGCAAGTAACTTGGCTAGGTTTTGGCGTAGAAGGGGTAAGTTCGCGCATAGAGCGTGAACTGACCAACCACCATATAGAGCGAACGTAACTTGGACGCGACGTGATTGGTCAGTCGTCCTTGTGTCAATTGACCAACCAATGGCGCGCTCGGAACGGTGCTAAACGTTCCCCGCGTCCCGCTTGGTAACCAAAGAGACCTAAAAAACTATTTGTGCGCATATAACGACTCTTGCCAAGTTACGTGCCGACAACTTTACGAGCCATTAAAAATTTCTCGTGTTTCCTGCCAAAGCAAGAAGAATCACGACCACTAAACTTTATACTCACCATCCTTCTGGGATTTCTATTGAATGAAGTTATTTTTCTGGACAAAAACCATCAAAATAGCTGCGACTATGTTGATGGCATGGTCCCTATTGGCTTTTATAAACTTTTTATATGCAAGCACCTCTGTCTAACTCCACTGGTGTGATGATGTTATGTTATGTTGTTATATGCAAGAAGAGCTGGTAATGAGAACCTAAATGCAGTGGAGTCGGGAGCTAGCAGGCTTGTCAATAGTCCCATGAGAATTTATCATTCTTCATATAACACAGTAATTCTTATCATATCAAGACAGTTCGATCCCGGGACAACTAAACTAAGCCCTATCTATAACAACTCGACCCCGTCAATTTGATTCAATAAACTCAACCGATACAAGTTGAGCCCAAGACAACTTACTACCAACAAAACAAAACTACTGTCGATTAATAAAATGTATTCGCATACGCTGAAGTTCTCATAAAAGCATTATATAAATCACGGAACAAAATAGTGAGGGGCGAGCGTCTCGCAAAAAACTTGATTGCGACATACATAATATACATACATAAATAAGTTGTTGTTCTCGAGTCCCGTACCGTCCCGGCTCAGTGCGGAATTGTTTGTAAGTTCCAGGCCTAGTTGGCTGCTATGAATACGGATTAGCAACGGGAATGTTTCTCGTAGTTGTAAATTCTTGATCTAGATTTAAGGTTGCCCTAGTCAGCGGCACGAACTTTTTTAGTGGCCGGGGTTAAAATGCATGCAATCTCATTCAACAACACGAACGAAAGAGATAGACGCTATGATGAGCAGTAAGAAGCTAGTGCGCGTACGAATACACAATCATGGTATAAAAATAATAAATGGTTGATGATTTAGAACGAAATGGAGTGCGCGAAGTTTTATAAACAGACCTTTGGGAGTATGAGAATCATGAAAAAACTACTGAATATATTTGTTTAAAATAAAATTATTTGCATTTTTTAACTGCTAATCTATCCCTGTATGGTGACTGTTTTGCAATTTTCCTTCTTTTTATGGTATTTATTGCCGCCCATAAATGCGTTGAAATTAGTGTTGAATTATGGAACTTTCGACGCTCATAACTATAAAATACACGTTTTTTTGTGAATCACGTGATATAAGTTTTAGAAAAAAATATCAAGTATGGGGATATTTCACAAAATGAATCTGGAGACACTGCTTTATTTATTGGTACTAGTAGCTGTTGCAATGTAACAGGCTGTTATTTTGGAACAGGTTTAAGAAACTGTTATTTCCTTGGAACTGAAACAGGTGTAACAGATATCTAATTTTACCTGTTACAGACCACCTCTAGTTGATAACCGTTGCAGTAGACATTATCATCCAAACTAATATTATAAATGCGAAAGTAACTCTGTCTGTCTGTCTGTCTGTCTTTCTGTCTGTCTGTCTGTCTGTCTGTCTTTGCTTCACGCCTAAACTACTGAACCGATTTGTGTGAAATTTGGTACAGACATAGTTTGGAACTTGAGAATGGACATAGGATAGTTTTTATTACAAAAAATAAAATATAAAATAAAATTTATTCCGGACATACAGCGCCATCTATTGGTCAAGAGTTGAAGTCACTATTCCACGCGAACGAAGTCGCGGGCAAAAGCTAGTAAATACATAAACTCACGCCTTATTTTCATGGGGGTAGACAGAAACTACAGAACGCCACCTACGCTACGCTATGCTATACGATCCTTACATACAGAAGGCCACAATAACACCTCATATGGAGGTTAATGATTCAGGATAAAAAATGCGGTTTTTCCTTTTCGCAACATGATGAATGTTAAGTTATATTTAACAGTAGGTTTACAACAAGAACCAATAACTTCCGACAGCAAAGCGAGCTTGAAAATTTGAGCACCACACCACGAATAATATACCCCCCCCCCCCCCCTACTTTTGCCGCTCTGGCCATTCGGCCGGCTCTCCCCGCCCTAGATCTGGCTCTCCTTACGTACTCCTTTTGTTTTATTTACGACTAGCTTTTGCCCGCGACTTCATTCGCGTGGAATAGTGACTTCTGATGCCGACTCTTGACCAATAGATGGCGCTGTATGTCCGGAATAAATTTTATTTTATATTATATTTTTTGTAATAAAAACTATCCTATGTCCATTCTCAAGTTCCAAACTATGTCTGTACCAAATTTAACACAAATCGGTTCAGTAGTTTAGGCGTGAAGCAAAGACAGACAGACAGACAGACAGACAGACAGAAAGACAGACAGACAGACAGAGTTACTTTCGCATTTATAATATTAGTTTGGATAGTTTGGATTAGTTTGGATTATACATCTGGTCAAACTCGCACGCCGGTTGAGTACTGCGCATCTGCTATGGCATCTGGCCTTGAAGAGCTTCAGGTAGAATGACAGTTGAAAAGTTTTCACTGTATTTTTTTTTACGGAATTGGCTGCACGCCTGCCTGGCACCTAGCGTTTTTAACCCCCGACGGAAAAAGAGGGGTGTTATAAGTTTGAGGTGTGTTGCTGTGTATATGTGTGTCTGTGTATCTGTGTGTCTGTTTATCTGTGTATCTGTGTGTATGTGTATCTGTGTGTATGTGTATCTGTGTGTCTGTCTGTGGCATCATAGCGCCTCAACGGATGAACCGATTTTGTTTTTTTTTTTTGTTAGAAAGGTGATTGTATCGAGAGTGTTCTTAGCTATGTTTGAATAAAATCGGTTCAGCCGTTCAAAAGTTATGGGCGTTTTACTGTTTGAATCGGGATGTATCCGCAAGATAAATGTGTCGGGGGGTTCCTTAAATTTTGAAATTTTATTTGTAGCATTATAATAACATAAAACATCCACCTATAGGTACGGTCCGTTCCGAATCGTCACACATCAATAAGGATGAAAGAGGGTGAAAATAAGTGCCTACGCCTGTATATAAATTATAGCATTTACGCAAATATCAAGTTAGTTGGTGCTATAATAAATTACACTCTCTGCCACTGTCAGCGAAGGCGGGAGCGATCGGATTGCTTTTTTATGGCACAACTTTATGCTGTAAAGTATAGTGTTGGGCATGGTGGGGGGATTCGGGGATGTAGCGGAATGATGATTGCGTTAACTTTATTAATGGTTTTGATTGCTATTGGAGTAGAGTTTCTTTTCCATAGAGATCTACCTACGCTTATGAATGTGCAACCAGCTTAATCTTTTGCTTGACAATTCAATATTATATTTAAATGGTTTATGTAATTGAAATAAATTATTTGCCCAATTAAATTCATTAAACCGAAATACCGGTTGGAAATTTTTATGATAACGAAATGTGAGGTTCGAAAATATCAGTGTTAGATTTTCTGGTTTCTGCCTACCAGTAACGGCTGACAAAGATGAGTAAATGAGAGCTGGGACCAACGGCTTAACTTGCTTTCTGAGGCAAGGAGGAGTCTCCGTATGTTTTGTATGGTTACCCATCCAAGGACGCGTGCGGCTTTTATTATTTACCCACGAGCTCCACAAAATCTCCTCATTTAAAATCTAATAAATTGAGTTAGTAACCTCATGGAAGACGAAGCCGATAAACCTACTTCTTCGTCACTTGTCAGCAGGACACATTTAACGATGGCATTACTTTTTACGAGCGTAACTTTCAACATTATTATTATGATGACAGGGGGTGTCGCTAAGCTAAAGTAGCTGTTTTATAAGTATTTATGGATAGACCTCGCCTTAGGGCAAAATACTCATGTCTGTAACGTGCATAAAAGTGTACAAGTGCCTTGCATGCCTTTGTGACTTTCACCAATTAGAAGTTAATACCAAATTGTGACATTCACCAATTACAAGTTAATACCATTGTGACATTCACCAATTACAAGTTAATACCAAATTGTGACATTGACAAATAAGAAGTTAATACCAATATGACATTCACCAATTAGAAGTTGATACCATTGTGATTTGTGACATTCACCAATAGAAATTAATACCATTGTGTCATTTACCAATTAGAAGTTAGCACACATACGTCATTATGTACGGCATGCAAGCTACTTGCTCACTTTTATGGAAGTTACAGGAATGTGTATTTTTGCCCTAAAAAAAAATACAAATCGTTAGCATCAAGTCGCAATATATTCTCGAAGACAATGAATGTCTTAAACTTGTCAAAATGTAGGTTATTTAGAGGTTCAATTTTGACAGTTTTCGACGGCGATAGATGCGAATGCGGATTGTGCCTTAAAAAGTAGCCTAGAAAATCATCTTGTCTTGTTGCTGGTGAGGTGCCTTCTATTGAAGGTAAGAATAATGATTGAAGTTAAGAAAATGTATATAAGCTTTTGCGAAATCTTAACTAATTTACTAAACAGGTTACATTTTTGTTAGGTGTAGAAGGTAGCTTCTGGAAGCCCGATAGTTCCGACTTCGGAAAGAATTTGACTGGTTAAAAGATACTCTGACGGTGAGTGCCATAAGAACTTTTATCCCGACAAAATGCACGGTTCCTGGCATTGACAAATTAAACGTATCATTCCTTGTCATTAATTTCAGGAGGGGAGGGCGGGGCTAGGCGACTTACATGTGTGGAACTTAGTTTTGCCAACCAAAAATAGAAAAAGATGTTTATGAATCTACTTCTAAGTGTGAATTACTGCAGCCTAATTTCGTAAGTGAATTCGGCAAGGCAAAGGGTTTGAGTAAGAACAATAGATCAATCACATAGACGGAAATCCACATGAGAGCCAATTTCTCTCGGCTCCATCTTTCCGAGGTGTAACCGTGCCGATAAAGGACCATCTTAAGCTTCTTGGCGTAACGTTGACATCGACTCTCAATTTGGGCCCATACATTGAGGCAAAGGCTCAACTGGCTGCCAAAAAGTTGGGAGATCCTTGCGAAGATGGGACGGTACTTCACGCCAGAACAGCTGCTTAAGTTGTATCAAGCGCAAGTTCGATCTTGCATCTGTTCTCATCTTTGAGACGGATCTGCCAAATATCAGCTTGATGCACTAGAGCCGATCGAAAAACGGGCCAAGAGGCTCATTGGCAATGAGGCACTGGTTGATTCAAAGCTGCAGAGCCTAGAACATCGTCGTCGAGTTGCTAGCTTGTCGGTTTTTTATCGTTTGCATTTCGGCGAGTGTGCGATGGAATTACATGACCTAATTCCGCCAAGCCCGTTTCATCATCGGACTACAAGACGTACGGCGATGCGCCATCGGTACATAGTGGACATCCCACCCATACGCAGTAAACGTTTTGGAAATACTTTCATTATGCGTACAGCTAAGGAGTGGAATTCCCTGCCGGAGTCTGTATTTCCCGATAGCTACAATCTCGAGGTCTTTAACTCAAGAATGAATAGGTTGCTTCTAGGCAAGCGTGCTACACCTTCGACCACATCATCACTTACCATCAGGTGAGATAGTGGTCAAGCGCAAGCCTATCTACAATAAAAAAAAAAACATCGCGACTTTCTTGATTGGTCGATGGTTTATACTCAAACCTGTGTTGCTGGGTTCGATTCCCAAGTCAGGCAAAGTTTTCCTTGGTTTTAAATCAGGAATTTCTCAGTAGCTGCCCGGAGTCTGGACTTGTGCTCGGTTGAGCAATAGTCTTAGGTATGTGTCGCCGTTCACAAAAGCATGCTGGTGCCTACACATATGTACCTATGGAAGTGAAGGTTGGGTATGGCAAGAAAGACATAGAAGATGGTTTGGCCATGTTGAGAGGATGAATGAAAGGCGACTAACCAAAGGTAGACAAGGCAGACGTGATTGGAAACGCCGGGAGGAGAAGCCCTAGAAACACATACGTAGACCTCATTGGTGATGTTCTTCAAAAAGGCCATTTGCGCAGTACTCGTAACCGGTGTGCGTATATGACTAGATGTATGAACATGAGTGAAGCAAAAGAAGTATGTAAGGATCGTAGCAGGTGGCGTTCTATAGTTTCTGCCTACCCCCATGGGAAAAGGCGTGAGTTTATGTTTGTATTACATGGGACTTAAACATAACTGACGAAATGTGGGTGCAAGTACTAAAGATGCAAGTTTGCCTAGCCCTACGGAGAATATAGGCGTACTCATCATCATCAGTTTTTTAATGTTCCCACTGCTGGGACACTGGCCTTCTTTCTGTGAGAGGGAATGGGCCATAATCCACCACACCACCACGCGGGCCCAGTGCGGGTTGGCGTTTGTCTCCGAATCGATCAAATAGGCGTACTGTTATGTTATAATTATGTGTTTTATAAATCGCAACTTGTACTGATGCTAAGAATGCTTTAGATAGCCGATCCTATCATACTTTACTAAACTAGCTCCATACATTTTTAATAAACACATTTCCGACTGAAACTTACCACAGACGGTAATATTTTAAAACAAAAACACATTTGTATCACGCGGTTGAAGTTGAAGGCTCAATGACAGTTACTGCTGTTGCGTTGAGTTTAATGTAAAAAGTTTGTCACTACAGGCAGGCAAACGACTTCCTGACGAGCGAGGGCTTTGCTGGCTTGCGATTCCTTCAAGTTATGGAGTGAGGATAGACCGACACGGTTTGTAAGATGACCGAAACTTCAATGTTGATTCTAAAGTTGGTCCGGATGGCGTTCTTAATTTAAATATCTGAAGAATTCATCTGCTCCTTTCGTTTGGTCTATCTAAAGGTTGTCTGTAAAAGATTGCCCTTGTTATAAGAACGCCAATTGTAGGTTCACTTGTTTTCATAAACGATTGTCCTGTGTTTATCTATTATTCTCCATTTGCGATAACATTAGACATTTAAATAAGCCCATTTTACAGCCCGTTCAACCGATTTTGACTTCTATTGCGTTGGTGATACGACAAATAGTAGCTGTAGTTAACATTTGGCTTTGGTAACAGGTTTATGCGTATTATGTTATCCTTACATTTACGGGAAAGAACTCAAAATTGGTTGAACGGACTATAAAAAGAGTTGTGAACATGTGTAATGTTATTTTAAATGGAGTATAGGTATGTGTGGCATTGATATGTACCTGCAATAAAATAAATCCTACCAATATTATAAATGTGAAGGTTTGGATGGATGGGAGAATGTTTGTTACTCAATCACGTCAGCGCGGTTGAACGGATCTGGATGCAATTTGCCACAGATACCTATAGATTATAGTCTAGAATAGCACGTATGGTACTTTTTCTTTTTAATTGCCACGTGAACGAAGTAGCAGGCAACAGCTAGACAACACTATACTCAGGAGGGGGAGAGAGTAATATCTGGATCTAATGAACCGATTTGGATGAAATTTGGCATGCAGATAGTTTGTGACCCTGGGAAGAACATAGGATAGTTTGAATTCCCTTGGGATGATAAAACACATTTTTCACGAGCGAAGCCGCCGGCAGAAGCTAGTGTATAATATTATAAAGAGGAAAGATTTGTTTGAAAGTTTGTTTTAAATGGATAAACTCAAAAACTACTTAACCGATTATGAAAATTCTTTCACCTGTAGACAGCTACATAATTCTGAGTAACATAGGCTATTTTTATCCCGAAAACGGGTGCTGTGGGGTGCACCACGGGAGCGAAACCGCGGGCACAGCTAGTAATGAATACATCAGAAGTGGCCACGTTGATTGTTAGGGTCTAGGACCAAGGTCTATGTAAGATCGTATCACGTTTTGCGACGCACTTTGAACTCAATAGGACACTAGATCGAAATCTCATTACGTAAAAATACACTGGTTCTCAGAACCGATGCTTTGTTATTGCCAGATTTTTCGATATCGGTTTCACGCCTTTATTGGCTAGTAACATTGGAAATGAGAAATCGTCGAAAGCATTTCTAATATATATTATTTAGGTGAGCAGGGAATAAAGCGATAAGGTCGCCCGTTGTATATATATTTTTTAAAGTAATAAATAAGTATAGAAACGTTCTCTATATCTGGGGTTATCTAAATTATATTATTTAGGTGGGTAGGTAATATCTAAGAAACGTTCTCTATATCTGGGCTTTTCCTAGGTTAATAACACATTTTGTTGAGAGCTTACAAATCTTACAGAATTTCAGGCTAGTATAGAGCCCACAGATAAATAATGGCGTGAGTTACTAAATCAGAGGCCGTAGACAAGTGACTTTCTATCATCGAAAGCGTGGCGATAGCGATTGGAAAACGTTAAAATTGTATGGGATTGTCAAACGCTATCGAAATGTCACGTGACCAATGCCTTACATTTTGGCAATTCGACCATCGCCATCGCTGACATCAAATGACACTTGTCTAGGGTCTCTAAGATTAAGACAAATACCATTGTACGCATCGTCTGAAGACTGCAGAAACATTTCACACCTCTCCTTCATGAGCAAGAGCAGATTGATGATCTTTTTGTTTCTATTTGTACGACGAGTCTTGCAGATCTTAGACCCGACCGTATGGACAGTTTGAACCCAACATTGTAATCGTTCACGGAGCTTCCCAGGCATTCGAAACGATTCTGGAGTTCGAGCTGAAAGCTAGGGTTTAGGATTTCGATCTGTGCTGTGCTGGTCAGTCGAGACGGAATGGTCTCGATTGATGAAGTCAACGCTCTGACCAGCTTAATATTTAAATTCAATGTCTCTTACCATGAGGTGATCACTCCCGGTTTTCACCGCGTTGATCACAGAGACATCATTAAATACATGCTTCTTCGTAGAATAGTAATTACTATATAGTTGAGAACCAGCAACCACAAAGCCCCTAGACGCCTCATAACAGGCGAGCGATGTCTGTCAACACATATGACTAAAAAGATCATATACAGGTAATGCAGGTCGCCACTTGACAATTTAAAATTAGTAGCGACCACTTCTGAGAGCCGTAAACAGTTCCGCGTCAGTCAATAAAAAATAGATTTAATAAATATTATAATGGCCTCTTGTACAATAAGTTGGTATGGTAACAACAGCCAGACTTCGAGTTTCCGGCAAAATGGCATAACATTTCATTATAAGTTAATAGTTACATATAAACATAATTAGATTTATTTTCTGATATTATTTATCGGAGTTCATATTATACTGGTCACGATTGTAGGTGAAAACGCCCACTGCATGTGTGCGTCTCTTTCTTTTTAAAGTATTTTTTTCGCTATCTCTTCTCCTCTATAATTTCGTAAACACAACTAGTGATGTACCATATCCTATGACCAAATCTGTTATCGATAGAAATATAAACCTTACAAATAAAGACATTAAATTGAATAGTTTGTTAAGTGTGAAACGATTTTTTACTAATATTTAATATTACTATATTTAAGAACCAACAACCAAAAAAAGTAAGTTTCCTTTAGAATTTTGATATTTTTTTTTAGTTTTAACATTTTATTTTATTACTGAAATGTTTAAAACGCTGTATAATTAATAATAAAAAGGTATAATTAATTTAAAAAAATAAGTACAAATATTATTTATCTAAAAATATCGATACCTGCCTAATTTTATTTAAACCTGTCCCATCCTTAATGAGACATATGACCTTGGTAAAGGACCAATCAGAGCGCAGTACCCCGTGCCTCATACCTCAGCTAGTTGACAGAATTGTTTTGATGTATTAGATCAAGCATTAGGCGTCTAGTGGCTATGTGGTCGATGTTGAGAACAATATAAGGCCTATCTATCTACTGAATTCACGTACAGTCACAATCAGTAGTATTACTTTTCTACATATAGTTGTTCGTTTAAATAATTACCGTACATTGTTTTGTTTGTGTGGTTATTTGTAACTACATAACATAACAATGCCGCGTGATGCGAAAGCAATCGCTTCTTCGGAAGATCAACAGTTAGTGATTTTAGAAGCTAAGCGTAATATACTTTTCGAGCGTATTCAGTCAATTTATGATCGCTCTAAAGTCGCTAATACTTCCGAATCGGTGAGAGAAGGCTTTCTCAGTTCTTGTGTAACAGTAGATGATATTCGAACGGACTTTCATAAATTATTGGATGATTATAATGCTAGGTTACTGGCTATATATCCCGATGCGAAGCCTAGCTATCAAGCCTACGCCTCATTCGAGGATATGTATTGTTCCGTGAAACGTGTGATGTCTCAATTGGAAGATAAGCCGTCCGGGAGGCACAGTATGAGTGATTCCGCAACATGTAGACCAAGGTTGCCGCCAATCGAACTCATGTCGTTCGACGGTGATATACGAAACTGGCCATTATTTTATGCAAGTTTTAAATCTACAGTTCATGACAATAAGTCGCTGACGGATGCAGACAGGTTGTACTATTTAATAGGTAAGCTGTCGCCGAAGGCACAGTCTGTGTTCGCGGGAGTCACACCGTGTGCTGAGAATTACCAAGTCATGTTCCAGGCACTCCTCGATAGGTACCAGGATATTCGTGTCCTCGCGTCTACCTACTTGGATCAAGCTTTAAATCTTAAATTGTCCGGTCCCGCGTCTGTTTCGAATTACCAGCTATTCGTGGACAAGTTCATCACCGCAATTAATTCCCTAAAGAATCTAAAATTAGTTGACCTTCTGGATTTCATTTTATTGCACCTCGCAATAAAAAAGTTTGACACTGAAACTATTCGCGCTTTCGAGATGACAGAACGTAATCGTAAGATTCCCACTCTAGATAGTTTTGTCAGCTTCATCAATGATCAGTGTCGGATATTCCGTAATACCCAACCACCCTTAGCTAACAATAATAAGCCTAATAGTTCGGACAATTCACATAAGTCTAATAAATCGCGTAGTTTTAATAATAAAATGACCGCTCCTAATCCACAATCCTATGTAGCTTGCTCTGAGTTAAATAATTCAAACAAGTGTCTGTGCGAAGCATATATCCATGAACACTTATATAAATGTCCCGCTTTTGATAATTTGACTCCGACAGCTCGTTTCAAATGTGTGAAAGACAACAGTGCTTGTGTCAATTGTTTGAGTATTAAACATAAAACGGTTAACTGTTCTTCTAAATTAAAGTGTCGCGCATGTAATCAACGTCATCATACATTGTTACATTTTAATAAAAACCCGCAATTATCAACTGTAGTGACGTCACAGCCGAATCCGGTCCCAACGCCTATGCCGACTGTACCTTCTATTACCTCACAGTCTGAGGTATCGTTGTGTACGACCTCTGTCGCTGGCGCCGCTCGATCGCGTTCGATTGACACTCGATGCGTTGCGGCGTCGCCGTCGGCGAGAGATAGCCCGCAATGTACGGCGTACACAACCGTTCTGCTCGCTACTGCTCAAGTCGTAATTTACGATGTAAATGATAAGCCGCACATAATACGTTGTTTACTAGATAGTGCATCACAAAGTAATTTCATTACTTCTGAATGTTTTAAGCGTCTAGGACTTTGGAAGAACTTTCATACTTCTAATTTAATAGTTAAAGGAATCGGTGGGTCGGAAAAACCAGTTAAAGGTTCCGTAGATATTAAATTATATTCTCGTTTTAGTAATGATATTAATTTTAACGTTTCTTCGCTTATTGTTGAACGTATAACGGAGACATTGCCGACCGCTCTCGTCGATGTCTCTAAACTTACACATCTCAAAACATTACCGCTCGCAGATTCGAAGTTTGCGGAGCCGAGCGGTATCGATGTTTTGATTGGTGCTGCTATATTCCCGCGCTTGCTTTTGCCTAACATAGTGCATAGCGAGCAATATAATATACCTCCCGCTATTGAAACTGTGTTGGGGTATGTGGTTATGGGTTCCGTACCTACGGCACATACTTCACACTGTACGAGTACAACTTCATGTTGTTCTGTTCTTCAAGATCCCAGTTTAGATTCGCTTCTCAAGCGATTCTGGGAGCTTGAAGAAATTTCCGCCTCGCCCTCGCAGAGCCGTAAGGATCTCGAGTGCGAAGAACATTTTCGCGCTACCACTGTTCGCGATGACAGTGGTAGATATATTGTGTCGCTGCCATTTTGCGACGACCCTTATTCACTAGGCGACTCATACGCTGCCGCACTTAGGCGTTTTCATTGTTTGGAGCGCAAACTTGATGCGTCCTTAGGGTTACGCAGCGCTTACAATGACGTCATGCGGGACTACATTAACAAGGGATATTTGAGTCCGGTTTTAAAAGATGACAACGTTTCTAATCTGTCATATTACATTCCGCATCACGGTGTCGTTCGCGAAGATAAGACTTCTACTAAACTTCGCGTAGTTTTAGACGCTAGTAGTCAAACTACATCGGGACAGTCGATCAATGACATTCTACATGCAGGCCCTAATCTACAGGGTGATTTATTTAATATTATAATTCGTTTTCGTCTCTTTCAAATAGCCCTGTCTGCTGATTGCCGCCAAATGTTTCTCAATGTCGGCGTTCGTGAATCGGACCGTAGATTTCAACGCATCTTTTACAGATTCAGTAAACATGAACCTATAATGGTCTACCAATTTAATCGTGTTTGCTTCGGATTTAAGTCTAGTCCATATCACGCGTTACGTGTAGTCCGCCAGTTAGTCGCTGATGAAGGCGATAATTTCCCTGCAGCGTCTGCTGCTGCTTCTTCCGCCCTATATATGGATGACATTGCCTGTAGTGTCATGTCCATACCGCAAGCAATTTCGCTTTGTGATGAGCTTATTCAGCTCTTCAAGCGAGGCCAGTTCGACCTTGTCAAATGGACAAGTAACTCGAAAGAGGTTCTCGCACACATACCTGATACTCATAAGGCTTCGCCCGATATCGAGTATGAGAAGTCTATACCGCATAAGGTCCTGGGTTTACGCTGGGACAAGTCTTGTGACAGTTTCCGCTTTGACGTCACCACACCAGATGATAAATGTACCAAGCGAACCATGCTTTCCACAGTGGCTCGGCTATGGGACTTAATGGGTTTTGTCGCCCCCACTATTCTGTACGCTAAGCTCTTAATTAAGGAACTTTGGCTAGCAAAGTGTGACTGGGACGACATACCACCTGAACATATAGTCACCGCTTGGAAGCAGTTTTGTACTGAGCTTTCTACGCTTAATGTTATTATTATTCCGCGTCATCTGGGGTTGGTCGACGGATGCACCATGAATTTAGTAGGTTTCGCTGACGCCAGCGAGCGTGCTTACGGTGGAGTCGTATACATGCAAATATACAATGGTTCTAACTACTCCGTGCAGTTAGTTAGTGCGAAGTCTAAAGTCTCACCTGTGAAAACCATTTCGGTGGCTAGACTAGAGTTGTGCGCGGCCCTACTGTTGTCTAAGTTGCTTCGCAAGGTACAAGACACAATATCGCCCCACTACCGCATCCATAAAGTATACGCGTTTACTGACTCTAAAGTAGTGCTCGCCTGGATAAATTCCTCACCGCACCGCTGGCAAACTTTTGTTGCCAATCGGGTTACTAAGCTGATAGAGCTTATACCCGCTAATTGTTTCAACCATGTCGCAGGTACTGAGAACCCCGCTGATTGTCTGTCTCGTGGTGTCACGCCAGCTAAGCTCTTGCAGCATCCATTGTGGTATCGTGGACCATCGTGGGTTTCTCATGACCCAGCTGAGTGGCCCATACATACTTTCGAACACAATGCACTGCATGAGGGCGTACCCGAACAGAAATCAGTCGCTCATGCCGTGGTTTCTGAGGTTACGGAATCACCAATTTACGCGCTAGCACTACGTGTTTCGTCGTGGTCTAAGTTGCTACGCGCTATTGTTTACGTCTATAAGTTTTTAAGACAGCTGCCTAGTGCACGTACTGTATCAAGCTCTGATCTGAAATATGCAGAAATTAAATTGCTGCGAGCTGTACAGGATGTTCATTTCCGTAACGATATTTTAAATTTAAAAAACAATAAAACATGTACTCCCGCCATCCATAAGCTTAAGCCGTTTCTCGATGAGCACGGCATCATACGAGTTGGTGGTCGTCTCACAAATTCGGACGAACCCTACGAATATAAACATCCCTGTATTCTACCACGTCATGACCATATTGTTGATCTTCTTGTTGACTTTTGTCACAAGAAACATCTTCATGCCGGTCCGGAGTTGCTTATGTCCTTACTCAGGCATAATTATTGGATTTTAGCTGCACGTCGAATAATTCGTCACAGAATCCACAACTGTAACACTTGCTTTAAGTTCCGCCCGCGTCCTATTCTTCCACTTATGGCAGATCTACCTAGCCAGCGTGTTAACCAAGTCGACAAGGCGTTCACTCACACCGGCTGTGACTATGCAGGCCCGCTACAGTACACACCATTTCGTGGTCGAGGTGGTAAGAGCCGTAAGGCTTGGCTCTGCATTTTTACGTGTTTGACGACGCGTGCCACGCATATTGAAGTGGCAACAGATTTAAGTACAGTGACTTTCCTTGCAGCCTTAAAACGCTTTCTTTCGCGACGCGGTCCTATTAAATGCTTATATACCGATAACGGTACTTGTTTCGTAGGTGCAAGTTCTTATTTACGCGACCTTCACAAATTTCTTAAAGATTTTCGTCCTCATCTTGAGGAAGAACTTTCCTTCAATCATATAGATTGGAAGTTTATTCCGCCTGCTTCCCCACATTTTGGAGGATGTTGGGAAAGTATGGTTAAGGTAGTTAAAACTCACCTTTTTAAAGTTATAGGTCAACAAATCCTCTCCTACGAGGAACTTATAACTGTCCTTAGTCAAGTTGAGGCTCTAGTTAATTCGCGGCCACTTACTGCTTTGAGTAGTGACCCTACTGAACCATCAGCACTGACCCCTGCGCATTTCTTGCACACCGCGCCATTGTTGTCCCTTCCCGCTCCTGAAGCAGACTCGCTCAGCTTGCTTCAGCGACATACTCTACTTGACAAACTGGTGCAGTCGTTCTGGCAGCGCTGGCGTTCAGAATACTTACATCAACTTCAGGCTAGATCCAAATGGAATAGTCCTGCACCTTCTCTACAAGAGGGTACTATTGTAGTTATCATTACTGATAACTCTCCGCCCCTTTCATGGCCGTTAGGCATTATTGATAAATTGCATACCTCCAAGGACGGTACAACCCGTGTTGTTACTGTGAAAACCGCAAAGGGTAGCTATGTGCGCCCTGTTGTGCGTCTGTGTCCATTACCGACTCAATAAGGCCTGGCTTGATAGTTAGGTCTCTTAGTTTTAGTTAGTTAGCGACGCAACATAATTTTTCTATTAAAATTTAACTATAGGTATGCAACTTAATGTATTATTTAACTCGCAGTATTAAATCTTAATAATTGAAATGTAAAAATCCGCATCTTAGTCCGTATTGCTGAATAGGTATACGGTAGTACACCTCATAGGGCTAAGTTTAATTTTCATTAAAGGTGACCCTTTAAGGCCGGGAAAATGGTAGCGCCATCTCTTGTAAATGTCATACATCAATGACCGAAAACACATAGACAAACGCATTTGAGATTTCGCGGGCGATCGATATCCTAATTATCTCGTTCCTTCCTCATTCCTTTTCCCTTTATGTACGCCTTAATGACAGGTCGCCAGAACGAACCGAAACTTCAACGTGAACGGGCCTCGTATCTCAACCGCCAGCTTTCCAAGCCACCTGGCTGGAGACTGATGCATCTAATTAGTTAGATTGCAGAGAACCTTGTGAACCGTGTCTATTAACCCGCCTCGCGGATATAAAACAATTGTGTGAAGTGTGTGGATCCTGAAGGAGCCATTTTGGAGTAGAAGAACACCAGCTCGCTGCCACACGTGGGCTGGCATCGACCACTACAAGGTAAGGCGTACTACTTCCCTCATTTCCATACTAGATCGCCCGAATTGATCCGTGAATATTTTCCCGCTTATTTTCAACGCACTATCGCCAGAACCCTTCAAATACAGTCCACTTTTCATGATAGACACAAGGATGAAGAGGTTTCTCAAACCGCTATAACATTTTTCTCTTGTAAATGTCATAAATCAATGACCAAAAACACATAGACAAACGCATTTGAGATTTCGCGGGCGATCGATATCCTAATTATCTCGTTCCTTCCTCATTCCTTTTCCCTTTATGTACGCCTTAATGACAGGTCGCCAGAACGAACCGAAACTTCAACGTGAACGGGCCTCGTATCTCAACCGCCAGCTTTCCAAGCCACCTGGCTGGAGACTGATGCATCTAATTAGTTAGATGTCAGAGAACCTTGTGAACCGTGTCTATTAACCCGCCTCGCGGATATAAAACAATTGTGTGAAGTGTGTGGATCCTGAAGGAGCCATTTTGGAGTAGAAGAACACCAGCTCGCTGCCACACGTGGGCTGGCATCGACCACTACAAGGTAAGGCGTACTACTTCCCTCATTTCCATACTAGATCGCCCGAATTGATCCGTGAATATTTTCCCGCTTATTTTCAACGCACTATCGCCAGAACCCTTCAAATACAGTCCACTTTTCATGATAGACACAAGGATGAAGAGGTTTCTCAAACCGCTATAACATTTTTCTCTTGTAAATGTCATAAATCAATGACCAAAAACACATAGACAAACGCATTTGAGATTTCGCGGGCGATCGATATCCTAATTATCTCGTTCCTTCCTCATTCCTTTTCCCTTTATGTACGCCTTAATGACAGGTCGCCAGAACGAACCGAAACTTCAACGTGAACGGGCCTCGTATCTCAACCGCCAGCTTTCCAAGCCACCTGGCTGGAGACTGATGCATCTAATTAGTTAGATTGCAGAGAACCTTGTGAACCGTGTCTATTAACCCGCCTCGCGGATATAAAACAATTGTGTGAAGTGTGTGGATCCTGAAGGAGCCATTTTGGAGTAGAAGAACACCAGCTCGCTGCCACACGTGGGCTGGCATCGACCACTACAAGGTAAGGCGTACTACTTCCCTCATTTCCATACTAGATCGCCCGAATTGATCCGTGAATATTTGCCCGCTTATTTTCAACGCACTATTGCCAGAACCCTTCAAATACAGTCCACTTTTCATGATAGACACAAGGATGAAGAGGTTTCTCAAACCGCTATAACATTATTGGTCCTTCGTAGCCCGATATATTACTATAATATATCCATTTTCCTTTATTTCTTACGTAGGAATCAATCATAAATTCCTACTAGGGTCGTGGCACCTAGCCGCCTACCCCCACAATCAAGTTGTAAACCCAATACGTGGTTCCATCAACGCCGCTATAGCAGGTTCATAATTACGTATCTGCTATTATTAAAAATAATTCTTATTTAAAACTAACTTGTCGTATTGTAAATTTCCATATTTCAAGCGTCTTTTAGTTTAACCGCCCTTATAGGAATCACCTACCTCCAATTATAAAGTGTTAGGAATAAGTTACTTTCCGAATACCGCGGGGTAGACATTCATTCTATAAGAGAAAAATAAAATAGGTGTACTACTTGTAGGTACCTACGCAGTATAAATATCATAACTTTACCGAATACGTTTAGACGATTGCGGGCTATAAGTTGCATATTTATACCTATTCATTTATCTTAAACAATATTCAAACTTAACAATAAAACTGGTTGGGATAGTAATGCTATTAAAATTTTGTACTATCTAATTACTTTGGTTAGTGGGTACTACGAAAAAACTTATTTCGTTACTACGCAAATATTGCGAAACCCGTTGTCACAGTACAGTCACAATCAGTAGTATTACTTTTCTACATATAGTTGTTCGTATAAATAATTACCGTACATTGTTTTGTTTGTGTGGTTATTTGTAACTACATAAAATAACAATGCCGCGTGATGCGAAAGCAATCGCTTCTTCGGAAGATCAACAGTTAGTGATTTTAGAAGCTAAGCGTAATATACTTTTCGAGCGTATTCAGTCAATTTATGATCGCTCTAAAGTCGCTAATACTTCCGAATCGGTGAGAGAAGGCTTTTTCAGTTCTTGTGTAACAATAGATGATATTCGAACGGACTTTCATAAATTATTGGATGATTATAATGCTAGGTTACTGGCTATATATCCCGATGCGAAGCCTAGCTATCAAGCCTACGCCTCATTCGAGGATATGTATTGTTCCGTGAAACGTGTGATGTCTCAATTGGAAGATAAGCCGTCCGGGAGGCACAGTATGAGTGATTCCGCAACATGTAGACCAAGGTTGCCGCCAATCGAACTCATGTCGTTCGACGGTGATATACGAAACTGGCCATTATTTTATGCAAGTTTTAAATCTACAGTTCATGACAATAAGTCGCTGACGGATGCAGACAGGTTGTACTATTTAATAGGTAAGCTGTCACCGAAGGCACAGTCTGTGTTCGCGGGAGTCACACCGTGTGCTGAGAATTACCAAGTCATGTTCCAGGCACTCCTCGATAGGTACCAGGATATTCGTGTCCTCGCGTCTACCTACTTGGATCAAGCTTTAAATCTTAAATTGTCCGGTCCCGCGTCTGTTTCGAATTACCAGCTATTCGTGGACAAGTTCATCACCGCAATTAATTCCCTAAAGAATCTAAAATTAGTTGACCTTCTGGATTTCATTTTATTGCACCTCGCAATAAAAAAGTTTGACACTGAAACTATTCGCGCTTTCGAGATGACAGAACGTAATCGTAAGATTCCCACTCTAGATAGTTTTGTCAGCTTCATCAATGATCAGTGTCGGATATTCCGTAATACCCAACCACCCTTAGCTAACAATAATAAGCCTAATAGTTCAGACAATTCACATAAGTCTAATAAATCGCGTAGTTTTAATAATAAAATGACCGCTCCTAATCCACAATCCTATGTAGCTTGCTCTGAGTTAAATAATTCAAACAAGTGTCTGTGCGAAGCATATATCCATGAACACTTATATAAATGTCCCGCTTTTGATAATTTGACTCCGACAGCTCGTTTCAAATGTGTGAAAGACAACAGTGCTTGTGTCAATTGTTTGAGTATTAAACATAAAACGGTTAACTGTTCTTCTAAATTAAAGTGTCGCGCATGTAATCAACGTCATCATACATTGTTACATTTTAATAAAAACCCGCAATTATCAACTGTAGTGACGTCACAGCCGAATCCGGTCCCAACGCCTATGCCGACTGTACCTTCTATTACCTCACAGTTTGAGGTATCGTTGTGTACGACCTCTGTCGCTGGCGCCGCTCGATCGCGTTCGATTGACACTCGATGCGTTGCGGCGTCGCCGTCGGCGAGAGATAGCCCGCAATGTACGGCGTACACAACCGTTCTGCTCGCTACTGCTCAAGTCGTAATTTACGATGTAAATGATAAGCCGCACATAATACGTTGTTTACTAGATAGTGCATCACAAAGTAATTTCATTACTTCTGAATGTTTTAAGCGTCTAGGACTTTGGAAGAACTTTCATACTTCTAATTTAATAGTTAAAGGAATCGGTGGGTCGGAAAAACCAGTTAAAGGTTCCGTAGATATTAAATTATATTCTCGTTTTAGTAATGATATTAATTTTAACGTTTCTTCGCTTATTGTTGAACGTATAACGGAGACATTGCCGACCGCTCTCGTCGATGTCTCTAAACTTACACATCTCAAAACATTACCGCTCGCAGATTCGAAGTTTGCGGAGCCGAGCGGTATCGATGTTTTGATTGGTGCTGCTATATTCCCGCGCTTGCTTTTGCCTAACATAGTGCATAGCGAGCAATATAATATACCTCCCGCTATTGAAACTGTGTTGGGGTATGTGGTTATGGGTTCCGTACCTACGGCACATACTTCACTGAACTGATATGATGATGATCGGATTTTGAACTACCGCCCTTGCGGGTTGGGTACATCTGAATGATCGCCAATTCAGACCAGTTTGGCGAGTACTGGCTTCACCTCGTAAGGGGTTGCCTGGTATAGTGTGCCGCTTTCCATAACGTAAGGTTGGTGAAGGAGGCCACTATAGGAAAACTCAGTAGACAAATAGGGGTACGTGTACGAGTACAACTTCATGTTGTTCTGTTCTTCAAGATCCCAGTTTAGATTCGCTTCTCAAGCGATTCTGGGAGCTTGAAGAAATTTCCGCCTCGCCCTCGCAGAGCCGTAAGGATCTCGAGTGCGAAGAACATTTTCGCGCTACCACTGTTCGCGATGACAGTGGTAGATATATTGTGTCGCTGCCATTTTGCGACGACCCTTATTCGCTAGGCGACTCATACGCTGCCGCACTTAGGCGTTTTCATTGTTTGGAGCGCAAACTTGATGCGTCCTTAGGGTTACGCAGCGCTTACAATGACGTCATGCGGGACTACATTAACAAGGGATATTTGAGTCCGGTTTTAAAAGATGACAACGTTTCTAATCTGTCATATTACATTCCGCATCACGGTGTCGTTCGCGAAGATAAGACTTCCACTAAACTTCGCGTAGTTTTAGACGCTAGTAGTCAAACTACATCGGGACAGTCGATCAATGACATTCTACATGCAGGCCCTAATCTACAGGGTGATTTATTTAATATTATAATTCGTTTTCGTCTCTTTCAAATAGCCCTGTCTGCTGATTGCCGCCAAATGTTTCTCAATGTCGGCGTTCGTGAATCGGACCGTAGATTTCAACGCATCTTTTACAGATTCAGTAAACATGAACCTATAATGGTCTACCAATTTAATCGTGTTTGCTTCGGATTTAAGTCTAGTCCATATCACGCGTTACGTGTAGTCCGCCAGTTAGTCGCTGATGAAGGCGATAATTTCCCTGCAGCGTCTGCTGCTGCTTCTTCCGCCCTATATATGGATGACATTGCCTGTAGTGTCATGTCCATACCGCAAGCAATTTCGCTTTGTGATGAGCTTATTCAGCTCTTCAAGCGAGGCCAGTTCGACCTTGTCAAATGGACAAGTAACTCGAAAGAGGTTCTCGCACACATACCTGATACTCATAAGGCTTCGCCCGATATCGAGTATGAGAAGTCTATACCGCATAAGGTCCTGGGTTTACGCTGGGACAAGTCTTGTGACAGTTTCCGCTTTGACGTCACCACACCAGATGATAAATGTACCAAGCGAACCATGCTTTCCACAGTGGCTCGGCTATGGGACTTAATGGGTTTTGTCGCCCCCACTATTCTGTACGCTAAGCTCTTAATTAAGGAACTTTGGCTAGCAAAGTGTGACTGGGACGACATACCACCTGAACATATAGTCACCGCTTGGAAGCAGTTTTGTACTGAGCTTTCTACGCTTAATGTTATTATTATTCCGCGTCATCTGGGGTTGGTCGACGGATGCACCATGAATTTAGTAGGTTTCGCTGACGCCAGCGAGCGTGCTTACGGTGGAGTCGTATACATGCAAATATACAATGGTTCTAACTACTCCGTGCAGTTAGTTAGTGCGAAGTCTAAAGTCTCACCTGTGAAAACCATTTCGGTGGCTAGACTAGAGTTGTGCGCGGCCCTACTGTTGTCTAAGTTGCTTCGCAAGGTACAAGACACAATATCGCCCCACTACCGCATCCATAAAGTATACGCGTTTACTGACTCTAAAGTAGTGCTCGCCTGGATAAATTCCTCACCGCACCGCTGGCAAACTTTTGTTGCCAATCGGGTTACTAAGCTGATAGAGCTTATACCCGCTAATTGTTTCAACCATGTCGCAGGTACTGAGAACCCCGCTGATTGTCTGTCTCGTGGTGTCACGCCAGCTAAGCTCTTGCAGCATCCATTGTGGTATCGTGGACCATCGTGGGTTTCTCATGACCCAGCTGAGTGGCCCATACATACTTTCGAACACAATGCACTGCATGAGGGCGTACCCGAACAGAAATCAGTCGCTCATGCCGTGGTTTCTGAGGTTACGGAATCACCAATTTACGCGCTAGCACTACGTGTTTCGTCGTGGTCTAAGTTGCTACGCGCTATTGTTTACGTCTATAAGTTTTTAAGACAACTGCCTAGTGCACGTACTGTATCAAGCTCTGATCTGAAATATGCAGAAATTAAATTGCTGCGAGCTGTACAGGATGTTCATTTCCGTAACGATATTTTAAATTTAAAAAACAATAAACCATGTACTCCCGCCATCCATAAGCTTAAGCCGTTTCTCGATGAGCACGGCATCATACGAGTTGGTGGTCGTCTCACAAATTCGGACGAACCCTACGAATATAAACATCCCTGTATTCTACCACGTCATGACCATATTGTTGATCTTCTTGTTGACTTTTGTCACAAGAAATATCTTCATGCCGGTCCGGAGTTGCTTATGTCCTTACTCAGGCATAATTATTGGATTTTAGCTGCACGTCGAATAATTCGTCACAGAATCCACAACTGTAACACTTGCTTTAAGTTCCGCCCGCGTCCTATTCTTCCACTTATGGCAGATCTACCTAGCCAGCGTGTTAACCAAGTCGACAAGGCGTTCACTCACACCCGCTGTGACTATGCAGGCCCGCTGCAGTACACACCATTTCGTGGTCGAGGTGTTAAGAGCCGTAAGGCTTGGCTCTGCATTTTTACGTGTTTGACGACGCGTGCCACGCACATTGAAGTGGCTACAGATTTAAGTACAGTGACTTTCCTTGCAGCCTTAAAACGCTTTCTTTCGCGACGCGGTCCTATTAAATGCTTATATACCGATAACGGTACTTGTTTCGTAGGTGCAAGTTCTTATTTACGCGACCTTCACAAATTTCTTAAAGATTTTCGTCGTCATCTTGAGGAAGAACTTTCCTTCAATCATATAGATTGGAAGTTTATTCCGCCTGCTTCCCCACATTTTGGAGGATGTTGGGAAAGTATGGTTAAGGTAGTTAAAACTCACCTTTTTAAAGTTATAGGTCAACAAATCCTCTCCTACGAGGAACTTATAACTGTCCTTAGTCAAGTTGAGGCTCTAGTTAATTCGCGGCCACTTACTGCTTTGAGTAGTGACCCTACTGAACCATCAGCACTGACCCCTGCGCATTTCTTGCACACCGCGCCATTGTTGTCCCTTCCCGCTCCTGAAGCAGACTCGCTCAGCTTGCTTCAGCGACATACTCTACTTGACAAACTGGTGCAGTCGTTCTGGCAGCGCTGGCGTTCAGAATACTTACATCAACTTCAGGCTAGATCCAAATGGAATAGTCCTGCACCTTCTCTACAAGAGGGTACTATTGTAGTTATCATTACTGATAACTCTCCGCCCCTTTCATGGCCGTTAGGCATTATTGATAAATTGCATACCTCCAAGGACGGTACAACCCGTGTTGTTACTGTGAAAACCGCAAAGGGTAGCTATGTGCGCCCTGTTGTGCGTCTGTGTCCATTACCGACTCAATAAGGCCTGGCTTGATAGTTAGGTCTCTTAGTTTTAGTTAGTTAGCGACGCAACATAATTTTTCTATTAAAATTTAACTATAGGTATGCAACTTAATGTATTATTTAACTCGCAGTATTAAATCTTAATAATTGAAATGTAAAAATCCGCATCTTAGTCCGTATTGCTGAATAGGTATACGGTAGTACACCTCATAGGGCTAAGTTTAATTTTCATTAAAGGTGACCCTTTAAGGCCGGGAAAATGGTAGCGCCATCTCTTGTAAATGTCATAAATCAATGACCGAAAACACATAGACAAACGCATTTGAGATTTCGCGGGCGATCGATATCCTAATTATCTCGTTCCTTCCTCATTCCTTTTCCCTTTATGTACGCCTTAATGACAGGTCGCCAGAACGAACCGAAACTTCAACGTGAACGGGCCTCGTATCTCAACCGCCAGCTTTCCAAGCCACCTGGCTGGAGACTGATGCATCTAATTAGTTAGATTGCAGAGAACCTTGTGAACCGTGTCTATTAACCTGCCTCGCGGATATAAAACAATTGTGTGAAGTGTGTGGATCCTGAAGGAGCCATTTTGGAGTAGAAGAACACCAGCTCGCTGCCACACGTGGGCTGGCATCGACCACTACAAGGTAAGGCGTACTACTTCCCTCATTTCCATACTAGATCGCCCGAATTGATCCGTGAATATTTTCCCGCTTATTTTCAACGCACTATTGCCAGAACCCTTCAAATACAGTCCACTTTTCATGATAGACACAAGGATGAAGAGGTTTCTCAAACCGCTATAACAGAAGCCTACAAATAAAATAAATAATGGAACGAATTCCATCTTTTGTTTCCAAGTGACATTCGACTCCGGATCGAGCTTAACCCTATTTCTTTCAAATAAAATAACATATCCCTCGAAAATTGAGTTTATTCGCAACCGTATCCATCCAGTTAAATAAGTAAGCCATATTCTTTCACGTCTCGACGATATTTTCCCCCCATAATTCACTTGCGCGCCATTACGCGTCGGCGCCATGACACTCGTCCAAAATAAGAATAACAAAATAAAACATTGTGAAGAAAGTTTACTTCTTTTTCGTAATAAAAGAAGATTAGCATATACATGGGTGCTTTTAGATTAAATTTCTGTTGGAATTACATTTAGTTTGAGATGTTGCAGTATTGTTGAGAAAGTAAGGGAATTCGTAATGTATTCTTTTTACCCGACTGCCGAAGGAGGGTAATGTGTTTATCAGTTTATGTATGTATGTATGTTTGTTCCTATGTGGCGTTCTAGAGACCAAACGCGTTGGCCGATTTTGATTCGATTCGGCTTAACCCTGCGAGTGTCACTGGCTACATTAAAATTGGCAAATAGAAACTGGCGAAGTTTAGGCGCCATATTGTGGGGACCCTATATTTTTTTTTAAGTCCGTCGTGTGGGGTATCAAACTAAATGATTTTTAGAGGTGATTTCAAAAATATGTAGCACTTATATGATTAAATGTACCAAACTCAAAAAAAAGTTATACTTAAATAAAAAAAAACGAAAATTCAAAAAACCTGACTGCTTAATAAGCGAACTAAAAATACGTAAAACAAGAAGAAAATCATGCTGTGCAGTCGGTGGATACATCTGGTTCTGGTCAGCCAGCTCGCTAACATGTATCCTCCGACAGCACAGCATGATTTTCTCCTTGTTTTACGTTTTTTTAGTTCGCTTTTTAAGCAGTCGGGTTTTTGATTTTTTGAATATTTTTTTTTATTTAGTAAACTGGGGTTACTTTGAACGACGGGATGACTTTGATCGAAACTTCCATTTCATTTATAATCGCGAATTGCGTTAAACGAAACGCAATTTGGTAGTTTTTTTTTCTAGGTTAGCAACATTGAAGAACTGTCAAATCTTTAAGGACACGCTGCGAATTCACCAACAATTTAAATTTAAAAAGCTAATATATTGATATTCTCTATTTATAGCAAAATAATTGTGCTGCAAAACTTCATGTGTACATAATCACGTGAAGGTTTAATGAAATTTCTAGATAAACTCTATTATGTTGTCTATGATCGATTAACCAATACAATACAGTGGTTATTGTAACTCACAAGTAAAATTTAAAAAACCCCCGACACATTTATCTTGCGAAAACATCACGATCTAAACAGTAAAACGCGCATAACTTTTGAACGCCTGAACCGATTTTATTCAAACATAGCTAAGAACACTCTCGATACAATCACCTTTCAATTACAAAAAAACTAAATCAATGAGGCGCTATGATGCCACAGACAGACACACAGATACACAGATACACAGTAACACACCTCAAACTTATAACACCCCTCTTTTTCCGTCGGGGGTTAAAAATGAATGCAATGACATGAGTTTGATTAATGCGGGGTGTCATTGTTTGGGTTTACGGTGTGAGATTGATCAAATGATCCAATTAATCCCAGAGAAACAATTAAGCTTCTAAAAAAAACATATAAAAAAAGACTAAACTCTTTTTTTATATGCTTTTGCTAAATAAATAAATATTATATTATTCAGGAAGATGCCACGAGGCACGAATATATAAAATTAAACTTTCATTTTTGTTTAACTTTCCTTAATGTTTTTATACCTTTGCAAAAATTGTATCTTGCCGATTTTATGAAGACTAATTATTTTATAGGATTTATCTTGTTGATAAAACTAACTAACTATTACTAAGACTAATTATTATTTCTAAGTTCTTGTTTAGTTTTAATGAAAATAAATAAGAAACACTGATTTTAAGCTAAAACTTTGTTACCAACATTTTTAGTAAAGATATGTTCATTATTTGAAGATTTTTATTAGATCAAAGTAACCCCCCCCCCCATATGACAAAAATTACAATATTTATTTTTCCTGCTGGCAGACTTTGTTTTTTTTGTTTTGGTATTATTGTTTCGTCCCGAATTTTAATATTTACTTGCAAAACCGTTTCGGTGGGCTGTCAACGATTTGACAGATGACACTTGAGAGTGTAGAAAGAAAATTTGTAATGAGCACACGAGAAATTCGGTGTCTTGTGATTTGTTAAGCTAATCGAGCTATATTTCGTTAATTTGTAATTGCTAATTGCGCCCGCCGTTCGCAATTTGTTTGTGGGGCGCCCGCGAAGTGGGTTTTGAATATATTTCAAGCACATTGAAGTGCTTTTTGCGGAAACGTGTATGTGTCTGCCTGGAAGCCGGAGCCCGGCTCAGAACGCGTTTGTGGTCCCATCCAATCACTGTCCTTTATTATATATATTTCCTAAAACCCTCGGCCAGGCGCGTGATTGAGCGAGCCCAGAGGATTACCGCGGGAATCTCAGGTAAGAGTGAACAAATTGGTTTATTAGTACCACTTCCCACCTGTCAGATAGGTACCAGGATATCTCCCAATAAGGAGCAAATCCCTAGCTTTCCACTGCTGCGTTACGGCAGTTTCATGGGTACAGGTTCAGACAGGGTCCAGGAGTCCCAACGCCGCTATGGGCCCCGGTGTTTAACTCCTGGCTTGGGACCCGAAGACCTGTATTTAACAATTATAGTTGGGGTTACTTTGTAGTTACGCAATAAAATAGGGGGGTATTAAAGTAACCCCATTTTACGTATAACTTTCATCAGACACGTTTTATTTTTTTCTCAAAATCTAGACACATTTTTTCACTTATAATTACAGGAATCGAAAGTAATAAAAAAACCGATAGTAAGACATTTTTTGATTTTTTTGAAACCCACAAATTTAAAAGATATGGACCTTCAAAGTTAAAAATTGTTCAAAATAACCCCGGTTTACGTATACCTACAATCATACAACTGAATTTCTTTTTTTTGTTATGTTGATGGAAAGTTGTGATAGTCGGCGAAAAGAGTTTTGTGCTGAGCGAATGCCAAATCAACCAAAATTTTTAGATTTCTCTTCTGAAACTATTTTTACTTATGGGTAAACCGGTATTCCCAGTACCCACGCTACACAATAATATTTTGACATGAGTTAGGGCCTAAGCTCTATATCCAAAGCCCATAATTCAACCTACCCCTTACTCATTGTAATCCTACATTTATGTTTATTTATGATTTTTATTAATATTGCCTAAGGCCCAAGGGTGAGTTATGGGTAAGGGTGGGTCTCAATTACGAAACGGCCTACCCTCGCTTAGGTTATGCAGAAGGCGAGACTAAGGGACGGGATTATTATTAGACGGGTGGACAGAGTACACCTGTGTTCTAATGATTTAGTTATAACTGCCCTAACTAACCTGTATGTTGTGATTATGATGGAACTTGGAAGACAGCGTTAGACCTACACCATAGGGAACAGGAGAGGAGACATTTACAAAAACCATCAGTACTTAGTACTTAATGTTTTAGATCTAAATCGACACTATTCATATTCTACATTTCTGCAAGAAAATTAATCTTCTGTTTATTAACATAATATTCATCCAATTGATCACAAACTTTTTGATAACATAGCAATATTGCAATGGTCGCTTACAATGGGCCTCATCAGAAAGCTTACAGTCACTCAAAGGGCAATGGAGAGGGCTATGCTCGGAGTTTCCTTGCGTGATCGAATCAGAAATGTAGAGAGCTGCAAGATAACCAGGGTTACCGACATAGCCCGAAGAATTGCCTTACTTAAGTGGCAGTGGGCAGGGCACATTGCACACCGAACGGATGGCCGATGGGGCAGAAAGGTTCTGGAGTGGCGACCGCGAACCAGAAGACGTTACGTTGGAAGACGGATGACCTGGTGAAGGTTACAGGGATGCGTTGGTTGCGAGACGCACGGGCCCTGTCAAAGTGCCGACGCTTGGGGGAGGCCTATGTCCAGCAGTGGACGTCTTTCGGCTGATATGATGATAATAGCAATATTCATTAGTTCTTGCAACTATTGCGAGTTTAACGCTGTCGAATAGACGGATTTTTAACCCCCGACGCAAAAAGAGGGGTGTTATAAGTTTGTCGTGTGTTGCTGTGTATCTGTGTGTCTGTCTGTGGCATCATAGCTCCTAAACGGATGAATCGATTATGATTTAGTTTTTTTGTTGGAAAGGTGATTTTGTCGAGAGTGTTCTTAGGTATGTTCTAAAATCGGTTCAACCGTTCAAAAGTTATTGGTATACTGTTTGAATCGGAGTGTTTTCGCAAGTTATCGTGTCATAATTACGTGTTCAATAGATTGCCGATCGAAGCGTATCTACTATGTACTAGATAAATTATGTAGCATGAAATAAAAATTGTCGGGGGTTTTAAAATTTTACTTGTAAACATTTGGAGCATTCGATGGTGATGGAATTACGTAAACAGGGTTGAGGGCTGTCATATTTAGGATCAAACAAGGAGAAGATTTAATCGAGTAAATGTTGTATTTATTGACAACACTTGGATAGATTGTATTTAATTTAACCCCAGATTCCGAAAACCCGTCCTATTTAGCTGAATACCTGCTACTCAGGAAACCGGCATGTCCTAGAAACAAAAATACGAATACGTGTGACATCCACCAACCCGCATTGGGCCTGCGTGGTGGATTACGGTCCATTCCCTCTCACAGAGTGGAAGCCTGTGTCCCAGCAGTGGGAACATTATTAAAAAGACTGATGATGACCTGGTACTCAGCACACGCACGCGTAAAGCCCGTGGTTTGTCTATGGCACAGATAATATAATATTAGCATATCTGTGGTTAGAGCTCGGTGCGACACTGCACATGGCCCAAGGACACTCTTTCAAATCAATAAACGTAACCTGAAAACGCAATAAAAACATTGCAATACCATGATTGTGTGCTAAGTAATTTCCTCGCTGGTCCATGTTTATTTATAGGTAATTTTCAGCAAGCTCAGACCCCGTTCCGTTCACCTGAATACCCGATATCCAGCGACCCAGCATGGGTGTGTTCAGCATTGTAAATTCGCGGGCAAACGCGTGGTTAGTCTGTGGTCAATAGCTCGGTGCGACGCACGATACCACATAATTAATGGTCTTTGGCCCACGTTCATAATTATTTTACTTACCGTTTGATGAAATTTACAAATGTAATTTTAGCTTCGAGCCTAGAACAGTGTACTTATATAGATACGACCATAATTTACTTTTCTCAAACGTGCATGGAAATATTGTCATTATTTTCGAAAAAAGAACACGCGAAGTATCGAATTTACGGACAAAACAAATCTAATCTATTGCAGGAGCGTTTTTTGAATTTGGATCATTACAAAGCTCCAGCAATGTTGTTGTAACTTTTAATTAATTAAATTTACTATATTAAAAATATATTTTATTTCCCTGTATTTTTTTGGGAAAAGCACTATAAATGCCTCGGCGGAAATGGCAAATGACTGTCTCGTATTTGTGAAGTTCTCGCCTACGGCTCGGCCTTCAAACTCATACTCGACCTGCAATTGCCTATTTCCCGGTCTTTGCAATATTGTACAATTTAGTTTTTAATGATCTATTTTAATCATTAAAATAAACTATGGTGAATTTTCAAGTCTAAATCATTCTTCCGGTTTTTTCCTAATTCCTTTGAAGTCGGCACAACAGCCTTTTTTAGGTTTCCGTACCCGAAGGGTCCAAACGGAGCCCTATTGCTATCATTTACGAGTCCGTCTGTCTCATAGGTTTTACAGACAATCGGTTGGAATTCATTAATTAAAAAATAAGCATCTTGTTGACCCAACAAATTATCAAAAAACAGTTTTTATAGGTTTTTAAGGGAGGCTCCCATACAGCAAGTAGTCTGACAGACAGTCTTATAAAACTTGGCACACGGGTGGACCATAACCTATATTACTACTTTGTTTGTTAAAATCAATTTACTGCTTTGTTTGTTAAAATCAATTTACACCTGTTTCAAAAACTATCTGAAGTAAAAAAGTCTCCAATGCGTTCTCAATATATGAATAATCTGTGCGACATAAAATGTATAGAACCAAAAGTTTTTTTGGCTTGGCGCCGAAAATTTATAATAATATAGGTTTAGTTAGGTGAGGGTATTAAGCAGCGACCTATTTAAACCTGTCCCATCCTTAATGAGACATATGACCTTGGTAAAGGACCAATCAGAGCGCAGTACCGCGTCCCTCATACCTCAGCTAGTTGACAGAATTGTTTTGATGTATTAGATCAAGCTTTAGGCGTCTAGTGGCTATGTGGTCGATGGTATTAAGAGAGCCGAGGACGGTAATCATCAATACACACGTGTACCATAATGTACTATTATGCTATCGGGTATATTATTATAAATTTTCGGCGCCATGCCAAAAATATTTTTTTTCCTTAAAGCGGTTCTACATTTTTCAACACAGTTTCTCAACACACTTGTGAAGAAAATAATACTAAAAAATCATTTCCAACAGTAAAAACGAGCTGTGATTTTTTTTTCGCAAAGGCGGGCAAAATTAATCAGTGTTCCTATGCGCGCGCATCTAACAATGGCGATCAGCCATAGACTAAAAATAATAAGTTATCTTTTTTTTGGCTTTTCGCGGATAGCGTTTTAGCCACGTACAAAATGGGGAATTTCAAGTTTTCTTTATTACAGACAAAAACAAAAATTATTTTCGAGTGAAAGTTTTATTTATTAAACACGTACAAGTTGAAATTATCTATTTAAATACGAAGTTGCATGAAATGTGTTGCATTTGTATTTTTGAGCACGATCTTTTTTGTTTCGAAACTTTTTTAAGAACAATGCAACTCAACCAATAAATAAAAAAAAGAAACTCTTTATCTCACTTGTGAATAATAGTAATGAGAAAGTCACAGTTTGATAACCGGTGTCATTATGTCCCTAATTGCGGTGAAATTAATGCCACTTTATGAGCAAGTGTGTTGAAAAAAAATTACCCCTAATAAAGTTTAAGAAAACTCTCCACTCGCTATTAATTGAAAAATGTTAACTATTATACTGTAGAAGATTTTATAAATGATAATTTTTAATATTTCGTGTGCTAAAACATTTTTCAACACACTTGCTCATAAAGTGGCTCTAATTTCACCTCAATTAGGCACATAATGACACCTGTTATCAAACTGTGACTTTTTCATTACTATTATTCACAAGTGAGATAAAAAGTTTTTTTTAAATTTATTGGTTGAGTTGCTTTGTTCTTAAAAAAGTTTCGATACAAAAAAGATCGTGCTCAATAGTACAAATGCAACACATTTCATGAGATAATTTCAACTTGTACGTGTTTAATAAATAAAACTTTCACATAAATATAACTTTTGTTTTTGTCTGTAATAACTTGAAATTCCCCATTTTGTACGTGGCTAAAACGCTATTCGCGAAAAGCAAAAAAAAAAGATAACTCATTATTTTTAGTCTATGGCCGATCGCCATTGTTAGATGCGCGCGCATAGGAAAACTGATTAATTTTGCCCGCCATTGCGAAAAATATTTCACAACTTGTTTTCACTGTTGAAAATGATTTTTTAGTATTATTTTCTTCACAAGTGTGTTGAAAAACGTCGTATGATACTCGTGTGTATTGATGATTACCGTCCTCGGCTCTCTTAAGACCCTCACCTAACGGCTCGGGTCTCAATGGCGCCTCAGCAGTAATCACCAACATTACACACTTATGTACCATAATGTACTATAACATTCTTAAATATTAAAAAAAAAATCTGTTTTGCTTTTTTCGTTAGATTTTATTGTAGATTTTATTAAGATATTGAAATACATTTAAAATAGTTTTTTTTTACTTTTCTTGTATTTAATTTTTGTTTTATATTTTCTTTTATTTTCAACAATATTTGTACGCCTACACGGCAAAACATAGCGGACATTATAACTAACCTAAGATCTTTATGTAAATACCTATGTTTCACAAATAAATATTCTGATTCTGATCCTGATACGATATAAGGCACTTTCTATCCTGATAGCATTAGGATATAAAAACAGAGTAACGTTGGCAGAACCTAGATAAAAATATCAGTGAAGATGGCGCTTTATGAGAATAATTTACATTTAATTTACCAAAAACAGTACAAGAAGATATCTTTCTCGCCTCAATATTACAACTTATTGAAGTACATTTAAAATTGAAAGCAGAGCTGGTGTGGTGTTCGTGGTCCATGGATGTAGCGGTTGCAAGGAATAACGTCTAATTGGATTTTTCTCTTGGAAATAACGCCGTAACGTTATTGGAATTTTCTCTTAGATATCTTGGTATCCGGGTATTGGAATTGTGGCTATAAATGGCGTCTTTCTATCTTGGAGGTTTAATATTTCTGTAGAACATAAGTGGAAAAGCTTTAACAGTTTTGTGAGTTTGTTTGTTGGACGGTAGAATCAATTATTATCAATACTCATATTAATCTATATATATAAAAGAGAAAGTATGTATGTATGTTCCTTATAGACTCCGAAACGGCTGACCCGATTTCAAATTTTTTTTCACCGTTGGGAAGCAACACTATCCCCGGGTGACATAGGCTACTTTTTATTGTATTGAAACCGCGAGGCGTCCGCTAATAATAAATTTAAATTTTTGATGTTCGAAAGTGCCGCCTAATGGCCTAATTGAAATAAAGAAATAAGACATTGATGTTATTTTTTTTATTTTTTTTTATTGAAAATTTGAGTTTTCGCAGCGGTATCGTTGTTTAGTACCATTGGTACCAATGACCACACAGGCCCTAGACGCCTAGAGGCTACCGTTGTCTGTCAACACATCAGACTTATAGATCTGATGTACTCGTAGGTCGCCATTCGACAATTTCGAATAAGTCGTTGTTAGTACGTCTTACCTACCTATTTTCATTTTACAACTTTACCCCTTGTTTTACAAACTTGTACAGTTTGAAGACAATAACAGCACTGAGCACTAATGCAGAAAATCTCCTCTCATATTAAAACAAAATGACGACGATCTTACCGAATCTCAGTTAAGAACGATCTTTTCGAATCTCAGTTGAGAACTGTAATATTCACGTAGTGGCAAGCTCGGTGGTCATTGAATTTAATGCCCTTTTCTAAGGGGTAGCTACCATGAACTGCCACGAGGCCGGGAGGCGCTGGCGGAGCGGGTTCGCGCCATAAAAATGTGATAACGTTCAGAGAAGGGAGACTGTATAGTATGGTAGAGAAGATCCACTCCGCACAAAGTAGAAACTTATGTTGGTGATCTCAATATTTACATTTAGAAAACTTGGAAATCGCTTATGAAGCTCAGTAGAAGAGACAAAAAGCGCGACAAGTGTCATTCGATGTCAGTGATAGCGATGGTCGACATGCCAAAATATAAGAGATTAGCGGACGCCTAGCGGTTTCACCCGTGTAGTTCCCGTTCTCTTGGGAATACAGGTATAAAAAAATACAACCGACTTCCAAATAAAAACACTACAACTTTGTAGGAATTAAAATGAGTCATGTTATTTCTACGCGGTGGGTGCCCATGCCCACAGCCCGTGGTAAGGAGAGCATTTCGCTAAGGTTTAGTATAGTTTGTTACTACCTTAGCGAAATGTTCTCCTTACCACGGGCAGAGGGCATGGGCACCCACCGCGAAGAAATAAAAGTTTGGTTAAAATAAATTGCACTATAGGTATGGCGTGATAAGCTTTGATTTAATTATTGAGTTTTAAAGAAATATTGAGAAATTAAGATTTTATAGAGACTAAAAAAGAGAGAAAAATTATGTTCTAGTTTAAATATCTCTCCGAAGCACAAAATTATGGAATATTGGGCTCTTAATTCACATTTCAAAGATTATTTGAGTGGATCATTTAAAATTGATGCCAATAGATGGCGCGGTTATTAAATTGCTGAGGGATCCACTAGATTTTTTTAATTTGTTTTGTAATACATTTTGATACAATGAAACTTCAAAAACAAGCAAAAAATACTATAAAACAAACCATCGCTTTGTCAAAACAAATATTCACGAGCCGAGTAAACTTACTTGCAACTCTTGCAAGTCGCTGCTAATACCATCAACTTATATCCGTGGAATGGAACCGAACGCGATCGATCGATATTTTCTTAAAAAATAATCAGCTTAATCAGACGATAAACGCTAGTCTCGTCGGCATGGTTTCTTTGTATAGGTTGAGGCATCTATATGCTAGTATTATATTATCTGTGTCCTTACTATATCAGAGTCAGTTACCAATCGAACGCAAATCCGACCAAAAACCCTAAATTTTACACGCACCATTTGATCCATAAGCCAATTAGCGCCGTTCCTAGCACGGTGGCCCTTTTTAACGACCACATTATATGGCAGGGTGGCCCTTCTGAACGTCCACATTATACGGCAGGGTGGTTATCAGCGCCCCACAGGCGAGTAATCGGCGTTTTAACCGAGTAGGTAACGGGTTACCCGGCTTCCCCATGAGGGGTTACCCTGACGTCCATATAACGGGTAGCTTGGGTATAATAAGCGTACAGGCTTTATTAGGATCGTGTGCCTGTGATAAATCTTAAGGGCCAAGATTGTTTAATGGCCGATTGCTGTGTCCTGAATTAAAGGACAAACGTTACTGGTCGTGCGGGAGTCGTATCAGTAAAGGATTAAGTGCCAGGGTAGCTAATCACAAGTCAAGAGTAAATAGGTTACTTCTAGGCAAGCGTTCTTCAAAGTCACCCACATCATCGCTTACCATCAGGTGAGATAGTGGTCAAACGCGACTATACCAATTAAAAAAAATGGCAATCCAAACCACGTAGGGAAACAGAATCATGGCTATGTATTTATAAAATACTAGCATTTGCCAGTGGCTTCGCTAGCAGCAATGATATTTTACTAGAATATAATTGGCTAGCAGAGAATCTTTATAGATTCTTTATTCAAATTGTCTATAGAGAATTTGAATAAAGAATCTGATAATCAGTTTCTAAACAGCCTCGAGATTTTTATTAAATATGGGTGACTTTAATATCTATGGTACGAATATGAGTATTTTTTAAACAAAAGGCCTTGTAACAAGTTTGTTTTGTTAAAGTTGGCGGTAGGCCCCCGGCTTCCTAGTAAAAGGGAAGTTCATTTCATGCAGATTTGTTTGCTTCTGTTAAATTGTGTTGAAGCTTAAATTGCTAACCGCCCCTGGTTCATCGGTTCCCCACAGGCGTTTTGTAATGAGGGCCTCTCCCCAAACGAAACAACAACACAAAACAGTGTTGCTAGGGTAATCGACTAGACGCTCCCTAAAACGTGCAAATTTCAAAATTGGAACCTCATTTCATTCATCAATGGAAAGTCTTTTTTGTTAGTCTTACGTTTTCACGCAGAAGTTTCTTTTATTAACTCGTATTAATATGTTTAAAAAATCCTTGTTGTAAATGTGTAAAAGCTTGTAAGATGTTTGTTAACAATTTCAGTGCCTCTGACATATAGAGGTGGTGTTTGTCGCGTCATGTACTTATCTGACATCAAGTAGGACTACATGATAATAGTGGTGCCAATGAAAATTGCAATCGATCACGCCTCAAAGATAGAACGGGTTTTGTTGGTAGATATCTGGAACACATGGAACCATAGATTAGGACATAGGATATTTTTCATTCCGTGAGATAATTTTCGGCATTCATGTGAGAAAAAAGCGAGTTAGATATAAATGATTTTATTTTTCTTCTGACGGTCACGGTTCTTTATTATACTCTTACCTAAAATGTCACTTTGGTTGGTAGAAACACTAACCCACAACGTTACACCGGGAAATGGGCAATAATAAACGCCTTGGCTTTATTACAACGTTGAAAGATAAATCTCAAGTGTTACCATTAGTGTTTAATTTACATTTTTCTGTCCTACCAATCGTGTTTGAATTAAGAATTTAGCGGGACATCGGGATCATTTCAAGGGCTGGCTGTATACAGCAATGCCTTGGTCTGATATTATGTGTAGATTAGAACGCGGGAAATTGAGTTTCCTGTATCGGTTTTGTTGAGTTCGGTTAAATGGCTTGGGTGTTAAATAATTCGATTATCTTAAATTATGTTGGTTCTTATTTTAAATTTTTAATTGCTGCAAAATGTTTAAGTTTTCAAATAAAAAAGTCAATGTTTTGGGTAAATTGTTATGGAGTATTTTCCATGGAAATGGTATGTACTATTCTGATATCTAACTAATCTAACTGTTAACAGCGAAAGTTTTGATGGATATTTATTTGTCACTCAATTAGGCCAGAACAGTTGAACGGATTTGGATGAAATTTGGTACAGAGATACATTATAGTCTTGAACAGCTAATAGGCTTTTTATCCCGGGAGTATGTCCTCTGGGGATAACTTTCAACAACCACGCGCCAGAAACTGGTTGTTTAAAAAAAACTGCTCAGCTTTAGAATGGGAACATTACAAAAGTATGTATCTTGATGGGCAGAAAATTGATTAAAATGCACGTTTCTTCTCCATAATGGCGTGCTAGAACGTGCATTCTACAAATAATATCAGTCGTGTTGCCAACTTTTGCCGCTATTATGTCGCGCATTTATTGCAGATAAACTACAATGCTGACACTACGAAGAAAATTCTTATCTCGAGGCCCGTCGAGAACTGCAATTGCAGTCACCGCGAAAAGATTGTCATCGACATTTTCAAGCACATATTTTTTGGCACTACTCCAGAATATAAATAAGATATTAGAAATATTTCTATGGCCATGATTAATTGTGAAACAAAATTGAAATAAACAACATCAGCAACAACAATAGGAGTTTGTCAATTATTGTGTATTATGTCTTTATGCTCGGGCCCCTGTTCTGAGCCAGATTGTGTGTTAAGCCCCGATGTGGGCCCGCTCGTAACTTAAAGCTAGAAGAGACAACCATCAAGGTCTTAGATTGCATTCTATAAGATGGTTTAAAACTAAGACAGGCATTGGATATTCAGAATAATTATTAAGATCTAACTGAGAATGTCAAATCCAATTCATAATGAAGTCAAGTAAAAATGTAGCACAATGCTTACTAATGCCATGGATCCATGGAATAGCAAGTACTTACTTACTTAAAACGTGGATCCAAATTCAAACAAATCCACTGGACCAATAAAATAGATCATAGCAATACCAATATTAATCACGGAATATAACTGCCGCGCTGTTCCGATATGATACCGGAGCGCAATTTGTGTGAATCAGTCGTGGGAATGGTATTTGTTGCCCGCTGGCGTTTTATGCACAATCATTCGGATTTTAAATCTGGTGTGTTGCATTGCAGGCTTCCTTATGTGTAGATACGAGTTAGATATTGAGCGTTTATCCAGGATTGGTTCAGGTCATGTGAACGAGTTTAAGTTTCGTTTCTGACGGGTTCCACATACATAAAGCGACAAATACGTGTCATAAAAACACCACATTAATAGTGTTGACGCCGAAATTAGGTCGAAAATCCTAAATTCTTTCGGTCAAATGGGCGAGTTTTACGGGTCATTAAGGGCTCTGTAATTTGCGCCTTGCCTCGATTATTTTTATGTGTATTAAGTAACTTTTAGTATTAGGACACAGATAATATAATACTACAGTAGTATTACTATCATCTATCCAATAAACGCTGTACGGATGAGTGATATTAGGAGTAAGTGATACAACGAATGCTGTTGCTATACTGCCCTTTATTATAAAAGAACACAAGTTTATATGGTTACATTGACATCTCCCTCTCATCTCCTCCCTAAAACTAAAATAAAATAAAAGTTTACTTTTATTTTATTGCATGGATACAATATAAGCACAAATTAAACATTGATACTCTTAGGCTAACACGTATAAAATATAGTTATAACATAATCGTAGTACATATGTTCGTTATGTTTGGTATACAAAGTTATACAATAATAAGTAGTTACATACTTATAATAACAATCAATCCCTGAGTACCTATGAGCGCACAGCTGGCGCTTATTATTCGTCTCCGTTTTCTGCTGACCTGTATAATAGCTATTGTTAAGTGCTTATAGCATTGGTAATTAATTGTCTTATTGTTTTTATCTTAAACATGATACGGTTTCGTTCTGTTTTTGTGAATAATGTCGGGTTTTCCCTTATAATTGACCTCAACATTTGGTGACAAATCTCTAATCACCTTGTAAGGTCCAGAATATAATTGTTGAAGTTTATTGCCAGTTTCATTTTTAATTAAAACTTGATCGTTTGGCTTGTAGCGTATTGGATTTACATGCTGGTCGTATCTACTTTTTCTGCCTATTTTATTGGCTATCAAATTTTCCCGCGCTTCGGTTTGAGAAACCTGTAGGCGGTACTTAAGTTCAAGCGGGTAACTGTCGTAATTATATAGAGGCTCTACACACTTTTCCAAATTATTGGGCAAGTTACACTTTCTACCGTATACGAGTTCGAATGGTGTAAATTTTGTTGACGAGTGAACTGTCGTATTATAAGCAAAGCACCAGAATGGTAACCAAGTACTCCATAATTCGGGTTTTCCTTCTGCTTGGATTCGCAAAAATGCACCTAGATTTTTATGCGAGTTCTCTAGCGCTCCGATGCTTTGGTGATGATACGCAGTTGAGTTTAACTTTTTAATATGTAGTAATTCACAAACCTGTGTCACGGTCTCGGACATGAACTCTGTGCCTCTGTCGGTAGCTATGTCCCTCGGGATGCCATGTTGAAGTATGAAGTTATCCACGAAGGTGCGTGCTACTTCTGTAGAGGTTTTAGTGACGAGGGGATACGCACATACATACTTGGACAGCTCGCATTGCAATGTCAATATATAAGAAAAATTGTTGCTGTCTTTGTCTAATGGTCCTACCAAGTCTAAGAAGATTTTATCGAAAGCCGAATGAGCAGTTGTGGTGATTGCCATTGGCTCTTTCACCTGAACTGTATACTTATGCTTCTGACATTGAACACATTTTTTGACATAATTTTTGACATCACTTTCTAAGCCTGGCCAAAAATAGTATTTTTTTATATTAGTCAGCATTCTTCTCATGCCCGCGTGCCCACTAGTGGGCAAAAGATGAAAGTCGTTGAGTATCACTTTCCTATCATCTTTGTCCTCTATTCTTTCGACATCTTTTAATATACATAATCTGGGCCCTTTCCAGTTGCTTTGTTTTCTTATCTCACTAGTTAATTTCTCTACAAAAATTTTATTATTCGAATTTTTAATGAAGTATACTTCTTCTATATTTAGCTTGTTACATAGATCACTCAGCTCTCTCGCAAACTCGGCTCGCGTAGTTTGTGATTGAGATGCCGAGTTTATGAATATAGTTTTCATTTGGGCATTATACAATAATATTATGTGTGTTTGTAACACTACTGAGCTATCGCTCTTTAACTTCTTAAGACTGCTACTGGGTGCAAATCTTAACTCTACTGCGCCTCTTGGTTTGATATGAGTTTCCACTACATGTGGTTGAACTGGCAAGTTGTCGGTGGGCAACTCATCTGCCGGGGCGACAGCATCTAATTTTCGTTTTTGAGCGCGAGTCATTACTGCACACAGACACTCATTCATTTCTTTAAGTTCTTTTGACGTAATTTTTATTCTAGATAATGCGTCTGCAACGCAGTTCTCACTCCCTTTTACGTATTCTATTTCGTAATTGTATTCTTCTAGAGCTAGTCTAAATTTAAAGAGCCTGCTAGATGGGTCTTTTAAATTAAATAAGTATACAAGGGGTTTGTGGTCGGTTAGTATTTTAAATGTACGACCGTATAAATAGGGTCTGAAATATTTGACAGCCCAAACTACAGCTAAGAGTTCTTTCTCTATAGTGGGATAGTTCTTTTCCGCTTTGTTAAGGCTCCTACTAGCGTAAGCTATTGGTCTGCCATTTGAATTTGATAGTACTGCCCCAATTGCGTACCCAGATGCATCGGTTTGTACTATGAATTGATTTAGTTCTGAGAAATCTGGGTACTGTAGGATTGGCGGTGACATCATACTCTGTTTTAGAGTTTCAAATGACGTTTGACAGTTGCTATCCCAGTTGAATTTAGTGTTTTTCTTACTTAAAAGGTTTAAATGATAGGCTTTGTCGGCAAAGTGGTCTATAAATTTTCTATAGTAGTTTGCAAAAGCAACGAAGCGTTTCACTTCGTCCGTACTTTTAGGAACTGGATACTCTTTAATTATTTTAATCTTATCTGGGTCCGGCAATATACCATTGCCTGTCACCACGTGGCCTAAATAAAGCATCTCTTTCTTAAGGAAATCGCATTTAGTGGGATTTAATTTTAAGTTGGCACTGCGCAACTTTTCGAATACTTCTATTAAATTTTTGTTATGGTCAGTTAAGTTCCGTCCCATACAAATAAGATCGTCTAGGTACACTAAGCACTTGTCGTAGGATAGCCCGGTCATTGCCATGGTCATCATACGCGAAAATGAGCTGGGACTAGTTTTGAGTCCCATAGGCATTCTTGTCATTTGATACTGACCACCGTCTGCACTAAATGAAGTATATTTCCTACTGTGTTTGTTTAACGCTACGTTAAAAAATCCTTGGTTTAAATCTAAATGTGTGAAATAAATACATCCACACAAGGAATCTAGTATATCCGTGATGTTTGGCAGTGGAAACTTATCATCCTGAATACAAGTGTTGAGCTTACGGTAATCTATAACTAACCGCCATTTTTTTTCCCCGTTTGCGTCTGATTTTTTAGGCACTAGGAGTACTGGGCTGGACCACTCACTGGAACAAGGTTCAATAATTTCTTGTTCCAATAAGTTGTCCACTTGTTTTTTTAATTCGGCTTTCTGTGAATGCGGCATTCTGTAGGGCTTAACGTACACTGGTGCCACGTTTGGTTTCAATGTTATTGAGTGTTCATATAATTTAGTTGTTCCTAATTTATCACCCGGTAGGAAGAAAATATCTGCATATTTTGCGCAAATGGACTCTATGGACAATTGCTCCTCTTTATTTAAATGTTTCAGCGATAGCGAAGCGAATACCTTTCTGACACGATCAGCATTATTATTGGTTTCTTGAAATGAACATACATCATACTCGCTTGCTTTGTAAAGTGTTGGACTAATTGTTGTCAAGACTAAATCTGTCTCCGTGGTGTTTAAAATCCTAATTGGTATTTTCCCATTCGTGGGCTTAACTAAAGTATTTGCAACAAAGATCCCCTTTCGCAGTTCTGTTCCATTAACTACACATTCTTCTATCTCACATGTTCGAATAAAGTGAATAGACTCTGATCTTGCCGGTATATTAAAATGATTGTTTGTCATTATTAATGGTAATGATACCTTTGAGTTGTTATTCCATAGTAACAAAGTTTGGTTACCGTAATTTAATACTGATTTATACTTGCTTAAAAAGTCTTGTCCCAGTATGCCACTACCTTTACAAGGCAATGTTTTAAAAACATAGAACTTATGTTGTAGGGTCTGATTTCCAATAACTAGGCGCAAATAAGCATATCCTATAGCCTGTACTTTGCCCCCGATGCCGTTTACAAGTGTCTTCTCGATATGGATTGGAATGTTTTGGTCGAGAATTTGTTTATACTTTATGACAGATATGGATGCACCGGTGTCTACTAATAATTGGTATGAATAATGGTTATGCGATTTTATATTTACGTAGCCTACGTTATTGCATGATAAAATTATATTTTTAGTCCCGAAAAAACTGGTCCTCATTCCGCTGTTCTGTTTCTGTATTTTCCTGCGTTTCTGAGTCATCCAATGTATGTATGTGTTGATCCCTGGAGGTGCTATAATTGGACCTACCTCTGTTTCCATGAAATGGTCGGGTGGACCGGCGCCAGCTTGCCTGCGATCCTCTCCGAACCTGATCCTGCTGTTCGTCTTGGTTTTGGATAACCTGTTGATTGCCACGTGCGCGTCCTCTACCTGCGTATGAGAAGCGGCCTCTCCGCTGTGACCAGTTATAAGACGATCTCCCTCTATAATTCATCGTTAAAATATCGGAAGATGTTGATGGACTTGTTATATCTTCATCGATGGCCGCCTGTACTGCATCTTTCAATGATGTAAAATTTCTGGCTGAAATTATTGTACTAAGTCGTCGATTTCTCAATCCATCTGAGAAACATTTGATAGCTTGCTTCTCATTAATTGGCTTTAAAACTTTCAAACTGGCCTCGTTGGCCCCCGATTGAGAGATCGTCAAATCAACAAACAATTCCGTAATTTTTTTGCCGAAATCATCGATTGATAAATCGTTTTGCCTAAGACTTTGCAGCTTTCGTTGAATTGCTGTAGCCGATTTTTTAGGCAATAACTGAATCTTCAAGTCAGCTATAAAGTCGTCAATATTGACATATGAAGTCGCTAATTTCAATTTTGCGGTCTGTGAGAGTCTATTTTTTAATACGAAATTTAACAGTTTTCCTTGTGAATTTTCGTCTAACTCTGTTTTGTAATACTCTATGCCATCTATAAGTTGCTTTACGCTAGCCTCATCGTCTGTACAAACTGGTAATAAACTTAAAGCAACTTTTAAATCAAATTTACAAGTAGTTGCCATTTTATCTGCCGTACTAGGTTTCTGTGAGCACAATTCTAATATTTGTTCATATAAATGATCAAAATTTGCGCAAAGCTCGTGAATATGCGAACATTCACTCTCACATACGGTGCTTTTCGATTTTGAATAATATTCTAAAAATAAGTTGTACTCTTTTACTAAGTTGTCTGCCTCTGCTAATTTTACGACTATAATGTTACCTTTTCTTCTATCTGGACCTATCTTTATCAAATATTTTCTGATTTCAATTAACTTGTCGTACAATGTTTTTAAGTTTTCTGCCATTTAACATAAATACTTATTTCTATTTTCTTAGTAGGTACTGAATTACATACCATTATTTTATACTGCATACACTCCAGCGTTCATTTTTTTTTCATTTGTCACTTATTTTAGTCCACTAAAATAATGTCATGTATATTTTATGCTATTACACGTTTACTACTAATAGAGAATAGACAACACCTTATATATAACCACGCACTGACACATAACGAATACAACTTTCGCGCACTTTTCTTCGTAAACCCTGGGTTTTTAACTCTTCAGATGACGTCCTCAGTGTCCTTCTTGTAGCCTCTGGCATTCGTCCGCATTTCCTCTGCGTCAGCTCTACGTCTCCATATAGAACATCGTAATCTGTCCTTCCTGATCTCATTACCCATCCATTTCTGATGGCAATTCTTGTAGATTCTGAAGATACCATACAAAAACGCCAACGATGCTATAAGAAGTAACACGATTAAAATGATGTTTGTTGTGCTGGCATGTATCGTCAGCTGCGTGATGTCAGCGCTGTTACTTCCACCTGCTGCGTTTTGTGGAACTATAACTTCTTCCTTCGTATTAGTTGTACCCATTTTGTGATTGTCGTGGTAAATATTCACAAAATAGAATAGTGACCACGCTAAGTCCCAGTACGAGATTGGTCTCGTTACAATACATTGCGACACCCGTTTTGGTCAAAGAAATGTAAACATACGCTGCTAGCGTTTACGCTGTCACGGTCGCCATGTACGGATGAGTGATATTAGGAGTAAGTGATACAACGAATGCTGTTGCTATACTGCCCTTTATTATAAAAGAACACAAGTTTATATGGTTACATTGACATCTCCCTCTCAACGCCATTCCTGTGAAAATCTGGCTAACCCAACCAATACCCCTTTCAGTAATTAAGAGACGAAGATCAATTTTGTAAACAGTCTTTACCTCTGTTGTTTAACAATGTTATTTTGACGCAATTTCCCAAACAAATCAACGAAATATTCCCCAGGGTTCCACTTAGAGTCTATTCATTCGGCCAAAACGGCGTCACATTTATACCAACGGCAACGTAGCTTGTATTTACAACACAAACAAATGAAGCGGTGGCGGAAAGCCATTCAAAATGGCACTACGAAGCATGGGCTACGCAATTAAATTAAGGCGATAACTGTGTAGGGGCAAGAGAGAGGCCTTGTCGCCATGACAGTGCGTAGTGCCCGCTTTCCGCGCAAAACTCCCACCCTTTTCACTGAATGACGTTGCTTTTTTTTTAAGTGCAAATGTCTGCCGGCTTATTATGCCAATGCAATGGAGTGGGATGATGGAAATGTAATAAAGATCTGTGAGAATATGTTTCGTGAATGCGCTTTTGAATGCAAACGGGTTATGTTGTGACCGAACTGAACAGATTCCTATTGAATTTTATTTTGATGGATGGCCTTATAGATCAAGACAATAAGTCAAGTTTTTATCAATGGAATCATTCAAATATTGAGTTTTCTCAAAGCTATTTAATTTCAATGAAAATTATTTGCGGATAATATAAAGCTACCAACAAAACAAATCTTTAACCACAACTAAGACCACAACACAACGTCATAATTTGTATCCAAAAGCAAATAGCTCGTAGTGTATTTAATCATAAACAGCTTGAGTTTATAATTTAATTTTAACTTCTAAGAAACATTTTGAGCACTCAAAAAGTTACAAAAAATACGGAGTCCCCGGGCTCCGAAAACCCTCGGAGTTTATTACAGACATTCACTTTTATGTGAAAATTATCTTTTCTATGGGAAACAGGCTGTATAAACTTTGTGTTTGGTCCCGTGGAGATAAAAACGGGTTTATAAAGGAAATCAGTTTTAGGGTGAACAACTTACAAAGAAAGAAAATTGCTGCAAGTTTTTTAGTGTTGTTGTCGCCGTTATAACAAAGATTTATTTATTTGAGTTTATGGAAATTGCCCTTTTACTATTTCTTGCTTATTAGTATCCGTAAGATTGATAGCTAGGTACGCGTACAATTATACTAACCTTGAACTAATTTTCCTTCTCTATGTAGAAGAATTAAATTAGATTAAAGCAAGACAAAGGCTATTTTAATTATCTTGCCAGTTTTCATGGCCACTTAACAGAAAGTCTGAAACACATTATTTACTTTTGTCTAGTGATTAAATGCATCATTTGTTCGAACATAGCACTTTCATAAATGTTGAATTCGTTAAATAAACCACATTGGGTTCGTATTTTTACGGCATTTTTAAATTACTACGCGCGTAAATTGGCGGGAAACAGATGCAGAATTTGCCAATTGCCGCCATTACTGTGCCGGCACTGCCAACTCACAGACAAATGGGATGAAAAACAAATACCTGCCAATTTCGTATTCCATTTGGAAAAAGGTTTGCTTTGCATTTTTTCTCTATGGTAGCATTCTTAATTTGCCAACTACTTTTTTAATGGAACTAATGATTAATAGTATAATGTGGTGCTAGTGGAGTTGGCAGAGCACTTACCGTAGCCGTGCTGATTTTACTGCATATGGCAGGTATCTACTTATAGCAAAACTACTGTGATGCTGCAGAAAGATAATTTGAAAATGTTCTTCTATAATGTCATTACTACACAGAGAAAAAGCAATGCCAGTATTAGCAGCCAGCGTTTCATAATGACTAACAAGCTACTGTTCAGAAAAGATACAGGTTAAACTACTTCAGATAAAAAAAATATATATATATAAAACTTCCTCGCCTACAACTTTCAGCCATAAATAGACGGAAAAGCATTACGTAATTTAAAGCTGTGTCATAAAAACACCTTTCAGCATTTCAGCGTTTATTTCTTTCCAAGATTTAATTCACGATTCTGCCAACCACACAAAATTACAAGGCTGAACGTACACTTCCTTTCTACAAGCTTAATAACCGACGCACGGACAACCCTATTAATTAGGGCTGTCGCGAGGGTCGAAACAAAAGCGATTAATTTGCGCGAATTGCTTTAAGGACTATAGGTGGCGTTACGGTTGTTCCCCGTAATGGTCGACTTTCAATTAACGAACATGGTCGTTTTACTGTTTTTCTGTAAAGGTTAACGTGAGCTGTGCTACCATAGATGTGGCAGCAGCTTCGGTTGGTTATTACAAACAAAAAAAAAAGAGGCCAAAAATAATTATTACACAAGCAAGCATTTTTAGCGCACTCTAAAAAACCGAAAAGAAAAATAAGACGCCTTCTCCTCTAGAATGTCTTCTGAATAAATTACTACTTAACAATTTTTTTTTCAGTATTTATTGTCGGTCCTTGATCGAAAACCAATGCATTGAATCGAAGCCTGGTTTAGAAACAAGATCTCAACCACCACGATGTCATCAGTTTACAAACAATTCTTCGATCCAGTGCCATCGAATCTCAAGTGACAAATGTGCCAATACGGAGAAACGATACCAACATACGAGTATCAGAGAACGGACGATGAAATCAATGACATGTGTTGCAAAATGGCGAATCGATTCAAAATTAAGTGCTGTGAATAAACACTGGCAGAAAGTGTCTACTTTGGTTTCTAATGACCTTTTACTTTTCTTGCACACCTATTTATTAGACGATACATCATACAGATAACTGTATTAATTGGGCACATCTCAGCATATTTAGAAAATGAAATAAAACTTTTTAAAGGAGGTTTATTCTATTTTACTTGTCACTCCCGCGCTTAACGAACAAAGGGAGAGGAACAAATGAATGCAGACATCCCGATCGTCCGAAAACCTAAACTGAAAAGCCAAATTATTACCACATCACTTTTAGTGCTTCAGAAGCCACAATAAAATTGGTAATAACTTAAAAATCCTTTGTTACATTTGGTATCGATCGCGCTCGACAGCCCTACGCCACCCTTCCATTAGTCTGGCTACCTGTCGCGACTGGGGTCTGTGACGGCAGCCACCCTCACGAACGTACCCCGTGAGTACCAACCGAATATTTGCAATTATTGTTGTGCAATTCTATCAGCGGTGCATAGAGAATTTGAGGGTTTTGTTGAGGCACTTGATTTTATTTTCTGTTAAAACCTCTCGTTTTACTTTACATTTTGTGGATCATCATCATCTCAGTCGAAAGACGTCCACCGCTGGACATAGGCCACGGCTGACGTCCACTGTTGGTTTTGTGGATATTGTGTAATTTTATGAACACAGTTTTGAGAATTTGATACTCAGGTTTTTGTTTCTGTTTAACAGAGGATCCTTTTTAAGCGTCTCCAATCAACAATTTTGCAGGAGATTTTCTATATTTCCTGATCAGAAATCTAAATAGACTCTTATTGGATTTTTCATTAAAAGCGTTTTTAATGAAAAATCAGCCTAGTGGTGGCCCAGTGGCTAAGACCTCGCCTGTCGTGTTTGAGGTCGTGGTTTCAAATCTGGGCAATGTGACTTGCTCAAAGTTATATATACTTTCTAAGTTTATCTTGGACATCACAGACAACGGTAAAGGAAAACATGGACTTATATTTTAATGTAAGTCTGAAATAGCCAAGTCAGAGGCCTGTGGGGTTCCCAGAGGCGGTTTAATTAACACTGACTGACACCAGAGGTGGCCACATCCTCACAAGAAAAGAAGAAGAATGAAAAATCAATTAAGTACTTAAACGCTTTTATTAGTAAGTGACCATTAGTACCTCCTATTTTTAATACGCATGCAGAGATTCAATTGTTATTGTTAAATTCATACAGAACTTTATTGGAATTTAATGGAAATTAAAAACAACAACCCACAGGGTGTATAAGGTACTCGGGGATCGGAGTACTTTTCGTTTTATTACTTTTTTGTTTGGTTGGTAGCATTGTCACGGACCGCGGTACGCCTAACAGCTGTCTGCCCTTGATTGTCCTTAGCCTTTCATATTTGGAAATGCGGACTAATTTAGAAGATTTGTGTGAGTCGCATTTTAAGTTGATGAGGCAGTGATTATAACGTTTTATGAATTTTTTTTTGTTTGATGATATAGAGCGAAATAATATTTCGTAGCTGTTCGTAGCTGATGTTTGTGAATTGCTACGAAGTTTCAAAGCGTTCTCAAAGCTAAATTAATGTGACAAATTTTAAGGACGCTTTATTTGCTGTGATTGGCTGTTGAAAATTCAATCAACCAATCACACCGGCGATTATTCGTCGATTACGTTTAGGGGAGAGTGGGTAACAGTGGATCACTTTTTTTTTAAAGTAATGCTACACCGAAGTTAATGGCTAAATGATTAATCTCTGATATTTAGTCATACACTGAGTATCTAATCTTTTAAGAAAAAGGCGTTTAATGGTGTTTATTATATAAAATTACAAGATATAGACACATTAAAATAAAATGGGAAATGATTCAATTTTACCCGGGCATGGGTCACTTTAGATAAATGTGTGACAGTGACAGGGAATCGACTGGGGCAGACTGGATCTATTACTAGAAACCATTTAAATTAGAATCATTATAAGACAGCAATTTCCATATTATTACTTTATATTTGTACTAATATACAGTCTTTTACATTAAAATAGTCTAAGAAAAATTAATAATCACGCTTCATTGAACATAAATATAGGTTTCCCGACTCATGTCAATTTATTCACTCATCTGGAATCACCTACCTTCCGCACTTGTATCATAAATAACTATTTTGTACATCAAAATATTTCCAAAAAAAATTGCCAGTGTGTTAAAGTATAAACAACAGAACCCATTTGCAGCCATTGAGTTGCAGTCTAGTACTACGTACTAGAGGAGACTCCTCAACTCAATTGTTTGTAACACGCGTTAGAGCACGCGTACTCCAACTCACTTAGTCTGTGGCAAGCTCTCGCTGCAACGTGACACGTTTGAGTACTAAGTTATGTTTCTTATGAAATGCCTTCGTGTGTATTGAGATACTGTTTAAACAACTCGAGAAATATAAATAAAATTCAAGGAATGAGTTTTCAACAGTAAGTTGAAAACACGGCAGTATTACTTAGTTTTTGTTTCATCTCAATCGGTTCACTCTATCAAAAGTTCGATGAATTTTAATGGTTCAAGAAGTAAATAATAATATAATTAATTCAGATACTCGGACAGTTGAACTCCATATTCGATAGATGGCGTTGTGGATTTGAACATACCCAGGGTATACCCTGGAACACAATTTTAAGCAACGCGCGGGTGTATGCATGTATGCCCGAGACGACATCTGTTATCGGCGTCTCCGAAACCTTGAGGACTCTAGGTTCTCTGTGCTGTGGGCTTTAGTGGACATGGGCCTTGATAAAATTGTTTACGCCTGTGTCTACCGCTCGCACAGCGGGGATCAGGAGACAACCAGGCTCACTGAGTACCTTAGTGAGGCGGCTGATACGGCACAGCAGCGGTACCCTTCTGCCCAATTGGTGTTACTGGGGGACTTTAATGCCCACCACCAGGAGTGGCTTTTCCCGTACCAGCGCACTGATCATGCTGGGCGGGAGACGAGAAAGCTTGCGCTTGCGTTAAATCTCGCCCAGCTGGTCCAGGGGGCAACGAGGGTGCCGGATGTTGATTCGCACACAGCCAATTGCTTGGACCTTCTGCTGACTACAGATCCAGACCGCTACTCGGTGTCGGTATCTTCACCTTTGGGTAGTTCCGACCATTGTCTGGTGAAGTCCGTATCCGTCCACTCCCCACCCGATCCCAGCCCAAGAGGCGCTCGGCGGGTTTGGCGGTACAAGTCAGCAGATTGGGATGGGATGCGTTCTTTTTTCGCATCGTATCCTTGGCAGCCTACTTGCTTCTCTATGGTTGATCCTTCGTCGTGCGCGGACGCCGTGTCGGATGTGTTGCGTCAGGGAATGGAGTACTTCATTCCGTTCTCTGACGTTGCAATCTCTAGCGCTGACCGGCCATGGTTTGGCGCCGAGTGCAAGCGCGCCAACACGCTCAAACATGAGGCGTACCTGGCATGGGTCGACGCTCGGAAGCGCAAAGCAAGCGACGTGGGTCAGCGCAAGAGAGCCTACAATAGGGCTGCCAAGTCCTGCAAGAAGGTGATGCTAAGATCTCGATTTGACCACATAAGCCGTATTGGGACCAAACTTGCTTCCTACCCAGCGGGTAGTAAAGCGTTTTGGTCCCTGGCTAAGTCGGTTGAATCGAACTTCTGCCGTCCCTCACTACCACCACTGCTGAAGCCCGACGGGTCACTGGCCCACTCCGCTGAGGAGAAAGCAAACTTGTTTGCCTCTCTTTTTGCGGAATCTTCGCGTCTGGATTCTGGTGACGCGCGGCCCACTCCTTCTCCTGATTGTTGCGAGACGAGTATGTCGGACATTCGCATACATCAAAAGGACGTTCGTAGGGTGCTGCGCAATCTTGACGTGAACAAAGCTAGTGGCCCCGACGGAATTCCAGCAATTGTTCTCAGAACCTGTGCGCCTGAATTGTCTCCGATCCTGACACGCCTGTTTCGCCTTTCATATGAGACGGGAAAAGTGCCGAATGCCTGGAAGCAAGCTAACGTTCAGCCTGTGCCCAAAAAGGGCAGTCGGGCTGACCCGGCCAACTACAGACCCATTTCAATAACGTCCATCCTCTGCAAGAGTATGGAACGAGTGCTTAATTCCAAGCTCCTGGCATACCTAGAAGCTAACGACATCCTCAGTGACCGCCAATATGGCTTCCGCCAAAATCGGTCAACTGGGGATCTTCTAGCGTATGCCATTCACATCTGGAGTGAGGCCATAGAGAGACACGGGGAAGCGCTTGCCGTCTCCCTCGACATCTCGAAGGCTTTTGACAGGGTCTGGCATGAAAGCCATATTGGTAAGCTTCCTTCATTCGGTTTGCCCAGTGGTCTGTGCGATTGGATTGCAGACTTCCTGAGGGGCCGGTCCATTCGAGTGGTTATTGATGGCCGCTCGTCTGAATTACTGGATATTAATGCCGGGGTCCCACAGGGGTCAGTACTCTCAGCAACGTTGTTCTTGCTGCACATAAATGATCTGCTAAAACCCGGCACCTTTGGGTATGCAGACGACAGCACTGTAGCTGAGAGATACGTGTCCAACGCGCGCGCTACTGGACCTCAGATCCAGTCTCTCCGGGAGGCCATGGTTGGGCGCTTGAATCTGTCCTTGGAGGCAGTCTCCGAATGGGGCGATGCCAATCTGGTCAAGTTCAATGCTGCTAAGACCCAGGCGTGTCTTTTTTCCGCTAAAAGGAGCCAATTCCACCCGGCTCCTTCTTTCAGAGGTGTGACCGTGCCGATAACTGACCATCTTGAGATTCTTGGCATTACGTTGACATCGACGCTCAATTTTGGTCCATTCATTGAGGCAAAAGCTCAGCTGGCTTCCAAAAAATTGGGGATACTCGCGAAGGTGAGACGGTACTTCACGCCAGAACAGCTGCTCAACTTATATCAAGCGCAAGTTCGATCATGCATGGAATACTGCTCTCATCTCTGGGACGGATCTGCCAAGTACCAGCTGGATGCACTTGATGCGATCGAAAGACGGGCTAAGAGGCTCATCGACAATGAAGTATTGGCCGAATCTAGGCTCCAGAACCTCGAACATCGGCGCCGAGTTGCCAGTCTGTCGGTTTTTTATCGGTTACATTTCGGGGAGTGTGCGTTGGAATTGCATGAACTAATTCCTCCTAGCCCGTTCCATCATCGGACTACAAGACGTACGGCGTTGCGTCATCGGTACATGGTGGACATCCCACCCATACGCACCAAACGTTTTGGGAATTCCTTTATTATGCGTACAGCAAAGGAGTGGAATTCCCTGCCGGAGTCTGTATTTCCTGATACCTACAACCTGGGAGTCTTTAAGTCAAGAGTGAATAGGTTTCTTCTAGGCAAGCGTGCTTCATCGTCGGCCACATCATCGCTTACCATCAGGTGAGATAGTGGTCAAACGCAAGCCTATCAATAATAAAAAAAAAAAAAAAAAAAAAAAAGTACATTTTCTGAATGGCGGTGTTACGATTCTCCGCAAAAGAATGACCCTAGAAAATAAATTGGTATGTTGGTATAGGGTAGGCAGGAAGTTAAGTAGGGTAGGTAGGAAGATAAGTAGGGTAGGTAGAATGGTAAGTAGGGTGGGCAGTCAGTTGACGGGAGGGAAGCCGGCACAGGGCACAGCAAGTTTTATAAATAAAAATGCATTGCAACTAATTTTACAAGCTCGATTAAATGCATCTGCCTAGCCTTTGCCCAACTATGTTAGCGTCCACTTCCAGTCTATCAGGAGTCAGCTGAGTACCAGTATTTTGCATGGAGCGACTTCCCATTCGACCGCCACAACCCAGTAACTGGGTAATACAATACTCCTAGGCAAGTCCGCGGCGTCAGATTTCCTGACTACCCGTAATTGGCTTTGACCGATCGTCAAAGATCTACAATACTAACATGGTCTCAAACTACAATGTTAAGATGGTCACCCATCCACGGACTGACCTCAGTCCTCAGCAATCGTTGCTTAACTTTAAAGATCGACTCGAGGGGTAGTTTTTATGAGCCACTAGCCCCTGAACAAGTTTTTACGCATAAGGATTAAAAATAATATAGTGAAAATACTAAAGCACCTGCAGTCTTATTGCGTCATGAATTCGGCAAGGCAAAATCGACCAATCACATCGGAAATCCACACCACGTCTTTCATCTCGCATGTGATTCGTTGATTGTCTCATACTCTTTAGTCTTTGCCTTGCCATCATTACTGCTAGACTGGTAATAAGACTATGAAAAAAAAAGGTTTCGTTTAAATAAGCACTCGATCTTCAATAACAAATTCATTTCCCTCAGGTGCCGTACAATTTGCGAGATAATATCAGAAGCTAATACGGTGTACTTTCGTTCTATTTGAATCTCTGGGACTCCTTAATTTACCTTTAAATTTCCCATCGGAGGGTCTTAGAAGAATGGTTATTATGTCCCCTGAAGATAAAATAGGCCAGCTTGATTGAAGGTTTTTCTTGGAAATTAGAGACCTACATTAATGCAAAGGCCCGGAAATAGGCAAATTGCAGGTCGAGTATGAGTTTGTTCACTAACACGAGACAGGCCATTTGCCATATCCGCCGAGGCATATATAGAGCTTTTCTCAAAATAATGCAGGGAAATAAAACATACCTTTTATATTATACATTTAGTTTAATTAATATTAAAAGTTACAACAACATTGCTGGAGCCCTGGAGCGTTGTAATGTTCCAAATTCAAATAACGCTCCAGCAATGGATTTGATTTTGTTTGTCTATAAATTCGGTACTTCGCGTGTTCTTTTTTCTAAAATAATGACAATATTTCCATGCATGTTTGAGAAAAATAATAATACTATATTACTCTTCTTAGAACGTTAGTTAAAACAAAGTTGAAAGAAAAGTCAAATTCAGCAAAGCAATGCACATTCAAGGGGATATTTAAATAGAACTATGTTTCAAAAGGTTTGAAAGTCTGACGATGTAAATAATTTTCTTACGTGAACCTTTTCCCTTTCTAAAAATCATAAATAGAATGTCCACAAAAAAAAACCGAATCCTTTAAACAATATTGCCTTTGCCCGCCACAAAAGGAAAAAAAGTAAAACTGTCACATGCATAGTGATGCGACTTCACTACAAGATCAAAGGGGCTGGACCAACAGGGCATGACGTAATCCTGACGCGACTATCACGACCCTTTGACGGGGTTAATGAGAACCCGTTTAGGCAGCAGTGTGGGTAGCGTTGAGATAAGTAATTAGAAAAAAAAACTAGAATGGCTAACAAAGGCTTTAAGGTTCGGTAAGCTCTTTAAAAAATACGGCTATAAAGATAGCGGTAGATGTAACATAATTATAGCCAGCCTGTTTCGGAACAGTGTATCATTCTAGCACTTCTTGTACACGGAAGGTACAAAAATTGATTGATTTTCACACTTGCTCAAACAAGACTCAAGGCGATTTATGAGTTATATTCTGATGATATTTTAAATAGGCCCAACAATTCTTGTTTTATTTTACAGTAGCAAAGTCTTCATTTAGTTTGGAAAGTTTCCAATCCAAACGGACAAATCCTGATTTACATCTGAGTTGACTTTTATTTTCATTCCTCACCAAAGAAATCCTAATCTTCAAACGCTTCACCTCTTTGCCTCCGCAAAAAAAAACTAAAATTGCACATGCCATAATGACACTTCAGTTACATCAAAGAGCATCAAAGCTTGTGCTCAGCTGCAATCGCGACACGATCACACCCCTTTGACAACATAATGAGATCCAGTTTCAAATAGATTTGCTAAAGAAGACATAAGCCGATATGTCTGTAATAAAATATTCGACGCAGATGCCTGCAATCAACGTTCGATGTTTGAAAAAATGCTGTCTGTGCAAAAGGGCGGGCTTTTAACAGAGATTTAGATTGTCATTATTTTGTGATTATGGCGGGAATCCCAATTTGGCGGGCGAGTGCAATTTGTTATCAGATTTTGTCGCTAGGTGGGCAATTAGAACTGAAGTCGTTTATTTTTTTCTAAACTAATTAAAAAGAACTTTAAAGGAAAAGTGGTTTTATCTCTACACGAATTTCTTGTGATAACGATCAACCACCGTCTATATTAATCCTATGATTCAAGTTAAGAAGGTTTTTAAAAACAAAATGATTGTCTATGCTTTATGATTTTACGCCATTTGGAATTGCGCCAAGGAATACGGATTATTGTGCCTATATTGCTTGGATTTCAACTTGTCATAGTTTTACTAATTTTCAGTACAAACGTGACATTTTCATACATTTCGCAGAATAATTACAATTTCAGCGCGAAATTGTCAATACATTTTAACTATCTTGCCCACTGGATGGTAAAGGCCTCTACACTGAAACAGAGAGGGCACGAACATTATTCAATACGCTTGCTCAAGACGATATGGTTTTCTTAAATTGCTAAACGTTTTCATCAATTTCGCAGATTTTCTAATATCAGGGAAATAAATAACCTCTAAATTAAAGGATTATAGTTTCTCATAATGAATTCACCCTTTTGGTCTAAAAGAGCATAACGGTAGTAACAGGTATAGCACAGGTGCTATGGGCAAAGGGTCTCTATCAATGATATTCAAATAAACAGATACGTTATACAAAAAAACAATTGAAAAAAGTTTGCCGCGCAGCAGCGGCAGCACACATACACACTTTTCATTCATCTGACATTTCACAACAAGTCGAAAGGGATGGCTTGATAAAACCAACAAGAAAAAAAGAGACAGCTAGTGTTTGTCACTTGCGTGTGAATCTAAACAAACATTATTCTGCCCACCGATGTTGTTATCTTTTTCTAACCTCCAAATATCAGAATATTAGGAAAAAAATGAAATTAATTAGTAAATTGAGGCGTATTGCGTACTTACATATGGTATGAGATCCCTTCTGTTTTATGCACTTTGGTATCATAATTAGTACAATTTCTAAATACACACGATGGCATTTTTTTTATTTTGTTTTTATTTCAACAAAGCCTATCGCTCTTCGCCATGCGTGACATAAACTAAAGACCAAAGGTCACAATTGTGACCTATTCGAGTCTTAACAATGCACGCGCTCATAACATATCTGTTTATTTGAATATCATTGGTCTCTATGAACAATTCAGAACTCTCGTCCGGATCCGCTTCAATTTTAATTACCTAACTCCTTTGAATCGCTACTGAAACTGTTTTCAACTATTTCGTTTTATTTCCATAGGGAAACTGGATTTTCCTGAAATTAATTAAGTTGATGTTTCGTAATACTGATCTGAAGTTTTTGCCAGCGACTTCGCCCGTGTGAAAGTTGAATGTTATCCCACGTGCTTCCTTTTACCCGACTGCCGAAGGAGGGTAATGTGTTTATCAGTCTATGTATGTATGTATGTTTATTCCTATGTGGAGTTCTAGAGACCAAACGCGTTGGCCGATTTTGATGATTCATACGTCAATCGATTCGTCTTAACCCTGTGAGTGTCACTGGCTATTATACATTAAAGTTGGAAAATAGTAAAATGGCGGATTTTGTGCGCCATATCGTGTGGGACAAAAAAAAAAGAAATCCTTCCAAACCCATCGTGTGGTGTATCAAAATAAAGGGATTTAAGAGGTGATTTCAAAAATATATAACACTAAATATGTTTAAATGTACATAATTCTAAATAAAAAATAACTAAATAGTTATAAATAAAAAAGTTACTTAAAAAAATCAAAAACCCCGACTGCTTAAAAAGCGAACTAAAAAGACGTAAACAAGAAGAACATCATGATGTGATTGATTTTTGAAATCGGTCCAGTGGTTTTTAAGTTTATTCGTTAGATACAAAAATACAAATCTTTCCTTTTTATAATATTAGTATAAAGTATATATAACCCTAGAGTTATAGGATATAAAAAAAAAAGTTGTTTTTTTATATCTCTTCTTCAATGTAGGCTATAAGATAAAAGTAGGTATCCATGGCACACCCAATCCAGGTCATGATCTACCCGTGTTCCTAATTTCAAATCCTTTCAGCCGTTTCAGCATGACGTGATTGATTTAACAATAACCCTCCTTTTGGCATAGCCGTAGTCGGGTAAAAACATCCAAACATCACAACAAGTGCTTTGTGTATTAGGAAAAAAAGGCTTGAATATATTTGATACATCACTCGTAGATAGCCAACCAAAAAAAAACATACTTACCTACCGTTTCATAAATACTGAAAAAATATTGATACACCTATGATATCAAATGAAGACTCTTCATGAAAAATTTTACTTCAACATAAAAAATAAACTACAGCCTTTAATAAAGTCTCCGTATATTGGACAAGAGAAAGACTCTAACTTATAAAAAATTTGTGAAAATTTCGCAAGAAGTTTGCATAAAAATTCGCGATCGATCGACCGGCAAGCAAGTGGATTCAATTTGTTATAACGACACTGTCCTACCTATGAATACTGCATCGAATAGGGTTGCCATAGCGAAGTATTATGACAAGTTAAAACATGTATGTGTCTTATCAAGAAATGCGGGCAAAGAGCTCCGAGCCTCCGACTGCTTAGTAAAAAGTAAATTTTGAGGTTTGGCTCTCGCCTATTTCCTCCTCTAGTATTGGACAAATTTAAAAGATATTCAATAAATTGAATAAAAATTATATGTTGTTTCTATGTTTTTCTTTTTCATTTAAAGTTGTCAAATTTGTACACTAGGCCTCTGTTGACAGCACAATTTTGAGCATTTTTGAGGTTTCTAGTGCTTCTAAAGATAATGTTTCTCTTCAGTTTATGGAATATCTTTTAAATTGGTCCAACATTGGTGGAGGAAATAGACGAGAGCCAAACCTCGAATTATGAATATTTTTACTTAGGATGATCAGTGGGATGTCTGCGACCGCATTTCCTTTTCATTATACACTGCTGGAGATTTTCCTTCTGTTATTTTCTATTTTGATAAGTGTTTCATCATCAATATCACGGATTATTTTATGTTTCTAAGGATTTTTATATTAAAAAATCCCCGATTATTAATATAAACATAGGACATATGAGAGGCTTCTACCTTCCAGCCTCTGTGAGAGGCTTCCACCACGCGGGCCCAGTGAGGGTTGGTGGATGTCAATCATGTCACATGTCTTCGAATTTTTGCGGTTGCCTCACGATGTTTTCCTTCGCCGTTTTTAGAGCAGTGGTGATGAAATAATTTACACAAAGTAAAGCGCCTGCCAGGGACTTGCGACATGTTACCACTGGGCCAACACTGTTCACTTTTAACATACAAACTTAAGCTTGGCAACCCTACCAGTATCTAACTCGAGAGCAGCGGGGGCGAGACTCCGTTTATTATTCAGCATGCAAACTGTCTTATTGGAGTAAATAATACCCAAATGTTTATTTATATTCCCTCCCGAGGTGGAAGAACTACAAATACATACAACTAGAGCATAAAGTGCCTTATTTATGTTTCAGGAGTAGTGGAGCTTCTTGCGATAGGGGTCGGCAGAAATTACTAGCGTGTTTATTTATTTCGGCTGGCAAGGTATTGCTGTGCTTGGTTTCGAAAGAATCTTAATCTTTATCCTTAAGGCCTCGGTCTCGAATTCCGCGGGCAGCGGGGCGGCGGCGGCAGCGGAGCGGGAGCGGCAGGATCTTATGCGTATCGTCAAATGGACCGGGTCTCGAAAACAGCGGCGCGGGAGCGGCGCGGCGGGAGCTCTCCCGCGCCGCCGCCGCTGCCGCTCCGCCGCCCGCAAAATTCGAGACCGAGGCCTTACTAGCTTCTGCCAGCGGCTTAGCCCGCGTAAAAAGTGTTTTGTTATAAAAATATAGGCACAAGGGGCCTTGTTTAGCAACCATTTAGCAGATTCTTTATTCAAATTTTCTACAGAAATTCGAAAATAGAATGTGCTAAACAGTCGCTAATAGTGTCGAGATTTTATAAATAAGACTCGTTTATACTTAGGACATTCCAACTTTTTAACTTTGTTTTTTGTTTATCCCTCGTGTGATATGGTTTTTTTCTTTCTTTGTTTTTTCCGTGCAAGCCTCATCCAGGTTTTACCCGCGATGGCAACAATGTCGTCTGTATATCTCGCTGCTGGACAACCGATACTTCTTCATCCAGTCCTTGGGCTTCCACTCGGTCCACCTATCGTCGCTCATTCCAAATTTGAAGCATCAGAAAACTTATTGTAAGAAACAGGCGATGAAGACGATGTTGATGTCCTGAATTCCATATAAGTTTTGGTAAATACCTACCTAATTTATATTGTTCGAGATTTTTTATGAAGATCATAAATATATACGTAAGTACCTATCTAAGTAAATATCCTCACAAAAAAGGAAAATTTACAAGTGAGAAAGGTTGTTTGTTAGGTACAATATCTCGAGCACAACACGAAAAAAAAAATGGGGATTAATATTCCAAACTAAGAACAAAAATACGCGGAGTATTCAACAGAAATAAATTCCCAACTCATTGTCCACAAATGGAAAAAAAAATTCAATACCTATATAATTTAATTAAAATATTCCGATTGGCAACAAAGGAAAATCGTCGCTCTTTATTCCGAGTAAAAGAAAAAGGAAAAACATCGGGCCCGCCAGCTGTTTATCTTTTACGGAGTTGTATTTTCTTTGAGAAAATACGAATTTAATTAGTTGTAGGATTGTACTGGTTGTACACATTGTTGTAGGTAGCGTTCGAGATCTGAGTCTGTGTTGCCTGATAGCCTTAACCTGAGGGTCTTTAAGTCAAGAGTGAATAGTTTACTTCTAGGCAAGCGTGCTTCACCGTCGACCACATCATCGCTTACCATCAGGTGAGATAGTGGTCAAGCGCGAGCCTCCTCAATAATAATAATAATAAATAAGCCTTTTTGTTTTAAAGTCATGAAGATTCTTAAAACAGAAGACATTTTAAGCCGACTTTAAAAAGGCGGAAGTTCTCAATTCGACTGTATGTTTGTTACGCGCTTATTCCGCCAGTTATGATCCGATTTTTGATTCTTTTTAATTTGAAAGCTGGTGTTTACGTGGGCCCATTTAAATTAGATCAAGATCTGAAGAGTAGTTTTCAAGTTATCCTTTAAAATGTGAATTTTCATGGTAATATAAGGTACCAAAACTAAAACGGGAAAAAAAAATATTAACCGACTTCCAAAACAAAACACTACAAAGCGAATAATAACTTACTTTTCGGAAGTCGGTGTCAAAAACGAAAAAGAATAGGTACCAAAGACACCGAAGCTTTTTCTTCTCTCACTTTATGGGCATGTGATACGGAGGAATGAAATTATTTTTGTGAAAATTTTAAGTATGAATGTGGATGCATAAAAGGAGGAGAATTGTTGGATAGACTGTGTGAAAGATGGTTATATAAGGCTAGAAGGGGAGTGACAAGGTGACTCCTGAGATGACGACTAACAGATGTAATAGAAGAAATAATGTGTGCGCCAACCCCAAATACATTAGGATGAAGGCGAGATAATGATGGTGCCTTACTTAAGGCGCTACCTAAACGCCGCGCTAGCCGTTTTTCGTGCAGTTTTTAGGGGCTATCTACTCGTTATTTAAAATGAAATATCAACTAATAAAATACATTAAATTACTACATATTATTGATTCCAAAATTGTAGATTTCTTTTTTTTTAAGTGAAGTATACGTTTCACTAATCTCCTTCCAACAAAATCATAAAAATGAGAAATAATGATTGATAGCATGCATCTCCTCGTAAAGTGTTCAAAGACAATTTGATAACGAACATTTTGTAAGTTTTACTTTTTTCACAAGACCAATATTTGATTTTATAAAGATTTTATTCTAAAATCTGGGCGTATTCACTACTGTAATTCATGCGCCACCAGTGCCGCTAGGCTAATAGGAATGCTCATATCTCATGCTGATTTTTTGGTAAGGGTACGGCCTTAAGCTTAGCATACATTGCTGTTTTTAGCCGTGCGGACAAAACCGCAAATTCTGCGACATATGGAATTCTATGAAGCTGCGTGCACTTGCGGTAAAAAATCCGCAACAAATCTGTGTTTCACCACAGAATCAACCGTACTGCGGCGCGGATTAAATTCGCGCAAATATTTTGAGCTCGATAAACAGGTAGAAAGAGATAAAAATCGCGCGGTATTTTATCCGCAAATAACAACCGCAAGCCTTAGCCGTCTTAGAGAATCTAATTCTTTGGCGTATTGGATCACTTAACTTGGCAAGTAAGAAGGTACAGCTTTTTTTAGCAATTAGCCAAGAAGGATTTGAAGTAACTTAAACGAATCATGAGAGCATATAACAGAGCAGCAAATCTGAGCTCGGAACCACATGCCGAGCCAAGGAATGGCCGAAATCGGTTAGGTGGCTCATTATAATGACATAAATCATAAATGGTATTGTTTAAGCTCATAAGTACCTAATAATTGAGAGTAAAACTCTTAGACAAACTATAAATTGCTAAAACTGCGTATTTAGTAACCATACAACACTATCGCTACCATTAATCTCGTAGATAAGAACAAAGGGATATAAATGGGATCACACAATTGAGATCTAACTCAAATAGACTCATTAGGAGCTCTAAATTGAACAGACGGGGCGCCATGTTTGTTTTATGATCACACTTGAATGTGTCTAGAGGAGAATGTTCAAGATGTGGACGGTGGCGTAATATCTTTAATAATGTAGGCAAAACAAATCATTTATTTGTGTGATTTTTAGTTATAGTACAGTTTCGGTCGTATTATCAGATAAATTAATGCATATAATAAATCTGTAGAAAAGTCGTTTCTGTATATAGAAAAAAAAAAAAAAATTGCCAGTGTGTTAAAGGAGAACAAACAGAACCCATTTTCAGTATTGTTGACATTTTTGTCTGTTTGTCTGTATATTTGTGCACGCAGCACGTAAAATGTACGAAATTAACATAGATAACTTTTATACATAAAATTGTGCGTAACTTGAAGTATTACTTAGTTTTTGTTTCATCGCAATCGGTTCACTCTATCAAAAGTTAGATGAATTTAAAGTTTTCTAGAAGTAAAATATCGCAACATACGCAATTCAGATACTCGGAATGTTGAACTCCATATTCGATAGATGGCGTTGTGCATTTCACGTTATTTTCTGAATGGTGGTGTTAAGATTTTCCGCAAAAGAATAAACAGAAAAAAAATTGTAGGTGGTTAGGGTCCCTAAAATCCGACCGCCGCGCCCCCATGCGGGGACGCAGCCGATCACGGTCAACTCTCTATGTCGAAAACGATATACCTTCAAGGGCTATTTCAAGTGTGGCTAGAGTAAAAATAATAATTCAGGACCTAATGCACGAGGCTAACAAAATAAGTTTTATGAGATTTTAGGTCTCCAATCAAAATGTCGTTCGTAATATCGCTGCCGCTATTGCCCGTCTAATAGCCTAATGATAAACGTGGTGGCCTACTACACTTCAGGTTGCGAGTTCGAGTCCCAGCTAAGGATAGGAATTTTTTAACCGAGGAGGAGGTTCTATGTTCGACATTATGTTTTTTTTTTCTTTATTTTCACCGATATCTCCGTCAATTGTTGGCCGATTCTGAAAATTCTTTTTTTTGATGGAGTATGTTCCCAAATTGGTCCCATTGTAGCTGCACCAACGCCGCCACTTACGAACTAATGACATGACGTCACACAAATCCTGCATCACGCAAGCAAAGTTTTCGGCGCAATTTGAACACATACAACAGTCCGAGAATAACCGTTGGGCAGTTGCCCGGACCAGACACAACACCCATCTGATCGGAGGATCCTCCCTTTTCTATGGAGGTTTGTGGAACTTTACACCCTGTTCCACCTACTCCCAAACTGGTGACATCAGCGCAGCCTTCGTGCAGAGCTACTTCATTTTGATGTCATGATCACTTTCTCAAGCTTTCGAGCAGTGAGTCACATAGCCAGAGCTAGTACTAACGGCATCTACGGGGGTATCCTGATCACCAGCATGCAGCGGACGCCCATTCCTGGTCATCACCCTCAGCGACACTATCCCGACTCACTGGGACATCATCACCGCTCCGACCCACTGGAGCCAGCAGCAATATCCCGACTCACTGGGGCACAACCGCTCACCACGAACTCTGCGACTTCCGGTTCCAACTCACGGGAACCTTCCACTGGCCAGGCACACATCACGAGATGTACGGACGACTCAACCTGCTATCGACCTCCGGTCTTAGCGGCACCAACTAACTAATGACATGACGTCACACAAATCCTGCATCTCGCAAGCAAAGTTTTCCATGCAATTTGAACACATACAACAGTCCGAGAATAACCGTCGGGCAGTTACCCGGACCAGACACAACACCCGTCTGGTCGAAGGATCCTCCCTTCTATGGAGGTTTGTGGAACTTTACGCCCTGTTCCACCTACCCCCAAACCATAACATAACATCACACCAGTACGCTCTAAAGGTGTACGCATATGTGTACAGTTCACCTTGGTACACCCTCATTTCACCGGTTATGTTCAAATTTCATGATATACGGGTAATCTATTCTGGCATTATAGGTACCTTACTAAAGAACTTACCTAAAAGTGAAAAATAAAAAAATCTTTTTTTCAAAAAAATATTACCGACTTCAAAATAAAAACACTACAAAGTGAAAAATAATTATTTTTGGAACTATAACCATAACGAAAAGAAAATTAAAAGTAAAGGTTTATTTGAAATAAACTTTTTTTTTTTTTTATCTTGTTACCTACCCGTCTACCTACCTACTCATCTAATCTATACTAATATTATAAAGCTGAAGAGTTTGTTTGTTTGTTTGTTTGTTTGAACGCGCTAATCTCAGGAACTACTGGTTGGAATTGAAAAATTCTTTTTGTGTTGGGTAGTCCATTTATCGAGGAAGGTTATAGGCTATATAACATCACGCTACGACCAATAGGAGCGGAGCATCAATGAAAAATGTTCCAAAAACGGGGAAAATTTATTCTTTTTGAGATGCAACGTATTTAGAGTAGGTGGGCTAGCTTGGTAGGTAGCCAGTTGACGGGAGCGAAGCCGCGTGGGACAGCTAGTCTACCTATAAACAAAACATTAGGACCACCCGTGGCCCGAGATTGGTCGTAAAAGACGCTGGGATTATGTCATCAAGATGGAAGTTTCCTCTTACGACCTAATAAAAGTATGAACATAGAGCGAGAAGATTAGACAATTTGACCGTTTACTGTAGCAATCTTGGAGCTGCTCAATGCTTGTCAAAAACAGCACTTTTACGTAGGATACAAATCAGGACCACCAAAAAAAAAAAAGCGCTTTATTTAAATCATAAGGAGAGTATACATTTACTTGTAACAGAACATCGAGTCTGCACTGTTTTTAAATTTACTCGAACCGCACTTTGAAAATGACGCTTGATGTTTTGAGCATTACGTCGAACATTCGCAAGGAAACTGAGCATTTGTCTGTATTGTGCCATTGGTAAGAACGTTACACTACATTGTAATGCTCGCGAAAATTGCATTAGTGTCGTGGTGTGTGGTGTAGTGTCCTTTATCTAATTATAAAGAGGTTTTTTACATTTGTAAAAGTTAATCTCTGGCATTTTCATTCATTCACCGATACAAAGTAATGTCATAGCCCACTTTTTATTTAAACAAACAAGGTTTCTGTCGCACAGGACCAAAGCCGCGGGAAAAAGCTGGTTCCTTATAATTTTCTCAACAATTTCATCCCAAACAATATCCTAATTAAGTCAGTGTTCTCAACCATTGTTCTCAACGCTTTTGATTCGCAGTCGGGTCAGCCTGCTGAGACCATAGAGTAAAGACATCATAGAACAAAGCCGCCATCTTGTTTTCATAACAGAATAAACTTGGACACTTCTTGCTCTCAACTAGATTGGAGAGCTGATTTATTTCCTTTGTTTTGTTAGTTTTCTGGGTTTACAAAGTTTTGACGTGTAAACTGAAAAGGCTTCTTCGTAGATTTGCTCTGCGCTTTCCAAGGTGTTTGAGGTGTTGTGAAAGATCCATGTCTTAGTTTGTAAGATGTGGCTATGATACCGGGAAAATGGTTGCTGATTAGATAAAATCTTTACAATAGTTCTAGAGTAGGTGTATTACGTAAACAAGACGTCATAATTTGGTTATTTATATCCAATTAATGTGCAGTTTTGTTTGTGACAGCAAAGAAAAAAATGTAGCATGAAATAATCTCTCTCCACACTTTATCTCTCGAATTCGCAGCCTGTTGCATAAAAAAAATGATTCCTCAGTAATAGGTCCTTAGGTAGCCAGATTTTTTGTGATGAAAAATATATCACACTAGATTCGGACCATCAATTTTTAACCCACTTGTTGCTGCAGCAGTTGTATCCATAGATATAGATTTCTATGGTTGTATCTAAGCATAGAAATCTAAAATATCTATGTATCTAACTCAGACCAACAAAAAAAGATAGACCGCATCAATTAGCATAAGATAGGTCGCATCGCGAACATCAAAAGTGAAGCCACATTTTTATCCATGTGTGTTTGGAAGCGTTTCCATTTGTTAATTTTTTTCCCTATAAAATGGGTTATAATATTATTGTGTGGGTAGGATAATATTGTTCAAGTAAGATATTGTTGAGTATGGCATTGTACCTCCATTGTTTAGAAGAACTTCTATGCTGAAGAAAATGAATTTTTTGTAACATCGAAAATTTCATTAAAAAAAAAACAATTAGAAAGTGGCTTTACATACTTATGATTTGGAGATCATCTTTTATGCAAGACTTGCTTGTGTTAGGAGACTTCATTCTTCCGCTTAGCAATATCCATTAATTTGAAACTGAATGCAAAAAATATGAATAGATAAGTTTTAAATAGTAGAAAAAGCAAACTATAAGTGAACGATTGTGTGATGTGTGGGAGTTTATGTGAGAGTGCGCTAATGCTAATGGGCGAGGGAGTGTAGTGTGTATGAGTTAAAATTAGCATATTTAGTTCTAATATGGGGTATATGTTTAGATGTTAGTTAGCCCTGCCTGTCACAGTGTCTTGGGATCGGAAGAAGTGAAATACAGCTTCTTCCTATAACCATGCTCATAGAAATTTGATTATAGGTTATAAGGTTGCTGAAGCGTTAATCATAACATCGTCATGGGTATGAGTCATTATGTAAATTATTTTGAAATAATATAGCTACCTAATTATATTTTCAATCAAATTTATTAAATTCAAAATAACTTGAAGTAAGAAATCATATTTAAATATGTTTAATGGTATGGGGATTTTTTTAATCAAATTATGGCAACTCTCGCACTTTATGTCACTGCTTTCGTTCGTTGAGGTTTTTTGTTCCAAGTAACCTAAAATTCATAGAATATTTAATAAATAAACGATGTTATTTCAAGCACTTGCAAATGAAAAGTGATTCCGTGAGACTTTTTATGTGCTTTGCTATTGTTTTAACAAGTTTTCACTACAGAGAAAGGCATAATTCTATTTTTTTAAATATATGTTAACTAGACGACGACTCGTGACGTACTAAGAGCGATGAGCATAGTTTTAGTGTAGGTGTGTGCGTGAGCGTGTATATTTACTTGGAGGAGCATAGTTTTGTGGCTTCAGTTATGATGTTCGCGATGCGACGGCGACGTCTATATTTTTTTGTTGGTCTGAGGTATCTAAGTGTTGTTTGAAAACACGGCTTGTCAGACCCTTACAGTCTGAGGCACTGGGTGAACTAGGTCTACGGTTCAAAACCCTGGCTTTTACATAATAATGTCATAGTCCTACCTGTCACTGGAGACGAGAATCAGCTGCGTGTTGGCATACTTGGTGCGTCGCTTGCGCACGGCCGACAGCGCTGCGCACAGGCTCGGTGAGAACGACCGGCACGGTGGACACTGGATCAAAAGAACATCGTTCAAATATGGATGGCAAATGTAAGCTTGGTGTGAATAAAGTTGCGAGGGTTTAGTTACTTATTTGAAAAAGTTTAGGAGAAGCATCTATCGAGGAATACTTTTCTGAATAGATTAGTGTGCTTTGGTTCTTTTTTTCGTTTTAATTTTACAAATCGCTCATTACGTCTAAAATTCAGACAAGCTTATGTACTGATAAATCTACAGGCTGAGGTATTTTAATATGAGGGCTATTGGCTGCAGAAATACAGTATCAAAGTCATACAGACCTATTTATATCTATATGCAAAGGAAGCCTTTTAAAATCTGGAGGTATGACCTCTTCTCGCTTCTCTCATCTTAGACATCGAAGGTGCAGACATAAAACAAGAAGAAATCAGAGTATTGCAAAGAAATCAATAAACACCCAAATTTTTCTTCAACTCACCCAATGCGCAGCAAAATAGAACACCCTCACAGCATCAGCAGGCAGCTGCTCATACAAGCGACTCTCCCCGTCTCCCTGCAGCTGCACGCCCCTCAGTACCTCGGAGAGGGGGGGCGGCGGCCAGGGGAACCTCTCCCCTAGTGCGTCGTCGAGGAGGGCATCTCTCACGTGCCGGCCGCGGACGACCAGCGTCGGGACTCCGACTGCGATGCTGTACTTCTGGGTGAGCCGGCGCTGCAAAGAGAAATAAGAAATTCAGTATCAGAAAGGTGTGATTTTCTTTTATGGAACGGGCATTCTTTTTGTCGTAAGGAGTGGTTAAGAAGCTAAGAGCAACAGTAGAAGATGGCAGTAGGCTGAATGGTCAATCATTTAGGCCATTGAAAAGCATTTCAGGCCATGGTCATTGTCTATCATGTTTATTAATGTTTTGAAAGCTTTATTGTTTGCTTAAAATAGAGCCTATGGAAAACTTTTCAATTATTCCAAAGCACCATATCAAGAGGGACCTGTATGTAAGTCTCGTTTAGACGCGACCGAACCTTAACCGCGTCTTCGCTCCTGTTTCCTAGGTCCTTTCCCACATGGACCTTGGAAAGGAGATCAACCAAATTGGTACAGCGTTATACATTCTTTTTCATTGTTCTTTCTTTCCTAGTTCTAACATTCCCCTTGCACAATCTTCTTAATTAATTCATATCTGTCGACAAAAAATAGGCTCTGCAGTAAGTTGTTCCCAATAAGTAACGAATTGCATTTTGTCTTGATATTAATAACATAAAAGAGCCGATTTTAAATATCAATATTTGAAAGAATATCTAGAAAATCGCACCAGTTATCAAAAGCAATTTTATTCTGTGAGTATTCTTAAGGTTTATATTGAAATAAGTTTTGTTGCTGTACAACGACGGTACCGAAGGTCCAAAGAAAATGGTTGATCTCGTTTTTAGTTCAAGCCTATTACACTCGTGTGAGCTTTCCATCAGTGGAAGAATACCTACTGCCAGAGATTGTGTTCCTTTTTACGAAGAAAACTCTTTATAAAGGTCTCTTTTTAAGGTTTTATGGGTATTTTTAAGTCAAGAGTGAATAGGTTACTTCTAGGCAAGCGTGCTTCACCGTCGATCACATTATCGCTATCATCAGACAGGTCAAACGCGAGCCTATCAGAAGAAAAATATTTTTTTAAAACTAGATTTAAATTCTAGGTGGTTCCTAAGGTAAACGGCACTTTCGTTTTTGCAAAACGAGATACAGTTCATAAAATAATAACTACCCACATTGATCAAAGCCAAATCGATAATTTTAGCCAATGCGTGCTTATCTTGCTAAACATAGTAAGTACTCAATCAATCAATGTGATGGACACGTTGTAAACTTCGGAGAGACACGTAAGTTGTGCCATTTAATTGTGTAATCAATCCTACTAATGGATGTAGGTAATCTGTGGCCATTGATTGCTTACTGTACAATTAGTAGTCAGGGAAATGACATCAGTAAAGGTTTTCTGGAAATCTATTGAGTACAGTTTGTTTAAGTAGCTTTATCTTTTGCTTGACAAAAGGGATATTTCTGGGTAGTATGATAATACTATTTAGTCCGTCAGTGAGATTATCAAATAGTATTGGACACGTACTTTTTGCTTTACCAAATCAATATAAAATTGACAAAGTTAAAACGCATTAAAGTTCAGGAGTGGGGGCTTGTGACGTCACTAAGGCAGTAAAAAGTGTAATAGCGGCGTGACGTCACACGATATTTCTACGCATTATATCGTCGTCACTTTATGTAAACATTTTAAAATCAAAAATACGTGTCCTAAATTTTTAGTAATCTACCTGACGGACAAAAACTAATTTTCAGTAAACTACCCATTCTTAAGTAACTTTAAATGTTTTAATTTAAATATAATACTCACCGTGGATCTTTGTGTCTCTGAAGTTGGTTCTGTCATATAATGCGCACGAAACAGTTTAACTGCATAGAGTAAGCGAGATAGGATGATGCGACAAACGTAAGCGAGTGAAAGAGACAGTTATACAATGATAACTTCACTTTTAATATTGACACAAAAATAGCTTCTGCGCAGGCTCTTGCAGCCAATTCAGAGACACAAAGATCCGTTGTGAGTATTATAAATGATTTGAGTTTGAGTATAATAGTGGTTCGAAACTCGAGAAAGTCACCCGCTTTCTGAGTTGAGAATCTGCAGTTGAGAATTTTGCAAATTTCATTAGTGCTAGTTTGACAAAATTTCATGGTAGTCATTTTGACAAGTTATCAACTGAGACCATTTCTTTATTCAGAAACGAAATTCGAAATCTATTTGAGGTAAGTGCTAAATGCTAATCATTATTATGTGTAATGTACAGTCCCCGGCATGTAACTTGGATAGGTTTCGACGTAGTGGGGGTATGTAAAACTGACTAACCACCATACAGAGCGGACGGAACGTGGACGTTATGTAAATAATTATGTTGTAAACGTCGGAGAGACACGTAGGTATAATAGCGATTGATTTCTTACTGTTTAGTTAGAAGTGCCTCGTCGGTCTAGTGGTCGCAAGCGCTACTACTGAATATGAAGGCCTAGGTTCGAATCCTGGGTCGAGCTGTGTTATTTGGTTTTCCATCTGGAATGTCTCAGTAGCAGCCTGGAGTCTGGATAAGTGCTGTTTGATGGCAAAAGGCTCGCCCCCCTATTACATGAGACTGCCCACCTGGAGCATTGTAATGCACCTGTAATGTAACGTTACATAGACGAGCATTACATCAGTGAGGGAGGAGAACCGAGCATTACAGTGCGCAACCTGTAATTTTACAGATTCGAGCATTACATTTGTGAAGGAAGTGAACCGAGCATTACAGTGCGCAACCTGTAATTTTACAGATTCGAGCATTACATTGGAGAGTAAAGATAACCGAGCATTACAGTGCGCAACCTGCAATGATACATATTCGAGCATTAGGTACATACATTGGTAAGTAAAGAGAACCAAGCATTACAGTGCGCAACCTGTAATGTGACAGATTCGAGCATTACATTGGTGAGTAAAGAGAACCGAGCATTACAGTGCGCAACTTGTTAATACAATGTGTAATATTTTGATACAACTTGTAATTAAAAAGTCTAAATCGAATCAGAAATGTTACATTACAATTTACAAACGAATGCTAGTGAGGGAGCACTTTATCTGGCGAAATGAGAGTGTACTATATTAGGTGCACTTCTGCTTAACCTCGTAAATTCATGGGGGGCGTGATGTTAAGTTATGTTGAATATTTAGGTATTGAACAAATGGTTGTATCTGCTTAAAAACGCTATCCTATAAATAACGCTATTTACCAACGCCAATACGATAATTTCGGCTATTATTCGAAATCTATTCGAGGGTTTACCTTGTTTAAACAGTTAGTAATATTCAATCAGTGTGATGGACATGTTCCAACGGTCGCCGCGTCAGAGAGACATGTAAGTTCTGCCATTAAATCGTGTAATCGTCGTACTAATGTACTTAGGTAATCTGTTGCTATTGATTGCTAACTACTGTTTACTTAGTTGTGTGTTATTTACGTCAAAGGTGACGGCTGAGAGTAAATTGCTGAACGACTTAATTTTATAAAGATTTTGCTTGTATTTTAAGAAGCGTTCAAGCTTTATAGAGGAACTTTTTTACTTTTTTTAACCTACTTCAAAAAAGGAGGAGGTTCTCAATTCGTCGGTATCATTTTTTTTTATGTGTTTCCCGATTACTCAAAAACGCCTGGACCGATTTGGCAAATTCTTATTTTGTTTGAAAGGGTATACTTCACAGGTGGTCCCATGGTCATCAGGTCACGTCACGATCTTATGATGACATCCAAGAGAAATCGAGGGAACTCTTCAAATATTATAGGCATACATATAGCAATTTTGGTATTTTCGTCAACAAAACAATCATTTGCATTCAGAGAGTATTATTTGGTGAAGTGGAACTGATGAATAATACCACAGATGGCCAATGGAACTCCTTAATTGTAAGTATGACACGGGTAGATATCTCGTATAAGATGAAGCAAATACTTATAAATAAATATTACTGATGAAAGTGGTACCATCGAACTGATCTGATGATGAAGCGGGAAGGTAGGCACAGATCCTCCGAAATAAAACAGTGTATCCTAGTCATGTTTGGGCTTATTGGAATCGTCATGAGATTTACTTTGGCTATAAATGATTTTCATGTTAATTGGAGGTACCTACTAAAACCAAAAAGAGAAAAATTAAAACTTTCTTTCCGAAGTCGGTGTCTTTTATACCCATTGTTTTCCGATTTTGTCACCGACTTCGGAAAAGCAAGTTATTTTTAATTTTGTAGTGTTTTGTTTTGGAAGTCGGTTTGATTTTTTTGTTCTAAAGTTTTTTTTATAAGACTATGAAGTTCTAGATTCAGTTGATGCATTTACTATGAATACGTAAAATGCCCAGTTGGCCTAGTTATATTCTTCTAGCAATGTATTATTTACCCATACTTTGCCAGTTTTAAAAGTCCCATCACCCGATGAAATAGAGCGTCTCAACCATTGCCATCAAACGAGCATAAATCTAGACCGTTACTGCTAGAGATTCCAGACAGGAAAAAACTGCTCTACACGGGAATCAATACAGGACCCCATTCTAAGCATAAGCAGTGGTGGCACTTGTGAATTGTGTGTGAGGCTTTTGGCTGCTAAAACTACAAAATATAAATAAATATTCCACTCCAACAAAAAAAGAGCCGCAAAACCAAACCCAATATAAGCTACCATTTAACTTTATCTAATACTTCGATAGGAAATTAATATATTACTGGAGCTGATTCCCCTCACGTACGACCAACCTCGGTGAACGCTGCCTGCATACTAAACAGTTTGAGTTATAAATATAAGTACATTTGTGTACAATAGGGGCAATGGAGGGGATCGACGAAATTTGAGGAATGTTTACCTGTTAAAATTGTTGTGCTTTGATGATTTTTGGCAGGAATGGTGAGTGCCGGTTTGAAGAGTTTTTGTATGACAAGACAAAGATATTTTATTTCAACTAGGCCACCAAGCGGCACTTTTGAACGTTTATACATAAAAATTTACAAGGAATAAAAATTGATTCTACCACAGTTCTACCGTGCCTTCGGAAAGTACCTTGTTATGGAGAAGAACGCACAAGAAACTCCATTCTTACTCTTTTAAAAAAAATAGTTTTTTTTCAATATTTAGGTACATAAGTACATACATTAATAAATTCATATGTGTGAAGACAATGCACCCAGAATCACTACATACTATACTACGTACAGGTACAAAGTATCAAAAGTACTCACACATGAACCGTGCAGTTACTTAATAGGTACTAGAAAAACATTAGCATCCGAAGCAGTTAAGTTAAGACCAATCCCAACTGACGGCGCCCGTTCACGAACATGACGAATGAATCGGCACCAACCATCATGAAGGGAACCGAATGATCCAACACACGCGCCACCATCAGAGAGACATTTGAGAGAACATAGACACACTCAACTGCCAGGGCACACATAAGTCAACGAACGACACAAAGGTACAGCAAATGGTAGATCTACAGTTGTGTACATAGTACTCACACACGTGCTGCGCAGTTATACAATATTAAAAGAAATTGAGTCTATATAATACAAATATATTCATACAGTCAGTAAGCATTTTTAACCGACTTATTGAGCTTAGGTGTAATAATATAATTATCTTGGGACATTCTAAAAGGGATTGCAGTGCGTTGGTAAAACGTTGATAACATCTAACGATCAACCAGAGACATTTGTGCGTACAGCTAAGGTGTGGCATTCTCTGCCGGAGTCTGTGTTTCCTGATAGACTACAACCTGAGAGTCATTAAATCTAGAAAATCGTGCTCCGTCGGCGAACACACCATCGCTTGCGTTCCGTCAGAAGAATAAGATCTTATCAACACTTATGTCAAAAAAAATAACAACCCAAGTCCAGAAACAGCCCATTATACAAATTGGGTACTAAGTGATTTTTAACGAACAGCCATCAGTTTCCATTGTGTACACGCCTCACGACCAGGGCCACACATCTTACCACAGTTTACTATAAACTAAACGCACCTTGTTAATAATTAGTTGTCTATATTTAGCCGCGGCGGGCACAGGAAGACGCGTGTTATTCCTAACGCGAGTGACAGTAACCAGGCCCTTTGAGTTACTGACCTGCCTCTATTACTCTGTGGGCATTTTTGTTTTTATAGAGGTGTGAAAAATGTAGTGTGGATAATTTATGGACTCTTGGGAGACTGACAGCTTTTTCCTTGTCCTGTGCTATATATACAATCTGTCTCTGAAATGTTTTTTTTTGGTTTAAGCTAGAAATATCTCGAAATATCGAAGGTCCAAGACATTTTTAGACGAAGTAGGATCAAACACTTGACTAAAACAATAAGCTCAATCTCAATCAAAATTGGGCGCACGGTTGGCGCAGTGGTTGAGCGATTGACTGCTGCGCTGCGTGTCGCGGGTTCGATTCCCGCACGGAACAAATATTTGTATGACCTACAGATAGTTGTTCCGGCTCTGGGTGTTTGTGTATGTGAGTTTATATGTTTGTAAACGCACCCACGATACAGGAAGAAATACCTAGTGTGGGGCAACGTTTTTTTTATAAAATAAATAAAAAAAAAAAAACATTGGGTGTTAACTATTTCAGTTTCAGATCATTAACACCCATTCTCTGAATAAAGAATTCGAAGTTAAGAACGTGTCACACTCTACTTTTATGCTAAAGTTTGTCAGGTTTTTATGCACACATAGTTTGACAAGTACTCAATTTCAAATTCTTAAATCGAAAAGCAGGGGTTAGTCCCTCCATCACTTCCATCAAAATGGCGCCGATTCCATAAATTTTCATTAAATTAATAACCTTTACAGTAACGCTACTGTCAGTAATGTCCATCGCATTAAGCCCCGCGAAGCTTTCACGATAATATCGTTAGTTAAAAACATAAAACCGTCTTTTTCGGCATTTGGCAGTTATAATAAATATGGAGTTGCCTTCAGTTCGGTAATGGCGGAAATATTTATTTATTTATTTGGAAGGAACGGGCAGAATACATTTTGACTGGTTAACCGTTAAAATACTGTTAGGATGCATCGGAAAACCAACTTCAGGGCGGCCCAGAAGTTTGGCGAGAATATTTCGGGCACGATCTCCCACTACTTTAGGCCGGTGCGTGGCGCGAAAACATGCATGCCGAAGAATTCCTTATGTACATATTGCATGAAACGATATAATACTGCAGTTCTACACAAAGAACTTGTTGCAACCACTTTGACCACAGTCCACAAGAAACATAAAATATTTGAAAGTAAACTCACCTGAAAACTCAACCAACGAAAATCCTCTTTACAATAAACCTTACAAAGTATAATATCCTGGCATATTATATTATCTGTATCCTAGTGTTACACACACGAGGTATCCAGCACGTTCTCCCTCTACGTTAGGCCGTTGGCGCGGAAACCTGCATGTTATGTGCACATTGGAGAACATTTTGAAATTCAGCCGAGCTCACATTGTTATTCATGTTGTGAGCAGGTGGCAGGGTGATGTCAAAGATAAAAAAGAGGATGGATGGATGAGCTTACAGGATGAGAAGACACCTGTGTTTACTAGTCGTCTACTTGTGTAGGTGACGTAATAATGACGATGATTCTATTCCCCGGATTTATGAATTAAGAATTTTAAGTTGAGTAGGTATTTGTAAAGGTCCACCTGTCAAAATGCAATAATTTTAATTTTCAGAAACTGAGTACCTAATTTAATTGATAGCTTCATCTCCTGATATGAATATGTCGAAACTAGAAGCAGCATAAGTCAGCGTACTCGCGTACTCAAAAAAAGCTTTCAGTTTTCGGCAATTCCGATGTCCGATGTGACAGTCTTAACGCATTTCTTCAAGCACTTTATTATTTTCCTTTTTGCCATTTACTTTAAAAGCTTTCCGCCTGAAAACATTTCTGTCCTGCCAGGATTATGATATTTTAGGTTCGCTCTGTTGAACATATAAATAAATTCGGTGACGCGGAAATATTTCTGCTTCGTATACCTCGTAGTTCGTAGCTATCATAGAGCATCGAAACGGCAGCCATTTCTAGAGACGGCACTTTCAGAAATGTCTAATACAGACCGAACGTGTAAGCAGTGGAGTCACCGTTTCCGATTACTCGTAGAAATTGACACCTGTGTCAATTTTGTTTATGGCTATGACAGCCAAAACTTGTGCTCAGCCTGGTAGTATTATATTATCTGTGGCTCAGCGCACTTGCGTGAACACTAATGAATAATGAGTATAATAATCCGCGAATGTCTAAAGGTCTATCCACAGTCCACACTATCAGGGCCGTGCCCCGTCAGGGGCTCAAAAAAATATCGTTGTGTACATTTTATATGAACTCGTTCACACACGTCCGTGCACGGGCCTTGCACGGGCCAGTGAGGAAGCTTTAGTGATTGAGTCTGGCCCTGTCACGTCCCGGGCACGGCCCTGATATGTGTAGATAGACCTGAATTAGACTTCTAAATTTTAAATATTTGGAGTTGAGAACGTGTCAAACCATTTTTTATGCCAAAGTTTGACAGGTTTTCAGAGTAGAGTAGAATTTGGTTAATTTAATTTCGAAAACGAAACTTCTTTCTTGTGTTGATTTTATTGTTGTTCTTTTCTTGATGTATTATTTAATTCGGAGTTCAGCCTTTGCAAAGGGTTTGACTTGTATTCAACATTAAATTCTTAATTCAGAAATCGGGAAAAGGGCATCTCTAGTCTCTGGCAAGTCTGTTCTCCATGTTATCTAGAAACATTGTATGAACTCAGCATTTTGTTATAGTTCAGCAGTCATACTCATATCCTTTGGGGCTCGTGCGGCACGAACCATGCTGTTATCTTAAATTTATGTCCGTAAAAATGTCTGCCAAGTTAAGTGTACTATGTTTAAAAGTATGACGCAGCAATACTGGCAAATATACTCAACAAGTTAGAAAAATATAGAAGCGCTCGTGGCTAAGCAATTAAAAATAGAAATCATAATAAAAAAAATATTTATTATAAATCTAATAATTGATGGACATGGAAATTAGCATTATACTTTGTGCCTCGTCCTCGAGATTAGTACCTGTAATTAATGATTATTATTTACATGTAGTACCGGCTACGGGAGCTACTCAAATCACTATGTTTTAGAGACAATATTTTTTTTTTTTTTTTTTTTTTTTCTTTCCCTGGCAGCTCTGTGTCGGCTGTCAACTTGTCATTCGCGGTTTTAGTGCGTGCTACTCGACACATAACTAAACTTTTAAATACAAAGAACAGTTTTAAAAGTTGGAAAATGCCAAAAAAGGACACATCATTGTCAACCGAGGAATACGAGAGAATCAGGTGAAAAATGAAAAACCTGGAAACAATTTAAAACATGCTCGACATAAACGAAGTAAAACAAAATCGTCTCAAAGAGTCGACGCCATATTTAGACCCACAAGGTACCTAACTCTGTAAAATTATATTTTGATTTAGTTGTACATATATCTACAACTATTTTACCAATCCTACGGCTTAAACTTGCATCTCTAACAAATAATGCACTTCGGGCAAGCCATCGGGCCGTCCCACTGCATATTCACGAGATTATCAATCAAAAGAAATGTATTTCTTTTTTCTAACTGACTGTATTCGAGCTGAAAATCGGACTGTCTCACAACATTAAATAATTCTCAAACAAATAATGCATTTCGGGCAAGCCATCGGGCTGTCTCACCGCATACTTACGAGATCATCATAATTTAATTATTTTACCTTATCCGAGCAGAGTATCCGACTGTCTGACAACATTCAATAATTCTCAAACGAATAATGCAATTCGGGCAAGCCATCGGGCTGTCCCACCGCATACTTACGAGATCATGAAAGATAATTTAATTCTTTTACCTAACGAATGCAATCGAGCAGAACATTGGACTGTCTCACAACATTCAATAATTCACTGGTTTCGTTCAATTCTTTGGAATTGCTACACCCACCAGATTTTATAACTCGGTTATCAACCGGCAGTAAAACAATGGTTTGTAATCATTCCAGGCAAAGTCCTAGACGACGATGCCACAAATGAAATGGAAACAATTAAAGTCGAATATGACCAAGAAAATACCAAAATAACCACAAACAGTAGTGATCTTCCTCACAATTCCAGGCCAGAAACACACAGATGCTCTCAAAATTTATTGGGTTGACCCAACATTGAACACAGAGTATGGTGATGGGGCCGAACTGCACAAGGAAGTGGCCAGCTGTCTGGAACATCTTGCAACATGAGGCCTGTTTCCATAGAAACCACAGGCGGGTATTTCCCCTACAGCTCTATGCGCAGGGAAAATAACCGCTGACATTGAACGTGACAAAACTTGGAGCTCTTATGCTATACAGCAAAATGGCCAAATTATTGATAAACAAGGCCATAGAAGCACCATCTCCATCCTAGGAGCAACATTATCCAAAGTACTGGATACAAAAGAAAATGATACAGATCTATTAAGTTGAATAATGGATACCACTCGCACCTTATGTGAAGTTCAACATTGTGAGTTGTGACTCAATTACTAGATGCAAATTTAGCTGCGGCTCAATAAAAAAGGACCTTAAGGACAAGTTCAAAACACAAAGATAGAAAAATATCTGTTCGGGTAAACACTTGCTGAAACTCATTGAGCTGGTAAAGCGGCTTCTAAATCAGTTGCTGCAACAGCACCCAAAGCCAAGAAAGAACCCAACACATTCTAAGCAAAATACTCGAAAGCTCCACCAGCGCCACAAGGACGACAGGAGAACAGGGAGCCTGTCTATAGCCTGAGTCAGCCGTACAATACCCTTTAAGTGGTCATTACATCTCAACCTCGACGCCGCTAAACTCAGTAAGGTACCCTGGTTGCTTATAAATTCTTATAAATAGTGGTAATTTATCACTGATGATAAGACCATGTTATCATGGATTGAGGGTTTCATGGGTATCCACAACACTTTAAGATAGCCCAGCTGCAAAAACAATATAAGATGCAATATCTAAGTGCCAGCCTTGAAAAGGAAAATTTGTCTCAAGTTTTTCTTAAGACAAAAACCCAATGGCAATAAAGCCTTAATAAGTACATTGATGTAAGTCGTTTCAAAGCAGTGGCGTGCCTAGGGTTTCAAAATAAGGCAAGCCCACTAAAATTTAAAAAGATTTCAAAAAAAAAAAAAAAAAAAAAAAAAAAAAAAAAAAAAATCTTTTCGTCTGTGTATGTAGGTACCTACATATGTATCATCGCAATTTTCTCATAAACTACTGGGTCAGGGTGGACTGTATGTATGTTGAATTGTTGATTGATGAGTAAAACTTCGGGCTTCTTGTTTCTTAATTTATTCCCAGGAGTGGCTTGCTGCTGATGGTTGAGTGACGAAATGTTGAATGATAAATTTGCAGCAAGCCACCCATTATTTATACAATTTAGCTCTACGCCATCGTGCGGTGAATGAGGTAACCAAAGCACACTGAAGGCATGCTAGTGCTAGATTGAATATAATAAACATATCAGCAATTGCATACCTCCGGTGGCTTTTAAAAAAGCCGTTTGGTTTGCTTCATTGCTTGAGGGAACAAAGTAATGGTAAGTAGTTGCTTGCTTCGTAACAGGACTAACAGGTTACAGACGAAAAAAAAAACAAAACCGAAAGTTAAAAAATAGCTAGATAGAATGTAAAAAGGAATTTAAATAAATTATTTATATTCTAATTGGAATCGTCTATCTTTCTTAAGAAATGATTTAATTACATCAGAGTAAAATGTTGGTGATCGTTTTAATTCTACCAACAACTGTTTTTCAATAGCTATCATTGATAATTCGGAAAGACGCTCTTGACCTTGTGTATTTCTCAGATAGGTATGGATACGTTTAAGAGACGAAAAAGCACGTTCCGCGGAAGAACTGGTAGCCGGAATAGTTACAACAAGATACGCTAACTTTAACAGCTCGGGAAAGGCATCTTCGAGGTTATTCTCATGAATGAAATCAATTAATTCGAAAACATTACGATCTTTCAGATCAGGACTAGAATACAAGCAAATCAATTGGCTTTTTAATGTTTGTTTGTCGAAATAGTTTGCATAAATGTCAAATAATGAATCTAATTCCTCTGTAGGAAAATGTGAGTGATAATTGTCAAATTTTTTGTTGTTGAGCAGTTGGAAAAACTTTAATTTATAAATTTCAGAATATCGGTCAGTAATTTCGGTATTAATGTTATCAATTACTTCTACAAAAAGTCGTCTGTATTCCGTTTTTGCACAGCGTACGTTGCGTCTCAAACGAGGAGCCGAGTTATTTTGCAAAGTATTCTCATAAATTTGATCAAATTCGGATTGAAATTCAGCACGTAACCATGCCTGAAAATCCTTTATTTTATTAATACAATAACCGACATCAACTTGTGATTTTTGTAGAATATTGTACAAGCAGTCAGTTTTTTCAAATATCCGATGAAAAATAAAAAGAAAAAAATTGAAATTAAAAGATCGCAAAGTGTTTTCAAAATTCTCCGCAGCTAAAATCGTATCCCCGTCCCAGTTCTGTGGATTGTCGCACAGATCAGAAAACAACTCAATAAGTTTAATTTTTTGTTCAAAAACCGTGTTTACAACTCGCGACATGTATGTCCAACGAGTTGCGGGAGCATTAGGCAATTTTTTGCTGCAATGAGTATCGTAAAAAGCAGCTCGTTTTGTACTATTACTAAAAAAATTACACAAAGCCTGAAGGGCTGAAAAAAATAAACTAACCTCCTGAATTCTATTGCATGATTTAGACAACACTAAGGCCAAAATATGTGCATTACACCAAATGTAAATTGCTTGTGGACAAACATCTTTAACTTTTTGTTGCACTCCATTTCTTACACCAGACATTACACTAGCACCGTCATAGCTTTGCGCTACTAATTTAGCGATGCAATCATGTCTATTCAATAATTCTAAAATAATATTAGAGAGTGAGTCTGCTGTGCGACTTTCCGAAACATTAAGAAAGCCCAAAAAACGGTCATGAATTTCATTTTTATAATAATATCTCAGAATCAAGCACAGTTGTTCTCTATGACTAACATCGGGGGTTTCGTCAATAATAATTGAAACAAATTTTGTATGCCTAACTTCGTAATCGATGCAAGTTTGCATCACATCGGCTACGGAATGAATAATATCGTTTTGAATTTTGTTAGATAAATAACTCGGCCCCGGTTTGTCAGTTTCCTGATGCTGCATATGCTTTTCTAAAACGACATCGTATTTTGAAATTAACGAGACCAGTTCTAAAAAATTGCCTTTATTTAATGAAGTTTTGGACTCATCATGACCTCTTAAAGGAAGTTCTTGTTGTGCTAAATGACAAACAATATCGACTAATCTTTGAAATACACTACGGTTGTTATCAACGCGCGTGTTATATTTTGAAATTTCCTCAGATATCTGGCGTGATATAGATGTCTCAATTCGTTGTTTACCAAAATTTCCGAAAGAAACCATTGCACACAGGTGTTTATGGGAATTTGCGTGCCTTTTAATGGCGCCAGATATGTTATTTAAATCATTATAACCAGATGTATTCCAAACGGAATCTTCATTCGAAAAAAATATGCAGCACCAGCAATACAACTTATTAGTGTGCGAACAGCCAACAATCCAACTAGTTTTATACACTGATCTATTAAATTTTCGTTTATGCGATTTACTAGTCTGAGAAATAGACAGATTAGGCGTCGGTTTTAATGAAGAAATTAACTGTTTTTTCTGAGCAAAGTTTAAAGATTTTACCTTATCTTCGCCAATCAAAACTTGAACGCATTTTAAATCCTCACAAGGTACAATTACCTCCATTGTTGTAGGTAAGTCACCAAAACAATTGTATCACCGAGAAAATCTAAGAAAACACAAAAAACTCTAACTTTTCCCACTCAAGCAAATGAAACTGACAATGACAATGGCACAGACTACTAAGACAGTGTTACCTGTGTTGTTGTGTTATAAACAAAAATATTCCCCAATTTTTCCGAATTTCCCTAAAAATCCCTAAATAGAATTTTATATGTGTTATACCTACATACTTATTTAGTACCTAAATTATTTCGTAGGTAAATATAACGTTACATATTAAGTTGATAAAAAAAAATGAAAAATACAACTATGCAAACTTGTTAATTATTTCTAGAACCACATCATCATCCTGTTGCTCCTTTCATTTGACGTCTCATTTTTGAAGTCATACATATGTACGATGAAGTTCTTGATCGTGTCCACAGTATGATTAAGTTTTACTCACGATCCATAATCCCGATTTATAAGGAAAATCGTACCATCATGATACTATGTACCTTTTTAGGGGATATGAATTACATATCGTGCGTTCCTTTCTACGCACAAAACAGAAAACACACGCTTTGTTTTCGATTTGGTAAGTTTTGTTCGAAATCCCTAAAAAAATCCCCAAAATATTCCAGTCCCCAAAAATTTCCCTTTTAACACTTCTAGTCCCTAAATTTAGGGACAAAATCCCTAAGTTGGTAACCGTGTACTAAGAGATATGAACTGAAGTGAGTTGCACTCGGGTCATTGCAGTGTTGTCATTTGGCAAAAATAAGTCGCCAGTTATATGAAAAATCTAGCTAGATGTCGCAAATTTTTTATTTTTACGATATTGCTTGAATATTTATATTCGTTATTTTCAAAAGTCGCTGGTTTTTATTTTTGCTAAATCTTAAAAAAGTCACCAAACTCGTTAAAAATCTCCAAGATCTCACAACGTCGCTAAAACGGCAACACTGCAGAGTTGGCAAGGTGACAAGGTCACGGATACGCGTACAACTTCACATGCAAAGCCCTGCTTAAATCTTCAAACTGAACGTCTACAAAGACGCACAAGTTTCTAACTCGTTATACGACACATCGCTATAAGTGCGAAAGAGACAGATATAGTATTTGAAAGCCCGGTAAAAGCCGGTGCGTGTAAGCGAGATAGCTATATGTAGATGCTACAACTGCAAATGCGAAACTCTGCGCGCGACCAATCGCTATGTGAAGTAGTGTGGCATAGGTAGATACTTTGTGTTATTTTGATAAGAATTAAGCGCGCGAACTTTTAAATAGTTCAGGTTTGATATTGATTCTCTATCGAGCATTTTAGTAAGGCAAGCCAGGCTTTTGGGCTTCTATGAAGCTACCGCCACTGTTTCAAAGTTGAAGACTTTTGCACAGAATTAAAAATGATATCAAATGATAGTTCCATGGCCATACATAAAATACATTAAAGATGCAGTCTCTTATAAAATATCACAAAAATTCTAGCAAATATCTAGAATACCCTCTTGGAAATTGTATAAGTTCGGTCTACTACCATTTGGGTAAAACACTGCAACTTACATTTTCACAAAAGTCATGAAATCTGCCAACAAATTCCCAAGATCCTGTGGCCATTAATTGTTGACTGAAAATATTGAAAACACTAAGAAGTTAATCACAAGTTAGTAAATAACAAACTTACACCCACTAATACTGGTATATTTTTGGGATATATATTATTGATAAAAGACTTATAACTGTCATGTAACATTACCTACAGATAAGAAAAACTTATCTATTATGAAATCTGACAATTTATATGTTTTGTAGGACTAGGTACTTACTGCTCTCAGCGTGCCCTACTATTGAATATGGATGGCTTTATATATACCAAAAAACTAGAATGTGTAAAATCCTAAACCTCCAAGGTGAAGTAAATTATGAAAAATACATAGATATCCCTACAATAATTCCCTGAATGGTGGCCATATGCCATTCATTCGGGGGGGGGGGGGGGGGGGGGGCTGACTGTGAGGATGAGATTGCTAGGGGCCAGTGGTCAGACAAGGAATATGAATATCAAATGAATTTTAACTGGATTTATTAGCATCATTCTTCGTCTTTCTAAATATTTGGTAAACTTTTCAATAATTGTGAAATACCCTTATGTATAAACAACCCAACAGCAATATAGTATATAATATTAATCAAATGGGTGGAGTTCATTACCCTCATCTCTTCAACTTAGCCAGCGGCATTGGTGTGAAAACCATTATATTTAATTTTCGCTCCTTACATTAGGTTGACTGAAAATCATAGTAGTTGATACTGTATTGCAGAAGTCACATCCTGATGTAGAATGGGAACTAAAAGAAAATACATATGATTAATAATTGAAAGATAAATTTGGAATTCTGAAATTTACCTATTTGCAAGTCACATTAACAAAAAATATGACCAACCCGAATGCCTTTACAATGGACCCATTTACAGTATACTGGTAACCAATTTTCTTTTCTGCGTTTCCACCATTCTCAATCATATTAAAATATCTACGAAAAATCATAATGGATAAGGCTAAGGGCATCATAGTGATCACTATGGCCAACTCTGGCCGATTGGGAACTTCTCATAATTTAGAGATGATCATACTTAAACCTAATGAAAATAATAAAGTATCTCACAGCAAGGGAAAAATCTATACCAACCTTACTCTGGCTGTCAGAGTCTAGTGTGTAGGTAGTGAAGTCTATTATGACGAAGCATACTACCATCATCAATAGAAATTATGATAGCATCTCTATCAGAAAATTTTTTCAAACAATTGACACATGTTTAATTAACTGGTATAATTTTTTTAGAAATATAATAATAACATCTTGAACACCAACGGTAATATAATTTCTTAACAGAACTTTCTAATTCTAGTAAAAAATATAACAAATGCTTAACTGTCACAAATTGGCATTATCACTGACAATACCTTAAACATGAATGTACTCTGAAAATATTTTATGGGCGTGTTCAGACTACCTTTTACCTATGCCACCTGGGAAACATCCCAGATTCTGGAAGTATTAGGAATTTGGTACACAAATGAGATGTTGTCTCTAGAACAACTGTCAAAAATAACCTGCCCAAAAATACAATGCCACCTGGGAAACATCCCAGATTCTGGAAGTATTAGGAATTTGGTACACAAATGAGATGTTATCTCTAGAACAACTGTCAAAAATAAAATCAAAGTATAGAAATAGAATCAATGCATATAACCATCAAAATTTCAGACCTCAAAAAATCTCTTATATATGAACTAAATCAATCAATACTTCAGACAAAGAACAGTAATATATCCAGCTGAAACCCTTGTAGCCTACATTAATAAACATATAAGAATTATTTTAGGCACCAAGAAACTATACCACATTAATGTCCAAACAGACTATCAGTCGTTGGATTAAGTGTACTTTAAAGACTAGCAGTATTGATGTAGGTACACGTATATTTAGCTCACAGCACACGCCACGCTGCTACTTCTAAAGCCAGGTGTGACAATTTATGAGATACTAAAAACAGCAGGCTGGAGTTACAACTCAAGTACATCTGGAAATTTTATAAAAGACCTTTAGTGTAAAGGATCAAAATGATTTAGCAAAATAAATCTTTAGCTGTGATTAAAGATATCTTATTTAACTAACATGTACTAACTAATACAACAAGCAGCAACTTTAACTTATAAGGAAGGAGTATCAGTATATAAGGAAACTAACAATAGTAATAAAAAAGCAAAACTGTATTTTGTTAAAACAGATATATGTATAATATTAACTGAATGGTTAATTAAGAACTTTAGTTTTCCAATGACACCTATGATTGTTATTCTATAAACAAACCTTAATATTGATATTAAGTGGGCAACAAATATTCTGTTAAAAAGATAATTAAGAATATATATAAACATTTTGGTTAAATACCTATGTTACTTAAAAGCAACTGTGATTGTTAGTCTATAAAAAACTTTAATACTTAATGACAATAAATAATAGGCAAAAAATATTTTGTTAATAAAGATAATTAAGATAAGAATAATAATTAAGAAAATGACCGAATATGAACCTTTGATATCTAATGACAACTCAGATTGTTAATCTATAAACATTATAACAATGAGAATAAAAAAGTAAATAATAAATTTGCCAAAACAAATAATTAAGAACATATCTGAATGAACTGATTAAGAACCTATGTGTGAAACCTATGGACAACCATGATGGTTAGTCTATAAAAATATAATTAAGAATTTTAAAGAAAGAAAGCTTTTTCTTCACAAATTCATCATAGTGTATGTGATAATTCCAGAACTTAACTCTCAAAGTCTACATGTAAATAATAATCATTAATTACAGGTACTAATCTCGAGGACGAGGCACAAAGTATAATTTATGATTAAACGAACTTACCCTAAGTGAAGTTCTATCATAATTATACGAAGTGCCTCGTCCGAAGAGATTAGTAACACCCTCCCAACCCTAAGGTATAACCCAGAAGCGTTCTGGAAATATCTATAAAACATCATGCATAACTCTAAACTAAATGACAAGTTGACAGCCGACACAGAGCTGCCAGGGAAAGAAAAAAAAAAAAATAAAAATAAAAATATTGTCTCTAAAACATAGTGATTTGAGTAGCTCCCGTAGCCGGTACTACATGTAAATAATAATCATTAATTACAGGTACTAATCTCTTCGGACGAGGCACTTCGTATAATTATGATAGAACTTCACTTAGGGTAAGTTCGTTTAATCATAAATTCGTTTGTATTCGGCAATGCGATGATTGCCGAGAGACATTAAGAAAATAGTTGTACTATACATATACACATTCATGTACATGTGCATGGATCGATCTTCAAGGTTAAGTAACGCTTGCCGAGGTCGGTTCGTAGATGGGTCTCGATTTCGACTGTCAATGTAAATCTTTGACAGCCGTTATAGTCGGAAGCCAAAAATCTGCCCCCATCTTGCCAAGGGGTACCGTGTTATCTCATTTCTGGGAGATCATCCCGTACTGGTAACCTCAGCATAATCATAGGTGGCAAAAGGCTGGCATATTGGGTTTGGAAAACTATAGGTCTCAGTTATATGCACTGTTCTTACTCCTCCATTTTCTTTTCTGATTAATTTCGTTGCGGATCCAAGGACAGTTAAATTCATTCTCCGGGGCTTCGTCGAGCTTCATTGCCTCGGCGCTTTTCTGGTGGTCGCCACTGTTGATTCTGGCTTTCAGGAGTTGCAGTGGTTTGGGAATAGTGCGGTGGGATTGTCCCAAAAAAAAAAAAATGCACTGTCAATACCTATGTGTAGATTTTTTCTATCGAAAGGTTGGCAAACAGTCGACCCCTGATTGAAAACGGTGACCCCTATTGACATTGTAAGGGATTGCTGATGGGTTTCCGGGTTCGAAATAATCATTGCATATAAGCTCTTCATCTGTTTGTTTGTTGGAGTATCCATTAAACATAATAGTGACAGGAACTGAGATTTTCCAAAAAGGAGGCAGTTCTATGTTCGGAAGTATGTTTTTTTTGTGTATTTTCACCGATTTCTCCGTCAATCGTAGACTGATTTAGAAATTTCTTTTTTTTGTTTGAAAGAGAGAGAGAGTTTTTTTTGTTTCCCGAATTGGACCTATTTAAATTTGGTGAAGTTCTGATAAAGAACTTCGAAGATAAACAACAGAACTCTTCAATAAATGATGGCAAATGTGTCGGGATTTCAGCAATCGCTTGTCTGTTTATTGTTTACAGTTTACACAATTTCATAACATAACATCACGCCAGTACGCTCTAAAGAGGTACGCAGATGTTTACCCTGGTGCACTCTCATGCCACCGGTTAGTTATGTTCCAGTTTCATGTTATTCGGGTAATCTATTCTAGCATCACTTTGGGTATTGTAAGTACTTTACTGTAGGTTTTACCCATTATATACCACAACTAAAAAGATCGGTTGCATTTTTTTATAATACTAATCATTTTTATTAAAAAAATGCAACCGACTTCCAAATAAAACACTACCAAGTGAAAAATAATTTAAATTTCGGATGTCTGTATTGACTTTTTAGAATGTGACATTAAAAACTGATTACCTGACAATTTTTGATTATTATAGATTTGCATTTTATGATTATTATAATGCTTAATGTTGCATGCCATACGGTAGAATGTACTGGATCCAATTGTTTTATCTTTTTTACACTATCAAAACTATGTTTTGTTACCTACATTCTTAGCAAATCAATGATTTCTGATTCTGAAAGTTTTTTATTTTAAGTTACTTTTTCTTTACTTACTGTATCGATTTTTGTATAAAAAAGAAGCAAGGTGCACCCAACAATAGTGTGACTTTCTATCATAACATAACATCTGTATTTGGCAATGGCTTAAGATCCTATTATGACCTCTATCTGGGGCGGAGGGCTTCCACAGTAGTCCTCCATCGAGACTTGATATTATGTTAAGTCACAGGTAATATAATACTAACAATGCCTCATCCCATACAAAGATACCGGCGTGCCTTGCGTTGCATCTTTCGTCTGATTAAGCTGATTATTTTTCTATGAACATCGATCGCGTTTGGTTCCGTTCCACGGATATAGATGGTGTTAGCAGTGACTTCCAAGTGAAACAAAAAAATCGAGTGGATGACTCCGAAATTTACAACCGCGCTATCTATTGCAATCAATTTTAAATGACCCATTCAAATAATCTTTGAATTGTTATTTAAGAGCCCAATATTCCTTAATTATGTGCTTAGGAGAGTTAAAAGAACATTTTTATGATCTTCTCTAGAAAATCTTAATGTTTCACAGAACTCAATAACAAGTCGAAGCTTATCACACCATCTAGTGCAATTTATTTGAATCAAATTTTCTTTCTTCGCTATAGGTGCCCGTGGTTAAGTTATATTAGCTTAGAACTTTAGATGATCAAAACAGATTTCCGCCATCCTCCATCCCTCAAACACTTGTGATATTCATAACGCACTCTTCATTGCACAGATCCTTCAGTCCTCATCACAAAACGCGTCGCCATGACCAGACAATGCGGGCAGCCAATCAGGCTAAAAGCTGTCTCCGTCCTTTGACATATATGGTTCAATGAACCGGGATTGAGGCTTGGCAGCCGGTATGATGTCTATACGTAACATCACGGCATATTTAATGTTCAGGGTCTTTTTTTTTATTACGATCCGACAATAATGAACTCTCACTTCAGTGAAAGAAAGTCGTGTCGTGAGAAAATCCACGCTCCGCAAACATAATGAGATGTTAGCTATTTGTTCTGTATTATGTTCTACACGACTGCCATGCATAGAGTCACATAGTATTATATTATCTTTGGTCACATGCAGTAGGTAATTTATTGTAAGTATGGTTGGTAATTTCTGCTCATTAAATAAAACAACGGATTCTTTTTAATGGCTAGTGAGGTCGCTCTTCACCTCCACCTCGCCTTATGGTAAGCGATAAAAGATCTACACTTGCCCATGGGATAAATGGAAGGAAGAAAGGGAGGCCCTCACCCTGCAGTGACAAAATTCAGGCTATATACACACATCAACACGGTCTAGGGATATTTCATACTCAATTAAATAACTCGAAAAGTACTGGCCGCATTGGAATCTTTTATACACCGATTTGTTTGTAATTTATCTCAGACTAATTCCAAATTCAAATTTTTGAAAATTCTTTTGTTTCGGTGGCATAAAAATGTCTTGATGTGTAGGAGAGGGAATTTTCATTTGTGCGAAATTTAGAAAACAATACGAATTACGTTTAGTTACAGTTTTTTTTTCATTTTTAAACGAAAGATAAAGTTAAAATTGAGGTATTGTAGCCATGCAACGCCAACATTTGACGAGGGCGGAGATGTTACGAGCTGTGGGAATGCTGGAAGCTGGGTCTGTTCAGCGTAATGTTGCTGAGTCCATAGGGACCCACCAAAATGTAATTTAAAGATTGTGGACACGCTACCGTGCCACAGGTGAAATAGCGGAGAGGCACCGGGGGCCAAGTCGCATCAGACACAGACCGATTTTTGCAAATTACTGCGCGAGCTCAACCAAATGCAACGGCGACTCAATTGGTCCAAAGGCTGCGAGTGGAACACCAAGTGCTTGTGAGTGACCAAACTGTAAGAAGGCGACTGCATGAAAGCAATCTACGCTCTCGTAGACCACTCCGGGTCCCACCTTTACGGAGAGGCAATCGTGGACGACGATTAGAATGGGTTCGGAACCACGTGGACTGGGGCCGTGAGCAATGGTCCAATGTGCTGTTCACGGATGAATCCAGGTTCGGCTTCCATCCAGATTCACGAAGGACGCGTGTTTGGCGAGTTCCTGGACGATGGAGCCGTCTTCAGAACCCTCAGGAAGTTCACCCATACCAAGGAGGAACAATTATGGTTTGGGCAGGAATTCGTCTTGGAGGACGGACGGATCTCGTTTGGGTGCGGGGCAATATGGCGGCAGAACGATACGTCCAACAGGTGCTGGGGCCCGTAATCTTGCCCCACAGAACACAAATGGGGCAAGATTTCCTGCTCATGCACGACAATGCCCGGTACACACGGCGAGAACGGTAGCAGCTTGGTTACATACACACAATGTTAGGGCCTTAGACTGGCCTGCTCAATCGCCAGATCTAAATCCCATTGAGCATGCGTGGGATATGCTGCAAAGAAGAGCTCTGAAGGAAGTTCCTGAAAATCTGGCTACAGAAGATCAACTTTTTGCGCACCTCAGAAGGACATGGGACAATATTCCGCAGCAAGACATTGACAACCTTGTTCTGAGCATGCCGAATCGTTGCCGATGTGTTATGAACATCATGGGCGCTTTCTCAGACTACTAACTTCAAGTTTATAAACACAAATTAAATGATTTTTCTATTTTTTCAGTTTTTACTCATAAATTAAAAGATAATTCATATACGGTTTCCGTCTATGCTTCATTTTTTTCCATAAAATCCTGAAATTTTAATCGAAGTACCTTAACCATTATTAAAAAATGGTAGAATATTAAATAACGTATCTTTTAAATATATACATGTCATATAAATAATTAACACATTGATAGTAATTCGCTTTTTTAAAAATATCCCTAGACCGTGTTGATGTGTTTATTATAATATGATATTTATTATTTATTTATTATTATTATTTATTTCATTCCGGACGTCAGCCTGTATGAGATTAGGATGGCTCTGAAACAGCTTAAGAACAACAAGGCGCCGGGTGATGACGGAATCACGGCCGAACTCCTGAAGGCGGGTGGGAAACCGGTCCTTAAGACCCTTCAGAAGCTGTTTGATTCCGTCATACTCGAGGGGAGGACGCCACAGGCATGGTGCAGGGGTGTGGTGGTACTCTTCTTCAAGAAGGGTGACAATGCCTTACTGAAGAACTATAGGCCCATCTCACTTCTTAGCCATGTCTACAAGCTGTTTTCAAGAGTCATCACGAATCGTCTCGCGCGCAGATTTAACGATTTCCAGCCTCCCGAACAAGCCGGATTCCGTTAAGGCTTCAGCACTGTAGACCACATACATACGCTGCGGCAGGTTATACAGAAGACCGAAGAGTACAACCTGCCTCTCTGTTTAGCGTTTGTGGACTACGAGAAAGCCTGCTATTCGATCGAGACTTGGGCTGTACTGCAGTCTCTCCAACGGTGCCAAATTGACTACCGGTACATCGAGGTGTTGAAGTGCTTATACAAAAACGCCACCATGTCAGTTCGACTTCAGGATCAGACCTCGGAACCCGTACATTTGCAGCGAGGTGTGAGACAGGGAGACGTCATATCTCCGAAGCTGTTCACCGCTGCACTGGAGGACGTCTTCGTCGTCAAGGTTCTGGACTGTAGAGGCTAGGCATCAATGTCAATGGCGAGTACATCACTCACCTTCGGTTTGCCGAAGATATAGTAGTTATGGCTGAGACCATGGAGGACCTCAGTATAATGCTCGATGACCTCGGTAAAGCTTCCGAAAGAGTGGGTCTTAGGATGAACATGGACAAAACCAAGGTGATGCTGACTGCCCATGTTACACCCACTCCTATTAAAGTCGGAGACTATACACTCGAAGTTGTGGGCGACTATGTCTACCTGGGACAAACGATCCAGTTGGGTAGAGCCAACTTCGAGAAAGAGGTCAACCGTCGAATCCGACTCGGCTGGGCAGCGTTCGGGAAGTTGCGCGGTATCTTCTCGTCTAACTTACCACAGTGTCTCAAGACGAAAGTCTATGACCAGTGTGTGTTGCCAGTGATGACTTATGGCTCTGACTCTGAGACGTGGTCGCTTACAATGGGCCTCATCAGAAAGCTTACAGTCACCCAAAGGCCAATGGAGAGGGCTATGCTCGGAGTTTCCTTGCGTAATCGAATCAGAAATGTAGAGATCCGCAAGAGAACCAGGGTTACCGACATAGCCCGAAGAATTGCCAAACTTAAGTGGCAGTGGGCAGGACACATTGCTCGCAGAACGGATGGCCGATGGGGCAGAAAGGTTCTGGAGTGGCTACCGCGAACCGGAAGACGTTGCGTTGGAAGCCTCATAGGCCTCATAGGACATAGGCCTTCCACCAGGTGGACCGACGACCTGGTGAAGGTTGCAGGGATACGCTGGTTGCGAGACGCACGTGACCGGTCAAAGTGGCGACGCTTGGGGAAGGCCTATGTCCAGCAGTGGACGTCTTTCGGCTGATATGATGATGATGAATATTTATTTATTTAAAGAAACTTAGACAACATTTACAAAATATTTTTACATGATATGATATGATATAATATAATCTTATATATAAAATTCTCGTGTCACAATGCTAGTTACCATACTCCTCCGAAACGGCTTGACCGATTTTTATGAAATTTAATATGCATATTCAGTAGGTCTGAGAATTGGATACTATCTATTGTTTATTGTTTACACGCGGGCGAAGCCGCTGGCAGAAGCTAGTATAATATAATATAATATAATATAATATAATATAATATAATATAATATAATATAATATAATATAATATAATATAATATAATATAATATAATATAATATAATATAATATAATATAATATAATATAATATAATATAATATAATATAATATAATATAATATAATATAATATAATATAATATAATATAATATAATATAATATAATATAATATAATATAATATAATATAATATAATATAATATAATATAATATAATATAATATAATATAATATAATATAATATAATATAATATAATATAATATAATATAATATAATATAATATAATATAATATAATATATTCGCATATATAATATTAGTAGGATTATTTTTTTACACATATAGGTACGTACTCGTATTTTGAATTATCATATACTCGTATCTACGTATATTTATTTAGTTGTTGGTATTAGAACGGAATAAATCATCCAGGCGACCGACGGGAGAGAAGCCGCGGGCGAAGTGCTATAGTTATTTATAAAACGCTACCTTACTTTATACCCAGTAGATACCCCTGTAATGTTTCCAAAGGTACCATTCAACTACCGTCCCGATCACCTAGTTCCCATTCATACAACAAGGGGGAAGTAACGCCTTCCTTAGTTTTCATCTCACGTAGGCAACTCGAGCCATTCTTTGGGAGATTTCATTGTTGGCTTCCAAGTTTGGGAGCAAGGGACCGAATTGGATAAAGGATTCCAATTGCCTTCAAACAGGATGCAATGTTGAGAAACTTTGTTATGTTTTGATCGCAAAAAAGGGCTAAGAAAGAAATACAAACACAATGTAGTATAGGTACTTATTTGTATGAATATTTCTGTTGTGTTTTGCGAGACTCTTTGAAGTCATTGCCTTTCAACTTGGATCTCCACTACTCACAGCATTTTTGAATGATCCGACCAGCAGAATACATTCCTACCAATATTCAAACATGTACCACGGACAATTCCTATATATCTGCTTACCTTCGTTAGAAGTTTACTGCTTTAAGACAGTTTATCAATAGCTTCTGCCATCTAAAAAGTGTTTTATTAGCCCAAGGTAACGTAAATCGGGTTAAAATGGGTCCTACGTCCTAATCAAGTTTTATCAAAATCCGATCCCACTGAACGAGATTAGAGGTGAAAACTTAACACCAACACACTTTCGGATATCGAATATTAAGGTTGCACTAGTCGATCATTGTTCCATACAAATGTAGTCTGGTGATTACTCCACTGTTTCACGATGTACGTTCAAAATAAAATCATAATGATAACAATTTGTCTCATAATTATCTAGCCCTGTATGGAAACAAAAAAGTAAAAAATATATTTTTTGAAAGTTATGAGCGTTTAAACTTTTAAAGTTCCATACTTCAACACTAATTTTAAAGCAAAAGGAAATAAATACCTTATGAAAAAGGAAAATTGCAAAACAGCCACCATACAGGGATAGATTAGTAGTTCAACAATGCAAATAATTTTATTTTGAAAATATACATTTAGTCGTTTTTTCATGATATCCATACTCACAAAGGTCTGTTTATGCAAATTCGCGCGCTCGTTTTCGTCCTAAATCATCATCCATTTCGCTACAAATTTGCAAAGGTGCTAATTCGTATGCGAACTAGCTTATTACCGCTCATAAAAGCATCTACATCTTTTGCACGTGTTGTCGGATGAGATAGCATATCATTTTAACCGCGCGCATAAAATCGTTCGTGGGGTAGGGGAACCTTAATAGGAATCTAAGAATTGAATAATGAATAAAATGTAAGTATCGATACGTATTGTATGGCGAGTTATATCGAAAAATTTAAACTGCTTGAAACTATAAATAACCGGCAAGAAACTTGGCGCACTTGGCAGACAAGGCGTCGACTCGTGAACTCGTGATACATCGTCGCCTGTCCGGCGCAGCCTTCGAACCTTTTCACTACACAAAACATAATATCTCACTAATTTTGCGAAAAGATTAACACCTGGTTTGAAGTCCGTTAATTTTCAAATCTGTTTGTCAATTCGTTCCTTTTCATTTGATTGATATGAAATTTCAATTTAAATGTTGATCTTAAACCAATATCAAATTTGGAACAGTTATGAAACATGAAATCAATTTTCGAATCCTTATTTAAATCGTATAGCAACAAAACTGGGTAAGTACCTACCTGAAAATATTATCTTGACCTTCTGTCTGGGCGTCCTTAGATCAGTCCGTACTTCATTATTTCTTAATCGATTTGTACGTTGTGCTGTAAGTTTATCCATGGCATTCCTACTACTGATACCGTATTGATAAGTCAGTCAACATGAAAATGGGGCGGACTATCCTGGTGGCGCCAGATCTTCGAACTTTAGAGAAAAGCCAAAGAGACTGGTTATTCGATGTGTTACAGTAACAGTTCATAAATCGTAGATGCTACGAGGTGCGAGGCTTACGCTCGTAGGGCCTGTTGCCTAGCGTAATCAATGTTCTACAGTTACGGATCAGTGTATTACGAAATTACAACTCGCAACTCGTAGTCTTTTAGGGATAAAGAACATTGACGCCAGTGCTGCCAACTTAGCGATTTCAGCGCCAGATCCAGCGCTTTTTTGTTTAATATCGGGATCTAGCGCCTAGAGCGAAATCTAGCGCTTTTTGAAAAATTGGACTTTCTTTAAAAAAAAGTATCTGCGCAAACTATCAACTTCCAAACGACGTGTTGAAGAAAATTTCAGCCACAGTTATATATAAATTCAAGTCCAAAACTAATCAAGAATAATCAGTACTATTGTAACTTACTGGGGCTGCCTCAGTTTATGTATAAGATGAAATAAATATTTTTGTATTTTTTTGTATACAATTCGGCGGCAGAAGTAATTGTGGTAGATTCAGACAATGATAAAGTAATTTAATTCCTTTTCTCAAACATGCATGGAAATATTGTCATTATTAGCGAAAAAAGAACACGCGAAGTTTCGAATTTACAGACAAAGAAAATTAAATCCATTGCAGGAGCGTTTTTTGAATTTGGAACATTACAACGCTCCAGCAATGTTGTTATAACTTTTAATAAATTAAATGTTTAATATAAAAATTATGTATTATTTCCCTGCATTCTTTTGAGAAAAACGCTATATATGCCTCGGCGCAAATGGCAATTGCCTGTCTCGTATTAGTATAAAGATCTCTTAGAGTATGTCATATTTTTATTTATAAACTAGCTTTTGCCCGCGACTTCGTTCGCGTGGAATAGTGACTTCTGATGCCGACTCTTGACCAATAGATGGCGCTGTATGTCCGGACCAAATTTTATTTTATATTTTATTTTTTGTAATAAAAACTATCCTATGTCCATTCTCAAGTTCCAAACTATGTCTGTACCAAATTTCACACAAATCGGTTCAGTAGTTTAGGCGTGAAGCAAAGACAGACAGACAGACAGACAGAAAGACAGACAGACAGACAGAGTTACTTTCGCATTTATAATATTAGTAGGGATAAAATAGCCTTTATTGCTGTTTCTTTCTTACAATTAATTATTACATGCCTACCTACTTACTAAAACTAAATTGATTTAATCTATTCTAACTTGCATTTGCGTGATCGGCAACTGGGTGTTTATGTGAAACAGCTTGTCTACCGACAAAGGCCTCCTCTAAAGATTTCCACGTACTCCTGTGTCTTGCTAAACAGGTCCACATCGGACCAGCTATTTTCTTCAGGTCATCTTCCCATCTTTTGGTTTGTCTGCCTCTATTTCTTTTGCTATCTCTTGGATACCATTCTGTTACTAACTTAGTCTATTTCTCTATACTTTCTCTCAACATATGTCCCGTCCAACGCCATTTGAGCTGTCTGTAGGTTGTGTGTGCACTTTTAAATTTTGTTTTCTTTTTCATATCTTGTAACGCCTTTGATATTTTTATTTATATTATATTTATAACAAAAGAAAAATACTTACAAGCAGAGAAAATGAAAGCTAATAAAATAATTATAATTTTCACCGCACCACAGCAAAAGTCAATGCCTTTACCACAAGCAGCACTTCACCCAAATCCCTAATTAAGTCATCTCGCAACCAAATAACCAAGATTAAGGAGCTCTCCGGCCGAGTAGCCCAGGAACAGGGGGGTGTCACGCTAGACTGGCCACCCCACCCAAATTACTGGCGATTACAACCCTTAGACAAGTGACTTTATATCTTTTGATACGCTACACTGCAGATTGGGTCCTTCGGGGTTATTATTCGGAGAGTGGATAATATCTGAAGTTTGGGCAAGGTTTTATCCATGTTTAAGCACAAGAACGGTAGATTGCTCTTGAAAAATGTGAATTTTATTATTATATTGTGCCAGTACCTAATTGGCACTTGGTCTTGGGTCAGGATTAGCAACCTTTAAGTAAAAATACCTGAGCTACCGAGCTCTGCTCGGGTGAAAAAACCGGCCAAGTGCGAGTCGGACTCGCGCACGAAGGGTTCCGTACCATTATTGCAAAAAAACGGCAAAAAAACACGTTTTTTGTATGGGAGCCTGCCTTAAATGATAATTTTATCCTGTTTTTAGTATTTGTTGTTATAGCGGCAACAGAAATACATCATCTGTGAAAATTTCAACTGTCTAGCTATCACGGTTCATGAGATACAGCCTGGTGATAGACAGACAGACAGACCGACAGACAGACAGACAGACGGACCGCGGAGTCTCAGTAATAGGGTCCCGTTTTTACCCTTTGGGTACGGAACCCTAAAAAGAGAAAACGACGTTTTCTAAAAATGAAACCTAGCTAAATCGCCTCCGAAACCCCCTCCCTGCATACTAAATTTCATGAAAATCGTTGGAGCCGTTTCCGAGATTCAGATTATATAAATACATACATAGATAGATAAATAAAACTTGTGTAAACTAAGCTTTATAAATTAAAAGTAAAAATCTTTTTCAAGAAGCTTTTATTGGACTAACAAATACGAAATGTAATATCACTTGTCAATACAATGAGCCTAAACACGATGGTGCTACCTTTTCTAGTTGAGGAGTTGCTATGGCCAACTTCCGTCTCCATCATGAGACCAGCTCCATAGTACTTACCATATTATTAAAAAAAAAACAACTTTACATATGTACGCGAAGTTTCAGCATAATCGGATACTAGGAAGTGCTTAAAAATCGATAAATAATTGCCAGAACCTCATAGGAAAGCAAGCTAGGGAACAGCTAAGAGACCTATTGATAAAAGGCTTTACATCAGCTGGCTGAATGGGTGCGACACCTTTGTCTGTATATTTGAATATTAGAACGTATTTTTTTTCTTTGATTTGTACGGTTTGTGCATTTAGCCAGTGTCATGTTTAGTTCTGGTTCCTTTAGTTTTTAATCCCTTTGCATTAAAACTTTGTTTTGCATTAGAAAGCGGATGTAACACATTCCAATGTTTTTTGGAATATTTGGAATCAAATATATCGAGTCGTTAGTACTAGTCAGCTACTATAAAATTCTCAGCTCAAATTTTAATTAAAATTCTCAGTTCGAATTTTCTCCAACTGCATAAACACTTGAGACACAAAACTACACCAATTTTATATCACAAACTCACTAGGAATCAATTAAAACAGCCACTGAACTTTACTCGAAAAAATCCCGCCAAAAACCCTAGAACGTCATTGGAGATGCTAGAGATATTTGGCGGGAAAGTGGAATCTCGTATTTTCAATACACATTATCGATAATGTTTATTTAATTAATTTATAAATGTGATAAATCGTCTAAAGTTGGATATTAGTGATATTCTAACCTGATAGTTAATCAATCAGTGGTCATAAATAAAACTATCATGATCCGGTGTGAGAGAGACGGAGCCATACAATGCGAGTAGAACACTATCCCTTTTCTACAAAGAAATCTTGGTGGCATAGGCCCTTCGTAGTACGGCTTTTGAATGAAGTCTGAACAGGTTTTTATCGGTGTTAAAGTAGATAGAGACAGTAGATTGCTCTCGAAAGTTGCGAATTTAGTTATGCTTTTGGCCAGTAATTGGAAATTCAGGCGTTGAGTCGGTTCGAAACATAGTTCGAGTTTGTTTGGAGATTGAAACAATCTGCTGGGGAATTTTTGTAATGATTGCTGAGCAAAAAATATTTTGGATTAAAAATTCCCGAACGGAAAAGGTCTACTACCTAAGGCAGTCTTTGCCACAGATAATATAATACTAGTATACAGATGACTCATCCCATACAAAGGATACCGTGCAGACTTGACGTACCTAGGTAAGCAGATTATTTTTCTTTGAACATCGATCGCGTTTGGTTCCGTTGCACGGATATATGTAGATGGTGTTAGCAGTGACTTGCAAGTAAAAGGGTTTACTCGGTTCGTGAATACTTTTTTTTTAAATACAGCGACGATTTGTTCTATAGTATTTTTTCACGTTTTTACGGTTTCATTGTACCTACCAAAATGTGTAACAAACAAATTTAAAAATCGAGTATATGACTCAGAAATTTAAAACCGCGCCATCTATTGCAATCAATTTAGAATGATCCGTTCAAATAATCTTTAAAATGTGAGTTAAGAGCCCAATATTCCATAATTTTGTGCATAAGCGACCTTCCTGGTGGCTCGGTGCGATTCGATTTTATCACACTTTTAAGCGATATTTATAAGCGGATTTGCATGTGTTCATAATTTGACATTGACGCAATGCGATGTAATTAGACAAATTTACACTTGCAAATACGGACGCGAAATCGTCTATCGAAGAAATTTAATAAGGATGTCATTATGACGTCCATCTGGGTACCAAAATGAACTGTGGCTGAGGCAGCGGAGGTATGCTTTTCACGCCCCAAAATGAACCCGCTCCGAACTTTAAAATCGCGCCATCAGGGATGCATACAGTTCTATCAAAATAATATGTTGAAGGATTCACTAATCAATAACTTACCGATTGGTAAAATAACTTATAACCACCTTATAGGTACTAGTTTTTACAGATCATTATTTATTTGTGAAAAAAAGACTTTTCACAAGAATCCTTCAAACCTGCCAACTGCAACACACGCATATTATAAAATCCAAGATGGCGGTGCAACCGCGCCATTTCTTCAGCCACAGAGTATAAAAAGCGTGTTTAAACCGGGTGTAGCGCTTGAAAGCAGTGTAAATGTCTGTAGAAAGCGCTGTAGGGCCGGGCCGCTTTCAAGGGGCTTTGAGGGCCCTTGGTGGAACCTACGTCGTCTAGCCAGAGTTACAAGTGTAGCACCGCCTTGCTTCTTTTAAATGATGTTTCTATGGGGTTTACAGGGTTCCTTTTCAGAAAATATAGTGCGGAAAGAAATTGAAAACTTTGCGGCTGTTTGAAGAAAAGCTAAAACATGTATTGAGTCTAAGAACAGATTACTAAATAGTTACTTCGTAAGTCTAAGGCCGATTTCTCAATAGTCAGATAACTTTTGACTGTGGCATTTGACTGTTTTTGAATGAAAAATAATGACAAACGGCCATATTATTTCTACTGATTAAAGTTATCAGATTACTGAAAAATCAGCCCTTAATGATTTTAAACTACGACCAAGGGAATGAGAAGTTGAGTTTCTCCCCTATATTCTAAATGTGTTCTAAGTAATTTCCTCCACTAGACTTTTTCTGTAAAAAATTTGAATTTGGAATCTAATAAAAAAATCTTGATGCTAAACTTGCTCCTAATCTTTTTTTTTATAAATAAGTCCCTAGATGTCTGGCACCAACAATACTTTTTCAAGGATTAACTCCTTGGAAAGAAGTTATTACTTGCTGCCAACGTGCCACAAATGGTTACTTGTGTGGTGGCGCCACAGATGCGGGCAAAATATTAAATTGTCAGTCGTTAAGTGTGGGTTCAGCACAGAATGGAGGCTATTTTCCAACGTCTGGCTCGAGGTTTATGAAGAATTCTTTGTGTACGGTATTTCATGACTTTGTTCATTGTTTAACAGGAAACAGGGACCAGAGACGCCACTGCTCGTCTTATGCAACCGTAGAAAAAAAAACACGAGAAAAATATAGTTAGGTATATTGTTTTTTAATTTAGGATATAAATAATTGTCTTCTTAGGCTCCTTCCTGATGGCGATATCAGGTGCGGTCGATTTTATCGCATTGCGTCCAACAAAACAAATCAAATCATTTATTGGTTTGCTAACATGGGTATTTAATATATAGATGTTTTACTACAAAAGTCTTCCGTGCTCTACCGCCACCTAGGTATGCAAAACATAATATTATTTGATTTACACAAATAAAAGATATTTATCATTTTAAATAACAATGAATATAAAATAATACAATATTGTCACAATAAAAATGTCAAATGGTAAAATAGCGTCAAATGTGTAATTACTTTTTTAAATTAATATTTCGATTAGTGCCCTTTCAAATTTCTATACAGTCATAGTTTTATTAATATTTATATGCGTGGGGCATTGCCAATATTTTTTTTTTTGTATTTGTGCGCTTTTACATTTAACTTGACACATTGATTCACATATTGAGTTCGTATTGGATTGCTTCTGACTGCCGACAATTTTTGAAATAGGTCCATTCGCTTAGTAAAAATCACTCGTGTGATATAAATCGAATTGCGTCGCGCCTAGGGTTACCATTGTGAATATTGAAAAGTCCTAAAAGCGGGACTTTAAAAATACCGGATATTTTGCATTTCCTGGCTAAAGTTTTTGGACGGATTCAGTTAAAATAAAACCGGTCAGGTGCGACATCGACTCGCACTTGACTGGTTTTATTTTAACTGTTTGCGCCGAGGGTATCCGTTCCTACCCATTATAACGCCATAATAAAATTGGTATCAGTTTTATTGGTGGCTAAGTTGTAAACTGACAACGAAAACTTGTAAGTACCAAAATTTACCTTAATTTTCAACTTTTTTTATTTTTAGGAATTTTACCTTTATTTGTGCTGTAAGACCATACTTTTTGCCAAATTTCTTGATTCTATGTCAACGGGAACTACCATATATTTTTACGACCCAAAACCTATAGGGTACTTCCGGTTGACCTAGAATTGTCAAATTTGGTTAAAAGCAAGGTCTCACAGCACAAGTAAAGGGAAAATTCCGGAAAACAAAAGAACTTAAAAATTAAGGTAAATTTTGGTACTTTCAAGTTTTCGCGAAAATCTAAATTTGCTTATATCTTTTTATCGTGTTGACTCAGGACCCTGAAGGACTCAGGACTACAGATCTCAGTATCTGGTATAAATAAGTACTTGCTAGGTACACCCATTCCTGAGAACAGACAAGAAAGTGATCTTATAAGGGTTCCTTTTTTACCTTTTGAGGTACGGAACCCGAAATTGTAGGCTCAATTATTATATGAATGGCAAAGGAGTAATCGTCAATGATGATGTGATCAATGATCATGATGGCGAATGATGTCGTTTTGATGAAATAACTGCTGTCAATTCGTTTTTATCGCTACAAAACGATGAGTACATGCCATCCCAGTGAAAAATCCGGACAAATTAGAAGGTTGGACAAGATGCCAAATGTCCGGACATGTCCGGACGGAAGGTAACCCTAGTCGCGCCATTAGGAAAGGGCCTTACTTTATAAGGGGTCAGATGATATTTTATCACCATCGGCGGACGCAGTGTGACGATCTAATCATGTTTATGGGGCGAACTTGGCCAGAGGTATTCCCAAACAGAGAACTTTGGAAATAGAAAGGGCAGACCAGCAATGGAATACATTCCACTGCTGGTCTTCCCTTTCTCCGACGCCCGACGCCCTTATTCCTTCGTTGTAACGCAGTGGGAGCCGAAATAAGGGCGTCGTCGCCGTGGGAGGCCTAGGAAACGCTGGCGTGACGAATTAGAGGCGATTACGGGAGATTGGCAGGAGATTGCAAATAATAGGGAAGAGTGAAAAGCTATCGGGGAGACCTTTGCCCAGCAGTGGGACAATGTAGGTTGATTTAAAAAAAAATACCTACGATAAAAAAAAAAAATTTCAGTTGACCTCTCAACTCAAATAGTTTACAAGCAGATAATTGTGACAAAATCCAGTACATAATCATAAATATCTACATAAGCTTTTCGCAAGAATGTTCGAGTACAATTATTCAGAGATGATACTAAATATTCTTCTCTACTACTATTATCTTAAATAATTTACCAAAGAAGAAGTCAATCGTTGCAAATAATCAATTTAATTACGGAGATAAAGTTCTGAACAATAATTTACCCAAAAATATCGTCTACAAAATATTCATTCAACAAGAAACTCACTCTTCCTTTCAGTAATACTATTAAAAGACAACTGAAACATATTTTCCACTAAAAGGAGGGTAGATATTGATTTTTCTCGATACATTCCCCGGTGGTTCAGTGAACCTTGCCGTGAGCTATGCACATAACGAGTGCGGGTTCGACGCCCGATAGCGATCGGTGATAATGAAGCTATGTAAATTATTTGTTGTTTTACGATTGGGAACAATGTCTTGTTGTGGAAGAGTAGACGGGAATGAGTCAGGAATCCGAAAGGATCGTGGAAAGATAACAGTTTATGGAGTTTCTTACAAGTTCTTCTTTCCCTTGCAAATTGGTTTATCAAATTATTTACGACTAGCGGACTCCTCGCGGTTTCACCTGCGTAGTTCCCGTTCCCGTGGGAACACTGGGATAAAAAGTAGCCTATGTCACCCGGGGATAGTGTAGCTTCCCAACGGTGAAATAATTTTTGAAATCTGTCCAGTAGTTTTTAAGTTTATTCATTACATACAAAAGTACAAACATACAAAAATACAAATATTTCCCCTTTAAAATATTAGTATAGATCACTTATAAGTAGTCCAGGAGTCAGCCTTCTTCGAAAAGTGATCTTACTTATGTGAGTGTGTAAAATGTTTCTTAAAGTAGGTAGACATCAAAGCAAGAGACTGATTTATGAAGAGTGACCTATTTCATACATCGGTCTTTGGTAAGTAATTTTTTTTAACCTTGCCCCTCACTCGGAATTTCTTCTTGTATCGTGGGTGCGTTTACAAATATTTAAATTCACATACACAAGACACCCAGATCCGGAACAACTATCTGTAGGCCATACAAATACTTGTTCCGTTTGGGTATCGATCCCTCGACACGCAGCGCAGCAGCTGATCGCTCAACCAACACGCCAACTGTGTTGTTAGCGTGCGACCGTCGTTCACAGACAGATGTATAGTAGGTAGCCAGGCTTCCTTATCTAAGTCTAGCATTAATCCTGTATTTTCACCAGAGTAGGCTGGCTATCCGGCGTGGCTTAGCTTAGTTTTTTGCCAGTAAAAACCTTTCATACAAAACCACATAGCATCAATAAAGTATATTCTATTCTATTACGTCAAGAATCTAGTGCTAAGCTACACAATATCACGGGGTCCCAGCGCTAAGAAATAAAATTTGGTTCAAATAAATCTCACTAGATGGCGCGACATGCACCACGTTGTTATTGAATTGTGTATAATATTAACATTTTCTGGAATTGAACATAAAAATTGTATGTTCTCGTTTAATCAATCAATTCTCCTGAGCACAAAATTATGGAATATCGGGCTATTAATTCACATTTCAAAGATTATTTGAACGGTTCATTTAAAATTGATGCCAATAGATGGCGTTGTTTTAAATGTCTGAGACACGGTAAAGATATCCGAACGCGAACGATGTACAAAAAATAATCGGTTTAATCAGACGAAAAACGCTAGTTACGTCGGCGCGGTTTCTTTGTATGGGATGAGGCATCTGTATGCTAGAATTATATAATCTGTGACAATATGTCGTATCATCAGTGATCATAATTCCCACCCTCTAAAAGCACACACACTACAGACGCTTCAGTATCAAACTCAACTCCATCACTCAAACCAGCCCCTTTTCTATCAAACACTTCTCCCTTCAAACATAATCATCATCAATATTGCCCAACGAAACTGACGAAAAAATGACCACGTCGTCCTCCACGCCAAACAATGGCGATATTTTAGTGAGGGGAGTGAACCGACCGTCGATTGTTCAAAAATGCAAGGTATGCCGGTTTGTATTGCACGCCATATTGGCGACCGATGTATGTGAGTGGGTATTGGAAGGCCTTTTGTTAATTCCGTGCTGATTCGGGGTTTGTGTAATGAGTGGCACTGTTGTATTGGCTTTTGTAAATAATTGAACGGTTTAATATAAGAAGTAACATCACGGTTGTAAAGGGTGTCTCAGTAAGAGTGCACTTTTTTAAAATTAGTTTCTTTTTTTTATGCAAGTTGCAACTCTGAAATTTGATTGAATTTGACCTCTGTTTATTTCGATTATTAAAAATGGAGCGCTTTTCGAAAGAACAACGCGTTATATTTGTGAAAACTCATTACAAAAATATGACTCATTACAGGAATATGATAACGGACTTCTTGTGGCCTCAACTGGACGGCGTGGATCTGGACAACATGTGGTTTCAGCAGGACGGCGCAACCTACCACACCGCGCATGAAACAATCGACTTATTGCAGCAAAGATTTCCAGAACACAGTCATTATCTCTCGAAATTCTGATGTCAACTGGCCACCAAGATCGTGTGATTTAACGCCGTGCGATTTTTTCCTTTGGGGTTTTTTGAAATCTCGGATTTATGCGAATAAACCCGAAACAATTCCTGACCTCAAATCGGAAATCCAACGCGTCATCGATGAGATACAGCCACATCTCTGTGCAAAAGTCATGGAAAATTTCATGAAAAGAGTAATGGCCTGTCATCGGAGCCGTGGGGGTCATTTGCCGGATATTTTATTCCATACTTAATCGGAACATGTCTTCTTTACAATACAATAAAAATATCACAACTCTGTCATAAAATACTTGTTTTATACTAAAATGAAAAAGTGCACTCTTACTGAGACACCCTTTATATCCCCGAAGATTTAGGCAAAGGTGTACTAGGGTACACGCTCATTTCGAAAACTATTATGTCCTTGATAATACCACAGATAATTTAAAACTAGCATACAGATGCACCATCCCATACAAAGAAACCATTCCGTCGTAACTAGCGCTTTTCGTCTGATTAAGCTGATTATTTTTATAAGTACTTCAATCGCGTTCGGTTCCGATACACTGAGATGGTGTTAACAGCGACTTGCATTGGAAGTAAAAGGGTTTATTAGTTTCGTGTACCTAAATTTTTTCCTTTAAATACAGTGACGATTTGATTTATAGTAGGTTTATTATTTGCACATTTTTATAGTTGTTATTGTATCAAAATGTGTTGCAATACAAATTTAGAAATAATTTGGAATGCCTCTGATTTTTTTTTAAGTATTGTAATCAATTTTAAATGATCCATTCAAATAATCTTTGAAAAGTGAATTAAGAGCCCAATATTGCGATTAGGAGAGTTGAATAAACAATAACATACAATTTGTATGATAAAATCTAGAAAATGTTAATTTAACACACAATTCAACAATAAATCGATCCATATAATAGGCGCGCCATCTAGTGACATTTATTTGAACCATCTTTCTTCGCTTCCGGACCCCATGGTAATACTGTAGACTATTGCCATCGACTTGCTCTCTTCCTTCCTCTTCTAAATTAGCTGAAGCTCTTCTTAAAGAAAACTTTACTAAAGACATACCAATCTTTAAATTTAAACCAATATGTATTGATTCAATTAAAAACGCGTTCAAAAGTCTCAATAAAAAAAATACTGAAGACTTGTGGGGGATATCCGTTAGGGTTCTTGGAGATATTATTGACTCAATTGCTCCTGTCCTAACAAGCATATTCAATCAATGTTTGGACAGCGGCACTTTTCCTGACTTAATGAAACACAGTAAAGTAGTACCAATTTTCAAATCAGGCTGTAAAAGTGATCCTTCTAATTATAGACCTATATCCGTGCTTCCAGCATTGAGTAAAATCTTTGAAAAAATCATGCTGGAACAGATGTTGTCTCACTTCAATTCAAATGGAATACTGCATAGTCAACAGTTTGGTTTTACGAAAGGTAGGTCGACAACGGACGCGGGAGTAAAACTCATCAGCCACATCTTGGAGGCTTGGGAGAGGTCCCAGGATGCCATTGGCATTTTCTGTGATCTCTCAAAAACTTTCGACTGCGTCGACCACAACACACTGATCTGTAAATTACACCACTACGGAATTCGTGGAAAATCTGCTGATCTCGTGCTTTCCTATTTATCAAACAGACAGCAAAAAGTCAATGTTAATGGGGCGACGTCCTCCGGGTCTCTAGTCAAGATGGGCGTGCCCCAAGGTTCAATTCTCGGCCCTTTCCTTTTTCTTGTTTACATTAATGATCTCCCTTTTATGATGGCTAAATTATCGGATATAATTCTATTTGCTGATGATACTTCGCTAATTTTTAAAATAGATAGGCAAGATACGGATGTCATAAATGTCAACGAAAGTCTAATTGTTCTCTCAAAATGGTTCGCAGCTAACAATCTTTTACTGAATGCGAAAAAAACAAAATGTCTAAAGTTCTCTTTACCAAATGTACCACAACATGACCTAAACTTAAATCTTGACGGCAAAAATCTTGAAGTTATAACGGAAACTGTATTCTTAGGGATTACTATCGATTCAAAATTGCAGTGGGGCGCGCACATTAGAACTCTTTTGGGTAGGTTAAGTTCGGCTGCATATGCAGTAAGGAAAATAAGGCAGCTAACCGATGTAGCTACAGCTAGGTTAGTATACTATGCTTATTTCCACAGTATTATGTCTTATGGCATTCTGCTGTGGGGATCAGCAGCAGACGTTGAAAGTTTTGAAAAACAATTTTCATCCTACAAAAGAGGGCAATCCGCGCAATCTATAAAATGGGTCCTCGCGAGTCCATCAGAGAAAAATTTAAAGAGATCGATATACTGACTCTAACTTCACTTTATATTTTGGAATGTATTTTGTATGTCCGTAAAAATCGGGGGCTTTTCAAAACTAGAAGCGACTTCCATAATTTAAATACACGCAGTAAGCACGAAATTGTAATACCCAAATTCAGATTAACGAAAACTAGCAAGTCTTTTCTTATAAACAGTATACGCTTTTATAACAAGTTGCCAAAGTCAGTTATAGAACTGACCGATGGAAGGTTCAAAAACTACATCAAACGTATCCTTGTTAAAAAAGTATATTATAAAATCAAGGACTACGTTGAAGATAAAAACATTTGGCCTTAGCTCCTTCTGCGCATGCAGCTTCCCTGGTAACTTGTAAACGGCACAAATATGTGGATGTCTCTAACTATTCTCAATCTCATTTTTTCTTTCCTTCTTTTAATTAGACTTTTTACAATGGTTTTCAATCATCTTTAAAGCCCTTTGCTAAGAATAGTTACAGCACTGATAACAAAATTTGTGCAACATGTTAAATTTAGTCTTGTTATACTTATTTTTATTATTTTTTACCTTTGTATAGATTCTTTTACCGATTGTTTTGTGAATGTGTGAACATTGTAGGCCTTCTAGATGCTAGTTAACATTTGTTAACTTTTTATATAATCTTTTTCTTTTTTTTTAGTTTCTTACGACTTATTGTCATAATTCGGGCCTACGTTGTCCCACCATATCTAAGTACTAATGCTGTAACATGGAAATATTGTAAAACCAAACCATTTTAAAAGAGTAACCATTGAGTTTCTTGCCGGTTCTTCTCCATAGGAAACGACCAACCCGAACCGTGCTCATTTTGTCGACGTTTTATAAGTGCCCATGTAGGCCTATGTGAAATAAAAAAAAAAGATTTTTATGATGATTTTGATTTTGACTGAACACAATTCCAGACTTCGAACTGCTGCGGAGAACTAATAGTTAATATATACTTATACTTACCAAATTATGTAAGGCCGTGTAAGTTTTTCTAAGGTTGTTTTCCACCCTAAAGAAAGCCAATTATACCATTTCTACCAATTTAAAAACGTGCACATTCAAGTCACATTCGCACTACGTCAGAAAAGTCTGCTCAAATCAAAAAATCTTCTATTGTCTGTAAAACTTTTACATGTAGATTATCTATGTACAGATTTACTAAAATGAAAACCCTGTCTATTATACGAGAACCACATTTCCCCTTGCGTAATGTAATCAATTATCTTCAGGCTGTAGATTATCTTGTACGAAGGCCAATATTAATATACTTACAACTATAAATGTTCCAGACGTGATAGAATTATCTGGAAGGTTAGAGCTTCAAAACATGTTTTCAACTTCGAATCAGGTTAAAGATGCCCACAGACAAGTGCTACGCGATTTCAAAGAAAAACTTAGTTATTACATTTTTTTTTATATCTTTAAAACGGATTAAAAAAAGAGTGAATGGGTTACGGCAGGTTACCTACTTCTGGTCAAGCGTGCTCCATTGTGGACCTCATCATCGCTTACCATCAGGTAAGTGAGTGGTCAAACGCGAGCCAGTCAATCTTATCTTCTTACTTCTTATCCTACTTCTTACTAATATTTTAAATACGAAAGTTTGGATAGATGGATGGATAGATGTATGTTTGTTACTCAATCACGCCAGAACAGCTGCACGTAACTGGACGAAATTTGGTATAAAGATAGAATTTAGTCCGGATTAGCAGATAGGTTACTTCTTATCCCTGTATAATATTCCCTTGGGATGATAAAACTCTTTTCACGTGGGCGAAACCGCTGGCAGAAGCTTGTATTTTTAATAACTCTTAATTATAAAGAGGAAAGATTTGTATTTTTGTATTTAACGAATAAACTTAAAAACTACTGGACCGATTTCAAAAATTCTCCGTTGGGAAGCTACACTATCCCCGAGTGACATAGGCTACTTTTTATCCCTGTATTCCCACGGGAACGGGAACTACGCGGGTGAAACCACGAGGCACAAAAGGAAAATATAAAATGCAATATTAATATAAGACGTTATGCAAATAGAAGTCAACTATGGGTCAATTAGAGTATGTTCTAGATATCCGTCTAGCTTTCAATCTTCATTACTAAATGACAGGAAACATTTGATATGATGAGACGGAGCCATTGTAAGAAGTATTTCCTGAAGGAAGACGCAATGATCATTGTATACGTATATTAGCAATTGAGTCCGTTTCCTCGCGAATATTTTTATATAGGCATTTTGTTGGAAAGTAAGTTGTCTAAGCAGATTGATTGCTTACTTAGTTAATAAGCAGAAAACTTACCGCTTACCATCAGGCGAGATAGTGATCAAACAAGAGACTATCGATAAATAAAAAAACGTCGGTTTATTTTTCACAAAAATAAACCGACTTCAAAAGCAAAACACTAAAAAGTGCAAAATAACTTTCGTTCCTTTAGGTACCGCACTATAGAAGAAGAAGAAGAAATATCCAGGTATTATTCTTCGGGTAGAGTCCGTGCCCACTCGACCCGCTTAAACTCGTTAAGCGGGTCGAGTGGGCACGGACTCTAATACGCGCGCGGACGCACCTAGTATATAATATGAAAGGCTACGGCTAAAATACACAGCCCGTGAACATTAAATTCGACTGACAGTGAACTATAGCCTAATGCATAAGTGAATTCGGCAAGGCCAAGGAAACCAACCAATCCACCCAATGAAAGAGTATGACAAATACTCTTTAAATAATTAGGTTTTGCCAAAAAATATTAGACTCTTTCGAAAAGAGTATCCTCGCCATTGTAAGCGTCCAATAATTTTTGGCAGTGAGGCTGCAGGTCTACCGATATACTGAAACAGAAATTAAAAAAACTTTCTTTCTTTCTTATGATTATAGAACAAATAGCTTCTGCCAACGGCTTCGCCCGCGTGAATGTCGAAATTTATCTCAAGGGATCATATTCGCGGGATGAAAAGTATCATATGTGCTATTCCAGACTATAATCTGTCTCTGTGCCAAATTTCATCCAGATCCGTCCAGCCGTTTAAGCGTGAAGAAGTACCAAACATACAAACACACTCACAAAGTTTCGCCTTTATAATATTATAGTGTGATAAAGATGCGTGTCAAACCCTACTTAAACACCAAAGGTCGACAGGCTTTCAGGATAAAGTTGGATGACAAATACGAGAACTCGACTTCAAATTAAATCAGAAATCGGTGGCAAGTAAACACATTTTCAGTAAACGACAAAAATAAAACGGGCAATTTTTAAAAGAAAATGCTAATATTTCGACAGAACTGTTCCGGCTTTACGTTTTAGCAAACCAGTTTCCTTTTTCCGAATAGCATGCATGCATGGGGGCGACATGACATGATAGCCGAGTTCAAACAATGCTGTCAGAAACAATACAGTGCTGACATTGCTACACTGAGCATGGCGGAAAGATGGGAAGAGCTGAGAGACGAATTTTGACTGTTTTGATTGATCACTGCGATTATGCGACATAATCATGACTGAGATTAGAAACTCTAGCATTTGTTGGTGAATTTTAATAAAATGAAAATTATTAAATAGGTAATTTACTAAGCACAGACCCAAATAAGAACAAGGACTTTCGTCGTTGATATCGATCTCCGTTCGTTATTTGCAGCGATCAGCGCCGTGCTGTGGGTCCCCCACGGCACAGCATTATGCTGAGTGGAAACCTTCTTGCCACAATCACGACATACATCTGCTTTTACTTATTCATCATCTTACTTGGTACTCAAAACTTGGTATTTTATTTTAATCTTACTTCTCTTTACTTACATAATTTAAGTAATTACTAATACTATCGTTAAAGTTTAATTAAAGGGAAAAATAATGTCGTTTTTTAGCAAATAAACACTTTTCTTTCTTTCTTTGGATGGACTGAAAGAAAGGATATAGATTTTAGCAAAGATATAGTTATGCACACATTGGGGTTTTTTTTATATTTGTGTAAATGTGTACGGTTTATGATGACGTACACCTGTTGTTGTTGTTTGAACACAAGGTAAAGTGCTGACATATTGATAAATGAAGACTGTGCTGTGCTTGGTTACGGAAGTGATGATATCGAACTGAAGTCGGAATCGGCGGTATTAAATCTGGTTTATCGGTATCGGAATCGGAACCGGAACCGAAATTGGAATCAGAAGCGGATGCTGAAAAAAGATGTGGTTTAATAAAATAATGCATACATTTTTAGACAACCTTTTTAAATTCAGCTCAAAAACAATACAAATAAAGGCATTGAAAAAAAAAAAACTAATATCTGTAGGCGTTGATTGCGGCCGCCGCCGCCGCCCGCCCGCCGCCACGCGCTGCTCATCGGCCTCCGATAACCTCCTAGTTAAAAGTTTCGGAACCGAAATCGAAATTTGAGGTTTGAAAACATTTGGAACTACTGACTATCCGGCATCGGAATCGAAACTCCGCGTAACATCCCTAGCTTGCACTGTACAAATGTCGTGGTGGCATACTGGCTAAGACTTCGCCTCTCGTACTTGAGGTCGTGGTTTCATATCCGGGCAAGTACCAATGTGACTTTTTCAAATTCATATGTACTTTCTAAGTTTATAGTACTTAGTTTATAGTTTACCTGCATCTGTGTTTCCGAACGCATTCAACCCGAATCTCTTCAAAGTTAGAGTAAACAGGCTCCTTCTGGGTAAGCTCACTCCATCGTCGACTCTGTCTCTGTCACCTATGACTTAGACTAGAGTCAAGAGCAAACCCATCTCAAATAAAAAAAATAAAAAATAAAAACTTGGTCATCACAGGCAACGGTGAAGGAAAACATCGTGAGTAAACCTGGATTTATATAGTTAATGTAAGTCTGAAATATCCAAGTCAGGGGCCTGTGGGGTTCCCAGAGGCGGCTTAATTAAATCTGACACCAGAGGTGGCCACATCCTCACACGAATAGAAGAAGAAGACTGTAGAATTTAAGAAACTGTCGGTCGAATCTGTAGACATCTCATCCTGATGACTTAGGTGAATGAAGGGACCTCGATGTGAACGTCATTCTGACCGATATGCTAGATAGAGCATCTTGTCTGTGACTATCCGAGTCTGCTAGTAAGTACGCTAATAATTTGTTTGTCCACTATTTATGCGAAGACATCGGCCTCCTAAGATACAGAATCTTCCTAGTTTAGGAGTCAGGGCTCAAATTTTTGCATTGACTGTACTTTCCTATCTTTCGCTCACTAATTTTGTTTTCTCTGTACCCTAGTTGACAATTATATGTACTTTAATATGTGTCGTACTTGTATTTTCTGCTAATCAATATTATATTATTATTATTAGATTGTAGCTAACTTCGTCTTCACTTCACCCAATTTTTATGACAGTATTTTTTATAGAATAGGACTACTGTTGTGGCCCTACCACAAAAGAGAGTGTTTTCCGAAGACTGGTTTAATTACGTTTAATTACAGTAGATTCGGATTAATGTAAAAGGAATTCGCGGTTTCATCCCCTTTTCTGTGACACCATCCTACCAACTTTTTCATTTCCACTTCCCCGCCAAAAGATCCCATCTTTCTATTTTCGTTGGACCTCAATTTGTAAAGCTGGGATTACGGTAAAACCTTATTCATCTACCCTCATTTCACGCGGATTATACTTAATTTATCGGTACAATCCGTCAGTGTTGCCACTTCAAATCATTATTTATTCTGTATTTGTTTAATTTCATGGTCTGATAGATGCTGCGATGTTCTTTATTTTATTGAATAAAGGAAGTTTTTTTAAGGAGGTGCGCTAATACACCTCATTTCATCAGTTATGTTGAAGCCTAAAACCCAATAAAACTTTGCCCAACCAGAAAAATCAATAAAAAAATAACAAATAATGTTCTGCAGTAGCGCTTGCGACCACTACACCAACGAGGCAGTTTTGTGTAGTAAAAGTAATAAAACTAAAAATCTTTTTTAAATTTTTCATCAGCAAAAGTGTCCAGTCCTTATACATTATAGTCAATAGTCCCCATAGTCTTACTATCGCGTTGCGATTCCCTATCAATATTCATTGACTCATTCTACCTTTAAAACGCACTGAGACAGACGGACAACGTCACATTAGCATAATGAGTACAACTAAGTAGAGAGTGTAGGGACAATCCTAAAAATACCCACACAACAAATGCACGTCCATTCTATCTACGTAGAGTTCAAGCACAGAGCACAGAGAATGCTAGAGGTGGTACTGTCATAATTTTACAGAGTAACCAAGCGTGTCTCTGAGTGTCAACGTTTACTCATGGTAACTAAACGGTTTGTTACAATTATGACTGCATTAACGCAAAAGTTCCGATCAAGATACCAAAGCTATCTCACTTCTGACGCGTATTGCAACGGAACAAAAAAAACTTTTTGCAAAAAAATACTACCGACTTCCAAATACAAAACTACAAAGTGAAAAATAACTTAATTTTTTGAAGTCGGTGTCTTTCGTAGGTACTATTTTTTTGCGTTATGGACACCGACTTCAAAAAATTAAGTTATTTTTCACTTTGTAGTTTTGTATTTGGAAGTCGGTAGTATTTTTTTGCAAAAAGTTTTTTTATTTTTCACTTTTTAGTTGTACGTACCTAATAGGCAAGTTAGTAAGGGAACTATTTCGCCAGAATAGATTTCATGAAACTTGAACATAATCGGTCAAATGAGAGTTCTGCTTACCCCTTAAGAGCGAACTGGCGTGATGTTATGTTATGAAATGTTATAAACAACAAACAGACATGCGATTGCAGCAATCCCGAGAGATTTGCCGTTATTTATTGAAGAGTTCTGTTGTATATCTCCGAAGTTCTTCATCAGATCTTCACCAAATTAAAATGGGACCAATTTCGAAACATACTTTTTCAAACAAAAAAAGAATTTTCAAAATCGGTCCACAATTGACGGAGTAATCAGTGAACATACACAAAAAAAAAAAAAAAAAAAAAAAAAAAAAAAAAACAAACTTGAAGTCGAACATAGAACCTCCTCCTTTTTGGAAAGTCGGTTAAAAATACCATTCTAGACGTTTTTCATACGATAATGTGCCCATCACCGCATACTGCAGCATAGTGCGTTTCGCACCCTAATTGTCTAAGTTCAAAGAGTGTGAAAACGCATGCTTTGATTTCATTCATTGCATTTTATGTTTAAAAATCTACTACTCGACAGTGTAAAACACGCAATGAATACTGTTGAGTTGTCTAAACAAAAAGGAACGCGCGTGCTTCATGCTGTCAAAACAATTACACAATTAGGGTAACAGGGGGCCGGTAAAGAGAGCAAAGCTTATGTCTGTTACAACGGATACTTGTGCTCAGCACACATTGTGAGAGCACGGATATTATTGAAAACGGCTACCCGCTGCCGGCGGACGTGGCGGTTCTAAGTTCTGTGACATGAAGTTTTGTTTGGCAACACAGGCCGCCGATACGGTGGCGGTTTGAGATAATGCCCCGGGGAACAATGCGATAGTGACTCTTGTCCGTTGTCCACGTTATGTTATATTTGTGAACAGTCCACGGATGTCAGGATTAACAAGCATTCTGTTTTAGGACAATATGTGTAGCTATTTGGATGTTTTTGCAGGAGAGATCTATTTCATTTGAATTGAAGTTCTGTTAGATATTCAGCTGTATATGTTTGGATTGGGAGCCGACCCTGAAAAAGCTCGGAAAAGACTTGAAATAGTGCAAGATATAGAGGTGTAGCAGGATACGGAAGATCTGATAGCTACCCTAGTGGTTAGTGACTGACTGAAAATCAAAGGAAGTAGGTCAGGTTTTAGATCCCTGATCGTTTCCTCTCTACTGACCAAATCTGGCTTATCTCTGAATCAGACAGAGAGGATAAAGTGACCTTAGTGTGCTTTAATCATCATGGTTTTGTAACAGTAATTCAGCGGTTACGAAGATATTTCTAACCAAGTAAAAAGTACTGGTTTGAGGCCTATGTCCAGCAGAATACGTTTTTCAGCTGAAATGATGGTGATAAAAGTAAGTTTGAAAGTAACTTAAGTAAAATTGGAACAAAAGAAAAATAGGGTCTAATAAATCAGTGTGGAAACCATCTTTTTAAATTGGCTTTCACTTAAAACTTCCACCCAACAGTTTCAGCTAAATTGTCATCGATATAGAAAGTTTTAGTGGTTTGCAGGGTTTGGCTCCTCGGGGGAAATGTACACCCACAGACATAAATCTAACTAGATGACGCGAATGTGCGCGAAAACGCGTGCCAAAATAAGAAATAAAACTTTATTCATTAACACATACATTTGTTTTAACAATAAAGACCCAAGCTAACAAAAGAAGTCATAAATTCCTAATAGCAATGCGCTTACTTTGAGCTCCGACTAAAATCTAGAAAATGATTAATAATGCCATAGGGACCTGTAAAAAGTTTACAAAAAAAGTTGACTGAGACAATGGAAACATATCTTTTTCATCGATAAGATTTCATAGTTCTACAATTGTGTGTGAAAAAGTAGGACACTTGGTTTTCATACAGATTGAGGGACTTGATTTATGTCTGTGTACACAACACTTCAGAGACACAAAGATCCGCTGTGACTACTGTACCTACGGGGTGACGGTGACTGACGATGTAAACATTGCCAAGTTCGGAGCAATAAAGTTTTGTGCTATACTTCACTTGTAGTCGTAGGTACTAGGAGTGAGAGAAATATTGGATTTATATTAGTATTTTCGACGATTTTGTCTGAGAAACTGCGAAACCGGTATGTCCTAGAAACAAAAAATCGAATACATGTGACATCTCATCTCATTCGAATCATGATGATGACGATGATGAGTTCGAGATTACGACTTAGAATCTGGTAGTGTTTTCTCATGATTCAATATTTATCCTTATTACCAATCTGTGCACTCAGTTTAAGCCTAAGGTTACACTAGTCAAAAATTCTTCCATACAAACGTAGTCTGGCGATTACTCCTCTGTTTGACGGTGTTCGTTCAAAATAAAAAATGATATCAATTTGTCTCATCATTATATAGCCCTGTATGGAAATAAAAAAGTAAAAAATACAATATTTGAAAGTTATGAGCGTCGAAAGTTCCATATTTCAACACTAATTTTAATGCATCTTTGGGCGGAAATAAATGCCATAAGAAGAAGGAAAATTGCAAAACGGCCTCCATACAGGGATAGATTAGTAATTCAACAATGCAAATAATTTTGTTTTGAAAATATAAACTTAGTAGTTTTTTCATGATATCTAGACTCCCAAAGGTCTGTTTATAAAAGCGCTCGTTTTCATCCTAAATCATCATCCATTTCGATACAAATTTGCAAAAGTGCTAATTCGTACGCGAATTAGATTATTACTGCTCATCACAGCAACTATCTCATTCGCACGTGTTGTCCGATGAGATGGCATGCATTTTAACCTTGTGCACAAAATAGTTCGTACCGTCGACTAGTTGAACCTTAAGACTTGTCATCGCTGTCAAAGTAATTTAGTACAGTCTTATACTCTTCTCAAGCCCATAAGTTTCAGTTGATCGAGATTTGAGGGTTCCAAAACAAGATATATACCAAATAGGTATAGCAATTAGAGACCATATACCATACCACTCACTGCCCTGTAGCACAGATAATATATAAATTATAAATAGGTAGTTCGATGTTTAAAAGAGTCGGGTCCATTGACAAGCCGCTGTAGGCATTCAAATTATTTTGCTGCTAAAGATATTATTCAGAAAAGAACACATAAATATGGTGTAACTTTATCGTTGCCAAGAGCGAGGATTCTCCAACACTGTTTCCTCACATCTCCTCCATGTCCCCCGGGTCACTGATGTTACAAAGCCGTGATAAACAATCTTTGCGGCAACAGTTACAGTAACAAACAATGCTTGGCTGGTGTTGCTGTTACAAACAATGCGTCGTAAAGATGATTGTAGGGTTGACCAAGTGTAGTTCGAAACAAGTGGTGGTTTTGTGAAAGGAATGGTTTGAACCTTCTTGATAATAAATTATCTTTTTTTTTTGTATGGACTCACATGAGCACGTCAAAATGAATGAATCCTTCCATATAAGTCTTTGGTCTTAAAACTTCGCATAAAGCACGGGTAGATTCATCATATTTTTTTTGCTCATACTAATTTAAGTGGTCAGTGTAAAATTTCTTTTCATCTCATGTCTTCCATTATTTTCTCTACTTATAGTCATTTAGAAAATTAGTTTGGAAACAAACTGCATCCAGGGATTTTCAAAATATATATAAACTAGCGGACGCCTCGCGGTTTCACCCGTGTAGTTCCCGTTCCCGTGGGAATACAGGGATAAAAAAGTAGCCTGTCACCCGGGGAGAGTGTAGCTTCCCAACGGTGAAAAAATTATTAAAATCGTTCTAGTAGTTTTATGGTTCCGTACCCAAAGAGTAAAAACGGGATCCTATTACTAAGACTCCACGATCCGTCGGTCTGTCGGTCTGTCTGTCTGTCCGTCTGTCACCAAACTGTATCAATTTTTTTTTTATTTTTTTTTATTTGAGATGTGTTTGCTCTTGACCCTAGTCTAAGTCATAGGTGACAGAGACAGAGTCGACGATGGAGTGAGCTTACCCTGAAGGAGCCTGTTTACTCTAACTTTGAAGAGATTCGGGTTGAATGCGTTCGGAAACACAGATGCAGGTAGTGAGTTCCATTCATTCGCTCGTATCTCATGAACTGTGACAGCTAGATAGTTGAAATTTTCACAGATGATGTATTTCTGTTGCCGCTATAACAACAAATACTAAAAACAGAATAAAATAAATATTTAAGTGGGGCTCCCATACAACAAACGTGATCTGATGCCGTTTTTTGCGATAATGGTACGGAACCCTTCGTGCGCGAGTCCGACTCGCACTTGGCCAGTTTTTAAGTTTATTCGTTACATACAAAAATACAAATCCTTCCTCTTTATAATATTATAGTATAGATAGGTATAATGTCATCATATCGGCAATGTATATCGTGTCAAGACAATATTTTAACTGTCCGTACAGTTATTTTAATCTTGACAAATTGAAAATAAATTATTAAAGATACCTTCCTATAAATCTTGAAACCCCGTATAAAATAACCGAAGGGATTATCAAAAGAATCTTCTTAACGTATAAGAATGTGTCTCATTAAACTGTAGAATTCAATGCTCTGGGCAAAAAGGTTAAAACATACAATATAACGAGCTTTCGCAAAAAAGTAAGCTATAAAAACCGGCCAAGTGCGAGCCAGACTCGCGCTCGAAGGGTTCCGTACCATTATCGCAAAAAAATCACGTTTGTTGTATGGGAGCCCCGCTTAAATATTTATTTTATTCTGTTTATAGTACTACTACGATTGCAGTTTCGATAACACGCTATTGCGAACAGCAGTCGGCTACTTGACCAACTTCTTCAAGAAGAACTTTGTCCCGAATAATCTCGAAAGCAACTGGTATTTCTGGTATCTTTTGGTTCAATTATAATTAAATTTGCTTACAATGTTTGCTCATTTGTCAGTCATGTCATATTTCCACTAACACCAATTTCAGCAACCCTCCTAGATGACCTAACTTGCAATAGCGTGTTATCGAAACTGCAATCGTCACAGTACAGAACTTTCGCGACAGCTTACGTCGCAATGGTAAACTTTCGCAGTAATGTACATCGCAGTAAACAACTTTCGAGACAACGTACTTCGCAATGGAAAACTTTCGCAGAAACGTACATCGCAGTTAAGAACTATCGCGACAACGTACGTCGCAATGGTAAACTTTCGCAGTAACGTACATCGCAGTTAAGAACTATCGCGACAACGTACGTCGCAATGGTAAACTTTCGCAGTACCGTACATCGCGGTAATGAACTTCGCAACAATGGGGTACACCCGCCAAACTCTTTGCCTTGATGAATTCACTTACGCAATTAGGCTGCAGATCAGTACCACATGGACAATTCTAGATAAGTATACCTTGATTACCTTCTTCAATTAAGAAAACATACAAATCAATTATCAAGATTAAAATATTTACCTTTCTTTGTAGTTAGATTTACCACGGGCAAATTAATTAGGCTCGCTTGCACAAAAAACTTAACTCAGAGTTAGTCATTAACACGAGGTTTAATTGACAGTTTGTCATAAGTACAATATTGTCAATTTAACCTCGTGTTAGCTACTAACTCTGTGTTAAGTTTTTCGTTCTAGTGGGCCTTATATAGCCCCAGGGCTAAAGAATTTGATTCTATAGCAACAGACGCAAGATTTGAAACCTATCAAGATTTATTTATATAGCAACAGACTATCGGTCAAGATTCAAATTTCGAATTTGATAACCCTGGAGAGATACGAATAACCAAAACCAGACGTCTAGTTTTACGTAATACATATATCTCTAAATTAATAGGCACATTTTGCCATCCCTAGCTAGCCTCAACCGTTTCAACAAAATATTTGAAACTGGCTGCATATTTCTGTATGACATTCCGACTATAAAGAACTATTTCCGAATATATGTCCATGTTTCATACTCGGTAAGTGTTTCGAGGTTACACAATTATTATGTTTGTAACTGATATTTATTTAGCAAATTATTTAAAATAACATTTTTACACGTCAATATTTTTTGACAATATAAATAAAATAGATTAGGCCGGTGTTTCCTGTCTGAATACTCTGTATTACACACTACTTGTATTGATTGATTCTATTAGCTAAGGGCTTTTTCCTGGGGCTTCCCTCCCGTGACCTATTTCACAAGAAACCGTGTACCTATTTATCCGAGATAATAGTCTACGGCCCTCAGCACTAGTCTAGTACCTGTACGAGTATCTGTAAAATGTTGTCAATATAATCAGTACTTTTAGATATTTTCTCTAATATACATTCGATAAACAAGGCAACTCTCCTCAGTGGCTCCTTTGATTTTGCCAAAACTACATAACAAACTGATTTCTAGATCGCTTCATTAGCTAAATTTCTGTCGAGCCCTCAAGACATTAAGCTCACTGAACCATATAATAACGTCTGTACACGTATAAACTGCTATCAAGAACACGTGCGATCCTTCATACTTGAATTTAATCGCTTGTGCGACTGTGTGCGTCTGTCTGACCGGTCCCTGGGCGCTCCCTGTAGCAGTGTGTGTTGAAGCCGCTGATATAAATCTAACTAGATAACGCGAATGTATGTAGGTACTTCGCGTGTCAAAAAAGGGAGTAAAAGTAAGAGTAATGCTCTTACTTTGTGCTGTTTCATTTAGCATTATCGGCACCGAACATCGACCGAAATCTAGAAATTGAGCCGAATTATATTGAGCTGTAAAAACTCTACAAAAAGAGTTGACCGACATAATGGAAACATTTTCTTTCATCGGTAAGTAAATTTGTTGTTAAATTGTGTATAAAAACAGTTAAATAAAAAAAAACCGACTGCTTAAGAAGCGAACTAAAAAGACGTAAACAAGAAGAAAATCATGCTGAGCAATCGGAGGATACATATTCGTGAGCTGGCTGACCAACTTTATTTTTTCGGATTTGGTACATTTTAAGTGTTATATATTTTTGAAATCACCTCTTCAAGCCCTTTATTTTGATACCCCACACGATGGATTTGGAACATAAACAATATTTGGACCCCCACAATAGGTCGAACCGTACTATTTTTTACGTATAATCATTAAAATCGGCCATCGCGTTTATTCACTAGAACGCCACATAGGAACAAACATACATACATAGACTGATAAACACATTCCCTTCTTCGGCAGCCTGGTAAAAAGTGGCTTGCTTGGTTTTCATACGGATGGAGGGACTTGCGTTATCTAGTAAGATTTATGTCTGCGGTTAAAACTGTGTTCAGATTATAAAATGTTGTGCAATCGTCCGTTAATGACGAAGATGTAGCTAGGGGAGATAGGTTTTCAGTTCATTTGTTTTTGCTTGTGTTGGTAGTTTGCTTGTGTCAGGAGAAGGTAGTTTATTATCGTGCACATAACTCTTTCTAATCTATAGGTTCGAGAGAAATATATGGCAGACATTTTTCTCTATATCTCGATCCCCTTTGGAGCTATCTTATCGCTGTTTAAATCAGCCAAACTGCTATTCTCTACGGCAAAAAGAATACGTACGATTTCCTAATTCATCAGTACATGGTGGATATCCCACCCATAAACACAAAGCATTTTGCTAATATTTTCAACTTTCATTGTGCCGGTTCGGTTCCGTTCCACTGATATAGATGGTGGTCTATCTATCGCCGGCGCCGTGGAACAGAACCGAACGCGATCGATTTAAAAAAAAACAGTATAATTAGACGAAAAACGCTAGTTACGTTGGCACGGTTTCTTTGTATGGGATGAGACATCTATATGCTAGTATTATATTATCTGTGGCACAGCTAAGGACTGGAATGCCGGAGTCTTTGTTTCCTGATAGCTTTAACCTTGGGGTCTAAGTCAAGAGTGAATAGGTTATTTCTAGGCAAGCATGCTTCACCGTAGACCACATCATCGTTTATTACGAAGCTCTAAACAAGTGCCATTCGATGTCAGCGAAGGCGATAGTCGAAATGTCAAAATGTACGGGATTGATCACGTGATTTTTCGATATCGTTTGTCAATATCATACAATTTTGCCTTTTTAACCCCCGACGGAAAAAGAGGGGTGGTATAAGTTTGACGTGTGTATCTGTGTGTCTGTCTGTGGCATCATAGCGTCCAAACGGGTGAACCGATTTCGATTTAGTTTTTTTTTGTTTAAAAAGAGACTTAATTGAGAGTGTTCTAACCTATGTTTGAATAAAATCGGTGCAGCCGTTCTAAAGTTATGGGCGTTTTACTGTTCGTATCTGGGCGCGTTTGTATTTCGCAAGATATCGTGTCATAATTACGTGTTCAATAGATTGCTGATCGAAGCGTATCTACTATGGACTAGATAAATTATGTAGCATGAAATAAAAATGTACCGGGAGTTTTTTAAATTTTTATATTTTACTTGTTGACAATCGCTATCGCCACGCTTTTGATGATAGAATGTCACCTGTCTAGGGCCTCAGGCCGTCATGCAAGATAGTGCTTAAACGCGAGACTATCGTTAGTAAAAAGTTCTACTTCAGCATCAGAAGTATGGTGGCTTTCATCAGTTTTTATTTCTCTCCATCTTTTATGCACGCATCATTTCCGACGTCCAATGAAAGGCTACACTGCTGGGTCAGTACCATTTGCACCCTCTTTGTGAGTGGATACCGAGAAATTCCTTACTTAATAGGTGCTCACGGGTAAATGGGGTCCATGGGATGCCCGAACGAAATCTTTAGATCTAAATACATGAGCTTTTATTATGTAGGGTCCAAAATTGAAGACCTGGGAACAATTGGGTGGAAGTTGGAACAACAGACAAAATTGGTAGATTTAGTTAAAGAATTCCGTTCCGCCAGTTGCCAAATTGGAACCTATAAAAATGTAGATGAAATGAAATTGCTTGAAACATTGGAAGAAAAACATTCTCAAGTAAAAGATTGTTTGCGTAAAAATCTTCAATGTTTTCTGGCTATCGGCCCGGTAAAGGCGATCCAAGTTAATAAAAATTATTAGCATTAGTGAAATTGCTCTGGTCTCTTTTAATTTCCATAATGGAATAAGCCAAGAAATTACAAAGAACGAGCTTGACATGGCTCTTCGAACGAAATTAGATTCAAGTGAAGGTTTGCATAAAACTTTTACGATTTTTTTACATAATCTTGTTAAGAAGGGCAGGTATTGTTTTAAAAACGCCTCTATTGTGTTAGAAGTAGAGGCTAGTATAATCTAAACAGAAAACGTTAATGTATCAAAACGCACCTGTGTACATGTAAAAAAGCCCCTCTAAGCGAAAGTGTGGGGTGGAGAGAGTAATTTAGGGTGATACATGGCATTGACGCAACCCTCGGCTCTCAACCATAATTACTAGGGGCCCCGTTTCAATGAACCTAAGCTAGGAACTTTCTTAGTAGTAGTTATGCAGATGTAGTCGAGGTATTCATTCCTTGGATTTTATGGACGCCTGGTACAAAGTTGAGGGGATTTCGCGTTCTTGCTTGCGTGGTGTGCATTTTCTTACAGTTTTCTTTATGCTTTTAAATGTTGACTTTTTAAATGAGGATGCGGTTTGTCAAGTGTATTTTGAATCCTATTTGTGTTCCGTAGTATCTTGTTAGTACATGTAAGTATTACGATTATCGTTAGCTGGATTAGCATTATTGCTAACAATATTGTTTTATGTTCGTGCACCTTAAAAAGTCGTCCAAGCAAAGTAATAAATCTAATTAGTTATTGCCACGAATAAAAGTAAAATTGAGAGCATTTCAACTGTATAATTTAGGGCATTAGTCAGAACTGAAAAACTCAACAAAAAATAGTTGACCGAGACAACGGAAACATTTTCTTATATCGGCAAGAATGTTATCTAGTCTTATCTAGTCAGATTTATTTCTCTGCGTTCTAGTATAAATTCTATAGACTTTTGGCAGTATCTCTTCGTTGAATCTTTAGAAATATTGCTGCTGCTTATATTTTGCAGTCCAATCAATCCTTGGTTTTCAGCCATCAGGGTTATTAACAGACCTAATCCATTGCTGGTGACCTCGATCGTTTCTCCCCGATGACTGACGATTAACGTGGGACTGTCCAGCTGAGCTGACGGACCGTTTTCTTCACTTCCAAATGAACGCGGAAGCGGCCTGTGATTAATGACTTGTACTTAGAATAGTTCGATATTGATCGCGGTAATCTACCAACTAATGGAATAGAAAGGATTCTTGGTAGAATGTTTTTCTAAAAGGCTTCGAATGAGTTTTGATTTTGGTTGGAGAAGGGTATTTGGGTATACCTAGTTGGTAGATAAATGAAAATGTGCGGTAATTAACTATGCACCTATTACTGCCATTTTTAACCGACTTAGTTCTATGTTCGTCTGTACGTATGTTTGTTTTTCTAACAGGTTACGCTTACTTACTAGATACAGCTAATTACTAAGATGATTTTCGCAAACTGACTAACCAAAAACATTGTCTCCAACTGCATGTTATGGTTATCTAATACACTTACATCAACTTGTATAGCGCATGTTTGGTCATGCATGGAGTACTGCTTAAGAGCAAGCTGATATTTGGCATATCCATCCTCTGGAATGGAGCTGCCAAATACCAGCTTGATGCACTTGAGTCGATTGACAGACGGGCCAAGAGGCTTATTGGCAACGATGCACTGGTCGCGTCAAAGCTCCAGAGCCTCAAACATCCACACCGAGTTGCCAGCCTGTCGGTTTTTATCGGTTACATTTCGATTTAAATAAGTCAAGAGTGATTAGTGTTCTTCTATATATGCAAGCGTGCTTCACCGTAGACCAAATCATCGCTTAACATCAGGCGAGATGGTGGTCAAACGCGAGCTATAGATTATAAAAAATGCATACAATTTTCAAAAAAATCTTGTTTCCATCGTTTAAGTTCGATTTTAATACAGTCGATTTACACAACAACTAACTTTTAAATAAATGGTAGATATTTTGCGAGTCAATCAGTCAAGAATCTCGAAAAGTTTTTATTGCTATATCGTTAAATACCATTCAATGTAAATTATTTATCACATCGTAAAATTCACCATCTTATTATTATTATTATTCCGTTTATTTAACTTTGTACACACTTTATATTTACATTTTTAAATATTTCTTTATAAAAAACAAATCATTAAAAAAAACATTTAAAAATATAACAAAAATGGTTGTCCACCGGGTGTCGGGAGCAGGGTCCAAGCTACCGGTGGTTAGGCCTCCAGAGACAGGAACCTCCTCACAATGCGAGCCGTATCGAGGAGTACTGCCTTCTGTATCAGGCCCTTGATCCAACCGTGCAGTGACAGCCTCGACAGATGGTCGTCGAAGCTCTTGGCCATCAGGCCGTTGGCCGTAATGACAATCGGCACAATGATCGCCGAGTCCACATTCCACATGTCGACAACCTCGTGTGCTAAGTCGAGATATTTGATTTGTTTCTCTTTCTCAGCTTTCACGAGGTTCTCGTCATGCGGAATGGTGACATCGATTATCATTGTGCGGCGCGCTAATCGGTCTATCACCACTATATCTGGCTTATTAGCAACAATAGTCCTATCAGTGATGATAGACCGATCCCAGTACAACGTGACATGGTCATTTTCGAGAACTGGGTCGGGCACATACTTGTAATACGGTACCTCCGATTCCACTAGATTGTACTTCAAAGCAAGTTGCTGGTGAATAATCCTGGCAACTTGATTATGCCTGTGCAAGTACTCGCCGTTAGCGAGACGAGAACAACCAGAGATAATATGTCTGATGGATTCACCCGGACGGTGGCATGCCCGACATATGTCAACCGTGCCGTCCTTCATTATATGTCTCCGGTAGTTATTCGTCAGGATAACTTCGTCCATAATTGCACAGACAAAACCTTCAGTTTCCCCGAAAAGGTCACCGAAACGTAGCCAGGATACGGACGCTGGGAAATCTACATCGGACCCATGTAGAGCCCGATAGAAGCGTCCGTGTAGCTCCTTGCCTTGCCATACCTCTTTGCGTTCATCAGTAGTTAGTATTACAGGCTTGCGCCAGTTCTCTTTAGCCATGGACAACGGGGTGAGTCCCTTGTCCACTGCGACCACATCCCGGTGCATACCCACTTCAGCTTTTAAAAAATATTCTCTGAGGCTGCACACCTCGCGGTTGTGAAGAGTCTTGGCGTTTAAAAAGCCTCGACCCCCACACTTCCGCGGGATGTACAGTCTCATCACTGATGATCGCGGGTGATGCATCCGGTTTGCGGTCAGCAGTGTCCGGACCCTCCTATCGAGGGCGTCGAGCTCGGTCTGAGTCCATTTGAGTATACCGAAAGAGTACATCAAAACCGGCATGACCCAACTGTTGAAGGAGCGCACCTTATTTCCGCCTGACAAAAGGCTATTTAATACCTTTTTTAGGCGGCCAAAGAACCGCTCCTTCAGCAGTTGCTTCATGTCAGCACTGTTGATGCCCAACGCTTCCGACATACCCAAATACTTGTAAGTTTCGGTCGAGGAGAGGTGTCTGAGGTGTATGGAATCAGAGAGTTGAATTCCCTCGGATTCCATAATCTCCCCTTGCTTTACATGCATGACTGCACATTTGTCCACACCAAATTCCATCCTGATGGAGTTACTGAAGGTTTCAGTTACCTTCAGTAGCTCCGTCAGTTGGAATTTGTTGGGGGTAAAGAGTTTCAGATCATCCATGTAAAGGAGGTGAGATATGACCTGACCACCTCTTCTCAACCGATAGCCTAGTCCTGAATCCTCCAGCAGTGTACTTAGAGGATTCAGGGCTAAGCAGAACCAAAGTGGACTCAAACTGTCGCCCTGAAATATCCCCCGCTTAATCCATACAGGCTCATCATCCCCCTGAATCGGTCGACATCCTGGATATCGAAGGACTGTCTTCCATTGCCCCATACATGACTCAAGGAAGGTGCATAGAGTTGCATCTATTTTGTACAACTCCAGCACCCTCATGAGCCATGTATGTGGCACAGAGTCGTAGGCCTTCTTGTAGTCTATCCAGCATGTCGAGAGATCCTTGCGGGATCGACGAACCTGCTGGCTTATGGCCATGTCAATGAGGAGTAGCTCCTTAGTGCCGCGGGACCCATTCCTACATCCATTCTGAGAGGTAGACATTATTGAGTTAGCTTCAATGTGTTTATCAATTTTTGCTCTCAGGATGGATGTAAGAAGTTTATAAACCGTCGATAGACAAGTAATTGGTCTATAATTCTTGGGTTCCGCGGGACTACCTGTCTTATGGAGCAGGTGGGTAACGCCTGTTGTTAAAAACTGCGGCAGCGACCCAGTCTCTAAACATGACTGGAATTGAGATGCCAGTAACGCGTGTGAGCTGCTATACCATTTTAGCCAAAAGTTATGCAGTCCGTCCGGTCCCGGAGACTTCCAATTCGGTAGCGGACGAACTGCTTTGGCTACATCAGGTGGACTGATGATTACTTTTTCCATATCTGGTATAGCATCATACACGCGCTCGACATCACGCATCCAGCCACCCTCAGTGTGACAGACGGGCACCGACCAGATGCTTCGCCAGAATGTACTCGTGGCGACATCATCCGGGCGGCACACGTCAGTCACACTGTGCTCAGGTCGCTCCCAAGTTCTGTATACCCACCTCTCATCACTCTGGAACATGCGATTCTGCGAGTACCGGTCAACCCGCCGCCTATACCGCCGAATACGGCTGGCCCATGCACAAACTTTCTGCTTCAGGAAGTCGATGCGCTCCGTGACACGGGACATGTATTCTCGAGGACTGATTCCAGTCCCCGAAAACGCCCGCCTCACGAAGCGCATCACGCGTGGTCGTGTATTGCCCTCCCTGAAACAGCATAGTTTGCCGATGAGTACCCTGGCCCCATCGATACGCCGTTGGATCCTGCATTGCCAGGCTGGCACGGCAGGCTTTGGCCGAATAGTCTCGTTTGGGAACTTAACATTGGCCAAACGACATGCCGCAACAGCCCCGCAATACAGGATTGAGTGCGTATCAACGAGGCTCTCGCTGCTTTCAAAGATATTCTTAAGCAGCGAGTCCAAGGCACACACCAGCGCCCTATTCTTCTTGTGCATAGGCAACCGTGGCAATCGGGGTCTAAGTTCAGTCGGTGTTGACCTATACTCGCGAAGCGCATCCTCCAGTGCGCTCCTCAATCTTTCATTGCACTGGCTACTTACTGTAACAACCCTATCATCTGCCTCTTCGGTAACATGATTGGACCGCGGCGGGATCACAATAGTGGCTGGCGGTGTCGCGGTCTGTGTCGGGGTTGAGACGATTTGGTTGTTCAGCACTTCTGAGCGCAGCCTATCAAGTGCGGCGTCGTCCAACCTGTGATTACGCTGGATGACCCGCACCTGATCCGACAATCGTTGGGCTGAGACGTTTACAGTTGGTTCAAGGTCCTGAAACAGAGACAGCATCCTAGCACGGTACGCAGTGAGGTTAGTTCCCCCCTCAGTAGACCCGTAATATGCGCGCATGACGTTCTCATTCATATTTTGAGTCCATCTCATGCGCTGCACACAACCACCGGCAGCGGGGACCCGGCTTGGAGCCGGTTGGCTCCTAGGTCCCAAACTCCTCGGCAGCCGGCCTCTCCCCTGCCGACGTACAGGTGTTGGCGACGTCGGCGGGGAAAAATACTCATCGCTCGAGCTCGACGCGGCATCAGCCACCGATGACACAGGTGATCCGAGGTCCGGCGGCGGCGGGGCGGAGCTGAGCGACGAGTCCGGGGGTAGAAGTCGTGCGCGACTAGCTGCTGCTCTCGTCAACATTATGCTTTTTCCTTAAACATTTTCACTTTTTCCTTAAACATTTTCACTCTATTTGACGTCGTCACTGACATGTCAACTGGTTTATTGTATTTTTTATGAATTGGATTGGTTTTTTGAGTGGATATTATAGGTGAATTGGTTTTATCTTCTTATTGGTTTCTTCTGTTGGGTACTTTGTTCGAATTTGGTGATTGTAGAATTTTTTAAATTAATTAATTATTATTATTATTATTATATACTTTATTGTACACCACAAAAATACAAACATACAGAACAATCATTTATCTGAGGTCTGACGAATGTTACACGATAATGTATTCCAACATTGTCATCCTTTATTGCCGCCGACATATTCGCAGAATATACCTCGTGTATACGCTTACTTATACTTCATAATATACTAGCTTTTGTCCGGGACTTCATCCGCGGAGCATTATAATTTGAATAGCCTATTTTTTATCGCGCGATAATATTGTAGGTGTGAGGGCTGCCTTATTTGATAAATTATTGGGGCTTCCACCCATTTAAAGATAATTTTCCCGGATAAAAACTATGTTATGTCCTTTCCAGGGTCTCAAGCTATCTCCATACCATCTCAGATCAAATAAAAAGTCAAGATGGAACGTGGCAAACAACAAAGTGAAGCCGGTTCAAACTAAGCCTTGCCGTATAAATATACAATTATACGCGCACACGTATAACGAAACTACCCCTAAGCTTGTCAGTTGAGCTTTATTATTTGATCTGTAAGCTCGAAGGACAAGCTAAGGCGTAATTTCGTTGTACGTGAGTGCGTGTAATTGTGTATTTGTACGGCAAGGCTTAGTTTGAACCGGCTTCACTTTGTTGTTTGCAACGTTCCATCTTGACTTTTTATTTGATCTGAGCATACCATGATAAAGTAACAGACCGACAAACAGATAGACAAAGATACTTTTGTATTTATAATATTAGTGTTAAGTAAGTATGGAAGTATGGACACGAATATATTACGTGTTTGATATCGACAGGAACAAGGTCTATAAATCTCAAAATTATCAGTAATACCGATGCATGTCGCGTGCCGGTGGCAGCAAATTATTGTGAGTGTATGATACAATCCGACAACAAGCGGCGTGGTTTAATGCACTTGCACGATATTGTGATGTCCATTCTCATCGGTTACTATGGGCACAGATAATATAATATGGGACACTGAATGTACACAGAATATGTGGGTTGCAGTTGATGCAATGGATATTCGAATGGATATTGTTGCAGACAATTGTAATATGTGGTGTGTGTTAGTTTAGTGATTGCGATGTCAGGATAAGCTTCTCTCTTACGCTTACCCATTAGCTAGGGAAGCTTTTAATGGGAATCATAAGTTCATTATTTTTAATCACACTAATATTATATAGGTGAAAGTTTGTGAGTGTGTGTGTTGGTTTGTTACTTCTTCACGCCAGAACGGCTGAACGGATCTGGATGAAATTTGGCACAGAGGTAGATTATAGTCTGGAATAGTACATAGGATACTTTTTATCCCGGGCATATGTTTCCTTGGGATAGTTTTCGACATTGACACGACGGGTGAATTTGTTGGCAGAAGCTAGTGTTACTATAATATATTTTATCTACAAGCGTGTATAAAAATGGGGGAGGCATAATTATGTTCTGCTTTATGAGTCTTTCTCGAGGATATCTAAGTCTATAGCGAGCTTGTTGGTGGGTCCATCAAATTTAATGTAGCTCCTAAATTTCATTAATGTTTTCGCAGTAATATATAGCCTGTGCCCCTGATGTATATTAGTCAAATGTCTTACATCAGGGGCACAAATGTATACAAATGATATATATCTGTCCCTTACGCACAATCGAAATAACCTTACTCTAAAAGTTTATGGTAGGGCCCCAGATTCAATAAAATTAACAAAAGCATAAACAACATTAGCTTTAAAATTAGCAGAAGCAAAAAAACCTGCAAGCTAACTCAAAGTATCAAAGGTAACATTTATAAAATAAATTAAAACAGAATTAAAGGCAAATCACCAAGTGTTCGCGAAGTTTTAACTCAAGCGTTTGATCTCATAAGCGGGTTAGCGTTGGAGATATTTTGTTTGCTCTTAATTTGCTTGAAAGCTTCCATGTTTGTTTTTCGAGCTGTCGAAAATTAAAAGAGATTATTTGTGGTTTGGTCAAGAGCAGAGTTTTAAGACGTCAATTAGTGAAGATGAAGATAGTGGATATGCTGTTGTTGCCATGACGAGTTGGTTTATGAAATACGGGCTTCTGGCAGCGGCTTCGCCCGCGTGAATGACGGAAATAATCACAAGGGTACATATAATACTCCATATGTATTTGATATTTTTTATCCCTAGGGTCATAAAGTATCCTATGTCGTAACCCAGTAAATGATTTATCCGTATGTCAGCTTTTATCCAAGTATAACAGCTACAAAATACAATAGACTTGGTAGACACTGTACAAACTTTTCTATGTAAAATACATATTGGCCCGAAATTGTTCATAAGTCACGATAAGAAACGTTTTGGCTCTACACTCAGTCTGGCCACGCTCCAAAGTGCATAAAGACTTTATTCGTATAGAAATGGACCTCCTAATGATGCTGGACGGTGACCACAGGAATCAGGTACCTTTAAAACTATACAACCCACACATTTTCTCACGGTATATGAGTATTAGAGAGGCTGATCTTCACCATCTCTCACCGTAGACCACAATAGGTAATTTCATTGCCATTTCCATTGTGGTCAGACTTTCATTTATATTGTTCATGCAGGTGTGCAATACATTTTTCTTATTACCAACATTTTATAGGAACATTCTGATCACAGATACTATAAATAATACAGATTTGTCGGAGAACCCTCAACCAATTTATAAAATTCCAACAATGCGGTTTTTAAACGTCCTAAATATTCTTCTCATAATTATTATAAACTAAACGTGAATGTCTGAATGTTTGAAAATAAATCACGGCTGGTTTATAATTCCAGCTCTCATTTTATAATTATAAAGAGAGACTTTTTGCTGAAAAAAGAAACTTGTCGCATTCTAAATTATTTGGTTCCATGCTATATTATATTCTTGCCTTGGTATCAACATCGTGGAAGGGAACCGCGAACCACGGCTTCCCTGTCAAACTCCTCCGGAAGCCTGCTTCCCGTTCCACCAGCCCCTCGGGAGTGCCAACATGAGCCCACAAGACCACCTGCACAACCCTCAGACGAGGATGCACCCGTTTGTAGACCTCTTCCAAACGAACACCGAAATCGTCACTCGTATCACTTATATTCGCGAAAGAAAAGTATATCCCGCACACAGCCCCTTCACCCTCTTCCACACAGTCGGACAAAGCCTCCAACGTTGATATATTCTCGAATTTCCCATTTTGAGTCCCCGATTCACACTTTACCAACACTTTCCCAAACAGTTTTTCGCGCCAATCCATTTTTAGTTTTTTATGGTTTAGAATTTCGGATACACATTCATAATTTTTACACGTTTGCACTAAAAAGTTTGTTTATTTTTCTATGTTCGGATTTCAAATAATTATTATACACTGTGGAGCAGAGGTTGCATGGCACTATGAACTTATAAAACAAAAAATAATGAAATATTTAGCACACAAGACAGAACTTTGCACGCCTGGATTGGAATGCACATCAATGTTTTTTTGTTTTGCCGCTAACTTAGTTATGACTCTAATAAAAATAAGTTATTTTTAATAAGTGTTGAGTTATATTAGTCATGGAACACAGGATGTGCAGCAGCGATTATAAGTTTTATTTTTAAATTAGTCACGCGTGCGCGGTTGCTTGGCGGGAGGTGCAACGCCCGCTCGCCCCCGTAAACAAAGCCAGACTGGAGTGGAGGGAACGCGTAGCGAAGCCCTCAGTCCTCAGTGCAGACATAGAGCAAACATTTTAGAACAAACAGACAGGAGGGATAAAAAAGCTGCGTTCATATTTGTTTTGTTTGAACGTAAATACCTAAGCGTTGTCGCCTGATTTGTTTGCTTCTAAAATGGCCTTGGCTGTGGATTTGAGTATTTGACTCTTGCCTTCTTGGTAATAGATCTTTTATTGTTTGCTGATCGAAATAGTCGCAGAGTTCTCTGTGGTTTAGTCCGTCTGTACTTAAATATGTTTTCTTTTCACGGTTTCTAACCGAGCTGTGTGGTGTAGTAGTAACTTAAGCGTGCACTGACTTTTGCAGTATTGTTGCTGAAGTTCAGTAATAAATGGGCTATTGAGTTTCTTCATTGAATAATTTTCTAAATACTAGTTACTAAAATGAAATCGGGGGAAGACATCAAGTGCGTCCTATTGCTTTACATCCTAGAAGAAGAATAATGAGTTGAATGTTTTGTTTACCTGGATGATATTATGGATAGTTTTGTTAATATTGTACTTAGAAGAAAAAAATGTTGATAGTAACAAATGTGGCTCATACAACATGCTACGACATGATAGACTTTGGATATGGGACTTTTACATTTATTGATTTATTTAAACTTCATGTACAATAGTGGTATATAGGGGGACTTAATGCCACAAGGCATTCTCTACCAGTCAACTTTGGGTTAAAAAGGACAACGTTGTGAACGGGTACAAAATAATATCTAAAAATAACAAATTGTATACTAAAATGTATATACTTACATACAATGTTTATTAATATTACACATATACAAATAAAATAGACTAATAAATACTTCAACAATTACCAATAAAAAACGAGAAACCTATTTACAATTACTATGTCTAGACTTCTGTCTGTAGATGAGAGCTATTCAGTCTGACTTAAACACCATGGATGCAACTAAGAACTATACAGGCAAGCCCCATCGATAGCAATGCTTGAGAGAGGTCTATGTCCTAAGTCCTTCGTCAGAATGATGATCCGAAACACCAGAACACAGAGACAACCGCGATGAGTGGGCAGATCTAACTACGATTAACTACCCTCGTTTGAAAACAAAATAAAAAACCAAACTGCGATTCTCGAAGTTAACGAATATTTAAATAGTCTGGCACTGATGTCTCTCGTACCAAAAAACTGGCCAAGTGCGAGTCGGACTCGCGCACGAAGGGTTCCGTATCATTATCGCAAAAAAATCACGTTTGTTGTATGGGAGCCCCACTTAAATATTTATTTTATTCTGTTTTTAGTATTTGTTTGTTTTTTGTAGCAGAAATACATCATCAGTGAAAATTTAACCTATCTAGCTATCACGGTTCATGAGACACAGCCTGGTGACAGACGGACAGTGGAGTCTTAGTAATAGGGTCCCGTTTTTACCCTATGGGTACGGAATCCAAAAAAAATATATAAAAGAATACCCAATACAGTCTTTTTTTGCATTCTGGTGAAGTACTGACAAATCTCACAATCGCGAATTAATTCCGATTGATTATGTCACTGATGATGCAATACAGATTTAATTGGTTTCGAAGAACCACTAAAAAACTTGAGTGTGACTTTACCAGACAGCTTCTCAATCCAAAGAATTTAGCACGCAAAAAAAAAATGTTGCTAGTTAAAATATATATTCAAGTACATACCATACTAATAAAATTATGAATGCTAGAGTAACTCAGTCTGTCTGTTTAATACTATTTCACGTCTTAACTAAGTACTGGATGAACTGCTCTGGATGAAACTTGGCACACGGGTAGACTATATCCTCCTAGAGTATGACATTGGTTATTTTTGTCGCTGTATGAAGTCGCTGGCAGAAGCTAATTTAAAATATTTTATATAGGTATTGTTTTTAGGATTCCGTAACTACTATAGGAAAAACGGCACCAATTCGTTGTCCTTCTGTTTGTCAGTAGGTATGTCAAGACCTTATTTTCAGGAACACGTAAAGATATCAAGTTCAAATTAATATCCTATACTCTAGTCTGCAATCCCTTTGAGCTGTGAAAAAATAAATCTGCTAAATCACAAAAAAGATACGACCGTATAAGTCGCATATTTGTCACTCGCAAGGGAATCAAAACCATACATTTGCAACTACTTACATTTAATAACATCGATGAACTTTTGTAAAAAAGGTTTTATTTAAACTAACGAAGAAAAATTAAGTCAAATTGATTGTCAAATTGTCCTTAACATAAGAGAAAGGGACAGTGTCCCACAGTTGGGCAAAGGCCTCTTCTCATACAGAGAATTACCAAGTTATTTCGGTTTTCGGTTTGTACGGAACCCTTAGTGCGTGAGTCCGACTCGCACTTGACCGATTTATTCATTATTTTGTAATACTTTATCGACGACGTGGAAGACATACCAGTTATTCTACAATCAGAAATCGAAAAAGCTGTCAATAGTCTAAAGAACGGAAAGGCCCCCGTGCTAGACCTGATTACGAATTAACTTTTAGAAAAAAATATGCTTTTGCTCTAGCACAAATAGATTTTTTAAGCCTAGCACAAATAGGTTTTTTAAGCCTAGCGCAAACAGTCGCATCTCCGCTGGGAGCAAAGTTTTTTTATTGTTTTATATCTTTTCACTTGTGGTTGCAGTTAATGATAAAATATTCACAACGTATTTTAGGTCTGCCATGAATATTTATGTCACTACAAGGTCAAAATCTCAGATGTAGAGTAAGATTTTCACGAAAATCACAAATAATGACCTACCAATCAGCTGGTAATGACCAAAGTCGCTATTCATAATATCTGAACAAGGTTTTTAGGAAATTAATAAGTTCTAATACAGCTTATTACAGGTTTTAAATGTCCGAACAAACGGTTATAAATTATGAAAATAGCCAACTCATGAATTGCTAGATCCTCGAGCCGAGTTAGTTAGTTACTCCAGTCCTTAGCAGCCTTTACCTTCACACAAAGAATAACGCTGGTACCTAAGAGTCTCCGATTACAATAGGTTAGTATCCTTATCTATACGAGTATATGGCGGTAGAACTTCTTCGTACTCCTGGTCATACGATTGGATCAGCTGAGGCGTGAGCCGAGGGGTCACAGAGCTATACCCGCTGGCCGCGGAAGCGATACCGGGGCTCGCTACTACGAGCCCGTAGCTTGGTGTCTTGGTCTTCAAAACACAACTTCATACGAGCACGTGTTAAAACGCCTACCTATTTGGGCTTAGCAGTTATTAACACGCGCTCACTATCTGTGTGGCTACTGTGTGATTCTGTAGGCGACCCGCAGCGTGTGTTCTGAACACAGCGCTGCTCCATCTCGGCACCCTGGTGGTCTGCCCCCTCCGGGTGAGACCCCTAGCGAACTAAAAGAGGCCTAGGGAGGGTAACAGCATCAGAAGTGCCAACTTGGACGAACCTATCGAGGATATTAATGGCTCCCGGCTGCCTCACTTCCAGAGCTAGCCGGTCGCTATTCAGACTGCAGAAGCGTTGTGTGTGCGTGAGCGGTATAGTGTGTTGTGTGACACCGCTCAGTGTTTGCACTGAAAAGCGACCCCGCACTGTCATATTCGGTACGCATCTCGCGCTTGTGGAGTGGAGTGTGTCTGAGTTCGGCGTGCAATGTGCCTATCTAGACACGCGGCAGCGTGTCAAGCCAAGTTCAAGCTAAAAAAGAACTGGCGACGCAGCAGCTGTGTGTTATTAATTGAGAACACACTACACGCCGGGATGAGTGTGGGGTGGGCATACCCCTATTTGTCTACTGAGTTTTCCTATAGTGGCCTCCTTCACCAACCTTACGTTATGGAAAGCGGCACACTATACCAGGCAACCCCTTACGAGGTGTCTGGGACCATCTTCGGTAGGTCACGCCTCCGAGAGCACTCGCCCCTGGTACTCAAGAGAAAATGTGAGTTGCACCGTGATTACTCACTACCATTTGTCCAGAATGGTACCGGAGCAATAAAGCTAGCACCAGCGCAGTTGGTGCTAGCGGATTCAATCCCCGTTGAGGACGCCAGAGAAGCTGGCTCCCATTTCTCCAGAATGGTCCCGGAGCTGTAAGCACGCTCACCTCTCGAATACAAATCATCGCATCTACCCAATGCCTACAGCTGGGTTGCCGGAAAACTAATCCAACGGGTAGTCCTCTTCTTTCTATCCAGGAAAGTGCCGGAGATGCAGCTCGCTCACAGGAGCTCACTTGCTTGAGGGTTACTCACGAACCCCGCGTCTGACCACCAGGTGGCCCTTTGCCTTGGGCCGGTAACTTCAGACACTTGTTGCGCGCGAGGAATGACGCTCGGCCCACACATAGCCGAGCAGACAACATGCCACTCCTCTGCAACCACCACATAGACCACCGCGAGTCCAACCTCAATGTCAGGTACCACCTTTGCGCTTGCAATGGTGGAGGGCCTACCTGACCCCGCGTACCCTGATCCAAACAGCCGGACCCGTAGTTCCAGCTGCGATAGCCCCCATCTGTTCGGGTCGTACAGATAGGGACGCGGCAGCGTGTCAAGCCAAGTTCAAGCTAAAAAAGAACTGGCGACGCAGCAGCTGTGTGTTATTAATTGAGAACACACTACACGCCGGGATGAGTGTGGGGTGGGCAGTGTTTATGTAAGAATAGGCCGCGTGTAGACTGAGAAGATGGGGTCGATGTTGTCCGCAATTAACTTGGCGGCGTGTTGGCGCGGCCGTAATGGCGACAGTCCCCACCCGCCTGCATCTGATCTCGTTTTGGTAGACCGGACACGTTATATTGCACACCGGATATGTGGTCATTGGTTTCCCGGCGAGAGCGGAGCATACTCTGCCGCCTATGGCTTTGCCCACAGCTGCAGAGTCTACAGAGGAGGACGCCATCAGCGTCCCAGAGGTGACACAGGTGGAGATGGGGGCGGCCACGACAATATTGGCCATAATGCTGTTAGACGAGGTGGGTAAGCTGTTTGACCGAATAATCGCTGCCCGCTTCGTCGGCCACTTGTACAGAGAGGGCCTGGACCTGGACTTAGTCAGTTTGGCTTTCGGCGCGAGTGCTGTGCTCCACCATCCTCGCGATATCGCGGGTCAGAGTCCTTCGGCCCGTTACCAGACACTTTGAAACCAACGACATGGTCATGAAGATGGGTCTAACCACGTGTGCAGGTTCTGCAAGGAACATACGCAACGCATGGAGCACCTTCTGTTCATATCCTATGCATTGGCTAATAAGCGAATGAGTCTCTCATAAGCAGCTGGGTCAAGGGCTTCATTGAAAAAGCAGTTCTTCTGGGCACGGCTCGTATTGTTAGGCGCCCTGCCTCTCTCTGGAGCTCTGACCCTCGTAGCTTGGATCCTGTTCCCGATACTAGTGGGCCTCTATTTTTTGGGTTGCATACCCGAAGCTTTTTCGCAACGGAGCTTTTTTTTATTTTTGAACTTCATGGGCACTTTTGAAACCCCAGAAGCCAGTGCCTGTTTTTAATTTGTCTTTTCTGGTTTTTTCCTATGGGTATATGAAGAACCGGTAAGAAACTTAGATGTATTCCCGTTGTCCCCGTAATCTGTGTCCCCGTTACGGGGACAACGGAACGTCATAAAATTTCCTTCCCGTTGTCCCCGTTACGCACATACATAACGGGGACAACGGGAAGGATATTTTATGACGTTCCGTTGTCCCCCTTATTTTTTTTTCTTTTTAAACGTTAGTAATTTAGCACAGCAAGCCTAAAACTAAAATGAAAGATATTTTTTATATGTTACTGTAAAAACCCGAACTACGGTCAATCCTAGGATTTACCGGCTATTTACCAAGACTTACTGGTAAAAGTCCGAAATGGCTTTCACAGTAACATATATAATATATTTTAATTTTAAATATAGAAACAAATTAGAAATGTTTACACACAAAACAACTAGATTTTCTAATCTTAATCAATAAAATTTATATTTTTTTTTATAGTTCACTTGACCTATATAGTAACTACCCACCCATACAGTAGATACTAATAATTGGAAAAAAGGAATTGAACTCAAAGTATAAAAAAAAAACAATTATATCAACAAAAATACTAGCAGATTTTTTCCAGAAAATACCCTGTAGTTATTTGCGAGTTAACAAGTTGTATTTGGGACTCTGTAATAAATTCTTCTATGTCAATTGCATTCGCGTTTTTTTTATTGTTTATGCATTTGTAAAGGTATAATATTCTCTCTATTATGGCACTCTCACTTATATAATTTTAACGCAACGGGGACAACGGGCATAATTTTAAAAGCATATATTATAATAAATTAACGGGGACAGCGTACGGGGACAACAGGAAGTAATTTTAATAATTTTATTAAATTCCCGTTGTCCCCGTTAACGGGGACACAGATAACGGGGACAACGGGAACACATCACTTTTTTGTAGGTATGGTCATTAGAAAAGAAGTAGAATAGAATAGCAAGATAAAATGGCTATAAAAGAGTCAGAAGTTCAGAACGACTAGAAAGAAAGAAAAAGTATTTTCTGTCACAGAGCTGGCATGCCTGGTACAAATGGACTACTGAGGTGACGGAAGATAGACATATTATATGGAAGAAGAGATGAAGACAAATTAATTGCTTTAAGAGCAGCAGCCTAATTGCGTAAATGAATTCGGGGAGGCAAAGGGTTTGAACCCATGAAAGAGTATGACAAATAAAATAATTATTTAAAGATTAGAGAGTTTGTTTTTTTTGATTATTTTTGAGGTTTTTTTAGTTTATTCACTTCTTTTTCTCTTAATTTTCTTTTTCATCTTTCTATCTCTTTCTTTAGGTATAGCCAAAAATTTACGGACACTTTCGAAAAGAGAATCTTCACTTCACCAATGAAAGCCTTCAATATTTTTTGGCAATACTTAGTCATTTAAGGGAATTTATTGTCATACTCTATCATGGGGCCAAACTCTTTGCCTTGCCGAATTCACTTTCACAATTAGGCTACAGGAGAATATGTGTGACTAGGGAATGCAATACCGGGATCCCGCACCATATTTGCGGGACCAGTCCCGCGCCTAAATCGTGCGGGATGCCGCGGGATTTGCGGGACTGCGCAGCGACATACAGAACGTGTTGTTCGGCACGCGGAAGCGCGCGGACTGAGTAGTAGGCTTGTCGAAAAAATATCGATACATCGATATATCGATATTTTTGGTTCGATATATCGATATTTTTTGCCGATATATTTTCATCCGATACATCGATATATCGATACAAAATATTCAATATCGAAAAACGTATCAAAAACGATATTTTTTTTCAAATTTAATTTATTAGCGGAATATTTAACAGAATTCAAAGCCGTAAAAGATATAAACGAACGGAAAATACTGTATTGTCTATGACTATAATGTTTTGTTAGTGTTCCGTGTGTGTGTATGTGGCGGCCGCGGAGGCAGTCATCATCAGTCACTCGTTACTCACTTTCAAATACAGAGTTCTTTTGCGATGTGTATGTGTGGTGCGTGTCATCTTCTAATATTTTTAGAAAATTGCTATTTAGTTTTTGTTATTTTCAAATTTTGCCTATTAAACAGGAATAACGATTAAAATACCTTCGTTTATATTAAGATTCTGATACATTAAAATAATATACATTTTGTATAAAAATTGCTACTTCCAACAAAAAACAAAAAAAGAAAGAACCTAAAAACTCTGAAAATCGGACCGATATATCGATATTTTTATCCTCGATATATCGAGGTCGATATTGATATTTTAATAAATATCGATACATCGATATATCGATATATTTTTTCACTTTCGACATCCCTACTGAGTAGGCTCGCGTAAGATTTCGCCGAGTGACGGGCGGGGGGGATGGGGCGCCGGGGGGTGGCTTTCTTTCGCGCCCGTGGCGTTTGTTTACCTATTTTTTGTCAGTTGTAATTAGCAATTGTTCCGTGACGTAACACGATCTAATAACGTGCATAGTTTTAATTGTTTTAGTGATTGAATTAGCACGATTTGACATTATGGACATAATCTAATAACGTGCTTATTTCTATATTTGTTTGAGTGAACTAATCAGGACGTTTTAAAGTAACTTAATACTTGTTTGTTTGTAATAGTTTTTGATCTTTGTTTGTAATTGTTATTTCTGATTGATTAGTGATTTGATTACTTAATAAATAGTTTCATTCAATAATATTTTTTAGTTTCATTTTAAGTTCTATAGATTCGTTTATGATACAGGATTCCTCTCTTTTCTCAATGACTTTCAAAAAACTTGCGGGATCCCGCAAATACCTGGATCCCGCGGGATTGAACCTCTCAATCCCGCGGGATCCAGCAATTGAAATTTTGGTGCGGGATTGCATTCCCTATGTGTGACCATGATTTTTAGCATCATAATTATCATCCACTTATTGAATTTCATTATTTCACGAAAGCACGACTAATCGATAAATATTTGCTATATCCAATTAGTTACCCAAAGATAATGCTCCATTAGCTCGTGAATAATTTACATGGCACTTGGCAGCGAATATTGTCAACCCTATCCGGAATTCGGGCAGGAGTGCGCGAAAATCGTCCGGTATTTGGCCTGACTCGGGTACGAATGGGCATAGACATAGGTACCTGACGATAGACTTATAAGTATTTACATTTGGTTTATAAATGTTTGGTGCTTAGAGCTTCCGCAATGTCAAATTGTGTGTCCAGAAATTCTGGACACATTCAGTTGAATGCGACATGCCTGGCGTACCAAATACTCTGGTTTTGGTCTAATTGAATCGGCAAATGTTTAATGTATGTAATATGTCTGTCTGTTTTTTACATTTTCACGCCTTAACGGCTGAACGAATTTGAAAGAAATTTCGCACAAGGGTAAACCATCTCTTGGATTAGAACATTATTCATTAACACTTTTCTCACCAAAGTATGATCCTTGGAATGATTTACGACTTACTCACGCTCACGCTAGCGTTCACATTCTGACATCTTTGCTCAAATCGCATCACCAAAAAATCAAATTTTCACAGTAGATAATCGCTAAGTACCTACACCCGGAGAACTACTTAACTAAAACATTGTATTGAACTGAGAAAGAAAATAATAAAAGCGACTCCTAAATATCCGTAAGTGTTTTGTTTATATTAGGAGAACAAAGGAGAGAGGAACACACTGATTGTTATGTCCGAAGTTCCGTCAGTCTGAAACTTTTTTATCTTCTTTTTTTCTTACGGCTGGCTGAACATAATAACTCGTGTTGTGCTCTGTCGATATATTTACACTGAAATGATTAAATTACTACCTATTTTGTTTTTTTTTTATAATTAAAAACACAAATCACTAAGTAGGTAGGTATAGCTGTTAAGGGAGCGCTACCGCGTTTGTATTTGCCGCTAGGGGCACTGCGCTGGTGTAGACTGAGGTCTTCAAAATGTATTTCACTAGGACACTATTACTAAGACTCCACGATCCGTCTATCTGTTCGTCTGTCACCAGGCTGTATCTCATGAACCGTGATAGCTAGACAGTTGAAATTTTCCCAGATGATGTTTTTCTGTTGTCGCTAAAAACAGAATATTTTTTTTTTATTTTAGCACGAGTTAATTTACCAAGTACTTTTTGAACTTTGTGAATATTTGCCAAATAAGGCAGATTAAGGTTGGTACGGTCAACCACTTGGTGTTTCGGAAAATTTTACGCTCCCTTTTTCGAAAAATAAAAGGGCTGCGCGAAACTGCAGGATACTCGATTTTATATTTAATCGTAGTTACTTCTACGGCATTAGAAATGATTTTAACTAAAACTTTGCTTCCGTGCGCGTTATAACAAAACAACGTTATTTAATACCCTTACTCAACAGTGACGCCAACTGGGTGAGCAATAAAACGGTAGCCCCCATTGTATTGGTCATTGGCCCACCTATTTTTATTGATATTCAGGATATTCTTATTTCAAAAAAAAACAAAATCAATTAGGAGAAGGGCAAGAGAATGCTGATGAAGATTTTCTAAAACGGAACAACAAAGTCGTCCTACATCGACATATCGAAATTCAATATTTTTACCCGACTGCCGAAGGAGGGTAATGTGTTTATCAGTCTATGTATGTATGTTTGTTCCTATGTGGCGTTCCAGAGACCAAACGCGTTGGCCGATTTTAATGATTCGTACGTCAATCCCTGCGAGTGTCACTGGCTACATTAAAATTGGAAAATAGAAAAATGGCGGCTTTCGGGCGCCATATTGTGGGGGCCCAATTTTTTTTTCCATCCAGTCCCTTCGTGTGGGGTATCAAATTAAAGGGTTTTAAGAGGCAAAAATATGTAACACATATATGTTTAAATGTACCTTATTCGAATAAAATGTTAACTAAAAAGTGTTAAATAAAAAATTAATTCAAAAAATTAAAACACCCGACTGCTTAAAAAGCGAACTAAAAAAACGTAAACAAGAAAAAAATCATGCTGTGCAGTCGGAGGATACATCTGGTTTTGGTCAGTCAGCTCGCGAATATGTATCCTCCGACTGCACAGCATGATTTTTTTCTTGTTTACGTCTTTTTAGTTCGCTTTTTAAGCAGTCGGGTGTTTTTTTTTTTATATATAATGAAAAACATTATGTAGGTACCTACTGCATTTAGAATAATTCTAAGGTAGGTACTGCACTTACAGAATTAGTTATTCGGGAAGATATATTGGTTAACAAGAAAGGATTATCACCAAGTTGACATCATTATTCGTGTCAGCCATGACAGATGTTTCTGTCCCAGCCATAATTTTAAATTCAACTCTCTCCATCACCAAAGAAATGAATGAAAGTAACAAAAAGAGTTAACAAAATATGAAGATACAATTTCATTGCAGTCTACAGATGGCGAAGCTTAATATTGTATAACCTACATTCATTTATATCAAGACTTCTCTTCCACAGTGAGCGATGTGACAAATAAATAAAGAGCCGATCAGCCTGGCAACTTGCACGCAGCAATTTCTTTGGTTTGTTTATCGTGCAGCGTTGCAGCGGAATACCTAATAATGCTTGAAGATGAAAACAGTTAGGTAGATTTATCATATATCTGTAAATATCTTGTGTTTTGTAGAAGCAACATATCTCGGCACAACAGTGTTACCTGTATTATTTTATAATCGTCATTCATTGCTGACCGTACCATTTCAAAAATTTAAAAGTCGAGACAAACAAAATGTTCGGACGTTCATTACTCGTTTTAGTAACTAAAACCCGACTACATAAAAGTCGCGTTAAGAAAGGTATTAAACAAGAAAATAATTTTAGAGGATAGCCGTGGTCGTATGAAATAATATTAATCATTAAAAAAACTTTTTTAAAACAAGCTTTTTTCGTATTCTTCTCAGCAAACCCTTTCTTTTGTACCCATATCATGGCAGTGCACAAAAAATAACTAGTCCACTATCTTAGGCCGTCCGCCATATTGGATTTAGAATGACGTCACTTTGCAAACCTTGCATTGTCATCCAAACAAAACATACCCGCTGACTCGTGGTCACACCAGGTTATCACACCAGTGTGACAAACAGGATTTTTATTTCTTCTAAAAAAGTCGATCTGCTGATGATGATGATTTTAGTTTTTTATGCCGTTTTAACGCAGTATTTCAAGGAAATGGTCGACCCTTCTTTTTTTTTCGATATCAATTTTCTTTTGATTGAATAATACTGTTAAAAATTTATTATTCAGTTACTTATGCCGAATCACCATGGCAAGTTACACGATTGAACAGCACGTTCAAATGATAAAAAATCTGCATGAGCGATTTGAGCGTATGGTTTTCTCTCGCAGGGGTGATGTGAATTGGTCACAAAGATCATGCGATTTGCCACCGCTAGACCTTATCTTGTAGGGTTTTTTGAAATCTCAGGTCTATGCAATCAAACCACAATCGACCGATGCCCTAAAGGTAAACAGACACAGGCCATTGCTTAAATTCAGCCGGATCTATGCAGAAGAGTCATTGAAAATTGGACCATTCGGATCCGTGCCACTGTAAACAGCCGAGGCGGGCATTTGAACGATGTCATATCATATTCCACACTTAAGCAGCCTTTCAAAGAAAAAAAGAATTTTGTTAATACCTTACACACAGCTTCTTTTATTTCATTTCAACATCTACCCGCCCTTATTGAAAAAAAATCGAGAGGTAAAAATCCTGTTTGTCATACTGTGTCATAATCTGGTGTGACTACGAGTCGGCAAGGTTGAAAAACCCTTTAGTATAACTAGGACAGCACTAGTTAGGAATAAATGGTGTGGAAAAATATGTGGTGTGACAAACAAGAAAAAAAAACCTGTTTGTCACACTGGTGTGATAACCTGGTGTGACTACTACGAGTCAGCACTCATTATTACCATGCCCATACAATTAACAATAATATGAAATAGCGCTAATTAATAGCGCAGACATTAGGATTCCCAGCAATGATAAATAAGACTAACACGACCTACCTAGCTCTAAATACTCGTACCTACGGCCTATCATCACTGTCTACCTACATCGTCGCTTCAGCGGAAAACAGCGCTGAGAGTTTACCAACATGATTTATATGACTTTTTTATGGGAAATCAATAGGCGTTTAGCGGTTGTCTGGCTCATGTCGACTTGTGGACTGTCAAATCAGCTATTTTTATCAGTGTAGGTATGTTGTTTAAGGTATGTCCGTTTCGGCATTTTCTTTTTTTTTTATTGCCTCTGGCACAAATGGGCAGTTTATTGTAGATAAGGGTGTTGAAGTGTATTTTATGGCCTGTGTTGTTGTGGTCGGTGAGAGTTCGTTGCCGTGAACAGTTAGGAAGGATTAAGTAGTGCCTGGATCAAATTGATGTGTCCTTCAATACAAGACGGACAATAGCAGGGGTGGATCCAGAGAGGGGCATGGCACGGGAGCACGTGCGACAACAACAAATGTTATCAAAGCGACATCGCTTTAACTACCTACAAGTAGGAGCCTATATTTTTTTGATTAGACATTTTTTATTACAAATACCATATCTGTAGGTATAGTTATTGTAAGTTATAATTGATCAGGGCCAGATTTACTACGTAGCAGGTGTAAGAAATGCAACAGGCCCGGCGCTCTGAGGGTCCTTAGCTGGACAAACAAGAAACAAGCTATGGTACCAAATATAACACGAGTAGATTTTGTGGACTGTTATGTAGTTGATCGGTCCTAAATGTTATCGTAAAATACCAGCCAAAAAAATTTTTTTTTTTTACGTTATCTTCAAAAAAGAAATAACATTTCCGTAAAAAAAATCCTACATTTTAATGGCGTTTGGAATTTCCGTTCGTGTGCAAAAACCTCTTAATTCGATCATAATGGCGTAAAGGAAACCGATCCGAAATGCTAAAATTTTAGAGAAACTATTTCCGTTCCGTTTTTTACAAAAGCGCTACCTTATAATGAATACCTTATAATACAGTAATTTAGGTCAAGAAACTAGAAGCAAGTACCAATTTAGTGGTTTACATGGCCAGAAGCAGTTTTGAAACTGAGGATTATAACTAAGGACACCTTTCCGTTACAGTTTACACCTAAGGTTTACACCCATCTTAATTTTATCTGAAATTCTGAACGCAGCTGAACGCATTCCATGATTGTGTCCAGTTGAAATGTGACAGCTGGTAAACAATGTTGCCACTTAACTGCTTTATAGCTAGATCAAGCTGTTTTTTTAGAAGCTACAACTTAGAACCGAAAAGAAGAACCGAATGAGTCTGATTACTCGCAATCTCTCTGGATTTGTGAGACTCTTTAAGAAAAAAATCAAATGCTGCTTTAACTGATCATTCCTTCTAGCGGTTCTCAAAAAAGGGAAATCTTTGGCTTTTGATAAAAACACTGTCACTGGATTTTCAGGATACATTATCACAACCATCAAAACCATAATTCGATAGATTACGTATTAAGTTATTAATAAGCAGTTTGAATGCATACCACTTATACCCTAATTCTGTCAGTCACATACTTATTTAATTACATTTTGAATTTTTCTTAACCTCAGCTGTGGCTGCTACAAAGATAATGTTCTATTTAATCATTGACACTAGTTATTACTATGTTTTTTTTCCTGTTACTTATAATATCTTTTTGGAATAAAAGAATTTGGCAAACCCGACTGCCGAAGGAGGGTAATGTGTTTATTAGTCTATTTAAGTATGTTTGTTCCTATGTGGCGTTCTAGAGACCAAACGCTTTGGCCGATTTTGATGATTCTTACATAAATCGATTCGTCTTAACCTTGCGAGTGTCACTGGCTGCATTAAAATTGGAAAATAGAAAAATTGCGGCTTTTGGGAGCCATAAAGTAGCGGTCCAATTTTTTCTTCATAACCCATCGTGTGGTGTATCAAAATAAAGGGTTTTAAAAGGTGATTCCAAAAATATATATTACTTAAACGTTTAAATGTACCTAATTCGAAAAAAATGTTAACTAAGAAGTTATAAAGTAAATTCAAACACATTACCTTCCTTCGGCAGTCGGGTAAAAATCAAAAAACCCGTCTGCTCAGGAACGAAAAAGAAAACAAGAAGAAAATCTGCTGTGCAGTCGGAGGATAGGTACATCTGGTCAGCCAGCTCACGAATATGACCAATCTTCCGACTGCACCTTATGATTTCCTTCTTGTTTATGTCTTTGTTTGTTTCAGCGGTCTAGATTTTTGAAGTGAAGCTTTAACTACAAAGGTAACAAAATCAGAAAGGTAAAAACGGAGAAACTTATAAAGGGAAAGGTACAGTGTGGCTAGTGGGTATGGGTACAGTAGGCAACACTGCCAGTGCCGGCCGGCTGTGTGCCGGTCAGTGCTGCCAACTTAGCGCTTTCCGCGCCAGATCTAGCGCTTTTTTTGTACAACTGCGCGTTCTAGCGCCTAGCGCTAAATCTATCGCTTTTTGAACCTTTGGACTTTCTTTTGAACAAAAGTAATCTCACAAACTACCAACATCTAAACGACGCAAATTTCATCCACAGATTAGTTTAAATTCAAGTCCAAAACTGATCAAGACCAACCTGACCAACCATATAATTCGGCGGCAGAAGCAATTGTAGTAGAATCAGACGATGGTGATTTAATTTACTTCCTTTATATTATGAAATAATTATATTAACACGTTATTATTTTATTTTATTATCACTAAACAAGTACTATAATGTATTAACTCTTGTATATGACATATTTTAATTCAATAAAAAAAACGTTTATGCGTCCCTGTCTCAAATTATTGGGCGTTTTGCTTGTATTTGGCGCCGAATAAAGCGTTTTTTTTTTACAGCGACCATTGAGCGCTCTCTAGCGCGTTTTTAAAGAGCTAACAGTGCGTTTTTGCTTAGACGAGTTGGCAGCACTAGGGATTTCGAAAGTGAAAAAATATATCGATGTATCGATATTTATTAAAATATCAATATCGACCTCGATATATCGAGGAAAAAATATCGATATATCGGTCTGATTTTCAGAGTTTTTAGGTTCTTTTTTTTTGTTGGAAGTAGAAATTTTTATATGTATATTATTTTAATGTACGTGAATCTTAATATAAACGAAGATATTTTAATCGTTATTCCTTTTTAATAGGCAAAAATTGAAAATAACTAAAACTAAATAGCAATCTTCTAAAAATATTAGAAGATGACACGCAAAAGAACTCACATTTGAAAGTGAGTAACGAGTGACTGATGATGACTGCCTCCGCGGCCGCCACACACTCACACACGGAACACTAACAAAACATTATAGTCATAGACAATACAGTAATTTTCCGTTCGTTCCTCTCTTTTACGGCTTTGAATTCTGCTAAAAACTAGATTTGGAAAAATATATCGATTTTGATACGTTTTTGATATTGAATATTTTGTATCGATATATCGATGTATCTGATGAATATATAACTGCTAAAAATATCGATAAATCGAATCAAAAATATCGATTTATCGATGTATCGATATTTTTTCGACAAACCTAGGCAGCACTCGTGCCGGTGCCGGTTAAATAAATGTCAGAGGAGTTTTTGGCGGGATTTTCTCGAGTGCAGTTCAGCGGCTGTTAATATTATTTGCAAATTGATTTATAGTGGATATTGTGATATAAAATTGGTGTAGTTTTGTGTCTCAACTGTCTACGCAATTGGACAATATGTAAAAACGTTAACAGAAGCGATCTCGGGATAGTGGAGCGGAGTATTTTATTGTAGTATTGACTACCTCTGCAAAGCTTACTGGGAAGGCTGACTCGATGCAATTTGCTGCCAAATGCTCCAAGAAACATTAGAATGTGTTGCATCCGCGTTCTAATGCATACTAAAGAATACAAATACTGATGACTAGGCAGCATGGTCTCAAACCTTAGCCTGTTCCGTTAGGAACAAACATATAAAAAAAAAAAAAAAAAATGTCAAAATTGTCAATGTCAATGTCAAATAAAATAGAAAGAAAAGAAAACACCGCGAAAAATATCGATCAATTTTATTCTGATTTAATTAAAAATAAAAATGTCTGGAATATACACAATAAGTTCTGGAGAGAGTGATGATGACAGCCTTCCAGGCATTCCAACTTGGCTGGGAGGAACTCAGGAGAACCCGAACAAAAGGACAAATACAGTTTCTTATGGTTTGTAAGTTTGTACTTTATTATCGTCTTGATGGTTTCCAGCAGTTGGTGGAGTCTTTCTCAATTTGTACTCGTTTTTAGATGACGAGTCGCGCACGGGGTCCGATAGAATACTTTCTTTACTTGTTATTTCCAATATAAGAAATCCTATTATAGTCTATCACAAACTCAATCACAAAAGTTGTTATTTGTATTTCTTAGTTGGTACTTTTAGCACAGGCCATTTCCAAGAGCCTGTTCTACTCTACAGTTTTAGAACCAATTATGTTTCGTGAAGACTAGATTTGTTTTGAATTCTATTAAGTAAGTAAGTTTTAAAATTGTAGAATAACTAAATATTTTTTTGATGTATGGCACTGATTGTAATTACAAACCGACTATCACAGCTGATTCCAGTATAAAAGTTATAGTGTGATGTATTTTCAGCTGAAGAACTTTAAGGTTATGAAGGAGAAAGGGCTGCCATTGCTTCTATCAAATTACGAATTTTGTATATGTGTTAGCTTAATTTAAAAACCATATCAACAAAAAACGGAAACCGATAGTAACATTTGTACAGTGCAGTACGTTAACTAGTAGGCTGCATGCATCATAGTTTAAAGTATTAGTATCATTGGCTTGTAACTTTTAAAACAATCATGGAAAGACTACCATTGTAGTTTATTTTATATACTACAATGATAAAAAAGATTACAATGCCGTAGGTCTTGTTTTAAGTTTGTTTAGTCCATCTAAAGGTTGGAAGGTGTACCTCTAGTTAGTAGATGGATTACCAGCTTAAGACTAAGAATCTGACCTGAGGACCCACAGGACCAATCAGTGTGTTGGTGCTTGGGGAAGGCCTATGATTTCAGCTAAAATGATTATGATGATGAAAAGTTGTCTGGTAGATATAACTGTCAGCGATAAGACTGTCAATTTACCAATAATATTATTAATAATATTTGTTTTTGTAAAAGATTAATTGAAGGGTATGGGCAAAGATCAGGGAATGCCACAATTTTTTTATTCTTTATTGGCAAGCAAATCTTTATCTATGGTAGTTTTATTCTCAATCATTTTTTTTTTTTTAAAGTAAACCTATGGCGCCAAAAAGACGTTTTTGTTTATGGCCGAAACGAAAAGAACCAGGCATCTCCATGGCATACCTGTAAAGAAGAAAGATAAAAATTTCATACTTCTAAACTTTTGTTTGTGTTTTTCTCAAAATCTGTTAATTAGGACATTGCCTGGTTTTTGCCTGTACCCTTCAATTATTTGTATTATGTTATTATTTGTAAAAGAAAAAAATTCTTACTATTTAATTATTTTGGTGTACAATAAAGTATATTCTATTCTATTCTACAAAAGCTGTTGATAAACATAATATGTTTTGTTTGCTCTAGATAAAACAGTAGACTTTGCCCCAAGTGCCTGGTTTTTGCCTGTACCCTTCAATTATTTGTATTATGTTATTATTTGTAAAAGAAAAATTTCTTACTATGTAATTATTTTGGTGTACAATAAAGTGTATTCTATTCTACAAAAGCTGTTGATAAATATAATATGTTTTGTTTGCTCTAGATAAAACAGTAGACTTTGCCCCAAGTGAGCACAGCGATCCAGCAACATATGTTCACATGGAACCGACAGATAATGGAGTGAAGCGGAAAAGTAATGGTTGGTTCATATTACTTTATTATTTAAAATTTAAACACTGCCATGGTATAACTAAAATGCCGTTATCAGACATCTGGTCTTAACATCTGTGTATGTGAATTTCCTAAACTATTCAAGGTATTACAAATTTGCATACACAGATCAATAGATTTTTTTTCTCATTATTAAAGCATCAAAAGTAAAAAATTGGTAGAATGGGCTGTAAAATGCTAGTTTATAATAAATTGAAATGACATCAGATTGAGTTAAAAACTAAAAGATTTTAATTGTAGGGCAAAATGGATATCCAAAGTTGTGCTGATGAAGAAAAATTATAATTAGGAGAATGCATCATAGTTTATGGTATAAGTATCATTGGTTGTAAAAAAAAAAGAACTATTGTCCGACCGAAGGTTCCGTTTCGGTCGAGTTTCGGCAAAAAACGAGGTTCGGTATAGTTTCGGTTTCGGCGGCAAACCTGCCGAAACTACGACCGAGACCGAAACTGCATTCGGGAGTTCCCGCGCTGTGATCGATTATGTTTGGCGCGTTAAATTCCATACAAGCGAGTAAGCGACGAAAATATTTTGCCGCGTCCACGTGCCTAATCATGTCATGGCGACTTGTGTTTGCAATTCGTTTTGATTGTTGTGAGTTTTCGTGTGATTTATTTTAAATTCGATAAGTTTTATTACGTGATATTTATTTTTCAGTTTTAGGAAAACTTACAGCAAAACAGTTTAACACAAATGAGATTAACAAAAATAAGGCCAATTAAAAGTATTCACAGATAGAAGAAAGCTTATAAAAAAAATTGAGAAGGTAGACAGTTTTTTAAGTAAAAACAGTAACATAATTAAAAATAAAACGAATATTTAACAGAATTGAGAACCTTCTCCTTTTTGAAGTCGGTTAAAAATGTGACTCAAGCATCGTGAATTTTAGTTAATTAGTTTACGTTATCAATGAAGAGATTCCTTTTTAATTTTGAGATGCTAGTATTGAAAACATCGATGTCGACGTTCCGGTAGATTGCATTGTATGTATGACTCGCTCATATTAAATATGAATTTCATTTCTACCACAGGAGTATGCAATAGACAGGGATTGCGCCGAAAAGTAGAAAAAATCCGCAGTCCAATTTTGTTCAGCAATTCGGGCAGCTCGGTTAAACCATTAGCGATTCTAAATAAAAACGCTGAGTCTGCAATTGTTCTACGTTCAGAAAGAGGAAGTAGATGGAACCTTTTACAGCAAAATAGATAAGTGGGAGAATCAGTTTTAGACCGGAATTGAATAAACCTCAAAATATTTCTCAATATGCCTTCCAATCGATTGATGTATATGATGTAATTGGGATTCCAGACTTGAGAGGTTTATTCGAGATGGCTGCGAGCAAAAGTGCAGTACAGAATTTTAATGGTTTTGATGCTCCTAAACTCAGACGAGACTCTCAAAATGAACCCTAGTGATTTTGATGATTTATTAATGATTTGATCAACGTGTTGATCAAATAATAATTTTGAATCAAATACTACTCTAGTTAGAGATTTAGCATACGATTAAGTAGTAAACATCAAAAAAATGCTATGTGATTTTAAAGATAAAAAATAAAGATTGATTGATTATAAAAATGTTTTCTTTATTTTCCCTTCAAAAAATTATCCTTGTAAGGAAGTTTCGATTTCGCTTTCGGCCGAAACTGAGATGGTTGCCGAAATTCGTTTTCGGTTTCGGTTTCGGTCGTAAAAACCACTTTCGGTCGGACACTAAAGAGAACAAATAGTTTATTTCAAATAAACCTTAGAGGTACTTTTGAATTACCAAACAAATAAAAAAAGATGCAAATACTAGTTGCAAATTCGCAAGCGTCATTAGGTCTCAATGGAGAAGAATTTTGACTAGCGGACGCCTCGCGGTTACACCCGCGTTGTCCCGTTCCCGTGAGAATACAGGGATTAAAAGTAGCCTATGTCACCCAGGGATAGTGTAGCTTCCCAATCGTGAAAGAATTTTTGAAATTGTATTAGTTTTTAAGTTTATCCGTTACATACAAAATACAAATCGGAAAGATTTTTATTATCTATTATTTATCTATATATATAAAAATGAATGCCTATTTCCCTTGGTCACAGCATCACGCGTGAACGGCTGCACCGATTTCACTAATTCTTTTTTTGTTGTGTTTGTTATTGTTATGAGAAGGTCCTTATGAAAAACAAATTAAGAAACAAAAAATGGTTCCTTACCTACATAGGTAGAGTAAGTATGTAGGTAGGGTACGTAAGGTAGGGTAGGTAGTGTAGGTAGGGTAGATGAATGTTTGGTGTTTTTATGGCAAAACAAAGTTTGCCGGGTCAGCTAGTATTAGTATAGATATTGGTTTAAGTTCTTTGATTCCATCTAGAATTCTAAAGTTTGTCCGGTAGATATTACTGTCAGGGATAAGACTGCTATACACACACAAATATTACAAAATAAATGAATATTACCCATATTCATTTATTTTAATATATTTGTGTATTAATCCAGAGTAAAATAAAGTATATTCTATTCTGTTATATTCTGTAAAAGTTAATAATAAACTATGTTTCATTAGCTCTACATGAAATGGTAGACTTAGCCTCAAGTGACCACAGCGATCCAGAAACAGATCTTCATATGGAACCGACAGATAATGGAGTGAAATGGAAAGGTTGGTTGATTCATTTTTTATTTCCTTTTTTTTGTACACTTTTCCCCCTATTGTTGCTTGTTATTTTGTTTATTAAATCTTTTCCTACTTTTATTGAACACTTGACTTAACCCTTTGCTTAAACAAAGGGTCATATTTATAAAAATAAAATATTAAAATCTACTTAAATGTTTATCCAAATTCTTTAAAGAAAATTTAAATAAAGAATGTGCTAAGAAATTGCTTCAAATTTTTAAATAAGGTTGAATATGTTTTAGGTTAATTCGTTTTATGTTCTACTTGTGTGCCAAATTTCATCAAAATGTATTCAGCTCTTATTGCGTAATTTATTACACTTACTAAACAGTGTCAAGATTTGTATAAATAAGGCTATTAACAATAATAATATAATTTTAAACAGTGAATAAGTTTTTGAGTGAATTGAGTTATTGTACAAAAATGCAACAGTTTATTGCAAGGTGAGAAGAGCTCAAATATAATATCTTTAGTTAAAAAAAAAATATTTAGCCCGTGCATTGACATCCAAACCAAAAGTGTATGCAAAATTTCAGTTCCATTGGTTGGGGATAACTGGTTAAAATTCAGTTGCAAGATTTTACCTACACATATTAACTAGGCAAGATAAATGAAAGCTTGTAATATTTATGAAAGACTAATATGTATTTAACATAAAGATAGCAATATTAGAATAATTTTATTTTGTTATGCACTCTCAATTTTTATCAAAAGTACATTCAGCAAAAAGATTTTATGTTAACAAGCACCTACGATAAGGAAGGAGCAGATTTTTTTTAACTTAAATGCTTGATAAATCTTAGAACATGCATGATAGGACGATCATCACTGATGGTAATTTGTGATATTTTCTTAATTCTATGGTCATTAACTTTTAGGAAAAGGGAAAAAGGCGTCATTAGATATGCAAAATAAGAAGCAGAAGCTGGCAGAAGAGAAGTTGGCTAAAAAGGCAGCTGCTGAAAGGGACAAGATATACAAACCAGGCGAGTGTATGAAGGTAATTAGTCTATAAGCTAACTGTTTCTACCGTCCTTTGGTTTTACCGTGAATGTTTAACACTAGTTCCAGAAGCCTTGAACAACGTCGCCGAGTTGCCAGCTTGTCGGTTTAATTATCGGATACATTTCGGGGAGTGTGCGATGGAATTGCATGATCTAATTCCACCCAGCCCGTTCCATCATCGGACTACCAGACGTACGTACGGCGATCCGTCATCGGTTCATGGTGGATATCCCACACATACGCAAAAAACGTTTTGGGGTCACTTTTATTATGCGTACAGCTAAGGAGTGGAATTCTTTGCCGGAGTCTGTGTTTCCCGATAGCTACAATCTAGGGGTCTTTAAGTCACAAGTGAATAGGTTATTTCTAGGCAAGCGTGCTTCACCGTCGACCACATCATCGCTTAGCATCAGGTGAAATAAGGTGGTCAAGCGGAAGTCTTTAGAATATACAAAAAAAAAAATTAACGTCTCAACTGTATTCCCAAAGGCTTGGGCCGAGGTGCATCTATAGTGCACCCTTATTTCGCCAGTTATTTTTAAGACCCATGTAATCGCCTATTGCCATCAGCCGGGTACAAATCCAGACTCGCCGGGCTGCTACTGAGAATATTCCAGATCAATTTATCTTTTGTTCCACTCGTCATACGCACTACTGCTGAGTTGAGGCCTAAATGAATTCAAGCAAAGGCCTAAATTAGTTCCATTTAGCATCATCATCATCATTATTTCAACCGAAAGACGACCACTGCTGAGCATAGGCCTCCCCAAGTGTTGCCAAATCGACCGGTCCTGTGCGACTTGCTTCCACCTTTACCAGGTCATCAGTCCACCTAGTGGGAAGCCTTCCAACCCGGCGTCCACGTAGTTGGAGGCGTGCCAACCCAGCGTCCACGTAGTGGGAGGCCTTCCAACTCAGCGTCCATCTAGTGGGAGACTTTCCGAACCAGCGTCCACCTAGTGGGAGACCTTCCAAACCAGCGTCCACCTAGTGGGAGGCCTTCCTAACCAGCGTCTATCGGATACGTCATTTAAGATCAATGTCAATTTAATTTAAAGCTTGCAAAACAAGCTTTCTTCCTTACAAATCTCAGGACTTAAACAGAAAAGTGACACAACACTGGGCCCAAGCTCCATATAAAGTCTCCTATTATTCTTTCAATCAGCCTAGTCCTTGCCCAACTATGCCTACTTGCCTACCTATTTCGTCTATCATCCAACTTTCCTGTCGCAGGTCTGCTGGAAGAAATGTCTAATGGAATACGTTTGTGCTTCTTCTATCGGTATTCTTTCTTTTCTCTGTGTGTTTTGAGTGTACATAAATAAATAAATATGTTGGGGTCGGCCCCAGTTCTACCGGATGCAGCGGAATACCAGTATTTTACATGAAGCGAGTGCCTTTGGGGGTATGTGGAACAGGGTGTCAAGTCCCACAAACCTCCATAGAAAAGGGAGGATCCTCCGACCAGACGGGTGTTGTGTCTGGTCCGGGCAACTGCCCAACGGTTGTTGTCGGACTGTTGTATGTGTTCTTATCGCGCCGAAAACTTTACTTGCGCGATGCAGGATTTGTGTGACGTCATGTCATTAGTTCGTAAGTGGCGGCGTTGGTGCCGCTACATCACTCCCCTCCGGAGACCGGAGGTCGATAGCAGGTTGAGTCGTCCGTACATCTCGTGATGTGTGCCTGGCCAGTGGAAGGTTGGTTCCCGTGAGTCGGAACCGGAAGTCGCAGAGTTCGCGGTGAGTCGGAACTGTATGCGGTTGTGCCCCAGTGAGTCGGGGTGATGAAATCCCAGTGAGTCGGGATAGTGTTGCTGGCTCCAGTAGTTCGGAGCGGTGATGATGTCCCAGTGAGTCGGGACATTGTTGCTGGCTCCAGTAGGTCGGAGCGGTGATGAAAGAAGCTGAGGGTGATGACCAGGAATGCGCGTCCGCTGCATGCTGGTGGTCAGGGTACCCCCGTAGATGCCGTGGGTACTGGCTGGCTGTATAACTCGCTGCTCGAAAACTTGAGGAAGTGATATGATGACGTCACGACGAAGTAGTTCTGCACGAAGGCTGCGCTGACGTTCGTGTTCGGGGTCACCAGTTTGGGGGTATGTGGAACAGGGTGTCAAGTCCCACAAACCTCCATAGAAAAGGGAGGATCCTCCGACCAGACGGGTGTTGTGTCTGGTCCGGGCAACTGCCCAACGGTTGTTGTCGGACTGTTGTATGTGTTCTTATCGCGCCGAAAACTTTACTTGCGCGATGCAGGATTTGTGTGACGTCATGTCATTAGTTCGTAAGTGGCGGCGTTGGTGCCGCTACATGCCTATCTGACCTACACAACCCAGTAATTGGGCAACACGATATACCTTGGCCAGACTGTCAGATTTCAAGCGTCTGACTACGTAATGACTATCAAAAGATCTCAATATGCCAGCCGGGATCAATGGCTTTTGAATTGAATATCGACCCGTACGGCTGTTATGATTTAGCCACAAGCTCCTCAAAATTTCCTATTATTCTTTGCAGTACATGAATATAGAAGGCCACCCCAGTCTGTGGGAGCGCTGGTACATGTCGGACGTGGCTCGCGAGGCCGCACAGCACGGCACGCACATCATCCAGGCACACACGCTGTGTGACCCCTCGGTCATCGTGTGGAGCAGGAATATACCCAGGACCCTGGACACGGAGGATGGACAGGTTAGTAGTACAGGAATGTAGGGCACCTCAGGCTGCGAGCTTGAATGGATCTTCGAACGTTTCGTCTCCTTCTGGCTTTAGTCAGTGAATAAGTAAGTGTTGTAACAGAATGGCGTTAAAAGTTATAAGCTCCAAAAGATTCGAGCTATTGTTAGGCAATAGACAACAATATCACCTTACAAAAGGGTTAAACACTAAACTCACTAAGCTACTGAACTGGAATATAATTTTCTCAAAAATGGTATGTAATATTGCCATAACATCTCTAAAAAGTCTCCAGAAAGTGAATTCTACCGGAGACTTATTCACAACTGTCCAGTAAGAAGCGAGATTTTAAATTTGGAATCTCCTACTGTCCAGTAAGTAAGTATGTAATTTACTTACTGGACAGTAGTAGGGATAGGTCCGATATATCAAAACGTAACTTATATCGGATGTGTGTTAGATATCATATCATATCGATATCTATATCAAAATAACCGATATTACAAAAACTATATCTAACTGTACTACTAATACCGATATCTGAAAACCGAACCAAACCATTTACTTTTCAAAATCAATGACGAACAACGAACAAAAATAATTATGCCCGCGTTAGGCCTTTTTATTCGCGCGATTTTTCGCCCATTCTGCGGCCTATGGAATTGTATGAAGCTGCACGCATTGCGGTAAAAAACTACATAAATCCGCGCAAATAAAATCGCAGTGCCTGCTAAGCTTTAAAGTGTTCATTTGTTTTTTTTTTTCAATAAACAGCTTTCTATTAGCAAGCCAGTTCGAAATTTAAATAAAACCTTTGATAAGTTTCCTCCTTGGTTGCCATTTTTCAGTGAAAAAGATCGTTCCATTTTTAAATTACATGACAGATATGAGTTTACTATGTAATTTATTTGGCCGCTACACACGGCAGATATGGATTTTCATACAACTTTTGCCGGCCGCTGCTCGCATGTATTTGGTCTGTACTGTAATTTAGATTTTTCTCGAAGACTACTATGAATGTAACCTAAAATATTAATTGAACGCATTATACAAGCCTCAACCAGTAAGAAAGACATCCTGGCCTCGTATATAACTCATTCTTGGCCAGGAAGTCTTACTTACTGGATTCTGCAGTAATGTACTATTTAAGGTCTTTATCAGATGATCAGTTTTATAATATGTAGCCTTAAGGTTGCACTAGTCGATCATTCTTCCATACAAACGTAGTCTGGCGATTACTCCACTGTTTGACGACGTACGTTCAAAATAAAAAATGATATCAATTTGTCTTATCATTATCTAGCCCTATACGGAAACAAAAAAGTTAAAATTTTGAAAGTCATGAGCGTCGAAAGTTCATCAATTCAACACTAATTTTAAAGCATCTTTGGGCGGAAATAAATCCCATAGGCAGAAAGAAAATATAAAACCATACAGGGATAGATTAGTAGTCCGAAGATACAAATAATATTATTATGGAAATATACATTTAGTAGTTTTTTCATGATATCCATACTCCCAAAAGTCTGTTTATAAAATTTCGCGCGCTCGTTTTCGTCCTAAATCATCATCCATTTCGCAAAAATTTTGCAAAAGTGCTAATTCGTAGGCGAACTAGCTTCTTATTTTCTCATCACAGCATCTATCACTTTCACACGTGCTGTCGGATGAGATAGCATGTATTTTAACCCCGCGCATAAAATAGTTCGTGCCGTCGACTAGGGCAACCTTAAAGTCATATTAATAACTTTATACCATTCCCCCTCTAAAAAGCTTATTTTATTCACTGAAAACAGTGAATAAAAAGCACTTTTAATCACTGTTTTAGTGTTTGAATTTAGAACACACCAATATAATATTCAAACTCCATCTCAATGCTATACAACCTCCTTGCGCATAAATTATTCGATACAAACTTCGATAGAGATAGAGGTAGAGATAGAGTTAGAGATAGAGTTAGAGATAGAGTTAGAGATAGAGTTAGAGATAGAGTTAGAGATAGAGTTAGAGTTAGAGATAGAGTTAGAGTTAGAGATAGAGTTAGAGTTAGAGATAGAGTTAGAGATAGAGTTAGAGATAGAGTTAGAGTTAGAAATAGAGTTAGATATAGAGTTAGAGATAGAGTTAGAGATAGAGATAGAGTTAGAGATAGAGATTGAAACACAACGTCTGTTACCTAGCTCAGGTGTCAGGATTTCATTTTTTTTTGTCAAATTTGAAGGTAATAAGGACGCTGTTACATTTTCGACGAACTCAAATTTAGGTATCTAGTCGCACACAGCAACATTACGCGCACGCACTCATTGAAACTACTGAGCGCTCGATTTTATACATCACTGAAATAATATTGGTCCTTGTTATTATTTTTTAATTTTATTGAAGTTGATTCAGGAAGGTTAGGTGGCACTTTGAAAATGCATTTGGTAGGTAACTGTTTACTGTCGTCGTAAAAACTAAGTTATTATTTTCAACCGACTTCAAAAAAAGGAGGTGCTCTATCTATTCGACCCGTATGTATCCGCGATTTTCTTTAAAACTACTTATCCGATACTATCGGGTTTACGTCGATTTATGTATGTGTTTTCAGGGAAGGTTTTATTGTATAATATATTAGGATATGATAAAGATCTTCGGAGATAGACAATGGAACTCTTCAATAACAAATAGTAAATGACCTGCGATTAGTGTGATCGTATAGTTATGTTTTGTTTTCACTATACCATAATATAAAATCACGCTTGTGCGTTTTTAGGGGGTTAACAGATTTATTTAGTATACCTACCCAATATGGGGTACCAACAAAAACTAAAAAGAGAAAAATAATAACTTTTCCGTGTCGAAAAACGTAAAACAATAGATACCGACACCGACTTTCGAAAAAAGAATTAGCTTTCACTTTGTTGTAGTAAGTAGGTATTTTTACAAAAAACGCAACGTAAAATAAGTAGATACCTAAAACGAAATAATTTCCGGTCACAAGGATTAAAAAACCGGCCAAGTGCGAGTCGGACTCGCGCACGACGGGTTTTGTACCATTAAAACAAAAAAAACACGTTTTTTGTATGGGAGCCCCAATATTTATTTTATTCTGTTTTAATATTTGTTGTTATAGCGTCAACAGAAATACATCATCTGTGAAAATTTCAACTGCCTAGCTATCACGGTTCATGAGATACAGCCTGGTGACAGACAGACAGACAGACGGACCGCGGAGTCTTAGTAATAGGGGCAACCCTAAAAATGACTTGAACATTTTGCCTTACATATTATATAAAATATTACCATCAAAAATTTTTGGAATATTACATAATGAGCATCAGCTAATGACATACTACCCAAAAACCATGAAAATGTCACCCATGACGAAAAGATGTCAAATTTACGTCGGCGCCATCTTGTATTTTGGTTTTGACCCCGTATTCGATATGAGCGACCCCAAAATCCATGACAATGACACCCATGACGCAAAGATGTCAAATTTTCGTCGGCGCCATCTTGTATTTTGGTTTTGACCCCATATTAGATATAAGCGACGCCAAAAACCATGAAAATGACACCCATATCGAAAAGCGGTCAAATTTTCGTCGGCGCCATCTTGTATTTTGGTTTTGACCCCGTATTCGATATGAGCGACCCCAAAACCCATGACAATGACACCCATGACGCAAAGATGTCAGATTTTCGTCAGCGCCATCTTGTATTTTGGTTTTGACCCCATATTAGATATAAGCGACGCCAAAAACCATGAAAATGACACCCATATCGAAAAGCGGTTAAATTTTCGTCGGCGCCATCTTGTATTTTGGTTTTGACCCCATATTCGATAGAAGCAACCCCAAAAAACATGACAATGACACCTGTGACGAAAAGATGCCAAATTTTCGTCGCCGCCATCTTGTATTTTGGTTTGTCCCCGTATTCGTCATACATAAAAACCAGTTCAAATCATAAATCTCCTCCCACCCATCCACTTCTAACCTTCACCGCCGCCAGCTTAACCTTACCCATCCAAATCCTAAGCTTACTAAGAGCTGCTTAAACCCACCCATCCATTTCTCAACCTTGTCAACAACTGCTTAACAATACCTATCCAAATTCCGATCATACCCAACATAATTTCTAAATCACATTCTAATAATAAAAGGAAACTCAAACATACTTTTATTTCGGTCCGGTAAAATATCAACTCTTTTCGATCACGACATACGACTCACGCATGCACACTACAATCTTTTCTATTACTTTTATCGTATTTATTTTTTGCAAAAAAGCGATACGCTCGTCCTTCCACGAGCGCTTCTGAGCGCGGAATGATAAGCTTCTAGTGCAAAATGTATGAAGAAGTCGGCAAGTGTTTAGCGTATTTTAGCTAATAATCCCTACTAATATTATAAATGCGAAAGTAACTCTGTCTGTCTGTCTGTCTGTCTTTCTGTCTGTCTGTCTGTCTTTCCTTCACGCCTAAACTACTGAACCGATTTGTGTGAAATTTGGTACAGACATAGTTTGGAACTTGAGAATGGACATAGGATAGTTTTTATTACAAAAAATAAAATATAAAATAAAATTTATTCCGGACATACAGCGCCATCTATTGGTCAAGAGTCGGCATCAGAAGTCACTATTCCACGCGAACGAAGTCGCGGGCAAAAGCTAGTTAAAATATATATTGATTTGGGTAAAAAATAATTATCTGAACCTGTAAAGGACTATATATACTGCAATTTTTTTATAATTTTGTAGATAAAAAATGCTGTAAAATTAACTAAACTGGGACCTATTCGAACCCTACTTTTTTAATATTTTTGTGATTATTGTGATGGGCAAAACGTATTTGTGCGAAAATTTTGTATGATGTCATGCAATTTTTCTGATGCCAATCTGGAGCTGAATATATTATCTTTAAATTAAGACCATGATATCTTCACATCTTTGATTGCATATGCATTAAAATTGTACCTGAAAAGCACTGTTATTTGTAGAAAAATGTAATAGCGTCCTTAAACCATTTATTTATTATTATTCCTTGTGCTTTTCGCTTCAATCTTTCTTTTTCTCGTAGTCATGGTATAAAATATAGTATGCAACTCTTGAATAAAACGGATTTATATCGAGGGCCATGAATCACTCGCGTCGCTTATGATTCTAACACTTGAATCACTCGCTATGCTCGTGATTCAATCATCATGAATCACTCCCTACGGTCGTGATTCAGTCGTTAGAATCCTTCACTTACTTGTGATTCATCTACGGCCCTCGCATTAAATCCGTCTTTTATTCACTAGTTGCATAATATACTATTAATATTTTCCAGGTGAAACTAAGTCCACTACAAGAACAGTGCGATTACGCGCTCTACATAACAGACGCTGAAGAAATCACCGAGATGGTGAGCTCGCACACGCTGAGCGCGCATCTGTCGCAGATACGACAGCTGTGCGACTGCAACCTAACGCTGATTGTGATCGGAGTGAACGACTACTTCAAGTGAGTAGTACTGTGTGTGTATGTATTTTAAATGATATACTGAAGACCTCTGCGAGATGGTAAGCTCACACACGCTGAGCCCGCATCTGTCGCAGATACGACAGCTGTGCGACTGCAACCTAACGCTGATAGTGTTCGGAGTGAACGACTACTTCAAGTGAGTAGTACTGTGTGTGTATGTATTTTAAATGATATACTGAAGACCTCTGCGAGATGGTAAGCTCACACACGCTGGGCCCGCATCTGTCGCAGATACGACAGCTGTGCGACTGCAACCTAACGCTGATAGTGTTCGGAGTGAACGACTACTTCAAGTGAGTAGTACTGTGTGTGTATGTATTTTAAATGATATACTGAAGACCTCTGCGAGATGGTAAGCTCACACACGCTGAGCCCGCATCTGTCGCAGATACGACAGCTGTGCGACTGCAACCTAACGCTGATAGTGTTCGGAGTGAACGACTACTTCAAGTGAGTAGTACTGTGTGTGTATGTATTTTAAATGATATACTGAAGACCTCTGCGAGATGGTAAGCTCACACACGCTGGGCCCGCATCTGTCGCAGATACGACAGCTGTGCGACTGCAACCTAACGCTGATAGTGTTCGGAGTGAACGACTACTTCAAGTGAGTAGTACTGTGTGTGTATGTATTTTAAATGATATACTGAAGACCTCTGCGAGATGGTAAGCTCACACACGCTGGGCCCGCATCTGTCGCAGATACGACAGCTGTGCGACTGCAACCTAACGCTGATTGTGATCGGAGTGAACGACTACTTCAAGTGAGTAGTACTGTGTGTGTATGTATTTTAAATGATATACTGAAGACCTCTGCGAGATGGTAAGCTCACACACGCTGAGCCCGCATCTGTCGCAGATACGACAGCTGTGCGACTGCAACCTAACGCTGATAGTGTTCGGAGTGAACGACTACTTCAAGTGAGTAGTACTGTGTGTGTATGTATTTTAAATGATATACTGAAGACCTCTGCGAGATGGTAAGCTCACACACGCTGGGCCCGCATCTGTCGCAGATACGACAGCTGTGCGACTGCAACCTAACGCTGATTGTGATCGGAGTGAACGACTACTTCAAGTGAGTAGTACTGTGTGTGTATGTATTTTAAATGATATACTGAAGACCTCTGCGAGATGGTAAGCTCACACACGCTGAGCCCGCATCTGTCGCAGATACGACAGCTGTGCGACTGCAACCTAACGCTGATAGTGTTCGGAGTGAACGACTACTTCAAGTGAGTAGTACTGTGTGTGTATGTATTTTAAATGATATACTGAAGACCTCTGCGAGATGGTAAGCTCACACACGCTGGGCCCGCATCTGTCGCAGATACGACAGCTGTGCGACTGCAACCTAACGCTGATAGTGTTCGGAGTGAACGACTACTTCAAGTGAGTAGTACTGTGTGTGTATGTATTTTAAATGATATACTGAAGACCTCTGCGAGATGGTAAGCTCACACACGCTGAGCCCGCATCTGTCGCAGATACGACAGCTGTGCGACTGCAACCTAACGCTGATAGTGTTCGGAGTGAACGACTACTTCAAGTGAGTAGTACTGTGTGTGTATGTATTTTAAATGATATACTGAAGACCTCTGCGAGATGGTAAGCTCACACACGCTGGGCCCGCATCTGTCGCAGATACGACAGCTGTGCGACTGCAACCTAACGCTGATAGTGTTCGGAGTGAACGACTACTTCAAGTGAGTAGTACTGTGTGTGTATGTATTTTAAATGATATACTGAAGACCTCTGCGAGATGGTAAGCTCACACACGCTGGGCCCGCATCTGTCGCAGATACGACAGCTGTGCGACTGCAACCTAACGCTGATAGTGTTCAGAGTGAACGACTACTTCAAGTGAGTAGTACTGTGTGTGTATGTATTTTAAATGATATACTGAAGACCTCTGCGAGATGGTAAGCTCACACACGCTGAGCCCGCATCTGTCGCAGATACGACAGCTGTGCGACTGCAACCTAACGCTGATAGTGTTCGGAGTGAACGACTACTTCAAGTGAATAGTACTGTGTGTGTATGTATTTTAAATGATATACTGAAGACCTCTGCGAGATGGTAAGCTCACACACGCTGAGCCCGCATCTGTCGCAGATACGACAGCTGTGCGACTGCAACCTAACGCTGATAGTGTTCGGAGTGAACGACTACTTCAAGTGAGTAGTACTGTGTGTGTATGTATTTTAAATGATATACTGAAGACCTCTGCGAGATGGTAAGCTCACACACGCTGGGCCCGCATCTGTCGCAGATACGACAGCTGTGCGACTGCAACCTAACGCTGATAGTGTTCGGAGTGAACGACTACTTCAAGTGAGTAGTACTGTGTGTGTATGTATTTTAAATGATATACTGAAGACCTCTGCGAGATGGTAAGCTCACACACGCTGGGCCCGCATCTGTCGCAGATACGACAGCTGTGCGACTGCAACCTAACGCTGATAGTGTTCGGAGTGAACGACTACTTCAAGTGAGTAGTACTGTGTGTGTATGTATTTTAAATGATATACTGAAGACCTCTGCGAGATGGTAAGCTCACACACGCTGAGCCCGCATCTGTCGCAGATACGACAGCTGTGCGACTGCAACCTAACGCTGATAGTGTTCGGAGTGAACGACTACTTCAAGTGAGTAGTACTGTGTGTGTATGTATTTTAAATGATATACTGAAGACCTCTGCGAGATGGTAAGCTCACACACGCTGGGCCCGCATCTGTCGCAGATACGACAGCTGTGCGACTGCAACCTAACGCTGATAGTGTTCGGAGTGAACGACTACTTCAAGTGAGTAGTACTGTGTGTGTATGTATTTTAAATGATATACTGAAGACCTCTGCGAGATGGTAAGCTCACACACGCTGAGCCCGCATCTGTCGCAGATACGACAGCTGTGCGACTGCAACCTAACGCTGATAGTGTTCGGAGTGAACGACTACTTCAAGTGAGTAGTACTGTGTGTGTATGTATTTTAAATGATATACTGAAGACCTCTGCGAGATGGTAAGCTCACACACGCTGAGCCCGCATCTGTCGCAGATACGACAGCTGTGCGACTGCAACCTAACGCTGATAGTGTTCGGAGTGAACGACTACTTCAAGTGAGTAGTACTGTGTGTGTATGTATTTTAAATGATATACTGAAGACCTCTGCGAGATGGTAAGCTCACACACGCTGAGCCCGCATCTGTCGCAGATACGACAGCTGTGCGACTGCAACCTAACGCTGATAGTGTTCGGAGTGAACGACTACTTCAAGTGAGTAGTACTGTGTGTGTATGTATTTTAAATGATATACTGAAGACCTCTGCGAGATGGTAAGCTCACACACGCTGAGCCCGCATCTGTCGCAGATACGACAGCTGTGCGACTGCAACCTAACGCTGATAGTGTTCGGAGTGAACGACTACTTCAAGTGAGTAGTACTGTGTGTGTATGTATTTTAAATGATATACTGAAGACCTCTGCGAGATGGTAAGCTCACACACGCTGAGCCCGCATCTGTCGCAGATACGACAGCTGTGCGACTGCAACCTAACGCTGATAGTGTTCGGAGTGAACGACTACTTCAAGTGAGTAGTACTGTGTGTGTATGTATTTTAAATGATATACTGAAGACCTCTGCGAGATGGTAAGCTCACACACGCTGAGCCCGCATCTGTCGCAGATACGACAGCTGTGCGACTGCAACCTAACGCTGATAGTGTTCGGAGTGAACGACTACTTCAAGTGAGTAGTACTGTGTGTGTATGTATTTTAAATGATATACTGAAGACCTCTGCGAGATGGTAAGCTCACACACGCTGAGCCCGCATCTGTCGCAGATACGACAGCTGTGCGACTGCAACCTAACGCTGATAGTGTTCGGAGTGAACGACTACTTCAAGTGAGTAGTACTGTGTGTGTATGTATTTTAAATGATATACTGAAGACCTCTGCGAGATGGTAAGCTCACACACGCTGAGCCCGTATCTGTCGCAGATACGGGCTCATCACCGGACCAAACACGTGCGAGATGAAAGACGCAATGTGGATTTCCGTCTATGTGATTGGTCGATTGATGGCGGTCAAACCCTTTGCCTGGGAAACTAAATAAAACCTTGTAATGACATAAGTTCGAAATATAAATGATTTTTATTTATGTAACTATGATTTAATTAGTTGTTTTATGTTTATTTTAATTTTATTTTTATGTTTTCGTTTTTCGAAAGGGATTTTTGCTGTGCAGTGGGTAAATTCAGGCTGAAATAGTAGATTGTTTATCTAGGGTTCAAACAACTATTTTAAAGGCGGGAGTATTTTTTTTCATTCAGAGCGGAGCGAAGGATTCTAAAGTAGAATCATCAGCGCAGCGAGTGATTTAAAGTACGTCACTCGAGCTGAAAATAGTTGTTGGTCCCGAGGTGGAACCTCTACTTTTTATCACCCTCTATAATAAAATAAGTAAGTGCAACTTATGGACAAGAACGTTACGTTTATTTATTTACATAAAATTAAAAACCATAAGACATAAACAAATAATTAGAGGCTAATGTTTATATTTGAACATTTATGGAAGTGCATCGTAACCATTTTATTAGGACCATCCGTTACAGTCGTAGATTTATTTTTTTATTTGGCTCGCGCGTGGTTTTCCAGCCAGTCACTTGTTAATGTTCCCGTGCGGTCCGAAATATAAATAGAATCACTCATTAGTCATTCACCTCACACATTCGTTGTAATCGATTTTAGCGATGTAATCCTATTTTGGACCGCATGGTTTGTGATTCATCTCTTTGCTGATTGGAACATTTACTAACAATATCCACATTCGAAATTCAAATTTCACTTTTAGTCCCTAGAGGTTAATGAGCTATTTTAGTCCCTGTTTACGAAGAATAAACTAGCTATTTTTTAATAATGTGATAAAAATAATAATAATGTCGTTTTCTTTTATTCCATGTGGTGTAGAAAGAAAGGTGGTCGCACTCTAGCCTCTGATCACAGGGCTCCGCAACGCGGAACATCCAACAGTAATCGAACGGCCATGACAGAAATAGACCTTGAATTAGCTATAGTAGGTATGCCAATTATATTCACTTTTTTAACCCCCGACGGAAAAGTGGTGTTATAAGTATGTATCTGTGTGTCTGTCTGTGGCATCCATAGCTCCTAAACGGAGGAACCGATTTTCATTGAAAGGTGACGTTGTCGAGAGTGTTCTTAGCTATGGTTGATGAAAATCGGTTCAGCCGTTCAAATGTAAGGTATAATGCCAGAATAGATTACTCAAATATCATGCAACTTGAACAGAACCGGTGAAATGAGAGTGTACCAAGGTGAACTGTTCACATCTGCGTACCCCTTAAGAGCGTACTGGCGTGATGTTATGTTATGAAATGGTATAAACAATAAACATACAATAAAGTATATTCTATTCTATTCTATGCGATCGCAGCAATCCCGAGCTATATGTATACGAGCTATATGTATACGTATTTATTGAAGAGTTCTGTTGTATATCTCCGAAGTTCTTCATGAAATCTTCACCAAATCAAAATGGGACCAATTTCGGAACATACTCATTCGAACAAAAAAAAAAATTTTCAAAATCGGTCCTCAATTGACGGAGAAATCGGTGAACATAAAAAAAAAGCATAATGTCGAACATAAAACCTCCTCCTTTTTGGAAAACCGGTTAAAAATAGCTTAAACTATACGGGGTATACTATTTCTATCTATCCCTTCGTGCATACTGGCTTGATGTTATCCTAATTGACTTTTGTGCAATTAAATTTTAAATATTTTAATACCAATTTTCAGATCTGTTGGTAACAGCGAAATGCGACACAGCCAAAGTAAACACTGCGAATGAACTGGCTTTGACCATCATGCAATTCACTAAAGCTATTGCCGAGGCTCCATTAAAGTTAGTATTATTTTATTCTTTAAAATTTTGTTTTATTTGTATTGTTAGTTATATTTTATTTCTTCATAAGCTAAAGAAAGAGAAATATCCTCGTTAAAAACGTTTAAATAGAGATGAACGTTTAAATTGAATGATAATTGTAATGATATTGATAATTATTAATTGATCTAATGTACGATAATTGTAATGATAATAATAATTTAATTGTGATCTATTGAGTGATTATTGTGATGATAATGATTATTTATTAATTGATATATTGGATTGTAATTGTGATTATAATAATAATTTATTAATTGATTTACTGAATGATAATTGTAATTGTATTTTATTAATTGATCTACTGAATGATAATTGTATTTTATTAATTGATCTACTGAATGATAATTGTAATTGTATTTTATTAATTGATCTACTGAATGATAATTGTATTTTATTAATTGATCTACTGAATGATAATTGTAATTGTATTTTATTAATTGATCTATTGAATGATAATTGTAATGATAATATATTAATTGATCCATTTAATGATAATTGTAATATAAATTCATCTGGTTTTAAAAAGTAAGTACATGTTGCATAAATATTGTAAATGTTTGCATGCCGAATGGTAAAATATGGCGGAGCTTTGATATTATAGCAACTATTGAATGTTACCCATATTTGCAAAATAAAATTATATTCTATTCTATGAAACGGTTATCCGGTGACTATTCGGTATCCGGCCTAATTACTAACCGGCCGGATACCGGATGACAAGCGCTTACCCGGCTGGATACCGGATTTAAAAATAATAACAAAATTTTCATTCTACAACTTACTAAATTAATTGGCACTTGTACTGCGCTAAGGGCAAATTATGGTGAATTAATATTTAATAAAAAAAATCTGCGCTTAGAGGTAACAAGCGGTATCCCTTGTCTTCATAAGCAAGGCTCCAGAATTTTACGTTAATAACAAACGATCGTGTTTGCAATCATAAAACAATTTCTAACTTCACTAATTAACGAAAAGACCAGAATTTGACCGAACTCTGTCGTTCTTTCGTGCGCCACCTACGCAAGCTCGCTTCTTTCTATTCACCAAACGGCAATGTTCTGCCGGATATCCGGCTACATGGTAGGCCGAAAATCCGGTATCCGGCCAAACAGCTATCCGTTCCGCCCCCACAAAATGGCGCCCAAAAGCCGCCATTTTTCTATTTTCCAATTTTAATGTAGTAACACTCGCAAGATTAAGACGAATCGATTGACGTACGAATCATCAAAATCGGCCAACGCGTTTGGTCTCGGAACGCCACATAGGTACAAAACACATTACCCTCCTTCGGCAGTCGGGTAAAAACATAAATATTTAACTTATAGGTCGCAGATCGTTCTCATTGTAAAAGTTTCATATCAAGTTGACACAGAGGTTGCTAGTTGTCTGTACACTTATTTATTTAACTGTGTGTACTTGGTGAAGTTCATATTAAAATTAGGATAAAAAGCTTATTTATTTTGTTGTATTTTCCAGAAAAGCTAAACGTGCTTGTGACGATCAAGCAGCGTTCTATATGAGAGGTGACAACAAGAACTCTGTTGCTGTCGATAAAGACGGTCAGTAACATAGCCAATATTTTTAGTTATTTATTTTTTTGCAACATAGAGTGCACAAAAGCGGACTGATGCCTTAGGTACTAGGCCAGTTAACCAATATACCATATACCTGCCTGCTCCCCCATCCTTCCGTAAGTAAATATTCTAAAACATAAGACTAATAAAAAACGCATACAAAAGGGTTCACTGTGCATAAAAAAATTCGTTCTCATCGATATCATGGAAAAGGTGCTCAGAACGCTGGTAGCATTGCCACTTGCCACGTTGTATAGCAAAGCTGATTCTATGGCCAAAGAACCCCCCCCCCCCCCCCCTGCTGTACGTTATAATGCAGTAATAAATTATGGCCAAGTTATCTATATTTCTTCAACTAAAAAGGTTAGGATCTTTATTGTGCCATGTTGAAATAACGTTACAAAGGAGTCGCCCATACACAGGAGGCCCCTTATGAGGTATCGTGTTTGCGATTTCAATAATATCCAAAAATTTGTGTTTTTTTTTCTACCCGCGTCCTTTACTTTATAAGTACAGACAACAACAGATCAGGTTCCTTGTTTTGGACATCTGTATGCACCTTATTGCATTGTAATAAGGGTTCATTTAAAAAACAGAAACATCGTTATATCTCGTGAACCCCATAAAAAAAAAACTAATTATGAATATAACGTATTTTTTCTACAATATACACAACCAAATTCATCAAGATACAACCATTTTTCAAAGGGGCTCAAGTTTCCTTACAAAAGTCTCCTTTGAACAATCCTTTTTCACAACCCGTTATATCTCTCTATGCCCAAGCTCCTAACACCTTTTTTTTTGTTAATGGGTTGCAACCATTTACAAAAAAGCACTTTCAAAAGGCGCCTGGCCTATAGGGGAAAAGACTAGGGTGTGTGAGATTTTTACCTCACTAAATCCACCCCGGTGATCCCAATCAGCATGTGGAACCCCCTCTGTGCGACGCCTGTTAGGGCACACCCCTGGGGAGGCTGAGAAGCGTCTCCTCGGAGCCTCGCTGTGCACCGTGTCTCTTGGAGTCACTAGGTGGGCGAGCAGAATCCCCAATCTCCCGTGTTCTTGCAGGCGTGATGATACATTATGTTTCCATATTTGCAGGAGTGGGTGTAGACAGACTGTGGCAGCAGATGCTCGCAGTCCTGCCTCAGTCCAGTCTGGAGAAGTCGAGAGCGATCTGTGCGAAGTACAAGTCGCCGCTAGACTTGTATGAGGTAAAGACGCAGCCTTATGATTTATTTTTATTATAGACTAGCAGACGCCTTGCAGTTTCACTCGCGTAGTTCCCGTTCCCGTGGGAATACAGGGATAAAAAGTAGCCTATGTCACCCGGGGATAGTGTAGCTTCCCAACGGTGAAAAAATTTTTAAAATCGATCCAGTAGTTTTAAAATTTATTTGTATGGAATTTTTCAGAGACGTTTCCCGTGTGCATCTGAATGACTTGTTGTCTGTATCGGTTCGCGTCAGGCTGATGACCAAAAATTGCTACCTATTTGCTACTTTTTACTACCTATAGTCAATTAATTGCTACCTTACTTTGAAAAAAATAATAGGGCGGTCGGGTTCGTCGTTGGATAGTTTCGATTTGGAAGCGATTCGGAGCGAACAAAACGCGAAATAGTGCGAAGTAATAACATTGTTTAAGAAAAGTTTCAGTAATACAGTCAGATTATTTACAGTGTTCTGTTTGAATAATTTATCCCTGAATCCTGGTTATCGGTCCACCTAGAGAGGCCTTCTAACGCTGCGTCTTCTATCGCGTTCTTCGTGTCTACTAAGCTAAAGCATTATAAGCTCGTCTCCTTGTTTCCAGTCCCTGCAGTCCGGTGCCGGCGTCTCCCAGCTAGCCGACGTGGCGGTGCCCCGCGCGGCCGAGCCCGGCGCCCGCACTAGACGCGTGGGGCCCGAGCTAGCACGCAAGCTGCACATCTTGTTCACGGCCACCGATGGAGACACGCTTATAGAATAAGGTGCCGGCGTCTCCCAGCTAGCCGACGTGGCGGTGCCCCGCGCGGCCGAGCCCGGCGCCCGCACTAGACGCGTGGGGCCCGAGCTAGCACGCAAGCTGCACATCTTGTTCACGGCCACCGATGGAGACACGCTTATAGAATAAGGTGCCGGCGTCTCCCAGCTAGCCGACGTGGCGGTGCCCCGCGCGGCCGAGCCCGGCGCCCGCACTAGACGCGTGGGGCCCGAGCTAGCACGCAAGCTGCACATCTTGTTCACGGCCACCGATGGAGACACGCTTATAGAATAAGGTGCCGGCGTCTCCCAGCTAGCCGACGTGGCGGTGCCCCGCGCGGCCGAGCCCGGCGCCCGCACTAGACGCGTGGGGCCCGAGCTAGCACGCAAGCTGCACATCTTGTTCACGGCCACCGATGGAGACACGCTTATAGAATAAGGTGCCAGGGGCCTAGACAAAATACATCCGACGTTGTTCCGCACACGGTACGGGCTGAACGTGACCGTGAAAATTAGCGGCTGAAGGTCTTAAACGCCTTGTAATACGCGTCGCTTATGCGTTCAGGGTTATAACACTACGTGTCCTTTCTGCAGCCATAAGAATTTGGCTACATCCCTATTGACTTTTGGCGTCATCCAGTAGTCTTCTTATCAAGACCGTGGCGCCCGGAGCACGTAAAATTTCAATTGTTATAGGGATGTGTATGATCAATTTTCTTTTTTATTCGTGTATCGATGTTTGTGTTTATGCTTAACACACATTAATATTATTATTATTATAGATTTTGCTTGGCCACGTTACGCGCTTCGTTTCTGGATACGGCGTATCGCATTCAAAGTAAGAACGCAATTTTTGGTATATTCTGTATTCTGAGATATCATACTAATTTCGAATGTAGGTACCTACTTACGCCAATCTAATTAGGTTATTGAATGAAAATATTTTATTTATTTTTTCATACCGTAAAGTAATTTACACTAACTCAAAATCTTCGTCTGATGTACTCTCGTATTTATCGGATTCAGCTTCCTAGTCCACACCTTGTAGGATTTTTAAGTTCTTCAGGACGTAATTCATTAGCTTCACTCATTATTTTTTATATTGATATCAATCCATAACAGCGCTGCACTTTCTCACACTGACCTTGATTCACTTACGTATATGACGTCACAGGTTGTCTTCTATTGATGCCCATGGCGCACGAGGCACCGATATCTATTAGTTTCTTAGTGACGGGATCTTTCAATATCGATATCAGTATAACCAAAGTCCGGCTTTGTATGTATTAAAAGATTTGAGTAAATATATGTGTAAGGGCTAGCAAAATTACGTACATTCTCCATAAGGATCGCATTTATTTCAAAACTCAACATTTTGATTCGAAATAAAAGTGTTTTTTTAAACTTTTGTGTATATCGACACTTTAGAAATTTAATCAAGTAACCACAGCACTAGGCGTCTTCCTATAAAGACTACGGCGCCTGGGACACGGCAAAAAATTTGGCTGGTATTATTTTTCTGTTTTTTATATAAACAAAGACCACTATTGAAATAAAACATTTAGTTTAGGGTTTTAGGCAATAGTAGCTATACGCACAAAGCATTTGTTCATGTATTTTAATGTAATAAACGATAATATTATATATAGTCTTCTAATAAAGACGTGGAGTGGGGGGCACGAAAACGGTTGTCTTCTATAGAAGACCGTGGCGCTCAAAAGGTTAATGCTATCAGAAAAGTTTTTGTCTAGGCCTGCTGAGGTCTTAACGTAAAAAGCGGCTCTGTGATATTGGAAATTCGCGGCAAGAAGGTCTTAAGCGCCGCATTCTGGTCAAACAAATTCGATCGCAGCGGCCGCGACCTTAACAGTAGTGCTCGGAAGTCTACCTTAATGTTGATTGAGGCAGCGTATACAGTGTACCTGTCTTTGACAACGACGCAAAAAGGAGTACCATGGATTCAGTACATGAAAACGCTGGGGGCGTTGGAAAGTTTTCGTCGAATTTTTCATAATAAAAAAAAAATGGGTATTTGAAACTATAATTTATTCAAAATTTTCATTTCTTTCTAACCCAATTAACAAATTTACATAGTATAAAATACTTAAAAATACATCCTGTATAAATCTCCTAAACCTGATATGATCAAATTGCCAATATAAATAACAAAAAATATAATAATTCAATTTTAAGTGTTTTGAGTGAGTTGAAGGCGATTTAAATGTTATGTATAGTTTTATTTTAATTTATTTTAAAGCATCAGTGTTGTTTTGGTTTTATCTGTTTTTAATTGAATGTGTAAAAATGTGAAATATGGACGGTGTCGGAAAATAAATGTAATATCTTTGAAATTGATGTGGATTTTATTATTTAGCTTGCTTTATTAGTTTGTATGGTCAAATCTTGCAACTGAATTTTAATACAACTATCCCCAACCGAGTTTTTTGATGCTATGTAATGCCTTGAAATGTTACTTGGCCCTCTTCCTCTCTCCTATTTTTTGCTGTGCCCGACGGGGTCCATATTGATCTTTTACCATGTCTATACCATCTATGTAATACATATGGAATGCAATAAAGTATTGAGTATTGAGCTGAAATTTTGCATTCACGTTTAGTCTAGATGATGCACAAGTTTTCTTAAATTTATTATTTGTATTGTCTGCTTGTAGTGAGTTTTTAACACAGATTCTCCCAATAGATACCGCATGCCTACTGTTTTGTTTGTTTCCGAGATCACCAATTCTGGCGGAAGGCACGGGTTGCGCGGGGAGTGACAAGTGCGCCGTGATTGGCTATTTAAGGTCACGGTACCTGTCGTAGTGACGGGACATGCGCATTAAATGTCGATAAAAATGTCGGTATTTAATTTAAAATTTCTTAGCCGGCGGTTTTATAATTACTTTAATAATAATAAAGGAAAAACATCGATCGAGAAAAGATTTAGATTTTGCCCAAAAGTGATTTGATTTATTTGTAATCCTATGTAAACAGGGTCACACTGAGCGCTAAACGAAATTGTTAATTTTTAAATAATTAATTTCAACAAAATTATTATATTCTCCTCTATACCTTATTAAATATTGATCATCGATACAAGGCAAACCGTTGATAACTGTTTGTAAACAGAATTAAAACTAGAAATCGCTTGCGTCCCTACAGCTCTAATGTCTGGTCGACACTAAAGAGATCATACCGTGCACTGAGTTATATCACCCTAAAATGGCTGATGTGTGGTGCGCGTAAGTTGTCTTCTATGCGGAATCTATTGGGAGGTAATCTGTGATCCACACCCACATCTATCCAAACGGGAGCGGATACCCCAGGCTCCACATGCACTCGGGTTTCAATAAATGCTGTCGCGGAACCTCCTGCAGTTCCTCCGTGGAAATGATTCCCCATGGCGTCGCGCGCGCGCAGAGCTAGTTCAAGGGTACGTAAACTAATGGCGCAAATTAAAGTCCCGCAACCTCCACTGAAAAGGGAGGATCCTCTGACCAGACTGCCCCCCTAGCCAAATCATAAACGTTTCAAATCGAATTTCCTTCTACAATCGTTAACGCTGTCTATTTGTTTGGTCTGACCACATGACTTATCGTTCAGATATGTCATTCCCATATATTGATTCGTTTTCTACTAGCGTTATCAATTGTAGATTGTCAACTTGGTCCGGGAAACTGCCCAATGGTTTTTGTCAGACTGTTTTATAATATGTTCAAATCGCGCCAAAAGCTCTGCTTGCGCGATGCAGGATTTTGTGACGTCAGTTCATTAGTTCGTAGGCGGGGTCTTAGATGTCGCTATAGTTTCAAAAGTTTTAGGCGACTGACAACATCTACCGTAGGCTTTCGTTTAACGTTTACAGGTAGAATCAAAGCTAAAAGCGGTTCGGAACACTCCACAAGTCGCTGCGCAGTTGCACATTCATGTGACCGCGATGGTGAGGGGTTGGGTACTGCGCAGTGAAAGTTGAACTTCACAGACGTCGTTCACATTGAATCAACCTATACGCTGGTTCATCTCGCAGATACCGCGTCTATTATGTAGAGCGCGCGGTGGCACGGTTCTCGTAGTTGATTTAGTTTTACCTGGAAAATGCATTTTAAAAGTTATCAAATTGACAATAAGGCTAAGTATAAATCAGTTAGACAGACAAAGATTTAAAAATTATTACTCGAATTTAGAAATTGACCTCCTGTAAAGTTGATATAGTTGTCTATTATGTCTAACAATAGCTCATATTTTCGAATTTGTCACTTTTTAGGGTTCCGCACCTCGAAAGGAAAAAATGGAACCCTTTTTCTCAGGAACGCGTGGAGGTATCAAGCTGAAATTTATATCAAATATTCAAGTTTACTGTCCCTTAAGGCTGTGAAAAAATCAAACTTCTAAGCCAACGCAATCAAAAGATACAGCCGTTTATGCCGCAAATTTTCGACACTCGCAAGGGAATCAAAACCTACAGGGTACTTCCCGAGAACCCAGAATCTTGCAATTTGCTACGAAGCAACGTCTTATAGCAGAGATAAAGGAAAAATTACGAAAACCGTATTTTTTTAGTTACATCATATAATAATAATAATTTTAACCTCACTACCCCTTTCCTCATGAACGCGTAGAGGTATTACATTGAAATTCATATCAAATACTCAGGTCTATAATACCTTTAAGCTGTAACAAAATCAAATTTCTATGACAATGCAAACAAAAGAAACAGCAATTTAAGCCGCATATTTTCAAACTCGCAACTAATCGCAAGGGAATCAAAACCTAAAGGGTACTTCCAGTCGACCTAGAATCTTGAAACTTGGCATGAAGCAATGTTTTATAAGCACATATAAAGGAAAAATTCGGAAACCTTACAGTTTTAGTTACATCACATATATTTAGCGAAAAAACAAAAAAAAATTCTATAACTATGACTCAATTGTCGTGACGGGTGAACTTTTACTTATATACCTACAGTTTTGTACGGAACGCCCGGTGCGCGAATCCGACTCGCACTTGGCCGGTTTTTTTTAACACCATAAGAGCTTTTATACCTTTGACGCTATAAGAAGGGCAAGAAGCGTTCGTAAACCCATTCAAGACCACAATCTGAGGCGGCCTATGTTCCTGTACTACTAACCTGTCCATCCTCCGTGTCTGGGTCTTGGGTCATCCTAATCTCGTAGAGGCTGGTCCGGGATGTCTTCGGTATAGTGTCGGGTCAATCTAGCTCTTGGGTCGTTTGCTAGATTTGCAACAGGTTTGCTGATTGATGTGTCTGCCCATACAATTTCTCGATCACCCTAAAAAAAGTAATTGGTAAGTAAATCCCTATGAAAAGTATCTTAGCAATTTTAAAACTAATATATAAAATATTTATTCTTGAAATTACAGCAGAGATTTACAAAAATAATATCCTTGTTATTTCAGAGTGCTATCAATCAAGTTTGTCTACTTGTTTTTTTTTTTTTGTCATTTAGACAAATAATTACATACTAGCACTGCACGAATATTTTTGTGCATTCCACTTCTAAACTAATATTACAAAGAGGTAAAATTGTTTGTGCGGGCCACTAGTACTCAATATTTCAGTAGAAAACTAAACCAACCTGCAGTTTTCAGCTTCACTTCATTATTAGTTGGTTCCATGTCAATATCTGGTCTGCTGCTGTCATCACTGGCAGCTATCTATAGCATATTTTTCAATAATCTATATCCTTTCAAGGCTTTCCTTCATTAAGGTAAACGCCAACTGCTTTTCAATGGTTTATATTCCATTACTTCTTACCGTTTCCCATATATCTTGGTCAAGCATATGACTTTTATAATTTTTGGAACGAAGTTCTTTAACGCAACTTGCGGTAAGTTTGATTTGGGGGAAAATGGAGCGTAACGTAAGATTTTAGCATTATACCAGCTCCATATGCCTTATCTAATCTTACTACCAGTGCATCTTTCTATGAGCAGACATATACGCAGTACTTAGTTCCTGACGAGGGTCCCCCCAAAAATTGCCTGCACCTTATCGCTTATCATGTTTTCCTCATGCATGACACAATAGACTCCATATCAATGTCCATAGATAAATTAGCTTCATCCACCCATACGACTAAACGTTTATAGCCTTTCCTACTGAGCTGCAGCACATCTTCCTCTGTCGTCCGGTCTCCCCTGTCTGATGAAGGAGGTTTGTCCTCAACTAACTGGTCTACGAGGTCTACCTGTCCAGTTACTCCACTCGCTGCTGGCACATGCGCTTCTTTGTCGTCGGTGTCACATCGATCTTGCTGCCTACCTCCTGGACGCATTGGACAAACCCGGTTTAGATGTCCTTTCTGCTTACTTAAACCGCAGACAAAACGATTCTTTCGACAGTCTTCTTCCTGGTGATCGGTAGCTCCACACACTGAACAATTGTTCTTCGAGTTGTTGGCGAGGCCCGTCTGTGCGACTCCTGCTGAGTCACCATGTAGCGCCCTGGTGGCAACTTCCCCGTCACCAGATTCCCCATCATTCCCGACAGTCTGTTCTATTACCCCTGCTTCTGTCTCCGCCGCTTCCATAGCACATGCAATTACAACAGCCTTTATGTAATCCAGACTCTCTTCAGCAAACAGATGTCGCCTGATATTCTCGTTTCGCAACCCGCATACCAGCTGATCTCGCAGATTCTCTTCCAACGAGGTCTTAAAGTCACAAAATTTTGACAAGCTCACTAGTTCCGAAATGTACTGTATGATCGATTCATCGTCATTTTGTTTTCGCTGTCGGAATCGATACCTTTCTGCCATGAACGACGGCTTTGGCTGTAAGTCATCCGATCCAAAAGAAGACTTTGGTTGTAAGTGATCCGATCCAAATGAGCCTTTTAGTTGTAAGTGATCCGATCCAAAAGAAGGCTTTGGTTGTAAGTGATCGGATCCAAAAGAGGGCTTTGGCTGTAAGTGATCAGATCCAAAAGAAGTCTTGAGTTGTAAGTGATTGGATCCAAAATAAGGTTTTGGTTGTGACTGATCCGAATCAAAAGAAGGCTTTGGTTGTAAGTGATCCGATCCAAAAGATGGCTTTGGCTGTAAGTGATCCGATCCCAAAGAATCGAACAGAAGATTCTGTTGAGAATCAATTCCTAGAACAAATATAAAAAGTAAGTAATCCATTAAGAACCTTACTAAATTATTATTTTTAATAAATAAATAAGGGGTCATCCATAAATCACGTGACTTTTTTAGCAACATTTCATTCCCCTTACAGCTTACATCCTGGTGATACCTGGCGAGGTTTTAAACTACCTCTTACCCTACCAAAAATCACGTGTATTTTTTGGTGAGAAGAATTTAAAAGATTTCGTAATTATCTTTGAATACATACACGTAAATCGTCTTTTGGGGATAGTTTCGAAAAACCAATAGTGACAACCTTTATTGTTTACTTAGGTTGGTATTTTTGACTAGTTTATTAACCTAAGTAATAACATTCTTCAAAAAAACTGTAAACCCCCTTAATCATCTTTTGGGGGTAGATTCGAAAAAGTAATGAGAACACCCTTTATTATTTATTTACGTAAATATTTGTGCAAAGTTTCAAGTTTATTAACCCAAGAAATGAAATTCATCCACACAAACTTCAACATTCCCTAAATCGTCAATAGAAACTACTAGTATAGAAAAACAAAAAGAAATGGTGACAACCTTTATCATTTACATAGATTACTATTTGTACCAAGTTTCAAGAATATTAGCTCGAGGAATTAGATTTTTCATACTTCCGACCCGCTTTTTACTATGGATTGAATTTCCAAAACTCTTTTTTTCTTTCCAAAAAACTTTCTGCCAAATTTCATGGTTCTAGGCCTTGCTGTTTTGGTTGTACGTTGATCGCTCAGTCAGTCAGATTCTTGTTTTATATAATTAAGTACTGGGCGACCGAGCTCTGCTCGGGTGAAAATAGTGAAAACGACGTTTTCTAAAATTGAAACCTAGCTAAATCGATTTATCGCCCTCGAAACCCCCTGCATACTAAATTTCATGAAAAGCGTTTGAGCCCTTTCCGCGATTCAGGTTATATATATATATACATACATATATACAAGAATTGACCGTTAAAGGTTTTATAAGATAATATATACTATATGTAGATAATTCAATACAAACAAAACAAAAATAAAATAAGTAGGTAAGTATCTGTGATTCTAACCTTGTGTTTCCAAATAGTCAATCTCAATGACATGTAATGATTCCCCACACTCGCTTGTCAATGGTAATTCACTCGATTCCACGACTGTAAATGTCGTGAAATCTGCAATTAAACATATCACGCTAATATTATAAAGGCGAAAGTCTGTGAGTGTGTTTGTATGTTTGTTACTTCTTCACGCTTAAACGACTGGACGGATCAGGATGAAATTTGGCAGAGATAGATTAAAGTCAGGATTAGCACATAGGATACTTTTTATTCCGGGCATATTTTCCCTCGGGACTATTTTCGACAATCACGACTTAAACATAACTGGCGAAAAACCCAGGACCTCATGCTCAGCAGTAGCGCTTGTGACCACTAGACCAACGAGGCAGTATTGTAGATTTCGTCTCAATACTTAAATATTTTAAAATTAGAATGTTCTATGGTTCTGACCTTGGGATTCTAAGGAGTCAATCTGCATGACATGTTCTTCATACTCGCTTGTCAATGGTATTTCACCTGATTCCAATATATTGACTGTAGTCAAATCTGCAACAAAACATATTAATTTTGTAAGTTAATGTCATCATTCATCAACACATTGCAATGGAAAAACATTTAAATACAGTACAACTATTTTCTTAATGTCCCTCAGCAAACTGCGAGTTACGTTCGTCAGTCGTCGGATTTCTTCCTATCAGTTGCCCTTTGCAGTTGGTGTAGACCGAACGCTCTCAATCAACTTGGAAGTATATAGAGTTGTTAATACTCTTTTAACTTAATGTAAAATAAATGTTAAATGGGAGGAAAGCTGCTAAAGTCACGACAGATAAATAAAAGCGTATACTTGTATTTTTTACAAGAAGCCGATGGATTTAAGAAAGAAAGCAACGGTTATTTTCAAAATGATCAAAATCGTGTTTCTGAAGCTTGTGGTGTTTCAGTCGGAACTGTAAAGAATATTGTAAAAGAAAATGATAAATCGGCTCGCTACCAATCACCAAAAAGAGTTAAAGAGACCAAACAATTTCGTTTAAATTTAAATATAGTTCACAAAGAAAAAAAAAATCAACAATAAAGTAGTTCTGAATTCAAATTATTATATACGATATGACGATAAATCTAATAATTGATGGACATGGAAATTAGCATTCGTTTGTATTCGGAAATGCGATGATTGCCGAGGGACAATAAAATAGTTGTACTTTACACATACAGTAATCCCCTATTTATTTGACCGTGCTGACGGTAGGCTTTTCGACGCACATGGCGCACTGCTGTACAGCCATTGTAGCCAACTTCAAACCAGCCAAAAAGATAGGGCTTACTGTAATTTACATTTGTTATTAACTCTTTCAGAGTTTAGTGTTGTGTGTGTACACAGAGATTCCAAATGGGTTGACGAATTAGAAAATTAATTTCAGTGATGAAAAAATTAATTTACCAGTATTGAGAAATAAAGATGCAGGAGGACTTGCGGCTGGTTTTAAATATAGATGATAAACTGCATGTTCCAGAATTTAATTTTATTTATTTATTTTTTAAAAACGTTGCCCCACAATAGGAATTTTGTTCCTGTATCGTGGGTGCGTTTACAAACATAGAAACTCACATACACAAACACCCTGAGAATGAGAACCCACAGAATGAGAAAAGGTTATGTCATAAAGTAAGTAAAAAAACATGTTTAAAATGACATAATGGCCATTACAACAGAATGTAAAACTACTGTTACAAACACCTAAGAGCATAGATTTATGTTTATAATGACTATAATGACAGCATTTGAACACAACATAAACGAAAAACAATATATCACGGGAACTTAACGCGATGATTTCGATTGTTTATTTACCTATTTCACCCGACGTTGAAACGAGATGTTAGTCTACCCGGGACCACGGTCGTTGCAACACGGCCGAAACGTCGGGTGAAATAGGTAAATAAACAATCGAAATCATCGCGTTAAATTCTCGTGATATATTGTTATTCAATAATGAAACGCGTAAGTTTTAAAGTTAATGCCACATAAACGGTTTTGACTATAATTAATTATATTTAACTAGATCGAAATTGTGATCATGGCTGAGACTATGGAGGAAGAGTGGGTCTAAAAATGAACATGGACAAAATAAAGGTGATGTTGAATGCCCATGTTGCACCCACTCCTATCAATATCGGAAACTCTACACTCGAAGTTGTCGACGATTATGTCTACCTGGGACAAACGGTCCAGTTAGGTAGGTCCAACTTCGAAAAGAGGTGAACCGCCGAAGCCGACTCGGCTGGGCAGCGTTCGGGAAGTTGTGCGGTATCTTCTCGTCCAACTTACCACAGTGTCTCAAGACGAAAGTCTATGACAAGTGTGTGTTGCCAGTGATTACTCGTACTTACGGGACAGAGACGTGGTCGCTCACAATGGGCCTCATCAAAAAGCTTAAAGTCACCCAAAGGGCAATGGAGAGGGTTATGCTCGGAGTTTCCTTGCGTGACAGAATCAGAAATGAAGACATCCATCCGCAAGAGAACCAAGGTTACCGATATAGCCCGAAAAAATTCCAAACTGAAGTGGCAGTGGGCAGGGCACATTGCCCGCAGAACAGATGGCCGTCAGGACCAAAAAGTTCTAAAGTGGCGACCGCGTACTGGAAGACGCAGCGTTGGCAGGCCTCCCTCTAGGTGGAGCGACGACCTAGTCAAGGCTGCGGGCGTCCGGCGGATGCAAAACGCGCAGGACCGATCAGTGTGGCGACGCTTTGGGGAGGCCTATGTCCAGCAGTGGACGTCTTTCGGCTGAAATGATGATGAGATCCAAAATGTGTACCTTTTTTTGTGTTAAGCGGGAAGGCGTGTCAGACTTTTACTGACTAAAACACACCCGTGTTCCTTCAGTTGCTTGAACCAGGGCCGCGGTAAAATGTGTAAAATAAAAAAAAATGTGTACCTTGGGCAACAACTGGATCTTCTTCTGCTATTTCCCCGAAGTCTTCCGTTTTACTGTAGTTATGATCGTTATTATAGCCTGAAAATAACCAAGTTTAATTAAACAATTTCAACAAAGACATAAATCGGGTTCGATGCCCGGGGGTCAGGCAAGCTATATTGTTTGAGCTAAAGGCTTTTTCAATTGCTCATAAAGTGGCTCTAATTTCACCGCAATTAGGCACATAATGACACCTGTATCAAACTGTGACTTTTTCATTACTATTATTCACAAGTGAGTTAAAGAGATTTTTATTTAATTTATTAGTTGAGTTGCTTTGTTCTTAAAAAAGTTTCGATACAAAAAAGATCGTGCTCAATAGTACAAATGCAACAAATTTCATGCAACTTCGTATTTAAATAGATAATTTCAACTTGTACGTGTTTAATAAATAAAACTTTCACTCAAATATAATTTTTGTTTTTGTCTGTAATAAAGAAATCTTGAAATTCCCCATTTTGTACGTGGATAAAACGCTATCCGCGAAAAGCCAAAAAAAATATTCTTTAGTCTATGGGCGATCGCCATTGATAGATGCGCGCGCATAGGAAAATTTATTAATTTTGCCCGCCATTGCGAAAAAATTTTCACAATTGGTTTTCACTGTTGGAAATGATTTTTTAGTATTATTTTCTTCACAAGTGTGTTGAAAAACGTCGTATGATACACGTGTGTATTGATGATTACCGTCCTCGGCTCTCTTAAGACCCTCACCTAACGGCTCGGGTCTCAATGGCGCCTCAGCGGTAATCACCAACATTACACACTTGTACCATAATGTACTATTAACAACAAATGACAACTAGACAACAAGAACAGGATTACTTAATATTGCTTGTAGGTTTATTAACCCTAGCTAGAAAACCTACGTCGAATCGACGAAATCGATTTTGAAAAATCGATATTACTCGTTTGTTTTTCGCGTCACTAAACTTGCCGTTCCTGTCAATTCAACCCATTGGTCACTGAAAATGTGTCTGCAAGTGATCCTTGTGAGACAGTGCCCTCGCCCAAACGCTCGGTATTTATAAATGGCCTAGTGCTCGGCCTAATGACAGGCCGAGTCACTCGGACCCCGTTCTATTTACTAGGACGAGTACCCACCCTTCCTATTCAGCTGACCTCTACATCACGCGCCATCTGGTGGCTAACGACAATGTATTACGTGTTTAAAGCTATACATATAAATGGCACTTTCTTTTTGTTTCTTCACTTTTGTTATTTATTTCGTTAAAATAAAACACAATTTCTAATATTCGAACTAAACTTTATATAGTTTATAGAAACAGTACTTAACAACTGGAGAGTACAATGAAACACAAGATGGAAGCTAACTGACTTTATTCGTCTACCCGACATATATTGATCATATTATATACTAACTTACCCTACACATCCCACCACCAAATCGGAAGTATATCTTATATTCTAAATTCCTTACGAATATGATTTAATACACTTACACAACAATCTATCGTATTTACCTCCATACTCCCTTCTTAAATTACAGGTATGGTATATTGTAGGATCTAGTAGGTATGATTCATTCTACCTATAATAGCTTTAGGTTTTTTTTTTGTTGGCCCTACGGTGGGCCCTGATGCACCTAGCAGAGGCTGCTGGCGGCAACGAATCGTGCGGTTCTTTCTCATCTTGTTCAGGCGTATTAACTGCGTCCCCGTAGTCTGATTCGTAATCTGACTTAGCGGAGTCTGCCGGAACAATCTCCTGGCTACCCTCGATCGGCTTGCCAGCCACCTCTGCTGCTAATCCCCCATCGGCGCCGTCCATCTCAATCGGGTTCATTACGGCTGGTGACAGACTCGTACGTGATAACGAATGCCTATTATTATTACCACTCAGTGATATAATTTGGTCTTGATGCCGGCGCCAAACCGTACCATTACCCATGTCCACCTTATATGACACAGGACCCGTGGTGGCTGCTATCTGTCCTTCCGACCATCTTTTACCCTTTTGTGTGTAATCGCGTGTGAGTACTGACTGCCCCACGCGGAGCGGTGCGTAACGGCCGCCGGCGGCCGCGACCTGCCGGAGCTGCGCGTCGCGTGCGGCGGCCGTGCGGTCCGGACGCAGCGCGTCGAGACGCCCGCGCAACCGTCGCCCGAGCAACGCCACGGCTGGCGCTACACCCGTCGTCGCGTGCTCACTATTTCTGTATTGAAATAAAAATCTACCCAATGCGTCGGAAATGTCCTCGACCTCGATAACTGCCCGTTTGACCGCCTTTTTCACCGTTTTTACTGCGTTCTCGGCCTCCCCGTTACCCTGTGGTCTGTACGGCGCCGATGTGGTGTGTCTTATTAGATTTTTAGAGCAGTACCAATTAAATTCCTCGGAGGAGAATGGCGGGCCATTGTCTGTGACTAGCTGTGATGGTAAACCGAATCTTGCAAATATGGAACGGAAAGCTTTTATTGTTAACCTCGCTGTGGTACCCGTCATTAGTATTACTTCTATCCATTTTGAATGGGCGTCTACAATTATTAAGAACCGTTTGTTAGCACAATCGAAAAAATCGGCATGTAGCCGTGTCCATGGGTGTAAGGGGAACTCCCACGGGTGCAGGGGGGCACGGCCCGGCACGCCGCGCACGCGCGCGCCACAGCCTCGATGTCGCTGTCGATATTCGGCCAGTACACGTAGTTTCTAGCTAAACTCTTCATTTTATTCATTCCTAAATGACCCGCATGTATTTCTTTTAATATGTGTTGTCGTAGTTTAGTTGGAATTATGATACGATACTTAAACAAAAGACATCCTAGCTCCGTGTAAAGTTCCTCTTTACGGGTAAAAAAAGCTTTCTCCTCTTCACAGCTAGGAGACGATGGCCAACCAAACATAACATAACCTGTTATCCTACTCAACAAAGGATCATTTTTCGTTTCTTTCGCCACATCTTTGAAATTAATTGGAACAGTTTCTAGCATATTGTAACATGGCCTGTCCGAGGTGGGGCGAAACTCGTGTGGCAATGGTAGCCTTGATAGTGAGTCTGCCGGCCCATTGTCCGCTGACCTCACAAATTCTACCTTGTAATCGTAGCCCGCCAGCCGCGCCGCCCAGCGCTGTAGCCTGCTGGCCGCCGTCTGTGGTATCCCCTTCTTCTCGCCGAGTATATACATAAGCGGCTTGTGGTCAGTGCGAAGTACGAACTGCCTACCGAAAAGGTATTGGTGATGCTTAGTTATTCCATAAAAAATGGCTAAAGCCTCTTTGTCTAACTGACTGTAGTTTTTCTCGGCATCGTTGAGCGTGCGGGAGGCGCAGCTGACCGGCCGCTCGCTGCCGTCGGGGTAGCGATGGGCAAGCACCGCGCCCACACCGTACGCGCTGCTGTCCACTGCCAACACGAGCGGTCGCCCCTCCTCGTAGTGTGCCAACACACACTTACTGACCAGCGCTTCTTTGGCGCTCTTAAAAGCAACTTCACATTTCTTATCCCACGACCACTTTACATTTTTTTTTAATAGTACGTGCAAAGGGTGTAATAATGTACTTAAATTTCGTATAAATTTACCATAATAATTGAGCAACCCTAAAAAACTCTTTAATTGAGTGACATCGGTTGGACTAGGCAAATTGGTGATGGCTTCGAGCTTAGACGGATCCGGGTGTAAACCGTGTTTGTCTATAATAAATCCTAAGTAATGAACTTTTTCTTGTAAAAAATTACACTTTTCGCGCTTCACGGTTAACCCCATGGATTTCAGTCTTTCGAGTACCATCCTGAGATTGCGAAGGTGTGTGTGTCGGTCCGGTCCGGTGACGCATATGTCGTCAAGGAATACTACGGTACTAGGAACCCCACGCAAGGTCTCTTCCATTAGTTTCTGGAATTTTTCTGGAACGCACGAGAGACCATACGGAGTGCGGCGATAAGCAAACGTGCCTACATGCGTCGTTATTGCTGTAAAGCGTTGCGAGTTTTCCGTTAAAATCACCTGCTCATTCGCATGCCTAAGGTCGATTTTAGTAAACTCCTCCCCGTTACTTAGATTGGCAAATAACTCCTCAATGCGCGGGAGGGGGTAGTAATCGCGCTTTAGTTTCGGGTTTATTGTTATTTTATAGTCCCCGCACAGCCTAAGCTCTCCATTCGTTTTAATAACGGGTACAATAGGAGTTCCAAAATCCGAATGATCTACTTTATAAATGGTACCGTCGCGCTCGAGCCGCGCGAGCTCCTGCTCGAAGCGCGCGCGCCGCGCCAGCGGCACCGGCCGCGCCCGAATGTACACGCCTTCACAATCCGTCAGTTCCAAGTTAAGAGTTTTTTTACATGTGCCGAGCTTATCACAAAAAACTTCGGGGTATTCTTTGCATAATTGAGCCACGAACTGATCCTCCACGACCTGGTTGATTCTTATCGCTTTTATGCGAAGCGCGCTGAGCCAATCTCGACCTAATAACGGTCTACCGCCTCCTTTTATTACATATAAGCATAAATCAGTTACTTTAGTAGTGTTTAACATTACATCGACGGTGATAAATCCTAGAGGTTCAATACGTGAGCCCGAATAACTACGGAGAATTAAATTATCCGTTTGTATTTTTTTTGTTTTAAACATTTGTTCATAACATTGTTCATTGATAGCGGATATTCGGCTGCCAGTGTCAATTTCACACTCTAAGTTCACCCCATCGATTTTAATGTCAATAAAATAAGGCTGGTTACCTCGTGGTGGCACCTCAATCTTAAAGAACTCGTCCTCCGAATGGTCACTCAAGTGATGTTGCCACTTCTCGCCGTCGCCACGGCTACGCTCACCTTTGGGACACATCACCTTTAAATGACCGCGCTGTTTACACTGAACACAATTGTAGTTAGCAAACCGGCACTTATTCGCACGATGGTCTTTGCCGCACCGCCAACAAGCTGTGCCGTCGCTTGCCTGGCCCGCGTCACGCCCACCTGGAGCCGGGCGAGTGCCGGCGCTGCCGCCGCGGCCCGCACCTCCTGCCGCGCCTGGCGGGCGAGCGCGGTCCTCGCCCGCGCCGCCGCCGCCGCCGCTCGCTTCCGCCGCCCCCGAGTTCCCGCCGGCCACGCTCAACACCGCATGCTTCTCGGCGGCTTCCAGGGCCAGAGCTAGCTCCACTGCCTTGTTATATTTCAGATCTTTCTCTGCGAATAGTCGCGACCTCATCGCCTCGCTCGCGAGGCCGGAGACGAACTGATCTCGCAGCTCCTCCTCTAATCTCCCCGTGAAGTTACAGGTAGTCGCCAGATGTTTCAAACTTCGCAAATACTCCGTCAACGTTTCGCCGATCTGCTGCCTGCGTTGGCGATAAATATGGCGTTCGGCGATTTCTGAGCGTTGAGGTTCGAGATGCTCGGTGACTAACTTAACGAGCGTGTCAAAAGTAATTTTTTCTGGATTGTCGGGCGCACAAAGGTCACACATTAACGAGTATGTCGCTTCACCCACAACGGTGATTAAAGTTGGCACTTTTAATTCGTCCTTTATCTCGTTAAGTATAATAAATTGCTTGACACGTCGCACGTAAGCCGACCATTTTTTCGAGCACAGGTCAAATGCTTCGATTTTACCAATCGGCATCTTGAAATATTTTAAGCAATCAACAATCGGATCAAAACACCACGGTTACCGATCACTAAACACGACAAGACGCGTAATTACTAATTAAATATTATTTTAAATCACGACTGCGCCAGTGGAGAGTACAATGAAACACAAGATGGAAGCTAACTGACTTTATTCGTCTACCCGACATATATTGTACATATATACTAACTTACCCTACAACAACGAAAGCGCCTAAATGCTCAGAATAAAAAAAATAAAAAAAGCTCAGAAATGTTAGGGCAATTTTGGTTGCCCAACGGACTTATTCGATTTTTTTGCCACTGTAACTGTTTGAGAGCTTCTCAACACTAAAAGTAGATGGCTCTTCAAAAACTTTGGGTTATAACTTGGTAAACATTTGAGGCATCCATCAGTGGAGGCGGCCGCGCGCCACCAGAATTCAGACGCGAAGATTACGCAAAATGGGAGGCAAACAAGTTTGTCTTTTCCTCAGCGGAGTGGGCCAGTGACCCGTCGGGTTTCAGCAGTGGAGGTAGTGAGGGGCGACAGAAATTTGATTCGGCCGACTTAGCCAGTGATCAAACGCTTTGCTACTTCTGCTATTGTGATCAAACCGTTCTCTTGGCATCACTTTTTTGCAGGAATTAGCAGCAGTCTTGAAGACTCTCGTCGGCCCATGCCAGGTACGCCTTGTGTTTAACCGCGTCGGTGCGATTACTCATGGTCGGTCGACGTTAGACATTGTTACGTCATTATAGTATTCTATCGCCTGACGCAACACATCCGTCATGGCGTCAACGCATGATGATGGATCGTCCGATGAGAAGCAATTGGGTTGCCAAGGATAGCATGCGAAGAAAGATCCCATCCCATCCCAATCTGCTGACTTGTACCGCCGAAATCGCGGCGAGGAGTAGATGGACACAGACTTCACCAGACACTGGTCGGAACTACACGAGGGTGAAGATATCGACAGAGTATCAGTCTTATCTGCTGTCAGCAGAAGGTCCAAGCAATTGACTGTCTGAAATCAAATTGCTGCCCAAGGGGCAACGAGGGTGGTTACCCCTTGGGCCAGCAATTTGTATCTGTCGAAGTGTTTTTGGCACCCACGTTTATTTATTAATTGATCCTTTGATAATCCAAGAAGTTGGTAATTGATAGACACCAAAACTCAAGCAATAGAGCGAGGAGAAGATAACCCAGCAGGACAATATTTTCGACACGAATTACACCATTGACTAATATATAATATAAAATGAATCACACTATGGCCCAGTTTTTTTATCCGTATTAAACTGACAACTTCCAAACGACGTGTTTAGTCAAATTTAATCCACAGATAAATATAAATTGACGTCCAAAACTGATCAAGACCACCAATTTTGGTAGAATCGGAAGATGATGAATTAATTTAAAACCTTTATTTTATAAAATAATTACATTACCACGTTATTAATTTATTTTTACTAAACAAGTACTGTAATGTATGTAACTCTTTTAAATTACATATGTACGGGTTGTAAGTCCGTACATGTAATTTGTCGTGAAGGTTTGTAAGTTAAGTTAGTGAAGAGAAACGCGTTCCACTAAGATGCAGTTAAGTTTATTGAGAGTAAGTTACAGTACTTGAGCGGAGGCGATTATTTCTCTCAGTTGTTGTTAGTCACACACTTGTTTGTTTACTACGATTAAAATTAGTTAATAAGGTTATTTTTATAACGCGCAATCGTGACGCGCATCGCTGGTCTAAAGTAGGTTACAGCGTAAGCAGAAAAATGTACGGCGATGAGACCGTACAACATATTTTGATTCAATAAATAAATAAAAATACATTTATACATCCATAGTCGCAAATTTGGCGCCGAATACAGCAATTTTTCGTCAGCAACCATTTACCGCCTTTTTAAAGAGCTAACAGCGCGTTTTTGCTTAGACGAGTTGGCAGCTCTGCTCCAATCAGTTCTCCGGTGGCATCGACGTCGTCGGGTGTCAACCGCAGCGGCGGCGGGAAAAAAGTATCGGTGCATTTTCAAACAATTTCACCATGGATCAAAAAACTGGGCCTATAACGGGCAATCTGTCCATTTAAATTCATTTAGTTCGACAGCTGTTACCAAATTACTGCTAGCAACATCGTTGCCGAAAATTGCGCCATAGCGCATTTTTTGGAACTAAAGCTGTCGCAAGAATGTTTTAAATGTTGTATAATTGTTATAATACTTAAATAAATACAGACCATAGAAATAAGGATACATACTGGATGGACGGGCAACAGCTTCAAATATGGCAGGTTGGTCTGGCAGATTCATTATTGTATCCTGAAAATGAAAGGTTGATTCAAATTCTTAAATTAATTTAAAATAAGTAGTAGAGGAGGAAAATTTATATGATTAAATTAAGCTTGATGATATAATAAGAATAAGTATGTTAATAAAATGGTAATCATACGAGCTCTTGTGTGATACTGATATTATTAACTATGTCCACGTGGTTTTTCCTAAAATGTCATGTTAACAACATCGTCTTTCTGCTACAATATCTATAATAGTAGCAGTGGTGGACCACTGGTAACTAGGGCTTCCATTACGTAATTACGTAATTTCGCAATTACGTAATTACGAACCCATTTTAAAGTATTTTCAATTCCGTAACTGAAGATGTCAATTCCGTACTTACGTAATAATTGGTATCATCAATCAATCAAAATAGTCAACCAATAAAAAAGCATTATATATATTATACATATTCAAAATAATTGAAATAATTATACTGTCATAGTGTCCAACCCAATTATTTTTATAATGAGATACAACTGACTAGAATTTCATAAACAAACAGATTAAATGTTTATTTGAATTTAATAAAAAACAACGAAAAATTTGATATAGCTAAACAATTCATTAAAAAAAAATGAAACCAAACATTGCGTAGATTCCGTTTCATACAAGTACTCAATGTCCACGTCTTTGACTGTTAACTAAAAAAAATTATTTAATTATTAACTATTACACAAAGGTTAAAAAAAAAACTATATTCAGAGAATACTGTTTAAACTTTCAACACTTCACTAAACAAAATATAAAATACTATTTATTGTTCTTCAAATTTAATTTATTAATGAGTCTCCTGATTTTACACATATCTGTTATTCTTCTCTGTTATGCTATTTTAACATTATTTCCATGGTAATAAAGAAATTTGATATGCTGGCAAAATTAGTCCACTACCTGTCACTACACGACGTAAAAATAAATGATCGGCCATTTTGTTCAATATAGTTTCTCAGCTCGTTTCGTTGTCGAAGAAAATTAGACTTTTAAAAGTAAATATTTAATGTGAGACGTTTAAAATAGCGATAAGTAAGTTTACTGTTTTATTACCCATACTAGGAAATAACTGTATTGTGCTAATTGTTATAAATATAAAATATTCGTATAACATTTAAATTAATGTGGAAATAAATAGATTTGTAGGTAAGACACGTGCAATTAATTCATATACGTTATTTTATCCATCACTTTTTTCTGTTACGTAACAGATATGAATGATTAGGCGTTATTCACATAGTGTCATATATGAATTAATGATAATACAATATTATTCAACTTACTGCACCGCAGGTTAGCCAAAACTTTTTTTTTCTTTTTATTTGAAGTATGTATAGGTAGTGATAGTGGTGATGGTATTCTACTATCCTAGGTGTTTCAATTAGATCAATGTTAATTATTTATTTTACAACAGTATGCTATTTAAACTTGCCCTAATCATTCCTTTCTGTTATTTTTCTGTTACAATAAAATAATATTCATATTTGTTTCCTATCCGTAACTTACAATTATTTTGAATATGACCCTTATAATGTTGCAACACTATACGATATAACTACATCTAAACTGTACAAACAGTAATTAGATAAAATAATAGTTTAAAATCTTGCAAAAAATAGGTCTAAGACGTACAGAATAGAGTTCAAATTATCAACTTGGTGAGTCGGCAGGGCCGGGGAGTCCCTGACGAAAAGTCCCTACGACCACGGGGAACTTAGGGGAACTACTATGCTCTTCACTTTCATAATTAAAAAGAAAGTAGTTTCATTGCTCAATTGTCGGTTGTTCAGTTCACATCGCTAGACTCTCGACGCAGTTAAAACTGATTACTAAATTAAAAGTTGGTGGTAAATGCGCGCAAATATTAACAATTTGTAGCAGTTGTATCTTTATCGTGGGTGACTTTGAATGTGTGGATTTGTGGATTATCTCATGAAAGATGTCTTCTTCAAATAAGACTGTATACAAGGAGTTATTGAACAAACGCATACAAAGCTCTATCTGGGAAAATTGCTTGAGAGCTGATAATGGACAAAGTGTTGAATGTAAGCATTGCAAAAAAAAAATCAAAACTCCTGGTGGCGCAACTGGAGCGTTACACACTCACATGCGTGCCAAGCATATCGGAGAGATGCCGCAAGAGCAGGAGTCGCAAAGGCCGAGTACATCAACGTCTAATAGTGGTCAAATTCAAACACGAAAACGTACGAATGAACCTTCACAAAAGAAAATTAAACTCACTGATTATTTTTGAAATATGGAGGTTCGAGTGGCCAGAATGGCTGCATTGGATGGGATACCATTGAGCACATTTTGTACTTCAGAAGATCTGAGATATCTTTTTAAAAACTCTGGCTACGATGTGCCAAAATCTTCTACGACTATAACACAGATAATTCTAGAACAGAGTGATAACACAAAAAACAAATTGAAAAATCAATTGGAAATTATGAAGTCTGAAAATAAAAGATTTACAATCACGTTTGATGAGTGGACATCTACCCGTAATAAAAGGTATTTGAATATAAATATCCACAATAAAGACTTTGATAAGGCCAAATATAAAAAATTGGGACTTGTACGGATACAGGGATCAATGCCAGCTGAAGTAGGCACTCAATTATTACAGCAGCATTTGAGTGACTTCGGTTTAAGTCTGGAAGACGACATAATTGCTTTCACAACAGATGGAGCAAGTGTAATGGTCAAAATGGGTAGAAATTTTGACGGCCACCACCAATTGTGTTTGGCTCATGGGATACAACTAGCAGTCCTGGATGTTTTATATAAAACACAGAAATCTCCAGAACCTGAAGTCCAGGAGGATGTCTCAAATACCGGCGCTGAAGAAGCAGAAGAAATTGAAGAAGATGCGGATGCGTTTATTGTAGAATCGACCAGAGTTCCAGAATCGGAGTTTTTATACAAAGGTACTATAAAAAATTAAGATATCTAATAAAATCTTTTAAAAACTCCCCTTTGAAAAACGACTTGTTGCATAAGTACATTTTAGAAGAACATCGTAAAAATATTGAACTAATACTAGACTGTAAAACGCGATGGAACAGCTTGTCAGATATGGTAGGCCGATTTCTCAAATTAAAATCATGCGTTTTTAAGGCGTTATTAGATTTGAAACAAATGCAAAATTTACAGACGAAGAGATACAAGACCTTCACGACATTCATTACAGCTTGGATGTAATAAAAACTACAGTTTTGTCATTATGTCGCCGCATTGAACCTCTTCGTTACGCACAGCTTGGTGGCTGCGGGTGCCCATGCACTTGCTGCGTACATTATGACCGGTTCGACTACAGCCGTATACATGGTGCGGATGACGTCGGGGTGGAGGCCCCAGCTGACCCTCGCAGCCCTCGACAACTGCTTGTAAACGCCAATCGCCTTTTGGCACACACTCACTACGTGCTTATTGAATATAAACTTGTTGTCGATCGTTAGCCCTAGGATTTCCTGTGTCATGCCAATGCCTACCTCTGCCATGCCTAGCCGCGGGGTGCCGTGCTTCAGTTTCCGCGTTATTACTATCGCATTCGTTTTATGCGGTGCGAATTTCAACTTGTTACTAACACCCAACTGATAAACATGGGCGAGGGCGAGACATTCGACTCTCGCTCAATCTCGATCGCCGACATTTACCGGGCATTTTTCCTCAGCCAGTCTGGTTCTAATAGCTGGCCATCATGCGCTGTCGAAAGCTCCCTCTATGTCTAGCGACACCATTACGATCAGCTTGCGCTCTGCTAGCTGCCTACGTATGTGCCCAACTAGATCATAGAGAGTCTTCCGTGCTCTTTTGGGGCATAAACCCGTACTGGCGATTACTGAGTTTTGGTATAATGAGCCATTTCACTCGGTTTATGGCCATTTTTCCAAGACTTTTCCCAACATCGGCAACAGACCAATTGGTCTGTAAGATTTTGGAGTTGTATATCTCTCTTGCCCGGATTTTCTTAGGATAAGAACTGTGGCTTCCTTCCAGGTCCCGGGAAAATAGCCCAGCTCCAAGTACTTGTTAGCCAGTGCTAGGAAAGTGCCCGGATTATAGTCTATTGAAAGCTGGCAGATATCGGCCGTGAGGCCATCCGCCTCGGGGGGCATTTTAGGGTTGAATGTGCGCAAGGAGGAGTTCAGCTCCTCCATAGTGAACGGTTGGTCATACTTTTCATCATGACCAATTATGTTCACTTTTTCAGCTTGCGCTCTAACGCGCTTGTGCTCCTCTCTATCATCTTCCCTTCTGTCCCTGGGGTAGAAACAGAAAGCTGGAAAGCTTTCCAGCTTTCTGTTTGAGCATTTCTGGCTTTCCCCTCATTTTCTTTCTTTATTTGCAGGTACTCAGCGCCGACGGCCTCTCTCCTAACAGGTGCTGCACAACGGACTCTACGCCTCTTGGTGGCGACTGCCCTCTTCAGCCTCCGTCCACCATGTTAAGCTGGCCTTGTTACTTGGCTTTATTGGGGGTATACTTATATTTGCTGATTTTACTTTTTTGGCATTTTGATATGTATTAATTTTGTTTTCTAAATCTGTTTTATTTTTAATTTTTACTATTTTTGAAATATTGATTTTTTGTTCGGTCTGGTCCAATTTCTCACGAAATTGATCCCAATTTGGTGTTTTGCTATTAAAAATACGTGTGGTTCTACTTATTTTTAAACCCCTTGTCTTCTCCAAGGCCAACTTAAAGGTGATGGTGTTGTGGTCTGAGCTCGCCAGGCCTTCAAACTACCTCCCAGTCATCCACCAAGCCGAGCAGATCCGTCGCGCAGACTGTAATGTCTACTACGCTTGAGTAGAGGATGGTTCCACGCACTGTGTGAAACGTTGGAGTGCCACCGACATTGAGTATCTGCAAATCCATCGCTTCAAGAGCACCAGCCATCTCATTCACACTCACATTGGTTTTTTGGCTACCCCACCAAGAGTTTGGCGCGTTGACGTCGCCTTCCATGATGATCCGCCGGCCGAAATTCCACTCAATCCTTTTTAGTTGCTCCAAATATGGCCCTATCGGTTCTGGCTTATGTTCGAATTAGAACGAGACTACCACGATCTCCCAGGCTTTTGTCCTCATCTTCACCACCGTGCTGTTAGGTGTGGTGAAGTCCGGGCACTGGACGACGTCTATGTCTTCCGTTCTATTGCACTGTTAAATTCTAGCGCCGTGGTAGTCCTTCATTCTACCTATGCCTCCGATGTAAGGCTCCTGGAGCAGTGCAAAGGCCATATTCCTTTTGTTCGCCTCAAGCATTAATTCATTAGATGCCAGTGCCTTTCTTTGCAAGTTTGCTTGGGTTACTAAGTATGGCCTTGTGTCTGAGTCAGATATTCCGCCGGTGACCACCTTAGCAATACGCCTTCGTGCTTCGGGCCATTGCATCCCATTTCCTTCTTATGGGGGCTTTTGTGGTTATATAGGTCATGTGTTTCGCCCAATTCAGTTGTTTGTCCAAATAAATGCCCAGGTTGTTCCAAAGAAATTCGGTAGTTGCAGTGTCGATGGTTTTCTCCTTTTTTATGAAGAGAATTAGTTCAGTTTTTGTGGGGTTCACTGAGAGTTAGTGCTCGCTGCACCATTCCTCTACTATTTTCAGGGCTTGACGCATGAGATTGCATAGTGTTTTCGTGAGTCCCGTTTATTAGTATTGTTATGTTATCCGCGTAGTCAACGGTGAAATAACCTTTATCTTTGAGTGTTTTGGTGAGCCTGTCTGCTACCAGGTTCCATAGGAGTGGCGAAAGGAAGCACCCCTGTGGACAGGGCGACAGTGGCCCTTGTAGTGTCGTTAACCGTGACTTGAACCGCTCGCAGTTTGAGCATGTTGGTGATCCAGCGTCCTAGGGTCGGGTCTATGCTGTGTCTGTACAGGGCCATATTTATGCTCTTGAAAGTGGTCTTATCGAAAGCGCCCTCGATGTCAATGAAGGCAGCCAGTGCTGTGCATTTGTGGTCCACTGCGTATTCAATTTTAGAAACCACCTTGTGCAACGCGGATTCTGTTGATTTGCCTGTGGAGTACGCATGCTGTTGTTTATACAGTGGTTTTACCCGGAGAGGCCCATCTCTGGTATCTCCCTACCAAACCTTGTTACGGAGACGGGGTGTGTTAGAGTAAATGCCTAGTTGATAAAGATTTGGAAAGATCTAGATGTTAAGTGGCTCGCCACATTTTAGGTATGTGTATAGTCATCGGCACGTAACTTGGCAAGAGTCGTTAGATGCGCAGAAGTCGTTTTTAGGTCTCCATGGTAGTGAAGCACGACGCGGGGTACAAGGTCGCGCCGACCCGAGCGCGCGATTGGTGGCTCAGTCGACCCGCGCCTCCCGCACCCCGTCCTCTTTCCGTTCGCTCCCTTACACTTGCGTGCACGAAAGTTGTACACTTTGTTTTTGTTGAGTTTTTGTTAAGTTAGTTTTTGTTAGGAGTAGTTGTTATTGTTTTGAATTTAATTTTTATTACGAGTGTTACTGTTGTATTTAGATAACCATGCCATAATTTTTACAATCTTTTTAAAATATTTTTTTTACTTACAACTGTATATATTTTATTTATAACGCCTAATAAACTTCACGAATTCCTCTCCTTTATTTAACTTTTTTCTAAACATACATGTTTAAAAATAAATGATGGCCATAACCATTGTAAAATGACAAGAAATAAAAGTGACCACTTTTTTGTGGCAATAGTGTACGATGCGCGAACTTATCCCCACTACGACAAAGCCTTGCCAAGTTACGTGCCGATGACTAAACCTGTATGATTTATTATTACAATAAACCTTGTAATGTGTAATGAGATATTTGTTTAATTTTCAGTTTAAACTTTCCCTAGTAAAATATATATACCCTATAAAACTACTTTAGGCACGGTTGATTGGTAAAACGAGGAACTGGGCTTACAAAAAAAAAACCCGACTGCGTAAACAAGAAATTCATGCTGTGCATTGATTTTTTTAATTAACTTTTTTTATTTACAACTTTTTAGTTTTTTTTTTAGAATTAGGTACATTTAAACATATAAGTGTATTTTATCACCTCTTAAAACCCTTCATTTTGATACCCCACACGATGGGTTTGGAAGGAAAAAAAAAAATTCTCCCACGAAATGGCGCCCAACATCCGCCATTTTTTCTTTTCTAATTTTAATGTAGCCAGTGACACTCGCTGTGTTAAAACTTTCTCAGAGAGGAGGCATGAGCCCCAGCAGTGGGAACATTAAAGGGCTGATGAGGATCAAGAACTATAATAGTAGGTATGTGTTAGACATAACATAATTGCAATGTTTAGTGTACTGTAGTTTTAAATACAATTTTCAATTGTTAATTATACTAACCTTATGGCATTGTAAGTCAGGTACAGCTGTTCTGAACAACGTATTCTCAATAAAGCATGTACTTTTAAAATGTTTGCTGCAAAGCATCTTATGCTTAGAATAGAGTACATCCTGGAATTTTGGTGAAGACCAGGCTTCGTTTGGGAAGCAATATTTGGCCCATAATTCACAACTGAAAATTAAAAATATCAATATTATACTTAAACAAAATCTAAACTAATGATTTTTGTTAAAGTTTTGTAAGTTGGGACTTTAGAAAAGCGTATTAAACAAATTAGGTTTGTTACATTAGTTAGTCGTAGTTAGAAGCTGGTTTAACAATAATTGTGTTATTCTACGTCGGCTAAAACGAATAGCATGGAAATTACATAAATAGGTACATACCGCAGAGCATTTCTTGAGCCAGGTTTTGGGAACCGATGCAAAGTGATGCTCGGATCTTTAGAAGGTGAAGATCCACACATGCAACAGGTTCTGGTGTATTCTTTCTGCGAAATCATCGCGCAATTAAACACAAAATCACATGATTCACCGTCTCAACACCTTATTTTACCAAAAGCTCGACTGAACATTATCATTGTACAGTCAAAGGCCAAAAGTGCAGTCTTATTCTCCCAAAATTCAAATGGCTAGTTTTTGTAGATGTTAAATTATCCAGAACTGGTTTAATATGTTGTATAGAAATTAAAGTATAGATTATATCTACTAACCATGAAATGTTGAAATTATACAGCCTAAACAAGAAATTGCTGCTGCTTTTTGGTAGAGCGTGACTGCACTTTTGACCCTTAACTGTACAATATACAATATTAATGTACAATTTTAGGTAACATTAAATAGAACTTCTGATCCTGAGCAATATATCAAGGCACAATATTTACTAACAAAGTACTGACAGCTCAATCAGCTGACAGCAGGGGTGAAAACATTTTTATTTTTGTTCTAGTCTAATCTTCTACTATATTAACCTGAGATATTTTATGTTCTCAAACTATCTTTTATCTATACCTAACTCAGTAAAATTGAGGTCATAACAAACCCAACATTCTATGACAAATTTGATTATTATTTTTTTTTTATTCCCTCTCTAGAGTTTTGGATAGAGCGTGATTTAATGAGAATCCAATTGACTAGTGAGTTCCATTCTTCCAGCTTAAAAATCTGCCTTCATCATTATTCATATTGTGCTACATACATCCATGTAATAACCACGTTTATGTGCAAGGCTGGGTAACAATAAAATTCTTTCCCTATAATAACAATTTGTGGACAACATTCACATGTATACAGAACTTTGTGTAACAAATATTATTGACCAGCGACCCGCCCTGGCTTCGTAGTAGAGCATAATATTATAATTATTATGTCTACATGTTATTTCTGTCTTAAATGATAAATGATTTTATTTCTGTAAGTTGGTTTGTACAAACACTTTTACATGTCGAACATATTTTTAAAACTAGATGAGGTCGGCGTTTCCTATCTGACTACTCTGAGAAGAAAGGCCGAAACAAACTCAGAGGTCACAGTCTCTTTTAAAGTCCTGACAAAATCTTGATTAGATCATGTGAAGACCATGTAGACTGATGTCTGAAATGGTCTTTTGAGGAAAGAACCAGCCAGATTGAGTGGACCTGTCCAGTCAGTGCACGCATTTGTCAATAACCGAGCAGCTCAACTCAGAATTTAAGGAGCTCAACGATTCGACGAACAGTACCAAAGAAAGGACATTCGGGTAGGCCGCATAAACTACTCAAACTGCCAGACCATGATTAAAAACTAAGATAAATTTAAATAAAAACAAAAAAAAAAAAATATCCACATAGTCTTCACATTCACAATAATTAAAATAAAATAATATAATACTTTAAAAAGTAAATATTCTTGTCATTGCAAGAAAACCAAAAAAATAAAAAACATATTTATAATAACAAAATGCATAGTGCAAAATATAATAAAAAAACAAAATTAATTGGAGCAGCTCAATCCCAAGCCTTTTTGTCCTCAATGTAATCTTTTGTTGTATAAAACGCTTTCTGGCACAACTTACGTTTAATGAAAGACTTGAATTTATTAAGACTTAGATCTTGCACGTGGCTTGGAAGCTTATTATAAAAGCGTACACATTGACATCTAAACGAGCCACCTATTTTCTTGAGTCTTGTTGTAGGTACTACAAATTTGTGTTTGTTCCTAGTATTTATGTTATGGATATCACTGTATTTTTTAAACAATTTTATATTTTTATGGGCATATAAAAGATTTTCATAAATATACTGAGAAGGCACAGTCATTACATTAATCTCCTTAAATTTCTCTCTGAGAGAGTGTCTCGGGCTTAATTTATAAATTGATCGAACAGCTCTTTTCTGCAAAACAAAGATAGTCTGGATGTCGGCGGCATTTCCCCACAACAGCATACCGTATGACATTACACTATGAAAATAACTAAAGTATACTAAACGGGCTGTCTCTATGTCAGTTAAATTACGAATTTTTCTAACAGCATATGCTGCGGAGCTTAGCTTCTTTAACAATTTATCTATATGTGGGCCCCACTGAAGCTTAGCATCCAAAGTTAAGCCTAAGAATACTGTGCTATTTTCAGGATTCAATTCTTCGCCCTTTATCAACACATCGGTTTTCACCTGCCTAACGTGAGGTAGGGTAAACTTAATGCATTTGGTTTTTTTTTCATTAAGAAGTAACTTATTAACATTGAACCAGTGAACTACTTTTGAGATCGCGCTATTTACATCGTCAGTAACCAGCTGCTGACGTTTAAGTTTAAACAAAAGTGAAGTATCATCCGCAAACAACACTATATCATGGTTATCCTTTATGAGGTAAGGCAAGTCATTAATATAAATAAGAAACAAGAAAGGACCAAGAATCGAGCCCTGCGGGACTCCCATTGTTACCATAGATCCAGGAGATCTTTTTCCATTAACGTCAACGGTCTGAATCCTATTACTCAAATATGAAGTAAGAAGATCCAGAGCGCTGTTCCGGATCCCGTAGTGGCGGAGTTTCCTGATTAGCGTTTCATGAAAAACACAATCAAATGCCTTGGACAAATCACAAAAGATTCCCAAGGCATCGCACTTATCTTCCCATGCATTATAAATATGTCCTAAAAGCTCACTCATCAGTAGTTGAACGACCCCTTGTAAAACCGAACTGTTTGGTATGTAATAATTTATGTTTATTAAAAAATCTTTGCAATTGCTCTAAAATTAATTTCTCAAATATTTTGCTAAACGTAGGTAGTACTGAAATAGGTCTATAATTTGTAGGGTCTGATGTACTACCTGATTTAAACAAAGGTATTATTTTACTATTTTCCATAAGGTCAGGAAACTCCCCACAGTCGATACAATTATTAAAGATAATAGCTAAACTAGGTGCGACAATGTCAATAATAGACTTAGCAACTTCTACAGAATGACCCCACAGATCTGCAGTCTTTTTAACATTTAAAGTGTGAAAGGTTTTAATTATGTCTTTACAAGTAATATGTTCAAAACGAAATTCCGAATTGCAAACATTAACATTTTCTTTTAGCAAAGACTCAGCAACAGAAGGTGATGAGTTTAAGTATTTAGTAGTTGAAATGGGAATATCTGAAAAGAAATTTTCAAAGGCCACTGCGACTTGTGAGTCTGATTTTATGATGTTGCCATTAATAGACAGGCCGTAGTCAATATTTCGGTTACCAGATCTTCCCGTTTCACTATTAATAATATTCCAAGTCGTTTTAATAACATTACTACTGTTTTTAATCTTCGAGCTCAAATAACGAGACTTGGCCAAACAACAAACTTTTTTAAATAATTTTGAATAATTTCTGACATATAAATTAAATTCAGCAGTGTTTACATAAGTCCTTTCACTGTACAGCTCATAAAGCCGTGTTCTACTTTTATGAATACCAATGGTAGCCCAATCACTGAATGATGCGTTACTATTAACGGAGATAGTCTTGGGAATAAAGGTCGAATTAAATTGTTTACAGTATATACTAAAAAAATCATCATATAGATGATTAGGATCAGCATCAATTGACAAAATTGGTAATTTATTAATGAGTTTAACTTTAAAAGCTGCCAAGCGACTTGCAGTTTTGGGGTTAACAGTGATATCCTTTTTAGCCACTTTGTTGCTTTGGTTTGGTATAGTAATCCTCTGCCCGCAATGATCAGAATCTAGTAAATTTATAATTTCTTTGTGGACTGGTGTAACATTAGTATAAATATTATCTAAGCATGTAGCACTAGTTGGGGTTATTCTTGTGGGCTCCAAAAATAGGTTTACAAGATTGTAGGACTGAAACAGACTTATTATTTTACTACAAGAAGCTGAGTTTTCTAATAAATTAACGTTAAAATCACCACAAGTGATAACGGATTTATTTGAGTTACAAATCTTGTGTAACACTTCATCCATTACCTTTTCAAAGCAGTCATACAATCCTGAAGGCGGTCTGTATACGCTTAATACAATAAACTGCTCCAATTCTATACAAGCTATTTCAACTGTCCACTCAACAGATAGGCTCACAATATCCTTACGGTCTTTAAATTTAAGCTGGTTACTTACTAAAATCAATGAGCCACCATGTATAGCATTAACTCTGCTGAATGAACTACCAACCTGGTGATTATTTAAATTGAACAATAACTGGTGGCTTTTAAGCCAATGTTCTGTTATACAAAGAATATCAATACTGTTAAAGTTCATAAATAATTCTACTTCTAAATCTTTGTTCATAAATCCTTGAATATTTTGATGCACCAGGTTAATACTATTTACCGAATTTAAACTTTTATTTGATTTTATTTTGCAATTTTTATCCTGTATAACTTTGCAAGAGGTTGTCCCTATTGTCCTAATTTCTAATTTAAATTATTATCAATATCAATTTCTGATACCAAATCATTGGCTGAATTAAATAACATTCCTTGGCATTGCTCAATAGAAGCAAGTTGTTTAGCCAAATTCTTGGCTGTAATAGAAAAATAATATGATAGCGACACAGCTATCTGTCTTTTATAATACTTTGAAAGAAAGTACCTATCCATGAAAAATTTATCTTTTGTCAAATAAAAGTGATTACCAACATAATTGTTAGTGTCAATTAAATGGAATAAATTACTACTATATGTTAAATTATGTAATGTCCTATTCAATTCGTATCTAAGATTGTTTTCTTCCTGTGGCAAACTTTGGCTGTATGGGAAAGTGAACATCACAATTTTTTTAATACTAAGGTTGCACAAAGTTCTATAATGTTGGAGTAATTCTCCTTTGTTCACATTACCCCTATTACCAATAAATATTAATAATGTGGTATCCTGGTTAAAATTGCATTTTATAACTTTTTTCATTATGTCAAATAAAGAACAGCCAGGCATACAGTAGTTCATTATTGAGTGTCCTGGATATCTATTTGTCTACAAGTGGCCTAAATCCTTTCCAATTTCATCACAAAATAATACTATTTCTGTATTTACTTTCTTTTTAGGCAAACAGTTAGTAATTTCTAATGGCAAACTTGCACTAGACTGCGGTATGGTGGCATCACATATTGTCAATGAATGGTCCGGTGTGGGTTCAACAGATGGTGGTTGACAATGATCACATTTGTTAATTTGTGAGCTTACCAGCTCATTCATTGCCAATACATATTCCCTCATTTGGTCATCAGCAGTGTGAGACCCGTGCTTGAATCTATTTTCGCGTGCGTTAGTTTTCATTTTGCCATAACTCCTAAGATTATTTTAGAAGTTAGAAATGGGTCTAATAAGCTATCATTAAAAGATATGACATATTTTTAAAAGATATATATATTTTGAGGCTTCAGGATGTCTATGCCAGCCAATGGCCTAGCTAGCCTAGGGAACAATCAAAAGTAGTACAACCAATACTATGCACGCTGCACAGCGCTTCCGCCATCAGCCCGCACACTACCAGTATCTATTCACAACTCTTTCCTCTCATACCTTTCTTTCCCATCCTCATCTCACATTCCTTTCTTTCACACATAATTTCAAAAAGGTATAAATATTCGACAATAACCTCAGTCTTGGCTCACAATATCGATCACATTCCACCATAACATGCATTATATTCTCCGGCTTTTGGCACAGGCCACAGATTGGCGACAATCTCACGCCCATACGATAATAAAACCTGTTCAGCTGAACATGACCAGCCTGACCAACTGAGCCAATCTGAGGGCCACAACCAATATCTCCCTGGAGAGGCTTGCACACTCGAATCAGGGCACCGAGCCTGGTGCATCATGCATTGTGTAGTACCAAGCAACCTTAGTCTGCTGGGACTCCTTAAAGGCCTTTTCCCACTTTCCTCTACATAGACCTTCAGCATATGGAATGATTTCACTGCCATAGGGCTCTACTTAATAAACAAAAATGCTCACTTGATATTTTTGTGCTTTTTTAGGTTCATCTCGTAATTGGGCCAAAATATGTTGAGCTTCTACTGGAATGGCGAACTTATTCAATCTCGTTTTGGTATTGCTAGTAAATGATGAATCATCAAAATGATTGCCGCATAGCATCATATGTTGTTTGTATAGCTTCACCAATGATTCATCTGAAGTCCAATCATCAATAGGAAAACAAAATTTTGCCCAAACTCGAGCCCTGAAAAAGGTATTTTTGAAATATTAGAAGAGTTAGATAAAATTTCCACTATGGGCCATTGATTAGGAAGTTCATATTTTTTTTGTAGATAGTACTCATAAATAGAAAGCTTTTTACAAATGTTTCAAGACTCGGAATATCACGGTTTACGAGATATAATTTTGGAATTTTAATTTAAATTGGAAAATAGCACAGCCTTTGCAAATTTTTAGATGGATAAATTGTCATGGTAGACGTCAAAGTTGACATATCAAGTTTCGTTGACTGTAGAGGTGTATTTTATTCAATTTTGTCATATTTTTTACTTAAATATATCAGGTGAGGTTAAAAAATGTGAAGTAGTCCAAGAGCGAGGGAAGCAAGCTCAGGAGTTTAGGGTACCCTGACACAGATAGGTTAGGTTCGAAGGAGATGACGGGAGCTTGTAAATTGTAATAGTAAAAACTTTAGCCATGGATATCTCCAAAACCATGGGATTCCTTAAATCGATGGTCATTTATGGAAATGTTTATTCTAACCTAAAAACTTTAACCATGGATATCTCCATGACCATGGGGATCCGAGGTGTGGGTATGGTACAGGAGGGCAGCCTCCCTCCCCCCACACCCGCACCATAAATCAACAGCCCATAATAGAAATTTGGTCAGTAGGTCTACTTAGGGGCAGTGGAACCGAAAAGTTATGCGACAAACATTTAATTTTGTTGTTGTAATTTAAACTAACAAACTGTTTTAAATATGTTTGCTAGTAGGCAATACAGTTAATTGACCTAACTAAATAATGATTATTAAAACATACGGTTTTTTATGTTTCTACATATAGATAAGTGGCATACATGTATGTATAGGGGCAGTGGGGAGATCTGTTTAGATGTTTGTATTATTTAAAAATGTACCTATACAGGTGCTAGCATTTTTTTTAAATCATTTTGGATAATCATGATTTAGGTATTATGATTTAGGGACTATTAAAGACTAAGTTTAAAGACATAGTACCAGCAAGTTAGTATAAATTATTGCAAAATTGTCTTACTTTAGAGATCCATGAATGGACGGGAGCGGAAACCTGTGAAAGGTCAAAGAAGAGTTTTCCTTAGACGTTATGCCGCATTTTGCGCACTTAGATCTTGATCTTGCTTTTGATGCTTTTCCAACCATGGTGCAAAAACAACACAAAAGCCTGCGTAGCGCACAAAAAGAATGAGTCTCTATCTCGTAATCTGAAATTGCAAAAAACGAAAGCGTCGAATTCGCACAAGGAGTCTCTATTTCGCAATTCAAAAAAATATTAAACAAACCGGCAGACACAAAAGCAACAGTTATTACAGTTGAAAGTTTGAAAGCAGTAAGCACAGAGAGAAAAGAAAATACTAACAAGCAAGCAGAGAAATGAGAGAAAAGCATTGTGTCTTGTCAGTGTCACTGACACTGACAAGACAAGTGACAAGCAGTGCTGCCAACTTAGCGCTTTCAGCGCCAGATCTAGCGCTTTTTTTGTTCTATAGCGCGTTCTGGCGCCTAGCGCTAAATCTAGCGCTTTTTGAAACTTTAGACTTTCTTTAAAAAAAAAGTAATTTCGCAAACTATCAACATCTAAACGACGTGTTGAGGCAAATTTCATCCACAGATAAATATAAATTCAAGTCCAAAACTGATCAAGACCAACCTGACCAACCATATAATTCGGCGGCAGAAGCAATTGTAGTAGAATCAGACGATGCCGCGATGGTGAATTTATTTATTTCCTTTAGATTATGAAATAATTATAATAGTTAACACGTTATCACTAAACAAGTACTACAATGTAGTAACCCTTTTTTATGACATAATATTTCGATTCAATAAAAAAATACGTTTATATGTCCCTGTCTCAAATAATTGGGCGTTTTGCTTGTATTTGGCGCCGAATAAACCGTTTTTTTTACAGTGACCATTTAACGCTTTCTAGCGCGTTTTTTAAGAGCTGACAGCGCGTTTTTGCTTAGACGAGTTGGCAGCTCTGGTGACAAGATAAGATCATAAGCGTAGACATTTCTTTGACGATTGTGCATAGGCAATTATTTGGATCATGAATATAAATCGAGCTAACTGTGTCTAAAGTCTAAAGGACTGTGTCTAAAAACCTTCACTATATTCTCGTTTGTGTTCACTGCATTTTAATGAATCATACTATCGCTATCCCTTGACCCATCTATGGACGTGCGTAGTAGACCGATAGCGCTAGGTTTTGAGGTTTCAAAAATATTAAAGTTGTTTGTTTTTCGCATATAGTTGCCGGACCATTTGCCCAACCTAATACCTTAGTTTGTGTCATCCTAGGTATTTGCATAGGTAGAAATTTAGCTGTTTGTCTTTTCAACCAGTATCGGACGAAAAGAAAATTAGAGATGAAAATTTTACTTTCATGATAATAACGAAGTAGTAACTGATGTACATAGGCATTTTGTGTCATCTCTGTCCACGGGAATCCTAATACTTAACCAGTACCTAACACGTAGCCAACTAGCTCTAAAAGAATATTAAAGAAGGTTAAATAGGTATTACGCGTTTTAGAGTACTGAGCCCCTAGCACAAGTTTCTAACGTTTTCGTATCGTCATCGTGACATTTTACCAGACGAAAACGTAGTCGATGCTGCGACAAGTTATTTTGGCAGCACGAGTTCAATAAAACGTCTTGCGACAACTCGGAAGTAGTAATTGAACTATGGTTAATTAAGGCCGAGACTCCAATAGCGTTTGGATTGATTTGTAGTGAATGGTGCGTTCTGAAAATCGAAGACAAAAACGGGTAACATTGTCTTAAATAATTTAGAGACTAAAACTGAACAAATATTTGTTATAAACACACTTTAAAACATATTTAACATTTTTATTCATTCTTTTTTTAACAAATCATTGAAAATTTCAGTTTATTGGAGTTTTAATTTATGATAAATTGTTCGGTTTCGAACGGTCCCGTTCATGACGTTTGACAATTGTCACTTAATGTTTGACGGTTTCCTTCAAATTACAAAAATATAAAACCGTTAGCACACTGATGCAAACGCGTGTAGAAGCGAAATTCTTCCGACGAACTTTCCGAACTCAGTGATTTGTTCCAATAGGTATTTTGCACGTCCACACCGAAACGTTAAATACCTTATTATACTTAATTATTAATTACTTTATTAAAGGCAATAGAGCCTACAGAATAACATAACCTAAATACATATTATATACATAGTATTAGTAACAATATAAACTTATCAAAGTCAAAATACTTTATTTCAACTAAACCATTTAAAGGCATTTCTGAATAGACAAACAAAAGATGAAACTAGTTGCACATTCACAAGCGTCAGTAAGTCTCTATGGAGAATAAAGTGCAAGAAACTCCACGAACGCTCTTTTCCATCAACACAGTACAATTACAAGTATTTGGTTACAAGAAAATTACAAAGATATGTCAGAACTATGTAAAAAGACTTATACACCTATTTTAGTAACACAATAACAACAAGCAACATTTATACACACAAATATTTAACACTTACACACAGGTAACCATCATTGCTTCAATATTCCAGCTGAAATACTGGATCAACGATTCTATACAAAACAGCCTGCCAGCAATCATGCCCAGAATGCTAGACATAATATGTATACCTCCACTATTACTCACCAGGATTGTCCACATAATCATTCACATTTTACGTATAATAATATTATGTATATAAACATATAAATAAATAGATTTCATCAGCAAAGTTATGACTGAGCAAGCTGAAGTTAACAACGCCACTTACAAGCCTAAATACAAACGCTAGAAAGCATCTGTTACTCCAAAAGAATAACATAAAACAGAAATAATAGAATATGGAGACTTTGATCACTTTTTTATTTTAAATGCCGCGCGGTTTATATGTACTATCGCTTTGCGTCTCGGTGTGAGCAGACCCTAAGATGTAAACGTCTATTGTTGTTTGTTGTCATTTCAAATAATTATTTAAATTTACCAATTTCATACGTAAATCTGTTATGTGCGATGGTTCTGTGATTTTAGAATTAACGAATCCAAAAAGAACTTGCGTCACTCAGGTCATCATCATGGTGGACTTCATAAAGAAGCAAACAAGTAAGTTTATTGCACAGATTCATACAATTATGCAAAATGCGCTTCATCCGCTTAATCCTATGAGGTCTCATGTAGTAAGAGGCGGGCCTATTGCCGTGCACAGCACTTAGAGTGAGACTCCGGGTTGCCACTAAGAAATTCCTAATGGAAAAGTGCAATAACACTGCACGAACGACAATGTTGTATTTAGTTACAGAATATCTGTATTTTGTTCTATATCAACTTCTTTTGCCAACAGGAGATGATGAATAAAATATTCCCGGTACTAGCCAAAAGCCTTTGTCGACACCGGAACAATATAAGCCAGCATTGCCACTTAGAGAAGACAAGCCATTCCAATCGCTTGCACCACCGTCTACAAGAGTGCAGCCGTGATTTCTTCAAAGCCCACGGCAAGCAATACATCTCTTCGTGCAATAGTGATATCCAACGAAGGAATTGGGGGAATATTTTGTAACTTACGACGACGTTAAAAGTATCTACTAATTCACAACCGTTTTGGTACTAATGCTCTTCATGCTATTTCAAGCGTTTGGAGCAGCTATGAGCTATGGTTGGAATCTTAGAAGCTCTGTCAATTCATTATGATGCGAATATGAAAGAACATTATGTAATACAAAGTTTTGTTCATTAAATCTGCATTTTATTTCATCAATGCATTATATAGATTAGTACCACCTACAACAGTTATATATTCTATTACTTATTCTTAACGCATTATCAGCCCATGAAGTTCTTACTGCTACACTTAGCGGTAGCAACGGCAGGCGTTTCCTTCCAGAGATTACCTTGTACAAATATAGTTAAAATAATTTTACAATATTAGTTTAGAATAGGAAGTACCTATGTTTGGTGTAATTTTGAATAAGAGATTGAAAAACGATGATGAGAAAAATGTGTAATTATTATTGTCGTACGCCAACAAGGGCCCGTGTGTAAAAAATCAAAAATTGTAATGATTATACACATACATACATACATAAAGTCACGCCTTTTTCCCATGGGGGTAGGCAGAAACTACAGAACGCCACCTGCTACGATCCTTAAATACTTCTTTTGCTTCACTCACATTCATACATCAGTCATACACACACGCCGGTTATTAGTACTGTAATGATTATATTTATGTATTAAGGTTTATAAATAAGGTTCTTAAGATTTCGGCTAAGTAAAGACGAACGCAAAAATGGCCTGAAACACATGCAACAATATTTTTCATGAAAAAACCCGCTTTTTATTTTTGTGGTCAAAACTTGGTTCTTGTATGTGGGTCTTCCTAGTACCTACCACCCTACATACGCATTCAGGGGTGCGTGGTGGCGAGTGCCACCAGCAGATTCACTTGACTCAGAGCGTATGGAAAGCACGTCAAACAACAGTGGGATACTTTCCCAGGGCGTTCGCGGGTACTTACACCACCAGGGTACCGTCCGCAACTGATCTTATTGTGATGTTCATCAAAAAGGCCAGCGTGCGTACATGTCATAACCCGCGTGCGTGTAGAAGTATGAACGTGAATATAACGTATCAGGTGGCACGCACCCCCATCAGGCAAAAGCGTAAGTTTATGTATGTATGTTTAGATTAGGAAAAACATATAGTTTCTGTTTATTTAGGTTTTTATTATCACATTAATAGCTTAGTTAGTTACTTATTCAATTCACGTATACGTTTAAGTACATGTTAGAAATATAATAAATTCAATAAACATCAACAACAAGTAGGAATTTTAAATAATAATAATAGGCTGAGCCAACAAGGCTTTCCATGTACGAAGGAACGATATGACTTAGGATTCGATTAGTTTTGAAGGAGAGTCCTATCACAGTCCACTCTCTGCATCGATTTCTCGTCTCATAAAGATTACTCTGGATTCTGGAACATTGGCTGCCAGGTGGCAATAACGATGGAACGTCTTTATAATAGACCGTTCGTCACGCTGCGAAGGGATTCTGTTTCATTTTTGTCCTAGTTTTCTCTCTTTCGTTGTACATCTGTCTCTGTTTATCATCGACAGACTAGCTAGAATTGTAGAACGGCTTACGGTTTTTGCTACTTAAAATACCGCAACCATTCCCATAAGACCTGCTGAAGAAAATGTATATTAATACGTTTTAGGTTTGTATTGTTGTTAATAGGGTACCTACTCAAGAACATTTTAGCTGCCGATAAATGCTTCAGTTGCCTTGAAGCAACTGCCAATGTTGTTTATCCCAAATTCTAATCCATATTCCCAAACTAACTGTAAATACCGGTATAAACCGGTTGCAAAATATATAGGCATACTAGTATTATAATCTCTAATTTATAAGGCATATCGCCGTTTTCTTCGATTCTTGAATCTTTAAATGAGTCATGATAATTATGGAGAACCGCAAGTAAAACGTAGAGTTGCGGCGAATAATGCGCTAGAGACCGTACTCCACCACGGCAGGAAGACAGAGCGGGCGATGCGCGGGCCTGCCGCGCCTCTCTATGTGTGGTTAGTATGAATAACTTATAGAAATGGTTTATTAAAAGAAACTACTACTACATTTGTTTACAAAGAAAATGAAAATGTTGTCTACCTCGTTTAACATCTTCTCCTAGCCTCTTTATGAAATTAGGAGGTAAGATAATCAATAGACAGCATGCCTGCCTCTTTTATTCATGATTAAATAGCATTTTATTGCAAAAATACCCAAATAAATACGGAAAATTATTTGACGTGAAATGTCTCACCGAGAAAATGTCAGTGAGATAGTTTTCGACGTGCTTTCGTCACACCTAGCGTAAAATTCGATACTACATGTCAAAATGAAAACTCGTGCTACCGATTTCCATACATTTGGAGCGTTAACGCAACGTAAATACGTGAACTCGATACGAAGGCAATTGTCAAAAACTTGTGCTACCGATTTGTTAGTTCCAAATACGGACACATGGCGCTGACTAATTTTGCATACAAAAATTGTCGGAGGCGATACGTTAACGTAGTCGATCCAATTACGCAGAAACTCGTGCTAGGGGCTCTGATATCTGTTGTTTAAAATATTTTGTGTCAAATTCATCCACGACTTTTAAAGATATTTTATTTTTTTACTACAACACCCTGTAAAATCCACAAAAGAAAATACAAGTTATTAGAGTTTATGTGTTTTTCATTATTATGGTGTGACAAAACACTATTCATAATTTGTGTCGTTTTTATCCACGAAATCGTATTATTCTAAAAAAAATATCTAGACTTCTTCGCACGAAGGGCGAGCGCGGGGATAAGCGCAGGCACAAGCGGCGCGGGTGCCGGCAAGCCATACGCGCGGCGCGTTTATTTGTTTACATTCGGTCTTTGCAAGTTGCAACAAAAAAGTGCGTGCGTTATTTATGATGTATTTGATTGATTAAGGCCCATTGCACGAAAAACTTAACTCAGAATTAGTTGCTAACACGAGATGAAATTGACAAAGGTCAAAGACAAAGGTTAAATTGACAATATTGTATAACAAACTGTCAATTTAACCTAGTCTTAGCAACTGAGTTAAGTTTTTTGCGCAAGTGGGCCTTAAAAGTTAGTTATGTATGAAACTGTGAAAGACTAAAATGGAGATTGAATTTAATAAATGTGTTATGTCGACACCCAATATGAATAACATAGTAACTCAACATTGCATAGTTTTCAACACAGCTATTTTCTTTTTTTGTAAAGTTTATTTGCTTTATTTTAGGTTTCATGTTACTAATTTTAATTGCTCTTTCAGTTTTGATAAAACCACTGCAAGTATGATTTTCGCAATTTTACAATTTACAGATATTTAGCATTTTTAATATGAAAAACATTGTAACTACGGTTACAATAGAGTCTTGAAAACATTTGAGAGATTTTTTCTGTGAATATTATTGTACGATTACGAATTATACCGACAAAAAAAAACTTTGTTAAATATTATTGTAAGCAACAATTACAATGTGTGTCAATGTTAGATTTAGATAAAAAGACATGTAAAGTACTATGGAAGAGCTAATAAACTCGTTTTTTAATAATTATTATAATTCAATTAATATTCACAACGCTTTGGGCTCTGGTGGACACAGGTCTGGATAAAATTATCTATGCCCGTGTCTACCGTTCGCACAGCGGCGATCAGGAGACAAGCAGGCTCACAGATTACCTCAGTTAAGCAGCTGATGCGGCACAGTAGTGGTACCCTTCCACCCAATTAATGATCCAGGGGGACTTTAATGCTCACCATCAGCAGTAACGTGGTTCTTCCCATACCAGTGCAGTAATCATGCTGGATGGGAAATGCATAAGCTTTCGTTAGCGGTAATCCGCCAGCTGGTTCGGGAGGCAACAGCAACGGGGGATGTTGATTCGCACACGGCCAATTGCTTGGACCTTCTGCTGACAATAGATCCAGGCCGATACTCTGTGTCGATAACTTCACCTTGGGAGTGACGTATGTCAGAAAAAAGGCCTTCAACAGTGCTGCCAAGTCCTGCAAGAAGGTGTTGCAAAGGGCTCGGTTCGACCACATTGGCCGAATAGGGACATAACTTGCTTCTTACCCAGAAGATAGTAAAGCGTTTTGGTCCCTGGGTAAGTCGGTTCAGTCTGTTGTGTGGTTTATTGAGACATCAGAGAAAGATAGTGGTTGTTTGGAGAAACCTTTTAATTAATATAATTGTTACACTCATAAACACACCGCCATTGCTACGGAGAATTTCTTTATCATTGACTAAACCACAGACTAAGTCCTCTTAAAAATAGTGATGCTACATTGCAATCTCTATCACCCTTCCTCAATGTGAACATCACTCACAATCACAAAACATAAAATAATTATAGTTACTTATACTTCACAACACTACTGAAATTACAGACTCTACATAAGTATTACAAACTTATACAATATTTACAACATTTTTCTCAACTTAACAAAAGTAGGTTTACATAATCCCTTAGTACATATATCCGCAAGCTGCTCCCCTGAAGGAACATATTTCAAACATACAATTTTATTCTCAACTTTTTGTCTCACAAAATGATACTTAATATCAATATGTTTAAGGCGCTTATGATATTCTGGGTTTTTGGCAACATGAATTGCAGACTGATTATCAATATTTATAATGAAACTTTTACAATCAACTCCTATTTCTCTTAATAAGTTCCTTATCCAGCATCCTTCTGCAATCCCCTTTCCTAATGCTACATATTCTGATTCTGTACTAGATAATGATATGCACTGCTGTTTATTACAAGACCATGACACTGTATTACCAAAAACTTTCATTATATACCCTGATGTAGATTTCCTATCCTTTTGGTCTCCTGCCCAATCAGCATCTGTATACCCTTCTAACTGCACATCTACTCCTTTTCTATAAATTAATTTTAATCCTAAAGTACCCTTAATATATCTCAAAATTCTTTTTAATGCCTTCCATAAACTCTCATTAGCACAACTTTGAAAGCGACTTAAATAACTCAACGCATAACACAAATCTGGACGTGTTCCCAACATGGCATACATGAGACTTCCTATTAACTGTCTGCATCTTTTTATCAATTCTTTATCTGTAGCTGCTTCTTTTTCCAAGACTAGACCTTGTTCTATGGGTGTTGCTATAAATTTACATCCTTCCATGTTATACTTCTTCAATAAAAATTTTAAATAGTGCTCTTGGTCTAACTCAATTACATCATTCTTCTTAGTTATATTTATTCCTAGATATTTTAGATTGTTATCCCCTAAGTCTTTCATATCAAATTTATCTTGTAATGCTTCTTTAAATATTTTTATCTCTTGTTTATCTTCACAAAGTAAAATCAAATCATCAACATATAATAATATATAGAACTTCTTGTCCTTCTTATAATATAAACAATAATCACACTGGTTTCTTAAAAACCCTTCCTGAATCATAAATTGATTAAATTTGTCATTCCAATATCTTGGAGACTTCTTTAATCCATACAAAGACCTTTGCAATTTCAATACTTTGCCATCTTTCTTCATACCTTTTGGCTTCTCTACAAACACCTCCTCCTCTATGTTCCCATATAAAAATGCACTTCTGACATCCATCTGCTGAATATTCATGTTATATTTACTAGCTATTGCTAATAAAATCCGCAGTGTAGGTAGTTTAGCTACTGGAGCATAAATCTCCGAGTGATCAAACTTATCTTCTTGTTTAAAGCCTCTTACAACTAATCTGGCTTTATAAAGATCTTTATTTCCTTCTTTCTTAATCTTAAAAACCCACTTAGTGTCAATTAATTTCTTCCCTTCTGGTAAACTGACTTCTATCCATGTTTTATTTTTATTTAGTGCTTCTAACTCTGCTTCTATTGCTTTTAGCCATTCTTCTTTATGTTTTCCACTAACAGCTTCTTCATAAGTTAATTGATCTTCTCCTTGTGTTATCAAAGCCATCTCATAATCTTTTGTCCATACAGGCTTCTTCACTTGCCTTCTACTTCTAGAATTTTTATTTTCTTCAGATGTCTCTTCTTCTGCATCTAAGAATTCTTCTTCTAAATACTCTTCCATCATGTTATTTTCTGTATTTTCATTAATTTCTATTTCCTCTTCTATTGTAACTGGAACATTTTTTTCTACTTCACTATTTTGTATTTCTAATTCTTGTTTTTCATTATAGCTCTCATTATTTTCTTGTTCATTGATAGTTTTCTCTTCATCACCGTCTAATAAGAATTCTGTAGTTACCTGTCTTTTTAGTATATTACTGTCTTCTTTTTCTTTATTTTTAATATCATCAAATATGACAATATCCCTTGCTATTTCTATTTTTCGTTCTTTTTCATTCCATAGTCTATATCCATTATTACTATAACCAACCATTACTAACTTCTTACTTCTCGGGTCTAGTTTCTTAATGGTTGTATTTAGTTGTTTAGCATACACGGCAGAACCAAATTTCTGTAAGTTAGCTATGTTAGGTCTTTTTCCGTACCACATTTCATATGGTGTTTTGTTTTTTAATGATTCACTTGGCATTCTATTTATTATGTATGTAGCACAGTACATGGCTTCACCCCACATTTCTTTTTCAAATTTAGAATCAAACAGCAATGCTCTGGTTTTATTTAGTAACGTTCGGTTTAATCTTTCTGCCTTGCCATTTAATTGGGGAGTGTATGGTACTGTTAAATCTAGTTTTATTCCTTTTTCCATGCACCATTGTCTAAATTCATTGCTTGTGTACTCACCTCCATTGTCACATCTTATAATTGATACTTTTTCAATTTTTTCTCTTTCAGTTTCTTGTATGTAGTTTCTCAGTTTATACTTAACTTCACTTTTGTACTTTAGTAAGTAGATTTTAGTAAAATGGGTGTAGTCATCCATGACTGTTAATACATAACTATAATCATCATATGTTTTATTTTCAAATGGTCCACAAACATCGGTATGTATAATTTGTAATGGTCTTGTGGCTCTTGTTCTTACTGTATCAAATGGTAGCCTTGTTTGTTTTGCTTGTGTGCAGATTTCACATTTATCCAATTGTTTACCACCTTGTATTTTTATTCCATCTACCATTTTTGGTAATATTTCCAGTGTAGTTTTTCCTGGGTGCCCTAATCTTGCATGCCATTCTTGGGCAGTTCCATATTCTTTCATTAATAATGTCTTTTCTTCTGTATTGTTTATATTTATTTTATACAAACCATTTTCTTTTTCTCCCGTTAATACTAACTGTGACTCTTTGTAGATTTCAACTTTATTTTTAGTAAACACAACAGATCCTTGGTTATTTGTGACTGCATTGACTGAAAACAGATTTTGTGATAACTCAGGAACAAATAAAGTGTTATTCAAACAGCAAATATCACCTTTCACATTTCCTTGGCCTCGTACTTCAACATTTTGGTCATTAGCCGTTAACACTGTTGATATTTTATTTTCAAAATTTGACAGTATCTGTATATCATTTGTCATATGAACTGTGCAGCCTGAATCCACAATAAATTCCATGCTTTTAATTTCTTCTTTTGGTTTAATTAAAAATGTCATATCTGACTTTTTATTTTTATTAAAGAAACAATTTTCTTCTAGGTGATTTGTTTTCTTGCATACTGAACATTGTTTTGCCTTAAATTTGCAGTCTTTTTCTTGATGGTTATACTTTTTACATATTGAACACATTTTACAGTCCTTTTTAATATGTCCTGTTTTATTGCATTTGAAGCACTTCATGCTCAAATTACCTTTTTTCACAGCTTGGAACGCCAGCTGATTTTCAATTTTATTTCCTTTCTTGTTTTCAAACCTATTTTCCTCACTTAACAAGCGATTAGTTAAGTTTATTAATGTCTTTTTATCTTCTGGTGTAGATTCCCATGCAGTGATGAAATAGTTTAGTTTACTTGGTAAGCAGGTTAGAATTTTTGACATCACCATTTCTTCATTTATTTTTTCTCCCAGTTGGTTTAAGCGAAACTGTAGATTTTCTATATCAGTAATCATTTGAGTAAGACACTTATTATCCTGTTTGTAATTAAAGAACTCCTGTAACAATGATGACTTATTTCTTTCTTCTTGACCTTCAAAGATTTTACAAAGTTTCTCATACATTTCCTGGGCATTCTGGCATCCTAAAATATGACTTTTCAGCTTTCTATCTATTGTATTTATGATGATCTTTTGTACCTTGGCGTCTTTCGTACTAAATTCTTCAGTTTTTCTTACTTCCTTCTGTGTTTCTTGTGATAAAACGTCACATAGTTTCGCCGCCTTGACGTGAATGTTGAATTCGAATTTCCACAAAAGAAAACTTTCTCCATCTTTCAACTGTTCAATTTTTATCTCCTCCCTTTCCATTTTTGTTATACATTCGTTTTTATACTGGTTTTTACTTGTTTTCTTTTCTTTCCTGTTTTTAGTTGTACGGCCACGCCGTCACTTGTTTTTTTTTATTTTTCACTGTTTTCCTGTGTCTGCTTGGGTTTTTAATGGAATCTGGTCTGGGCCCATAACCTGTTGTGTGGTTTATTGAGACATCAGAGAAAGATAGTGGTTGTTTGGAGAAACCTTTTAATTAATATAATTGTTACACTCATAAACACACCGCCATTGCTACGGAGAATTTCTTTATCATTGACTAAACCACAGACTAAGTCCTCTTAAAAATAGTGATGCTACATTGCAATCTCTATCACAGTCGAACTTCTGCCATCCCTCACTACCACCACTGCTGAAACCCGACAGATCGCTGGCCCGCTTCGTTAAGGAGAAGGCAAACTGTTTTGCCTCTTTTTGCATAATCTTCGCGTCAGCATTCTGGTGATGCGCGGATGTATTCTTTCTCCTGGTGGATGTGAGACATATATGTCGGACATTCACATCCATCAAAAGGATGTTCGTATCAACCTCGACTTGAACAAAGCTAGTGATCCCGACGGGATGGGACGGGATACTTACACTTGTCCTTAAAACTTGTGCGCCCGAACTGTCTCCGATTTTGACACGTCTATTTTGCCTTTCGTGTGAAACTGTGAAAGAGTCGAATGCTTGGAAGTAAGCTAACGTACAGCCCGTGTCCAAGAAGGAAAGTTGAGCTGACCCTGCCAATTATATACCCATCTCTTCGTGTGCTTAATATTAAGCTCCTGGTATACCTAGAAGCTAATGACATCCTGAAGTGATTGCCAATACGGTTCTACAGGGTTTCTAGCTTATGCCGTTCACATCTGCAGTAAGGCCATCGAGAGGCGCGGGGAGGTGCTTGCCATCTCCTTCGATAACTCGAATGGTTTCTATAGGGTCTGGCACGGAAGCCTTATTAGTAAGCTTCCTTCATTCGGTCTGCCTGGTGATGGTATGTGTGATTGGATTGCAGATTGCTTGTGGGATCGGTCCATTCCAGTCGTTATCGATGGGTTCTCGTCTGACCAATTGGATATTTATACCGGGGTCCCTCAAGGGTTGGTAAAGTAAGTAAAGTGCTTGAAACTTGGCTATGCAGACGACAGCACTGTTGCTGAGAGGTACTCGTTCCATCCTTGACCTTTGTGAGGCTGTGGTGGAGCGTTTGAGCTTATCCTTGAAGCCAGTCTCCAAATGGGGCGATGCCAATTTGGTCTGGTTCTTTGCTGCTAAAACTCAGGCGTGTTTTTCTCTGTTAAAATGTGCCAATTCTACTCGGCTCTTTCCTTCCGAGGTGTAAACGTGCCGATAATGGACCATCTTGTGCTTCTTGGCGTTACTTTTAACACGATCCTCAATTTTGATCCATACATTGAGGCAAAGGTTCAACTGGCTGCCATAAAATTGGGGATCCCCACAAAAGTGAGACGGTTCTTCACGCCAGAACAATTGCTCAAGTTGTGTCAAGCTCGTCAAGCGCTAATTAGATGATGTATGGAGTACTGTTATCATTTCTGGGCCGGATCTGCCAAAAACCAGCTTCATGCACTTAAGTTGATCAAAAAACGGACCAAAAAGATCGGCAATGAGACACTGGTCGAATCGTAGCTCCAGAGCCTTAAACAACGTCGCCGAGTTGCGAGCTTGTCGGTTTTAATCGGTTAAATTTCGGGAAGTGTGCAATGGAAATGTATGATCTGATTCCACCTAGCCCATTCCATAATCGGACTATAAGACTTACGGCGATGTGCCATTGGTACATGGTGGACATCCCACCCATACACACTAAACATTTTGGGAATACGTAGATTGTACGTTTGTGTTGCTCGATAGCTACAACTTAGGAGTGTTTAAGTCAAGAGTGAATAGGTAACTTTTAGGCAAGCGTGTTTAATCGTCGACCACGACATCGCTTACCATCTGGTGAAGAAGTAGTCTAGCGCAAGCCTACCAAATATAAATGAAATGCATTCCCCCTATTGCAAAGCTTACCACGCAGTGGATAGTAGATCCTAGAGCAGTGATGGCCCAGTGGTAACGGACACAATTTACAAGTATGGTCGTGGATTCAAACCCAGGCAAGTGCTTTAATTTGTGTAAATTATTTCATCACTATTGTTCTCAAAACACTGAAGTAAAAATGCATTGCATTGCAATGCAAATCTAAGACATGTACGAGTAACATCCATCAAACCACATTGGTCCCACGTGGTGGATTTCGGCCCATTACCTCTTACAGAGAGGGGGCCTAAACGCACAATAGACCAAATGGGAGTTTAAGTTCAGAAAAGGGGGTCCATCTATCCTGTCCTATCCTAATGCTTACGACGCCTATCGTTTGCAATTACTTCTACATTTTTTTGTATTATTCTTCTTACCCACATATCTGTAATATTGAATGAGTCTAAAAAAATGTTTATTTCATTCCTACTCTTAGTTTTTCTCCAAGACCATTTATGCTGATACTACTATATTCAATTGATGTACTAAAAACCTATTCTCGATGTCAACACTGCATCTTTCTTTACAATGATAACATTTAAATTAACTGTTTAGATTTAAGAAGAAAAGCATTGTAACTTAAAATTACAATATCATCATCATCATCAGCCTATTAATGTTCCCACTGCTGGGACACAGGCCTCCTCTCTGTGAGAGGGGATGGGCCGTAATCCACCACGCGGGCCCAGTGCGGGTTGGTGGATGTCACATGTCTTCGAATTTTTGGTTCTAGGACATGCCGGTTTCCTCACGATGTTTTCCTTCACCGTTTTGAGAGCAGTGGTGATGAAATAATTTACACAAAGTAAAGCGCCTGCTTTGGCTCGAACCCACGACCTACAACTTGTAAGTCGCGGCCGTTACCACTGGGCCACCATTGCTCTCAAATTAAATTACAATATAGTAAAATATAAATAGAGCAAAATTTAAAATGTATTACATTGTATGTCAATTTAAATTACTTTAAAACAAAGAAACCCTTGTTACCAAAACTTTTGTGTAGGTATTGGAACTTGATCGACAAGTATACTTTAGTAGAAACATTGTTCATTTTTAATTACAATAAAATTATTCCATTTTACAAATCAAATAAAATTATTAAATTTCACATTTTCTTATCCTTTATTTCTGCCTCTTAAATACGGTTAAGAGGCAGAAATAAAGGTCTGTCCTTGCTGATTTCATATGACATAAAGTTGTACCAATGTGTAACTAAAGTTATAATGTTATTCAAATTGGGTGTTGATATGTGGATACTGGACGTTACATACAGTGATTGTCCTTTGTGTTAAAGTTCATAGAATTAAGCATTGTAAGGAATGACGGAAAAGCAGACTGTTTTAAGGACCGTGCTGAAATAAAACTACACCAATAATCACTATCACCACACAACAAAAATATCTAGTATTGTTTTACTTCGTGTATTATTTGTCTTACTGACTGTAGGTACAATCGGCCAAATCTATATCTGATTTTTTTTATTTATTTTATTTATTTATTTCAGGTTAGCTTACAATTGTTTACACAATACATTCATATAAATACACGATATACATTTATAAGTGCAACAATTATTTACAAACTAACACCACATGCACTTATTTGATTTGATTATAAATATAAATTATTGCAATTAATTATGGATAATAAATGACAAGAAAATAGTTTACGACTAAGCATAAATTGTGGAATTTAACAAACAAATCAAGATTAATTAATTACATTAAATTAAAAATATTATATTGATTGATTACATAATAGCAGATGAATAAATTAAATTAAATTAAACTAAGATTAAATATTTGGTTTACATTAGATAATAATAAAAATTACATAAAGTTAAATTAGCATATAAATTAATAAATTGGCAATTATATTAAGTATTTCTTATTTGAGCGAATAGTATTTAATAATTAATTTACAAAATTTGCCCATGCTATCGTGGTGCACGTCAATCAGTAACTGATCACCGTAAGTACTATTTTAGCTTGCAGGGCTCGCCCGCTAAATTAACGCCGACATACTCATCAACCAATATTATCGCAGCATCGGGTGACTGTTTCTCTAGTACCTGTCAGCCCCTTGTTTTTGTAATTAAAAAAAGACGGCAAAAAATCAAACAAGTCATTTGGCTATGGTCGACGCAAAAAGGGCGGTACCTAGTACACTACCTAACCGAAGCGGGGCGCGGGATATCGAGATGCAGTATAATGAAATAGCGGTAGGTAGGTAGGTAGGTGTCGGCATACCTACCAACCTACCGCTTTCAGGTTTAAATTCGAAGCGAATCGAAGCGTCAATCTAAAATAATATTGACCACATTGACCGTCTTCTAGTTCTAAGCATTGACCATTGACATTCGTAGGTAATGAGATTGCAGACGCGCTGTGTACAAAATTAGCACTTCATTATTTTTATCTCTATGGGTTACACATTTGTTCATTACGTAGCGAAGATAATAGTCAATCAATACTCAATATGATAGGTATGTTATTTATTTATGAACGCTTCGCATCTAAGAAGAAATTGTACCGAACGAACGAGTTTGCGTGCGTTTGCCGCCGCCGCGTCCGCCCGCTTCGACCGCAACCATTGTTTTTGTGTTTTATTCATTTTAATACTTACCGTGAATGAAAATGACACAAATTTACAATGTCGATTTTTCATGCATTTATGATATTAAATAAGTGAACTCTAATGATTGTAATATTTTTTTGAAGCGTTTGTAGCTTAGAAAAACAAAATAATTAAAAAATCTTAAAATTGCGTGCCCTAATTTGGCACAAATTTATTTAATAGGCATATGTAAGTGATCTGATAAAGGAAATAGTTATTTCATAAACTGTAATTTTTTTTTGTACTATATTTTACATATTGACCCTATGTCAGTTTGCATTGGACGATTATGACACAAATTGGGTTTGCACACTCCGCAAACTATCCTAGATCATCATTCATTTCATCATTTCAGCCGAAAGACGTCCACTGCTGGACTTAGGCCTCCCCCAGGCGTCGCCACATTGACCGATCCCGTGCGTCTCGCATCCAGCGCCTTCCCGCAACCTTAACCAGGTCATCAGTCCACCTAGTGGGAGGCCTTCCAACGTATCGTCTTCCGGTTCGCGGCCGCCATTCCAGAACCTTTCGGCCCCAATCGGCCATCCGTTCTGCGAGCAATGTGCCCTGCCCACTGCCACTTAAGTTTGGCAATTCTTCGGGCTATGTCGGTAACTTTGGTTCTCCTGCGGATATCATCATTCCTGACGTGATCACGCAAGGAAATTCCGAGCATAGCCCTCTCCATTGCCCTTTGGGTGACTTTGAGCTTTCTGATAAGGCCCATTGTGAGCGACCACGTCTCGGTCCCATAGGTGATCACTGGCAACACACACTGGTCATAGACTTTTGTGGGACTTTTTGGCGGGAAGTCAAACGAAGCGGTAATTTTGATTTCGCAAAAAGTTTATAATTAAATAATTTTACGGAAATACCAAATAAATAACATCTGAAAAAACTTCTAACAACCATGAGTATCACCAGTGGTGGTGAGGAGCCACCAGATCCTGGGGAAAATAAGAAAAGAAAGTATAACAAAACTCGTAATCCTGACGCCAATAAGTATAACATTTATACTAAACTAAATTATAAAAGACTCTTCATAGAAAATACTAATTCGGAATATGTTGTATACGTCGAGTCAACAGAACAGGAGAAGATAGGGAATAAAAATCCTATCACACTCACCAATTTAATATCCGACAATGTTAAAGGAGTCTTAGGAGTACATAGAATAAATTCGCACAAAATTGGAGTAACTTTCAGAAAAGCAGCTGCGGCCAACAATTTCCTGAAAATGGAAGACTTTCTATGGAAAAATAAATTTAAAGCATTTATACCATCATATTTGACGGAAAGGATTGGAGTATTGAGGTTTGTGCCCAAAGAACTCTCCAATGAAGAAATTTATAAAAATATAGTGTGCGACTCTGAAGTAATTTCTATTAAACGATTCATGCGGAAAGTAGAGGGAAAATTAGTGCCTCTCTATACAGTTGCCGTCACTTTTGCGTCAACATCCTTACCGCAATACGCCTATATAAAACTATTCAGATATGAGGTGAAAGCATACATACCACCATTACTGCAATGTTATAAGTGTCTAAAGTTTAACCATTCTGCTAAGGCTTGCAGAGGCGAACAACAATGCTCTTCCTGTGCTGGTCGTCACTCCTACAAAGAATGCGATGTCGAAGAGATCACATGCATCAACTGCTCAGGTAATCATCTAGCCATTTCAAGAGACTGTCCCATTAAAAAACAAAAAATTGAAGAAAAAAAGGCCAAATTTCTTAAGCAGCAATCGTATGCCACTGTTGTGAATTCACCCCCTACATTTAATGAAAAATCTTTCCCTGTTTTACCTAAGGTTACTGTTAAGGATAAAACCAATGATACTTTAGATATTAAACACATAGCAAATAATGATATTATAATTAGTGCAATTGTTAAATCGTTGGTCACATTAGGAAACAAGAGTGACTCTGATGGGCCACTCACACATAAGAAAATAAAAGAAATATTTTTATCAAATTTAATTTAAACATGGATAATTATCTAAATATTTTACAGTATAATATACAGAGTTTACAGAGTAAAAAGAGCCTATTACAAAATTTATTAATTGAAAAAAGTATAGATATCTGTCTTCTTAATGAGACTTGGTTTAAATCGAATTCTATAATTCCACACTTTCCCACATATAATTTAATCCACAAAAATTCGATAAATTCTCATAATGGAGTAGCCATTTTGGTGAACCATCGTTTAAAATACAAAGTAGTTAATACACACTTCTCAGAATCTATTCAAAATGTATGTATTACAATAGAAACACAATCTGGAGCAATGGCAATACTTTGTGTATACAGCCCTCCCAGTATCAGGTTTGACTCAGCAAAGCTAAAGGACTTAATCAATAATATACCAAAACCTTGTATAGTTATGGGTGATTTTAACGCTCATAACATAGCCTTTGGATGCCATAGTGACAATAATAGAGGTAGATGTTTATATAATATAATTGATGAATTTGACTTATGTATTTTGAATGATGGATCACCAACAACTGTTCCTTATCCTAATAGACAAGCTTCAGCGATAGATCTTGCCCTTGTTAGCTCTTCAATAGCTCATTTATGTAACTGGTATGTTCATGATGATCCCATGGGTAGCTATCATCTTCCAACCTTACTTGAGATCAATATTCAACCATCTATGTACGACACGTCACCTCCTGTGAATCAAGAGAAATATATTTATAGTAAGGCAGATTGGGATAAATATTATAGCCTGTCAGAAACTTGTTTTTCCCACTTGGACTCAATAAATGATTCCCCTTTCAATGCATATAACCATTTTATAGAAACATTAAATGATTTGAGGAATAAAACAATTCCAAAACGAAAATTAGGTGCAAACACAGTTATTAAAAAACCGGTCCCATGGTGGAATACAAAATGTAGTGATGCTGTCGCAAAATCAAAAGATGCATTGAAGTATTATTTTTCTCAACCGAACATAGACAACTGGATAATGTATAAAAAATTAGATGCAAAAAAGAAAAGAATTCTGAAGGAAGAAAGTTCTTCTTCTTGGCGTGAATTATGTAGTAGCTTCAATAGGTTAACTCCAGTTTCTAGGATATGGGGATACATTAAAAAATTTAAAAAAATTGGATCTAATCGAAACAAAAACATCAATGATGAGTGGATTCCAAGATTTTTAGATAACTTGGCAGATTCTACTGAAATAAATGACAATAGGCTTGAGTATTTGTTCGAAAATGCTAAGGAAAATGTTGTAAATGTATTTCTCAAAAACAATTTCACTATAGAAGAGTTGAAATCATCTTTAAAAAGTAGGAAAGATACTACACCGGGATTGGATGACATACCTTACATGTTAATAAAAAAATTACATTTAAATGCACAAACAACATTACTTAATATTTATAATAAACTATGGAATGAATTGGTAATACCTGAGTCTTGGAAAACACAGTGTGTCATTCCAATTATAAAACCTAATAAACCTGCAAATAGTGCTTCTTCATACAGACCTATTTCCTTATCATCTTGTTTGGGTAAACTCTTTGAAAATATGTTGAAGTTAAGATTAGATTATTTTGTAGAATCACAAAGCTTAATTCCTTCTATACAGTTTGGCTTCAGAAAAGGTAAAAGTTGCTCTGAAAGCTTTGTATCTTTATTATCAGATATAAGACAGGTTAAATTAAGTCACTCTAATGCAATTTGCGTGTTTTTAGATGTAAAAGGTGCTTTTGATAATGTAAATATAGAAGAACTCATTCAAGTATCTTACGATATTGGTATACCTGGTCATATTCTAAAATGGCTCTATTCTTTTTTAAACAATAGAACTGTATTTGTTAAATATAATAATAAATTACATGGACCTAGGACTGTTAACAAAGGCACAATGCAAGGAGCAACTTTGTCCCCTTTACTTTATAACTTGTATACTTCTGAAATATTAAAATATGTAGATACACCAGGTGTAAATATCCTGCAATTTGCAGATGACTTGCTTTTGTACAGCATAAATCAAAACATGGATATAGCAATGTCTAATATCAATAAGGCTTTGTCTCAATTATACAGCTATTACCATAATAAACTTAAATTAGAAATAAGTCCAGAAAAGAGTTCAGTTTTAATTATTAGCAAAAAAGTAAATAATCATAGCAATGTTAAAATTTCATACAATAATGCAGAAATTCGTGTTGTTAAGCAACATAAATTCCTAGGTGTCATTATTGATGATAAATTAAAGTTTGATGAACATATTAAACATATAAGTAACAAAGCACTGAATGGTATTAATCTTTTGAGGCATTTAGCAGGCAGTTTTTGGGGATCTGACCCCAAAGTTATGAGTATGCTTTACAAAAGTATAGTGAGAAGCCATTTTGATTACAGCAATTTGGCATATATGAATGCCAATAGCACCTTGTTACGAAAATTAGATGTTATTCAAAATATAGGACTGAGACTTATTTGTGGTGCTATGCGCTCCACACCTATTAATTCATTAGAAGTTGAGACATGTATACCTCCCTTGACATTACGAAGATTGTTGTTGGCTGAGAGATTTTTATTAAAAGTCATGGCATCAAATGACAATCCTTTATTTAAGAAACTCACAATACATCCTGAAATCTCACAGTCAATTTCTTTCAATGCCATCTCTGCTTCTTCTTTGGTTGGTGGAACTCTACCTGAAATGCCAACAATTTTTGAACATGTAAATAATAATGCAAAAGATATTGTTAAAAATGATATTTGGCCTATATACAAAATTCCTTATAATGGTATTATCAACAGTTTTGCAATCCATTTAGACATTGTACACAATAAATTTGATTTGTTACAGTTTACAGACAATAGACCAGAACACTATGTTATATACACAGATGGATCTAAAACAGATCTTATTGTAAATGCAGCTTTCTATGATCCACAGCTAGACTTCACTAAATGTATTAAATTAAACAGGGTGTGTAGCATTTTCACTGCAGAATGCTATGCAATTTATTGTGCACTGCAGCATGTAAATAGTCTTGTACATAAGGTTCATAATATTTTGATAGTTACAGACTCCAGAAGTGTTTTGTCTGCTCTACATAATGTAAATATTTCTTTTAAGTTAAATTATATTATTTGTAATATTAGGCTTATAATCCAAAATCTACTTGATAAGTATATAAAAGTAGAATTTGTATGGGTACCTTCACACAGTGGCATTCGTGGAAATGAAGTAGCTGACACTGCGGCCCGTTCAGGCCATGACGAGGATCGATCAGAGTTGATCAAGGTTCCATTCACCGATTACTACAGCCTTTTTAGAGAACGTAATATACAGTTATGGAAGGAGTATTGGGACATAACTTTGGAAACGAAAGGCAGATGGTACGCTGGAATACAGAATGAATTACCGATAAAACCTTGGTACTATAACTTCAAATACATCACAAGAAGATTCATAACTATTTTATCACGCATGAGATTGGGACATTGCTTAACTCCAGCTCACCTGAATAGGATTCGTATAATTAACAATAGCCGATGTCATCATTGTGGAGAAGAGGATGCTGATTTGGATCATGTTATCCTAAAGTGTTCAAGTTTTAACATTCAACGTTTGATTTTGGTTAGTGAATTGAATGACAGTAATGACAATGACATTAGTGAACATCAAAGTGTTCCCCGCAGCGTTCAGGATTTATTAGTAAATAAGAAATATTTTAGTATGTTGTATAAATATATTTGTAATACGGTAGAAAAATTTAATTAATTTTGTATTCAAAAATGTATCTAGGTTTATTACACCTACCTATTGTAATATAAGTTTAACCCAACTATGTATTCGACTGAAAGACTTGTATCTATGGTCATGAATAAAACATTATTAAAAAAAAAATAGACTTTTGTCTATCCTAGATATAATACCATAAATATTTTAAACTTTAAATATTTTTTGCCCGTTTTGATTTGAATAAAAATTAGGTATCAACCACAAATCAGCGAATTACTGAAAATGCAAGTATCAGATCTGACACAAAACGCAATAATAACCTTCATAGGTACGACTGTATCCACAGGCAAGAAATAAGCAACTTTAGAATTTTTTAAACTTATGACATCAAAATAGCCTAGCGCTATCGGTCTATAGTACATTATTACCTCAATGCTATGGACACTGGTTGATGAATCATGTTTATTTTCACATTTTACTTTTTTAAATTAAATTATTTTATTTAAACCATATTGTTATTATTATTTATTTTACTTTTATATACATACTCGTCTGTAAACTTTCTTTTCAGTCTTGCACAAGAACTAGCATATAACAGTATATCGATCAGTACCTGTTTGTACAGTAGTAGGAGTGTACCAAAAACTGTCACTTTGATCTCATGATGTACCTCGTTTTTGCAGTGCGTGCGTTACAACGCATATAATGCGCAGAAAAATTACGAAAGAGTGTAATTGTATTCTTACAATGACTGATAAGTTCACTCTTTCTTTATGATTATTTAACGAATGAATGTGTACTCGACACATTCATTCGTTAAAATTAATCATAAAGAATCCCTAAAAAAACGTAGAAAAATTAGCCGCAGTCAGAGACGTTTCTTAGGCATAGCACGCACAGCGATTTTCATTCGCGCGATTTTTTTTCCGCGCGAATTTTTTAGTACTATTTGGGCGCGATTTTTTTCCGCAGTTCGTGCAGCTTCATACATTTCCATAGGTCACAGAAAGCGCGGAAAAAAATTCGCGCGAATAAAATCGCAGTGCGTGCTATGCCTTACAGATATTAGACCAAATTTGTAGTTCGCTTCAAATCTAAACTTGATAATATCGATATGACAGTGGCACAGATCTAGTACTGATATATGCCTATATTATAGATAAGTATCTATAGCATACTCTGCCACAATGGCCAAAAAGATGGCATAGACAAAAGTATATCTATCTCTTTTTGCTTATGACGTTATCTGTTAGTGCGAAAGTGAATACCGATATTGAAAATGCGTCTTAAATACGTTCCGTCTAGGTATTACAATGTCTCTGGTCTACGGTTTCTCCATAGATATATTATGTACAAGATAAACAGAGTCAGATGAAAAGCGAAACCATATAGGCAATGATATTCAAATAAACAGATATGTTATGAGCGCGCGCATTTTGAAGACACGAATAGGTCACAATTGTGACCTATTCGTTTATGTCACGCATGGCGAAGAGCGATAGGCTTTGTTGAAAAAAAAAACAAAATAAAATAAATGCCATCGTGTGTATTTGTAATTTATTTATTTATTGATTAAAATAAATATTTTTTAATGTTAGATGAATGAAAAGTGTGTATGTGTGCTGCCGCTATATGCGGCACACTTTTTTCAATTGTTTTGTGAGTGTATAACGTATCTGTTTATTTGAATATCATTGCATATAGGTAAATAAAATCTATGTGTGAGTAAATAGTGTTAGTAGAAAAAATGTTGTTAAAAAGCCCATGTTCAGTATCGATATCGTTACTTGGTGAACACAATAAGAAACACGAGTAGAGGGTTGTTGGATATATTGAACTGTAATCAGAGCTGGGAAAAATACACAAATTACAAAATACTATCTCGCATGTATTTAAAATACAAAATATTCGTAAGTCGTGTATTTGAAATATAAAATACTTAAGAGGAAGGTTTGCGAGCGTGGGAACTTATTTTAGAACCCACACATCGACATTTTCATTAACACAGTTGCATCACACATTGTAGTGTACACGTACCCAAGAACAAATGACAAATTATGCGACGCGACGGACATAATATAGCTTCAATGCGCGTTCGTTTCTGAAGGACTTATCTATATATGTCTCAAAAACGCGCAATGTATTAACTATTGATTCACCGCTCCGCACGGCATGCGTGCCCGCCCATAGTATTATAGTCGTGAAAAAAAAGGGTGGGGTCACAGTGTAATCGGTTGTTTGAATGTTAGAAAAAATAATTACTATATTTAATAAAATATAATTATTATTATAATAAGTACAAAAAATTATGCTTGATTGAATGATGTTCTCTAATTAATTTTTTTGTTGCTTACATCTTGGTGATTCTGACATCAGATAAAACAGTTTCGCTGTTCCGTTTCTTCGATTCTATTTCAGCTTTTTGGTTTTTTAATTCCCTCAATCAAATAATTGGGCTCCTTTATTTCCATTTTCCTGTCTAATCGCGAATCTATTATTTCCGGAAGCTTACAATCAAGATAAATCTTTTTAATTTATATTCCTTGTTATTTCTTCAAATGCATCATCCTTTTTAATTGTTTCAACCTTCGTGTCTACGTTGGTCCAAAAAATAAAAATACAGTAATTTTTTGGGTAATGTGGAACTGTCCGTGGACCTGATAATAGCAGTCATGGTTTTTATTTATCATCAGCTTTCCTGTTTGATTATATTTTTACCAGAGGTCCGCATTTAATAAGGTCTCTTTTACAAATTTTAACAAAACCAAAAGCAGTCAAGCACTGTCTTCTTTCTTGAATCCATTCCATGGAATCCGCTTGCAATATAGTTCTTCTTTCAAGAGCTTTTCTTTCAACTTCTGTGAGGTTATTTTTAATGTTCCGTTTTAGCAAAATAGAAAAAGAAAAAAAAAAAAACAATCAATTGCATAGTCTAGTTTTTTTACAAAAATGACCATAATCTTTATCCATGTCATTATTGTTTTTACTTGAAGAAGAAGTTGAATATAGTCTGCGGCCGATTTCGATTTATAGGATATTTCTTTTTTTTAACTTAAGATGGCTTTTAAATACGTTAGGTTTTTTATAAATGATTTTATTGTACAAGTAGGTTTGTGGCTGCTTAATGTTAAATGCCACAACGGACGTTTCACAACGAGCTGCGTAAGATTGTCTAGTTGAGAAATTAATTCGTTTTCCTGCCACGAATTTTGCAACAATACTGTTAAAAACCACTGCTATATTACTATTGACTTTATAAATTAAGCTTTTAGCATTGTTGACTAATCTTCAGACAAGTTGAAGGTTGTAGATACTCCAAATAAAAATAAAGAGTTCAATAATATAATTTTAATGAACTACAACGAATATTGACAAGCAAAAAAAACAGTGACAAAAAACAAAACTATAATAATTTAAGACTAAAGTGGCCTATCTAAAAATCTAAGAAAGAAGGTTGATTATGAAACTAAATAGTTCCAACACTTCCCCTACTTCTGAATAGGTAATAGGCCATCATAAATGTTATACTAAACCTAAACCTTTTGTTAAACACAGATGTCTTTGCTTAGATAAAAACTTAGTTAAAACATCAGCCTTCATTTCATTTGTGGGTACATATTCTATACTGATAATATCACTGGCAACAGTATCCCTTATAAAATGATGTCTTACATCAATGTGTTTTGTTCGTGAGTGATGAATGTTGTTTTTTGTTAGCATTTGAGCTCCCTGATTATCGCTGTAAATACAGACACCATTGTCCAAACCAAACACTTCCTTCAATAAGTTTTTGAGATATATTGATTCTTTAGCAGCATCACTAAGAGCCATATATTCGGCCTCAGTCGTTGACAAGGCGACTGTGCGCTGTTTACGAGATTCCCACGAAATAGGTCCATTTAAGTAAAATACATATCCAGTGTAGGATCTCCGGTCATTTAGACATGCGCCATAATCTGCATCAGTATATCCCGTAAGTGCGAGTGTATTTTTCTTCTGGTATTTAAGTTTAAGATTTATTGTCCCTTTCAAATAACGTAGAACTCTTTTTGCTGCATTCCAGTGAATTGTGCCAAAGTTACTGTTAAACTGGCTTAACACGCTTACAGCATGTGTAATGTCTGGCCTAGTTCCTACAGACAGATACATTAGAGATCCAACCAGTCTTTGATAAGGTAAATGTTGAGCACTCTCTTTCTCTTCATTTGAGGGATTCACTAATTTCAGATTAGGATCACCGGGAGTAGTAGCAGGTTTTGCATCAGTCATTGCAAAATTATCTAGTACTTTTTTAATGTATTCTTCTTGATCAATGGTTATTCCATTATCCTCTTGAATGATCCTCATTCCTAAGAAATGTTTTAAATTTCCCAAATCCTTGACCTTAAAGAATTGTTTAATATTATTTTTAAAGTTTTCTTTCATGTCAGCATTATTGCTGAGAATGCAAAAATCGTCAACAAAGATTGCGACAATTAAAATGCAAGTACCTTTAACTTTATAATATAGACAATGATCATGTTCAGACCTTTTCATTCCAAGTTGCAACATTGCTTCGTTAAGTTTCAGGTTCCACTGTCTAGGCGCTTGTTTCAGGCCGTAAAGTGCTTTCTTTAACTGGCATACTTTCCCCTTGTTGCACTCTTTGGTGAAACCCTCAGGTTGTTCCATAAAAATTTCTTCATTTAGATCACCGTTGAGAAACGCAGTTTCAACATCCATTTGATCCATTTTAATGTTCCATTGTGCTGCGAAAGCGAGTAGTAATCTTACCGTTGAGAGACGTGCGACAGGTGCGAATGTTTCATCATAATCTATGCCATAAGTTTGAGTAAAACCTTTGGCTACTAATCGCGCTTTATAGCGTACGTTTTCCCCGTTTTCATTTTTCTTAATCTTGAATACCCATTTACAACGAACAATTTTCCTATCTTTAGGTCTATCAACAAGGATCCAAGTCTTATTATTTACAAGTGAGTCATATTCACTTAGAAGAGCTTCTTGCCATTTATTTTTATCATCAGAATAAATAGCTTCCTTATAATTTGAAGGAATATCATCTTATACAGCTTTGTACAGAACTATATCTTCTGGCCATTTTTTCGGGATTCTGTTTCTCAATGGATATCTCCTAACAAGTTGAGAAACTTGATTGTTTGTATTATCTGAAATCTCTGCAACACTGTCATGAAATTCCTCATCAATGTTGTCATTTTCAGGTATATTAAGTTCTGTGAGCTGTGTTAAAGGTTCAGTCATAATTTTGTTGGCTTCTCCTTCAGTTGGTATATTTTCAAAATTTTCTTGAATTATATTAGGAATGAATTCTGATAATTGAGTTCCAACTTTATCAACAATATTATTTTGATAAGTAGACTTTGATTTGAATAGAAAATCGTTTTCAAAAAATTTGGCATCTCTTGTCCTGATAAGAATTTTTGGATGTTCGGGATCAACTACTCTGTATCCCTTAGTTTCAGTACAATAACCTACAAATATGCATAGTTTGGCCTTAGCATCAAATTTCTTTCGAAGATTGCTTGGTATGTGCGCATATACTCTGCATCCAAAAATACGTAGATGAGAAAGATTCACTTTTCGTCCAGTCCAGATTTCTTCAGGAAATTGCCTTAGTAGGTAAGCGATTTTTTAAGTAAGTCGCTGTATTAATGGCTTCTCCCCAATAAGTCTTAGGTAGATAAGATTCTGAAAGCATAGATCTTGCTTTCTCAACTAAAGTTCTGTTGACCCGTTCAGCTAAACCATTTTGCTCTGGATTGTAAGGTACAGTCGTTTGGTGAACTATACCGGATTGTTTCAAAATTTCTTTCATTTCGGAATTCAAATATTCACCACCGTTGTCAGAACGTAAAATTTTTATCTTTTTATCAGTTTGGTTCTCGACTAAGTTTTTAAATTCGCGAAACTTTTCTACAACTTCTGATTTTTGTTTTATTAGGTAGGTAAATGTTTTTCTAGAAAAATCGTCAGTGAAAGTCACGAAATATGAAGCACCTCCCAAAGATTGAGTACCTACTCATAGGTCCGCAAACGTCACTGTGAATAATTTCCAGTAAATTTGACGATTTTGAAACCAACATTTTGAAAGGTTGCTTTGAAAGTTTACTTTCCACGCAAGCAATGCAGTTATCTTTAATAGATCCAGCAGGTTTTGGATACTTGACCCCATAAGCTAAGTGTAATCTTAGTAATTCCATACATCTGAAGTTCAGATGACCAAGACGCTTGTGCCATAAATCAGCTGAATTATCTTTAACTTCTGTTAAATTCGCCTGAGCAATAGGTAAATCAAGTTTGTACATACCATTGGCGTTTGAGGCTGTGTATAAAACTTTTCCGTATACCTTACACGTTTGACCATCAATAATTTTTCCTCCAGATTTCGAAAAAAGTACGACATTTCCTTTCTTTACCAATGAGTTCACTGAAAGCAGGTTCGTTGACAAGTTCGGAACATGCAAAACTTCGGTAATGTTGGAAGTGTTTAGTTCTACAGTACCAATGGCATCTGAAAAAATTATTTGATCATTAGCTATTCTAATACTTTTCTTGACAGGTTCAGTATCATGTAGCCAATCACGCCGATTGGTCATATGACTCGTAGCCCCAGAATCTATAAACCAGTCATCACTCTTTACAAAAGGCGACTTATTAAAAATTGGTTTACAAACAAAAGAATTTACAAAAGATTCACAAGCTTCAGAATTATCAAAATTAGAACTACTTACTGACTGATCATCAACCATATGTGTTACCTCGCAAATATCTGTCTTTTCCCCTTGTGATTTAGCTTTGAGAACTCTGCAATTTGCTTTTATATGCCCTGGTTTACGGCAGTAATTGCAAAATATGTTCTTAGTGTCTCTATTAAACTTATTATATGATATCACTAAAGCACTATCTTCACGTGTATCACTGTAGGCGTTTAGATTACGGCTGTCTTCTTTCAGAAGTGCTACAATGACATTATCTGAAGTCAGTTCAGAGACGGAATGTTCCAACGCCATGACAAGTGGCTTAAATTGCTCTGGTAGACCACATAGCAGTATAATTGCGAGAAACGAATCATCAACCTTTTGATTTATTTGCTGTAATTGTTGATGTGTCGACATAATCTCATTAACATAAGTTTCCATGTTATCAATATAACGACAGTTCATTAATCTTTTCATCAACGTGAGCTTTCTAATTAGTCCGCTGTCCGCGTATGTTCTTTTCAAATTATTCCACGCTTCAAATGCGGATTTAGCTCCCATTCTTTTAGAGAAGACTCTTTCGTGGCAGGACAAACCAATTTTAGAGCGGGCTCTGTCATCGCAGCGTAATATTTCTTGTGAGCTATTCTCCAAAGGTGGGTGCTTCACGCAATCCCATAGTCCACAATCAATCAGCATCATTTCCATTGAAAATGCCCATATCATGTAATTCGAATGGCCTTCTAATTTCTTAAAAGATGGAGTACTTACTGTATGTGTAGTTGAAACATAGGGTACTACACTAGTATTACTTGCATTCGTATGATGAAGAGGTTTTGCACAAGAATCTCTCTGCATTTTTATTTACGAATCTCTGTATACACACTATTATAAGGTGTTTAGACTTTCAGAGCTCTGGGCCCATAACCTGAAGGTTGTAGATACTCCAAATAAAAATAAAGAGTTCAATAATATAATTTTAATGAACTACAACGAATATTGACAAGCAAAAAAAACAGTGACAAAAAACAAAACTATAATAATTTAAGACTAAAGTGGCCTATCTAAAAATCTAAGAAAGAAGGTTGATTATGAAACTAAATAGTTCCAACACAAGTTTCATTACGGCATTATAAAAGGTGTAAGCTTTCATTACCGGCACAAAGTTTTTATCAGTGCCAATCTCACCACCTATATTTGTTGAATTCAAATGCTTGTAATAGTACCTATGGCTTACAAGACTCATGATTACCAAAAACATGATCTGGTCCATTTAAAAGCCAGTTTGTCTTATTGCTGCAGTCATGTCACGACACTCGCGACCCACCCTTATATCTATTGTGTATGTGTGCGTAAACTTTTTGCGAACTCGGCTCGGATAAAAACCGGACATGCTCTCACCTTGGAGTCTAAGACAGCACTGAACAATGAACAATGTATAATGTACTCTGTGGCACTGAACAAGTGAACATTTTTCGCGCGCGTGCTCGTTTATAAAACAAATTACGGGAGAGTAACGATCCATACTAAAATGTATGGGGAACAGAAAACAATTTGTGTAGAAAACATAACAATGTTGAAACGTAGATTACTATCATTTGGGTTGACTAATTCGATTTATAAAATGGTGAACGTCATATTCATACTTTCGTGTCACGATATATCTAAAGAGATTTATAAATATTGTTCTATAATAATGAAAATAATGCAAATAGGAAAGGTCGATTTAGATGTTTTTGAGAGATTTCAACAAAAAAAAATATCGAAATTTAGGAAGGTTTTACAATTATCTCGCGGTGAAACTGTTGGCACATCTATTAAGGTTCTTCTTATTTTTTTTTGTGTAATTCAATGCGGTGAGTATTTAGAAATTTCGAAAACTGTAAGTGCCTTTTTAGGTGTTTCTTAAGGACTCGCCTCTTAATACAGCATTTTAACTATTTTATTTAAATTATTTATTACAAAAGAAAAGTCGATCATCCATCGTGACATTCGTACTAATAAACTTAATTAATACAGAGAAGTTTCGTGAAAATATAACCGTTTTCAACCAAATTGACAATTGAAAAGGTACTTGACAATTTGACGTGCGCGTTTTGCTTACGAAAGCTATCGAGCGCTATTTTCTGCAAAACGCACTTATTATGGTTGCACTAGTCAAAAGTTCTTCTATACAAACGTAGTCTAGAGATTACTCCACTGTTTGACGATGTTCCTTTAAAAAAAAAGTGATATCAATTTTTCTCATCATTATCTAGCCCTGTATGGAAAGAGAAAAGTAAAAAAATACAATATTTGAATGTTATGAGCGTCGAAAGTTCCATATTTCAACACTAATTTTAACGCATGTTTGGGCGGAAATAAATACCATAAGAAGAAGGAAAATTGTAAAACGGCCTCCTTAAAGGGATAGATTAGTAATTCAACAATGCAAATAATTTTATTTTGAAAATATACATTGAGTAGTTTTTACATGATATCCAGACTCCCAAAGGTCTGTTCATAAAATTTTGCGCGCTCTTTTTCGTCCTAAATCATCATCCATTTCGCTACAAATATGCAAAAGTACTAATTCGTACGAGAACTAGCTTCTTACTGCTCATCTCAGCATCAATCTCTTTCGCACGTGTTGTCGGATGAGGCAGCATGCATTTTAACCCCGCGCACAAAATAGTTCGTGCCGTTGACTAGGGGCACCTTAAGATCGCTAAATGTATTTGAAATACTAACTACAAAATACCGGAGTGTCAGGTATTTGAAATTGACGACACGGTTGGCGTTGTTGGGTTTGATAATAAACTATGTACTGTGAGGACTCTGCTTAACTAGAAGGCAACCTACTTGCCTATAAAAAACACTGGCAATTAGTATTACTTGAAAGGTAAATGAATTTCGAATAGAAAATAAGTGAATATGTTTTTGATTGTCAATTCCATCAATTCTAGTGTAGCCGCCCAGACGGCAGGAATATTGTAAAATTCGTGCAAAATATATGAACTATAAAAGTAATTTATCTACTAATTTATTAACCTCTGTCTACGCCTTCTACAGTACACAGTCCTCATATTTAACACTTTATATAATCTTTTTAGGGTTCCGTACCCAAAGGGTAAAAACGGGACCCTATTGCTGAGACTCCGTGGTCCGTCTGTCTGTCTGTCACCAGGCTGTATCTCGTGAACTGTGATAGCCAGACAGTTGAAATTTTCACAGATGGTGTATTTCAGAAACTACAATTTTCAAAAACAGAATAATATAAATATTTGAGTGGGGCTCCCATACAACAAACGTGATTTTCTTGCCGTTTTTTCTGATAATGGTACGGAACCCTTCGTGCGCGAGTCCGACTCGCACTTGGCCGGTTTTATGGATATTTACTACATACCCAGACACATACGTAACGACCATCATAGATAGTTGCGATCAAATACCACGTCATTGCCAAAACCAATTTCATTTTCTTTTATATATACCTACAGATTATTATTTACACAACAGAAAAATTAGCTGATGACCAGAGCACTGATGTTTTCTAGACACTGTAAAACTAATAAATGCATCAAAACTTCAAACTACTTAAAGCATCAAAACTTTCCGAATCATTTTGAAGGCTAATATTATAAACATGCAACTTAAAGTACAGTTTAGATAAACACATCTTCTCAATCCTAACTTAAGACTGCGCCGAGCAAAAGATGCGCGCGGCAAATAGGTATTTACTGCAGCGCGCTAGTCGTGTGCGTCGTCACGCACACAATGACAAGTTCGCTCGAGCCCCGCTTGCAGTTGCATGATAAAAGATGGTAACTAAAGATTTTTTAAATTTGGGTCGTTGTGTTGAGTGACTTGAAATGACGAATATTTATTATTTAGATGGTTTTATATGTACATAAAGCCCATAATTAAATCTTATAATCTATATTATATAAAAAAAATGTTTGGTTGTATTGTACTATAGTAATACAATAACCGTTCCCTTACCCATCCCATCCGATTGCGATGAAATTTTAGCGTTGTGGATTGTAGGCCCGGGAATTTTACTGGGTTTGTAGGTAAGCTAGGGGAGTAGCTGTAGATGCGTAGGCATATTGTATAATAAAACCAGACCGTAATAAAAAAAACTATAATTACTAATGCGTGTTTTACCATTTTACAAAAAGCCCAGGGAAACGTAGTATATTTATTATACAGGATGTAACAGAAAGATCATATTTTAAAAATTGCTTTTGCTTCTGTAAATGAACAACTTTCTCCAGGGAAGTCAAAGACATTATTCAAAAAAGAATTTAAATTTTTCATACAAAGTTGTCACCAGATGACCAAAATTTGTGTGGGGATAAGATAAAAAAGATTATAAAAATAACTGGAAAAGAGACAAGAAGACACATTTAAAAACATGATTGTTATTTTCCACCACTGGTGCATAACGGAATAACGTGCCCATTCGATTGCACTTTTCGTTTGCGTTTTGTTGTTTCTTCAGTTGCAAGTGTTCGTTTCGAATCTTTTTTTCTCCTTTTCATTGAGATTTCATTCCCTGAGTTTCATTTGCCTATCTAACTGAGAACAAGGATTTCTGGCAGTAAGCAATCAAAATAAAAAGTTTTAAATTTGTATTCCATTTTAGACCAAAATTCTATTCTTCCTCGATAAGTTCAACCTTCATGTCCAATTCAGTCCAAACTGCAAATATGCATGTTTTTCTTTGTGTAATATGAAGTTGTCCTTGTGCTTGGAAGTATCAATTATGTTTTTTTTTTGTTTAATATTTCCTTCCTTTTCTCTTTTCCAGAAATTAATTTTTAAATAAAATTAAACGATTTATGTACTCTGCGTTTTGCTGACGCCAATCTTTTGGTATTTCTCTTGGTTTCGAGATGTTTTATAAGTTTGTTAGGACTCTTGAGTAATATTTTTATACTCGGGTATGCCAGTGGTTGTCGAGACAACCACTGGCATACCCAAGTATATATATCAGTGGTCTCATTCAATTCGAGAATTGAATGAGACCACTGATGCGACACATCTTCCAGCATATGTCTGCCTGCCTGAGTAATTTATTATTTTTCCGCCAATAAACTTCGCTATGATACCATTAAAAAATTCAGTAATGTTGCTCTATGAATTATACATCAACCTTTAGCATTATTCATCGGTCTGGAAGTGAGTTTTAATATGGCTGAAAATATAAAGTCACCCTCTTTACTTTTCATCGTTGAAATCAGATTTTCTTCTGTCGATGTTTCCCCTTCGGTCAGTTTTTTGCAATAATAAGATTTGCATGTGCTATGATTTCCAAACACGTGGCCCGTTCAACAAACCCTGCTTCAGATCCAGAACTTTTTGAGAAAAGTTTTGTCATTTTGCGCATATATGTATATGTTTTACAGCGCCAGTAACCAAACCAAGTATATTTTTCAACTGTTTTTCGGTACCTTAATGGGTAGCTTGTGTTTCTAGTCAGCTCAACTGCATCATGTGAAACCCACTTCTATTGCCATGTATTATGATCTCGTCTTTATCTTCAGTTTCTTCTTCTATCAAAATGATTGAATATGAATCCGTATGTTTTGAAGAATACTGAAATAAAATAAGAATATTGTAAGTAGTCAAAAAGCATGTCTTAGAACTGGAAACATATAGTCCCAAAACAGTAATAAAAACGGTACTGTAAACTTACAGTTATATAAACTATAATAAATATGAGAAGTTTCCACTCATCAGAATTCAGAATAATAAATAGCCTTTAATTTATAATCATATTGGGGGAAGTGCGAATTCCAGTAGTACATACAAAAACTAGACTTAAGGTCTCGTGGTGCACGGTGCGCAAGTTGCAAGCAACTTGCTGATTACTCTTTGATATCTCTTAAAAAAACAGTAGTATAGATACCTACTACTGTTTCTTGTGATAGATCAAAAATAAAATAAATTCACAATTATAAGAAAAATGTGATCCACCATCGTTTATTCTAAAAAGAATGTCAGATTTGCAATCAGCATCCCTAAAAACCCATTACACGATACCCACATCGAATGTTTGAGAAAACTTTACATCCGCCATCTTGGATCTTAAAAAGAATGTCAGATTTGCAATCGGCATCCCCAAAAACCCATTACACGATACCCATATCGAATGTTTGAGAAAAAGTTGCATCCGCCATCTTGGATTTTAAAAAGAATGTCAGATTTGCAATCGGCATCCCTAAAAACCCATTACACGATACCCATATCGAATGTTTGAGAAAAAGTTGCATCCGCCATCTTGGATTTTAAAAAGAATGTCAGATTTGCAATCGGCATCCCTAAAAACCCATTACACAATACCCATACCGAATGTTTGAGAAACAGTTGCATCCGCCATCTTGGATTTTAAAAAGAATGTCAGATTTGCAATCGGTATCCCTAAAAACCCATTACACGATACCCATATCGAATGTTTGAGAAAAAGTTACATCCGCCATCTTGAATTTTAAAAATAATGTCAGATTTGCAATCGGCATCCCTAAAAACCCATTACACGATACCCATATCGAATGTTTGAGAAAAAGTTGCATTCGCCATCTTGGATTTTAAAAAGAATGTCAGATTTGCAATCGGCGTCCCTAAAACCCATTACACGATACCCATATCAAATGTTTGAGAAAAAGTTGCATCCGCCATTTTCAATTTTAAAAAGAATGTCAGATTTGCAATCGGCATCCCTAAAAACCTATTACACGATACCCATATCGAATATATGAGAAAAAGTTGCATCCGCCATCTTGGATTTTAAAAAGAATGTCAGATTTGCAATCGGCATCCCTAAAAACCCATTACACAATACCCATACCGAATGTTTGAGAAACAGTTGCACCCGCCATCTTGGATTTTAAAAAGAATGTCAGATTTGCAATCGGCATCCCTAAAAACCCATTACTCGATACCCATATCGAATGTTTGAGAAAAAGTTGCATCCGCCATTTTGAATTTTAAAAAGAATGTCAGATTTGCAATCGGCATCCCTAAAAACCCATTACACGATACCCATATCGAATGTTTTAGAAAAAGTTGCATCCGCCATCTTGGATTTTAAAAAGAATGTCAGATTTGCAATCGGCATCCCTAAAAACACATTACACGATACCAATATCAAATATTTGAGAAACAATTGAAAAATCGATTACCTACATGCGCCATTATGTCAGATAAAACTTTTTTCAAAAAAATCTAACATAAAACTTGAACATAACCGCTGAAATGAGTGTACCAGGGTTTACTGTACACATCTTCGTACCTCTCTCTTTAGAGCGTACCGGCGTGATGTTATGTTATGAACATATGACAATAAACAGACATGCGATTGCAACAATCCTGAAAGATCAGCCATAATTATTTGAGGAGTTCTGTTGCAAATCTCCAGAATTCTTCAACAGATCTTCACCAAATTTAAATGGAGCGTACTCTTCTAAACAAAAAAAGAATTGCCAAAATCGGTCCACAATTTATGAAATCGATAAACATACACAAAAAAAACAAACATACAGCTGAACATAAAACCGCCTCTTTTTTGAAAATCGGTTAAAAAGGAAATAAAAAAAAAAATAGAAATATATACTTTTTATGAGAACAGCATTATTTTTACTAAAAAAAATATTTGAAAACAAAAACAGAAATATGTATTGAATAAAAATGTAATAGTAAAAACATAAAAACTAAATGTTAGGTATGCATAAAAGTTCCTACACAAAAATCAAAAAATATGACTTACCTTATTCAACTATTTGCGGCAATGTATACGTACACAATAGATCGCGAATTATCGTTATCGGCGCGTCGCTCCACGATGAGACGTGACCTCTCTCCGAGCTCTCGTGGACGATTGAATTGACGACAGGTGCACGTTGTGTATGATTCAAAACAGCGCGACAATTAAGAAAAAAAGAACACAAAAATAACCAAGACATTTCGAAAATGTTAAAACACTAAATTGTGGTAAGACCATTAGAGATTAATATGAATTAAAGATTGTGAAAAAATTCAACAGTTTACTATCAAAAATCATTAACACACTAGCATGCTATTTTAAGATTTTTGTCTAACTTTACGTATTTTTGTTATTTAAACTAGACAATATTTTTTATTTTTGCCAACATAGAATCGTTAACACATTCATTGTGGTGTTCATTACATATTTTTTATCGCAATTATGGTAATAATATTGATTAAATCCCTATAACTGTGACGATCGTTTTGAATTATTTTGCTCGGTGCAGTCTTAAACAACGGCGACGTTGAACTGCTGGATGCTAAGCTTCACAGCTTGGCTCATCGCCGCAAAGTTGCCTGCTTGTCGGTCTTCTACAGACTGTATTTCGGTGAGTATGCTCAAGAATTCCACGACCTCATCCCACCAGCCCCCTTCTACCATCGGATATCTAGACGCACTGCAAGTTACCATCCTTACCTTGTTGCCATTCCACCAATTCGCACCAAGCGCTTTCAAACATCCTTCATAATGCGCACAGCTAATGAAGGGAACTCACTACCTGCGTCTGTGTTCCCTAACACATTCAACCCGAATCTCTTCAAAGTTAGAGTGAACTGGCTTCTTCTGGGTAAGCTCACTCCATCGTCGAATCTGTCTCTGTCACCTATGACCTAGACTAGAGTCAAGAGCAAACCCATCAAAAATAAAAATAAACTATTTTAACAAAACTTGATTAAATAAGTTTGTGTTTAATTAGCAGTGTACCTAGCATGTAAACAAACTGTTTTATGTAATTTGGAAGGGACCTGTCTCCTGAGATACAGGTTAACTACCTAATTCAGGAGGCAGAGCTTTTATATAACTGTGACACCTGTTTGTAAATAAATAAATTTATTATTATTATTCCTTTATTCATTCTTCTTTCTTATTTAGTACATTTATAAATATTAAAAAAAAAGAAAACCTAAAAACATTTAAAAATATTAAAAATAGAGGCCATCAAAATAGAGGTATCGGGAACAGAGTCCAGGCTACCGGTGGTTAGGGATCCAGAGACAGGAACCTCCTCACAATGCGAACCTTATCGAGGAGTACTGCCTTCTGTATCAGACCCTTGATCCAGCCGCCCAATGACAGCCTCGACAGATGGTCGTCGAGGCTCTTGGCCATCAGGCCGTTGGACGTAACGACAATCGGTACAATGATCGCAGAGTCCACATGTCGACAACCTCGTGTGCTAAGTCGAGATACTTGATTTGTTTTTTCTTTCTCAGCTTTCACGAGGTTCTCGTTATGCGGGATAGTGACATCGATTACCATTGTGCGGCGCGCTAATCGGTCTACCACAACTATACCCAGCTTATTGGCAACAATAGTCCTATTAGTGATGATATACCGATCCCAGTACAGTTCGTTCATTATATGGCTCCAGTAGTTATTCGTCAGGATAACTTCGTCCATAATTAAACAGACAAAACCTTCAGTTTCCCCGAAAAGGTCGCCGAAACGTAGCCAGGATACGGACGCTGAGCCATCTACCTACATACTTATTCTCTTACTTATCTTATTATTATATTTATGTCATGATGTTACTAAAAAACGATTAAGTTTTTATCGATACTCATGACGTCACCGCTTTCGTTTTCGAGTGCATGCATACTACATTAAGATGCATTGTTTTTGCCCACGAATCCCAATAGTCTGTCTGTACGACTTGCGTGCCCGACCAGTATAATACTCACAACGGATCTTTGTGTCTCTGAATTGGCTGCAAGAGCCTGCGCAGAAGCTATTTTTGTTTCAATATTGAAAGTGAAGTTATCATGTATAACTGTCTCTTTCACTCGCTTATGTTTGTAGCATCATCCTATCTTGCTTACTCTATGCAGTTAAACTGTTTCTTGCGCATTAATTGACAGAACCAACTTCAGAGACACAAAGATCCACTGTGAATATTATATTGTGTCTACGAATCCCAATATTTCGTTCTGTATCTCGCGAAGTGTCCTCGTAGCGCAAACCGACTCATGCGGTCTGATACCCGAAAACCAGTACTCCTCGACTGGATGGGTTGGTTTTCATAGGGAGTAGTATATCAGCTGGCCATCAGCGGCGATAATGGCGACACTGGCCAACACGTCGCTTCATTATCATCGTCATTTAAGCCGAGAGACGACCACTGCTGAACATAGGTCTCCCCTAAGTATCTCCACATTAACTGGTCCCGTGCGTCTCGCATCCAGTAGATTCCCGCAACCTTAACCAGATCATCGGACCACCTAGTGTGAGACATTCCGACGATGCAACTTCAGGCAGTTATGTAAACCAACTTCGTGGCGAATGGCAATCACGCTTGGCGTGCCGCTCCAAACGTGCAGGTAGAATGTTATGCACGCCCGAATCGATCGAGGTGTAGCGGGCCACTCACAAGTTGCCAGTGATGGAAACATGGTTCACCATTAAAGAATCGTAATTTATTTAATAATTCAGACAACAATAGTCAATTTTTGTTAGTAAAAATATCTTTTAACTAATGTTAGTTGTTATAGCGGTTTGAGAAACCTCTTCATCCTTGTGTCTATCATGAAAAGTGGACTGTATTTGAAGGGTTCTGGCAATAGTGCGTTGAAAATAAGCGGGAAAATATTCACGGATCAATTCGGGCGATCTAGTATGGAAATGAGGGAAGTAGTACGCCTTACCTTGTAGTGGTCGATGCCAGCCCACGTGTGGCAGCGAGCTGGTGTTCTTCTACTCCAAAATGGCTTCTTCAGGATCCACACACTTCACACAATTGTTTTATATCCGCGAGGCGGGTTAATAGACACGGTTCACAAGGTTCTCTGCAATCTAACTAATTAGATGCATCAGTCTCCAGCCAGGTGGCTTGGAAAGCTGGCGGTTGAGATACGAGGCCCGTTCATGTTGAAGTTTCGGTTCGTTCTGGCGACCTGTCATTAAGGCGTACATAAAGGGAAAAGGAATGAGGAAGGAACGAGATAATAAGGATATCGATCGCCCGCGAAATCTCAAATGCGTTTGTCTATGTGTTTTTGGTCATTGATTTATGACATTTACAAGAGATGGCGCTACCATTTTCCCGGCCTTAAAGGGTCACCTTTAATGAAAATTAAACTTAGCCCTATGAGGTGTACTACCGTATACCTATTCAGCAATACGGACTAAGATGCGGATTTTTACATTTCAATTATTAAGATTTAAGATAAATACTGCGAGTTGCATAATACATTAAGTTGTATACCTATAGTTAAATTTTAATAGAAAAATTATGTTGCGTCGCTAACTAACTAAAACTAATAGACCTAACTATCAAGCCAGGCCTTATTGAGTCGGTAACGGACACAGACGCACAACAGGGCGCACATAGCTACCCTTTGCGGTTTTCACAGTAACAACACGGGTTGTACCGTCCTTGGAGGTATGCAATTTATCAATAATGCCTAACGGCCATGAAAGGGGCGGAGAGTTATCAGTAATGATAACTACAATAGTACCCTCTTGTATAGAAGGTGCAGGACTATTCCATTTGGATCTAGCCTGCTCTATCAGCTTAGTAACCCGATTGGCAACAAAAGTTTGCCAGCGGTGCGGTGAGGAATTTATCCAGGCGAGCACTACTTTAGAGTCAGTAAACGCGTATACCTTATGGATGCGGTAGTGGGGCGATATTGTGTCTTGTACCTTGCGAAGCAACTTAGACAACAGTAGGGCCGCGCACAACTCTAGTCTAGCCACCGAAATGGTTTTCACAGGTGAGACTTTAGACTTCGCACTAACTAACTGCACGGAGTAGTTAGAACCATTGTATATTTGCATGTATACGACTCCACCGTAAGCACGCTCGCTGGCGTCAGCGAAACCTACTAAATTCATGGTGCATCCGTCGACCAACCCCAGATGACGCGGGATAATAATTTCATTAAGCGTAGAAAGCTCAGTACAAAACTGCTTCCAAGCGGTGACTATATGTTCAGGTGATATGTCGTCCCAGTCACACTTTGCTAGCCAAAGTTCCTTAATTAAGAGCTTAGCGTACAGAATAGTGGGGGCGACAAAACCCATTAAGTCCCATAGCCGAGCCACTGTGGAAAGCATGGTTCGCTTAGTACATTTATCATCTGGTGTGGTGACGTCAAAGCGGAAACTATCACAAGACTTGTCCCAGCGTAAACCCAGGACCTTATGCGGTATAGACTTCTCATACTCGATATCGGGCGAAGCCTTATGAGTATCAGGTATGTGTGCGAGAACCTCTTTCGAGTTACTTGTCCATTTGACAAGGTCGAACTGGCCTCGCTTGAAGAGCTGAATAAGCTCATCACAAAGCGAAATTGCTTGCGGTATGGACATGACACTACAGGCAATGTCATCCATATATAGGGCGGAAGAAGCAGCAGCAGACGCTGCAGGGAAATTATCGCCTTCATCAGCGACTAACTGGCGGACTAAACGTAACGCGTGATATGGACTAGACTTAAATCCGAAGCAAACACGATTAAATTGGTAGACCATTATAGGTTCATGTTTACTGAATCTGTAAAAGATGCGTTGAAATCTACGGTCCGATTCACGAACGCCGACATTGAGAAACATTTGGCGGCAATCAGCAGACAGGGCTATTTGAAAGAGTCGAAAACGAATTATAATATTAAATAAATCACCCTGTAGATTGGGGCCTGCATGTAGAATGTCATTGATCGACTGTCCCGATGTAGTTTGACTACTAGCGTCTAAAACCACGCGAAGTTTAGTGGAAGTCTTATCTTCGCGAACGACACCGTGATGCGGAATGTAATATGACAGATTAGAAACGTTGTCATCTTTTAAAACCGGACTCAAATATCCCTTATTTATGTAGTCCGACATGACGTCATTGTAAGCGCTGCGTAACCCTAAGGACGCATCAAGTTTGCGCTCCAAACAATGAAAACGCCTAAGTGCGGCAGCGTATGAGTCGCCTAGCGAATAAGGGTCGTCGCAAAATGGCAGCGACACAATATATCTACCACTGTCATCGCGAACAGTGGTAGCGCGAAAATGTTCTTCGCACTCGAGATCCTTACGGCTCTGCGAGGGCGAGGCGGAAATTTCTTCAAGCTCCCAGAATCGCTTGAGAAGCGAATCTAAACTGGGATCTTGAAGAACAGAACAACATGAAGTTGTACTCGTACAGTGTGAAGTATGTGCCGTAGGTACGGAACCCATAACCACATACCCCAACACAGTTTCAATAGCGGGAGGTATATTATATTGCTCGCTATGCACTATGTTAGGCAAAAGCAAGCGCGGGAATATAGCAGCACCAATCAAAACATCGATACCGCTCGGCTCCGCAAACTTCGAATCTGCGAGCGGTAATGTTTTGAGATGTGTAAGTTTAGAGACATCGACGAGAGCGGTCGGCAATGTCTCCGTTATACGTTCAACAATAAGCGAAGAAACGTTAAAATTAATATCATTACTAAAACGAGAATATAATTTAATATCTACGGAACCTTTAACTGGTTTTTCCGACCCACCGATTCCTTTAACTATTAAATTAGAAGTATGAAAGTTCTTCCAAAGTCCTAGACGCTTAAAACATTCAGAAGTAATAAAATTACTTTGAGACGCGCTATCTAGTAAACAACGTATTATGTGCGGCTTATCATTTACATCGTAAATTACGACTTGAGCAGTAGCGAGCAGAACGGTTGTATACGCCGTACATTGCGGGCTATCTCTCGCCGACGGCGACGCCGCAACGCACCGAGCGTCAATCGAACGCGATCGAGCGGCGCCAGCGACAGAGGTCGTACACAACGATACCTCAGACTGTGAGGTAATAGAAGGTACTGTCGTGATGGTCAGGATGGCTGGACCAAGAGAGATTTTGGAGGTTTGAGCAATACCAAGCTTTTATACCTATTTTGTACTATTTGGTACCAGACATCAAATTACTAGTACCTCGCTAAAGAAGGAAAACTATTACGAGGAAAGTGGCCAGCCATTCTGACTTCAGGATGGCTGGACCAAACCGGTTTCACCTAGTTGTAGGCGTTATAACTAGATCATCTTTTCATTAAAATATAGTACCTCATCAGTACCTCAACATATGATTTTCTTATATTGTTTCGATAAGCCATAAATAAGTTACACCTACAAGAAGAAGAACTCGTAATTGCCCGATTGTTTTAAAACCAGTAGATACTTTATAACGAAACTAAACATGTTTAAAATAAATAAATAGGAATCTATAAATATAACAAAAATAAAAACCGGCCAAGTGCGAGTCGGACTCGAGCACGAAGCGTTCTGTACCGTTATCTATAAAAACGGCAAAAAAAAACACTTTTGTTGTATGGGAGCCACCCTTAATACTTGTTTTATTCAATTTTTTTGTATTTGTTGTTATAGCGGCAACAGAAATACATCATCTGTGAAAATCTCAACTGTTTAATACTAATGATTGTCATAATTATGAAAACAGATACAAATATTTTACGTATACCCCATTTTTCTTAAAAATAATGTTTGACTGTGTTTTACTATCTAAATCAAATTTAACTTGAGTTGAAAGTTGAATGACAAATGCAAAAATAAATGCTATCTAATAATAATGAATCATTAATTATTTTGAGTAATACTACATAAATAGTTAGATAACAGAAGTTTTGAATGGTATCCTTACTTCCGTAAGGATACCATTGTATTAAGGGGCTGTATTCGAACAGTTGACAATCGACATCTGAGGTTCTAAGCCACACCCACTGTCATTGACAGCTTAGGGGAAAACTTTAAATTGGAGCGAAAAGTATTTGAAAATTAAATTCACAAGGCCGACCACAGAGGCCCGCATCATAAACGGACTCTTCCGATAGTTTTTACAAAAACATTACTGCGCAAGTTCTTATTTCAAACTGGCGGCTGGCATCTGACATCATATCGTACACTGTTATTTTGCCTATGAATGCAACCTTATTGCTAAGAAAATAAAGATCACTAAAATAGGTAATCTGGCTAGTGTCATACGAGTCTTTGCCGTGCAAATTGAATAAATATTATAATTATGTCTGCTTCTATGCGACTGCCACATATAAGAACACAGTACGTTACATTTTTTATATTGGTTTAATAGCTAGATAATTTTATTTATATTATTTTAATGAGTTTTACTATACTGAAATGGACTGTGCAATATTAAACTGGAAACTTTAAATTTGAATTGAGATTTGGTGCTTTTAGTAATCAATTTTATCATTATTTACAATAGGAAAGTCACATCAAATTGTAAAGACACCTTAAATTAGCAAATATCCAAAACTTACTAGGTTTGGAATTGTCTTTTTTAGGCATGTTTAAAATATGCAATAGAATGTATGACGCTATTAATATCATTTGTACAATTAGTAGGTTCATATTCCTTGTTTAGTATTCTCTTGAAATCTTAATATATCATTTAGTTACTAATACAAGATGACTTTCCGCTCTCCTGGAATATAATAATTACAAAGCACTTACTGGGTTTTGATATACATCAGCCCTCTGTGGTGAGGTCACGTGGTGCCGCTTTTCTGTATATTAGAGTTAAAAAACAAATAGACAGGGCGCAAAAAACGCGGTCATGTAAACTTTATCTAAATATCTATATAAATAAAAAAAACCGGCCAAGTGCGAGTTGCACTCGCGCACAAAGACTCCGTACCATTATCGCAAAAAACGGAAACACGTATGTTGTATGGGAGCCCCACTTAAATATTGATTTTGTTCTGTTTTTAGTATTTGTTGTTATAGCGGCAACAGAAATACACCATCTGTAAAAAAAATAATTACCTTGCTATCACGGTTCATGAGATACAGCCTCGTGATAGACAGACAGGGAGATAGACGGAACCCTAAAAATGCTGTATGTGATTGTAAGCGTCTCAATAGAGAACGGCTGAAACTATTTATTGCTATTGTTTGTTATATATCAATCAATCAATCAATCATTTATTTGCTATAAGTATTGGTACAGTGTAGGTGTTTAAAGATAATATAGAAATAAAGAAAATGTTTATATGCGCCAGGCACAACGCATGCCATAAAAAAACCGGCTAAGTGCGAGTCGGACTCGCGCACGAAGGGTTCCGTACTTGTTAAATTGTGGTTTACGATTTATGACGTATTTAAAAAAAACTACTTACTTGATCTCGTTCAACCCAATTTGGAGAAACGGTGGAAGTTTACATGGTAATGTACATCATATATTTTTTTTAGTTTTATCATTCTCTTATTATAGAAGTTTCAGGGGGGGGACACATTTTACCACTTTGGAAGTTTCTCTCACGCAAACTATTCAGTTTAGAAAAAAATATATTAGAAACCTCAATATCATTTTTGAAGACCTATCCATAGATACCCCACACGTACAGGTAGGATGAAAAAAAAATTGAGTTTCAGTTTTTTTCTATTTTTGTTTGAAAATCTCAATGCGGTTCACAGAATACACCTACTTACCAAGTTTCAACAGCATAGTTCTTATAGTTTCGGAAAAAAGTGGCTGTGACATACGGATGGACAGACAGACAGACAGACATGAAGAATCCATAAGGGTTCCGTTTTTTGCCTTTTGGCTAACCCTAAAAAAGAAAACATAAATACTAAAAACAGTGTATGCCTCACAACCACGTATATGTTACTGTAAAATCCGAACTGTTGATTCAGTTTAAAAAAAAAACTATGATGAAACTTATTATTTATCGGTAAAACAGATTTACTAAGTCTTACCGGTAAAAGTCTGAAATCATCATCATCATCTACCTGCCCTTGTCCCATGTTACTTGGGGTCAGCGCAACACGTTTTCTTCTTCCATATCGTTCTGTCCCGCACCACGATATAATTGACTCCCTTTTCTTTAATATCACATAGTCCATCTATCTTTTCTTTGGCCGTCCCCTCCCTCTTCATCCATCCCCAATTAAATTCATAAGAGTACACCTAAGTCATTCCAGACATTCTTTTCCCGCACCGTCTAGAACCAGCCCTCACGGTACGCGTCAAAATCATCTCGGTACCTATTTCTGGACCGGCCTCAACGGTGCGTTCCATCTTCAAGATTGTGGAGGCTTGCCCAGCGCTCAATTTGCATGCTACTAACTTGAGCCGTAATGGCATTGGACCATTTGAGCCGAACAGCCTTTTTACCCACGTCTATTATGCCCGTTTGGGAACACAGCGTGTTCCGTATTCGGTCTGTTCTTTTTACATCCAGAATGCTGCGTAAATCTCTGGCAATCCCCAAGTGTAAGTCTTTGAGTTTACTCTCCAGGGCGATCGGCGGATTTTTTGTTAATAAATAAGAATTGTCAGTGCCGATTTGGCAAAATGATAAGATCAATTAATAATTAGCTTAACAATATTAATAGATTAACAAACTATTATTGTTGCCCGTTATTGCAATTGGGATAGTTAATTGCGAGAAATACAGGACTGATCAATGTGATGATTCTTGGTGTGCTTTATGTCCACATGTGGACGATTTTTGGTTGAAACTACGAAAAATGTCAAATTCGTGAGAAATAGATTATCATTTCTCACGAATTTGAAATTTTTTGGTCAGTTCTAGGTGCCGTATGTTAGAAAGAAACAAAGATTGAAACAAATGGATACGAAGAATTTTATTAGTTCTGTCATTTCGAGACACTGCCAGCGTGGTTGGTACGACCATTCCATGTTCTGTGTTTTTTGCTTCTATTGTTTTCACATGAACGAAGAAGGTTAAAATACTATTCGACCTTACCTATATTTTAAATATTGTGTAATACAAATTGAGATAACATTTGTTGTATTTTCAAAGAGGTTAAAATACTTTTTAGTTATGGACTTAGTAAGTAAACTAAACGACGTGAGTCGTTTATAATACAACAAAAATATAGATGCCAGTGACAGCGGTAGTGCCAAAAAATAAAAATAATACAGACTTTCACAATATTACTTGTGTTTTCGTTAGTTCCAATTAAAGCCACCAGGCTACATGATCTGGCTGCATTATACCTGATATTTTTTTGACAGATTGAATTGACGAGAAATAAATTGAATATTATTTTTGCTTTTTGCGAAAAAAAGCGACATACGTCCACCTAGCAACGCCGCAAAGCGGTCACTGTCGAATTGCACTGGATGGAAAGAGAAGCACGATGGAATTTGTATAGACTTTTTTACAAAACATAATAATATGAATTACTTAAAAATAATGAATGAAACTTCAATATATAAGACAATGAAGTTTTGCGTTCTTTTATGATACGTTGTTGGTGTTAATTGTACAAATGTACGCTGGTCAGTATTACCGGAAAAATCTTTTGAAGATTACGGTAAGAGGTTACTTTGCCATTCAATTGTATCGAGGTTTTTGTGCGTAAACGTGTTTCGGCCACAACAAAGTTTTCGGAAATATGATCAAGATTAACATATCTTTTTTCTGCTGCCACATCTTCAATAGATTTGGCTAAAAAATGTTTAAAAGAAAGCCCATTTTGAGTATTCAGCCCCTTAACTAATGAACAGTAGATACAGGACAATTTTTAAATCATTAACTAAATCACAGTGTGTTTATGCCCATGAATATGAACATTTTCAGGTACCAACTCAGAAATCCCAAAAAAAATCTGCTATTTCTATTTTTTCGGTCGAGTAGGTATTAACTTGTATATGTAAAAGCTGTTTTTTAGAGTTCGTACCCAAAGGGTAAAAGGACCTTATTACTAAGACTCCGCTGTACTAACTATTTATTTTATTCTATTTTTTAGTATTTGTTGTTATATCGGCAACAGAAATAAATGATCTGAACTGTTTAACTATCACGGTTCATGAGATACAACCTGGTGACAGACGGACAGACAGACAGACTGGCGGACAGCGGAGTCTTAGTAATAAGGTCCTTTTACCCTTTGGGTATAGATATTAAACAGTGTTAAAAAGTACAAGCACAACAGTATTAAACAGTTGAGATTTTCACAGATGATGTATTTCTGTTGCCGCTATAACAACAAATACTAAAAAATAGAATAAAATAAATAGTTAAGGGGGGCTCCCATACAACAAAAGTGATTATTTTTGCCGTTTTTATAGATAATGGTACAGAACGCTTCCTGCGCGAGTCTGACTCGCACTTGGCCGGTTTTTATTTTTGTTATATTTATAGATTCCTATTTATTTATTTTAAACATGTTTAGTTTCGTTATAAAGTATCTACTGGCTTTAAAAAAATCGGGCAATTTCGAGTTCTTCTTCTTGTAGGTGTAACTTATTTATGGCTTATCGAAAAAATATAAGAAAAACATATGTTGAGGTACTGATGAGGTACTATATTTTAATGAAAAGATGATCTAGTTATAACGCCTACAACTAGGTGAAACCGGTTTGGCCCAGCCATCCTGAAGTCAGAATGGCTGGCCACTTTCCTCGTAATAGTTTTCCCTCTTTAGCGAGGTACTAGTAATTTGATGTCTGGTACCAAATAGTACAAAATAGGTATAAAAGCTTGGTATTGCTCAAACCTCCAAAATCTCTCTTGGTCCAGCCATCCTGACCATCACGGTACTGTCGGCATAAGCGTTGGGACCGGATTCGGCTGTGACGTCACTACAGTTGATAATTGCGGGTTTTTATTAAAATGTAACAATGTATGATGACGTTGATTACATGTGCGACACTTTAATTTAGAAGAACAGTTAACCGTTTTATGTTTAATACTCAAACAATTGACACAAGCATTGTTGTCTTTCACACATTTGAAGCGAGCTGTCGGAGTCAAATTATAAAAAGCGGGACATTTATATAAGTGTTTATGGATATATGCTTCGCACAGACACTTGTTTGAATTATATAACTCAGAGCAAGCTACATAGGATTGTGGATTAGGAGCGGTCATTTTATTATTAAAACTACGCGATTTATTAGACTTATGTGAATTGTCCGAACTATTAGGCTTATTATTGTTAGCTAAGGGTGGTTGGGTATTACGGAATATCCGACACTGATCATTGATGAAGGTGACAAAACTATCTAGAGTGGGAATCTTACGATTACGTTCTGTCATCTCGAAAGCGCGAATAGTTTCAGTGTCAAACTTTTTTATTGCGAGGTGCAATAAAATGAAATCCAGAAGGTCAACTAATTTTAGATTCTTTAGGGAATTAATTGCGGTGACGAACTTGTCCACAAATAGCTGGTAATTCGAAACAGACGCGGGACCGGATAATTTAAGATTTAAAGCTTGATCCAAATAGGTAGACGCGAGGACACGAATATCCTGGTACCTATCGAGGAGTGCCTGGAACATGACTTGGTAATTCTCAGCACACGGTGTGACTCCCGCGAACACAGACTGTGCCTTCGGCGACAGCTTACCTATTAAATAGTACAACCTGTCTGCATCCGTCAGCGACTTATTGTCATGAACTGTAGATTTAAAACTTGCATAAAATAATGGCCAGTTTCGTATATCACCGTCGAACGACATGAGTTCAATTGGCGGCAACCTTGGTCTACATGTTGCGGAATCACTCATACTGTGCCTCCCGGACGGCTTATCTTCCAATTGAGACATCACACGTTTCACGGAACAATACATATCCTCGAATGAGGCGTAGGCTTGATAGCTAGGCTTCGCATCGGGATATATAGCCAGTAACCTAGCATTATAATCATCCAATAATTTATGAAAGTCCGTTCGAATATCATCTATTGTTACACAAGAACTGAGAAAGCCTTCTCTCACCGATTCGGAAGTATTAGCGACTTTAGAGCGATCATAAATTGACTGAATACGCTCGAAAAGTATATTACGCTTAGCTTCTAAAATCACTAACTGTTGATCTTCTGAAGAAGCGATTGCTTTCGCATCACGCGGCATTGTTATGTTATGTAGTTACAAATAACCACACAAACAAAACAATGTACGGTAATTATTTAAACGAACAACTATATGTAGAAAAGTAATACTACTGATTGTGACTGTACTGTGACAACGGGTTTCGCAATATTTGCGTAGTAACGAAATAAGTTTTTTCGTAGTACCCACTAACCAAAGTAATTATATAGTACAAAATGTTAATAGCATTACTATGAGATGTTTGGAGTTGTACGGGATGTAGAAATAATAAGTCAGGTTGGCTGCCAATAGTATAATGAATTAGTTACAGTAAGAAACGAGTAAAACGAAGTAAAAGCTATGTCAGCATAACATGTGATACCTAATATAAAGGGGCATACATATATGGTTGTTAATCTAAAGGAGAGTATACACTTCACCTCCGGCTATTTAGAAAAAAAAAAAAAATAGCATAATATTGTATTTTTTTTTTTTTTTTTTTACCTTTTGTTGCAAATCAGAATTTAGGATACAAAAGGCTTGGTTCGATTTTTGTGAATTATGTCGATTTTGTTATTTTTTCTAATTTTAACATTACATCCCATATCTTCTAAAACAGTAAATGGACCATCAAATAATGGGTCTAATTTTTGACCCGTTTCATTTTTAATCAATATCAAGTCATCTTTCTTATATTGAATTGGGTTCAAATATTTATCATAATAATTATCTTTGCGGTTACATTTGCTTAATATTAAATTATTTCTAGCGTCTTTATTAGCTAGTTGAAGCTTATACTTAAGTGTACTACAATAATTGTCTTGATTGTACAATGGTTCAACATCATTACATAATCTAGAAGGAACAATACATTGTCTACCAAATACAAGTTCAAAAGGTTGATATTTTGTTGCTGAATGAACAGTGGTATTGTAGCTAAAACACCAGTAAGCTAACCAATGTGACCAAGTTTGTGGATTATTATTACATTGAATTCTGAGAAAAGCTCCTAAATTTTTGTGAGAATTTTCTAACGAACCGATAGATTGATGATGGTACGCAGTTGATGATACTTTATTAATGTTTAAAAGTTTACAAACCTGTTCCATTGTTGACGACATAAATTCAGCACCTCGATCAGTTGCAATTGTTTTTGGTAGTCCAAATCTAAGGATAAAGTTATCTACTAATGCTTTACTTACAGTTATAGTGTCCTTAGTTCTAAGTGGATATGCTTCCACGAATTTACTCAATTCACACTGGAGACTCAGTATGTATACATTACCTTCGTAATCTTGAGGTAATGGACCTACAATATCTAAAAATATTTTTTCAAAGGCATAAGATGCCGTAGTAGTTATACACATGGGTTCCTTAATAGATTTACCATGTTTCATCTTTTGGCATTTGTCACACCTTGATACAAAATCTTCGACGTCTTTTCCTATTCCTGGCCAGTAAAATTGTCTTTTAATATTATTTATCATTCTGCGCACACCAGCATGACCGCTAGTGGGCAGTAAATGAAAGTCATGTAAAATGAATTTAATATCGTCATCATCAGTAATTCTCTTGACTCCTCTTAAAACATGAATTCGTGGTCCGGACCAAGTATTCATTGATTCAATTTCTTGAAATAAGTCTTTTATAAAGCTAGCATTATTTTCATGTTTTATTATACATAACTCATTTATATTTAATTTCTTACAAAGTTTACTCAATTTCGACACAAATTCGACTCGCGTAAAATGTGAACGATAATCAAGATTTATAAATAAATTCTTTGTCTTTTCTTCGTATGCAAAACATTCTTCATTCAAGGATATCCTATTGTTTTTAATTAATTTATTTAGATGCGCACCTTCTACTAATTTCATTTCTACAGAATCAGTAGGTTTCTTTACAATTTCCACAACTCTTGGCTGATCAGACCTTGAGTTTGAGGATCTCTTAGACAAATCTGTTTTACTTGCATCCGTCATATCATTCATTCTTTTCTTTTGCGCTCTTGTCAACACTGTTACTACATCATTATTCATACTTTTCAATTCATCCGATGTTATCACAATTCTGGACAATGCATCTGCGGCGACATTATTTTTTCCTTTGACATACACTATCTCATAGTCGTATTCTTCTAGTGTCAATCTAAATTTTAACAAACGACTTGAGGGGTCTTTCATCCCAAATAAATATATTAACGGTTTATGGTCTGTTTCTATGACAAAATGTTTGCCGTATAAGTATGGTCTAAAATATTTGACTGACCAAACAAAAGCTAACAATTCCTTTTGAATTGTTGGGTAATTTCTCTCTGCTTTGTTTAATGGTCGACTAGCATAAGCAACCGGTTTCATATTTTTATTACATAGGACTGAGCCAATTGCTATTCCTGATGCATCGGTTTTTAATATAAATTTACTGTTGTCTGTGAAATCTGGGTATTGTAAAATTGGTGGACTTGTCATTGATTGTTTTAATTTTTCTAAAGAATTTTGACAACTTTGTGACCAAATAAAAGGTTCATTCCTTCTGCACAATTTGTTTAAAGGCATTGTAATTTCAGCAAAACAAGGTATAAATTTTCTATAATAATTGCAAAATGCAACAAACCGTTTAACCTCGTCTGCGTTTTTAGGCACGGGATATTCTTTCAGAATTTTAATTTTATCTGGGTCTGGCATGACACCTTGTGCAGAAACAACATGACCAAGATATAAAAGTTCTTTCTTTAAAAACTGACATTTTGCGGGATTTAATTTTAAATTCACTTTTCTCAGTCTTTCGAAAATGTCCATTAGATTGCGATTATGGGATTCTAGGTTACGTCCAAAAACAATCAAATCATCTAAATATATGAAACATTTGTCAAAAGTTAAACCAGACATTGCTACAGTCATTACTCTACTAAAAGCACTTGGGGAAATTTTTAACCCCATCGGCAGACGTTTCATCTGATATTGACCAGTATTAGTACTAAATGCTGTGCATTTCCTGCTTTCTGGATTTAATGAAACTTGATAATAACCTGAATGTAAATCTAGATGACTGAATAAAATAGCTCCTGTAAGAGAATCTAGAATTTCAGTAATGTTTGGTAGTGGAAATCTGTCATCCTGAATTTTTTCATTCAGTTTTCGATAATCGACTACTAAACGCCACTTCTTTTCATTATTATTGTCACTTTTCTTGGGTACTAGTAGAACTGGGCTAGACCATTCACTTTGTGCTTCTTCTATAATATCATTTTCTAACATTGTTTTAATTTGTTTATTTAATTCTTGTTTTAATTGCTGTGGTTGACTATATTGTTTTATATATATTGGATTAGTATTAGGTTTTAGCGTTATTTTTTGTTCATAAATATTTGTTATTGTTAGTTTATCATTTGGTAAGTAAAAAATATCTGAGTATTTTTTACAAATATCTTCAATTGATGTTTTCTCTTCTAAATTAAGATGTTGTAATTTCAAAAACTTACTTAAAGTCTGAGCCCTACTTGTATCAGCTTTATGTTTATCAAATGAGTAGCATTCATATTCAGACAACGGCTGCATAATCGGTGTTATAACAGGAATACGAATATGTTTTTCACTTACATTTAAAATTTTTAATGGGATTTTATTTTTATGTGCCCTTACGATTGCACCAGCTAAAAACAAATCTTTCGCTAATTCACTTGCACAAACAACATAATCTTCTTTTAAACTTGATTTTAAGTCTATATAGTGAACAGACTCACTTCGCGCCGGAACACTCAAAAATTCAGATTGACATTCCGTAATATCAAAAATTTTAGTTCTGATTGTCTTTCCGTTTATATTTATAGTTAAATCATTTGCCTCTAAATTAATATTTGACGAGTATTTAGTTAAAAAGTCTAATCCGATAATTCCATCAGCCTTGATAGGTAGATTATTAAACACGTGAAAGTTATGAGTGAATACGTCACTTAACAGCGGTGATGACAATGCAAGGCAAACTTGACCCAGTGAACGGATTTGACCAGCTATACCGTTTACTAAAATATCATGTCCAAAAATTGAAATATCTGGTGGTAAGCATTCTTTTCGTACAATCGACAAAGAAGCTCCGGTATCCAGTAGCCAATAAAACTGATTATTATTTAAATTAAATGAAACTAATTTAGTTTGTCCATTAAAAGCTAATATTTCTGGGTGGGTCACGAAAAAACTTATCTGCTTGGTCTACTACTTGAGCAGTTTGGGTTTGGGCGCTATTGTCGTTAGTATCAGTTGCTTGAGCCGAATATATTTGACGCGTATTACTACGATTCTGTAACGGATAATTATTTCTAAGCTTTGCGCCTCTAAAGAAACCTGAATTATGGTATAATCTTGAACGGTTACCGCGATTACTATAATTATTCCCCTTTGCATACCTATTCGTTGACTGACCTCGTCCTTGCGCACCTCGTCCTCGATGTCCTTCATGTCTGTGTCCATTGAAATTATTGTTATACATACCTCGCTTTCCTCTGTGGTGTGAACTTGACTTACCAGAATAATGCATGACGTTGCCGTTGCTTGGACTCGCACCCGGCAACATCGAACACTCCTCATCCTTAGCTGCCTGAATGGCGTCCTTTAATGAGCCATAATTTCGAGCTGTAACTATCGTGCTAAGTTTAGTGGATTTTAAACCCTCTGAAAATTTTCTTATTGCCATTTTTTCGTTTAATGGTTTCAAAATATCATATTTGGTAGGGTCACCATCTGCCTGAGCAATTGTCAAGTCCGTGAAAAGTTTTTCGAGTTCAGATCCATATTCATCAATCGAACGTTGACCTTGTGAAACATTTTGCAGACGTGATTGAATTGCTGTAAATGATTTTTTAGTTAAAAGGTGCGTACGCATGTCCTTGACAAGTGCTGTAACAGTTGAATACTTTGAAGCCATTCGCAACTTCGCGTTCTCTGATAGTCTACTTTTCAAAATAAACTTAATTAATAAATCCTTATCTGTGTCGCCGATCATATCCGAATACATCTCGATACCATCGATCAAGCGTTTCGTCACATTTTCCGAATCGTCCATAACGGGTAATAAGTTACAAGCAGTTTTCAAATCGAACTCCATTTTGACAGAGTCAATATTAGGAGAAGTACATAAAGTTTTTATATTATCGTATAGTTTGTTTATGTTTTTAAAAATATCTGCCGCTGATGAAATAATCTGCGGATCCTTCTTAGATTCTAAAAGTAAAATCAATTTACTGCATTTATCTATAATGTTTGTCGCTTCATTTAATTTTATCTCGGCAACCTTACCTAAATATCTAGCTTTTCCCTTTTTAATCAGATATTTTCTTATTTGCTCTAATAAATCATAATTCTCAATTAACGCATCTATCATTATTTAAAAATAGAATCGATCCATTTAGTCATTGCAGTATTTTATAATTAAAAGTAAAATGTCAAAACAATAGTGTAAAGTTACTTGCAGCGCGGCTAAAGAATGTCCTACGTTTCAATTTTGCTGCGAAGTATCGAGTTACGTGAGCAAAAGTACACGATTATAGAATAATTAACTCAGATCGTAATGAAATATGATCCCATTCTATTTTTAGATTTAAATATTACTTATTGTTTTCTAGTTTTAATGTCCATAACTTATAATTATATTAATTTTATCACTCGCGAGAGATTTAATCGCACTGAAATTAAAAAAAAAACACTCACAAAAGTCGGATAAAACACTTTCTGAAATGATCTTGGCAGGTAACTCACGGTTCTTTAGGCTGTTGTTTCGGCGTTATTGTGTCCTCTGATAGAAGCCCGGATACGTTGCATAGCTCGGAGACCAATCTCTTCCTGGATCCACTGCCGATGGCACCGTTTATATAAACGCACCACAAAGTAGGCCATTGCAATGGTGAGTATAGCCAACAGCGCGAACATCACAATATTCATCCGCTCCATGTGCTGACCAACATCCTTCAACGTGGCCTGGTTGCTGCCCGCTGCGTTTTGTGTGATGAATACCTCATCTTTTTCCACCTTTGAGTTGCACATCCTTTAGAAACTCCGATGGCTAATGTGTTATTGGTTTAATTTACAAGTAACCGAATTTCGCGGCAAGAGGCAGTAGTTGGCGATTATACTAAAACCCAAGGAGATCCTGGCATGGTCGCCATGAGATGTTTGGAGTTGTACGGGATGTAGAAATAATAAGTCAGGTTGGCTGCCAATAGTATAATGAATTAGTTACAGTAAGAAACGAGTAAAACGAAGTAAAAGCTATGTCAGCATAACATGTGATACCTAATATAAAGGGGCATACATATATGGTTGTTAATCTAAAGGAGAGTATACACTTCAACTATCCCAACCAGTTTTATTGCTAAGTTTGAATATTGTTTAAGATAAATGAATAGGTATAAATATGCAACCTATAGCCCGCAATCGTCGAAACGTATTCGGTAAAGTTATGATATTTATACTGCGTAGGTACCTACAAGTAGTACACCTATTTTATTTTTCTCTTATAGAATGAATGTCTACCCCGCGGTATTCGGAAAGTAACTTATTCCTAACAATTTATAATTGGAGGTAGGTGATTCCTATAAGGGCGGTTAAACTAAAAGACGCTTGAAATATAGAAATTTACAATACGACAAGTTAGTTTTAAATAAGAATTATTTTTAATAATAGCAGGTACGTAATTATGAACCTGCTATAGCGGCGTTGATGGAACCACGTATTGGGTTTACAACTTGATTATGTGGGTAGGCGGCTAGGTGCCACGACCCTAGTAGGAATTTATGATTGATTCCTACGTAAGAAATAAAGGAAAATGGATATATTATAGTAATATATCGGGCTACGAAGGACCAAAAATGTTATAGCGGTTTGAGAAACCTCTTCATCCTTGTGTCTATCATGAAAAGTGGACTGTATTTGAAGGGTTCTGGCAATAGTGCGTTGAAAATAAGCGGGAAAATATTCACGGATCAATTCGGGCGATCTAGTATGGAAATGAGGGAAGTAGTACGCCTTACCTTGTAGTGGTCGATGCCAGCCCACGTGTGGCAGCGAGCTGGTGTTCTTCTACTCCAAAATGGCTCCTTCAGGATCCACACACTTCACACAATTGTTTTATATCCGCGAGGCGGGTTAATAGACACGGTTCACAAGGTTCTCTGCAATCTAACTAATTAGATGCATCAGTCTCCAGCCAGGTGGCTTGGAAAGCTGGCGGTTGAAATACGAGGCCCGTTCATGTTGAAGTTTCGGTTCGTTCTGGCGACCTGTCATTAAGGCGTACATAAAGGGAAAAGGAATGAGGAAGGAACGAGATAATAAGGATATCGATCGCCCGCGAAATCTCAAATGCGTTTGTCTATGTGTTTTTGGTCATTGATTTATGACATTTACAAGAGATGGCGCTACCAGTTAGTAATACACTCACGACTAGAAAAAATAAACAACGAAAAATATTTTGAACCAACAATAAATTAAAGTTATAATACAGTTTAATTAAAAAGTAAAAAAATAACAAAAGATTAAATTAAACACAGACAAGTTTTTTTTGGTTAGCAATCACAACTTAAAAACTTTACTTAACGTTTGTACTTATAACAGCCAGAAAAACGGACTTCTAGTTTTGCAGAGGTGTAGGTCACGGTGCGGATTCATGTAAACCACGGGTATTTTTTTTTTTTGGGGTAGACTCGCATTTGACCACTAGCTTTCGACGCGTTCCCTATCGGGAGCGGATACCCCAGGTCCTGCATGCACTCGGTGTTATCAAATGCTACCGCAGAGTTTCCTGAAGTTCCTCCGTCAAAATGACCCCCCACGGGTTTTTTTATATACATTTTTTTTTTTTTTGTTAGTAAGTACAAATACTTATAAAATTATGTTAGTTACTCAAATCTGTATACAAGACATACACAACATGAAAAGGCACAAATTTCTAAATAAAATAAAAAATGCGTAACTAAACAACTAATACAATGCTCGCAGATCGTACTCGAATGCATGCTCTATTCAGATAATTGTCTTTGCCACGAATCTCAATAGTCCCTTTTGTACGACGCGAACCACGACAATGTAAATCGTGCGGCCTTATGCCCGAAAACCAGGTGTTATACTCCATGACTAGATGACCAGCTCTTCAGTCGTCTACTTATCCCTATGCAAACCGCATAGATTAGTAACTGACGAGCTGGCTATCAATGGGAATGATTGAAACACTGGCCAACTAGGCGCCTGCGGTTGTGTAAACCATCTCCGTGCCGATACCGCGAGGTGAACTGTCATGCACATATCCTTCCAGAGGCGCATTGACGCCCGGGACAGTGCCGCTTCAGTGCCTGCTCTTTGCTGTGATGCACCAACTGGCACCCCAGAACAAACTGAGGTTAGTGATGGAACGAACGGATATAACGACGTACACAACACTTGCTGAGGCTAGTGTAGTGTACATATCCTTCCAGAGGCGCAATTACACCCGGAACAGTGCCGCTCCAGAGCCGGCTCATCGCTTTGGTGCACCAACTGGCACCCCATAGCTAAACTCAGCAAGTGTAGTGTACATATCCTTCCATAGGCGCATTCACGCCTGAAACTTTCAGTGCTGGCTCATCGCTGTGGTGCACCAACTGGCACCCCAGGGCGAACCTCAGGAAGTGTACTGTACATATCCTTCCAGAGGCGCATTCACGACTGGAACAGTTCCGCTCCAGTGTCGCCTCATCACTGCGGTGTACCAACTGCCACCCCAAGGCTAACCTTAGCAAGTGTAGTGTACTCACACGTCCACAATGATGGACACATGGTTCACCATTGAAGAACTGACCGTAGCTCGACATCCTGCAGACTTTCCTGACCGTTACAGCGGATGTAATATAATTTAAAAAAAACATTTATTCGGCATAATCAACACAACAACAAACATAATAAAATAGACGTAAAGAAAAATAAACAAATATAGTGGAGCTCATGAAAAAATAAATTAAAGCTAACCAAAAATATAATATTCAAATAATTTTTATAAAATTTTAAGTTAAATTTTTGTTTAAATTAAAATATCTAAAAATTTAAATTTCAAAAATATAACATTATAACTTTTTGACACCATGTTAAGTTTTTTTTTGACCGACATTAAATATACATACATAGTTTTGGTTAGTATACACAACTTAGGAACTAGTGTAAATAATTATAACAACCAGAAAAAAACGGCTTTTAATATTAGCAGAGGTGTAGGTCGCGGCGGCGGATTTTTGTTAACCACGGCTTTCGACGAGCGGGATATCACCCAATCAGATGTTAATAAATGCGGTTGCAGTGCCACCTGAAGTTCTTCAGTGGAGATGATTCCCCACGGCGACGCCTGCGTCGATCATGTGATATAGTGCTCCTCATAAAGTGAGCTCGAAACTGGTGCAGAGGTACGTGTTGTCGTACACACGGTCGCTCGAAAGGGACTGGAGACAATGAAACGAACTGTTAATGCTTTAGCTTAGTAGATGATTTGTTAGGAAATTATGTTGCTTTCAGAAAAGTTTGAACCGTCTGTTATTCGCAATCAAACCAAAAACTACAAAAAAGGCTTTCGCCAGCACCAGCTCGCAGTCCACTGCTGGACAAAGGCGATCCTAATCTTCGTCCAACCGACCTGTCCTGTTAAGTTGGCAAATCTAAATTAATATCACAAAGAGGGACAAAGTTATTCTCTGGAAGTACTAATCCAACCAAATAGGAAAATTCTTTCATTGATTAGAAACTATACTAGAGCTGAGTGAAAAAATGGTGGCATTAGGTACTCTTTACTCCACGTAAGAGATGGCGGGACGAACTAGGTAGATTTCGCTAGAACTGGAAGGAGGAAACGCAGGCTCGTAAAAGGTGGAAGGAGGGGAGGGAGACCTTTGTCTAGAAGTGGAACAGAACAAGCCAGATAAAAAAGAAAACTTACCTCACACAATGCTTGCGGTGACTTGTACTTCGCGTAGATTGCTCTTGACGTCTCTAGGCTAGAATGAGGCAGGACTGCGAGCATCTGCTGCCACAGTCTGTCTACACCCAAACCTGAGAATATTTCATCATCATCATAATCATCACCATTTCAGCCGAAAGACGTCCACTGCTGAACATAAGCCTTCCTCAAGTGTCACTATATCGATCGGTCCCGTACGTCTCGCGTCCAGCGGATTTACACAACCTTAACCAAGTCATCGGCCCACCCACAGAAATGTTTAAACGGTTAAAGGTGGAAATATACTATTAAAACCCGACGCGACACGACGCCACCCGACACATTGCAGTACTAATCAATCCCATATATTAAGTTTAGTATGGTAAGAAACACATATTCCAAACGCCATGTGATGACACACATTCCCACGCGGTAACATCCAGTCGGTCTGGAATCAGCGTGTTGCCGGGTGAGCGCATGCAGTGTGTTTCTAGATAACACCCGACGCTACGCTTCAGTCAGTCGAGAACATTCCTGGTATAAAGATATTTTTTGTTAGTTTTTATTTAAAATGTCGGATGAACAATTAATAGAATTAGTGAAACGGTACTCAGTATTATATTGTTACGAGCTGGGGTTCAGGGATAAATTATTTAAACAGCAGACTTCAATTAATCACTGTTTATTACAAAAACACTTCTTAAACAATTCTATTACTTCGCACTATTTTCCGCTTTGATCGCTCTGTATCGCTTCTCAATCGAAACTGACTCACGACGAATCCGACCGCTCTTTATATAGCACGGAAGAAGTTTCTGGAACATTCCATACTGTTCTAGATAATTCGAGAAACTTCCAGAACATTCGACTTTCGAACTCATTGTTCCCGAAGCGACTAGAAACATCCAGAATGTTCGGTTCGAACCTTCTGGAAAATTCCATTCGACACGAGCTTTCGAGAACATCAGTTCCGCTATTCAATACTAGATGGCGCCACTAGTTACTACCTAGTTCTTCCTCTCGTTACTAGATGGCGTTGGCCTATCTTGTAACATTGCCTCCCTCTTAGACATGCTCGTCCCGAGCATTGTTAGTCCCATGATAACGGGCCAACCGATCGACATGAACGACCTTTGATGCACCTCGGGGTCCCTTTTGAATTCGGTAGGTGACGTCATTGATCTTGGTAACTACGCGATAAGGTCCATCCCATTTTGCTTGTAATTTAGGCGATTTTCCTTTGCTCCGTGCCGGGTTATGTAACCATACAAGAGATCCTTCATCGAAGCCCTTATTGTTCGCTTTCCGATCGTAGCGGGTCTTCATCCTCTCAGACATCTGTTGACCAGTCTGTCTCATATGCTCATATACATCATCCATCCTGTTTCGTAGCTCATTCGCATAATCTGTTACATTGCGTGGAGACTCAGGCGGGATACCGGTGATTAGATCTGCAGGTAATCGTAGTTCTCTGCCGAAATTAGCAAAAGCTGGCGTTACCCTTGTAGTTTCATGAACAGCACTGCGATATGCCATGAGATATGGTTGAATGTGTTTGTCCCAATCCTTCTGTCTGTTTTCCACAACCTTTGCAAGATATCTCTCTAGTGACTGGTTGAATCGTTCAACCATCCCGTCTGATTGCGGATGATAAGCAGTAGTTCTGGTTTTGTGAGCACCCATCACACGACACGTCTCCTTGAACACTTCTGACTCGAAGTTCCGGCCTTGGTCACTGTGGATTTCCAAGGGTACCCCGAACCGACAAAACACTTCGTGAACTAACTTATCAGCCACCGTAGAGGCTTCTTGATTAGGGATTGCAAACACTTCCGGCCATTTTGTGAAGTAGTCCATGACGACCAAAAAGTACTTGTTCCCGCTTTGGCTTTCTGGAAATGGTCCAGCAACATCTAATGCTATACGTTCCCACGGCGCACCAACATTGTAAACCTTTAGTGCCCCTCTGCTACGAGTTTGTGGTCCTTTCACAGCCGCACAACTTGTGCATTTGCGGCACCATTCCTCAACGTCCTCTCGACAATGGATCCAGTAAAATCGTTCTCGGATCTTGATTAAAGTCCTCTTAACTCCCATGTGACCCCCTGAACATCCATTGTGGTAGAGCTGTAGGATCTCCGGCACCTTAACTTTAGGTACGACCATTTGTAGATGACACTGGTCACCGCGAGCGTTCTCCCATTTCCTGCACAGAACTCCATCCTGGATAACCAAGCTTTCCCACTGTGCCCAATAACTCTTGGTGATGGAACTGGTTGCTGCGACATCACTCCAGTGAGGCCTAGGAGCACCTGATTTCTTCCATTCAAGGATCGGTTTTAGGTCTCTGTCTTCTTGTTGAGCACTCTGCAAGGTTTCCTTCCACTCTTCGCTAAGATCCGTCCCCAAGACCCGCACTACCGCTACCTGCTTAGCTTCTTGTCTCGCACAATGTTTACATTGGTCTGGACACGGTATTCGCGAGAGAGCATCAGCATTACCGTGCGACGTTCCGCTACGATGTTGAATTACGAAATCAAACTCTTGCAGTAGCTCAATCCATCTTGCTACCTGTCCTTCTGGGTTCTTAAATTGCAGGAGCCATTTCAAAGCAGCGTGGTCCGTTCGCAGGAGAAATTTTCGCCCCAACAAATATTTATTGAAATGCTGCAATGTTTTTACTACAGCTAGAAGCTCCCTTCGAGTGACACAATAGTTCCTCTCAGGTTTGGATAAGGCTTTACTGAAGTACGCAATTACAACCTCATGATCTCCTTTTCGTTGAGACAATACCCCGCCGATTCCAGTGTTGCTGGCATCTGTGTCAACTATGAATTCATTTTCGTTGTCAGGATAGCCTAGGATGGGTGCATTGCACAGATGTTCCTTTAGCTTCTGAAATGCGACGTCACAGCTCTCATTCCAGCAGAACTGTATCTTGTCTTCAGTTAGCTTATGAAGAGGTCGGGCAATGTCAGCAAAGCTCTTCACAAACCGCCGATAGTAGGAGCACAAACCGAGAAATGCCCTGACTTGCGTTTTGTTCTCCGGAACTGGCCAATCCTTGACGGCAACGAGCTTATCCGGGTCCGTTTGAATACCTTCTTCGGAAACCACGTGTCCTAAAAAGTTCACTTGCCGCCTGAACAACGCGCACTTCTTTGGACTTAGCTTTAGATTGGCTCCTCGTATCTTTGACAGCACACGTTCTAAACTGCGGAGGTGATCTTCAAACGTCCGTCCCACGATTATAATGTCATCCAAGTAGACTAGGCAGGCGTCACCAATCAGCCCAGTAAGTACCCGTTCCATCAATCTCTCAAAGGTGGCAGGCGCATTACACAGTCCAAATGGCATAACGTTGAATTGCCACAATCCTTTGCCTGTAGAGAACGCTGTCTTTTCCTTATCTCGAGGGTCTAACTCGACCTGCCAGTAGCCACTCTTTAAGTCTAAGGTGGAAAACCACTTCATTCCCGATAGGGTATCCAGCGTGTCATCGATTCTTGGCAACGGATAACTGTCCTTCTTCGTGATGTCGTTTAGTCGGCGATAGTCTACACAGAAGCGCATGCTGCCGTCCTTCTTTTTTACCAATACTACCGGTGAACACCATGGACTGGATGAAGGTTCAATCACGCCGTCTTTCACCATACCCTTGATCATGTCGTCCACTTCCCGTTCCCGTGCCACTGGAACACGTCTTGGTCGCTGGCGGATTGGTACCTCATTTCCTGTATTAATTCTGTGTTGAACTAACGCAGTCTTCCCTATGTCGGCATCATTTGTCGAGAAAATGTCGGCGAACTTGTTTAACATCTTCTTAGCCTTGTTCTTTTCATCTTCCGACAAGTTATTCTGGCTGTTCTTCAAAAGCAATGACACATCGAATCTTGCACTAACTTTGGTGTTGGTTGTGTGTTCGTGGCATCTACGCATCCAAACCACTCCGTCACAAGTGCCTAATAATGTGCCTTTCTTGAGCACCAGGTCCTGGTCACTTGTGTTGAGTGCGCGTACCGATGAAACACTAGTACCTCTTACCAATGTGCGTGCAATTTTCCATGAAGCATCGTTATCTAAACCTTCTATAAGTACACATCGGTTTTCCTGACCAGAATTTCTCGGTAGACAAACTGGTATGATTGTTTCAGACCTTGGACGAAGCATAACCTTTTCTAAGCAGTACACTTTTCCCGATGCTGCACCTTCCATGAAGACTTCCTCTGAGCCACACTTTAATACGCCTTGATAAACGTCGATCTCACAGTGATGTTTTCGCATGAAGTCCAAACCCAGAATGCAGTCGTCCACTATGTCGGCCACGATAACATTGTGGCGGTAAACTTTGTTTCCTAACTTCATGTCCACCTCCTTCTCACCTCGGACGGTTATGTGCTGACCGGTGGCTGTTCTCAGATGTACACCTTTATGGTCCCCGAAGAAGTCCCCAAGAAACCGTCTTGCCAGTTGGAAACTGACAACAGTCCGAGAAGCCCCAGTATCCAATGTCAGCTTGCATGGTGTTCTGTTAATTTCGCCCTCGATGATCAGGCTGTTCCCGTCACAGGATTGTGAGATCGAGATCCTTGGGGCTCTTCCATCACCAGCCAGCACCCGCCCCTTAGTCCTGGCATCTACTCGTTTCCCTGCTGCTGTTGCCCAGCAGGGACCTCAGGTGATCCTTCCACTGGCGGCCGCTTACTACCGTAGGGTGGCCTTCGCTTCGGGCAGCTCAATCGGATGTGGCCTCTCTCTCCGCAGCCATAGCATCGGGGTGAAGTCGCAACCTCCCTGATTCGGTGAGTTCGTTCGTCCCGCCGTACTGCCTCCACCTCCAAAGCGTGGGCTAGAGCGTTCTTGAGATCCTTGAAATGACCTAGCCTTACTGCAGCTCTAACCTCCAGGTCGCGGATCCCATCCGTGAACGCCTGTACGAGGTTCCCGTCGATCAGCACAGGTGACGACTGGTAAGCCTTCCGAACCAGCTTTTCCACCTCCAAAGCCCACTGGTGAAGAGTTTCACCAACCCGTTGCGACCGGTCTTTCAGTTGGGCCCGAAACACATGTTCTAGGTGCGCGTCGCCGTATCTAGCTTCTAATGCTTCCAGAAGCTTCTCGAAAGTGACGTCTTTTCCCAGCGCCTCTAACACAGTCAAGGCCTGGTCGCGAAGGCCCAAGGTTAGAGCAGTCAAGGCCTGTTCTTTAGTCCATCCATTCGATTTCATCACGGCCTCAAACTGAATTTTGTAGGCGGACCATGACGAAGAGCCATCAAATGGTGGCACTTTAAAACCACGAGGCGAGGGTGCCACTACCGCAGCTGCCCCGATCCCATCCCCAGACTTGAGGCCACGTATAGACTTCTCCATTTCGACGATGCGGGTCTCATGTTGCTGGATCTGGTCCTTTACCTCTTTCATCTCCTTACCAATGGCTCCGCGGAGGTCCTTAATCACCATGAGCTGCTCCTCCTGACGGCGAGCCTGCTCCTCCTTGTCACGCTGCAGCTGCTCCTCTAAGCGGCGCGCCTGCTCCTCCTGACGGCGAGCCTGCTCCTCTTGACGGCAGCCTGCTCCTCTTGACGGCGAGCCTGCTCTTGCATGAATGCCATAAGGGCGGCTAGGTCAGGCGACGCCGACGATTGAGCTGATTCCGCTGCAGCAGCGGAGTCTCGATGTCCACTTGATGACGGTGAGGGAGCGTCTCCAAAGCGCCTCTGGTCTACGTCTTGCTGGCGCTGACTCCTGGTGCGCATCCCTTCCGTTTCTTCCTTCGGTAGAACCGGCATAATTTATCCCGCACTTCTGACACCAATTTGTTACGAGCTGGGGTTCAGGGATAAATTATTTAAACAGCAGACTTCAATTAATCACTGTTTATTACAAAAACACTTCTTAAACAATTCTATTACTTCGCACTATTTTCCGCTTTGATCGCTCTGTATCGCTTCTCAATCGAAACTGACTCACGACGAATCCGACCGCTCTTTATATAGCACGGAAGAAGTTTCTGGAACATTCCATACTGTTCTAGATAATTCGAGAAACTTCCAGAACATTCGACTTTCGAACTCATTGTTCCCGAAGCGACTAGAAACATCCAGTATGTTCGGTTCGAACCTTCTGGAAAATTCCATTCGACACGAGCTTTCGAGAACATCAGTTCCGCTATTCAATACTAGATGGCGCCACTAGTTACTACCTAGTTCTTCCTCTCGTTACTAGATGGCGTTGGCCTATCTTGTAACAATATGATAATAGCTGTCTTACGTGGCTTCGCCGTCAACTGGATACCTACCTACCCTACATACATGAATGTTGCGTAACTTTAACCGCTTACGCAGCGCACGCAACGGAAGCTCTCAAAAAGGAATAATGTTGCCCGTTTTTGCAAAAAAAATCATTTATGCTCCGCTCCTATTGGTCGAAGCGTGATGTTATATAGCCTATAACCTACCTCGATAAATGGACTATCCAACACAAACAGAATTTTTCAATTCAAACCAGTAGTTTCTGAGACTAGCGCGTTCAAACAAACAAATTCTTCAGCTTTATAATATTACTAGCTGTCCCACGCGGCTTCGCTCCCGTCAACTGGCTACCTACCAAGCTAGCCCACCTACTCTAAATACGTTGCGTCTCAAAAAGAATAAATTTTCCCCGTTTTTGGAACATTTTTCATTGATGCTCCGCTCCTATTGGTCGTAGCGTGATGTTATATAGCCTATAACCTTCCTCGATAAATGGACTACCCAACACAAAAAGAATTTTTCAATTCCAACCAGTAGTTCCTGAGATTAGCGCGTTCAAACAAACAAACAAACTCTTCAGCTTTATAATATTAGTATAGATTAGTATAGTATAGATGAGTTCAGGCCAATACATCGTGATCATAATATTAGAAATAATACTAGAAACGAAGCTATGATACAGGCGAAGCGTGTTGTAGCATCACGTGGTGTGTTGTATAATGTGCACGGTTCGCATCGGGTGTAGACACGTCACGTCGCGTCGGGTTTTAGTAGTATGTTTCTACTTTTAAATATCATGTGGCGTGTATTTACTAATGTTAGCAGTAAGTGAGACCTGAGACGTAGAACAGAATGTAAATGCTATGCTTTGATGAGAAATTGGGCATATCAAGCGCCGGAAACTGATACCTCTCTCACTGTCAATACATGAAGAATTATTCAATTTTTTTACGGCGCCTTAGATAAAATGACTTATAAAAATGGAAAAAGAATACTGCGCCAGCTTTGTGTTGTCTTTGAGCCGGCGCGGTGGAAGGTAATAGAACGGTAAAACATAAATGAAGTAAAAGCAGTATGTAAGAGTCGTAGCAGGTGGCGTTCTTTAGTTTCTGCCTACCCCCATGGAAAAATGGCGTGTTTTTATGTATGTATGCGGTGAGATAGAGAAAGGCATCGCACCGAAACCGCGGGAAAAAGTTATTACTCAATATTTCAGTAAAATAAAATAAACCAACCTGCAGTTTTCGGCTTCACTTTATTTTTAGTTGGTGTCATGTCAATATCTGGCTGGACAGCTTGCTGTCATCAATGGCAGCTATCTATGGTATCCTTTAAGGATTTCCTTCATTAGGTTCAACATCTAATGCTTTTCTTTCATTTTTTGAACGAAGATCCATCACGCGGCTTGCGGTAGGTGTGATTAAGGAGAAAATGTAACGTCACGTAACATTTTTGCGTTATACCCCCTCCATACGCCTTTGTCTTTCTCTCAGTGTATCTTTCTATGAGCACGGATATAAGCACATGACGCCCTCTCTTCCTAGTGCGTCTGTATGAGGGACTTCGTTCCTGACCGCGGGTTTCTTTTTATGAAAAAAATACAGCATAATATGCTGCAACTTATTCCTTATCATGTTTTTCCAATGCATGACACAAAAGACTCCATATCAATGTCCATAGGTAATTGAGCTTCATCCACCCATACGACTAAGCGTTTATAGCCCTTCCTACTGAGCTGCTGCAAATCTTCCTCTGTCTCCCAGTCTTCCCTGTCTGATGATGGAGGTTTATCCCCACCTAACTGGTCTACGAGGTCTACCTGCCCAGTTACTCCACTTGCTGCTGGCACATGCGCCTCTTTGTCAACGATGTCGCATCGACCTTTCAGCTGCCTACTTCCCAAGTTGTCGGTGTCGCGTCGACCTTTCAGCTGCCTACTTCCCAAGTTGTCGGTGTCGCATCGACCTTGCTGCCTACCTCCTGGACGCATTGGACAAGCCCGATTGAGATGGCCTGTCTGCTTACGTAGACCGCAGAAAAACCGACTCTGTCCACATCCTTCACACCAGTCATTGGCCGATCCACACACCAAACAAATGTTTTTTGTATCATTGGCGAATACCCTCTGTGCGTCTCCTGAGTCACCGTGCAGCACCCTGGTGGCAATTTCCTCGTCACCAGACTCAGCACCTCTCCCGAGAGTCTGTTCCACTACCCCTGCATCTGTCTCTGCCGCTTCCATAGCACATGCAATTTCAACAGCCTTTGCGTAATCCAGACTCTCTTCAGCAAACAGTCGCTGCCTTATCTGCTCGCTTCGCAACCCGTATACCAGCTGATCTCGTAAATGCTCTTTCAAGACGGCCTTAAAGTCGCAAAATATTGTCATTTTCTCTAGTTCGGAAATGTATTGCATTATAGATTCATCCGGATTTTGTTTTCGCCGTCGGAATCGATACCTTTCTATGAACGAAGGCTTTGGCTGTGAGTGAATCGTTCCAAAAGAAGGCTTTGGTTGTAAGTTATTTGATCCAAAAGAAGGCTTTGGTTGTAAGTGATCCGATCCAAAAGAAGGCTTTGATTGTAAGTAAACCGATCCTAACGAATCGGACAGAAGATTCTGTTCAGATTCAATTCCTAAAACAAATATACAAAGTTAGTATAATAACCTTAATAAAATATTATTAATTTATTAATCATATTAAGTAGGGTCCAACCGAAACCGAAGCCAATGAATCGGCAATCACCACCTACGGATTAACCACTTTTTTTGTTTTTTTCTATGTGGCTATTTTCTGGCGATGATTACCGGCCGGCGCAACGAAGTATGGACCTGCCTCCAGACTGTTGCTTCTTCTATTACGCTCTCACGCATTCATAACAGTTCGGCACTTGCTACAAACCGAAAAGAAGCCGAAGGTGGTATTTCGGACACTATCTTAAGTCACTATTAAAAAATTAGATATAGCTCTATAATTCTAACCTTGGGGTTCCAAAAAGTCAATCTGTGTGTCATGCAATGATTCCAAGGAGTCAAACTGTATGTCATGTAACGATTCCTCACACTCGTTTATTGGTGGTATCTCACTTGATTCGAAGACGACTGTAGTGAAATCTGCAATAAAACATATTAGTTTGGTAAATTATTGTTTTTTTAACACACTTGCTCATAAAGTGACTCTAATTTCACCGCAATGAGGCACATGATGACACCTGTAATCAAACTGTGACTTTTTCATTGCTTTTATTCACAAGTGAGTTATACAGTTATTTTTTATTTATTGGTTAAGTTCCTTTGTTCTTAAAAATGTTTATATACAAAAAAGATCGTGCTCAATATATTATGCTAGTATTATATTATCTGTGGTAGTACAAATAAATTAATGTACCTATTTCTTGGTCATTTCATGCATTTTCGTATATAATTAGATAATTCAACTTGAACGTGTTTAATAAATAAAACTTTTACTCAAAAATTACTTTTGTTTTTCTCTGTAATAAAGAAAACAAGAAATTCCCCATTTTGTACGTGGCTAAAACGCTATCCGCAAAAAGCACAAAAAAAACCTCACACTTTTAGTCTATGGCCGATCGCCATTGTAAGATGCGCGCGCATAGGAAAACTGATTAATTTTACCCGCCATTGTGAAACAAATTTCACAACTCTTTTACACTGTTGAAAATGATTTTTTTGTATTATTTTCTTCACAAGTGTGTTGAAAAACGTCGTATGATGCACGTGTGTATTGATGATTACCGTCCTCGGCTCTCTTAAGACCCTCACCTAACGGCTCGGGTCTCAATGGCTCCTCAGCGGTAATCACCAACATTACACACTTGTACCATAATGTACTATTAAAAGAATAAGTAGATGAACAAATACAAGATATAATGTATATGCATAAAGGAGAATGCTCATGGATGTATGGAATCCCGTACCATGATGCATCAAAATTAAACTTTGTTTTTTATAGACTAGACTGATCATGTTAACTCTTACAAAAGTTCTTTTTGAAAACAAAACCCGGATTTTGCAGTTATTTTATAAAATCGAAAATAACCTAACATTTGGTCTATTTTGTAAGACGACCAACGACGTAATTTATATAGACACGATATACATGGATGTTATAGTTATTTATTACACAAAAGAAACGATTACTGTTTCGTCTTTTCATCAAAAATCGATTCTATTCTATTAGATACATTCTGTCTACATCTTTATGACCGGCTGTGAACCATAGATAAAATAATGATAATCTTTTAAATAAAGATTCTATGAGCTTCTATTATATTCTAGTTTATTTTTAATTAATGTAGAATCGACTAAGTATATTTTTTTAAAGTGATCATGACTCTTTCAAAAATCAAGGGTAAGTTAATCATGTGAAACGGAACCTCATTTAAAGGGAGTAGTAACAAAAAGTGTAGTCCTTTTATAGCGATTCGCACTATCCAACAGTTATGTCAGGATGAAGGAACGCAGTTACCTCTCGCCAGGGACATTTTGCAGCGAGATATTTACATGGATGACATAGTTAGTTCTATACCTAGCACTGCGCTGGCTATAGACTCGGCTCGTGAACTAATAAAAATATTCTCTCTCGGTGATTTTCAGCTAACGAAGTGGTCTAGCAATAGTGTCGATGTTCTTCGGAATATTCCAGAGTCATTACGACTTTCACAGAGCGTGGACCTAAGTAAAGATCCGACACAGAAAATACTGGGACTTCGTTGGTTCCCTGATGAGGATTGTTTCGTATTCCAGGTTAACCCTAATGTTCGCCCTTGCACGAAACGGAATATTCTTTCTTCCATTGCACGTCTTTTCGACGTTTTAGGCCTCGTGGCACCGATAATTTTATACGCCAAGCTTCTTATTAAAGAGCTTTGGCTTGGCAAACTTGGATGGGATGACGTCCCACCACCTCGCATTGTTCGTCTGTGGGAACAATTTCAAGCTGAATTGCCAATTATCTCTGAACTGAGATTTTTGAGACATGTCGGCGTCGTAGAACGCTGTAGGCTCTCCCTCGTCGGTTTTGCCGACGCTAGTGAGAAAGCTTACGGTGGTTCGGTTTACGCCCACGTTGTCAGACCCGACGGTAGTATCGTCGTTTCGCTGGTGTGTGCGAAATCTAAAGTCGCGCCACTGAAAGTAGTTTCGCTAGCTCGTCTCGAGTTATGCGCCGCACTCCTCTTATCAACTGTGATAAAGCGAGTATATAATCTTTTCGCAGCTCGGCACGCCATTGAGGCAGTCGTAGCTTTCTCGGATTCAACTGTAACCTTGAGTTGGATTCATTCCGCATCGCATCGATGGCACACTTTCGTAGCCAATCGTATCGCTAAGATTCATGAGAATCTTTCGGCAGATCACTTCTTCCATGTCAAAGGGTCTGAAAATCCTAGTGATTGCCTCTCTCGCGGTTTAACGCCTGTTCAATTAGTTCATCATCCGTTGTGGCTAAACGGACCGCCGTGGCTTAAACTTCCGCGCGTTGAATGGCCGATAAAACCAATCGTTTCAGGCGAGTCGCAAGAGCTTCCCGAAATGAAGCCCGTGGCTTTACCTGTACTCTCGCACGAATGCTCGGACAGAAGTCCTCCTTCCGACAACATTTTATACGCTCACTCTACTAGATTCTCGTCATGGTTGAAATATTTAAAAACCATTTGCTTGGTTTATAAGTTTATCAAACGACTCCCTAGAGGGCCCGTTACCGCGTCTGATCTAGAGTTCGCTGAATCTATTGTGTGGCGATCTGTGCAGAGGATCCATTTTGAAGTTGATCTCGATCGCTTAGCCCGCAATGAGTTGTGCTCTAAGTCACTACAACGGCTAAGTCCCTTCCTCCACGAAGGACTTATCCACGTTGGAGGTCGCCTAGCAAACTCTGAGCTAGATTTTGACTCACGTCATCAGATCCTTCTTCCGCGTCAAGATCATATAGTGGAACTATTAGTTTCCCACTATCATATGAAAAATTTCCACACAGGACCAACCTTGCTCGTATCTATCTTACGACAGAAGTATTGGATCCTGTCCGCGCGACGTATTGCACGTCACATTACCTTTAATTGTAACCTTTGCTTTCGAGCAAAGCCGCGACCTACCTTTCCTATAATGGCGGATTTGCCACGTTTTCGCGTTGAGTCGGCTCCTAAGGCTTTTTCTCAAACAGGTTGCGACTACGCGGGACCTTTCTTGATCACGTCAATACGTGCTAGAGGTCAAAAATCGAGAAAAGCGTATATCTGCCTTTTTACATGCCTGACAACTCGTGCTCTGCATCTTGAGATTGCCTCAGATCTTAGCACTGCGAGCTTTCTGTCCGCTTTTAAACGCTTCCTGGCGCGTAGAGGACCGGTTCAGTGTCTTTACACAGATAACGCTACCAATTTTATTGGAGCCAAATCCTATCTACGAGATCTCTACCAATTCTTGGCTAAGGAATATCGCCCTTTGTGGGAAAGAGAACTTGCAGAGCATCGAATAACACTTAAAAACATCCCCTGTAGAGCTCCACATTTTGGTGGTTGTTGGGAAAGTGAAGTAAAGAGTGTCAAAACGCATCTCTGCAAGGTCATAGGTCAGCAAATTTTTAGTTTTGATGAGCTTAACACTATACTAACTCAAATAGAAGCTTTATTAAACTCGAGGCCTCTGTATGCGATCAGCTCGGATCCGTCAGAGCCCACTTCATTATCGCCGGCGCACTTCTTGCATACGAAACCTCTTTTATTTCTCCCCGCCCGCGAAGTCAATGAAACGCGGTTACATCTTATTTCGCGTTATGAATTAACTGACCAAATGGTCCAGTCTTTTTGGAAGCGGTGGCGCCAAGAGTACCTGCACACCCTACAATCCAAACAGAAATGGAACACCCCTGCCAATCCAATACGGGTCGGTATGGTTGTCGTCTCCATGCAGGACAATGTGATGCCGCTGCATTGGCCGTTAGGAGTAATCACAGAAATATTTCCACATAAAAACGGAGTTTGTAGAGTCGCATCGGTAAAAACTAAAAGCGGGATCCTTCAGAGTCGCCCGGTAGTAAAGTTGTGCCCTTTGCCAACGCAATAAGCTTCGTTACATTAATAATTAATTTTACCGTGCACCAATGTGCAGTATTAGATTTAATTACCGCGTAGAATAGTTAATTGTATATTCTTATTTATAATAGAGAGTCGCAACTTTAAGAGTTCTCATAACCTTTGGTAGAGTTGTGATGATCTGCAACTTATTTTACTTTTCCTTTGTGTTTCGAAAGTAGGAACTTTCAAGCCGGGGAAAATGGTTACGCTTCCTAATTTATAGTTCATATTTTATTACATCACCATAGGGCGACTGAAAGGCATTGGTATACTAGTTCCAATTTATTAAATTAGTGTCACCTATCGTTGTTTTGGTGGTATTCCGCGCCGTGCCGCTACGGTCGTTACGTCAAAGCCAACGATGGCCGCCGGCGATGGCGCGCACTAAGTCACTCTCTCGCCCAAAACTCTTAATTGAACCTACATGGAAAGTGTTATCTGTATTACCTAGACCTACTGTGTTGTGTACCGCTGGCCAGCATAGTGTACCTAGTCTGTGAGCTGAACTTCTCGAACGTGGCATCTGCATCTGCATGGGAATCGCTGTTTCAAAGGTATGTGGCATAATTAGTAAATTGAACTTTATCCATTGCCTTTCGTCTCATCTGCGTACTTTTCTCCTTTAATTTAGCACTGCTGAATCAGCAATTATAGCCTAGATTACTCTAATAATTTAGGTTCAATCGCGTGTGATTTTACTAGTAATCTTCTAGAGGTTATACGCACCGGAAACAGGAATTTCTTTGCAATCTCGCTACATGTTACTTAAATACTCAACTAATGTTCTTAATAATCGATTTTAATAGTTATAGTATGAAAACGTCGAAATTTTAATTCTTTTTACACTTCGTCATGGCTGTATACCTACGTAAGTATTTGCCCTTAAAGTTTCTGAACGAAACACTGTATAATACTGTGTGGGCAAAAATTCGCCAACCGCTTAAAAAAGTTCACGTATTTCGTAATAACAGCTGTGCTGACTTGTGAAAGCTATAATTCATAATTATTACTCGCAAATGTGATGAAAAACATTGTATGTATCACGGGCGGTACGGGAATTAAGAACCTCGACTCAGAAAGCCGTTACGTCAAAGCCAACGATGGCCGCCGGCGATGGTGGTCAGTCTCTTATCAACCAGGGCGGAGGTGCGCGCACTAAGTCACTCTCTCGCCCAAAACTCTTAATTGAACCTACATGGAAAGTGTTATCTGTATTACCTAGACCTACTGTGTTGTGTACCGCTGGCCAGCATAGTGTACCTAGTCTGTGAGCTGAACTTCTCGAACGTGGCATCTGCATGGGAATCGCTGTTTCAAAGGTATGTGGCATAATTAGTAAATTGAACTTTATCCATTGCCTTTCGTCTCATCTGCGTACTTTTCTCCTTTAATTTAGCACTGCATTGTTCATTATCATTTCAGCCGAAAGACGTCCACTGCTAGACATGACAGACTTCCTGAAAGTGTCGCCACACTGATCGGCCGCGGGAGTCTGGTGGATGCGCAACGTCCGATTAGTGACTCCTGAAAATATACAAATTAAGTTTAATTATAATATTTTTTGCCAAGTTGAGAGGATGAATGAAAGGCGACTAACGAAAGGTATTTACAAGGCAGACGTGAATGGAGAAGCTGGGAGGGGAAGCCCCAGAAAGACATATATAGAACTTATTGGTGATGTTTTTCACAAAGGTCAGGTGCGTAGTACTCATAACCTGCGTGTGTGTATTACTAGATGTATGAACGTGAGTGAAGCAAAAGAAGTAAGGATCGTATCATGGCGCTCTGTAGTTTCTGACTACCCCCATGTGAAAAAGACTTCTGTTGTTTTAGTAATAAAGTGTGACCAATTAAAGTCTGCTGTTTTGAATAATTTATCCCTAAAGCCCGGCTCGTAACATTATTATACTTTTGCTGTCCAAACTGATTTTATACACTTAGATTAGTACCTACTCGTAGGTATAGTCATCGGCACGTAACTTGGCAAGTCATTAGATACGCAGAAGTCGTTTTTTAGGTCTCCTTGGTAGTGAAGCGGGACGCGGGGTACATGGTCGCGCCGATCCGAGCTCGCGATTGGTGGCTCAGTCGACCCGCGCCTCCCGCACCGCGTCCTCTTTCCGTTCGCTCCCGATTACACTTGCGTGCACGAAAGTTGTAGACTTTGTTTTAATTAAGATTTTGTTATGTTAGTTTTGTTAGGAGTAGTTATTATTGTATTGAATTTAGTTTTTATTACTAGTGTTACTGGTTTTATTTTGATACCAATGCCATAATATTTACTATCTTTTTTAAATATTTTTTTAACTTGTAACTGTATATATTTTATTTATGACACCTAATAAACTACACGAATTCCTCTCCTTTAATTAACTTTCTTCTAAACATACATGTTTAAAAATATATGATGGCCATAACCATTGAAAAATGACAAGAGATAAAAGTGACCACTTTTTTGTGACAATAAGTGTACGATGCGCGAACTTACCCCCACTACGCCTAAACCTTGCCAAGTTACGTGCCGATGACTAGGTAGCTATAAACCCTAAAACGTGACGGTCGTATTATTAAAAAAAACGGACCCTGAATGAAAGTACTTAATTGGTGACTCCTGGTATAGAGTGTCTCTGGTCTCCAATGAAGTTTTAATATAATAAGCCCGATAAGCTACTTTTATACGTAGGAAGGAAGGCTAGGTAGATAAGATTTTGCTAGCCAGTTGATTTCGTCAGACTACTTAGATAAGAAGCATTTTCACTGACGGGCTCAGGCAGAGATGTGTTAATTTAACTCTTGGGACTGCTAAGGCTCAGTTTTTTGATGGGTAGTTAACTTAACAATGGTTAAATATGACAACCACAAATTTGAAAATGTCGGTAGAACGCATTTATTCATCAATTGTTAGACTAACAAATGATCAAATAATTAACTCTCCAACTTATTTGACCAGAAGGCATTTTATCGAAATTTAAAACCATTGGTTGACATATTTAACCATAGGTTAAGTGAACTACGGATCAAAAAATTTGGCCCAAGTGGTCAGAAGATTGAAATCCTATTGATCGTTTTGGCTTGTCTCCGCTTAAGTAAAAACACAACCTTCTTATAAAAAACTTCATCTTTCCGCCTTCCACCCTCCATCGAGCCAGCATCTGGGAACGTCCCACTACTTAAAGTGGGATGTTAGATCCTTTCCATCCAGACCTTTGAGATCAACGGGTGCTCGTCTGGGCTGGCTTGAATGAACAGCCCTCCCTTACACCGTCAGCGTGACCTTCACCACCGCTTCAGCAATCCAAGGACGACCTCAGCGGACCCCACGTACCTCGCTTATACTCTCAGAAGGAGAGCTCAGCCGATTGATCGTGGTTAGGCTACTCTCACGACCTCCCGTGAAGTAAAAAATCCAGGCCAAAGTGGTGTGTTGTGTGCAACCTGCTCCACTCAACCACCAGGATCCCTTCTTCCCTCTGTACGGGTCCCCGCGCACGGCACAAACACGCGGGATGTCATTGCAAGCCATCATTGTTCTTGTTCAATGGTGGACACCTAGGCGCATGACCTCGCCATCCCTATGTTGCGTCGCCGTCGCCCGGTGATTTCTGTTACGTCTATTTCATAGGGAATTAGACCAAAAACACAGCGGCAACCACGAGAAGGAATATCACCACACTTGCCTTGAGGATCTACACGAACGTAGCGCTCTCCCTCAAGACAACGCCACCTTGCCGTCTCCCAAGGAGCCAGACAAGGTAGGACTGCATCGACAAAGCCAAGGCTTGTCGCTGAAAGTTCAAAGCGTAAGTTTTCTAACACAGACCAGCCACGAAACACAACCTATGGCCCTATAAATAAAAATTACTTAGCATGTGCTTGGGCTGAGCATTATTCAAGTCTGTGGCACAATTGACAAACTGGAACAAACTCAAAAAGAGTTAGATATAAAAATAACACTCATATTGAATTACTTCAAGACCAGGCTGAAAATCTCGAAATGTTAAGGGTATATAACATCCTTCTATACAATTTTCTTGAAAATGAACAGGCCAATTCGGTTTATTCCCATCGGCCACCCTCGATTGGCCACCCCGGTGGCCGATGGGAATCATTTAGTGAAATTTGCCACCTTCATTTATTCCCATCTGCCACCGGGGTGGCGGATGGTACTAACTAGTGGCGTTGCCGGTTTATTCCCACCTGCCACCTTCATTAGTTTAGTTGGGTGGTCGATTCTCATGACCGTAAAAGAAAAAAAAAGAAAAATGTTTTGAAGGTTCATATTTGACTATTTATCATTGAAGGATTTTGGTAGAATTTTAAACCATTACACATCAACATTTTTTCTTTGCGTTGGCAACAATTTCATGTCATTTTTTTCTGCGTTCTTTTAAAAACCTCCTCTTGCTCTGTCCTTCTTATACTACTGATTTTGTTCACTCTTCCTTCCATAATAACTAGTCCATTCTTCCTTCTATATTCAGTCCATTCTTCTCTGGAACGTGCTTCCTTTCGTGATCAGGACGGTTACAAGTCGGTTTGCATCCAAGCGGAAATTACGGATTTATTTTCACAACTAAGGTGCTTGTCCCATCGCCGACGATCAGCCAGCAGCCAGTAGAGTTAGAACCTAGATACGAGTTGGCAAGAAGCGAGTGTGTAATTCCGTTAGTTTTACCGCTCGGCTATGAGCTAGTGTTTTTGTACGACGGGCGATTACTCGCACCACTCGCTCGTGTGGTCAGTCCTGCACGCGCTTTCTTCTTTTCTGATACTTCATAAATGTATTTTCTGTTTTTTAACTATATAGGCTCGCGTTTGACCAACATCTCGCCTGATGGTAAGCGATTATGTGGTCTACAATGAAGCACGCTTGCTAGAAGTAACCCATTTACTCTCGACTTAACTTAACCCAAAGGTTGTTGCTATCAGGGAATACGACTCCAGCAGGAAATTGCACTCGTTAGCAGTGCGCACAATGAAAGTATTAAAATCGCTTTGTGCGTATGAGTGGGATGTCCACCATGTACCGATGGTGCATAGCCGTGCGTCTTGTTAGTATATTACCTTATTAGTATCTTTGTGCATGAAGTCTAAATATATAAATAATAAATATCAAAATTGACATTGACCACATCGACCTGCGTAACATTATCCATAGCATCCGTAATAAAATTTAATTATTTTAATAATATAATAATAATATAAAATAATATAAATATAAAATCAAATTAGAATTGGTAGACCGTCCTTTTAAAAATCCGTGTTGAAAGAGCTAGCAAGGGCGGGTATAACCTGGTTATAAACAATCCTCTCAAATTTTTTGCTATAATGCACAGCTTGGATATAGGCCCATGATTAGTAATCTCTTTTTTAGACCCCTTCTTATGTACGGGCGAAATAAAAACAGATTTCTATAATTTGGGGACAACACTGAGTCAGACTTCCAAAAAAAAAAATTGAAATAGGTAGAGCAATGCAAGGCGCGCATTTCATTAGAAATTTAGATGATATTATTATGTTATCAGGGACAGCACCTTTAGTTGGGATCCAAGTAACAAAGTAAACCGGTCACAGCATCAACATTCACTTTTATGTGACAAATGTCATGAGAATCGACCACCACCCCGGTGGCAAATGGGAATAAAAGATGGTGGCAGATTTCACTAAATAAGTCCCATCGACCACCGGGGTGGCAAACGCCACTAGTTAGTGCCATCCGCCACCCCGGTGGCAGATGGAAATAAAGGAAAGTGGCAAATTTCACTAATTAATTACCATCGGCCACCGGGGTGGCCATTCGAGGGTGGCCGATGGGAATAAACCGCCAATTCTGTTGAAAAATAACAAATTATACTAGCTTTTGCCAGTGACGTGGTCTGTGTGAATGTCGGTTACTGCTGATTCTGACCAAGTCACTGATTAAAAAGTAGCTTATATCCTTTCTTGGGGTTCAAGCTTAACTAAAGCACGGGGTCTCATTGCTAACAAAGAAAATTTGGTTCAAATAAATCTCACTAGATGGCGCGATATGCACGTATCTGTTATTGAATGTGTGTAAAATTCATATTTTCTGGAATTGAACATAAAAATTGTATGTTCTTGTTTAATCAACTCTCCTAAGTACAAAATTATGGAATATTGGGCTCTTAATTCACATTTCAAAGATTATTTTAACGGATAATTTAGAATTGATGCCAATAGATGGCGCATTTTTTAATTTGTGAGGCATTCCACTCGATTGTTAAAATTTGCATTGTAACACATTTTGATTCAAAAAAAACTGTAAAAACGTGGCAATAAATACTATAAAACGAACCTTCACTGTATTTAAAGAAAAAAATATTCACGAACTTAGTAAACCCTTTTACTTGCAAGTCACTGCTAACACCATCTATCTATCACCGTGAAACAAAACCGAACGCGTTCGATGTACAGAAAATAACAATATTAATCAGATGAAAAACGCTAGTTACGTCGGCACGGTTTCTTTGTATGGGATGAGACATCTGTATGCTAGTATTATATTATCTGTGACTAAACCATATTTTATCAAAATCGATTCAGTAGCTTAGCAGTGAAATTGTAACAAACATATCTATTAGAGTAAATACTTTTAATAGCTATTTATGCAACTGTTACGTTATGGACGGTCTTTTAATACGAGTGCCATTTTTCGGTACAAGCGTAGCGCGTACCGAAATAGCTGGGCACGAGTTATTAAAAGACCAATAACGTACAGTTGCATACAAGATTTTATCTACGAAGGAAGGAATAAAACACAGATATAGACAAATAAGTATTTCAGGAAGTGTGTTTAAGTATTTCATTTCTCATATACATGTCTTGATTTTTCTGGTAGTAAATTATTTGTAGCCGCAACTGCTCTATTTGTTATATCTGGTGGTGTATTTTCAATATCACTTGATGTTGAAGACATTTTTAATAAAATTTGGAACAAAATTTCACTCAGAATTACTTTCCCGCGTCCATTTTTATTTTATTTTTTATTTAGTAATTATTAGGTATAAGGCAAAGATCTTGTAGCCGCAACAGCCAAATAGTATACGATATTTTTTCTAAACTTGTTCCATTTTTAAAAACATCATTTACATTGTCTCGATTTCGAAGTAATATTATAGGTACCTGGCTGTATGTTCAGAATGTCTTTGCTTGTGTTTTAGAATTTATGACGATTCACATAATGCAACCCGATGTCGTTATGGGTATCATAATGATACCGCTGTCAATTTTATAATTCGAATATAACGAAACCGGAGTAGATAAAATATTTATTTTAATTTAATGTTTAAAAATGTAAGGACCCATAAGATACACATGTCATGCAGCAGCTTATAAAGCTACATATCTGGTTTTATATTATAAAAGGATTTCATCCTACCATACCACACACACACTTCCATAAATATACTAACTTACTATTTAATATATACTATAATTTCAAATATGTGTAGCTTGTGTGGCTGGATAAAACAACATAGTACAGCTAATTATATAGCTACATAGTACACCTACCTGGCATAAGTAATGTTGGTACTGCTATGTTAGAAATTCTATTGTTACGGCAACAATATTTCTTTTCAAAATGAGCATGGCATACTCTACGAAGTTTGTAAATATTTTTATTACTCAGACCCAAAATCTCTCCACCAATATTATGAACCCATGTTCGAAAACGAGCAATGTCCGTTTCAGGTTTTGGAAACCAATGAAGTTTCTGGGCATCTACAAAAAAAGGATTTTTATTAGTATTAGTAAACTGAAAATCTATACTAATATTATAAAGCTGCAGAGTTTGTTTGTTTTCCTAGTTTTTTTTAACCTGTTGAATTCCTAATAATACATGGAAGACAACATATTCCTTTCTTCTACAATAAAACTATTTTTATAACGTTCACCATAATTCTTATATTTGAATCATACAACAGTTGCCATACCAGGAATCAACACCATAGACAATTGTTTCTCAAAGACAAACTAAAACTTCTACATAATGCCCTAATCTTAGGAACTAATGGTTGGATTTGAAAATTCTTTTTGTGTTGAATAGTCGACTTATCGAGGAAGGTTATAGGGATAAACTTTCCATAATGGGCCGTCGATTTTTGGCGCGGGGAGGGTGGGGGTGGAAGCGGGGGAGGTTTAGCTGCTCCCCTGTACCATCCCCACCACTCGGAGCTCCATGGTTATGGAGATATCCATGGTTAAAGTTTTCAGGTTAGAGTAAAAATTTCCATTTTACTAAAATATAATTATTAGTGAGGTATAAAAATGAGAATTAGTCCAAGAGCAAGCGAAGCAAGCTCGGGAGCTCAGGGCACCACGACACGGATAGGTTAGTTTAGAACAAAGCGAGCGAACTCAGCTCCCGTCATCTCCTTCGTGTTAGATTACTTTAGACCCTGCAGACAGAAATAGGAGCCCGTCTCCGTCGTCTTTGTTACTTAAATAGTAATCGTAAAAACTTTAACCATGGATATATCCATAACCATGGGGTTCCGTGGGGTGGGGATGGTACAGTGGGGTAGCCCCATATCCCCTTTCCCTCCCCCCGCCCCTTAAATAAATGGACATTTCTGGAATTTTTTATACTAACCTGAAAACTTTAACCATGGATATCTCCATAACCATGGGGCTCCGAGTGGTGGGGATAGTAGGGGGAGGTAGACAAACCTCCCCCCACCCACCCCGCGCCAAAAATCAAAGGCCCATAATGGAAATTTTAACCAAAAATATTCCTTTTTGAGAGCTTCCGTTGTGTGCACTGCGTAAACGGTTTAAGTTACGTGACAATCATTTATGTAGGTAAGGTAGATGGTTATGTAGGTGGCCAGTTCACGGGAGCGGCCGAGGCGGAGCCAGCCACGTGGGACAGCTAGTCTAATATAATTAAATTTGTTTAATATGAGTATATGTGACATTTACAGAACACAAACTTGTGACCTATGACATAGAATCACATCAATTTAATGCTCAAACCAATTTCAATAAACATAATAAATAACATACTTTTATGTTTCTGTACAATACATACTCAGACGCAATATTCGTTACCATCGGACACCAAAACAGTACTTTCATCTATTAGGTATAGGTACTGTTTTGGTGTCCCTTGTGAACCGTCGGGTACCTTTAATTTCCGGACACTGAGGAACACAACAACGTTTACTAGACATGATTAAGTCACTCAGGAGCACTTTAAAGTCTCTGTCTCGTACAATACCATTACCAAAGATTACTATTATATATGTACAATAATAGTGAAAACACTCAACGTATATAAACACGAGAAGCAGGGGCTCAACCCGATGAATTACGGATGTTCGACAATAGATTGTAAATTGTTGATTATATCAAAAAAACAACCGGCACTAATGAATATTAACGCAGAAAATCTAAACTCTCTATTGGCTATAATAAAAACTAAACTCTGATTTTTATTTCATACAGGTACTCACAGAGTACTTTTATTATATAGACAGGTACTAATAAACTCAACTGACATTTGGTTGGGGGCCGGGCCGGTTGTTTTAGGCATGGGCAAAAAATATCGATATTTTTCCATTCAATTATTGATATATACCGTCGATATTTTTAATCATGATATATATTATAGATACTATTATATTCGATATTTATTATAGAGTATCGAATTCGTATCTATTTCGATTTTTTTAACGCAACTATGGTTTGATATTTTTAACCGACTTCAAAAAAAGGAGGTTCTCAATTCGTCGGAATCTTTTTTTTATGTATATTTCCCGATTACTCAAAAGACGCCTGGACCGATTTGGAAAATTCTGCTTTTGTTTGAAAGGGTATACTGCCAGGTTGGTCCCATAGTTATCAGGTCAGGATCAGATGATGGGATCTTGGAGAAATCGAGGGAACTCCTCAAATATTATAGGCATACATATATCGATTTTGGTATTTTCATTAACATTTTCACTCACACTCATAAAATCATTTGCACTCAGAAAATATCATCTGGTGAAGTGGAACTGGTGAAGAAGACCACAGATGGCCAATGGAACTCCTTAATGCTAAGTATGTCATGGGTATAAGATATCTCGAATAGTTAAACGACTATGATGAAGCACATATACTTATATATAAATGGTAGTGATGTAAATGGTACCATCGAACTGATCTGATGATGAAGCCGGCAGGTAGGTACTGGAACTACGAAATAAAACACTATATCCTAGTCGTGTTTGGGCTTATTACAATCGTCATGAGATCTACTTTGGCTACATATGATTTTTATGGATATGGAGTTACCTATCAAAACTAAAAAGAGATAAATAACTTTCTTTTCCGAAGTCGGTGTCGAAACACGGAAAACAATAGGTACCAAAGACAAGACAATTTTGGAAGTCGGTTTGTTTTTTTATGTTTTACTATCGATAAGCTCGCGTTCGACCACTATCTCGCCTGATAGTAAGCGTTAAGCGATGATGAGGTATACGGTGAAGCACGCTTGCCTAGAAGTAACCTATTCAATCTTGACTTAAAGGTTGTAGCTATCAGGAAACAGACTCCGGAAGGGAATTCCATTCCTTAGCTCTGCGCACAATGAAAGTATTAGCAAAACGCTTTGTGCGTATGGGTTTCGTGCTTAATGTTACTAGATATTCCTTGCATGCTCCTCGCGCATCGTTAACTTTAAAAAATCCCGTCACAATCTTTACGAAATGCAATATAACAGTAAGACCATTGGCTGCGTGCACGAAAATACTAATACTATTAATCAGTGTGAGACGTAATGACCCTGACGTTAACAGACAATTAACAATGATCGGTATTTTTTTCAAACAAATCAATAACAAAATAGATACCTAAAAATATGCACATATAGAATATTAAAAAAACTATGAATTCACTACATTTTTTTTTATTTTTACTTTTTTTTTTTCTCTCTTAATTTGTCGATCTGGAAAAAAAAAAATTACGACGATATATCGATATATTTTTATCACTTGACCATCCAGAGCCGGTTGGGTTCAGTGTTGCCAACTCGATTTTGAGAAAGGCGTAGGCCAGATCAGAAAATTACGTAGAAATTATAAAATTTGCTGAGGAAAAATACGTAGATCTATACTTCATAAAAGATAGCTTGATCTGTGCGACATATCGGCCTGTCAAGCGCTATTGTTACTGCATTGATACTGACAGCTGTCGAAGACATCAAGCAATCTTTTATGAAGTATACTTAATTTTTCCCGAGTGAAATGATGTGGGTAGGACAGATAAAACCAATGATATTCAAATAAACTAAATAACCCATAAAGTAGCAGACAGCAGATAAAAGAAACTTTGGTTAGAGATTTCTTCGCGAACAAAAATAATATTCCAGTCACCGATACGGATACTTGTAAAAAACAAAAAAATTACAGAAACCACATTTGGGCTCTTCCTCAATGTCACTGCTTATTTCCACAATTGAATTCAATTAGATTGAGCAGGAAGCTCAAAAATATTGAAATTAAACTAAAAATATCGAAATCTTTATAAGTTTTTAAACTGTCATCGTCACTAACACTAACATTAGAATCGGGATATTTACCATGTTTATTGTTTGTAGCGAGTTGCCGATATTTCGGTGCTGTTGCCAGCGCCATGATCACGGACACCCCTATGTATAATGTACTCTGTGATCACGGATAAACTGAAGCTGGAAGCATGGTGTGAACTGAAGTTATTGCGTGTGGGTGTTTATGTACAAATCGGTATACCCTCTTTCTAGTTCGTTTTTTGCACTCGGTACCACTACCGCTGTCACTACTCACAACTCGATTCTGCTGCTATATTTAAGTTTCTCTTTTACGGCAAGACGTTTTGTTTTTTACAGTCACAGGAGTCACAATTCTATGGAATGGGCACTTTGTTTTTAATATTAATGACACGACGTGATTAGTGGCGGGCGAGGGGGGTATCACGCGGGTATGAAACGGAACGTTTATTAACTTTCTTTCGCGAAAGTAACGGAAATGATGCCCATTCAGCCTAATGAGATAATAATGTCATTTTGCTTTGTACAATTTTGATAGAAAATACATAAATTCTGGGACTGAAGTACGTAGATTTGCAGGAAAGGCTTAAAATACGTAGATCTACTTAAAAAACTGGCCAAGTGCGATTCAGAGTCGCGCACGAAGCCGTACCGTTATCGCAAAAAAGGGCAAAAAAAATAACGTTTGTTGTATGGGAGCCCCACTTAAATATTTATTTTATTTTGTTTTTAGTATTTGTATAGCGGCAACATAAATATATGATCTGTAAAAATTTCAACTGTCTAGCTATCACGGTTCATGAGATACAGCCTGCTGACAGACAGAAAGACGGACCGCGGAGTCTTAGTAATAGCACAAAGTACATAAGCGGCGGCGCTCCGCAGACAGAGAGTCCACTACGAACAAAGTGCCATTTTGAACGCACACATTGACATTTCGATTTTACAGGGAATAATGGGCAATATTGGACCGAGCTCAGTCGCGGCTGTCACGAGTGCTTTGTGCGGGCGTTTGTCACGTCACTCATACATAAAGTAGGTACTGTAAAGAGGTTGTATTGGCTGGGTTACCAATATTAATTGTTACAGACCGAATATACTTTAAATTAATTCAATATAATTTAAATTCGTTCTTTAATTCATTTTAAAAAGGTCAAGGTCAAGGTATTTTATAAAGGTCATTAAATTTTTCAAGATGATTAGTTAGTAATTAAATATCTAGGAAAATAATAAATTATTTTTTTAGAGAAATAAATAATTTTTTTAGAAATTGGAAAGGGTATGAAACCATCTAGCTCATAAATATGTTTCCCACGATTGCAAAGCATAATTTTCTTCTTGTTTAAGTACCTACATCTTTTTAGTTCGCTTCTTAAGCAGTGGGGTTTTACGATTTAATTTAAAAAAAACACATTTATATTTTTGTCTAGCTAGTTGCTTTTCACATTTTTATGTTTTTGATGGGATCATTATTACACCATTGTTACGTCTTTTTACCATCCAATCTTCGTCGTATGTGGAGTCGTGATCTTTAATGGATATTTGATGCTCTTTCTACCCTCTAAATCATGTAAGCATGACATATCATGCTTACATTCGTCTAAACATACATCATAATGTATGTTTAGACGAATCGATGTATTTATGTTTGTAACATAAACAACCTACTCTTTTTTTAAATTCGATATCAATATAGTAGCAACCTTAGTGAGTCTGTCAAGTTCAGCTGTCAATTTTCGAAAAGGCGGGAGTGGCCCTTCTGTATACTTTCTATTTTGTGGTAATAGGGTCCCGTTTTTACCCTTTGGGTACGGAACCCTAAAAAGACTTGCTAGTTGGGTTGCCACTTTATCGTTACTTAAACCACAGAGTTCATCTATACTTAATATTATAAAGAGTAAAGATTTGTCTTTTTGTACGTAATAAACTTAAAAAATACTGAACCGATTTCACCGTTGGGAAGCTACACTATCCCCGGGTGACATAGGCTACTTTTATCTCTGTATTCCTACGGGAACGGGAAGTACGCGGGTGAAACCGCGAGGCGTAGTCTTATATATATTATAAAACAAAATCGTGTTAGTTACACCCATCGACCACATAGCCACTAGACGCCTAATGCTTGATCTAATACATCAAAACAATTCTGTCAACTAGCTGAGGTATGAGGAACGGGACGACTGCGCTCTGATTGGTCCCTTACCAAGGTCATACGCCTCATTAAGGGTGGGACTGGTTAAAATAAAACCAGGAAGGTATCGATATTTTTATAAATAGTCATCATCATCAGCCTATAGCAGTCCACTGCTGGACACAGGCCTCTCCAATTGCACGCCATTTGCTTCGATTTTCAACTCTTAGCCAGCTGCTACCAGCCACCCCACGAAGATCGTCACTCCACCTAGCCTGAGGGCGTCCCACCTTACGTTTACCAATTCGCGGTCTCCACTCAAGAACACGTCGTCCTACGACCTATATGGCCAACCCATTGCCACTTCAGCTTACTTATTCTGTGAGCTATGTCGACAACTTGGGTTCTCTCCCGGCTCTTGTATTATAAATAGTATTTGTGCTTATTTTTTTTATTAATACTACATTTTTTAATATTAATTATACGGCGGCGTTTTAACATTTTAGTAATAACATATAATGTTAAAACTAAAAAAAAAGTATCAATATTCTAAAGGTAACATACTTTTTTCGTTTGTTGTTTCTTAAATATAGTAATATTAAATATTAGTAAAATACGTAATAAAAAAATCGTTTCACAATTAATAAACGATTAAATTTGATGTCTTTATTTGTAAGGTATCGATAACAGATTTGGTCATAGAATATGTCCATCGCTAGTTTTGTTTACGAAGTTAAAGAGAAGAGATAGCGAAAAAATACTTTGAAAAGAAAGAGACGCAAACATTTATTTTCACCTACAAATTGACCAGTATAATATGAACTCCGATAAATAATATCAGAAAATAAATCTAATTATGTTTATGTAACTATTAACTTATCAATGAAATGTAATGCCATTTTTCCGGAAACCCGAAGTCTGGCTTTTGTTACCATACCTACGAATCTTTATTGACTGACGCGGAAGTGTTTACGGCTCACAGAGACATAAGTGGTCGCTACTAATTAGAAATTGTCGAGTGGCGACCTGTATTACCTGTATATTATGATCTTTTAGTCATATCGGTTGACAGACATCGCTCGCCTGTTATTAGGCGTCTAGGGGCTGTGTGGTCGCTGGTTACACCACTATAACTCAAGAACGGTTGGACCAATTTTTATGATTTTTGTGTTTTCCAAATCCAGGATTTATCTTCGTCCGGAATAGGATAAAAAGTAATAAAAAATCGAAAATATTTACGATGAAATGAAAACATTTTGCCAACACAACGCCATCTCTGATACATGATTGAAATAAAGCGCACACACAAAAATGAATACGGCGTTGTATGCTGGTTCCGGTATTGCCAGTAGATGGCGTTGTCGATTTTTAATCGACGTTTGTCTTGTGATGGTAGGTAGGTAGGTATGTAGGGTAGGGTAGGTATGTATGTAGGGTAGGGTAGGTAGGTATGTAGGGTAGGGTAGGGTAGGTAGGTATATAGGGTACGGTAGTTAGGTATGAAGGATAGGGTTGGGTATGTAGGGTAGGGTAGAGTAGGGCAGGCAAGTTGGTAGGTAGGGTAGGTGTGTAGATAGGTAGGTATGTAGATAGGTAGGTATTTACGGTAGGGTAGGTACCTACCAAAATGGCATCTACCCTACATACATACCTATGTATGTAGGGTAGATGCCATTTTGCTCAAGATAGTTCTTACATACAGTTAATTAAGTGATCTCATATAAATCAATAGTATTCAACCCGTGTCACGAGCTCCCGCCAACAACAACCATTGTGTTACCTGTATAAACCATTCCATTATTAAAGACAATTAAAAATACTATAATACTCAGTGCATGAAAACACTTTTGGGAATCTTTGAAATAATTTATATAATGACAAAACAATGTTTGCCGGGTCAGCTAGTCTATATATCTATATATATAAAAATGTTATGTTGGTTTGTGTACGCTTCAAAAACTCAAAAAGTTCTGCACCGATCGAGCTGAAATTTTAGCATGATATATAATCCGCATCAAGGATTGTTTTTATCTATATTTTTTTATTTTTGTTGCAGGGCAGGCAGGGAAGTAGGTAGGTAGCTAATTGACGGGAGCGAAGCCCCGGGGGTCAGCTAGTTATTAATAAAATGTATAAATATTGACCGTATAAATTAATATATCTATATTAATATAATAAAGCGGAAGAGGTTGATTGTTTGTTCGAACACGCTACGACCAAAAAATGGGGTGAATAATTAATGTACACAAAAAATAAGAGACTAAATACAGACTTAGTTTTGGTTACTTTACACACAACTTAGGAACTAGTGTTACTTGTTAGTACATAAAACAAACAGAAAAACTACTTGTAATATTTGCAGATGTATTATTGGTCACGGCGGCGGCGGCTTCATGTAAACTACGGCTTTCGGAGAGTTCTCGGGAGCGGATACCCCAGGGTCTACAATAAAATTATATCAAACATTTTAAAGAGGCTATCTACGTTAAACGGTTGAACCTTCGTCTGCTGATTGTAGGAATGCTTTTTTTTGCATTTATAAATGTTATGAATAAGAATATTAAGTTTATGACATAATAGCCACCGCAGCGAAGCCACGGGAACTAGCTTTTCCTCAATATTTCTGTAGAATAAAGTAACCAACCTGCAGTTTTCTGCTTGACACCATCATTTGCTGGTTCCATGTCAAAATCTGGACTGCTGCTCTCATCACTAGCAGCTTTGTATTTTTGCAACCATATATAACCTCATCACTGGAAGCTAGATCGCATTTTTCAACACTCCTTTTTTAAGGATTGCCTTCATTAGGGTAAACACCCGTAAACACCCAATGCTTTTCAATGGTAGTATGTTTCATTATCTTCTTTCTCTTTGCGATTTTCTTGGACAAGCTTGTAACATTCGGTAGGTGTGATTCGGGAGAAAATGTAACGTCACGTAACATTTTTGCGATATCCTCCCTCCATATGACTTTCTCTTAAGGAATATTTCTATGAGAAGGCATGTACGCTGTACAACGCGCGTTCTCTGTGAGGAACTTAGTTCCTGACGAGGTTCCCCGAAAATTTCCTGCACCTTATCGCTTATCACGTTTTGCTAATGAGTGACACAATAGACTCCATATCAATGTCCATTGGTAATTGAGCTTCATCCACCCATATGACTAAGCGTTTATAGCCCTTCCTACTGAGATGCTGCAAATCTTCCTCTGTCTCCCAGTCTTCCCTGTCTGATGATGGAGGTAGGTAGGAATCCAACTGGTCTACGAGGTCTAACTGCCCAGTTACTCCACTCGCTACAGCCGCAAGTGCCCCTTTGTCGTCGGTGTAACATCGTTCTTGCAGCCGCCTACTTCCCATGTTGTCGGTGTCACATCGGTCTTGCAGCTGTGTACTTCCCATGTTGTCGGTGTCACATCGTTCTTGCAGCTGTCTACTTCCCATGTTGTCGGTGTCGCATCGATCTTGCAGCTGTGTACTTCCCATGTTGTCGGTGTCACATTGTTCTTGCAGCTGTCTACTTCCCATGTTGTCGGTGTCGCATCGACCTTGCAGCTGTGTACTTCCCATGTTTTCGGTGTCACATCGGTCTTGCAGCTGGCTACTTCCTATGTTGTCGGTGTCGCATTGACCTTGCTGCCTACCTCCTGGACGTTTTGAAGAAGCCCGATTGAGATTGCCTTTCTGTTTACGTATACCGCAGGAAAACCGGCTCTGTACTCTCCCATAACCCCAGTGATCGGCAGATCCACATACCAAACAAATGTATCTTGTATCGTTGGCGAAGCCCCTCTGTGCGTTTCCTGAGTCACCGTGCAGCACCCTGGTGGCAACTTCGTCGTCACTGGACTCAGCATCTCTCCCGGGAGTCTGTTCCACTACCCCTGCATCTGTCTCTGCCGCTTCCACAGCACATGCAATTTCAACAGCCTTTGTGTAATCCAAACTCTCTTCAGCAAACAGTCGCTGCCTTATCTGCTCGCTTCGCAACCCGTATACCAGCTGATCTCGTAAATGCTCTTTCAAGACGGCCTTAAAGTCGCAAAATATTGTCATTTTCTCTAGTTCGGAAATGTATTGCATTATAGATTCATCCGGCTTTTGTATTCGCAGTCGGAATCGATACCTTTCTATGAACGACGGCTTTGGCTGTAAGTGAACCGTTCCAAAAGAAGGCTTTGGTTGTAAGTGATCCGATCCAAAAGACGGATTTGGTTTTAAGTGATCCAATCCAAAAGATGACTTTAGCTCTAAGTGATCTGATTGTAAACAAGGCTTTGGTTGTAAGTGAACCGATCCGGATAAATCGAACAGAAAATTCTGATCAGATTCAATTCCTAGAACAAATATACAAAGTAAGTAAGATATTAAGAACCTTAATTAAATTTTATTAATTTATTAATCATATAGTGTCCGACCGAAACCGAAGCCGATTATTCAGCAATCTCCACCTACGGATTAAAAACATTTTTTTATTTCATTTTGATGTGGTTATGCTCTGGCGATGACGACTGGCCGGCGCAACGAAGTATGGCTTTTGCTCCCAGGCTGTTGCTTCTCCCATAACGCTCTCACGCATTCGTAACAGATCGTTCAATTTCGGCACTTGCTAAAAACCGAAAAGAACCCAAAGATTTTCCGAAGGCGGTTACGCATTACATCCGATCCGTGTCAGTGAATTGAGTTCAGAATTTTATCCGAATTTAAAATGTTCTGAATTATGACGGATAGACTTCGGATGAATTCGGTTCGGATGTTCCCTACAAGAAGTACTACAGCTACTTCGGAACCGAGAATTCTCGGATTCGAATCGGATGCAGTGCGTAACCGCCCTAAGTCACTGCTGCACAGAACAGAAAAAACAGTGGAAGTGCAAAGTAGACGTGCTGTGGCAATCTCAGTCGTGTTCTGACATCGCGTCGAGTTGCTTCCATTTTGGTGTTAAAAAATTATATTAGGAGAAAGAATCGTAATTGAGGTGTTCATATCATTGGTAAAAACGATTTCATTTGTTTTGTAATTAAATCTTAGTTAATTTCAGTTTACTAATAATTTAATAGTACGTCAGGTTAAAATCAACCTTACGCCATTGAAATAAAGTTTTACTTGGATTGAACGTATTCACTATTTCGTTCTTGAAAGTTCTTCGCTGCTCAATTAGTGATGTAGTCGGGTTGCATATTGATTTTATAGCTAGATATCGATAAAAGAATATTTATTATTATTTATTATATTTTCTTTACTAATTATTACATTACAAATATTATAATGTCGCATAACATTCATACGCGAAATTTATTTGAAGAGATGTATTAGGTTACATAGATTCTTTATAGCGAAATTGTTATCAAACTTTTACATAAGAACGTAATTTTTATAATGTTTGAGACGCGTTGCATTGACCAGCCGTTTATTTCAAGTAATTTTGGTTTGTAAGATTATTTATAAAAGCATCCGCACCACCATGCACGAGGCGAGGATGATAATAATTAAATTAGTACTTAATTTCAAATATATTTAATTTATAAAAAGTATATTCTTTCAAAATTTCTAATTTTGAAATCGGGTATCTGTCGATATCATGATACAAAATGTGCATGTGGTGTTAGCCTCTAATTAATTGTTACACTTATAAATGAAGCTAAAAATAAACTGTAAATGTAATGTGTAAACAATTGTTGGTTAACCAAATAAATAAATAAATATCGATCTTGTAATTAAAAATGCAATGTGTTACTTCCGTGGTCGAGTAGCAGTAGATGTTGATCTTTGACGCGAATTTAAACCTTACGTATAACGCAATAAAGTTTATAATTGCAACCACTGAGAATACCGCCATCTATGGTCGGGTAGCGGCATTTACTTGGCAATCGAATCTAGTTCGACTTTAGATTACAAAAGTTCGTAAATACTTTCTGCATTAAAGCAAAATAAATCCTATTTAAAGAGTATGAAGATTTCTTTTCAGATGTAGGATCTGTGACTTATGCTAGTTTTGACTTAAATGAAAACGACAAATCCGGAAAAAGATATCGTCGGCTTATTTGTAATATGTATTATATGATTATCAGTTTATTTGTGTGAGTTCGGCGACAACGGTTGCCAAAGTAATATTGCTGCGTTGCACTTACACTGTTTTTTCTTTTCCGTGGCTTAAAGATTTTAAAATTAGGTAAGTAGACCAGTAGAAATCTGTTCTGCATTTTAGTATGTTGTATGGGCTAGTAACAAAGTTAGTGATGCGTTAATCCAAAATTTACAACTTAGAAAACACACGCTGCTCGCCTGCTCGCTGCGCACCACGCGAAAAGCTGCGTAATTTTAAGACTTTTTCACTTTTTGCTGTATAACTGTTAACTGTTGCGCTGCGGTTTGTCTTAAATTGTTGCAAATTTAATGAACTTTTAAAAATTACAGAATCTTGTTTATCGAAAAATGCATAGTTTACGACTTTGACAGCAAAAAGTGAAAACCGGCCAAGTGGGGGTAGGCCAATTTATTTTTTAACTGCCTCCCTTAAAAACATAAAAAATATTTTTTGACAATTTACCAACCTAAAAATGCAAAACTATTTCTACTGGGCTAAATATTCTACGATTCTAACCTTGGGGTTCCAAGAAGTCACTCTGAATGTCATGCAATGATTCCAAGGACTCAATCTGTATGTCCTGTAATGATTCCTCGCACTCGTTAATTGGTATCTCATTTGATTCAAAGACGACTGTTGTGAAATCTGCAAAAAAATATCTAATATATGTTAGCGATCTTTATATTTAATTGAGCACACTAAGTAATTTTTGTATGTTGGCAATCATTTTTGTCAGGTTGGTAAACGATTAGCTTGCACTTCTCGTTTCCCGCCCATTCCGAGGTTATAAATAGAGTGGCTCATGCCATCAAAGCAGCGTTGCCAGAACGTAACTTTTGTTACATTTTACGTAACTTTTGACCGTCTCATGTAACCTCCATGTAACACGACTCAAAATGTAACTTTTACGTAACTTTTAGAACCTCCTAAAAATATTAAAATATTTGCCCGCAAACAAAAAATGATCGTGAAACGGAACGCATCTAAGAAAGCTTTTGTTCGTCGTGTTGTCAGTAAATCAACAACAAAGTCGTCTTGCAACTGAAATAAGTTTATTTTTGTATCAATCGTTCAACCAAATATCAAGATTATCAAGTAGCATGATATATGTGTGTGCCATGCACTGCACATAGCTTCAAGAAGTTAATTTGGATATTTATTACTCATTTTTAAGTTACTTTGGTTTCGTTTACAAGAGCTAGAGTGGGATGAATATCTACCGGCTGGCGTAACTTAGATTTGATTTTATTTATCGAACTTTTCGCTAATGCGACCAAATAAAAAGTTGTTATTTGAATGTTCTAAACTAAACGCCACGGATTAACCCGTGGTAGTCGCGGGGGAGGGCCCGCCCGCGCGAAAATTCTAATAGTGGGCGGGTTCCGCTACCTAATAGTAGAAAAAAAAACAAATTGTAGTCTTTTATTATATTAGTGTCGTTTTCCACATAAAATTAGGTAATGTAACTTTTCTCATGTAAATGTAACTTTTTGAGTTGTCTCATGTAACATTTGACTATCTGCCACTGGCAACACTGCATCAAAGGCAGTCTTTTCTTGATCGAGGCGTCGTTATTAAGTATAAAGCCGGGTATTCATTAGGCAACATTTGTTTATAAACACTGTTTATAAACAGTGTTTCACAATGTTTCATCATCTCTGTAAACAGTTTATATACAAAGGTGATGCAACATTGACAGTTTATATACAAAGGTGATGCAACATTGTTTATTAAACATGTTGCCATGCTCCCCACTTCGAGTGGAGAGCAAGACGAAACGTCTAGTTTATAAGCAAAAGTCAATAGGTGTGGACGTGTGTTGCGCGAGTTTATAAACATGGAATAGTGCGGAAGGTCATGAAATACATAACTAGAAGTTAAAATTAATAATAATAATAATAATAACCCCACCGCCGTATCTCTACGTTGACGACGTGGTGGGGCTTGCGTGCTCCAGTGAATCCTGGGTCTGTTTCGGTAGAGATAACTTTGTCGGGATAGATTCAGGGTGAGGGGCCAGACTAAGAGAGATACAAATCCAAGCCAAGGTCGCGCATGCCGAGGGCTGCATGGCTAGGGGAGTGCTTCAGTCGCAAGTGCGCCAACTCTGGATAACAGGGGACCTCCAGTTTTATCTACCCTTACCACAGTGAACGCAGGGCTCTGCTGTGTGTCGACTTCTTAAGTCCCTAGCTACTCGTGGGAACATAATGATAACTAGATCTAAAACAAAAAAACAACTTCAGGCAGATATGCCTCAAATAAATGACGAAACTTCACAATTCTCTTCGTCATCTTCCTCATCTCTTTTTCCATCAATTCCATCATCTTCACAATCTTTTCGCGTCTCTCCGAGGCCATCATCACCATCATCAATCAGTATACAGTCAGCGGATGTTGTACAGGAGACAAATATTGTCGACGATACTGTACCCACCACTAAGACTGCAACAGCTCGTAGGAAATGGAGTAATGAAATGAACAAATTTATCCTACGTACTTACCTTCATCTTACTAATATGGATACAGACAAAAATGCATACCTTCCATCACTTCACACTAAGTTTTTAGAAAAATACCCAACTATGCAAGTTAGCCGCCAAAGAATAGGTGACCAACGCAGAGCAATAGTACAAAAGAAGTTATTACCACAAGACACAATAGACCAGATATATCAGGAAGTTAGGGCTGAACTACAAACGGTTCACACTCAAATACAGCAACACTCTACACAAACTAATACGCAAACGAGTCAGCGCATGAGATGGACGAACGAATACAATGAAACACTTATTAGAATATATTACACTGTCACACAATTAGAATCAAATAAAACAGCCTATAGAAAATATTTACATGAAGAATTCACAAATATATACCCAGAATTAACAAATATAACAGAGCAAAGATTATCTGACCAAGTGAGAGCGATAACAAATAATGGATATATAGATAGCAACAGATTAGAAGAAATTAAAAACCAGGTGACTGCAGAATTCAGGAATAAAAACAGCAACATTCAGATTATTGATTATAACGATTTAGTTAATACACAATCGCAAAATGACTCCGAAACACCTGACAACGTTACTAACTTTACTGACACGCCCAGAAATACCCTTTCAACGGATGTATTTATAAATACCAGCGTAGAGTCTAACTTTGTTCCTCAAACACTCGTAAATACAGGCGATGACAATTTCTTGAACAACATAGAACCTGGTAACTTTGAACCTGCACAAACAAATGGTAATACTATCAACCCTGAAATCGAAGCCATATTTCAAGAAGCTCAACATAATTTTACTGACACAGATCCTACTAATAGGCCTTACATTCCCAAACAGAAGACATCTAGGAAGTTTTCTGCCATAATCTCATATATAAATAATGTAATACTGCCTAAGCACGTAAATATCGAAACCGAATTCATCGAACTGCAGACAATAATTTATTGTGCAGCATGGACGGCAGCTAAATACAACGGAGCCAAAATATCAGCATCTATACAAAATGAACGTGGCACATATAAACCGAGACAACCAAAGTGGCAAATTAGATTAGAAAAGAAAATCAAAAGTTTAAGAGCAAACATAGGTAGACTGACACATTACATCAATGGCAGTAGAAGCCAAAAGTTAATAGCTGCAGTAGAACAAATAAAAATTAAATACCAACTACACGCGCAACACGAGAATTCCAATACACTGTTAGAACACTTTTTGGACACCTTAAAACAAAAGTTAAGCGCAGCATCTAGTAGACTTAAAAGATATATTACTTGCACGAACCGCAAAGTTCAAAATACAAAATTTATTAACAACGAAAGAATATTTTATAGAAATCTTACATCTAATAATAAAGACACCACTAGTCAATCGCTAGAAACACCTCCTCCCGAAGCATTACGGGAATTTTGGGCAAACATATGGGAAAACCCAGTATTTCACAATAACCACGCTAACTGGATCAATGACGCAGCACTAGAAATCCCTGAAATGGACTTTGAATTAATTCCAATAAACACATTTATAGACGTCATCAAACGCTCTCACAACTGGAAATCGCCAGGCACAGACAAAATTCACAACTACTGGTATAAGAAATTCACTAGCATACATCCATTCATATTTAATCACCTAAACACCTTCATTAAATCACCAAGTTTGCTCCCAACATATATAACACAGGGAGTCACATACATGCTACCTAAGGACATGAATGATACCACAAACCCAGCCAAATACCGACCAATCACTTGCTTACAAACGCTCTATAAAATCCTTACAGCCTGTGTAAGTGAAGTAATTTACGAACACTTAAATAAAAATGACATTCTTGCAGAGCAACAAAAGGGATGTCGTAAAAACAGCCAAGGATGTAAAGAACAGCTCACTATTGATGCGATTGCTATGAACAGCGCAGTTAAAAACAAACAAGATATTTACACTATGTTCATCGATTACCAAAAGGCATTTGATTCAGTCCCGCATAGCTGGCTGTTACATGTCCTATATATCTATAAAATCCACCCCATACTCAGATCGTTCTTAGAATCCACCATGCAAAATTGGCAAACTGTACTCAAAATAAATCAAGCCTCCATGGCTTTAGCAACTGAACCTATTCAAATAAAACGTGGAATCTTTCAAGGCGATGCCCTAAGTCCTTTATGGTTTTGCATGGCTCTCAATCCTCTCTCACACCTCTTAGATAAAGCTAACACAGGATTTACCTTGACAAGCGGTAACACCCATTTCACCTTAACACACCTTATGTATATGGATGACATAAAATTGTACGCAGCAGATAAAAACTCCCTTTTTCATTTAGCAGATACAATACATGAATTTTCAAACGATATAAGTATGCACTTCGGGGTAGATAAATGCAAAATTTTGTCAATAGTTAAAGGAAAAATTCAAAATAACAGTTACACACTCGAGTCAGGTAAAATTATTGAGCCTATGGATGAACAAACTACATACAAATATCTAGGTTTCAAACAATCCAGACAGATAGAACAAAAAATAACAAAACAAGAACTGATCAAAAAGTTTACACATCGTCTTAACCTAATCTTAAAAAGTAATCTAAACTCCAGAAACACAATTAAAGCTGTCAACACATTTGCAATACCCATCCTTACATACTCTTTTGGAATTATACGATGGTCAAAAACCGATATAAAAAATTTACAACGAACTATCAATACTCTTCTTACCAAACATAGGAAACATCACCCGAAATCATGCATACAGCGACTTACTCTACCACGCCAAGAAGGAGGAAGAGGATTGATTGACATACACAATTTACACAACAAACAAATACTTTCACTCAGATCTTACTTCCATAACAAATCAGAACATTCACCACTACATAAAAATGTAACAGAAGCAGATAAAAAACTTACACCACTCAACTTGCAAAATAAAAACATTCAAATTAATGAAAATATTATAAGCACACAGCAAAAAATTGCAGCATGGGCTGGAAAAGCTTTACACGGAAGACACCAAGCTACCCTGAGCCAGCCACACGTCGATAAATTAAAGTCGAACGAATGGCTCAAACGAGGTGAATTATTTCCCGAAACTGAAGGTTTCATGCTTGCGATCCAGGATCAAATAATTGCAACACGAAATTACAGAAAGTACATAATGAAAGACTGTAATCAATCGACTGACACATGCAGACATTGCAACAGTGCCTCTGAGACCATACAACACATAACAGGGGCCTGTAAATCTCTCGCACAGACAGATTATAAACACCGACATGACCAAGTTGCCGCCATTATACACCAACACCTAGCACACAAATATAATCTTACAGGTGAGATGATTCCATATTATAAATATAAACCTGAAATAATTTTAGAAAACAGATATCAGAAAATTTATTGGGACAGAACAATAATTACAGACAAAACTATACATTATAATAGACCTGACATCACTGTACACGACAAAGTTAATAAAACAGTGTACTTAATCGATATAGCTATACCTAATTCACACAACATCCAATCAACAATATCCGAAAAACTCAGTAAGTACCAAGAACTCGCCATTGAAATCAAAACTCAGTGGAAAGTACAAACCGTCCACATAGTCCCTATAGTAGTTTCTTCTACCGGTGTAGTACCAAAATCTCTCACGCAAAGTCTTGACACTCTACACATGCCTTCTCACACACTATACATGCTCCAAAAAGCCACCATTCTCAATACTTGTCGCATAACCCGGAAGTTTCTGACTTCCTCTACATTATCATCCACCTTCTCAATTTAATTTTCCCCTCACACACTTGGTTCTGGCCCGTGTGTAAGGTCGTATACTCTCTTAAAAGAGAAGAAAAATAAAGAACTCTATATAATAATAATAATAATGATAATTTCGAATCCACCACCTTTTCTTCTTTTTTTTTCTAGTAGCACTCTTATGTAATATTATATAAGCAGCACAGAGCATCACTACCTCCTCGGGCGACATCCTGGCAACAACTGAGAAGTGTGGACTGCCAAGTTTCAGAAACAGTGTTTGTAAGTGCTTTATAAACTGTTCTATAAACTGTGTTCTATAAACTATTTTCCATAAACTGTGTTCTGTGTAACTGTGTATTTGATATGAGAATACACTGGGTGAGTAAACCCTTTTAAGCAGTTTTATTTGCATCGCCATCCCTTCTGAAATACCCACACGAGATTTTAGTCTTTTGAGTAAAAGACGACATATATATATAAGTATCTTTAAAATAATAAGTAGATAAACAAATCCTCCTGCTCGTGTCGTGTTTCCATTTCTGAGGGTCATGATGCCCCCGACAGGAGTATAACTTTTTTTCATAGTGGTTCTCCATCTGAGTCTGTTCTTGGCATCGTGGAGTGCATCGTGCCGCTTGGTGCCCAGCGTTGCACCGATTTGGTCAGACCATATAATCGCTGCGGCCTCTTTCCAGTGATCATAAGCTTGGTGGTTATGACCATCCTTTCAGGCAATGTGACCAAAATGCATACTTTCTATTACCGTTACATCACACTGGTATTTTCCGAAAGGTAGGGCAGGGGTGCACGAATGTATAGTAGGTGAGGTTAGGTTAGTATAATTTAATTAAGATTTTTGTGTTGTGTTGTCTTTTGTGTGCACATTTAATGATTTATCTATTTAGGTACACTTTCGTAGCTCTAATAAAATTTCGTCTTTTGGGATATTTTTTGTTTTAATTGGTAGTTAATATATGATAGTACTTTTTAAATTCTTAGAATTTTAGAACTCGGGACGTAAAAGTTATACTTAAGGTGATATATACGCCCCAATGTAACGCAGTACTGGCCGTGCGCCCGCTCGGTGCCAAAATATCAAAATTGAACCTCCTTTTGAACAGTTTTGTTTGCAAAATATTATTTGATTTACATATGCTATGTTAGGTATGAAGTAATTCCAGCCATCAATTTTTCTGTATAAAAATATTTTTTAACATCCAAGTCGTTTTGGAGGAGTTTCCAAAAGTTGCGAAAAATATCGTCTTGTTAATTATTTTTTTAAAGCAAAACTATTAGTTACACGAAAAAACCTTGTGTTCCAAATTATGTACATGAATCAATAAAAAATATATATTTTTTTCAAACCTTTTAACCAAGCCGTTTCTAAGGAGTATGCTTTAGAAAGTTACCGTTTTACGGCACTAAAGCGTATGTAGGTAAACCCTTAATCCGAAGTTTTAAAATAGTAAACTTACATGAAAATAAATGGCTTAGTTACCTTATTAAGTGGTACAAATTCTACAGCCGAACAACAAAAAAAGTATGCGGTATAAAATCTGCCGTTCGCCTTTATTAATAACAAGTTCAAACAAATATTTGAAATTTTCTTTTTAAGAATTTTCTATGATTCTCACCTTGGGATTCTAAGGAGTCAATCTGCATGACTTGTAATGATTCCTCACACTCACTTGTCAATGGTATTTCACCAGATTCCAATATATTGACTGTAGTGAAATCTACAATAAAACATATTAATTTTGTAAATTAATGTCATCCTCTATCATCATATTGCAATCAATGGAAAACATTTAAGTACACATACAGTAATCCTACGTAAAACCAGAGAATGGGCAGCTGCGTTCTCTGTGCACTTAAACAACAAACTGCGATCGCCAACCCGCCTGCCAAGTGTGGCGATTACGGCAAACTCCCCAAAATCAAAATTAATAGCAAAAGGAAAAACCGGCCCCGAGTGCCTGGCAGCCCGTCTATCCTCCACTACGGTAGGGGTCGAGGCGATGTTGTGGCAAGGGGTGCGAAGAATCCCCGGAGTGGACCCGGCTACCCCGATAAACACCGACGACTGGACCTGGCAATGTATAACACGCGAACACTCCTGACCACCACCCACGAGAAGATAGCCGAACTCGAGGAAGAATTGAGCAGGTTACGATGGAGTATTATAGGGTTATCTGAAGTCCGAAGAGAGGAGGAGGACGATAATCCTCAAATCCGGTAACCTGCTTTATTTCCGGTCACCCGACCGGCAGTCCCAGGGTGGTGTCGGTTTTATCGTCGACAAGTCCCTTGTGAACAACGAGGTGAAGATCGAGAGTGTATCGACCAGGGTGGCGTACCTTATACTCAGAATATTCTCGAGATATTCGCTGAAGATCTTACAGGTCTACGCCCTGATCTCGGCACACCCCTACGAGGTAGATACCATGTATGAGGATATCTCTCGAGCCATGCATTCACCGATTGAACTCATTTCACCGCTGTCATGGGGGACTTCAACGCGAAACTGGGAAACGAGACGAGGATGAGCATCAAGTGGGGCACTTTGGAGTTGGACGTCGGAACCACCTGGGTCACCTACTGGCCACAGTTTTATGGAGAAGGAGGGCCTCTATATGATGTACTCCTTCTTCAGTAAGCGTGAGCACAGGAAGTGGCAAAGCCCCGATGGTGCAACTAAAAACGAGATCGACTTCACCAAGAAGCAAATGTTTGAAAGGTCTCGACAGATAAAGTCTACGCTCCGTCCAGCACAGATCAGATCCCAAACCCCGAGAGCTTTCAGCTTGAACTCCAGAATCGTTTCGAGTGCCTAGAGAGTCCTCGAGTACCATGGATGAATACAGCGATGGGTTCGTGGAAGGTGTCCATACGGTTGGGTCTAAGTTTTTCAAGACCCACCGTACAGATATAAACAAAAAACTCTCGGATCATACTCTCAAGCTCATGAAGGAGAGGCGTGAGATGATCCAGCAGTCTTGAGACGAAGCGTTTAAATACCGGCTGCTAAATAGACGGATCTTAAAGTCCTTGAAAAGCGATCTACGCGATTGAGCGGAATAAGGGCTCCAAGGTCTTTGCAAGAGATCTGACTATTGGGTATAGCCAGCTCACGAAACTGAAGACCGACGATGGCAGGCTCGTATCCGCCAAACCGGAACTTCTGAGAGAGTTCGAAAGATTCAATGGGCAGTTGTACACGTCAACCAGTAAACCCGTCAAGAATCTAGCGAATCTAGCAAAAGACTAGAGCTAGACTGACCCGACACTATACCGAAGACATTCCGGTAAACGGCCGGTACGGGATTAGGATGGCTCTTAAATAGTTTAAGAACAACAAGGCACCGGGTGATGACGGAATTACAACCCTAAAGAAGCTGTTTAATTCCGTCATCCTCGAGGGGAAAAAGCCACAGCATGGTGCGGGGATGTGGTTGTGCTCTTCTTCAAAAAGGGTGACAATGCCCTACTGAAGAACTACAGGCCCATCTCACTTCTTAGCCATGTCTACAAGCCGTTTTCAAGGGTCATCACGAATCATATCGCCGAAAGAGTGGGTCTTAAGATGAACATGGACAAAACCAAGGTGATGTTGAATGCCCATGTTACACCCACTCCTATCAAGGTCGGAGATTCTACACTCGAAGTTGTGGATGACTATGTCTACCTTGGACAAACGATCCAGTTGGGTATGGCCAACTTCGAGAAAGAGGTATACCGTAGAATCTGACTCGGCTGGGCAGTCGCGGTATCTTCTCGTCCAACATACCACAGTGTCTCAAGACGAAAGTCTATGACCAGTGTGTGATGCCAGTTATGACATATGGCTCTGAGACGTGGTCCCTCACAATGGGCCTCATCAGAAAGCTTACAGTCACCCAAAGGGCAATGGAGAGGGCCATGCTCGGAGTGTCTTTGCGTGATCGAATCAGAAATGTAGAGATCCGCAAGAGAACCAGGGTTACCGACATAGCCCGAAGAATTGCTAAACTTAAGTGGCAGTGGGCAGGGCACATTGCTCACAGAACGGATGGCCGATGAGGCAAAAAAAAGTTCTGGAGTGGCGACCGCAAACCGGAAGAAGCTGCGTTGGAAGGCATCCCACCAGGTGACCACTGACCTGGTGACGGTTGCAGGGATCCGCTGGATGCGGGACGCACTGGACCGGTCAATGTGGCGACGCTTGGGGGAGGCCTATGTCCAGCAGTGGATGTCTTTCGGCTGATATGATGAAAATGGTGACAGTAATCCCCGATCTATTTAGCCATGCTGTTTAATTATGATATTTACTACTGTGCAGGCATTGTTAACAATTTCAGATCAGCCTAAAAGATTGGAGATTACTGTAGGACTGTGCATTCGTTATTAACAAATGTAATTTTACAGAGGTTCCACATGGCTTGACGAATTAGAAAATTAAAAGCATGATAAAAAAAAAGATTGAAATTTACCATTACTGAGAAATAAAGATGCAGGACTGGCTGGTCTTAAATATTGATGATCAACTGGATGTTCTAGAATGAGAAAAGGGTATGTCATAAATACATACATACATAAACTCACGCCTTTTTCCCATGGGGGTAGGCAGAAACTACAGAACGCCACCTGCTACGATCCTTACATACTTCTTTTGCTTCACTCACATTCATGCATCTAATCATACACAAACACCGGTTATGAGTACTGTATGTATAAAGTAAGTAAAAAAATTACATACCTACAAACATACAAGAAACATATGAAAAACATAACTTTTTCCTTGCAGTCAGGTAAAAATGAGTACCTTGGGCAACAACTGGATCTTGTTCTGCCATTTCCTCAAAGTCTTCCTTTTTACTGTAGTTATGATCGTTATTATCTCCTGAAAATAATCAAAGAAAGTTAAATTAAATAATTTTATTAAAGTAACAATTCATTTACTCTTGAGTCTGGCAAAATATAGGTATTGTGTTTACGCAAATGCTTTTAACAAAAATTTGTATATAGACATCAAGAACCGAATAACTTGACAACTTAAAGCTAATAAAAGCATGTTAAAAAGACTAGACTATTACATGCCATTCTCAAGATACAATGTTTACTAACAAACGAAAACAGCTGATTTTTTAGGGTTCATCAAGGTTCTTCAAGAACATAAGAGTTTCATGGTGACTGAAATTGTTATGTTCTTATAAAATTATATTATGATTTTACATACAAATCAGTTGGAGTGTAGCCTTAGGAGAAACATGGCGCGAGGACTTATTAAAATTTGGTTATTTTTTGCCTAGGACACACCGTTTTCGAGATATCGGATATATATATAATAAAATTCGAGGTCCATAATTCGGAACTGGTGCGTCGTAGGGCTATGCTTTTCAGTACCTAAATGATTGCTATGGTCAAGGTTAACCCGATACTGCAATAAATTTGGGAAACTTAAGTTTTCATGAAAATTGACTAAGTCCAAAAAAAAATTATTTACCAAAAAATTTTTTTAGAGTATATTTATCTTTCTATCACTGCCAACCTGTACGAATTTCGGACTTGACATCCTGGATGGCACACAATTGGTAGTTAACATTCGAAATTTAGAAGAGCATTTTCATAACTTTATTTAACTTTGAAGGTATTTGATTATTTAATGTGACTGAGTGTGTATGAATATTTAAGATAATGAAACTGTGAAACTTGATTTCAAAATGATTATTTATTATTCATAGGGATTGAGCATCATTATAAATATAGGTTTAATTATTTAATAGGTTGTTATGTTCCCCTTCATGCTGCATATTGCTTATCACCTGGTTGAATATAATATATAACTCTCATTCTACTCAACAACAAATGTTATGAAGTAAATACACAAATTCGATATATGATGTTGGGTTTGTTGTAAATTGATTTAACCGAGTTAGTATAGACTAGCGAGTAGTATAGAGTGTAGCTTCGCAAAAGTAAAATATTTTTTTGAAATCAGTCCAGTAGTTTTTAAGTTTATTGGTTACATACAAAAATACAAATCTTTCCTCTTCCTAATATTAGTATAGATGAAAGATTAAAAAAGTTAGTGAACATAAAATATCACAGGTTACTAGAAGATTAGAACAAAAATAAAATGTTTATAACCCCTGATGTCAGGTGATTGGCTGTCAATGCTTTGTTAGTAAACATTTGTATCTTGATCTTGGCCAGAATATTTTAGCCATACCCAGATTATACAGAAATCCAATAAAAGATATCTTTGGATTAAAGATTTATCTTATATACGCTACCAGATAAAGGCATCCCATGCTCGATTTCTTCGGTAGAAAATAGACTTGGATAACCAAATCTGAGACGTTTACCCTTCTCATTAAGTTGGTATCTGTCGAAGTGTTTTTGGCACACACGTTTATTAAGTAATTGATCCTTTGATAATCCAAGAAGTTGGGAATTTACTGGCACCAAGAATGACATCCACAAAGCCCTGAGTTTATCGTCTTTCGGTAAATTATAGAGTTGATGAGTTTGGGTAGTTGAAGAACAACCAAGAACACAGCACTTTATAGGAGCCATGGCGGCAGACGGCGCAGACTAAAGCACTGCTTATAGTTCGTATCGAACAAGAAACTTGGAATTATATCTTAACTCAAGCAATAAATAAAGCGAGGAGATGATAAAACCCGGCACAACAAAATCTTCGTTAACATAACATTGATACGAATAATGACGGAATGACCATCAATCTATCTGTCAGACGTCAGTTTAAATTTATTTAATTTGACAGCTACCAACCGCCAAAATTACTGCTAGCAACATTGTTGAAAATGGCGCCATAGCGCATTTTTTGGAACCTGTTTGGAACTAACTATAGCTGTCGCAGGCTTCGATGAAGACAGTGCTGCTCTTGTTTATGACATATTTTGATTCAATAAAAAACGCGTTTATACGTCCCTGTTTCAAATTATTGGGCGTTTTGCTTTTATTTGGCGCCGAATAAAGCGTTTTTTTTTATAGCGACCATTTAGCGCTTTCTAGCGCGTTTTTAAAGAGCTAACAGCGCGTTTTTGCTTAGACGAGTTTGCAGCACTGGATGAAGAATTCCTTTTCCTGAATCGCTCGCGGCACAGAGTACATTATACATAGGGCTCGCGGCTCGGTGCTCGGCTCGCACGTTAGCCACGTTATTAAAACTATGATTTTGGCAGCAAAGAACGATGACTTCTACGGTCTTCTAATGAATCCTTGTTTAGAAATTACTTTTAATTCAAATGCGTTGCTTCCTGGAACTCACACTAGGATTCCCTGTCTTGAGATCCAGGCCATAGACTATACACTTAAATACAGATCCAGGCCACAGAGTATATTTTATTATAATATGATCCAGGCTCCTTCGTTCCGTTTACGTTTTTTATACTGTTGTGTTTACGGGTGTTTAAATAGTAAAGCAAATAACAATGAATCAATATTATCTTTTTTTAAAGTTCCGATAGATTTTGAAAGTTAAGCTATTTTGTTGTATTTAAATCATTACATAAATACTCTGTAACTATCGGTAGTAGGTGCATTTAAATGAGTATACTCGCCAAACATATTGGCCGCCCTGAAGTTGGATGCGCGAGGCACGAAACGCTGCTGTTTTTGTATGAGATATCCTACTGCGCAGCCATTGTAGCCAACTTCAGTGCAGCCAATAAGTTTGGCGAGACGAAATTTTATAAAAAAATAACGATTTTGGTGTGTTTATAAGAATTAATAGGTGTGAGAAATACTAATAATTAGGTACTTATATATTTTAGACTTTCGTGTTGTTCACAAATATAATTTGATTCCATTTTATCGGACTGCCGAAGGAGGGTAATGTGTTTATTAGTCTATGTATGCATGTATGTTTGTTCCTATGTGGCGTTCTAGAGACCAAACGCGTTGGCCGATTTTGATGATTCTTACGTCAATCGATTCTTCTTAACCCTGCGAGTGTCACTGGCTACATAATAATTGGAAATGAAAAAAAAACGCGGATTTTGGGCGCCATTTTGTGGGGAAAAAGATTTTTTTTCTTGCAAACCCATCGTATCAAAATAAAGGGTTTTAAGAGGTAAGTTTAAATGTACCTAATTTAAAAAAATATTGGACATTAAGCTTATCGGCCTGTAATTATTTATGTCCCCTTTGTTTTCCAAAATAGTTCTGTCACGTATTGCAAATGTATTAGACGAAAACCAACCAAAAGAGCAAGCTGGGTTCCATAGTAATTGCTCTACAATTGAGCATATCCATGTTCTTAGACAGGTCCTGCAAAAATATCGAGAATCCAAAAAAACGTACTACATAGAGTTTGTAGATTTTCATAAAGCATTTGATTCCCTGGAACATGGATACATATGGGAAGCCCTGAAATGCCAAGATGTTCAAATGAAATACATCAGAATCCTGAACATTATTTACTCAGGAGGCACAGCCCAAGTAAAGCTCGAGGCAACAGGAGAACCATTCCCAGTTCAAAAAGGAGTGCGTCAAGGAGATCCTATTTCACTAAAATTGTTTACAGCGGTTCTGGAGATGATTTTCCGAAATCTTGAATGGGAAGTTATGGGTCTTAAGATCAATGGCCAAAAACTTTAACCATTTGCGCTTTGCCGATGACTTAATACTGTTTTCTCAAGATTCACGGAGCTTAGAACTAATGCTGCAACAACTAGCTGAAGAAAATGCTACAGCGGGGCTGTCAATGAATTTAAGTAAAACAAAAATAATGACTAACGCTCAACAATCAGATTCAGATGCTGTAATGGTTAACGAGGAAGAAATAGAGTATGTTAATGAATACATTTATTTAGGTCAATTAATATCACCCCTTGATAACATGCATAAGGAAATAAACAGAAGAATAACAAACACATGGAAAAGATTTTGGAACCTTAAAAATATGAAATGTCCATAAAAATGTAAAGAACTGTGTATAACACTTGCATACTCCCGTGCTTAACTTATGGATGTCAAACGTGGGCTTTAACAGATCACCTATTGAATAAAATAAAGGTGTGCCAGAACAGCATCGAACGAAGTGTAATAGGGGTAAGAAGAAGTGACAGAGTGAAATTGGAAACAATAAAAACCAAAACAAAATTCAAAAATGCGCATACTGTTAGTAGAAAGTTAAAATGGCGTTGGGCAGGACATATGTTACGGGATACGAAACAAAAGTGGACCAAAATAATAACTGAGTGGTACCCTAGGGGCGATAAAAGAAATAAAGGGAGACAGTGTAAGCGTTGGGAATACGACTACAGGCAAGTGGCAGGCCCTAAGTGGTTTCGAATAGCTAGAGATCGAGCTGCATGGAAGTTATTGGAGGAGGCCTTTGTCGAGAGACAAGCTGCTACAGAAAACTAAACCGATTACCGATATACTATAAAGACCATAATTCGATGTAACAAGTAATAATGTAAATAGTGATTAGTATAACATGTAATAATAAGATTGTAAAGAGTAACAGTAATAAAGGCTTATTTTATTTATTTTATTAATTAAAAAAAAATAACTAAAAAGTTGTAAATAAATAAAGCTAAATAAAAAATTCAAAAAACCCGACTGCATAAAAAGCGAACTAAAAAGAGGTAAACAAGAAGAAAATCATGCTGTCCAGTCTTCGATCAAAATATTGTGTACTAATATATTATTGATCGAAGTTATAGTACAAAGAGTATTAGAGCTAAGCTGCGAACAGACCTTCCGTATTATTATATTACTCTTTGGAATAGACGGACATGGCGAATCTAGGGTTCTTCTAGGTTCCTACGGCTTATTACGAAACGGGGTTAATAAGAAACCTCTTTTTTTTGTATACATTTTGACGTAAGAGATCTAAGCCAGTGCTGCCAACTTAGCGCTTTCAGCGCAAGATCTAGCGCTTTTTTTTTCACTAGCGTGTTTTAGCGCCTAGCGCTAAATCCAGTGCTTTTTGAAACTTTGGACTTTCTCTAAAAAAAAGTATTTTCGCAAACTATCAATATCTAAAGGACGTGTTGAGGCAAATTTCATCCACAGATAAATATAAATTTAAGTCCAAAACTGATCAAGACCAACCCGACCAACCGGTGGCAGAAGCAATTGTAGTAGTATCAGACGATGGTTAATTAACTTCATTTCCTTTATATTATGAAATCATTATATTTACACGTTACTATTTTATTTTATTATCACTAAAAAAGTACTTTATTGTATTAAATCTTGTCAATAAAAACTTACGTTTATACGTCCCTGTCTCAAATTATTGGGCGATTTGCTTGTATTTGGCGCCGAATAAAGCGTTTTTTTTACAGCGTCCATTTAGCGCTTTCTAGCGCGTTTTTAAAGAGCTAACAGCGCGTTTTTGCTTAGACGAGTTGGCAGCACTGATCTAAGCCCAGCTGATGTTTATCAAAATGTCTTTTACAGTAATACAGACACGTTTTCATAATAACTACTCTTTGGACTCTCTCTCCAAAGAGCAGTTATTATGAAAACGTGTTGCAACGAGGAGGGAATTAAAAAAATAGGGTAGGGAGCTGGTATCTGAAAGCCTCATATCCAAACTCATGAATACGTTTCACGATCCGAGGAGTCAAATTATGACTATTACATGTCAAAACAGTAAATCTAAGCATAACCTCAAACTTTATGTAATAATTTACTAAACCGCTTTTTGAGGTGCAATAATACACGTTTTGACCAACTTTATAAACACCACGATTTAGATATGACTGTATATTTATCAAGAATTGCAATTAACACGATTCGAGGCGCGACATCGAAATGTTTTTCCGCGAATGCAGGTGTTGGTTTTGTAGCGCCAAAAGTTCGATTGTTGTTAGCGAAGAACGATGTATTCAGTATCGCAGGGATAGCGGTTGTAAGACACTATGCTAATGATGCGATACAGCCGACTATACCGATAGAAAATGGCACAATACCGTTGAAAAAGAAGACTGTTCACAAGAAGGCAAGCCCGGCAGATTTAACTCACAAAGAGGGACACTACCTCACTATGGCTTATGCTACAGCAAATTCCTATGATCTGAAAAGTTTAAAGGAAGCCCTAGTTCAACAAAAACTATATGAACCTGGAACGTAAGTTGGTTTACCCAAAATTGGCACTTAACTTGAGTGTTGTAATATTGATAAAAAACTGCAAAATTTTTTGATAAATAAGACGAGAGTAAAACAATGGTGATCTTAGGCAGGAATGCTTTCAAAACTTTGATAAATATTGCATATATTTTATTTTATATTTTTGCTTTAAAAACTAAATGCAGCTTCAGCTAAACTCAAACAAATCAACAATGATCAGTCATAATATTTAGAGATACTATATTTGCTATCAATATGCTAAGAAGAAGACACAAAGTAAATAAAAAAGAACCATTTTTAGGGTTCCATACCCAAAGGGTAAAAACGGGATCCTATTACTATGACTCCATGATCTGTCTGTCTGTCTGTCTGTCACCAGGCTGTATCTCATGAACCATGATAGCTAGACAGTTGAAATTATCACAGATGATGTATTTTTTTTGCCACTATAACAATAAATAGTAAAAACAGAATAAAATAAATATTTAAGTGGGGCTCCCATACAACAAACATGTTTTTTTTGCAATTTTTTGGGATAATGGTACAGAACCCTTCATGCGCGAGTCTCATTGGCACTTGGACGGTATTTTTTTTCTATTAATCTATTTTTAGTAAGAAAAGTAACTTATAATTTACATGTTAATAAAAGTTGTAGTAGTCAGTTTTTTATACTGCAAAACCTACTTAAAAAAATTGGCAATGCAAACAAATTCTTATGTATAGTATTTAATATAGTAATATATATATATATATATATATTTTAATGTAGCATTACACCACAGACTACCCCCTGTTTTATTCTTAGTTATTAACGTCCATCCAAAGGTTGTCTGGTAGATATCGCTGTCAGCGATAAGGCCGCCTTTGTACCCGTAGAAATAAGTATAATTGTAAAAGAGATGTGTAACTTCAGTTTTTGGTGTACAATAAAGTATATTCTATTCTATTCTATTCTAAAACAAATCTCTTTGAATTTATTTTTAAGGTTAATAGCAAATGAAATAGGAGATGTGGTGGTGGCCAATGCCGTGTACAGTGTCGGTGCAGAACCCAGAGAAATCATCTTCTTCCGGGAAGGTGCCATCGTCTTCTGGAACTGCACCGAGATGGAAGCTAGTAATGTGCTGGATTTTGTGAGGCCGTATGTAATGAAAGTTGTATTACCTATACCAATCCTGAGTTTCTCTTAAGTAAGAGTACTAATGGAGTAGTTTTTGAAAACTCATTTCCTAAATATTCTGTATTCCAATCTAATATTCAATGTATATATATTTTTTTGTATTACCGCCTTTGACCACTATCTCGCTTGATGGTAAGCGATGATGTGGTCTACGGCGAGGCACGCTTGTCTAGAAAAAACCTATTCACTCTTTACTTAAAGACCCCATGGTTGTAGCTATCAGGAAACAAACACTCGGGCAGTGCATCTGATCGCTTACCCATGGTGATCATTATCATAATCATATTAATTTTTTAGGGTTCCATACCCAAAGGGTAAAAATGGGACCCTAATACTAAGACTCCACTGTCACTGATGATAAATAAATAAAAACAAAAATTATAAATGTCAAAAATGGAGTAATTTCTAGAGACATATAAAAAAATCATAAATTACAATTTGTCACAATATTCAATTAAAAGTTGTTTCTCCAGTCAAATAAATAAATAGGGTCTACATTAATTTATCATTCAGAAATTCATCAGTCACATAATAACATTTTTCAATTAATAAGTGATTTTTTTACATAGTTTACATTCAAATTTAATTTATTGTAAATGCGCGGTGCCATGCCAACGCTGATTGCTTATTCATTCAAATCATTTAATCATTCAAAGTGACACATAATAATACGCAATCCTATTTCCTTTTAACCGGCTTCACAAAAAAGGAGGAGGTTCTCAATTCGACTGTATTTTTTTTTTTTATTTGTGTTACCTCAGAACTTGTTACTGGGTGAACCGATTTTGATGATTCTTTTTTTAATTGAAAGCTGGTGCTTGTCATGTGGTCCCATTTAAATTTGGTCAAGATCTGATGAAGAACTTCGGAGATATACATCAGAATTCTTCAATAAATGACAGCAGATCACTCGGGATAGCTGCAATCGGATGTCTGTTTATTGATTACATCATTTCATAACATAACATTACACTAGCACGCTTTAAAGGGGTACGCAGGTGTCATAAGTTCACCCTGGTATACTCTAAATCCACCGTTTTTGTTTTTTAAGATTCATGTTTCTGGGTTAATCTATTCTGGCTTCACTTTGGAGAATTGGTCCGTTATGTACCCACAACTAAAAAGTGAAAAATAAAAAACTTTTACTAAAAAATACAACCAACTTCCAAATAAAAACACTACAAAGTGAAAAATAACTTCAATTTCGGCAGTCAGTGTCAAAAAACGAAGATCCCAAAACAGGAACACCGACTTCCGAAATTGAAGTTATTTTTCACTTTGTAGTGTTTTTATTTGGAAGTCGGTTGTATTTTTTGTTAAAAGTTTTCTGATATACATTGATGAGCTAAAGACAGTAAAGCGGCTTTCAGACTACGCTATACTATTGTGCTATATAATATAGCAAAGAAGGACCTAATGCTATACTATATAGCATGGCGTTCACATTACGCGATAATATCGCAAGCATTTACAGTATATAGCAAGCTCAGTAGACCGCGATCTTTGAAGAGTGTGCACAATGCTTGCGGGACGGGCGGAGGAAGACGGTGGCGCGTGATATAGCACAACATGAATTCAGCTTGTCGCACCAATTTTATAGCATATAGTAAGCCATATAGTACAGTACAGTGTGAACGTGTCTATAATAATGTATGGTGCGCGATATTGTTGTGCTATGGGCTATACACTATTATATTATAGCGTAGTATGTAAGCCGCTTAAGCCTGATGTCCATGAGTAGAGTTAACAATATAGTTTCATGGTAGAGGAGGAACAATGCTACTGTTATTGTTCCTTAATGGCCTCCTTCACTCGTCCGTACATACAGCGATTAATGCCTATACTTTCACGCGGTCCCGGCACCGCTCCGCCAGTCGGTTGTCACCAATCGCGCGCAGAGTTCGCGCGTGCGAGGGGTGTGCATGGTTGGTGGGTGCGGGGATCCTTAGTTCGGCAGCCTCGCAAGAAACGAGCCGTCACGGAACAACCCAACCGTCACGGATAAAAATAAACACCAATCTTTTTTTTTCCTTTTTTTAAATTGTGTACTTGATCTCGGAGAGTGAAATATCTGTTACGTAGTAAATTCTCTTATCTGTAGTGATAGCGCTAATGTTTGATTATTTTAATTTTTCAGTTTCGAAATAGAGAGTTACCCTAAAGATGTGGTGGAGAAGGAAAGAGAAGTCATGACCTATGTATATCACCAGAACACGTAAGTAGTTGTTAGCAGATATACAGGGTGGGTAAAAAATCGTGGATCAAACGAAGCAGGATGTGGCCACCAGTAGTAAAAAATATATATATATATATAGAGCTCGCCAAACTTCTGGGCCGCCCTGAAGTTGGCTTTGCGATACACAAGGCACGAAATGGTGCTGTTTTTGTATAAGATTTACTACTGCGCAGCAATTGTAGCCAACTTCAGGGCGGCCAAGAAATTTGGCGAGAACTATACTTTAGGACCGCCTGCAAATAAACCCAACTATCGTCCTGTTTCATATGAACCACGATTTTTCGCCCACCGCGTATATTGTTATTGTTAGTGTGTGTATTATAAGAAACTAGCAACGCATGACGCTTAGAACCTGAAAATAATTTGATGTAGGTACTAATCGGTCAAAATAACTGTGCACCCGGCATTGTGTCGTAATTTTGACGTTTGACTCTCGCTATTGGCGCACGAGGCGAACGCGGGGGCCGCGCGGGTAGGCGGAGGTGGGCGAGCAATCCAACGAGGTGCTTAAGGCGTCTTACACATTATGCCGTAGCGGCAGCGGCACCGTCGCCACCGCGGCGCCGCTGCGATAGTCTGCCTTAGATTTATATGGAGCTTTACATACGACGCCGCGGCGGCGACGGCGAGTCTTAGTCTAAAAACGCTGCCGCCGCGGTGTCGTGTGAAAACACCCTAACGGAGTAGTAGTTATGGTGGCTGGTATAATACTGAGTGTATGTCTAAGTGGATGAGGTGTTTCCTTGGTTATGGCTTGTCTCTTGAAATTATCGTCATTCTTTTGCACTTAGGCCAATACTAGCTTCCAGCAGCGGTTTCGCCCGCGTTAAAAGTGTTTTCTTATCCCAAGAGAAAATTATATCAGGATGAAAGTAGCCTATGTGCTATTCCAGACTATAATCTATATCTGTTTAAAATTTCACCCAGATCCGTTCAGCCGTTCTGGCGTGATTGAGTAAAAAACATACATCCACACTTCCATACACACATCCATACAAAGTTTTACATTTATAATATTAGTAAGAAGTAAGATAAAGTCGTGACGGAAAGGTGTTCTAAAGCCCATGTAAATTATATATTTCTCCAAAGTAGTCATAGACAAATATAAAAAAAATATACGTCAAACATACAAATTGTGGTCAACTTTGTATGGAAAATCCTAATTATTTTTTGGTAATTGCTTAGAAGGACTTAGCCCAGCAGTGGGACAGCAATAGTTTACTGAAAATAGGTTTTTTGTCCGTCAGGTAGATTAATATTAAATAATGGACACGTATTTTTTCTTTTGACACGTAAACATAAAGTGACGACGATATAATGCGTTGAAATATCGTGTGACGTCACGCCGCGCCGCTAGTACACTTTATACTGACTTAGTGACGTCACAAGCCCCCACTCCTGAACTTTGATGCGTTGCTTTGTAAATTTTTATTGGTTTGGTAAAGTAAAAAATACGTCTCCAATATTATTTGATAATCTCACTGACGGACTTAATATAATTATAATTTTTCTACCCAGGAAACATCCCTATTGTCTGGGCAGAAGCAGTACTTAAGGTTCCCCTAGTCGACGGCACGAACTATTTTGTGCGCGAGGTTAAAATGCATGCTATCTCATCCGACAACACGTGCGAAAGACATAGATGCTGTGATGAGCAGTAACAAGCTAGTTCGCGTACGAATTAGCACTTTTGCAAATTTGTATCGAAATGAATGATGATTTAGGAAGAAAACGAGTGCGTGAAATTTTATAAACAGACCTTTGGGAGTCTAGATATCATGAAAAAACGACTAAATGTATATTTTCAAAATAAAATTGTTTGCATTGTTGAATTACTAATCTATCCCTGTATGGAGGCCGTTTTGCAATTTGCAACTTATGGTATTTATTGTCGCCCAAAGATGCGTTAAAATGACTATTGAAATATGGAACTTTCGACGCTCATAACTTTCAAATATATATTTTCTTAAACTTTTTTGTTTCCATACAGAGAATGATGAGACAAATTGATATCTTTTTAACCGACTTCCCAAGAAGGAGGAGGTTCTATGTTCGACTTCAAGTTTTTTTTTTTTTTTTTTTTTGTGTATGTTCTCCGATATCTCCGTCAATTGTGGACAGATTTTGAAAATTCTTTTTTTGTTTGAAAACGTATGTTTCGAAATTGGTCCCATTTTAATTTGGTGGAGATCTGATGAAGAACTTTGGAGATATACAACAGAACTCTTCAATAAATAACGGCAAATCTCTCAGGATTGCTGCAATCGCATGTCTGTTTATTGTTTATACCATTTCATAACATAACATCACGCCAGTACGCTCTTAAGGGGTACGCAGATCTCTCATTTCAGCGGTTAAGTTCAAGTTTTATGAAATCTATTTCGGCGTTATAGTTACCTTACTAACTTGCCTATTAGGTAGGTACAACTAAAAAGTGAAAAATAAAAAAACTTTTTTGCAATAAAATACTACCGACTTCCAAATACAAAACTACAAAGTGAAAAATAACTTAAATTTTTGAAGTCGGTGTCCATAACGCAAAAAATTGGCACCTACGAAAGACTTTTGTATTTGGAAGTCGGTAGTATTTTTTTGCAAAAAAGTTTTTTTATTTTGAACGTACATCGTCAAACAGTGGTGTAATCGCCAGACTACGTTTGTATGGAAGAATGGTCGATTAGTATAACCTTAAGATATTGTCTTCTCATGGTATTTACTTTGTGTAGATACTTAAATATTCTTATGTGCATGCACTTACTCAAATGCTTTGCTTTTGTTTTATAGACAGTGCCTAATTGGACTAAATTAATCTCAACTATGGCCTATTTTAATTAAGTAATGTAATAAGTAGTTATTGGTCCATTATACTATACAAGGTGAATTTTCCTAGTGGGTGTGCATGGCCGAATTTAAATCTATGAGGAATAAATAGCGGGCTCGATTTTGACGAAAACTAAAACTACATCATTGGTTTTTGAAAAATCTATATTCCTACCTACCCTTGATTTTGAGAAAAAAAACACGCGCAATTATCAGTCCCGTTTTTAGGGTTCCGTAACCAAAGGGTAAAATTGGGAATTTTCACAGATGATTTATTTCTGTTGCCGCTATAACAATAAATACTAAAAACAGATTAAAATAAATATTTAAGTGGGGCGCTCCCATACAACAAACGTGATTTTTTTAAATATATATTGCGTAGTTTTGGATTTGGCCATCAAGCCCCCTGTAAAAACTCACCCTGTATATGGATCTAACAGATCCAATCCTCAAATTCTGATACAATATTGATGTTTTAATAATATAAAAACTGACCGAATACTAGGCTATAAATGAGAGTATAAAATTGTTTGTTACGCAAGCCGCTCTAAGAAACCTGGAGTTCAATCCGGTGCTGTCACTAACTCTACTAAAGGGCGCAGGTGTGTTTCAAAGTATTAAGTGCTGTGCACATTTAAAGGATGAGCTTAATTATTTATATGACGTCCTCCTAATAGAAATCGATCATCATTCGAATATGTGATGGTCGCGTAAATTTTTATGGCAACGCGTAGTTTGTCGTCGCGCCGACAGAGGGTGCTTTCCGGTTTTACCGTATAACTCAGAGGTTCCAAAACTGTGAGTCGCGACGCCCCGGGGTGACGCGGTGCTCTTTCATGGCCTTATGGGCGTCATAAATAAGAAAGAACAGTTGCTGATACTCGTACTATGTAATATGTGATACGAGCCTGAAGCTGCAACATACCACTCGATACATACTAATAGGAACTATTTGATAAATACAATGTACTTACATTTAACAGTAGGTACTGTATCCCAAGATTATACAACTCTGTGTACTGAAGATTCTAGTACTTGGCTCTTTGCTCCGAATTTAAAAGATATGCTCAAAAAAACGAGCCCATTTTTTTCTAATAAGCAAATTTTTTTCAAGCAACAAGAAAAGCACTGCTATTAAGATACTAAAGAGTGTCGTAAAAGAGATACACTATGTAAAGGGAGTCACAATGTTAAAAAGTTTGAGAAGCCCTGGTATAAATGAATGCGACCATCGCATATTTGCGCGATGAGCGCTTTCTATCAAGACGTTGCGCGACGCCTAAGACAGAGTTTTATATTTTACAGATAGACTTTGATTTATTGTGAGACAGGTGTGTGTGCTAAGTGCAAATTAATTTATATGATATTGTTTAAAAATAAGAATATCACATAATTGGTGGTGGGCTATTGTTTGATGCGGATTATCCGCCGCAGATCATCCGCTTAGTGTGCACAGCACTTAAAGCATTAATATTTTGAATGAAATAAGGTTCTGATGAAAAGGATTTTTTATATGAGTTTATTATGTTGTTGTTTGTAGGAAAAAATGTCATCTACAAGAGTCGTCGTTCGTACTGGTACCAAAGAGGGATAATGCATTGGAGAGGTATGCATTTAGGTGAGTAAACTCCTCCTGGACCTATATTCCCCATTAATTAGCATTTGCAAAATTATGCTTAGTGTTTTACATTTTATATAATTTCAAATAAAACAGTCTTTGCTACGACATGGCCTGGAAAAATGGTGAATAAGGACTACGTTTTTATAGCGGAACTATGAACAACCAGTGGCGGATCTGCAATTTTGGCCGCCCTAGGCCGTGTAGTACCAACCACTCATATAGGTACGACATATGAATTTACTTCTTCAAAATAGATTCAGAAATTTAGTTAGGTATGTCGGGATAAAATAACATTGAACTCTATATTTATTTTGCTCACTTCTGTCGGTTTATACATTGTCATATGCATCTTCAGGGCACGCCACAATAGCGGCAGTAAGACCCATTATGAGGGGGTGTGCTCTGTACGGCCGCAAAGCAAATACCTGCGCAATCATTCCAGCGCCCCGGCCAAAGGTAGCTGCAGAAAACCGTGTCGTTTTAATAAGTTAAGAGTCTGACAGTGGCCCAGTGGCTTTGACCTCGCCTGTCGTGGCTGAGGTCGTGGGTTAAAATCCGGGCAAGTACCAATGTGGCTTTATCAAATTCTTATGTACTTACTATGTTTATCTTGGACATCACAGAAAACATTGAAGGAAAACATCGTGAGGAAATCTGGGCTTACAGTTAATGTATCGCTAATGTAAATCTGAAATCGCCAACCCGCATTGAGCAAGCGTGGTGATCAATGCTAATGCTTTATCTGAATGAGAAGAGGCCTTTGTCCTACAGTGGGACAATTACATGCTGGTATTATTATTATAGACTATGACAGACCCCTTCGCACACCCCAAGGCGGAGGACATCCATGAGGATTTCGAATAGTTTTGTTTGAAACAGATAGAACAAACTTTGTTGACTTATGCAGTAAAGCTTGCAAACCAAAGAAGAGAGAAGCAAATTTTAGCACTTCGCCGTATTTCTATTTTTGTGTAAAGTAAACCAAAATATAAATAACGTAATAAATCATTTGAAAGCGGGGGCCTCTTATATCCGGCCGCCTTAGGCCCGGGCCTATTGAGCCTTAGAACAAATCCGCCACTGTGTGCCGCTTTGCCGTATTTTAAGACGGAATGGACGATTTAGTTAGTCTATCAAAATTATTAACAACTAAGCAGAATTTGTATTTCTACTTTCGTTAAAAATATAGTTACGTTTTAACTTAAATATAAAGCAGACTATCTATTCCAGCCACGCCATGGTCCAGTCAGCCCGGCTCGGCGCGTGGGAGTCGAGGCTCGAGGCTCTGGCAGCATCCGTCAGCACACACACGTCATCTATGCAGACAGATGGTGCCGCTCACGTTGATAAGAAAGAGGTACCATTGCTGACACAATTACGTAGGTTCTTTCCGGATTATGCTACGCTGCTAACAACAACAATCTACTAGGATGAACAGGTGAACGTGGTTAATTCCGGGCGATTAACTAAAGTAGGTATGCACTGATTTCTAAATCACTATCTTTTACATTGTGTTGGTCCAGATCTTCCAGTAGATTTAATTCCGGCTCTTTTCTATGATAGCGCTTTGCTATAAGCACAGATAATATAATACTAGCATACAGATGCCTCATCCCATACAAAGAAACTGTGCCGACGACAAAACTAGCGTTTTTCGTCTGATTAAGCTGCTTATTTTTATAAGCACTTCGATCGCGTTCGAAACCGTTCCACGGCTATAGATGGTGTTAGCAGCGACTTACAAGTAAAAGGGTTTTCTCGGGTCGTGACTATTTTTTCTTTAAATACAGTGGCGTTATGTTTTATAGTATTTTTTGTACTTTTTTACAGTTTCATTGTACCAAAATGTGTTACACACAAATTAAAAAAATCCAGTGGCATGCCTCAGAAATTTAAAAGCGCGCCACCTATTGGAATCTATTTTAAATGATCCGTTCAAATAATATTTGAAATGTGAACAAAGAGCCCAATATTCCATAATTTGTGCTTAGGAGAGTTAATTAAACGAAAACATTCAATTTTTATGATCAATTATAGAAAATGTTAATTTTACACACAATTCAATTATAAATCACTGCATATCGCGCCATCTAGTGACATCTATTTGAACCAAATTTTCTTTGTTAGCGGTGGGACCCCGTGATATAAGTAATATTCTTTTCATGACTACAAAAATCTACGGTCATGGCTGAGACTAACTAGTTTCCGTGAGAGAAGAGTGAAGAGTGTGTCTAAAAATGAACATGGAAAAACCAAGGAGATGTTAAATGCCCACTCCTATCAAGGTCGGAGACTCTATTCTCGAAGTTGTAGACGATTATGTCTACCTGGGACAAACTGTCCAGTTAGGTAGGTCTAACTTCGAGAAGAGGTTAACCGTCGAAGCCACTCGCCTGGGCAGCGTTCGGGAAGTTGCGAGGTATCTTCTCGTCTAACTTACCACAGTGTCTCAAGACGAAAGTCTATGACCAGTGTGTGTTGCCATTGATTACATACGGGACAGTGACGTGGTCGCTCACAATGGGCCTCATCAGAAGGCTTAAAGTCATCAATAGGGCAATAGAGAGGGCTATGCCTGGAGTTTCCTTGCGTGATCGAAACGGAAATGAGGATATCCGCAGGAGGACTAAAGTAAGAAGCCCGAAGAATTGCGAAACTTAAGTGGCGTAGTGGGCAGGGCACATTGCTCGCAGAGCGCATGGTCGCAGGAGCCGAAAACTTCTGGAGTGACGACCGCGAACTGAAAGTCGCTGCTTTGGAGGGCCTCCTACTAGGTGGGCAGAAGAGCTGATGAGGGTAGCTGGAGGCCTCTGGATGCTAGACAATTCAAGAATCCTATTAATCGCAGTGAGCGTTACATGGTGGAGTCTTACCAACACTAAAACAAATATTCTCATTCGCAGGTAGTCCGCAAACTAGGCGAGCTGTTCTCCCTCCGTCACATGCTGAACGTGGAGTCAGACCTACTGGACACTCCTGACTTTTACTGGGAAGAGGAGCAGCTGGAACGACTGTACTCCTCCACTGTGGCCTACTTCACCATCTCCAGGAGGACCAGGGTAAGTTACTCCTTATGACTATTTTGAGTGATAATCCTAATAAACCTGAGAAATAATTTTGATTATCATCTGACTAAATAATATAAGACGCACGAGTCGATCTTCAAGGTTAAGTAACGATTGCCGAGGTCGGCCCGTGGATGGTTGACCATCTTAACACACCGAGACCCCGAGCCCAAGAGCTCCGTGCCTCGGAAAATACGTTAAGCCGTTGGTCCTGGCTCTCTTGTAGATCTTAGACCGTCCTTACGGGTAGTCGGACAAAATACTAAATTTGAAGAACAAAAACGCCCAATATTGGCGTTTTCTTCTTTAGTTTTCTCTCTATTTTGGATTACTCTTTTATGTCCAAAATTATTATTTTTTATTGAACTGCACTACGGGGATCCTTCATCAATCATCGCTTCTATGGTTATGTTAAACTTATTCTCAAATCCAACAAATTATTTTCTTACATTTGGCAATTATTAAGTCTGACCCCAATCTTGCCTAGGGATACCGTGTTACCTAGTAACTGGGTTATGGATATCAGTAATTAACATGGAGCAACAGCTTATCTGTCCTTTACCGCACAATTTCTGGTTAAAATGATACCCCATGACTGAAGTGGTTGACAGATTTTCGGGCTTTTGAAGTTTTGACTACCTGTTGTACCGACAAAAAGCCCGATGACGCATGACGCAATAATTAAATGAGTCTTGCGTGATTTGACTGAGAAAACTCGTTAAAATAGTTCCGGAGTATATTGCCTTATTTTAATTTTAGTAAAAACACAATGCATCATAGTTGGCTCGGCGCAAACGGGCCATCGACCACAGCCACCGGTGTTCGGAAGCCGCCACGTTACTATTGCTTTATAGATCAGAATTTGAATCCCAAATAGATGGACGAAATTGCATTTCCGATATGAAAGTATCGATATCCATTGAGGCGTCGTCGTTGCTCCATGGTGACGCGTAGGATGCCTAACGCCTAACTGCGCGGGTATTGAGCAGCGCGATAGTGCCGTGGCGGGTGTCGGCGTCTTGTGTGGCCCGCAGCGACTGCTGTAGCGAGTAGCCGCCACCGACTACACGTGTGCGGTGCGTCTATACAAAATATATGGAAAAGTGTGTTAAGTTGCTGTCGCTGGCCACTGGTGGCAGTGGTCGGTGGCCCGTTTGTGCCGGGACTTGCATAGTAACCCCACTGTTTTGTGTGCTTTGCTGAATAAATATTTTCTTTCCTTCCTTCCTTTTCCTTTATGTCCTTACTTTCTTTCATTCACCAAGATTTTTAACTAAAATGCTTTTATCCCACCAGGTCCTAAACGAGCGTCTAGCCCATTGCGTCGAACTCCTAGAACTGCTCTCAACCTGGGCAGCAGACAGACACCACGTGCGTCTGGAGTGGATGGTCATAGCCCTGATCCTGGCTGAGGTCTGCTTCGAGCTGCTGCATCTCTTCGAGAGGTGGGTCGCCAGGAACGAAGTTGTAGATAGCTAGGGTTGGGAGATTCCGGACCCACTTGATAGGCAATTAGGTGAAGTGGTGTCTGGAATTATCGAAGTGGAATCTGGCATTTCTGGCAAACTGGAGTTGGAGTCTGGCATGTCTGGAACAGTGGGTTCGGAGTCTCAGATTTCTGGTGAAATGGGGTTAGAGTCTGGAATATCTGAAAAAGTGGGGTCAGATTCTAGAATTTCTAGAAAAATGGGGTCGGTAGCTGAAATGTCTGGAACAGTGGCGTTGGAGTCTGGAATGTCTGGAACAGTGGGTTCGGAGTCTCAGATTTCTGGCAAAATGGGGTTAGAGTCTGGAATGTCTGGAAAAGTGGGTTCAGATTCTAGAATTTCTGGAAAAGTGGGGTCAGACGCTGAAATGTCTGGAACAGTAGAGTTGGATTCTGGAATGTCTGGAAAAGTGGGTTCAGATTCTAATATTTCTGGAACAGTGGGTTCGGAGTCTGGAATGTCTGGAACAATGGGGCTGGAGTCTGGAATTTTAGGAGAATTGTCTCTTGATTCTAGAGAAGTTGGTCTGGAGACTCTTGAGTCTGGAATACTGGATAAGGGTTGGAATGTAGTGATGAATGTTTACTATGGGAATTATATCGATAACTTATGGTAAGGTGCAGATTTTAGTTTAAGTAAAGTTTAGCAATTTAAACACAGCTTCTGAATCGAGAATTCGAAGTTGAGAACCTGTCAAACTTTTATTATTTACCTACATTTAAGTAAAGATTGCTATGTTTTTACCTTCATATTCTCAATTCAGAAACCAGCTGTGAAAATAACAAAATGGTAAAATACTATTGGTAATTCCCTTTTGCTTCTTACGTGTAGAAATTATTGAGTATTTTCAATGATAAAGGCTCAAACAAATCAAATCTATGTTGCCATTATATTCTTAAGACAAGTCGTTCTAATTTGATAGACAAGTAAAACTATTTAATAATAATGTTTTTATAGTCAAAATTATAGCACTATTATATGTATTTCTTCGGATTGAAATAGTAACTATTATTGAAGTATAACTAGGATACGATAGATGGACCCCCTTTTCCGCACTCGGACTACCCTTTGGTCCGTTGTGCGTGCAGACCTCCTCTCTGTGAGAGGGAATGGGCCGTAATACACCACGCGGGCCCAGTGCGGGTTCATGATGTCACATGTGTTCGATTTTTTGGTTCTAGGACATTCGTTTCCTCACGATGTTTTCTTTCACCGTTTTGAGAGCAGTGGTGATGAAATAAAGTACACAAAGTAAAGCCGGTCTGGTTTCGAACTCTTGACTTACAACTTGTAAGTCGCGGCCGTTACCACTGGGCCACCACTGCACTCACGTATATATTCCATTTGAAATAACATTAGTATACAAACCCATTTTGGAGGCTTGTTGGGAGTGTGTTTGGGATATCAAAAGGTAAGCTTTCACCAAATTTCGTTAAAAAAAGTTTTTATGTTTACGGAATAGAACTTAAAATCGGTTGTAAAGTCTGTAAAAATAAATTATTTAAACTTCTAATGTTCTTTCAAATGGAATATACTATCCTATTATTATATAAGTAAAATAACCAAGCTATTATAATAATGACTTCTTTGCTACTTAACGTTGTATTAGTAAAATCATCATGACGGTACTAAGTATGTTTGTAAGTAAGTTATTGTAATTAAGAGTAAGTATGTACTGTTTAAAATTAGCTATTATGTAAAAAAACAGTGTTTCAAGTATGTTGCCAATATTTTAGAGTTTAATGTAGAATTGTTTTAATAATTGTTATAATTTGTGAAGGTATCTAAGTAATGCATATTTAGAAGGTCCGTGCCCACTCGACCCGATTAGACTCGACCCGAAGAATAGTACCTGCATATTTCTGTTTTGATAGGCGTATAAACGTTTGCACCAGATAATGCAAAATTTAAATAATGTTTGGTTAAATAAGTCAATAATTAAACAAGTAATTACTTATACTTTATTATACTTTACTTATACTTTATTTAATTTTTATATACGCTTTGTTCTTTGTAGTAAAAATCACAGATTGTTGTTAATTATCATTACAATCTTGTAGCTAATGGCAAGGTGGTATTTATTGGATCAGTCTTTTTATGTGATTATAATTATTTATTAGGTTACCAAGAAGGTACTAACTTCTAAAATATAAAAAAAGTATGATCCCGAAAACCGGTTAAAGCGAGTAGAGGATATCTTTATAAAGCTACATTTTTGAACGAAATCACTGACTACCAAGATACATAACAAAATATTAAATATTCTATGTAGAGTAAATTAAGAAGTTATTTAGAATTAAATATCATTTTGTCTGACTGTACAAATGGCACTGAGTTGGTAGTAAAACATCTGGTATTATTCTTCGGGTCGAGTCTAATCGGGTTGAGTGGGCACGGAGCCTATTTAGACCCACTGACCAGGAAAGCAAAATAGTCTTATTTTACTATGTAAGATTTATAGATTTACTTAACAAAAAGCGAAATTGTTCTTTCGTTCCTGAGTATGTTTACCGCTTATATCTATACTGTTATTGTTAATATCTAAGGCCCAATTGCGGAAACAACTTGACTTAGAGTTAGTTGCTAACACGAGGTTAAATTAAAATATGTCATACATTGGTAAGATAAACCATGGTGACGCAAGTGGGTCTAAGTATATTTAACATTTAAATTGTTATTGTTAATATCCAAGTAAATTAGTAGTCTTACCGCATAGATTAGTTATGAACTATTTATGCATGTATGTATAATATTATTATGTAAATTAGGTAGCTAAAGCTTCAACTTGTTATTTTTAATAAAAGTATTGTTGAATCTCCAAAGTTTTTTTATATACTTCTTTTATTTTTTTTAAAACTTTGCCCCACACTAGGAATTTCTTCCTGTATCGTGGGTGCATTTAAAAACATATAAACTCACATACACAACATCCAGAGCCGGAACAACTATCTGTAGGTCATACAAACATTTGTTCCGTGCGGGAATCGAACCCGCGACACGCAGCGCAGCAGTCAATCGTTCAACCACTGCGCCAACTGTGCGCCAGAGATACCGAGTACATTTCAAGTGATAATCTTCATATTCATCGTCATCATAATTTCTGCCGAAAGACGTCCACTGCTGGACATGGCATCTCCAACTGTCGCCACATCGATTTGTCCTGTACGTCTCTCATCTAGCGCATTCCCGCGGCAATTATCATCTCATCATCATCATCTTCCTGCCCTTGTTCCATGCTACTTGAGGTCGGCGCAACACGTTTTCTCGTCTCTTCGTCCCCCGTCACGCTATAACTGACTCTCTTTTCTTTCATATCACTCCTCACACAGTCCATCCATCTTTTCTTTTTGCCGTCCCCTCCCTCTCCATCCATCCACATTTATATTCATAACTCTTTTAGTAACATGCGTTTCATCCCTCCATGACCATACCAGGACAAGCGGTTCCCTTTCAACTTTTCTGTCACTGGCGCTTCTTTCAAACTTCCTCTAATATCACTGCGCACATCCATCTCAACATTCTCATCTCTGCTACATGCGATCTCTTTTCATCCATCTTTTTCACAGCCCAACATTCTCATCCATACAGTACGACAGGTCTATTAACGGACTTGTAAATTTTCCCCTTTGGGTTGAGGGGCATCCGTTGTTCGTCCAAGTTGTTCCAGTGAACTGTCGCCATTTCATCCATCCTGAGTTGATCCAGTGCGTTACGGAGCCTCTAAATTATAGCAGCCACCTGTCATGAAACAAAATAACAATCTGTGTATCCTTTTCGCATTATTTAGGCGGCGTCGCTGCTCATGGTCTTTACCTAACCACTTTTTGTTCCTGTGTCCTGTCTTCATTTTCCTTTAACAGATCCAAGTTTTTCTCTTTTTAACATTGTCCAACATCACAGGACGTTGCTTCGGCATCTGGAGGTGGAGCGGCGACAGCGAAACTATTCACCGGAAGGCGAAGAGACAGTGCTGACGGAACTAGCCTAGTGACTTGAATTTACTTGAAGACATTATAGTTCAATGCATTAAGTCTATAGGGCTAGCCTTATTTTTTTTTGGGTGAAAATCATCCAATTAATGTTTTTTGATTAAGGTAGTTTATACGAACGACGTCAGGATGGATTAAATGGCGTACATTAACGGGGGTTCTGTGCGATCCAAAAATGCCCATAAGAACAAAAGGCAAGGTCTATAAAACAGCGGTAAGACCAGTTTTACTCTACGGTAGCGAAACCTGGGCCACCAAAAAGAGTGACGAGCAGAAACTGCACACAACGGAGATGCGCATGCTGCGCTGGGCAGGTGGAGTCACTCTCAAGGATAAAATTCGGAACGAGTATGTGCGGGGTAGTTTTAAAGTTGCACCCATCGCCGAAAAACTTACCGAATCCAGGCTTCGTTGGTACGGCCATGTGATGCGGAGACCCAATGATCACATCGTGAAAAAGTGCCTTTCCATGACGACACAAAAGAGAGGGAGAGGTAGACCGCTGACATCTTGGATGACGAATGTCCAGAAGGACATGAAGATGTGCGGCCTATCTACTGACGATGCTTATCAGCGGAACAAGTGGCGCCTCATGACCAGGAAAGCCGACCCCGAGTAACGGGAAGTGGCGACGTGGAAGAAGAAGATTAAGGTAGTTTATACGAGTTATAAAATGGATTAACTTTTTAGCCCAATCAACGGGGCATAAGTAACCCGAAAAATTCTCCTGCCTGTGAGAGTAGGTAGTGTGATAAAGTAAGACCTACAGATTACAGATATCAAATTATCCAACAGATTTTGATAAGAGAAGTTAGGTATTTTTACCTAAACTTGAAAATTGCTTATAACTCTCTGTGAAAAATTCCTCAGACTGGAATACTTTCTGTATACGTACGAGTGTATTAGTTAGAATAGGCATGTATAGGCATCCAACATTTTTTCGATTTGGGAGACACTCCAAATTTAACTTTTAGCATTTTACGCTATAACTTCTACTGAAAAATTGGTCTGCTACTTTTTATTTTTTAATATGGTTTTATTACGTTAAATAAACAGATTTGATAAGTTATCCAAAAGATTTTCCTTTATTTGCCATTTTTTTTGATTTTTGCTTAATTACGTAATGTGAAAAATATCTCCGTGCATTTTCATACCTTTATTAGTCATATGATTTTATATTAAATAAGAATTATCGATTATCCAACAAATTTTCGAACGTTCATTATATTTGTTAGGATAGTTCGCTGATTTATGCTAGAGCGTAAGGGTTGACCTTCACTTGACCGCTCGGAACTGCTTTGCCGCGCATTACTTTTGGAGTATTGTAGGCGGGTTTTGTGGCCACCGTTATTATTGCAAATATTTTTTTATCTTAATATGCAAACTTATGTGAAGTCATCCAGTTACCACAAACTGTCAGACTTTCTCAATCGATTTTGAACTTAACCATCAAGATTTGAAGGTTTAAAATCATTTGGAGAAATTTTTCAGTTTTGTATAACCCAATGTGCTGTTGACTGTAAAACGGCGTTTAGAAATTCACTTTATATTTCTAAAGAATATTTATTACTTATATGGATTTAAAATAAACGGTTGATACCTCCTTAAGGACTATGTAAACTATGCAAAAAAATGGTCAAAAAGTATGTTTAGAAAGACACCTGTTGAGGCGTTAACGAGTAAGATAAAAGAAGATTATTATTATGTCCCTTATTTAATGTTCTTTTCTTATCGTCTTCATTTATTTTTATTTATATAAAATAAATTAATAAAAAAACATATAAAATAGAGCCCACCGGTATCGGGAACAGGGTCTAAGCATGAAGTTCAAGTTTTGTATGCACTAGGTAAGTGCCCCCACGGAAAATCCCCGGTTGGTGCAGGACTATTGTTAAATATGAAGACAAATATATTGGGCTATGGGTTTTGGAAGGTTTATTGGATCGATTGCCTAAAACTATAGAATTACTATTAGCCCCTGCCTGACCACTGTTGAACTACACGACTAAAAAAGATAAAATGGCAGGGGTGACTTACACACTCAAATAATGGGCTACCATAGCGGATCTTCACTCAAGTCAGCCAATTAAGGCAAGAGATGATGGACTTTGCCCGCAACTTATGAAAGTGTCAAACCTTACAGGACACGTGAAATGTCGAAAATCATATATAAATGATGCCATGATCAAGGCGTTTAAAAGGAAGAAGACATTATTCATGAACGCTACAGTGTCAGAACCACCGGCAGCGAGCATCCCGCCTCTCGAATTCGATTTCCAGTCAAAATGTCTAATAATAATACAACTGTAAAAAAAACTAAATCTAATAAAAAACTATAATATTAACTTATACAACTCCTACGCACCTTCCTAATTTCGTGTATGGGGCAATAGACCACGGTCCTTCGCTATCCAGGATGTCTAAATATCCAGAGGAATATGCATAACATGTAAGGATCGACGAGGTATATTCCAGGGTGCTAGTTTGAGTCCACTTTGGTTTTGCTTAGCCCTGAATCCTATAAGCATGCTGGAGAATTCAGGGCTGAAGAGAGGTGGTCAGGTTATATCTCACTTCCTTTACATGGATGACCTGAAGCTCTTTGCCCCCAGCAATCTTCAGCGGATATCTCTATCTCTACTGAAGGTAACTGAAACTTTTAGTAGAGCCATCAGGATGGAGTTTGGTGTGGATAAATGTGCGGTCATGCATGTAAAGCGAGGGGAAATTGTGGAATCGCGGATTACGTAAAACAAGAGGTCCCTGTCCCCAAACGAATCCTTTAATTATTTGGGTATGTCTGACATGAAGCAATCGTAGAAGGAACGCTTCTTTGGCCGCCTGAAGAAGGTATTCAATAGCCTTTCGGGCAGAAACATGGTGCGCGCCTCAACGATTCTGAGAATGTAGCGTTCCTTCAACGATTGCTTCATGTCAGTAGTGTTGATACCTAAAGCTTCCGACATACTCAAATACATATATTATGCATTGATGTACTCTTTCGGCATACTCAAATTAACTCAAACGGCACTTGACGCCCTGGATAGGCGGGTCCGTACACTGCTGACTGCATATCAAATGCACCACCCACGATCGTCGGTCATGAGATTGTATATCCCTCGGAAGTGTGGAGGCCGAGGCTTTTTAAATACCAAAAACCTCCACAACCGCGAGATAAGCAAACTGAAAGAATATTTTCTACACGCCGACGTGGATATGTATGAAGTAGAAGTGGACAAGGGACTCAGCCCGCTCTCCTTGGCTAATGAGAACTGGCGCAAGCCTGTAGTGCTTGACAATAACGACCGCAGGGAGGTATGGCAAAGTAAGGAGCTTCACGGACGCTTTTTCCGGGAACTACATGGGTTCGATGTAGACCAATCGGCGTCCGTAGCCCGGCTGCGTTTCGTATATGCCCGACCCAGTGTTCGAAAATGGCAATGTCACGTTGTATTGGGATCGGTCTATCATCACTGACAGGGCTATTGTTGCCAATAAACCTGACATAGTGGTGATAGACCGACTAGAGCGTCGCGCAATGATTGTTGACATAGCGGTCCCTCAATTCGAGAACCTCTTGAAGGCTGAGGGGAGATAAGAAAACTAAGTATCTTGATCTAGCTCGCGAGGTTGTCGACATGTGGGATGTGAATACAGCAGTAATTGTGCCGATAGTCGCGAGAGCCTATGGCATAATAGCCAAGAGCCTCGACGAACACCTGGGAGAAGTCTTGTTCCTCACCACTCTCTTGCCTTAATTGGCTGGCGTGAGTGGAGATTCACAAGAGCAAACGTGCTCGGAGGAAGAAAGTTAACCCAACAAGATGCTTGTAGGGATCTTGACTGTACTTCTGGGAATGTCCTGATAGCCGTGGTATACCTCTCCACTCCTCAAGCAACTCCGCATAGGGGCAACATAGCCTTGGCGCTACGTCACTCAAGTGCTAGGAACCGTTTATGGGAGCCCATTAAATGAGTGTTGCGGGGATCCGCTGGATGCGAGATGCACGGGACCGATCAATGTGGCGACGCTTGGGGGAGGCCTATGTCCAGCAGTGGACGTCTTCCGGCTGATATAATGATGATGAGTTCAGCAGTGGTCAGGTAGGGGCCATTAATCCTCCTATAGTTTTAGGCAATCCATCAACCAAACCTACCAAACCCATAGCCCAATACATTTTTCTCCATATTTTGCAATAGTCCTGCACCAACCGGGGAAGCAATTGCGTAGTGCATACAGGGATAATCATCGGTTGATTTCACATTTCCTGATACATGCCTAACAAGGCCCCTGGGAGTTGAATTCAGCCCCTTGCACGCCTTTCAAAGGATCGGGACCCCAGGATCCCGAGATTGTCAAAGTCATGTAAAAATAATAATAATAATATGCCGCAGGGCAGCATTGTGGCGAGCTGGTGGGCTGTGGCGACGATGTGTCCCTCATCTCCGGCTTGCCTTTATTGGCCGGTCGGAGCGAACACTGACAGGGCACAGAGCTCCCATCTCTCTCCTGCCATAATTGGCTGGCTTGATTGGAGATCCGCTATGGTAGCCCATTAATTGAGTGTGCATGTCACCCCTGCCATTTTATAGTCGTGTAGTTCAACAGTAGTCAGGCAGGGGCTAATAGTAATTCTATAGTTTTAGACAATCGATCCAGTAAACCTTCCAAAACCCATAGCCCAATATATTTGTCTTCATATTTAACAATAGTCCTGCACTAACCGGAGATTGTCCTTGCGGGCACTTACCTAGTGCATACAAGACTTGGACTTCTTTTATCTTACTCGTTAACGCCTCAACAGGTGTCTTTCTAAACATACTTTTTGTAAATTTTTTTGCATAGTTTACTAAGTCCTTAAGGAGGTATCAAACGTTTATTTTAAATCCATATAAGTAATAAATATTCTTTAGAAATATAAAGTTAATTTCTAAACGCCGTTTTATAGTCAACAGCACATTGGGTTATACAAAACTGAAAAATTTCTCCAAATGATTTTAAATCACCTTCAAATCTTGATGGTTAAGTTCAAAATCGAATGAGAAAGTTTGAAAGTTTGTGGTAACTGGATGACTTCACATAAGTTGTGCATATTAAGATAAAAAAATATTTGTAATAATAACGGTGGCCACAAAACCCGCCTATAATACTCCAAAAGTAATGCGCGGCAAAGCAGCTCCGAGCGGTCAAGTGAAGGTCAACCCTTACGCTCTAGCATAAATCAGCGAACTATCCTAACAAATATAATGAACGTTCGAAAATTTGTTGGATAATTGATAATTCTTATTTAATATAAAATCATATGACTAATAAAGGTATGAAAATGCACGGAGATATTTTTCACATTACGTAATTAAGCAAAAATCTAAAAAAATGGTTAAATAAGGAAAATCTTTTGGATAACTAAACAAAGCTATGTATTTAAGGAAATAAAAACATATAAAAAAATAACAATTAGCAGATAAATTTTTCAGTAGAAGTTATAGCGCAAAATGTTAAAAGTTAAATTTGGGGTATCACCAAAATCGAAAAAATGTTGGATACCTTTACATACTTATTCTAACTAGTACATACATACGTATGCAGAAAGTATTTCAGTCTGAGGAAATATTCACAGAGCCTTATAAGCAATTTTCATGTTTAGGTAAAAATACCTAACTTCTCGTAACATAATTTGTTGGATTATTTTACATCTGTAATCTGTATTACCTTATTTCATCACATGCCAAATTTCATAGGCGGGAGAATTTTTCGGAAGTCTCCATACAACAAATATCCTCGTTGACTGGACTATTTTGAAATATATTAAGGGTGTTTGATATAGCCCCCTTTTTTTTTGGTATGGGAAATTTTCCAATGACTTCCTGACCGCTCTGGGTGAAGTGGGAAGGCCTGTCAGACTTTTACTGACTAAAACCCACCCATGTTCCTTCAGTTGCTTGTGCCAGGTCCGCGGAAACTTTCAAATTTATCCGCGACCCAGACAGGTATCGGCCCTAGCAGACCCCGTCAGTTCCTGCGAAACACTACGCGCCGTCGACTCGGTCCTGGTCCTTATCGGACGGCAAGCTACCCATTATACGTAGACCGTAGTGGTCCGGTGGCCGGGACGGCTTGCGACTACCGACGCCCAGGACATCTCCTGCGGCGGCTAGGGACGTGAAGCTCTCCGTTGCGTCTCCCTCACGCGCTCCGCCTCCTCCTTTGCGAGCATTACTGCTTCGCATAAGGAAGTGACTTTCGGGCAAGTCCAAGCCCAATAACTTAGGATTAAGGAACTGTTTGAATTTGGAGTCTCGAGTCTTGGCTTGTATTCCCGAACGGAACAAATGTTTGTAAAACCTATATTATGTTGATAGGTATAAGTATACAGAGGCCAAGAAAAAAGTATGCGCTTCGGGAATCAAAAGTCTGTCTTCGGATAAACGAAGTTACGAAAGCGCTTCTCAAATCTGCCGAGCCTTTTCTTAACTATGTTGGGGTCGGCTTCCAATCTAACCAGATGCAGCTGAGTACCAGTATATTACATAGAGCGACTGCCTATCTGACCTCCACAACCCAGTAACTGGGTAAATAACACAATAACTCTGGTAAGACCAGTGTCAAATTGTATGTCTTCTGGTTACCGCGTACCAACGAAGATCTTTAAATGACAGCCCGGACCAACGGCTTAACTTGCATTCTGAGGAACAGAGGAATATGTAATGGATGGTTAATCGGCAAGCGTTGCTGAACCTTAAGGAATTACCCGTGAGAATAACCACGTGCTCCTCACTCTATGGCGCGACATAAGTAGTTACTAATTCGGCAACATAAAGATTACCGAAGCGAATACCTTTTCTGCAGCCTTATTTTGTAAGTGAATTCGGCAAGCCACAGGGTTTTGACGCCATCAACAAACCAATCCATGTGATGTGAGAGAAAGACTCGATGTGGATTTCGGTCTATGTGATTGGTCGATTGATGGCGGTCAAACCCTTTGCCTTGCCGAATTCACTTGCGCAATTAGGCTGCTGGTTTACCTGTAGTTGATATTAAATTGATAGCCTTAAGTTACTGCATATATAAATAAACGATGTCTCAATAATGTCTTTGTTTTTTTTTATGTACGCACTAGGTACTTCGATGCCTTCCGGATATCTTATAGCAATCTGTTTTAGTTATGTGCTTTAGTATACATTTTTAAAAGAGGCCAAACATCCTGCTAACTATAATCGTGACAAAAAAGTCGGATTTAACAGCTATAAAAATCTATATATATATATATATAAATGAACTCCTATTTCTCCTGGTCACGTTATAACTTGAGAAAGGCTCTACCGATTTCGCTAATTCTTTTTGTGTTGTGTTTGTTATTGTTATGAGAAGGAAGGAAGACACGTCTTCGGACTTCTTAGATTGTCACGACTACCTATAGCTTGTGCTTACCAAATAGTTATAATAATTCAGACACCAAACATACGAATTTTAAAAGTAACTTCGTATTGATCAACAATACCTGAAGTAGGTACTCTACTAACCGATCTATTACCAAACAATAAAGAAATTAGGTAGGTAAGTATGTGTATGTCGTGTACCTAGTTAGCTGAAATATTTTACCAGTTAAATACACAACCAATGTAGGTTACTAATAAAAAATATCATAAAAATAAGTAGCTACCTATTAACATTCAAAAGAGGTAGCCTATTAGCTGGTTACATGAAATAAGGTCACGTTACATTTCTACCTACCCCGCTGACGCGTGACACTGAACAATAACCACGATATACCGACAAACTTGGGTAGGGACGAGGTGCTACTGTTAGCGGAGTAGATAGCATTATATAATTTAATCAATCATATTATTTTTATTAATCATATTATTTCCATCAATCATATTATTTTTATCAATCATATTATTTTCATCAATCATATTATTTTCATCAATCAAATTACTTTTATCAATCATTTTGTTATAGCGGAAGCTGGTCAATCATATTATGATTGACTAGCTACTGCCCACGGCTGCGCTTGCGTGAAAAGTGTTTTATTATCCTAATAGAACATTATACCGATATAAAGTTACAGGAGGATAAACAATAACAGCCGAACGGGTCGAACTTCAAGGTTTAGTAATGCTCGCCGAGGTTAATCCATGGAAGAGGAGTCATTACATCATCATTTCAGCCAAAAGACGTCCACTGCTGGACATAGGCCTCCCCCAAACGTAGGCACACTGATCGGTCCTGTGCGTCTCGCATCCACCGGACTCCCGCAGCCTTGACCAGGTCGTCGCTCCACCTAGTAGGATGCCTTCTAACGTATCGTCTTCCAGTTCGCGGTCGCCACTCCAGAACTTTTCGGACCAACGGCCATCCGTTCTGCGAGCAATGTTCCCTGCCCACTGCCTGCAAGTTTGGCAATTCTTCGGGCTATGTCGGTAACCTTGTCGGTTCTCTTGCGGATGTCTTGAGGATAGCTCTCTTCATTGCCCTTTGGGTGACTTTAGGCTTTCTGATGAGGCCCATTACATACCGATATCCCCCCGTGAGTGACTAACGTGCTCACCGGGCGCACTTAGATCTATTGGTGTCGGCTGACATTTTATAGACATTTGTAGACCTTTGACAACCGACTCGGTCAGTCAGAAGCTAGGGACTCTTAAACCAGCCTTGCCAAGGAATATCGTGTTACCTACCCATTTACTAGGTTGTGCACTCTTTTCAGGAAATACTGGTATTCTGCTGCATCAAGTCAAACTAAAAGTAATATCCGGCAAGGGAGAACGGTGATTTAAATTAGGCACTTAATTCTACTTAATAGTAGATTATGCACCAAGGGGATAAAGTAGTGTCTTACGTCACGGGCGGCATATTGAACCCTGAGCGTAACGAGGGACTCAGTTTACTCGTGAGCGAAGCGAGAGAGGTATGTAGTTTTGAGTGAAGCGAGGGGTTTAAGCTGCCCAAGACGAAGACAAGCTTTATCCCAGAGGAGTATACTCTTCTTTTCATACCTTCTGCGAGACAATAAAAAGCCATGCAGAGCTCCATTAATTAAATAATCGCGCCTTTTTCTTTTTTGAGTTCTGCTTACGGTAGCCAGTTCGTTTTTCGAACAAATCTCTTTACAATCCCATAGGTATGGTAATTTTTACAAACTTTTTATTAACTTGCAATGTAAGTGTTCGGGTCAAATCTTGCAATTGAAAATTCACGATTAAAATAAAAAATTGCGTACACGTTTGGTTTAGATGACAATATTGACCATGCACGGTAAGCTAAAAAGCTTTTAAAATAAAAGTTTTCTTTAATTGGAAAAACAAATTTACTTAGTTTGCCAGTGATTTGAATTTGCGACGTCAAAATCATGTATTTAACGTTCCAAATTCAGATCACTGTACTCTCTTGGAAACTTAACTTTTTATTCCCTAAGAGGTAATGGAGGTGGAGAATGGAATATCAAGCAGTTGGTGTGAAAATAGAGAATTTCCATTTACATATCATGAAATTTCAACGTAAAGTTAAGCTTTTCCTCCCAAGGGAGGTAACGTTGTATGGAACTCCCAAGGGAGTAAAGTGATTTTAATTTGGAACGTCAAATTCGTATGGAAACTCGTGGAAAACTCTAAGTAAAAATGATGCCCATATTGCATTATAAAGAGATTTGTTCGAAAAACGAACTGGCCACCATAAGCTGAACACAGAAAAAAGAAATAGGCGCGATTACTTAATTTATGGAGCTCTGGCTTTATATTGTCTCGCAAAAGGTGTGAAAAATAGAGTATGCTCTTCTGGGATAAAGCCTGTCTTCGTCTTGGGCAGCTCGAAAATCTCCATTCACTCAGGACTACATAATTCAACAACTTGGAGAACTGTGTGTGTAAGAAAGAAAAAGAAAAATGTATCAATTAATCGTCGCTCACACTGCCACCTAGCGGCAGCTACAACCAGCTGTCGGTACACCGGCGCCGTCCGCCACGTTTCCGGCACGCGTCCCCGTCACGACGCGGCGACGGCACGGCGACGATACGACACGCGACAGCCCGCTTTGTTGTTGTGGACGTGCTCCAATGGAATCGTGTCGATTGATTGTTTGTGGACAATAGAATGGCTGGGTACCTTCTGCATAGATACTAATAGATAATTATGTAGCCTAGGTATGAGCTTTAGAGGCTGTGGACAAGTGATACTTTATCAATGAAAATGTCCCGATACCGATTGGTCAAATGTCAAAAATGTTTGAGATTGGCAAGCGCTATTGAAATCCATTTTGGCGAGTTTTGGCGGGATTTTAACGAGCGCAGTTCAGCGGCTGTAAATATTATTTGCAAATTGATTTCTAGTGGATATTGTGATAAAAAATTGGTGTAGTTTTGTGTCTCAACTGTGTACGCAACTGGACAATATGTTAAATCATTGACAGAAGCGATCTCGGGATAGTGGAGCGGAGTATTTTATTGTAGTATTGACTATCTCTGCAAAGCTTACTGGGAAGGCTGACTCGATACAATTTGCTGCCGAATACTCCAAAAAACATTAGAATCTGTTACATCCGCATTCTTATGCCAATATATAATTTGCAAATTCAATAATACCCAAGAGTCCTCACTACACAACATTGGCAGAAATTGTCTTCGGCAAATTACCATTATATATCCCTACATTAAAAAAAAAACATTTTGGCATATTTTCGAGAATCGCCATCAAATCACTGACAGAATGGCACTTCGTCTAGAAGTGGACGAAGTGGCTTAGGACATATTTGGCGCACAACAGACATTGTAATAAAATACATTTTACTGTCCAATATTTTTTGTATTGTGTGCCCTCATCTAGATAAAATAAATATATAGGTATGTTTTAAAAGCTACTGCTGAAATCAGTGAAGTGCTGATTCAATGAGAATGCCACTGAGACTAAAGGTGGAGCGGTTCCTACAACGGAACTGCTTCAAACAGAGGCGAAGCGGCTGTAACATAATAAAGCAGTGGATTGGGCGATAGTGTCCTCAATCATCATTGAACTGCGTGTCTGTAAGAGATTGCCCTGTGCGATAAAACCGCCCATTGTACACTTATCTTTATAAATGTTTTGTTCTGTAATTATTTAAGCGGTGTACAATAAAGTATATAATAAATAAATAATATGCTTAGGAAATCACTGTCATTCTGGTCCCCGCTTCTAAAATCAGAATAAGGTTTACAGCTTAAGGGCGGTTACGCACCACAACCGATCAAAATCCGAGAAATTTCGGTTCCGAAGTAGCCGTAGTACTTCTTGTAGAGAACTTACACACTACATCCGAACTCTTTTCGTTATAATTCAGAACATTTTCAATTCGGATAGAACTCGCCACTCAAATCATGGACTCAGATCGGATGTAGTGCGAAACCGGTCAGTTTGAAAAGTCTGAGAATAAATAAACGTCTCGTCTATTTTCGCTTCTCTTTACCGTTCCCAACTACTGCCCCGCTCTTTACAATGTGGAGAACTCATCTGTAAAGGCGCAAAGTACCTGCCAGCAGGTACACATTTTGCTAAATAAACTGCCTTTTTTCTACCACAAAACTTTTACCAGGTACACGGTAAGTAATAAAAGCCGGCTCTTAATTAAGCCGGTAACAGGCTTCCCTCAAACCATTCGCTAACAAGCCAGTCGGAGGTCGCGCGTAATCTGTCGAGCTTCACTATGTTTTCACGAGACGTCCACCATTTTCATTTTTCATGCTGGCAGCAGAATAAAACACGACTGTTTTTTTAAGGAAGCTGATCCGCTCCGACCCGGCAGCATAATGCTCATTGATATGTGTTCAGTGTTGAAATGTGAAACATAAACACAAATTAGCAGAGAGCTCTTTATAAGCGAGCTTACCGCCATCGTAACACTCGACAGTTGGCGTCTAGCTTACCGCATGCTTACCACGCGCTTCAAGCGGGCGGCCCGCGCGCTTTACGCTTTTGGCTGTATATAATATATACGGACAAAAGCGTAAATAAAGCCTTTGTGTGTAAAGCACAGATAAACTTTTAAGTTTCTCTGTGCTTTACGCACGTAGACTGCTCGCTTGAAGCACGTTGCTAGCTTTTCGAAAAAGGAAGGCGAAAGCGGTCATAGCGTGGACAGACAGTTCACTGCCAGCTGTACATGAAAAGTCAATTGTCTTTTCAAACGGTTATTTAAACGAAACTTCTGTATATTATTTAACTTTATTAGTAAAATGTCACGATGGATGATCGACTGTATTTTGTATTTTAAATAAAAATATTAATATACTGTATTTTTCAAATATATGACTTACAAAAATGTTGTATTTCGTATTTTAAATACATGCGAGATAGTATTTTGTAATATGTAGGTACTATAATTAATGCAAAGCATGTATTTTGTCAAGCTCTGACAGAAGCCACCTGGAGCATACGTTTGTGCCATTAGGCTGAACATCTATTGCATAGCCCTTCCCGTTATGTTATAAATTGTATGAGATGTTGGTCTATTGTATTTTAGACATTTTGGAAAGTGCTGACTCGCCATAGCACCCCATTTTGACAACAAAACTGTCTAAAACTGAATCAGCTTATATTCTGTGCGGTTAGCACGTATTGCTCATTGAAAGTCAAGCATCCTTGTCATAACAATATATTAGGTACGATATTTACGGGGCCCCGCCCTAGTTATGGCATTTTTACGGCATTCGGTAGATTTATAGGTCGGCAATTTTTTTCAGAACGTTAACAAAATGTTTTGTTTACTGTAGCCAGCAAAAGTTCTAGCACGTAACGAAAAATAGCTTTAAGGAATTACTTACCTTGTGTGACGCTTAAGGGGCTGAATACTCAAAATGGGCTTTCTTTTAAACATTTTTTAGCCAATTCTATTGAAGATGTGGCAGCAGAAAAAAGATATGTTAATCTTGATCATATTTCCGAAAACTTTGTTGTGGCCGAAACACGTTTACGCACAAAAACCTCGATACAATTGAATGGCAAAGTAACCTCTTACCGTGATCTTCAAAAGATTTTTCCGGTAATACTGACCAGCGTACATTTGTACAATTAACACCAATAACGTATCATAAAAGGACGCAAAACTTCATTGTCTTATATATTGAAGTTTCATTCATTATTTTTAAGTAATTCATATTATTATGTTTTGTAAAAAAGTCTATACAAATTCCATCGTGCTTCTCTTTCCATCCAGTGCAATTCGACAGTGACCGCTTTGCGGCGTTGCTAGGTGGACGTATGTCGCTTTTTTCCGCAAAAAGCAAAAATAATATTCAATTTATTTCTCGTCAATTCAATCTGTCAAAAAAATATCAGGTATAATGCAGCCAGATCATGTAGCCTGGTGGCTTTAATTGGAACTAACGAAATCACAAGTAATATTGTCAAAGTCTGTATTATTTTTATTTTTTGGCACTACCGCTGTCACTGGCATCTATATTTTAATTGTATTATAAACGACTCACGTCGTTTAGTTTACTTACTAAGTCCATAATTAAAAAGTATTTGAACCTCTTTGAAAATACAACAAATGTTATCTCAATTTGAATTAAACAGTATTTAAAATATAGGTAAGGTCGAATACTATTTTAACCTTCTTCGTTCATGTGAAAACAATAGAAGCAAAAAACACAGAACATGGAATGGTCGTACCAACCACGCTGGCAGTGTCTCGAAATGACAGAACTAATAAAATTCTTCGTATCTATTTGATTCAATCTTTGTTTCTTTCTAACATACGGCACCTAGAACTGACCAAAAAATTTCAAATTCGTGAGAAATGATAATCTATTTCTCACGAATTTGACATTTTTCGTCGTTTCAACCAAAAATCGTCCACATGTGGACATAAAGCACACCAAGAATCATCACATTGATCAGTCCTGTATTTCTCGCAATTAACTATCCCAATTGCAATAACGGGCTACAATAATAGTTTGTTAGTCTATTAATATGGTTAAGCTAATTATTAATTGATCTTATCATTTTGCCAAATCGGCACTGACAATTCTTATTTATTAACAAAAAATCCGCCGATCGCCCTGGAGAGTAAACTCAAAGACTTACACTTGGGGATTGTCAGAGATTTACGCAGCATTCTGGATGTAAAAAGAACAGACCGAATACGGAACACTCTGTGTTCCCAAACGGGCATAATAGACGTGGGTAAAAGGCTGTTCGGCTCAAATCGGCCAATGCCATTACGGCTCACGTTAGTAGCATGCAAATTGAGCGCTGGGCAAGCCTCCACAATCTTGAAGATGGAACGCACCGTTGAGGCCGGTCCAGAAATAGGCGCCGAGATGATTTGGACGCGTACCGTGGTTCTAGACGGTGCGGGAAAAGAATGTCTGGAATGACTTAGGTGTACTCTTATGAATTTAATTGGGGATGGATGAAGAGGGAGGGGACGGCCAAAGAAAAGATAGATAGACTGTGTGAGGAGTGATATTAAAGAAAAGGGAATCAATTATAGCGTGGTGCGGGACAGAACGATATGGAAGAAGAAAACGTGTTGCGCCGACCCCAAGTAACATGGGACAAGGGCAGGTAGATGATGATGATGATTTCAGACTTTTACCGGTAAGACTTAGTAAATCTGTTTACGGATAAATAATAAGTTTCATCATAGCTTTTTTTTTTAAACTGAAATAACAGTTCGGATTTTACAGTAACATACGAGTATACGTGGTTGTGAGGCATACACTGCTTTTAGTATTTATGTTTTCCTTTTTAGGGTTCCCTAGCCAAAAGGCAAAAAACGGAATCCTTATGGATTCTTCATGTCTGTCTGTTTGTCTGTCCATCCGTATGTCACAGCCACTTTTTTTCGAAACTATAAGAACTATGCTGTTGAAACTTGGTAAGTAGGTGTATTCTGTGAACCGCATTAAGATTTTCAAACAAAAATAGAAAAAAACTGAAACTCAATTATTTTTTTCTTCCTACCTGTACATGTGGGGTATCTATGGATAGGTCTTCAAAAATGAAATTGAGGTTTCTAACATCATTTTTTTCTAAACTGAATAGTTTGCGTGAGAGACACTTCCAAAGTGGTAAAATGTGTGCCCCCTGAAACTTCTAAAATAAGAGAATGATAAAAACTAAAAAAAATGTATGATGTACATTACCATGTAAACTTCCACCGAAAATTGGTTTGAACGAGATCAAGTAAGTATTTTTTTTTAAATACGTCATAAATCGTAAACCACAATTTAACAAGTACCCTTCGTGCGCGAGTCCGACTCGCAATTAGCCGGTTTTTTTATTGCATGCGTTGTGCCTGGCGCATATAAACATTTTATTTCTTTCTATATTATCTTTAAACACCTACACTGTACCAATACTTATAGCAAATAAATGATTGGTTGATTGATATAAAACAAACAATAGCAACAAATAGTTTCAGCCGTTCTCTAGTGAGACGCTTACAATCACATACAGCATTTTTAGGGTTCCGTCTATCTCCCTGTCTGTCTGTCCATCTGTCACGAGGCTGTATCTCATGAACCGTGATAGCAAGGCAATTTTTTTTTTACAGATGGTGTATTTCTGTTGCCGCTATAACAACAAATACTAAAAACAGAACAAAATCAATATTTAAGTGGGGCTCCCATACAACATACGTGTTCTTTTCCGTTTTTTGCGATAATGGTACGGAACCTTTGTGCGCGAGTGCAACTCGCACTTGGCCATTTTTTTATTTATATAGGTAGATAAAGTTTACATGACCGTGTTTTTTGCGCCCTGTCTATTTGTTTTTTAACTCTAATATACAGAAAAGCGGCACCACGTGACCTCACCACAGAGGGCTGATGTATATCAAAACCCAGTACGTGCTTTGTAATTATTATATTCCAGGAGAGCGGAAAGTCATCTTGTATTAGTAACTAAATGATATATTACGATTTCAAGAGAATACTAAACAAGGAATATGAACCTACTAATTGTACAAATGATATTAATAGCGTCATACATTCTATTGCATATTTTAAACATGCCTAAAAAAGACAATTCCAAACCTAGTAAATTTTGGATATTTGCTCATTTAAGGTGTCTTTACAATTTGATGTGACTTTCCTATTGTAAATAATGATAAAATTGATTACTGAAAGCACCAAATCTCAATTCAAATTTAAAGTTTCCAGTTTAATATTGCACAGTCCATTTCAGTATAGTAAAACTCATTAAAATAATATAAATAAAATTATCTAGCTATTAAACCAATATAAAAAAATGTAACGTACTGTGTTCTTATATGTGGCAGTCGCATAGAAGCAGACATAATTATAATATTTATTCAATCTGCACGGCAAAGACTCGTATGACACTAGCCAGATTACCTATTTTAGTGATCTTTATTTTCGTAGCAATAAGGTTGCATTCATAGGCAAAATAACAGTGAACGATCTGATGTCAGGTGCTAGCCAGTTTGAAATAAGAACTTGCGCGGTTATATTTTTGTAAAAAAAGAGAAAGGAAGAGTCCGTTTATGATATGGGCCTCTGTGGTCGGCCTTGTGTATTTAATTTTCAAATACTTTTCGCTCCAATTTAAGTTTTCCCTAAACTATCGATGACAGTGGGCGTGGCTTAGAACCTCAGATGTCGATTGTCAACTGTTCGTCCTCAGCCCCTTAATTTAAACAGGTTTTAAGCCATTAAGGTTGCACTAGTCGATCATTCGTCCGTATAAACGTAGTCTGGCGATTACTCCACTGTTTGACCACAGTAAGTATATTTTTACTGTGGTTTGACGATGTTACGTTCAAAATAAATAAAAACTGGCCAAGTGCGAGTCGGACTCGCGCACGAAGGGTTCCGTACCATTATCGCAAAAACCGGCCAAGTGCGAGTCGGACTCGCGCACCAAGGGTTCCGTACTTGGTAAATTGCGGTTTACGATTTATGACGTATTAAAAAAAACTACTTACTAGAACTCGTTCAAACCAATTTTCGGTGGAAGTTTACTTGGTAATGTACATCATACATTTGTTTTAGTTTTATCATTCTCTTATTTTAGAAGTTACAGGGGGGACGACGACGACGCACATTTTACCACTTTGGAAGTTTCTCTTGCGCAAACTATTCAGTTTAGAAATAAATGATATTAGAAACCTCATTTTTGAAGAACTATCCATAGATACCCCACACGTATGGGTTAATTGAATTTTTTTTTTGACTTTCACCTCTAGTATGGGGAACCCCCAATTTTTTTTGTTGTTTTTCTGATTTTGTGTGAAAATCTTAATGGGGTCCACAGAATACATCTACTTACAATACCAATTTTCAACATCATAGTTCTTATAGTTTCGGGAAAAAGTGGCTGTGACATACGGACGGACAGACAGACAGACATGACGAATCCATAAGGGTTCCGTTTTTTGCCATTTGGCTACGGAACCCTAAAAACGGCAAAAAAATCACGTTTGTTGTATGGAAGCCCCACTTGAATATTTATAATATTCTGTTTTCAGTATTTGTAGTTATAGCGGCAACAGAAATATATCATGTGTGAAAATTACAACTGTTTAGCTGTCGCGGTTCATGAGATACAGCCTGGTGATAGACAGACAGACAGACAGACGGTGCCGTTTTTACCCTTTGGGTACGGAACCCTAAAATATATATCAATTTGTCTCATCATTATCTAGTCCTGTATAGAAATAAAAAAGTAAAAAAAGAAGAAATATGAGCTTCGAAAGTGCCTTATTTCAACACTAATTTTAACGCATCTTTGGTCGGAAATAAATGGAGAAGGAAAATTGCAAAACAGCCACACAGGGATAGATTAGTAGTTAATTGTCGGATGAGATAGCATGCATTTTAACCCAGCGCACAAAATAATTCGTGCCGTCGACTAGGGCAACCTTAAGAAGGATGGTAATTTGTAGAGTCAGTCCTAAAATGGACAAAATACTTTAAAAGCTGAAGCCAAGCTGAATAGTGCAATCTATGCCTAAATATTTGTATCACGCCTTCATCCCTTAACAAACTCTTTAAAACATTATCTTTCAGCATCTTTCGACACCGATTTAACGTCGAAACTTGCACGAGGGCTGATTGAGTCATAATTCACAAATTTCGCAGTCGGCGGCGCGGAAGAGATTAGAAGTAACCTAACAGGGTCGGACGTCGTCGTGTCCTAGAGGGGATAATTTTATTAAAGTTGATGGCCTTGAGCTTAGGTAGGTATAGAGCTGTTTCTAATGAGATTATATAGCTTCTTAATAGGCGCTTTAGTTTGCAAACGTGAAAATTTTCTTCTTTTAGACTTCCCTTCGCAATCTGCCCACTACAGCAGCCGAATTACAATTGCGAATTGTAAGTGAATTCGGCAAAGGAAATATTTTGGAACTGAAGGTTCAAAAAATACTTTACATATTGCATACTCTGAAAAGGAAAGGAGATGAATCTTTCCATGAGAAATATTTTGACGTAGAATTGATTGTAAAGAAGAATTGATTTTTCAGTTTTAAGGAACCATTATACATTTTTAATTAAAAGCATTAGAAGACGATTAGTTGTAAGTAAAACAAAATTAAATGATGTCCTAACTATTTAGAAATAAATCATCAGGAGGATGATCGTACTCTTTCCTAATTAGTTTCGCAATACCGAAAAAGTTGAAAGAAATGATTCTAACTCTTTGAAGATTCCAAACTGTTTCCTTTGCCGAATTCACTTACAATTCGCAATTGTCGAATTTACTTAAGGCAATAAATATGTATGTATTTTAGATATATGTATGTATTATGTTTATGCATTATGTGCTGTACACGTATTTGTGTAGTGTATTTAGTTAGTAAGATTTCAAAAGTTTTTAATATTTGTTGTGCGCTTTTGTTAACTGTCCTAATTTTGTAAATCTCTCTTTAGCACTGAGGTTTGCTGTCAGAGAACCCAATTATGGGTTAAGCTCGCCTGTGTACATAAGTTTTCCTTTTATATTTTAAATGTATATTTTGTGTACAATAAAGAATATGAATATGAATAAGTTACATGGCAGTTTTGTTACTTGGATTCTGCTACACATGGCTCTCGAAGTCTCGAAAAGGCATTTCACAATTGCTCTTTTTTACGGATGTCAGAGTTTTCTTCAAAAGGACTTTTAAGAGTGGGACAAGGAGAATATCTGGCACCCATAGTCTCCGTGTTTCACAACTCTGCTCACCCCAATGCTGAAGGCCTCCCTATCAGCTGATAGCGTGTCCGCGAATTATTCCCCTCACATCCCCTTGTGTCTCCGTACGCATGCGCAACGCTCCGCCCGAATTCCGCGACCCGCCAGTCAGCTGTCACGCGCCGGGGTGGTCCAAACGCGACATTACCACAAAATAAATCGACATTTATAACATAAAAAGAGGTTATAATACAAAAAACTTAAATATACGGTACATTTATTATCTGTGGACGTTTTTTGGCGGTAAAAGCGCGCTGTTGTTGTATCATAATATTGATAAAAGGTTTGTTAATCAGTGTTCGCGATTCAGTGGAGTGCTAGACAAAAAACAATCTAGGTTTTGTGCTGTGATTTTTAGGTTTTCTCATTGTTGACGGTGAGTTTTCGATGTTTTAATTTTCAGCTTGGCTGTGTGGAATGTTACCTGTGTCTATAATCTGATATGGATGGGTTTTAAAAACAAAACACTGTTGTTTTCATCGGCGATTTTCTTTTGTTTATAAAATTTATGGTTTTCTTTTTTTTCTCTTCTTAACTCGGTTCTGTGATATGATAATCAAAACTTGAATCTAAGTATTTTGTTATCTGTCTGATTTCGTAATCTACATTTTTGGTATGCCACTGGTAGATAACCGAAAACCGCATTAATGTCTGCAATGCAACGTGTCACATATGGAGCAATCCTATAGATAAGTACCTAAATAATTTAATTATTCGCGGAAAGCAAGTAAATTTTTTGATCTCCTGTATTCAAAAGTTTTATAAATTCAATCAAATCAGCAAATGACGGGCCACAACTAAACAAATACTTAAAATCGTTAAAATTCGCAATACTTCGCACCTTTGCTAACAAAAATCAAATAAAACCGTAGCAGGTCCAAACAGAAACAGAAAAAGTGGTTGATTTATTATCTGGTCGGTCCCACAGGCCATTATTTACATTTTTTGTTAAACTTTTAAGACGATCCGCGCACGAGATGGCACGTTCCTGTCTGGGAGGAGGTTTTTGGGGTTCCGTGGGTCTTAAAACGTCCTATAAGAATTATAATATCGTCGACCACATCATCTCTTACCATCCTGGTTAAATACTGGTCAAAGGTAAGTCTAAAAAAATTACTTCCGAAAAGTGATTACAATATTTCTCAAAAAAAAAATCGTGAAATGTTTTCCTTTATGATAAGCTATAAAAACTAGAAAATCTTCCTTCTATATTGTCGATGGTCGATGATTTTCCATGGTACTCAATGATATTCAAATAAACAGATACGTTATAGACTCACAAAACAATTGAAAAAAGTGTTCCGCGCAGCAACGGCAGCACACATACACACTTATCATTCATCTGACATTAAAAAATATTTATTTTAATCAATAAATAAATAAATTACAAATACACACGATGGCATTTTTTATAATTTTGTTTTTGTTTCAAAAAAGCCTATCGCTCTTCGCCATGCGTGGCATAAACTAAAGACTAAAGGTCACAATTGTGATCTATTCGAGTCTTCACAATGCGCGCGCTCATAACATATCTGTTTATTTGAATATCATTGATGGTACTAATTACTTTCTTACTTCAATCTTTTAACATTTGTATTGGGCTGACTAGTTGGTATTTTGATAGTAAGCTCTACTGCCGTCCCTGAAGTGCTGGGTTCAAATCCCGGGAAGGACAAAATGTCATTGGGTACATCTCTGCATAACTCTTCCGGGAATACGAACGTTAGTATGTTGAATCGGGCATTCGTAAATAATTAAGAAGGTCAGAAGATAATCTGAAAACTTGCGTGTTTCCTTGGCACGAAGTTTTTAAAAGCATGTGACGGGGTAGCTTGTCGCACTAAACTCTATTACTTATTCACATGCTTTGATTCCACGAATCCTATCGATTATTTCGACTTTTGTTGGTTTCACTTTCAGTAGTGTTCAGTATACCTTTGATTTAATAGCTTTAGGTCCTAGGCTTCTAATGGAGTATTCTAGATTATTTAGATTAACTTATAAAATGAGTTTACACCCAGCAATATTCCAAGTCATTTGTTCCACTCGACTCAGTTCTTGTGTTATCTAACTAGATAACACAAGTCCCTCCATCTGTATGAAAACCAAACGTGCCACTTTTTCAAAAACAATTTAAAAACAAATTTACTTACCTGAAAGAAAACATTTCCAATGCTTCGGCCAACTTTTTCTATACATTCTTTACAGCCTCTCTGAATCAAATTGACAGCTTCATACCGTAAATTATTGATATTTTTCAACGTCCTTGTCTCGTCTATTTTCCGTTGTCATGGCGTGTTGTAAGTGGAGTGGAAGAGATTTCGTCAAAATGACCTATCTAGGGGGGTCTTAGGATTATCTAAGACTACTATCTACCATCTTCATACCGTACACAAACCTCCTTAACCATGACTGCTTCTTGTGTTATAGATGAATAGCAATATCCAAAATGCAGACTTCAAGCAAAAATAAGCTCGGGTTACACGTGGCTGGCTAGCTCTTTCAGCTAGGATAGATTACACTAATATCACACTTATTGTTTCGTCCCGATTTTTAATATTTATTTGCAACACCATGTCAGTGGGCTGTCAACGATTTGACAGCTGACACTTGACAAGTGTCGAAAGAGAAAATTTGTTTTGAACACGGTGAATTCGGGTTTTTGTGGAAACATATCGAATCGAGATGTGTTTTGCCCATTTGTAATTGCTAAATGCGCCCGCCGTTTGCAATCGGTTTGTGGGGCGCCCTCGAAGTGCGTGCAGCGAAGTGCTTTTGCGGGAAACGTATTCTGTCTGGTGGATGCCGGAGCCTTCGGTCCAGACAGCCGTCAGTCTATCCCTTAATGTCCTAATATTATATATATTCTCCTATCCCCAATCTCCCGGTACGGCACGGTATTGATCGACCTCCAGGAGCCTACCGCAGAAATCCCAGGTAAGTGAATATAAACTAAGCGGTAGTAGTAGGAACCAGTATATCTCCCAAAAAGGGCAAATCCCTAGCTTTCCACTGCTGCGTTACGGCAGTTTCGTGGGATACAGGTTCAGACAGGGTCCAGAAGTCCCAACGCCGCTATGGGCCCCGGTGTTTAGCTCCTGGCTTGGGACCCGAAGACCTGTATTTAACACTTATAATATTATAAAGGCGAAAGTTTGTGAGTGTGTGTGTATTTGTATGTTTGTTACTTCTTCACGCTCAAACGGCGTGAGTTGAACTTGAAATGAGGAAGCTGACAATGCTAGTCGCAAAAGATGAACGCCATAAACTGTCATAGGTACTAATTAAGATTTATTAAATAACTATAGCTTATGCAAGTCGAAGTCGAAAATTATCCCCAGAGAACAAATTCCCGGGGTATCCTATATGCTATTCCTTACTATAATATATCTCTGTGCCAAATTTTATCCAGATCCGTTCAGCCGTTTGAAAGAGAAGAAGCAACAAACATACAAATACTTACACACTCACAAACTTTCGCCTGTATATTAGTGTGATATTATGAGTTGTCAAGAAAAAAGTTACATCCGTATATTAAGGGAAACATCTCAATAAACTTTTTTAAACGGAACCATTGACCCAAACAGCTGATCGCTCCCGACATTAAAGCAGGTAGTTCCAGTCCCTTGCATCTTTAACCTTTGCTGTCATTGTTCGACGCCATGGCGGTATGGAACCCATTATAACACAATATACTACACCATAGTGGGTAGCTATCCATGGGATATTCATGGGTTTGTAATGTTCCTCTTCTTGGAAGGTATAAGGTGGACAATTGATTAAATTAAATGGTCGTTAAAATTCAATATGGGGGATAAAAGATCGATTTGGGTTTCTATTGTGAGGTGTTGTCGTGATTTCTGTATGTGATTGTGATGTAAGGCGATTTGGTTATAAATATGATGGTTATTTTGAATATGGATACATGACTTAACACCTAAAAGCCATTTTCTAGAATAGCCTGTTATTTCTTCTGTTCTTATACAGATCTTATATATATAGATATTAATCATTAGATTATTGCGTTCATGTGGTCATGAACCCTCAACTGTCTGCGATAAGACCGTACTTTGTACCCGTATAAATAAGTTTTCTTGTAAATGTGTATAACTTTTATGGTGTACAATAAAGTATATTCTATTCTATTTCTAACCCTGGAGAAATGGCGTTGTTCAAATCATAATCTATGTGCAAGTATATAATGCCGTAGTAAAAATATAAGCGGTTAGCAAGCCAATAACGAGATTTATCATAATTTGGCGTTCTATTAAGTTTTTATTTATTCCAATACTACTTAGCTTCTGCCAGCGGCTTCGCCCGCGTAAAAAGAGTTTTTTTTTCATCCCAAAGGCACATTATACCGATGAAAACTATGTGTTATTCCAGACTATAATCTATCTCTGTGTCAAATAAGAAATTGACTTACACACTGTTCCGTTGTTGTTGATTTAGGTATTTTACCTATGTTTGCAATATTTGTAAGTATGTGAGAACTATGTTCCTATTTATCAAATTAATGAATTTACCTGTTAATGCTTTTAATACTTTATACCTGTACGTAGTATAGTGTGTAGTGCTATTCTGGGTGCATGGTCCTCACATATATGAATTTAATAATGTTTATACTTATGTAAATATTGTATGACACCTATTTTGTTTAAAAGAGTTAGTATGGAGTTTCTTGTGCATTATTCTCCTTAACAAGCTACTTTTCCGAATGCACGGTAGAATCAACTTTTATTACTTGTAAATTTTAATTTGTGTTTGACGTTCAAAAGTGCCGCTTATTGGCCTAGTTGAATAAATATATTTGACTTTGATTTGAATGAATGCAAGTCCAAAGAAACGAGGTAAACCCCTATCCACTTGCATTTCTGTTGTCATCAACGACCTAAAGACGACCCAGAACCGAAACATCTGGCGAAGAATGACGAAGACAGCCGACCTCAAATGAAATGGTATAAGGCTAGGCAAAGAGATACTAATACGTCAAGAAGAACAAACCCCACTTTCAAACAAAATCAAATTACCCCACAATACAATCCTAGCTTAACTCTGCCATCACAATTCACTGTTTAAGCCATCTTAATCCCATAAAAGCCATAATTCAGCTTTATGTATAGGGGTAATTATTGTTAGAGATGGGCGTCCAAACCTACTAGACGACTAGTCGGCGCTAAAATGGTCGACTAGTCAGCAAACTAGTCGCTGACTATTAACGTGGCAGGATTTTCGTGGCGTGTTTTCTCTTACTATTTGGTCGACCGGATATTCGGCGCCTAGTTGGCCATCTCTATTCAAATTACTTATAGTTCTCGCCAAATTTCTTGGCCGCCCTGAAGTTGATTACAATGGCGGCGCAGTAGTAAATCTCATACAAAAACAGCACCGTTTCGTACCTAGCTCATTGGAAAGCCAACTTCAGAGCGGCCCTGAAGTTCGGCGAGCACTAGTATACGTTGAATAAATTACAACTTATTATTTGATAGTACACACTGTTCTTATAAGACTGGATTTAATTCTTAAAAATATAATTGGTACATTTTGCGGAGTTAATATGGAAAAAATGAACTATACGGCTTTTTCTTTTTTTGCTTGTTAATTTTTGCTTAAACTCTTCTTTGATTGATACCTAATTTCACACTTGAAAAAAATTGAAGTAGGGTAGTAAGTACAGGCGATTTATTTATTATAATCGGTTTTTCTGAAGCTCACATTAAAATAGCATTACGCACCAACTAGTCGCTGATATTATTTAAATGTGGACAAAGTCAAATAGTTGGCTTTCCCGGCTAGTCGCGGTTCATCACTAGTTCATCCTGCCGCAATATTATTTGGGGTGACTATTGATTTTCATAATAATGAGTCGTATTTATTTGGCAGGCGACCACTGCCGATTAGGTCAAATTGAGGTCTTTGGAAGGATTCAGGTCAATTGAGGTCTTTTCATATTTTATTTATTTGGTACAATCCCACCGCACTATTCCCAAACCACTGTAACTCCTGAAAGCCAGAATCAACAGTGGCGACCATCAGAAAGGCGCCGAGGCAATGAAGCTAGACGAAGTCCTGGACAATGAATTTAACTGTCTTGTATCTCGCAACGAAATTAGGTCAGTTCAGGTCTCTGAACTTAGAAAAATTCATAGATTTTTTTATGTGCAAGTTAGGCAAATAGGCTGAACCGCGAAAGTTAAACAAGTAGGTACATACTTACATATATAAACTCACGCCTTTTTTCATGGGGTAATTAGAAACTACAGAACGCCATACATATCTAACCAATATTTTGTCTGGACTTTAAAAGAGACTGTGACCTCTGAGTTTGTTTCGGCCTTTCTTCTCAGAGTAGTCAGATAGGAAACGCCGACCTCATCTAGTTTTAAAAAATATGTTCGACATGTAAAAGTGTTTGTATAAACCAACTTACAGAAATAAAATCATTTATCATTATCATTTATCATTATCATTTATCATTTATCATACTCCGTTTGGTCCATTTAAGATCATCTGGCCATGCATGCAGGCCGGTTATAAGTACTAAGCACCTGGCCTTTCTAAAAAAACACAAATTAACAAATTAATTAATTATTAGTTAAATATTCACATCTGCAATGGTCACGATCAGATCGGATTGTCTCGAATCTTCGACCAAGTAGAAATGCCTTTATGCTAGAATAATTTGCAGTTTGTAAGGAACGTAGCTATGGGGAAAAAGTGACTTTATGTATACCTTATTTGTCCTAATTTTTTTTTACAAAAAAAACAAACCGACTTCCAAAACAAAACACTACAAAGCGAAAAATAACTTTCTTTTCCGAAGTCAGTATCATTTGTACCCATTGTTTTCCGTTATTCGACACCGAATACATAAAAAAACTAAAAGTGTTGGTAGGTTCCTCCAATTAACATGAAAATCATTTATAGCCAAAGTACATCTCATGACGATTCCAATAAGCCCAAACACGACTAGGATACATTGTTTTATTTCGGAGACCCAGTGACCATTGTGGTCTCATCAGTTACACTTCACCAAAAGATACTTTCTGAGTGCAAATGATTGCATTATTAATGAAAATACCAAAATCGCTTTATGTATGCCTATAATATTTGAGGAGTTCCCTCGATTTCTCAGGGTCCCATCATCAGATCCTGGTTTCCTTATCATTGTACACCCTTGGGATATCTCCAACAAAAAAAAAACATCAAAATCGGTTCATAAACGACGAAGATATCCGCGAACAACACTTAAAAAAAGTTATATTTACGGTCGAATTAAGAAACCTCCTTCTTTTCGGGAAGTCGGTTAAAAATATAAATACTATTTACCACGTTATTTTTATGCACGATTGCTGAATAATATTTTCTCAAACTAAAAAATATATAAATCACAAAAAGTGTTTAAGCGACCCTGCCAGGATTCGAACCTGGAATCTTCTGATCCGTAGTCAGACGCGTTATCCATTGCGCCACAGGGCCAGTTGCAAGCCATGTTGAAATTATCGATTGTGTCCTTGAGACAACTAGACCGCATTACAATGTTGTTTTTTGTTAACCGCATGACGTCATCGGGTTATCTGTGCTACAGATAAAATTTGAATCTATTATCATAATTGGTTCATTATTAATGTTTACGTGTAAATATAAACTTATTTATTAATTGTCTGGGCCAACAATCATTTACACAATAAATTTACCATTCTTGTGAATTTTGTACATGTAACAATTATATACAGGCTGACACCACATGCACTGCTTATTATTATTAATTATTATAAATAGAAAACATTTTTAATAATATTAAAAACCGGTCAAATGCGAGTCGGACTCGCGCACCCAGGGTTCCGTACAAACAGCTACATTCACCAACATAATTAGGTAACTATATCAACGGGAACTATCATATAGGTTTTCGACCCAAAACCTATAGGGTACTTCCGGTTGACCTAGAATTTTCAATTTTGGATAAAAGCAAGGTCTTACAGCACAAGTAAAAGGAAAATTCCGAAAAATAAAAAAGTAAATTCAGATACTTACAAGTTTTCGCGATAATCAAAATTTTCCCATATCTTTTTATCGTGTTGACTCATGACCTTGATTTTTATTCTCCTAATAGGGACTATAGACCTCAGTATCTGGTATAAATTTCAACTTGCTAGGTCCACCCGTTCCTGAGAAAATGGGTAGTGACACACGGACAGACAGACAGACAGACGGACAGTCAGACAGACGGACAAGAAAGTGATCTTATAAGGGTTCCTTTTTTACCTTTTGAGGTACGGAACCCTAAAAATATAAAATCGAATTGACAAAATCAGTACCTAATAATTAAAAAAAAAACCTTGTTTATGTAATTTCGACTGATGGTCCGAATATCACAAACTAGCTTTTGCCAGCTCCTTCGCCCGTGTGAATCTCTGAAATTATTCCAAAGGAACATAATTCCCCTACTTTTTTAACCGACTTCCCAAAAAGGAGGAGGTTCTATGTTCGACTTCATGTTTGTTTTTTTTTTTTTTTTTTTGTGTATGTTCACCGATATCTCCGTCAATTGTGGACCGATTTTGAAAATTCTTTTTTGGTTTGAAAAAGTATGTTCCGAAATTGGTCCCATTTTTTTTTGGTGGAGATCTGATGAAGAGCTTTGGAGATATACAACAGAACTCTTCAATAAACAACGGCAAATTTCTCGGGATTGCTGCAATTGCATGTCTGTTTATTGTTTATACCATTTCATAACATAACATCACGCCAGTACGCTCTTAAGGGGTACGCAGATCTCTCATTTCACCGGTTAAGTTCAAGTTTCATGAAATCAATTTTGGCGTTATAGTTAGCTTACTAACTTGCCTATTAGGTAGGTACAACTAAAAAGTGAAAAATAAAAAAAACTTTTTTGCAAAAAAATACTACCGACTTCCAAATACAAAACTACAAAGTGAAAAATAACTTTATTTTTTGAAGTCGGTGTCCATAACGCAAAATATTGGTACCTACGAAACGCACCGACTTCAAAAAATAAAGTTATTTTTCACTTTGTAGTTTTGTATTTGGAAGTCGGTAGTATTTTTTTGCAAAAAAGTTTTTCAATCCCCGATTTTAGCTCCTGCGGCAACGAACATGACCAACTTTTATTTTTTACTTAATGCACGGGGTCTCATTGCTAACAATGAAAATTTGGTTCAAATAAATCTCACTAGATGGCGCGATATGCACGTATCTGTTATTGAATGTGTGTAAAATTCACATTTTCTGGAATTGAAGATAAAAATTGTATGTTCTTGTTTAATCAACTCTCCTAAGTACAAAATTATGGAATATTGGGCTCTTAATTCACATTTCAAAGATTATTTTAACGGATAATTTAGAATTGATGCCAATAGATGGCGCATTTTTTAATTTGTGAGGCATTCCACTCGATTGTTAAAATTTGCATTGTAACACATTTTGGTGCAAAAAAAACTGTAAAAACGTGGCAATAAATACTATAAAACGAACCTTCACAGTATTTAAAGAAAAAAATATTCACGAACTTAGTAAACCCTTTTACTTGCAAGTCACTGCTAACACCATCTATCTATCACCGTGAAACAAAACCGAACGCGTTCGATGTACAAAAAATAACAAGATTAATCAGATGAAAAACGCTAGTTACGTCGGCACGGTTTCTTTGTATGGGATGAGGCATCTGTATGCTAGTATTATATTATCTGTGCTTAATGTAACTCTGTCACTGATTATAACTATATCGATGCCTTACGGGCGAAAAAGGATAACCGCCTCTTTTCAAATTTTACAGGGGAGTGATTTAAAGTTCAAAATAAACGAAAAAAAAACATAAAAAATTAAGTATAGCTCCCGAAAGCCTGGAAATGAGTTTTTATAATATTTAGCATGCTATCTATAAGATGGCGTTTTTATTTTTACGTAATTCAGCCTCCAAGAAGCAGTTACTGTCGGTTATCCCCAAATGGTCTTTATTTTAAAATCACCCAAAATGTCGTAAATTGAATTATCAAATTATCTGATGCGAGTAAAAATGACCTAAATTCAACCCATGTTTTATTTAAATTAAGGAAAAAAAGGTCAAGTCTTGGTTTTTAGAGAAAAAAATGTGATAATTATAATCTAACCAACAATGTAACAATAGTTGACTGAAAGGAAAATTGTATCAAGCACATTTTTTGAAAAGATGTCAATTATTTAGTGGATGGATTTTGATTATTTTACTTTAAAAAACTGTTATCTCTGCATTTAACATTTCAAGTTCACCCAAGAGGTATAGGTATACAATAAAAAACCATTTAATTAGGTAATCAGCTCAGTCTTTAATTAACATAAAAATGGCACCTCGCACTTATCAAATTAAAAACATACTAAATAACAATTGTTTGTAATAAACCCTCGTATCAAAAAATCACCGTGATCAAAAAATAGACTTAGAACTATTGCAATTAAAGCAACAGCTACTTGTATCACATTGAGATCAATGTTTAAAATCAAATTTGTCAAAATAATGAAAACAAATTCTTAAAATTAGTGGCCCTTTCAACATCATAATCACTTGTCTCAATATTTTTACTTAGAACAATTCAAATAATTGCAATATAGGTACCTAATCTAAAAACTATAAAAAAGTTCAACTTTAATAAAGTAACAAATATTCTTATGATAGACAATGTACTGTAAGTATCACAATTTGCTTGCATCAGTCTTTGACTTACAAATACACATAAAAATGTAAACAAGCAGAGCTTCTTATTCTACGCTGTCATCCTCGATATCAGACTCAGGGAGTGTATCCTTAACATTACTGGAACTAATCAGGCTGTTGTATTCACTATGGAGAAAATTAGGAATTACCTTATCTCTACACAATTTATGTAAGTCATCATGTTTGGCTTTAGATAAAGGAATTAAAGATTTATAGCATGCTGGTGGACTAATTTTGGTTTTTGGTTGCACTTCAATACTATAAGATTCAGCATCGTCACTCATCGAGTTTTTAACAAAAATCAAATTATCCTTCTTCTTCCGAAAAGTTACAATACGCATCTTACTTATTTTTCCTGTTAAATTTCCTTTAAAGTATTTATCGCTGACTATATCCCATTTATTAAAGTCTGAAAACTGCAAACGCTCGACATTGTACGGTTCTGGATCTTGTCTTGCAGTTGTGAATACTGTATACCATTGTGAAGGTGCATAAATGATTGTATTTTTTAGATTTTTTTCTATCACGGCATGAACGGAATCAACCGGCATGTAAGTATGGCCAGTTAGTAGAAAGTTAAGCTGTATAGTCTGGATATTAACACATGTTTGCAGTGTTGTATGCAGCATTGCCATAATAATTCTGTTTCGGTTCTGACCCGGACAGCAATCGGCATACAGCAACAAATTTTTAATTGTGCCACGTTCATCAACCGTCTGAATGTACTTATTGAGTATTGTTGCTATTTCGTTGGCTCCTCTTTTTCCATTACATTCATCCCAATAATAACAAAAGACGTTGCGAGTCCCATTTTCATACACGCAAAAATTATACACAGCTAATTTACGAGAATAAAATAAGAGCATACTATCTCCATATGGGGTATTTAATACCTTTTGAAGGTCGAAACTAGCACATAAAGTAGAAGGATCACTTTTATGTATATTCTGATGAGCTTTAAATCTGTTGTAACTTTCTGTTTTTTGTAATTCATGTTGCTTCTTTTCTTCTTCTAATTCAGGATTATCTTTATTTCTTTCAAATTTCAGGCATTTCAAACATTTGTCTTTTTTTGGGACATGGAAACCAATATTGAATTTTTCATTGAATATGGAGCGAAACACTCTTTCGCTTACTATGTCAATTCCTCTCTCTGTATAACTGTTTTTGTAAATTTTGTATAGATTTGCCAAATTTTTCATTTTAGTTGGAAGGTAAACACGGCTAGTGTCCTTGCGACAATAATGGGATGGCACAGCAGGTAAGTCTTTTATAAAGTTAGTAACAGACAGAATGGTTGAATCCTTAGTTTTGTTAGGCGGGTCACACTTACCACGCTTATCTTCTTTAGCTAGTCCGAGTGTAGAATTTTGAACGGTGTATTGGATGAATTTATGGCCAACATCCAAAGTAGCTGCTAAAAATTGCAGACAAACTGCTCGCTGTCCTTCACCTTCAGTTATTGTATATTTGTAAGTAAAGCTTCGTTTATCAGAATTTTGAACTCTCTTTCGTTTCACAACTGTTTTCTGGGTCATAGATACAAGCCAATCTTTACGGCGTTGCACGGATAAATTCCAAAAATAGGTGTGTATACTTTTTCGTTTCTCATCTGACACAGAACCACAATCATTACCGCACTTTTTACCTATGCATGGGTTTGGTTGGATTTCTTTAGAAGATACCTCAGATCCATCATGCTTCACATATGCTTGTCCAGATTGCTTTAGTTTTTGTCTCTCTTTCTTAATATTCTTGCGCTGCTGCTTTGTTGCATTCTCTCCTACTATATTAGGCCCTGGTGCATCTGTTGACGATACCGTATTCCCAGCATCTTTTTCATTATTTTTCTTTCTTTTTCCTTTACTTGTTTTATGCGAATTATTAGAATCGGATGAGTCTGATGAATCGGAAGTAGGCTTGTATGTATCAGAATCAGTTTCACCTCCAAAAATAGTTGTAAAATCTTCTTCATCAGATAAATAATAATCAAAATATTGCTTGTTTAGTTTGGCTTTACGTTTCTTTTTAGGATTCGATATGCCACTGTTATTTACTTTTGGGTCCGGCCCAGAACTCGTTGATGGTAAATCATCGGCCGTCACAGAAAATATAGGGATTGGTGATATTGATCTTTCAATTTCAGCAATACACGGTTCTGGTAACAACTGATCTTTCAAGGCTTCAGACTCCATAAGCAACTGATTAACAGGCTCAACGTTTTTAACCGGAACATAATCGAGTGGTCTTACATTGGCCTACAAATAAAATAATTTCATTAATAAACATAGACAAACAAATAGTAGGTACGCTTATTGGTGGTTACTGTTACCAATAAAATCATACGTTGCTGATCCTTATTTAGAAGCAGTAAGAGGGACCAACATTAGACCCGACGGTATCTACCTAAACTGTCCTACTTAATGTGTAGGTACATTCTTTCGGAACTGAGTAATCTCCTATACCTTGAATTAAATTTAAATTGGATCAGTAGATTCAAATATTGCACTATGCAAAATGGAACTAGTTTATAATAATTAGTGCCTATAGAATAGATAAGTTACCTACCTACTACTACTTTTATACCTAAACATACATAATTACGATAATTTTGAGAAGTATCTTACCTGAGCAGGTTCTGGTATATCAAAATTTATCACTCTTGGTGTCGGAAATGTTATGTCAGAACTGTGCAGTGCTTTGTCAATTATATTCATCGCCCGTTTTCTTGCAGTCATGTTGTTAATCTGAAATATAAGTCACATAATCAATATCTTTGAAATTTTAGTTATGTAATCTATTTGTAAACAAGAAATAAATAAATCTATGTCCTTTTTCAGCATTAAATTTAACTTACCTTATAATAAGTAATACTAAATTTATCGCGCCGAAACGGCTCGCGTGCGCACGTGGTGCTTGCCCCGTGGTTACCTGGAGACTAAAATTTGTTCCGCTGCCGCTTGCGCTCGTAGTTTTCAGAAAACGATACCGACAACCGCCAATTTAAATTATTTTTAATTCGATAAGCGCCATAACGCGTAGAGTATGAATTGGGATAAGGATAAAATTTTGGTCTAGCTTTTTATCTAACCGCCAAAATTGTATAAATATCGGGAGGGAAAAAAAGGATAAGCTAACTTTTATTACATATTTGTGTGCGGGTAAATATGTAGTAACCTCCAATTTTTCATTTATTTTTAACGAGGAAAAAAAGACTACAGACCAAACAGAGTCCGCAAAATGCGGCCAAAACGGAATAAACGACTAATTATGTTTTAAACACGAACAGGCATAACAAACTAAATACATATTTCTGAATTTTTACTTCCAGCCAAAATAGTTTAACGTACAATCATTAAAATATTACAAAAAGTCCAAAAGGTGTAACTTCTTTATTCTTAAATAATTCGTAGATCAAACACCAAAAAAATAATTTTACAAAAATTGAAGTCGTTTACAACGAAATAAATTGACAGAAGTCTATATTTTTCCTACCGCGTAACCGACAAAAAGTTTCACGTAGGCAAACGTTACCTAGACCAATCGACGCAGAAAAAAAAGGCGATTCTAAGTAAGTATATAACTGAATTTCTCAAAAAATGTCGCTTATCTCTTTTCGGCCGTAAGGCATCGATATAGTTATTCCCAAGTCGATTCATTTTTGGTACGAAACTCTAAAAAATATTGGGTCCGTGGACTGCATGTTGGTAGTAACACATTGACCTTGAGCTGCTTTGGCGTAGTACGGCCAGCATAAGCTGGTTTTGTTACCGCTGTCGTGTGGCCAACTGTACATACAACTTGATTAGGTACCTGCAGGGAACTGTGAACATAACATTTCAATAGTAAAATAAAATAAGCCTTTATTGCTGGTTTAGATAATATGTTTATATTATTGGACAGTTAACTATTTTAATTTTTTAGTTCATATCTAAGTGAAATTCTTTTTATTTTTGTGTAACATTTTTATTAGGCATTTTGTCATAAATGAAGGTGAAGAAAAAAAATTCATATTTCGTCACATCCGAATACAATATTTGTAGTACCTACTTAAACTCCATTTGTGATAACATTAGACGTTTAAATACGCCCATTTTACAGCCCGTTCAACCGATTTTGATTTCTATTGCGTTGGTGATACGACAAATGGTAGCTGTAGTAAACAGTTGGTTTTGGTAACAGGTTTATGCTTTTTATGTCATCTTTATGTTTACGGGATAGAACTCAAAATCCATTGAACGGACTGTAAAAAGATTTGGAAACTTGTCTAATGTTATTTCAAATGGAGTATAGTAACATTCCTAAAAGTCATATAAACAATTAAATCAAACTCAGAATCTCCTTAACAAGCTAAGTCACGCATGTAGCTGTTAGAAAAATAAAAATTAAATAGCGGATGTCAAAATGATGACGGTAGGTAATTATAGTCGCGACGCTTGTGACATCGATCGCAGGGCGGGCGGACCGCTAGGGCGGGCGGCACACGCGACCGTCTGTCTAGGGCAGACGTACCTACGGAAAGTACCAATTTACTTTCATAATGTGGCACCGATAGTAATTTCTTTTTGGCATTTTATAAAGTTAGGTTTTTTAGGAAAACATTTTTATAGCATCAAAAATAAATCATCAATCAACCTGCCTTTTCTCAACTGAGCCAGCTGAATACGATTATCTTAAATGGAACGACTGCCTATCTGACCCCCACAATCCAGTAACTGGATAACACAATACCACTTGGTGACACTGGTGACGACCAGTGTCAGAAAAACCCCAAAAATCTGATCAGATTTTTGGGCTTCTGATGATCAGTAACGACTGCCAAAGATCTACAGATGACAACCAGTACATGACTTTGACAAGCGTTGCTTAATCTTGAAGATCAACCGTGCGTCTATTATCTAAACCACAGACATAAATCTAACTAGATAACGCAAGTCCCTCCATCTGTATGAAAACCAAGCGTGCCACTTTTTCACACACAATTTAAAAACAAATTTACTTACCAATGAAAGAAAACATTTCCAATGCTCGGCCAACATTTTATTTACTTTCTTTATCTTTCTCTTTTTTTTAAAACGTTGCCCCACACTAGGAATTTCTCCTGTATCGTGGGTGCGTTTACAAACATATAAACTCACATGCACAAACACCCAGAGCCGGAACAACTATCTGTAGGTCCTACAAATATTGGTTCCGTGCGGGAATCGAACCCGCGACACGCAGCGCAGCAGTCAATCGCTCAACCACTGCAATATAAAATGCATTTTTCTAGATTTCGGTGGAATTCCGGTGCCGATAATGCTAAATGAAAAGCTCAAATTACGATCATTGAACGTAATTTCAATCAAAGTGAAAAAAATGCTTCGCTATATCAATAAAGACAGTCGACAATCAACATTTTCTGCATTGTTTGCGGCGTGCGACTTGGGCGGGCGGTAGACACGCGACGTCTGCGGCGGAGAGGAACTCTTCAACTAAGTGTTTGTTGGTCTGCGTGTGCTTGTTCAATATAGTTTCTCTTATTTAGTAGGGTTAGAATTTAGACATGACTTCATGATTTCGCAAATAAAATGGTATGAGGTGTCTGTTGAACCCTAGACAGACAATACTGCTATTCATAATGTTGATTGTTTAATCTGTCTGGTATATGTACTATAAGGGTCAAAAGTGCAGTCACACTCTACCAAAACAGAAAAGACATTTTTATTGTAGGCAGCAGAATTTAAAATATATATACAAAATATTAAAGCAGTTGTAGATAATTTAACTTCTTCTACAAAAACTAGCCATTTGAGTTTTGGGAGAGTATGACTGCTCTTTTGACCCTTGACTGTACAAATAGTAGGTTATGCACCAAGGGAAAATAGTAGTATTTTGTTTTACGTCATATTGAATAGAAGTTGTGAAAATTAGAGTATTCTCCTCGGGCATAAAGGTGTCTTTGCTTTGCGCTTGCTTGAATCCCTCGTTTTATTCAGGAATCTAGCCTTAAGTTTTCAGCTTCGTTCGTAATTATAGGTTGAGTAATACCCAAATGACGTTTTCAATAAGCATCACATAAGTACCAGCACTTTTCGCCCATAGCACTGTACTCATTTCCCTCGAAATAAAAACAGTCTGGTGTATATAAACATACTATTTATTGAATCGATAGCACAAATATTGTGTCTGGCTCTAGTCGCGTTTGTCTGCGGTTGTGGAGAGCCTCTCTAACGCACACCGAGGGCTAAGCGGTCTGTGTTTATACTAAATACAAATTTTTACTTTTGTTTTATTTTTAAATGCAACATACTACTATTAAACGGTGATATAGTATTCAATCCATACTTAATATTATAAATGCAAAAGTAACTATGTCTGTTACGTTTTCACGCCTTAACAGCTGAAATAATTTGGTATGGAGATATATTGGACCTTGGAGAAGCACCTAGGATATTTTTTTTTTCTTTCACAATAACAAGTGTACAATGGGCGGTCTAATCGCACTAGGCAATCTCTTACAGACAACCAAGGTTATGTTGGTGCCCGAGTGCATGCGAGCGCACTAATTTAACACGAGTGCATTAATTACTCACTTTAGCGAGGTGCGTAATCTACTTTTCTTTCAACTACCAATCTATCTACCGTGATAAAATATATCATAATACTCAAAATAAAAACACAAGTTAATGAAAAATATTTTCCCGCGTCTTTTGCGGCAGAAGGTTATTAACAATTTAATTTGCAGCTGTATTTATGCATTCTGGAGTTGAATTCATATCGCTAGCGCTGTCTAATTCCATATTTTTTTTACTTTTCTTGCTAAGTATCGAAAGTTTTACAATGGTACAAAAATCGCGCCATTTGTTTATTTTTTCATCAAATCCATTTTATTCAGCCGATTTTATTTTCAGCCAGTATATTTTTGATTTAATGCATACATTTTATATTAAACTTAATGGGAGTTGGTAAATTTATATCTAAATAAAAAAAACAGTGCATTAATGAATAACTGTGAACAATGAGATTTCATAACTATAACATTACTGCACTGTTTTGGTAATTACGTGGGCTACAACCGGAGGATCCAAAAAAAAGCAAAAGTTATTTAATAAAATTTAATTATACTAAAAGTTACAAGTTAATTATTTCTAAGAGGTTTACAATGTTCGAAGTGTGAATCAATTATGAATTTGGGTCCGCGTTTCCGTTATTGCGAAGCCGCTGTTGTCGTCATCGCGCGGCACGTTTCTGCTGACGCTGCACTGCGTGGTCGAGCCGTGTGCAGTGTTGATTTGGGTCAATGCTGTCTCGGCGATCCTTATAGATTAGCACCGCGTAACACCTCCCCCCGAAGAGCAGCCACCACCGATGATTTTCGTAGTAAATTGAGGTGGGGGTTGGTTGCAGCTTATCCTCTCTTTAGGTTCGGGAAGAGCGTAAATTCTTTCTGGACACCTTGGGTGACATTGTGGTTCCTCGTCTGGAGTCTTCTTAGATTTTGACCAGTACCGTCGGTAGATAAAGTAACCCATGAGTGCACATGCACCGGTTAGTGCTATGTACATTGGAATCGTGGTGTGGTAGATTCCGTAGTCATTCTTAGCTGGAATATGTGGCTGTTGTTGCATTATCTTCATATTGGCTGCATGTAGGTGGTCCAAGTTTATTGAGTTCAATTTTAGTGTCGGGACTGGAAGCTGATTATCTATGTCTTCTAGAGGTAGGTCCATAATCTTCAATACGTGACCCTTCAGACGATTTTTCTTATTGGCGATAGTGATCTGTGGTGTCTCTATGTAACAGTCCTGCGGTATGGTGAGTAAGTAACTTCCTTGAACTTCTTTGTACAGGTCTTGTCCACAGGAGAGATGAACCTTCGTGGGAACCGGGAAGCTGATGGTGTAGTATCTATCATCAAGTTCCTCGTACGCTGGCTGGTCCAAGGTGATAGCGACAGGTTTGCATGTTGAACTTTTCCTTTGCGTGGTGATGAGTTCGTGTATGCAGTCTTGAGAGGAATGACTCTGTAGACTTCGTTTCTCCTCACATATGAACCACTTGCTGGTCTTCGGGCATTCAGCCTCTATGTTCTTAGAATCTTTCTGGAAGATGGCTAGGAAAGGAGAGGATGGAATGAGGACTTCATGATATTTGTTAGGTATTATTGATAACTTATATAGATCGTATGTATGCGGTTGAAATATTGGTAACTTATATACTATAACTATATTATTGCTTACATAATATGAACCTAACTTAATTATATTATAATATTCTCTTATATCTATATCTACTACTTTCTCACTACTATATAAACTTGTTAATTTATTTATTATAGCGCGTATTTCGTCTATGCTGAGAATGGAATGGTGCATTGTAGAGGTTTTTATAAATGCTAGAACATTCTGCAGCCGGTTTAGTTCCTGTGAAACTGCATCTACGTTATCGCTAAGGATAATAAGTATTTGAGCTAAATGTGCGTATTTTATCAAATCATGATCTCTATCTGCGTTGCTTTCGTTAATTTTATTTAGTAGGGCTGCCATTTTTTTCTGGTTATCTACAATATCGTCAATGATTTTAGAATATTGAGTGGACATCTCTTTTGTTAGACTAACATGCTGATTGAATTCAGTGACTAATTTGTGTTCATCGTTTTCGAGAGATTTTATAGCTTGATTATAATGTAATGCGTCGGTATAATCTAAATTTCCTGTAATGCTTTTCACAACACTACCGAGACCATCTATGAGCCCTCTTTTTACACGAGTTATCTCGAAAGATTTTAATTGTTCGGATACACTATTGAGTTTGGATCTCAGGTAATCTATATGAGGCTGGAATAATGATTTGGTTTGGTTATTAAGATTAGGGCTGCTGGTTAGTAATTGGCTATCAATAGAATTTATTTTATCTTGTAGAGTGTCTAAATTAACGTATTGTATGAAGGAATGGTGGTGTGATAAGATCTTAGCTGGGCCTAATTTAAAGGGTACAATCCCAGGTCCATCGTCCAGGCTCTCAAGTCTTATTTCTTGAGATAGAGCTGTTCGCAGGAACAGGTGTAGAATCAGGAGCTTCCTGTAACAATCGGGCGGTTTTAGGAACCCTTTTTAGCCTAGACTTCGCAACAGGACCGCGTTTCTTCCTTGTATAGATGTGGATAGGGAGGTCCGCCATAACAACGTCATGAGTGTATCGAGGAGCTAATTTTTGCCTGGAAGCAAATGGATTCTTTACAAAAATCTGTTGTTCAGGTGAGTAATCGACTTCTGGTTCGCGTTGACGGTTACGACTATCAGTAGACTCCTTGCGGGTTTCGATACATAGCTCATGTATTGCATTATATGCAGTAGTCATTTTCTCTTTATGACTAGTCATATACTGCTGTAGCAAATGAGCGGATAAATCTATGTCAAAGGAATCGCGGGGATCAAAATGTCCGGTAATAACTTCGATAGGTTTACATTTTGTGAAACTATGGATACTGCTATTGTAAGCTAGGAGGGCGTATGGCATGAGGTTAGTCACGGATTCACCTTTTTGACTTAATTTAAGGATACGAAGGTGTTCCAATATGGTAGCGTGGAATCTCTCAACTATACCATTTTCATTCGGAGTATGTGGTGCAACCCTATGGTGTTGAATTTTGTGTAACCTTGTGAATTCTGCTATTAGTTGGTTAGTAAACTCTGTCCCGTTATCAGTAACGATGGTAGATGGTATTCCATGGTGAGTGCAAAAGCTAAGCAAGGCTTGTACTACACTTATGGCTGTTCCATCTCTTAAGTAATACGCCTGAGCATACTTTGAAAATGAATCTACTAAAGTTAGAAACTTTTCGCTTTGAATAGTTAATAAATCGAGGTGTACTATTTCAAATGGTTTACTTGCTGGTGGAACTACTTTAAATTGTTGTTTGGTCGGATTGCGGTCGTACTTTGCCTGACCACAAGTAGTACATTCGTTAATAAATTTCGTTATATGTTCGCGCATTTTCGGCCAGTAGTACTTATGAGATAGAGCTAAGTAAGTTTCGTTAATACCCCTGTGGTTAGTTTTCCCATCATGATGCTTGTTAATAATTTCCTGTTGCCTCAAGTACTCTCTAACGTTATCCAATTCCTTTTTGGTTAACGTTAAGGTCATTGATGAATTTTTAAAGTTCTTTTGAATAATGGGAATTATTGAGTACATGCCTAAAGTTGGATTTATTAGTAGCCCTGTTTTAATTTTAGGATGAACGTACTCTTTTATTGCATTAACTACGTCCTCCTCTAAATTTGATTCTGACACTTGAATGTTGATTCGTGTGTGGGTGTCAAAGGGTTTTGTTACAATTGTTCGACCCTTTATATCTCCTACTATATTAAAAATAATCTGTTTCGTAAACTTGTTTAATGGATCGTCAGAAATGGGAACCTCTAGGATGGGGTTCTCATTATCTGTGTGGACTGTAGCGGTACCCGAGTCATCCGCGGGTTCCGTAGCCGTAATGGTTCTAGAGTCATCAAGGGCAGGGTTATTTTCTGAAGGGTTAGCTACAATAGACATTAGTTCTTCATTATTAATTTCAAGCCGTGATAAAGCATCCGCGTTAGTATTGCATTTACCTTGTTTATATTCTATTGAAAAATCAAATTCACTCAGTTTTAGCCGCCATCTTGTGAGTCTCGAATTGGTTCCTTCAAGTTCATGATCCATTGAAGGGGTTTATGGTCAGTAATTATTTTAAATCTTCTACCGAATAAATACGGCCTAAAATATTTGGTGGCCCAAACAATTGCTAACAATTCCTTTTCAATGGTACTGTAGTTTAACTCGCTAGAATTTAAAGTACGTGAAGCGTACGCTATGGGTTTATCTGAACCTATTACTCCCTGGGATAGGACGGCGCCGATCGCAACGTTAGATGCGTCGGTTGTTAGAATGAACTCTTTATTGAAATCTGGATATTGCAGAATAGGGTCGTTAGTAAGGAGTTTTTTACAGTGCTCAAAGCAATTAATGTATTTTTGATCCAAAGTTATTTTGCTACCCTTTTTCAGACATTGAGTTAGTGGTTTAGTTAATTTAGCAAAATCCGGGATAAATTTCCTATAATAACCGATCAGGCCGAGAAAACGTTTGATTTCTGTTGCTGTTTTAGGAAGAGGGTAGTTTTCTATGGCTTTAATTTTGTCTGGATTTGGCTTGACACCTTCGTTGCAAATGATGTGGCCTAGAAAGCTAGTTTCTAACTTTAAAAATTCGGACTTATCCATTTGAATTTTAAAGTTAGATTCTCGCAATCTTTTAAATACTTTTTCCAGGTTATTAATATGCTCCTGCAGGGATGTACTGAACACTACAATGTCATCCAGATATACCAGGCAGATGTGGTTTAGGTCTCTAAGGATATTATCCATAACTCTTTGAAATGTCGATGGAGAATTTTTAAGCCCCATCGGCATTCTAAGGAATTCATAATGGCCGTTTTCCACATTAAACGCCGTTTTATGTATATCTTCAGGGTTCATTTCGACCTGATAGAACCCGCTGGCTAAATCCAGGGTACTAAAATATTGACATTTACCTAATTTGTCGAGTACGTCTGTAATGTTGGGTATGGGATACTTGTCATCAATCGTTTTCTCGTTGACTTTTCGGAAATCCACGACAAGTCGCCATTTAACCTTGCCAGAAGCATCCGCCTTTTTGGGTACGATCCAAATAGGGGAACTCCAGGCCGAATCTGATGGTCGTATTATATTTTGATCAAGCATTTTGCTTATTTGATCTCTGACTTCTTGTCTGTGGACATAGGGATATCTATAAGTTTTTGTGTGTACTGGAATTTCATCAGTTGTTCGGATGCGATGTTTCACTTTATTTGTGAATGTCAATGATTCGCCTTCGAGATAAAAGACGTTGGCATAGTTCGCGCAGAGGTTTTTTAAGTTAGCAAGTTCCTCTGGGTTTAAATGTTCCGTTCTGAGACGAGAAAGTACGGCATTAACACGATCTGATGGAATTGCAGTACCTTCAACTTCAATGTTAAATAGCTCAGCCTCTACGGGGCGGTCCATTGAAAAGATGATGTCGTTACACGTAGGGTTAGTAATCTCCACCCAGCCACGGTTATTTTTAACATTAGTTATACAGTTTGAAATTAAGCAACTACAGATGACTTGATCCTCGATCATTACTTCACCATCCAACGTATTAATAGGTACTCTAACTAACTTGGATGAATTAGCTGATATTATGTCCTCATACAAATTAACATTGCGTGAGTCATACATCTGTATAGGTAGTTGTGCATTCTGTGTTATTAGTAATTTACGGTTAAGATCGATTTTGCTTCCCCAATTTTCAAGCAAATCAAAGCCTAGGAGTCCGTCAAAGTAATTATGAAATTTGTAAACGAATAATGTAACATCTGAATGTTCGTTTAATTCTGAAAAGCATGGCAAAGTAATGGAATAGTCATTCTTAGACGTCCCGTGAACATTCGTTACTTCGAATGGCTCATAGTTTAGTGGTATATGGTTAAAATATTTGCTTACGGCTTCTGGACTTATAAACGATTGATTGGCTCCTGTATCAATTAGTAACTTAAGTGGTGGATCCTGAATCTGAATAAATCCGAGTTGCCTCTGTATATGAAAGTTGAGCTCTATTTTGGTTTTTCTAATTTGGATACCTTCTGAAAATTTTCAGCAGGTTGGGTATCTTGGTCTACCTCTTCTACCGAAGGAGTGTCGTGGTAGGGATACGAATCCTCATAATATCCAGATTCGGGGTACTGTTCGTTAGTATAATAATCTTGTTCGTAATCGGCATAGTAACAATTACTATAATCATAGTCGTAGTCTAAGTTGTTAAAATTAACCTCGCGTGTCCTGAAATAGTTGTTCGGAGGTGGATTACCATACTGTCTCCAATCGCGACCTGAGGGTGGCAAGGTTTTGGGCACAAAAGGACTAACGCCGCTCATTGGCTTAGGTGCGTTATCATAACTTGATTGTGGTTGCGGTTGAGGTCTAGGAGGCATTCTAAAGACGTTACTTTGCGGGTGATAAAATGGCAAGGGGGCGCGCATCATTTGTTGTGTACGGGTTAAGCCACGGGGTTGCTGTTGCATAGGCATGCTGGGCCTCCATCCTTGAGCATAAGGCTGCATTGACTGCTGTCGCTGCGGGCCAGGCGTATTGAACGCAAATTGTTTTGATGGTCCAGGCATGACAGGAACGTTAACAGGGTTTACTTTGGGGGTGAAATTGTTCAAAGGTAAATGATGATTCGGTTGTGGTTGATCCCAGTCCTTTCTACTGGGTCCTCCCTCATTGCGGTGTTGCAGGTAAAGCGTGTTTAGTTCGTCTTGCACGTATTCCAATGCCTTTTCCATGGACTCGGGACGCATGCAACGTATTCTAGAGCCTAGGGGGTCTTTAAGACCCCTCAGATAAGCTTGGAGGGTTAACTTTTTATATAGCATTCGTTTAGCCTCAATAGTGGTGTTAACTGTCTCGTGAAGCGAGATATAAGTCATTATGGTGCTAAATAAGTTTTGGCACCTTTCATAGAATTCTTGAGGGCTACTGGAACCCTGGGTTTGCAAGGATAAGTCGCTGTATAAAGCGGTCTCATCTCGATGGTCAGCAAAGTTATTGATCAGGGCGGATCGAATACCCTGCCAGGTATCCGGGATACCATTGGAATTAATATGCCTAGCAGCGGGTCCCGTAACCTTATTTAAAATTCCGTTAATGAGGGCTAAATTCGTTAGTTCATAACCTTTTGCGGTTTTAAAATAAGTAACTACCAACTGGTCACATATACTAATGAAACGGGTTAGTACGTGCGGGTTCCCGTCGAACTCCGGCACTAATCTCAGGGATTTATAAATCGTGTCTACGTCGTCGCTCGACATCGCGCCTAAATTCCTGTTCTCGTCTATAGCCGCGAGCCTACTCCTGCTTCGGTCACTATTATCTAACCTATCAGATCGATATTCCGTTGGATGGAAAATCTTGAACGCTAAAAACTTACACACATACAGAAATTATAAGTAAAAAAATAATATCATGAACATAGATTGGACAGGATATAAGAATATAGTAAGGATTAAACTTAGGGCTTGTGATATTCAAGGATACTTAAGGGTAAGATAGGCAAGGACTTGAAAGATTCAAGGACTTACAGCATTGCTTCTTCTTGACGAATCGAGAGTCGGATTCTCCTCTGGACTGCAGCTCCCGTAGGTTCGGATACCCGTAGACTAATCGTTCGATACGACACTGACTCTACTTTACTGGTATCCTACCGACTGCGCCAATTACGTGGGCTACAACCGGAGGATCCAAAAAAAAACAAAAGTTATTTAATAAAATTTAATTATACTAAAAGTTACAAGTTAATTATTTCTAAGAGGTTTACAATGTTCGAAGTGTGAATCAATTATGAATTTGGGTCCGCGTTTCCGTTATTGCGAAGCCGCTGTTGTCGTCATCGCGCGGCACGTTTCTGCTGACGCTGCACTGCGTGGTCGAGCCGTGTGCAGTGTTGATTTGGGTCAATGCTGTCTCGGCGATCCTTATAGATTAGCACCGCGTAACAAATACGTCAAGTAAGCAAAAAATACGTCCTTTGTGATCGGTTTCGTATTGATTAATGATAACATTACTACTTAGTTGAAAGAAAAAATATTTGCAGAATGAAAAATATGATGCAGGGTATTGTACATTTACACAAACCGGTTTTAGAACAACATGCATTATTTTAATAAGAGTTTAATTATTTTCACTATTTTATGGAGTTTATTTTTGAGGTAACATAACATTACTCCTGTCTTCTCAGCTGTGTTAGGAATATTATTACTCTTGTTGGATTTTAAATAAGCAGAGGTGCATGTTTGATGTGAAAAGAAGCAACTTCCAAAGTAAATTAAAATAAATCAAGCTACTATAGCAACATTATGAAGTAATTTAAAAAAAATCATTTCACAACATCCTGACGTAAGACTTACAGTATTTTTCACAAGTCAACCCCAATAGCGTCGAATAGGGCGGGTTGTATACGCATTAGGTACTTGTGCAACACTGACTCACTGAGTACGTCTGAGTGTTGTGTTACTTCAACAACTAGTGTTGTATGCTCAAGACTGGAGCTTAGAGCCGGGAATACGCGTGCCAATAGCTTGCACTAAATAACCAGAGGACTAGCTTCTGTCCTCGGCTTTGCCCGCGTGAAAAGTGTTTTATTATTCCGAGGGTACATTGTACCGAGATGAAAGTATCCTAATGTCCCAATCCAGGTTCTGAGTCTCTAGACAAAAGGTAATTCAATCAGCGATGGTGAATGGTCAAAATGCCAAAATGTAAGGGATTGATCACGTAACATTTCGATAGGGCTTGGCATTCCCATACATTTACGTTTTTTTTCAATCGCTATCGTAACGGATTCATTGTAAGAATGTCACTTATCTAGAGGCTCTAGACAAGTATAAGAAAGAAAGAAAGAAAAGTGTTTATTCGCCGCAAAAACGACATCAATAAATTAAACCCAGGTTCCCCTAGTCGACGGCACGAACTATTTGGTGCGCGAGTTTAAAATGCATGCTATCTCATCCGACAACACGTGCGAAAGAGATAGATGCTGTGATGAGCAGTAAGAAGCTAGTTCGCGTACGAATTAGCACTTTTGCAAATTTGTATCGAAATGGATGATGATTCAGGACGAAAAAGAGCGCGCGAAATTTTATAAACAGACGTTTGGGAGTCTAGTTAACATGAAAAAACTACTAAATGTATATTTTCAAAATAAAAAAACTTTTTGCAAAAAAATACTACCGACTTCCAAATACAAAACTACAAAGTGAAAAATAACTTTATTTTTTGAAGGCGGTGTCTTTCGTAGGTACCAATTTTGCTTTATGGACACCGCCTTCAAAAAATAAAGTTATTTTTCACTTTGTAGTTTTGTATTTGGAAGTCGGTAGTATTTTTTTGCAAAAAGTTTTTTTATTTTTCACTTTTTAGTTGTACGTACCTACCTAATAGGCAAGTTAGTAAGGGAACTATTTCGCCAGAATAGATTTCATGAAACTTGAACATAACCGGCGAAATGAGAGATCTGCTTACCCCTTAAGAGCGAACTGGCGTGATGTTTTGTTATGAAATGTTATAAACAACAAACAGACATGCGATTGCAGCAATCCCGAGAGATTTGCCGTTATTTATTGAAGAGTTCTGTTGTATATCTCCGAAGTACTTCATCAGATCTTCACCAAATTAAAATGGGACCAATTTCGGAACATACTTTTTCAAACAAAAAAAGAATTTTCAAAATCGGTCCACAATTGACGGAGTTATCGGTGAACATACACAAAAAAAAAAAAAAAAAAAAAAAAAAAAAAAAAACAAACTTGAAGTCGAACATAGAACCTCCTCCTTTTTGGGAAGTCGGTTAATAAAATTATTTGCATTGTTGAACTACTAATATATCCCTGTATGGAGGCCGTTTTGCAATTTTCCTTCTTCTTATGGTATTGATTTCCGCCCAAAGATGCATTCAAATTAGTGTTGAAATATGGGACTTTTGACGCACATAACTTTCGAATATTTTATATTTTAACTTTTTTGTTTTTTTAGCCTTAGTTTTTTTGAACGTACTTCGTCAAACAGTGGATTAATCGCCAGACTACGTTTGTATGGAAGAATTATCGCCTAGTGTAACCTTAACGGTAGTATTAGTAAGTATCTACTTAAATTATGTTAGTAAAGAAAAGTAAGATTAAAATAAAACACCAAATTAGTGCTTGTTCACACAGCGGTACATAAATCAACATGTTTTATTGAAATTTGAAACCATTGGTTAGCACAATTAAGTCAACTACGGATCAAAAAACTGGTCCTTCGTCAAGATTGAATGAATAAGTTACTTAGTTAATTATACTAGCAACAATATCCAACTCAGCAACACGTTGTTTGACGATAAAAGGCAGGTTAAGCATATTTTTTTTTATTGTCAATTGGCACGCGCTTGACCACTATCTCACCTGATGGAAAGCGATGAGGTGTGTCATTCACTCTTGACTTGAAGACCCCTAGATTGTAGCTATCGGGAAACACAGACTCCGGCAGGGAATTCCACTCCTTAGCTGTACGCATAATAAAAGTCCCAAAAACGTTTTGTGCATAGTGGGAGTCGTATGCACTGTGTATACCCGTCTTTAGAGAGGGGCCAGAATTGTGACTTTTTATGATCACTCCCCCTTGACGAAAAAGACATAAAGTAGTGTTATGGGATGTTTGGCAAACGTATGGAGTTCATTTAGTAAATTGTATAAAAACATTTGAATAACAATATTTGTGTGAGTCGTCGAAAAAAGAGAGAGGTGAAACAAAAGGAGGAACGTAAGGATCGTAACAGGTGGCGAGCTGTAGTGTCTGCTTACATCCTTGGGCAAAACATATGAGTTTATTTAAAGACGAGATATTTCGCAGTGAAGATATAAAAGGAGCAATCAATCTGCCTAGCCTTTTTCCAACTATGTTGGGGTCGGCTTCCAGTCTTAACGGATTCAGCTAAGTACCAGTGTTTTACATGGAGCGATTGCCTATCTGACCTCCACAACCCAGTAACTGGGTAACACGGTACCCCTTGGCTAGACTGTGTCAGATCTGAAGCTTCTGACTACTCGTAACGACTGTCAAAGATCTTCAAATGACAGCCGAGACCAATGGGTTATCGTGCTTTCCGAGGCACGGAGGAAACTCGGTATGTTGAAATGGTCACCCATCCACGGACCGACCTCGTTAAGCGTTGCTTAATCTTGAAGATCGACCCGTGCGGCTGTTATTATTTAGCCACGAGCTCCTCGATAGATATAACAGGAGCACGAGCCGTAAAATGACTGAGACAGAATGAGTTTAATGTAATAACTAGAGCACTTAAAATTAAACTGATTTTGACATGGTCTTTTGAAGCGAGTCATAGTAATTGCATTTCTCCGGTGTAATGTTGTTAGTAGGTATCATGGAAGGCTTTTATCGTTCGCTGTTGAGCATTGTACGCTAGTATTATTTTATCTGTGGCAAGGGCCATCTATATATGAAGTTCTAATGAACTGTTTTATAAAAAAAAACATACTATTAGCCATTGAGTTAAATGTACTACGAACTAGAGGAGACTCCTCAACTCAATTGTTTGTAACACGCGTTAGAGCGCGCGTACCCCAACTCACTTAGTCTGTGGCAAGCGCTCGCTGCAACGTGACACGTTTGAGTACTAAGTTTTGTTTCTTATAAAATGCCTCCGTGTGTATTGAGATACTGTTCAAACAACTCGAGAAATATAAATAAAAGCCAAGGAATGGGTTTTCAACAGTAAGTTGTAAATACGCTTAATTTAATTACATTTTATCAATTTTTGTGTCACGTGGCATCTCGCACCTCGCGTCATCGCGGAGGCGGGAGGGCGGCCATGTTTGTGTGACGTGAAAGATTAAGAAAAAGTTCATCTGCGCGCATGTTTATCTGTGAGAACATAACCCCCCCTGCTTGCCCCGCTGTCACCGAATTACGCGCAATCTTTTGTTTGAAATGTACTTAGTAAATTTAACTCAATGCTATTAGCATGAAATTTCATGCTAAGCCACAGACACATAACTCATTTCCAAACCTTAACAATTTTCACTTTATTATTAGGTAGATGGTTAAAATCTACAAATTGGAGGCATACCTACAGTGAAACCTAATTAAAAAGTAAGGTTATTGTTCGTAGTTTTTTAGGATCATGTAATCCTGCTACCAATCCTTCTGAAAAAACTCTTATTACGATCCAGACGGGTGGAAAGGCCAGTCCCCCTAGCCAAGTTACAAACGTTTTGTATTGAATCTCTTTCTACAATCGCTAACGCCTTCTATATGTATGGTACACGTGACTTAACGTTCAGCTGTGTCATTCCCATATATTGATTCGTTTTCTACTAGCGTTATCCATTGTAGATTGTCAACTTGGCTACAGGTGCAGCCCTGGCCCAGGCCTGCCCTAGGCCCGGCTGACCCCGAACCATATTATGTTACGTAACTCTGAATCTACCAAAACCTTTCTAAACCAAACAAACGATATTTCCCCAATCAAACTAGGTCAATCTCGTACCTTAGTTAGCATCCCTGTGACGTTCCTAACGAATTCAAACTCATTTAGACTCGTGCCTATATAATTAGAACAAAAAGTTACGTCAGACAGTTTGTTGAAACTGCAACCGTTCTGCGAATCGAATTACTTAGTACTTTTTATTCCTTTTGTGTGCTACAATCACAGAACTCACAGATATAACTTTAACTAGACGCGAATGTACCTATGTACATATTTCAAGTGTCAACAAAGGGAGTAAAAAGTAAGAACAATGCGCTTACTTTAAACTGTTTCAGTTAGCGTTCTCGGCACCGGACATCAGCCGAAATCCAGAGAAAATCTAATTGTGCAGTATTGAACAGTAAAACTCTACAAAAACTGTTGGCCGAGCCAATGGAAACATTTTCTTTCAACAGTATGATTTGTTCAGAAATTGTGTCTGAAAAAGGATATGCTTGGTTTTCATGATGGAGGGACTTGCGTTATCTAGTAAGATTAGGTCTGTGGCATCCTCATATTTCGTTGAAGCTGCAACCGTTCTGCGAACCGAATTAGTTTATTCCATTTTTAGCTGCAGTGTAACTTGGGTTTGTTGGAAATTGAATATAACTGGTAATTTGAGCTATAAATTAGGGGTATTAGGAAAGTTTATGCTTTTTTATGTGTTATTTGTGGGATAAGTAGGTCTGCATGAAATAAGGTAGTATTCTTCTGACCGCGGCTTCATTCCCGTGGATAATCTCAACGGAAGTTAATTTTTACCCGACTGTGGTGAAGGTCAAAGGGAGGGTTTTGTGTTTGACCTGTATGTGTTTTCTGGGATAACAATTTAGTAGCCTATGGCACTCAGCAACAGTGTTTTTCTGTCATTGAAATAACTTTAATCGAATCAGTACTTTCAGATATCCATGCATGTATTCTCCAAGGTTTAAGTACCTACTGAAGTGTAGTGCTTTTTTTTTCGTGCCACGACGCTCATGCATACTGCACTACCACAGGGAGATAGCGCAGTTATGTTGGCCCCCTGCAACCCACTTAAACTCCATGATATCTTCCTGTGCCGCTTATGGCGGGAACACGGTCACGCGTTAGCACTCGTCTGTGAACCCGCCGCGGCTGTTCATCACGGGACCCTCCTCTGGGGACTACCACCGGCGCACCAGAACACATTGCACGCCGTTACCACCCGAGGACCCAAACCAGCACATGGGCGCCAGACGGCCTCGTGACGGGTCAGGTCAGTGGCCCCGCCTCCTACCACTTTTCAGCCGCAGGGAATAGCGAGTGCGGCCAACGCTATACGGACACTCCTCTTCTCCTGTGGGCCCACCGCGTCCACCATCAGACGGTGGCGACCCCGTCCAGGCCGCGGAAGGTAGGGAGAGCGGCTCACCGCAATACCGGTACTCCTCTCCCGCCACGGCCACAATGTCGCCCAAGCGGCATCACAACCAACTTTCCTCTCTTTCCTTTCCACGGTTTCTCTTCGCTTCACCGTGGGTGACCAAATTACGGCTACTGAGCCCCCCTGAGATCGAAGTATAGTGCCTACAGTAACATTATCCAGCTATGTATAAGTCCCATGAAATAGGGGATGGGCCAATTACAATTGATAGGGGACAAAAGACAGCCAGGGAGATAGTAAGTTTAGGAAAAACTTGGAATCATATCCTGCAGGGATTCCTCGCATAAAAGTCACATTTGCGTGGATACATTGAAGACCAACGCAGAGTCCAAAAGATCAATAACTGATAACTCCTTGAATAACAAAAGAATTTCCTTTATTTCACTTTGAACTTTGTTACTTTATTTTAATGATAACTTTTATTACTTTCTTGATAACTTTTTATCAAAAACACTGACACAGTCCCTTCTGTTACCGATAAAGAATTTAAATGAAATGTAAATAATTCAATTCCATCAGAAAAAAGCCATCTAAAATGGAATTTAGTGGTGCAAATATGTTCATCTAAGTTTAGAAATTCAATTTCTGTTTCGCTCTTGCATAAGTCATCGCACAGAAATGCCAATTTTTCCCCAATATTACACGGGAATATGAAGTTTGAAATTGAGGTCTAGATTTGAAGGCGAATATTGGAATGGAATATGAAATTGATATCGCCCAACGGTGTTGGAAAATCTTTAAAGAGCGCTCTTACGAACGTGCATGCAATATGGTCAGTTCTTAGATTATGGAATGGGGTCAGTCTTTCGAGGGTCAGTCAGAGTTTTGTGGGTCTAATATAGGGTTCGAAACACACAAGAAACACTTAATAATACCGCCCCGTTACTATCTCAGTGCAGGGCAACGGCCTCTTCTCAGCGATGTCCAAAATAAACTTGAAAGTACATTATGAATTGAAAAAGTCACATTGGTACATACAGAACACACGTTCCAAGCGAGTAAGTGCTAAATAATTAAAGTGGTTAAGTTTTTCAGTTCAATTTATAAATTCACAGATTTATCGTTCACTAGGAAATCTACTTCAGTCATCGCCTCTTGGCTACGTGTCATAGAATGTCTGTACCAATCTTTAACCAACAATGTTGCATCCGGCGACTAAACTAAGTACAAATAGTACGTAAGTACAACAGTCGCAGTACAACAGAGCAAGTTAAGTACATTAATGCGTTCATACGCGCATTTCCGCTGCGCCCAGCCCGCTTGATTGACTAGTGTTGTGTCTTGATCTTTAAGTGTCGATAGTTTTATGGATATCGAGTTTTGACTATCATGGCACTAGTACTTAGATTTTTATTTATTTATTTTATTAAGGGTCACCAACAGCTGTAACAGATCTTATACAGATAGGAGCATATAAGTAGATGTGTCTTAAATCTAACTGCACAACAAATTACAGGCAAACACCACATGCAAATTGCTCTTTGTAATTATAAATTTAATTATAAAGACTTAATGTACTTAAATTCTAGATAGTTATACGAAACTGATACTAATTACGTCTGACAAACGCCGATATTGAGTCTGCGTGGACGTCAGCCAGGTCGCTGCACTTGCGGGGTATAGGCGATTTAGCACCAAACGGTGTGATGGGGTTATGGGTTTGCGAGGTGGTCTACGGGGTATTCTGAAATTGAACCTTAATACCAATTGTGGTCAGTCAATGGTGTTATTGAGCAGTTTATATGCGAATCTCAAATCCAAGAGCTCCCTTCGAGCTTCCAGAGTACTCATTTTGTAGCAGCCTAGTTTATTAAGGTAGGAGAGTCATTTAAATTGCCTTCCCTTTAAACCCCTTTTTTTTTGGGTGGTTATTCATCCAATATCTTCTCCTTAAACTACTTAAACCCACCCGTGTTCCTACAGTTACTTGTACCAGGGCCGCGGTAACTCCTTTTCAAATTTATCCGCGACCCAGACAGGCATCGGACCTTCCCTTTGAGCACCATGTAACGGCTAGAGCTGCGCAGGGTAGCCGGCGCAGGCTAACTGGTAGGTAAGTAGGTTGATGCAAAGAAAACAGCTGGACAAGTTAATACATATATTTAGATAAACTAAAGTTAGCTCAGCTAGGTCGCGGGTAAGTAGTCACAGTAGTTCTGCACCGATAACCATCACTTAGTTAAATACAGATAAAGGGTACCGTCCCTTGGCAGCACGTGGTAGACGCGGGGACCTATCAGCACAGGCTCAGCGGTAGGCCGCCGGAACCGTAGCGGCTAGGGTTGCGCTGGGTAGGCTGCGCAGGCACCGGCTCGCGTGGCGGTAGGACGCAGGTAGGCAGGCCAAGACCTGGGCAGCGTGCGTAGGCAGTGTGTGTGGGCAGCATGCGTAGGTAGCGTGTAGGCACAGCAGTAAGCAAGGGCAAGGGGTCAGCCCTCAGCCGTACGGTGAAGTGCGTCCCTGGCTGCAGGTGGCAGACGTGGGGACGCGCGACGGTAGACCGCGGTAGGCCGCAGGGACTGTAGCGGCTAGGGCTGCGCAGGGTAGGCTGCGCAGGCCGCTACGCCTTCGGGTAGGCAGGGCAAGACCCGGGTAGCATGCTTAGACAGCGCACCGGCAGTAGGTAGGGCAAGGGGTTAGCCCCCTTGGCAGCACGTGGCAGACGTGGGGACGCGCGACGGTAGGCCGCAGGGACTTTGGCGGCTAGGGCTGCGCAGGGTAGACTGCGCAGGCCGCTACTTCCTACACGGTGAACAAATAAAAACACGGAGGCACAGAGAATCAGGTATAATCATTAAACTAATGTGGAAACTCACCCTAAACGGGGATCCAGAGTCGTGAGGATCTAAAGATAGTTCTTTGGCTTCACCACTCGAATCGAAATGACAACAGCAATCGCGATCCGGAAACTTAGAGTTGTTCCGTGTTTTTAGAGATGTCGCTATTAACCGTATTAACTTACTAATTTTGATGTTTAGTATCATTCGACTATTTTCAGTTGAGATCCTCACAACGCTACAACCCTAGGTATCGGATAAACCTTTTTTGGCATCATTCTATCCGCAGTGAGTGGGTTGCGTAGTGAGTGAGTGGATATTGTGTAGGTTGTTGAAGAATCTTCTTTTAGTGTCTTGGTAGGTTGTGTCAGCTTCCATTCTTACCAGATGATCTCCACGCCCCAGGAACAAGGTAACACAATACCTAGTTAGTAGATTGTCAGGCTGTTAGGCTTAGTGTTTTTTTACTATTATTTTGGTCAATTTTTTACGCGGTTTATATCCAATCCCAAAGAAACCTTGCCTTTTAAAGGGATAGAAAATTTACCCTATTACACTCGGCAATAATTTGTTTGCTTTCTATCAGTGGTTCCAGTGATTACTTAATACAAAATATAAACATACAAACAAAATGTACCAGTTTGTTACATTTGCGTAGATGAAGCATCTGCTATAGGCTAGCACGATACCCCTTGTAACAACTGCACAATAATTACACAACTGTTTTGACAGCTCGAAGCACGCACGGTCCCTTCCATTTTGACAGCTCAACAGTATTCATTTCGTGTTTTACGATGTCAAATAGACAAATTTTTAAACTTATGAAGCAATGTAAGCAAGCAAAGCATGCGTGCGGCATTATTTGTAGTTACGCAATTGCTGGAATGCTGGTTGTCAAACTTTTGGGCTAAGTGCGTTTCTACGATTACTATCGATAGCAAAACATCGACAGTGTCCCAACTCTATCGGAAGCATGAATTCATTTCAATGGGTGGCGGGTCAACTGAGCTCAAGTGCAGCAATACTGTCGGACTGTGGTCCAGGCTACAGATGGGGATACTGGCCATTTACTTATTAACTTGTGTTATGGTTGGATCTGATTTGTTAAATATATAGGGGAGAAGTTGATTGATTTTAAGTTGTTATAAGGACTTTGTCAGACTGAGATGAGAAAGGAATTTTGTGATGAGGTGAAGGCGTCTCGCCTTGTTAGAAGGCCTCGTGCGTGCCACAAGGTAGACCAATGAACTAGTTAAGGCTACGGGACGCACAGGACCGGTCCATGCGGCTACATTTGGGGGACGCCTATCTGTAGCAGTGGACGTTCTGGCTGAAATGGGGATGAAGCGATTCTTCAACTGTAGATAGGTAGATCCATCATTTCAGCCAAGAAACGTAATACAAGTCTTCCAAAACGTCGCCACATCGACCGATCCTGTGCTACTGTCTCCAGCAGATTACTCAAATGCTACTACTGGTACTGCTATCTCTGTCCTCGAATACACTATCCCCCAGTTGCCCAGCTCAAAATTATCGGAGAATTAATGTGACAAATTGTCAAGCACGCGTTATCTGCTGTTGACAATTCATTCAACCAATCACAGCAGATAACGCGAGTGCTTGACAATTTGTCACATTAATTCTCCGATAATTTTGAGCTGGGAAACTGGGTATATCTCATTCGGCTGGGCTACAAACGATATTCTATACTTAATAAATCGTATGCGTAATTGATTTGATAATTTTTTATTTTTGGTATTTTTAACTTAATTGGAGTTTTATTTTAAATGTTGTTATAATTGTGGGTGTATATTTAGGGTAGTTAAGGATGGGTTGGGTATTTATCGAGTGATTTATTTTAATAAGTGCGGGTTGGTTATCAGCGTTGACCAGGGTCAAGCCATGCTGCACACTGGTCAGCATCGGCTGAGCCCGCTTCTTTTGCCGTACTGGGAATACTGTGCTTTGAAACAATCTTGTGTTTTGTTTATGTTGTAATATTTCTTAGTGGTAATAAATGTTTTATTTTTCTTTCTTCATTACTTCTTACCTTTACCAGGTTAGCGGTCCAATTTTGTTCAATTGTGCGAGGTCTTCTTACCTTAGATAGGTAGATTACCTAACTAAAGTGACATCATCATCCTTACATCCGCGAGTGGGTCTCAGCCATAGATATAAATCTAACTAGATGACGCGATTGTATGTATTTCGCGTGTCAAAAAACGGCGTAAAAGTACGATCAATGATCGTAATTTGAGCTTTTCATTTAGCATTATTGGCACCGGAAATCCACCGAAATCTAGGAAAATGACTTTTTATGCCATATTGAGCTGTAAATACTGAATAGAAAATGTTGGCCGAGGCATTGGAAATGTTTTCTTTCATTGGTAAGTAAATTTGTTTTTAAATTGTGTGTGAAAAAGTGGCACGCTTGGTTTTCAACATAGCTTTGTCTACATAGTTAGATTTATGTCTTTGGTCCCAGCATATATATTTCGACATAGTGACCTATTTCCGGATTATTCTCGCTAATTTCTCACCCCAAAAAAATTCAATTGTTGGTCTATGCCTTTCAAAAAATGTCTTTTGTCCAGTAGATATCTAAATTCTTTGTTCGCCTAAAGTTTGCCTCAGGCAAGAACTTGCTGTGACAAATTAATATTCTTTCTTTCTTTTCTGTGGTAGTAAACTTTTTGTAGCTTTTATCTTACTTATGTTATAAATGCGAAAGTTTGGATGGATGGATAAATGTTTGTTTGTTACTCAATCACGACAGAACGGTTCAACGGATCTGGATGAAATTTGGCACAGAGATAAATTATAGTCTGGAATAGCACATAGGCTACTTTTTATCCTGGTATAATGTTACCAGTTGTTGTTTCTGTCCCATTCCCTCTCACAGAGCTTGTGTCCCAGCAGTGGGAACATTAAAAAAGCTGATGATGATGATGACGATGAATGTTGCCTTGGGATGTTAAGACACTTTTCACGCAGGCGAAGCCGCTGGCAGAAGCTAGTTTAAAATAAAGAAATTGACCCTGGTTGAGGAGCTCGTGGCTAAATAATAAAAGCCGCACGGGTCGATCTTCAAGGTTAAGCAACGCTAGACGAGGTTGGTCCATGGATGGGTGACCATTTCAATTTCAACATACCGAGTTTCCTCCTTGCCTCGGCAAGCACGTTAAGTCGTTGGACCCGGCTGTCATTTGAAGATCTTTGACAGTCGTTAGGAGTAGTCAGAAGCTTGAGATCTGACACCAGTCTTGCCAAGGGGTACCGTGTTACCCAGTTACTGGGTTGTGGAGGTCAGATAGGCAGTCGCTCCATGTAAAACACTGGTACTCAGCTGAATCCGGTTAGACTGGAAGCCAACCCCAACATAGTTGGGCAAAGGCTAGGACCTAATTTTTTTATAACCATTATTATTCGTTTAAAAACTGATTAATAGATTCTTAGTTTAAATTTTCTATGGAATATCTCCAAAACAGTATTTAAATAAATGAGAGTGTTAAGAGAACGCATTCACGCATTCTTATACTTAAATGTTCGTATAAAGCCGCGTACGCACGTACGAACAAATTTGTTGCGTTACATGATACGCAACAACTTGGTTCGCACGTGCGTACCACTATCGAACATCGAACACTCTGTTCGTCAAACATGTTCGCGGCGATCCTTGTAGTGTGTTCTGTATGGACGGTGTTCGAAGAGCTTTAAAAAATTCTCCGCTACTTCACAATCGACCACTTCCAACGGCGCCGTCATGGCTACTAAGATAGAGTTCACGACTGTTGTTCGCGAACTCGACTCGAACTATGTTTGCGTTCGTGTTCGAATATGCCGTCCATACGTACGAACCAAATGTTCGGGTCTGGTGTTTGTGTTCGCTATGTTCGTGTTCGTACGTGCGTACGCGCCTTAACAAAATGTAATCAGTTACAGTAAATTCATACCAATTAATTATATTATTTGGTAGCCAGACATGGGGGATGCGGGCTATTCAATAATTAAGCTGTTCGTCGCACCAATAGGGGAGATCTGTGGGGTAATGTTTAATTGTTTTTAACTTTCAAGTGCTTGAAGTGGGGTCATTGAGATGAAGTGTTGCAGCTGCAATAGCAGTTAGAACAAAGAGAAAAAGAAAAACTCATACTTTCTAGTAGTTTCCGTATCCAGTGTGTTTAGTAAAATAAATAATAATTATGAACCGTTTAATTTGGTGGTACAAACAGCAATATTAATCTTAATAACTTCTTTTTTCATAGTGTCAATTAATTTAAGTATCTAATCTACTAAGGGCAATAATAGTAGATTGTTGCATCGAGCGCAAAGTGAGTTATTAATGCACGAGTGTTATGTTGGTGCCCGAGCGCAGGCGAGTGCACTAAATTAACACGAGTGCATTAATTACTCACTTTAGCAAGGTTTGTAATCTACTTTTCTTTCGAATCCAATCTACCTCCCGTGATAAAATATACCTACTCAAAATAAAATCTGAAGCTAATGAAAACAAAGTTATCCCGCGACTTTTGTGGTTATTAACAATTTCATTTGCAGCTGTGTTTATATTATCTGGAGCTGATTTCATATCGCTATCGCTGACTATTTCCATCTTTTTTTAACTTTTCTTGCTAAATATGAAGTATCAAAGTAATAAGTAATATGGTACAAAATGCGCGCCAATAGTGTTTTTTTTTCAATCAATTCGATTTTTTCAGCAGATTTTTATTTTCAGCCAGTATCTTTTTGATCTAATACATACATTTTATATTAAACTTAATGGGAGTCATTTTACCTCTGTGGCAAATTTATATCTAAATAAAAAAATAAAAAACAGTGCATTAAATGAAAAACTGTGCAACAATGAGATTTCATATAAATTTCTGCACTGTTTTGGTTCTAAGCAAAAAATACGTCCTTTGTGATCGGTTTTGTATTACCCATCAAGTTTGCGAAGTTTCCCCAATAAATATTATTTGACCTGGTTTTAATAGCAAAGTTATTGAAAATCCAACGTCCCACCAGCATATCTGAATGCAGGATGGTATAGAAAGTTGTTAATTCGATGGCCATTCCAGAAAGGTGATCTGAAGTACCACGATTTCCTACTGCCAAATAGCGATCTCCTTCAAAGGGACCCGATTTGTAAGGTTTGCTTCGTTTTGCACCGTTTTACCAACTTTGGTAAGGAATACTGTTGCTCTGGGAAAAGTTTATTGCACGATGTATCGCTTAAGTCTTTTATATCAATGAAAATGCTGTAGATAATGGTGGACATGGAGATGTAAGGAAATGCATAGCCAGAGTAACATTTATTTATTATAACTTTATTCACAAGTACAAAGGTGGACCTAATGCCTTAGGCATTATCTACCAGTCGACCTTAGGGTGGTGCAGAGATAAAATAAGGCAGGTGCAACTAAATGAAAGGATAAATAAAGAAAAAAAAAACATAAATATATAATTAGATATAAACAATGTTATAGAGAAACCGAAACCAACAAATCAATTCTGTGATGATTCTGCAAACTTCTTGCGAATGTGCTCACGTGCTTGAGAACCGACTGGTTGCCATCCTGATATTCTGAGGGAGAGCATTCCAAAGAGAGATAGCCTGGACAAAGAAGGACGAGTCGCGAGTGGTAACATTGGTATAGCGTATTCACTACTGTAATTCATGCGCCACCAGTGCCACTAGGCCAATAGGAATGCTCATATCTCATGCTGATTTTTTGGTCAGGACCAAAAAATCTTGAGCATGACTAGTGCCCTAGCGCCACACTGATGGTGCTTGAATTACAGTAGTTATAGTGAAAACGCCCAGATTTTAGAATAAAATCTTTATAAAATCGAATATTGGTATTCTGAAAAAAAAAGACTTACAAAATGTTCGTTATAAAATTGTCTATCCATTAGTATAAATTAATTAATTAATGAACACTTTACGAGGAGATGCATGCTATCAATCATTATTTCTCATTTTTATGGTTTTGTTCGAAGGAGATTAATGAAACATATACTTCTTTAAAAAAAAAGTATCCTTCTATTTTGGAGTCAATATTATTTAGAAATTTAATGTATTTTATTAATAGATATTTCTTTTTAAATAACGAGTAGATAGCTCTTAAAAACTACACGAAAAACGGCTAGCGCGGCGTTTTGCTCGGGGAGGCCCCTTAAGTACCGCGTCTTTAAATTCATAACAAAACGAACACACCATATAGGGTGAGATAAAATTCATAATGAAGCTAAGAGCAAATTTTTGCTATTTGCAAAACAGTATTCTTTTGAAAGTTTCGGCAGATTTTGGTAGCACTCATTGAATTATTGTTTTTTTTAGGATACGTTCTTAGATAAAATAAATTGCAATCATTCTATCAATTTGATTAGGTTTTTCTAACTTTCTAAGATTGTTTATCTTATAGGTATTGAATTAAAACAAATAAATTAGGTAACATTTAAGACATCGTGTCCTTAATAATAATAATAATAAAGTTTATTGTTCTTCTCTCACATAGAATTTTACAGACAATATAAAAAAACAAACAAAACATTAGCGAAAACTCTTGTGATCTATGTGAGAGACTGGTTTCTGTACTAGGAGACCTGTATGACAGATTACCAGCCTCTCCAGACTCCGGACAATAGATGACAGTTGTATACAACATCAGTAAGAAGTAATAGTTAAGAGGGATTAAGCTAGGTGAGTGAGGTTGTTGCTGTTATGGTGGTACAAAGTGGGTGAGAGGAACTAAATTGAGTGAGTGTGTAATTGAGTATGAGTGCGTGAGTATGTGTGCGCGAGTGTGAGTGCGAGTGTGTGGGAGCGTGTATTCGTCTGAGTGAGTGTGTGTGGGACAGAGTGAGTGTGTGTGTGAGTGCGAGTGTGTGGGAGCGTGTATGTGTCTGAGTGAGTGTGTGTGGGACAGAGTGAGTGTGTGTGTGAGTGCGTGTGTGTGGGGTGAAAGAGGTGACAGCATACCTCGTATATCGGGCAATTTGGGCCATAATCATTTTCTCCATACTCTGAGTGAATTACGGATTACCATTGTGTGTGCACCAGAACAATAAATTCCTCTCAGGCATAATCAGATTTATACTGCTTATGGTACGATAATCACCTGATTTACTGCTTTGCTACCTGATTACAAGCAATACCACAGGGTCCTAGCGCTAAGAAAGAATATTTGGTTCAAATATATACAACTAGATGGCGCGATATGCACCGATTTGTTATTGAATTGTGTGTAAAATTAACATTTTCTGGAATTGACTATAAAAATGGTATCAACTCTCATAAGCACAACATTTTGGAATATTGGGCTCTTAATTTACATTTCAAAGTTTATTTGAACGGATCATTTAAAATTGATGCCAATAGATGGCGCGGTTTTAAATTTCTGAGGTATTTCACTCGATTGTTAAATTTTTTATTTTAATACATTTTGGTGCAATGAAACTGTAAAAACGTGCAAATAAATAGTATAAAACAAATTGTCACTGTATTTAAAGAAAATAATATTCGCGAACCGAGTAAACGCTTTTACTTACAAGTCGCTGCTAACGCCATCTATCTATCACCGTGGAACGGAACCGAACGCGGTCGATGTACAAAAAATTATCAGTTTAACCAGACGAAAACTGCTAGTTACGTCGGTATGGTTTCTTTGTATGGGATGAGGCATCTGTATGCTAGTATTATTATCTGTGACAATACTGAATACATTTTCGAACCGCATTCTTTCAGTAAAATTTTCTTTTACGCCAGTTCCATTTTCTGTGTCCTCTAAATCCGGCAAAATTATAATGAGAAAGGGTCCCACTGAATTATTATTTCCACCAAATTAATGTATAAGCATTATGTAAACAGTATTTTCTCTCTCACTTAATTCCCTTTTCTTTTCCGTCAAGAAACTAAAAGAAAACTGTAATATACAGAGTAAAACACAATTAAGTTAAAAAGTAAAGCTGTCTCCTGAAACACAAGTTTCATTACAGAGAGCTATTTCTTGGCAACAGACGAGTGCAAGGTGGTAGGAATAGGGTGGCCAACTTTTTTAGAAGTAATAGAATGAGATAGGAGCCTTTTTAGTCTCGCGCGGAATTCCCTTCTTTTTTTTATTTTTTTTTGTAACCCGTGACATTCGCAAGGTTAAGGTTAGCTTTTCCCTACGAAGTAGGTATTTATCGCGCCACTGTTAAAAATATATTAAACTGTTGTTGAATCAAAATCCAAGATGGCACCGATCGCAATTGCCAAAATTTTAGTACATGGGTGTAATTTTTATGGTTTTTGGGGTCGCTGAATGCGAATTTGTGGTCAAAATAAAATTCCAAAATGATGCCGACCCTAATTTTTGAAACGTTCGTAACGTGTGATTTTCATAGTTTTCGTGGTGGGTAATTGTGAATACGTAGTAAAATGAAAATATAAGATGGCGCCGACCGAAAGTTTTGAAACTTTCGTCATGGGTGTCATTTTCGGGGTTTTCGGAGTCACTAATTGCGAATTTGTGGTCAAAATAAAATTCCAAGATGGTGCTGATCAAAATTTCTGAAATTTTCGTCAAGGGTGTCATTTTCAGGGTTTTTGGGGTCGCTAAATGTGAATTTGTGGTCAAAATTTCTGAAACTTTCGTCATGAGTGTCATTTTCATGGTTCTAATTAAAATATAAGATGCAGCTAACTTTAAAACTGACACCCATGACCTTGATCTTGAATCATGACGAATCTTTCAGAAATTTTGGTCGGCGCCATCTTGTATTTTCATTTTGACCCCATATTAGCATTAATCGACCCCAAAAACCATGAAAGTGACACCCATGACGAATCTTTCAGAAATTTTGGTGCGCGCCATCTTGTATTTTCATTTTGATCCCATATTGGCATTTATCGACCCCAAAAACCATGAAAGTGACACCCATGACGAAAGTTTCAGAAATTTTGGTCGGCCCTATCTTGTATTTTCATTTTGACACTTTATTAGCATTTGTCGACCCTAAAAACCATGAAAATGACACCCATGATGAAAGTTTCAGAAATTTTGGTCGGCCCGATCTTGTATCTTCATTTTGACACTATTTTAGCATTTATCGACCCCAAAAACCATGAAAATGACATACGGCTCATATATATAAATTTATTATTAAAACAATTAAACTATTTTATAAATTCTACTCTAAGAATAAAGTTCTATAAGTGTTTTAACTATTTTAGATATGTTTTTTGGGAGTAAATATTTCATAATCTTCAAGAAAAATAATATAAATCATCAAAAAAACATCGTTTCAGCCTCCTCTTCCGATTTTTTTTTAATCGAGTGAAGTTTTTGTTATCATGTTTTGAGTCTCAGAAATGAAAAGGACATATAGTGAACTACAATATATATATATTTTTTGCATTTAATAAATCACTATTTGTTTGTTTAATAATGAATCAAAGAGATGTAATAGTCGGGCTACCTGCCCTTAAGACGAATCAACCCATTTTTTTTTTTTTTGCTTTTTAGATCAAGATTTCCAAAGCGGAGAAGCTTGTCGGGAGGGCGTGTCAGACTTTTACTGACTAAAACCCACCCGTGTTCCTTCAGTTGCTTGAGCCAGGGCCGCGGTAACTCTTTTTCAAATTTATCCGCGACCCAGACAGGCATCGGCCCTAATGGACCCCGTCAATTGAGGCGCGCGTGTAACACTACGCGCCGTCGACTCGGGCCTGGTCCTTTTCGGACGGCGAGATTACTCGCCATCCGCAAGCCCGCGCCTAAGGTGGCCTGGGAATCGGCTTGCGACTCCCGACGCCCACGGCGTCTCCTGCGGTGGCTTGGGGCGTGAGGGCACCTCCGTTGCGTCTCCCTCACGCGTTCTGCCTTCTCCTTTGCGAGCATTACTGCTTCGCAGAAGGAGGTGACAGCTTTCCATGCCCTCTCGCTCCGTACCATGGTCTGAACATGGCGGACGCGAGAGGTCGCCTCCGCCGATCGCCTCCACGAGGAAGTGCAGGCAACCCTAGGTAGCAAACTGAATTTTATTAATTTTCATTTGCCTTTGTAAGCAGTCTGCTATAAACTACTGTAACATACTGGGATCCAGGGAACACTGTAATGCAACTTAGTAGTATAACAGTTTGTATAAATTAGTTGGAAATTTTCCCCCGTGTTTATTAACTTTTGACCTACTTAGCTATGAATATAAAGTCGAAGTATTTGAATAAGAAAAGCAAGGGTGAGTTATATGTGCGTGCTTTATTTTTAGGGTTCCGTACCCAAAGGATAAAAAGGTACCCTATTACTAAGACTCCAGTGTCTGTCTATCTGTTTGGCACCAGGCTGTATCTCATGAACCGTGATAGCTAGACACTTGAAATTTTTACAGATGATGTATTTCTGTTGCCGTTATAATAACAAATTAAATTCAGAATATAATATATATTTAAGTGGGGCTCCCATACAAAAAACGTGTATTTTTTGTCGTTTTTTGCGATAATGGTAACGGAACCCATCGTGCGCGAGTCCGACTCGCACTTGGCCGGTTTTTCAGATCATTTGTAATTTACATAGTTTAGTGTGAAGTCATTCCTACTGCTAATTTATTTAAAAGTTTGAATGAAGTATCACATTACTTAGTATGTTTGAAAATAAGGTACTTATGCTTCATAGTCACGCTTTGGGATTTTGATGTTATAATTTTGCACACGGAATGACTACGAACTGGATAAAGGTCTTCCACAATGATACCTAATGCTGGCCTGTTTATCTAAGTTCTAACTATAATTTTCCTTGGGATAAGAAGAAAACCTTTAATAAAAGACAGTGATAGCTCTGTAGCGGCACCAACGCCTCCACATACGAACTAATGACATGATTTCACACAGATCCACCCTTCGCGCAAGCAAAGTTTTTGGCGCGATTAGAACACATACAACAGTCCGACAATAACCGTTGGGCAGTTGCCCGGACCAGGCACAACACCCGTCTGGTCGGAGGATCCTCCCTTTTCTATGGAGGTTTGTGGGACTTTACACCCTGTTCCGCATACCTCCAAAGCTCTTTCAATTTAGACGTTTGGTGTCGGACTGTTGCGGCGCCGCAGTGATGTCGGCGTAGTGCTGCTCCGGTGCTGCGCAGGCACGTCATCAGTACGAGTATATGTGTGCATAACTTGTATGGAAAAAACAACTGGTCGTGCGCAGTACGACAGCCGTACCGCTGCGGCGCCGCAGCAGTCCAACACCAAACGTCTAAATTGAAAGAGCCCTAAAACTTATTTATTGTTTCGTTGGTTCCCTAATCGCCAGTGAATCCGAAGGAAAAAACAGTGCAATTCAGAGTCCAATAAAAAACTTTTTTATATAAAATTGTTTTTATTATTCACTTTTTAGTTGTGGTACATAATAGACCAGTTCTATAGGCTAGGTACCTACAATGCCCAAAGTGAAGCCAGAATAGATTAACCTAATAACATGAAACTTAAATAAGCAATAACCGGTGGAAAGAGAGTATACCAGGGTGAACTGCTCATACCTGCTTACCCCTTTAGAGCGTACCAGTGTGATGTTATGTTATACAATGGTGTAAACAATAAACAGACATGCGATTGCAGTTATTCCGAGTGATTTGCCGTAATTTATTGAAGAGTTTTGATGTATATCTCCGAAGTTCTTTATCGGATCTTGATGAAATTTAAATGAGACCACATGACAACCGCATTCAAATAAAATAAAAAAAAATCTTCAAAATCGGTTCACCTGGTAAAATGTTTTGAAGTAATAAACAAAAAAAAATACAAAGGAATTGAATAAACTGCTCCTTTTTGGGCAGTCGGTTAAAATCTTACAACTACCACACAGCGGTAAATCAGCTTAATCTTAATAATCGTTTTTATCAAAAAAAAAATTTTGTTTATGAACAATACCGGTAGATAATTTAAATTGCACACAGCTACTCGTATCAGAAGAATTTATGTCATAAACCACGCACTGCAAGTGTCCGATAACTTGGTGTCTTGATAGTACATGAATGACTTTGATTTCGTATCCTTATCAGTGTTTACGTTATCAACGAGATAGGTGGCGCTGGGGTATAAAACTGACCGACTACTTGGACAGAGATTAAAAGGTAAGAAAGTACTATTGTTAACAGAAGCCTAGTCTACTTGGGATTCCAAATTCCAACACTGACAACAAAAACCTTATCTTGATTTTTTTAATGTTGTAAAAAGTTATTATGTATTTTTTTATTGTTTACCGTCGTTACGAATACTTGCTAAGATTTATACGATGCTGGCTTGCAAGACTGCTCAAAAATAAAAATAAAGAGTTCAATTTAGTAAGAGAAATAATTCACTATCATGCTTGGTAACTTGTTCTTGTTATTCTGTAATTTAAGAGAATTTTCTCACGGTTTTTCTGTCACCACCAAGCTAGTTCTTTCTTACTTCGAAACTAGCAAGATTAGACCCACAAACTTGGTACTTAGATCTTGGAACCAGTTCTTCTTGTTAGTCGTACTCTCCTGCCGGAGTATTCGCGGTCATGGTTCGTCTGATGCTTTGATTGCGAGGCTTCTCCATCTTTCTCTAATCGTGGCACTTTGTGTATCGAAAACTTCGTAGACGTGTTAATGAGGTCTGTCTAAACTTCAGCTATTATCTACTACAAAACTGCAGTCTATAAGTCTGCTAAGCCAGATTTTAGCTCCGAATTACAACTGTCTTCACTACAGATTAGTCAGCTGTATCGCTATCGCTCGATAAGGTTGCCGAAAATAAGTGTTATGTTATAAATTTGCGATAATGTCATTATCTATCCACTAATTGTGTGTGTACGTGCTGGGAAGCACATACGACACTACGCAAGACTCACGTTTTAACACGTACGACAGAGATTTGGTGGGAAAAGAAGATTTTCCTGAAAAACTCCAACTACAATATACATAAAAGCGAATTTGTGGGGATGACCGATTCACTTTTTCACGTAAAAATTACTGAACTGATTTTGAAGAAATTTTGCAGTTATATAGCTTAATACCTCAGAATAACACATATTATATAATAATCATATAATAACACAGGTAATCATCATCATCATATCAGCCGAAAGACGTCCACTGCTGGACATAGGCCTCCCCCAGGCGTCGCCACATTGACCGATCCCATGCGTCCCGCATCCGGTGGATCCCTGCAACTTTCACTAGGTCATCGGTCCACCTGGTGGGAGGCCTTCCAACGCAACGTCTTCCGTTACGCGGTCGCTTCTCCCGAATTTTTCTGCCCCATCAACCATCCGTTCTGCGAGCAATGTGCCCTGCCCACTACCCACTATAATATAACACGTAAATATATTTATTGTGTACTAATTCTGTGCGAGCCACGAGAGGTAATATTTTTCAGGTGTTGAAAATGACCATTTTAAGACAATGTCGAACCCCATTTTCATTTTTCACTCTGCCTATCGCAGTCCACTACTGGACATGAGGAAAATTGGATTGGTTTGTATTTTTTCCTACTCCTTATTTTTTTCTGATTAATTTCGTTGCGGGATCCAAGACAGTTAAATTCATTCTCCGTGACTTCGTCGAGCTTCATTGCCTCGGCGCTTTTCTGGTGGTCGGCACTGTTGATTCTGGCTTTCAGGAGTTGCAGTGGTTTGGGAATAGTGAGGTGGGATAGTACTGGATAAGAGTCTCTCCTAAGTTGATCCACAATACCCGGTTCTCCATTTCTGGATTCAGGTTCAGGATGTTTTCCCGGTACCTTGAAAAAAAAACTACTTAAAAATCTTAGGTAACCTTGCTTTGGAAGGATTGAAGTCCACTGTGATAAAGACTTACACAATCCAAGATTTCATAGTCCAAAGTTCAATTATTTTCAAATGCAAAACCAACATACGTTTGCAGCTTCCTGAAACCGCATTCAAACATGCGTGTTGATCATAAAACTAATGGCTGTAACGCAGTAACGTACTATTATAATCCTTGCATCAGAGCGGCGCCCGCGGCGTTCTATTTTCAAACAGACCAAGTTCATTAACGTCTGTTTTTTCTAGCTATAGTGATGGGACATGCGGCTTGTAATCTATCGATACATTTTGTTACAAATAAAAATGTTACATTTTTTAGTTTCTGCTTTTTACAAGCTTTTATTTAAATTGCAATGTATGTATGTGTGTAAGTGTGTTTGGGTCAAATCTTGTAACTGAATTATTATAAAGCAGTTATCCTCCACCGATTAAGATGAAATTTTGCATACACGTTTAGTTTTGATGACAATACATGGTTAGCTAAGTGACGTCATTCTAAATCTATAAATGGGGCGGACGGCCAAAGATGGAGGACTAGTTATTTTTTATGCACTGCCATGAATATGGGTATCAAATGAAAGGGTTTGCTGAGATGAATACAAAAAAAGCTTGTTTTCATCATCATCATTGCAGCCGAAAGACTGCTGAACATAGGCCTCCCCCAAGCGTCGCCACATTGATCGGTCCTGTGCGTTTTGCATCCACCGGACGCCCGCAGCCTTGACTAGGTCGTCGCTCCACCTAGAGGTAGGCCTTCCAACGCTGCGTCTTCCGGTACGCGATCGCCACTCTAGAAATTTTCGGCCCCAACGGCCATCCCTTAAGTTTGGAAATTCTTCGGGCTATATTGGTAACCTTGGTTCTCTTGCGGATGTTTTCATTTCTGATTCGATCACGCAAGGAAACACCGAGCATAGCCCTCTCCATTGCCCTTTGGGTGACTTTGAGCTTTCTGATAAGGCCCATTGTGAGCGACCACGTCTCTGTCCCGTAAGTAATCACTGGCAACACACACTGGTCATAGACTTTCGTCTTGAGACACTGTGGTAAGTTGAAAGAGAAGATAACGCGCAACTTCCCGAACGCTGCCCAGCCGAGTCGGATTCGACGGTTGACCTCTTTCTCGAAGTTGGACCTACCTAAATGGACCGTTTGAAAAAAGCTTGTTTTAAAAAAAAGTTTATTATTTAATAATTTTTATAAGCTTTTATATTTAACTTGCTTTGTTAGTGAGTATGTATGGTTCAAATCTTACAACCGATTTTTAAACAGATATCCGCAACCGATTGAGCTAATATTTTGCATACATGTTTGGTTTGGATGACAATGCACGGATAAGTGCCATCATTCTAAATCCAATATTCTCCTAAAGATGACGGAGCAATTATTTGTATGGGGTGCATACAAATAGTTGGTCCACCATAAAAGATGCAGCATGGATATAAAAATAATAATAAAAAAACTTCAATACAAAGAGGCGTGAGTTTATGTATGTGTGTGTATAAATATTGATAACGATATAAAAATAATTAATCACTGATATTTGAGTGATTCATGTGTCTTAAAATATTGCAGTGTTTACATCAGAAAATGAAGGTCGTTTTGAGATTTTTTCGTTCGTAATAAATCATGCTTATTCTAATTTAATTTTATGAATTGATTTATTAATTAATATTTCTTAACTTAGGATGAGGAAGTAATAATTACAAATACAGAGTCATCGTCATCACAGAGATTCATTTAGATTCAGTTATTTTAAAATAATAGCAGGTAAGAGATATTGCTTTTTTTTCATTTTTCATAAAAATATGGGGCTCGTGGTTAAATAATAATAGTGCACGGGTCGATCTTCGAGGTTAAGCAACGCTTGCAGAGGTCAGTCTGTGGATGTATAACCATTTCTTACTTATCAATATTTCCGAGTCTCGGTAAGGACGTTAAGCCATTGGTCCCGGCAGTCACTTGCAGGTTTTTTTCTAACTTTATTTATTATATTCTTTATTGTATTCACCACAAAAATATATATACAGGACAAAAAATTATAAAGCTAAAAAAAACAAACTTTGCCCATCCACTTTGGAAATTTCTTCCTGTATCGTGGGTGCATTTCCAAACATTTAAACTCAAGACACCCAGATCCCGGCATAACTATCTATAGGCCATACAAATATTTGTTCGCGACACGCAAGATCTGCAAATCAGTGTCCCTAGATTTCAGGCTTCTGACTACCAAGTCAGCAAGAAATCTGACCCTAGTTAGCGGTTGGTAAAGCAATTGCTCCATGTAACTGTACTGGTTTCCAGCTGAATTCGGTTAGACTGGAAGTCGACCTATCTGGCGTCCATGTGCTGGTTTGGTCCCTGGGTTGGTCACGGCGTGCAATGTATTCTAGTGCGCCGGTGATGGGGGGTTACTTGTAGATTAGGAGCCGCGGCGGGATCACGGGCGACCGCTAACGCGTGCCCGTGTTCCCGCTATAAGCGACACAGGAGGACACCGTGGCGTTTTAGTGGGTTGGAGTCCCACATAACTGCGCTATCTCCCCCTGGTAGTGCAGTATGCATGTATTTCACTAAGCAAAAAAAAACAGATCTCGACTCCAACATAGTTGGGTAAAGTGGGTGACGTGCGATGAAATGGTCCTTTACGGGGCGCCTGTCTGGTCCAGCAGACTATCAGGATACCGAACCATTCGCCATTCGTATCGCACGAGGATACCGAACGGTGTCTTTTGAGGCGGCAATTCTCCTGGCACGCTTGCCCCTGCTGGACATTCTGGCGGATATGGATGTGAGGGTACATGACAGGTTTCGCGCAATCCGCCAAAGTAGCAGTAGCGTGCCAGGCATCGGTTCGGTAAGGCTGAGGCGGCAGGAACGGCGACACGCACTCGAGCGGTGGCGCGAGCGACCACAGCAGCCGCAATTAACGCGCAAGCGCGTTTTCGAAGCCTGGCTGAAAAGAGGGGAGCGCATCTCCTACTGGCTCACCCAGGTACTCACCGGGCACGGTTGCTTCGGTGAGTACCTGAATAGGATCGGGCGAGAGGCCACGGATTGCCACAATTGCGGAGGCGTCCTGGATTCTGCACAGCACACGCTCGAGGAGTGCACTGCGTGGGCCTCAGAGTGACAGAACTTGGTCGCCAAGATCGGTCGACAAGAACTAAAGACATGTCTAAATGGGTCCAGGGGCGACGGACTCGGGGACGTCCGTCGCCCCCCAGATATCAGGACCCGAGGTGGTGGCGCGTAGTGTTCCACGCGCGCCACTCTTAGACGTTGCGGGGGGAGTCCAACACCTCACTCCCCCCCGAACCCGAGGTAGTGGCCCGCAGAGGCGGGCCGGCACTAGCCGGTGGTTGCGGAAGTATCGTTGTTCCTGCGATCCCCGGTGTAGGTGTGAGACAGAACACCGGGCTGGTTTTTAGTCAGTAAGAGTCTGACAGACCCCTCCGCCTCCCCAGGGCGGAGGACATCCAATGAGGATTTTCCAAACCGGAAAAAAAAAACTTCTCTATTGCCAGCAGTTGTGAGGGCCATGCTGGCAGAGACAGAAAACTGAAGGGAAATGGAATCCTTCTGTGAGACCGTAATGGACCATAACGGTCTCACGGAGGCCGCTAAGCGGGCTCGTGGCGTATTAATTGATGGTATGAGACAAAAATATGTATTTATAATACACAAATCAATTAAATAAAAAGCTTTGAACTTTCCTAGTAACGAAAAGGTTGTCCTTAATCATAATTATAATATTATATTAAAACCGGATGCGGAAGGTGGCGGGCAGGAAGACAAGTTTATGTTAATCAATGATAATTGCCTTCTGAGTGACAGGAGAGGCGGTGGGGCGAGCTTGTATGTCAAGTGACAGTTCTAAACAGATTTACATACGTATTTGAATGGATTAGCTGTTAGTTTGGGGGTTTAGTTCAATGACAGGATGAGTGACGTAGATATGGTTTTATGAAGAGATAGATTTTGGAATTGTTTAATCAGGTGTTGGTTATCTCGTCTTTGGTTTGGGTATTTACTACATTTGTTTTGTAATAGAGTTTTTCGAGGGCTATGAAATCGAGGCGATCAAAAATTCGATCGCGATTTTTAGTGTTCCATACCCAAAGGATAAAAACGGGACCCTATTACTTAAACTCCACGGTCCGTCTGTTTGTCCGTCTGTCACCAGGCTGTATCACATGAACCGTGATAGCTAGGCAGTTGAAATTTTCACAGATAATGTATTTCTGTTGCCGCCATAATAACAAATATTAAAAACAGAATGAAATAAATATTTAAGTAGGGCTTCCATACAAGAAACGTGATTTTTTTGCCGTTTTTTGCGATAATGGTACGGAACCTTTCGTGCGCGAGTCCGACTCGCACTTGGCTGGTTTTTATTATGTGTCAGTGCTTTGATAATGTAATAACTACGGTGTGTTGTTTTTTCCAATTTGACAGGGTTACTTACTTGAAATTGATAGTGTGCAAGAGTTCTTTTTTCTATGACCTGAATTTTTAAAACCCCGAGACAGGTTTTTACAAGCTTTTATTTAACTTGGAATGTATGTAGGTAAGTGTGTTCGGGTCAAATCTTACAACTGAATTTTAAAGCAGTTATCCTCCACCGATTAAGATGAGGTTTTGTATACACATTTAATTTGATTGACAATGCATGGTTAGCTAAGTAACGGCATTCCAAAATACAATATGGCGGACGGTCCAAGATGGCGGACTAGTTATGTTTTGAAACAAATGATATGTATCAAATGAAAGGGTTTGCGGGGTAGAATACGAAAAAATCTTGTTTTATAAAAAGATTTTTTAATGGATATTATTATTATTTAACTTCTTGTTTTTGTCAAATCTTGCAACTGAATTTTAAAATTATTGTCTTCATCCAATTGAGCTGAAGAAAGCAATGTACGTTATGCTAAAAACCTTGTCAAAAAAAGTTTGTTTTGGACTAGTTTTAAAAGATAAACAAATAATATGCTAAGTACGTCTCACAATCTACTTTTATGTCAAAGTTGTCCGGTTTCCATGCTGAAGTAGAACTTGACAAGTTCTCAACTTCCATGCCTTAATTCTAAAACCAGGAGTAAGTAAACAAAAGCTTATAATTATCAACGTGCTTCTCTACCTCGCTACTACTTGACACACACAACAGAAACTTGACAGTAACACGATTAAATATTCAATTACGATTCCATTTAATAATTAAAGTGTTTCAAACGGTTGCTTAGTAACTGTTCTATAGTCGACGCTGGTCGGTCTCGCTGCCGTCGTCAAGCTAAAATGCCACTATCTGACAATAGACAGATCTTAATATTTTGATGCCACCTTAATCAGCAAAAAAATCTCTCTTTATCTTGTATGAGCAGTATTTTTCTACAACCATTAAATTTCGGATAAAAAGTAAAAACGCCTTTTTAAGTTCTCCAAATTACTATGTCTGCAAACCTATTTAATTAATTAATTTATTTATTAACAAGGCACACCAACGACTCAATTACACATCAATATTACAAAGAAAAAATTTAGAAAATATCCTGTGTAAACAAGTTACTTACAGGCATGCACATCATTTACAGCATAAGTCGCATGTATTTTAAATGGAATATAAAACAAACATAAAATAAAATAAAAATAAAAAAAAGTTGGTAATAAAATTTTGTAAAATAAAATTAAAAGGAGAGAATAAAAAAAATAAGTATTATAATAATAAAATAATTTTGATAAGATATATTGAATCATTGATATAAATAAACTAACAATGTGCCAATTCAAAATAGCGCAATTAGATCCATTTTTGACACTAGAATTTCTCACATATTATCTATTTATACTATATACTTTTGATAATATTATAAAGACGAAAGATTGTTTTGTTTGTTTTTACCGAATAGGCTCCGAAACTACTCGACCGATTTAAAAAATCTTTCACCAATAGAAAGCTACATTATTCTTGAGTGACATAGGCTATTTTTTATCTCGAAAACGGGTTCCTTGGGGTGGCCCACGGGAGCGAAGCCGCGGGGAACAGCTAGTAGTTGATAAACAGCATCGATATTATTATTTTTCGCGGTTTTACATCTATAACTCAAAATATGATTTTGTCAGATAGTGGCAGTACAGGTTGAGGACTGCAGTCGGTGCTACCCACGCGAGGTATTTCATTGTCGCCTCATTAATGCTTCTAGAGCGGCCTACGATTGTGACAAGACAAAACTGGTAAAGGAGGGTCTACATTGTGCTTTGTTTTGTTGATCAATGTAGCTAATTATGTTTGTCAATTGTTTGAGGGACCTTACTGATGTAGCGGTACAATTTAAATTGTGTCGATAGGCGATATTGCGCGTATTATATATTTTCTAAGAAAAATTTAGTGCAAATCGGTCGAAAAACATCGCATTGATCAATTTCGTTATATAATAAAATTATTCATTAAATCTTTTTTTAAACAAGCTTTTTCGTATTTTCTCAGCAAACCCTTTCATTTGATACCCATATCATGTCAGTGCACAAAAAATAATTAGTTCGCCATCTTGGGCCGTCCGCCATACTGGATTTAGAATGACGTCACTGAGCTAACCATGCATTGTCATCCAAACTAAACGTGTATGCACAATTTTATCTTAATCGGTTGATGATAACTGCTTCAAAATTCAGTTGCAAGATTTGGCCCGAACACACTTGCATACATACATAAATCATTGCGAGTTAAATAAAACTTAATAAAAATTGCTTATTGTTGTGATATAAATCGTGTTGCGTTGAACCATCAGCAAGTTCGCTGATAGATTTTATCAGAAAAGCATTTGTTAAGATAGGCAAGTTGATATTGTCTCCGAGTTTGTTTTGTTTTTCTTCTCAGAGGAGTTAGCTAGGAAACACTGGCCTCATTTAAAATGAAAACCGGCCAAGTGCGTGTAGGACTCGCGCACGATGGGTTCCGTACCATTATCGCAAAAAAAAAAACGAAAAAATAACACGTTTGTTGTATGGGAGCCCCACTTAAATATTTATTTAATTCTGTTTTATTTGTTCTTATAGCAGCAACAGAAATACATCATCTGTGAAAATTTCAACTGTCTAGCTATCAGGGCTCATGAGATACAGCCTCGTGACAGACAGATAGACAGACGGACACTGAAGTCTAAGTAATAGGGTCCCGTTTTTACACTTTGGGTACGCAACCCTAATGTAATATTTATTCAAAGTACTAATGCTACTCAAACGAAGTCGCAGGCAACAGCTAGTATGTAATAAATAATAAAGTACATATAATGTTTTGATAGGCTCATAAGATTAAGATAAACACTTGACACATTCCTTACCCTACTATCTACAAGTATAAAAATCGAGAATTTCATAACACATAATATAATGCATTCAGAAATTTATAAACATGGCTTCGTATTTCTCTATCAAAGCTTTTAGTATAGTGATGATAGTACATACAATTGATATAAAAGGTTATAAAAGATTGCCACCCGTTGACGTAACATCTATTCTATTAACACAGATAAATAAAATGTAAGTGTATGTTTATTTATTTATTATATACTTTATAGTACACCACAAAAAAAAACATACAGGACATACGTTCACAATAACAAGTGTACAATGGGCGGTCTTAACGCACTATGCAATCTCTTACAGACAACCTTTGTTTGTAATGTTAAAATATCAGCTTTTTACAAGCTTTTTATTTAACTTGCAATGTATGTGTAAGTGTGTTTGGGTCAAATCTTGCAACTGAATTTTATAGCAGTTATCCTCCATCGATTAATGTGAAATTGTTCATACACGTTTAGTTTGAATGGCAATGCAAGGTTACCCAAGTGACGTCATTCTAAATCCCATATAGCGGACGGCCCAAGATGGCGGACTAGTTATTTTTTGTGCACTGCCATGTTATGGGTATCAAATGAAAGGGTTTGCTGAGTAGAATACGAAAAATAATGAATAATTTTATTACTAAATGCATATGCAATTATATACCGTAATAATAACAAAAAAGAAATAATAGTACATTATGGTACAAGTGTGAAATGTTGGTGATTACCGCTGAGGCGCCATTGAGACCCGAGCCGTTAGGTGAGGGTCTTAAGAGAGCCGAGGACGGTAATCATCAATACACACGTGTATCATACGACGTTTTTCAACACACTTGTGAAGAAAATAATACAAAAAAAACATTTTCAACAGTGAAAACGAGTTGTGAATTTTTTTTCGCAATGGCGGAAAAAATACTCAGTTTTCCTATGCGCGCGCATCCTAGCAATGGCGGTCGGCCATAGACTAAAATAATGAGGTTTTTTTTTTGGCTGTTCGCGGATAGCGTTTTAGCCACGTATACTTACAAAGTGCGTAATTTCAAGTTTTCTTTATTACAGAGAAAAACATAAGTTATATTTGAGTGAAAGTTTTATTTATTAAACACGTGCAAGTTAAAACTATCTATTTAAATACGAAGTTGCATTAAATAAGCAAGCAATAGGTACATCAATTTATTTTTACTATTGAGCACGAACTTTTTGTATCAAAACTTTTTTAAGAATAAAGCAACTCAACCAATAAATTAAAAAAAAAACTCTATAACTCACTTGTGAATAATAGCAATGAAAAAGTCACAGTTTGATTACAGGTGTCATTATGTGCCTAATTGCGGTGAAATTAGAGCCACTTTATGAGCAAGTGTGTTGAAAAATAAAATATGTCTTTCTGTTGTCTGCTAATTTCTGGACAGCTAACAGCTGGACCGATTTTGACAGGACTTTCGCTGATAGATAACTGATGTTAAAAGGAGTAATCTTGGCTACTTCTAATTTAGGAAAAAAGTTAAGGTTCCGCGTAAATCACTAAAAACCATGTTTTTTTTAGTTTTACGAGTTTGACGCGGACGAAGTCGCGGGCAACAGCTAGTTGATAATAAAAATAGTGACTGCTAGATAGGCCCTAAAGAGATTTATAAAGAACGGTAGCTATCGCTGAAGGCATTTTGACACTTCCATTTCTCATTGACGCATTGTTGTGCTTTTGACAGCTTTCCAATTTGTATTGTTTTGTAACCTTCGGGAATTTGTTCCCTTGGATGTAAATTTCTAGAATTTAAGATGTGTGTGTGTGTGTGTATTATATGACTAAAAAGAAAGATTTTATTCACATTGAGTTGATGGTGATTTAAAACTAAGGCCGGTATTCCAGATGCTCATGCTCAACTCAACTCAAACTGGAAATGGACAGTTGTCACGCCTCAAACGGTACCGAACACTTTTAACACAAAATCAGTAAAATTTAATAGTGTTAGCATGTACTTGGAACGTACTCGTACTTGCTAACTTGGACTTTCATTTTCATTCAACACCTACCACACATTTTGAGTAAAAAGAATTCAGTGAAGTCTGGAGCGTCTGGGCTCTTGCTCTATTCAGAATCAGAAATCTTTATTTGTGAGTCATAGGTACAGTGGATGTTAAATTGGTACAAATTTAAGTTCACTACAACCAGCCGTTAATGGCATACAAAAAATACACAAATCAATTAAAATTACCTACCAGTACATATAAACACATCAACACGGTCTAGAGATATTTAAAAAAAAGTGAATTACTATCAATGTGTTAATTATTTATATGACATGTATATATTTAAAAGATACGTTATTTAATATTCTACCATTTTTTAATAATGGTTAAGGTACTTTGATTATTATTTCAGGATTTTATGGAAAAAAATGAAGCATAGACGGAAACCGTATATGAATTAACTTTTAATTTATGAGTAAAAACTGAAAAAAATAGAAAAATCATTTAATTTGTGTTTATAAACTTGAAGTTAGTAGTCTGAGAAAGCGCCCATGATGTTCATAACACATCGGCAACGATTCGGCATGCTCAGAACAAGGTTGTCAATGTCTTGCTGCGGAATATTGTCCCATGTCCTTCTGAGGTGCGCAAAAAGTTGATCTTCTGTAGCCAGATTTAGATCAGGAACTTCTTTCAGAGCTCTTCTTTGCAGCATATCCCACGCATGCTCAATGGGATTTAGATCTGGCGATTGAGCAGGCCAGTCTAAGGCCCTAACATTGTGTGTATGTAACCAAGCTGCTACCGTTCTCGCCGTGTGTGCCCGGGCATTGTCGTCCCATTTGTGTTCTGTGGGGCAAGATTACGAGCCCCAGCACCTGTTGGACGTATCGTTCTGCCGTCATATTGCCCCGCACCCAAACGAGATCCGTCCGTCCTCCAAGACGAATTCCTGCCCAAACCATAATTGTTCCTCCTTGGTATGGGTGAACTTCCTGAGGGTTCTGAAGACGGCTCCATCGTCCAGGAACTCGCCAAACACGCGTCCTTCGTGAATCTGGATGGAAGCCGAACCTGGATTCATCCGTGAACAGCACATTGGACCATTGCTCACGGCCCCAGTCCACGTGGTTTCGAACCCATTCTAATCGTCGTCCACGATTGCCTCTCCGTAAAGGTGGGACCCGGAGTGGTCTACGAGAGCGTAGATTGCTTTCAAGCAGTCGCCTTCTTACAGTTTGGTCACTCACAAGCACTTCGTGTTCCACTCGCAGCCTTTGGACCAATTGAGTCGCCGTTGCATTTGGTTGAGCTCGCGCAGTAATTTGCAAAAATCGGTCTTGTCTGGGGGTAGTGATGCGACTTGGCCCCCGGTGCCTCTCCGCTACTTCACCTGTGGCACGATAGCGTGTCCACAATCTTGAAATTACATTTTGGTGGGTCCCTATGGCCTCAGCAACATTACGCTGAACAGACCCAGCTTCCAGCATTCCCACAGGTCGTAACATCTCCGCCCTCATCAAATGTTGGCGTTGCATGGCTACAATACCTCAATTTTAACTTTATCTTTCGTTTAAAAATGAAAAAAAACTGTAACTAAACGTAATTCGTATTGTTTTCTAAATTTCGCACAAATGAAAATTCCCTCTCCTACACAGCAAGACATTTTTATGCCACCGAAACAAAAGAATTTTCAAAAATTTGAATTTGGAATTAGTCTGAGATAAATTACAAACAAATCGGTGTATAAAAGATTCCAATGCGGCCAGTACTTTTCGAGTTATTTAATTAAGTATGAAATATCCCTAGACCGTGTTGATGTGTGTACATTATGTCAAGCTGAAAAATCATATGCCAAACTCGAGATTTGTGCTTTGTTGGCAGTTGATTGGTAGGTGTGGCCAGTTTTAATTTTGAGCATCTGGAATACAGTCTTTAGACAGTTTGACGTTTATAGCAGAATTAGTGGCGTTCATTAATTCCTCAAAAGTGTAGGTGTATGGGCACTAGCAGCACTCCAACAAGTGGCTCTTACTCTGGATTCTGGACAAAGGAGATGACTATTGAGATGATGGAAAAGAATGATGTATAAAAGAACTAGCTGACCCCCGGGGCTTTGCTCCCGTCAACTGGCTACCTACCTACCTACCCTGCCTATACTGCATACCCTGCCTACCCTGCCTACCCTGCCTACCCTACCTACCCCACCTACCCTACCTACAATTTTTTATCTATCATCAATAGTTTTCTCAGCGCACGCCAAAGGATGAATTTTATAGGCAACATTTTGCTACCTTGGGTTACATTATTGCAATTTTCATAAGGATCTCTAACTTTTTGGAAATATATTAAAGCCTATGACACCCAGGAATAATGTAGCTTTCTACTGGTGAATGAATTTTCAAAATCGGTTCAGTAGATCCAGAGATTACCCCTTACAACGTCACAAACTCACTTTATAATATGAGTATAGATAAGATGTGCTGCTGTGTGACCCCAGATATATTGTATCCCAGCCCAGATAATGAGATACATTTTGACAGATTTTTTCATACTTGTTTTTTTTTGTTGGCTCTCACATTTCAAGTCTGAAAAGGTTAACAAGGTCAAAGTCACAGGCATTTCAACAAATGTTTCGAAAAAGCAGTACATTTGTTTTCATAGCCAGTGTAACAACTGCCTAACAGTGTCACCTTGCAAGGTGACAGAAATGCAAATCATTTGGCTTAAAGTTAAGCGATCAATTGTGAGTTTATTCAAGCGCAATAAATGCTTAATTTCGTATTGGTTTTATGATACGTGGTTTTTAGATTTTTTTGACACATTTCGTCGACTTTTTATCGGTAGTTAATTTGATTTTGTCTAGTGAGACTACAACAAATCGCAGTACCGGGTTGAAATGTTCTACTCTAGAAGCACTAAACAATTTTTTTTCTATCAGCTATGGTTGAAATGCCAAATTGTAAAGGATTGATCAATGCGCTTGGTATTCGCATACATTATTGACATTTTTCAAATAGCTGTGGCGATGCTTCGGTTAGTTCCGCTATGCTCGACTCGAAAAATACCTACTAAAAGTGCCGCTATGAACGAAAATCTTCGATTCTACGTAAACAATGGCAGGTACAGTTGGAAAGAAAAGTGTTTCAATTCATTTAAATTGATTAGGAAGCTGAAAAATATTGAAATTGAACTAAAAACATCGTTATATTAGATAAGTTTAGTTCGAAATATTATCTCTTTTACGAAAACACGTTTTGTTTTTACACAGTTCTATGGAATGGATGGACAATTTATTTTTTAAATGAATGACGCGACGTATTGATTGGCGGCGAGGCGAGTGTGCGTTAGTATGTTGAAACAGAACATTTATCAACTTTTTTTCGCGAAAGTAATAGCATTTACATACTAGGTTTTCTTAATTTACTTTTTAAATTACACTGTAAACTTTTCTTCATCACTGCCCGCGAATGTGATTTCGTGCATAGCGGCACTTTTTAGTAAGTATTTTTCGAGTCGAGCATAGCGGAACTAACCGCGATGCTCTTGTTGATATAATGTCACTTGTCTGGAGCCTCAGGTCATAGTCTCCCTGTGTGCAAAGTTACATCAGTTCAGGAGTGAATGATTAACAAACATTCAAACATTTATACTATAGCATGTCTAATATTGGTTATTATTCAAACTATTGGAGCTATTTCACACCTTCGTTACTAGGTAAACTTTCAATTTAATTCAATGTGTATGTTGATTAGTTTTAGACCTGTATTCTGAAATGCCAGATTTTATAACTAATCTTAACTCAAATCTAGTTTTAAAACGGGATTCCTGACAGAACCAGACCGGCCTTAATTCCTATCGTTGTAATTGTCAATATTTCTATTAATATCACACAATTCGAGACATATTTTAGCTTAACCAGAGCAGAGAGAGAAGTTGTAACGGCCGCGACTTACAAGTTGTACTTGTAGATCATGGGTTCGAACCCAGGCAGGCGCTGTACTTTGTGAAAATTATTTATTCAACACTGCTCTCAAAACGGCGAAGGAAAATATCGTGAGGAAACCGGCATATCTTAGAACCAAAGATTCGAAGGCATGTGACATCCACTAACACGCGCTGGGCCCGCGTGGTGGATTACGGCCCATTCGCTCTCACAGAGAGGAGGCCTGCACGCACAACGGACCAAATCCGAGTCTAAGTGCGGGGTCCATCTATCATATCCTAGCTTAACCACTACAAATACTTACATAACATCACGCCTTTGTTCTCGGAAGGGTTAAGCAGAGATGAACCTAAAGTACAACCACATTTTACCAGTTTTGTTTAAGTCCTATGTACGGAGACGAGCATATAATTGCCATCAACCGAGCACAAGTACAGATTCCAGGCTGTATCTGAGAAATTCCAGAAGGAAAACTCAATAACAATATGCCCAACCCGAGAATCGAACATAGGACCTCATGCTTAACATTAGCGTTTTGTTACCACTAGATAAATTATTTCTTTATAAATTATACAATTAAACTACTACTATTATACAATTATTAATTATTTTTTTTATTAATTTTATATTATATAATTGTTCAATGCAATTATCATTATTTTACAGTTATTCAATTCAATTATTATTATACAATTCAATTAAATAATTATATTTCTTTCTTGCTTTTCTTTATTTATTTATTATACCACGTAAAGGCCTCCTCCATGTTTCCATATTTATCTGTCCCTCGCTTTTTTAGTCCAATCTTAGCCAGCTGCTTTCAAAATTTCATCGAGCCATCTCTCTGCTGGCCTGCCTCTGGTTCTCTTGTCAACAGGTCCCTTCCACGTAGTAATCTTCTTTGTCCACCTGTCTTCGTTTTTACAAGCAATATGGCCGGCCCAATACTAATTTATTATTATAAAAAGTTCAAGTAACCTTCGTTCAAGTGAGCACATACATAACTACTTGACATTTCGTCACCTCTCGACGCAAGTGATATGCAAATCAATCATCAGAGCCTGTCAGCAGTGATTCGATTGCATGACTCGATTGATTCGCAGATCACTGATAAAATCAATCAGTTATTTCGAAGTTTGGCAATAACGATTAGAGTAATAAGTGATTGCCACAGACATAAATCTAACTAGATGACGTCTCTCCTCTTTTTATTATTATTGATACTCTTGCTTGGCCTACTATCTCGCGTGATGGCAGGCGATGATGTTGTCGACGGTGAAGCAGGCTTGCCTAGAAGTAACCTATATACTGTTTACTTAAGGACCCCCTAGTTGAAGGTACTTAACGATGAAAGGAAATGTTTCCAATCAGTAATTTTTTTTTGGTTGTGTTTTTGCAGCACAGCTAGCCTTTATTGCCAGAGTTTTGGTTAATGACCGGTGCCGAAAACGCTAAATGAAACAGCATCAAAGTTAGAGCCTTGACTCCCTTTTTAGGGTTCCGTACCTTAAAAGGTAAAAAAGGAACAATTATAAGATAACTCTCTTATTCGTCTGTCCGTGTGTCACCACCGATTTTCTCAGGAACAGGTGGACCTAGGAAGTTGAAATTTTTACCAGATATTGAGGTTTATATGACTATAGTCACTATTAGGTCTATAAAAATCAAGGTCCTGAGTCAACACGATAAAAAGATATAGACAAATTTAAAATTTACCTCAATTTTCAACATTTTTTTTTTTCGGAATCTTCCCTTTTCTTGTACTGTCGTAAGCTTTTAACCAAAATTGTCAATTCTAGGTCAACCAGAAGCACCCTATAGGTTTTGGGTCGAAAACCTATATGGTAGTTCCCGTTGACCTAGAATCACGAAAAAGGGCAAAAAGTAAGGTCAACATTAAGGTAAATTTAGATACTTACAAGTCTTCGCGAAAATCTAAATTTGCCCATATATTTAAAACTTAGCCACCAATAAAAATGATGCCAGTTTTATTATGGCGGTATAATGGGTAGGTACGGAACCCTCGACGCACGAGTTCGACTCGCACTTGGCCGGTTTTTTTTTTGACACGCGTAGTACTTACATTCGCGTCATCTAGTGAGATGTATGTCTGTGTTGATCGCGATGTTACGCCATATTTGTCTAGTTGACTAGCAGGTGTGGTCGAACTTTAATGATGTGTAGGTATTTTTAATGGTGTGTGATTGACCTTAGAGGTGATATCTGTTTTGTATGGTATGAGTTGGTAAATAGATTATCGATCCACGTGATCATTACCATATTCATTCTTCAGTATAATATTGAAAAATCTGTCGTAGTGGCGACACAGATGCAGAAGGCGTTCATCCAGAAATGGGTGACCCTTTAATAGGTAAAATAAAATAAAAAATGGAATTGTAAATTATAGGATAAATAAAGGCTATTTTCATTTTTTTTTTTATTTTATGTTAGATTATTGAAAAATCTGTCGTAACAAACCAAAGTTCGCTGTCTAAGTCTCACCCCTCTTTATCCGTCGGCGGTTAAAAATTATAACCACCGAAAAAAGAGGGGTGTTGTAAGTTTGACGTGTGTTGCTGTGTATCTGTGTGTATGTCTGTAACATCATAGCTCCTAAACGGATGAACCGATGTTGAATTAGTTTTTTTTTGTTTGAAAGATAACTTTGTCGAGAGCGGTCTTAGCTATGTTTGAATAAAATCGGTTCAGCCATTCAAAAGTAATCCGCATTTTGCTAGTTGAATCTGGGGTTTTTCGCAAGATATCGTGTCATTATTAAGTGTTTCGATAGATTATCGATTGAACTACTAGGTATATTATATGTAGTTTAAAAAGCATGAAATAAAAATTAGATAACAATTTTAGAAATTACCCATGTAACACCCACTTCTATCAAGATCAGATACTCTACACTTGAAGTTGTAGACGATTATGTCTACCTGGGACAAACGGTCCAGTTGGGTAGGTCCAACTTCGAGAAATAGGTCAACCGTCGAATCCGACTCGGCTGGGCGGCATTCGGGAAGTTGCGCGGTATCTTCTCGTCCAATTTACAGCAGTGTCTCAAGACAAAAGTCTATGACCAGTGTGTGTTGCCAGTGATCACCTATGGGACCGAGACGTGGTCGCTCTCAATGGGCCTAATCAGAAAGTTTAAAGTCATCTAAAGGGCAATGGAGAGGGCTATGCTCGGCATTTCCTTGCGTGATCACGTCGGAAATGATGATATCCGCAGGAGAACCAAAGTTACCGACATAGCCCGAAGAATTGCCAAACTTAAGTGGCAGTGGGCAGGGCACAGTGCTCGCAGAACGGATGGCCGATGGGGCAGAAAAGTTCTGGAATGGCGACCGCGAACCGGAAGACGATACGTTGGTAGGCCTCCCATTAGGTGCACCGATGACCTGGTTAAGGTTGCAGGAAGGCGCTGGATGCTAGACGCACGGGATCGGTCAATGGAGGCCTATGTCCAGCAGTGGACATCTTTCGGCTGAAATGATGAATTTTAGAAAACCCTCGGCTCAAATACCTCTAAAAAGCAATATATAAACCTCGTACTCGCGTCGGGGAACCACTAAGTAAATAAAATTGACCTGTCAAGATTAAACTACTGCCCTCCATAAACTACAATAAACTGCAAAATCAGATCATCGACTAAGTGAGAGAATTTGTCGACTAATAATCGACGAATTCTCGTTGGTCGTTAACAACGACCAACTTTTTTCACAAGAAGCTCAGATATGCATAATGCAGATACTTGATAAACGTTCACAATGTATAATTTTTATGAAAATTGTAAATGTGGTTTTACAAAGTACTAAGAAGTTGTATTTTTGTCTAGTAATTTTATGAATCCATTTCACTCTTTGTCATTTTAATAATTAAAACACTATGTTTTATGTTAAAATACTGATAAACAGATTCTAAATTCAAATTATTCTTCATAGAAAATTTAAATGAAGACGATAAGATTAGAAAAAGTTTTGTTAAGTAATCATACTAATATTATAAAATATGTGAATGTAAGTTTGTTTGATACGCTTTCACGCGAAAACTACTTAACTGATCATCATGAAACTTTGTACACATACTCTTGGAGGTATTAGAAGTAACTTATGATACTTTTTATTGAAAAAAAAAAACTTTTTACGTAAGATATCAGTTTTCCGCGATAACCGCCATTCACGCGGACGAAGTCGCGGGCAAAAGCTAGTTTAAAATAAAAAGAAAATGAGCAATAATTTCTATCGACATTTTAATAACTAGTCTGTCCCATCCCTATCGTGTTTACACAGGGGATGCGTCTCGTCGTCGGCGCGCGTCGCTCACTCGTCGCGTCTAGCGCATCCCGCGATGAATCACATCGTTCATCTTTATTGGCTTTCCTCGCAAATAGAGGGTAGATACAAGTTATGTGTTTTACTTATAGCGAGGTTATATAAATAGATTTCATTATGGTTTGAAGTTGAAATCATATAATGTTCATTATTCATTTATATTTCTTATTATTATGAGAGCTCGTGGCTAAATAATAACAGCTGCACTGGTCGATCATCAAGGTTAAGAAACGCTTGACGAGGTCGGTCCGTGGATGGGTGACCATTTCAACATACCGAGTTTCCTCCGTGAAAGCACGTTAAGCCGTTGGTCCCGGCTGTCATTTGATGATCTTTGACAGTCGTTACGGGTAGTCAGAAGCCTAAGTTCTGACACCAGTCTTGCCAAGGAGTACCGTGTTACCCAGTTACTGGGTTGCGGAGGTCAGATAGGCAGTCGCTCCATGTAAAACACTGGTACTCAGCTGAATCCGGTAAGACTGGAAGCCGACCCCAATATAGTTGGGGAAAGGCTAGACAGATTAATTTGTTATTATTCGTTATAGACAAAAAAACAAACGACGCTGTTTGTTTTTTTTAATAACTGCGCGAGTTTTCTTTGTCAAAAAACACTACAAAGTGAAAAATAACTTCAATTTCGGAAGTCGGTGTTCTTGTTTTGATTTCTTCGTTTTCTGACACCGACTTCCGAAATTGAAGTTATTTTTCACTTTGTAGTGTTTTTATTTGTAAGTCGGTTGTATTTTTGTTAAAAAGTTTTTTTTTTATTTTTCACTTTTTAGTTGTGGTTCATAATGGACCAATTCTCCAAAGTGAAGCCAGAATAGATTTACACAGAAACATGCAACTTAGACAAAAACAGTGGAATTAGAGTATACCAGGGTGAACTGTTCAACCTGCGTACCCCTTTAGAGCGTAATAGTGTGATGTTATGTTATGAAATGATGTAAACAATAAACACACATCCGATTGCAGCTATCCCGAGTGATTTGCAGTCATTTATTGAAGAGTTCTGATGTGTATCTCCGAAGTTCTTTACCAGATCTTGATGAAAATTGGAAAGGACCACATGACAAACACCAGCTTCCAAATAAAAAAAGAGTCATCAAAATCGGTTCACCCAGTAACAAGTTCTGAGGTAACACACATAAAAAAAAAAAAACAATACAGTCGAATTGAGAACCTCCTCCTTTTTTGAAGTCGGTTAGAAATAGATCTAATTGCACACTTTCGCATAGACACATCAAGTTAGTTTATTTTATGAAAAATAGATTTGTAAACATAGCAAATTGGGTAAACTAAACCGCGTTTTTTAGGGTTCCGTACCTCGGAAGGAAAAAACGGAACCCTTATAGGATCACTTTGTTTTCCGTCCGTCTGTCTGTCTGTCAAGACCCTTTTTCTCAAGAACGCGTAGAGGTAACAAGCTGAAATTTATATTAAATACTCAGGTCTAATGTCCCTTAAAGCTGTGAAAAAATAAAACTTCTAAGCCAAGGCAATCAAAAGATACAACCGTTTATGTCACAAATTGCCGCAAATTTTCGACACTCGCAAGGGAATCAAAACCTACAGGGTACATCCCGTGTGCCCAGAATCTTGAAATTTGGTACAAAGCAACGTCTTGTAGCACATATAAAGGAATAATTGCGAAAACCGTAAATTTTAATTACATCATATAATAAAAACATTTTTAATAATTTTAAACTTACTACCCCATTCCTCATGAACGCGTATAGGTATTAAATTGAAATTCATATCAAATACTCAGGTCTATAATACCTGCGAAGGTTTGTACGGAACCCTCAGTGCGCGAGACCGACTCGCACTTGGCCGGTTTTTTTATCTGGAATCTATTAAAGTAGAAAAATACTGCTTCGACAGATCGATAGAGATTTTTTGCTGATTACGATGGCGTCAAAAATATAATTGTCAGATAGTGGTATTTTAGCTGGATGGCAGATCGTGTGTTCATCTTTATTAGCTTTCCTCGCAAATAGAGGGTAGTTGCAAGTTATTTGTTTTAGTAATAGCGACTTAATGTGAATAGATTTGATTATGGTTTAGTGTTGAACTAGCGGAGTGCTTTTGGTGATGTTATCATGTTTCTGAAGGGCTAAAATAAAATGTATAAGGTTTTAACTAACTTTTAGTAACTAATACTATTTAATCTCAAAATAATTTAGATTGTAGATAAAGCCGTCTGAAAAAATTTATATAATCTTGGACTATTATACTTATTGAAGATATGCATGAGAAATTAAAATTCATTTTTACACGCGAGACTTATTTTTAACCCCCGACGGAAAAAGACTTTATAAGTTTGACGTGTGTTGCTGTGTATCTGTGTGTCTGTCTGTGGCATCATAGCTCCTAAACGGATGAACCGATTTTGATTTAGTTTTTTTTTTTTAAATGTGATTTTGTCGAGAGTGTTCTTAGCTATGTTTGAATAAAATCGGGTCACCCGTTCAAAAGTTATGGGCGTTTTACTGTTTGAATCGGGGTGTTTTCGCAAGATATCGTGTCATAATTACGTGTTCAATAGATTGCCGATAGAAGCGTATCTAGTATGTACTTGATAAATTATGTAGCATGAAATAAAAAAAAATGTGTCGGGAGCTTTTTATATATTGAAATTTTACTCGTTACTAGCTTTTATTTAACTTGCAAAATATCTTTGTATGTATGTATGTAAGGTTGTTCGCGTCATCTTGCAACTGAATTTTAAAGCAGTTATCCTCCACCGATCAAGATGAAATTTTGCATACACGTTTAGTTTGGATGACAATGCCTGGTTAGCTAAGTGACGTCATTCGAAATACAATATGGCGGCCGGCCTAAGATTATAGTTATTTTATGTGCACTGAAGAAAGGGCTTGCTGACATTATGATAAAAAAAGTTATAAAAAAAAATAAAAAAATCTATAGTTTAGTTCTTTCTTTCTTCTTTTATTCTTTAGCTATACAATCAGAAAGAATACAAGAGAAGGAGCACGGCACTGAATGGTGTTGCCGTGGCTGAATAATTCTGGCGCAAACACAATATTTTTTTATATATATGCCATCGACACGCTAAGAAGAAGAATAGAATTAATTTCTTTTGATTAGAATGACAGAGTAGCTTTAAATACTGAGCGTCTAATTAGCAGACACAATAGAAATAACAATAGCTTATATTATATCCCAGGTGTACGATCGAGCTTCCGCATTCATCCATAAGGTTTATACCATCTTGGAGTAAGGAATATGGTTGATAAACGTGGGCTAGTCAAGTGTACCGCCCTTTCATTGTCTTCCATACTCGCTCCTCCTCAATTAGCCACGGTAAAAATATTATTTTAGAGCTATCAAGGACAGATGAATCGAAATATTTGAGGGAGCAATAGAGAAGAAACAAACATTGATGAGTATTGCAGGTTTTCAGAACAGTTAAAATGTTTTATTTACTTTTTTAGGGTTACGTACCCAAAGGGTGAAAACGGGACCCTATTACTAAGACTCCGCAGTCCGTCTGTCTGTCTGTCTGTCACCAGGCTCTATCTCTCTTTCTCACCGTGATAGCTAGGTAGTTGAAATTTTCACAGATGATGTGTTTCTGTTGCCGCTATAACAACAAATACTAAAAACACAATGTAATAAATATTTCAGTGGGACTCTCATATCATACAACAAACGTGATTTTCTTGCCGTTTTTTTTTGCGATAATGGTACGGAACCTTTCGTGCGTGAGTCCTAATCGCACTTCGCCGGTTTTCCTTATTACAACCAACTTAATTTAGAACAGTTTTTGATTGTGTCAATGTGAAACAATATTGTCACAATGTCGAAGCGAGATTTTCATCCCGTAGAAATGAATCCTTACAAAATAGTTTTTTATAGGTATGATTACACCAAAAGATCCTGTCAAAATGAAACCACTCCTTTGATAAACTAAACCACGAAAACGATATCCTTATAAAACCATCACCGAATTAGCTTAACACCGACTGCAGTCCATCAAACACGGGTATAAAGGCCATGCCACCATGGGGACGTGTGTCTAACGCAGTACAGAAATACTTCGCCATCTGCGCGCCATAACGTGTTGCGTAACACGATACTGCAACAGGGCTGGCACTTTTAAATGTGACATGGATGATGTACAATACAGAGGGAGATTTTTGGATTGATTTAACTATTTTTTTTCAAACATGCATGGAAATATTGTCATTATTTTCGAAAAAGAACACGCGAAGTATCGATACTTTACATTTACGGACAAAGAAAATCAAATACATTGCAGGAGCGTTTTTTGAATTTGGAACATTACAACGCTCCAGCAATGTTGTTGTAACTATTAATAAATTAAATGTATAATATAAAAATTATGTTTTATTTCTCTGCATTCTTTTGAGAAAAGCACTTTATATGCCTCGGCGGAAATGGCAATTGCCTGTCTCGTATTAGTGAAGCTCATACTCGACCTGCAATTGCCTATTTCCCGGCCTTTGCTGTGCCCGAAAGGTCATAATATTCTCACTGTATTTTTAAGTTACCATCTTACTATACCAGGATTGAGTATTATCTAATGATAGTTAGAGCAAATGCTGTGGGTAGGGTTTTGGGTTTGATGTCCGGTTGGGTAAAGTCATACAGCGTTCCCATTCCTCTATTAAGAAATTCTAAGTAGCTGAGTATGAGATACTAGCAATCAGCACTGCTAAAATAGGTAAGGTGCAAAATTTGTGGATATATTTATTCATTTCCACAAAAAAAACAAATTTAACGATGTAATGTATTCTTATGATTTCGCACAAACTGGGCTTCTTCTTCCTATACTTCATATAAGATAGCTTGATATCTGTGACAGCTGTCAGTATCAATACAGTAACAATAGCGCTTGACAGGCTAACAATACCGTAACAATAACGTATACGTCAGTTTGACATATGTAGCAGAGATCAAGCTATCTAAGAAGTATTAGACAATGCAAAGTTTCTGACGGCTACCCATAGAGTTCTGAGGCTCATCAAAGTATCTTCTATCAGCGATGGGGATTGTCAAAATGTACTTTTGAACGTCAATTTTTTTTTAAATTTAAAAGTAATCATAAATGATTCTACCGTCCATTCGGAAAAGTAGCTTTAAAACACTTTAAAAGTAATAACTTCGTCGCTTGAATACCATTTTAGAGGCTCTAAACAAAAATACTTACCCCAAAAGAGAATTAGACAGGACTTCGAAAATACATACTCTAGTTTGAATTATACAATATACTTACTCGTATGACGAAAATATTCTCATAAAAAGCTATTACAAACATGCTCAGCCCTACCATCGACATCTGCCTTTTAAGGCGTTCCGAAACGAATGCACATCACAGCACATGAGGCGAGCGTGATTCTTTTACAACGTTCTGTTATGCGGTACTTTTAGTGCTAGTGCATCCTGCCTGTTGCGACATGGTACCGAGAGTACTGGCCTAATAAAATATTAGGAAAGAACTAACTATATATGGCACATGATTAAATCTTTCTACAGTGAAACTTCTTAGGGATATTCGTGATGGCTCGACGATTCAATTTATATCACACTGATAAGCGATTTTTCCTAAGCGTAATTGCATGTGTGTTCCCATGGATCCAATGCAATGCCATTCGACTGATTTCCACTTGAAATTACTTAGACAATACGTGTGCGATATCGCCTTTCGCTAGAAGGTAGGTCCCTAAGCCTTGGTCAAATTAATGATTCAACAAGATACCTTTTTCCATCAATGTATCAAGCGCAAGTTCGATGTTGCATGGAGTACTGTTCTCATCTCTGGGAAGGATCTGCCAAATACCAGCTTGATGCTCTAGAGTAGATCGAAAAACGGGCCAAGAGGCTCATCGGCAATGAGCCACTGATTGAGTCAAAGCTCCAGAGCCTTGAACATTGTCGCCAAGTCGCCAGCTTGTCGGTTTTTTATCGGTTGCATTTCGGGGAGTGTGCGATGGAATTGCATGATCTAATTCCGCCTTGCCCGTTTCATCATCGGACTACCAGACGTACGGCGATGCGCCATCGGTACATGGTGGACATCCCACCCATACGCACTAAACGTTTTGGAAATACTTTCATTATGCGTACAGCTAAGGAGTGGAATTCCCTGCCGGAGTCTGTGTTTTCCAAAAGCTTACAACATCAGGGTTTTTAAGTCAAGAGTGAATAGGTTACTTCTAGGCCAGTGTGTTACACCGTCAACCACATCATCGCTTACCATCAGGTGAGATAATGGTCAAGCGCGAGCGTAACAATAAAAAAAAAAACTCAAAAATCTTGAAATCGTCGTCGTACAGATGAAATTGAATGCCAGTATTTATTTAACATGATCTTCTAACTGACCTTGACAGCCCATCAACAAGATAATAGATGTGGTATGTATTGTGTTATCCAGTAGCATACCACCATACTTATTAGAGACTGTTTGTCAGACCTTAAGGCTTTTGAATCTCGTCGTAGCCCGATAGGAGGTTTTCAGAAGATTTTCAGCATAGATGTGCGAGACAAGTCTCAGTGACCTTAGTGTCTCCGTAACCAGAGAAACCGGTATTGTCCGGTTCTGATTGACCAGAGATAAATGACAGAGACCTTGTGTTCATAGGTCTTAAATCCTATGAAAGTTTTCTTAGGAAGTCACCCTGATGACCATGAGAACTGTAGAGTGTAGTGGTAGATAAAGATGAAAAAAAAAAAAAAAAAAATGAAAAAAAAAAAAAGATCTCTTCCAGATTAAAAAACCACGTTCTAAAGGACATTTTTCTGAGTTAACATATAACAAATACCTACTGCACTTTTTAACCGACTCCAAAAAGGAGAAGGTTTTCATTTCGACTGTTTTAGGGTTCCGTACCTCGAAAGGAAAAACCGGAACCCTTATAGGATAACTATTTTGTCCGTCCGTCCGTCTGTCTGTCAACACCCTTATTCTCAGGAACGCATAGGGATATTAAGCTAAAATTGATATCAAATACTCAGGTCTACTGTCCAAACTTCTAAGCCAACGCAATCAAAAGATACAGCCGTTTATGCCGCAAATTTTCGACACTCGCATGGGAATCAAAACCTACAGGGTACTTCCTGTGAACTCAGAATCTTAAAATTTGGTACAAAGCAACGTCTTATAGCACAGATAAAGGAATAATTGCGAAAACCGTAAATTTTTAGTTACATCCTATAATAAAAATATTTTTAATTATTTTAAACTTACTACCCCTTTCCTCATGAACGCGTAGAGGTATTAAATTGAAGTTCATATCAAATACTCCGGACTATAACACCTTTAAGCTGAGGTTTGTACGGAACCCTCGGTGCGCGAGTCTGACTCGCACCTGGCCAGTTTTTTTTTAATATGTGTCACCTCAAAACTGTTTACTAGGTGAACCGATATTGATGATTATTTTTTATTTGAAAGCTAGTGTTTCTCATGTCGTCTCATTTAAATTTGTGAAGAACTTCGGAGTTATTCAACAGAACTCTTCAATAAACAACGGCAGATCTCTCGGGATTGCTGCAATAGCATGTCTGTAAGATAACTATTTCTATTCTCAGTTGGAAGTGATCCCAGAATTACCTTCTTTGTTTAAGAAAAGGTCAGGCTCAAGTTAAAATAAACATTAACACCCAATACAAATATTTTTGTACCAAAAAAGCAGCTTTAAATACATTCAACCAGGGTATGTTTGTCAAGATAAACATCCAATGAACAACACTTCCTTGTACACGGAGCAAAAGGACGTAAACGCCAACAAACACAAACAACACAAGAATGTGGCTTTGTTACAAAATCAAACACATTTACAGCGTCTGAAAATAGCGGGCAACCTGCAACCTAAATTAAACCTTAACTGATTTAAAATAAAGTTGAAATTATGTTGTGTCGTTTCCTGAAAATTGCCCGTCCGAAGACATTCAAAATAATGACTTCGCTGACTTGAAATAAAGTATAATTTCAATTGTAAGCGATATTGTCTGCAGTAAAATCGTCTGTCCGTCGACATTCGAAATGAAGTCTTAGGACTTTGAAATAAAGTAGAATTTCATTGTAAGTGATAGTGTTTGTAGTATATAATGTTTAACGCCTTTAACTGAAGGATGGAGGATATTGAATGGTTCCAATTTGGTGTGAATAGTATTTCTTCGTTACAGGATATATTGGGGTATAAATAACGTTAAAGTTACGGTGGTCCCGCTCAGATTAGATTCTTGTAAAACAAATGGGAAAATAGAGATTGAAACAATGAATAATGGCTACTTCAAGGTCTTCGCAAGTACTGGTGATGGGGCATGCTGCGCACTCCGAGAGGTGGGCCATGGTCTGCGGAGAGATGCTGCACAAGCACTGAAGACTAGTGCTATCTGAGGGGATTTTTTTAGGCTTAATGTTGTTTGGCATAACGTTTTAGCATAACTTTTATCAGCATAATAATACTTTGGCATAATGCAAAGGTTAGCATCTGACAATTGGTCTTATTTATTTTGCCATAATTTGGAGTTGCATAAATATTTAAGGCATAATATTTATTCATCATAACAATTTCATGGGTATACATATTTGATCGTCGAAAATTAAAATATCTACGGGTAAAATGTCAATTTTCTAAATATTGAAAATTGAATTTCAATTTTAATCGATTGAAAATTGTTTTACCTAACCTTAAAATTTCTAACTAAATAATATTTGACAAATCAGTCCCTAGAACCGCGAACATGTTTGTTTTATTCCAAAGAAAATGTAAAAAAATAAACATTTTAGTATGCGTTTATAACATTATGCTTTTTAAGATTATGCATCATTATTATTATGCCAACGGTAACGGCAATATACATTATGGCAAAGCATTTATGCCTAATAACATTATGCGTAATGATCATTATGCTGCATTTCGTTATGCCAATTTAAATTATGGGAATATATTTTATGCATCAGAGAACTCCCATCTGTGGAGGTTGTCCTTGCTTCGGTCAACCCGAGTGTGGAGTCTATTTAGGGTTTTCCAGGTTGACCACGACAGAGTGTGCCCAGCTGGGAGGCTCTCCGATGGCCCGATGAAATTGTCAGCAGGATTCTATTGAAAGGTACGGTCTTATCAGGACTAGCGATTTCTTTCAGACAATCTTGGATGGGCAGAAGAAAAATTACGCACATATTGGGTCTTGTCCTTTTTGTAGTTAGGAACGAAAGGTACCAGCCCCTTGGGAAATAAATCTTCATGATATTTATAACAGTCTGACATTTTGTTTTGTATCTGTTTCTTCAAGACACCGGGAATTCCTAATTACGTCTGAGAATTCTGGACTTATTTAAAAACCCAGGCCTCATCCCATACAAAGAAACTATCCCGACGTACTGTACTGATTATTTGATTTATCTATCGATATTGATTGATAATTAGATGGTGATCTATCTATCGCCGTGGAACGGAACCGAACGCGATCGATTTACAAAAAAATAATCGGTATAAACAGATGAAAAACGCTAGTTACGTCGGCACGGTTTCTTTGTATGGGATGAGGCATCTGTATGCTAATATTATATTATCTGTGCCCAGGCTAAGGGCCGATTTCTGAATTGAGAATTTGAAGTTAAGAACGTGTCAAACTATACTTAAATGCCAAATTTTGACAGGTTTTCAGGCTTAAGTAGATATTGGCAAATACTCAAATTCAAATACAAATAAGAAATATATAAATAAGAAATCGGGGGTAAGTGTGGAAACGTTTACTGCATTATATTGATAAGTTGAACGCATAAAGTTGTTTGTGACAGACAGATTGACGTACAGATAACGGTTTGATTCCATTAGTGAGCTGTTTTTGTAATTACTTGTCAACGCACGTTTGTATTCTTGATTATGATTGCAAATGGTTGTAAAATTAATTATGTATTTACACAGGAGGAAAACATGCATATCGTTTAGATGATGAAAAAATACTACTGACTTCCAAATGAAACACTACATAGTGAAAAATAACTTTCTTTTTGAAAATAGGTGTTTTTGGTAGGTGCCATTTTTTTTCGTTATGGACACCGAATTCCAAAAAGGAAGTTATTTTTCACTTTGTAGTGTTTTCATTTGGAAGTCTGTAGCTGTAGTATTTTTTTGAAAAACAGTTTTTTTATTTTTCACTTTGTAGTAGTACCTAATAAGCAAGTTATTTAGTAAGGTACCCATAATGCCAGAATAGATAACCCGAATATCATGAAACTTAAACATAACGGGTGAAATGAGGGTGAACCAAGGTGAACTGTGCACATCTGCGTACCTCTTTAGAGCGTACTGGCGTGATGTTATGTTATGAAATGGTATAAACAATAAACAGACATGCGATTGCAGCAATCTTGAGAGATTTGCCGTCATTATTGAAGAGTTCAATTGTTTATCGCCGAATAGTTTTGCTTTAAAATAATAATTAACAACACGATATTTATTCGCTACTTTTGGATACTACTCCAAAACTACGTGGATGTTTAAAAATATTTTTGTACAGAAAAAAATATGGCTAGAATTTATTCATAACTGAAATAGCATATGTAAATCAAAGAATATTTTGCAAACAAAACTTTCCAAAAGGAGTTTCAATATTGATATTCTGGCTCCGAGCGGGCGCACGGCCAGTACTGCGTTAACATTGGGGAATAAATACGCCTTAACACTTTGTGCGACCTGCAGCCGAATTGCGTAAGTGAATTCGGCAAAAGAATCAGTTTGGAACCTTCAAAGACTTTGGATCTTTTCTTTCAACTTTTTCGGTATTGCAAAACTAATTTGGAAAGAGTACGATCATCCTCCTGATGATTTATTTCCAAATAATTAGGACATCATTTAATTTTGTTTTACTTACAACTAATGATCTTCTAATGCTTTTAATTAAAATGTATAATGGTTCCTTAAAACTGAATAAACAATTATTCTTTACAATAAATTCTTCGTCAAAATATTTGTCATGGAAAGATTCATCTCCTTTCCGTTTCAGAGTGTAATATGCAATACGTAAAGTCGTTTTTGTGAAGGTTCCAAACTGTTTCCTTTGCCGAATTCAGGTTCGAGGATTGCGTAAGCAATTCGGCTGCTGGACTTCGAACCCAGGCCCTCATGATCATCTGTAGAACTAGCGACCACAGGACCAACAAGGCAATCTAAAGTCTTCAAACAACAAAATATCATGCATTAAATAAACCCTATTGCATCAGTTGTTTGTCTTACTATGCGACAACATTAGATCACATTGCGCAACTAATTACCATTTCAAATAAGGTGACACGTGTTATTCCATCACATATGGAATACGGAGGAAAGAGGAGGTTTTCCTAGATATGCATTATGTATTCCCTTTGTGTATTGGAGACAAATCGTGCTGTGAACTTTTTGGGAAACACGGTTTCGAAGAACTCTTATTAAGGCGTGGAACATACCTTAAAGATGTTTTCCTTAATGATGTTAAGGCGCTGAGTAGCTGATTTTAAAATGAGAATCACGTCTAAACGGCTTATCGTATTTCTTTGGAAAAAATATATGTTATATTAGATAATTTTCTTAATAATTTGATCTAAGAAAATATTGAGGTTTATTCGTATAACATAGAGTAATTAATTTGTAAAGTTATGTCTAACACGAACAAAAAAACAATCACACCAAAACCGCCCGGCGTATTTTAATAAAATTGTCACCAACTCAAAGACAATTTGATTATCTACATTTTGATCTAAGGCTTTTTTTTAAAGTCATAGAATAATAAGGAAAGTAGAAAAAACTACTGAATTTGGGATCGCGCGGTTTTGTTCCCTCAAGGTCGTTGGCGACTATCGTCGTCTTAAGGGGCAGTATGGTTTGTCTGTGTTCAGTTAGAAAACGTTTGGACACTTTTGATAACCAGAATAAAATTAGAAACGGGTAGCGGTTTCCTATTCTCTTGATATAAGTAGCTAGTACACATGGCACATTGATTATTTAACAAATCTTGTAGATAATGCCTCTGTACTCTCCAGATACTGAAGCCCGTAATGTTCTATTTCCAAACTGAAGCCCTTAACATTCTACAAAGCATTACTTCTACATGAATAAATGTGCAAACACAATTTAAAGCTGAGAGAAAGGTTCACGACAGTACGACACATATGCGAGGACCATGGAAATTGTTGATTGGATTATATCCCTGGCAGATATTTTTTCGTAGAACAATTTGCATGAAAAAAAAAGAGAAAAAAAAATGTCAATTTGTTATCTATGATTGTAAGCGCCTTTTGAATTCTAGAAACCTATGTAACATCTACTGAGTATACGTCCCAGTATGTGAATTACCTCGTAAACAATAAATATACATTGCTTGTCAGTCTGTTTGTCGAGTTCTCCGCATCGCCTGATACTATCTGAGTTCTAAAGGAATGTTATTGTTCAATGATTCATGTTTCACGAAAACTTCTGATAGTAGGTAGGACATCATGGCTTCTGGGAATGGTGGGAAAACAGCTGCGTGAAAATTAATTTAGAAACAAAGAAAAATATTTATAAATAAAGGCTTTATGGCTTTCCTATTTTCGGCGCACGGTTGGCGCAGTGGTTGAGCGATTGACTGCTGCGCTGCGTGTCGCGGGTTCGATTCCCGCACGGAACAAATATTTGTATGACCTACAGATAGTTGTTCCGGCTCTGGGTGTTGTGTATGTGAGTTTATATGTTTGTAAACGCACCCACGATACAGGAAGAAATTCCTAGGCCCACCCTAGCAAAATTATTAAAAAATATGAATTTCTTTTGACATCAACTCATCTTAAATTGGGAAGAGTATGTGAGAAATAGAGTACGTGTGTAGGTGCATTTCTTTGAAATGGTGACACTCGTATCATAATTTTCTTTGTGTAGTTTGTTGACACCCATCAAATTCATATTGAAAATATTTTATCTTGACTATGAGGTAAGTAAAATTATTTGTTTGCTTTAAAGATTATCTTTATTCACAAATAATATATACAACTGAATATTTCTAATATCACTAATAACAAAACAAACTTACATACAAAGGGGAGAGGGAAAGGGCTCATTGCGTGTAAAAAAAAATTGTCCACATCAATGTCAATGGGAAACGTGCCCAGAACGCTGGCAGCATTGTCACGTTGAATGGCAATGCTGATTCTTTAGCTGAAGAAAAGGCCAGCCCTCTGGTCACGCGAACAGTTGACTAACTGTTTACTTATGACTCGAAACACTCGATGAGCACTCGGACCCCATGGATCTAATATCTCAACCCCAAACAGCTCATACATATAACTGCCAATAAGGTTGTTGTATTTCCGCCGTTTGAGGTTATCTGCACCAGCAGCAGCCGCCCCATTGTTTGTATCAGATAATTTTGGGCAGTCCTAATCTGTTTAAGAAAATACTTTCACTGGTAGTACATAAGCTAAACTATCACGTGATATTATAGGCTTTATATCCCGAAAAAATACACGGTTCCTGTGGGATCCCTCATGTCTGAGGATCGTGGTCAGCATCAAGGTTGCACCTGGAACGGATGATTCGCCTCCAACGGTTCTACACGGACGATCAGGGCGTCCCTTACGATCGTGTAGAATTTGGATGAGGCCGACGAGTCTTTCACTTGATTGGTCCATCCTGTTGGTGAACGACCACGCGATCTTTTGCCTTCGGTGTTCCCAACCACAATCAGCTTTCCTAATCCTGCTAATCCTGTGGGATAGACCATAGGAAAAAATATTTTTACGTAAACCTGCATAGGCATTTATGGAGCGTCTGCAACTCGGTGGACGGTTCCAATTAATTCTTTCCTTGGGAGAAAAATCTGCATGAAACTCCACGGTTACTCTGCAGCTCCGAGGGGGATTTCGATCCTTTTCTATTCTCAAGAATACGCCTGTAATTTTACCAGCACTTCCTTCTAACTGAAAACTCAACAGTTTCGAAAACATAATTAGGCAAAGTAAAGAAAATATCTATACACTCATAAGTAGGATATTTAAGGTTAGGTTCCCACAAGATTGTTCATACTAAGACAAAAGTTGCCGGGACGAGCTGGACTCCTACTAAAAGGACTGGCCCGCACTAACAGAAAAGAGAGAGGAAGGCAAATGTTGCCTTGCATTTGGACAATATAGGTTAGCTAGATTAGATTAGACAGATATACTGTCTGTTGCATAATTCCCCAAAGTCTCATGACTAAAGTTAATGACAAAATTATCCCACCTTGTAACCCGATCTCTTCGCATTATGATGTATACTGGTATAGTACAAAGTACAAACTAGCGGACGCCTCGCGGTTTCACTCGCGTAATCCCGTTCCCGTGGGAATATAGAGATAAAAGCCTATGTTACCCGGGGATAGTGTAGCTTCCCAACGAAGAAATAATTTTTGAAATCGGTCCAGTAGTTTTTAAGTTTATTCGTTACATACAAAAATACAAACATACAAATCATTCCTCTTTATAATATTAGTGTATAGATGTATAAACTGGGACCATTGTGTCCAGTTGACGGATAGATAGCTTATCAGCAATAGTTAGTACTTTTGTTGGTTACCTGTGCCGCTGGGGGCCGGTATAGTTGGAGGCACAAGTGTTAGGAGATGTTAGGTAAGGTTGTACGCTCGATTTCTTAAAAGCTATTCAGCTCAAGAAATTGCCAAGACACTGACAAATTCAAGTAAACTGCTATGATTGGATGATTGAAATAACAATAACAAAAAACAGAATTAAAGTCAAAAAACTTCATTTGATTATGGTATTGTCCTAACGAATTATGTGTTGATTAGCTTTCAGAAACCAGGTGTATGGCATATTATATCAAACGATTTCAAAAAGAAAGCCTATATTGAACCGATTTTGATAATTCTTTTTTTTATTTGAAAGCTGGTGCTTTTCATGTAGTTCCATTTAAATTTGATCAAGATCTGACGAGTAGTTTTTAAGTTATCCTTAATAATGCGTATTTTCATGATATTATTAGGTACCAAAACTAAAAAGAGAAATATAAAAAAAAAACTTTGTAACAAAAAATAGGTACCGAAGATATTTTTATTGATGTATATTTATAAGGATCCGTAACCAAAGTGTAAAAACGGGACCCTATTACTAAGTCCGTCTGTCTGTCTTGTTGCTCTGTCACCAGGCTGTATCTCATGAACTCAATACATTTATTGCTTCCACATGTGAACTTATTAGATGGTAGGTTACAAATTTAGACCATTGTGGACCCTGTTGGGCACTGCAAATAACAACAATCACCTATCAATAAAAAAATATAAGAATCAAAAATAATCATCTGTTGCTGCTATAACAACAAATACTAAAAACAGAATAAAATAAATATTTAAGTGGGGCTCCCATACACCAAAAATGTTTATTTCCAGTTTTTTTTCGGTAAAGGTACGGAGGAACCCTTCGTGCGCGAATCCTACTCGCACTTGGCCGGTTTTTAATTCAATGGTCAATAGATGTGATAGTTCAATGCACCCTTATTTTTTCCAAAGGCAATGGCCAATTTACATGTGAGAAACTTATCCAAAAGCTGCCGCCAGAACCGAGATGACCAACTCTTTGACGAGGTCGGGTATGGGCATCCACCACGCGGATCCAGTACGGGTTGGTGGATGATACATGTCTTCGAATTTTTGGTTCTAGGACATGCCTTGTTTCTTTACTTTTTTCTTTTTTCATACAGCCGCACTGGTCGATCATCAAGGTTAAGCAACGCTTGACGAGGTCGGTCCGTGGATGGGTGACCATTTCAACATACCGAGTTTCCTCCGTGCCTCGGAAATCACGTTAAGCCGTTGGTCCCGGCTGTCGTTTGAAGATCTTTGACAGCCGTTACAAGTAGTCAGAAGCTTGAGATCTGACACCAGCCTTGCCAAGAGATACCGTGTTTTTTTTTTTTTTTTTAACCATTACGATGAGTTGGGAAAAAGCTAGGCAGATCGATACAGACGATGTCAATATTTTGTTACCAAAGCTCTGCATAGTATTTTGAAATTATATCACCCCGATATCGTTTCTGCTTCCACTAGTACATTCCTGGGCCAGTCATCAGGCTCCGATAACGCGGTGACTTATGTAAATATGACTAAAATGCCATTCCATGCTCGAAGTACCTCGTAACAAAGGTACAGGTTATCGGTAGGTATACCGCGATTTGATTCGAGAATCGTATGCAGAGCTGGGAAAATTAAGATACTTGTCTTTGTCAATGTCTTCCTGATTTGATTGAAAATGGATTACGACATTTTCCTTAGTAGCTTGAAATATAACATGAAATGGAACAATAAGGAGTTTTCATCGTCTTGAAATAATTGGGTTGTGAAAGAAGTGCACGGTTCTGACAGATCGGAACGTTTGTTGAAGGTTTCATTCGTAGAACAATTTCCATGAAAAATTATATTTTCGCGTCGATCTCACACTGTCCCGTGTGCCTGTTTGTGGGAGCCGTTAGCAAGGGGAAAACTTCAATTTCGGAAGTCGGTGTTTCTGTTTTCGTTTTTTGACACCGACTTCCGAAATTGAAGTTATTTTTCACTTTGCAGTGTTTTTATTTGGCAGTCAGTTGTATTTTTTTGGAAAAAGTGTTTTATTTTCACTTTTTAGTTTTGGTACATAATGGACCAGTTCTATAGATTAGGTACCTATAATGCCAAAAATGATGGCAGAATAGATTTACCCAATAACATGAAACTTGAACAAAACCGGTCTAATAACAGTATACCAGGGTGAACACACCTGCGGCCCTCTTAAGAGCGTACCAGTGTGATGTTATGTTATGAAATGGTGTAATCAATAAACAGACATGCGAATGCAGCTACCCGAGTGATTTGCTGTCATTTATTGAAGAGTTCTGATAATCTCCGAAGTTATTCATCAGATCAATGATGAAATTTAAATGGGACCACATGACAAGCACCAGCTTTTAATTAAAAATAGAATCATCAAAATCGGTTCAACTAGTAAAAAGTTCTGAGGTAACACACATAAAAAATACAGTCAAATTGATAACCTCCTCCTTTTTTGGAAGTCGGTTTTTTAGCTCAATTAGAAAAAAGAAGCAGACCAATTTGATAGAATGTTGTCAGTTACGTCAACTTTTGCAATAAATCTTGCTAAGTAGTGGAATCTTACAATACTGCGCATCAAAGATTTAATTGTAATACAACAAAAGATTAAACACATTTTCATCAACGTACATTAAGACTGCTCTAGAGCAAACCTTTTAATTAATTAATTAATTGGTTCAATGATAGATCACGTGCATCTGCGCACGCGCAGCTCATACAAACGTTAATGACCAATCAACTACGTAATTAATGGACAGATTTTTATGAATGCATTCTGATTGGTTAGCGGTTGTGATGCAGATGAACTTCTTGATAGGATAGTTCTAGAAGTTCTGCAGGAGCTTGGGAATTCCCGCTGACGTATGTCTTTTAAAAATCAATCTGCCTAGCCTTTTCCTAACTATGTTGGGTCGGCTTCCAGTACTCTAACCGGATTCAGCTGAGTACCATTGTTTTACATGGAGCGACTGCCTATCTGATCTCCACAACCCAGTAAGTGGGTAACACGGTACACCTTGGCTAGACTGGTGTCAGATTTCAAGCTTCTGACTACTCGTAACGACTGTCAAAGATCTTCAAATGACAGCCGGGACCAACGGCTTAACGTGCCTTCCGAGGCACGGAGGGAACTCAGTAGGTATGTTGAAATGGTCACCCATCCACGGACCGACCTCGTCAAGCGTTGCTTAACCTTGAAGGTCGACCCGTGCGGCTGTTATTATTTAGCAACGAGCTCCTCAACGACATAGGTCTTCTAATAAATCTTATAATGGTATGTTCTATGTTATTAGGTCTGGTTTCCGCACTTAGTCCTTCAAGTGGACCATTGTGCGTGGGCCATGGCGTCCGTTGGGTGGATTATTCCAACCAGCCCACCTCCCTCCAGAAGCCAAATAGGGCTCCTGGTTTTCTTAGAACTTCTGTGTAAGATCTGGGCGACCCGAGGGTTAGTGTTCTAATCTGGGTGACCGCTGTGCATTCAAAGAGAACTTGCGTAACGGTTTCCTCAGTCTCCATGCATGCCCTGCATAGAGGACTGTCCGTTATGCCTATTGTGTGGAAGTGTTTGTTAAGTGAGCAGTGTCCCGTGATGGTCCCCGTCACCAGGCGCAGGCCATTCCTGTCCAGGCGTAGCAAACGTCTGGTAAGCCTACTGTCCAAAGATGGCAGAGCTTCTTTGGACTGTCTACAGCCTGGTGCCGAGGTCCAGCAGTTTTCCGCCTGTGCCTGGGTGAATTCCTGTAGCCACCTGCGTATTTGGTTGAAGGGAATGGGTACAACAGGTTCGGGTCCATGGACCGCCGTGCTGGATCCGCTGTGTCCCTTTATCCATTGCAGTGTCACCGCGTTACGACTAGATACGGTTAATTGTTCTAGTGCGTTGTGACATTCTAGTACTAATTTCGATGTAATATATTTTTTCCGTAAAGATTGGAGGACTGAGGCACTGTCGGAGAGTATACGTATGTGAGTGTCCGTAACCCTCCTGGCTTCTAGGGCGTGGACCGCCAGTATGATGCCCACACATTCCGCCTGGTAGACGGTGTTGAACCCTCCTAGCGGTCTGCATATATTTATATTTAGGTCGTGTGAAGACTCCGACTCCGGTACCGGAGTCCGTCTTCGATCCGTCAGTGTATACTCTCATCTCATTCGGACCTGAGTAGTCACATCGTTCTTCAGTAAGTATTATGTTGTAGTGCCTATGAAAGTGGTGTATTTTTGGGGCTTTGTCGCATGGTGACGTTAACATAGGTTTTCGCTTGATCGCTTCCTCCTTTATGCGGTTGTGCTTAATTCTTGAGTCTTTATTTAGGGTACCTGATAGATGGAGTCTAAAAGCGGCCAGGGCTGCCTCCTCCCGCACAATAAGATGCAGAGGTGGCAGCCCCAGCATTGCCTGTAGGGCGGCCGTGGGTGTAGTTCTCATGCTGCTAGTTATTGCAATACAAGCAAACCGCTGCAGTTTTTCGAGATCTCTTTGGGCTGTACTGAGGTCTGTCCTGGGCCACCAGACCAGCGAGCCGTATGTATGACTGTGGTGTATAGCCAGTGGGTGACCATGGGGCTGATCCCCCAATTCCTGCCCAGCAGTCTCTTGCACTGCCACAGGGATATACTGGCTTTTGTCGTGATATAGTTCATGTGTTTCGCCCAATTCAATTGTTTGTCCAAATAAATTCCCAGGTACTTGGTTTCGGTTGAAAGGCTTAGGGTTGTTCCAAAGAATTTTGGTAGTTGCATTGTCATCGGTTTCCTCTTTTTCGTGAAGAGGATTAGTTCCGTTTTTGTGGGGTTCACTGAGAGTTGGTGTTCGCTGCACCATTCTTCTACTAGTTTTAGGGCTTGACGCATGGGATTGCATAGAGTGTTTTCGTGGGTCCCGTTTATTATTATTGTTATATCATCTGCGTATCCAACAGTGAAATAACCTTTGTCGTTAAGTGTTTTGATGAGGCTGTCAGCTACTAGGTTCCACAGGAGTGGCTTATAATGGTAATAAAGACAGTTTGTAATTTATCCATTGCAGTTCCAATAGAGAAGGGACGAATATTGATTTCTTTAATATCTTGATCATTGTTTGTAAGTGATTTGAGATCATTAGTTCCATCTTATTTCGTTACGATATTTTCGGTCGGGAATCTTAATTCATTTGAATACCTAATCATTTTCTTTGTTATTTGGATTATGAGCAATGTTAGACTGCAGACATTACTTTTCGGAAATACATCATCTGTGAAAATTGCAACTGTCTAGCTATTCATAAGATATAGCCTGGTGACAGACAGACAGACAGACAGACAGACAGACAGACAGACAGACAGACAGACAGACAGACAGACAGACAGACAGACAGACAGACAGACAGACAGACAGACAGACAGACGGACAGTGGAGTCTTAGTAATAGGGTCCCGTTTCTATACTTTGGGTACGGAATCCTAAAAAAGTGTTTATTATCACTGAAATTGACACACCTGGGTGTATAGTGGACCGCGGAGGAATATATTATACTAGAGGACGCCTCGCGGTTTCACCCGCGTAGTTCCCGTTCCCGTGGGAATACAGGGATAAAAAGTAGCCTATGTTACCCAGGGATAGAGTAGCTTCCCAACGGTGAAAGAATTTTTGAAATCGGTCCAGTAGTTTTGGAGCCTATTCGGTACAAACAAACAAACAAACAAAAAAATCTTTCCTCTTTATAATATTGGTATAGTTGAGAATCATAGCTGGTGGCGTTCTGTATCTGATTTTCGCCATGGGAAAAAGCCGTGAGTTTGTGTTTATATGTTTTTGTAAAACACAAACCTCTTGTTAACCACATCTCTGTTAAGCTCACCTATACACATCGGGTAATATTCTACTATATTTGATTCATCAAGAATGAGTGCGGAAAAGGGATTTGGTCCGTTGTGCATCCCTCACCCACAACTTACCGAATGAGAATTCTGGCCAGCATAGCCAGCATAGCTCCACCCAAAACCATCTCACTGTTCCGGAAGAATTCTGCACTTTGAGAAGCCACGGCCTCGCAGTCCAGGATGACGGCGGCTGATTTCTCGGCCTGCGAAGTGGGCTGTCTGTGACACTTATGTTAAAAATATTTAGGAGGGTGTCCGTAATTGTCCCTATGATTTTTCTAATCTTAAGGTTATTTCTACTTGGGTTAAGAAGTTTTTTGGTACATCGCGGGTTTACATTCGGTAAAACCATTTAAGTCGATCTACGTATTATGAAGTCTGTATTATCAAGTTCAGTTGATCTCTGATTCATCAATAAATACATACTAAACATTCTTTACTAACAAAGAAGCTCTATTCAAAATCAATTAAAAACCACTCAAGTTCAAAGCCAAGGCGCATATATCACAAGTCCTATCTGTAAGGGCGCCACGCATGCATTCTGTGTGATCTCATCTGTTTACTTAGCATGAGACAGATATCTCAATTATCCTTAATTGTATGCAGTTGCAACGAGGATGTATATGTTGTCGAGTTCTCATGTAAATACTTATTGTAGGCGTCATTGGTTAGGTATAGAATTGTTAATTTTCTTACCATGGACGCAGTTTATGTTTTGTTTATTAGATGCTGCATCTAAAAGGGTATCGGTATTACTAAGAAACCGGGTTGTGGACATCAGATAGGCTGTCACTTAATATGAAATATTGGCGGTTAGTCCTACTATGCTCCAGTCGCGCTATGCTCGACTCGAAAAGTACCTACTAAAAAGTTCCGCTATGCACGAAATTCTTCGATTCTACTTAAACAATGGAAGGTACAGTTGGAAAGAAAAGTGTTTAAATTCAATTAAATTGAACAGGATGCCGAAAAATATTGAAATTAAACTAACAACGTCAAAATCTTAGTTCGATATATTTTAGGCTTAGTTTCTCCTTTACGGAAATACGTTTTCTTTTTCACAGTTCTATGGAATGGATAGACATTTTGTTTTTAAAATGAATGATGCTACGTGTTGAGTGGCGGCGAAGCGAGTGTGCGTTAGTACGATGAAGTAACGGAATTTACATACCAGGTTTTCATAGTTTACTTTTTAAATGGTTAAATAAAATATTACACTGTAATACTTTTCTATTCGTGTCCGAGTTATTCCTCGGCCCCTCCACATGATAAAACTTTTTTTCATCACTGCCCGCGAATGTGATTCCGTGCATAGCGGAACTTTTTATTAGGTATTTTTCGCTTCGAGCATAGCGGGACCAGAGCATAGCGGGACTAACCTAATACTGGTATCCGACCCAAACATAGTTGGTAAAAGGCTGGTGATGATGAAGCATCTGCCAGGATGCAGTGCATAATCTGTAATCACAAATCTAAAAGAAATGCGGGGTTTTAGCCTTTGTATAAATTGTGGACAATTTCAGACCATTTAGGTTTAACCTGGTTTGGTCATGTGATGAGGAGGGATGAAACGCATATTACTAAAAGAGCTATTAATATAAATGTGGATGGATGGAGAGGGAGAGGACGGCCAAATAAAGATGAATGGACTGTGTGAGGAGTGATATGAAAGAAAAGGGAGTCAGTGATAGCGTGATGGGGACAGGACGGTATGAAAGAAGAAAACGTGTTGCGCCGACCACAAGTAACATGGGACAAGGGCAGGAAGATGATGATGATGATGATAGGTTATATTAGCTGGTTTTAAGGAAACCCTGACCCAAACGATGAAAATGAGGAGCTATTTGCTAAGTCTTCGTAGCCTCTTGGTTCGCCAGTCGCATCCGACGCCCGGTCTGTTTGTGAGACAGTTGTATATTGCTACTAGCCACTATTGAAGACTTCTGAAAGCTATGGGGAATATTAAAGAAAATATGCAGGAAGTAAGGAACATTTCCAACCTTCCGTGACCTCATCTGTTGACAGCAGCATAACATATATCACTAACTTTTAACTCATACAATTGCGTGACATACACCGGTTGTAATGCGTGCAGTTTGGATGAGTATGTATGGCGTTTGTATGATGATGAATGGTTGCAGGCACCGCATCAGTGATGTAGGTACATTCTGCCGTTGCACTAAAATGATACTATCTGACAGTTGGCCGATTTTAGTTTTTGATGCCATCGTAATCAGCAAAAAATTCTCTATCGATTAAAAACACCGTTACTATCCTTAAATTGCTGTGTGTACCTGATTTGATAAGACTAAGTAATTGATATAAACATAAAATGTGGCTACTCAAAAGTGCGCAATTAGATCAATTTTTTTTATCTATCCTCCGACTGCACAGCATGATTTTCTTCTTGTTTACGTCTTTTTAGTCTACAAGTTTCACGAGCCAAAAACAGAAAAAAGCTACTTTTTCAGCGAAATTTTCTCAATAACTACGAGATATATGATAAAAAAATAATGACAAGAATAAAAACGCACATAACACAGGTCCGTTGTCTAAAAGCCCTTGAGCGAAACTGAATGCCTCGCTCGCGCGAGCGCAACGGTTTAAAAGGCATTATTTAGACAATTTATTAAAATAAAATGTGTACTCAAAAATATAATATAAAAATTGGATTCGATTGATAAACTTCTCAAATTTCAAATTATTTACCAGTTATTTTTATGTTCAACATATTCTTACGCGTAGACGACGCTTTCGCACATGATAAAATTGCCTTTTTCCGCGTGGACAACTATTTTTACAATAAACTTACAAAAACAAAATCGGTAGCTTACTTTAGCCCAGTCCATACCATTTTTTGCAGATTATTATTCGCTACCAGTAAGCTAAAAAAGAAATTGAAAAGCCTGGTGTTTCGGGATTTCGTAAAAACGTGTGTATTTATTTTTCTAATTTATTTTGAGCAGTTATCAAAAATATGTAATGTACATTTACTAGATAACTATGTGACGCAAAAATTGTCATTAAAAGATTTATCACATACCTTGTAGTTATTGAGAAATTTGCGCTGAAAAAGTAACTGTTTTCTGTTTTTAGCTCGTGAAACTTGTAGGGGCTCTTAGCAGTCAGGTTTTTAGATTTTTCGAATTAGTCACTTTTAAACATATAAGTGTTACATATTTTTGAAATTACCTCTTAAAACCTTTTGATACCCTACACGATGTCTTTGGAAGAAAAAAGATTGGGCTCCCACAAAATGGCGGCCAAATCCGCCATTTTTCTATTTCCAATTTTAATGTAGACAGTGTCACTCGCACATTACCCTCCTTCGGCAGCCGGGTAAATATGATTTTGTCAGATAGTGGCATTTTGGTTTGAGGATGGCAGTGTTATTGTAATGAATGGGTCCTGCGACTGTCCTGATGTATTTTGTATTGTTTCAATTAAGATGTTATTTGTTAAATTAATGTGTTGTGTTGATTATATTATTGCGAATAACTTTGATACTGAGTCTAAGCAGGATTGATTTTATTGTGTGGAACAATAAACTTTGGTTTGGTCATAGATAATATTATAATACTAGCATACAGATGCCTCATGCCATACAAAGAAACCGTGCCGACGTAATTAGCGTTTTTCGTCTGATTAAACTGATTATTTGTTGTCCATCAATAGCGTTCGGTGCCGTTTCACGGCGATAGATAGATGGTGTTAGCAGCAACTTGCAAGTAAAAGGGTTTACTCGGTTTGTGAATATTTTTCTACTTTAAATACAGTGAATGTTTGTTTTATAGTATTTCTTGCACGTTTTTACAGTTTCTTTGCAACAAAATGTGTTACATTGCAAATTTAAACAATCGAGTGGAATGCTTTCGAAATTTAAAAACGCGCCATCTATTGCCATCAATGTTAAATGATACGTTCAAATAATCTTTGAAATGTGAATTAAGAGCCCAATATTCCATAATTTTGTTCTTATTCAACAAGAACATACAATTTTTATGTTCAATGCCAGAAAATGTTAATTTTACGCACATTCAATAACAGATAGGTGCGTAACGCGCTATCTAGTGAGATTTATTTGAACCAAATTTTCTTTCTTAGCACTGAGACCCCGTGGTTTGGTCTAGATTTTGTTGTTGTATAGTGGCTATCAAGTCTTGAAAGCAGCTTTTTAGGTACTTTTAGGACAAAGATTGAAACCGATAATTTTAGGACATAAATAAAGTTACGTATATGATTTGCAATCCTGAACCTCTTTGTTCTGTGATCGATGCCCGATCCTTTTCGGGGGATGAGGAAGTTTTCTACAGTAGGAAAATGCTAATATTGTTGAGTGTGTGTTTCTAGAATAATTGGTCATCAGCATACCGTCCCATTGAAGTGCACTGCCAAATTCGGAACACCCCATTGATTGAATTCTAATTATCGGTTCTTGTATAATGATAATGGAATTTAGTAGTTTTCTTTGTCACAGGACAGGTCATCAGGAATATCCATGAAGCATTTAAATGAAAACAAAAGAACACACCGTTCTATAAATGAGGATGTACCAATGATATTCAAATAAACAGATATGTTATGAGCGCGCGCATTTTGAAGACTCGAATAGGTCACAATTGTGACCTTTAGTCTTTAGTTTATGTCACGCATGGCGAAGAGCGATAGGCTTTGTTGAAACAAAAACAAAATAAAATAAATGCCATCGTGTGTATTTGTAATTTATTTATTTATTGATTAAAATAATTATTTTTTAATGTTAGATGAATGAAAAGTGTGTATGTGTGCTGCCGCTATTTGCGGCACACTTTTTCAATTGTTTTGTGAGTGTATAACGTATCTGTTTATTTGAATATCATTGGGATGAACATATTATAATGTCATTTTAAACATGGAACGTTGCCAAAAGTCCAGAAGTACAGTTGTCCAAATTTGTTATGTTTTGTTATGTTTACCTACTACTGGTGTGAAAACCAAGTTTACATTTAAATCATATTTAATACCTTAAAGCACTGACATTCATTGATCCGTAACTCATATTAGGGGTTAAAGTATAAAGTACTGAAACATTTAAATTAGTATTTATTTTAATTTAACATATTTATTTAATCTAAATAATTACCATTATTATCTATACATTGCTGCCATCTAATAGGAAGGTCATTTATGCCTTTGCGATAGAACTCTGGTGATCTAGATTCGACAAACTGTGTGAAAGCATTTTGTACTGCCTCCTGAGAAGAAAACTTTTTATCACGTAGGAAATTGTCCAAATCACGAAAAATATGGTAGTCTGTTGGAGCAAGGTTTGGCGAATACGGAGGGTGACGAATAGTTTCTAATTGCAGTTCCTGTAGAGTTAAAACGGTTTCTCGTGCTGTATGAGGTCTCGCGTTATCATGGAGCAATAATGGTGAAGATCGATTCATGAGTCGGGGCTGTTTCACTGCTATCATTGTTCGGAGTTTGGCACGGTAGACATCTGCCGTTATTGCCTGACCAGATCGGAGAAAGCTATAGTAAATAACACCATGCTGAGACCACCAAACAGTTACCATTACCTTTTTATTGGTAAGCTTTGCGTTAGGACACTGTTGCGGCGTTTAACCTACGGTCAGCCATTGCATTTTTCACTTACGGTTATCGTAAAGAATCCACTTTTCATCACATGTCACAATTCGATCCAATATTCCTTCATTTCTGTATCTATCGATTCAACAAGGCAACACAAGTTTCTTTCTGGAGGTCAGTCAAATTATGAGGCACCCTTTTTTCATATTTTTTTTTATTTTATTGATTTGACGCAAATTAGTCAAAATTGTTAAACCATGCCGCTAATTCCTGGGTAGTTTGGCTTGGATCGGCTTCCACCATCTCTTTCAATTCATTGTTATTCACCTGTGTCCGGTCTTCCAGGTATTTCTTTCTTCAAATCAAAGTTTCCATCACGAAAGCGTTTAAACCAAAATCGCACGGTGCGTTCATTAGCAGTCCCCTCTCCAAACGCAACATTGACATTGCGAGCTGTTTCTGCCGCGTTATTGTCGCGTCGGAACTCGTATTCAAAAAACATATTATTATTTATTTATTTTAACACTCGAATTTTCGAAGTATCCATCTTTTCTTGTCTGCTGAATAAAAAAAATAACTGAAAGTCGATAATCGAATGTTGCACATTTTTTAAAAGAAGAACTTCATAGGTACCATGTGAAAAAAGTATCACTCAAAAATCTCAATCCATGACGATTCTATGTCAATTCGAAGTACCTATTACAATAAAACGGCAATTTCATACTTTAACCCCTATTAATTGCCATAACCATGCCACGATCATCAGCAGAAGCCAGTGCTTTCCGAAATAACTTAGAACTGGACTATCGGGCGAAATAAATGGCTTTTCGAATTTAATTATAAACCTATCCATCATCTAGGTAGCTATCGCATTAGAAAAACCACCTCAAAATTGACCTGCGATCGACCCCGAACACATCTAAATAAAAAATCAATACAAAGCTTCGAAAAAACTGCCAAAAAAATGTGTTGAACAAAAAAGAAACTTGTCCAACCAAAGATGAACCGAGCAGGTAATTGCGAACTAGTCTATTAGTACATAAACAGGTAGGTACTTAATATAAATGCGAAAATACCTCTGTTTGTTTGTTACCTTTAACGCGATTAAACGTCTGAATAGATTTTTATGAAACTAGCCGTTGCCCGCGACTTAATCTGCGTAGCATTAGTACTTCGAATGGCCTATTTTTCTATATCGCGCAATAATATTGTACGTTTATGGCCCGGATTACTTGAGAAATTATTAGTGAACCATACAAACTTCCAACCCGTTTCCATCCCCTTAAGTTTGATTTCCTATGTTATGCCCAGGGTTTCAAACTATGTATCTTCATGACCTTCATACCAAATTTCATCTAGATCGGTTCAGCGGTTTAAGCGTGAAAAAGTAACAGACAGACAAAGTTACTTTCGCATTTATAATATTACTAATGGACGCCTCGCGGATTCACCCGCGTAGTTCCCGTTCCCATGGGAATACAGGAATAAAAAGGTCTATGTCCCCGGCACCAGCCTTCCAGCTGTCGTGGTGCTCCCTGCTAGATAACAAACGAGGCAATGGCGACCGAGCTGTAGCGGTATAACCACTCACCTGCTTGGGTAACCATACAGAAGAGGTGTCAGCAGTCTTTGGGCCCAAATAGCCCCAAAAAACGACTGATGCAGAAGGCAATGGGAAACCACTGCATTATCTTCCCAAGAAACCTGTATGAAAATGTCTAATAAAGAGAGAGCGATGGCATGCGACCCGGCTACCACCCGGCGTAATGTCGATTCCAGGTCGCATGGTGTGAAGTATGCTATTGGTTCCACTGTTCACGCTCAGTACGTATAGGATGCTACTGGTGACAACAACGCATCTTCCCAAACTAACCGCCCACAACTACGGAAGAAGATTAAGATTGGGACATGGAATGTCCGGGCCATGCTTCAACCCGGGAAAGTGGAGATCATAGGCAATGAGCAAAAGTGTTACCACCTGGATATTCAAGGGATTACAGAAACACACATGAGAGGCTCAGGTTTCTATGCCACCGCTTCTGGACATACTATTTACTTTTCCGGACCAGAGAGCGCAAGTAAAGATGGAGTGGGCGTCAGTGTGTATCCACTTATCAACAAGTCTTTCCTCGGATACAAACCAGTAAGTGACCAGATAAATTCTATGCGAATTGACACAAAACCATGTCGACCTGCAGTGTGTCGAGACGTAGTAGGGAAGTATGGTCTTGGGGATAGGCATGATAGAGGCTCTCTCACTATCATGAACACCTGTTTTCAGAACCAACCAAGACGTCTCTATACTTGAGGGATGCCAGGAGATCGCTTCAGAAATCAGATCGACTATATTGCAGTCGCAAAGCGATGGAGATCCTGCATAACCAACACCAAGACATACACTGGTAATTTCAGCAGTAAAGCCGCAAAGTTTGAAGTGGATCCCAGTGCTGATGTAGATACAAACTGGACTAGAGTAAAACAGATGATGATCTCGGTCAGAAGTCAAAAGTCAGGACACTGATCGTCCAAAGAAGACGTGGATTACAGACGACACATGGACGGCGATCAACGAGAGGAAATACCTACTGACAGCCAGAGACGACACTGACCGAGCTCAGTATCAGCTCCTATCAGCAAAGGTTCAGCTTTTATGCCGCAGAGATTACAACCAATATCTAAACTCAGTATGCCAGGATATTGAAGAATACGCGCAGTCTCTGCATACAAGAGATATATTTCTGAAATAGAAGAGTATTACCCGGGAGTTCAGGCCTAAGACCTGGGGTATTAAAAATGAACATGGGACCTTACTGACGGAAATAGACCATGTCACGGAGAGATGGCGGTTGTACTGCGAGAACCTATGTAAGGTCACGAGGAGATCTGATGAGCCGGTAACCCAGTTCGAAAACCTTTTCTTAGAGCCAGAGATCCTGGAATCCGAAGTGGAAAATGCGCTGAAAAAGCTGAAGCCTAATAAAGCAGCTGGAGGAGACAGCATATTCACCGAAGAGCTAAAACGTCTTGGAGACAAAGGTGTTTGGCTTTTACGGACTTTATGTTACCAGCTATGGAGAACGGGTAAATGGCCTATGAACTGGAAGGAGTCTCTCATGATACCACTGCACAAGAAAGGATCAACAAGGAATTGCGGGCACTACCGGACGGTCGCACTCATATCCCACGCTAGCAAGATAATGCTCTACATAATTAACGGACGGCTCCATTCTTACCTACAGTGACAAATACCAAGTGAGCAGGCTTGTTTTGTAAAGGGTCGAGGCACAAGAGAGCAAATTGTGAATATGTGGCAAATGATAGAGAAGAGCCGCGAGTTTAATGTTCCAATGCTCTTGTGCTTTATAGACTACTCCAAGGCGTTTGATTGTGTGAGGTGGGACTGCCTGTGGAGAATGCTCAAGGAAATGGGAGTACCCTCGCACTTGACAGCACTGATTGCAAACCTGTACGAAGATGGAGAGTCGATGGTGAGATTCAATAATGTGGTTTCGGGCCTTTTTAAGCTAGCAAAAGGAGTACGGCAAGGATGTATTCTCTCCCCTCTTCTTTTCAACATATATGAGGAGATATACATCATGAGGAGAGCCCTCCGTTACGCAGATGACACCACTTTGTTTGCATCCTCAGAGCGCGAACTCGCGGAACTATTTGCCAGAGTGGAGCGTGAAAGCGAGATGTTAGGATTTTCGATTAACAAATCAAAGACCAAAGTGAAGATCATCGACCGAGCTGGACTAATCGCACGCATGGGAGAACTTGTGAATCTGGAGTATGTGAGTGAATTTGTGTACATGGGCTCCATGATCAATGATCAGTTGAACATAAAAAACCAGAACCAGCTATGTAAACCCCGAAAAAGTGCCGTAAAAAGTTCGCGAGCGGACACAGTGAGTTTCGTGTGTCGGGTACAGAATCGAGTTGTGAGTGACATTAGTAGCGGTACCGAGTGCAAAAAACGAACAAGAAAGAGGATAGACCGATTTGTCTCCTCATAAACACCCACCCGCAATGACTTCAGTTTATCCGTGATCATGGGGCTTGCAACAGCAACGGAATATCGGAAACTCGCTACAAACAGTAAACATGGTAAATATCCCACTTATAATGTTAATGTTAGTATCAAAACCAGGCTCTCCATGATCTGCTACCAACGAGTCCTAAGTTACTTTGGTCATATCGCCCGGAGACAGCCAGACAACCTGGAGAAACTGGTTGTAGTGGGAAAGGTGGATAGAAAAAGACCACGCGGACGTTCACCTACTCGCTGGTCTGACCAGATCAGGGCCATTACGGGACTCACTTTGACCACTGCTATCAGAAGAGCCGAAGGAAGTGTGGCTTGGAAGCAGCTCGTTGTTGACTCCGTCAAAGCTTTTCAAGACGGGCACGACCTTCAGAAATGAAGACAATGAATAAGAAGAATGTCACCCGGGGATAGTGTAGCTTCCCAACGGTGAAAGAATTTTTGAAATCAGTCCAGCTGTTTCGGAATCTATAAGGAACATACATACATACTTTATATTTTATATATATAGATATTTAAAACATTAAGTAGGATTGATATGGAGCTAGTTTGAAACCCTGGGAAGGACATAGAATAGTTTTATTCCGGTAGTGTGTTTCCCTGGGGTGATTAAACAATTTTTACGCGGGCAAAGCTGCGGGCAGAACCCAGTTAGTACATAAATGAGCAGATACTATTAAATAAGTTTAGACATAGCGTGGGCGACGCGCAAAAACTTACGAGTGGGAGACAATCCCTTTGCGGAGAGAGGATGGTGCTATGTTAGATGTTACCAATTGTTTATAGTAGTTAAAAGAGGAAAATCTAAAACTTTTTAGCAAAAAATCAAACTGACTTCCAAAACAAAACACTACAAAGTGAAAAAAAACTTTCTTTTCCGAAGTCGGAGTCTTTTGTATCCATTGTTTTGCGTTATTCGACACCGACTATATTGACTATATAGATAAACTCATAAACTACTGAACTGATTTGATGATGATGATTAAGACGGGCTGGTGTCCGCAACTCCACGTCTAAGCGCGTATTTTGCGTACGGAAAAGAATCTTACTGAACTGATTTACATGCGGTTTTCACCAATAGAAAGAGTAAGAAAAGAGGAAGGTTTTTGTGTATAATTTGTCATGGGCGAAGCCGGGGCGGTTCGCTAGTAGATAATAAACTACACAAGCATCATTCATCATCATTATTCACTACTTCACTAGCATCATTTTTAGGGTTCCGTACCCAGAGGGTAAAAACGGGACCCTATTACTAAGACTCCGCGGTCCGCCTGTCTGTCTGTCTGTCTCCAGGTTGTATCTCATGAACCGTTATAGCTAGACAGTTGAAATTTTCACAGATGATGTATTTCTGTTGCCACTATAACAACAAATACTACCTAAAAAAAGAATAAAATAAATATTTAAGTGGGGCTCCCATACAACAAACATGTTTTTTTTGCAGTTATTTGCGATAATGGTACGGATCCCTTCGTGCGCAAGTCCGACTCGCACTTGGCCGGTTTTTCATTATTGTTCTTGAAGAAAAAATTAGACATTTTTATACATAAAAGTCAGCCAAATTCTAGTCGTTTATGCTTAACGTGTTTTTCATTTTTCAGGTAAGCGTTTTCGTGATTCAAGAGTTCTAACATCCCGGTACGTAAGTGTTTTTGTCCTTGTGATGATGAAGATGTTTCTTAGGGAAAGTTGGTCCTTTTCGTGGCGCAGAAGTCTTCTACACACATTTCAATACATAAAAAGCAAGACCATTATAAACAGTATCTAAATAAATTAATATATACTTATTCAATTAGGGAATGCGTCCATTCTGCATACCACTTAACTAATATAATTAATATCGTCTCCAAAGACGGTCCACGCGCGGCGTCTAGTGTAAATACTTCCTTATGTGATGCTTAGATAATTGTTTATAATGTTTTTATTGCGCACGCGCACGTGTTTGTTAAGAGCTTTAGTTTAATTATGTTTATGGGATTATAATTAATAGTTATGATTCAGTTAGTAAAGGTCATCTGTTAAAAACTGCCGCGACATTGTCTATAGGTAGTTGGACAGGAATTTTCCACTCTCATTTGTAGCTTTTTAACAAAGGAAAGTTATTTTATTGAGGATAAGTGCACAGTTGATATATGGCTCCACTGACCTCTATTATTTCTATGTTAGAGGTCATTGAATAGCTCTCAGACGTGGTCGCTCACAATGAGCTTCATCAGAAAGTTTAAATTCACCCAAAGGACAATGGAGAGGGCTCGGAGTATCCTTGCGTGATCGAATCAGAAATGTAGAGATCCGCAAGAGAACCAGGGTTACCGGCATAGCCCAAAGAATTGTCAAACTTAAGTATACAGCATTAGTAGGTGTACTAGTAGTGTGTAGTGGGCAGGGCACATTGCTTGCAGAATGGATGGCCGATGGGGCAGAAAGGTTCCGAACCGGAAGACGTTGCGTTGGAAGGCCTCCTACCAGGTGGACCGATGACCTGGTGAAGGATCCGTTGGATGCGAGACGCTCGGGACCGAACAATGTGGCGACGCTTGGGGGAGGCCTATGTCCAGCAGGGGACGTCTTTCGGCTGATATGATGATGATGAAGGGCGCATTTCTTATCACGCCAGCGATCATTCATTCATCAAAATCAGCGCCGTGCTGTGGGTCCCCCACGGCACAGCATTATGTTGTTATTATGCTGAGTGGAAGCCTTCTTGCCACAATCACGACATGCATCTGCCTGGCATCTTTTTCACCCTATTTATTTTCTATTATAAACAAACTCTAGGTTTTATATGTTATTATTGTTTGATTTATTTCTCGTCTTTACAAACTTAATTTAAGTACTACTAATACTATTGTTAAGGGTTTAGCATAAGCATGTTCTTATATTGTATGTCGTTTTGTGACTTTTTAATACTTTTCCTTTCTTTCTTTTCTTTTATGTTTGGAGGGACCGCAAATCTTACATTAACAACAGTTGATGGGTAACACGAACAACATTTTTGTCAGATTCTCTGGTTTCTTGTCTCAGAAACCAGAGAATCTGACACAAATGTTGTTCGTGTTAGCCATCAACTGTTGTTAATGTAAGATTTGCGGTCCCTCCATGTTAAATACTAGTACTCAGCTGCATCCGGTTAGGTAGAAATCCGACCACAACATAGTTAGGCAAAGGCTAGGCAGATTACTTGATTTCACAGGCATTTCGAATTGTTAATTTTGTTGTTTTGTGTGTTGTTTGTTGTTGTCATTGTTGTTGTTGTTGTTTTGTAATGTTTTAGTGGAGTTTTTCTTACCACAAATTTCGACACAATGTATTTTGTTACGATATAAATGACTTTCGTTAGAAATTTGAAACGGCTTAAGGCACTTGTCCTACCCCCGATTAGCTATCGACATTTTTTTCGCTGAAGAAACGTACAAAAGATATTTGATCCCGTGTCAATAAAATAGACTCATATAGTAATCGTTGATCGCTGGCTGTTCACACTACACACGTGAGTACTCTCACACAAGTACTCTCACACAACAAGTTTTTAGCAGCGACAAGAGCTATCATCACTCGCTCGGCGATGCCTGCTTGCTCGCTTGGCATTCAGAACTCATGCCGAGCGACTACCCAGCAGTCATTTCTACCTACAGTGCGGCCACAACGAGCGAGTGGTTCGAGTAATTGCCAGTCGCACGAGAACACTCACTTTACGCTGCTACCCAACTCATTTTTAGGGTCCCGTAACTCGAAAGGAAAAAACAGAACCCTTATAGGATCACTTTGTTTGCCGTGCGCCCGTCCGTCTGTCAAGACCCTTTTTTATCAGGAACGCGTTGAGGTATCAAGCTGAAATGTATATCAAATACTAAGGTTTATTGTCCCTTAAAGCTGTAAAAAAATCAAACTTCTGTGCCAACGCAATTAAAAGATACAGTCGTTTATGCCGATTCCTGCTAATTTTCGACACTCGCAAGGGAATCAAAGCCTACCGGGTATTACTTCCCGTTAACTCAGAATCTTGAAATTCGGTACGAAACAACGTCTTATAGCACAGATAAAGGAAAAATTGCGCAAACCGTAAATTATTAGTTACATCATATAATAAAAATAATTTTAAACGTACTACCCCTTTCCTCATAAACGCGTAGAAGTATTAAATTGAAATTCATATCAAATAGTCAGGTCTTTAAGTTGAGGTTTGTTCGAAACCCTCGGTGCGTGAGTCCGACTCGAACTTGACTGGTTTTTTAGTTTCTAGCTGTACTCGCTACCTTCCCGACTTTACGAACTCCGCAATGATTGTTGTTATTAGAAGCAGGTATAATCTCAGAACCATTAGCTCTAGAACTATGAATATGAATTGCAACAACAATAACTATTGCAAGACATACAAACAGACAATCTTAATGTCAACATGACCAAATCCCACCATAATGAAGACGTCCTCCGGCCTCCGTCGGTATCTCGGCTAGATCAGACCAGCCCGTTACCGGACCACTTGCGAAACCGCAAGAATGCCATCGAGACACCCACGGGGATTTGTCACTGTACAGAGAACGTGGAGAAGTTTATTGGTGCGTGTATTTTTATTGTGGTTTACCGTGTTTTAATGAATACATGCTCATTGTTGAATTACGTTTAGAACTGCGGTGAATTCATGTGATGGACTGTAGTTCGCTTCTGTAGAAATATATGTAATAAAGATTTATTCCGATCTAATACCAACATTATTTGTTTCACCTTTTATTTATTTTCTATTCCGAACGAGTACTATTGTTTAAACTAATACCAAAACAAGTTCAAAGATACAAGGTACAGTAAAACTAACTACTACAGTAAACAGGTAAAAATGCTTTGTATGCAATTACCGTTAATTGAAAAAAATAAAAAATATCCAAAAAAAAAAAAAAAATTGCTTGCAAACGTCTAGTTCATTAAAAAAATATGATTTTTAGAAATAATGCAATGTAAAAGGATTTTTTTGTTATATAATCATTAAATTTGCCGAGCATGGCTTCTTGAAAATTAAGACAAATATGATGAACAGGTTTTGTTGTACTTACTGGTTAATATGCGACTGGGATAGTTATTTTGCTATGAAATATGGAAAATTTGCTGTGCAGTCAGTATTTATGCTATGTATGTAGTATTTTTGTACAAAAATAAATTTAATAGTATTGCATTATGAGGAAAAAGTAATGTTATATTAATGTATAATTTCGTTTTATCTGCAGTTTGAGTTTTGTTAAACATTTAGTTTATTCGTAGTGAAGTAAGTTATTAGATGTAAATAAGAATATAAATGATGAGTATGTATTGATAGGCGATTATTTATTTTATATGCAATTTATAATATCCCTTAAAATTTTAGTTCCTGAATAATATATTTTTGTCAAAAACTTACCTGACATAGTTACAATATTAACACAATATTAAAATTTACCTGAGATAGTTATTATTAGACAGGTACTTAATTATTTACGTCTACCTATCTGATAATAACTACGTCAGGTAAATTTTTATCAATAACATATTACTTTTAATCTAACAATTGTAAAATATCATAGAAAATCAACTTTTTGTATAATTAAGTCAGTAATTCATCACCTATTTATTATTATATTTTACCATTTTATTAATTTTTCGCCTAATAAAAACTCAAAGACTAGGGTCTTTGAGTTTTTATTTATAGCATTAAATGCGCTAATCACAAAAAAACGCATACAACCATTGGTGTAAAATGTAAATTAAATTCGATAACTATGCAGACATCCATACAGAAACATTTTTACTGACTGAGCTGACTGTACCAAATTCAAGTTGCTGGTATTTGTGCGCACATTCAATTTAATTATTGAGAGAGTGGTGTTCGTTAGGAATAGAAAATAAATATGAATTGAAACAAATACCAGTGGTATTAGTTGTTGATATTAGAATGGAATAAATAGTAATTAAAGTGTAACAAAGTCAATGCGAAGCGTCGTGCTTCTGCTAGTCCTATTTAAGCAGCAAACGAAGAAATAGTTACATATCTTGCTTATAAGGCAAGGCCTATTATGAATTATCATTTTTTATATCTTGTATCATTTGCCTGTGCAAATGTCTAGTTGTTTAGGGGTCATCACACATTCGATTCTGTTCTTCATCCTCATCTTCTTGTCTATACCTCTATACCAATATTATAAAGAGGAAAGATTTTTTCGTTTGTTTGTTTGTTTGTACCGAATAGGCTCCAAAACTACTGGACCGATTTAAAAAATTCTTTCACCGTTGGGAAGCTACACTATCCCCGGGTGACATAGGCTACTTTTTATCCCTGTATTCCCACGGGAACGGGAACTACGCGGGGGAAACCGCGAGGCGTCCTCTAGTATAGTACAATTTAATTTGACTTAAATAATGAAGACTAGAATGCTATGACATGACATAAGTCACCTCTCGTCTGAGTTCTGTTCAACTCAGTCAGTTCACCCGTAAACCACATCATCATATGGGGTTGGCCGGAGCTTGATGTATTTTTGGTGCAGTTGACACAACGGAGACTTCTACTTATAGATACAAATGCAAATAATCCCAGTTCTGAAGGATCGTTTGAACTTCACCTACTGCCATTTACCTTTCCACCGGCAGTCGGTTCTGCCCATATCAGTGGTTCTGGTGGGCGCCCTAATATCCTCGGCGCGCCCATAATACTCTGTTTACTTGTAGCACGCCGCACGTGACCAGCGGCGAGATACGATGAGCTGCAGTAGGAGAGACATGTTCATGGGGTAAACATGAGACAATAATCCGAGCCAATCTGCCTATATGGCGTATCTCGTGGTCAAAACCTGTAAACAAATGATATGGTAATTGAATAACTTGTGGATCTTTTGTTGGATACCTACTAATTGAAATACACATTTATTTACGTATATTTATTTATAGTAAACATGTTTACCCCTTGAGTGCTGTTACCAAACACAATAGAAAAATAATTGCTTCTATGTACGTACCTCCCATCACACTGTCATTACACCAACATATTGCGACTGCTTAGCGACCGTATGTCACTGCAGGGATCCAGCAGAATATCAGCGTCAGGTATATTTGCCTGACACATGCTGAGCTGGACTCCCATTTGGTGCAACCTTGAGACGCACACCGCACTGTGTTCTATTTGAAGTAGGTAAGTTACTTGTGTCACTTTTATTATGTATTTTTTCCTTTTTTTGTATGTTGCCACCTTTTTTCCAAATACCCACATGTAAATTAAAATAATTTGATTGTGATTTTGTGTGCTGTGCTGTGTCTTTTGTATGCGCTGAATAAATAATTTATCTATCTATCTATCTAATACACTTAAATCGGATCTCCTTAAAGAAGGCTCGTCCAGGGTTATCCACCCGGCAGCATTGTTGTTTTAATTCGATGGTTACACCGAAATTAGATACAAGCACATGATCTTTGGAACTTTCCTTATCGCATTCGCATGTTGCACTCCAGATACTTGGCGAATGAAGCTATGCCGAAAAATAATAAGACTTCGACCGTCACGACCTCAAGACTGTTTTGCTGTAGTCCAGTGAGTTAAGTATTTATAGTAGTATCACAGATAATATAATACTAGCATACAGATGCCTCATCCCATACAAAGAAACCGTGCCGACGTAACTAGCGTTTTTCATCTGATTAATCTTGTTATTTTTTGTACATCGAACGCGTTCGGTTCTGTTTCACGGTGATAGATAGATGGTGTTAGCAGTGACTTGCAAGTAAAAGGGTTTACTAAGTTCGTGAATATTTTTTTCTTTAAATACAGGTTCGTTTTATAGTATTTATTGCCACGTTTTTACAGTTTTTTTTTGCACCAAAATGTGTTACAATGCAAATTTTAACAATCGAGAGGAATGCCTCATAAATTTAAAAATGCGCCATCTATTGGCATCAATTCTAAATGATCCGTTAAAATAATCTTTGAAATTTGTATTAAGAGCCCAATATTTCATAATTTTGTATTTAGGAGAGTTGATTAAACAAGAACATACAATTTTTATGTTCAATTCCAGAAAATGTGAATTTTACACACATTCATTAACAGATACGTGCATATCGCGCCATCTAGTGAGATTTATTTGAACCAAATTTTCTTTGTTAGCAATGAGACCCCGTGGTAGTATTAAGTATTCCAACGACACCTTTAGTTTTTCAAAACTATTTTTGTGTACAAGTACTATAAATAGTAAATCATCCTAGATTGAAAAGATCCAGACATTCACAACACAACAATCCAACTAAATCTACCACGGACAGGGCCTATTTAAAATTAACCTACACTGTTACAGAATAATGGCGGTTAAGGTATATACTGTCCACAGTGCCCACTTTTAGAAAAGATTACCAAAACTAAATATCGGAATTCCATGAAAATTCCTCGCTCATGGTCACCCTAGTCGACTCAGTGTGTCGTGTGCACAACATACCATTTTGATAGTTCCCTAAAATGTTGTGGATTTGCAGCAGCTCTATCGCAATGTAAGCAATTTGTGCCATACGTACGCAAATTGTGCAAATATATAATTACGGAGGGAAAACCAAATATTATGGGGTTTTGTCCTTTTGATGTTGGGTGGTGTTGAAATGAGAGTTATGTTAGAATTGGCGTGTTGTGACATTTCGCTATTCAAACAATTTGCCAGATAAAGTGCTGGATTTCCCAATGGCAAAAATTACGAAATTACATACAGTCTGGCATTGCCTTTCGTAAGGAAATTAATTTTTAACAAATATTTGTAAAGCCTACATATTATTTTATTATTTAAGTATTTTCGGTTTCCGTAAGTGTGTCCGTGGCATCAACAGTGGGTCCTATCAGAATATCAGCGCGGCGTTATTTTCTTTTTGGATATCGCTGCACATATAGAAACCTTTTTGGTCTCGCATAGGGTTTTAATTTTTTATTTTATATTATTGTTAAATTTTTTGCATATTTCTGTCTCCTGTGCGGGTCACAAATAAATATTTTTTCTTTCTTTCTTTCTTTTCTTTATATAGTTGTTCCGGATCTGGGTGTCTTGTGTATGTGAGTTTTAATGTTTGTAAACGCACCCACGATACGGAAGAAATGCCTGTTAGTGTGGGGAAACTTTTCTATATAAAGAAAACCGGCCAAGTGCGAGTCGGATTCGCGCACGAAGGGTTTCGTACCATTATCGCAAAACACGCCAAAAAAATCACGATTGTTGTATGGGAGCCCTCTTAAATATTTATTTTGTTCTGTTTTGTATTTTTTGTTATAGCGGCAACGGAAATACATCATCTGTAAAAAATTCAACTGTCTAGCTATCACGGTTCATGAGATACAGCCTGGTGACAGACGGACAGTGGAGTCTTAGTAATAGGGTCCCGTTTTTAGCCTTTGGGTACGCAACCCTAAAAAACAAAAAAAACACTTTACAATCGGGCGAAGCAGCGGTTAGATGCTAGTACTATGTAAGTCAATGGAAAAGAATCCTTCCCCACGACATCACTAACTAAAAATAGTTCTACAATGTGCTGTAAACAAAAACAATTTCTACAAACTAAACAACGTGTCAGTCTTCCATATAACTGTGTCTATCAATCAGGTCTCAGCCTTACCTTAAACAGTAAACAATCCTACCAAGTCATAAGTTCCGTGGAATTTGACCCATTGCGCTATGTATATTCTTGTAATGAGTGCGACACCTCGGTCTGATGAATAATGTTGTGTGCATACTTACTGATGACCGAATATAGACCTGTACCTTGTCTCTGGTGTGATAGGTAGTGGTTTTGAGGATAGGCAGAGTTGAAGCTTTGTTCTGTCATATTTTTAACCCCCGACGGAAAAAGAGGGGTGTTATAAGTTTGACGTGTGTTGCTGTGTATCTGTGTATTTGTGTGTCTGTCTGTGGCATCATAGCGCCTTAACGGATGAACCGATTTTAATTTAGTTTTTTTGTTTGAAAGGTGATTGTGTCGAGAGTGTTCTTAGCTATGTTTGATCTCGAATCGGTTCAGCCGTTCAAAAGTTATGGGCGTTTTACTGTTTGAGTCGGGTTGTATTTTAAATTTTGAAATTTTACTTGTTACAAAGTTGATTAGTGTTTAACCGACTTCAAAAAAGGAGAAGGTTCTCAATTCGTCGGCATCTTTTTTTTAATTTTTTTTTATGTTTGTTCCCCGTTTACTCATAAGACGCCTGGACCGATTTAGAAAATTCTTCTTTTGTTTTAATGGGTATACTATCCAGTTCGTCCCATAGTCATCAGGTCAGGATCTGATGACGGCTTCTTGGAGAAATCGAGAAAACACGGAAAACAATAGGTAGCAAAGACACCGACTTCGGAAAAGAAAGTTATTTTTGGCTTTGCAGTGTTTTTTTTTGGAAGTTGGTTTGTTTTTTTGTTATAAGGTTTTTATGTGATACAGTATTGGTGGCCCAGTGGCTAAGACCCTTTCTGACCCGTGGAACACCAAAGTGGTTCACCTAGATTCATTAACCTTTTTACCCCTTTTTCGTGCTTGAGGTTGTGGATTCAAAACTGGGCAAGTAGCAATGTGACTTTGTCAAATCATTTATGTGCTTTCGAAGTTTGTCTTGGACATCGCTGACTACGGTGAAGAAGAATATTGTGAGCAAACCTGCCGCCCCCGTACCATGATGGTTGGAGTTGCATTTCAAGATGATGGGATGTCTTGAAATGCAAGAGTCTACAGAAGAGAAGAGATTTATTAGATTCTTCCGCCCGTGACTACATCTAAGACACTGCTTTATCCCCTTGGTGCATAATAATTTACTATACTATTCGCGTCATCATCATCATCTGAATACTGTCAATCAGTAAGTAATCATGGAGCGACCACCTACCAGAACCACAATCCAGTTAGTCCATGATCAAACTCTGTACAACCTCGGATAAAACTTTGCAGCTACAAAAATAAATGGCTTATAATAATATGGAACGTCTCAAATGCTGAAGTAATATTACGCCATATTAAAGTATAATCCTGACTAAAGCCATGTCGTCGGCGCGCCGCTGTCACTGACCATATGCGCACGCGTCGCTCGTAAACGAGTATTACATATTTAGTTGTCACACTTGACGCGCTCCTTTTGGCACCCGATTATAATATAGCTTTTGGTTTTCATTTGAGTTTATGGAAGTTTCTTGTATAGTTTTAATTTGGCTTCTCTAATCGTAGATTTCTGCCTAGCCATCTTCTGAACATACAACTGTACGAGTGTTGTACATGAAGATTGCCTATTAGGACAAATAGTAACAACCCAGTAACTGGGTACCACGATACCCCTTGGCAAGACTGGTGTCAAATTGTTTGGCTTCTGAATGCCCGTAACGACTGTCAAAGATCTTCGAATGAGAGTCGGGATCCAACGGCTTTACGTATCCTAAGATTTGAAATTCGAAGACATTAATTTTGACATCTATCAACCCGTACTGGGTTACTCTCTCTCACAAAGACAAGCCCTGGCCTAAGCAATCAATATAATAATCGTTTATTCAGAAAAAAACAATTCTACAGGAACAGAAAATAATAACAGTTTTTAATCAGTAAATACAGAAAAAGAGAATTCATTGTGTCACAGGCACCAACGTCTTCCATTGCGATATTGACATTCAGCCAATCCAAAAAAAAAAACAGAATTGAGCTATAGGAACATTTCAGTATGATAAAGGAAGAAATAAAGAAAAATATTTATTTGTGACCCGCACGGGAGACACGAGAAATAAGCATAAAAATAAATAATAATAAAAAATAAAAACCTCGTGCAAGACCAAAAAGGCCTCCTATCTTAGCATGTGCAGCGATATCCAAAAAAAGAAGTAACGCTACGCTGATAATATTTATTAATTCAGCAAATAGCCTTCTATCTAAGAATATGAAAAAAAAAATAGGAAGGAACTTAAATTAAGAACAACTAAACAAATAAAAGCAGCCCAAATAAGGGTTCAATGCGGATCAAAGGCTCCTCGCCTTCACATGAAGTTCAATGCTACAATATCCGACTACCGCGGAAGTGGCCGATCTTTGCCGATCTCTGCTGATCTTTGCCGAGCGATGCCGAGTGTATAGCCGAGCGGTCACGGCCCTTACTTAGCTACGGGTTTCTATGTTTGGGCATCAAGTGTTGTATATGTATGACTCAGTCAATTATACTTGAAGCAAGGAAAACTTTAGGAAAGAGTTCCTGGGTATGTTTTGGTATGCCCTTTGGTGGGTAGGAAAAGTTTTTGAGGGTTCAAGTGTTAAGTTAAACGTATAATGAATGCTGGACTGTGAAAAAGATGAATGAAAAGAGATTGCATGTAGCTTAGATGAGAATGTTGAGATAGATGTACGGAGCGACGCGAATGGATATAGTGAGAAATGAGTATATTAGAGGGAGTTTGAAAGTGGCGCCAGCGACAGAAAAGTTGAAAGGAAACCGTTTGTCCTGGTATGGTCATGTGTTGAGGAGGGATGAAACGCATGTTACTAAAAGAGTTATGAATATAAATGTGGATGGATGGAGAGGAAGGGCACGGCCAAAGAAAAGATGGATGGACTGTGTGAGGAGTGATATGAAAGAAAAGGGAATCAGTGATAGCGTGACGGGGGACAGGACGGTATGGAAGAAGAAAACGGGTTGCGCCGACCTCAAGTAACATGGGACAAGGGCAGGAAGATGATGATGAAGTGTTAAACGTGTTCCTATAATGTCAATCAAATGACAAACCGTTTTGAAAAGTATCTCACTGTCTGACCTTGTGGATACTAGAACAAATTTCCGTGCGTTCAAGCGCTTTTGCCATACCTATTATTGGAATCAAATATAACAGCTCACAATGTTAGGACCCATTAATATTAATGCTAATTTTTATCCGTGGTGCTAGGCAACTGGGCTTATCCCAGTTGTAAACGACCCTTTGTGCCTATTGGTCTTGTTTGTTCTGTCTCCTGCTTGATATGGAGGGAAGTGGAAATTTGTATTTTTCTTACTCCTCCATTTTCTTTTCTGATTAATTTCGTTGCGGGATCCAAGACAGTTAAATTCATTCTCCGGGACTTCGTCGAGCTTCATTGCCTCGGCGCTTTTCTGGTGGTCGCCACTGTTGATTCTGGCTTTCAGGAGTTGCAGTGGTTTGGGAATAGTGCGGTGGGATTGTCTGTACCCCATAAATGCCTCAATAAATAAAACATAACATCACGCGTTTCCTCGTACGGCTAGGCAGAGACACAGATATAAAAGCACAGCAGAGGTATACAATTCAATTAACTCATATCGCAACTGTTATGTTTACAAGTAAAATTTAAAATTTAAGAATCTTCCGACACAAATACCCCTTTAAACTACATAATTTATATATTAGTAAACACGCTTCGATTGATATAATCCATCGAAAACTTAATATTAGCACGATATCTTGCAAAAATACCCCGATTTAAACAGTAAAACGCCCATAACTTTTGAACGGCTGCACCGATTTGCATTAAACATAGCTAAGAACACTGTCTATAAAGTCAACTTTCAAACAAACAAAACTAAATCAAAATAGGTTCATTCATTTAGGAGCTATCATGCCACGGACAGACACATAAATACACAGAACGTCATACTTAAAACACCCCCTCTTTTTCCGTCGGGGGTTTTCTGGGTAGCTACTGAAAATTACAGATGGAAAACCGAAAACGACCCGAATCGTGCATTGAACTCAGGACCTCATGCTCTCAGCAGTGGTGCTTGTTATTATTAGAACAAAATTTCAAAATTTAAAAACCCCCGACACATTTTTATTTCATACTGCAAAATTTATCTAGTACATAGTAGATACACTTCGATCGGCAATCTATTGAACACGTAATTCTGACACGATATCTTGCGGAAACACCCCGATTTAAACAGTAAAACGCCCATAACTTTTGAACGGCTGAACCGATTTTATTCAAACATAGCTAAGAACACTCTCGATTAAGTCTAAATCAAAATCGGTTCACCCGTTTGGACGCTATGATGCCACAGACAGACACACGTCAAACTTATAACACTCCTCTTTTTCCGGCGGGGGTTAAAAACGTTTTGTATATGATCTAAATCTATCTATCTATCCCTTTAAACAAGCAATTCTTGTATATATATATACATAATCTGAATCTCGGCAAAGGCTAAAACGATTTTTAGTATGCAAGGGGTTTCGAGCCTAACGGACCTTCGGGGATTTATTTAGGCTTTAAAACCTAAACGGTAGTAGAAACATAATTTTGCATAGTGTATTTATGGACTGCCCACCGATCCGTTTGCCAAATACGATGCATATAGCTTGTTTATCACTTCCTCGGCGCCAAACCCAAGAATATAACTTATCATACTAAATAGTACCTACATATATACAAGTAGTGATACGAGTGAAGGTCACAAGTTATCACAGACGATCACCTCAAAGGCCAGGCTCACAAATATCAGCGGAAGGGCCTTAACCAGCTGTTTATTAGTTCTTCACGCTATCTCCATATTAGGGCATCGACAGAATGCGCGTGATTCACTTCATAAACTGTGTTGTTCATTACCCAGTAATGGATTGTACTAGGTCAGATTCTTTTGAGTGTATGAACCTTGCGGCCTTCTCTTCGGCAATGTTGGCTCTTTTTGGTGAGGCTGTACCTAAAGGTAAAACTGTGTGAAAATCGTTTCAATCAATCAAAATTATAATTCTATTTAGTCCGTCAGTGAGATTATAAAATATTATTGGACCCGTATTTTTTGCTTTAACAAATAAATACAAATTGACGAAGATAAAACGCATCAAAGTTCAGGAGTTTACAATTTGCATGGCTTTGGGTCAACAAGATGCTTATACTGTGAAAATTTGAAGGCTGTAGCTCCAACCGTTTAGCCGTAAAACCCGTCGGACAAACGGACAGAAGACGGACACGTGAGTGACAGCAATATCGTTCCGTTTGGCCCCTTCGGGTACCTACGGAACCCAAAAAAATTACGACGATACAGTGCTTTGAAATATCGTGTGACGTCACGGTGTGCTACATTTTATACTGCCTAAGTGACGTCACAAGCCCCCATCCTTTACTTTGATGCGCTTTATATTTGTCAACTTTAATTTATTTGATAAAGCAAAAAATACGGGTCTAATATTATTTAATAATCTTACTAACGGACTAAAAAGGATTATAATTTTGTCTATCCATGAAACATCCCCCTTAAAGGTAGAGCCTTTAAGGGGGATGTTTCATCGTGGGTGGGTCTACGAATAACTGGCGAAAAGTGGGTGTAGGTACCTACTATACATATAATTAGCTGTACCTCTGGATAACCCTTCGAGGGTTTTGTATTCGTTGTGGGATCCAAGACAGTTAAATTCATTCTCCAGGACCTCGTCGAGCTTCATTGCTTCGGCGCTTTTCTGATGGTCGCGACGTCTGGCTTTCAGTGAGTTGCAGTGGTTTAGGAATAGTGCGGTGGGATTGTACAAAAAAAAAAAAACAACTTTTCGGTAGTATGTAATTTTATGTGTCTTTGTGTGTGTGTGACTTATTTTGGTATATCCTCGCTTATATTTGAATCAAATCATTCTACGTATATTTATTTAAGGATCACCAACGTTACCCTATCCTATAAGCAAAAACCTATCAGCTCTCTTAGAAATAAGGACTCTTACGTAACCAAGAAGCCCAGTGTATTCGGGTACCGCTCTGTCACATTCACATATGACCCGTTGCTTCGCAGAACTGCCAAATCTTATCAAATCTAGCGAACGTTGACCGCGGCCAATCACCTCCAAGCAAGCTCGGAGGTTTAATTGAAGAACCCAGATTTTGTCTTGGGGATAACATTCAGAAAGTACCTATTCAGAATTTTAATTAAAGTTTGAAGAACCCAAATTGTGTCTTGGGACTAAAATAAAGTCTTCTGGGTTTTGTAATTCGTGTAATCCTAGAAACCGAAGAATTCCATCCAGAGTCTCCTTCATGCCTCAGAAAACACGTTATTAAGCCGTTTATCTCGTTTGTCATTTGTAAACACAGACATAAATCCATCTAGATAACGCAAGTCCCTCCATCTGTATGAAAACCAAGCGTGCCACTTTTTTACACACAATTTAAAAACAAATTTACTTACCAATGAAAGAAAACATTTCCAATGCCTCGGCCAACTTTTTCTATACAGTAATAGTTGGCCAGTTATGTCATCATAAAATGCCTCTTCATTTTTTCTATACAGCTCAATATTTATTGAGCTGTAAAGACTGTAAAGTAAAAGTTGGCCAGTCATGCCATCATAAAAAGGCATTTTTCTAGATTACCGAAATCTTCCGGCTTTCCGGTGCCGATAATGCTAAATGAAAAGCTCAAATTACGATCATTGATCGTAACTTTACTCCGTTTTTTTGGCACGCGAAGTACATACAGTCGCGTTATCTAGTAAGATTTATATCTGTGTTTGTAAACGTTTGATTGACTGTCGTACTGGTAATTAGAGATTGAAAGTCTGGCAACAGTTTCGCAAAGATTATTCGTGTACACAGTTACTGGGTTCTGGAGGTCAGATAGGCAATTGTTCCATGTAAAATACTGTTATTCAGTGGCAAAAGCTTTACAAATTCAAAACAAAAATCAATTCAAGTCAAATTTTAACTTCCAGTTTTCCAATTAATAATAATTTTATTATGAGTAAAAACCATCCAAGATTAGACGAAAATAAATTCTCTTAATTTTTAGAGATTCAATTATACAGCCTGTTTACTAAACTCTATAGCCACTTAATTTTCTCATTATGACACTGCCAAATCCGTTGACCCACATTTCCTTGCGAAATGCCACCCTAAATTAGATCAAGTTTCCAAATTCACTTGCGGCACGCATTCCACCTAAATGAGGTACAGTCAACGACATTTTAGGTAACACTTGAACTAAGAAAACGGCCCTTAATGAACACTAAACGTTTTGGGAGTACTTTCATTGTAAGTACAGCTAAGCTAGAATTCCCTGCTGTAGTCTGTGTTTCCTGTTAGCTACAACTTGGGGGTCTTAAAGTCAAGAGTAAATATGTTACTTTTAGGCAAGCGTGCTTCACTTCAACCACATCAACGCATACCTTTGTGACAAAAAAAAAACCGGCCAAGTGCGAGTCGGACTCGCGCACTAAGGGTTCCGTACCATTAACGCAAAAAAATCTTTCTCTAATTATTTTATTCTGTTTTTAGTATTTGTTGTTATAGCGGCAACAGAAATACAACATCTGTGAAAATTCAACTGTCTAGCTATTACGGTTCATGAGATACAGCCTGGTGACAGACGGACTGTGACATACTGAAAGACAGACAGACGGATCGCGGAGTCTTTGGGGTGGTTTGGGATCTAGCTCCTAGCGGTCCACCCCGGGCAACGGCACCACGGGCTTGCCTGTGGTACGGCTGAATGATCCCACTTAAGCGGTGGTAGGCTCCGAAGGGGCCGCCTGGCTCGCTACTACCATCCCACCGGAGTCCGGCGCCAAGCAGCTTGCTGTATTCCGTCGGTGTGTGGGAGTGCCAGTGCCTTTGGGGGAGAAGGAGGTTGCCAGTTGCGCTGTTCAGAACCGGTCTTGGTATCTGAGAATAACTTGCCGGGTACCTCATTCTGGAGGGTAGCGGGATCCGAAGCACGGTGCCAGCCGTTGGCCGACCGCAGTCAGTAGGGGGCCCAAGTAGCACGCCAGCCACGCGCCAAAGGCTGCCCCGCCAACTCGCGAAAAATCCCGGTATGCTCCACCGTGCCAGCCGGCGACTGGATGGGAGGACCCGGTGGCCATATCCGGGGGGGTTCGGGCGTCCCCGCAGTCTCCAAATGAGTTCCCCATAGGTTAAGTTAGTTTTAGTGGTCCACTTGGCTAACTGAGCAGCGCCTCGATAGTTCAACTTTTTCCCCAGCAACTCTAACAAAATTTATGACCAAAGCTAAGAAGAGAAATAAGGTTAAACAACGGCTGCACTTCCTCCCACTTAAAGTGCACCTCATTAACATCAGGGGGTTGCACTCCAACCTTGATCCGGTCCACCACCACCTTGAGACCGAGAAGCCGCACCTGTTTTTCCTAACGGAGACGAAGATAGCAACCCCGTCGGACGTGGCGTACCTAAACTACCCGGGTTATTCTCTTGAGCACAAGTTCAAGAAGCAAGCTGGGGTCTGTGTGTACGTCCGCGATGACATTTGTTGTCGTCGTCTCCGTTGCTTTGAGAAATCGGGTTTTTCTGCCATATGGCTACTTGTGGACACAGGCGTGGAAAAATCTATCTACATCGGCGTATACCGATCACATAGCGGTGACCAGGAGTCAACAGCGCTCTTTAATAACCTTGTAGAGTCGACTGATGTAGCCCAGCAACGATACCCAACAGCGAAGCTTGTTTTTCTGGGGGACTTCAACGCCCATCATAAGGAGTGGCTGTTCCCGTACCAGAAAACCGACCATGCTGGGTTGGAGGCGCGCCAGTTTGCTTTAACGCTAGATCTTACCCAGCTGGTGAATGTGGCAACGCGGGTACCAGATGTAGACGGCCATACACCCAATTGCTTGGACCTCCTGCTGACAACTGATCCGGACAGTCATTCGGTATCGGTCTCAGCGCCGCTGGGAACGTCTGACCACTGTCTGGTGAAATCCGTTTCGACCTGCTCTCCTCCAGATGAGAGTCCTAGAGGCACGAGGCGAGTATGGCGATACGAGTCAGCAGATTGGGATGAGATGCGACACTTTTTTTCGTCCTATCCTTGGCGGCATGTGTGCTTCTCCTCGGGTGACCCCTCGTGCTGTGCTGACGTGGTTGCGGACGTGATTCGGCAGGGAATGGAGTATTTTATTCCATTCTCCGACATCCCGCTCGGTCACAAATCCCGGCCTTGGTATAATGCTGAATGCGCCCACGCTGAGGCCCGAAAAGAATCTGCCTACCAAGCCTGGGTCAAGGCCCGCGACCGCAAAGTTAGAGCGCGTAGGGTTCGCGCGAGGAAAAGGGCCTTTAATTCTGCCGCCAAGCTCTGCAAGCGGGTTCTGCGTCGGGCACGTTTTGACCATATTGGACGTATCGGGGCCAAGCTGGCATCGGGTAGTAAACAGTTTTGGTCCCTGTCAAAAGCGATTGAAACAAATTTCTGTCGTCCCACTTTACCTCCAATGCTGAAGCCTGATGGGTCGCTGGCTCACTCTGCAAATGAGAAAGCAAATTTATTTGCATCGATCTTTGCAAGCAATTCACATCTGGATGCTGACTCTAAGCAACCACCGATTATACCTCATTGTGACTCTTCGATCCCGGAGATCGCAGTTCACACTAAAGAGGTTCGGAGAGTACTGTGTAGCCTAGACGTGAACAAGGCCAGCGGGCCTGACGGCATTCCAGCGAGAGTATTGAGGCAGTGTGCGCCTGAACTGTCTCCTGTGTTGACACGCTTGTTTCGCCTCTCTCTTGAAAAAAGAACGGTGCCGAAATCCTGGAAGCTTGCAAATGTACAACCAGTACCCAAAAAGGGCGACCGTGCAGACCCTGCCCACTACCGTCCGATAGCCATTACCTCCATACTATGTAAGGTTATGGAAAGGGTACTGAACAGTAAGTTGCTGACCTACCTTGAAGACAATGATCTCCTCAGTGACCGTCAATATGGCTTTCGCCGGGGACGGTCAACTGGCGATCTTCTTGTGTTTGTCACGCACTGCTGGGGCGAAGCCATCGAGAAACACGGCGAAGCTCTTGCCGTATCGCTCGATGTCTCGAAGGCCTTTGACAGGGTCTGGCACGCTAGTCTACTCAGCAAGCTTCCTGCTTATGGCATCTCAGCCGGTTTTTGTAGCTGGATATCAGACTTCCTCAGAGAACGATCGATCCAAGTAGTCATTGACGGCTGCTCCTCTGACCTTAAGGCTATTAATGCCGGAGTTCCTCAGGGGTCTGTTCTCTCTGCAACTCTTTTCCTGCTGCACTTCAACGACCTACTTCTGCCTGGTATTGTTGGGTACGCAGATGACAGTACTGTTTCAGAGAGATACTTGTCCAGCGCAAAAACCGGCGGGGATGAAGTATATTCCTTGAGAGAGGCTATGGTGGAGCGTATAGATTTGACCTTAAGTCTTGTCTCCCGTTGGGGTGATGACAATCTGGTATCTTTTAACGAAAAGGACTCACTTCATCCAAACGCCTACTTTTCGGGGTGCTTCTGTTCCTGTGACTGATCGTCTCGAGCTCCTTGGCATGGAATTGACATCCAGTCTCAACTTCGGCGCCTCCATCGAGTGCAAAGCCCAAATTGCGGCAAAGAAACTTGGCGTCCTAAACAGAGTGAAGCGATACTTTATGCATGGACAGCTATTAACTCTTTACAAGGCGCAAGTCCGATCCTGCATGGAGTATTGCAGCCACCTCTGGGATGGCTCAGCTAAATATCAGCTTGCCGCGCTTGACTCGGTGGAACGCAGAGCTAAGAGACTAATTGGCGACGTCAAACTGGTAGATGCAAAGCTTCACAGCTTGGCTCATCGCCGCAAGGTTGCCTGCTTGTCGGTCTTCTACAGACTGTATTTTGGCGAGTGTGCTCATGAACTCCACGACCTCATCCCACCGGCCCCCTTCTACCATCGGACATCTAGACGCACTACAAGTTACCATCCTCACATAGTTGCTATTCCACCAATTCGCACCAAGCGCTTCCAAACATCCTTCATAATGCGCACGGCAAAAGAGTGGAACTCACTGCCTGCGTCTGTGTTTCCGAACGCTTACAATCCGAATCTCTTCAAAGTTAGAGTGAACAGGCATCTTCTGGGTAAGCTCACTCCATCGTCGACTTTGTCTCTGTCACCTCTGACCTAGACTAGAGTCAAGAGCAAACCCATAACAAATAAAAAAAAAATTAAAAAAAAATAGGGACCCGTGTTTACCCTTTGGGTAAGGCACTGTAGGTCAAGAAAAAGCTTCAGAGCCTTGAACATCGTCGCCGATTTGTCAGCTTTTATCGGTTACATTTCAGGGAGTGCGATGGAATTGCATGATCTAATTCCACCTAGCTCGTTTCATCATCGGACTACCAGACGTACGGCAATGCGCCTTCAGTACATGGTGGACATCCCACCCATACACACAGGGATCACTTTTATTATGCGTACAGCTAAGGAGTGGAATTCCCTGCCGAAGTCTGTGCTTCCCGACAGCTACAATTTAGGAGGTATTAAGTCAAGAGTGAATAGGTTATTTCTGGGCAAGCGTGCTTCACCGTCGACCACATCATCGCTTACCATCAGTCGAGATAGTGCAGGTCAAACGCGATATCAAAAATACAAAAAAAAACGTCAAATTGGACGTGTGTTTGACTGTACATTGGAAGTATAAATGAAGTACATTGAAGTATTTTATCAGTGCGTCGTATCTGATACTCCTACGCACGTCAATCCTGAGTTGCCGCGTTTGGTGGCAGCCGTAAAGTATAGAGTAGAGTTGGAAAAACTGGACATGAGCACGAGCATTTCAATAAAAACTGGTTTAATTTAGTTTTAGCGACCATACCATCGGTAACTGCAGTAGTAAAAGTAGGTTGTAACTTGCCATCCGGTAAGGACCAGCCCTGAGTCGACGGCGCGTAGGTTTTCGGTGTTCCACGCGCGCCACAAAGAGATGTCAGCAAAACTGACGGGGTCCGCTAGGGCCGATGCCTGTCTGGGTCGCGGATAAATTTGAAAGAGTTACCGCGGCCCTGGAACAAGCAAGTGAAGGAACACGGTGGGTTTTAGTCAGTAATAGTCTGGCACGCCCTCCCGATTCACCCAGAGCGAAAAAAGTCATTGGATGATTTCCAACTCAAAAACAAACTATTGTTACTTGATTATTTAGCTAGAAAAGTGTTAATGTATTATCAAAAGGAGAAAGACCAAGCGTACAGTATTTACCTATCTACAAGTATGATAATTCGATGGTTAGGGGCAATGGAAAAGTTATTTCATCAGTCTATATTGATGTTATTCTCAAAAGTAAAATTAAAGTAATTCAGTTGTGCCTAATGAGACCCACAGATCTATAGATGGAAAGATTGAAGATTATGTGGAAAGGAGAGTGAATGCAGGGAATAAAGTAGATGTCTCAAAAGCTCGACACGCCGTTCACAACAGCGTGCTGGTGCCTACACTTATGTATGGAAATGAAGGTTGGGTATTGCAAAATAGACATGAATGCGCTCCTTGCGAAGTATGTGTGGTGTAACTTTAAATGATAGATTGAGGAATGAGGTAATAAGACAACGTTGTGGTTTAAAAGAAGATGTAATGACTAAAATTGAAAAGAGTATGTTAAGGTGGTTTGACCATGTTGAGCGGATGACTGAAAGGCGACTAACGTATGTATGTAGATCTATTGATCCCTGTTTCTGGCTGGGATATATAAGTCGAACTGTAGGTTTGAAGTAGGTAGGTATAAATGTAGCCTTGCCACGTGTTCGTAATCTTGTTTTTGTGTGACCTACTTTGTATACTGTAAAGAGGGTTTTATTTAATTCTGTCTGTCACAAAAAATGCATTTTTGTTTTTCAAAATCACATTGCCATTTCCTTTGACACACTTGGGCTCGTTGGTCCCCAGCCCACTCTAATTACATAAAACACTCGCCACGTGACTCATATGAACACAACTACCTAATGGACACAGCTACTATGGACACACCGACACAACTACTTACAGTAGGTACGATACAGTTAGACTTAATCAATTGGATTACTGTAAACAATTGACTAATCTGGGTCGCGGGGAAAGAAAGCGGTTTGTGGGGGAGAGGGGAGGGCTGAACTTAGTAGGGCATTGTTGTGGTAGTGATTTAATAAGCGGCTATAGTGTTTCACCTTACGTGATTGAAATTTAAGGTTGCCCTAGTCGACGGCACGAACTATTTTGTGCGCGGGGTTAAAATGCATGCTGTCTCATCTGACAACACATGCGAAAGAGATAGATACTGTGATGAGCAGTAAGAAGCTAGTTCACACACAAATACACACTTTTGCTCTAGAGAAAACGATGATGATTTAGGACGAAAACGAGCGCGCGAAATTTTATAAATGGACTTTTGGGAGTATGGATATCATGAAAAAACGACTAATTGTATCTGTTCAAAATAATGTATGTTGACTGTTTTGCAATTTTCCTTCTTCATATGGTTCATATGGATTTGCGTCCAATGATGCGTTAAAATTAGTTTTGAAATATGGAACTTTCGACGCTCATAACTTTCAATTTATTTTAACTTTTTTGTTTCCATACAGGGCTAGATAATGATGAGACAAATTGATATCAATTTGAATGTACATCGTCAAACAGTGGAGTAATCGCCAGACTACGTTTGTATGGAAGAATGATCGAGTAGTGTAACCTTAATGTTATTTTATGAGATTAGCCCATATTTAAGATAGCCACCATGTCTCCTAATGGTAACCTATGATGAAGTCGAGGATGGGACTTGCCTAGAAGTAATCTATTCACTAGACTTCTAGGTTAGGTTAGATTATTTTACTTTTTGAATTAACTTCTATACCAGTGAAAAGTCAAGGTCAAAAGCTTGTATAGTTGGCTTCACGTCCGTGATAAAATAACACATGGCCTTAAGCTAGCCCAGCGTGCTACGGCCCTTCAATAGAATACGAGGGCAGCTTAGATATATTGGTTTTGTTGCCACCGAGATTGGTCTACACTATCTACCAGTATGTAAGTATTGTTTTGAGTTGATGGCCAATATTGACAATATTAGTTTTAGAAGACTAATAAGTGTCTGAAGAGTGAGGGAGAAACTGAGAAAATATCACGAAGATAAAGGGTCTTGCCAGACAGACGGACAACGAAGTGATCCTATAAGGGTTCCGTTTTTACAATTATTATTATCTTTTAATTAACTTGCAATGTATGGTAAGTGTGTTCGGGTCAAATCTTGCAACTGAATTTTGAAGCAGTTATCCTTCACCGATTAAAATGAAATTTTGCATACACGTTTAGTTTGGATGACAATGCATGGTTAGCTAAGTGACGTCGTTCTAAATCCAATATGGCGGACGGCCCAAGATGGTGGACTAGTTATTTTTTGTGCACCGCCAGGATATGGGTATCAAATGAAAGGGTTTGCTGACGACCTGGCTTTCGTACCTTAAAAATATTTAAGTTCCTAGAGACTAGAAGAGTCACCGGTAGTCTTCCATTTCCTAGATTCTCCAGAAGAATTTCCACACACACAAAAGGTGTGTAACTTTATTTACCGATAGATGAACACCGAATGACGTAATCAACTAACTTACAAATGACGGTAGGTATTCGATTCATTAACATTGTATTGATTCACTATTCGTAAGAACATTCTGTTAATTGGAACTATTTTTAACTAGTCATTCATACCTTGTGCGAATTTGTGAAGTTTCATGTATTATTTTATTAGAATCTATAGAATTCCTATTATAATAATAATTTAGGACATGGTCAATTTATTTTTATACAGTTAGCTGTTTTTCCGCGAATAAGGCTCTCTTGGTTTTTTCTACGGTAAACATGCATTTTTCCGGAATAAAATTAGTCCATGGCACTCAGTGTAAATTATTACGTTTTTATCAGCAAAAGAACTTTCTTATAAGAACCCATTCTAAGAAAAAAATTATCCACTTTACAATAAACATAACATAAACCAAATTAGCCTTCATTGCTAGTTACTTAACCTATTTACAATATACTATTTATCCAATAATATAAATATACATATAATACAATATTTATCCTTAACACAGGTTATTTTGTAACCTAGCTAGGATGCCAGTTGCGATTCTTATAGCGAATTCAAAACCAGATCTACGGCTCTTATGAATGTATAATTATCTTTTTTGTAATTTGATTGTTGGTTTTAATTGTGTTTTTTAACAAATAAATAAAAAAAATAAACTCTTAACCTTACGTTTAATAATTGCTCAAGTATAACTTTTAATTTCAATAATTAAACTTCTATTTTAACTATACGATTTTTTTAATTAGAGTATAAATGATTTACACTGTATTTATTACTGGTTATTTATTTTCCGCGGCACCTGGCTATTTTCTCTCGAGGAAGTGGAGGGCCTTGGAGGAGGCTTTTGTCGAAAGGCAAGCTGGTGTCTTTCGACAAAGGCCTCCACCAAGGCCTTCCACTTGACTCTGTCCCTCGCTACCCGTAACGGCCGCAACCATTCTGGACCTGTTACTTTCTTTATATCGTCTTTCCATCGCTGGACAAAAAAAATATATAACAGAATGGTACAGTTAAGGGTCAAAAGTGCAGTTACACTACGAAAACAGCAGTGGCAACTTTTTACGGTTAGTAGGTATATTCAATGCTTTAATTTCTATGCAAAATATTAAACGAGTTGTGGATAATTTAACTTATTCTACAAAAACTAGCCATTTCAATTTTGGGAGAGTAAGACTGCACTTTTGACCCTTGACTGTACCTACCCGCGAGGAAGTAGAAGAAGTAGAGGAAGACAAGTAAATACATAACATACACCATAACAAATAACTACTCGTAGATATGTATCCTTTGTCGATGATTATAATTATTATTCACAAAAAAGTGTTAATACAATTTCATGCAGGAAGAAAGAATGCATAGGCCAGAATTTGGGATTTCGGGATTCTTGCAAAGGTGAGACGGTACTTCACGCTTAACAGCTGCTCAACTTGTATAAAGCGCAAGTTCGGTCATGAATGGAGTACTGCTCTCACCTCTGGGACGGATCTGCCGAATACCAGCTTGATACACTTGAGTCGATTGACAGACGGGCCAAGAGGCTTATTGGCAACGATGCACTGGTCGCGTCAAAGCTCCAGAGCCTCGAACGTCGACGCCGAGTTGCCAGCCTGTCTGTTTTTTATCGGTTAGGATTCGGGGAGTGTGCGACGGAACTGCACAATTTGATTTCGCCTTGCCCTTTCCATCATCGGACTACAAGACGTACGGCCATGCGCCTCCGGTACATGGTAGACATACCATTTTTTTTTTTTTTTTTTTTTTTTGGAACTCCCTTCTGGAGTCTTTGTTCCATCAGGTGAGATAATGGTCAAACGCGAGCCTATAAATAAAATAAACTATTCTTCGTTTCCTAAAAATTATAGCCCATACTTAGAATATCCCCCGATTTCTGAATGTATTTGAAGTTGAGTATTTGTGAATCTCTACTATAGCCTGAATATCTTTCAAGCTGGCATTTAACTAGTCTTTGATACGTTCTCAACTTCAAATACTCAATTCAGAAACCCGACCTTAATCTTGTGTTGTGGATAATAATAATTGGATTTTCTGAAAGCAAACTGCTGCTGCTTTTAAATGGTTTAAGTAATTGAAATAAATGCGCGTAAATGAGAAAAAAAGAGGTCGTTTAAAAATAAAACTCTGCGTTCACACGTATTAAAATAACTCCAGTAACGTAGATACGCTCGCTGGTTAGATAGTGCGACTGACACACGGAAGGTCAACTTTGCACCTTGACCCTCGCTCCGTCGCGAGTCGCTCGGACCATCCTACCCGACCGTGAGTCATCATGCACGCATTTTCTGACCCTTGTACGAGTGTGTGGGGGATTATTGAACGCTCTTGACACCTTCAGTGGTTGAAGGGTTCGTGAAAATGGGTATGAAATGAGTCAGGAGTTTCATTGTGATCAAGTTTGGCGTCTCAATATTGAATAATAATTGTGTTAAACAACAAGAAAATTGTGCTGTGCAGTTAGAGGATATATAATCGCAAGCTGGCTGATCAAGAGCAGAGAGATCCGCCGCCGACATTTTTGCCACGCCGCCGCCGCCGATTTTCGCATCGGCGTAAGCCGATTTTACGCCGTGAGGTGTTTTAGAACTTAGTTTTAGGAAACGCTACAACATCACTCACACTCTTCACTTCTAAACTGAATTTCTGTTTTATCTGTATTATATTAAAACAAATGTCACCAACATAAGAACAATATAAAGATATTTGAAATATTATCCCAGTGAGGGGGTAAAAGTAAAACAACCATTTGTTTCTTTATTTCTCTAGAGCCACTACATCGACATCGCCATAGAGGCTTTCGATTAAATCTGCAACGCCTACTCGCTGGCACAGTTCTTTGGCGATGCTGCAAAGTTTAAGCAGCAAGTGCAACCGAAATCAGTCACACCTTGTTTGCAAAATATAACAAGTGAGAACTTAAATTTGATGATCAGGAATGGGAGCTTCCAGATGATCTTCAATGAGCTCCCATTCCTTTTTTTTGGCAAAATTTAAACCAATTACGGAAGTTTTATGTACGAAGACAAATTTATTTTTCTTATTATTATTGAACCACTCTCTACTCTCTCTCTCTCTCTATCTATGCGCTTGACCACTATCTCACCTGATAGTAGGCGATGATGTGGTCGACGATGCAGCACGCTTGCCTAGAAATAATTTATTTACTTTTGACTTAAAGACTCCCAGGTTGTAGCTATCAGGCAATACAGACGCCGGCAGGGTATTCCAATCCTTAGCTGTACGCGTAATAAAACTATTCCCAAAACGTTTAGTGCGTATGGCTGGGTTGACCACCATCTACCGATGACGCACAGCCGTACGTATTGTAGTACGATGATGGAATGGGCTAGGAGGAATTAGTTCATGCAATTCAAAAACTGGCAGGCTGGCAACTCAAATCCGATTTTCAAGGCTCTGGAGTCTAGACTCGACCAGTATCTCATTGTCGATGATCCTCTTGGCTGGTTTTTCGATCGACTCAAGTACATCCAGCTTGTACTTGGCAGATCCGCCCCAGAGATGACAGCAGTACTCCATGCATGCTCGAACTTGCGCTCGAAAACAAGTTGTACAACTGTTCTGGCGTGATACTTCACGCCAGAACAGTTGTTCAACTTGTATGCTTGCCTGTCTCACCTTTGCAAGGATCACCAACCTTTTCGCTGCCAGCTGACCTTTTGCCTCGATGAATGGACCAAAATTGAGGGTCAATGTCATCGAAGCTTAAGATGGTCTGATAACAGCGCGGTCGCACCTCGGAAGAAGGAGCCGGGTGGAATTGGCTCCTTTTAGCGGAAAAGACACGCCTGAGTCCAAGCAGCATTGAACCTAGACTGAGACTAGATTGGCATCGCCCCATTCGGAGGCTGCCTTCAAGGACAGATTCAAGCGCCCAACCATGGCCTCCCGGAGAGACCGAATCTGAGGCCCAATAGCGCGCGGGTGTTTTCTTTTGCCGATTTGACGGCAAAAAGGTCTCGTTTAAGTCTGACTCGGGTCGACAAAATTATATTAATATTCACGACAATTACATCCATTGCAAGAAAGCCAAGAAATAAAAACACTTTTATTTTGTTGTAATTGTCTTTTGTTGATAAATATACTATGACTGATTCAAATGTGATTTTGTTTGAATTGTACTTGATTTTTAAATTTTACCTGGGTTTGATGTATATGACATGTATACATCTGTCCCTTACGCGCACTCAAACTAGCCTTACTCTAAGAGCTTATGGTCACCCCTCTGGTTATATAATAAAAACAATTCGACAATCTAGATACCTAGTTTTGTTAAAATTCTCCGCGCCGAAATTACGCCGCCGCCGCCCGACTTTTGGACCGGCGTCCGCCGCCGATGATTTTTTTATGGGCGCACACGTCTACTTTTTAGGTGGCTTCATAAGTAGCCGGGAATTCGGGCTTTTTAGAAATATTTTTTTTTAATTTAATTTTTTCTTCAGATTATTTGTAACATGTAAATCTTTTATTTTTGAAATCACCTTTAAAAACCCTTTATTTTGATACCCCACACGATGGGTTTGGAAGAAAAATAAACTGGCCTCCTCACAAAATAGCGTCCAAAATCAGCCATTTCTCTTTTTCAACTTTAATGTAGCCAGAGACAAGGTTAAGACGAATCGATTGACTTAAGAATCATCAAAATCGGCCCACGCGTTTGTTCTCTGGAACGCCACATCGGAACAAACAAACATACACAACATACAACATACATAGACTGATAAACACATTACCCTCTTTTGCGCCGCGCAGTCGACGAAAAAGAATATACTTCTTTATTCTTAGACACAAACATTATAATAACACAGCTTTAAGAAAAAATACTATTGCAATATCTATCTAATTAGAAGTCCATTATCTCATGGTACCTAAGATCAAATATAAATAACATCAAATACAAATACCAACCCACATTATCTTCGTAATTCCCCTCCACATCCGTTGATAACGAATCAATGCATACTTATGTCCCAGCCTCCCAGGAATGTGATCAACGCACAGTCGGACTATTTTAGCCTGTCTCGAGATCATTCAGCTATCCGCTGGATAAGGCGAGTTATAAATAAATCAGCAAAGAGTCTTTATATGGATGGCGATGTCAACTTGTGGGTCATAGCGGATGTCAGTGTACAGGGGAGGGACAGAAGTTTAACTCTTTTGAAGCATTGCAGAAAGGAGAACAGACGAGAGCAGTGGAGTAGAGGGGAAATTTGTATATTTTCCTACTCTTCCGATATTCTTTTCTGATTAATTTCGTTGCGGGATCCAAGACAGTTAAATTCATTCTCTGGGACTTCGTCGAGCCTCATTGCCTCGACGCTTTTCTGTTGATTCTGGCTTTCAGGAGTTGCAGTGGTTTGGGAATAGTGCGGTGGGATTGCCCCAAAGACGAGAGTAATGGTGGCCCATTGTAATTGGGCGACATACAAGTTGTAGGTCGTGGGTTCGAACCCAGGCAGGCGCTTTACTTTGTGTAAATTATTTCATCACCACTGCTCTCGAAACAGTGAAGGAAGACAACACAAACATACATCACATCGTGAAGAAAACGGCATGCCTTAGAATTAAAAATTCAAAGACTTGTCTATGCTATTTTTAGCTCGCTTCTTAAGCAGTCCGGTATTTTATTATAATTTACAACTATTTTTTCGAATTTGGTACTTTTAAACAAATATGTGTTATGTATTGCTGTAATCACCTTTTAAAATCCTTTATTTTGATACCCCACACGCTTGGGCTTGGAAGAAAAAAGAATGGGTTCCCACAAATTGGCGCCCAAAAGCCGCCATTTTTCTATTTTCCAATTTTAATGTAGCCAGTGACACTCGAGAACCATCAAAATCGGCCAACGCGTTTGGTCTCTAGAACGCCACAAACATACATACATACATAAACTGATAAACACATTACCCTCCTTCGGCAGTCGGGTAAAAAGCTCCTTGTCTGTTACAGAGCAAGACTGATCTTGCGAACCTTTGTCACGGGGTCCCAATTCTTCTTCAACCAAGTCTTGCGACTGTGCCAACATCATACCACAGGATAGGCCTTCTGCCGATCCCCTGCCTCATCACACACCGTCGGCGCCAGTCAGCAGGTCAACTATGCGCACTGACCGCATACCGAAGACTTACCTACATGATCATTATCTGATTGACTTCCTTTGTTGTGATCAGAGACATCAGCTAGGACGGACGAATGTTTGTGGTGTTAATCATCGGTTCTGTTGCCAAGTGATATGATATTATTCAAAGAGTTTTTCGGATTCGAGGCTATGTCATAATCTGAAGATCTGGCTTATTCTTTTAGAGTCTTTAGAAATCTTTGGAAGCAGTAGCCTTCACAGCCAATCTCAATGTCAGTGGTGATCATTAGGTCCTCTAACGAGCAACTGTATGAATACTTGGGGCACTCCAGCATCAATCAATCCGCCTAGCCTTTTCTAAATTATGTTGGGGTCGGCTTTCAGTCTTTCCGGATTCAGCTGCGTACCAGTGTTTTACATGGAGCGACTGCCTATCTGGCCTCCACAACCCAGTAGCTGGTTACCCTTTGGCAAGACTGGAGTCAGATCTCAAGCTTCTGACTACCCGTAACGACTGTCAAAGATCTTCAAATGACAGCCGGGACCAACGGCTTAACATGCTTTCCAAGGCATGGAGGTGTCTCGTTATGTTGAAATGGTCACCCATCCACGGACCAACCTCGGCAAGCGTTGTTTAACTTTTTAGATCGACCCGTGCGGCTGTTATTATTTAGCCATGAGCTCCAAAAAAAAAAAAAAAAAGCCCTACCTACCCTACCCTACCTACCCTACCCTACCTACCCTACCCTACCTACCCTACCCTACCTACCCTACCCTACCTACCCTACCCTACCTACCCTACCCTACCTACCCTACCCTACCTACCCTACCCTACCTACCCTACCCTACCTACCCTACCCTACCTACCCTACCCTACCTACCCTACCCTACCTACCCTACCCTACCTACCCTACCCTACCTACCCTACCCTACCTACCCTACCCTACCTACCCTACCCTACCTACCCTACCCTACCTACCCTACCCTACCTACCCTACCCTACCTACCCTACCCTACCTACCCTACCCTACCTACCCTACCCTACCTACCCTACCCTACCTACCCTACCCTACCTACCCTACCCTACCTACCCTACCCTACCTACCCTACCCTACCTACCCTACCCTACCTACCCTACCCTACCCTACCTACCCTACCCTACCTACCCTACCCTACCTACCCTACCCTACCTTCCCTACCCTACCTACCCTACCCTACCTACCCTACCTACCCTACCTACCCTACCTACCCTACCCTACCTACCCTACCCTACCTACCCTACCTACCCTACCTACCCTACCCTACCTACCCTACCCTACCTACCCTACCCTACCTACCCTACCCTACCTACCCTACCCTACCTACCCTACCCTACCCTACCTACCCTACCCTACCTACCCTACCCTACCTACCCTACCTTACCTACCCTACCTACCTTACCCTACCTACCATACTAGAAATGCAAAATCCAAAACAAGCTTGTGGCTTTGTTTTGGATTAAGGCGCACGCGGGACTGGAGGGGAATGAGAGAGCCGACAATTTGGCTAAAGATGCGGCGCTAAACCTCAAGAAGAAGCCAGATTACGACCAGTGTCCGGTTTCATTCGTCAAGCGGCAAATCCGAAAGGATTCGCTTGCCGAATGGAACCGGAGGTACAGGATGGGTAAAACAGCCGCGACCACGAAAATATTCTTCCCGGACGCTGTCGACGCTTACAAAATCGTCAGAAAGCTAAGACCAACAGGATTAATCACCCAAGTAATGACAGGGCATGGTGGGTTTTCAGAATACCTGAACAGATTCAAGTGTAAGGAAAGCCCATCATGCACTTGTGACCCTGACGAAGATGAGACAGCGATCCACGTACTAACTGACTGCCCGGTATATGGCCTAGAAAGATATCACATCGAACAGAAGCTTGGCATTGACATTAAGCCAGAGAATTTTAATAGACTTATAACTGACAAAAAATACAGCACAACATTTATTGAATACTGTTCCAAAATAGTACAGAAAACAGTCAATAAAAACAAATATTTTTTTAACAGCAATGCTCAAAACCGTATATGGTGATATACAGTCGGAAGCAAAAAGAATGATAGAACCTATAGCTAAATAGAAATAAGATGTCATTATAAACACGCTGTATAATTTGTTAAAATAAGTCTTTAGAACATAAGTAAATTAAGAAACTCGCAATGTGATAGATATTAAATTTCATAGATAATAATAATTATGTACAATTTAATTTGGAATAAAGTTGAGTCCCAAAGGTCTCGGATAATGTCCGGGGAACCTCCCTAGTTCGTAGACTCCGCCATGTATGTAGAGGTAGGCGCCGCCTTCAATTAAAAAAAAAAAAAAAAAAAAAAAAAAAACCCTACCTACCCTACCCTACTTACCCTACCCCACCTACCCTACCCTACCTACCCTACCTACCCTAACCTACCCTACCTACCCTACCCTACCCTACCTACCCTACCTACCCTACCCTACCTACCCTACCCTACCTACCCTACCCTACCTACCCTACCCTACCTACCCTATAAACCTCACGGAGCCCGAGACCTTTCCAACGAATGCAAAACCGTGGAAATCGGTTCGTGCGTTCTGGAGTTATAGCGTCAGGAAGGAAAACCCGACTTATTTTTATATAGTAGATTATTCTGCATTGATTGCTAATATAGTTACTATTAGGTTAATTGGCTTCGGCAGTCCGTTGAATACGCACAAGACCGGTTAATGTGGCGACGCTTGGAGAAGGCTTAAGGTCCAGCAGTGGACGTATTTCGGCTGAAATGATGATGAATATACTGTTTCCTAGCGGACGCCTCGCGGTTTCACCCACGTGGGTGGGTGCGTGGCACTACGTAGTGTCTGTTCCCGTGGCAATTCAGGCATAAGAAGAAGCCTATGTCACCCGGGGATAGTGTAGCTTCCCAACGGTGAAAGAATTTTTGAAATCGGTCCAGTAGTTTTTAAGTTTACTCGTTACATACAAAAATACAAATCTTTCCTCTTTATAATATTACGTATAAGTATAGAAGTATAGATTGGTAGAAGATGGTGAAGTAGTTTACACACTTACAGAATTCTTCTTTTTTTGTCAGTGGTTAAAAATAGAAAAAATCCGTTCAGATCTTTGCGATTGATTCAATGGGAGCACAGACGATTACAAAAGTTACTGATTATAGGCACTTGTCTTACCGCCCGTCGACGAGTATGCGAGTAGCTATCAACTATTTTCTCGCTGAAGATACGTTACATTGTCAATAAAAGATACTCATACAATAATAGTTGATCGCTGGCTGTTCACACTGCCGGCGAGTACTCTCTCACCACAAGTTTGTCGCAGCGACAAGAGTTAACAAAGTTATACTCGCTCAGCGATGTTTGCTTGCTCGCTTGGCGTTCAGAACTCACGCCGAGAGACCAACCAGCAGTGCGTCGCCGTCACAAAAGGACACTCGCTTATAGCCGAGCGACAAAACTATCGGAACTACACACTCGCTTCTCGCTGCTCGCCAACTCGTTTTTAGTTTCTAGCTTTACTCGCTACTCGCTGATCGCCTCGCGGTGGAACAGCTGCCTTAAAGTCTGAATTGCCGATTTGAAAATACCCAACCGTATCAAAATCCTCGACTTCTAATGAGTGATATTTGCAGAGCTGAGAACAACAATTAAAATATTAATGATTTCCTCGATCATGCAGCTCGGTACCATGGCGAATTGGTGATTTTGGTGTTTAGCCTACCTTTACTGACCAACTGACAGTACTGGTCCACCTGTCCAATTTTAATTGCAGTAATTTATGACACTAACTTTTGACACAGATTTCATTAGATGTACTTACTGTTCCGGTGTGTTATCCTGTTCAGGAAATACTACTTTGAAATAATGCTCAAGTAATGATACTCTGAAGATGAAGATTTGCTGCTTTGAGTACCTCGACCCTAAATAAAAGTAGGAGGTTGATGATGATGATTTAATACCGCTTCGAAACAACCAGCGTTTTTAGATCTTTAAAACATTTGATGCATTTAGCCTCAATGATATTCAAATAAACAGATATGTTATGAGCGCGCGCATTGTGAAGACTCGAATAGGTTACAATTGTGTGTGTAGTCTTTAGTTTATGTCACGCATGGCGAAGAGCGATAGGCTTTGTTGAAACAAAAACAAAATAAAAAAAATGCCATCGTGTATATTTGTAATTTATTTATTTATTGATTAAAATAAATATTTTTTAATGTCAGATGAATGAAAAGTGTGTTGTGTGCTGCCGCTGCTGCGCGGAACACTTTTTTCAATTGTTTTGTGAGTGTATAACGTATCTGTTTATTTGAATATCATTGATTTAGCCTATAATATTATTGCTGTTAGAACACATGCTCTCCTTTCTGTGAGAGGCTGTCCACCACGCCCCAATCAGTATTACGGCTTTTTAGATGTGGCATATCTTCGATTTTTTTTTTAGTTTTAAGACATGCCATAGTTTTGATGATAAATAACCGTTTTGAGATCAGTGTTGACAAAATAAATTATACCAAATTTCGTAGACTAAACTGACAGCTGCCAATGACCTTATTTTGTATATAAAATGCGGAGCATAGTGTTGTAGGTAAGGCTCAATCTTAAGTGATTCATCGAACCGATGTGATATCATTATGACGCTTCAATTTAATTTTAATAATTTGTGTAAATATAACAGTATAAATACACATAGTACATAAACTGTTATTGAAATAAATAAGAAATCAACAATAAAATAAATGCGATAGATAGATTGAAGTCTGACATACATATATATATATATGATACACATAGGAGGAGACCTAAATGGGCATGTCGGAGAGAGTAACGACCAGGCTAATGATGCTCATGGAGGATATGGATTTGGTAGTACTAACCAACAAGGCCGAGATATCCTAAATTTTGCAACCAGACATGCCTTAAACATTCATAACACGTGCTTCCAAAAGAAACCTGAACACCTAATTACATACAAATGCTCAAAACATAATACGCAAATAGATTACATCCTAGCCAGTAACAACTCCGTGAAACTCTATAAAGACTGCAAAGTGATACCGGGAAATGCTCTCACGTCACAACATAGACTTCTGGTCTCCATCATGCGCCTAGCTAAACCCATAAGACCACACATAGACCGAACAGAGAGTATCAAGTGGAAAGAACTGCACACCTCCAAGGGTTCAAATCTCTTAGAATGGGTCCACACCTATGTGACAGAAGACGTACTCGTAGATACCGAAAAAACTGCTAACCACATGTGGGCAACTTTGGGGGTATCACGCGGACCGCCAAGCATTAATAAGGAAACACCCTGGTGGAATGAAAGTGTTAAAGATGTAATAAAAGCAAAAAGAAATGCGTTTAAAACGTGGCAAAAATCGGGTCTAGAAGAAGACCGTCTGGAGTATAAGGCACTCAAGAAGATAACAAAATCTGCAGTACCACAATCCATAGCAAAGTCAAGAGAAGATTTATATGATAAGCTGGAAAACGCAGAAGATGAGAACACTATCTACAAAATTGCCCGACAACGTTACAGATCTACTCTAGATGTTAAGTCTAACAAGTACATCAAAAACACCCAGGGTGTATTACTAACAGCGAATAAGGACATCAACGGAAGATGGAAGGAGTACTATGACGAGTTGATGAATGAAGAATTCCCTAGAGAGAAAATGCCCCATATGCCACCTGCTGAAGGACCCTTAAATTGTTTAACAGTGGAGGAGGTTAGGAAGGCCTTATCAAAAATTAAATACCATAAAGCCACCGGCCCCGACCAGCTCCCGGCAGATATCTGGAAGAATCTGAAAGATACCGCACTGTCATGGCTCACCAAGTTATACAATCGCATCATTAAGGACGGTAAGATCCCAGAATCCTGGCGAAATAGCACCCTATATATAAACAAAAAGGGGACACCGCTGAATGCGGCAACTACAGAGGGGTTAAGCTCACATCACACACACTAAAGGTCTTTGAAAGAATTATCGCTTCACGCATAAACGACTTTTCCAGTATAACTGAAAACCAATACGGATTCACACCAGGGAAGTCGACAATTGATGCCATTCAGACAATTAGAGTGGTGATGGAAAAACATCGGTCGAATAAAGAAAAATTTTACCTCCTATTCATCGACTTAGAAAAGGCTTTCGGTAGAGTACCCAGAAACCTTGTTTGGCAGGCAATGAGAGCCCAAAATATCTCAGAGTACTACGTGGCACTAGTCCAGGATATGTACACAGGCACTAAAACGTGCGTCAAGAGTCCAGCGGGCCTCAGTGAGCCATTCGGCGTGGAGGTGGGAGTCCATCAGGGATCAGTCCTGAGCCCACTAATATTGAACTTGTGCATGGACTATATCACACGGGACATACAAAAGCCGGCACCGGAGTGTATGCTTTATGCGGACGATATAGTCCTATTATCTAAAAATGCACCAGATCTGCAGGAAACACTCAGTCAGTCAGTCAGTGAAACAGTAAGAAAAACATGGTCTACGCATAAATCGAAATAAAACTGAGTATTTGGAGTGTGACTACGGAGGGACAGCAGAAACGGGTTGCGATATTTTTATAGACAACCGGGCATTACCCAAAGTGGACCACTTCAAGTACTTAGGTTCGGTGCTTACCTCTGACGCAAATGTGGATAAGGATGTAGACCATCGCATCAAAACCACCTGGCTCAAGTGGAGAGCATTGTCAGGTGTTCCTAGTGACCGCAAAATGCCCATACTTGTTAAGGGCAAGGTATACAAAACGGTAGTACGACCAGCAAGTATGACTTACGGTGCGGAGTGCTGGACCTTCATAAAAGCACACGAACAACAACTGCATACAATTGAAATGAAAATGCTCCGATGGGCAGGAGGAGTAACCCGTCTGGACAAAGTGCGAAACGAGTATGTCAGGGGTTCGTTCAAAGTAGCACCGATTAGCGAGAAGGTCAAAGAAAGCAGATTGCGTTGTTACGGCCACATCCTGAGACGTGGAGATGACAACCCTATCAAAAAGGCCCTAAATATCCCCGATCGGCCGCGAGGAAGGGGAAGACCACCCGCCACCTGGTGGTCAAACATGCAGAAAGAGGTCCTGAAGGAGAACCTGTGCACTCAGACAACCCAGAACAGAGCTCTCTGGCGAAGACGTACAAGGAGACCCGACCCCAGCTGAACTGGGAAGAGGGTTGGACAAAGAAGAGAGATTGAAGTCTGACATAAATGAGTAGAAATTAAATAAGGGCCGCTAAGTTTATTAACAAATGTAATTTTTTTGCCGTTATATAGTTTCATTTTCGGTCTACTTCGATTTTCGATCAACTTTCGATCACTCAGGATACGACACTATTTTTATGCAACGACTAGCTGTCCCACGTGGCTTCGCTCCCGTCAACTGGCTACCTACCCTACCCTACCCTATCCTACCTACCCTAAATACATGATTGTTGTGTAACTTAAACCGTTTACGCAGCGCACGCAACGGAAGCTCTCAAAAAGGAATATTTTTTCCCGTTTTAGCAACATTTTTTATTTATGTTCCGCTCCTATTGGTCGTAGCGTGATGTTATATAGCCTATAACTTTCCTCGATAAATGGACTATCCAACACAAAAAGATTTTTTCAATTCCAACCGGTAGTTCCTGAGATTAGCGCGTTCAAACAAACAAACAAACTCTTCAGCTTTATAATAAAGTAAAAAGTAAGTAAGTAGTTAAAGTATAAATAAAGTGGCAACCCCCCATATGTTAGTTAAGTCTACGAAATAAAAAATCAGAGATTAAATGATACTTACTAGTGATATATACCTGATATACACGTAAGTTGGGACCGATATCAATAGGCCAACACTGAATCAATCCTTATGGGTTACAAAAAAATAGAGTCAAAAGTAGTGATACAGAGCCAAAGTGAGTTTAGTTAGAATTAAAGTTTCAAGTACAGGCCCAAAAATAGAAGCCATTCTTAAAACCCTGTTCATAAACATCACCATAGTTCGTCGTATTCCTACAATACACCAACAGATGGGGTTTAAGTTTTAATGCGCAATAAAAGCTTGTACGGAATTAACTGAGTTGGCCCCCGAGACCACCCGAACCCTCGGCCGATAGATCGGGTACAGTCGGGTGCCGTCGGGAGTTTTGAATTTTGAATGCATATCAAGTCACAATCTATCAACCAAAGCGCCATTTTGGATAAAATGACACTTCGTCTATCTAGAGCCTCTGATTTTACAAGCTTTTATTTAACTTGCAATGTATGTATATACGAGTATGTAAGTGTGTTCGCGTCAAATCTTGCAACTGAATTTTAAAGCAGTTATCCTCCACCGATTAAGATGAATTTTTGCATACACGTTTAGTTTGGATGACAATGCATGGTAAGCTAAGTGACGTCATTCTAAATCCAATATGGCGGACGACCCAAGATGGCGGACTAGTATTTTTGTGTGCACCTGCCATGATATGGATATCAAATGAAAGGATTTGCTGAAAATAATACGAAAAAAGCTTGTTTTTTATAAAATAGGACGTTTTGCATACTGAAAAACTGAATTCCTAGCGATCCAGACAAGTGGCATTCGATGTCGGCGATAGCCAAAATGACAAAATGTAAGGAATCTATCACGTGATTTTTCGATATGGCTTGTCAATCCCATACAATATTACCTTTTTAGGGTTCCGTACCCAAAGGGTAAAAACGGGACCCTATTACTAAGACTCCACTGTCCGTCTGTCACCAGGCTGAAGCTCTTGAACCGTGATAGCTAGACAGTTGAAATTTTCACAGATGATGTATTTCTATTGCCGCTATAACAAACAAAAAACACTAAACACATAATAAGATAAACACGTAAAGAGAAAAAATCTGTTAAAATAATTGAATACACTTGTGTAGTCGATCATACTAACGCAGCCGCCGGGCATCGCCCGCATCGTTACAAACTTAGTGACAAACAAACACGTGTTGTTATTAGGGGAACATGTGCGTGTACGCATCTCAACTGTATCAATTGAAAATACACCTTATATCTTGCTTTATAGGGTTTGTTTTCAATGAACAGGTTCATTATCATATAAGATTGTTAAGTTGATGAATTATGAACTGTTAGTGACAGAAAATTAGGTTGAAAATTGTTTGTTAATTTAATAAAAAGCCGCGTAGTAACGTTTTCGTCTTTTATGCTTTTCATAACAAATATTATGTTCAATTAATTTCTTAAATCTCTCCTTTATTTCCAACTTTATTTTCACAATCATAAGACTCAAAATGCCATACAAAGTCTGTCAAAACTTTTCTGTTTATTTTCATCGAAGAACTTGACAACTTATTTAAAAACCTATTTTAAGCTTGGTAAAGTTCAAAATGGTGTTGTTATGTTTTTTCTTAACCACGTGCGATATAAAGAAGGGTGTCATAATAGCTTTGGAAAGGGTTATTGTAGGTTTTTGTTATCAACAAAGTGTAAACGCGCATGCGCGAGCGACTCAAGCGCCTGCAATTGATAAACTAAAGTAGAGCAAGAGTAGTGTATTGATTAGAATGTTTATTTAATTATTTTGAAATAATTATCAAAGTACGTAAAGAGTGTACCTACCTACGAGTTTTATTTTCATACTAGCTGTTGCCCGCGTTCGTCCGCGTCAAACCCGTAATACAAAAAAGATATAAGGGATTAATTGGACAAATTTGTTTTCTAAAAAGGCTTATAACATCAGCTATCCACCAGTGAAAAGCCCGTCAAAATCGGACCAGCCTTTTCGGAGATTACATTGGTTGAGATTGACAAAAATCAAAAAAATTGAGTATTTGATAATAGTACCGTAGACACATTCATATGCATTCAGTAAAATGTTGTTATTTTGATATTGCATACAGACACTTCATTGTTTTTTTAAATATGATTTCATAACTTATAAATAAACTTTTTGCAAAAAAATACTACCGACTTCCAAATACAAAACTACAAAGTGAAAAATAACTAAATTTTTTGAAGTCGGTGTCTTTCGTAGGTACCATTTTTTTGCGTTATGGACACCAATTTAAAAAATATTAGTTATTTTTCAATTTTTTTTTTTTTTGTAAGTTAGTAGTATTTTTTTGCAAAAAGTTTTTTTATTTTTCACTTTTAGTTGTACGTACCTAATAGGCAAGTTAGTAAGGAAACTATTTCGCCAGAATAGATTTCATGAAACTTGAACATAACCGGTGAAAAGAGAGATCTACTTACCCCTTAAGAGCGAACTGGCGTGATGTTATGTTATGAAATGTTATAAACAACAAACAGACATGCGATTGCAGCAATCCCGAGAGATTTGCCGTTATTTTTTGAAGAGTTCTATTGTATATCTCCGAAGTTCTTCATCAGATCTTCACCAAATTAAAATGGGACCAATTTCGGAACATACTTTTTCAAACAAATAAAGAATTTTCAAAATCGGTCCACAATTGACGGAGATATCGGTGAAAATACAAAAAAAAAAACAAACTTAAAGTCGAACATAGAACCTCCTCCTTTTTGGGAAGTCGGTTAAAAATCACACAAAATTCTGTAGATTTTTTGTACTTTCCTTATTATTCTATGACTGAATAAAAAAAATCCTCAGATCAAAATGTAGATAGTTAAATTGTCTTTGAGATGGTGGCAATTTCATTAAAATACGCCCAGCGGTTTTGGTGCGATTGTGTGCATGTTAGACATAACTTTACAAATTAATTACACTAAGTTATACGAAAAAATTAAAAAAAAATCTTAGGTGAAATTATTAAGAAAAAGGTCTAATATAACATATTTCTTTTTTTCAAAAAAATACGAGGAGCCGTGAGGCCGAGGAGATGTCATTCTTATTTTAAAATCAGCTACTCAGGGGTATCTGCGCCTGTTCATTGAGTAAAAAAAGTAACGCGTAAATTTTTCAATAACGAAAAAAATATATTGAACTTTTTTTTTGTTTTTTGGGTCAATTTTTTTTCTATACAAAATATTTCAAACTGTCACAATTATTTATTTCTCAGATAAAACGATTGTAAACCCAATTCTCAAATACTTTGATTAAACTCAGTTTAGACATACCATGAATAAGCACGGTTTTAACGTTTTCTTGCTGCTCCATCTTTTGTTCAATCTAGAATTTAGCGACATACGTGGGAACTAAATTCACTCGAATGTCAAAATTCAAAAAAGTTACCAAGTTTTAGTACCAGACATTATTATTATGACAGTTCAAGGAACTGCAGAGGGAATATTATAGACAGCAGAGAACTAAGCTAACAAACACCATTGAGTTAAACGTAATATATTTAATTCAATGGCTAATTCTTTTTTTTTAATTGTGACAATCCCACCGCACTATTCCCAAACCACTACAACTCCTGAAAGCCAGAACCAACAGTAGCGACCACCAGAAAAGCGCCGAGGCAATGAAGCTCGACGAAGTCCCGGAGAATGAATTAATAACTGTCTTGGATCCCGCAACGAAATTAATCAGAAAAGAATAAAGGACACATTCGCGAGCTGGATGACTACAACCAGATGTATCCTCCGACTGCACAGCATGATTTTCTTCTTGTTTATGTCTTTTTAGTTCGCTTTTTAAGCAGTCGGGTTTTATTTATTAACTTTTTTAATTTACAACTTTATTTTTTATTTTTTTTAATTAGTTACATTTAAACATATAAGAGTTACATATTTTTGAAATCACCTCTTAAACTCCTTTATTTTGATACACCAAACGATGTGTTTGGAAGAAAAAAGAAATGTTCCCCCACAAAATGGCGCCCAAAATTTGGCATTATTTTCTTTTCCAATTTTTATGTAGCCAGTGACACTCGCAGGGTTATTATTAATACAAAAAGCTTACACTGTGATTACACAGATACAGTAGGTATTTAAAAAAAACGTAGACAAAGATCACTCAAAAACTGCTCCACTTAACCAAATTAGGCGTCCCACAAAAAATCCTAGCCGCCACCATATGTGGAGCAATCTTTCAGCGGGTATCGAACTCCCCTCAACAAATAGTAACAAATCGGGTCAAAACTTCCTCCAATTGGGGAGCATTGTCAGCCACTTGTCCGGTCGTTGACTCCGTCATCAGATTAGATAAGCCAGCTTGTACTGTGACCCATATCTGTTGAGTTGAGATAAGACTGCTGTTGATTTTGATATTATAAGTGTAGATGAGATGTCTGTGGCGATAGACTTGCCATTATAAGATGGGGCTTATAAAAAACTTTTTAACAAAAAAGATTAACCGACTTCCAAAACAAAACATTTCAAAGCATACATCAAATTCTTTTCGGAAGTTGGTGTCGTTGGTACCCATTTTTTTTGTTATTGACACCAACTGCCAAATATAAAGTATTTTTCTCTTTTTAATTAATATATAATATTTGAACATAAAAAAAATCGTTTAATTCAGACTATTTAAATGTCCATATTTTGTTAGTATTACATTATCTTAAAACTATGTTAGTCATGAGGATACATCATATTTGTATTCAATCAAAATTGTATTAAAATAAATGATTGAAAATAAATTAAAATGAAATTGAAATAAATAATTTAATATTAAATTGAAATATATAATTACAGCCAGAGGGCTTCTCATAACAATTACAACAAGCATAATCACGACTGGGATACATTGTTTTATTACGGAATTCTGGTGCTTCATCACCAGATCAGTTCGATGGTGCCATTTTTATTAGATCCATTTGTATAAATTTGCTTCATCACGGTCACTTAACTATTCGAGATATTTTATACCCAAAACATACTTATCATTGAGAAGTTCCATTGGCCATCTGTGGTCCTCTTCATCAGTTCCATTTTACCAAATGATACTTTCTGAATGCAAGTGCTTGCCATGTTGATGAAAATACCAAAATCACTATATGTATGCCTATAACATTTCAGAAGTTCACTCGATTTCCATGGTATCATCAGATTCTAACCTGATGACTATGGGACCACCCGGGAAACCTTTCAAACAAAAGAATAATTTTCCAATTCGGTCCAGGCTTCTTTGAGTAATCGGAGAAAAAGCATTAAAAAAAAAATCTGACGAATTGAGAACCTGCACCTTTTTAAGCTATTGCATAGCTTCTATCGCGGGCCTTGAGCGCGGGGACCGAATCCAGAAATTCCGTAACGAAAAAACCTCACGCTCCCCACTCCGACGGGCACGGCGGTGATACTTTGACTTTTAATAAGGTTTTTGAATTCTGTGGAATCTGAGTACTGAGGGGCAGGGGGGCGAGGGGGGAGGTTTGTTGCACGTGTTTTCGATTTCCGTGTTGCTATTTTTAGAAAGAATTTTTTTTTTGCGGGGTGAGGTAAACGGTTAAGGGGGGGGGGGTAAATCCTATCTTGTTCTCCTGGATGAAGTAGCGACGGGCAGGGGGGCAAATTTTTTGTCAGAAATGCGCTAACTCCTACCGTTTCTGAGATATGAGGGTTTTAAAATTTTTGTTGGTCGTAATTTTTTTGCCTTTTATCGGTCTCTCTGAGCTGTTTCTGTGACTGTGACAATAGCTTTACCGCGGCAGTCCCCGAGTGCCACACGACTTTTTTTAAGTCAGATAAAAATATAAATGGTATTCCTACGACATCACCGGAATATCCTGATATTTTATTTGAGATGGTTTTGCTCTTGAATTCTTCACTCTAGTCTAGGTCAGAGATGACAGAGACAGAGTCGACGATGGAGTGAGCTTACCCAGAAGAAGCCAGTTCACTCTAACTTTGAAGAGATTCGGGTTGAATGCGTTCGGAAACAGACGCAGATTTTCTGGTATACTTTTATATTTGGACTTTGGTAGTTAGTGTTTACAGAGAACTTGTGAATTGTCAAGGAGCCAGTCAGTCCGTAAATTAGAAAGTCAAGTATACTAGATACCTTTTGGAGCTGTATTTGTGGCATATTCTATTCAGGAGAATGTCTCTAACATTTAAGTTTGAACACGAATGAAGTACGATGAAATGAAGAAATTAATGTCCTATAATTTTTAGTAATAAATTGATATTAATTCAGTATGGCGCCGTTGCTAGCCAGAAATAGATCACTCAAGCTTTTCCGCATGTGTCGCAAGGAGTAATTAAGAAGCTATAAAAACACCTAATTAAGAGTCAATCTTGTCACTTAAGTATTAGATCTCGAGTTGAGCTAAATTTAAATCTTTGGCGGCAGTTCTAAAATAGCCAAAAGTTAAAATTGACTTATATGACGAACGACTGGAATACTTCATTATTTCTATCACAATTCGCTTATTGAATACAATAATAAAAACCGGCCAAGTGCATGTCGGACTCGCGCACGAAGGGTTCCGTACCATTATCGCAAAAAAACGGCAAATAAATCACGTTTTTTTTATGGGAAATATTAATTTTATCCTGTTTTTCAGACATACATCATCTGTGAAAATTTCAACTGTCTAGCTATCACGGTTCATGAGATACAGCCTGGTGACAGACAGACAGACAGACAGACAGACGGACCGCGGAGTCTCAGTAATAGGGTCCCGTTTTTACCCTTTGGGTACAGAACCCTAAAAAGGGAAGCCATACCTTCAATCCTTTGCAAATCTTTGTAGTAAGTACATATATACAGTACAAATATTTTCGGCAAATTTCGTGTTTCGGCAGTCGTCGGCTTTCTATCAGTTGCCCTTTACACTTGGTGCAGATTTGCAGAACGGACGCTCTCAATCATCTTAGAAGTATATCGAGTTGTTAATTCTCTTTTAACATAATGTAATTTATTTAAATAAAAAAAACTTTTCTGCCAAAAAAATACCACCGACTTCCAAATAAAAAACTACAAAGTGAAAAATAATTTTATTTTTGGAAGTCGGTTGTCTTTCGTAGGTACCATTTTTTGCGCTATGGACACCGACTTCCAAAAAACCAATTTTTTTTTTTGTTATTTCTGTTAAAAATGGAAAGAGTGCTGTTATTTTTACAGCTCACACGGAAATCAAAACAAAAAACATTAAAGTTCTTAATTCTGTATTCAAATTATTATACACGATAAATCTAATAATTGATGGACATGGAAATTAGCATTCGTTTGTATTCGGAAATACGATGATTGCCGAGTGCAACTAAGAAAATAATTGGACTGTATAAAAATAATTATGTCTATTGAGACTACAATAAAATATGGCATAATGACAAGCACTACTAGCTAAACAACTCAAGAAAAACAAAGATTTTCACTTATAAAAGTTGTACAATACATACAATAGAAGTATCCCCTCTCCCCACAGCTACTCTATACCAAGATCTATTACAAAGGGGACATCCGACCCGATATATTGAGCGATTGATAGCCGGATGTGTGTCGCTTTGTCGCTCTTTTGCCGCTGGAACGCTCACCGCTTGTGTAACGGGACACACAATGATCTCCTTGTGCTTTCTGTTAAGAGGACCCTTGTCGAACCGTCTAACGCCAACGCGAGCACGGTCGAAAAGCTTGTTGTTTCATCCAGCGCAATGCTTGAAAAAGAGGCAAAGCGAAAAGAGAGAGATAGCGCCTGAACGCTCAGTTGTCATTCGGTAACTTCCGCCGCTCACTCGCGGGCGATCGCCACCGGCCGCCGACCGGCCCATTCATTCATGATATTAATATTGGATCGCGCGCGCGCTTACAGTTTTGTAAATTGCCTTGCATGTAGGTATAAAAACCTACATTTAGTACGGACGTAGCTCTTGGCCCCGGGGATGCATGTTTGTATTTTTACCAATCTAGGTACCGTACCGTACGTGCGCTAGTTTTACTGTATGGAAATTATTTAAAATATATATTTTTTTTCGTAATTTATGTAGGATACCTACCTACATAAAGTACGAAAAAGTAAAGGTATATATAATTTATTATTATATATAATTTATTCTGCTTATGGAATAGCACAAGCAGAACACATTATGATTTATCTATATTACAGTCAGTATTGAGGCAGCTAAAATTAGTAGGTATAATAACAATGGACAAAAAAACCTAGATATAGTGCACAAGATACCTATTAGTTCAAAAAGATCAATGTGTTACAACGGCATAATCACGTACGAGCGTTTGTATGAAAATTATGTCGGGTTGTCTGCTCTTAAGCAAAAAATATAAAATGTAGGTTAGGATTTAATTTGTTTTCTAAGCTCGTCAATGCTAGTCATTGATGGAAGAGGGCGTTGAATTAAGACCAAATTTAATATCTTCAGCAAAAAATATTAGGGAATAATACGGATCTTATTGGTGATGTTCTACAGAATGGCCAGATGCGCAGTACTCATAAACGGCGTGCGTGTATGACTAGATGTATGAATGTGAATGACATAAGAAGTATCATCAGCCCTTTCCATTGCCATGTGGGTGACTGTAAGCTTTCTGATGAAGCCCATTGTGAGCGGCCACGTCTCAGAGCCATATGTCATCACTGGCAACACACAATGGTCATAGACTTTCGTCTTGAGACACTGTGGTAAGTTAGACGAGAAAATACCGCGCAACTGCCCGAAGAAGTGTAAGTATCAAAAGGACTAGATATGAAAATATTAGTAGCCGGTGGCATTCTGTAGGGTCTGACCATGGGAAGAAATTAATGAGTTTATATATGTATGTAGTTTAGGATTTAGTATATAAGTTTTTTTTTTAAATTATAATTCACAAAACTGATGTACAATCACACTTGCAAAAAAATTAAGTACAAAACAAAAAATCTGATTGACATCTACACGATGTGAATCTTACATGCACATATAAATACATAATTACTATTAAATATATTAAAACAAATCAAATCAAAACTAGATCAAAATAAGAACAAAATAAAATTAAAATTAACCAACTGTAAAATTAATTCAAAATTAAATCAACATTACAATAACATTACAATAAAAAAAAAGGAAATTGAATTAAAATTATTAGGTAGGTAGTATAAATAAAAAATAAAAGTATAAGTTGAATTAAATTTAAAATAAATCAAGAATAAATCAACCATAACGTTAAATTAAATCAATAATGAATTAAGACAAGTCAAATAAAAAATATAGCTTCCTATATAAATTAAATCAAACATAGGTACCTAAAATTAAATTAAATTAACAATCAAATTAAACAAAAGTAAATCAAAATTAGATTTACAAACAATTAAATTACATAAAACTAATAAAATAACTCAAAATAGCTTAGTTCATCAAAGCTAGACATTGACGAAAGGACATTGATTTCTGACCTAATTTTGAAGACTTGAAAGTAATCTTTGATAGAAGGAAGTAGTGCTCCATAAATTGCGTTTGGATGTCTTGCACCAAGTAGAAGATGTTTCCTAGTTTTAAAAATGATAAGCACGAATTGCTTTTTAGTTTGGTCGCTGAATGGAGTTTTGTATGTTTCTTCAAATAGTAAATGTTTAGCTTGTGTGATCAATATATCATCAATATCTATCGCTAAAATGTGACGAGTATGGTCCTAAAATAAATCTGTTAAACGTTGTAACAATCATTTCTAATGCCGAGCAGTGCGATTAAATATAAAATCGAGTAATCAGGTTTTTTCGAAAAAATAGGAATAAATAATTATAATTTGGAAACATAAGGGTCTATTAAAGCAGTGTTTGGTAAAACCCGTACCAATCTTAATCTGCCATATTGGGAAAATATAAACAACAATAGAAAAGTAGCATACAATAGCGTTATAACCCAAAAAACGGTGACTTTTGACATTTTCAAGACCTCACTCTACACCAGCGCCCCAAGCGGCAAATTCAAACGCGATAGCCTTCATTGCAGTTGTAATTAGCAGATCTTACAAACAGTGGACCATTTAGATATGCTGAAACTTACTGAACTATGAACAGATCAACCTCTGGTGCTGAGATTATGGGCCTATGACATACATCGACACGCCTTTCTTTGAGTTCGTAACCAACAAAAATAGAAACACAATGATAAATGAATAATCCCCATATTTTTATTACCATTTATGTACATAACAATATTGATATTTTTTGCTGAACATTACTCAATACAATCAATCTAGTTTTTGCAGTCAATGTGTACAATAACCGGCGGATGACATCATTACATCCACCTTCCTAGTGGCTTCAATGTTTCGGCTGTCTGTCAAATATATTGTGACTAGGATAATCCTGTGGTTTGGCTTGCAAGAATAGGTTATTTTAGCTGTGGGTAAGTAGAATTTGTTTGGAGAGTTTTCCCGTGACCTTTCAGCTTACATACTGAGACTCCTCGGCGCCTCAGAAAGCACTTTTTAACCAGTGTCATTGCCGTGCTATAACTAAATTGCTGTTATCCGACATCTGGTCGATTTTAGGGGTCCGTACCTAAAGAGTAAAAACTGGACCTGATTACTAAGACGCCACGATCAGTCTGTCTGTCCGTCTGTCACCAGGCTGTATCTCATGAACCGTGATAGCTAGACAGTTGAAATTTTCACAGATAATGTATTGCTATTGCCGCTATAACAACATATACTAAAAGTAGAATAAAATAAACATTTAAGAGGGGCTCCCATACAACAAACGCGTTTTTTTGCCGTTTTTTGCGATAATGGTACGGAACCCATCGTGCGCGAGTCCGACTCACACGACTTTCTAGTTAAATTTACCATTAAAGCGTGCTTTATAGTTTTATAAACGACAATTTATTAATTCTCACTGTGATGGGAGTTGGTAATTAGCGTGTCTACTGCCTTCCCTGGATCTGACAGCTGTTTCTCAGGCTCCCTGTCCGGAGCATTTATTAAATACGTGTACTTGGCGGAAGGCACAACCGTGTCTACGGATATAACCGCGCCTTGGTTCTTGGCAGAAAGACACTGACTGAAAAAAGGGTAATCCTGAAGATCCTGGTAAGGATAATGGGATAAACTATTAAAATTTTTGCATTGTCATTGGTCCTTGATAAGTGAGTAATCACGGTGCAACTCACATTTTCTCTTGAGTACCAGGGGCGAGTGCTCTCGGAGGCGTGACCTACCGAAGATGGTCCCAGACACCTCGTAAGGGGTTGCCTGGTATAGTGTGCCGCTTTCCATAACGTAAGGTTGGTGAAGGAGGCCACTATAGGAAAACTCAGTAGACAAATAGGGTACGTGGTCCTTGATAAGTGTGCAAAGTTTTAAATTAATCAGACGTTTTGAAGGGGGTGAACATCACGTACAAAGATTCCGTTACATTGATATATAAATACATTGATTCATAGATACATACATACCAAGCTAATAAAAGCGTGTTAAAAATATCTATCGATCTGTGTGCGAATTTCCAAAACTATTCAAGGTATTGAAAATTCGCAATTTCGCATACACAGATCGATAGATATTTTTTTCTCATTAATATGCCACCAAAAGTTAAATATCGACCAGATGTCTGAATACGGCATTTTAGTAAATCCTGTATGTAAGCCGTAAATCTGAAGACCGAAACCTGAAAACCAGTATTTTTAATGGACCAATAGGTACCTATAGCGTTATCCGGTAATATAGGGTTATGAAAGTCAGATAAAATGTTAATGTTGATGTTCCATGTAAAATTCTCGACTGGAAGCCGACACCAGTATGGTTGAGAATATCGGCAGATTATGATTTCGTAATCCTAATTCGGTTTAATCGCAATGAGCCCAGCAGTTCGCGATGAGTTTACAGACAAACACACACAGTTTTCTATCCATATTAGAACCGAACTGACAATGGCCTTCTGACCTTTTTGAAGTAAGCGCGTTTTTTGTACACAGTGTCATCATTTGATCACATCATCGTCTTCGCAGGCGTGTGCTGTGTTGAGCTTGATATAACATGAGTTTAGAGTTGATAGACATTGTTTTTTTAAATCAGGATATGATTTAGTCACGAATGGAGGAAACTGTAAACTTTAACGTTGATAACATTAGGTATTAATTCTTACAGAAAAAAACTTTTTGCAAAAAAATATTACCGACTTCCAAATACAAAACTACAAAGTAAAAAATAACTTAATTTTTTGAAGTCGGTGTCTTTCGTAGGTACCATTTTTTGCGTTATGGACACCGACTTCAAAAAATTAAGTTATTTTTTACTTTGTAGTTTTGTATTTGGAAGTCGGTAATATATTTTTGCAAAAAGTTTTTTTATTTTTCACTTTTTAGTTGTACGTACCTAATAGGCAAGTTAGTAAGGGAACTATGTCGCCAGAATAGATTTCATGAAACTTGAACATAACCGGTGCAATGAGAGGTCTGCTTACCCCTTAAGAGCGAACTGGCGTGATGTTATGTTATGAAATGTTATAAACAACAAACAGACATGCGATTGCAGCAATCCCGAGAGATTTGCCGTTATTTATTGAAGAGTTCTGTTGTATATCTCCAAAGCTCTTCATCAGATCTTCACCAAATTAAAATGGGACCAATTTCGGAACATACTTTTTCAAACAAAAAAATAATTTTTAAAAGCGGTCCACAATTGACGGAGATATCGGTGAACATACACAAAAACTTAAAGTCGAACATAGAACCTCCTCCTTTTTGGGAAGTCGGTTAAAAATGGGTGGGATACTCAGCTTCAAAAATCAAAACATCATCAACAATTTACTTTATAAATCAGTGATATTTAGATTTGTGAATCATATAAAGTGTTGATATATTGAACTATCTAAGTTATAAATCAATGTTATTCACATTCGTTGCTCATCTAAAGTGTTGACATTTTGAACCGTTTATGTTTAAACCTAATGCTATTCTGATTCATTGAAAAAATAAACTGTTGACTATATGGTGTTGATATTTTGATTGTTGATGTTTTGGTTTTTGAACTTGAGTATCCCACCCCAGAACAATGTTTTTCGAGAGCTCTTTGCTGGCGTACTAGGCAAAATTAAGCAACTCGGGCTTAAGTTACGATATTTATTAGTCTATTGTTTTAGAAATTATTTATGTATTTTGTAGTTCGTTTATGAATATCCGACTTTAATCATTATTATTCATATATTATTTAATTTTTTGTGCACCTAATACTGGTGTGTCCTTTTTAACCCAACGGTTGACTGGTAGAGAATGCCTTGTTGCATTAAGTCCGCCTATGTGTCACCATTGTACATGAAATTTAAAAAAATTACATGACGTAATTTTTGACAGGAGTGTCACATTTTTATTTAGAAGCAATTAAAAATGTGGTAACTTTAGTTATTAACCGACTTTACAAGAGTAGATGTTTGTCTTTTTTTCATGTATTTTCCGGAATTGGTCCCATTTTAATTTGGTGAAGATCTGATGAAGAACTACGAAGATATACAACAGAACTCTTAAAAAAAATTCATCAAAATTCTCGGGATCGCTGCAATCGCATGTCCGTTTATTGTTTATACCATTTAATAACATAACATCACGCCAGTACGCTCTTAAGGGATACGCAGATCTCTCATTTCACCGGTATGTTCAAGTTTTATGATATTCGGATAATTTATTCTGGCGTTATAGGTACCTTACTAAACAACTTGCCTGTTAGGTAAGTACAACAAAAAAGTGAAAATAAAAAACGCAAAAAATTGGTACCTACGAAAGACACCGACTTCCAAAAATTAAGTTATTTTTCACTTTGTAGTTTTTTTATTTGGAAGTCGGTAGTATTTTTTTTGTTAATTGTATTTTTTTTGTATGAGAAACAGTGCCCATTTTTACCAACAATGAGCGACATCCGAAATAAATGTTACCTTCCTATTTAATAAATAGGTATCAATAAAAAACTTTTTCAAAAAAATACTACCGACTTCCAAATACAAAACTACAAAGTGAAAAATTACTTTATTTATTGAAGTCGATGTCTTTCGTAGGTACCATTTTTTTGCATTATGGATACCTATTTAGTTTTTTTATTTTTCGCTTTTTAGTTGTACCTACCTAATAGGCCAGTAAGTAAGGTAACTATAACGCCAGAATAGATTTCATGAAATTTGAACATAACTGGTGTAATGAGAGATCTGCGTACCCCTTAAGAGCGTACTAACGTGATGTTGTGTTATGAAATGGTATAAACAATAGACATAAATGCAATTGCAGCAATCCCGAGAGATTTGCCGTTATTTATTGAAGAGTTGTGTTGTATATCTCCAAAGTTCTTCATCAGATCTTCACCAAATTAAAATGGGACCAATTTCGAAACATAATTTTTCAAACGAAAAAAGAATTTTCAAAATCCGTCCACGATTGACGGAGATATCGATGAACATACAAAAAAAAAAATAACAAACATAATGTCGAACATAGAATCTCCTCCTTTTTGGGAAGTCGGTTAAAAATACGCTCTTGAAATTTGAAAATACAAAAGCGTGCTACGAATGGTGTTGTTTACTAGCTTAAAACTCAATAACTTGGCATCTACTTAACTTTGTAAAAGGTCAAGGCCAATTAATAAGGTGTCAGAATAGTTTTTGTCTTTCTCGGCAACGTTTGATGACCCTCTTCACAATACCCTCCTCAAAAACACGGAGTATTAAGTTTGACATGGGATGAAAAAGTAAGAGGAGTAAACAAGTTTCCTGTTAATATTAAAATCGGTAAATACATTGTTTTGAATGTCTGGGCCTTGAAAAGGTCAAGGAAGGAACTTTCCAAAGACGAATGGCAGATTCAGGATCCAAGATAACAAATGTTAGGGGAATATTTATTTCTCCACTCATTTTTAGTCCCACAATTATATAAAGTTCCAAATTATCCAAATACTTTGCAAATATTTAGGTTATGGTCATCAAATCTACTTCAAAACCTCATAAAGACGAAGAAAGTAGATCCCATGACACAGGCTAGAGTGGGGACTTTTTTTTTCTTGGAGAAATGTTCATGCATACTGCCTCTAGGCTGCGTCCGGGACTCCACCACACTAAAACTCTATGGTGTCTTCCTACGCTTTTCTTGACGCTTATGGTGGGAACACGGGCACGTGTCAGCATACATCCGTGAACCCGCCGCGGTTCTCCGTCACTGCACCATCCTCTGGAGTCACCGTGACCACCCCAGAAACCAAACCAGCACATGGGTGCCAGACGACCCCGTTTATGGTACCATTGGTCGCCCTGTGACGGGTCAGGACAGTGGCCCCGCCACCTGCCACATTTCGGCGGCAGGGGGATAGGGATAGCGGCCAACGCTATACCGACACTCCTCCTCCCCTGCGGCCCACCGCGTCTGCCATCAGACGTCGCCACCGGGTTTCTTTAATGCACTATAATAGGAATTCGTATTTTCTTGTGTACCTATGCTATAATTTTTAATGTATTAATTTTTGTTGTGCTTAATGTATCTAAAGATAGGTGTCCTGACAGTTGAAGGTTGCAAACAATTAAGAAAAGTTCTACTGTTCCCTTCAAAACCAAAAAACCTTACAAAAGGTTCTGATTGACATCCGAGGTTTGTCTTAATCAAGGAAAACTCCACCGTTCCCTTCAAAAATATTCCGCACTCCCAGACAGTAAATATTTTAGTAATAACAAAAAAAGCTATAAACAGCGACCTAGACCCGATTACGTTAATATCGCAACAACTCGGCCATCGTGTGGCTGGTAGTGGGCCAGCGTGGGCGACTATGTGCCATGCTGGACTGTGTGCGCTTGAGTGAGTGTAGTATTTACTTAGGTATTGGCGATTTTTGCAAATAATGATAGGAACAGTTTACACATTTAAAATATTTGGATTCATCACAATGACTGATTAATAGCATCTGGACGGGTTGAGATTTAAAGTAAAGCAATGTTTGCCGAGATCGGTCCATGACATACCGACATTGCTCCGTGCCTCGGGGCGCAGATACCCTTCAGTAGCTGGTTTTTAAAATGAAAATCACGTCTAAACAGCTAGTCGTAATTTTTTGGAAAAAATATATGTTATATTAGACCGTTTTATTAACAATTTGATCGAAGAAAATTTTAGGTTTTATTCGTATAACATAGTGTAATTAATTTGTAAAGTTCTGTCTAATACGGACAAAAACACGACAATCGCACCAAAACCGCCGGGTGTTTTTTAACCGACTTCCCAAAAAGGAGGAGGTTCTATGTTCGATATTATGTTTGTTTTTTGAAGTCGGTGTCCATAACGCAAAAAATTGGTACCTACGAAGACACCGACTTCAAAAAATAAAGTTATTTTTCACTTTGTAGTTTTGGATTTGGAAGTCGGTAGTATTTTTTTGCAAAAAAGTTTTTTTTAATGAAATTGTCATCATCTCAAAGACAGTTTAATTATCTACATTTTGATCTGAACCTTTTTTAAATCTAGGAATAATAGGGCAAGTACAAAAAACTACTGAATTTTGGGTCGCGCGGGTGTGAAACGAGTGCGCGTTTTGTTTCTTCAATGTCGTTGGCGACTGTCGTCGTCTTAAAAGCCGTTGTTCCCGGCTCTAATTTGAAGGCAGTCGTTACAGTTAGTCAGAAACCAGAAGATCTGACAGTAGCCTTGCCAAGCGGTATCGTGTCACCTATTTACTGGGTTATGGTCAGATAGGCAGTCAGTCCATAGTAAGCAGTCAGCTTCAGATTCCACAGTTGGACATAGGTTTTTCGCCAGCCATCTCATTACACTAATGTTATAAAGGCGAAAGTTTGTGAGTGTGTGTGTGTTTGTATGTATGTTACTTTTTTACACTCAAACGGCTGGACGGATCTGGATGAAATTTGGCACAGAGATAGATTGTAGCCAGGTATAGCACTTAGGATTTTTATCTCGGGAATATGTTCCCTCGGCATAATTTTCGACTTTAACGCGGGCGACGCCGCTGGCAGAAGCTAGTTAATATTAATAATGTGAAAGTTTGGATGTCTGTATATTTGTTGCTCAATCACGCCAGAACAGCTGAATGGATCTGGATGATATTTGTCACAGAGATAGATTATAGTCAGGAATAGCCCATAGGATACTTTCCTTCCAGGTACCTATAATGTTCTCTTGTAACAAGAATACACTTTTCACGCGGGCGGAGCCGCAGGCAGAAGCTAGTTCAAACATAGTGCTGTCGAACCAGGTGTTCTGCAAAACTAAATATAGATGTAATATCTATTTACGCCTAACTAGGCTTCCACACATTGTCTTGTCAGTGTGTCAAGGTATTCACACCATATTTCTGCAGGACGGCTTATTCCTTCTTCCTTGTTTCATTCATTTTTCCAGAATTGTTTGTCATCATCATCATTGCAGCCGAAAAACGTCCACTGCTGGACTTAGGCCTCCCCAAGTGTCAAAACATCGACCTGTCCTGTACGTTTCGCATAACTTATCTAATACAACAAAATTGGATCAATAAAACATGTTTCATTTGTTAACCGATTTCAAAAAAGGAGAAGGTTTCTCAATTCGACCGTATATATATATATATATTTTATGTGTGTTCGCGGATAACTTCGTCGTTTATGAACCGATTTTGATTTTTTTTTTTTGTTGGAAAGTAGATATTCCAGGGTCGTAAGGAAACAGGGTATAATGGTGTTAAGGAAACCAGGATCTGATGATGGGATCCTAGAGGAATCGAGGGAACTTCTCAAATATTATAGGCATACATCACTACATGCACACAAGTATCATTTAGTGAAGTGGAACTGATGAAGAACACCACAACGGCCACTGGAACTCCGAAATAAAAATATGTGTTCTAGTCGTGTTTGGGCTTATTGGAATCGTCATGAGATGTACTTTGGCTATAAATAATTTTCATGTTAATTGGAGGTATCGACCAAAACCTTTTACCAAAAAATCAAACCGACTTCCAATACAAAATTCTACAAATTTCTATCGTTAACCACAAAGAGGGAGTCGTCACCTCACTTTTTGATTAATGTCAAATGCAAATCACAAAATTCTTTAACAAAAAACGTATGTATTTAAATCCTCTTTGCGTTAAAGAGTGTGATAAATTCTGTAAAAGTCGGACATTCGAGAATAGTGAAGATTTAACGTGTACTTAACCTCAAATTCATTTGTTTGCAAGCCAAAGGACTTACGGTCACGATTGGTAACGGTTCAAGGACTGGGGGGTTAGGTGATAGTGTTGGCGATTAGCGGGAGAATAGAGATTTGTTACGAGAGAGAAGTCAGTGTGGAATCCCGCACAGGACAAGCCATTATTTTCTGCTTATCTTGAATAACTACCTGCACATCCCAGGACTAGAACGAATAGCAATGCTGTCCAGGTAGGACGTACTGGTCTCGTAAGTGAAGTTTAAAAAAGGAAATAAGAAGAATCCGTGGAAAAACGTATAACAAAAATGCTTGCAAATTACAATTAATTACATCAAGATGAGTATGCGTCTTTGTCAGCCTAAGATTGCCCAAACATTACTCCCGGTCACAGATAATATAATACTAGCTTATAGATGCCTCATTCCATACAAAGAAATCGTGCCAATGTAACTAGCGTTTTTCGTCTGATTATTTTTAGAAGTACTTCGATCGCGTTTGGTTCCGTTCCACGGCTATAGATGGTGTTAGCAGTGACTTGCAGGTATTAAGGGTTTTCTCGCGTTGGTGACTATATTTTCTTTAAATACGGTGATGATTTGTTTTAAAGTATTTTTTGCAAGTTTTTACAGTTTCATTGTACCAAAATGTGTTACAATTCAAATTAAAAAATAAGTGGCATGCCTCAGAAATTTAAAACTGCGCCATCTATTGGAACCAATTTTAAATGATCCGTTCAAATAATCTTAGAAATGTGAATTAACAGCCCAATATTCCATAAGTATTTGCTTAGGACAAGAACATACAATGTTTATGATCAATTCTAGAAAATGTTACTTTTACACACAATTCAATAACAAATCGATGCATATCGCGACATCTAGTGACATTTATTTGAACCAAAAATTTTCTTTTTTATTGACGCCCGTGTCCCGGTGTACAATGTACAAAAATGCATCTGCTAACGCCTACACTGTAACCAGAGACTAACAAAGTACAGTTGTGCCACTTGTTTAGCAAATGTCCGCTCAATTCGCACTCGCCGACAAGCATGTCACACATTGTCTAGAACATGTCGTTTGTCTAAAACAGTGGTTTGTTTGAACACTTTTAAGATGTTTGCACTATTATTATCTTCTTGTTTAGACGAAAATCTTTGCGAAATTGGTAAATGAATGTAGCGGTGATTCGAGAAAAAGTTAAACGTAAACTACGTATCTACAGTAATGTATGCCATACCTACGTCTTATATCTTATGGCAGTAATTGCTACACTCTCACCCTTATTTACAAATTTGAATTTAGTATCGGCAAATCAAACACATCAGATATTTTAATAAATGTCTATTAAGAGCCCACCGAGGAAACGATACGTAATTTCGAAATAATTCCGTTCGTATGAACCCTTACTGCATCGTTATTACTTAACCTTTTGTTATGAAATTAATTGTGTGTGATTAATTGTGTGTAAGTATCTTAACTTAAGGATTCACTCTATAAATCATAGGTTTTAGAAACACGATTACTTGTAGTTTCCTCTGTAGAAAAATAATCCAAAGTAATCTCTAAAAAAAAAAGTTTATTTAAAAATCAAAAAACCCGACTGAAGAAATAAAAAAAAATTTGTCCCTCACAATATGGCGCCCAAAATCCGCCATTTTTCTTTTTTTCAATTTTAATGTTGCCAGTGACACTCGCAGGGTTAAGCTTAACACGAATCGATTGACGTAATCATCAAAATCGGCCAACGCGTTCGGTCTCTAGAACGCCACATAGGAACAAACATACATACATACATAGACTGATAAACACATTCCTTCGGCAGTCGGGTAAAAAGAAACTAAATCCTTGGTACGGCGTAGTTAGGTAGTTAAGTATACGATGCATTGATGCTCTATGGTATTATCAGCTAATGGCTAATGCCAACATTTTAATAAACATAATGAATATGTTTAAACAGTCTATTGTCATATGGTTCTCTCACATTTTTACCCGACTGCAAGGAAAGGGTTATGTTTTTCACGCGTATCTAGTATGTTTGTATGTAATATTCTTTATTACCTCATATCTTTTAAACCGCTAGACGGATTTATATAATTAGACATCTTTGCATACATCTTGAACTCTTGACCACCCATGTGTTCTTAGATAAGTAAAGTTAAAAAAAAAAAAACAAACATGGCGGTTTTCGAGCGCCATATTGTGCAGGTCCCAATTTTTATTTTATTCAAATCCATCGAGTGGGGTATCAAAATAAAGGGTTTTAAGTGGTGGTAAGAAATATATATATAAAAAAAATACTTATAATAAGTTAATTTAAAAATCAAAAACCCGACTGCTTAAGAAGCGAACTAAAAAGCTGTAAACAAGAAAAAAACATGCTGTGCCGTCGGAGAATCAGGGCATCAGCCAGCCTGCGAATATGTGTTCTCAGACTGCAGTCGGCTTTTAGATTTTTTAAATTAACTTTTTTTTTTTAACTTTGATGGACATAGGTCTCTTCAAAAACGATAAGTGACCAGTCAGCTTTACTAAAGCTTTTTGATTAAGCTCTACCTAGTACCTTACCAATACAATTCCAGGTCACCTCACATACACAAATCAAACTCGACCTTTACAAATCGCATACCTCCATACATTAGCATATCTATCAGACATTATGATTGCTAACCGATTGAATGATACAGCTCATTACTATCCACTAGATAAGTCATAGGTCATGTGCCGTGTTGTTACAGATAGGTTGCGACAATAGTGAGTTCGCTTTCCATTTGAGATGCTATGTGCGTCAGTGATGGATGTTAAGAGGTATGGCTATTGATATGTGTGGTGCAATTACGTGTGTCAACTTGGGACGTGACAGTTGCTATTGCAATTGCCTTAGGATAGCTACATGGATTATATCACCTTTATCAATACAGCCGAAAGACGTCCAGTGCTGGACGTGGGCCTCGTCCAAGTGTCGCCAGATCGACCGGTTTCGTGATCTGCCCTCATCAAGTCACAAGAATATCCAGAGGCAAATCAAATATGCTCTGTGAAATTAACAATAGGTCTAACTATTATCTTTTTTTATTGGGTGTTAAATAATTAAAATATTTCAACATTAACTTCTGCCCGCGACTATGATCTTTTTAGAGAACATCACACTAGAAAGGTGTGTGTATCGGATGGCGAGCTACCCATTACTCACCGTCCGTAAGCCCGTGCCTACGGTGGCCGGGAATCGGCTTGCGTCTCACGACGCCCAGGGCGTCTCCGTTGCATCTCCCTCACGCGATCCGCCTCCTTCTTTGCGAGCATTACTGCTTCGCAGAAGGAGCTGACAGCTACCCATGCCCTCTCCAGGAACTAGGGCCGGACGCGAGAGGTCGCCACCGCCGATCGCCTCCATGAGGACACGGCGTTGCTCAGCCTAAGCGGGTCAGACCTCCACCGTATGCTCTACCTTGTCCTCCGGGCGATCTTCACAATAGTGACACACCGGCGTTTCCTCCCGCCTTATCCTGAACAGGATCCTAACGAAGGACCTGCGTCAGGCAGAAGGTGACGCCTCTTAAGCCACTCCTCAAAGAGGGGCCTTTTCGCCGCAATTGTGGCGTGCCCAGTGTGTGTCCTACTGGGGCACTCCCTTGCAATCGGATTAGTATAGTTTTCAGAGATTGCCTCTATAAACAAACAGTTTTATCTTTTTAAACTTAGATGATTGCAAAATAAAACCCTGGAATCCAAATTGTAGAATTCTAATTTGTCAACCTCTGGTTTTAGTATTGCCCTGAGCTATACCAAGCTATTTTATGTGATTATTATTTACTATTATCATCGATTTAATGGCTCCAAGTTTACTTAAGAAACTAGCTTTGCCCGCAGCTTGGCTTAGCTTCCGTGGCCAAACCTACAGGAACCGTGTTTTTTGTCTGAATAAAAGTAATCTTTCACACCCAGCGAGAGTAATAAGGCATTCTGTTACTGAAAGCATTTCTTTTTATTATAGATAGGGTCTTGCCTACCACTATCTCACCTGATGGTAAGCGATGATGTGGTCGACGGTTAAGTACGCTTGCCTAGAAATAACCTATTCACTCTTGACTTGTAGTATGTTCATAATCGGATATTTCCATGGATTACCTCTTAAACAGACAAACAATTTATTTATTTTATGTCTACTTTTATACTTTAGATAATTTACGCTTATGATTGATTTAATTGCTTCAAATATGAGTAATTAACAGAAATATTCAAATTAGTCCACAGCTGCATTCAGCTGGTGTACACTCAACAGCATCTCCATGTAAACATTTGATATAGGCACTTTATTTTCATAGAAATAAGGATGGTTTTCACTTCAGCTCGTGGTAAGTAAAGATCGACCCATGTGGCTGTTATTAGCCGCACGGGTCGATCTTCAAGGTTAAGTAACTCTTGCCAAGGTCGGTCCGTGGATGGGTAACCATCCTTGTGATAACGAGACTCCGTGCCTCAGAAAGCACTTTAAGCTGTTCGTTCCGGCTGTCATTTGTAGTCTTTGACACCAGTCTTGCCAAGGTGTAACGTCTGATCCAGTTACTGGATTGTGGAGGTCAGAAAGGTAGTCACTTCGGGTAATATACTGGTACTCAGCTGCATCTGGTTAGACTGGAAGCCGAACCCAACATAGTTAGGAAACGGCTAAGCAGATTAGTAAGGCTAGGAAGATTGGGACGTCTAGGCAGATTGGTAAGGCTGGGCAGATTAGTAATGCTAGGCATATTGGGAAGGCTAGGCTGATTGGTAAGGCAAGGCAGATCGTAAAGGCTAGGTAGATTAGTAAGACTTGACAGATTGGGAAGTCTAGGCAGATTGGTAAAGCTAGGCAGATTGGTAAGGCTAGGCAGATTGGTAAGGCTAGGTCGATTCGTAAGGCTAGGCAGATTGGTGAGGCTATGCAGATTGGTAAGGCTAGGCAGATTGGAAAGGCTAGGCGGATTGGTAAGGCTAGGCAGATTGGAAAGACTAGGCAGATTGGAAAGGCTAGGCGGATTGGTAAGGCTAGGCAGATTGGAATGACTAGGCTGATTGGAAAGGCTAGGCGGATTGGTAAGGCTAGGCAGATTGGTAATGTCAGGCAGATTGGTAATGTCAGGCAGATTGGTAAGGGCAGTTTTCGCAGTGCTGTTTGGTAGTTGATTGATCATCTGCTTCACCCGGTCCCATGTTACTTAAGGTCAGCGTAACACGTTTTCTTCTTCCACACCGTCCTGTACCCCGTCACGCTGTCACTGACTCCCTTTTCTTTCATATCACTCCTCACACAGTCCATCAAACTTTTCTTTGCCCTTTGATGTGCGGTAGTTGATTGTACCTACATAATATGGACTGCATTCTGCAAAACAAATATTTGGGAGCACGCCATTGTGTAAGTAATGAGTGTTTTGACAACGCAAACTGCCGTGACTCACGAGATATGATTCATATGACAGTAAGAATATTGGGTTTTAGTTGGTGGTGACTGATTTAGTAGCTAGGGATGTTTTCAGAAGGTTGTCAGTGAGTTGGCTAGAGAGCATACAAGTGCCATTTTATTAACAAAAGCGTCGCGATAGCGATTGGCTAATTGTAAATATTTTTATCCAATTAAAAATCCTTTTTTTTTAGCAAGCTTACCGTGCATTGTCATCTAAACCAAACGTGTATTTATGTATGTATGCTTTATTGTACACCAGAAAAAACAGGAACAAAAGAAACTTAAAACTAAAAAATATACAACGGGCGGCCTTATCGCTTTCCGCGATCTCTTCCAGGCAACCTGGATGCTGGATGCTGTATGTTAATTTCATCTTAATAGGTTGAGGATAATTGCTTGTAATTTTAGTTGCAAGTTTTGACCCGAACATAAATTCGTAGATATACATTGCAAGTTAATAATAAAATTATTAAATAAAAAATGTTTTTTAAAAGAACCTTTTCTCGTATTCATCTCGGCCAACCCTTTAATTTCATGCCCATATCATGGCAGTGCACAAAAAATAACTCGTCCGCCATATTAGATTTAGAATGACGTCACTAAGCTAACCATGCATCGTCATCCAAACTAAGTATACTAGTGTATGCGAAATTTCATCTTAATCGGTGGAGGATAACTGCTTTAAAATTCAGTTGCTAGATTTGACGATTTCAATAGAAGGGTCGATATCTGCAGGGTTGGCCAGGAGAGTAGCCTTGGAAAGAATTCTTGTGCTGTTTGATTCCTAAGCGGATTATAGATACCTACATATTACAGCTCATAATAATTATGTAGCAACAAATACATCACTTGCCATCTCAAACCCAACACGTAATCGAACCCAATCTTTAGTCCACTACCAAGGCAGGTCAAAATCTAAATCACTTATTTACACATTTCACTTAATCCCCACTGTGACTTGACCCGTGGGAACGGTTGCAATTATTTCGTCCGGTCCATTGTCGTGACGGCTATCTAAAGAATAGATTCACTTCCGAGCATAGCGACTCCGCGTCAAAACGCCGCATCTGTAAATTTGCGGCAAGAAGGAAAAAAGAAAGAAATAGAAAGCGTTTATTGCCACAGAAATGTATATGCCTGTAAAGAACAAGGTCCTGAACGCAGTGTACTATAAGTTGCTTCAATTCAAACCACCTCAACTGCAGCGGTCGCGGCGAGAGTCAAAGCTCTTTTAGGTTTGACTCGAACGCATAAAGAAAGGACGAAATGCAAAATAATTAAAGAAAGAATGACAGATAGAGAGAAAGAAAAAGAAATGAAGTAAAGAATGACAGATAGAAAGAACGAAAGAAAGCACAATAGAAAGAAAATAAATTTATTTAATAATAACTTAGAAACCATAATCGATGCGTATAACACGATGCGCGGCGCTTAGGCGCGGTTATGTTAACCGCTCTGCTCGGAAGTGCACGTTTAAAGAATAAATGCTAATGTATTCTTAGGCTTATTATCTGGTAGGTGGGGTCCAGGTGGTGACTGGAATGGCATGACATTTCTACTGAGTGTTTACATGATAATGTGGGCTGATTCTGTTAAGTGATTTTTAACCGACTTTCCAAAAAGGAGGAGGTTCTATGTTCGACTTTAAGTTTTTTTTTTTTTTTGTTTTCGTATCTCCGTCAATTGTGGACCGATTTTGAAAATTCATTGTTTGTATGAAAAAGTATGTTCCGAAATTGGTCCCATTTCAATTTGGTGAAGATCTGATAAAGAACTTCGGAGATATACAACAGAACTCTTCAATAAATAACGGCAAATCTCTCGGGATTGCTGCAATCGCATGTCTGTTTGTTATTTATAACATTTCATAACATAACATCACGCCAGTTCGCTCTTAAGGGGTAAGCAGATCTCTCATTTCACCGGTTATGTTCAAGTTTCATAAAATCTATTCTGGCGAAATAGTTCCCGTACTAACTTGCCTATTAGGTACGTACAACTAAAAAGTGAAAAATAAAAAAAACTTTTTGCAAAAAAATACTAGTTACCGACTTCCAAATACAAAACTACAAAGTGAAAAGTAACTTAATTTTCTGAAGTCGGTGTCCATAACGCAAAAAAATGGTACCTACGAAAGACACCGACTTCAAAAAATTAAGTTATTTTTCACTTTGTAGTTTTGTATTTGGAAGTCGGTAGTATTTTTTTGCAAAAAGTTTTTTTGGTTGGTAGACTGGATTAAGTTTCATGGGTCTTTCTGGAGAAGCAGAGGGTTAAAAGAAGGTTAGGTCAGGCAACTATCTATAGACTAAAACTAAGGCGCTAGCAACTGTCACATCATAATACTGGCACTTGTGTTTATACGGATCCAGCGCCACTGGCACGGGCTGCGACGTGTGCGGCGAGCGGTCTGGAACGAAAAATAGCTGCCCGGTTATTGCGATCCAGCGCTGGGCACTGGACGTCGTATAGGTACTGGAGTGAAACGTTGCTTACACAGATACAGTATCGATCCAGCGCTGGAATCCAGTGATGCTGGATACAGCTACAGCCTTAACGGTGTTCCTTCTGCTACATAAGCCTGGGGTGCCACATTTCCCCGAGCAAACTCGACGCTTTATGCCTTCATTATCATCTACCAAGCATTTTACCAACTATTTGTTGTTTGGTTTGGCTTCAAATCTAACCGGAGATAAATAATACCAGTCTTTTTTAAGGAGCGACTGCCTGTCAGACTTGTGAAGATTTTTCCTGTAGTGTGGTATTTAGAATGGTCTGATGCCAAAGAACCGGATCTGAAGATTAATTCCTTTATTTTATTAATCTTTAGAGAAGATTACGCAGATAGACACTTACGTAACAAAACTAAAATGTCACGAAAACTAACAAAGAACGTTTTTACGTCTCAATTCTTTTTAAATCCCCAGGCTATATTACTGCGCGAAAATACCCAAATTTAATAAAGATGTTTTGACAAAAGTTCTATCAATAAAGGTAAAGTAAAAGTAGTATTGCTCACTAATGCCGCGGGGGGCCATTACGCGAAATCAATGATTGATCGAACAAGTTTTCGAGATACGTCAATATTCCAATGTGGTATATTGCATTAGAGTATTAAGATATAAAATGTCTAACGGTTAATTTTGCGTGTTTTGTAGTGGGTTCAATGCGTAGGTGAAAGGTGATTGTGTAAGAAAGAAAAATTGTCTCCTTGACATTATTTTCTTGACCTTGGCTGTGTCATCGCGTTTTCTGGGTTTTGAAGCCACAGTGCTTAGAAGTGGGTTAACGTACGTTGTAGATATCGATATGTGAAATATTTCAATATATGACATAATCACAGAAAAATATGTCATAAATATGTGACATATTTTCTGTGATTTTATGGCAACACAAAGACCTCTTCATCGGCCTATTTGGCAACCAATCACATACACTTTTCAACGCTTTGTAAGTAGTTTTTAACAATTTGAGGGTCAATAAATGTGACGTTTGATTAGTATTATCAAGACTACAATGCATCTATAGTAATATTTACAGGAGGGGTGGGTGACCATAAGCTCTTAGTGTAAGGTTATTTTGAGTGTGTTAGGTACAGATGTAGGAATATGATTTGTATACATCTGTCCCTTACGCAGACTAACCTTACTCTAAGAGCTTATGGTCACCCCCAGGTCTGCACACACTATGTTATTTTCAAAACTGTGACTTTTTTATATTATTTTATTTGTGTGTGCCGTGCTGTGTGAAAACAATATGTTTCTTTCTTTCTTTTTCAAATTCTTAAGTTAGGAAAAAAAGGCAGCACGATAAGCGATCTTCTTGATGGCTTCACGCATTTCGATTTTTATCAAATCGATAAGCGATTATTTACTAAGCCAAATTGCAAGTATATTCCCTTTTTTTTTTTTTTTCTATGTTCTATAGGCTCGCGTTTGACCACCATCTCACCTGATGGTAAGCGATGATGTGGTCGACGGTGAAGCACGCTCGCTTAGAAAAACCTATTCACTCTTGACTTAAAGACCCCCAGATTGTAGCTATCGGGAAACACAGATTCCGGCAGGAAATTCCACTCTTTAGCTGTACGCATGATACAAGTGTAAAACTTAAACATTTTTCAGAAAATATGTGCATGGTATTGCCGATCGATGCAATTTAAATTGCCTTCCACCATTAAGAAGGTCTCTAAGTTTTTGCAACCAAAAAAAAATGTCTTCTCTTGTATAAGCACAAACTATTTAAGAATACCAACAAAATTAAAGCTGGACTGAATTTTTACGATGCATCGGACGTAAGTTACATTCAAGAATCGCCAGAAGGTTATTTTAACGCACCCCACACAAATATGAATAGCATCAGAACTGACATGGCGTGCTGCAGTCCAGGCTGAACGCATACCGGACTGCAAGTGCTAGGAAGTCGCGCTAACGTGGCCACGCGACAGGTATTAATGGGGCTGGCAGAGAGCCAGGACAAGACAAGAGAGCTATGTGTAACTACGGAAGTAGTGTTTATGAATGTGTTTGTTTATAAAGGTCGATTACACTTACCTTACCGAATTTTGTAATCTTCGAGGGATTTAATTAATCATAATCATCGTTTCAATCCAAAGACTTTCACTGCTGGACATAGGTCTCCAAGTGTTGCCACATAAACCGCTGCTGTGTGTCTCGGATCCAGCAGATTCCCGTAGTCCTAACCAGGCCATCGGTCCGCCTAATAGTATGGATTAAATAATATTGTGGCATAATTTCTCAAATGTGACCAAACGATCCTTTAACGGTTTTGATGACTTTTCCTGCTAACTATTTTAAAGGCGAGGAACGCGAAGGATTCTAGAGTAGAAACATGAGCGCAGCGATGCATTAAAAGTACGTCACTCGAGCTTTAAATAGTGTTGCTCCCTAAGTGGACACTCTACTTTGAAGAACGTTACGTTTATATATACATACAATTAGGAATCATAAGACATCACATAGAAATATTTAGAGGCTAATTTTTATATTTGAACAATTATGGCAGTGCATCATAACAATTTTATTTGTACCATTTTGAATAGATGTGATAAAAATATCGTATTTCCCTGTTACGGGTTCAGACAAGAAGTCATGTTTTATAAGAACTGGTCTTCAGTTGCATCCACTTAGGAAACCAACCCCAACGTGGTTGGGGAAAAGTCTAGGTGGAACTTGCTATCCTTGGCAGACATAGTAATAGCAGTATCTCCATAACATCAGTCAGAAAAAAGCAGTGATATTATGTCAAAAACGGTCACCCATCCACAAACCAACCGGGCCAAGCTCCGCTTAACCTCACAAACCAACCGTAGTAAAACTAGCAGCAATTTAACAGACCATATCAATGATATCGCGTGGCGTTACGACAGGTATTAATGGGGCTGGCAGAGAGCCAGGCCAGCGGCGCTATGCAGAGTATGCTAGTACATTAAGTGGTCAATGATCTTTATGTCTAGGAGTTGAGATAGGTCAGTTAGTTTTGGGAATTATGTAGAATGGGGTTGCGAGTTTTATCCATTACATACCTTTTTTTTTATCGTTCTTCCACACTAGGAATATCTTCCTGTATCGTGGGTGGGTTTACAAACATATAAACTCACATACACAACTCCCAGAGCCGGAACAACTAACTGTGGGTCATACAAATATTTGTTCCGTGCGGGAATCAAACCCGCGACACGCAGCGCAGCAGTCAATCGCTCAACCACTGCGCCAACCGTGCGCCCAAACATTTCTAAGCTAATTGACATTTATCTAAAGTAATAAAGAGATTAACTGTTCACTGCCCATTGTAGATGTCGCTATGCAAATCAGTTTTATTTTTTGTAAACCTGTTTCGTCTGGCCTTTACCCATAGATTAACCATGGGTAAAGACCAGGTTAAAAATATTCAAGAAAAATACTAGATAATCTTCCTTAGTTATTCAATCAACCAACACCATGATTGCTTTCAACCGCAGGATAGAAACTTTTCTCAAATTTCGTCAACCCTGTTTCTAGATTCCGGCATCAACCTTTTCTAGGTAGTAGGTATTTCTAGCATATGGACGTTTGAAGTTGAGTTGCTTAAACGCTTACTTCACTAACTGTATTCCAAAAGAACAAGTCCAGGTATATTAAATTACAACTTAGGTACTAAGTTGTAAAGCTAGTCAGTTAAGTTGTAAGGAAGTGCAGTGGGTGGTGGTGGACTTATAAGTTATAGGTCGTGGATTCAAACCCAGGCAGGCGCTTAACTTTATGTAAATCATTTCACCACCACTGCCTTGAGGAAACCGGCATGTCCTAGAGCTAAAAATTCTAATAAATGTGACATCCACCAACCCGTATTTTTTTATTGTATGTAGGCTTGCGCTTGACCACTATCTCACCTGATGGTAAGTGATGATGTGATCGAAGGTGTAGCACGCTGGCCTAGAAGTAACCTATTGGGATTGGGCCCGCGTGGTGAATGAAGACCTGTGTCCCAGCAGTGGGAACATTAAAAAGGCTGATGATGATGTTGAAAGCTAGTCAGTAACTCCTTGTTCTTTTCTGGATCATTTCACATCCTTTAAAATAAAACCGGACTTAGAGACAGACAGATTTAGCTACCCAAGACCTTCAAATCCCAGCCATCTTAATCAACGTCTGGAATACTTATCAGCGCCGTATCAGATGGCATCATGAACAAGTCAGGACAGGTACGTAGAGGGTTGGCAGAGAGCCAGGTTGCAGGCGCTAAACGAGAGCGCTATGCGCCCGCGCATTCGATAAATACTAAGCGGTCATCGGAGCGTCTGTTGGTGAGAGATTCCCACCGTGAAGGAGGTATTAGGGCTAGTATGTATAGGCAGACTAGAAGAGATAATAGCTTTAAGACGCAGATACACACCTCAGTAGCTGATTTTAAAAAGAGAATCACGTCTAAATAGCTAGTCGTAATTTAAAAAAAAAATATATGTTACATTAGAGTTTTATTTATTTTCATTAGACATTAAAATTTTGAGTTTTATTCGTATAACTTAGTGTAATTAGCGAGCGGATCCAGCTGACCAAAGACTCTTAATTGATAAAGTTATGTCAAAAACAAAAAAAAAACGACAATCACACCAAAAAATATTTTATGAAATTTTCACCATCTCAAAGACAGTTGAATTATCTACATTTTGATCTCAGGCTTTTTTTAAATCATAGAATAATAAGGAAAGTACAAAAGCCTACCGAATTTTGGGTCGCGCGGGTATGTAACGAGGGCGCGTTTTGTTCTTTGAAGGTAGTTGGCGACTGTCGTCGTCATAATACCCGAGGGGTTAGGCAGAGGTTCACCTCACCACCCAGGTAATAGGGGGCAAGCTTATTGCTATTAACCACGCACAAGTCCAGATTCCTGGCTCTATCAAGAAATTCTGTTATCAAGAAAAATATAACATTTTGATCGACACGAGACTGACCATGGACCGACGGTACTTAAGGTTGATATATACGCCCCAATGTAACGCAGTACTGGCCGTGCGCCCGCTCGATGCCAAAATATCAAAATTGAATCTCCTTTTGAACAGTTTTGTTTGCAAATTATTATTTGATTTACATATGCTGTGTTAGGTATGAAGAAATTCCAGCCATCAATTTTTCTGTATAAAATTACTTTTAAACATCCAAGTCGTTTTGGAGACAGGAGGAGTTTCCAAAAGTTGCGAAAAAATATCGTGTTGTTAATATTTTTTTTAAAGCAAAACTATTAGTTATACGAAAAAACCTCGTGTTCAAAATTATGTACATGAATCAATAATAAATATATATTTTTTGCAAACCTTTTAACCTAGCTGTTACTGAGGAGTATGCTTTAGAAAGTTACCGTTTTACGGCACTAAAGCGTATGTAGGCCCTTAATAAATAACTATCGCTTGGAACTATCTTCAAGGTTAAGCAACGATTACCGAGGAGGGTCTACGGACAGGTGACCATCCATTACATAACACACCCCCTCGTGCCTCCGTAAGCACATTAAACCGTTGGTTCTGGCTGGTCATTTGTATATATTTGACAGCCTTAACGGGTAGTCCGAAGTCAGCAAATCTGACACCAGTCTTGCCAAGATGTATCGTATTACCCAGTTACTGGGTTGTGGAGGTCAGATAGGCAGTCGCTCTATGTAAAATACTGGTACTCAGCTGAATCTGGTTAGACTAAAAGCCTATCTACTTGAGAAAATGCTAGATAGATTGACATACTCAGTCTCGCCTCGTGTTTCTCATAACTGATGATTGTGATTAGCCTGTTGTCAAGGAAACAAGTTTTCCTTTACCAATTCTTTTACCGATTTCAAAAAGGCAGGAGGTTCTCAATTCGATTGTATTTTTTTGTGTGGTGCAGCTGGTGCTTTTCATGTTGTTACATTTTTTTTACCAAAATCTGACGAGTAGTTTTTGAGGTATCCTTAATAATGCGTATTTTTAAGGTACCAAAGCTAAAAATGTAAAAAAAAACAAAACTTTTTACAAAAAAAACATAACCGACATCGAACACAAAACACTACAAAGTGAAAAATAACTTTCTTTTCGGTAGTTCGTGTCTTAGGTACCTATTATTTTTAGTTTTTACACCGACTTCCGAAAAGCAAGATTTTTTTTGTTAAAATGTTTTTTGCCAACTGTGTCTGTCTTTTGCGTTGTGGAGAAGTGTGAGGCATGCACATTATGCGACGCTGGGTCAATGCCCGCTGGTTATGCAATTATCTGCTGTGGTTGACGGGTGTGATGTATAGGGTTATTTTGAAGTGTTCTCAGTGGAGATTGAGTGATGTGATAATCCTAGAAGGCAAATCCTTAGGGTGTTTGACCGATTTATAAAGGTAGAAAGTTCCGAGTCAGGGTGTTTTGTTTTTTGCATGCATTATACAAAATTTTCATGAAAGATATGCATTCTTCTTCTTCTTTTCGTGTGAGGTGTTGCCACCTCTGGTGTCAGAGTTAATTAAGGCGCTACCCCGAGCAAAACGCCGCGCTAGCCGTTTTTCGTGCAGTTTTTAAGAGCTATCTACTCGTTATTTAAAATGAAATATCAACTAATAAAAATACATTAAATTTCTACATGTTATTGATTCCAAAATTGTAGAATTCTTTTTTTTTTTTTAATGTTGTATATGTTTCACTAATCTCCTTCCAACAAAAACATAAAAATGAGAAATAATGATTGATAGCATGCATCTCCTCGTAAAGTGTTCATTAATAATTGTTTGTACTAACACTAATGGATAGACAATTTGATAACGAACATTTTGGTAGATTTATTTTTTTCAAAAGACCAATATTCGATTTTTTAAAGATTTTATTCTAAAATCTGGGCGTATTCACTACTGTAATTCATGCGCCGACAGTGCCGCTTGGCCAATAGAAATGCTCATATCTCATGCTGATTTTTTGGTCAGGGTACGGCCTTAAGCCGCCTCTGGGAAACCTCACAGGTCTCTGACTTGGTATACAGATATGCATTGCATTATATGGTAGCATTGTACCTGAAACGAAATTTAGACCAATAGCGGATGATTAAATGTTGTAAGATTATTAATTAATTAACAACATTCAATCTTTGAAGTCGGAGACTCTACACTCGAAGTTGTGGACTATTATGTCTACCTGGGCCAAACTGTCAAGTGAGGTAGGTCCAACTTCGAGAAAGAGATCAACCGTTGAATCCGACGCCGCTAGGCAGCGTTCGGGAAGTTGCGCGGTATCTTCTCGTCCAACTTACCACAGTGTCTCAAGACGAAGGTCTATGACCAGTGGGTTTCTTCCGGGACAGATATGTGGTGGCTCACAATGGGCCTCATCAGAAGGCTTAAAGTCACCCAAAGGGCAATGGAGAGGGCTATGCTCAGAGTTTCCTTGCGTGATCGCATCAAAAATGAAGACATCCAAGGCAAGGCAAGAGAACCAAGGATACTGACATAGCCCGAAGAATTGTCAAACTTAAGTGGCAGAGGGCACGGCACGTTGCTCGCAGAACTGCTGCTGCTGAGGCTGAAAAGTTCTAGAGTGGCGACCGTGTACCGGAAGACGCAGCGTTGGAAGGCCTACCTCTAGGTAGAGCGATGACCTGGTCAAGGCTGCGGGCGCCCGGTGGATGCGAAACGCACAGGACCGATCAGTGTGGCGACGGTTGGGGAAGGCCTATGTCCAGCAGTGGACGTCTTTCGGCTGAAATGATGATGATGACTTTTCCGGAAACTAGTCTATCTGTGTAAGTAACTGTTAGTTAAAAACGTTATTAATTATAACAGATAAGAGAATGCGATAATTGTAGGGAAATCCATAGTTAGGAAGTGAATCATATTATGTACATATGAGTCACTTCCTTACTATGGATAGTGTGTGAGTTTTCACCACAGACATAAATCTAAAGTAACTAGATAATGCAAGTCCCTTCATCTGTATGAAAACCTGTCGTGCCACTTTTTTCTCATACAATTTAATAAAATATACTTACCAATGATAGGAACATGTTTCCACTGTCTGGGCCAACTTTTTTTGTAGTTTTCACAGCTCTATACGGCTCTGTAATTAGGCATTTTTAGGGTTTCCGTACCCAAAGGGTAAAAACGGGATCCTATTACTAAGACTCCGCGGTCCGTCTGTATGTCTGTCTGTCCATCTGTCACCAGGCTGTATCTCAAGAACCGTTATAGCTAGACAGTTGAAATTTTCACAGATGATGTATTTCTGTTGCCGCTATAACAACAAATACTAAAAACAGAATAAAATAAATATTTAAGTTGGGCTCCCATACAACAACCGAATTTCTTTTTTTGTTTATTTGCGATTATGGTACGGAAACATTTGTGCGCGAGTCCTACCGGCCAGTTTTCTAGATTTCGGTTGTCTGGTTCCGATAACGCTAAATGATGTCTGTCTGATTTCTGTCTTTCCCAATAGCTACAACCTTCAACCTATACACTCTTCGTCAAGAGTGTATAGGTTTCTTCTAGGCAAGCGTGCTTTCACCAACTAGTGGTCAACCGCGAGGATACAAAGAAAAAATGTTCAAACCAGCTCAAAGTAAGACCATTGCTCACTTTTTTAACACACGAAGTATATTCGCGTCATCTAGTTTGATTGGTGTCTGCGTGTTTGTCTGTGAGTTTTTACGTAAATGCTCTTTGAAACAGTGGAGTTATGAGTTTTACTGCATAACGTGTAAATTGCCCTGTCTTTCTTTCATATAGCGTAATAATGCATAATGGTGGTTATTTCAGCTAACTAGATTTTTAATCAGGCTAGCATGATTATGTGAATAGCGATAGAAAAAAAGAGTTCAAAAACTTTTTTACAATTAATACAGCCGACTTCAAAAAAAGAAAACCACAAATTAAAAAATATATTCAATTTCGGTAGTGTGATGAAGGATGTGGAATAGTGTGAACAATAAACAGACGTGCGATTGCAGCAATCCCGAGACACTTGCCGTCATTTATTGAAGATTTCTGTTGTATTATATCTCCGAAGTCGGTGTCTTTGTACCCATTGTTTTCCGTTATTCGACACCGACTTCGGAAAAGAAAGTTATTTTTCGCTTTGAAGTGTTTTGTTTTGGAAGTCGGTTTGATTTTTTGTTAAAAAGTTTTTTATTTTTCTCTTTTTAGTTTTGGTAGGTACCTTCAATTAACATGAAATCAAACCAAAGTCGAATCTTATGACAATTACAATAAGCCCAAACACGACTAGGATACATTGTTTTATTTCGGGGTTCCAGTGGCCATTGTGGTCTTCTTCATCAGTTCCACTTCACCAAATGATACTTTCTGAGTGCAAATGATTGCATTATTGATGAAAATACCAAAATTGGTACATGTATGCCTATAATATTTGAGGAGTCCCTCGATTTATCTGGGATTCCATCATCAGATCCTGGTTTCCTTATCATGGTACCACCCTTGGAATATCTCCTTTCCAACAAAAAAAGAATCACCAAAATCGGTTCATAAACGACGAAGTTATCCGCGAACACACATAAAGAAAAATATATATACGGTCGAATTGAGAAACCTCCTCCTTTTTGGGAAGTCGGTTAAAAAGCACATGAAGCTGTACAAAATAATGGATAGAATAGTAGAATAAAAAGAATTTGGAGACAATCAAATGGATGGCCAATTACAAGATTTTAATAACATAGTCTATAGAATAGATAAATAAAGAAATGAAGCGAAATCCCTTTTTTTCGATGTAGTTAATTAAAACACAATCTTTGGGGGTTTGTTTTCTTAACTTCTCGACTTATTTATTATGAAAATTTTGTAAGTTTCATGTGTACACTCATCATGGCCAGACCATTGAGGCGATTTTCCTCCATAATGCTTCTTAACCAGGTTTTTAGTCTCCTGAGGCTGATAAACCCGTACACGTTGTGCACGGTAGAGAGATCAAAATTTTCAACGCTGGTTTCGGTCAGTCAGGTCACTTTTAGAACATCAACTTTAGATTAGATTTGTTAAGTGAGTGGACTTAGGACTTTGGTTTCTTTGCATTTGGCTACATTATTTATTAATCTCTGGAGGGGGGGAGGGGGGGGGTAGGCGCGGGGTTCAACACAATAAAGTGCATTTCAAGAATAATTTTCAATGATATGCCAATTTTTCAAGAATTAGGTATCAATCATAGAACATTTTATACAAAAAACAAACACAAAAAAAATAATTAATTATGTACATTTAAACATGTAAGAGTTATATATTTTTGAAATTACCTCATAAAACTCTTTTCAACACACTTGCTCATAAAGTGGCTCTAATTTCACCGCAATTAGGCACATAATGACACCTGTTATCAAACTGTGACTTTTTCATTACTATTATTCACAAGTGAGATAAAGAGTTTTTTTTAAATTTATTGGTTGAGTTGCTTTGTTCTTAAAAAAGTTTCGATACAAAAAAGATCGTTCTTAATAGTACAAATGCAACACATTTCATGCAACTTCGTATTTAAATAGATAATTTCAACTTGTACGTGTTTAATAAATAAAACTTTCACTTAAATATAACTTTTGTTTTTGTCTGTAATAAAAAAATCTTGAAATTCCCCATTTTGTACGTGGCTAAAACGCTATCCGCGAAAAGCCAAAAAAAATAAACATCATTCTTTTTAGTCTATGGTCGATCGCCATTGTTAGATGCGCGCACATAGGAAAACTGATTAATTTTGCCCGCCATTGCGAAAAAAATTTCACATTGTTTACTCTTGGAAATGATTTTTTTGTATTATTTTCTTCACAAGTGTGTTGAAAAACGTCGTATGATACACGTGTGTATTAATGATTACCGTCCTCGGCTCTCTTAAGACCCTCGCCTGACGGCTCGGGTCTCAATGGCGCCTCAGCGGTAATCACCAACATTACACACTTGTACCATAATGTACTATTATTTTGATACCCCACACTATGGGTTAGGAAGAAAAAAATAAATTTTGCACCCACAAAATGGCGCCCAATATCAGCCATTTTTATCTTTTACAATTTTTATGTAGCCAGTGACACTCGCAGGGTTAAGACGAATCGATTGACGTAAGAATCATCAAAATCGGCCAACGCGTTTGGTCTCTAGAACGCCACATAGGAACAAACATACATACATAGACTGATAAACACATTACCCTCCTTCGGCAGTCGGGTAAAAAGCAGCCTTTCTATACATATTGCCGAGTTTATGCGGGCAAAAATATACAGAATGGAGTTTTTTTTTCTTTTATTTCGGTTGGTTTCATTGCAAATTAACCTGGTATTTCGCGCTTCCGTGCTCAGTCTAATTTATGAGCCGAGGGCTGGCGCACTCATTTCACAGTTCACATGCAATGTAATATGCCTGTTACGTGCAAATTAATAGTTTCCCGACAGCCGTGTTAACAGGAAGGGTTATTTTGATAAGCATTCCTATAATATTAATGTACCACACTAAAAGTGAAATATACACAAGCTGTAACTTGAGATAACCCTATTTTAACAATATTCAGCCTATTAGAACATGTCTCAATATAAATACCCCTAAAAGCAAAAAGAAGGAATAAATTTGTACCCCAAATGATGAAAATGGCACGAAAATATCTTTGACTTAAGCATGTTTTAGAATAATGTCAAACTTTTACGTAAATATTAGAAATAGTCATATAACTTTTATAAGAGGAATACAAATGGCGGTTTGATAGCATTTATATAGAAAACTAGAGGACGCCTCGCGGTTTCACCCGCGTAGTTCCCGTTCCCGTGGGAATACAGGGATAAAAAGTAGCCTATGTCACCCGGGGATACATATAGTAGCTTCCCAATGGTGAAAGAATTTTTGAAATTGGTCCAGTAGTTTTGGAGCCTATTCGTTACAAACAAACAATCAAACAAAATAATCTTGCCTCCTTATAATATTGTTTTATAGAAAACTAGCAGCTTCGGTCCCGTCAACTAGCTAACCTATCCTACCTACCTACCTACCCCACCCACCTACCCTACCTACCTACCATACCCACCTACCCCACCCACCTACCCTACCCACCTACCCTACCTACCTACCCTACCCACCTACCCTACAGTAAATGTATGCGTAAGTTTGTGTGAATGTGCCGTTTCGAGCGTTTGTAGGTAGTTTCCATACTGTTTGTATATTTTTACAGTGTCGCGACGTCGCTCGGTCACCCGCCCAGTTCTGTGTATTATTCACCGCCGCCCGCCCTACTTATTACCACGAAACATTGTACAAATGTTTAATTAAATGGTTTCTATTTCCTAGTAGTAAATCGATTTTCTAGTGCTTTGACTCAGTTCTTTCTAGTCGTCTTTCCACATAGGCTAGTGTGCTTTTGTTCGTGTACGAGACGAACGAAAAATGTGTCCGTGGCTCTGAATTTGAAGGTACTGTCAGTTTTTATCTAAACTAATATTATACAGAGATAAAATTGTTTTAAGTCCGCGGTTTCTAAAATTAGATTTTGGAGTTAAAACGAGTTAAACCCTATTTTTAACCGCCGACGGAAAAAGAGGGGTGTTATAAGTTTGTCTGTGTATCTGTGTGTCTGTCTGTGGCATCATAGCGCCTCAACGGATGAACCGATTTTGATTTAGTTTTTTTGTTTGAAAGGTGATTGTATCGAGAGTGTTCTTAGCTATGTTTGAATAAAATCGGTTCAGCCGTTCAAAAGTTATGAGCGTTTTACTGTTTGAATCGGGATGTTTTCGCAAAATAAATGTGTCGGGGGTTTTTTAAATTTTGAAATTTTACTTGCAATGGCAAAGTTTGAAAGGTTTAAATTTTGATCCGGAATCAGGCGATTCTGAAGTGCTGATATGATTATAAAAAATTATCGTCTATGAATTCAATTAATTATTCACTTAAAGTTTCCGCTATTGCTGAGTATCATAAGACAGAAAGGAAGGAAGAGAGAAAGAAAAAAAGAAATAAATAAAGAAAGAAAGGAAACTAGTTTATTTGGCACACGGATACACACAATGTAGGTACAAATAATAGGGCACTTAATTTTAAAACAATTACATAGTTTGCCCCGCGGCTGTGCCAAAAAGGTCCAGTTCAGCAAAATGCCAGACAACTAGGAGTTGCCTGACGCTGGTTTTCAACTGAACCTTATGTTGAAGTGTACGGATTTGAATCAGTTTTTACGGTGTTAAATATACAGGTAAGTAGATATATGTTAGTGTGTTATAAACGATATATATTTATAATAATTTGGCGTGAAAAAAAAAATGCGATCAGTATATTTACGTCAGAATCTTTTTTTTTCATAGCCATGTTAGTATCGGAAACCTTTTCTGTTGGTAGGTCACAGAGGAAAAGCTGCGGCAAAAACATAATTTTAAATGCTTTCTTTTTCCTACTTTGTATGTTATCGATTTCCTAGTGCTTTCACTCAGTTGTTTTGTAGACGTCCTTCTAGTTAAGTAGTGCCCTTGTTCTAGTTGTGGAACAAAGAAAAATGTGTCCGTGGTGCTGAATTTCAAGGTAGTAAGTGAGTGTTATTAGTTTTTTAATAAAGAAAGAATATATTTGCCAGTAATAGGGATGTTTCCTAAGCAGAAAATAAATAATTAAATTTAGTCCGTCAGTTAGATTATCCAATAAAATTGGACCCGTATAATTAGCTTTATCAAATAAATAAAAAATTTAAAAGATAAAGCACATAATAGTTGAACAGTGTGGCCTTATGACGTCACTTTGTCAGTATAAAGTCTAGCACACCGTGACGTCTCACGATTATTTTTAAAGAAAAAATACGTGTCCAATATTTTGTATTGACGCATTGCCTGACGGACTAAAAACAATTTTTAGTCAACAGCCTTGGGTTCTAATAAAGTTGTCAAAAATAAAAGGCCCGTTTTGACAGCTACAAAAATATTAATAATATATAAACTTGATGCTTGCAAATGATACTCGTTGTTATAGTGTATGGGTAACAAAGTAATTAATTAGGATTATGAAAATGTTTTTTCAATTTCTTACGTAGAAAGTTATCGCGGCATGTAATATGAGAAACGTCAACTGACTTCTTAGATTGAGACGACATTAACAACGCTTTTGCAAGACCAATATCTTAATAGAACGCATTTGACTAATACAATCTTGGATAATACATACATATACTATCAAACCTGAGTTCCCCGAAGAGATAGGCAGATGTGAACCTTTCCAATAAGAGCCATCCAATAGGCCTCCTTATTGCAGTAATACATCTCTATGAAAATCTTTATTACGATCAATAAAATAATCTAAAATCAATTAAACTTATATCACACTAATATTATAAAGGCGAAAGTTTGTGTGTGTGTGTGTGTATGTTTGTTACTTCTTCACGCTCGAACGGCTGGACGAGTTGGATGAAATTAGGCACAGAGATAGATTATGGTCGGGAATAAGCACATTGGATACTTTTTTATCCCGGAAATATGTTCACTCGGGATAATTTACGACTTTCACGCGGGCTAAGCCGCTGCCTGAAGCTAGTTTCGACATAAGCCAGTCAGCAACATAAACATCGGCCCTTACATAAAATGCCAATCGTGGGACGTTCTTTTGATGCAGCCAAAATCAGAGTAAATTGTATAACAACAACAAGCTAAAATAAAAATCAGTGATAAAGGCAGTGCATAGATGAGCTCGTGGCTAAATAATAACAGCCGCACGGGTCGTTCTTCATGGTTAAGCAACGCTTGACGAGGTAAGTCCGTGGATGGGTGACCATTTCAATATATCGAGTTTCCTCTGTGCCTCGGAAAGCCGTTGGTCCCGGCTGTCATTTGATCTTTGACAGTCGTTACGAGTAGTCAGAAGTTTGAGATCTGACACCAGTCTAGCCAAGGGGTACCTAGTTACACAGTCACTGGGTTGTGGAGGTCAGGTAGGCAGTCGCTCCATGTAAAACACTGGTACTCAGCTGGATCCGGTTAGATTGGAAGCCGACCCCAACATAGTTGGGAAAAGGCTAGGCAGATTGATTGATAAAGGCAGTGCTTCATAAATTACCCCCTATTTAGTTAACAATGTTTGTGAAGTTGTAAACACTATCTAGTTCCGTTTTGTTATCAATATACCTACTCTGTGTACCGCGGAACACGCCCTACCGTTATCTCTTCTGCTTATTCCTTTTTGTTTTAGTCATGATAGCTCTTACGTGATAACTGTCGGTCTAGTGAGTAAAGTGAGATTTATCACGGGTTTGTCCATATATTGTATGTTATAAAATCTGTGACTTTTAAAAAGAAATCTTTCATAGTTTAGTCTTTGATTTAAGCCGTACCCTGACCAAAACACCCCCGTGAACATTTCTAGTGCCCTAGCGGCACACTGGTGGCGCATGAGCTACGCCCAGATTATAAAATAAAATCTTTATAAAATCGTATCTTGATCTTTTGAAAAAAAACTTGCAATTTATGTTCGTTATTTAATTTTCTATCCATTAGTGTTAGTACAAACTAGTATTATATTATCTTTGGTACAAACATTAATTAATGAACACTTTACGAGGAGATGCATGCTATCAATCATTATTTCTCATTTTTAACCGACTTTCCAAAAAGGAGGAGGTTCTATGTTCGACTTCAAGTTTGTTTGTTTTTTTTTTTTTTTTTGTATGTTCACCGATATCTTCGTCAATTGTGGACCGATTTTGAAAATTCTTTTTTGTTTGAAAAAGTATGTTCCGAAATTGGTCCCATTTTAATTTTGTGAAGATCTGATGAAGAACTTCGGAGATATACAACAGAACTCTTCAATAAATAACGGCAAATCTCTCGGGATTGCTGCAATTGCATGTCTGTTTGTTGTTTATAACATTTCATAACATAACATCACGCCAGTTCGCTCTTAAGGGGTAAGCAGATGTCTCATTTCACCGGTTATGTTCAAGTTTCATGATATCTATTCTGTCGAAATAGTTCCCTTACTAACTTGCCTATTAAGTACGTACAACTAAAAAGTGAAAAATAAGGTGTCCAAAACGCAAAAAAATGGTACCTACTAAAGACACCGACTTCAAAAAATTAAGTTATTTTTCACTTTGTAGTTTTGTATTTGGAAGTCGGTAGTTTTTTTTTATGGTTTTGTTGGAAGGAGATTAGTGAAACATATAGGTACATCATAAAAAAAAAAAATGAAATCTTCCAATTTAGAATCAATAATATGTAGAAGTTTAATATATTTTTATTGGTTGATATTTCTTTTTAAATAACGAGTAGATAGGTCCTAAAAACTGCACAATAATAAATTAACCTATTTTAGACATTATATTGAAGCATGGAAAACAAATATTATTATCTACAAATACTTTATATTCTTACGATTGTTTTCCTCGTTAAACAGACCGGGCATCATTCGGTACTAAAATTATAAACGCGTAAATGTAAGTTTTTTAATCTGTTTTTTTTTCTGCACCGCTTAAACAGTTGTTTGTGTAAAGGTAGGTAGGACCTTGCAGAAGGAAATTAGATTATTGAGGGATACATAGATATATTATTTTGTCCTTCAAGTACGTTCCCTTGAGATCACATAAAATAAGGACAGGCAGGTACAACATTACAGGAAAATATAATGACGACGGCACGATATAATATTGTTTGTTTTCAATATAATATTCGCAGATTCTAAGAACGTATACCTTGGACAAACCATAAAGTTATTATTTCATAACCTTGTTCTTGATCTTGGCTACAAGCGCCATAGACTATAATATTTGCCTTTTAAAATGTATTCATATGTCGCGTGGGATTCCTGAAGGTTGTCCCGAGTTCTGTGCTCGGGTGAGTCAAGCTGAGGCTTTCACGGAATTTCGTGAAGTTCTTGAAACATGTGTAATGCGTTATTTTGGTTATCAACAGAGTGCTTACAATGTTGTTGCTATATTTGGTTATGAAGACAGACTGTGGAATATTTGTAAGAAAAGGTGAGTAATAATACAAAGGGTAATTAGAATCCTTGCATACATTATATTTTTCAATGTGAAGTTTTTCTGGATAATATAAGAATTAAGAACAGTCCTCCCGACCGAATTACGGCCATGGCAGAAAGTCTCAGCGAAAACTAGCCGTAGGCGCCAGATATATTCTGGACATTACGTACCGTCGAAACTTTAACCTATGCATAGATCCATCGCGCCCGTTATTCAGGTTCATTATCACAATATGCCTGCAACAGTCCACTGCTGAACGCAGGACTCTCCAATTGCACGCTATTAATTTTGATTTTCAGCAACTCACGTCCAACACAGCTGCTACCAATCAAGATCGAAAAAAGTTGAACATACTCGTACATACTAGTATCCGACGGAAACTGGTTTTTACGACCGAAACCGAAATCGAAACCGAAACTTCCTTAAAAGGATCAAGTTTTGAGGGAAAAATAAAGACAACGTTATTATAATCAGTCAGTCTTTATTTTTTTATCCTCATCAAAATAAATCACACGAAAACTCACAACAAACAAAACGAACTGAATTTGCGATGGAATTTAACGCGCCGCACATGACCGATCACAGTGCGAGAACTCCCGAATGCAGTTTCGGTTTCGGTCGTAGTTTCGGCAGGTTTGCCGCCGAAACCGAACATCCTTTTTTTGCCGGAACTCGACCGAAACCGAACTTTCGGTCGAACACTAATACATGCATACATAAGCTCACGCCTTTTACCCATGGGTGTTGGGAGACACTACAGAATGACCTGCTACGATCCTTACATATGTCTAATGCTTCATTCACGTTCATATATCTAGTCATACACGGACGCCTGTACACGGACGCCTGTTATGAGTGCTGAGCACCTGGACTTTTTGAAGAGTATCATCTATAAGGTCTATGTATGTCTTTCTAGGGCGTCCCTTCCCGGTATTTCCATTCACGTCTGCCTTGTAGAACCTTTGGTTAATCGCCTTTTAATTATCCTCTCAACATGGCCAAACCATCTTAACATACTCTTTTCAATTATTATGCTTACATCTTCTTTTAAACCACAACGTTGTCTTATTACATAATTCCTCAATCTATCATTTAAAGTTTACACCCATACTTCTCAAAGAACGCATTTCTACTGCATTAATCTAACTTTCATGTCTTTTTTACCCGACTGCCGAAGGAGGGTAATGTGTTTATCAGTCTATGTATGTATGTTTGTTCCTATGTGGCGTTCTAGAGACCAAACGCGTTGGCTGATTTTGATGATACTTATGTCAATCGATTCGTCTGCGAGTGTCACTGGCTACATTAAAATTGAAAAAAAGAAAAATGGCTGATAATGGCATATTGTGGGGGACAATTTTTTTTTTATCTTCCAAACCCATCGTGAGGGGTATCAAAACATATATTAAGAGGCGATTTCAAAAACATATAACACTTATATGTTAAAAAATACCTAAATCTAAAAAAAATAAAGTTAATTCAAAAAATCAAAGGACCCGACTGCTTAAAAAGCGAACTAAAAAGACATAAACAAGGAGAAAATCATGCATCAGATGTATCCTCCGACTGCACAGCATGATTTTCTACTTGTTTACGTCTTTTTAGTTCGCTTTTTAAGCAGTCGGGTCTTTTGATTTTTTGAATTAACTTTTTTTTAACCTTGTAAAAATATCCTGCGATCATTCTAACTTATGTTTGCTAATCAGGGTACAAATGTCATTTCATGTGCCTTTCTGTAAATTGACTGTTAGCCATTATCTTAAACGGCAACGCTGCTTAGCGCCACACATAAGCACTTTTCCTCGTCTTACATAAAGAACCATTATTACCTATTATAATAATCTCACAATGTATTACTGCTTCGATACATAACAGCAGTTAGTTTCACATCACAGATATAAATGTTACTAGATGACGCGTACTTATGTACTTCGCGTGTCAAATTAAAAGTTAATTAAAAATATCAAAAAACCCGACTGCTTAAAAAGCGAACTAAAAAGACGTAAACAAGAAGAAAATCATGCTGTGCAGTCGGAGGATACATATTCGCGAGCTGGCTGACCAACACCATATGTATCCTCCGACTGCACAGCATGATTTTCTTCTTGTTTACGTCTTTTTAGTTCGCTTTTTAAGCAGTCGGGTTTTTTGATATTTTTGATAAACTTTTTTTATTTACAACTTTTTAGTTAGTTTTTTAGGGTTCCGTACCCAAAGGGTAAAAACGGGACCCTATTACTAAGACTCCGCGGTCCGTCTGTCTGTTTGATACCCCATACGATGGGTTTGGAAGAAAAATATTTTTTTTCCCCCACAAAATGGCGCCCAAAATTCGCCATTTTCTTTTCCAATTTTTATGTAGCCAGTGACACTCGCAGGGTTAAGACGAATCCATTGACGTAAGAATCATCAAAATCGGCCAACTCGTTTGATCTCGAGAACGGCAAATAGGAACAAACATACATATATACTTACATATATGCATACATAGACTAATAAACACATTATTCTCCTTCGGCAGTCGGGTAAAAAGGAAGAGCAATGCAACTTGGAGCTGTTTCATTTAGCTTTAACGACACTGAAATCTAGAAAAAAGCCTCATTATTTTATTGGTCTGTAAAAACTACAAAAATGTTGGGTTAGCCAATAGAACAATTTTCTTTCATCGGTAAGTGCGTCCTGGACAGCAGCCTTACTTACCACTTAGAAGAAGGCCCTCCATCGTTGCGTCTCCCGGTTCGCGGTCGCCACTCCAGAATTTTTCGGCCCCATCGACCATCCGTTCTGCGAGCAATATGCCCTGTCCACTGCCACTTTAGTTGCGTTTCGAACTTGCGTTATCTAATTAGATTTAAGTCTGCTTTTTCACATGCTTAGTATTTGCGGTGTTATGATAAAAAGCTGAACATTTGTCGAGCTAATGAACCTCCCACATTAGTACTGTTTTCTAATCGATAACAATGGTAAAAGCTTGTTGCCAACAACATTATTGCTGGTTATGTGCTGATCCGTTGGGAGAGGCGGCAGTGAGAGCGATTAGCGGGTGACGTGATTCATTTTATTAGAAGTTTTGTTTTGTATTGATTTATAATACCCGACCAAAAAGAGTTTGTCGTGTGTTGCTATGTATCTGTGTGTCTGTCTGCATCATAGCTCCAAAACGGATGAACCGATTTTGATTAAGTTTTTTGTGTTTGACTTTATTGAGAGTGTTCTTAACTATTTTTGATGAAAATCTATTCAGCCATTCAAAAGTTATGGGCATTTTACTGTTTGAATCGGGGTGTTTTCGCAAGATATCGTGTCATAATTACGTGTTCAATAGATTGTCGATCGAAGCGTATCTACTATGTACTAGATAAATTATGGAGCATGAAATAAAAATGTGTCGGGGGTTCTTTTAATTTTAATTTTACTTGTGATACTTAAGATTAACAAAGCGGGCAAGGAAAATGTATTTAATTAAAGGACACATTAATTGCATCCGAATCTAAATTGTTTAGCTGTTTCCAAACAAGGTGCTAAAAACCGTATCAAATAAGATCAAGTGTCATAATTTGAAAAATGACAAGTGGAACACATTATCCCACTTGTCCCATCATGGGACTGAGTCAATGGGACTAGTGGGACAGACCTGGCTTACCTAGACTAGAGTCAAGAGCAAACCTATCATAAATAAAATAAATAAAAAATGCTCCATGGTTTACCAAAATAACTGAATTACATGACTACCTCAAACAGTTGTCCCATGGGACTAGTGGGACATAATTAAAAAAATATTTAAGTATCAGTTGTCTCATGGGACAAGTGGAAAATATCATCCCACTTGTCCTATCATGGGACTGAGTCCAATGGAACTAGTGGGACAGAAAATTAACACCATTAAAAAAAAGAGATTGAGCACAGAAAAAAACTTTATACGGTTCGCATTGAAGACCATGTCAACAGTCTGGCTTTTGTAATGACCAACCCTCTGGAACACCGTCAACTGAAAAGACAGCACGTATGGGACATATCCTGATTTAGTCAAGTAGTAAGTAGAGGGTCGGCTCTCAAAAAAGCTGTTTAAAAGAGATAATCTCTGGCAGTGCTTAGGCAATTATGAAAAATCTTCCGACTGATAGAAAGCGACAGTATCGCAGTATGCCACATGAGATGTGATAGGCAGTTGTTGTCGGAGTGACCACGAGAGCGAAGCTACTTCAAAACTAAAGTCTCCCAGAAGGTTAATACTTTATTTATGAGAATCTTTGTTTTTTTTTGCCCTTTTATCTACTTCGGTTTCGTTATATTCGAATTACAAAATTGACAGCGGTTTCATTATGATACCCATAACGACATCGGGTTGCATTATGCGAATCGTCATAAATTCTAAAACACAAGCAAAGACATTCTGAACATACAGCCAGGTACCTATAATATTACTTCGAAATCGAGACAATGTAAATGATGTTTTTAAAAATGGAACAAGTTTAGAACAAAAGTATCGTATACTATTTGGCTGTTGTGGCTACAAGATCTTTGCCTTATACCTAAGAGTCAGTGTGTAGTTAAGTTTCTATTAAAAATACTTATTTGTCTATATCTGTGTTTTATTCCTTCCTTCGTAGATAAAATCTTGTATGCAACTGTACGTTATTGGTCTTTTAATAACTCGTGCCCACCTATTTCGGTACGCGCTACGCTTGTACCGAATAATGGCACTCGTATTAAAAGACCGTCCATAACGTAACAGTTGCATAAATAGCTATTATAGTAATTTTATGAACAAGGGTCAGCTGCTAAGGAAACCATTATTAAACTGTTAACCTCTCATTACATTCTACAACATAATCATCATCATGATCAACCTTTTTAATGTTCCCACTGCTGGGACTCAGGTCTCCTCTCTGTGAGATGAAATGGGTCTTAAGGTGCTCCTAGTCAACGGCACGAACTATTTTGTGGGTTAAAATGCATGCTGTCTCATCCGACAACACGTGCGAAAGAGATTGATGCTGTGATGTGCAGTAAGAAGCTAGTTCTCGTACGAATTAGCACTTTTGCATATTTGTAGCGAAATGGATGATGATTTAGGACGAAAAAGAGCGCGCGAAATTTTATGAACATACCTTTGGGAGTCTAGATATCATAAAAAAACTACTAAATGTATATTTTCAAAATAAAATCATTTACATTGTTGAATTACTAATTTATCCCGTATGGAGGCCGTTTTTCAATTTTCCTTCTTCTTATGGTATTTATTTCCGCCCAAACATGAGTTAAAATTAGTGTTGAAATATGGAACTTTCGACGCTCATAACTTTCAAATATTGTATTTTTTTACTTTTCTGTTTCCATACAGGGCTAGATAATGATGTGACAAATTGATATCATTTTTTATTTTGAACGTACATCGTGAAACAGTGGAGTAATCTCTAGACTACGTTTGTATGGAAGAATTTTTGACTAGTGCAAACTTAATGTTCTACAACATCATCAATTTGTAATTCACACCTGTGCGAATCTTGTCAATTAATTCTTTGACATTGGCACTAATTATAGTAATAAGTACCTCTGTAACATTTGCCAGGCACACATGAGATGCTCATGATCTTAGGATCAAGGTGCATGGAAGGATGTTAATTAGTTATAATTATTTGCATTAATTATTATTATTGCTGGTTCTGTGTTGACTTTATGCTTGTTTATTGATGTTACTGTCGCTCGATGGCTTCCATAATAAGTAGCGGATAATAGTGCCGCTTCTTTAATTCTAAGTAATAAGGAAGATGCAATGCTGATTATTATAATAAGTATGTATTGTCTTGTTGTGCTGTGCATGTCTTTAGCATTGTAGATAAGTCTGTGCTGTCACAGACACTGTTGAATAAGAGCCTCTGAAAGATCGACATAATTAATTCAGAAGGCAAAAGTGCCATAATCTCATATTTATTTATTTAATTACAATACACACACAGCTACATCACATGCATTACAAATCGATAAAACAATCTAACTAACTATTGGACCAATGCATATGACAAGTTTGGCGTACATAGCACTCTTTGTAACATTAACGCCTTGATATAACTATAAATTACACAATTTAAACCATAATTTATTAGTATAGGTTAAAATCAGTATCAAAGTAGATCAAACGAAAAAAAAAACATAAAATCAAAAAACCCGACTACTTAAAAAGTGAACTAAAAAGACGTAAACAAGAAAAAAATTATGCTGTGCAGTCGGAGGATACAATTTCGCGAGCTGGCTGACCAAAACCAGATGTATCCTCCGACTGAACAGCATAATTTTTTTCATGTTTACGTCTTTTTAGTTCACTTTTTAAGCAGTCGGGTTTTTTGTTTTTTTTTTATTTGTCACTTTTTAGTTAACATATTATTCGAATTAGGTACACTTAAACATATAAGTGTTATATATTTTTGAAATCGCCTTTTAAAACCCCACACGATGGGATTGGAAGAAAAAAATATTGGGCCACCACAATACGTCGCCCAAAAGCCGCCATTTTTCTATTTTCCAATTTTAATGTAGCCAGTGACACTCGCAAGATTAAGACGAATCGATTGACGTACGGATCATCAAAATCGGCCAACGCGTTCGGTCTCTGGAACGCCACATAGGAACAAACATATATACATACATATACATAGACTATAATCACATTACCCTCCTTCGGCAGTCGGGTAAAAATACAAAAGGTTAAATACATACAAATGAAATTTAAACAATTAAAAACATTAAAAAAATAAGTCAGAATTTATTTCATAAAAAAATCGGATTCGATAAAAAATAAAATCCAAGTCACAAAATCACGAATCAAAATAAAAAACATAATGTCATTAATCAAACCAATGTATTAGATAATCCAAATCATAAAGTCAAAATCAAAGTCATTAAAAAATAAAATACAAAATCAAAATCATTAAAAAATTAAATTGAAACCATGAGGTCTAATCATAATCAAAATTATAAAGTATATATGCATAACATACCTAAGATCAAAAAATCAGACATCAAAAGTATAAGGTCAGAAATAGGAGTCTTTAAAAAAATGAATAAAAAAACAACTTTGTAATGGAAATTAAATCTAAACCATAAGTCAATAGTCATAAATCGAAATCAAAAAGAAATAAAATCAAATCAAAATCATAAAATAAACACTACAAAATTAACTCATAGCTAATTTGTGATCAAAGTATCATGTTCTAGCAAACTTAGGCATTTGCTATCCATCATTATATTTCTCTTGTCTCTGTTTTAGAACGCCTAAGAATGTGCCTATAATTTAACCCAAGCTCAAATGACTGATATTGATACTGATGTTATGGCCGCCCTTCACGACCACTGCTTATTAGCGACGGGCATTCATCATCTTCCTGCCCTTATCCCATTTTAAGGGATCGGCGCAACACGTTTTCTTCTTCCATACCATCCTGTCCCCCTGTCACGCTATCACTGACTCTCTTTTCTTTCATATCACTCCTCACACAGTCCATCCATCTTTTCTTTGGCCTTCCTCTCCCTCTCCATCCATCCACATTTATATTTATAACTAAAACGACGATCGACGGGTATTATTAGGGTTCCGTACCCAAAGGGTAAAAACGGGACCCTATTACTAAGACTCCGCGGTCCGTCTGTCTGTCTGTCTGTCACCAGGCTGTATCTCAAGAACCGTGATAGCTAGAGAGTTGAAATTTTCACAGATGATGTATTTCTGTTGCCGCTATAACAACAAATACTAAAAACAGAATAAAATAAATATTTAAGGGGGGCTCCCATACAAAAAACTTGATTTTTATGGCGTTTTTTGCTATAATGGTACGGAACTCTTCGTGCGCGAGTCTGAATCGCACTTGGCCGGTTTTATAGTTTTTAATACTTCTCAGAAACACTTCAAAAACAGTTTTATGTTCTATGAGAGTTCTTCTATCGCTATTAGTCTGACCACCACCTTACATTCGGGAAAGTCACGCTTTGTTATTGTTTTCAAAACCGTCGCGTCACCGGGGAAAATCGCTCGCTGGGAAAACGAAATCTTACAGTTATGTGTTTTAGCAGAACCTTAGAAATTGCTAGAAAATGCTCACTGTTTTAGTTAGCGTTAGTATGGTACCGTGCGTTCTCGACAATGGTTAGACCACCCGCGCAGGGGGTCGTAAACGTCGACTGTTATGCTAGTGAAAGAAAACTAACACTTGGTGGCACCTATACGAATGCGTGTTTCCTAGTGCTTGTGATAATGGGCATAAAAGTTTTAGGTATAGGCTTTTTGTGAAGAAGGCCTAAGCAAGTCAAAGTCAAATAATTTGCTTCAATAAGACCATTAGAAGGCACTTTTGAATGTCGATATTAGTGATTCTAAAGTTCCATTGGCAAAGGTAGATTCTTATGGAGAAGAACGGACAAAAAACTTCATGGGTCACTTTAGGATGACACCGCTTGACCACATACAATCAAATTAAATGACATTTTTGCTACGATCTCGTCTCATTGAATGCGATATATAAAATTTTTGTCACGATTTCGCCTAATGCAAAACGATCGATTAGGTCTAACCCCAGAACTGTTTGATCTGAGGGTCTAACAGCGTTCTCAGAGTATGTTCGTTAATATTTAATCACCACTATATGAAAAAGTCAGTGAGTTATGTTCTTTCGCGGAGATTTATTCTCTTAAACAAAACGAACAAAGTGTATCACAACAAAAACTCATGGATTCTCACTATCTTCCTACTATAATTTTTATGTTCATGCATTTGAGTGATATCACAAAGTTTATCAACCTCTTATCTCCCGGCATTGGGGCAAGGGGGCATGTTGTTCCGACATGCTATATCTATGGTGCATGTCATTGTGTAAACATCGGAGATAAAAATACATTGTGTAAAAATAACCATACAATCAATCTTGCCTTTTCTCAAATATTTTGGGCTCGGCTGCCAGTCTAACTGGATGCAATAGGTAGACGAATATTTTACGTAGATTGACTGCCCGTCTAACCCAGTAACTAGGCATTTCGACGGCACTACGCTAGGGATTGATAGCTCTATTTAGGATGCCCAGACTTAGGTGAGGTTACTCCTAAGTCTGGGCATCCTAAATAGAGTGAAGCGATACTTTACGCATGGAAACCAAAGCGCAAGTCCGATCCTGCATGGAGTATTGCAGCCACCTTTGGGATGGCTCGGCTAAATATCAACTTCCCTCGCTTGACTCGGTGGAACGCAGTCTCATTCATTCATTGGCGATGTTAAACTGGCGGATACCAAGCTTCACAGCTTGGCTCATCGCCGCCAGGTTCTCTGCTTGTCGGTCTTCTACACACTGTACCTCGGTGAGTATGCTCAAGAACGCCACGACCTTATCCCACCGGCCCCTTCTACCTTCTAGACGCACTGCAACTTACAATCCTTACCAGGTTGCCATTCCACCAATTCGCACCAAGCGCTTTCAAACATCCTTAATAATGCGCACAGCAAAAGAGTGGAACTCACTACCTGCGTCTGTGTTTCCGAACGCATTAAACCCGAATCTCTTCAAAGTAAGAGTGAACAGACTTCTTCTGGGTAAGCTCACTCCATCGTCGACTTTGTCTCTGTAACCTCTGACTTAGACTAGAATTTATTCAAATTTATTGAATATTATTTTCTACTTTTTAGTTTGGTTTTCTATTAAAGCGTGTTTTTTTAATTTTCAACATTTTTTTTTCTTTTTTTAAATCGCTGGCCCTGGACAATCTGGTAAGGATAATGGGACAAACTATTTAAATTATTGCATTGTCATTGGTCCTTGAAAAGTGTGCCAAGTTTCAAACTAATCCGACGTTTTGAAGATCACGTTTAAAGATTCCATTCCACAAATTCATAGATTCATTGATTCATAGATACATAAATACCAAGCTAATAAAAGAGTGTTAAAAATAAGTCATCATGGTGAGATGTCTACAGAATAGCACTACAGATTATCTGGCTTTCGCAGCCTCGGATCTAAGGGGGGGCAAACCGGGGCACTTGCCCCGGGCGGCAGTTTCATGGGGGCGCCAAATCCTTGAGACAAGAATTCGAAATATCGAACAAATGAAATCTCTTTTCCTACAATCTCATAGGTTTTTATCAAGTAATCGAATCTTAATATAATATGTTTGAAAAACAAACTTTTCTAGCTTAAAGCTAACTTTTTTAGCAATTGTAAACAAAACTGCCTATGCTCCGGACTTTGAGGAGCTAATAGATTCTTTCGCAGAAAAGATAGCACGCCGTGTAAAGTTGTAGTCTTTCCTTCCATCTTTCCTTCCACAAATAAAAGTTATTAGATAATAAAAAGTTTAAATTTATTAAAGGATTATTATTTTAACAAAGGTCACAAAAATGCTACTCATTGGCAGTTTTAACAGTTTTTCTCCAACATTGAAGGGAGGGGGCGCCACTATCAAGGTTCTGCCCCGGTTCGAAAAAATCGTAGATCCGGGACTGGGCTTTCGACTATCGTAACGACTGTGAAAGATCTAAAAATGTCTGCCGGAATCTTCCGAGGCACAAAAGAGTCTCGGTAGCGAATAAAATTTTAAGTTTAGTTAGTTACCGGGACTAAGATATGGCGGCGAAAAATTCGTCCGCATCACTGTCGCATTGTGACCTAGAAGACTGGCAAAAATTCTATATTGTATGGAAATGCTTATCCTCTAATATCAAAGGGTCAAGGGAAGTGTTGACCATCTTTTCGATATGACTTCGAACAGAACACCCGAGATAAATAAACAATGATGATAAAGTCATACTTTTGAATAAGACGAAAACCATATTAATAATAATCCTGAAAAGTCTTAAGTAAGCATTTCAGAATTAATAAATAAATCAAGCATCTGTTTATGAATTCGAACCTTATTTTTATCTCATTTACGAAGAAAGGAAGAATTATATTTTAATATTCTCGTCTCGGTAAGATACAATCTCGGTAAGATAACAGGCTTAAATCAAATGTAATTCAATGTTTCAGAGCCCACTTAACCATGTTCATCTCAATAGCCAGACAAAATAATTGTCATAATTGCAAAAAGGAACAAATTAAGATAAATCTCGAAATTGCATTCAAGGTTGCGTTGCTGACGGTACGGTGCGCCCGCGCAACGAAGAGCGCGCGCGGCGATGCGTCGAGCGTCAGTCGATCCGCCACCCCCGTGGAAGTCAGACGCGCTCGCTCGCGCCTATCGAACGCATCGATAGTACAGCGCAGCCCGCGATCAATTCGATAAAAAACCAGTGTTGTTGTGTTATTTTTTTTTGGCGAAAAAAGGATTTTGTTATAAAAATAGTGGTGTGACGACTTGGACGAGGCGAGGTTTTTTTTCTGCTAAGGTTTGTTCTTTTTTTGAATTGTGGAATGGGTTTTTTAATTGTGAACTATGACTATTCAATTATTTTATTAGTTTGTAAGAATAGGACCTTTTTCTTTTGTTAGTAACATCTGCAAAAAAGGGAAACAAATTAATTTGGTTGAATATTTATGTTCAATTTTAATTAATATGGGATTTTTGATGACTAATTGAATACATAAATAAGTAACGTTAATTGATTTTTGGAATAAATATGTACATCTTATAAAAGGTTAAGTAATTCATTCATTAACTATTCTCATAAGTGCGATGCAGATATCGGATACATACGCAAATATATCGATAACGTGGTAAATCCTTACGAAGAAACACTAAGCAAGTAGCATTAAAAGTATGATTAAAACAATAAAATGTGTAATATCAAATCCAGCATAATGCAACTGCATTGCCTTTCAATAGTGATGTATCAAAATTTTATCAAACACAATGACGTCTTAACATTTATCGTTATCGAAAAACCGATAATCTACTTGAAACACAATTGGACAGTTTTATACTACATATTTATTTATCGATAGCGTCTTATCGATAGTATTCGCGAGTAGTGACGTGCTGTGTCATTATTATCGAGTGTCGATAAATGGGCAGTAAACGTCGATACTCCCTGTGGATTTTCATAATGAATTGTCTAGAGATTTATGTCACAATTTCACAAATACTTGGGACTTATTTGTAATAGTAGATAGTATTGTAATAGGTGGTATTGTTAAATAGTTCATGTCTATTTTCTAGACAATACCTAAGATCAAATATTAAGAAGAAACTGATCAAGAATTGTGTTACTTGCTGTATCTTAATAATAATAATGATTATAGCTTCATATCCATAATATGACTTAACATAACCAAACGACAAAAACTTTCTTACATCTCAATAAAAATAAGGATAGCATCTCAAATATGAGACTACAAAATAAAGTAAAAAAATTAATAAGACTATAAAACCTTATAAATCTCAAATCAATATGCAGAATAATTTAATAAATGTCAAATGACAATAGCGGTTGAAATATTATAAATCAAAATAGGTTTTTATCATGGTACGGTCAGAAGAAAATAATTCAGTAATATTTATATTTATAACCAATGCATACCTACTGTATAGTTTTAATAACATGGTCTCAACATTCATATTATAATACGCTCCATATATTAATATTGTTTATTAAGGAAAACGAGTATATAAAAACTATTAATAAGTTCATATAATTCACTTGATATGCATGTAAAAACCGGTTTTTCGATCCATTTAGAGCCTTTTACCATTTATATGTAAATTATTCCTGTGAATGTAAAAGGCGAATAATTGGAATGTAAAAGATGAATGAGAAACAGCGACTCAACAAAATTGAAAAAGTTGTTATCTCGAAGTCTCACAAGGGCTCAACAGGTTAGATAGATGAGATTCAACTAGTCATCACACAAAACAAAAATAAAGAAATGAAATTGCAGCGTCCAAATAACCAATTTACTTTAACCATAATTGTCTGTATTGAAAAGTCTAACCTCCGAGATCTGAATCAACAATTCGATGTGGAGTATTTGTCAAATTCTAGTTTAACCTGAAAACCTCTCAAACTCTGGTATTAAAGTAAGGTTTGACAAATTGTTAACTCCAAATACTAAATTCAGAAACCGGCTCTAAGAAACTCCTACAGACAAAATTTATATACCAAAGAACAACATTCTAACCATTACCCAGAATCGAGTCCAAAAAGATATACACCAACAATTTTTAATGAAGCGGTGTCTTTACAAATACTTAAGTCTGGTCAGGCCACTGATAAAACCAGCAGATGTTAAATAATTAAAAATAAAAGCATAAGTGCAAGTATGCGCACTGAAATATCTCGAATGTCGCTTCCCTTGGTATTCAAAGGCGAACATTGAGACTCGTGTGTTATTTTAAGAGCATATATTCCGTCTACGTGTTCAGAATGTTACATTTCACCAAAAGTCGTTGACGTGTTCTAAAGGTTTAGTTAGGTACTAATTTTGTAATTTCTTGTTTTTGGTCATCAAAATTTTAAAGCTTTTGTGCACTCTTTTCAACTAAGTTATTTTTCTTATTGCTTGGATTAAAATGATCTTTGTTGATGTTCATTTAGACTGTTACATCTTTGATATGTTCCAAGTTTTAGTTACTTATTTTAAAGTTTCTTTGTTTGTTTTTTAAAGTTTTTTTATCTAGGTTTAGGCTTAAAATCGTTACAATTTTTTTGTGCATTCTCTTTGGCCAAGTTATTTTAATCATTACTTGGATTAAAATAATCATTGTTTATGTTAACAACCTGTTTCTTATTTAGGGCTTTGAGCAGTATATTTATAGTGCTACGCGTGGGAGTTAAGTTCTAACATATTAAGATGCTAATGATTGTGTTCTACATTTAAAAGATGGTAGGGGAATACGCACAACACATGTTGCGTTTGCCAATTTATGTTTGTCTTATTGTATGAAAAGTTGTTTGCCTTATTGAATGAAAATTCTGTATTTTTATTTAAAGGTTTTTATTGCCAGTCTCCGATTGACTTGCAAAAACTAGTCCGAAAGTCTCGAATTTTGTATTTTTGCTATTAATATAGACCAAAAATTGTTGTCCAGCCTTGGTATTTCATGAATACATTTATAAATATATTTAGTGCCCACATTATCATTTTTACGAGTGTGAACTATTAGTAAAATCTATGGAAATTGTGGTCGAATATTTTACTACTTGATACTTTTTGATAGTTATGTATGCCAAAAGCTACCATTACACTGATTGCTCCAAGGTTTATATGTATTAAGTACGGACAATTTAAGATATTTCTGCCAACACTGAAAGCACCTATAATCACAGCAGTTATTACCTAAAATCTAGGAGCAATTAATGCGGAAATCTAAAAAATCTTCATATTTAGTATATTACGACGAAAATCCTTCACCTACACATAACCTATTCTATAGAGCTAAGCAATTATAGGAATTACTGAACCGAAAAATGTACGCTTTCCGGTTTTAGTCAAAATTAATGATTTTATTCGCAGAAATTGATGGACCGTTATAAAATTCACGTTTTTGGCGAATGTTTGTTTATACATGTCCGCAATTTTATATAAAACTGAGAACATGAGTTATAGTTTATTGTATTTTTAATTGTTTGTTTTACTCTAGACGCTTTTAAGTGCGGTTTTTTACATCGTTCTCACATATATGTATGTATTTTTCCAACAAGATTATTGTAACCAAATACTTGTAAAACACTTTTTTTTAAAAAAAGAGTAAGTGTGGAGTTTCTTATCCGTTCTTCTCCATAACAAGCTACATTTCCGAATGGACAGTAGAATCAAATATTATTACTTCTTTTTTTTTTGACGTTCGAATGTGCCGCTCAATGGCCTAATTGAATAAAGAAATTATGATTTTGATTTTATATTTAACTTTTTGACGGGGTTATTTTTTGCTGATATTACTATAAACCAGCTTCTTCCCGCGGCTTTGGGAATTACCTGTGGCCTATCCCACGAGACCTGTATATATTTAACATGATAAAAGTACAGAGAATCTATCACACTTTGCTGTAGTGTAAATTTATCTCAGTGAAAGATTATTTGAAATCGGATCAAAACTTCCAGAGGTCACCTTATACAAAGAAATAAACAATATAAATGATACAACCATCCATCCATTACAATCAATTTCAATAAAGTAACGTATTTACCATCGTTTCTTATAGTGATGAATGAGAACACTCATACTCAATGGTTACTTAAAAGACCATTTTCATTGACTTTTTTATAATTTCTGCATGCTACTGTCTCATCGGCATCACCATCTGCCTGCTCTTGTCTCATTTTACTTGGGATCGATCAGCTGCAACATGTTATCCTCTTTCATCTCCTGTCAGTCCATCATGCTATCACTTACTCCCTTTTCATTCATATTATTTTGCACACAATCTATCCAACTTTCCTTTCGTTTTCCGCTCTCTCTCCGTCCACTATTATATCTTACTTCTTACTAATATTATAAATGTGCAAGTTTGGATGTGTGTATGTTTGTTACTCAATCACGCCAGAACGACTGAATGGATCTGGATGAAATTTGGCGCAGAGGTACATTATAGTCAGGAATAGTTTAAAGGATACTTTTTATCCCGGGCATATTTTATGTTCACACGGGATAATTTTCGACTATGTACTAGCACATACATATTTTTTCTTCTGCATTCTTCCGTCTCAAAGTGAAAAATACCGTGTCAGGTTTTTATGACTTTTCCTTGTTATCGATATAAAACTCAGTATCGAGCCGATAGCTCTTATCTCCGGCTACGCTAGAAAGGCATTGTTATTTGTACATTATTATCGTATTATTTTCACTTCATGCTCTTTTAACGTTATCGATATGAAGTCTAGAATGCTTGAGACAATTTTCTACGCTTCTGTTTGTGTATTGAGTTTTCCTATTATATTAAAGTCTAGAGCATTATCAGACTGTTATTTTTTTTATTCATGGAATTTTAGTGGCCCTCCTTTTTTCTTTACTTTTATTACTCAAATAAGAAACGGTATACAATCGGTACTCATCAAAATGATGTATTCAATTTAGGCTGAGAATTGGCACTTTTTAATCATTGCATAAGATTTCATCTCATTTCATTACATTCCCAGTGAGCATTTCGTAATGTTTTAGATGGAAAGGATAAGTGGCGCTACAAACTCCCCAGAAATGGTGTTAGTTAACTTCTGTGGCGCACAAATCTTTTTTGTAGACAAAAAAAAGCATTGTCTAGATGCTGCAACATATGATTTGAATATCAATAACCAAAACCATGCATTATCAAACGCCAAAGATAAAAAAACATAAATAGAAAGACGACAGTATCAGTGTAACACGAGCCCAACCCATTTCTCTCAACTGACTAATTCTTACTCGGAACTCCGGAATAACACTTTGTAGATAACCAAATACATAATAAATCACTTTTATTTATGTAGGAACTGTGAATCATTTATAATTACCGAAAATTCCTTGTAAGTTAATTAATACAGCAGTTTCGGAGATAGCTCTGCGGTTTCTAGCGATGGTCATAAATTCGTCGTTCAGCCGTGTAGATAAAAGTGGGAACACCCAGAAAGTTGGTTTTGCCTTCATCAATGAAATTTTGTACCTTGATACAGACTTTTCTAAGGTCTGTTTTGTTCATCAGTCCTTCAGTTTCCTCTTCTAAAGCTTTACAAAAATTTATAACGTTTAAACCTATATTTTATCATTTTTTTGGTGCTACACTATGCCTTTCATTGTATTGGTCTTTAAAAGGAATACGATCAGAAATTGCATTTTTTGTCATCTTCATCAAGCTATAGCAGTTCTCAGCTTTTGTCATCATAAATATCTGAATCCTCTAGTTTATCATCTTCTTCCTGACCTTATTCCAACTTATTTGGAGTCGGAGCAGCATGTCTACTTCCATCTTTGTATCCTCTACTTTAATTTTCTTAATTCCTGCTATATTTCTCCCTCTCAAATTGACAACCGAGCTATATATCGCTAATTACATATCGATAATCGTTGCTATCAATTTATCACTTGTGACCGAGGCCGTATCACTTCCGTGGTACAAGGCTACGTCACACTGCCCTAGGAGTTAACACCAACGGTAAACAAGGAAGCATTGATGTTGAGTTGTGCCACAGTTTTACTTTTGTACTCCTTTTACTTTGTACTCCTCCTTATGGAGGCTCCCTTGCTCCATTCAGAGAAGAAAGGAATATACCAGGGGCACCATAATTTCATATGATGGAGCGACTGCCTATTACATGATGCTCGCATTCTCCAACCCGAACTCGCACTGGGTTCGCGTTGTGTAATGGACCAACTCCCTCTCATAATATAGGAGGCCTGAATCCTAGTACTTTATGTTGATTATACTTCTGGATCCCTGTAAGTTTGCCATTATTTCTGTCTTATAGGTACTGACGTGGCATAGAGTGTGCCAGGTTTGTTAGTCATTTGAATTGGTCAATAAAAAGTCAAAATTTACCGGATGATTCAAAGTACAGCTGCTGAAATTTATAGATCTTTAAGCGATACCTTTGGCACCATTTTCAGTTTCTCAAGTGTTTATCATGGATTTTATTCTACCTTTTACTATTAATATTCTAATTTACTATTAAAACTACTGAAAATTCTGTGTAACCTGTAAGTCTAACTTCCAAAAATATAAGTCAAGTCAAACGAAATGCGTTGAGTGGCAAACTCGAAATAAATACTGCCGCGACGTGTGTGATGCGCTGTAAACAGATTAGCCTACTAACTGTAGTGGCAGCAAAAACAATCCACGCTGTGTTGTGATTTGGTAAATGCGGTAGAATCAGAAATAAATTTTGATTGTCGACGTTCAAAAGTGTCACTTTGTGGCCTAATAAAAAATAATTCTGTCTTTGCCTTTTGACTTTAATGATAAAAAGACGTTTTTGAAAAAGGTATCCGTTTGATGACAAATAAAACATACATGCTTGTAAAATACTGGTACTCAGCTGGCTAGACTTTAAGCCGACCGCGTAGTTGAGAAAGGGCTAGGCAGAATAAGAACCTAAATATTTGTATATTTTCAGAGTAGGGAAATAAGGATACTTTTATTTTGTACTGTTCTTTGCAAATACTCTAAAATCGATTCATCCACGAATAGAAAAATCTAGTAGTTTTTCTTGTTCATATTTTTCGATACTCACTACATTTTAATCTTTTCATAAACGTGTCTATAATCATGTTTATTAAGTCTTAAATTATTGTCGTAAAAGAATTACTGTTGACCGATTAAAATAATATATCACTATAAATTACGCGCAATAATAATAACAAAATGTCAGATAATTATTATAGTCACTATTAGTTTATCTTTATTTTGCTTACCTATTACGTGCCTCACTAATATTGAGATACTTAAAAAAAAAGATTTTTAACAATACATTTTCTATTGTGTCTCGTGTAAATATCATAGAGATGATGAAATTAGCCTGTTTTGGCATAGTCTTCCTACATTGACTAATAATTAAAAATAGCCAAAAATACTAGCTTTTGCCGCGTCTGTGCTCCATTGGCTATCTCACAGGATCCGTGGATTTTTACATGGTAATAAGAAGTCTACGGCATTAAGCGATAATATAGCTTTCTGTTATCAATTAAATAATTTTAGTATTCAGATTAGTAAGATTTTATTTTTACAAACATACAATATAAAAAAAACCGCATGTATATATTTTTCATATTCCTTTTTCTGCTGTCGCTACGCTCTGCGACAACGGAAGTCAAAAGAGCGTGCGCTTGCGCAACCCAACGGATCTGCCATTGTCTTGTCGCTGCTGACCCTACCACGATGTTTGTACACACATGTGCATTCATCGGCCATTGTTTTGATTTAGGCACAATTGTTTTTTATCCTCCTTTCTGAATTTATGGGCGTCTTCAAGTTGACGAGAAAAAATATGTATGAGAACTTCTGTCAGCATCTGTCATATATTTTGTCAAAGAGTAAACTAATCATTTTGTGTATGTATATAAACAAGTAGTATATAGGGTAACGGATAAATAGATTTGTATTTACGGAAAAAGTGTATTTATCTTACATAATGGAAAATCTACGCAGATTTTGGAAAATAACCCGTTCTCGGCAATTTGTAAGTTTTAAATAATTTTTCAAATTTTTGTCACCATTATCTTTAGGTTCTTACTTGGTAATTCGGTCTTTTGTAGATGAAAACCGGATCTAATTACTGACCAGCTAGATTTTATATTCAGAGTAACATTATTAATCTGCCTAGCCCGTACCAAACTTTATTGTGGTCGGCATCCATTCTTATCGGATGCAGTCGTTCAAGTATTTTACTGGAACACCTACCTATCTGATCTCCACACCCCAGTAACTGGCTAACCCGTTTCAATAGCCAAAATATACGAAAATCCACCTTCTAATCTCGACCTAAAAATCAACCTCAAGACACTTTAAATCCGTATAATCCCATCTGTCATACCTTAGTAGAAGCCCATCAAATGCCATCCACCAGGAATGTGAACGATTCAGGTGTTGTTAGTAATTCTATATGTATAACCTAGATGTTTGTGATGTGACCTAGGCAGTAGTGAATAGTGATATGACAAGGAATTTGTACGCGTCATTCATGGTGGTATTTCTTGTAATATACAAGCCTGTAATTGTTTTACTATAGGGCAGGGCAAGGGTCTATTTGATCTGTAAAAAGGTCTATGTGGTTTGCAAAAGACCATGCAATTTTGTTCATTTGCAATTTTGCTTCTATTATAGGAAATATATTTAGTATCTACAAAACGTCATAATATCAGACAGATAGGTTGTTTTATGTTTATTCTTTATGGGTATCCATTTTAGGCTGCTACATCATCAGCCTTATAATGTTCCCACTGCTGGGACACAGGAATCCTCTCTGTGAGAGAGGTAATGAGCCTTAATCCACCACGCGGGCCCAGTGAGGGTTGGTGGATGTCACATGTCTACGAATTTTTGGTTCTAAGACATGCCAGTTTTCTTCACGACGTTTTCCTTCTCAGTTTTAGGATCAGTGGTGATGACATCGAACTGCGCCTGCCTGAGTTCGAACTCACGACACGTAAGTCAGGGCCGTTACCACTGGGCCACCACTGCTTTCAATCTCTCTTTGAGGCTGCTACGTTACTGTTTAATAGATCATTATCGTTCTCAGCAGGATCTGTGATGGCAATGATAAAATAATTAGGTAAATTAATCATAACAGGATCCAATTCCGACCCTGCCAGAGAGATATGAAGTATGAACAGTTTAGTCTAAAATCACGCTGGTTTGCCTGTCCAGAACATCACTGATGGGGTCTTCTAATGAGATGCTTTCAACTAATCAAGATTCAACATAATCGATATAATCAATACATCAGCTCGTGGTCTGATAATTACAGTTTTCACAGAACTATCGTGTTCTTGTGGAACTAATGAGGCGTGAGATATATACATGTAACGATTATGTATGATGATGAGGTGGTTAGCAGTAAGAGCTATGAGAGTATATGCGACTGATGAATAAAACTAAAATCAAATAGTTTAATTCAAATAAACCTTAGAGGTACTTTTGAATAGTCAAATAAAATAAAGATGATGACTCTAGTTGCAAATTCGCAAGCGTCAGTAGGTCCCAATGGAGAAGAATTTGCAAGAAACGCCACGGACACTCTTTTCCTGATGGATTGAGTTTTTGGTTACATCATGCTTGTTGAAAAAAATCATGTATGTGAGAACGATTTAAAAATACATGCACGTAAAAGCGTCTAGAGTAACAAACGATAGACAGACAAGGAGATATTACCTCGGGTGGACGTTACCTGTGAAATGACAGATATAAAAGAGAGACATTGGAATGCCAGAGCCTTTAAATCATCAAAGTATCATAATATTACAAGAAAAAACATCTAAATATGACGCTGAAATGAAATACGGTGATGACGATAAAGCTGAATGAAACGATGACTAAGATGAAACTGAGTTTGCTGTGATTAGGGTTCACCTGCAATATGCCCGCAGGTTAAGCGAATTCGACATTGCATATGCAAATGCATCTGAAGGGGAAAAAACTGACGTCTTACCTGAAATTGTCAGTAGGTATCGCCCTGTAGATATCAGCAACATCAATAGTGTTGGTATGCTTAGAGGTAAAGTTAATACAGAACACACTCAGTGTCCTTGGCAACCGAAGTAGAGTACCCTTGATATTGGTACCATAACTTCTCCCAAAGACCGAAAAGTACTAAACCACTGCAAAACTCTATTAATACAGACATTCCTAGAAATTTCTCCTCCATCACACACACAAGCACTAACCATAAACTAAATAACAGACACAGTCTAGTATTTACTCGACTCGGGAGTGGAACCCGCGAAAGCGAGCACTGAGCCGCGGAGAGCGACCGAGCGTGTGGGTAAATGAACTGTGTCACCACACCACTATGTACATAACTGACGGCCATCGATCACCACTTGTCTCCACTAGTGGCTATAGCTGGCTGCCAGAATATAGGATGCTATAAAGTTTGGACCTTTTTGTTGTTTTTTGAATGGAGTGTCAAAGTTATTGTACCTGTATCTAATAAATTGTTGATTGGTTTATGCATACAAATGCAGATCGTGAAGGTTTTTCATTTAAATGGAGGGGTAATTTCCATATTTTAACAGACTTAAAAAAAAAAAAACCCGTTTACGGATTTATTTTTAGCCTTACTTACCAGGGCCATAATAACGAATCTATTGACAACTTTATTCATCAAAATCGAATGAATAGTTTAAAAAACGAAACAACGAAAATGGAGTTATTTACGCATTCGTGTCTCAGTTGCATTCTGTCGAAAGCACCTCTAATTTCCATAAATTTTGATATTCATCACCGAGATGAAATTACGACTTGTATTGTAATGTTTTTAAAGTAATGATAAAATTGGCCTTCTGTTCTGGTAATTTATGTTATTTTTTTAAAAGGCAAATGTTTGTGTAAAGTAACATAATATCTAAAATCCATATGTCAGGACACGATCTCAAAGTGATGTCAGCAGAAACTGACGGGTTCCGCAAGGTCCGATGCCTGTCTGGGATAAATTTGACCCTGGCACAAGCACTGAAGGAACTGGGGTGGGTTTTAAGGTCTATCCACACATATCAGGGCCGTGCCCGGGACGTGACAGCGCCGGCCCAATAATTGAAGCTTCGTCACTGGCCCGTGTACGGACGTGTGTGAGTTCATATAAAATGTACACACCGTTATTTTTTTGAGCCCCTGACGGGTCACGGTTCGTCGACGTCCCGGGCACGGTCCTGATATGTTTGGATAGACCTTTATTCAGCAAAAGTCTGACAACCTCGCCCTCCCGCTTCACCCAGAGCGGTAACCTAACAAACTATTTCAGAAAATATTTGGTCAAAATCGAAAATCATATTAATAACATACGTACAACGACGACAGTAACGACTACAGGATCAATAGCGCCGGATGCTGGTTTTATCTCATTATAAAAGCTTATTAAAAAATAAGCAGCTTAGTTTTTAGCACCAAGATCAGCATTAGAATTAATTAATTTCTTATTAACAGTAATAAGGAGGCTATTTATATTAATTAGAAACTGTGAATCGCAGTCTTATTCATTTTGATCAAGTTCATTCAATATGTAATGAATATCTTTTTTCCACTTTTCCAATCCATATTTTTTATTATTTTGAAAACATCTAAATATGACGCATATATTTTTCAAAAGACATTTTAGCATCTTATTTTTGACCTATATTTTTTTCCAAGGCCCTCCTTCCATGAGGAAGTCTATGACCTAGCTGTGAGAATATAGGCTATAATATATACATATAACTATAATATAGCTACTAGGCTGAATAAGCTTTTTTTATTGGAGTTTGGCACATATGGAAGTAAGTGACTAAGTATATGAAGTATGTAATGTTTATTAATGCCATTGTACCGCATCTTTTCATTCACGCAGCGCATACGCAATTGACCTTTCTAAAAGACACCACAGAGACGGTCAATGACAAAAAATCACAATCAATTTCAATTAACTTCACAAAGATTAATGCTCGTATCAAAATTGTAATCAGTCTTTCTGCTGTCTAAAAAATTGTCTAGACAAGTTAGATTCCTGACAGGATCAAACGGAGTCGCCTGGTTAATTACCAACAATTGCCTGTTGCTTGTCAAATCACTCGTCGACAGCCAAGGATGTAGTATTTATAAAATAATACATCACCAGAATGCCTTGACAGCGGCAGAATACGGAACTAATTTCAAATGTACTGAGTTTGACGTAACTTTGACATTTGTCTTTCCAAGTGGTGCCACTTTGACAGCTCATGTCAAACTGGCCATCATGGCGTATGAATGAGATGCCATTTAGAGCATTTGTCATAGTTATGCGGTAGTTACAAAATCTGTAATTGGGATAAAAAAATGGATGTTTGTTTTATGTCCGGGGTTAAAAGGTTATATTTTTATGGGCTCTTTCGATTGAAGAAGCCATTTGAGATAAAAATCACGAAATTTTATTGACTTGAACACGATTTAAGAGGAAATTGACAAGTATTGAGTGCTATACATTGAACCCAAGACTTTTATTTCTTGTATCTATTAAACATATAAAAGAAGAAAGTGACTGACTGACTGACTCACTCACTGACCATCAAAGCACAGCCCAAACGGCTGAACCTTCAATCATGAAACTTGGCACGTAGGTTCCTTTGATAGTGTAGGTGAGCACTAAGAAAGGATTTTTGGAAATTCCACCCCTAAGGGCGTGAAATAGGGGATGAAAGTTTGTATGAAAATCCGTCAGTTTTAAAGCCAGAATCATCATATTTTGAGTTTAGGCTGAAGATTAAAAAATAATTGACACCTGTCACAGCGATTTTGAAAATTCCGCCCCCATGAGGGTGAAAAGGGGGATGAAGTCATGGGAATAATAAAATGGTCTAGACAGCATGTAGTCTGCGCGTGCGAAGCCGCGGGCAAAAGCTAGTTAAAAATAAATAAATTAACTAACGAGGGCGTTGTAACCACCTATGATAAATCATTTCATATCATGACTGCTAACTGATATTTTTAGGCAACTTCTGATAAGTAAGTTTGGATTAAGTTAAGATTAAGTGACATAATAAATAATAGTATTCAGAAGGGCATTTTTCCCGATAAGCTAAAGATTTCAATAATAAAGCCATTACACAAAAAAGACGATAAAACAAAAGTTATCAATTATAGACCAGTTGCACTGATACCAATTTTTTCAAAAAAATTTGAGAAGGTTATATATAACAGCATGTATAGTTATATAGAAAAAAATAATATTTTGTGCAAAGAACAAATGGGCTTTAGAAAAAATAGAACCATTAATATGGCTATTTATAATTTTTTAGAGAAAATACATCATAACATGGATAACATAAAACCAGTGATGGCTATGTTTATGGACATGACTAGGGCGTTTGACTTTGTAGACCATAAAGGGATATTAATTAGGCTCGAAAGATATGGTATCAGAGGTAACGTGCTTAATCTGATAAAATCTTATTTGGAGAATAGAAGTCAAATTACACAAATTAATAAAGTAGATATAAAGACCAAAACTGAGATAGTTTACTCCTCTAGCTCTAGAATACTGTCATGTGGTGTTCCGCAGGGTTCTATGTTAGGACCCTTACTCTTTATTTGCTATATTAATGACTTTCCCCAAGTAGTCGAACATCAAATGTCACTATTTGCCGACGACAGCACTGTTGTTTATGATACTGGCACTATAAAAGAAATAGAAGAGATCGACTGGTTAAACGTTAATAACCTTAAAATAAATTTAACCAAAACTAAAGTTATGAACTTTAAAATTAGACACAAAGAACAATCACAGTTTCAAATAAACTATAGAGGGAGTGAAATACTTGAAGCTAGTGTTACAAAATTTCTTGGACTATATATTGACAATAACATGACATGGAGAACCCAAATTGAAAGTGTTTGTGCAAAGCTTAGTAGATTTTCGTATGCTCTTTATATGCTGGGTAAAATTGCGAATAAGACTGCCCTACTCGCAGCGTAACATGGTTATGTTGCCTCGGCTCTGCGGTATGGCCTCATATTCTGGGGAAATGCCCCTAAGATTCAAGAAGTACTTGTAGCACAGAAAAAATGTATCAGAGCGATTTGTAAAATAAAACAAATAGAATCATGCAAGCCACATTTTCATGAGCTAAAAATATTAACTTTACCGTCACTCTATATTTATGAAGCGTGTATTTTTGTGAAACACAACATTAATTTATATAGATTTGTAGAAAGTAAACGGCGCTCAAAAAAGTTGCAGGTGTTATCAACAAAAACTAAATTTCATAGCAACAGTTTTTATGCAATGGCTCAAACACTATACAATAAGTTACCAGGACAAGTTATCTCAAGTATTAACATTAACGAATTTAATAGAAATTTGTTTAAATTGTTAAATGACAAGGTGTATTATTCTGTTGACGAATACTTAAATGACAAATTTTAATTATAATACCTATTGACTAAATTCAATCTATTGTTATGTTATGTATACTGGATAATTGTGTTAATTTTGATTATTGTTGTTATTAATGAATGAGTGATATTATTTTATATTGTATTATTAGTGACATTATTTTATATTCTATTATTAGTGACATTATTTTATATTCTATTATTAGTGACATTCTTATATTAGTGAAAAATCAATGATTTTATTAGTGATTTAATTTTTATTTTATTTTATTGTGAAATATTTTGTATGCCTTTGGGCGGGACACAGCTCGGATCTTTTGTATTATAACACCTTCTGTATGTACCCTGTGTTCACGAAATAAATGAATTTGAATTTGATAAAAATCAAGTGAATCTGCGTGAGAACTACAAATGAACGTCTTAACCAATTAATTAAGAAAATGGAGCGTGAAATTAATCAATTACAAGATCTTTAATGGTGTTTTTAAAACTCACAAAAGATACACCTATCTAAATTGTAGTGTGCCTATGATTAAAAATTATTATTTATTGTTTCAATACTTTATGAACACAAACGTACCTACAGAGGCGTACTAAATGCCTTAGTAGGTCATCTAAAATATATGTTATTTACCTGTATTCTGCAATATAAATTCATAAAGCACATAAAACTAACAGCCAACTCTCTCTTGTTTCAGACCAGTAATGTCCATCTAGCCCCAAATCCTTCCACAATGGCGACCGCAGGTGCAGTCCTCCTGGAGGCCCGGCCTTTCAGGCCCTTCAAGTCCTCAGAGGAGTACCTATACGCGATGAAGGAGGACTTGGCCGAGTGGCTGACTGTCCTCTACCCTGAACTCAGGATCACTGCTGATAATTTCCTGGATAGGCTGGATACGGGCGTTGCATTGTGCAGGGTGAGTTTTTATTTTTATTTTGTGTGTGTTTTTTAGGTCAGCAATTACCTACTGATTTTGTTTTTTTACGTCTTTGCTTAAGGGTTAGTGGAAATCTCTGTCAAAGACTGTTTTCCGATAGCTTTAACCTTCCCAGTATCAAAGGTGTTGTAGGCAACCGATCACAAAAATGGTCGAACACATAGGGCCGGTTTCTCAATTGGTAATTTAGAGTTAAGAATGTGTCAACTACTTTAATGTTAAACATTGCCATTGTTAATTCAGAATGTCGGTGCTGGTTAGGAGCTAGACTGTGGTTTAATCAAGTTAAGCGTTTTGCTTTGTCTTATTCGGGTGTCCTACGTACATTCGATCATAAACAACTCGTCTGTGGTAACCCTGGTATTGCAGTTGTCCATAGGTACCGCTTTCTTGTTTGCCCGTATCTGACATAAAAATATTAATTTGAAGACTTCGCTAGAAAGTCCAAAATAAAAAGATTTTACTTCGATTAAAATCGTGCCCTCAAACAAAAATTCACAGGAAGTAATATGTCTTCTTCGCATCAAAGATTATGATAATCCAGACACGACAAAAATATGCGAATTAAACTCCCTTTATCGCAAAACAATAGAGATATTAAAAATCGTCACAAGCTTATCAATAGGCTTATTACAAAAGAATGTATTTGACAACTATTTTTGTTAGATTAGCCATTGATATACAGTGATGACATTACTTTATTTTTACACCTTAGTTGATGAATACATTTAGGAGCTCAAAACTAAATATTAACAACCTCATGGGTCGATCTTCATGATATAGCAACGTTTGCCGAGGTCAGTTCGTGGATGGGTGACCATCTTCACATAGCGCGAGATTCCTCCGTGCCTCGAAAAAGCGCGCTAAGCCGGTTCATTCCGGCTGTTATTTTTAGATCTTTGACCAGGGGCGTAGCTACCGCAGTATCAGCCGTATCAATAATACGGGGCCCCTAACCCACAGGGGCCCCAACATGTGGAAGCATCAATTCGTAAAATGTTGTCCAAAACCCCCCAATAGATAAGAGGTCTGTAATGGATAAATTAAGATGATGAAAGGTGTTTGTTATGATGACAGCTTAATCCATGCGAGTGGGAATACTCCAATTTTCTAGTTTCCTTTGCTCGCTCAAAATTTTTGCTTATATAAAACAGATGGATTTTCGATTCAAAGATAGCTTAAGCTTTCATTGCGCTTTTCACAACAAAATCTGATAAAGGGCCCCTTTAAGATTAGCAACGCCACTGTCTTTGACAGTCTACTGTGACTGGTAGAAAGAAACCTGAAGTCTGACTTCAGTCTCGCAAAGGGGTATCGTGTTACCCAGTTACTGGGTTGTGGAGGTCAGGTAGGCTGTCGCTCCATATAAATAACTGGTAGATATTCAGCTAAATCCGGTTAGACTTGACACCAACCCCAACAGTTGGGAGAAGTTAAGACAGATTGATGCCGTAGAAAAAGTGTGGTGCCATTATTTTGTTTTTGTACCTAAGTTGATGAATAAATTAAGATTTTACCTGTTTATGCCAGTTCGAAGAATCGGTATGTAGTAATATTTATTTGTAGTGTTGTGTGTAATATTAAAGTTCAATAGTTCCTTTACGTCACTGATATAAATGTGTGACTTTAAATCTGTGCTGTCATCAAACTGCTTACCTAGAGATTTTGAATTGAAAATCATGCTTTTAATTTCAGAAGTTGTGATTTTGTTTCGGAAATTATGATGATTTTATTTTGGTTATCATTGTTTATATTTCGGCAATTAGTAGTGTTTTATACAATTTGCATTTTTAATAGGTTTGATATTTATTTCATTACTTTTTTGTTGATATTTATTTCGGAAATTAGTAGTATTTTATACGAGTCGCATTTTTTATAAGTTTGATATTTATTTCATTACTTTGATGTTGATATTTAAAAGCCTGTATGACTGTTGGTTTTTAATTAATTACGCCGCTTATTCTTTTAACAGTTAGCTGTTATAGAATCTGTTCCCGCCTGATACAGGAAGATAAAACACTCTCCGTACTCATAACCCGTCAGGAAATCCTGCTCCATTAGGAACTATTATAAGGTTTGTGTAAACTATGCACGTGCACAAACATCCAGGGTAGGTACTTCTTAAGTCCATGCAAATATTACAATGATAGGAACATGGTTATTATGTAAGCCATTATATGGGTTGATAACATAGAATAGACAAGACCTGTGACGTGATTGGCACAGATCAGAGGGATCAGAGTATCGGTGAAATAGTTATTTACTAGTACTACTTAATAGTAAAACCAAGGTGATGCTGAATGCCCATGTTACACCCACTCATATCAAGGTCGGAGACTGTACACTCGAAGTTGAGGGCGACTATGTCTATCTGGGACAAACGATCCAGTTGGGTAGGGCCAACTTCGAGAAAGAGGTCAATCGTCGATTCCGACTCGGATGGGCAGCGTTTGGGAAGTTGCGCGGTATCTTCTCGTCCAACTTACCGCAGTGTCTCAAGACGAAAGTCTATGACCAGTGTGTGTTGCCAGTGATGACATTTATGGCTCTGAGACGTGGTCGCTTACAATGGGCTTCATCAGAAAGCTTACAGTCACGCAAAGGGCAATGGAGAGGGCTATGCTCGGAGTTTCCTTGCGTGATTGAATCAGAAATGTAGAGATCCGCAAGAGAACCAGGGTTACCAACATATCCCGAAGAATTGCCATACTTAAGTGCCAGTGGGCAGGGCACATTGCTCGCAGAACGGATGGCCGATGGGGCAGAAAGGTTCTGGAGTGGCGACCGCGAACCGGAAGACGTTGCGTTGGAAGGTCTCCCATCAGGTGGACAGAAGACCTGGTGAAGGTTGCGAGGATCCGCTGGTTGCGAGACGCACGGGACCGGTCAAAGTGGCGACGCTTGGGGGGGGGAGGCCTATGTCCAGCAGTGGACGTCTTTCGGCTGATATGATGATGACGATGACTACTTAATAGTACCTATAGTGACTTAATGAAGGCTTTTAATGATTGAATATTATATAGACAGATGTTGGACAAAGTTTGCTTGGTTTTAGTTCTAGATTAGCACAGTTTTTTTACAAGCTTTTATAATATAAGTATCAACACTCCTGTTGCCTGTGATCATATATTGCAAGTATAATTTTACACATAAGTTTCTTTCTCGTGACAATTCAATTATTAAATACTAGCTGACGCCCGTAGCTTCGCTCCCGTCAACTAGCTACCTACCTTCCTACCAACCTAGCTACCCACCTAATGAATTTTATTGGCCAAATTTTGCTACTTTGGGTTACATCAATGCAATTTTCATAAGGATCTCTTTTTTTTAAAATAAAATATAGCCTATGTTACTCCGGAATAATGAAGCTATCCATAGGTGAAAGAATTTTTGAAATTAGTCCAGTAGTTTTTAAGTTTATTCGTTACATACAAAAATACAAATTTGTTTAAAAGAACCTGTTTTTTTTCAATTTCGTTTATCTCCTTTTCCTCTCTTAACAATAATGCCCACATGATCCGTTCTGGCAAGATTTAAAATCCATGTTGGAGACATTTTCCTGTAATTCATAACTACGTAATATCATTTAAACTTTTGCGTCATCATTAGAAGTAATAACTTCCTGCAATGTTATCGTAGCAAAGAGGCCATTAATTTTATTATCAACGATGAATACTTTAGATTAGCTATGTGAACTAATAATTATGGAGAGAATGTATTATGGAAATGTATCGAATACATAATTATTAGATCATACAATAAAATACATGCCTTATGAATCATTTCTGAAGTTTGAAAACCATGGCAAATGTTTTCGGAAACATTCTGAATATGCTCTGAAAACTTATTAAAAAGTTTCATTAAAAGTTAGGAAACATTTTAGGAAATACACAAAATTTAAATCAAAGAGGTTGCCTACCTAAAAGCTTTCAGTCAACCTATTAAAAATACTCATCTATTTCAATCAGATGGCACAAAGTACGTAAGCGGCGGCGCGCCGCAGACAGAGAGGCCACTCTGAACAAAGCGTCACTTTGCACACACACATTGACATTGCGATTTTACAGGGAATAATGGGCAATATTGGACCGAGCTCAGTTAAGGCTGTCATGAATGCTTTGTGCGGGCATTGTCACGTCATTCATACATAAAGTACTGTAACGAGGTTGCATTGGCTTGGTTACCTTTATTAATTGTTACAGACCGAATATACTTTTTTTTCTTTTTAATTCATTAATTTTTAAGGTTTGAAGGCATCGACCACATATGTGGTCGATGTTTGAAGGAGACGTTTTTCAAGATGACAAGTTAGATATTCAATATCTAGGAATATAATAAGTTATTTTAAGTCTATAGACGAAATTGGAAAGGCTATGAAATTTGTGATAATAATATGGTTTAAGTCATCCAGCTCACAAATATGTTTCCTCCGATTGCACAACATAATTTTCTTCTAGTTTTTGTACATCTTTTTAGTTCGCTTCTTAAGCAGTTAGGTTTTTTGATTTTATTACCTTTTTCACATTATTTTTGTCAAGCTTAGTACTTTTCACAATTTAATGTTTTTAGTGAGATCATTATTACACAATTATTACTTCTTGTTACCTTCCAATCTTCGTCGTATGTGGCGTCGTGATATTTAATGGATATTTGATGCTCTGTCTACCTTCTAAGGCATGTAGGTAAGCATGATATAAAAAAAAATAAAAATAAAAACTTATGTTTAGACGAATATATGTATTTATGTTTGTAACTTCAACAACCTACTCTTTTTTTTAATTCATAATCAATATAGTACCAACCCTAGTGAATCTGTCAAGTTTAGCTGTCAATTTTCGAAACGGCGGGAGTGGCCCTTCTGTATACTTCCCATTTTGTGTCCAATGTTTGATTTGATTTTTTCGTCTGAAATATAACTTATCGAAAAATGCGCTCTTAATCTCAATAAGCGGTGAAATTGGTTAAAAAAATTAACAAACTAAAAGTTCCCTCGACATTCTCCTTTGCAAGATGCTATTATTTTTCTACTTCGTTGCATTATCCCACATAGTGAGGTCGGCTCTCATTTCTCTCTCTCTCATTATTTGGCGCCAGGACAATCTCTCCTGGGGTTGTCGGGTCGAGCAACTCTTCCTTCAATAGGAGTTTCTTCATACTACTACACCAAAAACGCCATTATTAAAAGGGGAATTTTTAACTGCACCTCTATTTAGAAATTTAAGCAAACAAAATTTCTCCACTAATAACCTACTGCATATCAAATAAATGACTGTACTACAAATTATTTACGTAAAACAAAAATACTGATTTGCACACAAATTATTCAATATTACAACGGAATTTCCAAAATTATTTTCTATAACTACATAACAAAAAAATTTAATTAGTCCAAGAGCGAGCGAAGCGAGCTCGGGAGTTTAGGTCACCCCGACACGGATAGGTTAGGTTTGAAGGTGATGACGGGAGCTGAAGTGAGCGAGCAAAGCGAGCGAACTCAGCCTCCGTCATCTCCTTCATGTTAGGTTACTTTAGTCCCTGCAGACAGAAAAAGGAGCCCCGCGCAGCGGGGCTCCGTCGACTTTGTTGCTTCAATAGTAATCGTAAAAACTATAACCATGGATATCTCCATAACCATGGGGTTCCGTGGGGTGGGGATGGTACAGTGGGGTTACCACTCAGTGTGCTAGTGTTTAGTGCATATTAAGTAAGCACTTGATTATTTTTTTGTGTACTTAATTATGTAAAGATGTCTGGTTAAATTGAGTTTCATTTAAGATAAACGATGCTCCTAAAAGTAAATTAGGTTATTGTTTTTCTTTAAAAACTTGAATATGTTTGTTGAACTAAGGAATTGTTAGATATACTATTTTGATAATAGTTATTCGTTCAGTAAAATAGTTCTGCAAATACCATTAAACTGTATATTTAATTTGTTTTTTTAGTATGCTTAATTTGTGTGCAAGTCAGTATTTTTGGTTTAACTTTGAAATATTTTGTTCGAAAAAAGGGAATATACAGATATCGATTTAATTACATGCCTTATTAAAACCATAGACAAGCTTAACATTTTTTAAAACTACAAAAGTAAACATAATCGTCCATTTTTCAATAAAGCTCCCACCAAAGGTTTGGCTCGGGTTCAACGACCGTACGAGCACAGAAAGGATAGCAACTTGTCACTTCACAAACTTGTTCGACAGAATGTTTCGCGGCTTTAAATATTTTTGGGCATTTTCCGCAGTTTTTAGTTTAGTTCTCAGGGTCGCTAGATTAATTTGGTCTTGATAAGGAACGGATAAATTGTGGATTTTGATAAGAATTTAAATGTGGAAATGTCGTTGGGCACAAACATTACCAGGGTCTTTTTTATTCAATCTATTTTACGAATGGTCTTTCTGACAGATTGACAATTAATAAATATTATAAGAATTTCTTACACGGTTTGTTTTTTGGGACTTCGACGGAGCCTCTTCATCATTTATCTTTTTGTCCTTTTCCAATGTTATTTGTGGTTGACGCGTTTTCACCTTCTACTCTCCACTTTCTATCATGACGCTATCATTGACGTTGATGGAGCCTCTTATAATAATTAAAATGACTGAACCTAGCTTTGTATGATCATTCTCATACTACTAATAACTAACTATACTGCTCTAGCATAAGCATGTATTTATACTGTATGTCGTTTTGTGAAAATTAAACATTCTTTTCTTTCTTTCTTTCTTCTCATCAGCCTACAGCAGTCTTAAATACAAAATGTCATTATATTCAAATTAGGCTGAGAGTCTGCACTTTTTGAACGTCTCTGCTCTACAGAAAGACAGTCCCAAGTCTATTGCTGGACAAGCCTCTCGGGTTGCACACTGTTGTTCACAAAGGTTCCCACATGGAAGGGTTTGTACAAATTATTCTATCTATAGACCACAGAAAGAGTAATCTTATTGATAGAACTATTTATATAAAAATATGTCGCTGCAACAATGTCACGTTATCGAGTCACACCCTCCTGCCGAAGTCTTAGGTCAATTTGCTGTTACACTCATCTACATCTTTTAAGTCAATGTGACTCTAGTTATCTACTAAAGGCCGTCAGGTTTACCTAAATTTTAATTACTCCTGACCACAAGGCCTTACTTAAGACAATGACTGTCGCCAACGACCTTGAGGGAACAAAACGCGCACTCATTTCACACCCGCGCGACCCACAATTTAGTAGATTTTTGTACTTTCCTTATTATTCTATGACTTTAAAAACAAACCTTAGTTCAAAATGTAGATAGTAAAATTGTCTTTGAGATGGTGACAATTTCATTAAAAAACGACCGGCAGTTTTGGTGCGATTGTCGTGTTTTTGTCCGTAATACACATAACTTTAGAAATTAATTACACTATGTTATACGAATAAAACTGAAAATTTTCTTAGATCAAATTATTAAGAAAATGGTATAATGTAACATATATTTTTTCCAAAAAATTACGATAGCCGTTTAGACGTGATTCTCATTTTAAAATCAGCTAATTATGCATTTGATTTACTATGAAATATAAACGCGTTTTACCCGACCGCGTGGGTTACCAATCGTTACTCTAGGTAAACAGAACCCTATCAGTTATCAGACGCTCGATTGATAAGATAAGCCGGTATAGACTGACCGAGTGACTTAACTGGAGTAGTCGATGTCTGACTGTTTTGTGTGATTTGATATCATTTACTGGAGGACGTTTGTGTTTCAAAACATGTCTGATTATTTAGTTGCATCAGTTTAGAATAAATAAGAATGGTAGATAGTAAGCAACGCATGCCTTGGTCGGTCCGTGGATGGGTGACCGTCCATTTCATACCAAGACACCTCTGAGCTTCAGAAGGGACGTTAAGCCATTGGTCCCGGCAGTAATTTGTACTCTAAAACAGTATTTCCGGCAGTCGGTTCGGTAGCTGTAGCCAATCATAGAGTCGGAAAGGGTAGAAGGAGTAAAAATCCAAGCCTTCAGTAGAAATTGGAAGGCAGGAGAAAGCGTTAGCATTTGGCGGTTGCCTGTAGGAGAACAAAACAAACGTGACCGATCTCAATGGCGGTCGGGAGCAACTGAAAACTTCCTTTCGCGCACCGCCAACCCTTCAATGCCTACGGACAGCACCAAATGCTAACCCTTTTCCTGTCTTCGTATTTATTTTCAGAAAATAAACACAAAATATGTCTTTCACATATCAAACAGAGGTACAATTAGGGTTTAATTTTTACCAATATTCAAAACAATAAGTACAGTTTATACTTGCAATAGGCAAAGCAAGTTCGCGTCGCTAACAGTAGCCAAAATGTTGATACCTACCAATCTTCTCACAGGGTATCGTATATATTCAAGCTAAAATATTATTCTACTGTTTCGGCAAAATTTCTTTGCCGACGCACGATTAGCGAGCTTGCAATGCTTGTTTCATCTCTGTACAAGAAATGGTTTTTGGATTGGAGTGACATAATTAAACATTGCTGTAATGTCAATCAAGATTAGTAATATTTCATAATTATCACTAAACTGTACGTCGGATTAACGCCCGGTATAGTTATGGTTGCTAAATTCGTTAGATTAATTGTGAAACAGAGTTTACGTATTAATTAGATACATAAGCAAGTACCTATTATTTAAGTATGAGCTTATAGATAATGAAAAAATAACAGTTATAAAGTCGGTAACGGGAACAGGGTCAGGCTTCCAGAGAACATCATAACAATATGAGCCGTGTCCAGAACCGCTTTCTGAAACAAACTGAATACACACATAGCCAAATGTACACAATATATAATATATATGTTGGCACTTCTAAAGATTTCGTTCTGAAGAAAGCTTTTGTTTCGAATGACTCTGACAGATGTCAACTTGACAAAACACTAAGCACTAGTTATTGGCGCGAACGAGGAGGATCAGACAGGAGGTCGAGGAAGAAGAAGGCGGCTTGGATCGAGTTGTTAATTTGTTATACAACCTATAGAGAAATACAGTGAGAGTTATCTATTGTCCGTGTAGATCAAACTACGTGCTTGGTGGAATTTCGTTTTTCTCCAAACTTAACGTTATTAGTTACATTGTGACCTTACATACAAGCAAAGAAGTTCGTTTGTATAACTCCTAGCCCGAAAATGTCCCATGCAATAATGGCTTTTCCTGTCAATTACACAGTCGTCCCTACATATATATGTTCGCGATGTAATTAATGTGGGCACATTGCTTGTATGGCCGTTGGGGCCGAAAAGTTCTATAGCGGCGACAGCAAACCGGAAGACGTTGCGTTGGAAGGTCTCCCACTAGGTGAAGCGTCGACCTGGTCAAGGCTGCGGGAGACCGGTGGATGCGATACGCACAGGATCGATCAGTGTGGCGACGCTTGGGGGTGGTCTATGTCCAGCAGTGGATGTCTGAAATGTTGATGATGATGACGATGATCAAAATGTAACGTGATCAATCCCTTACATTTTGGCATTCTGACGATTGCCGTCGCGGACGGAATGCACTTTGTCTGAATCCACTCGTGTTCCCCACCGAACCTCTTTCATTATTAGAAATCGTGAGTTAGCTAATCAATTAATAATTTCAGTTGTCACAACAACCTTTTAATAAATTAATTAACAGATTTTATCTGCATTACAACAATAGAAACTTACCAATTAGCTAAAAGGAATTAATTAATATCCAACCTACAGTTATTTTCAAATCCAAGGCTAGGTTACAAAACCGAATAACATCTTAGTCACGAATTAATATAAATCATATTTATGTCCACGTTAATTATTAATTAATATTTCAATTAGTATCGGCGTAATTTTCTATAAATTCTGAAAAAGGAAAATAACAAGATTATAGTTTTGGATGTGAATTCAGTTTTATTAAGTCTATTTGCAGTATAAATACCTTCGTACAATACCTACATATTGGGCACTTCAACCCATTGGGATACACTACTTTTCAACACTTCTTCTGCTCCTGGATTCGAAATGCAGTAGCCAATCTAGAAATCTCAACCAAGTGCAGGCCGCTCTAGAAACAACCTGGTCAAATGGATAATAGACAAAGCAAAGCGTCATGCCAAAGTGGAGCCCCTTCGCAGGATATGCCCCAAATTCTTTCTTGCTCTTCATGCTCAACTATTTGCACCTTCCAGGATCTGAAAGTAGCAATTGACAATGCTGTCTCAGTAGTCACATACTAGTCAAAATTAGAGTACTGACACGAATAGCAAATGAAGAAGATTGGCAATGCCTTGTGTTTTTACACAACCGTGGGGGCGAAACCACGGGAAAAGTTAGATAAATATTAATTCAGGATATCATAAAAGGAAAAAGTTTAAAATATTATGAACGAAATGTCCTGTTGCCCAATTTACTTCAGATATGTTATCAGTTCGATATAACATTACTTCAATAATAATATTCTAAAAATAGAAATCGCGAACGGCGTGTTTAAAAACATTTTATATCAGTAAAGATGTATTACAATACCTAAACATAATTAAGTTAGTAGATACTAGGTGTATTAAAAAGATGGCGTCTAAATGATAATGATAAATGATAAAAAACTGCGATTGACAATGCTGATAAATAGCTGTTTTTCTCTTGGGATGTCCAAGAGAAAAACAGATAGTAGGTAGAAATAACCTAAAAATAATGATAGGGATAATAACGGGCCACACCCTCCTTAACAAACATCTTTTCAACATAGGCGCCACAGACAGCCCACTTTGCGGGGGCTGTTTTAACGCCGAAGAATCAGCCGCCCACGTAATCCTGGAATGCGAGGCCGTGGCATCTCAACGTGAAGAAATCTTCGGCACGATGAGGTCGCTCCGTGAAGCCTGTGAAGGCCCCAGGAAGCTTCTGTGCTTTTAGACGGAGCTATGCTGGCTTTGTTAGCCAGTACGCCCACGCATAACGGACTGAATTGGAGTCTAAGTGCGACAACAGGAGTCCCTACTACTACTACTTGGGATGTGATGATGATGGGATAACCGGCGTGCGTGTAAACCAGATTTATGAACTTAAACAAAGCAAAAGGCGTATGTAAAGACCGTAGCGTTGTGTAGTTTCTGCCTACCCCATATGGAAAAAAGACGATAATTTATGTCTGTAGATATATTCATTGGGTAACTAGCCCAAATTGAGAAGTGAACGGTAATAGGGTTTTATCATTTCATCACTAATCATAAGGAGCAGCCCGGAGTCTGGATTCATGCCCGCTTGAGCCTTGCCTAGCCCTTTGATATATACAGGCATGATGTTACAAATATAAAATAGTTATTTCCCCACACTTAAAACTGTATACTTTAGCTGAAAACCCGACATATTTATTGAATGAGTGGCAAATGATAAAATACTATGAAACTACAGTCATACAGTGACTAAACGTTAAAACTCTTTATTGTCCTGTTTATTCAAATGTTACTCATTTCAGTATACTGTAAAATTCACAATATCTAATAAATTTCCATGCAGCTGAAATGGTTCTAACGTTAACTACAGAATTTTTGGTTAGTATTTGAACCACACATGAACCGGTGACATGATAGGCCAAAGTTGTGGATGGCGTGATGAGTTAGAGTCCTACCTGAAGGACAATTTAGTAATGCAATAGATCAAAATTAAAAAGTTAGAAGATGTCACTGCAGTAGAACACAGCAGGTATAATAATAAAAAGTATGTATGTGCTGACTACGAATTGGCGAGCGTAGCGTAAGACCATTATTATCATTTTTCTGTAGTCTTTTCCATAGTCCTTCGAAAAGGCAGCTGGAAAAGTCTAAATATGGAAGGCGGAGCACCGAGTGACGGTAGTGCTGCAACTTGCGCGGTCTATATCCAGCATTGGACTGCGATAGATTGAGTAGATTCATACGCTATTCCTAACATTTATTTTGTAGCGACCTAGTACCATATACATACATATCACTCACGCCTTGTTTCCTCGGTGGTAGGCAGAATCTACAAAACGCCACCTGCCACGACCCTTCCATACTCTTTTAACTTCGGTTACGTTCATACATATACGTACATCTTAGACAAATTGCCTCAAAAAGTATATATAAGTATTTTCAAACGCTTCCATAGTGCGCGACCTTGAGTGGTCAAGAGTAGTGTTGTGACACCTCATTAGCAAGTCTTACTATCCGACTTGTTTGTCGCAAGCAACCTTCGAGGCACACCTCTATGCACGGAGGAATTTCGCAAAAAATGTATAGAAATTGTCATTATTTTAGAGTTACTGGCATTTGTGAGAGGTTGAATATTCTACGAGCTAGGATATTTTGAAGAAAATATTAAGATTTTAATCATCATCATTTTCCAGCCCTTCTCCTATGTTACTTGTTGCGGCACAACACGTTTTCTTCTTTCATACCGTCCTTTCAACCGTCACGCTACCATTGACTTCCTTTTCTTTCATATCACTCCTCACAAAGGTATAATACTTACAAGACAAAAACATGGAACGTCCATTTTTTTTAAAATCATTTATACTTTAAATTGCCAATTGCCGCAAATCATCTAAATATAAAATACGCGCTTGGTCGTGGAGTTGCGGAAACAGCCCGTCGAAACTAAACTAATCATCTAAATATGTAATATAAACGCTCAATATCGGTGAACTGGTTCCCTTGAAACTCCAAAGGCAATTTAACTCATAAAAAACTTTGAAGGATCAAAGGGCTACAGCTAAAAAAGGGTTAAAGTTTTACCCAATAAACTTAGAAAATTGAATGGCTGAATGAAATGCGATCTCTAAGCGACCCAATCCGAGATTATTCACACCATTCTAAAGAGAATTATGAATGAATGAAACATTTCACCAACCCTTTATTTTAGTTACATGATTCACTTGCGAGTTTCATCGTTTCAGACTAAACCGTTAGTCATCTGGCAGTCACTCAAAACTTCCGGCCAAGCAATTGTAAGAACATGTGTTTTATAATGATAAGTATTGTTTTTAAGATTGAATGAATCGTTGTTATAATTTGAATTTTATTGTAACTTGGATGAGGGTGACTCAGTATGTCTTCAAGTGCTAGTTGGTGTTCAGACTGGGAATCATTTTCCATGATTGTTGTGAATTTTTTGGCTAAAGATGGATGGGCTATGTAAAAAATGTTATATGGCTAATAACATGGCTAGTAACACAAATAGTATGGTAAAAGAATATATATTGTGGCGACTGTAAAAAAAAATAAGAAAATTATGATGTTGTGATTTCCTTGCGAGGTTTGATCCAATAAGTGTTATAGTTGCCTGAGTAAATTTTTCATGTTCATTGCATTTTTGTTTTTCTATTTTATTGTTTCTGACTTTTGTATCTCTATCAGTGGTACATATTAGAACCCATAAATATAAAATCATGCATAGCTCATTTCTATTGTTAAGTAGTTATGTAGATGCTGCTCCATCGGATATAGTCCATTAGTCGTTTCGTATATGACAATGTAGGTCACCTTGCCCTTGGTCTTGTAAAACCAAAACTTATCATCCACATGTCTGCTGTCAAGAATATTATACGCCATGCCTGTAGACTTTAATGCAAAATTAATGGCTTCTTCTAAGAACATGGTAATATTTTCGATAACGACGCCATATTTTAGCCTCACTTTAGGCCAAATTTTACGGTCTTCAGTCAAACTGTGTAATTTGCTAAGGTAATAATTTTGTTTAATGTATTCTTAAGTAAGGTTTAATTGAAAACTTGCAAGCTTGTTGCATGGTTTAGGCGGATCGGTGTAGTAAAAGGGATATTACCATATTTGTGACGGAATCGGATTCATGCTTGTTTAAACATGTAAAACATAGTGTGTTGGAATTACCAGTAACTTTAAAGGACCGTAATCATTGATGAAGAAAGATGCAACAGAACGTGAAAAATAGTCACTAACCCTTTAATCAATGATAAAAAAGAAGAAAATGATTTACTGAAGAATTTAGTACAATAAAATGATGATGGTAATGAAGATATTGTCAAAACAGTCAGATTTTTTTTTAATCATGACAGATACCAAAATTAAAAAAATATGAATGAGTACCCTAAGGCAGAGATGCAATAATTAATTCAAATAAAATTAAACTTAGGAGACTTACGAATATCCCAGAATTCTTAACAAAATAAACGCTAGAAAGACGATAATAAATAAAGCCATTGCACCACACACAGACATATATATTAAGCAGGTACTAATGCTAATAACATCAATACAATCTATTGGCATTACATCGAGGTCAAGTAATAAAAACCTAATCATTATTCCACAATAGAAATACATAAAATGTTTATCTTAGGATCTGAGTTCATACTGATAGCCAAATCTTGGGATAACTGTTTGTTAAATCGAGGTTTTGTGAAGTGAAAGGAGTTGGAATGGATTTGAGAGGAGAATACGATGCTTAAATGGAACTTGCATATAAAAAACTAGAAGAGATCAGGGAACGGATAGGTACTTATTATTACTGGATCTGCTTGATTTTGATTCAGACAGATATGTATGTTCTTCAATAACCTTCTTGATAAGTCCGATAATTTCTCAAAAAGCTATGAGAATGTCTTCTGAAGCCAGTTTATTTTTTTGTTCATCCGATCTATTTTCTTAAAAGATCATAAAATCGTCCATTTTTTTTTTTTAAAAGATGGGATAACTATATAATACTTATCTTCATTCCATCGTAGATATAGAACAAATATTGGATCAAAGATGAGCTAGAAATAGATTTGCGAATCTAGACAAGAAATGACTTGTGCTATGTTAACTGAATCGTAACAAGTACCTCACGTGAATATCGATAGCTATCAGTCAGTATTGATTGTAAATGTCAGTTAGTATAACATTTACTTCGTACATCGTGATTCATACTATATACCTATATTTACTTGGAATTTTAAACGGTTTTGTAACTTAGGTTTTAAAACGTGGAATATTTTGAGCTAGGAGTGCCTTATGACGTGCAGCAATATAGGCCACTTTAGTAGGTATAGTAATAGGTAACTTAGGAACACTTTTAGTAATAGGTAACTTAGGAACACTTTTAAGCAAGAGGTTGGGAAGCTATACATTGTCATGTTGATGATTGACAAATATGTGGATGTCTCTAACTATTCTCAATCTCATTTTTTCTTTCCTTCTTTTAATTAGACTTTTTACAATGGTTTTCAATCATCTTTATAGCCCTTTGCTAAGAATAGTTACAGCACTGATAACAACATTTGTGCCACATGTTAAACTTAGTCTTGTTATACTTATTTATTTTTAACTTTGTATAGATTCTTTTACCGATTGTTTTGTGAATGTGTGAACATTGTAGGCCTTCTAGATGCTAGTTAACATTTGTTAACTTTTTTTATATAATATATAATCTTTTTATTTTATTTTTTTAGTTTCTTACGACTTATTGTCATAAGACGGGCCTACGTTGTCCCCCCATATCTAAGTACTAATGCTGTAACATGGAAATATTGTAAAACCAAACCATTTTTAAAAGAGTAACCATGGAGTTTCTTGCCGGTTCTTCTCCATAGGAAATGACCAACCCGAACCGTGCACCTTTTGTCGACGTTTTATAAGTGCCCATGTAGGCCTACTCGTATGTGAAATAAAAAAAAAAAAAAGATTTTGATGAACTGATTTATCGCTAGACATAAGTTTATTGACCGAAGATGTTTGTTTGGGGCCTATGTCCAGTACATGTCTTTCAGGTGAAATGATGACGATTATGATGAGTTTATTCATAAGTTTGTATACCGAATTTTAAAAAATAATCGTCAAGTCAAGAAACTGGAATATCCGTAACGAACTGAGTAGATTATCAAACTAGTGGTACTCGAAGGCATAGCTGTAAACTGATGCAGGCTGCTGATGATAATGATGATAAAGCAATGCATCATTCATCCTTATTTAAATACTCTGCTATCAAATCTATCCAACACACCAAACCCGGAGACAAACCTTCTCAAACCAATACTTACCAAACGGCCCTTAATAGAAGACATACTAACCATCCAAGCATATAATCAAACCATAACACTGACACTCCTAAAACACCAGACATTACTATCAAAGTATCAACACTCCTAAGCCCAACATTACTATCGAAGTATCAACCGCTAAACAGACTATCGGCACATCGTCCTTGTCGATAGTCATCGGAGGTAATTACAGAGATCGCGGGCGGAGGCGCCGTCGCAGGCGCAGGTGGCTTAACGCTTTTAGTGTAGAACTGAGAGTTGGTAGAAGGTTTAGTCTGGTTAGCCTTTAGAAGAGGTTGGAATTGTAAGATTGGTAATGTAGGCTAAATTTTAGATGGATTGTATGCAAGATTTTGTGGTTTGAAAGGGGGTAAAGAATGAAATGAAGAATGTAATGTAGGTACAGAAGAAAATGATGATATGTTGCGAATAAATGGGGATAACGATGGAGAATATACAGGTTTCGCTCATGTGGAAATCTTGACTTGACTTGAGTTTAGTCACGTGTTCGCTATACGAGGTTTAACTCAAAAAGAATGTGATCAATTTGATGTGTGTCAATTTGATGAGCTAGATGAAAGTGATGACAAACAGATTTTGAGATTGAAAATAAAATGCAAAAGGTTAATTCGATAGAATCTATTGAAAAATTCGAGAAATCTTCATTATAGTCAAAACCGTATTTTACTTCTTGATCAAAACACATAGAAACATTAAATCGCGCACAGCTTCGAATAGACTTATAGCCTTCTGACGTTTGCCTATTGGGTGGTTCTGCTATTAAGTTATTTACATACCAGCTTTATTGTTTGATTGCGTTTAGAACTGTTCGTTAAGTTTATGTCTTGATTTGTAGAGGTATATAACACTTAGCATCCGTGTATATCCTGTTCTTTTTCTCTATGTTTATCTTTGGTTGTTCTTTCTTCTTCTTTATGGTTTATTGATTAATATTTATATACAGTAAGCTGTAATTTTGAATTTGGGAAGCAAAGATTATCTGTCGTTTTAATTTTGTGAACATTTTTGATATTATATTGAAAAATCTTGGCAACAGTCCAAATCGCAAAATGCACATTTTTTGTCCAAGAATACCAAAAATAAAAACATTTATCAACATTCGATTTGTATACAACCAAAAAATACCTAAAACATATCATGTCCGTACCTTGCGAAAAAATATTTGAAATACAATCACACAACAATGGACAGACGGACATACCTGAGGAATTTGTTAACATTTTACATAATTACGATTCTATGCGCGTGTTGATCACAATATTCGAAGTATCGACTCAAATTCTGTGAGTCTCCCTGCGAATGATTGTACGTGGAATGAATGAGTACTGAATGATATGCGTTCGTGTAAAACTTGTTGTGAAATTGTTATTGGAGGTGAACTAAATAATCAGGACACAGGACATCAGCTGGGAAGGTGGTTACTGTTTTAAGGTTTTTGTTGTGTGTTTTCCCTTTTATTATTATGATAGGAGTGGATTACTCACTCTAGTAATGAAAATAGTCTTTCGTGGGTTTCATTGTGTCTATTAATTCAATATTAAATTTATATGTAGACTCTGTAGTGACAAAGGCTGACCTAAAATTTTTAGTTTGGCTAGAACTGTATTAAGGCTACTGCAGAAAGATGCAACACGACAGTGCAATCACGCTTTTTCTTATTATTATTTTTTTCAACTTTAGAAGTATGCGACAATTAACGCTTATTCATAGAACATGTTCTAATCGTTGATATGAGGCACGAGTAGAAATGTTCGAATCGCACAAAGTTGTGGAAAGCTACAGGAGTTTTAATACAGCTCCTAGGAGTAGTCTTAAACCAATATTGTTTAAATTTCACACATCATCCCAAAGAGATGTTCAAATTAATAGATTGTGACAATTTATCGGCCCACACGAGTCATAAATGAGGTATTTCACTAAATAGGTCACACAGGTGGTCTTAACCGATAGTATTTACGATCGAATACCTTATACTTAGTAGTGTTAGGAGCGGCCTTTATGGCTGTGAGTCAAATGTTAAGCTTAATCGTCTTGTATTGTCTTGTGGTAGAATTTAATCGTCTGTTTGAGTTCTAAGTGGGATCTAAATATACATCTTAATGTGGTTGGAATTTTCTGCCATCATCGTCATCATTATATCAGCTGAAAGACGTACATCGTGGACGTCCGACTAGGCATCCCCCAAACGTCACCACATTGACCGGTCCTGTGCGTCTCGCATCCAGCGGATCCCTGCAACCTTCACCTCGGTCATCGGCATAACTAGTAGGAGGTCTTCAAATGCAACGTATTCCGGTTCGCGGTCGCCACTCCAGAACATTTCTGCCACATCAGCCATCCGTTCTGCAAGCGATGTGCCCTGTGATTGGCAATGGAAAACTTAAATTCGACTGTCCGACAGACCAGAAATTCGATAGGAGTATACTGTAAGAAAAAAATCAGGAGGCTTATTTTATTTAAAAATTACGTACAGAGTTTTCCATGTTAACGTTGTGTCCAATTTCTTTAAATAATTTTAAGTAGCAGTATCAAAGATTTTTTTTGACTAATCCGACTCAAAATTATGGTATCAATAATTGCACCAATTTTACAACATAAAACACTTTCAACCTTACAAAAACCACGAAACGCTAATTGCCAGTATAAATAATTAATTCATCAATCCGTATTATCTTTTCGATCTACTTAATTATGGATCGACAAAATATAATTGTCATTTTTTATGCGAAAACATTTAAAAAGCCCATAAATTGTTCACTTCCCCACTATACGTAAATTGGTGATATATTCGTCGTTAAGGGCAATCTACACGTTGTCGGATCGCAGGTGTCAGTTAAGGAAAGTAAAAGTTATGCGATCGCTTCCTACTCTTAATCGATGTATCTATTAGTGTCGTTATGTAAAAAAAAATCCGTTATAAATAAAGTATTACTAACTGATAAAAAAAGTATTGCTGATTTTAAACAGTAATCGGAAAATAAAATATTTGTTTGAGTTAAGACCTGAGATAGTTTAAAATTACTGATTAAGATGTTTTGAAAATAAGAATAACCTCCCTGCCTGCCTCACCCGCATTCTTCATTACTCAGCCACATTTCCAGATTAAAAAAATAAACATTCTTCACTTACCTTTCCGTCCGATAACAGCACTTGATATGCTAAAAATATGACGTTTTCGTGATAGTATTCGTAAAATGTTCTATAAAAGTAATTATCGAGAAACGGAAGATTTTTTTAAATATTTGCGGTATTTTTACTACTTTATTCGGAAATATGAGGGCAATCTATGCGTGACTGTGGTTTAATTTTTAAACTAAAATAGCTTTGTTCACTAATGAGGCGAAATTTTTTAGCCATAGTCGCTCAGTTAAGTAAAATACACTGCTTGTAAAAAATAACTTTTTCGGCTTTAGACGTCTTTTGAACATTCATAATTTTTTTGTTAATTTATCCTTAATAAAAACGTCCACTTCTTTCAAAAATACAGTCTTGTTTATCTGGTTTACCTGTTTTTTTTATTGTGCGTCTTGCATTTCATACATTCATCAGTATACCATATTCTTCCGTTTGAAGCTCCTTTATTTAAATATTCTTCTACATTCCTTATTTAAATTGCTTTCTAATTCATTTTTTTCACAACGTTGACTATGTTGTACATCCCCTCCCCTTTCCACAATTACATCCGTACAAATATAAATCGACCTTAACTTACTGTACATTACCATAGGTTGTGTGACATTTACCCGCAAGGAGTGTCACTCGTCTTTGAACTTTACTTTTTTGTAAGCAATTGTAATTGGACTTAACTGTTTTGAATAAGGTTCAGATTTGACCTTAACTTGTCAGCATACGGTTAATAATGGCAACAGTTGATTTAAGATCGGAGAGATAACCGTCTAATTTTTATTTATCGTTTTCTGTAGTAAGGTTTCAATTGAAAATGACAATGCCAAAATGAATTTGCTGTTTTTTTTTTCAGTATGTTTATTTTTTGTCTAAACTCATTGTCTATCATATTTTTATTTTGTCTGATAGGTAAGATTGTGATTTGTAGATTTTTAACAATAATTGTTACGGATAGTCAATAGCCAGGAAACCTGACGCCAGTCTTGCCTAGGGATATCGTGTTACCCAGTTACTGGGTTGTGCAGGTCAGATAGGCAGACGCTCCATGTTAATTACTAGTACTCATCTACATCTGGTTAGGCTGGCCCACTGGCCCAAACATAGTTGGAAAAAGGCTAGGCATACCGAGGCAGATTGATTAAGGTATTATTTTCACAATACAGCTCTAAATACAATAAAAATCTTGGGTTACAATAGCAATACTGACCATAAACTCAAAAGGTTATAATATTTTGGAACGACCACCATTTCTGAAATTAATCGTCAATTTAAAAGTTACCTTGACAAATATGACGAATGTGTATTATGAAATTCACTCCATAACTACAATTTTTTGCACTGCCAATTATGAATGAAATTAAAAATAATTTTAATGCAATTATAAAGGAGTTGGTGGCAATAACAATTGAATTAAAGTGTTGTTAATTGAAAAGAAGTTTTTTTAAAGATGCATTTTGGGCTATGTCTTGGGATGTTGTTTTATAGGCGCCCTCAGACAGACATGCGCGACGCGACAATAGTTACGACAATGGTGCTACTACAAAATTTTCATAGAAATTCTTCTGCCTACGGGATGGGTCCTAAAAAGTATATCCGCAGATTTTTTTATAAAAAAAGGCTATCACGTCGTTGTCGCGTTATCACTTATTACCAGTATCATCATCATCATCATATCAGCCGAAAGACGTTCACTGCTGGACATAGGCCTCCCCCAAGCGTCCACATTGACCGGTCCCGTGCGTCCCGCATTCACCAGGTCATCGGTCCACCTGGTTGGAGGCCTTCTAACGCAACGTCTTCCTGTTCGCGGTCGCCACACCAGAACTTTTCGGCCCCATCGGCCATCCGTTCTGCGAGCAATTTGCCCTGCCCACTGACACTTAAGTTTGGCAATTCTTCGAGCTTTGTCGGTATCCTTGGTTCTCTTGTGGATGTCTTCAATTCTGATTCGATCATGCAAGGATACTCCGAGCATAGCCCTCTACATTGCCCTTTGGGTGACTGTAAGCTTTCTGATGAGGCCCATTGTGAGCGACCAAGTCTCATAGCCTTAGGTCATCACTGGTAATAGACACTGGTCATAGACTTTCGACTTGAGACACTGTGCAAAATTTTATATTACCAGTATGGGATAACCTTAATGGGCGTTTAACGAATTTATGAAGCAGGCAAGAGGAAGTAAATTATATTCTATTCCATGACAAAAGCTACACATTGGTGGTATTAACAGCACCATATATTGTGTTTTGGATATATATTTTATTGACTAATCAGAAACATTCAAGTCTTCATAAAAGATGAATTGAATGTTGTGGTTTATGTTCATTGTTAATATTGTTATCTTTGAATCACACCGACGAATTTAATATTGACACATCCCAACTTTCGCTGACCACAAATAAAGCGCGGCTATTTATATATTTCTCCACTCAATTAACGAATTCTCGGACGGAATTAAAATATCACGACTGGCAACACTGTTACTTGTCAGACGTGACAGATCGCCATATTGGTGTACCATCGACAATTAGAGGTACAATAAAATGTTATTAAAAGCGTAATTAATGCCTTATACTGCAGTCATTAGGGACCATAATTATAATGAGTGGTCTGAAGGTCTACCAAGTGATGAATGGGACACAATTGTGAGGTTTTTGTTGGCAGGTTTGGGCATGATAGTTTTGGTTGTTTACTCTGTTCTTGTTGCATTGTAAGGAGGTTTTTATTCTATAGTCTCTTATTATATCTAATAAAACAATCGAAAATCTAGCCTCCTCCTGGATTTTCGATTTGGTTTTTGATGATATGCTACGATCATTATTATAGTTACTTCTTGTGCTTAAAAACTAAACGAATGGCGAATTCTTTAAAATCTATTCAGCTATAGTGTTCTTCTTCATCTTTCTCCTGGCTTTTATCGGGATCAGCGCTAGTACTTCTGCAGCACACCGTACGCTTGTGGGTTTTTCTTTTATTTATTTAGATTTCTTAATGATAGTATTTTATTAAGGCCCTTACTCCGCTTTAGTGCCGTAAAACTGTTACTTTCTAAAGCATACTCCTTAGTAACGGCCAAGTTTAAAGGTTTGATAATATATATATTATTTATTATTGATTCATGTTATTTATTTGTTAAACATGGTTTTGTCGTATGACTAATACTTTTGCTTCAATAAAATAATTAACAACACCATATTTTATCGCTTCTTTTACACACTCCTCCAAAAAGACTTGAATGTTTAATAACAATTTTACACAGAAAAGTTTATGGTTAGAATTTCTTCTTAATCTACATAGGATAAAAGTAAATCACAATATATTTTGCAAACAAAATTGCCCAAAAGGCGGTTCAATATTAATATTCTGGCACCGAGCGGGCGCACGGCCTTTACCGCGTTAACATTGGGGAATATATACGCCTTAAGTTATTTAACAAGATAAGGTATTTAAGTGCACAAACAGAGACAAGTTGCTTATTGTCACAAGAAAACTAGAATAACTGGTTTACTATTATTCATAGAGCGACAGGAACTAACATTGGTGACTATATAACTAAGAATATCTGATATAATAAGAATACCTATAAGAATGACATGGCTGATACATGGGTAATCCTTTTTTGTTTTATTAATTTAAATACAAAACGGCTAACTCATTTGGTATGTAATTGTCAAGGCCATGTGTTTGGTATCCCATTACATCTTAAAGGCTTTCGTGGACATTTGCGATGTGACAATGCGATAATCATGCGACGATGCATTTTCAATTGCATTTCAGTCGATAGACAGAACAATTTTCAATGAAAGCGTTGTCGTATTGTCGCATCGCACCTGTCTGTTTTCAAACTACCTAGGAACTTTTACCATTAACAATGTTTTTGACTCTGTTTCCGCTGGTCATTCCTCCACTTTTGTTTTTTCAAAATAAATGGCGCTAACCAAAATCCGTCCTTTTAACCCGCTTTGCATACAATGGGCCACAAAACCTGCTACTATCTGAGATCTAAACCTAAAATGTCGCCTAAATTAAATGCGACACTCCAAAATGGGATCCTATTATAATATTCAATCCTTATTTATCCCTCACACTTAAAAACAAACTTTATTTCAAGGGTACAAAGTTTAAAATTTAATAAAAGGATTTTTATTTTTCGCCAAATATGGCTGCCTCCTTCCTTACTACCGTCCAGTGTAATTTGGTCTATATCCTGTGAAAGGTTTTCTAATAATTTTGAAGTGTAGAGAGTTCAACTTTTACTGGCTAGTTAGTAAAGTCAGGATGTCCAAAGACACGCTATGAATGCTTAGGGTCACAGATTATTTAAAAGGATTAGAGTCTATAAATAGAGCTGACTGGTCCGTTATTGTCTATGATTCATTTGTTTGCTGTATCTAGTTTTGCTTGCAAAAAGCGATACGAGTCATCTTTAATTTCACCTGCCTTTTGCCAGTATGTAGCCATTTGGGCTTAGGAATCACAATAAAGCCTTGATAAAATAGTTATATAAAGGTGTATCTCTTTATTTAAAATGTTAATGCCATGTACAGTCGACCATATTTCAACCTTTTCGTCACGCGACTGTATCTTTTTTATTTTTGAAAATTCATAGTACATTATGGTTCTAGTGTGTAATGTTGGTGATTACCGCTGAGTTGCCATTGAGACCCGAGCCGTCAGGTGAGGGTCTTAAGAGAGCCGAAGACGGTAATCGTCAATACACACGTATATCATACGACGTTTTTCAACATACTTGTGAAGAAAATAATACAAAAAAATCATTTCTAACAGTGAAAACGAGTTGTGAATTTTTTTTCGCAATGGCGGGCAAAATTAATCAGTTTTCCTATGCACGCGCATCTAACAATGGCGATCGGCCATAGGCTAAAAATATTTTTTTTTTGGCTTTTCGCGGTTACCTTTTTAGCCACGTACAAAATTGGGCATTTCAAGTTTTCTTTATTACAGACAAAAACAAAATTTATATTTGAGTGAAATATTTATTTATTAAACACGTACAAGTTGAAATTATGTATTTAAATACGAAGTTTTATGAAATGCGTTGCATTTGTACTATTGAGCACGATCTTTTTCGTATCGAAACTTTTTTAAGAACAAAGCAACTCAACCAAAAAATTAAAAAAAACTATAACTCACTTGTGAATAATAGTAATGAAAAAGTCACAGTTTAATAACAGGTGTCATTATGTGCCTAATTGCGGTGAAATTAGAGCCACTTTATGAGCAAGTGTGTTGAAAAAGCCTACTTTTTCTTCAGGATTCTGGTCTCCTGGTCAGTTGTGGCAAATCTAACTGAGCTCCTGGACGGTCTTAGAGTAAATAAAAATGACCATAATAAATAAACTTTCATCTATTTCATCTCCTATTTCACCATTTTAGGGGACGAATTTCGAAAATCCTTTCTTAAATGACACCTATAGTATAAAATCAATACACTCTCAAATTTTCAAACTTCTATCATTACTGATTTAGGCTGGGCCTTGATATATCATTCGGGACATTGCCTTATATATTATATATGTAGATAACCAAACAGATTTACACAAACCTTACTTAAGAACTACGTAGTGGTCTAGAAAGATCATAATCTAAGTCCCAAGTACAATAGTTATCTAGTCCCTAACATTGTAGTATATATGACCTATGACGTTCTTCATAATGATATAACGTACACACATACTTAATATGTATACATACAACAATAATATAATTATTATTATATCTGTACATGTGTTCTTCGCGTCATACAACTTTGTTTGGTCTCTGCTTTATAAGTCTGATTATGACGTGGGAAAGATGACGGGAGGTCTTTTTGAAACGCTTTATAGGAGAAACGTACAAGTTAGATTATATTCTTATTCTTTTCTCATATGAGAATAGAGAGAGAGAGCATGACCATGCTGTGGTGAACAAAATAGACAGTCAGCAAGGCTCAATTTTACATGTTTTTACAGTTTCATTGTACCAAAATGTTTAAGCTTAAAACCGCGCCTTCTACTTTTTATTAATGATAGTCTTGCGCTTGACCTATCTCATCTGATGGAATTGGGATCAATTTTAAATGATCCGTTGAAATAATCTTTGAAATGTGAATGAAGAGCCCAATATTCCATAATGTTGTGCTTAGGAGAATTGATTAAACAAGAACATACAATGTTTATGAACAATTTTAGAAAATGTAAATTTTTCACACTATTCAATAGCAAATCGATGCATATCGCGCCATCTAGCGATATTTATTTGAACCAAATTTTCTTTGTTAATGCTCTGGGACCCCGTGCCTTCAGCAATTACAGACATCCTCATTTATTTTGTTTACCTGATTCTTGAAGGTGCATCAGATCATAAAATTCTCCAGAAATTTTCCCACGTCCAAAGCTTTTAACAGTTTTTCATACAAGTGTTTTCTATAATAAATAACAATTTTCCATTACACAGGTTGTCTTTAACAAGCGACACTTAAATAATGACATAACTCCGTCATGTCTAGGAAGCGCAAATGTTTTCACACGGGACTCGAACTGCGTGACAATCGTTAGACAACGCTGTTTGTTTTAGTCAGGAAGTACTTACTTAGGTGTAGTTTGGAAGATAATTTATAACTACATTATACCTCCTAGTCTTTGCAGAACCCCTTAACCTTTTTTGTGCCACAAATTAGCGAAACAATAGAAAAGTCGTTTTATCTCGCGTGGAACCACGTCCTATACACACGAAAGGTTAATTCACAATTACTTTTACAAGCTTTTATTTAATTTGCAATGTATGTATGTAAGTGTGTTCGGGTCAAATCCTGCTACTGAATTATAAAGCAGTTATCCACCGATTAAGATGAAGTTTTGCATACACGTTTAGTTTGAATGACAGTGCATGGTTAGCTAAGTGCCGTCGTTCCAAATCCAATATGGCGGACGGCCCAAGATGGCGGACTAGTTATTTTTTGTGCACCGCCATGATATGGGTATCAAATGAAAGGGTTTGCTTAGAAGAATACGAAAAAAGCTTGTTTAAAAAAAGATTTATTTAATGAATAATTGTATAGGTCTGAAGCCTCAAAGAAAACCCAACTTCCTCTATTATTCAAGTTGGTTAAAAAGTAGAAAATTGGCACCTGAATTCGGGTATAAGTACCTAAGCTATCTGTGAATGTTCAAGAAAATCATTTCACTTCATAAACCTACATGGGCTTCCAATGAGAGGAACCTCCTAACCATACGTACCGTGTCCAGAAGTGCCGCTTTCTGTGTCAAGCCCTTGATACAGCTGCCTAACGAGACCTTCCTCAGATGTCGACCGAGGCTCTTGGCTATTAACATATATGGCTGTTTTATTTATATATTACTAGCTTCTGCCAGAGGCTCCGCTCGCGTGAAAAGTGTTTATTATACATGTAAACCTTCCTCTTGAATCACTCTATCAATTTAAAAATCTCATAAAATCCGTTGCGTAGTTTTAAAGATCTAAGCATACATAGGGACGATAGACAGCGGGAAGCGACTTTGTTTTATATTATGTAGTGAAGCAGATTCTTCAATCCTGCAAATCAGTTGCTGCAAACAGTCCATAGACTTTTCTGCGCTGCTTTTTTATATGTTTTATGACTACTGGCACAATGACTGCTAAGTTCACAACCCAACACACATATATGAGCCAAGTGACGACTTGTTTATTTACCTATTGATCAAAACTTCTTATTATAAAATCCTCAACCTATTGATTTAATAAATCCGACGTAATAATCTACTTAACTTATTGACAGTACGACCATATTTCATAACAGCAACTACCATAAAAATATAGAAGGTAAAAACACCAATTGTCGGCCGTCACCTCACGTCGTCGATCAGGAAGTGACATACGTGCAGTTGACAGTTACACACACCTCATTACAGGTATTACCATAAATAGAATTGTTAAGTGGTAACCGCTATGTTTGAGTGGAACTATGAATAGTCTGCTAGATCTAGCTGTAGCCCGGTGGGAAACGAAGAAAAAGAAAAGGCTTTATCATAATTTCACTGGTTCAATCCTTTCTTTGAAATTAACGATCAAAGAGATGTACAAGTTTTCACAATGGTTAAGTAGTCGTCAAATGTCTTAAAAAAATAGAAAAAAGGTCGGTGTTACACTTACGAAAAAAGATGGTTTTCCTTTTCCGGTTTTCCAGCACCCTAATTGCGAAACATTTTTGACAGCACGAAGCACGTGCGCTCCATTTCATTTCGTCAACTCAACAGTATTCATTGCGTGTTTTACGCTGTTGAGTACACAGATTTTTAACCCCCGACGGAAAAAGAGGGGTGTTATAAGTTTGACGTGTGTTGCTGTGTATCTGTGTGTCTGTCTGTGGCATCATAGCGCCTTAACGATGAACCGATTTCGATTTAGTTTTTTTTGTTTGAAAGGTGATTGTGTCGAGAGTGTTCATAGCTATATTTGAATAAAATCGTTTCAGCCGTTCAAAAGTTATGGGCGTTTTACTGTTTGAATCGGGATGTATTCGCAAGATAGATGTGTTGAACATATGAAGCAATGAATACTAGCAAAGCATGCGTGCGCCTTTTTTTGAACTTGCACAATTAGGGTGCTGGTTTTTCAAAGCGTCAATCTTCCCAATAAAATGGAAATTCAAGAACAACTAAAAATCAATGGAAAATTAAAAAATCGAATGGGCGACTATTATACTAAGTAAGTAACAATTTTTTTCTATGAGCTGCGGTAATAATATTGTTACGTTCTTTAATTGTATTTGGGCTTCTATTTTAGCATATTATGCAAGCAAATCGAGCTCGGGTGCTTAGAGAACCCCGACACGGGTAGGTTAGGTTCGAAGGGGATGTCATCTCTTTCATGTTAAGTAACTTTAGACCCTGCAGACATAAAAAGGAGCCCCGCGCAGCTGAGCTCCGTCGACAAACTTTTATTTTTAAGTCACTGTTTTAAACATTTCTATTCGCCCACTGTTTGTCGCTCACTTAGGATTTCAGTAAGCCATATTTGTTACACCTTTAATTTGAATTTATTTTCGCTCGTTTAAATACTATCCATAATCATTTAAATTAACACATCATAAATCCCAGAAAATAACAAAATGTAAGGTAAAACAGCACTTGTCATCCATCACTCAATATTAAAAAAAACTTAGGGTAAAATCGCCAATTGTCGTCCATCGCATCAGGAAGCGCTCGTGACAGGTCCTCGACACCTGTACACTCCGCCTCATTACGAGTATTACCATAAAAGAGAGATGATTGTCAAGCAATTTTATACTGTATTGATTTATAATTGACTGTAAATGAATGTTTACGTTTTTCCTTGCGATTTTAAGCCAATTAGTGGCAAAAATACCTGTAAGTAAAAGATATTAAGGAAGTCATTTGAATTGAATCTTGGGTTGGATCTATGTATAATTATGATTTAGCGATAATCAGAAATTACTCAATGGTTTTGAGAATTCGGTAGTCACTTTTTTAACCAAGAAGTAAGCGATGGTTCACTCAACGTCACACGGCGTTATAACACACGGGCTGCACAGTATCATCAGCGGGATATTGCCGTAAGATCTCAGCATTATACTGCAATAATGGACGTATTCCACATTGGGTACCCGTTTTTACGACAACCAATAGTTGCTACTGATCCGTAGGTGCCAAATGTGGAATAAAATTGTTAATAATAAACCATTCATTCCACTTACGGCACCTGCGAAAAATATTGATAGGCGCCGAATGTGGAATACCTCAGATGCCGTTAAAATGGGTGCCCATTGTGGAATACGTCCAAAAATGTACTGCACAATGCCGTATGACCCCAGTCTTAACTATTAACATTTGTCTAAAATATCTTCCCAATACAAGAGATGAAGAAAGTTATATCATTTGTTCAACCTATAAATATGCTACAATTCATTTATTAAAACTTTTGTCATCCACGCTAGACCATACGCGCATTATTTAGAGTTGCAATCAAGAATGCACACGCATACTGCTTCGCTACCCCCTACGGCAAAACAAAGATTTATTTATTCCTTACACGTGCAAAGGTAATGTAATAAGAAAGTAAGTGTCGCAATAATCGTCATTGTTAGCAACAAACAATGCGCCGTAATCTTAAGATGGCGCTCTTAAATGCTTAGCGCCTAAGGCGAAGTTAGGAGCACTTTCTTCTATTTTGAAAGTTTAACCAGATTTGGCGTTAGAGTTCGTTGCTAAATAACAGCCGCACGGGTTGAACTTCAAGGATAAGTAACGCTTGTCGAGGTCGGTCCTTGGATGGGTGACCAGAACTACATAGCGAGATTACTTTTTGCCTCGGGAAGCGTTATGCTGTAGGTCCTGGTTGTCATTTGAAGATGTTTGACAGTCGTTTCTGATTGTCAGGAGCACGTCTTGGCAAGGGGTTTCGTGTTACCCAGTTACTGGGTTGCGTAGGTTGGATGGCCAATCACTCCATGTAAAATATAGTTGGGCAAAGGCTAGACAGACTAAACCAGATTTGATATATCCGCTTCTACTCGTAATTACAGTGTAAAAAGTTCGGGTTGTAACTGTCATTAGTGGTCAGTGATTGGGTAATATTAAAATAGGTAGCATGTAAACTGTCTCCATTTCCGTAGTTTTAAAAACAACAAAATATTACATGTTTCGCTTTTAGAAATTATGAAACGGTCTGCTGTAAGCGTCCGCTGTTGTACATACACTTCCTTTGTCTAGTGTTGTTTTAAGAGATGTTTCATAATGTTTGGCTGTTGACACAGTGAATGCTTCTGTAATTTTACCTTATTTGTCTTTGAATTTAATGCTGTCATCTCTACCCTACGTTTCATACACAGGTATTTAAAATTTAGATTTTTTATGTTTGCTCATAATTTTGTTCCTTGTGTATCCTATTAATATTTCTCCACTCTTCTTCCATTGTTCGCAATTTTCCTTATGTATCTTTTTAATTCCGTCATTTCTAATATATCTAGCTAAAGATGGAATTAGTCTATCCTCATCCCACAGCATATTCTAATTTCAAATTTTAATATTTGCTCATAATTTTATTCTCTCTCGTCCCAGTATTTTTCCTCTTCATCCATTGTTTACCTCTGTATGTGTCATCTCATGAAATTAGTGGTCCATCCCAGGTGTACGGATATACATACATTATTTATCATCATTCAAAATATTGTTCGTATTAATGTAGAACAGTCAAACTGTCACGTATGTTGCTGTCAATGACGTAAATCATTGTTGTTACGTCAAAATTGATGTGTGGTATTTTTCCTGTAGTGACAGACATGAGACATGGCAATGGTGTATTATGGCTAGCGTATTTGGGCATTCCGATGATGTCAAATCAATCATTACTTGGTCTTATTACCGTTTTAGTAACTGCTTCTAGCACTTTAGCCAACGTTTTTCGGCTGATCGTCGCATTAAGGAAAGTCCTTATGACCGCGGTCAAATTTATTTGACGTATTTTATCACGAGGGGCTTTCTTTAACATACAAAAATTTTCCTTTTCTTTCATGAGATTACTTTGAAATCCTCAAGTACCTTATCTGTTTGAACAAATTATTGGGACATTTTTCCTATTACTTCCTTGAAATTATGTACTGCATTAATATTAAAAGGTTGCTTCGATATTTTCCAAGGAAAATCAAGCAAGAATTTTATTTAATAATTTCACTGAAATTGCAGTTCCTATTCGAAATACCTGCAATACGTAGCAAAACGAATACCACGCTCATAAATCTTGGGCAATAAAACAATACACTATCAGCGAAACCCTTCAAACCATGACGGTTACATAAAAGACAATAATTGCGACATCATATTTCTTCTAAAAATTACCATATTGCATAATTGAAAGATCAATTTAACGAACAAAACGACTCTAAATCCATTACAAGAGATTGTAACAGTTATAAGAAAGAATTACATTATTATACATCTTCTATGGCTTGGTTTTTCACAGAGATTTAAATCTTCAAATCATGCGGTTAGGTTGGATGCGCCAATTGCTGTCTTAGATAATCTTCTTAGTGTTTTTGTACCTTGTTGATTTGTTTTTATAAGAAATTGTACATATAACTAAAATATACTTAAGCTGCAAATTTATGAGTTCATAATAATCTATACTAATGTTATCAAAACGAAAGAAACTCTGTCTATCTGTCTGTCTATTACGTTTTTACGCCTGAACCGCTGAATATTTTTTTATGAATATAAGTGTAAAGATAGATTGGACAGAGTAGGTACTTCCTTTTAGATAATTGCCGACTTTAATGAGGGCAAAGCCGGTGGTAGAAGCCAGTAATGATGAAACGCGAAAATACATTAATATTACTTTCCCTTTGAAAACCAAATGCTTAACCAAAGGAAAATCCCTATTATATTGAACCAATAAGTAATTACACATAACCTACTATAGTCAGTACTTATAATAAACCAATACCGATCAATGATTGACGTCATCAAGTCATGTTGGCCACAAACAATGAGGTTAGATCGAGTGGCGAGCGCCCAATGCTACTTCACTTAAGTACGGCAACTTGACATATTGTTAAGTAACTCTTAGCTTCAGTTAGAGGACGATGATAAGGTTAGCAAAAATCTAGGTCGGATTAAGGTTATCGAAGGGTTTATTTAGTCAAGGAAGAGCTCAAAAGAAATTTGATATTGAAGACCTCAATGAATGAGCTCGTAAAAACGCCAATGGACGGGTATTTAGCTGATCAAGGTAGGATGCTAAAAATAAAAATTTGTTTGAGAATGATGATATAAATGAAGAAACATGAATATCGGTTCTTAAGGAGTTATATAACAGGAAATTAGCAATTGGCACGGTCACAAAGAAGAGTATTTTTTAGTTACAATTATATTTAACTTGAAATAAATTCTTCTTCATATACATCCTCATAACTGTGTCGGAGTTGCAGTATATATTACTATATACGTATAGTGGGCCAATATTTCACGGTTTATTAAAAATACACGTTTTCCTTATGTCAGTCAAAAATTTGCAATTCCACATACAATTTCTAAAACAGTAACTCCCAATCATTAACTGACTCTGTGAATTCCGCCATTGTTCTAAACTTCTCACATTTATTATGTAATTAATTGTTTCAAATGGCCACTTTAATTTGATTCCACACTGTAACTGTTGCATGACTCGATGTTATCGGGCTGTTCATCATCCAGTGACATAAGAAGGTTATTCTCTACAAACTTTTTGGCAATTTTGAGTAATTACTGCAGTGAAATAATTGTGGATTTTATGGTATAATTGAGAGTCTTTTGTTTTTGAAGTGAGCAATGTCTTGGAACTATGTGAATTTATGTTTCGCGGTACTGTTGCTCAGTTTTATTAAGTGTTGCGTCAACTGCATTTGGCAAATCTGCTGTAGTTTTTGTAACTGTGCTATTGAGTTATCAGTCTTCAGGTTTGCACCTTTCTGCTTCTTCTTCTTAGCGTGTCGATGACAGTATAGACTCTTCTTAGTTAAATACCTTTCTACTAATATAATATTAATAATTATGTGTAAGTGAAAATCATTATTAGTGTTGGCTTTTACAAGACTCATAGTCTTATCTGATTCTTTCACTTCAAGACAAACGTTCTCATAAAACGTTTCCGTATTATTCAAAGCTACATCGATTAACAATAAAACTGAGTTCAAAGATCCGATACCATAACAGTCGGAGGTTACCAACCCATCATCTAGGTACGAGTTTAATTTAAATTTCTATCAGTACTATCCCACACCGGACTTTTACAACTCATTATAATCTACTGACTCATGATTTTTTGTTCGTCAATTAACATATACTAAATGAAATAATATTAAGTATTACGTCTCTTATGGCAGTAGATGATAGACCATAAACTAACACCCACGATCAAAGAGTACGATGCTCCAAAATATATTTTTTATTGTCATAAAGGCGATTCAATAATTTATTGTGTTATGACTTCAGATTAGATCATTGCATATAAGGCGGTCAGATATAATGATGAGTGTGTAATTATGACATTGAGCGACCTAACCTCCTTTTTAGATTATTCGAATCGTTTTTCAGATTGTAAAGGCAACAAATATAGGTAGATGTCATTTGTATTTCATTTTATTATTTAGTATGATATGATTGGTTACAAGCTTAGAAACGGTCAAATGTCTTCACGGATAAAATATTAGATCCCCCGGAAATACCTACATTGTCATGGGATTTCGAACACATTAGTTACTATGATTTAAGCTTAATACTGGCCTCTTTATAAATAGTTTCATTAAGTTTTATCTATAGAATCTCAAGCAAGTCCAGTCACTCAAAATGCAAAATGTGAGTAAGTGCCAAACAACAGAGAAACAATAAACACATTTTTTTTTAATTCTTTGAAATCAAACATCGAATAAATTGCCATTCACTCAGCTGCAACATGATAACGCGTCGATTAAATCACAACAGAGCGACATCAAAATGTCGTCGACTTGCGCATGCATCGCATTCCCCGAGCGCCGCGCATGCCATTTCACCGGCCGAGCGCGTGCGAATCCTCGCCGGAAACATCCGAACGCTATGTGATCGGAATTACGAATGCTTCCTTCGTTCTATATTTGAATTTCGGTTTTGTTGGACGATAATGGGTGTTTTCACCTTTTGTTTTTGAGATTACTATTGATGTGATGTAAATCAAATCCTATGTTAAAAAAAGTTTTTTTTTGTTTATGCGTTTGTAAGAGGTACTTTCAAGAATTACTGAACCAATTACGAACATTCATTGACTGACTTAAAGCTACTTAAACACTGAGTATTGTCTGCTTTTGATCCCGAAATAAAAACACGGTTCCTATGCGATATGCCACGGGGAGAAACGCTGCAGGAAAAGCCAGTGTCCTAGTGATATAATAAATTCCGTCCCTAACATTTTTCCGCACCATTGAATCCGCTTTGATGAAAGGAAATGATGAATAAAACACTCATGTGTTCACAAAGGAGTTGCTTTGACTATTCTATCGGAATAGGTGGAAACTGCAAAGATTATGTATTTATACAGTAATTGCCTGCGAGCTGCCGCATTCTTCAACTTTCAAGGTGGCGATGGTATAATGAGGACCACTACTTATTTCCCTTATGTGCTTCTAGTCTTAGCTAATAAGTTGTGATTTACTAATGATTTTGTATTTTTTGTTGCAGGTAAGTTGAATGGCGCATTCCATTATTTTGATTATAATTAAAGTTCCAATGATTTGAAGACGGGTAAGTTTTCAATTATTAATTAATTTGATAAACAATTCTTAAGGAAGCAGAAGATGTACCTATATTAGAACCGTAGGGGATGGTGTCCTGTAGTTTCTGTCTACCCCTTTGGTGTTCATAACATCCTACTTGTATGTGTATATTAGTACCTATGTACTATAGGTGCAAATATTTTTTCTTTCTTCTTTCTTTCTTTCAATCATAGTCAAAATCATAAAAGTTTGCACGTAATACTATATAACAACACAAACACACATACAAAATAATAAAAATACATAGAAAAACAAAAAGAATACATATTAAAATACATACAACACAACATAATACACAATTACATGTAAACAGTTAGAATACATTAAAATATAAATCAAATATAATTTAAAGAGATTGAGTGGTCTTAGAAAATTAGCGTGTTTAAAGAAACCACAAGAGCGAAAACCACACAGACCTACATTTTAAAAGCGAAACACTGGTACATTATTTAATTTAATTTTCCGCCATTTTTAATTCCGTTTTTTTTCTCATTATAACCTAATTTAAGCTCATTAGCAACATTCGCGGTTTCCCAAACAGCCTCGACCTTACCGTAGCAAATCCACCGTTATTAAGATTTTGTTCGAAACGACAAGTATTTGATACGAGGCCGCAGGAAGGCAGGCTATTGAGAAATAATACCAAAAGCGGAATAACCTCACAATGGAAACATGCATCCGTTCTTTTTTGTAATTATTGTTGGAAAATTAATTTTATATAGAGGATGGTTATTGTTGTTGACATCTCACGGATGTGTACAATTTTAAAGATGGAACAAAGAATGTGACAATGGTTTTAGAACATCATCCTTTCTGTTATTTATTCTTGCTTAGTTTGCTTCAGAAGCTCCTGCTCAAGTTGGTTATTCTTGCATAGTTTGGTTCAGAAGCTCCTGCCAAAGTTAATTATTATTGCATAGTTTGGTTTAGAAGCTCCTGCCAAAGTTAGTTATTCTTGCATAGTTTAGTGCAGAAGCTTCTGCCAATGTAAATATTCTTGCATAGTTTGGTTTAGAAGCTCCTGCCAAAGTTAATTATTATTGCATAGTTTGGTTTAGAAGCTCCTGCCAAAGTTAGTTATTCTTGCATAGTTTAGTGCAGAAGATCCCGCAAATGTAAGTATTCTTGCATAGTTTGGTTCAGAAGCTCCTGCCAAAGTTAATTATTATTGCATAGTTTGGTTTAGAAGCTCCTGCCAAAGTTAGTTATTCTTGCATAGTTTAGTGCAGAAGCTCCTGCCAATGTAAGTATTCTTGCATAGTTTGGTTCAGAAGCTTCTGCAAAAAATTGTTATTCTTGCATAGTTTTGTTCAGAAGCTCCTGCAAAAAATAGTTATTCTTGCATAGTTTTGTTCAGAAGCTCCTGCAAAAAATAGTTATTCTGCATAGTTTGATTCAGAAGCTCCTGCCAAAGTAAGCTATTCTTGCATAGTTTGGTTCAGAATCTCCGGCTAAAGTTATTCTTGGATAGTTTTGTTTCAGAAGCTTTTGCTTAAGGCAGGTTGGATTTTTACAAGTGTTATTAAAGTACCTGGCATTACGGAAACGTTTATTCAATATAAGACATCTATCTGAACGTAAGCGTCTTATTTTATTGTAATTTTTAACATGAAATTACGCCTGATTTCTCCAAAACTAAGCAGAGTGATCCTATGTAATACATAGCTATCCTACTTCATTAATCAAATCAATAGACTAACAATAATACACTAGCTAAACCCTCGACCGTCCTTGACCGTGCTTCGCTCCGTGTGCCCGTGTCCAACCGATCGACTCGACTGAGCATTGTCTTACCAATTAATTGATTAAGCGTCAAGTCTACATCGGCTGTGATAGAAATAAATGTTAGGTGTTTACTGCTTAAGGTGTAAGAAAATAGGTAGGTGGCCCTTTTATGCACTGATGGTGGTAAGAATCTCACATTTCCGGTTCTTTACCCCGTAAGTCCAGGCGCCTCTTGAAGGTTCCCCGCGAAAACAAGAAAAAAATAAGTTAATACAAATAGAAAACTCGACTACATAAGCGAACTAAAAAGATATAAACAAAAAGAAAATTGTGCTGTGCAGTCGAAGGATACATATTTGTGAGCTGGCCGACCAAAACTACAAATATCTTCCGACTGCACAGCATGATTTTCTTCTTATTAACATCTGTTTAGTTCGCTTATGCAGTCGGTTTTTTTTTTCCAGTATATAGTCCAGCATTTGGTGATTTCAGGGTGAAATGACGATGGCAAATGGTCTGAAATTAGACTAGGTTTTCAATATAGTTTGATAGATAAGGGACATACTGGAAGGGAAGTGTACAAGCGATCGACTCGGCTCGGTATTGTCTTACCAATTAATTGACTGCACCGGCTGAGATGGAAATAAATGTTAGGTGGTGCCCAAAGTGCTAGAAAATAGGTAAGTATGGTAGCATTTGTGTCGCGAAACACTTAGTATTTATTTAGTAAGGCTTTTCTTTAGGTAAATAGTTGATAAGTCTTGTAGGGTATCGTAGAAATGTGTCCATCCGTTTCATACCCAAAACAACGTGCTTCAGAAATCAGTTGCCCCGGCTTTTATTTGAAGTCAGATATAACTCGGTTGTTAAGGCGTCCTAGATACTCCATAGAAAATACTGTTATTTATATAATTGCATCCGGTTCGACTGAAAGTTGGCCGAAACAGCGTCTTAAATGGGATCTTATTGTAACTTAATCAGCATATTATGGTAACTATTGTAAAAGAAATGGTGCAGTATTTTTAGAATTAAGGTAAAAATATTTTATTGAACATGCCTTTTTCGTACTTTCTCAGCAAACCCTTTCATTTGAAACCCATACCATGGCAATGCACAAAAAATAACTAGTCCGCCATCTTGGGCCGTCCGCCATATTGGATTTAGAATGACGTCACTTAACTAACCATGCATTGTCATCCAAACTAAACGTGTAGGTAAGCAAAATTTCATCTTAATCGGTGGAGGATAACTGCTTTAAAATTCAGTCGCAAGATTTGACCCGAACTCACTTAAAATACATACATATATAGCAAGTAAAATAAAAGCTTGTTAAAAGGTAACAAATAAATACAAATATTATCACCAAAAACTTGTTGAAATTAGCAATTAAGTGCCAAAATTATTAACTCAAAATCACACGGCTTTTGCAATCAATAAACAACATACACATATAAAAAATTTCAGTGTCCACATTTACCAAGGCATATAATTTAATATCCTTGACGTGTGTGTATCTCGCTGCATGTCGATATGGCGAGTGTGGCCCCGGGCGGTTAGGGGTCAATAATACATTGATGATTTTATTTATTTTAACATAAGACTAGACTTTTGACCAGGCTTCGGGCACGGTGGCAAGTATGATACATTTTTGTAAAACAGTTTTGTACGAGAAATTATGAAAAACTGGGAATGAAAACACGGACGTTTTCATTTTAATAGGGCATAATTTTATGAGTTTTCCACGTTTGCAATAATATTTTAATGATAGGTAAGTTAAATGATTGAGAAGCAAAGGGAATTTTCTTCTTTTGTGAAAATGAAAATAACTTACCGCCTAGGTAAAAATATTATGCTTCAGTAAGTTTGGTAGCGGAGTTGACTGTGACTGCCCAGGATGCAAGAGTAATATTATGAAGGCGAAAGTTTGTGAGCGTGTGTGTTTGTGTGTGTGTTTGTATGTGTGTTTCTTCTTCACGCTCAAACGGCTGGACGGATCTGGATGAAATTTGGCACAGAGATAGATTGTAGTCAGGCATAGCACATAGGATACATTTTATCTCGGGAATATGTTCCCTCGGGATAATTTTCGACATTCACGCGGGCGAAGCCGCTGGCAGAAGCTAGATTATAATATATTTTTAACAGGAATTATTAATGAAGGAATTATTTTAATGATTAAGGTTTCTGTGAAGAGCCGCGTATGGCCTTGAATGGCCTGTTTCTCTTACGTACTTAAAATTAAGGTTACTATTATTCTCAGAAAACTGTTATGACATCCATTCTAAAAATATGTTGAAATACTCTATACTTTCCTGTTCAATTCCTTCGAAATCGGTCCAGCAGTTTCGGCGAAACGTTGTGACAGACGATCATACATATTTCGGTTTATTAATAATGTGGATTATTTTATTCTTATAATAAATGCAGTAATAGTAGCATATGCATGAGTATTATTGTCTAGATATTAAAAGGTTACAAAATGCCTAAAGGTGTTTGTAGGAGGTGGGTGAGAAGGACATTTTTCGTAATGTTTTTACTTTCAAAACAGTTTCAATATTATCTCATTTCTCATATTATACTCGTACCTACTGAATAAAATCAAACGATGATATTATGTTAGAAATATTAGAAATTAGATCTTATGGCCTAAAGTTCTTGGTATCTGAAAAGTTTAACAACTCTTTGTGTGTCCCATCAACTTTATTAACCCCCGACAGAAAAATAGGGGTGTTATAAGTTTGACGTGTGTTGCTGTGTATCTGTCTGTGGCATCATAGCTTCTAAACGGATGAACTGATTTTGATTATTATTTTTTTGTTTTAAAGGTGATTTTGTCGAGAGTGTTCTTACCTATGTTTGAATAACATCAGTTTTGCTGTTCAAAAGTTATGGGCGTTTTACTGTTTGAATCGGGGTGTTTTCGCAAGATATCGTGTTATAATTACGTGTTCAATAGATTGCCGATCGAAGCGTATCTACTATGTAATAGATAAATTACGTAGCATGAAATAAAAATGTGTCGGGGGTTTTTTAAATTTTGAAATGTTACTTGTTTTCTAATTAAATAATAGAAAACGATTTGACATGATTTTTCAGGTGTGTCTTACATTAATATGCGTTGGTCTAGGTTAACAGTAACAACACACCAACTTACACAAGGATTATTTGAATTTATTAGACAGCTAGACCAATTTCAACAAGAAAAGCCCTTTTCTGAGGAAATTGCTCTCATACAAATAAAACTGTTAGCTAATAGAAAGTTAAATTAATTGTTCATACATCAGTACATGCACTTTTAACATGACTACACTCGCTCACAGAATTCACACGATTTTATTTTATTAAACAATCTTGCATAAGATACCGCGGGAAAATATTTAACGATTTTAAACTTCGAACAGATCGCCCGAAGCGACTACCACAGCCAAGAGACAAGTATCTCGATTATCGATTATAACGAGTCGAATCGTATTGATGTTAGAATCGATTCAATGCAATTGGTGATTCGTCGACACTTTCGCTTGGTGTAATTGTGATTTACAAGTAGTTTTCTTGTTTAGATTAATTGTAGTGAGAAAGTGATACGTAATAACGATGTTACTTAGTGTGAGGTAAGCAGAGCTATTAGTGTTAGGGAAATATTATAATATTTATAATGATCAAAGTGTGTAAAATGCAGATGAAGCATAAGATTTTAGTTGCATTTAGCTTGTTTTTTTTTGTATTTATGCATTTTCAAGGTCGCCTGGTAGAAAAATTACTAAAAGCCTATCATTATACCTACAGTGTTTTTTAGGGTTCCGTACCTCGAAAGGAAAAAACGGAACCCTTATAGTATCACTTTGTTGTCCGTCCGTCTATCTGTCTGTCAAAACCCTTTTTCTCAGGAACGCGTGGAGGTATCAAACTGAAATTTATATCAAATACTCAGGTCTGTCTTCTAAGCCAACGCAATCAAAAGATACAGCCGTTTATGCCGCAAATTTTCGACACTCGCAAGTGAATCAAAACCTACAGGGTACTTCCCGTGAGCTCAGAATCTTGAAATTTGGTACGAAGCAACGTCTTATATCACAGATAAAGGAAAATTTGCGAAAACCGTAAATTTTAGTTACATCATGTTATAAAAATATTTTAATAATTTTAAACTTACTACCCATTTCCTCATCAACGAGGCGTAGAGGTATTAAATTGAATTTCATATCATATACTCAGTTCTATAATACTGTAAGCTGAGGTTGGTACGGAACCCTCGGTGCACCAGTCCGACTCGCACTTGGCCGGATTTTTACTTGTATATATGTTTTAAAAATAAATAAAGGTCATTATTACCTAATAGACTGCTTCAAGAAAACGCCTATATAACTACATAAGAAATACTCCTTGGCGCCACCGTTAATTATACACAGTATGAAATGGATTACGAATCAATTAACTCAAACTCAAGTAATTAAAATAATCTCAATTTATATTTACAAAACGATAACTCGTAACCACTTGCGTTCCTGACAGTACACAAGCGAGTATGCGACAGGAGTTCTCACAGCGAGAAAGTTTAACAGTCTTGTACGTACATGTACTCGAGAATACTTTCGATTTTATGACCAAACGAGATAATTTTGGAAATTAACGGACATTTTAAAAATGTTAGTTTATTACTTAATTGATTGATTGCTGTTTAGTGTCTAATTAAGAGAGTAAGAGAGATCTGTTTATTGACCGGTTATCAATCCAATTAAAATCGTTAAGAAATGCTTTTTCCCAAAGTTTCGCTTCCGTTAACGAAGGCGAGGAAAAGAGCCGGAAACACCGCGGAAAAATGCACGGTTCCTAAGCTGTTAACCTCAAACATATTTATAAAAAAAAACAATAAATTTTATCCATATCAGATATTTATACAAAAATACAAATCAAATAGTTTATCTATACTTAATATTATAAAGCTGAAGAGTTTGTTTGTTTGTTTGAACGCGCTAAACTCAGAAACTTCTGGTTGGAATTGAAAAATTATTTTTGTGTTGGATAGTCCATCTATCGAGGAAGGTTATAGGCTATATAACATCGCGCTACGACCAATAGGAGCGGGGCATAAATGAAAAATGTTGCAAAAAAACGGGCAAAATTATTCCTTTTTGAGAGCTTCCGTAAACGGTTTAAGTTATGCAACAATCATGTATGTAGGGTAGGTAGGGTAGATGGGTAGGTAGGTAGCCAGTTCACAGGAGCGAAGCCGCGTGGGACAGCTAGTTTCAAATAAATCTTAGAGGTACTTTTGAATTGTCAAACAATTAAAAAAAAGATGATTCTAGTTGCAAATTCGCAAGCGTCAGTAGGTCTCAACGGAGAAGAATTTGCAAGAAACTCCACGGACACTCTTTTCCATCAGTTTAAATTTCAAGATTTTGGTTACATCATTCTTGTTGAAAAATGCATATTAGAACGATGTAAAAAGAGGTACACGTAAAAACTTCTAGAGTAACAAACAATTAAAAAAAAAATCAATAGCAGGCCGAGGCAGCTAAGATAATTATGACCAATCCCAACTGATGGCGCCCGTTAACGAACATGACGCATGGATCGGCACCACTCAGCTCAACCATCATGAAGGGAACCGAGTGATCCAACACATGTGCCACCATAACTATATCTACTATTACTTACTTATTATTACTTTACTATCTATACTGTTATATTATTAAGCCACCATCTTTATAGCTATTTACGACCATTCGATTCCATTAGGAAACGAATGGTTGTGGTTTTATGTGTATATATGTGGTAGGGAGAAAACTGCACTGATGTTGAACTTTTTTTTTAATAATAATTTAATTACCACTTTAATAACATTTTATACCATAAAAGTTACATTACATTAGTATTTCGCCCTAAACGAACCTTACAAAACTTTTTATCAAATAAATTAAACCGACTTCCAAAACAAAGTTGGTTTGGAAGTAGGTTTATTTTTTTTATTGAAAGCTTTTTAATTTTTCTCTTTTTAGTTTTGTTACCTTATTTTATTTTTTTGGCAATCTCGGTACCCTATGGTCCCAGTCCTTTGAAAGGCGTGCGAGAAGCCGAAGCTAACTCGCAGAAGGTCCCTTTAGGCATGTATCAGGAAATGTGACACCAACCGACGATTATCCCTGTATGCACTACGCAACTGCACCCAAGGACAATCTCCGGTTGGTGCAGGATTATTGAAAATTATGGAGAAAAATGTATTGGGCTATGGATTTGGTAGGTTTAGCGGATTGATTGCCCTAACTATAGGACAACTACCTGACCCTGCCCGACCACTGTTGAACTACACGGCTATAAAATGTATACCGTATATATTATTATCATGAAAATACGAATTACTAAATATTACTTAAAAACTACTCGTCAGATCTTGATCAAATTTAAACGGGACCATGTGAGAAGTACCAGCTTTCAAATAAAAAAGAATCATTAAAATCGAATCATAGTTGGCGGAGTAATCACGTAAAAAACACATACAGTCGAAATTTGAGAACCCGTTCCTTTTTGAAGTCGGATGAAAACCACAACCATTCAATTCGGGATGAAATCGAATGTTTGTCAATAGCTATCTTTCTTTCTTTCTTTGTTATGCTGGTTTGATTTGAAGTGATAGGTCAGATATAATATGTAGTTAGGCAAACGCTAAATTAATATCTGCAATTAACTTAATGATGTTCTAATTCCTTACAATAATTATTATAGTGTTGCTAAATCAGAAATTTTGAAACTTCAAACTGTTTTGTCGGTAATTAACTTTTAGCGATCAATTTTATATTTTTAATTTTTTTTTTTTGGCAATCATGATTTGTTTTGAAATTGAGAACTCATCTGATCTAATAATGTTTTTTTGGGTAAATTCCCACATTTGTAATAAAAACATTTTGTAGTGACATTGACGCCCTGCTGACGAACCGAATACAACTGGACAGTGTGGGCATTATGTTGAATAATGTACAGGCTGCATCAGGAGTTGTTTACTATGCGTTTTTTCCATACCTATTATTGGAAACAAATATAGCAGCTCACAATGTTAGGACCCATTAATATTAATGCAATTTTTTTTATCCGTGGTGCTAGGCAACTGGGCTTATCCCAGTTGTAAACGACCCTTTGTGCCTATTTACCTTGTTTGTTCTGTCTTTTGCTATCAAGGGAAGTAGAAATTTGTATTTTTTCCTACTCCTCCGTTATTCTATTCTTCTCCGGGTCTTCGTCGAGCTTCATTGCCTCGGCGCTTTTCTGGTGGTCGCCACTGTTGATTCTGGCTTTCAGGAGTTGCAGTGGTTTGGGTATAGTGCGGTGGGATTGTCCCTTAGACAGGTGTTACGCGACAATGCGACAACAAAGCGATTACCCGTGGAAATTATCGTTGCCGCATTATCGGATCGTGTCTGTCTGCGAGAAACTTTAACTTCTTGAAGTCATTCCCATAAATTGGATCCACACAGGATGTAGAATCTAAATGTTAAGCTACTCTTGCGAAAACGATCGCATTACCAACTGCTCGACTTCAAATACAGATAATAAGCCACAACTGTTTTATTGAGCATACATTAACCAAAATATCCTGTTAACAGTCTCTAAACAGCCATTTAAACCTTAATAGTAGTATTTAAATTAAAGTCAGTACGGCCATACTGATCGGCTGCAGAACATTTTACATTTAAATTCAGAATTCGAGATAATATTGGAACAATAAACTCTATGAAACATGACCAAGTTCAAATTCCATTGAAACTTACACGTTTTTGGTGTCTTTTAACCCCGACGGAAAAAGAGGGGTGTTATAAGTTTGACGTGAGTATCTGTTTATCTGAGTGTCTGTGTATCTTTGTATCTTTGTATCTTTATATCTTTGTATTTTTGTATCTTTGTATCTTTGTATATTTGTATATTTGTATCTTTGTATCTTTGTATCTTTGTATCTGTGTATCTGAGTATATGTGTTTCTGTCTGCGGCATCATAGCGCCTAAACGGATGAACTGATTTTGATTTAGTTTTTAACCGACTTCCCAAAAAGGAGGAGGTTCTATGTTCGACTTCAACTTTTTTTTTTTTTTTTTTTTTTTTTTTTTTTTTTTTTTTTTTTTTTGATCTGATGAAGAACTTCATAGATATACAACAACTCTTCAATAAATAACGGCAAATCTCTCGGGATTGCTGCAATCGCATTTCTGTTTATTGTTTATACCATTTCATAACATAACATCACGCCAGTACGCTCTTAAGGGGTACGCAGATCTCTCATTTCACCGGATATGTTCAAGTTTCATGAAATCTATTTTGGCATTAAAGTTACCTTACTAACTTGCCTATTAGGTACGTACAACTAAAAAGAGAAAAATAAAAAAACTTTTTGCAAAAAAATACTACCGACTTCCAAATACTAAACTACAAAGTGAAAAATAACTTAAGTTTTTGAAGTCGGTGTCCATAACGCAAAAAAATGGTACCTACGAAAGACACCGACTTCAAAAACAAGTTTTTTTTCACTTTGTAGTTTAGTATTTGGAAGTCGGTAGTATTTTTTTGCAAAAAGTTTTTTTATTTTTTGTATGATAGGTGATTTTATCGAGTGTTCTTACCTATGTTTGAATAAAATCGGTTCAGCTGTTCAAAAGATATGGGTGTTTTATACGTTATTATTGCCTTTTTAATATAAAAATAATATAAATATAAGAATAAATTAAAAAAATAAAGTCGATTTTTATATTGGGGACGATGGATTGAATTCAACTCGAATTATTATTACGCGTTCGGTTATTACTATTAGATATCAATTATTTATGTTTGATAATATGCCGCCTTTACGGCACAGGCGCCGCTCGGTAGCTATGCGGTGACCATTGTTTTAGGACTAGACCCGGAAAACTATCTATTATATTATTTTGTTCTAGGACCTAGAACAAAGTCGCTGAAGACTGTAAAAATTCGAAGACCCTAGAATCTCTTAGTCTTCTCTTCTTATTTTTACTGTGAGGACTCTGGCTGCCTTTTAAGAGACGTACTGAGCCTATTAAAAATTCTTTCGGAAGGGTCGTCACCTCTTGATATTATTCTCACTTGTCCTAATATAACCACATCACCTAGTACCTCTACCATCGAGTAAAACTGTATCAACTCCCGCCCACACCTGGCACCGCCGCCCGCGCACAGCCTTCGAAGTCCGTCCGCTCATATTCACTGCGTTTTTTACTTTTAGTCAGCGAGCGAGTAATTTGGCTGTCAGGTACTTATGGGGCAATTAGTAGGTAGTTTTGGGTTGATGGAGAGACTGCTGGGTGTTGGAAACAGAAGAATTCACTGGCTCCATTCATTTAGTGATAAAATTAAATAGTACAGCAAAAAAATAATGAGGCAAGAGCACTGAATTTTTGAACTGTTAGCCACGTTTAAAAACTTACACTGGTTGAAAGGCTAATCTTGCCGCCATACATTGTAGGTACCTTCAGGTATGCAGCATCTTATAAGCAAGCGATGGACCATTTCCTTGTGTCATGGCATACTTGGCAAAAGCCTGACTTAATCCAAAAACTTGCGTATTTTGGTTGACAAACCGAATTAGCCTTTAAGCCATTCTTTTGTAGTTTCTGCCCTATCTCCACTTCTCTACTTCACAAGGCCTAGTCTTTGTCGGGAACCACGAGAATAATTGAAGAATTGTTGGGGTTAGTGTCTAATTCTTCTTCTCTTTCGTTTCGCTCTTGGCAGACCGCTCGTGGTCACGTCGAGGCGTCCACGTCGGTGGTAATGCGGACACAGTTCTCTGCACGATCTCCCTCCATCTCTCCCTATTGGCGGACAGTTTCACGGAGTCAGGTATGCGGCCTCCTACTGCGGATTTCACTTGGCCAGTCCAGCGCATAGGTGACCTGCCGCGCTATCTGGTTCCCTCTACCTTTCCCTGTACGACCAGCCGCTCTATGGATTCGTTATCGCGCCTAGAGACGTGTCCAAAGTGTCGCAGTATGCGCGTCTGTACTACGGTCGTCAAACTCTGCGTGATGCCGAGTTCCTGGAATATGGACACGTTAGTGCGGCTATCCGTCCACGAAATTTTGAGCATCATTCTCCAGCACTAAATCCCCAGAGCATTTATCTTCTCCATTCCCAACTCACGCACTGTCTCTCTCGTGTGCAATTTACGCGTAAACTCACGCCCTAATAAGTTAAGAAGATACGGCCTTCCTTTAAAAGCAACATCATTATCATCATCATTATTTCAGCCCAAAGACGACAGCTGAACATAGGGCTCCCCCACTTTTCGCCACATCGAACTCATTGCTTGTCTGGTGTCGTTGTAATTCGCACATAGCGTGCTTGTGCACATTATGACATGCACCGCCCACTGCTCACTGGCGTCAAGTGCTGTCCTACTCGCCTCGCTTGACGCTTACAACTTATTCCACTTAATTGCACTGCTATCACTTTTTTATTTGACTTTTAATAACTGGCTGGCAATGTATGATGTGTTAATTTGTTGTAATCGCAAAATATTTACCTTTATTTATAACAAATCTCTGGGACTATAGACTAGGGCCAGTTTTCCAGTTTTTATTAGATCATTTATTACACCATTGGCAAATTTAACCATTGGTTGTGTTAACTAAGGATAAAAAAAACCAGCCAAGTGCGAATCGTACTCGCGCACGAAGGGTTCCGTATCCAGAGTGGTGTCAACTATGTATGGGGACACCCTTTAATTTTTTATTTTTTGCAATTTTTCTTTATTTGCGCTGTAAGAGTTGAAAGTTAAGGTAAATTTTGGTACTTACAAGTTTTCCTGAAAATCTAAAATTTCCCATATCTTTTTATTGTGTTGACTGACGACCTTGATTTTTATACGCCTAATAGGGACTATAATATTAAATTTGAACTGGTTCCACCCGTTCAAGAGAAAATCGTTAGTGACACACGGACAGACAAACTGACAAGAGAGTGATCTTGTAAGGGTTCCTTTTTTACCTTTTGAGGTACGGAACCCTAAAAAATAAGGTAAGTGTGTGTATGTGTAAGTGTCATTCTTTCAGCGATGGCTGTGATTGAAATGCCAAAATTCAATTGAATTGATCACACATGATATATTGATAGCGTTTGACAATCCAAACCTTTTTGACATTTTGCCATTCGTCATCGCGTTGCTTTCGTCTAAAGGAACGTCCTCACTGAGAGCATTCACGTATAATGAGCATTGAGCATTCGACGACGAATATTCGAGTGGTGTGGACGTTGAGCCGAGCGTTACAAAGCTTACACACAAGCGCGAACTTCGGCCGGTGAGGACGACACAAAGATTTTCGCAGAAACGGCTCGCATTCGAATGTCCATGCAAATAAAACGCTCGAAAACGAGTACTCAGATAATTAAATCAATTAGTATGTATGTAGGAATATTACTGGCCACTTGTAAAGCAAGGAACAGTTCCTTGATCTTAAGTGTTTGTGACCTTCTTGGTCAATCGCAATATCGAATAAATGACATTTAACGAGATCGTATTCGAATGCCCCAAGCTTGCAAGGGAATGTTCGAATCGAACGTTCATAGTTTTGCTCGAAAGTGAATGCTGAGCTCGCTGGGAAGCATTTGTTGTTCGCCTACGATTGCTTGTTTATAAATGCTCACGAAAGAATGCTCCCAATGAGGACGCTCCTTACAGCATGTCACTTTGCCAAAGCCCTTGGGATTGTATCAATCAATGACTAAGCAGAAGGCAGAAGCTAGTATTTATATGAAAATCTACTAAATATAATTTATATTTATAGTACCACATACACAATAGAATATCTTTGCTACACCACAAAAGCAACACATACCTACTTGATTGTTTATTAAAACAATAATGTTCTAAAAACAACACAAAGCAGATACTACAGTATTATTTATTTACCTTATCATACAAATTCTAACTCGAAACAACAGCTGTATACAATGGAGGACAAACGTACAATCATACCTACAAACAAACACACATACGGACTTTGTTTACTCCACAGTGACTAACTCAACCTCCACTTCTATTAAGGATCGATTCAGACGATTAGCGAGATATTGATCTGTGTTTACATCGATTAGGTTAGTTTTAGGAGACAATGGGTACAAGAACCTTCGGACACGTGCGGACCACACTCTATCTGCCTAGCCTTTTCCCAAATATATTGGGGTCGGCTTCCAGTCTTACCGGATTTAGCTGAGTACGAGAGCTTTACATGGAGCGACTGCCTATCTGGCCTCCACAACCCAGTAACTGGGTAACACGGTACCCTTTGGCTAGACTGGTGTCAGATCTCAAGCTTCTGACTACTCGTAACGACTGTCAAAGATCTTCAAATGACAACCGGCTTAACGTGCTTTCCAAGGCACGGAGGAAACTCGGTATGTTGAAATGGTCACCCATCCACGGACCGACCTCGTCAAGCGTTGCTTAACCTTGATGATCGACCAGTGTGGCTGTTATTATTTAGCCACGAGCTCCACGTGCTGACCACACTAATATTATAAATGCGAAAGTAGGTAATTCTGTCTGTATATTTGTAACCTTTGTTGAACATGTTCACGGGAAGACTATGTCCTTAATTATGGCATAGATACGTTAGATCCCGGGAATAGAATATAATATACTTGATTGTAAACCAAAATAGTTACACAACTCTCTTTAAAAAAATACCTGGGAGTACCTATGTTCCTTTGGGGTAATTTTCAAGCCGCTGGCTTCACAATAAAAGTCTAATTTTATTACAATGCAATGTTACCATAATTACCTCCCTATCAAACTTGAAAGATTAATTGGTGACCGAAGTTTTTAGTTATTGGCAGACACAAGATGCGTCTGCCCTTCTTCAGTCTGTTTTTAACACACATGGCTGGCAATGTTGATATTTTAGAGAACAAAACTAGAAGAAATCAGTAAATATATGGGTATATCAGCAACGCAAGAATAACTTAAGCCATGGCGAAAAAAAAGAAACTATTAGATTAAAACTGGATGTACTAAAGCTATTCATTGATGAAATAAGGCATTTTACGGACAGTCGTTGTACTTTGACTGGCATACTGCGATAAGGCATTTTACGGACTGTCGGTGTACATAGGCAGACATACTGCGATAAGGCATTTTACGGACAGTCGTTGTGAATAGGCGGACATACTGCCATAAGGCATTTTACGGACAGTCGTTGTGCATAGGCAGATATACAGCAATAAGGCATTTTACGGACAGTCGTTGAGCATAGGCGGACATTCTGCAATAAGGCATTTTACGGACAGTCGTTGTACATAGGCGGACATACTGCCATAAGGCATTTTACGGACAGTCGTTGTGCATAGGCAGATATACAGCAATAAGGCATTTTACGGACAGTCGTTGTGCATAGGCGGATATACTGCAATAAGGCATTTTACGGACAGTCGTTGCACATAGATGGACATACTGCAGTAAGGCAATTTACGGACAGTCGTTGTACATAGGCGGACATACTGCAATAAGGCATTTTACGGACAGTTGTTGTACATAGGCGGACATACAGCAATAAGGCATTTTACGGACAGTCGTTGTACATAGGCGGACATACTGCAATAAGGTATTTTCTACTAGTTAGCCATTGGGTTCAAAAGATCTTATAGAATCTATGGTGCGTAAGACTGGACTTAAGCTAAGAATTCCATAATATAAAGATTATATTTGCTAATTAGTTTTATTTTTTGTTACAGGTAAGTTCAATTCTTCAGAAGACACGAATTTCATCAATCATTGAATTGAGTACGAAAATATTACAAAGTATGTTTTAAAATAAGGCTAGAATCACAGAGGATAACAACAAAATAACTGATGAAGAACATAATAATCAAATTCTCATTATTTTAATTTAATAACATAAATGAAACATTATTCAATTAAACTTATCTAAAAGTAACAATGTGTCGATCATCAGTACTACAATCAAGTTCCGTGATGTCATCTTTATGAAGATAAATAAGATAGGTACCTGTCGAATATATAATATACTTAATATTTTATATTTAATAACGAAAAGTACTCTCGTCAATATTGTGTGTTCTCGTGACAAGTGGCAATTTTACTTGGCATTATGTGGTCAAGTTGCACGATGAAGTCAGAAGTTCAAGTAGGGTAGTTCAGTCTGAAGCTAAGTAAGTAGATAAACTCTCATAGTTTGCAAAACCATGCGATTGATTAATAGCAAAATTGTAATGTTTTGAACGAGCCTAGTTAAAATGGTAACCATGGTATAACATTTCGGTAAAACGCGTCTATTTATAAATTGTTAGTCTAATAAATGGTCAAATAATTAACTCTTCAACTTATTTCATAACTAGCTTCTTCCAGCGGCTTCGCCCGCGTGAATGCCGAAAATTATCCCAAGGTAACATATTCCCGGGATAAAAAGTACCCTATGTGCTATTCCTGACTATAATCTATCTCTGTGCCAAATTATCCAGATACATCCAGCCGTTTGAGCATGAAGAAGTAACAAACATACAAACACACGTGACACTAACAAACTTTCGCCTGTATAATATTAGTGTGAAGTGTGATTTGTGAGGCTACCAATTGATGAATAAACGCATTTTACCAAAATTTGAGACCCTTGGTTGATATTTAACAATTAGTTGAGTTCGCTACGGATAAAAAAAAACTTTTTGCAAAAAAATACTACCGACTTCCAAATACAAAACTACAAAGTGAAAAATAACTTAATTTTTTGAAGTCGGTGTCTTTCGTAGGTACCATTTTTTTGCGTTATGGACACCGACTTCAAAAAATTCAGTTATTTTTCACTTTGTAGTTTTGTATTTGGAAGTCGGTAGTATTTTTTTGCAAAAAGTTTTTTTATTTTTCACTTTTTAGTTGTACGTACCTAATAGGCAAGTTAGTAAGGGAACTATTTCGCCAGAATAGATTTCATGAAACTTGAACATAACCGGTGAAATGAGAGGTCTGCTTACCTCTTAAGAGCGAACTGGCGTGATGTTATGTTATGAAATGTTATAAAGAACAAACAGACATGCGATTGCAGCAATCCCGAGAGATTTGCCGTTATTTATTGAAGAGTTCTGTTGTATATCTCCGAAGTTCTTCATCAGATCTTCACCAAATTAAAATGGGACCAATTTCGGAACATACGTTTTCAAACAAAAAAAGAATTTTTAAAATCGGTCCACAATTGACGGAGATATCGGTGAACATACACAAAAAAAAAAAAACAAACTTGAAGTCGAACATAGAACCTCCTCCTTTTTGGGAAGTCGGTTAAAAAATTGGGCCTAAGTTGCAGTACCTATTATATTCTTGAGATGCATTTCTCCACAAACTGTTCGAAATTTGAAACTTATAGAAATTGTTTCAAATTAAACTTCTGTTTAATACTTGTAACTTTTTATACGTGGGCACGTGCCTCTCGACATGTGTATTGAAAAAATTATGGCTCCAAAAGATTTTTTACTGACCTCGGTAAGTACATAATGGTCGCTTACATTATTACATCTGTACGACTTTATTTGATCACATACAAAGGTACTTTACATCTGTCTAAAAAAAGAACTGGTATGAACGTAATTGAACCAAAATGAGTATGTAAGGATCGTAGGTGGTGTTCTGTAGTTTCTGCCTACCCCCGTGAATATATTATGACTGTAGGTATCTATGGGTTTCAACCAATTTTCCTTGTGTTTCTGGAAATCTTTTACTCGATGCCATACCAATAGCCATCAAAATTACATTCATGAACACAGAATTTATTATGATGTGGTCGACGGTGAGAGCCGATTGCCTAGAAGTAACCTATTCACTCTTGACTAGACCCCCAGGTTGTAGCTACTAGGAAACACAGACTCTAGGAGGGAATTATCCGCACAATGACAATATTCCCGAAACGTTTAGTGCGTATCGGTGCCACCATGCACCGATGGTGCATTGCCGTCTTGTAGTCCGTTCATGGAACAGGCTAAGCCAAATTGTGCAGTTCCATCGCGCAGTCATAGAAAATATGTAACCGATAAAAAACCGACAGGGTGGCAACTCGGCGTCTATGATCAAGGCTTTGGAGCTTTTACATATTTCCATTCTGGCGACCAAAATCCATATGCCCTATTTGCCTCCAATTGTTCCACCTGTTTAAAAAACACGCTACCATTACATTCCAAATCAGGTTGTTCATCTACCCAATGACATAGACTTAACAGCATTCACTAGTAGGGCGCTAGGGCAGGGCGACAGCTTGAGTAGGCGATACGTGCCGTTATGTCTTGTTGTTCTCGATGAGTGTTGTAGGATGTTAACTGCTTTGTGTAGCTATGGGCTTGTTTGTGACGAGTTTGGTATGTGTACTCGATTGTAATAGTTATGAGATTTTGGTGTTCAAAAGATCGGATTTTGAGTAAATTGGAGGAGTTTTTTTCACAACTAGTAAAGATTGAATCAAAGTGAGAAAGCTGGCCATTACAGGTCCACCTAAGTCGTGCCGTATTCTCTTTTTACAAGCGTAAATTATTTAACTTGCAATGTATGTATTTCTGTATGTATGTGTGTTCGGGTCAAATCTTGCAACTGAATTTTAAAGCACCGATTAAGACAGCAGCTACATATAATATACCTAGTATAGTAGACACGCTTCAATCGCAACCGCTCCGTAAATTAAATAAACTGGCGGCTCCCCGACGCAAGTACGAGGCTTATTTTTTTGTTAGTGTCGGAGGTTGTTTGAATATCTTATTCTTCTGATCTCATTCGTCACTTTGCCCCACTTCCTTAATTATAAAGTCATTCATTTTGCATAACCCATATTGACCAAATTGACAACCACATCAACGACAATCATTACAACATTTACCTAACCTTCTTCACCGTACCCACAAACCGTATCATTACACCTTAGGCCGCGATTACGACACCCATCCGCCATTACGCACGGGGTGCCATAGACAATGGTTGACGGTTGACGACAACTACGACGCTTCCTTCTTTTGTCATGTAAGTGGGTCGCTGGTCAAGGAATGTGGGGGGGTCAGGTTCGTTTGTAAGCGATCGGAAGTTGAGAACAGCTGGTGAAAATTAACTAAGGCCATTTTTAAAGGCTTGGTATTATGTCTGTAATCTCAAAAGACTAATGCTATGAGGACTATTCTGGTTTGGCAAAGAGTTATAGGATTTACGCGCAGATTTTTTTTTGCAGCAATCCGGATCTTGGTGGAACTAGGCCGGGTAATAGGATACCTGTGGGCATTTTAAACACCAAGGAAAGCCCACTATTCAAATATAGATTGCATATTTTTTTAATTGACAAAGCTTGCTACACGATCCAAGATTTTCTTAATAATTAGTACCTACTACAATCTGTCACCATGCACCTAATTCTTATTTTGTAAGATTTGCTTTATAAGTTAAAAATAAATCTGTTTCACAAAGGTTTCTTATAAACTATTACATACGTTACCAACCAATGTTTTTTTTATACTGCTTGTTGACATAATTATTGTATGCCTACTAGGCAGGACATAATGAAACTGTAATTTACCTTACATAGATGTCTATATAATCTATGCCCACAATAAAAAGATTTGACTTGGTTAATAGGTATCAGTTACTGGTCTGCAATGAGAGGATGGTCAATACAATACCATAATTAACATAAATAACTCTGCTTTATGCTTCTGCTAACAGATTTCCCGAATCTGTTTTGATGCCTTGTATGCCAGGTATTTTTAAAAGGTATTTATCTGAACCAATACATGCCTTCGTTATTGAAAGCACAGTAACTACAGTTCCCGAAAAAGGCCACGGTCTCTGTTTTCCCACGCAACCAAACCCGCGGGAAAAAGATACGTATTTTCTTTTTATAAAATAGAAGACATTTTTTTCAAATCTTCTGGAAATAGATTTATTCAATATTGCCTAATATATCATTCACCGCTTACACTGAGGCCCCAAATCACGCCTAACTCAATTCAATTGACAATTCGCTACGCTAATATTTCAAAATTACTCAATATCCCTACGAAGTATTTGACCATTCGTTTTTCACCTTAATAAATGAGCTAGATAGGAAATATTATACTGCAGCTTAGGGTTGGCAACACTGAATTTATTTATTTTTAAACTTTAATCCTGCCTTAAAGCTTCTTCTTCTGGTTTGCTTCCCTCTTGCTGTAGAATATAATATAATAGCTCTTAGTGTGTTAAAAATATTAGTCAATCAGTATTTTTTGTAGCAGGGGTCAACTGCCCAGAGTGCCCAAAGCATTTCACTATCATTTCTTAGGTAATCTGATCTGCCAAAATATTTTTGATCTCGTTTTATAGTTTTAGAGACCAAACAAGGCAAGTAGACATTTTCTTCTAATTGAAATCTTACTAATTTAATTCATATTTTAATTATTGGGTATGCTCGGCGTTTCCTTGCGGGATCACCTCAGAAATGAGTATATCTGCAGGAGAACCGAAGTTACCGACATAGCCCGAAGAATTGCGAAACTTAAATGGCAGTTGGCAGGGCACATTGCTCGCAGAACGGATGGCCGATGGGGCAGAAAAGTTCTGGAATGGCGACCGCGAACCGGAAGAAGATGCGTTGGAAGGCCTCCCACTAGGTGGACCGATGACCTCGTTTAGGTTGCGGGAAGGATAAGAGACGCACGACGCAATGCAGCGACGCCTGGGCGAGGCCTATGTCCAGCAGTGGATGTCTTTCGGCTGAAATGATGATGATAAAATTTTAATTTTAATAATATTGTCTTAACTCTCATTAATGTTTCTTTGGATATCCGAGTCTCTCTTTGCCTAGCCTTATGTCCTTATATGGGATCTCTCTTCGTCATTATTCGCCAGCAATGTCTGTGCCATCTTCGGGTCATCTTTGGGCTCTCACGTTTGATAGTACAGCGATGAAAAGACGTTTTCAAAGCATTGAGATAATCGTAGTACATTATTACCTCAATGTTTCAAAGTGACAGTTACCCACTATAAATTATGTTTATAAAATCATTTAGCTTTCGCCACCCCTGTTCTAGCCCACAATCTGGCACCCAGACTAGAACAGGCGAAAATTACGCAAAATTGTTTACCAAGGAAGCGTGGGTGTCGGCATTCGGTGCCCGGTTGACGCATTTTAAGAACGACTTGATATATTTGTCGTGAACCGGTGATAGTTGCTTAATTCTACCATGGAAGTTTATGAGGCTGGGTGAGACAGATTGAGTTACCGGAAGGTTGATAGACTCTAGGGCGCCCACGTGGAGTTTAATAGATTGACTTATTGGGCTAAGCGAAGGTTTTACATTTAATGGCATAGTTAGGAAGATATTCGAATGATTGAGAATGATCTAACATCTGATAGAATTTGCCACAATTTTAAACTTCAATTAGAGTAAACTAAATTCATCGTATTCTTCTTCCCAATGATTTTTTTTTGTTTTTGCAATAAGCCAGCTACGCCTTTGTGATAAAATAGTATTCGTGAAGGTTGTAGTCTATCAAATTTGTCCTGATTGGGACTAGAAACTACTACAACAAATCGTCAATCCAAGTTCCAAACTATATATTCACTTATTGACATATTATATCTCGCCCAAAATGGGCCATGAAACGGTGTTTTGACTCTTTATTGACTGGATATGGTTGGCAGAAGTCTGGGTATTGAGTTTGAATCGATCTAATCCAAAATGAATCACCAAGTATTTATCCTTCTTCTTCCGGTCCTTATAGCATGTTGGGGTCGGCGCAACAACTTTTCTTCTTCCATTCCGTCCTGTCCCCCGTCCCGCTATCACTGACTCCCTTTTCTTTCATGTGATTCCTCAAGTCCTCACACAGTCCATTCATCTTTTCTTTGGCCTTCCCCTCCCGCTCCACATTTATATTCATAACTTCTTTTAGTAACATGCGTTTCATCCCTCTTCATCACATGACCATACCAGGACAAACGGTTTCCTTTCAACTTTTCTGTCACTGGCGCCACTTTTAAACTACCTCTAATATACTCATTTCTCACTTTATCCATTCTCGTCACTCCGCACATTCATCTCAGCATTCTCATCTCTACTACATGCAATCTCTTTTCATCCATCTTTTATTTTTAGCATTTCAACCACCACGTCTTTACTCGTATCTGCTACCTTAAAAAGGTCCTCGGACAATGTACCTAGCTGGTCCTTTTACCCACTCCTTGTTACCCCTTATGCCCTCCTAATCTTTAGTATAACATGTCGCTCACTAACAACAATATCGTGGGAACACTGGGGTCGTGCCGCGCCGCGCAAAGCCCGCGACTCTGCAATTACCGCGGGTCGCGGGTTATCGCGACAAACGGTGCCGCGCGACTATGTGGAGTGACCATGGTAGTAAAAACTTGAGACATCATATGCATCGATTTCTTATTGAATTGTGTCTAAAATGTACATTTTCTAGAATTGCCCCTAGAGTGCCTTTTGAGGACTTTGGATCCCAAGAATATTGAATTTTCTCAAAGGTATGGTAAGATGGTATAATGCACTCCTAAAGAACAACTGATACCTTGCTTCTCTCCCCTTTCACTATCTTAGGTAGGTAGGTAAGTATTTATTATTCAATGAACCATCACAGACTCATAACGCGCCATCTAGTGACATTTATTTGAACCAAATTATCTTTGTTAGCGCTGGGACCCCATGATAACACCATTCTAGTTAAAAAATCGGAACAAAATTGTGTGACAGAAGACTGACAGACGAACCCTAAAAAGTATCTACATACTTGCAGTACGAATAAGCAATTAGTGATTCTCGATTTTCCATTCTGAAATCTTGTGTCTAAATTAAGTTTAATCCTCTTCATTGATACAGCCACGGTACAGCAGAGATTTTAGGAGGTACTGGGTCAAAAGTGCAGTCACACTCTACCAAAACTGCAAGGCAATTTTTTTGTATGCAGCAGAATTTCAACTTTTCGCAATTAGTAGGAATAATCTATACTTTAATTTCTATAAAAATATTAAATTTAACTTCTTCAACAAAAACTAGCCATTTGAGTTTTGGGAGAGTATGATTGCACATAGATTATAGATAGTAAATTCATGCCAGTTCTGTCGACAGAAAAATGACAGTTCGTTTACTAACTTTTCTAAAACGCCTGTAATTTCCTTGCTCATTCTATTGTGGGTTTTAAATATTTCAGTTTAATGCTATAGATCGCAGTTTAACTCATGGTTCCCTTACAAATCTCAGAGCTCACGACCCGGCCGGCGGCGATCTACAAAATGATTTGTGACAATGGAGCCGCGCATCTCATGTTTATGTGTAAACTGAGGGAATTTGTGTGAACATAGTCTGGTACTAATATGAAGGAAGATGGTCCAGTGGCTGTGAGAGATTTTGTTTTTTCGGCCATAGCGAAAGAATCAAAGAACCCTTATTTCTTTTTATTAAATATGTCAATAATATTGTCGTGTTTTCTAAATAACGTTGATCTTGGAACGGTGGTCAGGCAGTTTTTGTGTTTACGCAGATATTTGGCAAAAAGGCATTTAAAGGAAACTAGAAGCAAAGGATACGAACGTATATTTGCGATAAATTAAAATTCATGTTCTTTTACAAATTTGATACGGTGATTAACAAAAATAGATTTAGCCGAGTTCGCAAATCATGACTCATCCGTCCGTTTGTGACAAGTTTACATTCACTTCTGTACTAGTAGCGCCACCTAGTGGTGTGATTAGAAAGTTAATCTTCTTTGAATATTATTATTTTCCTTGGCAACTGCAAAACATCTAAAGACAAAAAAAAATTGTAAACGATGGTTATCTAAGTAATAAATTAATATTCATGTCGTAAAAAATCAATAAAAAACTTGATCAAAATCAGCGTAACATTCATTAAATGCGAATTTCTTGTTATAACGGAAGTTAAAATATCAACAACGTGACGTCACATTGATAAAATATTACGTTGATACCGAACAGCTATTTCGACACCTAATCCAGCTGCGATGGTGGTGTAATGGTCAGCATAGTTGCCTTCCAAGCAGTTGATCCGGGTTCGATTCCCGGCCATCGCAGATTCTTTTTGGCTTTCGTATTTTGTTATTTATTATTTTTAGTAATTTTAGTGATCTTTTTGTGTTATTTCAACGTTTATTTCGTAGATATTGCTTTTTTTGAGTATTTTTTTTTCACATTATTAGGTAATTTTTTTTTTGGGACAATCCTATCGCACTATTCCCAAACCACTGCAACTCCTGAAAGCCAGAATCAACAGTGGCGACCATCAGAAAAGCGCCGAGGCAATGAAGGATGAAGGATGATGAAATGAACAAAGTCCTGGAGAATGAATTTAACTGTCTTGGATCCCGCAACGAAATTAATCAGAAAAGAAAATGGAGGAGTAAGAAAATTACAAATGCCACTTCCCTCCAGGTAATTATTAGGTTATTAAAGCAAGTTGAAAGGGTTAATTAAAACAAAAAATAACCAATAAAAAAATTCCGCATATTTTACATAACATCACGCCTGCTTCCCCGAAGGTATAGGCAGAGCTTTGGACATGTTGTTCTGGCGAAATGAAGGTGTTCTATATAGATATATCTCTGCCCAACCCTTCATTGAATATAGTAGTGAGTTTATGAATATATTACATGTTTATTACAAGCTTACAACATCACTTAGGCTCATGATTGGTTTCCTAAAGATCAAATCTGAATATATTATTTAATGAATATAAATGAGTTGAAATTACGCAAAACGAATAAAATAACACTACATTGTAACCAATACTTGTGCGAATTACCTACTGCTTTAGTAGTAACGCATTAATTAGCACAGTTTAGTGCTTCAAAAGGTTTGTAAGAGGAAGTATGTACTTAAGGTTCCCCTAGTCGACGGCACTAACTATTTTGTGCGCGAGGTTAAAATGCATGCTATCGCATCCGACAACACGTGCGAAAGAGATAGATGTTGATGCTGATTTAGCACTTTTGCAAATTTGTATCGAAATGGATGATGATTTAGGACGAAAACGAGCACGCGAAATTTTATAGACAGACCTTTGGAAGTCTAGATATCATGAAAAAACTGCTAAATGTATATTTTCTAAATATAACTATTTGCATTGATGAATTACTAATCTATCCCTGTATGGAAGCCGTTTTGCAATTTTCCTTCTTCTTATGGTATTTATTTCAGCCCAAAGATGCGTTAAAAGTAGTGTTGAAATATGGAACTTTCGACGCTCATAACTTTCAAATACATTTTTTTTTTTACTTTTTGTTTCCATACATGGCTAGATAATGATGAGACAAATTGATATCATTTTTTTATTTTGAACGTACATCGTCAAACAGTGGAGTAATCGCCAGACTACGTTTGTATGGAAGAATGATCGACTAGTGTAACCTTAACAGAATTAAATGAGTAATACACGGTACAATAATATTTATCTATTAATATCTATCTTCAACATTCACTATAATTAATAACTAAAAAAATAAAAAAAACAAATCAAATAAAATTCGAGAAAAACATTCTTCAGATGGGAAAATGTTATAGTCACTGTTTTCTACCTGCAAACAATATAGGTAAGTTATCTACAATCATAATATCCGTCTGCTTAGGAAGCGAACTAAAAAGAAGTAAACAAGGAGAAAATAATGCTGTGCAGTCGGAGGATAATATTCGTGAAATGGCTGACTAAAACCAGATTACCTGATTTTGATATCGCACACGATGGGTTTGGAAGAAAAAAAAATATTGGACTCCCACAATACGGCGCCTAAAAGCCGCCATTTTTCTTTTTTCCAATTTTAATGTAGCCAGCGACACTCGCAAGGTCAGGATTAATAGATTGACGTAAGCATCATCAAAATCGGCCAACGCGTTTGTTCTCTAAAATGCCACATAGGAACATACGTACCTACATACATAGACTGATAAACACATTACCCTTATTCGGAAGTCGGGTAAAAAGAACATGTTTCACAAAATAATAGTTCATTTTCATTAAAACATAAGCACAGTGCTATTATTTTCAAAGACATCAAAATGCCCCACATTATTCTAAGATTACCTACTACAAACAAAATTTAGAACAAAATATCTTAAACTTCATAACCTCTGGCACACGAGGTCATCACCCTGCTTACACCCGCAAACAATAGCGTAATTATACGCCGTACAATATCACAATTACACACAAATTACTGACTAATGCCTCTTTTTGTACAATTTTGGGTGCTCCAGATGTTGGCACCGCTATCTACAATTGTAGATACTAAAAGTTATTTCTACATGAGTTACATAAATTTACGGCTTTTTCCCACGGGGGTAGGCAGCAACTACAGAACGGCACCTGCTACGATCCTTACCTATTTCTTTCGCTTCACTTACGTTCGTACATCTAGCCATACACACACGCTGGTTATGAGTACTGCGCGCCTGGGCTTTCTGAAGAATATCACCCATAAGTTCCCTAAAGGTGAGATTCATAGACTAGAGCATTTAATTGTAACCAAAAATCGAGTATTCACTTTTTTAAATTAACTCGAACCACACTTCGAACTTGACGCTCGATGTTTTGTTTCAACCTGATTTTATAAACCAACAAACCATTTGCTCCCTCGCTGTGAGCATTATGTCGAAAACAGCGTCGCACATTCGCAAGAACGTTTCATTACATGGAAATGCTTTAGGAAACTGAGCATTTGTCTGTATTGTACCATTTGTAAGAACGTTACACACTATATATTTATATTGTAATGCTCGCGAAAATGCTCTAAGTTTATATTCACCTTTAAAAGTTAAACCTAACTAACTGAAGATTGAGAACGCTGAAGAAGAGCAGAAACCCGTTTGCTTCTTCCAAAGAAGGTGGGTCATTCATATGGTCTTCTCTTCTATAGGTCTTTCTTTTAGAGAGCCGTTTTGTTTATGCCAATGTGCCATTATGTCACAGTGTTGTCTTTGCTGATGATACTGCAATCACCAATCTTTTTGACAAATGTGGTGATTATGGCAATTTTCTTTAGTGCAACGCGTTGATACCTGTAGCTGGACATAGTCCTTGCGTAAGTGGCGTTATGAAATCAATTCCTCCACTTTTCGACCTCCACCCAAATTTTCAAGTAGAGTGGTGATTCTAGCAACATTAAAAAATACGTCCTGATCGGGAGCATTGACTTTTCATAAAAGAAATTAACCGTTTTGGGCACACATGGCCGCATTTAGACATGTTATTGCATGTTCCTTATCACTGACATAAATAAAAGGGCTTTAGATAAACTCATATAAGTGCCAAGTGCAGGAAACCATCAGATTTTATTGCAGACCTAATTTGGCAGAAATACAAGATAATATACGTCGTAGTAACTAAAGAATTTACTCGAAACTCAAGGAGACATAAACCACGTTAACAATTTCCTACTCAGCAGAAATGCGAAAATTTAGATGGAGGGTACCACGTGACGTGGAAGCGCCATGTTGCGCCGAGTACGCAGGCGCGAGATCTACCATATAAGGGCTGCCCCGCGCCCGGCGCCGCCCTGCGCCACTTGAGGCCGCGCAACAGACATGCAAGGTCGCACGCCTGCCAACAGGGGTGACTGACTCATATTAAAATTCACACTATCTCATGAGATTTACGACTTTGATTACCCTAAAAGGCGTAAATACGGAAGAAAAAATGTGACGCGAGGATCATTATTATGTTGATGAATGGAAAGAATGAAATAATCGTAAAATAATCTGTTTTTATTTTTATCCATCGTACTCTTGCCCGGCCTCTTTTTGTCCGGTCTTTGAATGCTATCAATCTTTTTTGTTTACTCTTTAATCGATACTTTTGTTTTAAAGAATTCGGAAGGAGCGGAAATGTTTTCGTCACTCTCAATTAGGCTTTTTTGCTGAGTGAAGTTTTACGTTTAATTTCACGCTAAGCATGTTTTGTTTATGGTTGAGAGAGCATGTTTGCTTGTTAAGCCAGTCACGAAATGATTTCTTTAACAATATCTTGTATGCTCAGAATAATTATGTGTAATTTAAAATAGTTTACACTGAATACATAAAAAGTAAAGTAGCTTACTTAATGACCTGTCAATCTAATCAAGCTTTAAAAGATCTAAATGATGCTAATTTAAGTCCAGCTACAGACATTTCCTGTACAGATGCAGATGATTCATCTAATAATTCACATAAACGCACAAATGAAACTAAAAAACATGAACTACAAAATAAAACCAATGAAACAATACACAACAAACAAGTAACTCAAATCACCTGTGACCAAGCTTAGACAAACTCTGACCTAGACATTGCAATCACGTACAGTACCAAAGCGAATAATAAAAAATAATTAGCCGACCCTGACATTGCCTTATATCTAGCATCTGAGGCTCTGAGCCTTGCTATGAGACAGGTAGCGTTTATCACCATATATGATCAGGAGCCGCGGATGCGGATCAAGTCTTCACCTTGGACGAACATAATGATTAGTCGATCATAACGTTCCATACTTGGTGATTCATCAGAGATTGTTGTGTTCTATAATTCTATATTATTATGAGGTTTATTATATCGTTTGTTTAGTTCATGGATTTGTTAATTGGTTGATTGTTAGAATTGATATATTCATTTGCGTTATTACCAAATATGGCTGTTTTTATTAGCTGTCTCATCTTTGATTATCTGATAGTGTATCTTTTTAAGAGCATTCATTCTGAGTTATATCGATTAATTAGCTAAAATTGGCTCCTCATTTTTCGAGACTTGATCAAGCTCATTTGCTTTATGATAGAATCTGCAAAACTAGTATTTTACTGTCTAGCAATATAGTCTCTTAGTTACCCATATATTATCAGTGCCCTTAGGGTCCCATCGTCACCTAGTTTTTCTCTAATTCGAAACTAGTGAACTACTTTATAACTATTATATTATCATTTATGTCTTACCCATAGACAGTATTGTGTAACTGTGTAACTTTTCTTGAACTACAAATTTACTAGGTCTATCTTTGCTCTATGGGATGTGTCCTTAAACAAGCCAAACCTAAATATTTAAACACTGTGCATCTAAAGAACCGCTCCTTCAATAAATTTCGCTTCAAACCATGAGTAGTATAAGAATTCTCATTCACTTCACATCCAGCATCCACTAAGGACTTCCCTCGCGGAAGTTATTAACATTTGACATATTAATTATGATCTTCTTTGCTTTAATTAAACTTGAAACATGATCATTAACAAAAGTTTTTACAAATGAGGAAACTAAGTTTTGTCTCGGTTGTTATTACCATTTCGTTACAATATAATGAAGTCTGAGTTTGATGTTATAGTTTTAGTTTTGTTTCTTGTATTAAGGTCATCTAGATCATAAATGTAGACATTTGTTCTTGGGTCTGTAGATTCTTTAATATTCTTTCCTGCATGAGGATTTTTATTGCCATGAGTTCATGGCCATCTGATGAGAAGGGATGAAACTCATGAAACTCATGCTACTCAAAGTGTTATAAATATTTAATAAATGTGTACGGATGGAGAGGGAGAGGAAGGCCAAAGAAAAGATGAAATATGGATTGATGTGTAAGGATTGAAATGAAAGAAATGAGAGTCAGTGATAGCGTCATAGTTGACAGGACGGAACGCAAGAAGAAAACGTGTTGCGCCAAACTCAAGTAGGGCAGGTAGACAAAGGCGGGAAGATGATGATGATGAGAATTTGTGTTTTATGGATGTAATAGTGGTCAAGCGGGAGCCTATAGACTACATAAAAAAACTCATCTTGATCATTGAACTAAGAATCAATTTCATAGAATAGTTTAATAGAAACATTAAAGCCACTAAGCTATAATTTGCTTCGCAAATATCTGAATCAAGAAACAAAACAATAGAATTCAAAACATAGGCAAGTTTATCAATAATCTTTATAATGATATATTGTTGTTTTTATTCAATGCATCATTTGCTATTGTTGGCCGGACTCGTGCATGCGCTGGTGCTTTGGCCAAGAACCTGTCAGGGTTGATTGATGGAGAGTCTGAGACGTGACCTTCTTGACATTTCTTATCTATGGGAAGTCTTTATTGACAATGTGAAGTGCCTCAGGTTATGGAAGTTGGGCAATAGTTTGACAAACATTTGAAAATGGACAATATTTGGGCGCGTCTGTGTGTATATATTCCGTTGTTCTTAGAGTCGACGCGAAAGTTCTCAAAATAACATTTCCTTACATTTCCGTTTAATAAAGATTTTTTTCAAAATTAAACTAATTAGGCAAACAAACTAGTACATTCAGGAAACACTTTACAGCCCTTTCAAAATATCAGCCTTCAAATCCTTTCCGTAAACAATTATAAGTGAAAAAGCAAATTTCCCGTTGACCTAAAAAGGAGTTTTGAAACGACAAAAGAGTATTTTACTCAAAATGCAAGAATAGAAATGAAAAATACAGAGATTACCCTCAAAACGAATATATAAACAAAAGTAAAAGCCTTACGGAATCTCTCTCCACCGAGAGTGAAACCGAAATGCATCGCCAGCCTTGAACCTCCGATCTTTCCGGTTTGGCGGCCGCTGCAGCGGAGTATCGAACCCTAATTGAGTCAAGTGTATGTTGTCTCGATCTGCCGTCCTCAAGATATAGTGCCACTATCTGACATAATCGAATTTTGAGTTATAAAGTCGATGCTGTATATCAATTATAAATCAGCGATGCCGGTGTGAAAATAGATCTAATTTTGCACTTTCGAATAGCCGCATTGGTAGTTTATATCAGTGACTTAACCTTATCAAAAATAGGTTTGTAAACATGGTACGTTTGGGAAGTTTCATAGTAGTTTCTAAATAGACAAATACTGATCTGTCGATCGATAGAGATTTTTTTGCTGATAACGATTCGATGGCATCAAACAACTAGAATCGGTTAACTGTCAGATAGCGGCATTTAGCTTGGGGATAACAGCGATGAGAACGCATTGTGACAATTTATGTGTCGCGATAAGCTTGTGAAGTTTACGACGCGACGGCTAGTGAGTCAGAGTGGATGATTAAAAGTATGCGAAATGAGGCTTTCATTAAATGCTGTACGAGTATATCATGCTCGTTACTTGTCGTGTACTTGTTTTGATGTTTAAGTTTTGTTTAGTTAAAGTAATTGATAAAACGTCTTTTATGTATCTGATATACTAAGAGACGAGAGTGCGAGTTTGGCTGTTCTATTTTTCACAAGAGTGTGTTCCATAAATCTGCCTTTCATCACCATCAACTGGAAGGAAATTCTGCCATAGCTAATGGCAAATATACATGTTTACTCTTCTCTACAACGTAATAGTGTAATTTACTATATTATTATATTTTAATACCGAAGATGATATAAGATGGAGCATATCTCATTTCGAGGAACCTGACTGATATAGAATTAATTGGGTTATTGACTTTAGGTCAATATTATTGTAGTTAGGATTTCTTAGTAGTCTTTAATTACATCATTAGTATACTGCCAATTTCTTATTTCCTATGCCAAATATTTTATTGGATTCAGTACTTAAATCCTTTTCATATTGACATTTGATTGTAATAGTTATATATATAAAACAAAAACAGATAACCGTAATTTCGTAAACATTATTCGATCATATGAGTTATTATTTCAATATACTTATATGATCATTAAATTCACCTTATAAGCTTTCACTACTCATATCTTTTGTTTGCTCATCAGCTGATTCATTCATACACTGATCATCTCTTGTTTTCTCCCCAACAGTTGTAGTAGGTGTGAAACCTTGAACTAATTGGTAGAGTTCGTCTGACAATGGCTGATCGGAATCGTCTTGTGTCGATAAATAGGCGCCTGACGCAATTGTTAGTAAACGTGAATGGTTGTACCTGTAGTTAGTTGGTTGTTTCATTCACATGGTCTGTTGTTTTCCACTTATTATTTTTGTCTTTTTTAGAGATTGTCTGGCCGTTTATCGTTTGTGTTATCGTTTTTTTGCCTCTTTCTCAGTATCTTAGACAATCTTAGTCTTTATTGTTCGTGTTAATATTGTTATACTGTTATTGATATATTTTAATTTCATCTATTGTTCAGTTCAATTCTTCCTGGCACATTAATCTGAGGTCTCCTATTACCTCTCTTCTCATTAATTGTGTCTTTAAAGTTGCCAATTGGGGGTTGTCTTAGCCTTAGTCTCAAAAGTCATTTTGATTATTTCACCAATTTTACAAACTACATCGTTATACACTTGCTGTTGTGCTGTTGCATATCCACCACTTTCTATTTATCGAAGTCTCAGATATAATAAGTGAAAATAGACACCTCGTACTTCCTGTATCATGTCGTAAAGAAAATCAAGTTTTTTCATGCATATAAAACGTATGTTTTTTCTGCAAGGTGGATTACACCTTGCAGAAAAAACATACATTTTATATATTCTATGTCATCTGTAGAACATAATGCAGCTTATATTTTCTAAGATTTAGTTTCTGCTGACATAAACTCGACTGTTAACTTTAATATAAAAATCTTTATCACATAATAACGAATCATCACAATTTCGCGTCATACTCGCTCGTAGATGGCAGTGTGTAGTGTTGCGCGTCCCACATAGCTCTATTCACACTAGATACGTCTAGCGTGTTCACATGACTATACACTGGAGTAAAGGTATACATAGCAGAAAAACTTTGCACTACTTTTTGAATAGGGCTTGTTTTCGTAAATGGGACAGCGCTGCTTGCTGTGTGTGTAATGGCGTTTCCAGTTGTTTTGTGGCTTGTCAAAGAGCTACATCAGATATACTATTTTTTTACAGTTTTCATTTTAGCCAGTACCTACTGAACATTTAGCGTACGATATGTGGTGGTATATTGTTTGCTGATATTGAGCAATTTCAGTTCCTGAAACAGAAGAAATGTCATTTTATAATGCAATTTGAATGTTGGAGCATTGATTGAACGAGAGAAGAGTAATAAGTTTAAAATAATAAAACAGAGATATAAAGATGAGTCTATTATCTCTTTTTGTAGAATACCTTTAAAAATGAGGCGGTGTCTCCAATTAATAGCATGGTTGTTCAAATACTTTATAATTTATCCTACTACAGTATTATGATCAAAATAATGTATTTTCGACCAATCATTGTCAAACCAATGATACAATAATGAGCTCATCGAAAACATGACTTCGAGAACCTCAAAAAGACCTCCTCCTGGCAATATGGCGCCAATATTATTACCCTTTTACGTTATTAATCTTTCATCTGCCATTCAACGTGGCACAGGTGATCATATCACCAATTATCTTAAAGTATCGAGTATACTGCTGTAATTTGAGCAATTGTTTTTTGTTTTACAATCACTAGCTGTGTGTGATTCATTCGTTTCCGTAGTCTGCGAATGTCCGTTGTTTTTATTAGGTCATGGATGTGGATCCGTGTGGTTTTTATTTGGTCCTTCTGGTTCATAAATAGGTGTACTGTGATGTAGTTTTTGCTTTATCATTTTTCTTTCTCCTCCATGGCACAAGGCAGTTGAATTGTTTCTCGGGAACTTGTCGAGCTCCTGAAACTTTTTTGATGATCGCCTCTATTGGTTCTGGCTATCATGTGTGAGTGTGTGACAATGGTTGGGAATCGTGTGGACTTGTCCCAAAGAAAAAAGACTTAGAGATATTTTGCTTACCTTTCACTGAGTTCTAGGTCAAAATAACCACAATTTATTTAGATCTTTGGCACTGCCAAATCCCGTAGAAGGTTGTAAGCTTAAACAACTGGAGTGTAGGAATTAGGAGAAGCTATGGGATGTTACAGTCTAATAACAACCAATATATAGATGATCTCACTATGATGTTGTTCTCTTAGTGATTTAGGTGAATGATCTTTGATGCTGCAGTGAATCAGTTACAATGCCACGTGCTACGATATTTACACATAATAATAATAATAATAAGAGGCGAGAGGCGTGCAATGATTGTTGACATAACTGTCCCGCATGACGGGAACCTCGTGAAAGCCGAGAAAGATAAGCAAATCAAGTATCTTGACTTGGCTCGCGAGGTTGTCGACATGTGGGATGTGGACTCAGCGATCATTGTACCGATAGTCGTGTCAGCCCATGGCTTAATAGCCACGAGCCTCGACCAACACCTTAGGAGGCTCTCGTTAGGCGGCTGGGTCAAGGGCCTGATCCAGAAAGCAGTACTGCTGGACACGGCTCGTATTGTTAGGAGGTTCCTCTCTCTGGAGCCCTGACCGCCGGTAGCTTGGACCCTGTTCCCGATACCGGTGGGCCCCTATTTTTTATATTTTTAAATGTTTTTCTTTTTTGTGTGTTTTGTAAAAATATTTAAAAATGTAATAAATAAGAAAAAAGTTAAATAAAAGACATAATAATAATATCGTTTATTTATAACATAAGGCATATTTTACAGTAAAATATCTTAAAATATAAAAGAAGACAGTTTCTTATTTGCCTGAACTAGGTTGAACCTGTGTTTCAGGATATAAAGTGCTTAAAACTTATAATAATAATAAATTAACAAAGGGTATGGTATATGAATACTTAAATTAAAGACACAGCAAAACTATTATTTTGTTACAGTCAGGAGATCTTCTGTCTCTCCGTAAGATATGCTAAGTAGATGTTCAAGAATAGTCTTTTTACAGCTAAAATAGTTTAATTTATACATACTTAATTATCTATTTAATCTATTGTACAGAAATGGGCCTAAGAATGTAAAGAATCTATTTACAAAGACATATTTTGAGGATGCATTAGAAACGCAGACAATGTCATTTCGTCTCTTATTATTTATGGATTTGGCGTTATAGGAAAGCATGGTGTGTTGTTTTAAAACTGAGTGCATAATGAAAAGCTGGCGAACAGTCATCACGTTGCAGGATTTGTAAAGCAGATCAGTGGGGTAGAGAAAAGCTAAAATAATGCTTTAGTTATGTATGGTACCTATAAGTTTGATCCAGACCTCTTTCTAGCAAAAACAATAATCAATGGTGTATTCAAACAATAATCACCACCTGTAGCCAAGTTGACAATCTACAATCGGTAACGCTAGTAGAAAATGAATCAATGTATGGGAATGACACATCTGAACGTTAAATCACGTGGTCAGACCATACAAATAGTAGGCGATAACGATTGTAGGAAGACATTGACAGTCACGTTTGTGACTTGGCTAGGGGGCAGATTAATTGATGTCCAAGATACACAGTAAATAAGTAAATAATCCAATAATTTTAAATGCTTCCTGAACAAAATCAATACTTACGAGACGAAAATATTAATAAAAAAATATATCGCAACATGTCATTACTCCTACATGGAATTAAAAGTAATATGGTCGTTAAGAATCGTACTGTCGAAGTTAATAAGTGGACGGTGGGTAGGCAGACCTTGGTATGAACTGCTTCATTATCAGACTAAAAGGTTTAAGCCTTTTAGGACCGAGGAATTGGCGATATCTACAAAATTTAAAAATATGGTTATATAGATTTTAATAAAAAAATAAAACAAGAGCGAGTCGGACTCGCGCACTGTTGCTTCCGCACGATTATTATAAATATTTTGTATGTGTTACTTCGTCGGAGAATTTTAACAGTGCGGTGTAGAAGATTGCAGTTTTAGGTCAGCGCCATCTCTTGACTGATAGTAGAACTAATGTATTTTTTGTTAATGATTTCTGAAAACAATGTGCTATTTAGAGACATAGTTTTATTTTTCCTGTAATCTTTACATAAACTTCACTTTTTTTTAAATAGTTGGGCTAACATCAACTAAAACTATTGCAAATTTCAAGTTGATAGCATTAGTATTTCTTGAGATATCCAGCTGTGACAGATTGACAGACAGACTGAGACGCACCATAAGGGTTCCTTTTTACCATTTTAGTACGGAACCCTAAAAAAAATCGAAAGGTAAAAAATAAATTGATAAGATCGACAATAAAATAAAGAATACTGTCAATACTGAATTGTCATTTATTTTCGGTTTTTATTTGTTTTCTCTATAGAGTCTCGTAAAAAATGTTTTAAATGTATTTTCGCAAAGGGAGACGAAAATAAAGAGTATTGTTTCTTATCAAGTTATTGTTAGTTGAGATAACGAAAGTTTATAGTGTCATTATACTCGAAAATATAAACGATTTTTTTTTAAATCTTTAAAAAACTCATACTGAAGCTTGCAGTGAAGAAAGACTGTGTCAAAGACAAGTAGAAGATACATAGGCCGTTTCCCATGAGGATTAGGCAGAAACTAGTAAAATAAACCACAAGAGAAGGATGAATTGTGCTAGACCGTAGCGGGCGAGACACGGATTCAAAACTTCACGATAATTTTATATGATGCGGTCCCTGCTACACCGTGCCACAGATAATATAATACTAGCATACAGATGCCTCATCCCATACAAAGAAACCGTGCCGACGTAACTAGCGTTTTTCATCTGACTAATCTTGTTATTTTTTGTACATCGAACGCATTCGGTTCTGTTTCACGGTGATAGATAGATGGTGTTAGCAGTGACTTGCAAGTAAAAGGGTTTACTAAGTTCGTGAATATTTTTTTCTTTAAATACAGTGAAGGTTCGTTTTATAGTATTTATTGCCACGTTTTTAGAGTTTTTTTGCACCAAAATGTGTTACAATGCAAATTTTAACAATCGAGTACAATGCCTCACAAATCAAAAATGCGCCATCTATTGGCATCAATTCTAAAATATCCGTTAAAATAATCTTTGAAATGTGAATTAAGAGGCCAATATTCCATAATTTTGTACTTAGGAGAGTTGATTAAACAAGAACATACAATTTTTATGTTCAATTCCAGAAAATGTGAATTTTACACACATTCAATAACAGATACGTGCATATCTCGCCATCTAGTGAGATTTATTTGAACCAAATTTTCTTTGTTAGCAATGAGACGCCGTGACCGTGCGAGGCGTCCGCGACCCGGAGGCTTGGACGTGCCCCGACGACGCACGGTTCCACCCCGCGCCATTCTCTACTCAATGTATAAACAGTAGCACGTACGGAGCTCGGACGACTCGGACACGGCTCGCGCCCACCACGGTCTAGAATAATTCATCCTTTAAAGTAGAAGATAAGTAGTAGAACCATATCTTGTCATAAAATAGCAAGACACCAAATGCAACATTAATTCGCTTAACACAGACACGGTAAGTTAACATTACCGTGACACAGACCCAAGAGATCCAAACCTCAGAAATTACGAGCTCGCTCAATAAAACACATAAAAAATCCGCAGGCTTTCATTTAAAACAATAAACATTCGAATAATCAATACTAAAATAACATGTTAAACAAAGTCGGCATGCCGAATGACATGTTATCTCATATTATTAACTTTTCTCAAGCAACGGCAATTTCGTGAAATTCGCCATATATGAGAGTGGTAATTTCACGAAATGATCTTGGTATTGCGAAGTAGTGGAATTTGAGAGAAATTTGTATCTGTGCCTCGGTGATCGCGAGAGCTACCGCTTAGCAAGTGGTCCTGGTGTTCGATGCACGTTTTACAGTTTATTTACACCAAAATATGTTACAATATAAATTTAAACAATCGAGTGGAATGCCTTAAACATTTAAAACCGCGCCATCTATTGGCATCAATTTAAAATGATGTGAATGAAAAGCCCAATATTCCATAATTTCGTGCTTAGTTGAGTTGATTAAACAAGAAAATACAAATTTAAGTTCAGTTCCTGAAAATGTTAATTTTACTCGCAATTCAATAACACCTCGGTGCATGCCCCGCCATCTAGTGAGATTTAGTTGAACCAAATTTTCTTTCTTAGCGCTGGGACCCCGTGACGAATGCATAATTTGAGAGAGAAATGTGTAAGTGTTATGAATGACATTTATATTTGAGTGTGTAGGATTGGTAGGCCTCGTCCTCATTGTCGACTGCTTTGGCCGGCCTGTCTAATAAAAGTTTGAATATTTGAATTTGCATTTCATAGTTGAAGGCTGAAGATAGAAGATGTTTATTTATTTAACCCTTAATGTACACACACATAATAAAGAGACAAGAAGAAGAAAGAACAGAAACAAAGGTACGCTTATTTCAAAGAAATCTCTTCCAGCATACCTGCGAGAGGAGAGTTCAATAAAAAGATATGTAGATACCGTGCGTAGAGGGGCAATAAAAAGAAAAACATATCAAACAATTTACTATAAAATAGAATAAATATAACTAATTAATATGTACTCTCATATGCATGCATAATAATAAATTAAATATTACAATAATACATACTAAATAATATCATACATAAATAATAGGTAATATAATGATTATTTGCAACTATTACGGAATGGAGAGATAGAGCTCTTTCACTCTCTTTTTTATTTATTTTTATATACTTTACTGTACACCAGAAAATATAGGAACAAAATTAACTTAAAACTAAAAAATATACAACGGGCGGCCTTATCGCAAGCCACGATCTCTTCCAGGCAACCTGCAAATCGCAAGAAAATCATTGCTACTGCTTACAAATCATAACGTCTTCTGCCTGGTCTTGCCCAACTATTTTGGGGTCGGCTACCAGTACGGCGGTTTTGGGGGCGGGGTGGGGATGCAGCTGAGTACCAGTATTTGAGAAGGAGCGAATGCTTATCTGAGATCGATTAATAACATTCTTGTCCTACCAACCAATGACAGCGGACGCCTCGCTGTTTCACCCGCGTAGTTCCCGTTCCCGTGGGAATACAGGGATAAAAAGTAGCCTATGTCACCCGGGGATAGAGTAGCTTCCCAACGGTGAAAGAATTTTTGAAATCTGTCCAGTAGTTTTGGACCCTATTCGGTACAAACAAACAAACAATCAAACAAAAAAATATTTCCTCTTTATAATATTGGTATAGATATTTCTTGTATGCGGCAAAATGTCCATTAACAGTATAAAAGAAGTTTGATCAACCTTAACCTTTTTTTTTTTGCAACAGTTATTTATTTCGCATTACATGTAGTTTAATCTCCTCTGGTGGTCAAGCAAAGTTATATTAAGAAATAAGTTATCAAACTCGTATGTAGACAGGTAGCCATCATTTGCAGACACCATAATTATATATTTTATTTTATGATCTTGCTAACCGTATAGATATGAAGAATGGACTGAGCGATGACCAACAAAATTGACCACTGTAAAAAGAGACGAAAATAATGTGCGGCTAATATCAGCCTTTTATCTGTAGGTTGTAGTGACGAAAAAGAAAATTTTACTCGTGTTCGAGTAAACGTTCACTTATTTCAAATTTTGTACAAAAAGAGGGTTTTCTGTTACTAATCGTCACGAGACGGCGCCTATTCAGTTTTAATAAAAATATATCTTCACCCTAAAACGATCAAGCACGAGTAAAAACACGCATTAAACTCATAGAAATCTAGAAAAAGACAACTACTTGCCGCACGATCACTTAGATGACAACTCCCTCAAGCTAACCTAAAAAGGTAAGCTCAGTCCATTCTCCATACCTATGGCTAGACGTTACGCAAAAAAACTATATTCAGATCGGTTGCACCAATCATTGTAATCAAAAGTTGATAGTTATTAGTTAGCCTCCAAACGGCAATTACTTGTAATGTCCAGTTACAATGTGATAAACGACTAACTATCGTTTAACTAACGTGTTATTATCAGATAATTTACATATATTGTGATACCGGGCGTTTTGCATAAAAACTCTTTGACAGGTAGAGATTGATTTATTTGTTTGTTGATGTGTGCAGTGATAATATTGACTGGTAACACGCGCGGTTTCGCTTGGTTTTTGTGGAGTTGCATGTTGAAGTTCGTGTCACACTTGATTGCTTTGAGAAAATATTGAGTAGGAGCAATGATATTCAAATAAACAGATATGTTATGAGCGTCCGCATTGTGAAGAATCGAATAGGTCACAATTGTGAACTTTAGTCTTTAGTTTATATCACTCATGGCGTAGAGCGATACGCTTTGTTGAAACAAAAACAAAATAAAAAAATGCCAGCGTGTGTATTTAGAAATTGTACCAATTATGATACCAAAGTACATAAAACAGAAGGGATCTCACACCATATGTAAGTACGAAATACGCCTCAATTTACTAATTTATTTCTATTTAATCCTAATATTCTGATATTTGGAGGTTAGAAAAAGATAACAACATTGGTGGTCAGAATAATGTTTGTTTACATTCACACGCAAGTGACAAACACTAGCTGCCTTTTTTTTCTCGTTGGTTTTATCAAGCCATCCCTTTCGACTTGTATTGAAATGTCAGATGAATGAAAAGTGTGAGTGCGGAACACTTTTTTCAATTGTTTTGTGAGTGTATAACGAATCTGTTTATTTGAATATCATTGAGTAGGAGTAAATTAATTATGAAAGTGAGCTCGTAATTCTGTTTATAAAATTTTTGGCTATCCTATCCAAAAATGAAAGAAAGTAGAATCGTGAAATTCAAGACCGCTCTCTATGGAGGACTACTGCAATGTGAACGCCCTCTTCTCTAGACAGGATCTTTATACAAAAGTATCATAGTCCCAGAACACACATAATATAAAATCATGGGTGTATTATCTTAAGGGTTTGGTAGTGGTAGCGTATCTTAACAGTTTCCAACCGAGATTGTAATGTTAGATACATTACCATCCACCTAATTTTATATGTCTAAGCTAAAGTTTGATCTGGATGATTTTTTTTATCCCGGTATAATGTTCCCAGAGGATAATAAAACACTTTTCACGCGGGTGAAGACACAGGCAAAAGCTAGCACGAACATAAACAAATAATTTAAATAACTATTGAGTCTTCAGCGGTGACAAATGCCCCGTTCAAATATATTGGCAGTATGGCGACACAGACTCTGTTAGCGAGTCTTTGTATATAAATATTATGCAAAGCGCGGACGCACTGTGCTTACTGCGTTGCTGAATGCGGTAAGGGTGTGTCTGTACTGGATTTATCCAATGTGGGCTTTGAGTCGTAAAAGCTGCTATTTTGATTAACTCAGCATACAACGTTGTTAAAGTTCCTTGCAAATATCTCTTCGTGTGAATTTATACAAAAGTTGGCCTACATCTGGCTGACACCGTGGAGAGCTAGTTTGCATCGCTAATTTATTTAGGTCATGCTGAAGTGAAAAATAAGCTTTTTACTAAGATAAATCATGAAAGAAGTTGTGATTGCAGAGACAGTGTCACAATTTCACCACAGGCGGTCTTGAAAAATCAAGTTTTGCTATTATTATGAGCCTGTTATGTCCCACTGCAAGGCAAAGGCATCTCTTCTGTCTTTCCATGTTTTCCTGTTTCTTGCTAAATCTGGTCAATCCTTCAGATAGACGTCTAATTCGTCACAACATCTCTTTCTGGGCCTACCGCGTCGCCGGTTCCTGTTATTCGGAATCCAGTCAGTGGTTACTTTTGTCTAATTTAGTTCCAATTCCACTTTAGTTTAGCGGATGGGTTGCCTACATATGCGATTCGTGTCTTGGAACGAAGTATACTGTTCTGAATGCGGTATGTTTTTGACTCCGAGAATACTTCGTTCCATTGCTCGCTGGCAGACAAGTTTTACTAACCAATTCATAAAACAAGTTAATTTTATTTACCATAAAGAGGAAACTACACAAGTTAGTAGTAATAAATTCAATGGTAGAGTAGTCTGATAGAGGACAATGGAAGAAGAAAACGTTTGCGCGTGTGTTGCGCTTACGCCGACCCCAAGTACTCGTAATATTAATACTCTTAATTATTAAATACTTATCGGCATCTTCCTGTGCTTGTCCCATGACAAGGACATAACCCAATCAAACTACTGAGATTTTCTATAGTGGCCACCTTTACCCACCTTTCGGTATAAAAAGGCGGCACACTATACCAGGCAACCCCTTACGAGGTGTCTGGGACCATCTTCGGTAGGTCACGCCTCCGAGAGCACTCGCCCCTGGTACTCAAGAGAAAATGTGAGTCGCATCGTGATTACTCACTACCATTAGTCCAGAATGGTACCGGAGCAATAAAGCCGCTCACCACACGCACCCCAGCACGCCAGCACTAGTGCAAGCACCGGCACCAGCGCAGTTGGTGCTAGCGGATTCAATCCCCGTTAAGGACGCCAGAGAAGCTGGCTCCCATTTCTCCAGAATGGTCCCGGAGCTGTAACAAGGACAGGAAGATAAGTGCGAGGCTTAAAAAAAATACTTTCACCGAATATGAATGACCTTTTGAAACAGAAGCCCTCTTATGTAACCACTCCCTAACAAGTTTCGAAGAACTAAATGTGAACTAATAACACTATACAAACGACGACGGCATTATGCGACAGTTTGTTAGTATTGCAGTAACGTACAGAGCAAATGTCACCGTTGCGTACTTTGTTGTTATGTTAAACGGACAATGTGAGTACAAGAGGCTGTTGAGAATTGCATGTTTAAGGATATTAGTGTTCGATATTTTCTTGTTAAAGGATTTCAAATGAATCAAATAGTTTTAGTATTGTAAGACTAGAAAATAGACAGAGATATTTAAAATTCTTGTTGTCTAATCTAAATCTTCTCCAATTTAAGGCTATAAGACAAAATTTCAAGATTCGGTTCTGAACATTTTTTGTATTCCAAAAAACATTTTCTATCAGATAAATAGACTGAAATTGAGTTGAACAAACCCTAACTTCGCTGTCCTGTCGTTTCGATTTTTAAACCACTCAAGGATATTGGTAACCCGCCGGAAGGAGGGGACATTCCGTCTGCCTACTATCATAACATTCGACCTTCAGAACTGTCGCTCTAGTTTAAACATGACCATGAAAACGGAAAAAAAACACAGACAAGTGAAGATCGATAGGTCTCCTTCGTATTTGCTGACTAATATTTACGAAGTCATCGTTAAATTGTCGATACTTTTTGTTTCACTTGATTCAACAAAGTCTTTTGTACGTAGGACACAGTGTATCTTTTCAATATAATAATTTAACAAACTATAAGTGCATTTTAGAATTTACTTACCAGGTTCCCATTTATATTCATCAGCTTCCTGCCTCTTCCCATGTTACTTGGGGTCGGCGCAACACGTTTTTTTCTTCCATACCGTCCTGTCCCCCGTCACTTCCCTTTTCTTTCATATCAGTCCTCAAACACTCCATCCATCCAGGTATTCATATTCATATTGTAAATGGTAGAAGTCTGTTTATTTGTAAATTTAAGAAAACTAAGCCCCAGAAAGAAGCTAGTATCGAATAATATATTGGATATTGCATATTGTGTTTTCATCAGCCTTTATTCTTATATCCCCAAAAGAACCGTATCCTAATTTCTATCTCTCTCTTGTTACAGCACGCAAACGCAGTCCGTGACTCCGCTCGCCTGATCTTCGAGTCTCCCCAACCTGAATCCGACGACGCTCTCTCCCTAGCCAGAGCCCTGCGCACACGACCTCCTGTCAACATGCTCCCAGCTGCCAAGGCTGGCACATTCTTCGCCAGAGACAATCTTTCCAACTTCATCGATTGGTGCCGTAAGGCTCTTGGGATCCTAGAATGTCTTCTTTTCGAAACTGACGATCTATGTCTGAGAAAGAATGAGAAACATGTGGTCTTATGTCTCTTGGAAGTTGCAAGAAAAGGAGCAGTGTTAGGCATGCCAGCTCCTTTGCTAGTTCAAATGGAAAGGCAGATAGAAAGAGAGTTGGCAGGAGAAGAATTAAGGCCTGATGACTCGGCACTGGGTCTAGTGCCTTCGGCTCCTCAGCCGCAGTTAGTGACCAATGACTTAAGGAGTTTGGATGAGAGGGTCAGGGACCTCGTCGAGAGGTGCTCTTGTCCGACCCAGTTCCCGATGGTGAGGGTTTCGGAGGGAAAATACAGGATTGGTGATACTAGGATGCTGATCTTTGTCAGGGTGAGTTGAATTTTCATAATATATATTCCCCTGATTCCTTTATTAAGAATCTGAAGTTGAGAATTTTTCAAATCTACTCTCTATGTAGCCTGAAAACCTGTCAATATTTTACTATATAGTTCACATTCTTTATTTCAAATACTCATGTTCAGAAATCGGCACATTGTGTCTTAATGTATTTGTTAATGGTAATAATCTCATAAGTGAGAATAAAGTATATCTAAAAACACAAGAGCCACCAGGCCAGCGTTTAGATTTTGTAAAGGGAACGAACGTCAGACTGATTCGTACCCTCTATTTTCTACACGGCTTTAAATCCCAAATGGGTAGAAAGGGTAATCGTATCGTACAGAAAGAACTAAAAAGCCCTTAAACTGTGTCTGGAAAGGGAGAGAATCAATGAAGCTGTTCTCATTGTAGCTCTAAATGAGATTTCCGGTCTAGACGTAGCTCCATTAAAGGACATGACTTGGGCATTTTTCGACGCTTAGTACGTTTTGTTTTGTTAAGTGCTTTCATACTGTTAGTACCACTTGTGATGAGAAAAGTGTACGGCTTTCAGTTTTATTGCTGCGTGATTCATAAGTGGTGGTAGCTGGAGAGGATATGATTAATCTTGCCTGTTGTAAATGCTCCTTAGTTCTGATACTCAAAGCACTAAATATATAGGTTTAGAAATAGTTATTCCTAAATAATGACTCATGATATAAATACTATTGGCCCGTCCCGGATTTACACAAGACAAATTATACACAAAAACTTGCCTCATTTATCGCTCTTTCTATTAGTGAAAACATTATCAAAATCCGTTGTGTGGTTTAGAAGAAGTTAGCAAAGAAATAGAAATGACGTCGACAGACGTAGGCAAAGACATTGTTTCATACTATTTAGAGCTTATAGTAAGTCTATAGAACTTGTCACTGGACAACATAATTATAGTAATTCATGCAATTAATAATGACCCAGCAGATAGTAAGGAACACGAAACAAATAACAAAAGACTACCTAATAACAAGTCCAATCAAATCTAAACTTATTCAATAAACTGTGTCCACCAGTGAAAACATTTGCAAAATAATATTTCAAACACAATGCCGGTAACTCAGTGGACAGAGGACTTGCGCTTACGGCCTGTCGCAACAAGACCGTACAAGACATTGCGACATATTGTAAACAACGCGGCTCAAAGGATCCAACCGTTTGGATAACCTGAAATATGGAGATGTGTGGAAAGTGGGAGGATAAATAAACATCTTGGAAACATAAAGGGATAAAGGGGTCGCTATAGATGAATGTTCCTTACCATGTAACTGAAAAGTAACAATAAAGATGAAAGAAGGGACAGCATTTGAAAATAATTTAAAATAAAATTTGCCTGTGTGCTGATGGTAAAAAAACGGAAAACTAAAAAAATACTGTTAATTTAGAGACGCAGAACAGAAGTCAAGTATAAAAAAGCAATGTCTCAAAAAGATACAGTAGAGTCACCCTAGTAAAAATTTTATTCACATATTCAATTTTAAACTAGCAATAAATATTCTCGATTCCAAATATATCAAGTTAGATACGCAATGTGTTGATTTCGTATCAAAACATTGCTAATAAGCCTGGTTTAATACGAAACAACTAACGTTTATTCATTAGCACTAAAAATAGATCTCCAAGCGCCTTTTAATGAACAAAAAAAAACTTCGCACAGTCATTATTAGTGCCAAACAAGCTTCACTATTAAGGTCATACAAATAGCGTTCCAATTTCCTCGACGACGGATCTATGATTCATTCTATTCGATTCCTTGTTTGGTCAAATCGAATGGACGCCTCATTGTAGAAAACGACTTTCGACCTTATAGCTCCCATTAGAAACTGACCTCTCGTTACAAATTATTTGTATTAGGAGGCAGGTCAATTTATATTTGTTATTATCGTGATTCCAAATTTAGGAAGACCTCGAATTAGGAACAAGTGTCTAGAAGGGAGGGGTCAGTGTATGTTGGATGTTATCTATCGATCCATATTAAGGGATGCAAGGCTAAGAACTGAACGAAGGCGGATCGAGGTCACAAGACTTGTATTGATTGGGACTATCAAGGCAGCATTCCCACGGTATCAGAGAATCTTTATTTGGAATTTCTAATAAACGAGTACTTGGTGGTCCAAGATATGCTGGTCCTTTTGTTAGCTTAACTTCATTCTTCATAAGTTGGTCTACAACGGCCTCATGCTATTTAAGTAGAACCATGAGATCTGTTTCCGAATTTAATGCACTCTCTAGTACCTACTGTAATCTATTTCTAGTGGCTACTTTTAAAGTAAGAGCTATCGCACTGTGGGGATTGTTTATCGATCTGTATTTTAACTTGACCACCGATTGGTATCTAGTAGGACATCGGTAATATGTTATTTTGGGAATGGGAGTGCCCTTATTTCATTTCTTACTCCCCTGCTGTTCTTTTGCGACTAATTGCGTCGTGGGACCCAACAAAGTTGAATCGTTTCTTCGGGTTCGACGAACTTCATTGCCTCGGTGCTTTCATGGTTTTCACGACTGCTCCTTTTTGCTTACCAGAGTTGCAGTGGTTAGGAATACCGTGTTCCTTATTTTAGTTTTAAAGGAAAATTTATAAAGTGACCTAACTGGTCACTATATAAAATTTTCTTTAAAACTAAAATACTAACTTTATACCAACTAAACAATTATTTTGTTGAAACAGAGACGAACAAAAATTTCGACTTATGCACGGCAATTGAAAGATTTTATTTTAGCTTTCGAAAATTGACTTCTAAATTATCTTTTATCTCTCTCCACAGATCCTCCGCTCCCACGTAATGGTCCGCGTTGGCGGTGGCTGGGACACGCTTGCCCACTACCTGGACAAGCACGACCCCTGCAGATGCCGTGCCGCCCACCGCACCTCCCTCTCCGCCCGACTCGCCCGTCCCAAGCATGACCTGGCCGGAGCCACCGTCACCTACGAACGACCAGACGCTGGCCCAACATCCCTGCCGTACACGAAAACGGAACCGAAGACTTACGAGCCCATGTCACTTCAGTACAACTCTAAGCTTTATAACGAAGAGCCGAAATCCGGACACTACCAATCCAACCACAGACTCAGTGATGCTCCTACCAGTCTCCCTTATCTCGGAGATTTGGACAGGGCTGCTTCTCCAAGCAGGAGGCACTTAGCTCCTAAATCAATCAGCCCTTCACGCAAATCCTCGTCCCCAGATCGAAGAACTAAAATAGTGACTTCTAACCACTTAGTCCCAACCCCACATGGCATCAGGAACAAGAGTCCTAGACCAGTGTCTCCAGCTCCAGCAGCTGAGAGTGCGTCTGATAATGGATCGGAGGTGTCTGATGAGGGGTACAGGAGCTTGGGAGTGGTGGCAGGGTCTACCCAGGGGTCTCCGTCTACGAAAACTACGAACAGATACTCGTTACACAGCCAGAACTCGATTGAAGATGCAGAATTTAATGGTAAGTATTTTTTTATTTCAATTTCCTGTAAGAACATTTTGAGAAGTAGGTACTGTAGGTAGAACAATGTAGGAAGTTAACACTCTTTTATGGAAAACACTTCAAAATTAATGGGGAAATAATATAAATATAGTAGGAATAGAATTTCCAGGGTCTTTACGTCAAGATTAATTATTAGCAATCGTGTTCTATCGCGACCAGTTTCTTTTTGTATTCCTACATTATCGCTCAACCGGCTGATTCTTTGGTCAAACACGCTCCTATCAAAAATGAATAAAATATTTAATTTGACTCACGGATGATGAGCTTCTCATGGACATTGTGCCAAAAATCAAGGCATCAAATTTATCTCGTATCACCAATATATAATTCAGTATCTAACCAATTTAGATTCTTCATCTTATTCGTATCAATTTGAGGACCTTAATTTAAATGGGAACATTACACTCTGGTCTAGAATCGGGCACAAGCACTAATTCTATTTAGTCAGGCCTAAATAGAGACCAAGTGGGTCCTATGGCTTTGTAATCAATATTTATGGCCCATAAGCTGAGTGACAGGAATTTGTATGATTGAATGGAATTTCTTGAATGTAGGTTACAGGGAACAGCCGTTAAGGGTCTTCCCAAGATAGCCAGTTACTGGGTTCTGGAGGTCAGATAGGCAAACAAAAATCAATCAATCTGCCTGGCCCTTTCCCAACCATGTTGGGGTCACCGGATAAACCGATCCGAATAACCGGACTCTAGTCTAGTATTTTATACGGCAAGACTGCCTATCTGACTTTCACAACCCAGTAACTGGGTAACACGATACCAGTCGCTACATGTTAAATACTGGTATTCAAGTGCATCCAGTTAGACTGGTAGCCGAATCCAAAATATAGTTATGAAAAGGCTAGGCAGATATTGTAGGTGACATATTGGCCCCAGAAGCTCAAGGCAAAGTAAGTGTAAATTTAATAGAGTTAGCGATGGACGAAATTACAAAATCACACGACGTTTAGATAGCGCTTGCCAATCCCATAAATTTTTGAAAATTTTCGAACCTGGCGATGCGAGGCCTCGTTGACAAAATATCAGTTTTATAGAGCCTCAGAGGAGCAATTTTAATATCACATCTCAAGATGATTAAAAACTTTTGCACAATACACAATTTTTTGCACAGCCCAAGTGTTTACTCTTTATAAATGTTGCACAAATAAGTTCCGCTCACCGAGTTGTTTCGACATTTGTGTAAACATGCACACAGACAGACACACGTGACTGTTGCTAGAGTCAATACTTACTGAAGATGAACTGCAAATAATATGTCGGTGACAGCAGTGTTTCATATTGTGTAATATTGTTAAAGAGAATTGGATAAAAAACTTTTTTGCAAAAAAATACTACCGACTTCCAAATACAAAACTACAAAGTGAAAAATAACTTAATTTTTTGAAGTCGGTGTCTAACGCAAAAAAATGGTACCTACGAAAGACACCGACTTCAAAAAATTAAGTTATTTTTCACTTTGTAGTTTTGTATTTGGAAGTCGGTAGTATTTTTTTGCAAAAAAGTTTTTTTATTTTTCACTTTTTAGTTGTACCTACATAATAGGCAAGTTAGTAAGGTAACTATAACGCCAGAATAGATTTCATGAAACTTGAACATAACCAGTGAAATAAGAGATCTGCTTACCCCTTAAGAGCGAACTGGCGTGATGTTATGTTATGAAATGTTATAAACAACAAATAGACATGCGATAGCAGTAATCCCGAGAGATTTGCCGTTATTTATTGAAGAGTTCTGTTGTATATCTCCGAAGTTCTTCATCAGATCTTTACCAAATTAAAATGGGACCAATTTCGGAACATACTTTTTCAAACAAAAAAAGAATTTTCATAATCGGTCCACAATTGACGGAGTAATCGGTGAACTTACACAAAAAAAAAACAAACATGAAGTCGAACATAGAACCTCCTCCTTTTTGGGAAGTCGGTTAAAAACTATAATAAATAGTTCGTTTTTATATTCCAACTCTATTTTAATAATGTTAGCATTTCTTTTATTAGGTGATGATGAATCTAAGCTTGATATTATCGGCTTTTTATTTTGATTACTTGATTTGATGTGACTTATGTTTCTTATCATTTTTTTTTTATTTAGCACGCGTCTGCGCAAAATTTTCCTCCATAACCTTTCACTCTTCCTGGCGTCTTCTTCGATCAATCGCCCGTAAAACCCTCCTCATTCCATTTCTTAATGGCCCGGAGCCAACTATGTACAGTATAACTATTTTTTTAATGTCTATCGGCAATCATCGCATTTCCGAATACAAAAGAATGCTAATTTCCGTGTCCATCAATTATTAGATTTATCGTTTATAATAATTTGAATTCAGAACTAAGTACATTATTGTTGTTTTGTTTTGATTTCCTTGTGAAGTATATAGAGCTGTAAAATAGCAGCTTTCCTCCAATTTTAAAATTACCTAAATAATTACATTATGTTAAAACAGTATTAACAACTCTTTATACTTCCAAGTTGATTGGGAGCGTCCGGTCTGCACCAAGTGCAAAGGGCAACTGATAGAAAGCCGACGACTGACGAAAAACGAACTTTGCTGAGGGACATTAAGAAAATGTTTGTACTTTAGATCTTCTCAAGGTAATGCAATAGAATTTTCTTTCTGCAACCCATACTGAAAGAATACAATAGATAGTTGTCTCTTGGCTCATTCATACCTCAGATTTCTTTTCTAAGATTCCAGACACATACGCAATCCTCCTGTCAACTGTACAATACACACGTGTCTAAGTACTCTGTGTACTTACAATACACCTGATGTGTTTGTGTAGTATTGTGCAAATTTCAGCGCGAGTTATTAGTCGTGTTATTGAAACGCTGCAGCAAACAGACATGTAACCTGAACGTATATTTTGTGCATACACTGTTTTTTGATGCAAGTTATGAGAGACGCGAGATCATAAGATATTTCAGCCTTTACTTCACTTAAACGCAATAAACCGTTAAATTTTGGTCGTCTAAATCCCGTGGAAGGTCGATCTGGTCCATACAACAATGTGAGTTGATGTATTGGTGTCTTTAGTACCTCTTGTTTTATCATTATGCAACTGACTTCCAAAACGAAAGTTATTTTTGTACTTTTTAGTGTTCTGTTTTGGAAGTCTGTATTTTTTTATCTCCGATCCTCCACGGGAATTAAAATTCAAAATTGATCGATGTATATCTTGCTCTAACGGCATTCCCTGTACAATGGGAGCCACAAAAAGAGCCTGTTTCTCCTATCTCTCTTTTTTAACCTTATCCTATTATTTGGATTCAACTCTCTCCGTCATTCTTCGCATGACGTGACTGTGCTGGGTTTCCCCAAACTTTATTAAATACCTCGTTAATCAGTTTGACTTAATATTATAGCGGCCACATCATTAGCAGTGGAGCGCTCGTTTTCCAGCATTTTTGCAGCAATAGCCAAACCCGCTCCCGCTACCTCTCAATACTAATTGTGGTAGTGAACGCTATCTCTTCTAGCTTAGAACATTCATCCTGCAATTATTTTCGCAACTGCTCTCAGTGTACCGTTAAATTGCACTGTCCTCACTAATGTGCTGTCAGCTGATGTTAAATTGTCTATAGACTAGCTAAATCATAGGTGTATTAGCCTAAATACTACTCTATTCTCGTTTGTATGAAAAGCTATCGATGGGGATATTTATGTCATAATTATTTGTGATAGTCATCATCCACCTACTTCAGGGGGGTGACCATAACCTCTTAGAGCAAGGTTATTTGCAGTATGCGTAAGGGCAGATGTATATCGAACCATTATAGTTTTGACACGTCATGGTACGGGGGCAGTCCATTGCCAGTCATAGGGCCTCTCATATCTTTTCTCTCGCACGTCATTTATCTCTCCCTTTGGAGATGGTCATTGCACTTATCTACTGAAGATCATGTTTACCCCAACGGTCATCACATCAGTTCTACGGCTAATATGCCCGACCCAATTCCACTTCGGCTTGCTTATTCTGTGAGCTGTGTTATCAACTTTGGTTCTCACCACCTCTTAGGTCTTTGTATCACCTCATTCCGGACTTAATCCTATAGAAAAAAAGTGGCCTGCAAAATACTCTGTTGTCTTATCCATTTGCTAAGCATGCCAATGACATCACTATCGAATAAAACATCTTTAGATAAGGCACACGTTTATAAACACACAGGTAGTCCAATCTTAAACACGAGTCGATCTAACAGATGTGTCCTATGTTTAGACATTCCTGAGACCTCAGTCATCTGTCATATATGGCATGCGTGGACATATATCTGGTATTCACTGCAGTATTACACAAGCTAGTGACATTCACATAACATGCTCGATAATATTCTTTGGAGTGACATTCCGATCGGAGTTTGTTGCAATAATATTGAAGGTATCTTGTTAAGATGAATTCATTAGGACTAGAATCTATTAATGTTTTGACTTTTGTTATATTTAAAGACTGGGATTCTATTGTTAGATATTATGTCAAGAATTAGATTATATGTGTCAAACTGTCTTGTTGGCTTCTAAATCTTTAATTTATTGTTATTGTCAGTTTGTAATTAGTCCATCCATAGGATTTTAGTATCCTTGGTCTTACGATCCTATCTTTTTTATAACCTTTTTCAGTTTTATCTTTATCCTAAGACCATATTTTATTACTCTTAAACGTATTTGAATCTTCTGAGATGGTATCTTGATAACCTTTTCTAAGTTCTTCATCCCTAGTTGCGTATTCTAACTTTAATTCCCTTTTAGGTTATTCCTCTATGTATGAAACACTCATTGAATATCCCATGTACATTTCCATGTTATGTTAATTTCGAAGTGGTCAACAACATCAACCGTTTGCGTCAAATTTCGCTCATGTCAAACAATGGTGGTCCTTGAGCAACCAAACTAGGTGTCCTGCTCGGTCATGAATGATAAGCAAGTAAGCAACCACATCTGGTTGTCCATTCATTATTATTTTGTTATAATAATTAACATTGCGTCAATTGGTTTGATTACGATGACAATTGAATTAATCATAATTATTGTTTTTGTTCGTCATATCAGCTTTTATATTAACACTTCCTTGTATAGCGATATTATGATCGTTTTGATTAGTTCTAGCCTTAATGGTGCTAAAATCGGTACCGTTTATTGCACAATTACCATTCCTAATTTATTCTGCCTCCAAGTAGCATGACCAGTTCTAGTTTTGAAGAACGCAGCTCTGGATCCAGGCATATTATTAATTTTAAACAGAGTTGTCTAATATATCAGAAACGCATCATCAAATTCTTTAGATTTGTTCCATTTGGTGAAGGTTGTCTTCTTACCAGGCAGCCATAGGCTAGTTTTTAAAACGATACATTATAGAAACCTGATCGTCATCTTCATGATCATCCTCCCTGATATCATCACTGCCTGACTTCGCCCACTGCTGAGCATGAGCCTCTATCTTTTTGTGCCAATCCCCACGTTTCTGTGACATCCAAGTTCTACGCGAATCAAACATGATAGTATCACGTCCTAATTAGTTTTAATGTTTTTTTTGAGAACTTTGTATTAACTATTCCTTCTGATATCTCTATTTACAAGTATCTCATTAGAAATCCCCTTAAAAACACGAGGGATGTCACCGATGTCAGCAGTTAAGAAATATGCATTCTGTTACCTCTGCCTAAAAGAAAATAACAAATTTTCACCTCATTAGTAAGAACACAGCCACACTTGGACAAGTGATAACGCCAGGGTTTATCTCCTCTTACAAGCATTCGCAATTAACGTTATCCGAATACTTGTAATTATAACAAGTGCCTCTAATTATGTACAAGCGATGCTATCGCTTTTAATAAATAACACGGATAGAAACTATGTGGCGATCGTGATCTTGGTGTTCTAGAAAAGTGATATTTTACGAAGAATCTTAACTATATTTAAAAGGGAAATTGTGTTAAATCGTATGAAATATCTTTTTTATTTTAGTAAACGATAATATCTGATTCTATTGTAGACTTATATAATTACTAGCTGTCCCCCACGGCTTCTCTCCCATCAACTGGCTACCTACCTACCCTACCAACCTACCTACCTACCTTACTTTTTTTCCAATTTATGATTTATCTTGATCATTATCACCATTTCAACTGAAAGACATCGACTGCTGAACAAAGACCTCCCCAGTCCCGTGCGATATTGGCTTATCTCGATACTACCCTATAAATAGATAAATAACTACATTCCTTTTAATTACTACGCATTCTTTTCCCGTGTAAGGTCAAAAGACAAATGTCACAATATCACACAACACGCACATACACGTACAAGCCCACACATTAATCACCTGGTTCTCTGCTCACCCTGCAAGGCAATGAGCGACATTCTCGACATGGTCTTGAAAACATTGTCATAACTAAATGTTGTTGAATGTGGGCGCGATTGAAACCAACTAAAAGATACGTTTATATTATAAGAAACTGGTCCGGGTTTACGAGAGATTGAAACGATTTTACGCAAGTATTTTTAACTAACGCTTGTCTAGAAATTACCTATTCACTCTTGATTTGAAGACCCTGGGATCTTTTTTTTGTATTTGTATATAGTATTTATATATAGTATTTTGTATTTATATATATTGTAGCTATCAGAGAACACAGACTCCGGTAGGGAATTCAATTCCTTAGCTGTACGCATAATAAAAGTATTCTTAAAATATTTTGTGCGTATGGTTGGGAATACAAGTGCTGTGATTGAATTTTGAAAAGTAATTCAACCAATCATAGCAGCTAACGCACGTTTGACAACTTGTCACACTAAATTTTCGTTCGTCCATTAACTTGGCCAAAGCCTACTTCTGCTTCTTCGTGTCGCTGGTACGACAGTAGTTCAAATTTGTTTGCTTCAAAACTTTGTCACTTCAATGCCACATCTTCGGTGGCAGCGCATATATCACTTTGGCTACATGTTTTGGGACACAGAAAGGGCAGGATAAGAAGGAGAAGCGTGGTCTGCACACCAGTTCCATATGTGTCATGCACACCCTGCTGAAAGCCTATTGAATTTAATCTTTCCTCAATCTCGTGTCAAGTAATTCAAGTGGTAGGTTGCTGCAATATTTTTGTTACTAATCAGATAAGATGAGATTTGGCAACGTGTTTGCATTTTTTTATGTTGACCAGCCTTTCTCCAAACTGCGTACTCCACACGTCAGAGTTAATACAACCGATGTGACCCGGCTTCTCATTCTATTGAAATTCCTTACTACTCTAGGCCATCTCAATGTAGTTCCGGGGTGGTCTTTCAAAAGTCACGGGCCCCTTCTTCTTGTTGATGGTGACCACCGGGTGATTTAGTGAGGTATAATTCTTACACTGTCTGGTGTAATCCCCAAAAGTAAAGGTATCTTGTGAAGGATGCCTTGCCCCCTTAGCAAAAAAAAAGGCCAGCTCAAGGTCAAAATATTACTGACCAATTCTCTTTACCAATAATTCGCACATTAAAAGATAGGCAATTTCCTTCCATGCTTAATGTCACGTTCTTCAACACCTGCCATCTTTTATATCAGACATGTGAGTCGCACGTGACGAAGAGAAAATGAGCGAAAAGATAAACGTTATTGAAGTTTCCAAGTCGAGGATATCGATAGCTAGTGCATTATTTTGTTTGCTATTTTATTTTTATTGCTATTGCAACTTAGCTTGGTCAATATCTGGCGGAATGATGGGTGGCTCGAAACTGGGTCTAAACTTGGCTTTATAATATTACTAGCGGACGCCTCGTGGTTTCACCCGCGTAGTGCCCGTTTCCGTGGGAATACAGGGATGAAAAGTAGCCTTTGTTACCTGGGTATAGTGCAGCTTCCCAACGATGAAATAATATATGAAATCGGTTTAGTCGTTTCGGAGTTTATAAGAAACATACATTCTCTTTTATAAGATTATATTGCAAGTTCCACCAGTCTCGCCAAGGGTCATTCTGTGCCCAGTTTTACTGGGTTGTGGAGGTCAGATAGGTAGTCTCTCCTTGTAACGTAATAGTATTCAGCTGTATCCAGTTAGAGTAAAAGCCGACCCCAACATACTTGAGAATAGACTAGACAGAATGATTTTATATTGCAATATTGGTGAATCACTCATGTCTTCTGAATAGATAGTTTGAAGTTGAGAACTCGTCAAAAATTGGCATAAAAGTAGAGTTTGACAAGTTCTCAACTTAGAATTCTGAATGCAGAAACCGATGTACGTAATCACTTGTATCAGCTAAAAATCTTGGCGATTCAAGCAACCAATATGGCGCAGAAAGATAGGTTTCGTGAAGGTCCAGGTATCAATCACGACACAGTACCATAACCAATCTTTCAACGGCAACACTATTGCTTTGGCAGTCACATCTTTCCATTGGACGAGCCATCGGCTTGCTGCAAAAATCTACACTTTTTTATTATTCAAACTATGTTACCCCACTGCTGGACTATAGCCTCCTCGTTATAGTCTTCCATTCCGCCCGGGGTCTTGCCTTTTTTTCGACCAATCCTTCGTAAACGCCTCTAAGTCATCACGCCCTCGTTTCCTACATCTTCTTGGCGACGACATCCGTCCTCCAGCTCTCATTGCATAAAGACTCTGGCTCATCCGTCCTGAAGTATTCTACTAATAAATATCAGAAATAATCTCACAATCTCATAACATATTTCTACTATAAAACATTTAACTTAACCAAGCAAAGTTTTGCGGAAAAGGGAAGTCCTTACCACAACCGCCAGTCCATAAATGGTCACGGACACTCTCGATATGGTCAGAATTATTAACTTAAGCTAACTGTTATTATAGTCCAAACATAGGCATTGTAAATTAGATACTGTTTTTATGATCTGAGGGTTAGCCAAAGGGGTTATGAATGAGAATGTCACTAACTACCTTGTTGATATTAATTATAGGTTTGAATAATTTAAGAACTGGCTGAGTCTAGTTTGGTGTTAATGGCTGTTGACTGTTATGGTTAAATCTTTGCGTTATATGCGAGAATTAGCGGTAAGCTAATCATAACTGGGTTTAGTTGTAAATCTGAATTTCATATATTTTAATGCCTGTTATATTTTTATGGACCTTAGATTTTTCTGATCAAATTTGTAGCGGGGTTAAAACATCACATCACATCATCAGCCTATTAATGTTCCCACTGCTGGGACACAGGCCTCCTCTCTGTGAGAGGGGAAGGGCCACAATCCACCACGCGGCCCCAGGGCCCGGGTTAACACATTTGAATTATTTATCCGGGATTCGTTGAGCTTCATTGACTCGGCGCTTTTTTGGTTTTCTGGAGTTGCAGTGATTAGGAATAGTATGGCGGGTTTGTCTTTTAATACGAAACTATTCCTAGCAAAACCATTACAAAATAGATATCCAGTGTTTCATATTCTCAATTTCTTCTTCTCATTTTTCAGAGCGTCTCGACCAAGACGACGGCTGTCACATGGAAAAGAACGAACGAGTCGACACCCACGTCAGCCTCAATACAGGCCTGAGGAAGACTGACTTCTCCAACACCTTCTACGGAGGCAGGAAGACTAGCTCCATCGACGAGAAGTCCAACAGAGGCAGCCCTGACCGCGTGGTCATCGTCACTGAGAAAAACGACTCTCCCAGCATGAGCCTCCGGGCTACTAGAGAAGCTTCCCAGTCTCCAACTAAGACGATAAGAAGTCGCCAGGCTAGTCGCATACCGCATTCTCCCGTCAGGAACCGAACACCCAGCCGAGGGAACACTCCAAGCCCAAAGCACAACGCGAATCCAGTTCAAACATCACCAAAATTGACGCCGAAACTGCCACCAACTGCCAGGAATACATGGAGTGGAAGGACAGCTCCTACTCAAGCTAAAGTTAAGTCCAGGCCCACATTGGGAGCAGACACCTTTGAAAACCCGAACAAATCTCCCAAAATGAGGGCCAAAACCCCACAGACTGACGCTTTCAAGAGGAATTCTCCTCTGAGAGCCAGCAGCGCTACTCTTAGGTCCCCACCGAGTCAGAAACCTTTGAGTCCTTTGTTGGAGCAGATCTTAAGGTCGACGGAGACCGCGAAGGATGACGCGTCAGTTCTAGAGAAAATGAAAGAGATTATTAGGACATATTCAAAAGGAGACGATTCTCTTTCTAGGACTAGCTCTAAGGACTCAGATTACGCTGACTTCACATCAGCCTGGGTCATGTCTGATGGAAAATTAGAAAGATCTACTAGCACAAGGCAGTTGGCTGCTCCTAGGAAAGAAAGAAATGGACCTTCCCGGATACCAGCCCCAGTGTCCATTGGCTGCAGGCGGTCCACATCCACGTCACAGTTTCAATGACAGGAGTCTGGAGACAGCGTGGACACTCTAACCAGTGATAATTGAACTATTTGTGTTAGTGTACACTTTGTGAAGACAGGTTAAATTAAATTGGTGATAGTGAGGGATTGCAGCCAATCGGCGTTGAGTGTGATAGTTAAATGACGGGAAATGTATGGACTTTAATATCGCATATCTTTGTATATGTAGCGATAAGGGCTAAGATTATAAACGGATTAGACAAAGACCGGTCTCAAGCAATTTTCCAAGTATGTTGCTGGATAGTGAGTTTCACAAAATTCTGTTGTATATACCAATCTGAGATTGTAGTTCAGAATTATTGCACCAGACTTTTGTGGAGTACCTACGTAATATGGGTTCTTTGTTACTGAGACCGGCTTAAACTCGGTTTCGACTTAAACTACGACTGAAGCAGTCAATTTGTCCAAAACGTGGATTATACTAAACGTTAGTTAGAATGGTGTAATCCACCCAAGAATTATGACGATTTAGAATTTTAACCATAGTTTAGTACTAATTATCGATTAGAAAATTTGTACTAACAATTTTAACAAAGGTAACAACCAATTTGAATTTATCAGATTTTTCCATCTATTTGCTTATAACAACCGACTTTTATGAAATTGAGTGTTTTAATACGAAATATAATTTATTTATAGTATATTCAATGATCGGCGACAAATAATGATATATTCGGGCGTTTATTTTAAAACAAAATATAGCCTAGAATTATTAATTGCCTGAGCATAGCCTATAATGTGTAAATCAGATAAAACAGCACTCTTTTTTCATTAAAAGTCGGTTAAATATGGTGCTAAGCAATACAAATATTAGCTTTTGTTGTTTAGTTATTGTTAATTTAATTATTTTGGCTAAATGCGATCACAAGCGGTTTACAATTTTTAGTCTTAAGTTAGATAAGTAATTGTGAAACTTGGCCCCACATTTATTTTGGTTTTTATTTCACAAAAATGGACCAAAGTTTATCCGATAATCGGAAATTATAATGTCATTATTTTGTAGAGAACACAGTAAAAAAATAAATCGTGTTTTTTTTTTTGTAAAAGGTTAAACTTTGGTAAAGTCTTTTTTTACAGACTTCTAATTAACCCCATCTGAATTATTACCATTAGTAATATTCATTATAAAATTTTACTAATAGTAATCTTTTGAGAATAAGTACTCAAGTACATTTATTTTACAAGATGACAAGTTTTAGTTTTTAGTTTGTATTTTAAGTTTAGAATTAGTTTTTTTTTATAACTTCCCGGTAAATCTTTACTAATTAATTAAAAGAAAATTACTTAATTATTTGACATTTGAAATTATGCATTTAATAAAAATATCATTCCAAGTTTGGAGTAGCCGGGATATACAGCAATTTTTGTTAAAAAGTAATCTCATTTTTGTATAGGTTGTGAAAGGTAGAGCTTATAAATAAAATCTGTAGTGTTTTTTTAATAAAAAATAAATAGCTAATCACGTAGCTTTTTGTAATAAAATCAAATGGTAATAATATGGCATTACAAGTTATCAACAAAAACATCCATTTTCATACCTCATTGTAGTATACATAAAAAAAAGAGATATTTTTGCACACTCTTAATGAAAAAATAAATGCAGTAGATGTCACTAGTTGCTATAATGCCGTCCGTTTCAAAGTGTAGTGAAGACATAGTTGTAGACTGGCATCGGTAAAATGTTATTTTAGCCATTTTACTATTTATTTTTGTTCAAAAAAAAAAGCTTTTTTATTGTTTTTTGAAACTAAACAATATTTTCTTTAGAAACATTCTGAATAATATTTTTTATTAAAAAAATCTAATGGCTAAAATAACATTTTGCAAAAACATTACTTCTGTCATTGTAATAGATAATTTAATGTAAATTAAATTAATGATTGAAGTAATTATCTCTAAGTAAAATATCATTACGATTTTTAATCTTTCGGTCTCTAAGCAGACCCTTATTAAGATGTCACAAATGTTACTTCTATGTTGTAATGCTATGCTTATGTTAAATGTCATGGCTCTTGTACGCAATAGACGAGATTTGTCCTATACCATACGATCTATATTTCTTACATATACATACTATGTTGTTTTTTTTTTTTGTAATGTTCGTCCCATGATGTGTTTATTTTTCTTATATTTTGTCCAATAATTCCAAAATTTTTATAACGCTCAAGCCTTCAAAAATATATGTCATCTGTTTACTTAAAATAATAAAAATAATTTATAATAATTGTTTTGGTTTTATTTATCATTGAAAATACACGAAAAAAAAATAAAAAAAAAGATCTTGCAGAAAGGAGATATTAGAAAAAATAAGTAATAAATGATTGTGTAAACAGATGACTCGCAAAATGGACATTCTCAATTATTTTTATTATGAAAGTTAATAATATATCTATAATCTTATATCAAATGAGGATGTTCATCACATTATAACTGACTTATAGTACAGGCATTTTTATACTATCATAAAAAATAAGAATTAAAAAAGAGCTAAAATACAAATAAATAAAGTCTCCTCGAATTATTACGTTTATACCCGACTGCAAAGAAGGGATATGTTTTTTATGATAGTGTGACAATGGCAAAAAGTAGAGGCTAAGATTTTTTGTTAATTTACATTATTTCTCTTCGACGTAATGTTACCAGTGACTATGCCATAGATATCTGTTATTATTTACGGAATAAACGATAAGTTTATATCTTATACCATTGAATTTTATTTTAACACCTATATACCCTCATCATTATCATTAGCGTAAAGCAGTTTACTGCCGGACATAGGTCTCTCCAATTGCACGTCTTTTTCTCGGCAACTGTCATCCAGTTGCTAACACCCACCTTGCGAAGAATGTCGCTCCACCTAGCCTGAGGGAAACACTACTCTGAAAATAGAACATTAATATTTAGGATTGAGCATTGGTGTCCCAGTCGTAGCGGGGTTCAAAACCACTTTACTTAGTGTGATATAATAACATCACCAGCCTGCCTGCCTAGCCTTTTACATCACCATTGCTCACAAAATTGTGAAGGAAAACATTGTAAGCAAACCGGTTATTCAAAGACTTGTGAAATCATCTACCAACCTGCACTTGACCCGCGTGGTGAACTCACAGAGATGCTGCCTGTATCCTATCAGGCGGTAAATTCATAGGCAGATGGCTACTGCTTACTTATGCCTATGATTTATTTAGCAATGAACGTAAGTACTTTGATAAATAATTCATCTAATAGGAGACTAGAGAAACAGAAAGAAAGAGACACAGAGTCACAAGTCTTGGGACGACGCTCTACACAGTCGAATCATTTCTAAAACTCGATGAGCAGCAATGTACCGCTTACCTGCAAGCTTAGCGTCAAAATTTACTCAGACACTCGAATCGAAGCGAAGCATCAGTCTGAGAATTTACATCTAGCTTATGATATGTACATTTTTAGACTGACGCATCGCTTCAGGCTTATTTATCTCCACCACATCAATCAATCTGCCTAGCCTTTTCCCAATTATGTTGGGATCGGCTTCCAGTCTTACCGGTTTCAGCTGAGTACCAGTGTTTTACATGGAGCGACTGTCTATCTGACCTCGTCGACGAAGTCGACGAAGACGTGCGAATTCGCCCGTATCCTATAAATTTGAGCGTCAAAGACGACTCAACTCTACGTTGTGGAGATAGGGCTCAATATGCTATGTACATTTTAAGAACAAAGCATCGCGTTGCTTCGGCTGTCTCAATGTGCTTTGACGATAAGGGCTTAAGAATAAAAACTCATTGAAACAGAACAAAATAAACCTTTTATTAAGCTTCAAAGTTTTTAAAAGGAAAAAATCAGTCTGGCAAGTTGTCCGTTCAGTCAAATTGTCAATGAAGAACAGACTGTCAGATCAATCCAAAAGCCATTTGAAATCAACCGTAATGGTCCCCTAAATACACCCTGGGCTCACCTTGACGATGAGCGTGGTAGCCCTCCTTGTACAAACATTCAATATTGCCTTTTTCCTCGTCATCGTCTTTGCTGCATACTTCTCCATAAGAGAACTCTTCAGGTTAGGCATCAGGGACTAGGCATGTGCCTCTGGTCTTGTATCTGGTGAGTTGTTTTCTATTGTAGATCTTGGACAGTGGCTGGGGACCTCGAAAATCTGATAGGTAGTCTTACCAAGCGGCTTCCTATGTTACCCCAGTAACTGGATTCTAGAAACAATATACTACGGGTATTTAACGCGATGATTTCGATTCATTTATTTACCTATTTCACACGACGTTTCGGCCGTGTTGCAACGACCGTGGTCCCGGGTAGACTGGTTTCTCGGTGTACTGGCTCCGTTGGGGCAGAAAATTCTTCATCTACCCTCACATTTCTACACACAACACTGACCGTGTCCTTATTCTGTAAGTTCGCCGACTGCACAAAACGAGGTTCATATTGTTTCTCAATTATGAAACGCGAAAGTTTTAAAGTGGATTCTAGAGGTCAGAAAAGCAGTAGTTCCATGTAAAAAGCCGGTATTCAGCTGCATCTGACTGGAAGCCGACTTTAAATCACTTCGGAAAAGGCTGGTAGATGATGAGATTGATAAATAAAATTAGTAAAATAAGTTGTGAAATAATTCTCGGTCTCTCGGTGAACGAAGAATGCGATGCTCAGAGTTTATTCGAAGAAATATAAGAGGACTAAGTATGTATTCGAAAAAATATATAGAGCAAACGCCTTAACTTGCAGATATAGCAAGGCTGTCTTAAGGGGTCAAGTACGGATAAAAACTAGAGTTAACGCCTTAGCTAGCAGATATAGCAGACTGTACGGGGAGTTGACTAAGGAAAAAGAAGGTACAATGACGCAGGCGCCAGCATTTTGTGTAAATCGCGCACCCTGTTGCTAAGACTCCGCGGTCCGTCTGTCTGTATGCCTGTCTGTCTGTCACCAGGCTGTATCGCATGAACCGTGATAGGTAGACAATATAAATTTTCACAGATGATGTATTTCTGTTGCCGCTAAAACAACAAATACTAAAAACAAAATAAAATAAATATCTAAGTGGGGCTCCCATATAACAAACGTGATTGCCGTTTTTTGCGATTATGGTACGGACCCCTTCGTGCACGAGTCCGACTCGCACTTGGCCGGTTATTTATAATTTCAAGTTTTATGCATGTGAGAAGAAGTCGATAAGAATATTTTTAGACTAAAACACGAGTAGAAAAAAGTTTGCGCTCTGAAAAGTATGAAACAAGAAAATATTCTTAGAGGATAGCCGTGGTCGTATGCCACCTTGCCATAGAGTTTGCATAGTATATCCTGTTATAATGAACTATTGAGTATAAACAACCCGCCCGGTGGCATATGACCACGGGAAGCAGAGCGTATGGCGGCGTTTGGTCTCGTCTAGAACCGACGACCTTAAAAAGTAGCTAAGACGGACTTGCACTGGATACGGAAGTAAGTGTACCTCCTAGTGTAGCATAGCATAACTTGGGAGAGGCTAGGTGCTTCTTCTTCTTTTCCAGTCGATGGAAAACTCTTTAGATATGTCGGGACCAGAAGGCAGCCACGCTAATAGCAGTATCAGTGGGATTCAATAGGTCATCTAAACTGCAGATGTATGGTCACCTGGGGCACTCGAGCATATGTGTCATATTCTAGCACAATTTTCTGGTATAAAACACGCCCAAAAATCAAAACTCCTAAGTAGCTTGAAAATATGTAAGCTACTATGTGGATATATCTGATTTGACGGCACGTTTGGCGCAGTGACTGAGCGATTGGCCGCTGCGCTGCGTGTCGCTATTTCGATTCTCGCACGGAACAAATATTTGTATGGCCTACTGATAGTTGTTTCGGGTTTTGCTGTTTGCAAATGCATCCACCGGCCACCACAGGAGAAATTTCTATAGTAGGGCAACGTTTTAAAAAACTTTTTGTATACCGTCGACCACATCATCGCTTACCTTTAGGCATGATAGTGGTCAAACGAGCCCAAAGCCAATAAAAAAAAATTGTCTGCCTCATCGGTCTAGTATTCTCAAACGCTACTGCTGAGCATGAGATCCTGGGTTTGACTCACAGGTCAGGCAGAGTGTTATCGGGTTTTTCCATCTGGAATTTCACAGTAGCAGTCCAGAGTCTGGATTTGTAGCCGGTTGATGGCAATAGGCTCACCCCTATTACATGGGCTTTTTCAATTACTACAATTACTGGTGAAATATGTGTGTACTTTTGGGATGATGTATGTGTACTTTTGGTGAAATGTTTGTGTACTTTTAATGCACCTTTGTTTAATCTTTCACGTTATATGTTATTTTAAATTCATTTTAATCCGACCAACTTATGACGCTATAATATATTACCGTTTCCTACATTAAAAAGGAACAAAACACATTAATCCCCTTTTTCAAGATTTATAGAATAGAAAACATTTTTATTCAACATAGACACAACACAACAACAATCACATAGTAACATGAGAGTAGTAAAAAAAGTACAAACAAAGTTTAAGATTTGCGCCGGGCGTGCCCATACCGAAAGGGTCACCAACTCAGCATTTGCTGGGCGTCAGACACCCAGCGCTGATTTTCAGTTGGCACCCCGCTAGTGACACACGGACGTGGGTAAATAAAATAGATACTAAAAAATAATGTCATAGTGTGAATATATAGGTGTATACTTATAAATTGAAATAATACGTAAATTAGATAGGTAATATAAAGTAATAGAAAATATATAATATAATATAAAGTATGTAAAGTGCTACAACATGACGGTTAAAATTGTCTCAAAATACCCCAAGTGACAGTTGACGCAACGGGCTAAACACTAGATATGCCAAACTCTGCCAACACATTCGCAACGGGCTAAACACTAGATGTGAGAAACTCGACCCAACTCATTTCCTAGAAATAGGCACACCGCTTGATGAATTACACTAAATTTGAAATTAACGTGAAAATGTTTCGTATTAAATATTAACATTGGCTTTAATTAAAATAATTGATTAACTCTCTTCTTCAATCGGTCCCACATTACTGAGGATCGTGGTTGGACAATCTGCCTCCATCGACTCCGGTCCAAAGTTCTCCATAACCACCTGCTGACATTTGATTGAGGTCTTAGCTTCTTTCTTAAAATATAAACCAAATAAACATATTTGTAATTTTTTATCACACGTTTCAGATTCGAGAAGGGGAATCTCCTCCTGAGGATGACTGATGCGAACTCTCTCGTGGCAAATTTCTGGCAGATAGCTATCTTTCTTGTAATTGTGTGTGCTTTATTCGCCTCCATCAGAGAGTTGTACAGAGCAACCAGGCCTCGAAGCGTTTGCTAGTAAGTATATTTTGGAACTGTCTGTACAATGAGATAAGAACATTGGAAGACGTGTGACGTCTGCCAACCTGAGGAGCTAATACCAGCCGCACGGATCGATCATCAAGGATAAGCAACACTGGCCAAGGTCGGTCCGTGGATTGGGTTACCATCTTTACATAACACGTTTCCTCCATGCCTCGGAATGCACGTTAAGCTGTTGGTCCCGGTTCTCATTTGAAGATATTTAACAGTGGTTACGAGAAGTCAGAAGCCTGAGATTTGACACCAGACTTGCCAAGCTGTATCATGTTACCCAGTTACTGGGTTATGGAGGTCAGATAGGCATTCATCATCATCATCATCAGCCTTTTGCGTTCCTACTGCCTGGGACACAGGCCTCCTCTCTGTGAGTGGGAATGAGCCATAATTTATCACGCGGGCCTAGTGCGGATTGGAGGATGTCACATGTCTTCGAATAGTTCGAATTTTTAATTCCAAGAACATGACGGTTTCCTCACGATGACAGACAGTCGCTCCTATGTAAAACACTGGTACTCAGCTGAATCCGGTTAAGGGTGAGGCTCAACGAACGTAATTTTGTGAGTTGAGAGTCGCGTAAAATGAGTCGCGAAAATTCATCACCCTAATCCGGTTAATCCGGCTGTAGCCAACGCCAACATAGTTGAGAAAACGCTGGGCTGATTTTGACATCTACCAACTTGCAATGAGTCCGTGTAGTGGATTATGGCATAGGTCGCTGGTTCAAATCCGGCTCGAAGGACCAAGTAGATGTGGGGTCCTGCCGCTGAGGTGCGATGTGTACCGGGAATTTTATGTGTAATGTGGAAAAAGACACCGAAATGAATACACATGTCACCAAGCAGCTTTATTGAACTAACAGTAATTACGGTAATGCGCCGGTAATCATGAATAAAGGTAAGTACACGTAATCGCAGGCGTCAGCATAAAATTGTCGAGCGTTCTCGTACACCCTAAGCCTGGCCGGAGGCTAAGAGATTAGTCTCCACAGGGTAGCCTGGTTAAGCATAGGAGGGTCATTCGGAATGTCTGCGAGAGGCAAAAAAAAAAAAAAAATTACCTACACCCTTGTAAGCTTTATTCTTTATATTAAAACGCAAAACGCTGTAGTGCCTGACTCGTATGAAAAATGCAAATGGTATTTTGATCCGTCGCAGTATACGTTAGCAATGTGGAGATCGTTGTGCTTACGTTTATGGAATGGAATTCCCTGCTAGAGTATTTTTCACCTGATAGCTACAATCAGGTATCCAGTACCGCACGCAGCGTTGTGCGTTCCAATCAATAAACCAAGCTCTACCTTAATGAGCAGGCTTCTGCTACTAATGTTATTGTACCGGGATGAGAATGGCTCTGGCAGTAACCGATGATCACTCTACTTGAAGTAAATATCAAATGCTAGGCATAATGTGTTATTGTAGCCAATAAACCTCAAATTCTGAATTGTGAAGTTTCCAAAATTCGTCGCACGGTTGGCGAAGTGGTTGACTGCCGCGCTGCGAGTTCTAATCCCGTACAGAACAAATATTTTATGATCTTCAGATAGTTGTTCCGGCTCTGAGTGTTTGTGTATGTGCGTTTATATGTTTGTAAACGCACGCACGATACAGGATTAATTCCTAGTGTGGGGAAAACTTTGAAAATATAAACAATTTGAAGTTCGAATAATAGTTTGAAGAATTGTCAATTCAGAATTCCCGGGTTAGTTGGTAGCCAAGGATTTCATTATATCGTACCCACCATATATAAATTATAATTATATTAATTATTTGGTGGGTAGTATGGTAATGAGTGACAAATTATTATGCTAAAGCATGGTTTGTCAAGTTTTCAATACCTATCAAATTCTCAATTCAGACATTGGGGGCTAGCTGTAGCAAACGATATCATTATATGGTTTATAGTATGGTACACTATTCTCCTGCTAAAATATGGTTTAATAAGTAGTCAACATCAAATCCTCAGACACTAGAGGTTTGTTGGTAGCAAAATATATCTTACATTTTCTTTTTCCAGATTTTTCTAAAATGGAGTACGACGCTCTGATATTGGGGCTCATCATATACTTACTCCTAATAGGGATTTGTAAGTACATATCACTTGTATTATCAGTATTGTACCAGCAGGTCAATTTGCAATGTGGCCAGCTTAGCAGACTATACTCGTAGGAATAGATTAATTGTATTGCTAGCGGTGTCATGTCTACCAACAATTGAGCTAACCTTTTAACTTGTCGAGTGGCTCGCGTTTGCCCACTATCTCACCTGATAGAAGCGTTTTCGTGGTCGACGGTGAAGCACGCATAACTAGAAGTAACCTATTCAATCGACTTACACACCCCCACAGGTATTGCCCACTCAGAGGTAATAAGACCTGTGCTGATGGATAATTGCCATATTTGATTGTTAGACCATTCAACTCCGATTATAAAACTCCAAAGCAGCTCAAAACTGACGATGATAGATACCCCTGCCATCTATCGCCTAATAATTTTAACAAATAAATCATTGAAATTTCAGTAGTGATAATAAATGAAGCATTTTGCAAGACAGTTTGCTTGAGGAACGCAGAGCAAGCCCAACTGGGTCGAGAGGCACTCGACGTGGAGTTAAACGAGAGGAGACCCTCCAAGAAAGACAGAGAACCCATCTTGCAACAGCCAACTTATCGAACAGGTTTCTAGAAACGATTAAGAGATGGCGCTTTTCTCAATGTTCTAGTTGTTCCTGCTCGCAACTTTCCTCGATCCTCGCGGTCACGATGGCGCGGACTCAATCGATCCATGCAATTTTTTTGCGGAAAAGCCTAAAACAATCGTAAAAGGAAATAAAACGGCTTTGATTTCATAAAATTATTTACTTAATAGTTAAATTATAATTAAAATTACCGTAACTTATTGTAACGAAGTCTAATTAAAGCAGCTTCAATAAATACCACAAACTGGAAGTTGAATTTTTTTTCCCTCGCTTACCTAAAAGGATTGTTTTAAACATTGACTTATATAGTAAGGATATGGCGATCGGCTATCTTCGTGAACGGACGTATGCACGAGACATTATAATACTCACAACGGATCTTTGTGTCTCTGAATTGGCTGCAAGAGCCTGCGCAGAAGCTATTTTTATGACAGTATTAAAAGTGAAGTTATCATTGTATAACTGTCTCTTTCACTCGCTTACGTTTGTCGCATCATCCTATCTCGCTTACTCTATGCAGTTAAACTGTTTCGTGCGCATTATTTGACAGAACCAACTTCAGACACACAAAGATACACTGTGAGTATTATACCGTGTTTCTTGTTGGTAAAGGTGCTCCCTCACCTGGAGTGTTCGCCTGTAATGTAACATTTCGGATTAGATTTTGAGCACAGTTCTGCCTCCCTGACTTGACGAATATTCGCCAGCAGTTTTCTGCCTTCAGTTGTTAATATGGACGGGCAGAAAAGGCGAATCCGAAAAAAAATGCCAAGATTTTCTTCTTTTAGCTTCGGTATTGAGCTTAAATATTCTTCCATTTTCTCATTACCTCATTCGAGAAACCATTGAAAATTGGAGCCAACTCTTGAGTGGCGTTGTTTTTTGTTTCTATTTTCATTTAAATCATTGTGACTGGAATCCCATAGGAGATAAGTTTTAATTGCTTCAATAAATTTTATCATTCGACCAATCATATTTAACTTTGCATGCGTGCGCGCATAAGAGTACACAGATGTGCGCGAACATTTCTAAATGTTCGCGGCGAGCATTTGTGTCATACACTGTGCATTACAGTGCCGCACAGTTCAGCACACTAGTGGAATCGCATCTTTCAGATTAGATATTAAATGATATGGATTTTGTAATGCTCGGTTCTCTTCCCTCACAAATGTAATGCTCGGATCTGGAATATTACAGGTTGCGAACTGTAATGCTCGGTCCTCCTCCTTCACTGATGTAATGCTCGACTCTGTAACGTCACATTACAAGCGTATGCTCCAAGTGAGCATCTTAAGGTGAACCATTGATCCCGCCATATTATTACAATTTAAATCAATGGTTTTAAACTTCATTATTGCAACTAGCATATAAGTCTTGCTATATTTACATAGCTTTGTATGTAACCTAATCATCAAGGAATATTTTATTCATTGGTACTTTGTCAAATATTTCGTTAGTGACATTCTGGAACACTGAACTTAGGGCCTTTTCGTAGGATTCTTTTAGCTCACTGAAGACGAGGTCTGAATTTGAGTTCAGGAATCTGAAACAAATAAAATTTATTTTATATTCAGTAATAAGCAAATTAGCATGGATAAACTTGGCTTAAGAGCGTGTGGATTGACACAAGAAAGCTTTTAGTCGATTTGAAAATCTACTTCTTTTTTGAAATCAGTCATTTAAAAATAACTTTTTTACAAAAAAATATTACCGACTTCCAATTAAAACATTGCGAATTGAAAAACTACTTTATTTTTCGAAGTTGGTTTCCATAACGAAATAGTGTTTTTAATTGGAAGTCTATAGTATTGTTTTGGAAAAAAGTTTTTTTTTAGTAATTTTTTTTTTTTCTCTTTTTAGTTTGTACCTATCTAATAAGCAAGTAGTTTAGTAAGGTACCTATAATGCCAGAATAGGTCACCCAAATATCACAAAACTGAACATAACCGGTGAAATGAGAGATCTGCGTACCCCTTTATAGCGTAAAGGCGTGATATTATGTTATGAAATGGTATAAACAATAAGCAGATATGCGATTACAGCAATCCCGAGAGATTTGCCGTTACTTATTGAAGAGTTCTGTTGTATATCTCCGAAGTTCTTCATCAGATCTTCACCAAATTAAAATGGAACCAATTTCGGAACATACTCTTTCAAACAAAAAAAGAATTTTCAAAATCGGTTCACAATTGACGGAGATATCTGAGAAAATACACAAAACAAAATAACATTAAGTTGAACATAGAACCTTCTCCTTTTTGGTTATATTGGTTAAAAAAGTAGAAGTCGGGATGTGAAAGACGATGATGAAGATTATGATTAATATGCCTAATATTTCACCGTCTCCAATAACCTTTCGAAATGGAACATAGCAATGTTGCTTAGCAGCAGAAATGAGAATGATAATAACAGTTCCCCAGACCTCCTTTGAAAACGTTTCCGTTATCTCTGTGACTTGTTACAACCTTCTATCATCTGGCTGCTTCGTTTTCAACCAATCTCTTAATTAACAAGAATAGTCAATATTTTTGGTTGTCATACTTCAGCACTTTTAGAGATTCATATAAAAGTGGTTTTTAAAGTAACTTCTCAATAGGTTATTACACCCCTCGTGAGAGAAGACTGCCCCCTCTGTAAACCGTTTTTTAATCGTTCTGGTCTTGATTCTAAATTAAGATTTGAATTTGAGAAGAGATGACAGAACGAAGAAAAACGGGTGTCAGTTTTTATAGTTTGGTTGTGGCAGTGAACGCCGAAAGACGGTTTTATTTACCTAGATTTACTAAGTGTTTGGTCTTACCTGCAAACAAATCTGTATTAGAACAGGCATATCTGGATGCACTGTGTATCCGATAAAGAAAGAGAGCGTGTACACAAACCCCCAGATAGGTTGTGCGACTCGGGCAGATCTCATTATCATGATCTTCATTCATGAAGTGTCACTAAAGGTGAACGCGCACCTATCCGCGCCGCAGGAGTCGCACGCGCTGCAGTCAACGCTTTTTATAAATCTTTATATGAAATCGTATGCAGCCTCGCGCACCTATCCGCGCCGCACTACCCGCATTTCAGCAAAATGCTGTAGGTATACGAATTTCATCAGCTCATGCGGATGACGTCATCAGATTCGGCGCGTTCAATGCTTGCGGCGAGTGCGATGCGGGCGCCGCGGAGACGTCATCCGTATCCGTATATGGTTTAAAATTTACAGAAGTGGATACGTTCGGCGCGTTCGGCGCGTACCGCGCGGATTGTGCGGGGCCTTGAGACTTGGACTGCGGTGCGTGCGGCTCCTGCGGCGCGGACAGGCGCGCGTTCACCTTTAGGCATATTACCTTCCAGCATTTGTTTTTTTTTTGTACCCGGGTATTTCAGTTATTTAAATTTCAATTGTATATGATACGGTTACTTACTCATTCATATTATCGCCGAGCGTCTTGTCTCCGTTAAAGAGGTTGCTGAAGTTCAGCAGCACCCGCTGCGGAATGAACTTCACTCTATAGTTCTTGATGTGCATGTATGTCTGTCCGTCTCTTACCACCGGCTCGCCTATAAGGTCGTGTTTCACGACGAGGTTTACTGGAAAGGGTAAGAGTTGAAGGTTTTAGGTAAGTTACAAAACAAGTTATTATCAAACAGTATATTCAACCCACTTGCATCAAACTACCATTCGATTCAGTATAAAAAAACTGATCATACAGAAAAAACTAATTAAATATAATATGCTGATATGGTTTCAGTAAAAGTAATTGTTCACAAACTCAATAACAGTGCTGGGAATGGAACTCAGCACCACATGCACAGTAGTCACGCAAACTTACGAGACCTACGTAATATTTTACTTTTATTTAATATTTTTATTTGGCTCCCCAACAATTGAATACACTGATAAAAAGACATGAGATACATCTAATATGCATATAGACTAGTGTACCAATTTTTTACAGGTAAGCACATCATGCATTACTTATTTGCCGATTGACATTGGGCTACCTACAGTAAGATGAGTTCTTATACTCATCCAATTTCAAGCAGACACCATATTATTATGCTATCGACCAAACTCCAGATTAAAATCAAAATCAAGATCACATTATATCAAATCAAAATCAAAGTTAAAACAAAAATCAAAATACAATTAAAACTCAATTAAAACAAATATCAAAATACAATTAAAACAAAATAAAATCACAAATAAATACAAAATACCATTAAAATCAAAATTACAATAAAATGAAAATTAAATGAAATGCTAAGTTATATGAGGCAGATTGTAATGAAATGTTAATTCTGTTAAATTACTCAACAAAATTACAATTTTATAATATTTATCAAGGCGGTTCATATATTGTAAAGTTATATTAATTACTGATAACATTATAAAATCTCTCTACCACTAGTTACGCTACTACCCACTAGTATGAGGCAGATTGTAATGAAATGTTAATTCTGTTAAATTACTCAACAAAATTACAATTTTATAATATTTATCAAGGCGGTTCGTATATCTGTAAAGTTATATTAATTACTGAAAACAGTATAAAAATCTCTCTACCACTAGTTACGCTACTACCCACTAGATGGCGTTAATTTATTAGTTCCGCTATTCCCCACTAGATGGCGCTACACTCACCCATCGTGATGTTAGCAATGCCTTTTCCCTGTATCGGCAGCAGCAGGATCCTGCCCCTCATAATGTAGTCAGCTATGAACTCCATCTTAGGAGTGATCGAGTCTGTCCTGAGTCTGTAGTTTTTGAGATCTGCCCTGGAAATGCACAAAAATGGATTTATTATGGTTTTCAGAAAACGAAATAAATAAATCTCCCTAAGATCATTTAGCTAGTATGTTTATCCATATTGAATCGAAAGACCACGGTTCAATTTCCATGCTAACATTGAATCGTAATGGGATCAGAATTGTATGCACTTCAAAAAGCGCACAGAGTAGGCACTTACTCATAAAATAGATTTTATAATCACGGCTAGATGGCGTTAATCATTATCGGTCTACCCTTTTATCAAATACAATTGGATCGTCTTCTTCGGATGTTTTAAATCTATTCTAGTACCTATTTTCCATGGAGCGTCTGCCTAACTGATTCTGACGTTCATTACCCAACTACCCATGGCCAGACGACAATTAAAGGTGACTCGAATATGATATCCCAAAGCAGACGCGGCGCTAGGCGTAGGCGACGTGGGCCACCGCCTACGGCCTCGCGGTCCAAGGGGCCTCGTGCCTCAAATACACATAAGTCGGAATCAACGTAAAAATGTATTCGCTTTAAAACCATAAATATATTTTAATGACAAACCAAAGTTTTTTTTAGGCTAGCAACATTCGTTGGCGTTGTGTTGCTATCGTGGGAGACGAACTGGGCTTCCCCGTTCGTTTCCCATGATAGCAAAGTTTTCGCGAAAATCTAAATATGTTATGTTTATATTAGGCACCAATAAAAAATATACCAATTTTATTATGGCGGTATAATGGGCGGCGCACGAGTTCGACTTGCACTTGACCGGTTTTTTTTAATTTATATCATTGCTTCTTGCGCCATCAGAGGGCCTCGCTAAATGTACCTTGCCCACATAAAATTTTGGTCTAGCCCCGCCACTGTCCCAAAGCATGAGAACCATCGACAAAAATTCTTAAAACCAAGCTCAACTGGCAATGGATAGACCATATTAGCTGTAGAAACGATGACCATTGGGGTAAATGTTCTTAAGTTTCCCCTAGCCGATGGCACGAACTATTTTGTGCGCGAGGTTTAAAATGCATGCTATCTCATCCGACAACACGTGCGAAAGAGATAGATGCTTTGATGATCAGTAAGAAGCTAGTTCGCGTACGAATTAGCACTTTTGCAAATTTGTATCGAAATGGATAATGATTTAGGACGAAAACGAGCACACGATTTTTTATTAACAGACCTTCGGGAGTCTAGATACCATGAAAAAACGACGCAATGAATATTTTCGAAACAAAATTATTTGCATTTTTGAATTACTAATCTATCCCTGTATGGAGGCAGTTTTGCATTTTTTTCTTCTTATGGTATTTATTTCCGCCCAGAGATGCGTTAAAATTTGTGTTGAATTGTGGAACTTTCGACGCTCATAACTTTCAAATATATATTTTTTTCTTTTTTGTTTCCTTAAAGGGCTAGATGAGACAAATTGATATATTTTTTTTATTTTGAACGCACATCGTCAAACAGTGGATTAATCGCCAGACTACGTTTGTATGGAAGAATTATTGACTAGTGTGTGAAGTGGTGATCGCGAATCAGCTAACGTTCTGGGATGCCCACAGGGTAGAAGCTGGATATTTTACCCGAAAATCGAGATGATAGATGATGATGAAGAGTAACTTACTTGTACAGCGTGAGCACAGAATCAGTGAGTCCATGCAGCTTGATGTTCTTGTACATCTGCGCGATTGTCACTGGCCCTGAGCCTGAGTCCACGTTGATGCTATTCACGTGTAGCGGTTCCATTTCCGGGACTGACAGGGATGGGATACCTGGAAAGATAGGAAAAGAACTATAAGAACCATATATCAAGGAATAATATTAATAGTAATAGCAAATGCGGAGCTACATCCCAAATAATGCCTCATCTCTTGTTTTGCTCTCTGAAAGACGCTTACGCAGCAGAACATAAATTTGGAATCATTGATACGACGAGTAGCAATAGCAACAAGAAGATAACAGGCCAATATATTAGGCTATATTAATATCTTGTATATTGGTACAACGTGATAATTATGGCATTTTAGAAACAGAGTAACAATCTTTACTAAGCAGATTTTAGTTCTTTTGTATCTAAAATGAAGCATAAAGTCATAGGACTAATATCATGATCACATTTTTCTAACCAATTAGTGGCGAATCGACATTCTAAGAGCGATGATATTAGATATTAAGGTAGACGATAAGCATATTAAATACCCAATCATTGTGGTATCGACATATTATCATGGGCGACGAGCTAAGATTCTGAGGAGGTTGACAATCATAATTATTTAACTACCTAAATATTGGGGGAGCCTTACATTACAGCTTCGGGCTTATGACTAAGCTCCAATCTCAGAGATTAAGAATTGAACGTGCCTGTTTGTCTACTTTAGCCTGAAACCCTGTCAAATGTTGGCATTCAAACCAATCAAATAAATCATTTATATACATATTTGCTTTTTTCAACATTAAAGTTGTTATAAAATATAGTGAGCCGGATACATTCTGCCCGAGTTTAGGCATGCAAAATTCAACAATAATGTCGTCATCAGTTTATGGGTAAAATTATGAAAAAGTGTTGATTAAGATAGCAGTAAATTATTTTAACAAGTCCAAGAAGTGTATCAAATTATATCAATAATATTAAAATGTTGTAATGTCACATTAAAGCGGGGTTTGACACATTCTAAACTCCAAATACAGAATTGAGAAACCGAGCCTGTTTAAGATGTCATAAATGTCCTCTAAAGGAATGTCAATGCAACCATATAAATTGATTATATGGTTGCAGTTCGGCCTCAAAGCCGTCAAAATCGTATGTCCCAAATCAAGAAACGCGGAAGGCAATTTAAAAGAATGCGAGAAGCACGTGCATTGTTTACAACTCACTTGTTTTACTGTTAAATCATCAAACACGTAATAGTGTGCTCGATTGTTTTGTGCTACCGTGCATGAATGAATATGTAGGTGCAAATTGTCCCAAAAAGTAACTGCAAACTTGCACAAAATACATGCAGTTGCAAGGGATCTTCCTGACTGATGGCGCGGTGCAATTTAAATTGCGTCAATAAACGATATTGCGTAAGTACACGTATTTCTTTCTTAGAAACTTTTAAGTTAAAATCGGTAGAAATGCATCGCATTGTGCCGAGTGAACGTACTTGCATTTTTAATCGCCTATCGATGGGCAGACGAAATAGCGGCAGTGGCGGGCCGTGAATGGCTAGAGACTGGAAAACGCAGAGAAAAGTGGAATTCCTTGGAGGAGGCTTTTACCCAAAAGGGATCTATACAAACATAAAAAAATTAATCACAATATTATTTTTATCATGTTTAATCACTTTTATAAATATAATTTTTAACAATGTTTAAATTATTAATTAAAAAAAAAACAATTAATATTTAATACAATTTTCCAATAATTATTTAATTAAAAATCTGTTATTATTTAGTACAAATTTTCAATTATTATTATTAAATAAAAACTTTTATAACAGTTTTTTTCAATTATTGCGAATTTCGTTAAACGATTTATGGTGTACTCATTGTAATTTTATTTTGTTTATTTTTATTTATTTATCGTTGTGATATTCGAATCGCGTCGAGTCGTCATGATATGGTCACCAGGATCACTAAGTCGTTTTTTTGTCAAGCATTTTGTGTCTTATAAAGAATAGTAATGCTTGTTGATATCGAGGTCTGATCTTTGAGTCTGATTAAAAAAAATATGGATGGGCTTGCGTTTGACCACTATCTCATCTGAAGGTAAGAGATGATGTGGTCGACGGTGAAGCACGCTTGCCTAGAAGTCTAAGTATTTACTCTTGAATTAAAGCCCCCAGGGTAGCTATCAGGGAACAGACCGGGCAGGGAATCTACTACTTAGCTGTACGTGCTATGGGCATATTCCCAAAATGTTTTGTGTGTATTGGTTTCAGGTCAAGAGTTTGCTTCTCTTTCACAATCACAATCTACGCGATTCCTCATTTTTAACAAGAAGGTTTAAAAACAGCAGAATCCCATATTATATTTTATGATAATGCAATGTTATTAAGTGTTTCTTACCTTTCTTCATCCTTCTGAGTGCGTCTGGTACGGCCATTTTGAGACATTCGTTTAGTTTCACATCTTTTTGCCTGCATTTTGTGAAATCTTCGGCTGTAAACAAAGAAATAAACATTTAGTTAGATTTCAAGTAAAAAAACATTGCAAAGGCTATCTATTAAACAGAAAATTCAGCCTATCACTGAACCGAAAACGGTTGCCAATTTCGACGGAGATTAGCCAAGTATGCGGGCAATATTATAAAGTCACAAGTGTGCAAACACAGGTGCACTCTCGGTTCCTTTACTCTCATTTTCCAATGGATAATATACTAATTATAATTAATACTATAATAAATCATAATTATAATTAATATTGTATAAATTAATAATTATAATTTATAATTAATATTGTAATAATTAATATTATAATAATTAATATTATAATAAATAATATTATAATAATTAATATTGTAATAATTAATATTATAATAATTAATATTATTATTTTTTAATATTATAAATAGGATGTATTATCTCGACCAACGGTTTAATAAGCTTTCTGAGACACGTGGGTATCACACAACCAATTTCTGAATTCCAGACTGCTTCTGAGGTATTCCTAATGGAAAAACCCAATAACACTTTTTGCTCAACCAGGGAATCGAATTCAGGACCCCACGCTCGGCGTCGAGACCAACGGACAGTCAAACCCTACACCTATACTGGAACACACCAATGCTGATTGGTAGAAGAAATAGTACAATTGATCACAGGTCTCGAACTAATTCCTATACAAGGAATCAAAGAAGATTTACTTGGTACATCAATAAAATAACGAATGAACCAATGTATCGTTAACTTATTTATCTCTCAGCTCCACAAAACTTACATCATTGTCCTTGACAGAAAGTAAATTTCCTCCACCCATTTATAGTATGGAAATATTTATATTTTTAACTGTTACCCAACGATTATGGAATAATTCTGGCGGCTTGTGCCGGCTACATATTGTTTGGCAACCACCGACGCCTGTGCTGGCCTTGTAACAAATAGATGGCGTGCAGATGTGACAATACTCCGGCAATGTGCAGAAATACTAGTTTGTCCAGATTTTGAAGAGTTGTGAGTAAACTTCTGTGTCGGTCAAGGTAGGGTGTTGGTCGAAATTGAGGCAAAGGTATGAGTAAATGCATTTCGGCATTTTATGTGAATGTTGAGATGGATATTATGTGCGGAGTGGCGAGATTGGATAAAGTGTGAAATGGATATATTAGAGGAAGTTTTAAAGTGGCACCAGCGACAGAAAAGTTGAAAGGAAACCGTTTGTCCTGGTATCAGTCATGTGATGCGGAGGGATGAAACGCATGTTACTAAAAGAGGTATAAATATAAATTTGGTTTGATGGAAAGGGAGAGGAAAGCCAAAGATGGATGGACTGTGTGAGGAGTTATATGAAAGAAAAGGGAGTCAGTAATAGCGTGACGGGGGACAGGATGGTATGGAAGAAGAAAACGTGTTGCGCCGACCCCAATTATTATGGGATAAGGCCAGGAAGATGATGATGATACGTTTTGCTTCTGACCCTAGTCAATCTATTACAAATTAACAAGATTGATAACATAACATCAGTGATGTAATCTATTACAAGGAGACTCCGTTAGGTTAGTAAGACGAAATTCCTAACAGAGTTCCTAAAAGAGACGGCACTCAGCTATTTCATTCGAGCCTTTATGGCAGGATGTGCGTTTGTTGGATCGGTCGCACTAGGTGATGGGACTCGATGGGCATGGTGGACCGATACCAGCTGGAGATGCTCGCAAATTTAGTTGTTATCATCAGTCCAAGGTTGCGGTAGAGACTGTGGCGTTTTAGTCGATAAGAGTCCGACATAACCCTTCATTCTCCCCAGATGGATTGTAATCATGAGGACTTCCCCATGGAAAACAATTATAGTTTGACTAACTGGGCTTTTGTAAGGAAATGTCATCATTCTGACTGTATACTCGTTTACTCGTGTGAATATATTCATAATAGTACACACGAGCAAGGGCTTTCAGTGCCACTTAGTCTCGAAGATGACTAAAGAATGATTACCTATCCAAGGTCGGGAAGCTGTTATAGCAAGGCTATTTTCATGTGCGCTAGGGACAGTTAAATATGACTTGTATACATCTGTCCCTTTTTCACAGTTGCACCATGATAGTTCTGACACGTCATGGTAAGGCCCCAGACCGTTGCAAGCACGTAGCAACATACATGCATATACAATTCCTCATAATTTATATTGTACCTTACAAGTAATGCAAAGGGAGCATTGTGTTCCATTTACATCACATTAGTGACCTTTTTAGGGGAAGTCTATAAACAGCATCGGCGTATTCCATGTTCTATTTTGAGAAACGGATTGTTCTAAAAAATTACAAAGAATTGTATCAGTCTGTTTATTGTATTATGAGCAAGGGACTTTTAAGAAAAAGAAACAAGTATTAATTAATCATTGATTTGTGAGTGTCTACTATTGAACCTACAGTTATCTCTCACACAATGTGTCGGCATTCCGGTGTCCCGAAGTCATTTCTGATTCATCTAAAGCCTTACGGGCGTTAACGAAAATCACTCCAGGTGCCACTGGTCTTATTTTTGTAAGCTTCATCAATAATTCATCATTATTTCAACCATGTCCACTGCAGTGCTGCAGTGGACAGCCGACTGTGACACACAGTGCTGTGTGTCACAGTCGGCCTTCCAACACTACGTCTTTCGGTACGCAGAAGACAAAGCGCACTCTTATAACATTCAACCATTTGAACTTCTGCAACGTCCCCACACAGTGCAGGTAATTCGTGTCATCTGCGTACGAAATGCAGCCTCCGATGGTTGGTTGTGCAACCGTCGCAGCAACTGCAACTACTAGCAACGTGCAACTGCTCAAGAAATAATTGAGCTGTCAATTATATGTATTATGCTAGCTATTTGTACGTATATAGGGTAATATTAAATTTTTGAACCAGATTATATTTATCTACCTAGTAAACGTAGGAGCCGTGGTAGAACAGTTTGCTGTAGCAATGAATACGTAGACCTTATGTCCAGCTGTGGACGTCTTTCCTGTTTGTGGATAGTGAACAAGAATGTTTTCTAGGTAGAAAATGATAATTCTATTTAGTCCGTCAGTGCGATTATCAAATAATATTGGACAAATATTTTTAGCTTTATCAAATCAATATAAAATTACGAAGTTAAAGCGCATCAAAGTTCAGGAGTGGGGGTTTGTGACAGTTGTGACGTCACTAAGGCAGTATAAAGTGTACTAGCGGCGTGACGTCACACGATATTTCAACGCATTATATCGTCGTCACTTTACGTTTACGTGTCAAAAGAAAAAATACGTGTCCAATATTTTTTATTAATCTACCTGACGAATAAAAAAGAAATTTTCAATAGACTGGCTTTTCATTCAATAGGGTACTATTGAATGAAAAGCCAGAACCGAAGAGCCAGAACGTTAGGAACTATTACAAGATTTTGAATAGTCTAGTCATGGACTTATATAGTATTCGTAATATATTTAAATTTATGCTAATGATAGAACAGGTATTTAAATAAGTATTAACCGTTCTTATTGATCTAGCGGTGGCATGCACCACTGCAGAGCACGAGGTTTTGGTTTCGATTCCTAGGTCGAGCGAAATATTACTGAATTTTTCCATCTGGCATTTCTCACGAAATTCTGGATGTGAGTTCGTGAAGGCAAAAGGCTCTCTCATATTACTTGACACTTAATCATTAACTGGTGCAATGCGTGTGTACTAGTTATATCTCTGCATACTCCTTTTAAGAATACAGACGTAATTTTATATTTTGTTTCTTGGGGCTACCGCTTTTGAATTTGCCGCTAGGGGCGCTGGAGTAGAAAGAGGTGTTCAATATGTCAAATTTCATAGATTTTTGGCTTGTAGCGTGAGTTTTTTTATTATTCCGAATATTTTCCAAATATCGCAGTTTAAGATTGGTATGGGTTTTATCAACCACTGATTTAATAGAGCATTATGTTTCAGAAAAAAATATCCTATTTTTTTTCGAAAAAAAACCGACCGCACAAAACTACATAAAAAATACTCTGTTTAATCGCACTTCTACGACATTAGAAATGATTTTAATTCAAACTTTGCTACCGTGCGCGTTATAACAACGTTTAAATATAGCTGTTTATTTAAGGACCTCACTCGCCAGTGGCGCCAACTGGTGAGCAAAAAACGGTAGCCCTCATTGCATAATATGTTATTTAGTTACAAGGTGTTGTATTTCTAGTTACTTTAGCTGAAGTCATCTGGCTTTTCCTTACCGAACCAGCCGTGTTTGGAATTTAAATACGACTGGTAACGTTACCTTCATACTGTTATCTAAGCAACGGCTGGCGTGTTAAGTTGCTTAGTTGTTTTATGTAATACCTAGCTTTACTACTAAGCTTTAATGCTAAAACTGTTTACTATTTTATAACAATTTCTTGCTGTACTAATAGTGTGCACCAGTTTGTATCTACATTAATTAGTACAGCAAGTCAACAACATAAAACATTTATAAACTAACTAGCTGTCTCACGCGGCTTCGCTCCTGCAAACTGGCTACCTAACCTACCCTACCCTATCTAACCAACACATGATTATTGCGTAACTTTAACCGTTTACGCAGCGCACACAACGAAGGTCTCAAAAAGAAAAAAAAAATAGTTTTTTAGTTTTCATTGATGCTCCGTTCCTATTGGTCGTAGCGTGATGTTATATAGCCTATAACCTTCCTAGGTCAATGGACTATCCAACACAAATATTTTTTACAATTCCAACCAGTCGTTCCTGAGATTAGCGCGTACAAACAAACAAACTCTTCAGCTTTACAATATTCAATCAATCAATCAATTTTTTTTCATTTTACATAGGCCTACATGGGCACTTATAAAACGTCGACAAAAGGTGCACGGTTCGGGTTGGTCGTTTCCTATGGAGAAGAACCGGCAAGAAACTCCATGGTTACTCTTTTAAAAAATGGTTTGGTTTTACAATATTTCCATGTTACAGCATTAGTACTATGGGGGGACAACGTAGGCCCGACAATAAGACGTAAGAAACTAAAAAAACATTGATGATGATAATATCGTTGTTTAAGTACAAATAAAACTCAAAATTTTCTTATATGAAAATATTAAGAAAATAGCCTATAGTAGTATAGTATTTTTTTTTTATAAAAAATACGACTAGCCGATCAGTTTAGACGTGATTCTCATTTTAAAACCAGCCACTGAGGGGTATCTGCCCCTTAACAGAAAGATAAATACTACGATTGATTTTTAACCCCCAACGGAAAAAGAAGGGAGTTATAAGTTGCACGTGTGTACCTGTGTGTTTCTGTATCTGTCTGTGGCATCATAGCTCCTAAACGGATGAACCGATTTTGATTTCGTTTTTTTTTTGTTTCAAATGTGACTTTACCGAGAGTATTCTTATGTTTGATGAAAATCGGTTCCGCCGTTAAAAAGTTATGGACGTTTTACTGCTTGAATTGAGGTGTTTTGTTTTTTAAGATTTCGTGCCATAATTACGTGTTCAATAGATTATCGATCGAAGCGTGTCTACTACTAGATAAATTATGTATCATGATATAAAAATGCGGCGGAGGTATTTAAATTTTTAAAATTTTCCTTGTACTATATCCATTTAGAAACTATCGTTATGTTGTATGGTTAGAGTTGCTGGCTAAGGTTACTGAAACCTGTGTAGTCTAGATCAGAATTATCTCCGAGTTATTTTATTTTTATCATTTTCTTTCCTGTCTACTCTACTATTATCATAGAACTAAAATAATAATAATTAGTGATAAAAATGATTATGGGTGCCCAAATGGAAAAAATGTGGCGCAAACAAGGAATAACATAGTTCGGGCGAATTTCGCTTGGGGCAAATTCGGTACAAATCGTGAAAACTTGTAATTGGTCTTCCGACTAATATGTTTAGTATCTTAGCTGTAAGTTTCTAAAGATGATAATAAAATAATAATATACACTAATTAAGATGTCTATCAAACAAAAGAGTATATTTTGCGAATCCTATAATTATAGCTATCCGATTGTAACTTCCAGTAGGCAAGTGCGTAATATTGGCGTAACTCTCATTTTCCGTATTAATTTGTAAGCACAACAACCTGTAGAAAGGCCAAGGCTTGTCGCTTGGTCGTCAACACGAAATGCTATACCTATCCTGATGCTTGATGAAAGCCTTTTCAATCAAATATCCGTGTTAAAAAAAATCTAACAATTTTTTAATAAATTTTGCGGCCTTCAGAAACTTAAGATGCAAGAAAATACATTTTTTTAATACTAAGTAAAGGCTCGCGCTTGACCACTATCTCAACTGTTGGTAAGCAATGATGTGGTCGACGGTGAGACACGCTTGCCTAGAAATAACCTATTCACTCTTGACTTAAAGACGCCTAGTTTGTAGCTGTCGGGAAACACAGACTCCGGCAGGGAATTCCACTCCTTAGCTGTACGCGTTCTTTGTGATCACTATCTATTGGTACCAATAGATAAAGGTAGCCATATTTTAACCGAAAAACCTCTATAACTAGACTTAGGCCTCTCTCAAGGGCCGCTACATCAACCGGTGAAAAGTGGAAATCTGATAAACCTATTTTTTTTTGTACATTTTCTGCTGAGGTATATATAATATAAGAATATAGAAGTACATATATTAATATAATATAAATCAAGTAATAAAATACATAATTATATATTATGTAGTAATTATTTGTCCCGCCGAAAAAGATAAAACAGAAAGAAACGCACAGAAGTAGAAAAGGACTGGATAGATCAAATATAATTCGCAAATAAATGCATAAATTAAAAAGCAATATTATCGAACAGTTACCAAATCCTCGGTAACAGTTAAAAATAACATTAACCGTACTATCGTAACACTATCGTAAGAACGATCGATAAAGTTGTGGAAACATCGCGATTGAATGAAAGGCCAAGGTCGGCTCGACTCGTGGTGTAGAAAGACTTGCAGGTTGCTTATCTCCGAAACTGATGAACCGGTTTTAGTGAGGTCCATAATTTATGACAGATGTGATGGTAATCTTTATTGTTGACGAGAATTTATTATGTGAAATATAAGGCGAAATAAGTGATAAATGTATAGCAGCTATTATGTATGCTTCTGCTATTAAGTAGGTAACTAACGCGAGGAAAGTCGCCATGTAACATAATTTATCAAAAAAGACAGAATAAAATCCACATATGTCACAACACAATGAGCTCAAAGAGAGAGAAAAATATGTTAGAACAAATTTCTATTCTTGTCGTTTTTAAGTAAAAAGGCTACCCCAGGGTTTTATTCTAGGCCCTTTTCTTTTTAGCGTTATTACACGAGAATGTGTTAACACCAATAACAGTATTAAATATCGGTGTGCAGTATTGTTGTTATTATATAAATAAAAATGTTTTAATTTATAACCGACTTTTAATTCCTGATTGATCTCTGTTTTACCTAAGAGACATTTAAAACAGCTTCGGAAATTCTTGAAAACACAACACTAAAATTGATAGGCATTTGATTTGTGCGAGATAGTATCCGTGATTTTTTATTAATTTGTAAATTATCTGTCGCCCAAAATTCTTGTATTTTTCTAGTATTATTTTTAGGTTTTATCCATGTAATTTTTTGTAACAGACAAATATCTGTCTGTAACAAAAAACTGAACAACTTCAACTGAAAAACTTTCTGGAACTTATTATTTAATACGTTAATGTTCTTCTTTTCAATTATATATTTCTCCTGGTTTAATATTTAGGAATGAACACTGATTGTTTCAAATCTTTGTTTAATTTAATATCTTCATCGATTTCTTTTCGAAATTACTTCCTTAACTTCACACAGGGAAGAAACGTTATTAAAAAAACTCGAGATACTTTAGTTAAAGACTACGGTGGGAATTTTGGCCTCATAGAAACACTTCAATCAACCAACTTGCTAACCGTAGTCTTTTAATCAGTGCCTATCACAAACTACCCATTCGGTATTTGAAACATTCAATCATCTTCAATATCTTCATCAAGGCCATTTAGACGACACATTAGACGACAAGACTATTGGCAAACAGGACGAACCTAATGTTACCAACACTCCAAGAAGCTCTCAGGCGTTACCAAACCTTTCCATCAGTTTAGAACCCCATCATGAAACGAGACCATATCGTTGCCTTGTTGGTCATTACGAGTGATTTCGCAGCTGCATATATTGGTAAAAGCGGGCGGTTGGGAAAGAGGCTCCAGTCGACCTTCGGAGCCACTCATGAGCTTTGAGCAACGGTTGACAAACAGCCAAATATAGATATTATTGCATGTTGTTGTACTGATTCTTGGTGTGCGTCTGAATGGCTTTTTTTACTATCTACAATCAATCAACTGCTGCCTAACTTTGCAATAAAATAAAGGATCTTCAAAATGACTAGCCATTCTTATGTATCAGGATAGCTTGTCAACTCCCTGTTTGTGTAAACTATACAAATTCGTGTTATTATTTTTACTTGAGTAATTACTACCTGATTGCTCGTCTTTCAATCTCCACCTTGTAGTTTTAACAAGTAAAAAGTTATGATCATTTGAAACTTTTACTGGGTGTGGATTACGGTTATTGAAATCAAACAATTCCAAACGATTTTAGAATTGTTTCTTTTTATAGGTGTACATCTACCCAGAATGTTAATTTAACAAACGTGCATAGGCACGAAAAAGCACAAGGATAAAATTGATGTTTCTAAAGCTCTATAACTTTTTATTACAAGACTTTGCTGTACCTAGATTTATGGCTTGTAACAGCAGCCCCGATCAAAGCAGACTGCTGGAGGGTAATGTTTTTTTTCGATTATATGTATGTATGTTCATTTCTAAAGCACGCTCTACAGTCCAAACGACTTGACGGATTATGACACATTTTTCTTCCTTACCCATCGCACATACATACAAATTTAGCTGGCTGACCAAAACCAGATATATCCTGCGACTGCACATCATGATTTTCTTCGTGTTCACGTCTGTTTAGTTCGTTTCTTATGCAGTTGACATTTTTTTTTTGTATTAACTTTTTTTATTTAAAGATGTTTAGTAAATTTTTATTTTCGAATTAGGTACATTTACACAGCATGATTTTCTTCTTGTTTACGTCTTTTTAATTCGCTTCTTAAGCAGTCAGGTTTTTGATTTTTTGAGTTAACTTTTTTACATACATCTTTTTAGGTATTTTTTTTTCGTATTAGGTTCATTTTTAAACATAATTAACATGAGTAGGTGTATTCCAATAAAAAAAACACTGTCGTAACCGTTTTAAATTGCTTTATTTCAATAATCGTAGGGCATTCACACGGTTCTTGGGTTATGGTTGCAGCTAAAATGGTTGCCGGCGAAAGAGCCGGCTTCGGCTTAGAGGTCATTGATTTCAACTGCTTAAGTTTGTTATTACAATATCTTATATTATGCTTTAATATATTCCGCATTCCATCACCGTATGCATTTTTCAGATGATTTTATTATGTTTTAATTGTGACATCATATTGATTTTATTATGATTTAAATTTGAATGATTATCTATACCTACTATTATACTGTCGCCTTGATTGAGTTTACTAACTTTTAGATGATAAGCTTTTACTAACAATTGGATCAATGTACCTAGTTGTCTTTAAAATAAATCATATTATTATTAAAGGGTTTTATTGTTTGAATTCATTGTGATTTCAATTTCGTTTTTCGACTCATATTAATTTATTCTAAACCGTTAAATTCTGTGATTTTAATTAAAAACCACTAATTCGATTACTGTGGTATAGTCCTTCTCCAACAATTTGCAGGTTTAACTAACCCAACGATATATCTCAAATATATTTTATGTTATCGAATCAGTACTGCCGGAGATTACTCTATAGACACATATAAAGTAACAAGGAAACATACAATTATATCTCTTTATTAGATTGGTTAAGAGTTACGATTAAGATATACTTCTATGCCGTAACTTTTTGCCATCCATGAACTCAACATAAATCACTTACCTCGTACTCTCATCATCATTATCATGTACAGTTTTTATTTTTGCTACCCATGTCCTCGTGTCGGCCAAATCAGCGCTGGGTATCTGATGCCCAGCAATTGCTAAGTTGGTAACGCTTTCGGTATGGGCGCGGCCAGCACAATTATTTGTCTTTGCACTTATTTTTTGTCTTTTACTCCATGTTTTTTTGCTGTTGTGCCTGTGTCGAATAAATATATTTCTACTTATATTTATTATATTTAATTATGTAGGTAGGTCTATCTAATCAGCCTACATGACTATTTCACAAATCTGGACATAGGTTTCCAATTTTTCCATAACGTCGGGCTTCTGCCTTTTATAGCTATTTAAATAAAATTGAGTTTTTTTTTTTGGTAAACGACATATCGTTTACTCATATCGGTCGAGGTTAGGATGTAAGCCTGACTCGTCAAGCAGGACTGACGACAGATGCTTGAGATAATGACCTGACAACATGACAACAGAATCCTTGACACATACGCATATTCATTTGCTATTAGTTGCATGCAAATCAAGAGGATGAATTTTACTGCTTACTGTCTAGAAAATGGATGGTCATACTGCAAGATTGTAGTTAATTGTTTGTATTTTTAGTCTGTAGCCATTATCCTTTTAGTTCTGGGTTCTTGAATTAATCTATTTCAACGCTGGTATGAGTAATTCCTCGAGGTTTGTTCACACCAAAGGAATCAAGATCGTTCCCACTTTGAGATGTCTGAAAGATGTGATCCATGACTATTCGTTGTCTGCTAATATTCATGTATTGGGTGTAAAAATCTACAATTTGTTGAATTAATCAACAAATTGCAGCTTTTTGTCCCGCGACTTGGCCTAGCATTGGGCAAAAATATAACAGTACTGCCAGAGATACCTAACATAAATTCAGACAAAAAGATCTCCACAGCCATTTTTTCAATCAATCTGCCGTCTACAACCAAAAATCCTTCCTCACTCTCCCAGTGCAGGTCAAGGCATGCACCATTGTGACCATTACATGTAAATAGTTGCATTGTACAAGCTCCAGCCATACCACATCCTCAGTGTAGTAACTGTTCCTTGCATTTGCTTTGTTTTACGAATTATTTGTGTTTTATGCTATTTGCTATTTGTGTACGAGTAGGTCCCGGCTTGCATTATGTGTGGTCGGGATAACATGTATTCAGTTACACTAAGCGATAGCACAGATAATATAATACTAGCATACAGATGCCTCATCCCATACAAAGAAACCGTGCAGACGTAACTAGCGTTTTCATCTGATTATACCGATTATTTTATGTAAGATCGAGTTCCACGGCGATAGATAGATCACCATCTATATCCGTGGAACGGAACCGAACGCAATCGATGTATAAAAAATGATCAGTATAATTAGTACAGCGCGTCGGCACGGTTTCTTTGTATGGGATGAGACACCACTGGCGATAGTATTGTTATAGTAAAGGAGTTTCAGTAATGGGATCTAAAGGTACTGCCCAAAGGGGCACAAAACGGTAAGTATTTTTGTGCCCCAACCCATGAAGATATTTTATTTGGCGATTTTGTCTTAGCTTTAAGACATATTTTTCCTCTTTTATATCACACTAGCTTTTTCTCGTGGTTTTGCTCCCGTGGCAAAAAAGCAAAAGCAGCATAATGTTACTGTTACAGTTGTTTAGTCTAAGTTTTCTTTTTTATGATTGTGTTTGTGTGCTCTGGTTTGTGTCAAATAAAAGTGTTTATCTACTCTCATATCGTAATATTAGAATTATAAAATTCAAAACGAGTTTATATTGGCATACTTTATAAACACAACACCGAAATTTGAAAATAGAATCTTATTATAACACTATTTCTCTAACAAAATAATGCTATAAAACAATTTTTTTTCTATTACTATACAGGACAAATCCAAGAAGTTAATCACTAAGGAGTTTCCATCAACATTTTTTTTGTAATGCCATTTTATAGTACCTATTATAAAAAGATTTGATTCCAATTTTAAATTGTCTATGACAATGCCCGCTTTAGAATTAGCACGCACTGCGAATTTTATTCGCGCGAATTTTGTTTCCTTCTACCTGTTCATAGAGCTCAAAATATTCAGGCGAATAAAATTCGCGCCGTGGTGCGGTAGATTCTGTGGCAAAACACGGATTTCTTGCGGTATTATTTCCGCACGATTTCTTTACCGCAATGCGAACAACTTCATACAATTCCATAGGTCGCAGAATGGGCGGAAAAAAATAGCGCGAATAAAGATCGCAGTGCGTGCTCAGCCTTAGCGCATGCGCGGTTAATGCGGAGATGTGCTGGGCTTTGGCGCCATTCATACGTTTTGCAAGTTTTGCTATACTGAATTTCATGAGTTATTTAAATTATTGTTTAAAAATGTCTGAAATCAGTGAATGTGAAGAAAATTTGACTCCGCCCGATATTTTAGATGCGGCGAAGGAAATTACTCTTAATTTATTACCAGCAATGTCGAGAAAAGTATATGACAAATGCTATCACGATTTTATGGCATGGAAAACTGCAAAAAGAGGTATTTAGTAGGTTCAATCCTAATTTATGAGTGTAGATAAAGTAGTTTATGAAACTGCACATAACTAGGTATTAAAACATTCGTGTGAAAACTATTAAAAACCTCGCCTACGGCTCGGTTTTTAAACACACACTCATGTTTTAATACCCCTCATTATGCAACAGTTTCATAAACTACTATTTCTTTCTTTCTTTTATACTATATTTATTTCTTTCTTACTTTCTTTCTAAATTTATTTCTTTCTTTTTAGTGTTCCGTACCCAAAGGGTACAAACGGGACCCTGTTACTAAGACTCCGCGGTCCGTCTGTCTGTCAGTCTGTCTGTCTGTCACCAGGCTGTATCTCATGAACAGTGACAGCTAGACGGTTGAAATTTTCACAAATGATGTATTTCTGTTGCCGCTATAACAACAAATACTAAAAACATTTAAGTGGGGCTCCTATACAACAAACGTGATTTAGTTGCCGTTTTTTGCGATAATGGTACGGAAGCCTTCGTGCGCGAGTCCGGCTCGCACTTGCCCGGTTTTTTTTTCTTTCTTTACTCGGCAACAATGTAGGTTTACTCCGGTTAAAAAAAAAAAGTATTCCATTCAGTACCTACTTCAAGAGATTACCTTGTACAAACAATTTATACATCTTTACAATAGACACTTAGATAGACTGATCTCCACAGCCATTTTTCCAATCAAACGAACATCTAGACCCAAAAATCCTTCCACACATTCCCAGTGCAGGTCAAGGCATGCACCGGTGTGACCATTGCATGTAAATAGTTGCATTGTATCGGTACAACCTTATTGGTATGCGCGGGCGCAGAGCCGCGACCTTGGGGGCTGGTCGGCTTGACCCCGTGGTTATTGGTTTTGTGTGACTGTCACTGTGGAAGTGGGGACCACACCTTTGAGATTTGATTGAGGAAGTTGGATATGAATGGTACCGGTAATGTGGGTGGAAGAAAGGAAAAAAGGAAAAAATTGTGTGGTCCATTTGTATGTAAAGCAGATGAAGCTTTAAGCAGATTTTCAAGTCGTATTGCTCGGATTTGTAGTACTTGTGCATAAAGTTTTAATAAATAAATTGTAATACCCGCAACGGACCTTTGTGTCTCTGAATTGGCTAACAAAGTCAGTAGCTATTTTTGTGTCAATGTTGAAGGTGAAGATAGCATTATATAACTGTCTCTTTCACTCGCTAACGTTTGTCGCATCGTCCTTTCTCGCTTACTGTATGCAGTATACTCGATGACAAACTGTTTCTTGCGCAATAGTTGGCAGAGCCAACTTCAGAGACAAAAATATCCGCAAGGCTGTGATTACTATACCCATACGAGTTTTTGCCAAGCTAGGATAGCAATTACTATCCTGAATAATCGTGAAATTATTTCTTAGCTCGGTACATACAAAATGGCCAGAGTGATTGGTTTTCTAGTTTTCTAACACACAAATACATTCAAAAACTAGCATCATGTATCGGACAAAACAGACGGCTATTCGCTCGCAATCGAATCATCCCAGTGATTGAAAAACATAAACATTCATTGCTAAACAGGCGCCTTCCAGTGACCGCTACAATAAACAATCAAAGATGGCATGGCCAAAAATGGTCAGTGCGTGAGTCGTGTTGCTTGCAATTGGCCATGAGGAGGACGCAATATTATAATCACCATATCTTCGTCACGTTTTCTTTGTCTCTTCATTTTGGTGGCTGGCTAATAATGTGAGTAAAAAAGTTGATTAATAGTACATTATGGAACAAGTGTGTAATGTTGGTGATTACCGCTGAGGCGCCATTGAGACCCGAGCCGTTAGGTGAGGGTCATAAGAGAGCCAAGGACGGTAATCATCAATACACACGTGTATCATACGACGTTTTTCAACACACTTGTGAAGAAAATAATACTAAAAAATCATTTCCAACAGTGAAAACGAGTTGTGATTTTTTTTTCGCAATTTCGGTCAATATTAATCAGTTTTCCTATGCGCGCGCATCTAACAATGGCGATCGGCCATAGACTAAAAAGAATGAGGTTTCTTTTTTTTTGGCTTTTCGCGGATAGCTTTATTACATAGAAAAACAAAAGTTATATTTGAGTGAAAGTTATTTTATTAAACACGTACAAGTTGAAATTATCTATTTAATACAAAGTTGCATGAAATGTGTTGCATTTGTACTATTGAGCACGATCTTTTTTGATCTAAACTTTTTTAAGAACAAAGCAACTCAACCAATAAATTAAAAAAATATCTCTATAACTCACTTGTGAATAATAGCAATGAAAAAGTCACAGTTTGATTACAGGTGTCATTATGTGCCTAATTGCGGTGAAATTAGAGGAACTTTATGAGCAAGTGTGTTGAGAAAAATAAATAAACCCGACTGCTTAAGAAGCAAACTAAAAAGAGTCGGGTTTTCGTTTCTTTTTTTAACTTTTTAGTTAACATTTTGTTTTCGAATTAGGTACATTTAAACATAGTGTTATATATTTTTGAAAACACTTTCTAAAACCCTTTATTTTGATACCTCACACGATGGATAAGGAAGGCACACACAATATGGCGCCCAAAAGCCGCCATGTTTCTATTTTCGAATTTTAATGTCGCCAGTGATACTCGCAGGGCTATGACGAATCCATTGTATAAAAATCTGCCAACACTTTTTGGTCCCTCATATATACAACCATAGACTGATAAACACATTACCCTCCTTCGGCAGTCGGTTAAAAAGACGCTTGTTGAAGTCGTTCTTTCTTTCACTGTTATATTGTTTGTGCCATTCCTTCTGGTTATGGAGATAAGTAAAAAAAGTTCCTACTTGTTTGTTTTTTTTTTACTAAAACAATAGTAGTTGTCCATTCAGTTTCTTATTCGCAGTCCACCAAGCACAATGGGCTGCATGTATTAGTTTTTGCACTACTACAAAAAAGAGACTAACCTCTTAGTTTTTCCCCGTGCTTTTTAACAGAAGTTTTCCAAAATAATTTGGAGAGAGAGATTTTTTTAACAGTGCTAGCAATCAATTTACACTAATATAATATAGAGGAAAGCTTTGTATGTTTGTAACGAATAACAATATACTCAAAAACTACTGGTCCGATTTCAAAAATTATTTCACCATCAGAATGCTACATTATCCCTGAGTAACATAGACTATCTTTCTTTTCAAAATAAATAGAGATCCTTAAGAAACTTGCAATAATGAGACCCAAAGTAGCAAAATTTTGCCTATAAAATACATTATTTGGCGTGCGCTGAGAAAACTATTAATGATACGTAAAAAATATGTACTACATAATTAAAGAACTCATTATTATCTACAATAATGTCTGCGAGAGAATCTAACTAACATAGCTAAGTCACAATAGCTGCTTTTGTGTTCATTCAAATAAACATTAAACTGTTTTCAACAAATTGGTAGGTAGGATGTAGTCCCACATTACCCCGATCCCAGTTGACCCCGTCCTGTTAGACCCCGAATACGATAAATATGATTCTATTTATTTTTCTATCGTTTTCAATTTATACGGTCGACATAAAAAGTACTAAAATGTATTTGTTTGAAATACATAAGACAATAAGTAGTTTATTTGTAATTTTGTACAATGTCTAAACAAATTTGGGGGAAAGAGTTTATTATATAGACAAAATATAAATTCGAGTGTTTGGGCCTGCAGTAATAAAAGAAAAAAATATAAAATGTGGTGGTGCAGTGAAATTGGACACTGAAGGTTACTTTGTAAATACTCAATTTAAGCATGTACCACAATATGTACCAGATTTTTTCAAAAATGAAGTGCTTGTAACAGTCAGCCAATTAAGTGAAGAAGTGGGCATCAATTATGATCCAGTTCAGCAGATTTTTGAAAAACGAATGGCAGAATTAAAACACAAAGGGCCCAGTGCTGAAATACCAGCATATCAATCTCTGAAAAGATCACTAAATAGATCAAGAAACAAGGAATTGAAATTACAAAAGATATCATTCAGAAAACCGCCTGATGTTGTTATACCTCAAAAATTCAGAACTAACATTTTGGTAGATTATGCCGAACACAACAACCGAATTATTATATAATACAATTGTATTTAACGTATTATCTGTTGACGTTACTTTTAAGCTAAATTGACTTTTAATTCGAGTTTCTATAGAAAAATAAATCGGGGTCTACCGGGACGGGGTCAATTGGGATCGGGGTAATGTGGGACTAACCCGATGTAGTGTAGGGTAGGTAGGTATGTAGGATAGGGTAAAAGTTGATAGGTAGGGCAGGTGGGTAGGTAGATAGGGTAGGGTAAGTAGGCGAAGCCGCAGGGGACAGCTAGTTTTGTATTAACTTATTTTGATATAAACGGAAAGAGTAAAGGAGAGAACGGATTTGTAATGGGTCTTCTTACACCGAGAAGGTATTTATTTAGATGTATCTTATTTCGCCATGACCTTTTCTCAAAGTTCACACAGTTGAGACGATTGGGGAAGTAACGTTTCCAACGTAACACACTATTAAACACTTATCCGAGGGCTTCTAAGTACCTAGTACCTAGTGAAACCACATCCCGAGGTTTACCGAATAGCACCGAAGTACTCCGAACCGCAGGCGCCGTCAACACGGAAACAAAATGGCAACTATTACATGAGCGCCTACGTAAGTAGCAGTATTTGATAATGTAGTTATGTGTGCAGTATTATAGCATTAATACTGATAGTTGATTATGTTAGGGAGAGAGGGAAAGGAAGTCTGATTGCCTTTTTTAACCGACTTCAGAAAAGGAGGAGGTTTCTCAATTAGACCGTATATATATATATATTTATGTGTGTTCGCGGATAACTTCGTCGTTTACGAACCGATTTTGATGATTATTTTTTAGTTGGAAAGGAGATATCCCAAGGGTAGTACTATAATAAGGAAACCAGGATATGATGCCGTCATCACAGAGGGGTCGAGGGGACTCCTCAAATATTATAGGCATATATATAGCGATTTTGGTGTTTTTATCAACGATGAAATCATTTACACTCAGAAAGTGTCATTTAGAGAAATGGAACTGACGAAGAAGACCACATATGGCCACTGGAACTCCTTTATGCTTACTATGTCACGGGTATAAGAATATATCTTGAATCGAATGGCTAACCGACCATGATGAAACAAATACTTATAAATAAATGATACTGATGAAAATGGTAACATCGAAGTGATCTGATGATGAAGCCGGAAGGTAGGCACTGGAACTCCGAAATAAAACAATGAGTCGTGTTTGAGCTTATTGGAATTGTCATGAGATGTACTTTGGCTATAAATTTCATGGTATTTGGAGGTACCTACCAAAACTAAAAAGAGATAAATAAAAAACTTTTTAACAAAGAAACAAACCGACTTTTAAAACAAAACACTACAAAGCGGAAAATAACTTTGTTTTCCGAAGTCGGTGTCGAAAAACGGAAAACAATAGGTACCAAAGACAGCCTAAGATCCGACTGCAATCTGCAGGAATAAGGGTTTTTGATTAAACTCAGTTTTCTTGATAATAGTGTAGATTGCTGCAGGGTTGCCTCGAAATATCTAGACGCATTAACCTTAATTAAATGAATTGAAAGGAGAAGTATCACAATTGACCCAGAAATCGATACGAACAAACTGTATACTGATCGACTGCTTAGAACGAGTGAAATAACCCTACCCAAGTCACGTACTCCAAATCCATGGGTATCGGTGCTATAGGCTGACAAAGTATGCATGAGAAATCATTATATCTACAATAGCTATTTATGCAACTGTTACGTTATGGACGGTCTTTTAATACGAGTGCCATTTTTCGGTACAAGCGTAGCGCGTACCGAAATAGGTGGGCACGAGTTATTAAAAGACCAATAACGTACAGTTGCATACAAGATTTTATCTACGAAGGAACGAATAAAACACAGATATAGACAAATAAGTATTTCAGGAAGTGTGTTTTAGTATTTCGTTTCTCATATACATGTCTTGATTTTTGTGGTAGTAAATGATTTGTAGCCGCAACTGCTCTATTTGTTATATCTGGTGGTGTATTTTCAATATCACTTGATGTTGAAGACATTTTTAATAAAATTTGGAACAAAATTTCACTCAGAATTATTTTCCCGCGTCCATTTTTAATTTTATTTTTTATTTAGTCATTATTAGGTATAAGGCAAAGATCTTGTAGCCGCAACAGCCAAATAGTATACGATATTTTTTTTCTAAACTTGTTCCATTTTTAAAAACATCATTTACATTGTCTCGATTTCGAAGTAATATTATAGGTACCTGGCTGTATGTTCAGAATGTCTTTGCTTGTGTTTAAGAATTTATGACGATTCACATAATGCAACCCGATGTCGTTATGGGTATCATAATGAAACCGCTGTCAATTTTATAATTCGAACATAACGAAACCGGAGTAGATAAAGGATTTTTTTAACTCTTGTCACAAAATCAGAGGTGTGCTTGACCGTTCTTTTCATTTAAATTGTTATTTATTATTTTATACTAATAGGTACCTAAAACAAAATAAAAAACAAAAATAATGGTTTTCCTATCGTCCTTTATTTATCGGACAACGATTCTTCTTTTCCATGGATGGGTGACCATTTCAACATACCGAGATTCTCCGTGCCTCGGAAAGCACGTTAAGCCGTTGGTCCCAGCTGTCATTTGAAGATCTTTGACAGTCGTTACGGGTAGTCAGATGATTGAGATCTTGACATCAGTCTTGCCAAGAGGTATCGTGTTACCCAGTTACTGGGTTGTGGAGGTCAGATAGGCAGTCGCTCCATGTAAAACACTGGTACTCAGCTGAATATAGTTAGACTGGAAGCCGACCCCAACGTAATTGGGAAAAGGCTAGACAGATTGATTGATTCTTCTTTGCATATCGACGCTGTGCGGAAGACAGAATTTGTAATTTTAAATAACGATTTTCATGCATTCTTTGTCAGCCTATAGCTCCGATACCCCATGGATTTGGGTTCTGTGACTTAGGTAGGTTTTTTTTATAAAATGTATGGACATTTTGGACCATCTCCTTCTTTTTTTGGTTTTTCAAGTGCATCCATCGTCATTTGAAATAAACTGGTGCAGAAAATAGGAAACTATAAGGTTGCCAGCTCTCAGTTAGCCGCAAGCAGTGGGTTGCCAGTTTATCTGCACAACCTGGCTACCCAAAAAAGGTGACTTACTGAGAGCTAGTTGATGAGGTACGTACCCACTTCTTTGATAGTGTGGCAACACCGTTGCACAACTGGCTGCACAGTGATTTTGATAATTAAAAAAACAATGCGCAGACAGCGTCAGTCACGCCAGATTTTTCCTACTAACCAAGCTGAGCTGGTTGTGAAATGTGTATTCCTTATTTGTACATACTTCTAAGTTGAATTATACATCATCCTTCAAGTCGGCGTTTCATTTAACTCGCAAGATCCGGGCAAGAAACTACCGAACACACTCAACTGCCGCCCAGGGGCATAGGCGGCTGATGTCCCGGCCATATCCTGGAGCCGAGGCGTCGTAACATTCGTTCCCCAAATTGGTGACCCCGACGTGATTAATGATTAAATCGTTTTCAGAATGACTGTTTCTGATTCAGGTAATTGCAAACAAGTGTATCAATAATAGAGTTGGCTTCCAATCCTACAATTACATTCGGCTGAATAGCAGCTATATACGAATGTGATGCGTATAGGTATTCTGGTTTTATACAAGTTTTTATTTAATTTGCAATGTATGTATGGAAGTGTGTTCGCGTCAAATCTTGCAACTGAATTTAAAGCAGTTATCCTCACACGTTTAGTTTGGATGCCAATGCATGGTTAGCTAAGTGTCGTCATTCTAAATCTAATATGGCGGACGGTCCAAGATGGCGGACTAGTTTTTTTTGTGCACTGCTATGATATGGGTATCAAATGAAAGGGTTTGATGAGAAGAATACGAATCATTTTATCTTATTAGCAAACCAGAATCTAGATTACAGTCCGGTTTTAACATAACTGGTGCAATGTGTGTGTACTATATGGGCACCTCTGATTTACCCAAGGCGGAAAATCAGGCGTGATGTTATATATTTTCTGACATAGATAAATAATGAGCAATATGTTTTATTTTATAATCAACTTCAAAAAGGAGGAAGTTCTCAATTCGAATGTATTTTTTTAATGTGTGTTATCTCTTAACTTTTTCCTAGGTAAACCGATTTTGATAATCTTTTTTCAATTTCAATGCTGGTGCTCAAATTGCATTTGAATTTGGTGAAGTTCTAATGAAGAACTTCGGAGATATAAACAACATAACTCTTCAATAAACAACGGCAAATCTCTCAGGATTGCTGCAATCGCATGTCTTTTTATTGCTATAATTAGATTTATATATGTGGGCGTACCACTTATATTAATCTAATAATAGATGACGCGATTGTATGTACTTTGCGTGTCAAAAAGCGGAGTAAAATTACGATCAATGAACTTAATTTGAGAAAAGCTCAAAATTAGCATTATCGGCACCGGAAGGCCAACAAAATCTAGAAAAATGCCTTTTTATGCCATATTGAGCTGTAAAGACAGTGTAGAAAAAGTTGGCCGAGGCATTGGTAAAGTTTTCTTTCATTAGGAAGTAAATTTGTTTTTAAATTGTACGTGAAAAAGTGGCACGCTTGGTTTTCATACAGATGGAGGGACTTGCGTTATCTAGTTAGAATTATATCTGTGCTCATGCCATTTCATAACATAACATCACGCCGGTAGCTCTAAAAGGGTACGCAGAACCTGGTATGCTCTCATTTCATGGTTATTTTCAAGTTTTATGTTATTCGAGTAAACAATTCTGGCATAACTTTCTATAGAACTTGCTCATTAAGTACCACAACAAAAAAAAATGAAAAATAAAAACATCTTTTTATAAAAAAATACAACCGATTACCAAATAAAAACACTACAAAGTGAAAAATAACTTCAATTTCGGAATTCAATGTCAAAAATCGAAGAAACAAAAACAGGTACACCTACTGCCGAAATTATTTTTATTTTTCACTTTGTAGTGTTTTTATTTCGAAGCGAGTTGTATTTTTTTTATTAAAAATAGTTTTTTTTATTGTTATTAGGCTCTCCATAATAGTAGTAATACAATACTATGGAGATAACTTTTAGTCTATTATATGCATCTGAATATCAGTTATATACCTATATAGGTAACGTGTCTCCTTTCCATACGGGTGTCAATCTAGACAGGATTAGCCATCGCCTCTTTAGCTCAGTGGTAGAGCACTGGTCTCGTAAACCAGGGGTCGTGAGTTCAAACCTCACAGGAGGCATTTGTAATAGCTTTAGTTTTTATTGAGTTTGTGTTGTTATTTTTTCTTTTTGAGTGTTGTTTTGTCATTTTAATATTGTCACAATATCATTTGTAAACAATAAATGATATTTTAATAAGGGAAATTTATTTATTATGAAATTTATTTTTTTCAAGTTTACGTTGGTTTTGATTCGTACATTATTAGTGATCGAAATATTTAAACCATAACATTTTTTTTCAAGATCATTTATTGGTTCATAAATAAATAAATATAAATTCATTGCCTTTGACATTAAAAAAACTTAAACTTTTCCTTAAACTTATTCAATTTTTTCACGGAAATGCTCATTACTCATACTTTGTCAATGTCAAAAGAAATGTCAATATCAAAGCGATCAGTCAATGTCAAGGGTCGTATAATAACCTAAAGATAAAATAATCTTGAATTGATATTGCCTGCGTTTAAAATAAAGATGTGACAACCCTAGTTGTATGTCCCGAGTTTTGGTATAGTAGTTTTGGACTTTAGGTGGTATATGACCTAGCAAAAATGTGCTAGAAATAACGGTCGCGATAATTAGCTGTATTAATTAGTATGCTCGACGCAATTCGATCTCACCAATAAGCGATTTTTACAAGCTATTAATTACCTTGCAATGTATGTAAGTGTGTTCGGGTCAAATCTTGCAACTGAATTTTAAGGTTAAACTAGTCGACGGCACGAACTATTTTGTGCCGAGGTTAAAATGCATGCTATCTCATCCCACAACACGTGCGAAATATATAGATGCTGTGATGAGCAGTAAGAAGCTAGTTTGCGTACGAATTAGCACTTCTGCAACCTTTAATCGAAATGGATGATGATTTAGGACGAAAACGAGCGCTCGAAATTTTATAAACAGACCTTTGGGAGTCTAGATTTCATGAAAAAACTACTGAATGTATCTGATCAAAATAAAATTATTTGGATTGTTGAATTACTAATCTAGCCCTGTATGGAGGCCGTTTTTTAATTTTCCTTCTTCTTATGGTATTTATTTGCGCCCAAAGATACGTTAAAATTAGTGTTGAAATATGGAACTTTCGACGCTCATAACTTTCAATTTTTTTTTTTTATTATTATTTCGGTTCCATACAGGGCTAGATAATGATGAGACAAATTGATATCTTTTTTTATTTTGAAAGTACATCGTCAAACAGTGGAGTAATCTCTAGACTAAGTTTGTATGGAAGAATTTTTGACTTGTTTACCCTTAAAGCACTAAATTAAATTTTGCATACACGTTTAGTTTGGATGACAACGCATAGTTTTTGTGTGATGTTATTCTAAATCCAATATGGCGGACGGCCCAAGATGGCGGACTAGTTATTTTTGTACACTGACATAATATGGGTATCAAATGAAAGGGTTTGCTGAGGAGAATACGAAAAAAACTTGTTTAAAAAAAAGATATTTTAATCTTTTTTTTTTTTCATCGAAATTGCAAGGACCTTCGACGCAATGCAATTTGAATGATTGACGCTCAAAGTTCGTTGTCCGTGTGTGTAAATAATTAAGTGCAAACATTAAACGTAAACTAAGCTAACTTAGGAATTATCTGTTATTAATAGAATTTAATTTTAATTTACATCTGTTTCATATATTAAGATTATCAATAAATCTGGTGATAAATATCTGTCCGCTGGACGCGGGGCGCACGGGACCGGTCAATGTGGCGACGCTTGGGGAAGGCCTATGTCCAGCAGTTGACGTCTTTCGGCTGATATGATGGTGATGATTATGATCTGTCACTATTCTAATGTTAAGAAAATATTGTAAAAAAGTCCCTAAGTTAGATTGTTTGAGCCCCTGCCGCCTGTGATACAGGATTACCTAGTACAGGCACTTCAACATTGTTGTATCCACCTTATATTAGTGTATTTTACCAATTTCAAGTTTGAATAAAGATTTATTATGATTTGCGCTTGAAATTTTGTTACAAAATACTATACGATATTCGTCACACCGTCAGAAAGGTCCCAGTGCATGATTATTTTAAGAATGAGGGCCCTTATTTCATTAGGTCTACAAAAATCTAATACATTGATTGCATGATTCCGTAAATAACTGTCTTGTTGTAATAAATAGTGTTTTACTTCTAGGAGTTATTTATCAATTTATTAAAATTTCAAGCAAAGGCAAAGGCGGACTTAAGGCATTATTACTTCTGGACTAGTAATGGAAATCTGTTAAAGGGGTGCGCAATTATTTATATGTAGACATAGCCTCCTTAGCTCAGTGGCAGAGCACTAGTCTCGTAAACTAGGGGTCGTGAGTTCAATTCTCACAGAAGGCAATGCGATATTTTTGTGTGAGTCTTGTTTTTACCTACCTGAATCTACTAAACTTTTCGTACGCCATTTCGTATTCCCAGCAGTACTAGTCTTTAAAGGATTGTTTGTAATTTTGACTTTCAAAAATTGCTGATTTTCAGCCTGATTTGTTTATTTTTTATCTGTACTTACATCTTTCTAAGTACATGCTTAAATAGTACTAAAGTAATCTCCTGAATAATTTAGGTACGAAATGTCAGGTATTAAATTTATTCCGCTTAGTACCTACTTCTAATATTCATTCATTCACCGAAACCAATTAAATATTATATCATATTTTTTATACTCTTCACGGAACAAAAAATAAATGAAAAAAGTGATTGTGCCACTGTTTTATAAAGGATCAAAAAGGAAGGTAATAGACATGATTTTTTTAAGTTGCTTTATCTGTGGTTCAGTTTTCTTCTTTTCGTGTGAGGATCCACACCATAGGTGACCACTCACCTATGGTGTCAGAGTTAATTAAGTCGCCACAGGCAACGGTGAAGGAAAATATTGTGAGTAAACCTGGACTGATATAGTTAAAGTAAATCTGTGGTTCAGTTAAGCTTTATAGCTTAACTGAACCTTACTTTTAATCCTATATTTAAAGCTTATGCTTTAAATATAGGATTAAAAGTAAAAATATTTCAAATGAGATGCCGAAGTTTTGATAAACTTAACTGATACATTCAAATAATTATACCTAGCTTTCAAATATTTGTGGTTGTAACAATTATTTCTCTAAGCTTCTTGAACTTAACAATCTCAAAAGTACAGGAAATGCATAATCACATTACGTCTATTCCATAACACCGAAACCGCATTACTTTAAAAAAAAAACATAAAACAACTTACGTAAACTATTCAGCTCAGCATTCACGAAACTCGTTAAAAAAACCACAAGTAATAATGAATCAAACATTTTTGTTTCTTTTTATTTTTCACTTTCAGTAACACATTCGCGGTTTTCGAACGAAAGTGACAGTACTCGCGCATGCGCTGTGTTGACTGAGGCGCGCGCGAAAGACCGGCCATATTTATTTGCGGTGGCGGGAAACATTGCGAAATATGATTGCTTCTCAATTTCGTATCATAATTATTTTTGTATTTTTCCATGGTGGATAGGATTTAAAGATGAATTAATGATTTCGTCAAGACTAGTTTTGTTTTTCGCATTTTGTATAGGCACCAGAGGTTTTAACGAATTGATTAATAATATAACCAGTCATTGGCATTCTAGCAATGACTTGATAAATAAATTGGGATAGAGTCCTCACAAAGCTAGAAGGCGTCTCGTCGCAGCAAACCAAGCAGAAGATGGCAGGATTTCTACACCTCGTTAGGCAAAATATATCAGTGCGAAATAGTACATTATTGCAAAGGCCGGGAAATAGGCAATTGCAAGTCGAGTTTGAGATTGAAGGCCGAGCCGTCCGCGAGGACAGAGAGACAGGCAATTGCCATTTCCGCCGAGGCATATATAGTGCTTTTCTCAAAAGGATGCAGGGCAATAAATATAGAATATTTTATATTAAACATGTAATTTATTAAAACTTACAACAACATTGCTGGAGCGTTGTAATGTTCCAAATTCAAAAAACGCTCCTGCAATGTATTTGATCAACATTGCTGGAACGTTGTAGGTAATGTTCCAAATTCAGAAAACGCTTCTGCAATGTATTTGATCAACATTGCTGGAGCGTTGTAATATTCCGAATTCAAAAAACGCTCCTGCAATGGGTTTGATTTTCTTTGTCCGTAAATTCGATACCTCGCGTGTTCTGTTTTCGAAAATAATGACAATATTTGCATGCATGTTTGAGAAAAATACATTTATATTGAACATCCTGCATGCCTATTGTACGTGAACTCATGTTTGGACAAATAAATTAACTTTATATTTAACCAACGGTCCACAATAGCCCTGGATAGAAACATCTTTAAGTAATAATAATAATAATAATATCTTTATTGATCAATTTTAAGTATTGCAGTACATGGGTATAAAAAATGTATACATGGTAAAATTACAGATTTGCTACAATTATAGTGGGTGCAGTTCTATTCTCCTAACTAGGTTACTGTATAACCTGTATGAAGGAGTGACAGTTCCGATCCCCCATGGATTACAAGAATTTGTATTTTACAGTTTACGTACATATGTATTTTACTGCTACAAGGATATGTTAAACCAAAATTAAACACGGAAAATATTAAAAACATACAAAAGGTCTTTAAGTGAGAATAATTTAAAAGAAAAAAAAGACAAAATGTAACTAGAAACTACTTATGTGTGTGTGCGAGTGTGTATGTGTGTGTGTGTGCGTGTTTTGATGTGTGTAAGTGTGTGTGTTGTGTTGTGTAACATATTATGTTATGTGTACTATGTTCCATTTTACTTACCCCTAAATAAGCATCTTTTCTGTTTCTTCGTATGTATAGTCCAGAAGAAATGAGTAGACCATTTTTTTACATTTAAAATGTGTCAAGCCGTATACTGGGCAATGTTTATTTATTTTATTATAAAGGGAAGGGCCAAGAAAATAAAAGAATCTTTTAATGAAGGTAAAACGTGTACGGGGGACAGAACAAATTAAGTCTTTTCTACGCTTATTGATTGGCTTGTATGGCGTAGTTTGGTGTTGTAAGAGAACTGCTTGTATGATAAACTGTTGTCTAACGTTTAGAATATTCCACTTACGATATAATTCATTAGTAGGGAAAATGATAGGGCGAAAAGTAGCAACTTTTAATACTGCTCTATGTGCTATCTCTAATGGTTTTAAAATCGTTTTAGCAGCACCACCCCAACATGAAATGCAGTATGTGACAATAGATTGGCATAAGGCAAAATAGACATTGCGTATGACAGTTTGTTTAGCTATTTTCCGAAGTGTTTTAAATATGAATATAAGTTTCCGGACTCTGCCTGTGAGAATGTTTATATGGGACTTAAAGTTTAGAGTTTTGTCCAATGTGACACCTAGATATTTTATTTGGTCTACAGAAGTTAATGATGGACAGTTGCAAGGAGTTTGCGGTTGATTATTGCAAGAGTGAGCTATTAATGTTATTGGGATGCGTGGTTGGGAGGCTGCACTGATTGAAAATGTAAGGAAGTTGGTTTTGGAAGTATTAAGTGTAAGGGTGTGATCATTGAGCCAGTTTAGTGCTGTGTTGAATATATATATAAGTCATGGAGGAGGCTTACGTTCAGCGGTGGAATGATGTAATCCTACCATTCGAAATTAGACCGTTGTGGCTAATCTCATCGCGGATCAGCCAAGTACGCAGGAGATATTTATTATATAGTCCACAAGTTTGTGCGCAAACATAGGTTCAATCTCTTTTTCTCACTTTGCCTGAAATAGGACACACAATCAGTAGGACCAGGTCGCGAGACCAACAGGGAGATGATGACGGTGGGGTAAGTGGACTGACATAAGCTGACAGTAACCAGTAAGAACTGGAGGATGATGAAAGAAAGATGGCAAAAATATTGGTCCTGTAACAGAATCTCAAAGAATTCGACTGTTTTTCCATTCACTGTTTAGATAAAAATATTGCGAAGGCTGACAGAAATATTCCGAATGTCGTTTTTCATAACCGCTAGTTAAAAGGTTGACTCAAGGTTAACATTAAAGATTGCGGTATAAAAGATTAAATAATAATGAAATAAACCAATAAACAAGTTAAAAATAGACTGTTAAACCGGCCAAGTGCGAATCGGACTCGCGCACGAAGGGTTCCGTACCATTATCGCAAAAAACGGCAAAATAAAATAACGTTTGTTGTATGGGAGTCGCACTTAAATAGGTATTTATTTTATTCAATTTTTTTAAGTATTTGTTGTTATAGCGCAACAGAAATACACACACGGGCAAAATTAGCGAAACAAGATAAAAAAAATCGCAAAACATTTTTTTTACCTTTGTGGGGTAGTTTTCTTTTGTTTTATAATAAAAGCAATTATTCCTAATTGATAAAACAAATGAACTCACTTTTCAAGCGATTGTTTTAACTTTATTCGAACTTACATCACTTTGAGAGAATTTTACTTATTGTCAGTTCATGGGTTGGATTTAAAATTTTGTAAATTTTTCATCAACAACCTGAGTTATTTGTTTCATTTTTAATGATTAGATCTTTTTTAAAGTTAGGTACATCCTTAATATTAACATTATAAGCGGGATATTTACCATGTTTACTGTTTGTAGCGAGTTTCCGATATTTCGGTGCTGTTACAAGCACCATGATCACGGATAAACTGAAGTCATTGCGGGTGGGTGTTTATGAGGAGACAAAACGGTCTACCCTCTTTCTTGTTCGTTTTTTGCACTCGGTACCGCTACCATTGTCACTCACAACTCGATTCTGTTCTCGACAAACGAAACTCACTGTGTCCGCTCGCGAACTTTTTACGGCACTTTTTCGGGGTTTACACAGCTGGACCACTGGATTCCAAGCTCTCGACAGTTGAAACCCATCCTCCCGGTTGAAATTTTTATATTTGGTAATTTCGATAGCTTCCCTCACCAGTCTAGGGATATAGTGGCGTTCTGTCGAAATGACCTGAGGGTTATGTAACTCAATCCAGTGGTTTAATCCTGATTCCAAGAGATGTTGAGCTATGGCTGATTTTTGTGTGTCATTGTTCTTTACTGCCCTGATATGCTCTGAAATTCGACAAGCAACCGTACGCTTCGTCTGACCGATGTATGACTTGCCACAACTACAATCTACTTTATAAACACCGGGCTTTTCCAGCGGAAAGTTGTCCTTATAATGTTAATATTAGTGTTAGTGACCATGACAGTTTAAAAACTTATAGGTACATCCTTGTACCCAACTTTACTCAAACTGAGAGGCCCAGGGCACTTGAGATGAGAAGAAATGATCAAACCTACAGAATGATATGCATAATTCATCGTTTATCTGTTTCAACCATTTATTGCAGTTTTTAATGGTTTAGAGAGACTAATGCTTTTGTGAGAGTATCAGAACAAGGCAGGAATCTCGAATTTCTAACAGAAATAATCTTTTTATTTAGTTTCGCTTTCGAAAAACACCGCGTTTAAAGCCTATTCAAGCCAGAAATGAGCTGGAGGAAGTTCGAGGTGCAATAGAAACTGGATTTAAGGAACGAAGGAGAATGAAAGAAGCTGTTTCTGGTTTTTTCGTCTCCGCGCAAGGTCCAAAACTTGAGGCACATCACCTTTGAAAAAGAACAATGTTTGCCCGGGAATATCAACTTTAGTACACCGACTAATTGAGTAAAATATTGTTCAGTGATGAGTATGGAATTAATTTAAATCGAATTGAGAAACGGCAATGAATGTGTGAAAATGAACAAGAATAACATAATCTGTTATTTTTATAAGCTACAGTGGCATATGGCAGAGGAACAATATTAGATTCAGGTAGGATATGTTTGGGAGCTCGTACGGACTTGATGATGATCGATGGAAGGAATCTTATTGTACACCGCTATAGAAGTGTTATTTAAGAATAAAACGCGGTATCATTTGCCCCTTTATCAGTGGTTACTTCGTTTTGATCTAGGAAAATCCTCGGCTGCATACCACTTTTTCAAATTCAGCCTATCTTAATAATGTCAATATCGCAGTTTTGGCGGCGCCGGCGAGATCACCAGACATGCATCCGATAGAACACGTCTAGGAACTGCTAAAACGAAGAGCAAAATTCATACTCCCTGTCAATGTGGGTAAACTGAGAAGCGCCATTGTATAGGAATGATAAAAACTACCACAAGATACAATGAATAACATTATTCTCAACATGTCTAGGCGGGTGCAAATTTTATTAAGAGCAAATGGAGAAAACACGCAATATAATGTGATATTATTTTGTTGTAAAAATGTTTATTAATTACTTTTTTTAACTTTCCTTGGTAACCTTAAAAAATCAACAATGTCCAGTTTTCCTATTAAGTAATATTAATCACAAAAAAAAACCGGCCAAGTGCGAGTTGGACTCGCGCACGAAGGGTTCCGTACCATTATCGCAAAAAATGGGAAAAAAATCACGTTTGTTATATGGGAGCCCCACTTAAATATTAATTTTATTCTGTTTTTAGTATTTGTTGTTATAGCAGCAACAGAAATACACAATTTGTAAAAATTTCAACAGTCTGGCTATCACGGTTCATGAGATACAGCCTGGTGACAGACTGACAGACAGACAGACGGACCGCGGAGTCTTAGTAATAGGGTCCCGTTTTTACCCTTTGTGTACGGAACCCTAAAAATGTACTAAATGCGACCTCATTTACCTCATTTTTATTTTGAAAGGTGTATTTTTAAGTAATGAAAAATGTCTTAATATAAGTTTTTGATATTAATTCTTATTTAATATAAAATCGTAATTTTTATTTTGTTCCGCTAATTTTACCGGTGTGTGTAGATCATCTGTGAAAATTTCAACTGTTTAGCTATCAGGGTTCATGAGATACAGCCTGGTGACAGACGGTGTAAGAGTGTGTGTAAGGGACAGATGTATATGACTTGTACCTATACATCTGTCACTTACGCGATCTCAAAATAACCTTACTCTAAGAGTTTATGTTCATCCCCCTGTAATCAGAATATAACACAGCCAACGCAGTCCAAAATTTCACGCGTTCGGAGCCGCAGGCGATAGCAATTAGTAAACATTATTCAACAATATGATACGAATAACATTTAAAAATAACCTTATTTTTCATCGGAAAATTTTAAGTTTTTTTTTGCCAACACCGAAAAAAAACGCCGTCAACAAAATACTACGATTTTTTTATAGAAATAACACAAGACACAACAAGTTGACTTAAGAATTTAAATAATAATATTATTATGGCTTTTAGTAACGTTCCCTTCGCCCGCAGGGGGAAAAAAGAAAGAAGAGAAGAATACATTTTTCTAGGGATAAATGTTATATTATTATATTACTGCCTAAGGGCTTGGGGTCTCATCCCATAAAAATAAATTGTCCCACCGTTCTGTACTGATTCATCATCATCATCATTTCAGCCGAAAGACGTCCACTGCTGGACATAGACCTCCCCCAGGCGTCGCCACATTGACCGATCCTGTGCGTCTCGCATCCAGCGCCTTCCCGCAACCTTAACCAAGTCATCAGTCCACCTAGAGGGAGGCCTTCCAACGTATCGTCTTCCGGTTCGCGGTCGCCATTCCAGAACTTTTCTGCCCCATCGGCCATCCGTTCTGCGAGTAATGTGCCCTGCCCACTGCCACTTAAGTTTGGCAATTCTTCGGGCTATGTCGGTAACTTTGGTTCTCCTGCGGATATCATCATTTCTGACGCGATCACGCAAGGAAATTCCGAGCATAGCCCTCTCCATTGCCCTTTGGGTGACTTTGAGCTTTCTGATAAGGCCCATTGTGAGCGACCACGTCTCGGTCCCATAGGTGATCACTGGCAACACACACTGGTCATAGACTTTTGTCTTGAGACACTGCGGTAAATTGGACGAGAAGATACCACACAACTTCCCGAACGCCGCCCAGCCGAGTCGGATTCGACGGTTCACCTCTTTCTCGAAATTGGACCTACCCAACTGGACCGTTTGTCCCAGGTAGGCATAATCGTCTGTACTGATCGTATGTACTGTACTGATTATACTGATTATTTCATTTATCTATCGATATCGATTGATAATTAGATGGTGATCTATCTATCGCCGTGGAACGGAACCGAACGCGATCGATTTACAAAAAAATAATCGGTATAATCAGATGAAAAACGCTAGTTACGTGGCACGGTTTCCTTGTATGGGATGAGGCATCAGTATAATAGTATTATATTATTTGTGGTAAGGGTATCCTAATAATTAAAGAACTTAATGAAGTAAGTTCCACGTTGAAAAGGACAACGAGAAATTTTCCAAGTTGGCAAATCTTTACTAACTGGACAGTCATAAAAAGTAGAAGAAAGTGTTTATACATCATTCATCAGATATACTAGTTTTTGCAGTTGCTTGATTTTTAACCCCCGACGGAAAAAGAGGGGTGTTATAAGTTTGAGGTGTGTTGCTGTTTATCTGTGTGTTTGTGTGTCTGTGTATCTGTGTGTCTGTCTGTGGCATCATAGCGCCTCAACGGATGAACCGATTTTGATTTAGTTTTTTTTTGTTTGAAAGGTGATTGTATCGAGAGTGTTCTTAGCTATGTTTGAATAAAATCGGTTCAGCCGTTCAAAAGTTATGCGCGTTTTACTGTTTAGATCGTGATGTTTTCGCAAGATAAATGTGTCGGGGGTTTTTTAAATTTTGAAATTTTACTTGTTAAACGTTAGTATGTAGGTCAACAGTAGGCCTCTTATAAATTATATGGTATTCACTAATAGTCAGGTCAAATTAGACCAGAAAATAGGGGTAGGTTTACAGTAATTCGAATAGAGCTGAAAATTGGTACGAATGTTCGGAACACCAGCATAAATGAAATGTAAGAAGTCCTCATCGATCGACATTCATCAATTCCAATAGTACCAGTTTGTACATAATTTTGAATAGTATTAAATTAAACAGGATCACAATAGGTTGTGTAATAGGCCTATCGGGGAAACCACGTTAAAAATAAGCGCCAAGTACCTACACTAACCTCCCAGGTGGCGTGGAAACGTGTATATTAAGAAGAATACAACTTTTCAACGATTTTATCTCAGAAACGGTGACGTTTAGAAGAAAAATTGTAGCGATTTTATAGATAATTGCATAATCTACAATTTTTGTTTACCTATTTTTATCATAAAACTTACCGTTCGGATAAAAAACGCAAAAATGCCATATTTGCAAACTTTGACCATGAATAAAAATTTTTGCAAGTGTGGGATCGATGGAGACTTTTTACATTTCATTTTTAATGGTGTTCCGAACGTTCGTACCAATTTTCAGCTCTATGTGCATAATTCACTTTTATATGTCTAAGTTGACCTGACTATAAGCAATACATACTCGTACATACATACATAAACTCACGCCTTTTTCCCGACTATAAGCAATAACAGGAAAATATAAATCAATAACTATAAGGGATCTAATCAACAGATTTATTGACAATATTTCTTTTGGAAGTGCAAAACTGTCTGATAAATCCACAAATTCTTGATGTGCAAGCAGCAGAAGCAGCAAGATGTCCGTGTCTACCGAAGGAACAAAAGATGTCGAACATTTTATATAAGCAACTGCACATACTGAACTTATCCTCCTACTGCTAACGTATCTTCTTACAGGTTTTCAGCAGTTACAGTGGTTGTATCATAAAATAGTGGACAATTACTTTACATACATAATATAATACAGAATTTACGTCGACGAAGCCGTGGATACAGCTAGTCAATAATTTGGAAAAATATATTATTAATCACTTTTACCTATCATAAGTAGCTAGCAAAAGCAATTCGATTGAAAGAACAAAAAGTTTATTACAATTTGAAATCACTTACGTACAGATAAGTAGCTAAAACACAGCAAGCTAACAATATAACTCAAAACATCCTTGAAATCAGTTCACAAACAACATATTTGGTAGAACCGGAGCAGCAATTTTAAAAGGCAAGATTGGAACTACCACAAATTGCCGTTGACGTCACAAAGTTAAATTATTATGACATCATCTTCCTGTATCTGTTTATACTTGTACTTGCCATCATCCTGATGTTCCTGATAGCCTTTCTGATACTTCAAAGCCAAGGAATTCGCCGGCAAATTTCTATTAAACATAGAATTACCATCTGCTGCTAGTTTTACCACACCAAAGTAAACGTATTCATCTTTCTGTTTATTCTCTTTTCTTCTCTCTTCTATTATGAGAGATTCTTTAACTGGAAGAAGTAGAAGCATGTCTTGTGAGTTTTCTGAACTGATTTTTACTTTAGCTTGTATGGTACCATTGATTTTGTCTCCTGGTTTTTCTTGTTTGATGTCCATAGGTAGCTGGCATTCGACGCAACGGACCTTGTTATTGTAATCAGTATTCAATGGAACGGGAAATAAGCGATCATTTAGATAGAATCTGTAAACACACTTGTGATCTTGCAAGCTCGTAGCACTGACTCGTGATTTGATTCTGGATTTCGCTGAATGACACTCAAAGTAGTTCTTCTGTCGAAATTCTTTGAGCTGTTTGATGTTTAAATCGCTGTTTGGGTCTAGATAGCTTTCTGAATCATCGTCTGAGTCAGAATATATTCTGAAAATTGAGTCTTCAGAAACTGTACGCAATTCGGGAACTTCTGTGATAGTATCTAGGGATACTTTCTTAGCTATATTGCCACTATTAGTATCGTGCTGTGATTCCTCGTAAGTGCAGAAATTTTCATTCTTATAGTATTGATGAACAGGTTTTGATGTCTTTTTGGTAACTCTTTTTACATTGTTGTCGTTTTTAACACACTTGACATTCATGGCACTAACAAGTGAGTCAATATTCTTGTCCGCAGGTTTGCTGTTACCTTTCCAATCGCCACACTTCTTACAATAGTCCTCAATATTGTTTTGGCTCTTTTTAGTTACTGTTGAATCGGATTTAGTTGTTTTCTTTGGCTTCGCAGGGCACTTCTTAACGCTGACACTGTTTGAAACACTTTTACTCTCAGCGCAAACCGAATTTGGTTTTTTTGATGTGAGAATTTTTTTAGGTGCATTGTTACGGTATTTCGGATTTGTTTGCGTATATCCTTTACATGTTTTTGCACGGTTATCAACTGAGCTTTTGGGAATAGTTAAACTAGTTATTTTGTTGGACATCTCGATGAAAATTAACACATAACTTAAAACTATGCCGTGGACAATGATCACAGAGTACTTTTTTATATAACAATGATTCACTGAATTATTGTAAACATTGCGTTGTTATGGTTACGCGTTGACAAGGCATTAAGCATGGGCATAATGTTTCCATTTTATTTTTAATACGTTTTCGAATCTATCTAACTGCCGTCTGTAACAAAATGTAAATTAGATATGTTGTTGCAATTTAAATATTAGTTTATTTCGCAACCACCGAGTAAAGATAGGTATGGTTAGAAACATTTATCTCAACCACTACTTCTATCTAGCGGTGAGTAGTAGTACTAAGCGTAGGTAATGTTTCCCCACGTTGTTGTATAGATGGCGCTTTGTTAACCATTCGACAAAGCGCCATCTATATTCACTTTTGAATCATGCCTTGTCAAAAAGAATCAACCGACATCATGATGTTTACATTATAACGATACATTTCAAATAATTATTAGGATGATGGCTGACGCCAAGATGTTTGGAAAAAGCTGTGCTATGGATTTTAAGGGTTTAGGGTGGGAGGTCACTACGACGGTATAATATTGAACTTAGGCCGCGGTCTCGTGTAGTAGTTAACCGACTTCCCAAAAAGGAGGAGGTTCTCAACTCGATTAGTATATATTTTTATGTATGTACACCGATTACTCAAAGACGCCTGGACCGATTTGAAAAATACTTCTTTTTATTTGAAAGGATATACTTCCCATTTGTTCCCATAGTCATCAGCTCAGGATCTGATGATGGGATCTTGGAGAAATCGAGGGAACTCCTCAAATATTATAGACATACATATAGCGATTTTGGCATTTTTATCAACAATGCAATCATTTCACTCTCTCTCTCAGAAAATAACATTTGGTAAAGTGGAACTGGTGAAGAAGACCACAGATGGCCAATGGAACTCCTTAATGTAAGTATCTCACGGGTCAACCATATCTCGAATAGTTAAACGACTATGATGATGCAAATACTTATAAATAAATAGTACTCATCAAAATGGTACCATCGAAATGATCTGATGATGAAGCCGGCAAGTAGGCACTGGAACTAAATTAAAAAAAAATAACAATGTATCCTAGTCGTGTTTGGGCTTATTGGACTTGAGATGTACTTTGGCTATATATGTTATTTATGGTAATTGGAGGTACCCATCAAAACTAAAAAAAGATGAATAAAAAAGCCTTGAAACAAAAAAAAAACAACTGTCTTTGGTACCTATTGTTTTCCGTGTTTCACCGACTTCGGAAAAGAAAGTAATTTTTCACTTTGTAGTGTTTTTTTTTTTGGAAGTCGGTTTGTTTTTTTTGTCTAACAGTTTTTTTTACAAGCTATAGAATAAAATTACCTTGCTTTTGTTGTGTCCGGTAACTAGTAATCCATTTTTCAAGCACTTCCTGGCATCCGATTTAGCCGAAACTTGGCGTTCTTATGCATGTTTGGTAACATTGAAATAATAAATAATTATGGTACTTTGGAGCTGGTCTCATGATGGAGCCGGCAGGTGACCATGGAATCCTCAACCAGACAAGAAAGCTCCATCGTGTTTAGGCTCATTGTATTAATTAAGCAATATTTGGTGCCTACATTAAGTTCATAAATCATGTTAAAAAAAACAGTCATCATCATCTACAGCCCGACTTCGCCCACTGCTGAGCATAGGCCTTTCTATTCTTGTACCAATTACCACGTTATCGTGCCAACCTCATCCAGGTTCTACCCACAATGGCAACAATGTCATCTGCCCATCTCGCCGCTGGACGACCAATACTTCTTCTTCCAGTCCTTGGACGCCATTCAGTCACCACCTTACTCCACCTATCATCACCGCGCCTTGCCAGGTGTCCCGCCCAGCTCCATTTCAGTTCCGAAATTCGTATTCCAACGTCGGAAACCTTCGTACGTCTTCGGATCTCAACTTTTGGAACCCGGTCTATCAGCCGTATGCCAAGCATGGAACGCTCCATGTCTCTCTGTGCAACTCGAAGCCTGTACACAGCCTCCTGAGTAAGCGTCCACGTCTCAGCACCGTAAGTCATGGTGGGCAAAACACACTGGTTATAGAGGCGGGTCTTCAGAGATTGTGGTATCTTGACTGATTTCAAAATATCATCCAGTTTGCCAAAAGCGGCCCATCCGAGCTGTATTCTTCTCGAGACCTCCGTCAGTTGATGTTCTTTGCCAAATGAAAGAATATGACCAAGGTACACATATCGGTCAACCCTCTCCAACGTTTCATTTCCGTCAAAAAAACAGTACTTACTATGAACTTATGAAGTCCAAGAAGAGCAACACTGCTATTTTGGTGTGTTTACAAGTTTTCCGGTCAACCAAATGATCTTCGAAATGAAAAAAAGAAATAATAGTAACTTTAATTCCGTTCATTTTGTGTTTCCCACTTTTAGTTATGAAATATCAATATCTTGCCGTTTCTTTCCAACTTTCTTGGTTCAACAAATAAATTGTCCAAATGGAAGAACTTTCCCGGGCAGTAAAAACTGGAAACTTATGAGCTGTAGTTGAGTGATTGAATGAAACTCCGAGTGTTTGGGGCAAAACTTACAAATGCCTGTTGTCTGAACTACTCAATGTTATTTCTTCGATAGCATCGCTCATTTTGTAGGGTGGCTCTGGATTTTGGATTGTTTTTTATATTTCGTCATAAGTTCACGTTTCATAGAAAATTTTAAATACCCCCAATTTCTGGTTTAAGTATTTTTAAGTTGAGTATTTGCCAATCTCTACATAAAGAAGGTTTTCCGCTATCATATTACTCAGATCTATCTTTAAGTCATATAAATACAATGATAATTTAATAAAGTCATATGAATCATGTCGTCTTTGATAAAAGATTTTTGCCATTTTGTTGTTAGATAGGATCATAGAAATAGGAGCAAGACGGAGCTATACAAGACAAATAGCTCTGTCTCTTTTTCACTGTCGCACTATGATAGCTTTAACACGTCATGGTCATGGTATAATGCCCCTGGTCTTCGCAACTTGAATTATCAAATTTATTTTCATAATTTCCAGATACAAATCCGTCCATAAAATTATGTGATTTTGCCTTTTCAGTTTTGTCACTGCCATATTCTAAATTCTAAGGCAATTAATTATTGTGATGATTTTATTGACGGAATAAAGTAATTATAGCAAAATTTTGGCGTAAGATCGCAATTTGCTTTGTGGATGTGGAATTCTAAAATTATTGTTAAGAACACTGCTGTACACACTGCCGAAGATTGCTTCGGCAGTGTGTACAGCAGTGACTATTGAGTCACTCTATCTATATTATATATCACACTAACATAATAAAGGCGAAAGTTTGTGAGTGTATGTGTGTGTTTGTTACTTTTTCACGCTCAAACGGCTGGATGGATCTGAATGGAATTTGGCGTCCCGGGAATATATTCCCTTGGGATAATTTACGACATTCACAAGGGCGAAGCCGCTGGCAGCAGCTAGTAGTATTATCTAACCGACTTGTCCTCCATTGCAACCAAATATGACAAAAATATTTAGAAAAAGAGCTACTTATATGATCTTAGATATATGATAGTGTAATATCTTCTTTATGGAGAGAATAACAAATAATCAACTTATAATTCCCTGCCGGATTCTGTATTTCCCGATAGCTACAACCTGGGAGTCTTTAAGTCAAGAATGAACAGGTTTCTTCTAGGCAAGCATGCTTCATCTTCGACCACATCATCACTTACCATCAGGTGAGATAGTGGTCAAGCACAAGCCTATCAAAAAAAATAAAAAAATACTTAAATTAGAAATAGGGGGTGTATTTACAACCTTTTTTTAAACGTGAATTTATGACGAAATATCATAAATAATCCAAAATCCAGAGCCACCCTACAAAATAAGCGATGCTGTCGAAGAAATAACATTAAGCATGTAAATCTATCAAAATTTTACATTTAAGTATGATTTGACACGTTATTAACTCTAAATACTCAATTCTGAAATTGGTCAATAGTCTCTTTTACAAAAGTTGTCACTTAATAAAAACTAGGTTTCAGAGTCTACGAGTATTTCTTTGGAAGCAGCTGGATGAGTTCATGTCGAACCTACCACCTACCTACCTGTAGATTACCTATAAGCTGATAATGATTATAACAGATTGAAACAAAGGGTGACGACCATGGAAATGTTGTCGAGGTTGAAAACAAACTTCTTTACATATAATGATCAACTCGATAAGAGCGTCGATGGGCGTTATAGTACAAGTACTTATTCTATGAGAATTATAAGAGCAGATCGGTCAAATTGCATTGCATCGCGTCCATGTGAATTCGAACTAGCAAATTCGTTTAATCAAATTCGTTTATCGGTTTGACATATATCGTATTGCGTCGATGCATGAGCAAAACGCTTAGAAATAAATACTTTGCAATTCTTCTTCGTGTCGCTGGCACGACAATCATTTAGTTTGGCCCAAAACCTAGCCACTTTGACAATAATTAACAACAAATTGACTCAAAATATAATATGGACATATATAGTATTAATTATATTAAATACAGTAGAAAACGTTTACTCGATAAGTAAAATTATATAAAAAAGATATTAATTGACTCAGAATTATAATATTATATGAAAATTTAAGTATTAGTTTTATTGAAAATAAAGATTACAGTTAATTCGTTAAGTAAAATGACATTAATAATTAATTGACGCACAATATAATATGGACATTATAAAAATTATTACAGTTTTTTTTTTTGTTTTTTACCTATGGATATTAAAAAAAAATGTAATAAATACAAACATTTAATCGAATACATTAATAAGTAAAAATAATATATAATTTAACAAAGACACACACATATTAGTACATTTACCTAACCACATAAAAGCAGATAGATGGCAAATAGATAACTGAAATGTGAATTAATAAGGCAAATATTAAGCGCTGTAACTTATATTTACCACCTGTATTTACATTATGGATGCAATAAGTTTAATTTAAATTATTATTTTCATAATATTAATGTGGAATTATCCGCTCTTTACTCATGGTAACCCCACAGATAGTTCAATCATATTTTCTAAACTACGCACAAGTTTTAGAGTAGAACTTAGTTTGGGTGACCTTTACTAATAGTATGAGGACCTCAATCTCTGCGTCAATATTATGCTGATCTGCCGAGATTGCTAGTGATGCTATTATTATCGTACAAGTTTTGTATGTAGGCTTGCCCTGATTTGGTAATATGTGAAGTCAGTTGGCGTCTTAGGGATTGTTATCCTTTTGAGGTTGGATTAATTTCTGTGAATTTAATTTACTATTGTACTTATTCGATATAATAACACGATTCATGGTCGCTTAGGTTAAGCTTTTTAGGCCTAGCTGGAGGCTCTAGTTTATTCTCCATAGGATAAGCAGTAGCCAATCACTCTGATTAAACTGCAAGACGCCAAAAAAAACGATAGGTATATCCACACATAGGCCTGGGCCTGCAGTCTCGACATAGATAGCGATCGTTATCTCGTAACGATCGGTCGCTAAGTCCTAACGATCGGAAGATAACGAATTTTGGTAGTCTCGACAGTCAAAGCTATCGATTTTTGACGTTTGCCATCGCAAACTTAACGTATATTGTCGCTAAGTTAACGATTTATCGGTATGTTATCGAATTTCCTAGCGAGCATTTTTGACAGCCCGATAAGTGTCGTAACGATCGTTATCATTGGTTTTAGAGGTTACAAAAACAATAAATAAATAATAATTAGAGTAATATGGCTGTATAGTATTAAGCATGGGCTTTGGTCGTGCTAGAACACAGACTCGATATAATAATGCGGCGGAAAAATGCACGAAACCGGCGTGAAGGTGAAAATCCTTTGGATTTAGAGGATGGCCAATTTCTCTATCTTTACCGAATAAACAAGGACATGTTTCATGAGCTCGATGGTGAACTTCGCCGACTATTCAAAGACGAGGGTCTTACGGATTTTCTGTGGAGTCTCAAGTGAGTGTCTATGCGTTGGGTACTTAATGTGCCTAAATAATATTTCTATTATTTTTTTCTTATATCCAAGATGTAATGTAATTTTCTTCATAATAGTCAAGTGGGTGCTAACAACTACATATTGGCTTGCAGTGGGGCTGCAGCATAAGCTAAAAGTCAGTTAGCCGATTAGTACATGCTGTAACTTTGGCTATCAATGAAAACCTTTTAAGATGATACGTTAAATTTCCCATGATCCAAGAAGAACGGTGTGCAGTTAAAGGGAAGTTTAGAAATGCTCCACAGCCATAGACTGCACACTACCCACTGCCCACCACTCAGAGACTGCACACATAAAACAATTATCAATGGGGACCACCGTACATGGCTGCTTGGTAACTAATAATAAATGTTCATTATAATCTGCTGAAAGTACATTCTATGTTTTATCTTTTAGGTGATGATATATATCCTCTGAAACCATGGTTGATGACTCCTTTAAAAAATCCATACCCAGGGAAACCGGAGTATCAATAGACAAATACTCATTGTTCAGTCAGGAATGTCGTTGAAAGATGCTTTGGTGTGCTGAAGTCTATTTTTAGGTGTCTGTCTCACCAACGCATAAACACACATGTATAAAATATAAATTACATGAACCAGAAGCCACCACACCCACTCACATGAAGATGGCCTAGAAGTAACAGGTACCTAATCAAATGATTTATTTTAAGGTTTTATTATATTATAGTTATTAAATAGGTATACCTATATTTGCATAACATATAATTTTCCCTAGATCTTTATACCTATTTCATTAGCATCTCCATTTATTTGACCCAAAGGTGATATATAATGGCTTATAGCATCAAGTCCGACTTATGCCGTTGTGTATCATTGTATGAATATTCCTAAAATCTTGTTTTTGTTATACAGGACTTGTGTGGTGCACTGAGTGAGCTGATGCAGAGTGCATAAGAAGACTCAATAATACTAGTTTTACATAATTTTCTTTTATTGACCCTCTGTGATTTAAATAAAAAACATATAAAACCATTTATTATTTTTATTTACAAAAGTTGTAAAACTGTCCGCTATTGAATTTGCAGCCTATGCAAATAGCATCCACGCCTCGGCTTGTACCTTGCCTGCCTCTGGCAGCGTCTGATTGCACTTGAGTTGCAGCTGCCACCATCTGTAAAAAAATAGATGTACTAAAAATGTCTCTTAATGCTCTAGTGTGCTAGTGATTCTCATAATAAAAAAAGAAATGGCATAGTATCCGGGCAGTCTGTGCCAAATGTGTACTCTACACTAATTAAGGATGTTATGCGTCTCTCCACTTCAGTCAAAGATGCAGTGATGACGCCTCGGTTGCCAGTTTGAATGATTTGTTTTTATAATTATGCTGCCTTAGTGCAGGCGCAGCTTTTTAAGTCTATCCAAACCTGTAATTAGGATACCTATTGTATTCTATTAAATATAAATAAAACTGACGTGGCTTGTACTTACATTTAAAATTGATATTTAACGTCATGCCCTGCTCGGGGGACTTATTGGATCCGTTTGGGAGTTTGTTGAGTTCCTCGGGAACCTCCTTCCAGCATGTTTCAAAATTTGCCCTTGTGGAGATATGGACGGGTTTCTAAAGTTGCCAAATGCGCATCAATATGCCCCGAAGTACGCCTGAAACATTTAAGATATTCATTAAGTAAACACAAACTACTTCGAACATATGCAAAGTATTCAATTTAGTACCAAAAATAGGAATCGTAAATTGTTGTAGGTTGTTATTACCTGACGCTCACGCTGCTTGCTAGCACTCGGGCTAGGGCCTGCGCCTGTGTCACTGTCCTCCACTATAGAAATACGGTTCTTTTCCAGTTAATCAATTCCAATAACCCAATTCTATCTCATTGTCGTGTCGTATTTTGTGTACAAACAAACTTGACAATTGACATTGACAGTTTGTTTCCCATGTTCAACGTCTGTGTTGCAAGGAAGCGAACTATTTTCTTCTTTGTTATGCGTATTTTTAAAAACGGCATAAGCTACTTACAAGTTTTGATGCAAACAATTGTTAACATGATAAGGTTTACCTATCTTCTGCACAATTTTCAAAGAAAAATAGATTTTTTTGAATATCTTGTCTAGCAATTTTCCCTATGATACAAGGATTTTTTTCAACTGCCATAATTTATCAAAAAAATCACCGCACTATGAATACGAACATCGCTAGCCTACCGACAACGTTAAGTCAATATAGTGACAGATTTTGCACGCTAACTCGGCTGTCGAGACTTGCGTTTATCGTTAGCGTCGTTACGGCAAGCGTATTTTGTAAGAGATAACGATCGTTACTTAACGTAACGATCGCAAACTATGTCGAGACTGCAGGCCCTGCAGTCTCGACATAGATAGCGATCGTTATCTCGTAACGATCGGTCGCTAAGTCCTAACGATCGGTAGATATCGATTTTTGGTAGTCTCGACAGTCAAAGCTATCGATTTTTGACGTTTGTCATCGCAAACTTAACGTAGGTATATTGTCGCTAAGTTAACGATTTATCGGTATGATATCGAATATCCTAGCGAGCATTTTTGACAGCCCGATAAGTGTCGTAACGATCGTTATCATTGGTTTTAGAGGTTACAAAAACAATAAATAAATAATAATTAGAGTAATATGGATGTATAGTATTAAGCGTGGGCTTTGGTCGTGCTAGAACACAGACTCGATATAATAATGCGGCGGAAAAATGCACGAAACCGGCGTGAAGGTGAAAATCCTTTTGATTTAGAGGATGGCCAATTTCTCTATCTTTACCGAATAAACAAGGAAATGTTTCATGAGCTCGTTGGTGAACTTCACCCATCTATTCAAAGACGAGGGCCTTACGGACTTTCTGTGGAGTCTCAAGTGAGTGTCTATGCGTTGGGTAGGTACTTAATGTGCCTAAATAATATTTATATTATTTTTTTCTAATATCCAAGATGTAATTATAATTTTCTTCCTAATAGTCAAGTGGGTGCTAACAACTACCTATTGGCTTACAGTGGGGCTGCAGCATAAGCTAAAAGTCAGATAGCCGATTAATACATGCTGTAACTTTGGCTATCAATGAAAACCTTTTAAGAAGATATGTCAAATTTCCTATGACCCAAGCAGAACAGTGTGTAGTTAAAGCAAAGTTTATAAATACTCCACAGCCATTCCCAGTTGCGATTGGCGCCATAAAACATATAAAACAATATCATTTGGGACCACCGTACATGGCTGCTTCGTAACAAATAATAAATGTTCATTATAATCTGTCTGGAACAGTTGCCCATTAAAATGCTGAAAGTACTTTCTATGTTTTATCTTTTAGGTGATGATGGATATCCTCTGGAACCATGGTTGATGACTCCTTTAAAAAATCAACGCCCTGGGACACCGGACTATCAATAAACAAATGCTCATTGTTTAGCCAGGAACGTCGTTGAAAGATGCTTTGCTGTGCCTGTGTCTGTTTAACGGGTTCTGTCCCACTCAATGCATGTGCAGTGTTACACAACAATCATATAAAATAGAAATTACATGAACCGGAGGCTACCTCACCCATGCAAATGGTGAACAATGATGGTAGTGTTCATGATGATGGCCTAGAAGTTACAGATACCAAATCAAATGATTTATTTTAAGGTATTCATTTTATATTTATTTATATTCTTTATTGTAAACCACACAAATATATATACAGAACAAAAAATCATAAAAGAAAGTATACAATGGGCGGTCTTATCGCACAGACAACTATATTTAATAATTAAGTATACCTATATTTGCATAACATATAATTTTCTCTAGATCTTTATACCTATTTCATTAGCATCTCCATTTATTTGACCCAAAGGTGATATATAATGGCTTATAGCATCAAGTCCGACTTATGCCGTTGTGTATCATTGTATGAATACTCCTAAAATCTTGTTTTTGTTATACAGGACTTGTGTGGTGCACTGGGTGAGCTGTTGCAGAGTGCATAAGAAGACTCAATAATACTAGTTTTACATAATTTTATTTTATTGACCCTCTGTGATTTAAATAAAAAACATATAAAATCATTTATTAATTTAATTTAAAAAAGTTGTAAAACTCCGCTATTGAATTTGCAGCCTATGCAAATATCACCCACGCCTCGGCTTGTACCTTGCCTGCCTCTGGCAGCGTCTGATTGCACTTCAGTTGCAGCTGCCACCATCTGTAAAAAAATTAGATGTACTAAAAATGTCTCTTAATGCTCTAGTGTGCTAGTGATTCTAATAATAAAAAAGGAAATGGCATAGCATCCGGGCAGTCAGTGCCAAATGTGTACTCTACACTAATTAAGGATGTTATGCGTCTCTCCACTTCAGTCAAAGAAGCAGTGATGACGCCTCGGTTGCCAGTTTGAATGATTTGTTTTTATAATTTTGCTGCCTTAGTGCAGGCGCAGCTTTTTAAGTCTATCCAAACCTGTAATTAGGATAACTAATGTATTCTACTAAATATAAATAAAACTGACGTGGCTTGTACTTACATTTAAAAACCAACTTGATATTTAACGTCATGCACTGCTCGGGCGACTTAATGGATCCGTTTGGGAGTTTGTTGAGTTCATCGGGAACCTCCTTTCAGCATGTTTCAAAATTTGCCCGTGTGGAGATATGGACGGGCTTCTATAGTTGCCAAATGCGCATCAATATGCCCCGAAGTACGCCTGAAACATTTAAGATATTCATTAAGTAAACACAAACTACTTCGGACATATGCAAAGTATTCAATTTAGTACCAAAAATAGGAATCGAAAATGGTTGTAGGTTGTTATTACCTGACGCTCACGCTGCTTGCTAGCACTCGGGCTAGGGCCTGCGCCTGTGTCACTGTCCTCCACTATAGAAATACGGTTCTTTTCCAGTTAATCAATTCCAATAATCCAATTCTATCTCATTGTCGTATTTTGTGTACAAACAAAACAAACTTGACAATTGACATTGACAGTTTGTTTCCCATGTTCAACGTCTGTGTTGCAAGGAAGCGAATTATATATTTATAATTATATATTTTCTTCTTTGTTATGCGTATTTTTAAAAACGGCATAAGCTACTTACAAGTTTCGATGGAAACAATTGTTAACATGATAAGGTTTACCTATCTTCTGCACAATTTTCAAAGAAAAATAGTTTTTTTTGAATATCTTGTCCACCAATTTTCCCTATGATACAAGGATTTTTTTCAACTGCCACAATTTTTCAAAAAAATCACCGCACTATGAATACGAACATCGCTAGCCTACCGACAACGCTAAGTCAATATAGTGACAGATTTTGCACGCTAACTCGGCTGTCGAGACTTGCGTTTATCGTTAGCGTCGTTACGGCAAGCGTATTTTGTCGGTAAGAGATAACGATCGTTACTTAACGTAACGATCGAAAACTATGTCGAGACTGCAGGCCCAGGGCCGTGCTCGGGACGTGGATGGACCGTGCGCCGTAAGGGGCTCAAAAAAATATCGGTGTGTACATTTTATATGAACTCGTTCACACACGTCCGTGCATAGAGATTCAATGCCTGGGCCCGGCCCTGATATGTGTGGATAGACCATAAGTGATTGGGGTAGAGATCCAATCTCTTCAGTAATTTGCTCAATGATGAGTGTTCCGAATTGATATTCTGTAAGACATAATACCGTGACAACTTAATAGACCAGAGTCGATAATTTTTGAAACCAAAAAAAAATTTGTAGGATGAAACCCATTGGAGAAGGAAGAAAAGATAGCAAAAATTAAAGCAAATATTATTTACGGGCGATCTGAGGTCGGGAAGTGGAAGGGGCGTGAGTGTTTAAGGGTAAAAACGGTTTATCTCGATTTCCGGCAAAACTACAAGTCCTATTGAAAAAAGTTAAATGGAAAAGTTGTAGGTGATAAAAAGATCTACAACTTTTGTATTTACACTATTTTCACATAACCTCAATATTTATGTGAAACATTCAAATAACCAAGTTTTTATTTTTTTTATTTTTAATATTTACAATTTTTATTTTTTTTCACGAAATTTGGTAAAAATTACTTTTTTTATGTCCCAAGGACACTGTAATTTTTTTGAATGGGTTTCATCCTACTATTTATTTTTCCACTTTATACCATTTTCAAAGTCTGGTCTATAACTGAAGTGTGCTTTCAATTTCTTAATCATTGACATTAAATTTGAACTGGATATTAGCACTACTGATGTCCCAGACCACAGTTAATACAATACTAGCATACCCAGACTAAGCCTTTTGACGATCTTCCTCCATTTGTGACGATGTAATCATAAAAGGAAGTGGAGTTCACCCAGACCCACTCCGACTGGCTAATATTTTGACGACGACACAAGCTATTTTTACCCGACTGCCGAAGGAGGGTAGTGTGTTTATCAATCTATGTATGTATATATATATGTTTGTGTGTTTGTTCCTATGTGGCATTCCAGAGACCAAACGCATTGGCCGATCTTGATGATTCGTACGTCAATCGATTTGTCCTAACCTTGCGAGTGTCACTGGCTACATTAAAATAGGAAAATAGAAAAATGGCTGATTTTGGAGGCCATATTGTGGGGGCCCAATTTGTTTTTCTTCCAATCCCATTGTGTGGGGTATCAAAATAAAGGGATTTAAGAGATAATTTCAAAAATATAGAACTTTAACATATGTTTAAATGTAACTAATTCGAAAAAAAAAGTTAACTAACAAGTTATAAATAAAAAAAGTTAATTCAAAAAACCCGACTGCTTAAAAAGCAAACTAAAAAGACAAGTTACACGAATATAAAAACCTTTTAACACAAGCAATAATATAAACTAGGTGTACAATATGATGCGATAGACACAGCATTCAAAAACAAAATTATAACAGAAAGTTACAATAATAGTTCTTAAATAACACCCATAAACAGTTGAAGTCTTTAGAAATTAATACAGTCAAATTAATTTTATGTAGTTACCTAAATACAAAAAAAACCTGCACTAAATAAACCGATTGTATCTAAAGTTGCAACATTATAAAAGTTAAGAAACTGATTTAATTCTATAGTTCGCAAGTTGCATCTGTGTTCATAAAGATTGAGAAAAAACATCTCATTTGATGGAGTAATTATTTTGCGATTAACATGGAGGGCGCATTAGGCAACCATAGCAGAAAATTGTAATACAAAAGTAAATATAAATGGTACATCTAACTATGGTTTGTTTCCCCCCACTGGGGTAGTCAGAAGAGCCACGGGCATCAAGGTTTCCTTTTGGTAACATTATTTTTATTTATCTTGAAGAGTGGTCATGGAGTTTCTTGCTTGTTCTTCTCCATCGAGATTTGGAACACTTTGGAACGTACAATAAACTTTATGTTTCTGACTCACCGACTCTTAGACAATTATAAGCGCCTGAAAATGGTATAATTAAAATAAATGCGTTTTACAATACTGGCTGAAAATAATAATAATAATTATTATTATTGACCGGATACAGAAGGCAGTACTTCTCGATACGGCTCGCATTGTGAGGAGGTTCCTGTCTCCGGGGCCCTAACCACCGGTAGCTTGGACCCTGCCCCGCCCCCTCCACACCGGTGGACAACTATTTTTTTTTAAATGTTTTTTTTTATGATTTGTTTTTATAAAGAAATATTTAAAAATGTATATAGAAAGTGTGTAGAAAATTTAATAAACGAAATAATAATTATAGATGTAAATACTCTGCAACAGACTGACTATTTTCGGCGGCACTCCAATGTCCAGTAGACGGGACCAGATTCTAGACCACTTCAGCGTAACCTTGGCCATGTCCTCTTAAAAAACCGCCCCGGAACCCTCTCTGTGCAACACCTGTTGGGGCACATCCGTGGAGCCTGAAAAAGCACCTCCATTGAAAATGAAATATTGGAACTAACATCAATCAACCGACACTTGGGGCGCGTGGTGGATGACGCCTTACACCCTCTCATAGAGAGGAGACCTGTTTCCCAGCAGTGGGAAGGGGCATATTGTAGTTTAAATTTGCTGTGCTTATACTGACTACTTATCTGGGGGGTGACCACAAGCTCTTAGAGTAAGGTTATTTTGAGTGTGTGTAAGGGACAGATGTATATGACTTGTATACATCTGTCACGCGATCTCAAAATAACCTTACTCTAAGAGCTTGTGGTCACCCCCCTGACTTGCGTCTGATCCCATGTTTTGCCATCGCGCTTGTGCTGTACTTAAGAAATTGTAAGTTTATTTAATTCCTTTCGTAACAATGGATCATCCCATAGGTAGGATAGTATTTTGCAATGCATAACGGTATTAATCAACACTTTAGTTATGATAATACTATAACATAACATAAATCAAGGGACAATGGAGCAAAAATCTTTGCTGTAAGAATTGCAGGTAGTTTGTTAAAACAAACTTGGAAATGTCTTTCTTTGTTTCATAAGCGCTTATTTTTATTATGTGTTTAAATAGCTTTTCCCAGGGTTTTATAACATGATTGACGGATTCAATGTTTTTTTTAACAACGTTGTTCCACACTAGGAATTACTTCTGTATCGTGTAACTCACATACACAAACACCAAGAGTCGGCACAAATATATATAAGCCCTAAAAATATTAGTTCCGTGCGAACATCAAACCCGTGGTGCTGTTCTTATATTCTTATACTAATTTAATTTCCGACAGCACAGCCTAATCCGCTGGGTCTAGAAGCATATTTGCAAGAGTTTCTTATAAAGAGAAGGTGAGCACTAAGGAATGATTTTTGTAAATACATCCCCTGAAAGGACTTCAAAGTAGATTTCATTTTTTGTGGAAAATATATATTTTTGTCGATACCAAATTGCGAGTCTAATTAACTTAAATATAAGGCTCCAGGTACTATATCTTTCCATAGTTGGAACTTTTCACAGTTAGCTCCACATTCCCAGGGGATCGAACGTATGCTGGCAGAGACAGAAAATTGGATTGAAGTGGCCTCCTAAGTGAGGGCGTGATGGTCCAGAAGGAGACCGCCGAGCGGGATCGTTAGAGGGCCGATTCCGCTCGGAGAAGAAGCTGTCGGGGAGGCAACCACCTTGATGCCTAAAACGCCGAACCTCACCTGTAGGTGGAACTCTGCTTGGGGATTCTATCCGCCCACCAAGTGACTCCAGGAAAGACGGTCTCACAGGCATCATGTGGTACCGTGCACAGCGAAGCTCAGGAAAGACGGTTTTTCAGTCTCTCCAGGGATGCCATGTACCTGTTATGGCACAAGAGGGGTTCAGTGTTGGTTTAATGAGGTAAAAATGTCACACTTCCTGCTCTTTTAGCCAGGTGCCTTTTGAAGGTTTCCCCCGATATTAAAAAAAGGGGATCGGTCCCAAGACCCCATGTCCAAGAGTCTTGCTATCAACGGAAGCTGGTCCTCATTTGGTTTTCATGTTGCAGCTGATTATGTGATATCGATTCGATAATGTTTGTCAATGAACAATAGATCTAATTGGTTGGCTGCGCACGCCGCTGCGCCTGCGCAGGGTCGCGGCCTAGTGCGGTGGCCATGGATTGTTTTACTGCGGGACAAGAAGGGTAAGTAGTGTGAATAAAGTCATAATTTCCTATTTAAAATATGGCTATGTTCGCGTTAGGTGAAATAAAAACTTCTTATTCATCGAAACTGGGGCTATATTCTGATGTGTCAAAAGTCAAATCTATTATGGTTATACAGGACGAAGCACTACCCCTTTTTCCCAGCAAACGCATGATAGTTTTTAACTGACATTCCAAAAAGGAGGAGTTTCTATGTTCGGCTGCATGTTTGTATTTTTTATTTGTATTCACTGTTTTCCCGTCAATTGTATACCGATTTTTAAAATATTTATATTTTTTTAATGCGTAAGTTCTCAAATTGGTCCCATTTCAATTTGTTGAAGATCTGATGAAGAAATTTGGAGATATGGAACAGAACTCCTCAAAAAATTACGGCAAATCTTTCGAGATTGCTGCAATCGCATATTATTATTATATATATTATATTATTGTTTCTTTTTTTTATGTTTGCCGTTCAAAGTTTGTTTTTGAGACATTCAGAGTCAATAAGTTATCATTTAGTCAGCCAGCCACTATGCAAGACCAAGTGAAGCGGCAGTATGTACAGCAGCCCATGAGCCTCTGAAAAAAAAATGCTGTATCGCCAGCATGAAATTAGATGTACCTATAATCATTTGGTCATTAAAAGTAATGGCTTTTAGTATTTACCTTTAATGGAATAAAAAAACTTGTAACAAAACGTCAATAAAATTAACTCATCTCACGTATAAGCAAACACCATTACCGAAAAATATCTACTTATCCTGTCCCACAATGACCCACACACGTCCTAACGAAAGTCCCATAATACCCCGTGAGCCATGGCCCCCGTGCGCGGGCACATGTAGATCGGCGCCCGCGCATCCAAGCATTCGCAGTTCAATGTGCGCGCGCGCCACCCGCCTTTACAGACTGTTTCGGTTCAGACGCAGCAACAAGTGGACATTTTTCAGAAAAGTCTTCCGGTTCACCAAGTCATGAGGAGTTTTATTGAAGTTTTCGCTGTGCTTTTGGTGAGTTTTTTTTTTTTTGACCTGTGTTATGAAAGATCTCCCCTATAGCCTTCCACTCTTCTCGGAAATATTCTTTATTAACTTTTTTTATTAGGTGTTTTTTTAGTTAACCTATTTGTTTTTATTGATGTCCCAAGCCTTCCAACGCTCTTTAAATATTACCCGACTGCCGAAGGAGGGTAATGTGTTTATCAGTCTATGTATGTATGTTTCTTCCTATGTGGCGTTCTAGAGACCAAACGCGTTGGCTGATTTTATTGGTAAATCGATTCGTTTTAACCTTGCGAGTGTCACTGGCTACATTAACATTGTAAAATTGAAAAATGGCGGTTTTTGGGCGCCAGATTGTGGGTGCCAATATTTTTTTCTTGCACTCCTATCTTGAGGGTATTAAAATAAAGGGTTTGAAGAGGTGATTTCAAAAATATATGTTTAAATGTACCTAATTCCAAAAAAAAAATAACCTGTAAGTTATAAATAAAAAAGTTTATTCAAAAAATCTAAGAACTCACTGTTTAGGAAGTGAACTTAAAGGACGTAAACAAGAAGAAAAATAAGCTGTGCAGTCGGAGGATACATCTTACAGTCTTTTTAGTTCGCTTCTTAAGCAGTAGGGTTTTTAGATTTTTAATTACCTTTTTGTCATTGGCCTTGTGGGTTGGGGTAGAAGCCTGTGTTGGTATGGGGTTGCGAAAAAATGCGTAACGTTTTATTTGCTGTTATTAAGGTTTGTTTTTAACCGACTTCCCAAATAGGAGGAGGTTATCAACACGACAATTTTTTAGGGTTCCGTACCCAAAGGGTAAAAACGGGACTCCGCGGTCCGTCTGTCTGTCTGTCTGTCTGTCACCAGGCTGTATCTCGTGAACCGTGATCGCTAGAAAGCTGAAATTTTCACAGATGGTGTATTTCTGTTGCCGCTATAACAACACATACTAAATACAGAATAAAGTAAGTATTTGAGTGGGGCTCCCATACAAAAAAAAAATTTTTTTGTGTTTCACCTCAGAATTAGGTGAACCGATTTAAATGATTTTTTGGAAGCTTGTGCTCGTTATGTGGTCCCATTTAAATTCCATAAAATCCCAGTTGTTCATCAAGATCTCATGGTGAAATTCAGAGATATATATCAGAACTCTTCAATAAATGACGGCAAATTATTCCGGATAGCTGCAATCGCATGTCTGTTTATTGTTTACACCATTTCATAACATAACGTCACATTGGCACGCTCTAATGGGTTACGCAGGTTTGTACAGTTCACCCTGGTATACTCTCATTTCACCGGTTTTGTTTAAGTTTCATGTTATTGGGTTAATCTATTCTGGCATCACTTCTATTATGTACCACAACTACTTATAGAATATAACCCTAGATTTGAGCAGTGGTGGTCCAGTGGTAACGGCCGCGACTTACAAGTTATTAGATCGTGTGTTCGGTTCGAACCCAGGCAGGCGCTTTACTTTGTGTAAATTATTTCATCACTACTGCTCTCAAAACAGTGAAGGAAAACATCGTGAGGAAACCGGCATGTCTTAGAACTAAAAATTCGAAGACATGTGACATACACCAACATGCACTGGGCCCGCGTGGTGGATTACGGCCCATTCTCTCTCACAGAGAGGCCTGCACGCATAACGGCCCAAATGCAAGTCTAAGTGCGGCAAAGGGGTCCATCTATCCTACCTGTACCACAACCAAAAAGAGAAAAAAAAATAGAACCGACTTCCAAATAAAAACACAAAAAAAACTAATTACTCCTTTCGGAAGTCGGTGTCAAAAAAACGAAGAAACGAAAACAGGAACACCGACTTCCGAAATTGAAGTAATTTTTCACTTTGTGGTGTTTTTATTTGGAAGTCGGTTGTTTTTTTTTTTTTTTTTTATATTGAGGTAGCCTTAGCTTAACATAGCATGTCCATAATGTCCTCACTCCTAGAACACAGGTTTCCTTCCTGTGAGAGGAAGTAAGCCATGATCCATTACGGTTCGGGTTAGTGCATGTAACAAGTCTTAGATTTTTTGTTGTTAACCTAGGGAGTTGCGGGCAAAGCAAATGTCGGCATTGGGTTGCTTTTCAGATTGAGATAAAATGTATGAACTCTTTATTTGTTGTTGTTAAGGTGGTCTCTAATTTATATAATACAACATAACAATATATAATGTCATATTGTTATGGTTTTTATTTCCGAATTTCCAAAAAAAGAGGAGGTTCTTTGTTCGACTTTTGTTTTTTTTCCTCAATTTCTCAGTCAATTGTGGACCGATTTTTAAAATAAGGCAAAGCAAATGTCGGAAGGTGATTGCTTTTCAGATTGATAAAAATGTAAGAACTCTTTATTTGTTGTTGTTAAGGTGGTCTCTAATTTATATAATACAACATAACAATATATAATGTCATATTGTTATGTTTTTTATTTCCGAATTTCCAAAAAAGAGCAGGTTCTATCTTCGACGTTTTTTTTGTTTTTCCTCGATTTCTTCGTCAATTGTGGACCGATTTTTAAAATATTTTTTTGTTTGAAAGAGTATGTTCATTTGGTGACGATCTGATGAAGAACTTTGGAGATATACAACTGAACTCTTCAATAAATGACGTCAAATCTATCGGGAAAGCTGCAATCGCATGTCTGTTTATTATTTATACCATTTCATAACATAACATCACGCCAGTACGCTTTAAAGGGATACGCAGATGTGTACAGGTCACTTTGGTACACTCTCATTTAACCAGCTATGTTTAAGTTTCTGGCATTATAGGTACCTTACTACACAACTTGCCTATTAGGTAGGTACAACTAAAAAGTGAAAATTAAAAAAACTTTTTAGCAAAAAAATACTACCGACTTCCAAATAAAAAAACCTACAAACTGAAAATACTTATTGCTTTCTTTTTGGAAGTCGGTTTCCATAACGCAAAAAAATGGTAGAACATACCAAAGACTCCTCAATGTTCTTTTCTGATTAATATCGTTGTGGGATCTAAATCAGTTGAATCGTTTCTCTGGAACTCATCCAGCTTCATTAAATCTCTTCCCTGGTAGTCGTGTTTATTTAAGCTTTCAGGTGTTCCAGAATAGCGTGATTAGCTTGTCTCAAACATATTGTTGATATCTAGATTGTTAGTGTGACTCAAAATTAACCTAGCTTAAACTAAAAAATATTGATAACCGAACATTTTTGTAACATTATATTTAAGCATAGTTATCAGAAAATAAACATCAAGTTTAAAAATAAAATTGAAAACAATAATAAACAACTATTAGCAAGTAACAAGACAAAGTTCGCAAGTCCCAGTAACCAAAACTTTGGTAACTGGTAACAAAAAAATATATTTCATTATACCACAAGTTACTGGCGAACTGAACTTAAACTGTACAAGTGTACAGCATTTTTATAACTAACTACCTACACAGCGCACTGGTTTTCTAGCAGAGCAGTCTTTTTTTCTTGTTTGTGGGAAATCATGCAATGACTCGCTCTGGGTGAATGGGAGGGCGTGTCAGAGTTTTACTGACTTCAACCCACCCGTGTTCCTTCAGTTGCTTGAGCCAGGGCCGCGTTATCTTTTGCTGACATCTCTTTGCGGCGCGCATGGAACACTACGCGTCGCAAAGAGATGTTGCGCATGAAACACGGGCGTAAACTCGGGCCTGGTCCTAATCGGACGGCCAGCTACCCATTACTTGCCGTCCGCAAGCCCGCGTCTACGGTGGCCGGGAATTAACTTGCGACTCCCGACGCCCGGGGCGTCTCCTTTGCGTCTCCCTTACGCGTTCCGCCTCCTCCTTTGCGAGATTACTCCTTCGCAGAAAGAGGAGACAGCTTCCCATGCCCTCTCGCCCCGCACCATTGTCTGAACCAGGGCCGGACGCGAAAGGTCGCTACCGCCGATCACCTCCACGAGGACACGGTGGAGCTCCGCCCAAGCAGGGCAGACCTCCACCGTATGCTACACCGTGTCCTCCGAGCGGTCCACACAATGGTGACACCCGGGCGTTTCCTCCCGCCTTATCCTGAACAGGAACCTCCCGAAACATCCATGTCCGCTGAGGACCTGCGTCAGGCGGAAGGTGAGGACGCCGTGAAGCCTCTCCAGCTACTCCCCAAAGAGGGGCCTTACCACCACAATTGTAGCGTGCCCAAAGCAGAGTAGTCTTTTCACATACCAATCATAAAAATTATTGTTCTTAATGTAATGAAGTTATATTGTGAAGATTTAACTAAGTAGTTCGTTATAAAAATATTGTTAGTTGGTACTAACTATCTATAATGAAACCAATGCCCCACTGATCTCTTCTGTTATACCTTGTAATGTTTTTAAAACAATAAGCAGGTTACCCGTTTACATAAGTTGTTACCTTATATCTATATAAATAAAAAACTTTTTGCAAAAAAATACTACCGACTTCCAAAAACAAAACTACAAAGTAAAAAATAACTTAATTTTTTGAAGTCGGTGTCTTTCGTAGGTACCATTTTTTTGCGTTATGGACACCGACTTCAAAAAATTAAGTTATTTTTCACTTTGTAGTTTTGTTTTTGGAAGTCGGTAGTATTTATTTGCAAAAAGTTTTTTTATTTTTCACTTTTTAGTTGTACGTACCTAATAGGCAAGTTAGTAAGGGAACTATTTCGCCAGAATAGATTTCATGAAACTAGAACATAACCGTTGAAATGAGAGATCTGCTTACCCCTTAAGAGCGAACTGGCGTGATGTTATATTATAAACAACAAACAGACATGCGATTGCAGCAATCTCGAGAGATTTGCCGTTATTTATTGAAGAGTTCTGTTGTATATCTCCGAAGTTCTTCATCAGATCTTCACCAAATTAAAATGGGACCAATTTCGGAACATACCTTTTCAAACAAAAAAAGAATTTTCAAAATCGGTCCACAATTGACGGAGATATTGGTGAACATACACAAAAAAAAAAAAAAAAAACAAACTTGAAGTCGAACATAGAACCTCCTCCTTTTTGGGAAGTCGGTTAAAAAATGAATCCCTATTTCCCTTGGTCACGGCATCACTCGTGAACGGCTGAACCGATTTCGCTTTTTCTTTTTTTGTAGTGTTTGTTATTGTTAGGTTAGGTTAGAAGAAGGTTTTTATGAAAGCAAAATAAAGAAAAACATATTGGTAGGTAGGTATGTAGATAGGATAGGGTAGGCTGTTGACGGGAGCGAAGCCGCGGGCACGGCTTGTTTATTAAATAATGTTTTTTTTTTGATATCCCATAACTCTTGAGTAAGGATAGAATAGGATAAATTGTCACCCTTTTCCGCACTTAGACTTTCATTTGGTCCGTGGTGCGTGCAGGCCTATCTCTGTGAGAGGCCGTAATCCACCACGCGGGCCCAGTGAAAGTTGGTGGATGTCACATGTCTAACATGTCTTTGTTTTTTTTTTTGAATCTAAGACAGGCCGGTTTCCTCACGATATTTTCATTCACCGTTTTGAGAGCAGTGGTTATGAAAATAATTTACACAAAGTAAAGCGCTTGCCTGGGTTCGAACCCACGACCTACAACTTGTAAGTCGCGGCCGTTACCACTGACCCACCACTGCTCAACTCTAGGATACTCTATTCTATTCTACAAGTAAAAATAATACAAAAAGTCCTAGAATATATTGTCCAAAAATGCATAGTTTCGAAGATATCATAAATCAATATTAATTATTTAAAAAAAAATCGCATGTCGTCATTATTCCGAACATATTGTACGAAAATTAAAAAAAAAGATAATTTAAAATAATAAAAAGATAATTTATATGCCAATTGATTCTATGATATTGCCTCTTTCATACCCTAAAGTTTTGGGATATAAAAGAACACCTAGTACCTATACATTTCTTTATTTTTTTTTGGGGTGGGAATCTTTCAATGACTTCTCCTGTTCTGGGTGAAGCGGGAAGGCGTGGTAACACCATCGAGTTTCATATCCACAAGGATTTGAAAGGCAGTTCGGACAGTCCATGTCCAAGCACAGTATTCCGTACATCGTCGTACGTAAAATACTGGTCTTCAGCACCATCCGGTTAGACGGCAAACTGGCCCAACATAGTTTATTTATTTATTTTATATATTTATTTGCGTAAAACATGGTATAAAAAGGTCTTTCAGTACAAAAATAGAGCAGACATGACTTGCCAAGATTAAACTAGGCATGCAAATATTTGTAATAACAATTTCCTTAACAATATTATTATTATACTAGCTGTCCCACGCGGCTTCGTTCCCGTCAACTGGCTACCTTCCCACCCATCTACCCTACCTACCCTACATACATGATTGTTGCGTAACTTAAGGGGCTGAGGACGAACAGTTGACAATTGACATCTGAGGTTCTAAGCCATGCCCACTGTCATAGATAGTTTAGGGGCAAACTTAAATTGGAGCGAAAAGTATTTGTAAATTAAATACACAAGGCCAACCACAGAGGCCCACATCATAAACGGACTCTTCCGATGGTTTTTACAAAAATATAACCGCGCAAGTTCTTATTTCAAACTGGCGGCTAGCATCTGACATCAGATCGTTCACTGTTATTTTGCCTATGAATGCAACCTTATTGCTACGAAAATAAAGATCACTAAAATAGGTAATCTGGCTAGTATCATACGAGTCTTTGCCGTGCAAATTGAATAAATATTACAATTATGTCTGCTTCTTTGCGACTGCCACATTTAAGAACACAGTACGTGACATTTTTATAATGGTTTTATAGATAAATAATTTTATTAATATTATTTTAATGAGTTCTACTATACTGAAATGGACTGTGTAATGGAAACTTTAAATTTGAATTGAAATTTCGTGCTTTTATTAATCAATTTAATCATTATTTACAATAGGAAAGAAATAAATAAAAACACCTTAAATTTACAAATATCCAGAACTTACTAGGTTCGGCATTGTCTTTTTTAGGCATATTTAAAATATCTAATAGAATTCAGGACACTATTAATATCATTTGTATAATTCATAGGTTCATATTCCTTGTTTAGTATTCTCTTAAAATATTAAGATGTCATTTAGTTACTAGTACAACATGACTTTCCTGCCTACTTTAAATCATAAAATATTAATCATAATAATTGCGCTATCCTGGAATATAATAGTTTCAAAGCACCTACTGGGTTTTGATATACACCAGCCCTGTGGGGTGAGGAGGACGTGGTGCAGTTTTTGAGATAACATTAGTTCTATTTTTAAAGAGGTTTAATTACCTTTTAGTTTTGGACTTAGTAAATAAACTAAACGACATGAGTCGATTATAATACAGCAAAAATGTAAATGCTAGTGACAGCGTTAGTGCCAGAGAATAAAAATAATACAGAGTTTGTCAATATTCCTTGTGATTTCGTTAGTTCCAATTAAAGCCACCAGGCTACATGATCTGGCTGCATAATACCTGATATTTTTTTTGACAGATTGAATTGACGAGAAATAAATCGAATATAATTTTACATTTTGTGAAAAAAAGCGACATACGTCCTCCTAGCAACGCCATAAAGTGATCACTGTCGAATTGCACTGGATGGAAAGAGAAGCACGATGGAATTTGTATGGATTTTATTATAAAATATAATAATCTGAATTACTTAAAAATAATGAATGAAACTTCAAAATATACGACAGTGAAGTTTTGCGTCCTGTTAAGATACGTTATTGTTGTTAATTGTACAAACGTACGCTGGTCAGTATTACCGGAAAAATCTTTTGAAGATCACGGTAAGAGGTTACTTTGCCATTCAATTGTATCGAGATTTTTGTGCGTAAACGTGTTTCGGCCACAACAAAGTTTTCGGAAATATGATCAAGATTAACATATCTTTTGTCTGTTGCCATCAAACATCTTCAATAGATTTGGCTATAAAATGTTTGAAAGAAAGCCTATTTTGAGTATACAGCCCCTTAAACCGTTTACGTAGTGCACGCAACAGAAGGTCTCAAAAATAAATAAATTTTTGCCCGTTTTTGCAACATTTTTCATTTGTGCTCCGCTCCTATTGGATTTCAATTCCAACCCGGAGTTCCTGAGATTAGCGCGTTCAAACAAACAAACTCTTCAGCTTTATAATATTAAGTATAGATTACAAGAACGCTATTTTCGTTTTAGGTGTTATTTTAAACTATACAAGTTGTTATCAAATAACCATTCATACAATTTATTCTTAAAAGCATATTTCGTGTTTAAATTTTTCATATTACCAGGTAATTTGTTATAAATTCGTACACACATGGTTAAGCAGCTTTATTATACTTAGCAGGCTTGGGAGTACTGTTAAGTACTACTCTGTGAGGAACTCGTCGGCTCCAACTTCTTAACAAACTTGCATATATTTAATTAATTTACAGACAATTTAAGGTACCGGTAACAAGCCAAGTTTCTTAAATACTGGCTGACATGATTTCTCAGGTTGAAGTCAGTATAGAGCCCTAATGCATTTTATGAGTAACAAATTTTTTATTCTGGTCGGTACTGTTAGCCCATATTATAAGTCCATAACGTAATATGGATTCCACATACGCATTGTAAGCTATTTTTAGATTAGTACTATTTTTACTTGTCTAAGAGCATACACAAATTTATTTATCTTGCTTGAAACATTGTCTAAATGCACTTTCCAGTATTGGTCTTCATCAATAGTAACTCACTAGTGGTTTTAACAATGATTATTTCCATTTAATTTGTGGAAAAACAATTCTTAAAATTTTCTAGTTGTAATTGATTTTCTACACTTGTCTGAAAACGTAAGAGAACGTACGATTTGTCGTTACTTGCAATTTTTATGCTGTATTTAGTTTTTATGTCACGAAGATAATATTTTCTATCAGACTCACACCCTGTTGCTGGAATAAAATTTATGTGACAAACTGTCAAGCGAGTGTTATCTGTTGCTATTAGTTAATTAAATTATCGCCAGCCAAACGCATCACTTTGCGTTTAATTTGTGAGGAGTCTAAATTTCGTTCCAGAAACTGGACCATTATGGACCACAATAACATTAGAAATTGTTCCAAAACACATGCAATAACAGCACGTTAACAAATTATTATAAAAAAAAAACCCGGGCTGCTAAAAATTAATTAACTGAAAAGAGAAAAACAAACTTAAATCATATCTAAATTTATACATTAAATATTATGAGGCCAGCGGTGATAAACGAAGTTTTGGTCGGCTTTTCTACAATTTTTGTTTGTCCTCCTGCAGCACCTCATAATATTTAATGTATAAATTTATAAAATATCTAGTACTTGTTTTTCTCTTTTCAGTTAATACATTTTTAGCAGCCGGGTTTTTGTTTTTATAACAATTTGTTTTATTTCAGTCGTTTTAGTTTTAGTAATGAACGAGTTCTCCAAATTTGTTAAAAGTTGTGGTAAACAATTATTTATTTTGCTATCAAAGTTACCTACGCTTATCTTGAATTTATAGCAAAATATGAACATAAAAGTGTTATATATAGTTGGAAAGGCCTATTTAGTAGCTTTCATTTGATATCCATATTGTTAGGATAATAAAGAAAAAACTTGTATCACGCCCCTTTTTTTTGTGGTACCTATTGTTTTTAAATTGTATAGCCTATGTCTCTTCCATAATTGAGACGAATCTCCTCGAAATACCTCATATGTCACAGCCCAAATGGCTTGACAGATTACTGTCAAGCCGTTTGGGCTAGAGAGCGTGCTATAGAAATGGACATACATACATACATACTCACATACATTTTATTATTTAAGTATTATTTAGATAATGCAGAGATGTTTGTGGTACAAGCTAGTTAAAGACCTAAATAATAATATAGGTCTTTAACTAGTTTGAGTTGTTATTAATTGTTATCGCCTTTAGCGTTCTTTTTTTATATATAGCACATAAATAAACATACTCATAGACTCACGATAGCACAAGTTTAAACCTTAGTGGTTTTTGGTTGCTATCTAATACGAATAAACCTGTAACTTTTTGTATAATTGATAAATAAAGGAAAAAAAAAACATATTTTCACCCTCCCACAGTCGTGTAAAAACAGTTTGAAGAAATCCTATTAAATTATATTTTAGACAGTCTAACCGTGAAAATACCTAATCATTTCTTACCATAAACCAATGCTCTTACTTACATAACAATGAATTATTTCATAGTTCAATACTCTGAGAAGATTGACTGCCCGACACGCCATTGACCGACAAAGCCGTTGGACGTGACTGCTAAAAAAAAAAAACATTGATAACGTTATAGATAATTAAATAAATAATAATAAATAGGTAACTCTTAGACGGTATCGTGCCTTTGGTGGGTGAAGTTTACGTACATTTATTGTATTACGAGGTCCTGGGTTCATTTTCCGGATCAGGAAAAATGTTGATGATATTTTCAATGTAATCGTAGAATTTCTCAGTTGTAACCCGGGTTGAGATGCCGAGGTTTTTGGGATTTCTTTTTATTTTTATCTTCTATAGGCTAAATAATAACAGCCGCACGGGTCGATCTTCAAGGTTAAGCAACGCTTGACGGGGTCGGTCCGTGGATGGGTGAACATTTCAACATACCGAGTTTCCTCCGTGCGTCGGAAAGCACGTTAAGCCGTTGGTCCCGGCTGTCATTTGAAGATCTTTGACAGTCGTTACGGGTAGTCAGAAGCTTGAGATCTGACACCAGTCCTGCCAAGGGGTACCGTGTTACCCGGTTACTGGGTTGTGGAGGTCAGATAGGCAGTCACTCCATGTAAAACACTGGTACTCAGCTGAATCCGGTTAGACTGGAAGCCGACCCCCACATAGTTGGGAAAAGGCTAGACAGATTGATCTTCTATAGGCTTGCGCTTGACCAATATCTCACCTGATGGTAATCGATGATGTGGTCGACGGTGAAGCACGCTTACCTAGAAAAAACCTATTCACTCTTGACTTAAAGACCCCTAGATTGATTGATTTTGTTTCCAGTTGATTGCAATACTTACAACTTATCTGGCGCAATGTGTGTGCATATCTATGATTCGTTTATGTGATGTGTTGTATTGAACAGAAAGATTTTTTTTTTAAGATATCCATGTATTTCGCACTATCTTCTGCCAGAGGCTTCGCCCACGTGAATGTCAAATATTATCCCGAGGGAACATATTCCCGTTATAAAAAAGTAGATACCCTATGTGCTATTTCTGACTATAATCTATCTCTGTGTCAAATTTGATCCAGATCCGTTGAGCGATTCTGGCGTGATTGAGTAACAAACATACACACATCCAAACATCCAAATCTTCGCATTTATAAATATATTTATAAATTATAGCCTACTAGCTTCATCCCCCGGCTTTGCCCTCATAAAAAGTGTTTTATCATCCCAAGGAAATACAAATATCCTATGTCCTTTTCAGGGTCTCAAACTATATCCATGCCAGTCGGTTCAGTAGATCCTGAGATTAGCCACTACAACCTCACAAACTTTACCTATTTGTAATATTATATAGTATAGATATGGTATTCTGATGTATAAACTACATATATATATTTCTGTAAAGTTTCATCAAAATACGTTCAGTAGTTTTAGAGTGAAACAGTAACAAACATCCATCCATCCTCACAAATATTCACGTTTATTAATAATAGTCGGATCAGTAAGATAATGATTTGTATTGACCTGGGAGGTGACCATAAGCTCATAGAGTATGGTTATTTTGAGTTTGTGTAAGGGACAAATATATTTGACCTTACGCACACTCAAAATAATCTCACTCTAAGAGCTTATAGTCACCCCCCTGTACGGTTAATATTGACATCTACTTGCCAAATATTATGTTCACTTATTAAATCTCAACAAAGTAAACCAATTCTATTATATCTCAGTCTCTAGGTCGTCTTTGTTCTAAAGAAACTGATCCTCAGCTCATTAGCAAACAGCCTGCCTCTCTGTCCATCATATTTGCCTGTTTAACATAACTCATCAAAGCATCGTTTCCGAATAACCTTGATGAAGAACAGGGAAGCTGAATATTTTTCCTACTTATATGTATAGGTGCCTTATATGTGGCATCTATTTATTTCTTAATAAGTTACTATATTATAGCTGTTTCCCGCGGCTTCACTCTTAGTGAATCCTACTGTATTTTTTTTTTCTCTTTCAGCCATGGAACATGCAATTTTTATCAGTGTACTAGTTATTCACAGCTTCGCGCCCGTCTACCCAAACTACCCAACCTACCTACCTACATACATACCTACCTACTTACACACCTACCCTCCCACATCGACAGTTTTTATTTTTAAACCTTTCCTGTATTCTAGCGAACAACACGAAAAAATATTATTCAAATCGGTCCTGCCGTTTTTGAGTTTTAGCGAGACTAACGAACAGCTATTGATAAAAATCACATATAAGAAGAAGAAAGAAGAAGAAAATGAATTTTCGTAATAGGATCAGTAGGTACATTCAGAGATTACCTTTCACAAAACAATACCCCACTTATAAACTTTATAATATTTGCTTTAATTTCTTAAATGATAAATGATTTTATTTCTGTAAGTTGGTTTGTACAAACACTTTTACATGTCGAACATATTTTTAAAACTAGATGAGGTCGGCGTTTCCTATCTGACTACTCTGAGAAGAAAGGCCGAAACAAACTCAGAGGTCACAGTCTCTTTTAAAGTCCTGACAAAATCTTGATTAGATCATGTGAAGACCATGTAGACTGATGTCTGAAATGGTCTTTTGAGGAAAGAACCAGCCAGATTGAGTGGACCTGTCCAGTCAGTGCACGCATTTGTCAATAACCGAGCAGCTCAACTCAGAATTTAAGGAGCTCAACGATTCGACGAACAATACCAAAGAAAGGACATTCGGGTAGGCCGCATAAACTACTCAAACTACCAGACCATGATTAAAAACTAAGATAAATTTAAATAAAAACAAAAAAAAAATATATCCACATAGTCTTCACATTCACAATAATTAAAATAAAATAATATAATATAATACTTACCTATGTACTCCATGTATTTTATTATCTGTTACTATGTTGATTCGTTAATCAGGGGGGTGACCATAAGCTCTTAGAGTAAGGTTATTTTGAGTGTGTGTAAGAAAGAAAGAAAAGAAAGAAAAAATATTTATTTGTGACCCGCACAGGAGACACGAGAAATATGCATAAATTTAAACAATAATAAAAAAATTAAATAGAAACCCCGTGCGAGACCAAAAAGGCTCCTATCTCAGCATGTGCAGCGATATCCAAAAAAGGAAAATAACGCCGCGCTGATATTCTGATAGGACCCACTGTTGATGCCACAGACACACTTACGGAAACGGAAAATACTTAGATAAGGGATAGATGCAATAATATTCAAATAAACAGATACGTTATACACTCACAAAACAATTGAAAAAAGTGTTCCGCGCAGCAGCGGCAGCACACATACACACTTTTCATTCATCTGACATTTCACCACAAGTCGAAAAGGATGGCTTGATAAAACCAACAAGAAAAAAAGTTTTCGAAGTTCTGTTTTTGAATAACATAACCTGAGGCGAAAAACTATTTGAATTCTTTAGAAGTTTTTAAATTCTGTTGTATTCTGTTGTGTTATTAAAAGTCTACCATTTCAGGAGTATCTACTTTTTCAACGAATTGCCTAGTTAAAAAGCCTTGAATATTTATGCCAAATATTAGTGAAATAAATATTATGTTTCTGCGTCCCGCAGATTACTCTGTATTTAACTTCAATGAAGATAAGATACAGGTACAGTATCTTGCCAAGAAAAATAACAAATCAGCTGTTTTTCATCGCGCACAAAAGACGGTCAAGTGCGAGAGGTCATCTTCGGTGAACTGTACCTTACTTTTGTTTCACGTTTGCTACCAGTGGTAAGTGGTTGATTTCTGGTATTCCATATGAATGGTCCAACTAAGCTGGGTCTCTGGGTTCACGCCAACAAGCAACAAGTATCTCTTAGCTAGGGTGTGAACTTACAGATTCGCGCTTGCCAGTAAGCGGCCGATATGATACGTTATATTGCAAGCTTTTATTAAACTTGCAATGTATGTATGTATGTAAGTGTGTTCGGGTCAAATCTTGCAGCTGAATTTTAAAGCAGTTAACCTCCACCGATTAAGATGAAATTTTGCATACACGTTTAGTTTCGATGACAATGCATGGTTAGCTAAATGATGTTATTCTATATCCAATATGGAGGACGGCCCAAGATGGCGGACCAGTTATTTCTTGTGCACTGCCATGATATGGGTATCAAATGAAAGGGTTTGCTGATCTTCACAGCGAAAAAGTTTGTTTTAAAAACGATTTTTTAACGAATGCTTATTCGATATCGGAATAAAAACAGTGATTGACTGATTTGCCAGATTGAGTTATTTCAATAATGATAATTTTCATTAGTTACCTAATGCTAATCATTCATTACCATCATTAATATTACCTAGTTTGTAACAACAGTTAAGGCCCATTTGGACTTAAGTTAGTTAAATTATTGAATCTAGTATGATTTATTGCTTGGTAATGAATGTATATTTACTTGAATCGTATATAAGTGTATATTACCTATATAAGATAAGTACCTAATTTAGTATAAGTATGACCGATTCCAAAAATACCAACTTCGTTTCTTCAACTTTTAAGGCTTCCATAGACAAGCGCGATGGTGTGACAATGATGCCACAAAGCGATTTTACAAAAACTGTTCCAACTACTTACATTTTTTGCACATCAACTAAATAATCACCTATCAATTTATTTCTATCATTTATATACTTTTCTACATCAGAAATATTGACTGCATAGCAAATTAACCAGAGCGTACAAACGTTAAAGTCACACATATAGCAAAATAAGTCCAAGAGCGAGCGAAGCGAGCGAAGCGAGCTCGGGAGCTTAGGGTACCCCGACACGGATAGGTTAGGTTCATGTTAGGTTTATTTAGACCCAGATAGAAAGAGGTGCCACGCAATTGTTGCTAAAATAATAATATTTTGAGGTATTTTGAGGTGTGTGTTGCCAGTGATGACCTTATGGCTCTATATAGTAATTAAGGACAAAACACTTATCTATCTAATTAACGAATCTTTATAAGTGCCTCCTGCATGCTTTTTGTAAAATCGGTCTTTAAGGATTTCTGTCTTGGGTAACGTTTAGAATTTGTCAGTAATCGGCACTTTTTAAGGGCACTTTTTTCCATACCCGAAGGGTCCAAATGGAGCCCAATTGCTGTCACTCGCGAATCCGCCTGTCTGTCCGTCGCGTCGCGTCGTCCGTCACATTTATTTTTTCAGTACCTACCTAATCTCTTTTTCCATAGAAAAAAGCTATCAAAGCTTTATAACGATGTACAAAATTACGCAGTCTTATTCAATTTAATAGGATATTAGTATTGTAAAAAAATATTGACCTTACACCTGTTGAGCGCAAAATATTTTTGCTAAATTGTGCCGTTATTTTGTGCATTTATTCTGAGTTTGAGTCTCGGCAAAAGACACTTTGGAAATATACGGAACAGAGTGGAAAGCACCGCAAACCTGTACTTAAAGACTACGATCGATAAAACTAAAAACTTTGCTAAAATATTTGTGAGGAAAAGCTGCAAACTGTGTGATTACAATGCCCCTGATATTTGAGGTCACATGACGTAATTATACGCATCTTCACTTTTTTCCTTACGATAGGTATAATCAAATTGCAAATGGTATTAATTTTCCCAATTCGCCTTCAAAGCGTTTTTATAACGAATTTGAGGGGTTATTTTCAGAGTGCACATTTTCAGTAATGTAAAGAGATGGAAAAATACTTTTGAGGTCAAATTACGTATGAACTTGACAGGGATGGAGAAAAGATAGATGTCCATGGTACAAAATAAACTTTTGATATATAATGTCAAAACAATTTACATAAGAAACATAAATACACTAACTATTTATACTTAACTGATCTACCTACAAAAATAACAAAAGAAAAGAAAATAAAAAAGTAAGAAACAAGGTCGAACTCCACTCCACAAAAATGACACTGGCGTCCATATACGCTAAATTATTAGACCGAGAATTTTGGAATGTTAAATCGGTATCAATATTAATAATCCTTGTTAAATGAGATGTACCGACCTATGTAGATATAAAAAGCTCTCCCTAATTTTCATACTCATTATAATAGCCAAAAAATTCAAGCTTGAAAGCTTATGTCAGAGCACAGTTTATTAAAAGTTTAAAACATTTTGTATCAAAATACCACGATCAGAACCGCCAGTTTTGTGTCAAACTTGTTCGCGGAACGGTACTTCTTTTTATTTGGGACAGAAAACTTCATTAATACACAACACAACACACGCACATACACACTCACCATTACAGTTTATTACTAACAAACCTTTTTGTTTTTCTGTGTTTCTCTTTACAACTTTGGTTTTGATTTGATTTTGATAATTGTTGCATAAGGTTGAACTGTATTTGTTGCCGGGAGAGGGCACTAGCTCACACACACACACACAGGTTAATCACCTAGCACAGGAGTTAGGGACTTTACTGAATTGTATTCTTTTTCTGTAAATCAAGCTAATATTACTGGTGGCTAAATAATAACAGCCGCACGGGTCGATCTTCAAGGTTAAGCAACGCTTGACGAGGTCGGTCCGTGGATGGGTGACCATTTCAACATATCGAGTTTCCTCCGTGCCTCGGAAAGCACGTTAAGCCGCTGGTCCCGGCTGTCATTTAATTTTTTTTACAGTCGTTACGAGTAGTCAGAAGCTTGAGATCTGACACCAGTCTTGCCAAGGGGTACCGTGTTACCCAGTTACTGGGTTGTGGAGGTCAGATAGGCAATCGCTCCATGTAAAACACTGGTACTCAGCTGAATCCGGTTAGACTGGAAGCCGACCCCAATATAGTTGGGAAAAGGCTAGGCAGATTGATTGAATACTTTTTGCGGTCAATTACTTTACAACTTTTAAACCGATATAAAATAATTGTGATGCGATTTTAAATAATGTTTGGACCGAAATGACCTAATTAGCAATGATCTGAAAAGGGGAGAATCAGATCTTTGCCTTGTTATAAAAAAATCTGTAGATACAATATCTTTGCTCGATTTCATCGACGCCTTTTTTCCCCAGTGGCAACAGTGACGAATTTCTACACGAATTTGCGTCCTCTATGCAATATCTAGAGATTTATCTTACTTCTTACTTATATTATAAATGCGAAAGTTTGGATGTATGGATGTAAGTTTGTTACTCAATCACGCTTAAAAGCACAACGGATCTGGTTGAAACTTGGCACAGAGATAGATTATAGTCTGGAATAGCATATAGACTACTTTTCATCCCGGTATAATGTTTCCTTGGGTAAGAAGACACTTTTCAGGCCAACCAACCCGCTGGCACAAGCTAGTTTTCAATAAATCAGATCCCGTTATCGTCATTTAAGGAACTCTTGTGTCAATTTTCATGTTTGGCACGTTGTGTGTTAGTGAACGAATTTATGAATGTTATTATCTGAATCTATTAAAACAAAGGTTTATAATCTGCAGATGTAGAATAAAAGCGAACACGGTGTGGTTCCTTGCTACAGTCAACTGTTGACGAGACTTAGAATCTACTAGCCATCCGGGATTACGAGATTTTAAAAAACTAAGGAACTCTGAGTACCAGAATTATGTCCCCAAGCATAGCAACAACCTCAATGACCCTTCATTGATCATTATCGCTCAGCAGTTGACGTTTACGAGCTGACAAGATCATGATTTATTTATTTATTTGGAAACTCAACAGCTTATTACTAATTAACATGAATACATGTTCACGTCACTGTCAATGAACAGCCCAGTGCAATTTTATCAAAGTTACTAGCATCTTAGTAAACACACACACACACACACTGCACAGTGACAGCGAGATGATGACAATTATCATAACAGAGTTTCACGGCATGGAAGCCAATAACAGTGTTTCACGGCATGGAAAAATGATGATGATACTAACGCCCATTCTAACAATACTACACACCTAACTTGTATGAAAGTACGTACGTCACAACATTATGTGGTATAAAACGTCATGCGTCAATCAAAGTAATTATTACTAATTTGTTTAATTTTATTGAGTACTTATTTATGAATAAAACAATAGACGTTGATCTATGACGAACGTACATTTTAGTGAGCCTTAAAGGGCTTGAAAATCGAAGGCAAACACCCAGAGGAAGAAATCCTGTGCGCTGGTAAGGCCAAATCAGAACCTCGCTGAACATCAAAGCTTCAGAAATCGTGCATGTTGCTGAAAGTAGGAGAAAATAGAGAAACAAAATAAATGAAAAAGTTATGAAACCATGATGTGGCTGAGATCCCCCAGCATAGGCGAAACGATGAGAAGAAGACAAAGAGGAAAAGAAAGGTCTTGAAATTTAAGAGTTTTACATTGAAAAAGATTCTTTATCATTTTGTGCCTTTATATTCATTGAGCTCAAGAAGACATCTTACCGGTAAAATTATGTAGGAGGTAATCTCTAAAAGTATTGATTCGATAAGGAAATGGTTTTTGTGCCTTCAAAACCTCTAGAAAAACAAATCTAAACAAATTTTATTAAGAGTTTAATTATTTGTTTTGTTCGTAGGCGGTAATCTCTGGCATCATTGATCCGATTATAATAATTATTTACTGTTAGAAAGCTATATTAACGTTGAGGCACCGTAAGGTACTTTGAAACCAAGTTTCGGAGTTAATCTTTAAAATAACTCACTCTAACTACCTAATAGAACACTTTCGCTGAGTGTCATAATAAGGCTATTTAATATCCCACAAAAAATAACGGTTTCTGTAGGATTGGATATGGAAGATTACTATTGAAAAAAATCAACCTTAAGAACCAAGTTTTTAAAATAAACGTCGACTTATTTAAAAATCTGTCATAGTTATCACGCAGGTTTGCGATCTAAAACGGTATACAAGCTACAGGCATTTTCCTACTAAACGATAAGAAAGAAGAAAACAATATGGATGATTTCTTGGTAAAATAATAATAATTATAATACTTAATCCGTCAGTTAGATTAAATATAAAAAAAATAATTGAACACATATTTTTACTTTATCAAATCACTAGCGGACGCCTCGCGCTTTCACCCGTGTAGTTCCCGTTCCCGTGGGAATACAGGGATAAAAACGGTTTACCCAGTTACTGGGTTGTGGAGGTCAGATAGGCAGTCGTTCCAGTAAAATACTGGAACGGATAAAAAGTAGCCTATGTCACCCGGGGACTGTGTAGCTTCCCAACAGTGAAAGAATTTTTGAAATCGGTCCAGTTTTTAAGTTTATTCGTTACATACAAAAATACAAATCTTTCCTCTGTATAATATTAAAGTATAGAATACGAAATATCGAGTTATAGCATATCAAAGTTCAGGAGTGAGAGATTGAGACACACTTCTCAGTACAAAGTGTACCAAAGTGACGGTACGCGAGATATCAACGCACTGTATCGTTCTAAGTTTTAACCGACTTCGAAAAAAAGGAGGAGGTTTTCAATTCGACTGTTTTTTTTTTTAATGTGTGTTACCTCAGAACTTGTTACTGGGTGATCTGATTTTGATGAAACTTTTTTTTTTTTATTTGAAAGCTGGTGCTTGTCATGTGGTCCCATTTAAATTTGATCAAGATCTGATGAAGAACTTCGGAGATATATATCAGAAATCTTCAATAAATGACGGCAAATCACTCGGGATAGCTGTAATCGGATGTCTGTTTATTGTTAACATTATTTCATAACATAACATCACACTAGCACGCTCTAAAGGGGTACGCAGGTGTGAACAGTTCACCCTAGTATACTCTAATTCCACCTTTTTTGTTTAAGCTTCTTGTGTCTGGGTTAATCTATTCTGGCTTCACTTTGGAGAATTTGTCCATTATGTACCCACAACTAAAAAGTGCAAAATAAAAGACTTTTTAACAAAAAATACAACCGACTTCCAAATAAAAACACTACAAAGTGAAAAATAACTTCAATTTCGGAAGTCGGTGTCAAAAAACGAAGATCCCAAAACAGGCACACCGACTTCCGAAATTGAAGTTATTTTTCAGTTTGTAGTGTTTTTATTTGGAAGTCGGTTGTATTTTTTGTTAAAAAGTTTTTTTTATATCTAGTCATCATTCATCATCATCATCATTTCAGCCGAAAGACGTCCACTGCTGGACATAGGCCTCCCCCAGGCGTCGCCACATTGACCGATCCCGTGCGTCTCGCATCCAGCGCCTTCCCGCAACATATCTAGATATCTAGTCATCATCACAATTTTCAAACATACTCACATCAACTGACAACAAGGAAACACAGCACAAAAGAAAAATCATGCAAACGGTGTCCCAAAGGACTAAAATCAGTACAAAAGGGCCGTCTAATCCCCAATACAAAATGTGCCATTGTCTGTACGTGATGCGCATGTGATGGAGTGGCATTGGCGACAAGGATGCATCGATTAGAGTGCGTTAAGCAATTTGATGCGGCCGGGAAACTGATGGGTGGGGTCAAGAGTGGTCGGTCTGGGAGGTTGTGTTTCCGTTTTGAAGTAGAAGTGTGTAATGGATGGGTTTGAGGAAGATGCTTATGAGAAAACCTTTGCATAGAGGAGGGATACAATTTTTTTGGTAGTGGCTAATTAATAACAGCCGCAAGTAGGGTTGCCAACTTTTATTAGAAGAAATAGAGTATTGACTGATTTCAAAGAAGGTAAATAAAGAGAACAGACTTCCAAAAAAGAGTATAATTTATTTTATATTTTTTTAAATGTATTTTTTCGTTCTTTTTGCAGCACATAACAATTTTTCATAGTTTTTAAATGGATTGTATGACTCCAAACATTCTAACTCTAAATGTATCAAGAGCCCATTTTTAATCAATTTCAATGAAGCTCTGTTTCTCTCTTCCCGCCACTTCACATTCATGACCGAAAATACTCTCTCAGTAAATGCGGCTCTAGTATAGTAAACATTGCCTAAAAAAGAGTATTTCAGCATACTCTATTAGTGTTATGGATTATAGAGTACGCCTACATGATATAGAGTACAATACTCTATTTTAGTTTATGGTTGGCAACCCTAGCCGCAAGGGATGGTCGTCAAGGTTAAGCAACGCTTGTTGTTGGTCCAAAATAGTAGGTATAGCCGGAAGGGCAAAAATATTTGTAGGTCGTGGGTTACGGACGTCTGTTGTCACTTCTGCAGGGAAAGGTTCTCCCCTGTAGTAGCAAGAGGCCGGAGATGGAATTTGGTCGATGATTCAAGATGTGCTGTCCGTCTGTGCGTAAAATTAAGCTTTAAATTGCATTTTTTTGTTAGAGTCAAGTGTCAGCTAAAAGCTCCCGCCTGTCAGCTAAAAGGTTGCTTTTGTTTTTTTTTTTATTTGAGATGGGTTTGCTCTTGACTCTAGTCTAAGTCATAGGTGACAGAGACAGTGTCGACGATGAAGTGAGCTTACCCAGAAGAAGCCTGTTTACTCTAACTTTGAAGAGATTCGGGTTGAATGCGTTCGGAAACACAGATGCAGGTAGTGAGTTCCATTCATTCGCTGTGCGCATTATGAAGGATGTTTGGAAGCGCTTGGTGCGAATTGGTGGAATTGGTATGTGAAAAAATTCACGGCAGTAGTATATACAACGAAATTAATGGGAAAATTATCACAGCTAAATAGGCTTACTAGTTTACGAGTAATAGTCGACCAACTTATAAAATGTATTTGGAGAAGTAAAAATTTTGTATATTGATGTGTGGGGACAACAGTTTTCGAACGGCAATTTTAATTTAGCCCCCCTTCTTCCCGTCTCACAGAGAGGAGGCCTGTGTCCAGTAGTGGGAACATTATTAGGCTGATGATGATGATGATCTTATCTTTGTCCCTTCGTTAGAGCAATGTTCGGTGCTTTCATTGTTTATGTACGTTAGTAATGTTACCTAATTATTTTGTTGAATGTACTGTTTATAAGGAACTCTCTGTGCGCGAGTCAATCACGCACTTGGTCGGTTTTATAGTACATTGTGTATTAAGAAAATGCTTTAGCACCGTAGACCATATACATACGCTGCGGCAGGTTATACAGAAGACCGAAGAGTATAACCTGCCTCTATGTTTAGCGTTTGTGGACTACGAGAAAGCCTTCGATTCGATCGAGACTTGGGCTGTACTCCAGTCTCTCCAACGGTGCCAGATCTACTACCGGTACATTGAGGTGTTGAAGTGTTTGTACAAAAACGCCACCACGTCAGTCCGTCTTCAGGATCAGACCTCGAAACCAATCCTTCTCCAGCGCGGCGTGAGACAGGGAGACGTCATTTCTCCGAAACTGTTCACTGCTGCGCTGGAGGATGTCTTCAAGGTTCTGGACTGGAGGGGGCTGGGCATCAACGTTAATGGCGAGTACATTACTCACCTTCGGTTTGCCGACGACATAGTGGTCATGGCTGAGACCATGGAGAGCCTCAGTAAAATGCTCGATTACCTCAGTAGAGCTTCCGAAAGAGTGGGTCTTAAAATGAACATGGACAAAACCAAGATCATGGTGAATGCCCATGTAACACCCACTCCTATCAAGGTCGGAGACTCTACACTCGAAGTTGTAGACCATTATGTCTACCTGGGACAAACGGTCCAGTTGGGTAGGTCCAATTTCGAGAAAGAGATCAACCGTCGAATCCGACTCAGCTGGGCGGCGTTCGGGAAGTTGCGTGGTATCTTCTCGTCCAATTTACCACAGTGTCTCAAGACAAAAGTCTATGACCAGTGTGTGTTGCCAGTGATCACCTATGGAACCGAGACGTGGTCGCTCACAATGGGTCTTATCAGAAAGCTCAAAGTCACCCAAAAGGCAATGGAGAGGGCTATGCTCGGAATTTCCTTGCGTGATCACGTCAGAAATGATGATATCCGCAGGAGAACCAAAGTTACCGACATAGCCCGAAGAATTGCCAAACTTAAGTGGCAGTCTGCAGGGCACATTGCTCGCAGAACGGATGGCCGATGGGGCCGAAAAGTTCTGGAATGGCGACCGCGAACCGGAAGACGATACGCTGGAAGGCCTCCCACTTGGTGGACTGATGACCTGGTTAAGGATCCGGGAAGGCGCTGGATGCGGGACGCACGGGATCGGTCAATGTGGCGACGCCTGGGGGAGGCCTATGTCCAGCAGTGGACGTCTTTCGGCTGAAATGATGATGATGATGATGATGTGTATTAAGGGCGGTAAGTAAGGAATTACGATCGAGGGTCTAGTAGAAGCCCGAAGTCGAAGACTGAGGGCTTTCTGAGTCGGGGTTCGTAATGCCCGTACCGCCCGTGAAACATACAATGTTTTTCATCACATTTGCAAGTAATAATTATGAATTATAGCTTTAATACACAACTCAGCAAAGGTGTTATTACGAAATACGTAAACTTTTTTTAAGCGGTTGGCGAGTTTTTGCCCACACCACAGATAATACAAATGTTTCGTTCAGAAACGTTAAGGGCAAATACTTACGTAGGTAGTCAACCATGACGGAGTGTAAAAAAAAATGGGCTTTTTGATACAAATAACTATTAAAATCGATTATTAAGAACATTAGTTGAATATTTAAGTAACATGTAGCGAGATTGCAAAGGAATTCCTGTTTAGATTACATTTTAAGACAATTTTTCAATTGCGTGTAAACTCCTTGCTTGAACTTGCATGACCTGTGTGCTGTGCTATAAATTAAAAAAATATTACTTACCACCCTTGGGTTTCATGACAAAAGAAAAAGCTCAAGGGTTTTATATGGGGCATTAAGGCCAAGTTAACCTGTATGTTTAGATACTGTTTACGTGCAAGTGTGATGAAAAATATATAATTTTGCTGACATAGTTAAATAGGAAAAGTAATGTGTTACTTAACTAACACCAGGTTTCTGATTTGAGAACTTATACAACTCTACAAAGCTCATGATAATATAGAGTTTGACAGATTCTCAACCCGAAAACCTACTCAATTTAGAATCGAATTCTTAATTAATTAAATACTGAAGGTCACTCATGTATTACGTAAGCATTTCAGAAGTCGATCTCTAAGAAAATTCTAAGCACATAGTCAAACAAAAAACTTAGCCTCACAACACCCACGTAAAAGACTAAACTTAATTTATAACTTTTAGGAGGATAATTCGAGAATCGAACCCACATACAGTGTTCAAGGATCGGAACCAAAATGTGAGTTCAAAAGGAAACTAAGGAACTACGATGTTGTTTAACATTCACCTTTAGTGCCAACTATTCTGTTGCTTTATAGTCCGCACGTGAGATGGCACCGGTATCAGATGTCAAATAAGTGGGGCAGAAGTACCAACTTGGATGTAGTTTTTGAGGTTGCAGTGAAAAATAAAAAACATTTTAACAAAAACACACACACACGCATACTTTGTAATTATTGTATATAACACCTTTTGTTAGTTTTGTTTATCATAAAGTTGTCAAATTGTTTGTTAGCGCCAGGCACGACGCATATGGTATGCGTCGTGCCTGGCGCAAATTGTTCTTTCTTTCTTGAAAACATCAAACCGAAGTTTCCGTTATTTGACACCGACTTCGGAAAATAAAGTTATTTTTCGCTTTGTAGTGTTTTGTTTTGGAAGTCGGTTTGATTTTTGTTAAAAAGTTTTTTATTTTCCTCTTTATTTGTTTTGGTAGGTACCTCCAATGAACATGAAAATTATTTATAGCCAAAGTACATCTGGTTAGGTTTTAAGGTACACATGGTTTTATTTCGGATTTCCAGTGGCCATTGTGGTCTCCTTCATCATTTACACTTCACCAAATTATAATTTCTGAGTGCAAATGATTGCATTATTGATGAAAATATCAAAATCGGTATATGTATGCCTATAATATTTGAGGAGTTCCCTCGATTTATCTAGGATCCCATCATCAGATCCTGGTTTCCTTATCATGGTACCACCCTTGGGCTATCTCCTTTCCACCAAAAAGAGAAACATCAAAATCGGTTCAAAAACGACGAAGTTATCCGCGAACACACATAAAAACAAAATATATATACGGTCGAATTGAGGAACCTCCTCCTTTTTTGAAGTCGGTTAAAAATAAGGGTGTTTATGTTTAACTAGAGGACGCCTCGCGGTTTCACCCGCGTAGTTCCCGTTCCCGTGGGAATACAGGGATAAAAAGTAGCCTATGTCACCCGGGGATAGAGTAGCTTCCCAACGGTGAAAGAATTAGAGCCTATTCGGTACAAACAAACAAACAAAAAAATCTTTCCTTTTTATAATATTGGTATAGATTAAAAGCTCCTTTAAACAATGGTACGACGTTTTCAAAGATACTGTTCTGTAAGTAGATTTTTCCATGAAAATTATCGCACCGTTGTCGTTGTTGCATTGTTGCGTGGCGCCTATTTGCGAGGGCTTTGAAATATCAGTGTTTCTGGGTTCATTACTTACTTCTTTTGTATTTGGACTTTATTTTATCTAACTAAAGAATCCATCTACCCAATGAGGACGTAATTTGTATTCAACAGACCAAAATTTAAAAAAAAAGTTAATTAAAAAAATCAAAAAACCCGACTGCTTAAAAAGGTTTTTTGATTTTTCGAATTAACTTTTTTATTTACAACTTTATAGCTTTTTTTAAATTAGGTACATTTAAACATAAAAGTATTATGTATTTTTGATATCACCTCTTAAAACCCTTTATTTTGATGCCCCACACGAAAGGTTTGGAAGAAAAAAAAAAAATTCTCTCCTACAAAATGGCGCCCAAAATCCGCCATTTTTTTCTTTTCCAATTTTTACGTAGCCTATGACACTCGCAGGGTTAAGACGAATCGATTGACGTAAGAATCATCAAAATCGGCCAACGCGTTTGGTCTCTAGAACGCCACATAGCAACAAACATACATACATACATAGACTGATAAACACATTACCCTCCTTCGGCAGTCGGGTAAAAAGAAGTGGAAATTTAAACACCTTCAATATCCACTAAATACCTAATAGCTTAACAGGTTCACTGTGCTTATAGCAAAAACAATCGTTTAATCAATCACAACTGCCAGATGTGTATCATGGGACTGTGCACCTGTTAACTTTTAAAAATGAACTAAACATTCATAAATATCTCACTAACACAGAAGCGCGTTGATAAAATCTCAGACCATGGCATGCCGAGACTAAATTAAACTTTCTCTAAAAAAAAACTTGAGAGTTGTCAAGGGACACCCGGATGGAACGAAGTTTTTTAAGTTAAGTTATTTAATACTAGCTGACCCTCGGGGCTTCGCTCCCGTCAACTGGCTACCTACCCTGGCTACCCTGCCTACCATACCTACCCTGCCTGCCCTGCCCCTACCCTGCCTTCCCTGCCTACCCTGGCTACCCTGCCAACCCTGGCTGCCCTGCCTACCCTGCCTACCCTGCCTACCCTTCCTACCCTGTCTATCCTGCCTACCCCTGGCTACCCTGCCTACCCTGCCTACCCTGTCTACCCTGCCTACCCTGCCTACCCTGCCTACCCTGCCTACCCTGCCTACCCTGCCTACCCTGCCTACCCTACCTATCCTGCCTACCCTGCCTTTCCTGCCTACCCTGCCTATCCTGCCTACCCTGCCTACCCTGCCTACCCTGCCTACCCTGCCTTTCCTGCCTACCCTGCCTATCTTGCCTACCCTGCCTACTCTGCTTACCCTGCCTACCCTACCTATCCTGCCTACCCTGCCTTTCCTGCCTACCCTGCCTATCCTGCCTACCCCGCCTACCCTGCCTACCCTGCCTTTCCTGCCTACCCTGCCTATCTTGCCTACCCTGCCTACCCTGCCTACTCTGCTTACCCTGCCTACCCTGCCTGCCCGGCCTACCCTTCCTACCCTGCCTTTCCTGCCTACCCTGCCTATCCTGCCTACCCTGCCTACCCTGTCTTTCCTGCCTACCCTGCCTATCTTGCCTACCCTGCCTACTCTGCTTACCCTGCCTACCCTGCCTAACCTGCCTTTCCTGCCTACCTATATACTATAATATTAGTATAGATAAGTAAAAAAAAAAATATATATCATTTACGAAACGAAAATAACTGGCTTACTTTCTATGAGAGAGAGAGAGACAGACAGAGAAACACGCGCACGCCGCACGGCTTACAACTATAGCAAAAAACCTGCCAAGTGCAAGTCGGACTCGCGCACGAAGGGTTCCGTACTATTAACGCAAAAAACGGCAAAAAAAATACGTTCAATGTATGGGAGTCCCCTTAAATATTTATTTTATTCTGTTTTAGTATTTGTTGTTACAGCGGCAACAGAAATACATCATCTGTGAAAATTTCAAGTGTTTAGCTATCAAGTGTTCCCACTGCTGGGACACAGGCCTCCGCTCTGTGAGAGGAAATGGGCTATAATCCACCACGCGGGCCCAGTGCAGATTGGTAGATGTCACATGTCTTCGACTTATTGGTTCTAGGACATGCCGGTTTCCTCACGTTTTCCTTCACCGTTTTGAGAGCAGTGGTGATGAATAATTTACACAAAGTAAAGCACCTGCCTCGGTTCAAACTCGCAACCTACAACTTGTACCCAAGTCGCGTCCGTTACCACTGGGCCATCACTGCGTTCAATAATAATGCTGCTCTAATACTTAAATTATTAACATTAATTATTATTATAAATTACTTAGTGATTTAAAAAAAAATGTAAAAAAAAACCGACCAAGTACAAGTTGGACTCGTGCACCGAGGGTTCTGTACAAACAGTTAAATTCACCAAAATAATTACGTAAAAATACTGAAGTTCATAAACAATGACAGCACCGAACATTGCTCTAACGAAAAGATTTTTTTTGAGTTGGTCGACTATTACTCATAAACTTAAGCTGTGATAATTTTCCTTTTTTATAATACTGCCGTGATTTTTTTCACATAGCCAAAAGCAATAATTTTACTGGTAAGGGGGATGGGAAACACTGTCTTGTCTCTAACAAAATTGTATAACTTAAAGCTTAATTTTACGAAAACGGATCCCTGAATCGAAAAATGGTTGGCCCATCCTACGATACCCCTAATGGTTTTATTTTACCACTTTGTCTCTGTGGTTAATATGTGTATACATGCCAAATTCTTTCTAGTACTAAGATTCTCTGAGCTAAGCTGTGGACAGACGGACATGGCGAAACTATAACCCCCTTATTAATAAACACGCAATAAAGTTAAACCAGGAATAACAAAGGAATAACCATACATTTTCATAGGTTTATACTTGGTATAACTTTATTCTGTGTTTATTAATAAGGGGGTAAGGGTTCCTTGTTGACTACCGAACCTTAAAAACCGTCTTTTGACTTCGTTGGCCTTCTGACTTTTACTACTTTGTGTAATTCTGAATATCCATCTTTTGATCCGTTTTACCTTTTTTGAATAGTGATGTGTGAAGGTCTACAGTTATGTGGATACATTATGTCGGTAAACATTTTAGGGTTAAGAGCTTTTCAGCTGTATACTACGTTTTTGGTTAAGTAGAGTTCTAAGAGATGTCTGGACCTTTGTCTGAATGGAAGGGCGGTCTTTTTAAACAAGGAATATGGTGTTTTCTTAGGCTGTCGTAACCATTCTGTGTTGACTGCCTTTATGCCATCGTGGTTGACTGTACTTAGGGCTATTTAATAATATTCTTAAATTCATACACTGAGAGATTTGTCAAACCGTTGGGTCTATTTGTCATTTTGCAAAGTATTTTCCCATACTGCCTATTTTTTTATCACCGTCCAAATAATTAGCTGGTCTATAAATTTTGTCGCGTAAGCAAACAGCAATGTAATGAACAGCAGTTTTTAGGGTTCCGTACCCGAAGGGTTCAAACGGAGCCCTATTGGTCTCGTGTCCGTCTGTCTGTTCCGTCCGTCCGTCGTTCGTAACACGGGTTTTTATAGCTAAACGGTTGCAGCTACAGTCTTCAAATTTTCACAGTTTATACCTAAGCATCGTGTTCAAAAAATATATTTAAATGTTTCTAAGGGGGGCTCGCATACAGCTAAAATACCAATATATTGGTAAATCAGATTTTTATTTGAAATGTCCTCATTTTTTCTATTACAACCAACTTAATTTTGCGGTCTCATAACCGGTGTGTGTGTGTATGACTAGATGTATGAATGCGAGTGAAGCAAAAGAAGTATGTAAGGATTGTAGCAGGTGGCGTGGCTGCAGTTTCTGCCTACCCCCATGGGAAAAAGGCGTGAGTTTGTGTATGTATGTATGTAGTTTTGCGGTTTGGTACAGAACCCCAAATGTGTGAAGGCCGACACGCACTTTGCCGGTTTTTTTCTGTTCCAGGAGTTTGTTTTTGCATAAATAAATAGATAGTGTCTTTGATTGATATCTTATGCCTGGAACAAATTTAGGATTATGCTATAAAAATGTTATAGGCTTAACCAAAAACGGAGTGCACTAAGGATAATGAGAATTCTTTTCCTGAAGGATCTTTCCACTTTAGTAAAAGAAGTTTGGATGAAAATTAGTACTTTTACCGTAAAAAAAAATGTTTAACAAAAAAATAAAACCGACTTCTTTGACTCCGACTTCGGAAAAAAAAAAACGTATTTTTCACTTTGTAGTGTTTTGCTTCAAAAGTCGGTTGTGTTTGTGTTAAAAAGTTTTTTTAATTTTTACTTTTTAGTGGTACATAATGGACAAGTTCTATAGTAAGGTACCTATAATGCCCGCAGTGATGCCAGAATAGATAATTCGATTAACATGTAACTTGAACGTTGGAATGAGAGTGTACCAGGGTGTACTGTACACATCTGCGTACCCGTTTAGAGCAAACTGGCGTGATGGTATTTTATGAAATGATGTAAAAAATAAACAGACATGCGATTGCAGCACATGACAAGCACCAGCTTTCAAAAAATAAAAGAATTATCAAAATCAGTTCATCTAGAAACAAGTTGTGAGGTAGGTAACACACATAAAAAAATAAGAAAATACAGTCGATTTGATAACCTCCTCCTTTTTGGGAAGTCGGTTAAAAAACAGCTTCAAAGTCACCTATCTTTCCTCCAACATGATTATCACTAAACCATATCCTCCTTGCCACGTTAATTTGGCCACACAAGCGACACCTAAAACAGTACACAAACAATTACTGATTCACAATAAAATGACGCAACACCACGACGTGACCTGCAGCCGAAAGAGCTCCTCAGGGGTATCGGTATAAGGACGGTGGTTGCAACGACCTGACGCGGTCGCACGGTGACGTCTAAAACGGACATGGTTGTGCTTATTCGTGATCAAACATGAACAGTAATGTGTTGAAATACAAGTAAAATTTCAAAATTTAAAAAACCCCCGACACTTATTTCATGCTACATAATTTATCTAGTAGTAGATACGCTTCGATCGGCAATCTATTGAACAAGTAATTATGACACGATATCTTGCGAAAACACCTCGATTTAAACAGTAAAACGCCTTAAACGCCAAAATTAAAAAACAACTATTGAACGGCTGAACCGATTTTATTTAAACATAGCTTAGGACACTTTCGATTAAGTTCCCTTTTAAACAAAAAAAACTAAATCAAAATCGGTTCACCCGTTTGGACGCTATGATGCCGCAGACAGATACACAGCAACACACGTCAAACTTATAACAGCCCTCTTTTTCCGGCGGGGGTTAAAACAAAAGATGACAGGGATTTGAAAAGAAGAGAATAGATATCCTTAAACTTTTAAACTAATATAATAAAGGCGTTTCATGTCTCTGGAAGGATACTGGTCCAGACCAGAGTTTAGTTGCTAAAGCTACTATATATCCGGACAAATAAATTGTTCATATTGGATAGGAAACGGGACGGAAACTTCTAGCAAATAGCCAAATTACAAAATCTTAAAAATCTGTCTACAGCTCAGCAGTAAGAATCTGCTTCTTTGTAAGGGACTCATGAGTATGGCGTTCGGGCACAGGAACTGAAGAAACCTTGAAATAAAAGCCCAAAAATAGTTTTTCTTATTTGAAAATCTAACCCAATACCTCTTGTGCAGCAGTACTGCTTGCTTACTAGACCTACAAGACAGTCACTCCTATGTATTTATGGTTTTATCCTAAGATTGTTTAAGAACATATTTCATGGGCTAGGCTTGTATTTGACCACAATCTTACTTGATGGTGCGCTGCCGGGCGAGCACGGCCTACTGCGAAAGGCTTGAGTCACACATTTTTATCACAGTTTGGGAGCTAAATCCGTGATAAAATGCCTCAAGCCTAACATATAGGTCGTTCTCACCCGACTGGAAAACGCTTGCCTAGAAGTAACCTACTTATTCTTGACTAGAATATCCACAGGTTAAACCTATCAAGAAATACATACACTGACCGAGAATTCCAATCCTCCAATCCAAAGCTGTACGCAGAATAAAAGTATTCCCAAAAATTGTATACTATACTTAACCTCTTTTCTCTCCCTGTTCCAGTTGTCTCAACAATGCACCAGCCTACCCGTCGAAGACACGGTGGTGTCGGTGTACACCACACACCCTACCACCATGGGGACCAACCCACCCATCGATGTCTACCACCAGATTGCCAGCAATATTGCTGAGAGGATCACTTCTCCAATATACAAGTATGTAAAACTACCTATAATTAAACTGGTTTCTGTCAGGGGCTTTGAAAAAATTCGAAAATGGGAACGCTTCGAAAAAAGGAACGTCATTGTCTGCTAATAATGTATCCTATGTATGTTTTCCAAGGGCCTACAAAACTAGCATGTAACTAAGAAATAAACACCTTCATTGATTAAATTCTGTAGATCCAAACGCTTTCACATACTCTAAAATTAACAACAAATTTAGCGAATCTGTACCTATTTCAAATGACTTATAATATTAGTAAAAAACCAGCACCATGCAAGACATTTTTGAGGCCAGCGCTAAGGCTATCGACGTTGCCGAAGAAAATTTGTTGAAGGGACTCATCGTCACGAAGAAGAAGAAGAAGTAAATTGGAAAATGTTAGTCAGGATAATTTTATGGATGACGATTTTTAATAGGTTCACTGTCCACGTAGCAAAAACAAAAGTTATAACAATCACAAATGCCATATGTGCGTCATGGTACTGTGAACTTGTTAACGACTCACCTTTTGATGTTTTCACTGAAAAGCTACTAACTTATCTTCTTTTTTGTCTAAACAAATTATTAACAGTTAACTGATAAAAACTGTTAAGTACTCAAATAATTTAACTGTTGTTTTAATAAATATTTATTTATTTATTTATTTATTTATTTTTCACACCACAATAAACATTACAGACATTGTTACAATAAGGTACATGAAATAGTTCAGTTTACTGTGGTAGACTGGTGCCTAAGCTAGGCTTTAAGGGCCTGTGTTTCAGGTCACCAGGTCTCCACCCTCTAGCAGTTAGATACATCTCTTAAAATTTAGAAAAAATAAAATAAGAATAGAGTTAACAATTTGATTTACAGGTTGTATAATATTAATAGCTTTTAAAAGTCTGTAGCTCAAAATGGAGTGTTCAAAAAGAAAAAACAGGAAAAAAAAAAACCAGAACAATATTGTGGTTTGGTGTAGTGTTAGTATTGTTAGTAAACATTTTAGCGAGAGCGTGAGTAGGTAGATGTGTTTGGTGTGTGTATATATGTCTGAGAGTGAATGTGTGGGTGAGGATTTATCAGATAGCATTCGGTATACATTAGGTCACGGTGGTAAGTAAGTTTTCGGTGTCATTATAGTTGAGTCCCAGTAGCCACATGGTAAGCTTTCTTTTGCATTGTTCCTTATTGAGTTTAAATATGGGTTGAATTGAATTGATTTTGTTGTACAAAAATCTTCCCAAAAAGCAAAAGAAGCGGTTAGAAAAAACAGTCGAAAGGGAAGAGTGAGTGCGACTTACGGGATTATATCGTCTCTTACCGTGTGTCATTGAGGGGTGAAAGGTGAGTAATGAATGTTGTTTTAGTAGAGTGTTCAGGATAAAAAGTTGTCGTACTGTAAGGGTTTTAGATTGCTTGTATAGAAGATCTGTAGGATAACGGTATGGAAGAAAATTAGAGACTTTTAAGATAACTCTCTGGGCTCTCTCGAGTTCAAGCATAGAAGTTTTGGGTGCACCACCCCAAATTGTTATGCAGTAACTTATCAATGACTGAACGAGGGCGAAATAAACTGATCTCTTTAGTTTGTCGTCCGCCACTGATCTCAGGGTTTTGAAAACATATATAAATTTACGTAGCCTAGAAATGAGTGAGTCTATATGTTGTTGAAATCTTAGGGTGTTGTCAACTGTTACCCCTAGATATTTCACAGATTCTGCTTTAGACAGGTGCAAACAGGTGCAGGCAGCATCATTCGGTGTTGAGCACGAGTGAACTTTAATGGTGTCTGGCACTGTAGGTAAACTTGATTTTTTGAGAGCAAAGGTAACGTAATGAGTTTTACTCGCATTTAGTGTTAGTACGATACTACGCAGACATTCAGTGACAGTATTAAAGCCCGACTGAGCATACGAATATACATCGCGCCAGGAAGCCGCACTAAACAGGAGGGCAGTGTCATCAGCAAAACTTATAATTCTGCCCTTAGGAAGGGTGAGCATACCCAGGACGTTAACATAGATGAGGAAAAGGGTCGGGCCAAGCACGCTGCCCTGAGGCACGCCGTAGGTGACCTTCCGTTCATCACTAAGAAAATCATCTATCCTAACACACTGAGTACGGTCACTGAGATAGTCTTTAAAAAGCTGAAGTTGAATCCCTCTAATTCCCAGGTTCTCCATCCTTTCAGACAATATAGGTACAGAGACCGTGTCGAATGCCTTCGAAAGATCTAAGAATATTCCAAGGACTTTTTGCCCTTTGTCTAGATTTGTAACGACATAATTCGTCAATTCATGGATTGCATCCGAAGTTGACTTGCCGGTGCGAAAACCAAACTGAGATGTGGAAAAAAGATTATGCTTTTCCAGGTAATTGACAAGTCTAGTGTTCATGATTCTCTCAAGTACCTTCGACAAGGCGGGGAGCACCGCTATTGGCCTGTAATTATCAACACGATCTCTGTCCCCATTCTTAAAGATTGGGTGTATAATGGATTTTTTAAAGACTTTTGGGAATTTTCCCGTGGAGAGTGCAAGATTACAGATGTATGTCAGAGGTGGAGTAATCAAGACCCGATGTCTTTTTAGGAGATCACTGGATATCCCATCCCACCCCACTGCGCTGTTATTGCGTAAAGTAATTAAAAAATTGCCCACTTCATCCTCGTCGGTAGGTAAGAGTACCATGGAATGGGGAACTTTAGCGCTGTCATCAGTAAACGATGCTGATGGACAGCTCACAACTTTCTCAGCAAGACGCTCACCAACCGCAGCAAAGAAGTCATTAACACTGTTAACCGAGAGCTTTGGGGTGTCTGACAACTTTAGGAGAGGTTTGGAGGTTTCCTTGTGAGTAACCCTATTTGTTAATGTATTTATTGCTGACCAGAGTTTCCTAGAATTATTACCAGCTGTTGTCAGCATGCTTTTTTCATATTCCCTTTTTAACTTTCCCAGCAGCTTGTTACAGAAGTTTCTGTACCTAGTGAAAGTTATCTTTAGGATTTCATTATTTGGTGTCGTTTTACTTTTTTTATGAAGGTTGTCTCTGTGTCGAATGCAGCGAAGAAGACCTGGGGTTATCCATGGCTTTACAATTGTTTTGCGGTTGGGTACTTTGACAGACTTGGAGTTAGATTCAATCACTTTTTTTATTGAGTTGACCATGGTTTCAGCCGCCTCGTCGGGATCTTGTGTGTTGTAAACATGACTGAAGTCAACTAGCTTTAGGTCTGCATCAAGCTTTTCATGATTAATGCGTATCACTGTTTTTTTTTGAGATTGTTTAAAAGTCTTTTTAGCAAGAAATAGCATTACTGTGTCATGGTCAGTTAATGCAGAGTGTGCAACTAGTGTTGAGGCGGGGTAATGTGTTTTTAGAATGAAGTGATCGAGACATGAGTTGAGTCGTGTGGGAAGAGTATGTGAAGGCAATAGGCCATGTGATGCTAGTAAGTTGAGATAGTTATTCTTGCTTGGATCACGGCATTGGTCATTGATATTTATGTTAATATCACCGGTGATTATGATGTTATTATAGTGTGCGATACTAGTTAAAGTCGTGTTTAAGGAATTGAGAAAGTTGGTAATGTCTTTGTAGCTTGGAGGGCGGTAGATTGCTAGTACTACAGTATTGTGGTCTATTTTTAACAGGAGACAATTTGCATCTAATAATGAGGGTTCTTGTAGAGTAACGTTAAGGTGTGTATGTACATAGACTACTACTCCCTCATTCTGTGTTTTATTGTTCTTGGATGAGAAAGAGTTGTAGCCTGTCAAGTCAGGGATAGTGTGGGTGTTGGGTAGCCAACATTCAGTTAGGGTTATTATGTCCCAAGCTATTTTAGTCCTAGCTAGAATCGTGTGTAGACCTGATATATTTTTTGAGATACTTCTAATATTTTGATTAAGAATTTTAAGTGAGTCAGCGGGTATAATATTGGATGGAATACAATTGTCAAGATCACATGTGGTTGAATCCGACACAGAGACGGAATCTATATTAGAGCAGTTATTTTGTATATTATCGAATGGTAAATAATGATTTATTCATGATTACATTTAAAAATATTAGTGTTGAGGATAGACTGTTATATATTGCTTTATGCTCCAGGAAGGCGCCGTCACTGCTACAGGTAGGAAAGAGATTAATTTTATTTAATCCAGTATTATGTTGGTAGGTACAAGCGATCATGACAGTTCGGCATGTAGTGTGTGTGTGTTGTATACGTGATTTGTGTGTGATCAGGGAGTGTTTGTGGTTTGTACAATGAATGTATCCTAGATACCCGGCGCACTTCAATATTTGGGTGGCATGGTTTAGGTGGAGAAGAATTTTGCTATTAGTATTACAAAGGCGTTTAGCATCCAGGGAACACCGTATTTGCGTTAAAAGTAAATAAATGTGTGATGTACATTTCGTTATTAGTATATAATGTAGAATGTAGGTGGGTATTAGTTGAGTGTTAGTAGTGGTTAATAACAATAATATTATATTAAATTGAAACAAGATGTCCGAGATATTTTCAGTAAGTAGACAAAGACATAAGGCACGGTAAACTAGTCATTTTTGTTTGCGTAGTTTTGTTAGATCTTCTTCAGATATAATAAGTCGGCTGGGCATACCTTGTTTTTCTCGCACATACACTTTGCCATTAGCGGTCCAACATTGCTCGTAATTGCTGCTTCTTATAAATTCTCGTGCGAGGTAGTGGAGACGTTTACCCAAAGTAGTTAGGACTTCGGATACGTATAGCGGATGCTTAGGACCTTTTTCTTGCAGGTGGCTGTTGTTGAGACGATTTTCCTTATTGTTTTTATTGTAGTTTTTTGTTGACAGTAAGAACTGGTCTTTAAATGCAGATGAAGTGAATTCTACAATAACGGTGCCTGGTGACTCTGTTTTATTCTTCAGCCGGAAGATATTTTTTATATCCGAACTTGAAACGGGATGGTTAATGACATTGCCGAGCTTACGAATAGTTTCTGTAAGGGTTTCTCGGTTTTCAGGTTTTGTAGGTTGAATGTTTTTTATTTCAATTGTACCTGCTTTCATATTTCTTTCGAGAATGTCTACTTTTTGTTCTAGGGTTTTTATGACTTTGTGATTGTTGTCACATTTAGAGTGGAGGTTTTTTATTTCCTTCAAGGCGTCGTCGTATTTTGCGGAGAGAAACATCATATCCTTTTTAATTTCGTTGTTTTGTAGCCTGATTTCTGTGTTTTGAGCACTAATAATCGAATTTTGGGATCTAATGTCATCGAGAGCAGCTTGTAGGGCATCTATTTTGCCGTTGTTGCTCGATTGATTACCCACTAAGTCAGAAATCATAGCCTTCATCTCTGTCATCATGGTTTCCATTCTCTCTAATTCGTCACTCTCGCGTTTTCTTTTCCTCTGTGTTATATTGTGTATATTTTCTTGAGAAATACATGCAGACAAATTCGGTTCAGAGTTGTGTAGTGTAGATGTTGGAGGCGAGCGTGGCATCATAATTAACAGTATGTAAGTAGTTAATTATAGTAAATAAATAATGTGGTGGTGAGTGACAATTTTCGGTGCCCAAAAAAATATATATTAGTCGTACTCACGATGGTAAATTTTGTAGGTAGATGTAAATAAGCGCGCTCACTATCAGAAGCAGAGCATAAGCTGTGACAGCCGAGCGCAGCCGATGTGGAGCCGAACGTGTCTTACGGCCGATGTGTGATGTGCGAGGTCGGTCGTTGACCCCGAAGCTCAGCTGTTTGAGTGCGTTGACAGGGTGACTCATGCGTTTCGCCGTTTTAAAGCAGTACGTTAGGATTTTTACTGACTAAAAACTGTGTTTATTCCCTGAATTCTTGATCAATTCACAATCGGGTACGTACACTGTATTGGCTGCACAATTAGGTACACAACTTTATATGATATTTGTCTACAGCTTAACTTTTCACGAGGGTTTTGATTTTATTATACGGAGGACAAAAAAATACGTGTTGTTGCACGGAATGCCGGAGGGCGGGGCTCAATAAAATATGTACATCATTTACCTCGTCTGGCTTAACAGTAACTTCTACTCAAACTATAGATAAATCTTTTTCACAATTTTCAGATTCCTCGGCATTAACGCTACCAAATCCGAAGACACCACAAAATCAGCAGACAAAATCGAGCTACAAGACGATCAAGATTTGACAAAAAAACACGACATGAAACCGGTTGACAACGACATATCCAAAGGCAGAGATGTTGAAGAACTTTCTGTCGAAGGTCTAAGCAAAAAGACCGAAAAGAAACCGGAGAAATTGACTTTATATTCGAGTTACTTACCTTCATATACTAAAGCCAGTCAGTCAGCTAGGCAGGTTGAAGCAGCAAATGATACGTGGAATGAACTAGATGATCCTTTTAATTGGGACGATGAAGATACTCCAGCCAAGCCTAAGGAAGGGCCTTTGATATATATATTGGAACTGTTTGGAAGTATCATTCAGTTAGTTTGGGGCGGTTTGGTGGCTTTATTTACACCTAGCAGTGGCAGTGGCAGTTAAGGAAGCTTTATATTTTTTTCAAAGAAACAAAATTCTGTTGGCCGTAATCTATAACTATAGTTTTTGATAAGATTCGAATAGCTTATTGTGATGTGTAGAATATAAAACGCCATATATGTACAATAGTGGTTTAAAACAAAGTAAAATATTCGAGGATTATTTTGAAATTCAAGGCTATTTCTTGAAAAGCTCTGTGGTATATATTTGTATAATTACATTTTTTTTTTGTTTATGGTGTTCTGGAAGGCAATAGTCGCGAAAGTCTCATTGGACTTTCTAAAGAGAAAAGAACGAATTCGTTATTTTCCCTCGAACAAATGAAGTTCAGTTATTCTCAGCAAATTAGGTCTCCCATCGTCTCTATCATGTAGTCTTTCAAGTATTCTGAAGACAGTCAGATGGCGTTAGGATGATCCTTATTTTGTTTTATCGGGGTCACATTGTCCAATGTCTCCCAACAGGACTACTGCTGCTCAAATGACGCTGCTGTACATGCAAACAAAACTTTTAAAGCAGTGCTGCCAATTTGTCGGGCAGAAGTCAATTATAATTCATTTTTATTGATTAGAAATAAATACGAGTAAATTAGAGTTGACTATAATTGTAGTAACCTGAAGTAACTGCGCAAGTGGAATAAATAAATAAGATTTTTCTTGTATGGGTTGCCTATGGTAGCGTCGCGTTGTTTGAGAAGAAGCCATTCTCAGAACCGTCGGGAAATGTGGAAAGTGAGAATCGAATTTCTTAACTATTTAATAACTAGGGTCTAGAGATTATTAGGGAATATAAACACATCAACACGGTCTAGGGATATTTTTAAAAAAGCGAATTAATATCAATGTGTTAATTATTTATATGACATGTATATATTTAAAAGATACGTTATTTAATATTCTACCATTTTTTAATAATGGTTTAATACTTCGATTAAAATTTCAGGATTTTATGGAAAAAAATGAAGCATCGACGGAAACCGTATATGAATTAACTTTTAATTTATGAGTAAAAACTGAAAAATATAGAAAAAAACATTTAATTTGTGTTTATAAACTTGAAGTTAGTAGTCTGAGAAAGCGCCCATGATGTTCATAACACATCGGCAACGATTCGGCATGCTCAGAACAAGGTTGTCAATGTCTTGCTGCGGAATATTGTCCCATGTCCTTCTGAGGTGCGCAAAATGTTGATCTTCTGTAGCCAGATTTTCGAGTCCTTCAGAGCTCTTCTTTGCAGCATATCCCACGCATGCTCAATGGGATTTAGATCTGGCGATTGAGCAGGCCAGTCTAAGGCCCTAACATTGTGTGTATGTAACCAAGCTGCTACCGTTCTCGACGTGTGTGCCCGGGCATTGTCGTGCATGAGCAGGAAATCTTGCCCCATTTGTGTTCTGTGGGTCAAGATTACGGGCCCCAGCACCTGTTGGACGTATCGTTCTGCCGTCATATTGCCCCGCACCCAAACGAGATCCGTCCGTCCTCCAAGACGAATTCCTGCCCAAACCATAATTGTTCCTCCTTGGTATGGGTGAACTTCCTGAGGGTTCTGAAGACGGCTCCATCGTCCAGGAACTCGCCAAACACGCGTCCTTCGTGAATCTGGATGGAAGCCGAACCTGGATTCATCCGTGAACAGCACCCGGAGTGGTCTACGAGAGCGTAGATTGCTTTCATGCAGTCGCCTTCTTACAGTTTGGTCACTCACAAGCACTTGCGTGTTCCACTCGCAGCCTTTGGACCAATTGAGTCGCCGTTGCATTTGGTTGAGCTCGCGCAGTAATTTGCAAAAATCGGTCTTGTCTGGGGGTAGTGATGCGACTTGGCCCCCGGTGCCTCTCCGCTACTTCACCTGTGGCACGATAGCGTGTCCACAATCTTGAAATTACATTTTGGTGGGTCCCTATGGCCTCAGCAACATTACGCTGAACAGACCCAGCTTCCAGCATTCCCACAGCTCGTAACATCTCCGCCCTCGTCAAATGTTGGCGTTGCATGGCTACAATACCTCAATTTTAACTTTATCTTTCGTTTAAAAATGAAAAAAAACTGTAACTAAACGTAATTCGTATTGTTTTCTAAATTTCGCACAAATGAAAATTCCCTCTCCTACACATCAAGACATTTTTATGCCACCGAAACAAAAGAATATTCAAAAATTTGAATTTGGAATTAGTCTGAGATAAATTACAAACAAATCGGTGTATAAAAGATTCCAATGCGGCCAGTACTTTTCGAGTTATTTAATTGAGTATGAAATATCCCTAGACCGTGTTGATGTGTGTATATTAAATCACTCAATTGAACTGCTTCCATAGTGCCAATTTTATTGTGAATGTCCAAAATAAATTATTGATCAACTGTATTTAGTAGGATTGGTTATCACCAATTCTGGGGCATCAAAATATCCGTAAACTTTATGATGTTACGAGGTCATCAAGTAATTTCAAATGAGATCTGGATCGAGTTGATGTTTTTTTATTGTGGTCCAGAAAATAAAACTTATAATTACCTACTTACCAGTTGTTTTCTTTATTTTGAATAATGTAAAATGGGGTGATTATAAAAAACACACAAATACAAAGATATTCTTAAAATTGATGCGAGATTTTACGCCTGCGGTCTTGAGCCAGTTTTTGTTTGGTTCACGCGGACACAGATAATATAATACTATCATATTTTTTTAATATGGATAAAGGTGAGACCGCACTAGGCGTAACTGCACGTCAGCGGAGCGACGCGACAAAATGTATTGTATGAGATAAAGTGTCGCGTCGCGTAGTTCCGCTGCCGCGTAATGCGGTTTATCTCATACAATATCATACAAAGTATATTTGGTCATGTCGCGTCGCGGTTTGATTTTAAGCTGGACATTTAGTAATAAATTATTGTGAGACATGGCTTCATTTTTTAACCGACTTCCCAAAAAGGAGGAGGTTCTATGTTCGACTTCAAGTTCGTTTTTTTTTTTTTTTTTTGTGTATGTTCACCGATATCTTCGTCAATTGTGGACCGATTTTAAAAATTCTTTTTTTGTTTGAAAAAGTATGTTCCGAAATTGGTCCCATTTTAATTTTGTGAAGATCTGATGAAGAACTTCGGACATATACAACAGAACTCTTCAATAAATAAGGGCAAATCTCTCGGGATTGCTGCAATCGCATGTCTGTTTGTTGTTTATAACATTTCATAACATAACATCACGCCAGCTCGCTCTTAAGGGGTAAGCAGATCTCTCATTTCACCGGTTATGTTCAAGTTTCATGAAATCTATTCTGTCGAAATAGTTCCCTTACTAACTTGCCTATTAGGTACGTACAACTAAAAAGTGAAAAATAAAAAAAACTTTTTGCATAAAAATACTACCGACTTCCAAATACAAAACTACAAAGTGAAAAATAACTTATTTTTTTGAAGTCGGTGTCCCAAACGCATAGAAATGGGTACCTACGAAAGACACCGACTTCAAAAAATTAAGTTATTTTTCACTTTGTAGTTTTGTATTTGGAAGTCGGTAGTATTTTTTTGCAAAAAGTTTTTTTTGTATGGACGTGTTGGCCGTCTATCATCCTAATAATAGGGAATATACTTTTTTGCAAAGCGCTTTTTAAGCTTTGCGGAATAAAAAAAAACACACAGGGTGTGAAATATATAATACTGCATTGTGAAACTTATAGCCGTGCAATACGAGTCAGTTTTAAACTGGATTGTATATATTTATGTTTACATTCGGTATGCTGTCGAATGTACCTACTTATGTATTATTTTTAAGTTTTATTATCTTGTAAATACCTATAATGCTGTTTTAGTATTCAAATATTTGTATGACCCAAAAATGTTTAAAATACAAATTTTGTACAAAAATGTAAAAAAAAGTGCCATGAAGTGAAAAATAAAAGTGATGTTTTACAAAATATTTTTTTCCTTGGGTAGGTATATTCAATATGTCATTTAGTAGAAACACGTGCAATACAATAATCACCCTTGCTGTTACGCTATAAGGCGTATTTCATTATCTTCACTGGTATGAAGTTGACTGTACCTGTCTCGTCCGACTTTTAATGAAATAAGTAAGAAAATATGTATACTTAGAAAACTTAAGTAAATCTATTTTACAAGCTTTTATTTAACTTGCAATGTATGTATGTATGTATGTAAGTGTGTTCGGGTCAAATCTTGCAACAACCTAGTTGTAAATAAGACACAAGTATCGCAAGTAAGTTGTTTCCAATACGATTACTATCTAACTGTCATCCACAATTTCCCTAGTATTAAGATGGTTTTCGATCGATGAGATCCTGGGGTTCGATTCTAGGGGGCACGTATAATAAAATAAATAAAGCTATTCCGTTGTGCAGATATAACTGGAATACAAAAATATGGATACTTATTAACCTTAACATATTAAGAAGCAGAAAATTTATTGGCTATAGAATCATAACTTTATCAAAACAAAACCTTGAAAGAAAGCTCATCAAACACACACTTCACACACACCTACACAAACTACACTCATACACACACACTCCTAGATACATAACCACAATCTTTCACTCCATTTGTAAACTATTAGAAAAGTCACGGTTGTAGAATAGAATACTCTTTATTATGTACACCATATAAGTTACAGAAAGTATAGACGATGAAAACATTACACTGGGTGACACAATGGGATCGCTTTTAGCGATAAGGCCTATCGCTAAAAGCGATCTTTTCAAGACAACCTTTGGATGGATTTAAAATAATGTAAGGAAAGACAGTACTGTAGGTCTTTGGTGTACTATTTATATATAAAATAAATATATATATATTATAGACAAATATATACAGTTGTATTTGTATTAAATAAATTGAAGTCGCAAAATTTCCGACTCCTAAGACACAGTCTGCTTACCTAGTTTAGGAGCCCGCAGGCTTATTACGTATCTTTTGCAAGAGCAAAACGATAGCGATGTTTTGCGCAATAATTGCTTTTCAATACAAAAGTTTTAGAGTGCTGGCGGATTTTTGTTTAATTAAGTTCATTTGACAAACAGCGAGCGATTAGCAAACGATTGTGTAGGACATATCATATATGAACTGCAGGTAATTCCGACTTATATAACATAAAGTGTTTGATCGCTAGCGTTTTGATCTTGCAAAAGATACGTAATAAGCCTGCCGGAAAGCTGACAATAATTCCCCATCCTTACCACCCACTGGATCCCACCGTTTCCATATGCTATGTACTGTGTTGTTGTTTTTTATGTACTAATAAACTTAATCTAATCTAAGTGTTGCTGCAAGCTGTTGAATTCGGACTTAAACATACCTGTGTACATATGTCTTACCACTGTACATGTCCAAACCACAGAATACACTGAACTCATGAATATTCACAGAGTACACATGTTCAACAGTGTACCAACACTATGTACATGGTCATGTGTGTCCACCGCCTAAGGACCACAGACTGTGCAATGCTATAGTGTTGTTCGCAGGCGCTTCACTACATAAATCTGTGGTTACCGTACGTGTTGTCACTGGTTGCAGTTGTTTTATAAACAGGCACAATACTAAAGATATGTCGGCACTTCTAAAGATTTCGTTCTGAAGATAATAGTATCTATGGAGATATGGTTTCGAATGACTCTGACAGATGTCAACTTGACATAACAAGTTAAGCACTAGTTTTCGTCTCTTTGTCAGAATATTGGTGAAAATCACTTGTGCAGTGCAGACTTATACTTTGGGAACTTGTGAAATATCACCAGAAAACGGCAGAGTAAAAAGTGGAACTTAAGGTTGCCCTAGTCGACGGCACGAACTAATTTGTCCGCGGGGTTAAAATGCATGCTATCTCATCTGACAACACGTGCGAAAGAGATAGATGCTGTGATGAGCAGTAAGAAACTAGTTCGCGTACGAATAAGCACTTTTGCAAGTTTGTAGCGAAATGGATGATGATTTAGGACGAAAACCAGCGCGCGAAATTTTATAAACAGACCTTTGGGAGCCTAGATATCATGAAAAAACGACTTATTGTATATTTTAAAAATAAAATTATTTGCATTGTTGAACTACTAATATATCCCTGTATCGTGGCCGTTTTGCAATTTTCCTTCTTCTTATGGTATTTATTACCGCCCGTTAAAATTAGTGTTTAAATATGGGAGTTTCGACATTCATAATTTTTTTTTTTTTTTTTGCTTTTTTGTTTCCATACAGGGCTAGATAATGATGAGACAAGTAGATATAATTTTTTTATTTTGAACGTACATCGTCAAACAGTGGAGTAATCGCCAGACTACGTTTGTATGGAAGAATGAACGACTAGTGTAACCTTAAACTGATGAACTTACTGCGGGGAAAAGGCCTCTTTTCACAACTATATACAGGTGTCCAGCACCATTATTATTATTTTCAGTGTAAGTGTATATGTATTAGAAACTATTCTCACATAAATCTGTGAAAAATTCACATAAATACAGGCGATTGTCCTAAAAAACCTGGGCAAGGGCGTTGACTATTTAACAGCCATTTATAAAAAAAAACAAACAACATGATTATTTAGAATACTGATCAGCACATTCTAAATTCAAATCCTCCAAACAAAATTTAAATTAAGAATCTGCTAATATTGATTAGCAGATTCTTATTTTTTATTTTATTTTTTTAAATTGTTTTTAACCATATTTAAAGCATTGGCTTTAAATATGGTTAAAAACAATTTTATAAACAATGCTAAACCTGACCTAGTGTTCGTAAGAACAACACAACAGTTTTACAATTTTTCTTGGACATCAAAACAAAACCATAATATGTAAGTATCCTAATTACCATAAAACGAAATGTAGCGACTAGACAAATAAAATACACGACTCACAAAAAGGTAGGTACAGACAGGACCCAGACGTCTAGGTCGGGTAGTTTTTACTGTTTAAAACTACAAGACTTGTGTGTGACTATGTATTTTACGGTCGGCAAGGGATAAGAGAGATACTTTACTACAAGAGAACCTAGCTCGAATATCATCTATTTTTAGGGTACCTACCCAAAGGGTAAAAACGGGACCCTATTACTAAGACTCCGCGGTCCATCTGTCTGTCTGTCTGTCTGTCCGTCTGTCACAGATGATGTATTTCTGTTGCCGCTATAACAACAAATACTAAAACAGAATGAAATAAATATTTAAGTGGCCCCACTCCATACAACAAACGTGATATTTTGCAGTTTTTTGCGATAATGGTACGGAGCCCTACGTGCGCGAGTCCGATTCGCACTTGGCCGGTTTTTTCAGAAACTGTCTGTTCCAACCACGGAACTAAAAAAACAGTGGAAGTGCAACGCATCATTACTATGAGAACCGTTGTCGCCAAATTCACAGAAATTGATAATTATTTGATATATCGGCTTATTTGCATTTCGTTATAATTTTAGTCAAAACTAGCACAAGTCACAGATACTAAATCTGGAAAGAAATCTTCTAAATCTTTAAATAGGCTTTATTTTGCATTAGTGCAGAAAGTATTTACGACGTTTGGTAATCTAAAGTCAAACTAGATTCGATTGTCATGTAAATGCCGCTACCCGACCATAGATGGCGGTATTCTCAGTGTTTAAACTTTATTGCGTTGGATGTAAGTCGTTACGGGTAGTCAGAAGCTTGAGATCTGACACCAGTCTTACCAATGGGTACCGTGTTACCCTGTTACTGGGTTGTGGAGGTCAGATAGGCAGTCGTTCCATGTAAAACACTGGTACTCAGCTGAAGCCGAGGTAATGAGGATGATTGCGGTTGATGTAAGGTTGACATTCGCGTCATAGATCGATATCTATTACTACTCGACCAGAGAAGTAACACATTTTATTTTTGATTACATTATCATCGAAATCGACAGATACCCGATTTCTTAATTCGAAAAAAAAACCTTGATATAATATTTTTTTATTAGTAAGGATATGATTTTTATAAATAAAATATATTTGAAATGATGTACTAATTTAATTATTATCGTTGAGGTGGGTAGCATTTTTATCATAGGGCAGGCATGGCGGCTATGCGGAAGCTTTTATGAATAATCTTACACACCAAAATGACTTGAAATGAATGGCTGGTCAATGCAACATATCTCAAGCATTATTAACATTATAATAACTACGTTATTATTTAAAATGTCAAATTTCGCTATAAAGAATCTATGCAACCTAATACCTCTTCAAATAAATTTCGTGTATGTCATTTATTTATTTAACCATTAATAAAGAGACAAGAAGAAGAAGGAACAGAAAATAGGTACAAAGGTACGCTTATTTCAAAGAAATCTCTTCCAGCATACCTGCGAGAGGAGAGTTTAAAATAAGATATGTAGATACCGTGTGTAGAGGGGCAATAAAAAGAAAAACATCAAACAATTTACTATAAAATAGAAAAAAAAAAATATAACTAATTAATAAATACTCTCATAAACATACATATCAATAAATTAAATATATATATATAATATATATATATAATAATAAATACTAAAAAAACAAATAATAGGTATTGCATGATTATTTGCAAATATGACGGAATGGAAAGATAGTGCTCTTTCACTCTCTTTTTAAAAACAGCAAGGGTTTTACACACATAATAAAGAGACAAGAAGAAGAAGGAACAGAAAATAGGTACAAAGGTACGCTTATTTCAAAGAAATCTCTTCCAGCATACCTGCGAGAGGAGAGTTTAAAATAAGATATGTAGATACCGTGTGTAGAGGGGCAATAAAAAGAAAAACATCAAACAATTTACTATAAAATAGAAAAAAAAAAATATAACTAATTAATAAATACTCTCATAAACATACATATCAATAAATTAAATATATATATATAATATATATATATAATAATAAATACTAAAAAAACAAATAATAGGTATTGCATGATTATTTGCAAATATGACGGAATGGAAAGATAGTGCTCTTTCACTCTCTTTTTAAAAACAGCAAGGGTTTTGCAGTCCCTAATGTCAGGCGGTAAAGAGTTCCACAACCGCACCGCGTGCACAGTAAAGGAGTAGGAGTAAAAGTCGGTAGTGTGGGAAGGGGTTTCAAGGAGATGCTTAAGATGCGACCTACACAGTGCATCGGAAGGACGGGAGTAGGAGAAGCGTTCGCGGAGGTAGGAAGGCGTTTTAGGGTTGTGGAGAACGTTAAATAGCAGACACAAAATCCGAGAGTTCCTGCGAAGTCGAATAGGGAGCCACTTGAGCATCTTGCGAAAGCCTGAAACATGATCATACTTTTTAAGATTGAAAATAAAACGAATACATATATTTTGCAAACGCTCAAGTTTGTTTAAGAGCTCCTCGGTGGCATCCAAATAACAGGCGTCGGCGTAGTCGATGATGGGCTGAATAAGAGTTTGGGCAAGGGAAATTTTGGTGTTCAAGGGCAAATAGCTCTGGAGGCACTTCAGCGAGTGGAAAGTATAGTGTACTTTGCGACTGACTTCAGTGACATGCGCAGTCCACGATAAATAGGAGTCCATGGTTACCCCCAAGTTTTTGGCCGTCTTAGCGTATTCAATTTGAACTCCATTCAACCTGAGTGGAGACAGCGCCGCAACATCAAGCCTGTTTCGCATATTCCTACCGCCGATAATCATGGCCTGAGACTTCTTAGGGTTGATTTGCAGTCCAAAGGACCGCGACCACTCCCCAATCAACTCCAGGGCACTGTTAACGGCGGACACAGCGGCTTCCGCATCTTGAATCAGAAAATGATGGTAAAGCTGCAAGTCGTCAGCATAGAGATGGAAATTACATGAGATGACTCTAGTGACAGAGTTAATAAAAATAGAAAAGATTTTCATTTTTATTTTTATTATTTCTAATTATACTGTTCCGTGTTCCCAACAGATGTTGCCCTGTCCAAAGCGATTCCATACCAAAAGAAAAATCTATAGAAAATAAAACAGTTTAGAATTTTTCAATTTGCCGGGTTTCATTTCTTTTTTATTTTAGAGAGACTTGCGCTAGACCACTATCTCACCTGATAGTAAGTGATGATGTGGTTGACGATGTAGTACGCTTGTCCAGACGAAACCTATTCACTCTTGCTTTCAATATTATCTTACTCAGCCCACACAAAAATTAAAATAGAACCTAATCGCTCCAGCCTTTTTTGTGACAAAGTTATTTTTTAGCTTGTAAGATGAGTGCCAGGGTACCCCAGGACGCATCTTAATGGTGTTGCATAATGGCAAAAAGTCCTTTCTCCAGCGGCGGTTCATTCCAGACTAAAATTATGATGACGACGTTGGGATTCAATTTTCAGAACTTGTGGAATTTTCAGAATGCTGGAATGTCGTTTTGCCATGACTTCGGTGGCAAGAGATGTTCCTATCCAGTAATTTCACCATCATTGGGTTGGGGATTGAAGAAGTATCTAGCCTCCTTCTATTTTCGATTTCCAGTAGAATATTTTTCGCACTACGATCTAACACTATCTAAACTACTGCAGTCAAGACAAAGACCGTTTTTAGAACAGCATAATATTATTTTGAAAAATATTATAATTTCTTGATCCTATTAAAGAATTGCGTCTTAGGGCCAAAGCACACTGAGACAGAGTACCCCTGTCTGCGAAACATAAAGTCGAGTCGAAGCGACCCGCAATGAATTCTGTAGGATATGTGCGTATTTAAAAGAAAGAAAGAAAACATTTATTGCCAACTAGGCAACTGTAACAGAACATGAACAAACACAAATTAGTCTGAGGCACAAAAAAACGTGCATCTTCTGTTTATATTGTGTGTGAATTACGTGCTAAGCCGAGATAATTATGATATATGCATATTTTTAGACTGTAGTGTCGCTTCGCTTCGACTCTGAGTGTGATTTGACCCTTAAAAAGAGTAATTAATTCTTCTAATTAGGCACTGTAGCATCAAATGCTAAGCATCGACTTATTGTTTGACAAGTAATAAGATCTTTGTAATTATGTTGAAATATGGCTGAACTGATTTATTTGTTAGCCTTAAGTAGAGGTTGTGGAGGTGATACTGTTATTTATTTGAAGGATGGAGCATACTATGAATATTTAAAAATGATCGCAGACAAAAAATTAACATAAATCCTACGTCGACACACTTAAAAACTAAGCAATATCTAGCTTCTGCCAACGGCTTCGCCCGCTTAATAATTACCATAAAGGAACATACTCGTATTATACGTACTTATACTTATCTTCTTTATCACAATGTTATACCTTGTAATTATATAGATGGTATTTTCCAACTTCGAATAAAATGGCATTATCAGCAAAAAGGTAAACACACACACAAACACACACACACAAAAACTCACACGCACTCACTAATATAGACACACATACGCATTCTCACAATCACACGCTGACACGCTACACAGAGCTGATAATTACTTTCTAACTCATTGTTCCTCTGTGTTCATAAAAATGCATTTCTTAATTTAAGTCTCAATATTGTTAACTATCTATTATGGAGAGGAGCGAGACAACCCCAGCACAAGTATTAATGATTACTTACTGGGGCTGTCTCATTCACATTTGTATATGTAATCGTTTGAGATCAATAATCAATTTTTATTTATATGTACACCCGGGATATACAGGATCCTATATCCCCGCTAAGATAAGTAATGTATCTTATGTGTTAATTGAGGTTATAAACTCTGTGCAAAATTGCATCCAAATTCTTTCAGTTGTTTTTGCTTGGTTGAAACATTTAAACTTACAAATTTATAATATTACTAGCACCCCGCCCCGGCTTCACCCGTGACAAATTATACACAAAAACCTTCCTCGTTTCTTACTTTTTCTATCGGTGAAAACCGCACAGTACCGTTTAGTAGTTTTTGAGTTTATCGCGTACAAACGCGGCGCAGGACTTTATTTTATAATATGTAGTGATGATTAGTAGGAGAAGGATAAAGTATGGATAAAAAAATTAATGGTTTGTTTGTATATAATGTTTCTAAATTGCAATTTCTGGAAGTACTGATCCGATCACAAAAATTCTTTCACTCACACATAGAAAACTTTTAAGCAGTATGCATGAGCATTTCTCCAAGACAAAAATGTCTTGGAGTAATGCTCATGCATACTGCGCTACCACGGAGATATAGCACAGTTATGTGGGACTCCAACCCACTAAAACTCCACGGTGTCGCTATGCTGCTTGTGGCGTGAACACGGGCACGCGTTGGCACTCACCGCGAACCCGCCGCGGCTTTCCGTCACCGGGGAGTACCCCCCCTCCACCAGAACACACTGTGCGCCGTGACCACCACAGGGACCAAACCAGCACATGGGTGCCAGACGACCCTGTGCATGACATCCTTGTCCTCTTGTAACGGGTCAAGGTCAATGGCCCCGCCACCAACCATTTATCGGCCGCAGGGGATAGGGAGAGCGGCCAACGCTATACCGACACTCCTCCTCCCCTGCGGCCCCACCGCGTCTGCCATCAGACGGTGGCGACCCCGTCCAGGCCGCGGAAGATAGGGAGAGCGGCGCACCGCAATACCGGCACTCCTCTCCCGCCGCGGCCTCCAACCCACACATAGAAAGCTAGCAGCAGATTTCAACCCTATTATATACTAACTTTGTACATTAGAATCATAGCCGAATCTGAAAACAACAAATAATACTAACTCTGTTACCAACGAATACAAAAAAAAAATACCAATTCCCTGTTAAAAACCGTCGTAAATCTATAACCCAATTCCCTATTCTGGAATGAGTCTGTCACAGAAGAAATCTATTCATTTTATTTTAATCGTATAACCGCTTTCGAGTGACTGCCTGCCAATAATTGGATCACGGAATCACAGCCTACGGGCTACGAGCTTGATGGAATACTGGATTAGTTTTACTCATTTTCTTTTTTCTAATCGAATTTGCACTTTTGGTTTACATTTTTGATTATTTTTTCTGGGATTGTATTGTTTTGGTTATTGTGTTTTGTATCGCTCTGTAGTTTAGATTTGGGAGCAATTCGATTTTTTAAAACGTGATATAGTTTTGTCGCTCGGCTATAAGCGAGTGTTCTTGTGCGACGGGCGATTACTTAGAAATGATCGCTGGTTGGTCTCTCGGCGTGAGTTCTGACCGCCAAGCGAGCAAGCACAGAATAAATAATAGGAGCAAGCGAGCATCGCTAAGCGAGTATAAGTTTGATAGCTTTTGTCACTGCGACAAACTTGAGATGAGAGAGACTCGCCGGCAGTGTGAACAGCCACCGATTAACTATTACTATATGAGTTTCTTTTATTGACATGAGATCTTATATCTTTTGTACATTTATTCAGCGAGAAAGTAGCCAATAGTTAATCGTTTCGGCGCCGGCGGTGGAACAAGTGCCTTAAGCTAGAAAAAAGGAAGCGTGGCCATCTCTCGCAACCCTGGAGACGCGCCATGTACTGCCAGGCACCTCGATGTACTGGTAGTCGTTTTAGCACCGTTTGAGAGACAGCAATAGCCCAAGTCTCGATCGAATCGAAGGCCTGTTCGTAGTCCACAAACGCTAAGCAAAGAGGCTGAGGCAAAGGAGAGATTTTTAAATCACTCTATGTCTAGGATCGCTTAACTATGACGAAAGTGTTCCTATTGATAAAATTTAATTATAATCTAGTATAATTTCAAAATAAGACACCATCGTTGTTTTGAAAACGTAGTTCCAGATCTGCTGTCACATTCTGTGCCTATTACCGTTGTTGATAGTATTTCCATTAATACGCAAACATCTTTAGTCGTTTTCTGTCTTCCCCTACCTCGTTTCCTAACTATTTAATTAAAAACGGGCAGTAACATAGGCACATGAAAACTATGTGTCCAGTGTGTAGAGAATTTGAATGGAAGGAAGAGTACCTGCGGAAAACCTTCTGCATGGCACTTAGGTGTTATTAAAACATATAAACGACTTGCCTTATGTTATTATTGGCCAGGCATGCACGCAGACATTCAGAAATTTAATTTAGCTTGCGATGCGTGCATAGCTCATAAGCATCAAACCCATGCCCCTTTATGCAAAATCGGCGAGCCAAAAGTATGCTCTAGGCCAATCCAAACTATTAGTGTAGATCTAGTCGGACCTTTAACAACTTCGAGAAAGCAAAATTCCTATATATATTGCTATATCGTCGTTACGTGCTTGTTAAATACAGGTCTACGGGTCCCAAGCCAGGAGCTCAAGGCCGGGGCCCATAGCAGCGTTGGGACTCCTGGACCCTGTCTGAACCTGTACCCCACGAAACTGCCGTAACGCAGCAGTGGAAAGCTAGGGGGTTCGTTCCTTATTGAGAGATATACTGGTTCCTACTACGGGTGTCAGGTGTCACAAAGCTTGGCCGGTAATATTATGGTGTAATATATGCACTTACCTGGGATTCCTGCGGTAGGCTCCTGGGGGTCGATCAATGTCGTGCCGTGAGATTAGGGATAGGAAAATATATATAATATTAGGACAATAAGGGATAGACTGACGGCTACCTGGACCGGAGGCTCCGGCGTCCACCAGGCCGAGCACGTTTCCCGCAAAAGCACTTCGTTGCGCGTGAAATATATTCAAAACCGACTTCGCGGGCGCCCCACAAACCGACTGCGAACGGCGGGCGCAATTCAAAATCAAAATCAATATTTTTATTTCACATAGGCCTACATGGGCACTTATAAAACGTCGACAAAAGGTGCACGGTTCGGGTTGGTCGTTTCCTATGGAGAAGAACCGGCAAGAAACTCCATGGTTACTCTTTTAAAAATGGTTTGGTTTTACAATATTTCCATGTTACAGCATTAGTACTTAGACATGTGGGGACAACGTAGGCCCGACTTATGACAATAAGTCGTAAGAAACTAAAAAAATAAAATAAAAGGATTATATATTTTATAAAAAAGTTAACAAATGTTAACTAGCAACTAGAAGGCCTACAATGTTCACACATTCACAAAACAATCGGTAAAAGAATCTATACATTGTAAATAAAAATAAGTATAACAAGACTAAATTTAACATGTGGCACAAATTTTGTTATCAGTGCTGTAACTATTCTTAGCAAAGGGCTATAAAGATGTTTGAAAACCATTGTAAAAAGTCTAATTAAAAGAAGGAAAGAAAAATGAGATTGAGAATAGTTAGAGACATCCACATATTTGTGCCGTTTACAAGTTACCAGGGAAGCTGCATGCGCAGAAGGAGCTAAGGCCAAATGTTTTTATCTTCAACGTAGTCCTTGATTTTATAATATGCTTTTTTAATAAGGATACGTTTGATGTAGTTTTTGAACCTTCCATCGGTCAGTTCTATAACTGACTTTGGCAACTTGTTATAAAAGCGTATACTGTTTATAAGAAAAGACTTGCTAGTTTTCGTTAATCTGAATTTGGGTATTACAATTTCGTGCTTACTGCGTGTATTTAAATTATGGAAGTCGCTTCTAGTTTTGAACAGCCCCCGATTTTTACGGACATACAAAATACATTCCAAAATATAAAGTGAAGGTAGAGTCAGTATATCGATCTCTTTAAATTTTTCTCTGAGGGACTCGCGAGGACCCATTTTATAGATTGCGCGGATTGCCCTCTTTTGTAGGATGAAAATTGAGTCAACGTCTGCTGCTGATCCCCACAGCAGAATGCCATAAGACATAATACTGTGGAAATAAGCATAGTATACTAACCTAGCTGTAGCTACATCGGTTAGCTGCCTTATTTTCCTTACTGCATATGCAGCCGAACTTAACCTACCCGAAAGAGTTCTAATGTGCGCGCCCCACTGCAATTTTGAATCGATAGTAATCCCTAAGAATACAGTTTCCGTTATAACTTCAAGATTTTTGCCGTCAAGATTTAAGTTTAGGTCATGTTGTGATACATTTGGTAAAGAGAACTTTAGACATTTTGTTTTTTTCGCATTCAGTAAAAGATTGTTAGCTGCGAACCATTTTGAGAGAACAATTAGACTTTCGTTGACATTTAAAACATCCGTATCTTGCCTATCTATTTTAAAAATTACCGAAGTATCATCAGCAAATAGAATTATATCCGATAATTTGGCCATCATAAAAGGGAGATCATTAATGTAAACAAGAAAAAAAATTAGCAATTACAATGGGCGAAACAGTGCTGTTTTACTAAATATTGCGTTTTATTTTCTACCAAGCTACTGCAGCAATCGTTACTAGTATCCTAGAAGAAAACGTATTTCTAGTACATGGGATGCCCTCTATTATTATACTTGATAATGGAAAACAGTTTGTTAGCGCTACTCTTAAAAGCATGGCTACCAGATGGTTCCCAATTTACATTTTACTCCAAAATATTTACCTCACAGTGTTTAGATACTGTCAGTCAGTAGATATTGTGTATTGTAATGAAACAAGAATTTATTTTACATTTTTAATTGGTACCAGTATCGATGTCTTAATTTTTATTACATAGTGTAGTTTGAAATATTATCATAACTTATTAACTGTAATAATCAATTTATTAATAACACAGAAGTTGAGTATTTTAACATATTGTTAGTCAACGAATATTTAATAGAATGACTGAAAGAAAGGCCAATACACGCTTGAAAAATTTATTCGCAAATTATTACATTTTTTGACTTGTTTCGCAAATTATTATAACTTTTTGCGTTGGATATCATTAAAGTTAATTTCCAATGAATATTTAAAATTGACTTTGTCAAATATTTTTATAAGTCCGTGTATAAGTCAGGCTGTTCAAACTTTTGCTAAGTACCTACTTTACATCTTCAAGTATTTTAAGTTCTAAGCCCTGTGTTGCTTTTAATTAAGTTTCCTAATTCAGAATAGGAATACTAAAGTGCGGTTAAATGAAGTGCATTCTAAATTAAATTATTGAAACGTCAACTGACGATAAAAGTTAAGATCAAGGTATAAAAAATGTAACTCAGAATACTTATTATTTTTAGACCACTTTGATTTTGCAGGAGGGCTTGCTATTAGATACAAAAAAAATGCACCTAATTTAACTAATCGCACTTTAGACTATAATACTATTTAAAATAAGTATACATTATGTATAAAATCGTATTTTCCTAAATAAAATATTTTTATCACGTACAAAAAATTTAAGTATAAAATAATTACATCTATGATAAATACTTTATTTCGTTTAAATATAAATGCACCTTTATACCTGTGTTCAGCTCATTTCTCGCTCCGCTTAGCTTCGCCTATTCAATATGAGTTTGTTGTTTCGACATTTTGACACGATGTCGATGTGTCATGGGATGTAGTCATTGTCTGTCTTTGTTAAATTGATGAGTCTATTTTAACCGTACAAAAGGCCCCTGCCAATAAAATTTAATAAATGTAAACTCAATATTTTTTTCCACAACTACGCCAAGTTACCTTCGTACCTCCTTGACAGAATCTGAATATTTATTGACATCATACCAGTCTTTATTTTTTATATTTTTAATTCTAATAACTTTTCTACAAACTTTTACTCGGCTTTGACTAATGTATTTTTTAAATATAATTAGTTTTTAATCAGTTTATCACAGTCCTTAACTTAATCTTGCTGTTACTGCAATTATGTTTTATGATATAGCACAGAACATGACCGTACATAATTACAATAATTCTTAGCAAAAACTTTTGTTGAAGAATAAGATAAAACCATCTCCCGACATTTAGGAGAGTCCTGCATCTAGTAATAGAAAGGTGATAAACCAATATCTTCCAAGAAATATACTCATCAACTCAACAAAGACAGACCCCCCATCGTCCCCTCTTAAAAGCTATAAACCAACGGTTGCAAGTATCTCAGTTCAGCAGACATCCCCGACTCGTCCTTACCGAGCTCCTCAACCATCTCCTTGGCGCGATTATTGGCGTACTCGTGGCCGCAGTCATGGCGCTCCACCATCTTGGATAGCGCCATCTTGAGTTGCGCGCGCGCACCGCCGCTTGATGAGTCGACTAGATTCTTCATCACGTCCGGGGAGAAGCCCTGGAAATTTTGAAAGAAAATATTAGGTAGTGATATTTTTGGTCATTGGAAACTAGTCCAGGTGGGCAGAAGGAGATGGCGTAACGATTTGTATTCCTAACTAAAGGATTGGTCAGATGTAGCAAAATATGGAAAAATCGAAAGAAGGAAAGGAGGCATATGCGGCCTACAGAACACCATGTGGGTTAAGTCAGTCTGACATACCCCTCAGCTTTCCCCAAGGCTGAGGACATCCATGAGGATTTCCACATGATTCGATACAATGTTAAAACCTGACAATGAGGAACAGACGTGGACCCCTGTCTCGCAGGATGGTCGTGTCGGGTTTAGTCAATAGTACGGACGTCAAAACAAATCGCAAGCACGCCCCTGGCGGCAAATCAAGAACAACTACGCATTGGCGCGCTTTTTCTAACCACTTGCATGATGGGGCAACAGAATATGGCAGTTAAGTACTGATGACCACCTTAAAGATAAGACGTCGTAGAACCACTGTCGATCCGTAAATTGGTAAGCAAGATTGTAATTGTGAATTGTGACTATTTGAATAAACCCAGTGTATCGAATAATTTGTGTGATTTCATTTTCATGATTGTCCCACCGACCTGCCCACACGATGTCTTAACCTAAGGGAATACATTCTGATTTCCCGATGGTTCGCATTTATCGGCCACCTTTGATGCGACATATTCATAATTGGAAATCAGTTGCGTCTATAGGTGTGGAACGAGTTTCTGAGAGAAAAAAAGATGGAGTCTATGACAAATAGTGCCAATTCTTTTTCGCAACAGAACGCAACAACTTTCATAGATCGCACGTTACTCGTTCCATTCATCTGCATAGCCTTTGCCCAATTATTGGCTTCCAGTATAACCAGATGCAGCTTAATCTTAGTATTTACAATAAGTGACTGCCTACTTGGCCACCCCTTGATATTGGTAACAAAATGGGCGATGGATCAGCAGGAAACCGCGATAGGACCAATAGATTTTTTGAGAATAAGGCACTTCTTAAAGGTTATGTTGTTCATCTGATTTGTCATCCATGTGTATCGCATAGCCAACCATGAAATACCAAGAGACTAAATCAACTATCGACATTTATGATGAAGATGATAAGGAATCCCTTTTCCGGACTTAAACACTTATTCGATCCGTTGTGCGTGGGGGTTCTGACTAACAAAGCTAGCCTAGCTCCGCCTAAAAGCACAGAAGCTTCCTGGGAGTTCACAGGCTTTGCGGAGTGACCTCATTGTTCCCAGGATTTCTTCACGTTGAGAAGCCACGGCTTCGCATTCCAGGATGACAAGGGTGGCTGATTCCTCGGCGTCAAGGCAGCCCCTGCAAAGCGGGCTGTCTGTGGCGCCTATCTTAAAAACATGTTTGTTAAGGAGGTTATGGCCCTTAATTGTTCCTATGATTATTCTTAGGTTATTTCTTCTCAAAGAAATCGACTATCATAAACATACAAATGAGTTGCAAACAAAGTGTTTATTAAGACCAAGGCTTCACAAACTGGTTTTGGCAGCAGAGGTCGAAAGGAGCAAAACGAAAACAAGTTTTTAGCAGTGTTTTTCTTTGTACGACGGCATAACTTTAGGATTTCTATCTGCTTGATTGAATTAGATTGTATCTTATTTGTATATCTCTTTCTAATTACGGTTACGTTGTTTTGGTGCCAGTGTTAATGTTGGTTGTTTGCAGAAGTCTGGTTACAACACTTAGCTATGTTTGTGGAACTAAAAGAAAAATAAGTTTAATAGAATATTGTAATGAGCACATAAGCAGCTGTTGTTGATTGGTTCAATAAATTTCCAACAGCCAATCGTATCAATTAATGTCCATCGATAATTTTCGTTCTGAAAATCGGGCGTTAGGTACCTACGTAAAATAATTTACCATTAATTGTATCAATTATTTTTTGTATGTAGTTAAAAGAGTATTTAACGAAACTCATAACCAGTGGGCTTAGGGCTCAAATACAAAACGGCGGTGGGACGTCGCATCGTAAATATCTACGAGCTTTTTTACTGCTTAGGTGTTTTCTGTGTTGCGAATTCGCATCGCGTAGATTCGTAATTTTGTGTCTAGGCCTTAAGCGCCGTCTGGTGTCAGTAAGGAGAAACCTCTTTTTAACCGACTTCAAAAAAGGAGGAGGTTCTCAATTCGTCGGAATCTTTTTTTTTTATGTATGTTCCCCGATTACTCAAAGACGCCTAGACGGATATCAAAAAATATTCTTTTGTTTTGAAGGGTATACTTCCTAGTTGGTCCCATAGTCATCAGGTCAGGATCTGATGATGGGATCCCAGAGAAATCGAGGGAACTCCTCAAATATTATAGGCATTTATATAGTGATTTTGGTATTTTCACCAACAATGAAATCACTTGCACTCAGAAAGTATAATTTGGTGAAGTGGAACTGATGAAGAAGATCACAGATGGCCACTGAAACTTTTTAATGCTAAGTATGTCACGGGTATAAAATATCTCGAATAGTTAACCGACTATGATTAAGCAAATACTTATAAATGAATGGTACTGATGAAAATGGTACCATTGAACTGTTCTGATGATGAATAGGCACTGGAACTCTGAAATAAAACAATGTATCCTAGCCGTGCTTGGGCTTATTGTAATCGTCATGAGATGTACTTTGGCCATAAATGATTATCATGTTAATTGGAGATACCTACCAAAACTAAAAAGAGAAAAATAAAAACTTTTTAACAAAAAATCAAACCGACTTCCAGAACAAAAAACTACAAAGCAAAAAATAACTTTCTTTTCCGAAGTCGGTGTCGAAAAACTGAAAAAAAATGGGTACAAAAGACACCGACTTCGGAAAAGAAAGTAATTTTTTGCTTTGTAGTTTTTTGTTCTGGAAGTCGGTTTGATTTTTTTTTTTTATTCAAACTCGGAATAAGAACACACACACATTTTTATAGGATTAGACAGAATTGAAGGGAGAATAAAAAGAGGTATTTTCTTTGCAAAAAATGTGACATATAGCAGAATATGGACAATATAAGTCGTTTTCTGTAAGAAATGGATGAGTCATATGAAACTTTATAACTCTGTTTACCAAAATAAAAACAAGTTCTTAAAAAACTATTAAATCAGACGAAGATTACGTTATAAAATTGCCATAAAAAGGACCATATTTCAGAACCAGGTCTGTCGCCCTAAACGTCTTTATGAGTGCCATAACCAGGAAAAATCGTTCGTAAATATGTTTAAGGACTTATTTTTATCATGACGAGACCTTAGAGTCCTAAACAGTGGAAACAGAAGGTACGCTTAAGGGAGATTGGAAAATTCTTTTACAGATAACTGAATTTGAGACAAAAGACAATCGCTTGCAAAACCTTATACGGTCCAAGCCCACTCAGACAGAATCGAAGTAAAGCGACGCGGGCAGTTTAAAATGTACACAGCATATTGACCCCTATGTCCACCACGTAATGCACACATTTCTGTCAAGATAACAAAATACAAGTGCTCGCGAATCTGCATATATCCCTCAAATTTACAAAGTACTTTACGTTGTGGAGTTAGGGGTCAATATGCTATGTTTTGTACATCAACCCGTCACTTCGCTTCAACTTTGTCTCAGTGTAATTTGACTCTTACAGATTTACAAATTATAGTAGACAAACTATTATCCTTATAAGCCTAACGCATCGAAATTGTGTAGTCGGTAACTAAAGTGATGGAGACAGAAGTCCACTTAGAATAGTAGCCCCCTCTATCTGTAAAGAGGAATTCACTTGGATGGCCAGGAAAGGCTTTTTTATATATAACCCTATCTTTAATATCTGCCTTGCCCTTCAAGGAATACAGGTATAATGTTTTATGTGATCCTATCCGTAGCAAACGATAAAGCTATCTGCGTAGCCACAAACAAACAAAATTTTAGGAAGTAGTAATGAGTACTGACACGGTAAAATATGTAGTGAACCTAAAGGCTTCAAATATTAGGACTAGTTTTAGGAGCATGCGTAAATCAAGACGCACTGAACCTTCTTATTTTGCCTCAGAGCTCCTCAATGTTGTCCTAAAGCATGTTATTTATAGTGTTATAAAGATATTCATGAGGTCAATGTATGGCAGCACAATTTAGGACCTCGTAAAGGCATAAAATTGTCCCAACTACGGCTAAGTAAAAGATTGGCTTGTTTTTGCTCCAGATTTAGGGCATCAATAATTTTATTATTTTGTTTTTGCTTGGATAAAGTCTTGATCTTTTGCAGACGAGTTGGCTTCGGATTATGGTGTTCACTTGATATTATGTCAAAAACACCTAAAATTTGGGAAAACTAAAGTGAAATTAACTGTTATATTACTATGGAAATATATATTGACAACACAATTTAAGGCGTATATATTCCCCAATGTTAACGCAGTACTGGCCGTGCGCCCGCTCGGAACCAGAATATCATTATTGAACCCCCTTCTGGACAGTTTTGTTTGCAAAACATTCTTATATTTACATATGCTATTTCAGTTATGAAGAAATTCTATCCATCAAATTTTCTGTGTACAAATATTTTTAAACATTTAAGTCGTTTTGGAGGAGTATCCAAAAGTAGCGAAAAAACATCGTGTTGTTAATCATTTTTTTGAAGCAAAACTATTTATTTATTTTATAGTTAATGTACACACAGTAAATGCATAAAGACAACACATGAAGACAATAGAGTATAGCTTATTTTTAAAGAAATGTCTACCAGCAGACCCGCGAAAAGAAAATGTGGACAATAGTGTGTGAGAACAGGAACAGAAGAAAAGTGAAAGACTTAAACTAAGATATAAAACATAGGCACCTACACAATAATGTAATGGTGGATATATACTTACATAAATACATATTTTTAAAATATACAGATTCTACTAACTATTTGTTATACGAAAAAACCATGTTTCACAAATAATGTACATGAAACAATAATAAATATATTTTTTTTTCAAACCTTTTAACCTATTCTTTACTAATTAGTAAGTTTTAGAAAGTTACCGTTTTACGGCACTAAAGCAGTTGTAAGCCCGTTAAATCTGCTATTCTGAATATCCCACCGTTGCTAAGATGTTCGGAAACTCTAGACCAAGTTTCATTCTATCAGCGGTGGCGATGGACGAAATGCCAAAATGTTCGGAATTGATCACGTGACATTTAAACAGCGCTTATCATTGCATAAATTTTTGACTTTCGACGATTTCGTTGATAGAATGTCAATAGCGATGATGACGGGTACAAAACAGCAAATTCTATTTAGTCCGCCATTAAAATTATCAAAAAATATTGGACACGTACTTTTGCTTATTCAAATCATTAAAAATTCACCAAGATAAAGTGTGTCAAAGTTCGGGCGAGTTCTTGTGACGTAACTTCTATGTAAAAAGTGTACCAAGGCATGACGTCATGCGATGTTTTAACGCACTGTATCGTCATCTTTTATGATAACGTGACAAAAGAAAATATATTAATATTTTTTTGTCATAATCCCTTTGTATCTATACTCTTACCAAGATGAAGATACAATATTTACTAACAAAGCACTGACAGTTTAATCATTTGTCAGCAGGCATGAATATTTTAGGTTCGATCAAATCTTCTAGTACATAGGAAGTTCTAGTCTTTAGATATTATATATTCTCAAACTATCTTTAATTTTTTCACTCAGATAAATCGATGTACAACAGATACAAAATTCTATATGGAATTAGTTTTGTTTTTTTGTTGCTTAGATCATTAGAAGATGGCATTTTTTTAGAGCTACCCGCTCTAAAAAAATGCCGTCTTACTTTGTTAGTAAACATTATATCTTTAAAATGGCTGGAGTATAGGGCCTCAGAATAGCATTGTTGGATCCAAAGGTCAAGGGACTATATAATAGACTCACTCTATTAAAAATAATCAAGAATTTAAAATACCTTCATCGATATAAAACTTATTCTTAGATAAAATACCTTAAAGGATGCGTCGGTAAACAACTTGGCCTGGTTCACTAGCCTAATCCAAAAAGGTAGCTAAGAAGATTAATCTTTACAAAAAGTAGCAAAAAAGATAATATATTAAAAACAAAAATAAAATCTTTACGAAAATTGAGTAAATATAAGAATGTATGTGTAACAATGCATAATCAGCATATAACTTCTCCATTGCTGGAAGATACGCCGGCTTTTTTGCGAAGGAATGCACCGGGTTCACCAAAGTCAAAACGAAAATTATATAATCTACATTAAATTAAATATCGTAGATGACAGAATAGCCAAAAAAATAGCCTTAATTATCGCCAGAAAACCTTAGACCACTCTAAGAAGAACACTATCTTCAACAAGCAATAACAAGCGGGCAATAAAGATAAAATATTTTACGATATTGTTGTAAAAAGTTTATCGCGTCCCAAAAGGCTAGTGTCCATTGACCGGAGGATCATTTGAAGTTATTACCGCTTCTGTCTTCTATAACTTTGGAATTAAAGTTAAAAGAGCCTTTGTTGTTGTTTTAATCAGAGCTTTTGAGTTTAGTTGATTTGTTACTTTTGGTTGTGGTTTTTTAATTGGAATGTGTGGTTTCTGTGTGGTGGTAGCACTGGTCTGAATGAATATAGAAGAGCATTGAAAAAAATAAAAAATAATCTGGGATAGATTTATGAACAGGCTCAAACAGCTAGATGGTTTCATCATCATCATTCATCATTTCAGCTGAAAGACGTCCACTGCTGCCTATATGCCTCCCTCAAGCGTCACCACACTGATCGGTACTGTGCGTTTCGTATCCACTGGACTTGTTTGACGGTGCGAAAGCCTTTTCGGAAACCGACTTGCTCGGGAGGCTGGAAATCGTCAAACATGCGCGCCAGAAGATTCGTGATGACTCTTGAAAACAACTTGTAGACACGGCTAAAAAGTGAGATGGGCCTATATTTTTTCAACCGGGTGTTGTCGGCCTACTTGATGAAGAGTACCACCACAGCAACATGCCTGTGGCGTTTTTCCTTCGAGTATGACGGAATCAAATAGCTTCTGAAGGGCCATAAGTACCGGTTTTCCATCCGCCTTCAGGCGTTCGGCCGTAATTCCGCATCACCCGGCGCTTTGTTGTTCTTAAGTTGTTTCAGAGCTATCCTAATCTCGTAGAGGCTGATGTCGGGCATGTCGTCTGTATAGTCGGGTCAATCTAGGTCTTGGGTAGTTTGCTAGATTCACAAAGGGTTGACAGATTGACTTGTACAACTTCCTATAGAACCTCTCGATCTCCCTCAGAAGCTCCGTTTTGGCGGATACCATCCTGCTGTCGTCGGTCTTCAGTTTCGTGAGCTGGCTTTGTCTAATAGCAACCTCTTGCAAACAATAAAAAAAAACACTCCTTGGAGCCCATAATCCGTTCAATCGCTTCTTTAATACGCTCGGTATTAAAGTGGCGGCAGACGCTTTTCAAGGACTTATAGATCCGTCTATTGAGCTGCCTGTAGTACTACGCATCGCTTGAAGACTGCAGTATCAATTCACGCCTCTCCTTCATGAGCTTGACAGTAGGATCGGATAGTTTCTTGTTCTTATTTGTACGACGGGTCTTGAAAATCTTAGACCCGATAGTATGGACAGTTTCCACGAACCTATTGTTGTAATCGTCCACGTAGCTTCCTAGACACTCGAAACGATTAAGGCGTTCGAGTTGAAAGCATCGGGGGTTTTAGATTTAGATCTATAGATAATAAAAAAAAACAATGTGCCTCTTACCATACGGTGATCACTGCCGATTTTCACCGCGTTGATAACAGAGACATAATTGAATATGTGCTTTTTCGTCGACATGATGATTTCTATCTCTTTTTCATTGCAGCATCGGGGTTCTGACAGGTCCAATTCCTGTGCTGACGCTTTCTGAAGAAGGAGTTCTTCATATATAAGCCCTCCTTCTAAATAAAACTGGCCAGTAGGTGACCCCGGTGGTTCCGTCGTCCAAATAAAAATTAACCCAATCACAGCTCATTATCGTCTCGTTTGCCCAATATTGAATTGAAGCCCCCAAGTTGAAGTGATTTGAAGTGATAAATCTGAAAAAGGCTCTGGAAATAGCCTGATACATGGTCTCTACTTCGTCGTCGGGGTGTGCCGAGGTTGGGGCGTAGGCTCGTACTCATATGGCCTTCAGCGAATACCTTGAGGATGTTCAGAGAATAAGGTACGCCACCCTGCTCGACACACTCGATCTTCACTACGTTGGTCACTAGGGACCTGTGGACGGGTTTATCGTCAACTAACACCACTCTGGGACTTTCGGTCATCCTCTTTGGGATATAAAATAAAAATAAATGTAAATCGGGTAAATAGAAATGTATATACATATTCTAGCAGAAACAACGATATTCAGAACTGTTGACCGCGGGACACTCCAGTCTTCGTCAATCAATGGTCACTTTGTGCGTAGCGTGCGTAAGATTTAGGTACGGTACACAGCAACAGTTGTCAAAAAACAGAAGCATTAACAACGGGTAACAAACTATAAATTGATTTCAATGGAAACATGTGCCCCACTTTTCCATTTGATCAGGCAATCCTGTTCAGTCTCGGAATGTGAGCTGAAAATTAGATCGTATATTACACTTCGCAATCAGCTAGATTCAAATCTAATATTTTATTCTCTACAACGTTTTAAAAATTGCCAGTACAAATGAGTGTACACACATGTGGAAAAAAAACGTGTTTACAAAAGTATCAAATTCGAATAAAATTGTTGTAATAATTGTTCTGTCACATCGCCCTTTTGAGTTATATAAAACAGGTATTTTTGTTTTTTTTTAATTATTAATATTAAATCAGACTCCACTTTTACCGCTTCTTATGACTGTTTACTATTTCGGTGTATTCAACGTCAAAGTCAAAAATATTTATTTCAACTATGCCATTAAGCAGCACTTTTGAACGTCAACAATTAAAATTTACACCTAATAAAAATGTATTCTACCGTGTATTCGGAAAAGTAACTTGTTATGGAGAAGAACGCACAAGTAACTCCATACTTACTATTTTAAAAATAATAAGTGGTTTATAATATTTACATAAGTACATTACATTAATAAATTCATATAAGTGAGGACGATGCACCCAGAATAACACTGTTATAAGTATGAGACCATCCAAAAATCTTTCCAAATATTGTGGTTTTGACGTTTTTATCGACTCCTAGTGTGAATATTGTTATTAAAATGTTGTAAGTCATTAACATAGATTTAATTTTATGTCAATAACATCATCAAACAAATGACATTTGAATATTCACATTTACGATTAACGATTTATCTGTTTACAAATTGGGTTCGAAAGTTACGAATTAATGTGAACGAATTCGTAAGTTCGAAATTAATTGTTTACAAAAGTTCGTACCATATCAATTACAATAAGGTGGGTGAAGTACTGCTTTCCTAGCTAGGTTACAGAATAACTTGTATTATGGAAACACAGTCCCTGTCCCTTAAAAAATGTTAAAATGAAACTCGTACAAGAAAATCTAATATTACAGTATTTAGAAGTAATTTAATACTACAACAATGTTTATTTTTGAGTGCATTTGCGTGTGTGTGTGTGTGTTTGTGTGTATTATGTGCGAGTGTTTGTGTGTGTAAGTGATTGTTTGTAAATGTGCATGGATGTATGTGATTGGTATGTCTTGCGAGTTGTTCCTCAACCTGTCACTGTCAACCCCTGAGGTACCTTTCGGTTTCATCATAGGTTGTGTATTGAAGAAATTTTCTTAAAATCTTTTTACACTTAAAGTTAGATAATTCATAAATCAAACAAACTTTGTTAATTTTATTATACAGTGCCGGATCAAGATATTCAAAAAATCTATTTGCGAAGGATGTGCGCACTTGTGGAAGAATACAAACTAAATCTTTCCTACGCTTTGTTATTTTTTTATTAGAGGTTTTACGGTGCTGTAGAAGAACTGTTTGAAGGATAAAGTGTTGATTTGAAGGATAAAGTGTTGAAGATGTCTCCTAGTCGCTAAATGTCCCTTTCGCAAAGCGTCCCTTTCGCAAAATGTCCCTTTCGCAATATGTCACATAAAAACTGTGTATGACTAAACGGTATAATACTCACAGTGGATCTTTGTGTCTCTGAAGTTGGTTTTGACATTTAACGCGCAAGAAACAGTATAACTGCATAGAGTAAGCGAGATAGGATGATGCGACAAACGTAAGCGAGTGAAAGAGACAGTTATACAATGATAACTTCACTTTCAATATTGACACAAAAATAGCTACTGCGCAGGCTCTTGCAGCCAATTCAGAGACACAAAGATCCGTTGTGAGTATTATAAGGAGGATCACTTCGGAAGGACTTAGCAAAATATTATATATGTCCTGTATAAACGCATCCACACAAAGACAACACCTGCCACGCTTTGTTTAACTATAGTTTTCTAAGTCTTAAAGTTTTGTATTTAACACCATATATCAATAAATACACGATCGATCACAAGTGTGGCGTAACGCGACGCTTGGGAAAATTAAAATTTAACGTTGGACTGAAAATCGAGTTCCCATTACCATTTTTTTTTGGGTAAAGTGTATTAAAAGTTAGCCGGTTTTTGCTTGTCATATAGTATCTGCAAACAAGCTTTTATTTATTATTTTCACATTATAAAATCAGCTTGCATTTTAAAAATGAATTGCATTGTCACGGGAAACAAACGTGTCTAAAAAAAATCAGGTCAGTTTAATACTAAAACTGTCTACTTTACCTATACATATGAATGTATCGTACTGTTTAATTTAATTTAAATATAAATCACAATAAATTGTTATTTGCCCAAGCAAAACCACAGGATATGCTAGTATGACATAATTGTATATCTGCACATTTGAATGGTTGTGGGCCGTCATGTAATTTGCATATTTTTAAATAAAACGGTGATTGAACTGATAAATTACGGAAATAAATAATTGGAGCGTTGACCGCGTTTTGTTTATTAATTCGAGTGCTATTTTGTAGGACTGGGGCACAGATAATATAAAACTAGCATCTGTAATGCCTGATTCCATACAAAGAAACCGTGCCGACGTAACTAACGTTTTTCGTCTGATTATACTGATTATTTTTATTAGTACATTGATCGCGTTCGGTTGCGTTCCACGGCTGTAGATGGTGTTAGCAGCGACTTGCAAGTAAAAGGGTTTATTCGGTTCGTGACAATTTTTTTCTTTAAATACAGTGAAGATTTAATTTTCAGTATTTTTTGCAATTTTTACTGTTTTATTGTACCAAAACGTGTTACAATACAAAAAAAAATCGAGTGGCATGCTTCAGAAATTTAAAACTGCGCCATCTATTGGAATCAATTTTCAGTGACCCGTTCAAATAATATTTGAAATGTGAGTTGAGGGCACAATATTCCATTCAATATTAATTTTGTGCTTAGGAGAGTTGATAAAACAAGAACATATTTTTTTTACGATCAATTATAGAAAATGTTAATTATACACACAAAAGACATCTAGTGATATTTATTTGAACCAAATTTTCTTTCTTAGCGCTTGAACCCCGTTACTGGGGTATGCAGTGAAACAAGTCTGTCTACTAGTCCCAATTTTGGGCAAAGGCCTCTGTCATTTCATTTGACCACGACGTCTACTGGATCATACATATCTACAAGGTACTCTAAATGTTTTTTGACATCCAAATGTAAAGAATATCATTCATCATCATTATTATCACAACCACAACTTTCCATAAAAATTGGTCCTTTATTATTTTTTTAGTTTTGAATTCGAAAATCAAAAAATAAATAAATTCTTAGATTCGTCATCATCAGCCTTTTAGTGATCCCACTGTCGGGACACAGGCATCCTCTCATAGAGAGGGTGTGGGCTATATACAGGGTGTTTGGAAGGGAGCTGTACATACGCCTAGGGTAGAAACTAGGGATAGTCTGCTACCTACCCCCGCCCATTATATTGACCTTGGCCTCAAGGTTTTTTTTTAATTTATTATTATTTTTTATTTGACTTTTTTATGATTTTTTGACTAAAACTACCTGTAGCTCAAAATCTATCCATGGGACCGGTCGGCTAATGGTCTTGTTTTAATCGTTAGAGTCTTAGGGTCCTGCAAAAAATTATTTTACACCAGAAAATTGTGGAGAAGAAAAGTTATGGGGCCTGAAGTACCGTAGTAAGGTAAAGAAATAATTTTAAGGGCAACTTTCTATGGGGTTTAAAAAAAAACTAACAGGGTTGGAGTTCTTCTGATTTTTTTAAAACATCCTCAGTCCATGCCCTTTCTAACGATATGCTAAAAGTGTAATTATCACTTTTAGTTTTAAAGTTATTAATTAATTTCCGCAACTAGGGCACTTCAAGCAAAAATTTCAACTAATGAAAATTAAATGTGTTCGATCGTAAAAGGAAATGGAAATGGAAAGACAGAGATAGCAATCAATGTTACATAGCTACTAATTCATAAGGAAACCGCTAACGTTGATATTTTTATTGTTTTAGGCTTAGAGGATAACGACTATGCAAGAAGGGTGGAGTTTTGCCGCCACTTGCTCCATACGGACGTGGAAGATATTAATTTTTTACGGAGTATTCTCTGGACTGACGAGTCCAAGTTTGACAAGGAAGGAATTGTAAATTACCACAATCTCCATCACTGGGCACCCAGAGATCAAAACCCGAGAGTCAAGAGGCACAGAGGTTTTCAACGAAGGTTCTCCGTGAACGTATGGGCAGGCGTCATCGGTAATCGGTTGATAGGGCCGCACTTTTTGCCAGACAACCTAAACGGGCAAAACTAATTAGATTTCCTCGAAAACGATTTGCCTGATTTAGCGGAAGAAGTGTTTGACGAAGATCGGCCCATAGTCTTCCAGCACGACGGCTGTCCTGCTCATTGGAGCCTAGCAGTGAGGGAGCTTCTGGACAACTGCTTTCCTAATTCTTGGATTGGTCGGGGTGGGCCAATTCCCTGGCCCCCAAGGTCGCCTGACCTTACCCCACTCGACTTCTACGTCTGGGGAAGGGCGAAAGAGTTGGTGTACGCAGAAGAAGTACCAACAAGGGAGGTTCTAATTAACAGGATCCACGCCGCATTCGATACAATGCGCGAGGAACTGCTGCTTAGAACGGTGACCGTGGAGATGAGGAAGAGGTGCCGAACATGTTTACAGGTCAATGGTCATCAATTTGAACAAAATTTGTAATTAATTAAAATTTGTAATTAATTAAAATTTGTAATTTAATGACATTAGTCATTACCAAATTTTTTGTTTCATTTGCCATTCTTTTACGATCGAACACATTTAATTTTCATTAGTTGAAATTTTTGCTTGAAGTGCCCTAGTTGCGGAAATTAATTAATAACTTTAAAACTAAAAGTGATAATTACACTTTTAGCATATCGTTAGAAAGGGCATGGACTGAGGATGTTTTAAAAAAATCAGAAGAACTCCAACCCTGTTAGTTTTTTTTTAAACCCCATAGAAAGTTGCCCTTAAAATTATTTCTTTACCTTACTACGGTACTTCAGGCCCCATAACTTTTCTTCTCCACAATTTTCTGGTGTAAAATAATTTTTTGCAGGACCCTAAGACTCTAACGATTAAAACAAGACCATTAGCCGACCGGTCCCATGGATAGATTTTGAGCTACAGGTAGTTTTAGTCAAAAAATCATAAAAAAGTCAAATAAAAAATAATAATAAATTTAAAAAAAACCTTGAGGCCAAGGTCAATATAATGGGCGGGGGTAGGTAGCAGACTATCCCTAGTTTCTACCCTAGGCGTATGTACAGCTCCCTTCCAAACACCCTGTATAATCCACCACGCGGGCCCTGTGAGTGTTGGTGAATGTCACATGACTTCGAATTTTTGGTTCTAGGACATACCGGTTTTCTCATGATGTTTTCTTTCACTGTCTTGAGAGCAGTAGTGTGTGAATTTATGGTCTTTAGATTATTAGGGTTCTCTAAAAATACAGCATCATTCTTTACAAATTTATCAAAATTTCAGTAGTTATATATAACCAGTACTGCTTTGATATAGTCGAGAATTGTCTCAGTTGCATAATCGTTCCTTGGAAGAGCGTCACATCTGTTGTAGACGTTGATGGCTTGAGAAATCTGTGTCTAATGCAATAGGTACCGCTCCTCGGGAGGTAAGTTTAGAACTAAATGAGAGAAGGGTCACGTGATAAGAAGCAATTTGAAATGAAGTAAATAATAAGCCTTCCTGGTGGCTCGAAGCGATTAGACCGATAAGCGATATATTTTTACTAAGCGAAATTGCAAGTAAATTCACATGGACGCAATGCGATACAATTCGACCGATGTGTACTCGGAATTATTTTAGAAAAAAAAAAGATTTTTTATTTTTCACTTTTTAGTTGTGCTACTTAATGGGCCAGTTCTACGTATCAATAATGCCCAAAGTGAAGCCAGAATAGTTTAACCCAAAAACATGAAACTTTAACAAAACCGGTGAAATAAGAGTATACCAAGGTGAACTGTTTACACCTGCGTACCCCTTTAGAGCGTACTACTGTACTGTTATGTTTTAAAACGGTGTAAACAATAAAGTGCAAAGTTAAAGTGATTTGCCGTCATTTATTAAAGTGTTCTGATGTATATCTCCGAAGTTCTTCACCAGATCTTGATGAAAATTAAATGGGACCACACGAAAAGCGCCAGCTTTCAAATAAATAAAGAATCGTCACAATCGGTTCACCCAGTAACATGTTCTGAGTTAAGAAACAAAAAAAAATACAGTCGATTTGATACACAATTGTCTTACACTAAACGTGTATGCATAATTTCATCTTAATCGGTGGAGGATAACTGCTTTAAAATTCAGTTGCAAGATTTGACCCGAACACGCTTACATATATACATGTCGGGTTTGGTCAATAGTACGGACGTCAAAACAAATCACAAGCACGCCCCTGGCGGCAATCAAGAGCAACTACGCATTGGCACGCTTTTATAAGCACTTGCGTTGTGGGGAATAGAGCAGTTCAGCAGTGGAGTACTGACAGCATTAGAGCTAATACGTCGTAGAATCAGTGTCGATCCGTAATATTAGTAAGCAAGATGGTAACCGTGAGTTGGGACTATTACAATAAACCCAGTGTATCGAATAATTTCTGTGATTTCATTTTCACGATTATACCCACCGACCTGCCCACACACGATGTCTGAACCTAAGGGGATACACCCTGACTTCCCGATGGGTTGCATCTATCGGCCAGCCTTGATGCAACATACATATATTGCAAGTTAATGGCAAGCTTGTAAAAATAATTGTTACTCACACTATAATCCGATAGCCTCTGCTTCTTCGCATCCCTGCTTAACAGATCATACAGCAGCAACAGCCTCAAGTTCGACGCAGACAGCTTTGCCTTCGTCGTCACCGGCTGAGGGCCCTGCCTGACTCCATCCCACACATCCACCAGCTTATCATCATGTGGATCCTTAGCCATCTTTATCATCTCCCTTACATCATCAGAGAGATACTGTAGACTCTCCTCATTGATATCATCAAAGACGTAGCCATCGGAACGACTGCTAATTTTGACGTCGTAATGTGGTGGTAAGTATGGGGCTGATTCAGGACTCGGTTCCACCAAAGGCTTGATCTGCTCGTGCTGTACGGAGAGTAGAGGTTCTTCCGTCCTTGTAAGATAAGATAAGATAAGATAAGATAATTATATTTATTTGCCCAAATATGTGCTCACATACAATCAGGTTATAACAGAAAGGTGCAATCAACTATTTTGTCCGAGGATATCATAGACAACTTAAAAAAAAAGTATTTTCCACAGACATATATCTAACTAGATGGCGCGATTGTATGTACTTCGCGTGCCAAAAAACGGAGTAAAGTTACGATCAATTATCGCTGAGCTTTTCATTTAGCATTATCGGCACCGGAAATCCACTGAAATCTAGAAAAATGCCTTTTTATGCCATATTCAGCTGTAAAGAATGTATAGAAAAAGTTGGCCGAGCATTGGAAATGTTTTCTTTCATTGGTAAGTAAATTTGTTTTTAAATTGTTTGTGAAAAAGTGGCACGCTTGGTTTTCATACAGATGGAGGGACTTGCGTTATCTAGTTAGATTTATGTCTGTGGTATTTTCCATACAAAACTATTGTCAGCTGACTAAAATTCGTATGGGAGTAATTTTTTTAAGATTTGACAATTCAAAAAATCAAATTTCATTCATTTCAATCCAATTATGATCATATTATGTTGTACATTTGAAAAAAAAAACACTAAAAATAAATATATAAAATAATTTATTAAATAATATAAATAAAATTAAAATAATTTTCTTAAATCTATGATTTCCTTCGAGAAAGTTGTTCATTTATAGGCGCAGAAGTAGTGTTTTAAATATATTATGATCGCATTTTTTTTCGTTACAACCTGTTACATGCATGCAATATAACAAAAAAAAAACCTTGTCTGCTGTGGTTGGAGTATGGTGTACTGGGCGTCGTTCTCTACTGGAAGTAAGACGAACCGCTGTTCCTGGGGCTGCCAGGTGAATCTGCTGATGGGTTTTGGAGGGGAGTAGGGGGCGTAGTAACCTGGATTGTGGTGGGGGGTTGTCTGTTCTGTCCTGGAATTTGAATTGGTAGAAGTTAGTGGATATTAGTAATATTGGTATTCTATTAAATTAAATATTAAACTGATATTGTATATTTATGGATCTATGTAGATGGAAATTGCGTTGCTTTAATAACCTTACCACTCCGGTAGAAATTTGAATGAATTACTTACCCCCAATTTCCCAGCTCAAAGAGAGATAATTTTGAGCTGGGAAACTGGGGGTTATTATATCTTTGACATTATGTATATTTTATTAAAATTTTTGAGCAAAAATGTGTAATATTTGCGCCCAACTGCCTGTAAACTTCGCGCATTACCTGTCGCTGTGATTATGAATTGATTGTCGCCATTTTGTTTATTGTCTTTATATTTTAGTATGTATGTATTTATGTATATATTAAATAGCATGTGTATATATCTGCATATATGTTATAATATATTAATTGTTTTAACACTGGTATTGTCACACCAATAACAGCCCCACTTCGTGTCCAGCAATTACTGTCCTTACATGGTTGTCTGGAAGAGATCGCGGAATGCGATAAGGCCGCCCATTGTATTTGTTTTAAGTTTCCTTTATAAATGTAACTTATGGTGTACAAGTATATAATAAATAAATAAATATTAAATTCCAAACCATTATATTTTTTTCCAAATAGAGATAAATATTATTCATATATATATTTTTCTTTTTTATCTCTATTTGGAAAAAAAATATTTCATATATACTTTTCAAAACTAAATCAATAGTAGATAATACCCAACCCGTTATTATAACTTAGACTAAATATTTACAAATAATTTATGCCTATTAAACACCTAAATCTTAATTCAAATATTTACAGTTTCATCCAAACTTAGACGTTTCTGAGACACGCCTACATTTTAGTCTATAAATACACACAGAACCGGTTTCATTAAAGAATGACAAAATATGACGACATGATCTACTTAAATTTGTATTAAGAATTCGAAAAAAAAAACAAATTTTTAAAATCCAGCTCTATGTCACACAAGATAAAGTTCGAATTACATTACAACCTTTTTATTGTATCTCGAATTATAAAATCAATCTCGTCCACCGTTATTTTACCGCCAATACGTGACGCAAATTTAAAAAGTAAAACTAACCGTATTGTCAGATTGATGTTGTTTGGTTTTTTTGGTCTTGCTTTTTGTACAGAGAGTTAGCTGTAAGCTGTGACTACGTCAAGGCTACATCTACCGCCTCGCAGTATACTTTTGTTTACGCGTTGAGAAATGCTCATGCATACTGCACTACCGCGGGGAGATAGCGACGTTATGTGGCACTCCACAACCCACGAAAACTCCACGGACACCATGGAGTCTTCGTGGGTTGTGGAGTCCTGTGCCGCTTACGGCGGGAACACGGGCACGCGTTAGCACTCACCGCGAACCTGCCGCGCCTCGCAGTATACTTTTTTTACGTTGATTAATGCTCATGCATACTGCGCTACCACGGGGAGATAGCGCAGTTATGTGGGACTTTAACCCACTAAAACTCCACGGTGTCCCCTGTGCCGCTTATGGCGGGAACACGGGCACGCTTTAGCACTCACCGCGTTACGCCGCGCCTCGCTGTATACTTCTTTTTTTGCGTTGAGAAATGTTCATGCATACTGCGATGCCACGAGGAGATAGCGCAGTTATGGGGGACTCCAACCCACTAAAAATCCACGGTGTCCTCCTGTGCCGCTAATGGCGGGAACACGGGCACGCGTTAGCAGTAGCACTCACCGCGAACCCGCCGCGCCTCGCAGTATACTGCTATATGAAGTTTACAGGGTATTCCGACTCCGTTTTGGATATATATATTACCTAGTTTCTGAAATTACATGCCAGCTTGTCGGTCTTTTATCGATTGCATTTCGGGGAGTGTGCGATGGAATTGCATGATCTAATTTCCCCAGGCCTGTTTCATCATCGGACTACAAGGCGTACGGCGATGCGTCATCGGTACATGGTGGACATCCCACCCATACGCATTAAACTTTTTGGAAATACTTTCATTATGCGTACAGCTAAGGAGTGCAATTCCCTGCCGAAGTCTGTGTTTCCCGATAGCTACAATCTCGGGGTCTTTAAGTCAAGAGTGAATAGGTTACTTCTAGGGAAGCGTGCTACACCTTCAACCACATCATCACTTGCTATTAGGTGAGATAGTGGTCAAGCGCAAGACTCTACAATAAAAAAATAAATACGTAGGCATAAGTACCCATGTAGGTTGCATCATCATCAACCTACAGAAGTTCACTGCTGGTAGTAGGCCTCTCCAATCACACATAATTTCTGTAAATCCAAATCAACTCTCTTTCACCTGCTACCTCTTGGTGAAATGAAGTTTGTATTTGAAAATGGTTGAAATTACGTACATAATATGCGGCATTTTTCGGCTTGCGTTTTGGTGAACTTAAGCAGTTATTTCCTTTTCTTACTTCTTTTAATTTTTAATATCATCTATACCAATATTATAAAGAGGAAAGATTTTTTTGTTTGTTTGTACCGAATAGGCTCCGAAACTACTGGACCGATTTCGAAAATTCTTTCACCTATGGAAAGCTACATTATTCCCGAGTAACATAGGCTATAATTTTGACGGGAGCGAAGCCGCGGGGGTCAGCTAGTGTCGTACAAAATAATAAAGCAGGCCAAGAGACCATAAAAATTTACTTTTAAAAAATAATTTAGATTGTCCGTCGTCGTAACAATTCGTATTATTTTCTTTGTCACAAAAAACAATTTCCTTCCAGTTTCCACCGTCCTTGCGTAATAAAATATGTTTATTAACCTAGATTACTTGGCTTAATTCACCCTGAAAAAATAATAAAGTTGTTGATTTTCCCCAGTTAATAATTTCGGAAATTATTTCTTTTTCCATTATACCAAATGGAAACCCAGCCCAGAACCCAATTTATATAAATCAATTTGAAATTGTTGTAATACTATATTACAAAGAGGATTATCTTTTTGGGAGATGAAACTGTACATTGCGTTTTTTCTTTTGTTTTGGTTATGTTTTCTAGATATAAAAATCTATAATAGTTTTTTTTATCTCAATCGACAGTTTCACAATTCTTCTTGGTTTGCCCTAGACAAAATGCAATTTTATCAGCGATGGAAAGGGTCAAAATGCCAAAATGTAAGGGATTGATCGTGACATTTCGGTAGCACTTGACATTCTCATACAGTTTTGCCCATAGATTTAATAGGTTTTCGCTAAGTTTTGCCTTTTTACCCGACTGCCGAAGGAGGGTAATGTGTTTATCAGTCTATGTATGTATGTATATATGTTTGTTCCTATGTAGCGTTCTACATACCAACCGCGTTGGCCAATTTTGATGATTCTCACGTCAATCGATTCGTCTGAACCTTGCAAGTGTCAAATTGCAAAATAGAAAAATGGCGGCTTTTAGGCGCCATTTTGTGGGGCCCCAATTATTTTTTTGGCAATTATAGTTTCGGAATTCGGTGTCAAAAAATGAAGAAACGAAAACAGGAACACCGACTGCCGAAATTGAAGTTATTTTTCACTTTGTAGTGTTTTTATTTGGAAGTCATTTGTATTTTTTGTAAAAACTTTTTTAACGTGCTCAAGTCCAAGACCCTAGACGCCCCAAACGTTACCGAACTCTTTTAACACAAAATCAGAGGAATTGAGTTCTGTTAGCATGTACTTGGAACGTACCCGTACTTGCTATGCTGGACTTTAATTTTCATTCAATACCTACCACACATTTTGTTTAGAAAGAAATCAGTTACTTCTGGGGCATCTGGGCTCTTGCTCTATTGAGTACACCTAATGTCAAGCTGAAGAATCATATGCCAAACTCGAGAGTTGTGATTGGTTGGAAGTTAATTGGTAGTTGTGGCAAATTTTGAGTTTGAGTCGAGTATGAGCTTCTGGAATACGGACCAATGGTGAAAAATTAAAAATTGGTTATGTGTAAAACTCAATCGTCCCCGTGACCAAATCAGTGTTGTTCCAGTAAGGAAAAAATCTTAAATATACTTATCTCATAATTTATGTACAAAACTGACTTCGAAAAAGGACACCGACTACTTTATTTAATTTTACTTTTATTCATAATAGCTTATTACTATTAAGTACAGATAACCATAGATATTCCATGAACCTCTGAGACCTTTACGTTGAGCTGTTAACGTTTTTTTATAAAAATAAAACATTGCTCTGAGAGCATATTATGATAGTGCCTCTGATTTGCAATACATTCAAAGTAAAGATACCCAATACCTATTGTGTTCTGTAGAGACCGCTATTAAAAAAAAGAGCGAAGATTATCCCTTTTCAAAGTCAGCCAAAAATAAAGCATTTGTACAAAGCCACAGTAACCTCTTAGTGGTAAACCCATTCCACCAGCTATTAGTAGGCCTGAAGGTCACATACGGCTTCGAAGTAGTGAACCAAGACCCGATTGTCGGCTTAGTCGTCGGCCGTGCTGTCGGCCAAGTCGTCGGCTTAGTCGTCGGCCGTGCTGTCGGCCAAGTCGTCGGCTTTGTCGTCGGCCGTGCCGTCGGCCAAGTTGTCGGCCGTGTCGTCGGCCGTGTCGTCGGCCGTGTGGTCGGCCATTTCGTCGGCTGTGTCGTCGGCTGAGGTTTAGTTGTAGGTCTAGGTGTGTGATCGTTGGCTTCGAAGGCCATCTGGTCTGTGAGGTGGGCTATGACTTGCATTGCCACTGGGAGGTAGGAGTCTGATAGTTGGACTTGCTGTTTCGCTGAGTCTACCTGTAGAGAGAATGAAATAGTTAGATAATAAAAATACATCTAGACTTAGAGACATTGTATCAGGGATAACCGCATTTTCAAAGAGTTCAAAATGTTTGTGATTGCCCGTGTGACATTTGGATAGCGCACGTCAACTCCAAAGATGTTGAAACTTTTGACACTAGGGATGCTAACAGTTTTTTTTTTCTGTCAGGTACATTATTAAAAACTATTGGACACGTATTTTTTCTTTTGACACGTAAACATAAAGTGACGACGATATAATACGTTGAAATACCGTGTGACGTCACGCCGTTAGTACACTTTATACTGACATAGCGACGTCACAAGCCCCCACTCCTGAACTTTGATGCGCTTTATATTTATGATTTTTCATTGATTTGTTAAAGCAAAAAATACGTGTCCATTATTATTTGATAATCTCACTGACGGACTTAATAGAATTATCATTTTTCTACCCAGGAAACGGCTCTATTGTCATCACTGGCACAATGTAACTTTGCCTATTTGATTTTTGTTGTTCTTTGTAGATTGGCAATTTACCTATTGTCAAATAGGTAAACCCTAGGTAAGCCCTACGATTTGGAAATGTGTCTTGCTTGACCTACAGATAATAATAATATTATAATGCCACGGCTCTTACAGCACTAGAAATCATTGGCGGACCACTAGACGGGACTATAGTAAAAAAAGGTCTGACAAATTTAAATCCTACCTCAATAGCCTGTCGTTTGCTGAAGTATATGAAGCTAAGGACCCATATATTGCTTACAAATACAATGCCTTCACAGAAATGTTTTCTTTCCTATATACACTGTGCTTTCTTAAAAGTCGGTTCTTAGCTTTAGGATACCTTATAATTCATTAGGATCCTCAAAAGTGGGCGCACCTACACAAACCCCTCAGAGCTTGTCACCAATTTTGTGTGGGACGACCAAGGTGAAAGATATCCTATTATTCCAACTTTCAATAATGGCTTAATATGAGCTGGATTAGTACTTTAGATACTTTTTATCCCGACAGTTCATTCCCGAGGGGAAAATATTTTGCGTGAAGTCTGTAGTCAAACCCAGTGGATTAAAGAATCTAAATCTATAAAGCGGTTCCACATCCCCAAAGTATCGTCATACAATCTGACTAGCCTCTTCCCTTTCCCATATTTGGGTCCGCTTCTATCCAAATGAATCTGAGTACCAGTATTTTACATGCAACAACTGCCTCAAAATCAAAAAGTTTAAGCCTTAGAAGATACTATTGAATTGTCAAGTAAAAAAAGGTTGACTCTAGTTGCAAATTTACAAGCGTCAATAGGTCTCAATGGAGAAAAATTTGCAAGAAACTCGACGGACAGTATTTTCAAAAAATACATATATGTGAGAACGATGTAAAAAGACGTGCACGTAAAAGCGTCTAGAGTAACAAACAATTAAAAAAATTACAATAACAGGCCGTAGCAGCTAAGTTATGACCAATCCCAGCTGATGGCACCCGTTCACGAACATGACGCATGGATCGGCACCACTTAGCTCAAACCTCAAAGGAACCGAATGATCCAACTCATGTGCCACCATCAGAGAGAAATTAGAGAGAGCATGACACACTCAACTGCCAGGGCACACAGAAGTCAACGAACGACACATAGGTACAGTGAATGGTAGATTTACAGTCGGAACATAGTACTCACTATGATATGGCTCATAATCGGACCTATACAATCTAACTGGATAACACAAAACCTCTTGGCAAGACTGTTGTCAGATTGCCCGACCTCTGAGTATTCGTGACGACTCAAAGATCACAGCCGGGACCAACGGCTTAAGAGAAAATGCGGGCAGAGAGCTCCGACTGAATTTCCTTAGTAAAAATCACTGACCTCTATCATACATTGTACACTGGACTTCATATCATCGATGACAAAATGAAGACATTTGATTATCGCCATTTTGGCGCTGATAGCAACGTGAATTAACGTGAGAGTCGCATGGAACTAATATTAGAGATGGGACACAGCTTTCGGTAAAATACTTTTATGGGTTTTATCGATCGTGAGAATAATTTAATACGTAAGAGAAAAAAAAACAGTTATTTTTATTATGATTAATTTTTAAGTAATACAATAATTGCTAAGGGCTAGGATATCACTCATTAGTATTTCGTATTTCTCTTAGTCTTGACTACTATTTTGATATTAGTGTAATTTAAAAATATCACTAATACTGATATATTAGTTACAATATTATAATATTTCCAGTCAAATATATTAGTATTACCAAATTTATTGAAATATCGGTAGTATCCTATCTCTAAATGTGTCAATTTTAGTTCCTGATACGCTCGAGCGGGGCGCTTTGAATCAGCACAAAAATCAACTGTCATTTCATATAGTATGTTTAGTCCAGCGTACTTGTATAATAGAGGTCAGTGGTAAAAATACATAATTTGAGGTTTGGGCTCTCGCTTATTTCCTCCTCCAGTATTGGACAAATTTAAAAGATATTCCAAAAAAGATATATGCTGTGCTTCTATGTTTTTCTATTTTCGTTTATAGTTGTCAAATTTGTACACTAGACCCTCTGTTGACAGCGCAATTTTAAGCATTTTTTTTAAAGTTCAAAAAATTTGTTAGTTTTCTTCTATAGATAATGTATCATCAAAAAACCGACCAAGTGTGACGAGGACTCGCGCACGAAGGGTACCATAATCGCAAAAAATTGTTGTATGGGAGCCCCACTTAAATATACATATTATTCTGTTTTTAGTATTTGTTGTTATAGCGGCAACAGAAATACATCATATGTGAAATTTCAACTGTCTAGCTTTTACGGTGCATGACAGACGGACAGTGGAGTCTTATTAATAGAATCCCATTTTTTCCTTTAGGTACGGCACCCTAACAACTACAACATAGGGGCACAGTTTTTATCTTTTTCTTTCATTTTATGGAATATCTTTTAAATTGGTCCAATATTGGAGGAGGAAATAGGCGAGAGCCAAACCTCGAATTACGACTTTTACTTAGGATATTCAGTCGGATGTCTGCGACCGCATTTCCTTTAAACGCGCTTTCCGAGGCACAGAAGCTTGATATATTAAGATGGTGACCCATCCGCGAACCAACCTCAGCTAGGTTTGCTTAATCTCTACGATTGACTCGTGCGGCTATTATTATTTTTAGCCACGAACTCCTCTTTTAAATACAGAAAGTACTAATTAAATACGAACGTATGTAAAGTGTGTCACCAGTAAAAGTGAAATCATTGTGGTGTGCAAAACAATGACAACACATGAACGAAAGTGACATTTAGTGAATTATTCAACGCCTCTGTTATCCATTAGATACAGCTTTTAGGCTACATGAATTGTCCAATACAGGAGCTAGAAATCTAGCTTTTGTTCTAAATACAATTTCAAAAAAACTTTTTGCAAAACAAATACTAGTTAGGTAACGACTTCCAAATACAAAACTACAAAGTGAAAAATAACATAATTTTTTGAAAAAAGTTTTTTTATTTTGCACTTTTTAGTTGTACGTACCTAATAGGCAAGTCAGTAAGGGAACTATTTCGCCAGAATAGATTTCAGGAAACTTGAACATAACCGGTGAAATGAGAGATCTGCTTACCCCTTAAGAGCGAACTGGCGTGATGTTATGTTATGAAATGTTTTAAACAACAAACAGACATGCGATTGCAGCAATCCCGAGAGATTTGCCGTTATTTATTGAAGAGTTCTGTTGTATATCTCCGAAGTTCTTCATCATATCTTCACCAAAAAAAAATGGGACCAATTTCGGAACATACTTTTTCAAACATAAAAGAATTTTCAAAATCGGTCCACAATTGACGGAGTAATCGATGATTATACACAAAAAAAAAAAAAAAACAAACTTGAAGTCGAACATAGAACCTCCTCCTTTTTGGGAAGTCGGTTAAAAACTATGGCTCAGCTCTTTCTCAAGTAACAATTTAATATTATCTCAGCAATAAAAATATATAGGTATCACTATGCTCAACAAAACTCGAATTTGGAATGTTACCAGATTTAAAAAGTGAAAATTAAGTAATTTCAAATGGGACAAAATGAATTTAGATTTGGAACATAATGATATATGAATTCAACTTACCTGGCTCAGCGAAAATAATGAAAGCACCAGCAAAACCACGTGCCGAATCATTTTGATGTCTGAAACAAAACAAGCGAATTGATAACATATTTCTGATATAAGTAGGTGAAATACCTCTATCTACGAATACTGTTAAATTAGGTAAATCCGAGTGTAGTTACCTAAATATAAATGTATGAAGTAATCGCAAATCGAAATCCCGCCTTTTTGTACGTGTCCAGTGACAATTATTTTGCAGACAAGTTAATTAAAAAAATCAAATAAACCGACTGCTTAAAAAGCGAACTAAAAAGACGTAAATAAGAAGAGAATCATTAATTTATTGTACACTTATCTGTATTAATGTTTTGTCCTATAATTATTTAAGTGGCGTACAATAAAGTATATAATAAATAATAATAAAATCATGCTGTGCAGTCGGGGGATACATGTTTGCGAACCGGCTGACCAAAACCAGATTTACCCACCGAGCTTAATTCGTATATAGAAGAAGATCATACACAGCATGATTTTCTTCTTGTTTACGTCTTTTTAGTTCGCTTTTTAAGCAGTCAGGTTTATTGATATTTTTATTAACTTTTTTTATTTATAACTTTCTAGTAATTTTTTTATTAGGTACACTTAAACAAATAAGTGTTATATATTTTTGAAATCATCTCTTCAAACCCTTCATTTTGATACCCCACACAATGAGTTTGGATGAAAAAAAAATGGTGCCCCACAATATGGCGACCAAAACCCGCCATTTTTTTATTTTCCAATTTTAATGTAGCCAGTGACACTCGCAGGATTATGACGAATCGATTGACGTAAGAATCATTAAAATCAGCCTACGCGTTTGGTCTCTAGAACGATACATACATAGACTGATAAACGCATTACCTTCCTTCGGCAGTCGGGTAATACATACTGTCACTGTAGGACAATTGCATAATTCGGGAGGTTTTAGATGATTTTATAAACCTATAGACAAACTTAGTTTGAAACCCTTTAAAACTTTTACGAAGCATAAGAAATAAAATTGTAACTGTACCAATCTATTTCCCTGTAACTCTTTCACAACTAACCTTCTAATTACAAAAAAAAACATTACTTTAACCCACTTCCTTCACACAGTTTCCTCTTCTCAGTTCAAGCCCTTAAGGTTAAACTAGTCGACGGCACGAACTATTTTGTGCACGAGGTTAAAATGCATGCTATCTCATCCCACAACACGTGCGAAATATATAGATGCTGTGGTGAGCAGTAAGAAGCTAGTTCGCGTACGAATTAGCACTTCTGCAATCTTTTATCGAAATGGATGATGATTTAGGACGAAAACGAGCGCGCGAAATTTTATAAACAGACCTTTGGGAGTCTAGATTTCATGAAAAAACTACTGAATGTATCTGATAAAAATAAAATTATTTGGATTGTTGAATTACTAATCTATCCCTGTATGGAGGCCGTTTTATAATTTTCCTTCTTGTTATGGTATTTATTTGCGCCCAAAGATACGTTAAAATTAGTGTTGAAATATGGAACTTTCGACGCTCATAACTTTCAAATATTTTATTTTTTTATTTTTTCGGTTCCATACAGGGCTAGATAATGATGAGACAAATTGATATCTTTTTTTATTTTGAAAGTACATCGTCAAACAGTGGAGTAATCTCTAGACTACGTTTGTATGGAAGAATTTTTGACTTGTGTACCCTTAATCTCCTTGGAGCAGAGTTAACGTGCACTTGTTCGACATTGTGCTGTACTGTAGTACGAGAACTCGTAAACCTCGCAGTAAACTTTACAACCCGTATAGAAAGACGTAAAAATCAGACAACGTCTAAGTGAGAGTTGGGCGGACTCACATTTGTTGGTTTGTGAAAATTAATTTTATTTGGTCTTAAATAGAATATCGTACCTAGTGCACAGGTTCCGTTCTTTTTTTTTGTTCTTTTGTTGCAACACTGTGTCAACTCGCTGTCATCGAGATTTGACAGTTTTGGTTGGGTTGACAGTTGACACTTACTGGAAAAATGTGAATGACATGGCTAGACGTAATACGGTGGTTTTGCTTTGATTTTGTTGTAATCGCCAGATAATCAACCCATCGTTACTCGAAATAACGTTCGCCATCCACGAGTGGTATTGTGAGTCGCCCGTGCGTTTGTTTGAGTATATATTTCGCGCGCAGCGAGGGATTTTTTTGTCGGGAACGTGTCTGGTTGTCTGGCGGAGATTCGGTCCAGAATACGTCGATTGTCTTCTATACCAATATTATAAAGAGGAAAGATTTTTTTGTTTGTTTGTACCGAATAGGCTCCAAAACTACTGGACCGATTTCAAAAATTCTTTCACCGTTGAGAAGCTACTCTATCCCCGGGTGACATAGGCTACTTTTTATCCCTGTATTCCCACGGGAACGGGAACTACGCGGGTGAAACCGCGAGGCGTCCTCTAGTTTATTATATACTATTGGTATAGATATGTTTTCTCCCCATAATCCCCGACTGGACACGGGATTAACCAGGAGACCACCGCGGGAACATATGTAAGTTGTAAGTTGTGTATTTCTGTGTCACTTTCCACCTAAGCGGGAACCGGTATCCCAAAAAACAGACCCCTAGTTTACCGCTGCTGCGTATCGCGGTTTCGCGGTTATAGACCTTGCAGGATCGAAGAGTCGTAGCTTTGCTAATAGGCCCCAGTGTTTTCCTCTTGGCTTCTGATCCGCAGGCCTGTGTTCAACGCCTAGATCGTTTATACGTTTTTAGAGATTGATTCATGCAAACACACATATCAATATTGTTTTTTTTCTGATTACGATAGTTCTGAATTATGATAGAAAATTATCGCTGAGTGCATAGGCAATTTTTATACCAGAGAAAGGCCTGCGGAGCGAAACTGTGGGCTTTTTTATAATAAATAAATGTTTTGGGACAAATTCAATTTTCGCCACGAAGGCCGCACTGCATTCTACTGTTGAACATTATTCTGATAGAAGTTATCTACATAATTAAAATAATGATGCAGTAGTCTCATTAATCTTACTTTTTGGATAGATTGTTGATTAAAATAAATAATAATTTTATCTAGGCCAGCAACATTTTTGAAATGGTTATTTAGGCCAATTTATATTAAGATATTGTAAGAGATGAACACGTTTTACCCGACTGCCGAAGGAGGGTGTTGTGTTGTGTCTATGTATGTGTATATATAAGTATGTATGTTTGTTCCTATGTGGCGTTCTAGGCACCGATTTTGATGATTCTTACGTCAATCGATTCGTCATAACCTTGCGAGTGTCACTGGCTACATTAAAATTGGAAAAAAAAATGGCGGCTTTTGGCCATATTGTGGAGGCCCGATTTTTATTTTCTCATTACCACAGACTACTTAGAGATACTACGTATCTCGTTACCCAACGTGTGGGGTATTAAAATAAAGGGTCTTGCGAGCGATTTCATAATATGTAACACTTTTATATAAATAAAAAAAGTTATTTCAAAAAATCAAAAACCTGACTGAAGCAGTCGGGTATTTTATTTTTTGAATTATTATTTTTTCAACTTCATTTTCATCTGTCTATGGTCGTCGTTATACCCAAATCATAACTTAATAAAATCAGATAGACAAGCATCAATTTTCAACCAATACGCCTCATTGATTTCCACATTATCTTACAAAATCCCCAAAGATCACAAGAGTCGAGAGGTAATGTGGTCTGAATCGGCCGTGTTCCGATAATCACCTCGGGACCAGTTACCGGAATCATTCAGTGTAAAGATCTTCCTTGAACTAAAGTCTTATACAAACTCAAGCGGGGTCTTATTCCCAAATCGTATAATTTTCTACTAAACCAGATTATTAGGTACCTACAGTAAAAGATAATTAGGAGAAATGCTTGTTCAGTAATTTTGCTATTAGATTTTATATTATCAAAGTCAAGTGGTATCCACGTCTTTAACAGTACGTTGTTATTCCAGCCAAAATATCTCAGCAGCCGAATTTCGCAAGTGAATTCAGCAAGGCGAAAGGTTTGACCGCTATCAAATCGACCAATCACAAGCGAGATGAAGGACGCGATGTGGATTTCCGTCTGTGTCGGTCGATTGGATAGCGGATAAACTCTGTGCATTGTGTATTCACTTAGGCAATAAGGCAGCAGGATTTAAGTTGAATTTGAATGACCTTTGGAGCAGAGATTTGAACGGGGTTAGAGATATTTGATAATTATGAAGTTGTGATAATTGAGAATTATGAAAGTAATCTTATATTACAAAGAGACTTTTGAAGCAAAAGGAAAGAAGCAAGAAAGAAGGATCTTAGCAGGTGGCGTTCTGTACTTTAAAAAATACAAAGTTGCACGGAAGAGAAGCCGTAGAATTGGCCTAGTATAGGTAATATTAAAATTGATTTAACAGATACTTTAGGCTCTAGACAAGTGGCATTCGATGTCAGCAAAGTCTATAGTCAAAATGTAAGAGATGGATCACGTGATTTTTCAATATCGCTTGTCAATCCCATACAATTTTGCCTTTTTGACAATCGCTATCGCCACGCTTTCGATGATAGAGTGTCACTAGGACCGCTTGTTAAAATCAGTTATCAGAGCAAACCTAAATGGGTTATTGGACGATTCGCACGAATTTTACTCCCCCGAAATTTGCGAATCGTATCGATCCAATCGAAAAAGACATTTTTGATTAATTTGTGTCTCTTCATATCAATGACATAATTTAACCCTTAATAATTCTGTACTTGAGTGTACTTTATCTTAACGGTATTGCATAAAACACAATGTGTGTGCCAATTGCCTACTACAACATTTTGGAATGGTCCATTCGCACACCAGTAAATTAACTTCGTGCGAATCGCCACAGAAAAAAAATCAAAAGGTCGATTCGCACATTTCAGGCGAGTTTAATTTGTGTGAATCGTCCATTAACCAACCTAAATTTCTTTAAATCTATTTTTACTTTTAATACAAAAAAAACTTCGCCGTGTCAATTTAAACATCCTACATTGCAAGAGACAAGCTTTTCTGAAAAGAGACTCAAAACAAGAGTATTTCGATATCAGCGATGACGATGGTCGAAATGCCAAAATGAACGGGATTGATGACTTCACATTTCGACAGTCTGAAATTTCCATAAATTTGTGTATTTTTTCCCTTAGATCAAATAAAAAGTCAAGATGGAACGTTGCAAGCAACAAGGTGACGCCGGTTAAAACTACGCCTTGCCGTATACATACACAATTACAAGCACACACGTACAACGAAACTACACCTTAGCTTGTCAGTCGAGCTCTCAGATCAAATAAAAAGCACCTTGTTGTTTGCAACGTTCTATCTTGACTTATTATTTTATCTGAGATTTTTCCATTCGCTATCGCCACGGTTTAGTTGATAGAGCCATAGAGCCTCAAGATACTCAATTAAAGAGTAATTCTAAACTATTATATTTCGATAATTCTTCGGCACGTCTGAGTCTCCATGACCGTCGGGTAACAACCCTAATGTGATGAAACAAAACAGTTAATGTAGCCCTTTATTTGTACGCAGTTAACTCACTTTCATGTTTATATTGTTACGGAGTTACGGCCTAAGATGGAGGATATTTAGGTCTTGTCTGCCAACAAGGCGGGGAATAAATATTTTCATGGCTAGAGAAAAGGAATAACATCATATTTTTGCCAAATATTCTATTCATTCGCGCATTTTTTTAAGGCGATTATGTCTACCTGGGACAAACGATCCAGTTAGTTAGGTCTTAATTCGAGAAAGAGGTCAACTGTCCCAGTCGACTCGGCTGGATGGCGTTAGGAAAGTTGCGCGGTATCTTCTCGTCCAATTTACCGCAGTGTCTCAAGACAAAAGTCTATGACCAGTGTGTGTTGCTATGGGACTGAGACGTGGTCGCTCACAATGGGTCTTATCAGAAAGCTTAATGTCACCCAAAGGGCAATGGAGAGGGCTATGCTCGGTGTTTACTTCCGTAATCGCATCAGAAATGAGGATATCCGCAGGAGAACCAAAGTTACCAATATAGCCCAAAGAATTGCGAAACTTAAATGGCAGTGGGCAGGGCACATTGCTCGCGGATGGCCGATTGGCCGAAAAGTTATGGAATGGCGACCGCGAACCGGAAGACGATGCGTTGGAAGGCCTCCCACTAGGTGGACCGATGACCTGGTTAAGGTTGCGGGAAGGCGCTGGATACGAGACGCACGGGATCGGTCAATGTGGCGACGCCTGGGGGAGGCCTATGTCCAGCAGTGGACGTCTTTCAGCTGAAACGATGATGATGGTGAACCTCTTATTGACAGACCAAGTGCTGTTTCGAAAATCTTTGATTTTTTTGCTTAAGACCATCTAGGACTTGCTTAAAGTAGAGATCACTTCCTAAATTTACTTAGTAACAAAATCTCATAGCAGTCCTCATGTTTTTCTCGACTGCCGAAGGAGTGTAATGTTTTTACCAGTCTATGTATGTATACATATATATGTATGTTTGTTCCTAAGTCGCGATCTAAAGAGAGATGATTCTTATGTCAATCGATTCGTCTTAATATTACGAGTGTCACTGTCTACATTAATATTGGAAAATAGAAAAATGGCGGCTTTTGGGTGTCACATTGTGTTTCTTTATTCTGCCAAACCCATCGTGTGGGATATCAAAATAAAGGGTTTTAAGAGGTGGTTTCAAAAATATGTTACACTTATATATTTAAATGTACCTAATTAGAAAAAGAAGTTAACTAAAAAGTAATAAATAAATAAAAAAAAACAAAAAATCAAAATAACCCGACTGCTTAAGAAACGTAATAAAAGACGTTAACAAGAAAAAAATCTTCGCAGAATAAGTTCGCTTCATCAGTCTTTTTTTTGTCCTAACATCTTCGCCTTTGAAAGAGATTCATCACGTTCAAGCACGTTAAGCCGTTGGTCCCGGCTGTCATTTGAACTTTGACAGTCGTTACGAGTAGTCAGAAGCTTGAGATCTGACTCCAGTCTAGCCGTGTGGAGGTCAGATAGGCAGTCGCTCCATTTAAAACACTGGTACTCAGCTGAATCCGGTTCGACTGGAAGCCGACCCCAACATTGGGAAAAGGCTTTGAAGGGTTCATCATAGAAGTCAACACACTAATAATCATTGCACTAGGTACATATAGTCACCTACAGGCATTTAATTTATCTACCAAAACAACAATAAACAAGCCAAGAATCTTATCAATTTCAGATCAGCAGGCGGAGAGCAATTCTGCACAAAGTACCATTCTGGGTCATATTCTAAAACTCGTTTGTATACAAACAAGGCTGTATCTAGCGATTCCTGTGCCGACCGTTACACAGATCCGGTTCTCGTGAAGTGGGCCAGTCCTTGTGGACGCCATTAATGTAGGTACAATGTAGTTTGGTTCCGATAGCGTTTATGTTAATCTGATGTTTTCTTGCGTATTAATCCTTATTTATGGAATGTGATTAAACACATATACATACATTAGTGTAGGTATATTATTTTGTAGATAGGACGCTGTTAAGTGTTAGTTATTTATTGCTATATAGATATGTGGATTATTATTTTTCTATTTGAATCATTACATATTATAAATAAAGTCCCCGCCGCGTTTGTACGCAATAAACTCAAAAACAACTGAACGGATTTGCATGCGGTTTTCACCAATAGACAGAGTAAGAAACAGGGAAGGTTTTTGTGTATAATTTGTTTTGTGTTTACGGGTGAAGCCGGGGCGGGTCGCTAGTATTATAATCTATATCTATACTGTCTATACTTCTATACCTACGAGTATACTAATATTATATAGAAGAAAGATTTGTATTTTTGTTTATAACGAATAAACTTAAAACTTCTGGACCGATTTCAAAAATTCTTTCTCCGTTGGGAAGCTACACTATCCCCGGGTGACATAGGCTACTTTTTATCCCTGTATTGCCACGGGAACAGGAACTACGCGGGTGAAACCGCTAGGCGTCCGCTAGTTATAAAAAAAATCCCCCGCCGCGTTTGTTTACGATAAACTCAAGAACAACTGAACCAATTTTCATGCGTTTGACACCAATAAAAAAGTAACAAACGTGTCAATCATAAAAATGTTATGATAATTAAAGCAATATGAATCTTACAAGTTCTAATGTTTGAGTAGAAAAGAGATATAAGCCATAACGTGTACAATTAAAATAGATAAACAACACCAACAACATTAAACTGACCGACCGGATCCGCAATACAATTATACGCTCCAAGAGAGGCATCTCTGATGTTGGAGAAAAGTCTGCGAGGCTGAAGTGGGATTGGGCGGGTCACATTTGCAGGATGCATAGGGACAGATGGGCCAGGATTGCCACACAGTGGGTGCCTGGAGGCGGACGTCGTAACCGAGGCAGACCTAAAAAACGCTGGCGTGACAATCTGCAGCCGAATTGTATAAGTGAATTCGGCAAAGGAAGCAGTTTGGAACCTCCAAAGAGTTAGAAAGAATCATTTCTTTCAAATTTTTCGGTATTGCGAAACTAATTTGGAAAGAGTACGATCATCTTCCTTATGATTTATTTCCAAATAATTAGGACATAATTTAATTTTGTTTTACTTACAACTAATGGTCTTCTAATGCTTTTAATTAAAAATGTATAATGGTTCCTTAAAACTGAAAAAAACAATTATTCTTTACAATCAATTCTACGTCAAAATATTGGTCATGGAAAGATTCATCTCCTTTCATATTCAGTGCGTAAGAAGCAATACGTAAAGCCGTTTTTGTGAAGGTTCCAAAGGTTTGTTTTCTTTGCCGAATTCACTTACGCAATTCGGCTGCTGGACTCGTTCCTACCAGATTGGTCGGAGAGGGCAGGAGACAAAGTAGCCCGGAAAGAAGTGGGGGAGGCCTTTGCCCAGCAGTGGGACAAAGTAGGCAAAATAAATAAAATAAAAAAACAACACTGATTCATAGAAACATGGCTTGATAATAATGTGATACAGTGTAACCTAGTTGGTAGAAAAGATAACTTTGAGTTAAGCTCGCTTTTGTACATAGCTCTGTTAAACACAGTATCATTACAAGCTTTTATTGAATATGTCTGTCAGTTTGTAATTAAATCTTGCAAGTATTTTTTTTTATATAAGTATTAAGGCGCAGATATAATATCGTGTAATTAATTTGTAAAATTATGCGTAACACGGACAAAAACACGAGAATTGCACCCAAACCACCGGGTGTTTTTTAATGACATTTTCACCATCTCAAAGATAATTTAATAATTTACATTTTGATGTAAGGCTTTTATTTAAAGTCCTATAATATTAATAAAAGTACATAAAACTACTGAATTTTGGGTTCCGCGAGTGTAAAACGAGTGCGCGATTTGATCCCTCAAGGTCGTTGGCGACTGTCATCTTCTTAAGTATGTATGGTTTACAATAAAAAAATACCTACTTGTAGTATATGTTGCTTTTCGAACCATAAAGATTTTTTGCTATTTCTGCTCCTAAAAACGTGTCAAATGGTCGAGCATTCAAGACCAGGGGGTTAACCATAAGCTCTTAGAGCAAGGTTATTTCTAGTGTGCGAAAGGGACAGATGTATATGACTTGTATACATCTGTCCCATTTTCCCAGTCGCACCATAATAGTTTTGACACGTCATAGTACGGGGGCGGATCTCAACAAACTTATTCACTCTAACAAACTTAACCAATCCATTAATCTGCACAGATCAATTTAAAATGCAAGTAATTCACAGAAATAATTAGAAGAAACCTTCCTCCTTTTTGCCCAATCATTTAAAAAGTAAAAGCGCCTACCATAAACCGCAATCCTTCCACAGATTACCAAAACTAATTGCTGGGTCGTTGACAGCCTTATGGCTTCAAAATGGCGCCGGCAAATGCAACCAATCAGAGAACCCTAATTACAAGCCCGCCATATTAAGAATACCTTTTCCCAAGCCTGTTCCCTGTCCCGAAATAAAATGGCAAATAATTTCAATATTTATTATTATTTTGTTAAAATGGCGAGATGCTAATTATTAATTAATTTTATGCCAAGACTGATAACTTCGTATTGCAGAATACTGGCGGTCAAAATCAAAAATCAAAATCAATATTTTTATTTCACATAGGCCTACATGGGCACTTATAAAACGTCGACAAAAGGTGCACGGTTCGGGTTGGTCGTTTCCTATGGAGAAGAACCGGCAAGAAACTCCATGGTTACTCTTTTAAAAATGGTTGGTTTTACAATATTTCCATGTTACAGCATTAGTACTTAGACATGTGGGGACAACGTAGGCCCGACTTATGACAATAAGTCATAAGAAACTAAAAAAATAAAATAAAAGGATTATATATTTTATAAAAAAGTTAACAAATGTTAACTAGCAACTAGAAGGCCTACAATGTTCACACATTCACAAAACAATCGGTAAAAGAATCTATACATTGTAAATAAAAATAAGTATAACAAGACTAAATTTAACATGTGGCACAAATTTTGTTATCAGTGCTGTAACTATTCTTAGCAAAGGGCTATAAAGATGTTTGAAAACCATTGTAAAAGTCTAATTAAAAGAAGGAAAGAAAAATGAGATTGAGAATAGTTAGAGACATCCACATATTTGTGCCGTTTACAAGTTACCAGGGAAGCTGCATGCGCAGAAGGAGCTAAGGCCAAATGTTTTTATCTTCAACGTAGTCCTTGATTTTATAATATGCTTTTTTAATAAGGATACGTTTGATGTAGTTTTTGAACCTTCCATCGGTCAGTTCTATAACTGACTTTGGCAACTTGTTATAAAAGCGTATACTGTTTATAAGAAAAGACTTGCTAGTTTTCGTTAATCTGAATTTGGGTATTACAATTTCGTGCTTACTGCGTGTATTTAAATTATGGAAGTCGCTTCTAGTTTTGAACAGCCCCCGATTTTTACGGACATACAAAATACATTCCAAAATATAAAGTGAAGGTAGAGTCAGTATATCGATCTCTTTAAATTTTTCTCTGAGGGATTCGCGAGGACCCATTTTATAGATTGCGCGGATTGCCCTCTTTTGTAGGATGAAAATTGAGTCAACGTCTGCTGCTGATCCCCACAGCAGAATGCCATAAGATATAATACTGTGGAAATAAGCATAGTATACTAACCTAGCTGTAGCTACATCGGTTAGCTGCCTTATTTTCCTTACTGCATATGCAGCCGAACTTAACCTACCCGAAAGAGTTCTAATGTGCGCGCCCCACTGCAATTTTGAATCGATAGTAATCCCTAAGAATACAGTTTCCGTTATAACTTCAAGATTTTTGCCGTCAAGATTTAAGTTTAGGTCATGTTGTGGTACATTTGGTAAAGAGAACTTTAGACATTTTGTTTTTTTCGCATTCAGTAAAAGATTGTTAGCTGCGAACCATTTTGAGAGAACAATTAGACTTTCGTTGACATTTAAAACATCCGTATCTTGCCTATCTATTTTAAAAATTAGCGAAGTATCATCAGCAAATAGAATTATATCCGATAATTTGGCCATCATAAAAGGGAGATCATTAATGTAAACAAGAAAAAGGAAAGGGCCGAGAATTGAACCTTGGGGCACGCCCATCTTGACTAGAGACCCGGAGGACGTCGCCCCATTAACATTTACTTTTTGCTGTCTGTTTGATAAATAGGAAAGCACGAGATCAGCAGATTTTCCACGAATTCCGTAGTGGTGCAATTTACAGATCAGTGTGTTGTGGTCGACGCAGTCGAAAGCTTTTGAGAGATCACAGAAAATGCCAATGGCATCCTGGGACCTCTCCCAAGCCTCCAAGATGTGGCTGATGAGTTTTACTCCCGCGTCCGTTGTCGACCTACCTTTCGTGAAACCAAACTGTTGACTATGCAGGATCCCATTTGAATTAAAGTGAGACAACATCTGTTCCAGCATGATTTTTTCATAGATTTTACTCAATGCTGGAAGCACGGATATAGGTCTATAATTAGAAGGATCACTCTTACAGCCTGATTTGAAAATTGGTACTACTTTACTGTGTTTCATTAAGTCAGGAAAAGTGCCGCTGTCCAAACATTGATTGAATATGCCTGTTAGGACAGGAGCAATTGAGTCAATAATATCTCCAAGAACCCTAACGGATATCCCCCACAAGTCTTCAGTATTCTTTATATTGAGACTTTTGAACGCGTTTTTAATTGTATCAATACATATTGGTTTAAATTTAAAGATTGGTATGTCTTCAGTAAAGTTTTCTTTAAGAAGAGCTTCAGCTAATTTAGATGAGGAAGGAAGAGACTTCGTAACCTCTAACGGAATGTTGGTAAAGAAATTTTCTAATGTCTCAGCGACTTCTTGCCTATCAGAAATGGTTTGATTAGTTATTTTCAAAGACAACTCATTCTGATCGCGTTGTTGTATCTTTCCAGTTTCTCTATTAATTAATTGCCACACAGTTTTTATTTTATTATTAGAAGCACCAAATTTGTTAATTATTATTTGAGATTTTGCTTGAGCGCAGACTCTTTTGAATATTTTGGAATAGTTTCTAACATAAGTGTGAAAAACTTGATCGGAAGTCAAAGATTTTTCGTAATATAAATTATATAAGATATCTCGGCTTTTTCTTATGCCCACAGTGGCCCATTCACTAAATTTCGATTTGGAATTGTTGACTTTAACTGTTTTTACAGGACACGTTTTATTGAATTCTTGGCAAACTGTTGAAAACAACTTGCCGTAATTTATATTGGGGTCGTTTGAATCAAAACTGGCGTTACAAAGGTTGCTAAAAACATTATTATTAAAAGAGATTAATTTATTTTTAGTAAGTGGTCTTAATCGAATTGATTTAGCTAGGTTAATTTTTTTATTTGACTCAAAAGATACTAGTTGACCAGTATGGTCTGACCTAACGCCACTATAGCCGGTATAGTATAAGATCCCACCGCTAAAATCTGTCGGTAACTTTTTTGATAAAACCTAATTTTCCTGAATGATACTTGTATCGATAGTAGAATTGCTGGGTTGCCTGGTAAAATGTAGCCGAGATTATTTTTGTTTTTTTTTTCACCTTGGCCTTTACTAAGAATTTCTCCTGTATCCTAGGTGCATTTGCAACATCAGCCTGCAGTCAGTTAGACGCAATTCATGGGTTGCCAGCCAACCCATATCTACAACCTAACCATCTAATTACCTTTTTAATTAAGGTTATTGAAGCTGAGTTATTTCCAGGGAACCCTGCAGCAATCTCTTCAACTTTCAATAATCATTCAGCTCACCTTTGTACATAAGCCGTCCTATTGAATTTTTATGTCTTTAGGTTTTTGTGTACTTTACAGAATTATATAGAATATAGAATTCATACAAAATATTTTTTATTTTTTTTATTATTAATCTATGCACCGCCATGTTGTCTCTTCACCACCCTTGGTTGACTGGTAGAGAATGCCTAAGTCATTAAGTCCGCCTTTGTACCTTTGTGCATGAAGTCTAAATAAATAAATAAAATAAGTTTTATAAAAAAACCTAAGCGGTGGGATCTTAGGCCAGTACGAAATGTGTTCAATTTTGCTTTTAATGAAGCTTTTAAGGCTTTGCTATCCGAAATTGTTTTAATTTAACAACATGTTCATTAAATATGTTGTTACCCGAAAATGTGGTGTGGATGTTTGGTTAAAATCATGTTGTATTTTTGTTTTACTACCTATTAAGAGGCTCTATACAAACTGATATCCTTCCAGCGACAACGATCGTCAAAATTTATTAGATTGACATGCTTTGCTGAGATGGATAACACGTGGTCCATCCCTTTTACATTTTGAGATTCATTTTGACATTCAACAGTCGATATTTCTGATAAAACGTCACTTATTATTGAGCTTGGAGGAGAAAGAGATTTATGCAGGGGGTTGACCATAAATAAGCTCTTAGTAGCTCTTATTTTGAATGTGCGTAAGGGACAGATGTACAGGGTGGGCCATAAGGGTGTTGGCGGTTTAAATATTCGATTTAAAAAAAACTACGAAACATAACACAAATATATTTGTATTGTTAAAAAGTAGAAGCATAGGAATTTTTAAGACTTAAAAATAATGTTGACAAATGGCTTCCCTCGGCTGCTTGGCACTCTTGGAACCGAAGTCGCAAATTTTGGAAAACTCGTTGAAAAGTTGTTCTCGGTATTTTGTTACTTTCCTGAATAATATTCCTCTTCAGCTGCTCTAAATTGGTCGGATTATTCTCGTAAACTACCGATTTGAGGTAGCCCCATAGAAAATAATCGCATGGAGAGAGATCGGGGCTACGTGGGGGCCATTCAATATCCCCCCTTTTCGAGATGAGTTTTCCGGGAAAAACATTTTTCAGCAGCTCTATGGATACCCTAGCCGTATGACATGTGGCCCCATCCTGCTGAAACCACATCCTCGAGGTATTGCCTCGAAGTTCTTGCAAAGCTGGCACCAAAAAGTCTGTTATCATGTTGCAATAATTGTTAGCTCTAACCGTCATCGCTTGCCCTCTTTCGTCCTCAAAAAAGTATGGCCCAATAATACCGGTTGACGTTATCCCAGCCCACACGACAAGCTTAGGGCTGTGAAGTGGACGTTCATGCAAGCGTCGGGGATTAGTCTCGGACCAGAACCGACAATTTTGACAACTTTTTTTGACAATTTGAACAACTTTTCAACGAGTTTTCCAAAATTTGCGACTTCGGTTCCAAGAGTGCCAAGCAGCCGAGGGAAGCCATTTGGACAACATTATTTTTAAGTCTTAAAAATTCCTATGCTTCTACTTTTTAACAATACAAATATATTTGTGTTATGTTTCGTAGTTTTTTTTAAATCGAATATTTAAACCGCCAACACCCTTATGGCCCACCCTGTATATGATTTGTATACATCTGTCTCTTACACACACTCAAAATAATCTTACTCTGAGAGTGTATGGTCCCCCCCATCTGTTCCCTCGGTCCCTCTGATCTGTTGTGCGTGGAAAAAGAAACTGATGATTATGACCCTAGTTCACTAATATTTTTCTGACAATAATGTTTTTGGTATGTTATCGCTAAACTATTTAGAGCAGATCTATTTTTAGCCCCCGACGGAAAAAAGAGGGGGCAGATTGACGTGTGTATCTGTCTGTGGCATCATAGCTCCTATACGGATGAACCGATTTTTATTTAGTTTTTTGTTTGAAAGATAACTTTATCGGGAGTGTTCTTAGCTTTTTGGTGAAAACTGGTTAAGCCGTTCAAAAGTTATGTGAATATTACTTTTGAACCGCGGTAATTTCGAAAGATATCGTGTTATAATTACGTGTTTTAATGGTTTGTCTATCGAAGCGTGTTTACTAATAGATAAATTAAGTCTTAAGAGCCTATATATTTGTGTAGGAGGTTTTTCTGAAATTTTACGTCTGTTGTTTATCTTATGTTATGGGTAATAATGTCTAGATTGCCTTATCAATGCTTTATTAGGTGCCTAGGTGTATACGGCTTCGTTGGAAGACTTCCAGTTCAGGACTATATTTCAGTACGATATAAGCTGAATCCATGAGAAGAATGAAATGAAGATTGAGAACCCTCCCGAATTTAGCGGTTATATATATATATATATAGATTATATAAATGATACATTGAGAAATGATGTAATAAGACAAAGTTGTGGTTTAAAAGAAGATGTAGTGCCTAAAATTGAAACATACTGTATGTTTAGATGGTTTGGCAAAGTTGAGAGGATGAATGAAAGGCGACTAACGAAAGATCAACAAGGCAGACGGGGACGTGGGACTCCCCAGAAAGACATACGTAGACCTTATTGGTGATGTTTTTCAGAAAGGCCAGGTGCGCAGTTCTCATAATAGGCGTGTGTGTATGACTAGATGTATGAATGCGAGTGAAGGAAAAGAAGTTTGTAAGGATCGGTGGCTTCCTGTAGTTTTTGCCTACCCCCATGGTAAAAAGGCGTGATAACTAAAAACTTTTCATCTTATATATTATAAATGTGAAAGTTTGGATGGATGTATGTTTGTTACTCAATCATGCCAGAACGGCTGAACGGATCTGGATGAAGTTTAGCACAGACATTGATTATAGTCTGGAATAGCACACAGGCTTCTTTTTATCCCGAAAAAAGATTACGAATCCCGTGGGAAAACTGCCGACTTACACGCGGGTGAAGCCGCTGGCGGAAGCTAGTTAATATATATGCGCTTAAATAGTGTTTAGTGCTAAAACGTGCTTATGAATAGTGAAGTAATAGTACATTGTGTATTAAGGGCGGTAGGTAAGGAATTACGATCGAGGCTCTAGTAGAAGCCCGAAGTCGAAGACTGAGGGCTTTCTGAGTCGAGGTTCGTAATTCCCGTACCGCCCGTGATACATACAATGTTTTTCATCACATTTGCGAGTAATAATTATAAATTATAGCTTTAAAACACAAGTCAGCACAGCTGTTATTACGAAATACGTGAACTTTTTTTTTAAGCGGTTGGCGAATTTTTGCCCACACCACAGATTATACAAGTGTTTCGTTCAGAAACTTTAAGGGCAAATACTTACGTAGGTATACAGCCATGACGGAGTGTAAAAAGAATTGAATAATTTCGACGTTTTCATACTATAACTATTAAAATCGATTATTAAGAACATTAGTTGAGTATTTGAGTAACATGTAGCGAGATTGCAAAGAAATTCCTGTTTCCATAACATTTTAAGACAATTTTTCAATTGCATGTAAACTCCTTGCTTGAACTTGCATGACCTGTATGCTGTGCCATAAATTAAAAAAATATTACTTACCGCCCTAGGGTTTCATGACAAAAAGAAAGCCCGAGGGTTTTATATGGGGCTTTACGGCCAAGTTAACCTGTATGTTTAGATACTTTTTACGTGCAAGTGTGATGAAAAAACTTTTACTTAGAAATACCACTTCACAGAATTCTTCTCAGCGTGATGTTTCATTAAGATTGGCTTTGTTTTGGGTTCCTTCTTGACATAATCTTTGGGCTTTTATTTGACACCTAGGTACTGGTGGAAGGAATGTGTTGTTGACTCCATCGTTGTTAGTCTGTTATTTTTAAGAGTAAATAAGAAAACCAGAAAATAATTTGCACGCTTTAGTTGTACTAATAGGCTGGTTCATTAGTAAGGTACCTATAATGCTAGAATAGATTACCCGAATATCATGAAACTTCAACATAACTGGTGAAATGAGAGTGTACCAAGGTGAACTGTACACATCTGCGTACCCCTTTAGAGCGTACCGTCGTGTCGTTATGTTATGAAATGGTATAAACAGACATGCGATTGCACCAATTCCGAGAGATTTGCCGTCATTTATTAAAGAGTTCTGTTGTATCTGTCCGAAGTTATTCATCAGATCTTCACCAAATTAAAATGGGACCAATTTGAAAACACACTCTTTCAAGCAAAAAAGAATTCTCAAAATCGGTCCACAATTGACGGAGAAACCGGTGAACTAACACAAAAACAAACAAAAAAGCTAAAAGTCGAACATGGGATCTGCAACTATTTGGAAAGTCTGTTAAAAATGCAGATCTTCACTTAACCAGCTTAGTTTGAAACTTAAATCTCATGCTTGAGAAAACCTATTTTGTATGGGCACTTATGTCGATTTTCCTAAATTAAATTTGTATTGTTATACATTATTTGTTAGTTATACATTTTAAACCGACTTTCCAAAAAGGAGGAGGTTCTATGTTCGATCATGTTTGTATTTTTTTTTTTTGTGTATGTTCACTGATCGTCAATTGTGGACCGATTTTGAAAATTGTTTATAACATTTCATAACATAACATCACGCCAGTTCGCTCTTAAGTAAGTAAGTAAGTAAGTAAGTAAGTATTTATTTGCATAAAACATGGTATACATGGTGTTACAGTAATTTACAATAAAGATCTTACATGTTTTGCCAGAATTGTACTTAGCATGCATATATGTTCACTTAATACTAACATGAGAATTTGTTATCCATAAATTCTTTAAGACTATAGAAATTTTTCGAGTTTAACCAGTCAAACAATTTTCCCTTAAATAATCTGGAGTTTAAGTTTTTTATGCTACTCGGTATGTTATTATATATACTAACACAATTATATAAGCAGCTTTTATTATATTTAGCAAGCTTGGGAAGATCATGCAGAACGAGTCTCTGTGGATCACGCCGGCTCCTTGGATTAATATCATTGGCTGATATAAACAGGTCTTTATGTTTATTAACGAACATACATATTTCAAATATATAAAGCGACGGCAGCGGTAACAAACCTAGTTTCTTAAATATGGGTTTACAAGATTCTTCCGAGTGCATCCCGTAAATTGCCCTAATGCACTTTTTTTGAGCAACAAATGCTCGGTTTATATCGGTACTATTTCCCCATATTATAAGCCCGTAACGTAGTACCGATTCTACATATGCATGATAGGTCATGAGAGCTGTTTTTAAGTTTGTAATATTTTTGATTTGTTTAAGAGCATATACAAATTTATTTATTCTCTTTGCAGCGTTATCCACATGCTCTTTCCAATTCAAATTCTCATCAATAATTACGCCTAGAAACTTCGTTTGTGCTACTTCTTTAATTTTTGATACATTTAATTTAATATTATATTTAGGATTATTACATTTATTGAAATTAATATAAACAGATTTATTAAGATTTATTTTTAAATTATTTATGTCAAGCCATTGTATTAATTTTTCTATAGTATTATTAATGTCAGTCTCATGATTATTTCTAAAATTGTTACATTTTTTTGTCGCTATAATAATAGCTATGTCATCAGCAAATAATACACATCGGTGGTCAGTTATATTAATAATATCATTTATGTACAGCAAGAACAGGACAGGCCCCAGTACACTTCCTTGTGGTACACCACATGTATTGTGCTTGTATTCTGATGTAAAAGGCACCTTAACTTGATTTTCATCAATCTTATCAATAATGACTCGTTGTTGTCGGTTACTGAGATATGATTTTATCCACTGAAGTGTAGGACCCCTGATACCTACAAGTTCAAGTTTTTTGAGCAACAGATTGTGAGAAACTAAATCGAAGGCTTTTGAGATATCAAAAAATAGCCCAGTGGTCAGATTTTTATTATTGATATTAGTAACTGCAGCCTTTACCAGGGAGAATATTGCCATAGTAGTGGACTTGTTTTTCTGAAAGCCATATTGTTCTTTGCTAATTATATGAAATTTATCACAATAGTCAATTATTCTTCCATACATGCACTTTTCATATATTTTGGACAATATGGGTATTAACGTTATAGGACGATAGTTATTAATATCAGATTTTTCTCCTTTTTTATATAAAGGCTTGACTATCGAGTATTTCAGGGCATCAGGAAAAGTTCCCGATGCAAACGATAAATTAATTAAATATGTCAGAACAGGAGTTAGTTGATTGGTACACTCTTTAATAATTTTAGTGTTGATTTCATCATAGCCCACAGAATTGGAATTAGACAATAACAGTATTTCTCTTCTAACCTCGCTTTCCTCCAAAGGTTTTAAAAACATCGAGTTAACGGATGCACCAATACGAGGTTTTATGCTTTCCTGACTGCTCGTATGTGATAAATTAATATAATTATTATTAAAAGCGGTGGCAATTTCAATAGGATTTGTTAGTGTTGAATTGTTAACCGTAATTTTCTCCATATTTCCTATGCAATTTGTATCGTGCATTTCATTTTTAATTACCGCCCACGTGGCCCTACATTTGTTTTCACTCTTGTTTATATATTTAATATTTGCGCATTTTTTTGAATTAATTATACATTTTTTTAGAATATTGGAATATGTCATATAATTAATTTTGCTATTTGCATTTTTATTTTTATAGTATTTATATCTTAGTACACGTTTTTTTTTACAAGATTTCTTTAAGCCTTTACTTATCCAATTTTTTTTATTTGAATTATTGTTATTTATTTTTACTTTTACTTTTGGGAAGCAAAGATTGTAGAATAAGCATAGCAGTTCATGAAACTCACTAAATATATTTGCATCATTTGAGATGTATATGTGTGACCAAGATAAATTATTTAAACATTCCTTGAACTTACGAACATTGTCCAAACTGTAATCTCTTTTATATATATGATAAGATGAGCACTTTTGAATCTTTTCATTTATAGGAAAACTCAACATTTGGGCTGTGTCATGGTCAGAGAGATAGAGGGGCAAAACTGAAGCGGAAGCATTTGGAATATTACTTAGAATATGGTCTATGCAAGATGACTTGTAGACCGATAGCGCTAGGTTTTGAGGTTTGAAAAATATTAAAGTTGTTTGTTTTTCGCATATAGTTGCCGGACCATTTGCCCAACCTAATACCTTAGTTTGTGTCATCCTAGGTATTTGCATAGGTAGAAATTTAGCTGTTTGTCTTTTCGACCAGTATCGGACGAAAAGAAAATTAGAGATGAAAATTTTACTTTCATGATAATAACTAAGTAGTAACTGATGTACATAGGCATTTTGTGTCATCTCTGTCCACGGGAATCCTAATACTTAACCAGTACCTAACACGTAGCCAACTAGCTCTAAAAGAATATTAAAGAAGGTTAAATAGGTATTACGCGGTTTAGAGTACTGATATCTGTTGTTTAAAATATTTTGTGTCAAATTCATCCACGACTTTTAAAGATATTTTATTTTTTTACTACAACACCCTGTAAAATCCACAAAAGAAAATACAAGTTATTAGAGTTTATGTGTTTTTCATTATTATGGTGTGACAAAACACTATTCATAATTTGTGTCGTTTTTATCCACGAAATCGTATTATACTAAAAAAAAAAACTAGACTTCTTCGCACGAAGGGCGAGCGCGGGGATAAGCGCAGGCACAAGCGGCGCGGGTGCCGGCAAGCCATACGCGCGGCGCGTTTATTTGTTTACATTCGGTCTTTGCAAGTTGCAACAAAAAAGTGCGTGCGTTATTTATGATGTATTTGATTGATTAAGGCCCATTGCACGAAAAACTTAACTCAGAATTAGTTGCTAACACGAGATGAAATTGACAAAGGTCAAAGACAAAGGTTAAATTGACAATATTGTATAACAAACTGTCAATTTAACCTAGTCTTAGCAACTGAGTTAAGTTTTTTGCGCAAGTGGGCCTTAAAAGTTAGTTATGTATGAAGCTGTGAAAGACTAAAATGGAGATTGAATTTAATAAATGTGTTATGTCGACACTCAATATGAATAACATATCAACTCAACATTGCATAGTTTTTAACACAGCTATTTTCTTTTTTTGTAAAGTTTATTTGCTTTATTTTAGGTTTCATGTTACTAATTTTAATTGCTCTTTCAGTTTTGATAAAACCACTGCAAGTATGATTTTCGCAATTTTACAATTTACAGATATTTAGCATTTTAATATGAAAAACATTGTAACTACGGTTACAATAGAGTCTTGAAAACATTTGAAAGATTTTTTCTGTGAATATTATTGTACGATTACGAATTATACCGACAAAAAAAAAACTTTGTTAAATATTTTGTATAATATGTAAGCAATAATTACAATGTGTGTGAATGTTAGATTTAGATAAAAATACATGTAAAGTACTATGGAAGAGCTAATAAACTCGTTTTTTAATAATTATTATAATTCAATTAATATTCACAACGCTTTGGGCTCTGGTGGACACAGGTCTGGATAAAATTATCTATGCCCGTGTCTAACGTTCGCACAGCGGCGATCAGGAGACAAGCAGGCTCACAGATTACCTCAGTTAAGCGGCTGATGCGGCACAGTAGTGGTACCCTTCCACCCAATTAATGATCCAGGGGGACTTTAATGCTCACCATCAGCAGTAACGTGGTTCTTCCCATACCAGTGCAGTAATAATGCTGGATGGGAAATGCATAAGCTTTCGTTAGCGGTAATCCGCCAGCTGGTTCGGGAGGCAACAGCAACGGGGGATGTTGATTCGCACAGGGCCAATTGCTTGGACCTTCTGCTGACAATAGATCCAGGCCGATACTCTGTGTCGATAACTTCACCTTGGGAATGCGAGTGACGTATGTCAGGAAAAAGGCCTTCAACAGTGCTGCCAAGTCCTGCAAGAAGGTGTTGCAAAGGGCTCGGTTCGACCACATTGGCCGAATAGGGACATAACTTGCTTCTTACCCAGAAGATAGTAAAGCGTTTTGGTCCCTGGGTAAGTCGGTTCAGTCGAACTTCTGCCATCCCTCACTACCACCACTGCTGAAACCCGACAGATCGCTGGCCCGCTTCGTTAGGGAGAAGGCAAACTTTTTTGCCTCTTTTTGCATAATCTTCGCGTCAGCATTCTGGTGATGCGCGGATGTATTCTTTCTCCTGGTGGATGTGAGACATATATGTCGGACATTCACATCCATCAAAAGGATGTTCGTAGCAACCTCGACTTGAACAAAGCTAGTGAACCCGACGGGATGGGACGGGATACTTACACTTGTCCTTAAAACTTGTGCGCCCGAACTGTCTCCGATTTTGACACGTCTATTTTGCCTTTCGTGTGAAACTGTGAAAGAGTCGAATGCTTGGAAGTAAGCTAACGTACAGCCCGTGTCCAAGAAGGAAAGTTGAGCTGACCCTGCCAATTATATACCCATCTCTTCGTGTGCTTAATATTAAGCTCCTGGTATACCTAGAAGCTAATGACATCCTGAAGTGATTGCCAATACGGTTCTACAGGGTTTCTAGCTTATGCCTTTCACATCTGCAGTAAGGCCATCGAGAGGCGCGGGGAGGTGCTTGCCATCTCCTTCGATAACCAGAATGGTTTCTATAGGGTCTGGCACGGAAGCCTTATTAGTAAGCTTCCTTCATTCGGTCTGCCTGGTGATGGTATGTGTGATTGGATTGCAGATTTCTTGTGGGATCGGTCCATTCCAGTCGTTATCGATGGGTTCTCGTCTGACCAATTGGATATTTATACCGGGGTCCCTCAAGGGTTGGTAAAGTAAGTAAAGTGCTTGAAACTTGGGTATGCAGACGACAGCACTGGTGCTGAGAGGTACTGTTCCATCCTTGTCCTTTGTGAGGCTGTGGTGGAGCGTTTGAGCTTATCCTTGAAGCCAGTCTCCAAATGGGGCGATGACAATTTGGTCTGGTTCTTTGCTGCTAAAACTCAGGCGTGTTTTTCTCTGTTAAAATGCGCCAATTCTACTCGGCTCTTTCCTTCCGAGGTGTAAACGTGCCGATAATGGACCATCTTGTGCTTCTTGGCGTTACTTTTAACACGATCCTCAATTTTGATCCATACATTGAGGCAAAGGTTCAACTGGCTGCCATAAAATTGGGGATCCCCACAAAAGTGAGACGGTTCTTCACGCCAGAACAATTGCTCAAGTTGTGTCAAGCTCGTCAAGCGCTAGTTAGATGATGTATGGAGTACTGTTATCATTTCTGGGCCGGATCTGCCAAAAACCAGCTTCATGCACTTAAGTTGATCAAAAAACGGACCAAGAAGATCGGCAATGAGACACTGGTCGAATCGTAGCTCCAGAGCCTTAAACAACGTCGCCGAGTTGCGAGCTTGTCGGTTTTAATCGGTTAAATTTCGGGAAGTGTGCGATGGAAATGTACGATCTGATTCCACCTAGCCCATTCCATAATCGGACTATAAGACGTACGGCGATGTGCCATTGGTACATGGTGGACATCCCACCCATACACACTAAACATTTTGGGAATACGTAGATTGTACTTACAGCTAAAGAGTGGCATTCCCTGCCGGAGTTTGTGTTGCTCGATAGCTACAACTTAGGAGTGTTTAAGTCAAGAGTGAATAGGTAACTTTTAGGCAAGCGTGTTTAATCGTCGACCACGACATCGCTTACCATCTGGTGAGGAAGTAGTCTAGCGCAAGCCTACCAAATATAAATGAAATGCATTCCCCCTATTGCAAAGCTTACCACGCAGTGGATAGTAGATCCTAGAGCAGTGATGGCCCAGTGGTAACGGACACAATTTACAAGTATGGTCGTGGATTCAAATCCAGGCAAGTGCTTTAATTTGTGTAAATTATTTCATCACTATTGTTCTCAAAACACTGAAGTAAAAATGCATTGCATTGCAATGCAAATCTAAGACATGTACGAGTAACATCCATCAAACCACATTGGTCCCACGTGGTGGATTTCGGCCCATTACCTCTTACAGAGAGGAGGCCTAAACGCACAATAGACCAAATGGGAGTTTAAGTTCAGAAAAGGGGGTCCATCTATCCTGTCCTATCCTAATGCTTACGACGCCTATCGTTAGCAATTACTTCTACACATTTTTTTGTATTATTCTTCTTACCCACATATCTGTAATATTGAATGAGTCTAAAAAAATGTTTATTTCATTCCTACTCTTAGTTTTTCTCCAAGACCATTTATGCTGATACTACTATATTCAATTGATGTACTAAAAACCTATTCTCGATGTCAACACTGCATCTTTCTTTACAATGATAACATTTAAATTAACTGTTTAGATTTAAGAAGAAAAGCATTGTAACTTAAAATTACAATATCATCATCATCATCAGTCTATTAATGTTCCCACTGCTGGGACACAGGCCTCCTCTCTGTGAGAGGGGATGGGCCGTAATCCACCACGCGGGCCCAGTGCGGGTTGGTGGATGTCACATGTCTTCGAATTTTTGGTTCTAGGACATGCCGGTTTCCTCACGATGTTTTCCTTCACCGTTTTGAGAGCAGTGGTGATGAAATAATTTACACAAAGTAAAGCGCCTGCTTTGGCTCGAACCCACGACCTACAACTTGTAAGTCGCGGCCGTTACCACTGGGCCACCACTGCTCTCAAATTAAATTACAATATAGTAAAATATAAATAGAGCAAAATTTAAAATGTATTACATTGTATGTCAATTTAAATTACTTTAAAACAAAGAAACCCTTGTTACCAAAACTTTTGTGTAGGTATTGGAACTTGATCGACAAGTATACTTCAGTAGAAACATTGTTCATTTTTAATTACAATAAAATTATTCCATTTTACAAATCAAATAAAATTTCACATTTTCTTATCATTTATTTCTGCCTCTTAAACACGGTTAAGAGGCAGAAATAAAGGTCTGTCCTTGCTGATTTCATATGACATAAAGTTGTACCAATTTGTAACTAAAGTTATAATATTATTCAAATTGGGTGTTGATATGTGGATACTGGACGTTACATACAGTGATTGTCCTTTGTGAAAGGGGATTGTTAAAGTTCATAGAATCAAGCATTGTAAGGAATGACGGAAAAGCAGACTGTTTTAAGGACCGTGCTGAAATAAAACTACACCAATAATCACTATCACCACACAACAAAAATATCTAGTATTTTTTTACTTCGTGTATTATTTGTCTTACTGACTGTAGGTACAATCGGCCAAATCTATATCTGATCACCGTAAGGACTATTTTAGCTTGCAGGGCTCGCCCGCTAAATTAACGCCGACATACTCATCAACCAATATTATCGCAGCATCGGGTGACTGTTTCTCTAGTACCTTGTTTTTGTAATTAAAAAAAGACGGCAAAAAATCAAACAAGTCATTTGGCTATGGTCGACGCAAAAAAGGCGGTACCTAGTACACTATCTAACCGAAGCGGGGCGCGGGATATCGAGATGCAGTATAATGAAATAGCGGTAGGTAGGTAGGTGTCGGCATACCTACCAGCCTACCGCTTTCTGGTTTAAATTCGAAGCGAATCGAAGCGTCAATCTAAAATAATATTGACCACATTGACCGTCTTCTAAGCATTGACCATTGACATTCGTAGGTAATGAGATTGCAGACGCGCTGTGTACAAAATTAGCACTTCATTATTTTTATCTCTATGGGTTACACATTTGTTCATTACGTAGCGAAGATAAGAGTCAATCAATACTCAATATGATAGGTATGTTATTTATTTATGAACGCTTCGCATCTAAGAAGAAATTGTACCGAACGAACGAGTTTGCGTGCGTTTGCCGCCGCCGCGTCCGCCCGCTTCGACCGCAACCATTGTTTTTGTGTTTTATTCATTTTAATACTTACCGTGAATGAAAATGACACAAATTTACAATGTCGATTTTTCATGCATTTATGATATTAAATAAGTGAACTCTAATGATTGTAATATTTTTTTGAAGCGTTTGTAGCTTAGAAAAACAAAATAATTAAAAATCTTAAAATTGCGTGCCCTAATTTGGCACAAATTTATTTAATAGGCATATGTAAGTGATCTGATAAAGGAAATAGTTATTTCATAAACTGTAATTTTTTTTTTGCACTATTTGTTACATATTGACCCTATGTCAGTTTGCATTGGACGATTATGACACAAATTGGGTTTGCACACTCCGCAAACTATCCTAGATATAATACCATAAATATTTTAAACTTTAAATATTTTTTGCCCGTTTTGATTTGAATAAAAATTATCAACCACAAATCAGCGAATTACTGAAAATGCAAGTATCAGATCTGACACAAAACGCAATAATAACCTTCATAGGTACGACTGTATCCACAGGCAAGAAATAAGCAACTTTAGAATTTTTTAAACTTATGACATCAAAATAGCCTAGCGCTATCGGTCTATTGCGCGTAGGCACATCAATGTGAATTTTCAAGTTATAGTTGTAGGATATGTCTCGTAGGTGATTAGTAACGTTACCTTTTTTCAACGTATTTATATTCAAGTCACCGGTTATTACTAGACGAAATTTAGACTTGTATTTATTAGTTAGGTAGTTCAAAAGATTATTTAGTTTACATAAGAACTGAGTAGGATCTGAGTTTGGAGTTCTATAGACGCAAATAACAAGCAACTTATAACACTCAAGCTCTATGCCACAAGCTTCAAATGTGTTTTGGGTAGCATAATCTTGTATATAAGATAAATCTTTGAAAGGAATGCCTTTTTTTACTAAGATACAGGTTCCTCCTCTTTGTTTTTCTCTACAAAAACTTGAAGCTAACTGATAGTTACATATTTTGATATAGCTCTCATAGCCTTTCTTTATAAAAGTTTCCGACAAGCAAATTACGTCAGGCTCTTTTTGTGCTACTCGTAACTCCTGGATTGTTATTTCTAACAGTTCCCGTTTTGATAGAATACTAGCTATATTTTGATGCAGAATATTGAACGTATTGGCTTTAGGCACGAAAAAAATCGTCTTTATTTCTTAATATAGGGAAGAAAAAAGGTATTGTACCTCTGCTTACATTCCCGATAGATACGGCTGGGTTTACTGGTTGTTTATTTTTATTACAATATTGTTTATTAAAATAAAAAGGGATCGTTCCCTTTTTAGGCGTATTGTTACTAATGGCTACATTGCTGGTTGGTTGATTACGCATTACAAATTTCTTAATATTCCTTGGACACAAGTAGTTTTCATTGTAGTCGTTACAATCTATCACATAATTTATAGATTTACAAGCCTCTGATAATGTAAAATGTCCACAATCAAGATAATGACATTTTTTAAACATCTTACATAAGTTTTCTATACCATCATTCAATCTTGAAACATTTAAGAAGTGACTATTACTAACATTTAGTACAATAATCCTATTATTATAAAATGTGTCCAATAAACCTTCTAATGGTGACAGAACTTGCCTTAAATTATCATCATTTTCCCCCACACATACCACTAGTTTATCATCTGGATGTAATGTTGTTTTTAAGCAGTTCTGAATCACGTCATGACATTTCGCATTTGGCTTTGTTTCCGCAAAGATTCCGTATTTTTGGTACTTAGTGTTAGTTCTTGAATGCAGTAGGGCTGAAGCCAAGCCGACACATTGTTGTGTACCGCATAAAAATATTCTTCTTTCGGGTCTGTGTTTGGGTTTTCGTTCTGGGATGGAATAGGTGCAGGTATTGACTGCAGGAGTCATTGTCAGGTTCGATGCCATGCTTTTATTTTGTAAGCATTGCGACAGTGTCTCTATTTGTTTTTTTAAAGATGAAATTTCAAGGTTAGCGCTATTCAACTGCTGCTGTAGATCTTCAATTATTTTTGCCAGGGATATTGTTTTATCTTCGTGAATACTGTCAACGTTTGAAGAATATAATATAGGTGAAGAAGGGGTGGATGCCGTACAGTGTGCTAAAGAATGCCTCTTCTTTTTAATATTACTACGAGAAATAGTATCTGGTAATGAAATGGATTGACATAATGATTTTAACATGTTAATTTCAGCAGTTAACTTATTTACTTGCCCTTGAAGATTGCTGTTTTCCAGTAATGTTTTATCAAGCTCGAATTCCGTGGTTTCGAGTTTAACGGTTAGCTGGGATATAGTATCTTTCATTTCTGACATAGACACTAAGTCTGAAATTAATTCTGATGATGTTCCATCCAAACTTTTTGACATTTTTGTTGGTGTGCAATTCGATTCATAGGATGTATTGTAGTCAGTGAGTATATGCGAATCCAAGATCTGTGACGCTGCTATGGACTGGTCAAATTTTGTTACATTGGTTTGTTCCAGTGATGGTGTTTTAACGGCTTTTTTTTTATTTCTCAGTGTTATGTTCGATGGATTACTGCTAATTGTATCTTTGGTTTTAATACAAGTTACGCATTTCCACCTTTTTTTTGAATCTTGATCCAGCATCCTGTATGTTTGTTCTGGATACCCAATACAATCTGGTTCATATCTATTGTTGCAGACCGAACATAATGCAGTGGTTCTTATATCTACATGTTTTTTGCATTTATAGCATACTACAAGTGCTGCCATCTTGCGGCTACTGTTGGTTTTCTTTGAAACGATCTTCAATGACATTGTGTTTGCCAAATACAGCTGCTAATCGCTGTTTAATATTTTTGTGTAATAATATGGACGAAACATTCAAGAGGAAATCACAAAAAGAGACAGTTTACCCGGGGTTTGAACCTTCGACACACCGAGTACTAATACAGTTCAGTCGCACACTTTGTACGTCGAGCCAGGTGACCACTTAGAATCGTGGCCGAAATAATCGTATAGATTCTTCGTGTACAATAAAAAATAAAGTTCGTTAGAATGGATTTGAATAGGCGAAGGAGCAAAGGTCGTTTTCTTTGTGTTGAATGTACCTTATATTCGAAACAGTTTTTATCACTTTTTTTAGCACTTATCACTTTTATTATCACCTATAACTTTGTAATTGTTTGTATAAGTCTGTTCTATGCACAATTGGCGATTAACTTTTGTTTATTTTAGACTTTTGACAATTCGTTGTTTTAATTATGTTGATTTACTTAATGCGTTGAAATTGTTTGCCGACTACACTTTCACTGATATATTGTTTCTAATTGAACACTTGAATCATAACAATTTAACAAAGCAAGTACTTTATTTATTTTAATTAATTTTAAATCTCGGAGTCGAAGTAAACGTGACGGTCGCTGTCACAACGTCTTTTCTTAAGGGGTAAGCAGATCTCTCATTTCACCGGTTATGTTCAAGTTTCATGAAATCTATTCTGGCGAAATAGTTCCCTTACTAACTTGCCTATTAGGTACGTACAACTAAAAAGTGAAAAATAAAAAAACTTTTTGCAAAAAAATACTACCGACTTCCAAATACAAAACTACAAAGTGAAAAATAACTTAATTTTTTGAAGTCGGTGTCCATAACGCAAAAAAATGGTACCTACGAAAAACACCGACTTCAAAAAATTAAGTTATTTTTCACTTTGTAGTTTTGTATTTGGCAGTCGGTTGTATTTTTTTGCAAAAAGTTTTTTTATAATATCTATTATACTTGGCTCTATGCGTCATTTGCCTTTGCTTGAGGTTTGCTGACACATTGTATTGCCATTCTTAGGTTTCCGTACACAAAGTGTAAAAACGGAAGCTTATTACTAAGACTCCACTGTCCGTCTGTCTGACTGTCTGTCACCAGGCTGTATCTCATGAACCGTTATAGCTAGATAGTTGAAATTTTCACAGATGATGTCTGTTGCCGCTATACAACAAATACTAAAAACAGAATAAAATAAATATTTAAGTGTGGCTCCCACACAACAAACGTGATTTTTTGCCGTTTTTTGCGATAATGGTACGGAACCCGTCGTGCGCGAGTCCGACTCGCACTTGGCCGGTATTTTTTAATGTAAGTGACACTGTTTGTAAAATTATTGTCCAACATTTTGTTTCAAATAAAATGTTTGTTAGGTTAAATACTTCAGAATTCTTTTATATATTTATTATTCTCAGCTAAATAATTTGACTGAACAGTACATACCGTCATACTCATAACAAAAACCCTGAGTCAAACAAGCGAAAGTCTCATTACAATTCGTACAGCATTTTAAAAGAATGCGTGAAGAATAGAATTTTACTTCTTTGCCAATATTACGTTTAGTTGGACAATACCGATTTACATACATACCTCGCTTTCTTTCTGTGGTGACATCAGCAGAGACCTAAGTTGGAAAGCTAAGTTAAGCCTTTTTGTTAGTGTTCTGGTAGGAATTATATCATTATGTTTTGTGCACACTATAGGCTACCTACATTTGTATTAAATTCAGCATTAATCTGTAATTTATTAATTCCACAGATTCAACAGGTGTTATCGAAGATTTGCTAATAAAATGACGTGAAACGTCATGATGGTTTATCACTGTACAGGGTTGCTTTTATTGCACTGGCAATATTCCAGATCCCACAGCACTATTCCCAAACAACTGCAGCTCCTGAAAGCCAGAATCAATAGTGGCGACCACCAGAAAAGCGCCGAGACAATGAAGCTCGACGAAGTCCCGGAGAATGAATTTAACTGTCTTGGATCCCGCAATGAAATTAATCAGAAGAGAATAATGTGGTAGGAAAAAAATAAAAATTCCAGATGGTGAAAGTTTTCCAAAATATGAGCAACTTATTATGGGATCTACTCTTGATATCTATATGAAAAACCAGCTTCTGCCAGCGGCTTCTCCTGCGCGAAAAGTGTTTTTTTTGTATCCCAGAGGAGCATTATACCGGGATGAATATCTGTGCTATTCCAGACTATAATCTACATCTGTGCCCAATTTCATCGAAATCCGTTGAGCCGTTCTGGCGTGATTGAGTAGCAAACCTACATAAACCATATTTTCGCATTTATAATATATATACAGCTGTTTTTTCACAATTAGTTCACTCACCCCGTACTGTGATATTGCACCCAAAGGCTACCCACATACCACCGTTTCCCAAACTACGTAAGCAAAAAACCACAAAAAAATATTAAAATGCCGAATGTCGATCCCAAATATGCAAATAAAATTAACACTATCTTTGTCATCCATTGTAAAACCGTTAGAAATTATTAACACTCTTAACATACTTATAAGAAAACGTAAACAAAAACGCGATGAATCAGGCATACAATTATTGATTCGTAATTCTATTAACGTTATAAAGATTTATAGGCATTAGCATAAAATGATTGTAAATCAAAAAGTATACAAAATATTAATAATTTGACGTTTACTAAATACAAACTCAGTGGCAAATAAAAAAAGTTGTGTCTACAATGACTACTTACAATTTCTTTTCTTTAAATTACTAATGACTTAATTGTTTTCCAATTTACTTTTGAATTTGGAAGAATAGTCGACATCGGCTTTGCTTGCCATGTAAAAATATGGAAAAGACAAAGCCCAATAAAAAAATGTATTAAAGAAAAATGAGTACAAACCTTTTTGCACACAAAATTAATTCACTCGAAAATTTTCAAAATTGGAAGGTTCGCGCGCGTGCGTCTTGCGCCGGCGCTGCTCCGGACTGCGCAGCATCCCGGCTACTGACCCCGTCCCGAGCAACGTGTATATAAAGAGTTGGTAATACCGATTGATTTGCAACCTGTTTTAGAGTTTAACTAAGGTTTTTTTGGGTGATTACTCGGATTGGTGGTTGATAACTTTTAATTGTAAACTACATAAGTATTTTTTGCGACTTTGAAAATGTTCTAAGTAAAAAGTGTTTTGTTGTATTGTCCAGATAGGTTCTGTTAAGCAAATAAATCAAACAGAATTGGTACCATACTAACTGCAAAAAAGTTAACCGAAATTTATCTCGTAGTTAAAAATCATTAATGATTTGATCTTGTTCGTTTTTTATATGAATAAAACATATTAAAATATCACATAAGTACCCAAAGGGTGTAAATAAGCCGGAGAATCTGTATTTTTTATTCAGCAGTCGCCTGTATGAATCATACTTACATAGGTATATATTATTTATTGGTGGTTTGCTTAGTATTTATTTTTGGAAAACGTTTTACTGCCTCATAAAATTGAACCCTCATCAAAAACACTGAACCGTCAGAGGTATCAACATCTCTATACTCAATGACGCGCAAACAGTTGGTCAGTTCATCGACCAAGTATTAGCATACAGGTAGGTAAAATTTTGTTGTCTTACACTTTAGACGCAAACACTTTAGATTAGCGAGAAATATCTTAAGAACTGACCAATCTTTTTTTGGGTTTATTAGTATTTAGGGATAAAAACCTGACATATTTTAGGCAGGGATTTAGAAGGTCAAACAGGCGAATACTTTACTTTGTATAATTCTTGGAATGCTTCTAAAAAGTTGAAGCGTGAAGCTCAAGAGTGTTCGCGTTGAGGACTACTGTGGACGCTCTCTGCCCCAACTAGGGGACTCCTATGTCCCAATCTCATTAGTACATAAGTCAAGTCTTAAAATGATATAGAAAACATCTTACAGAAACCAGCATGTCTTTCATTCTTGAAAGACATTTGACATCCACCAAACCGCACTGAGTTCGCGTGGTGGATTAAGGCTCCTATAGACAGTTGCAACGCAACATTGACGTGATATTTATGTTTATTTTAGCTACAATATATATATTGTTATTCAATTTTACTTCAGTAATTAATTCAATGTTTATGCACCTGCCATGTTATTTCTCCACCACCCTTGGTTGACTGGTAGAGAATGCCTCAGGCATTACGCTTCATTCCAGCCAGCCATGGCGCCCATATGCCTGATATCACGTTTAAGCACTAATGACATAATAATATTTTTTATACAAAGCCAATAACCATGGCAATTAAATTAATATATAATAATATAATTCGTTTTACGTGCTTTAATTCATTTTAAAAGCAAACCTCTTAAAACACCCTTTATCCCAGCTTCCAAGTACTTATTTTGTTTTGTTTCAAAACAGTAAACTTGCGGGATCCCGCGTGAGTAATCCCGTATTTCAGAACCCGTAAAAAAAGTGCGGAATCCCGCGTTTGCGGGGTTGGATTCCCTAGTGATAACCCTTCATATGTAAATTGTTCTACGTGTAGAACAGAATAGAATTATCATCAATAGGTATCATAAACCAAAGCCTGATTTCGCTGGATAGCCACTGCGGGTAAGGAGCTCTCTTTTCTTTTGGAAATCCCTACGCTCCTAAGTCACCCTTATCCAGGTACTACTGTTGCGATTGTTAAAATATCGTCTGCCCAGCTCGCCTGACGGATCGCATTGTCGCGTCACACCTGTCAGTGAGAGCCTTTAAAGCTCCCTACCTGTATGTACAAATAGGACTGACCCCAGTAGTGGGTAAGAACATTATAGGCTGTACCTATTGGTTATGGTGAGTTTCCTTCAACTTGTTAATTCCGTACTACTAAAATACCAACAAACTTTATCAAAACTGAGAATCTATTAATATGCCATTAACCTTAATAACACTAGGTCCTCGTGTTATTAATCGAGGCATACTTTAAATCTATATTTAATCATCTTTATATATTTTTGTGACTCTAATATTGGTAACTTGTTAAAACCAAATAAATTGTATTATAAATTAAATATAAATAATAAACGTTAGAGGTACTTTTGAATTGTCGAACAAAAAAAGCGTCAGTAGGTCTCAATGGAGAAGAAAAAGAAACTCCGCGGACACTCTTTTCCATCAGTTTTAATTACAAGTATTTGGTTACATCAAACTTGTTGAAAAAATACATATGTGAGAACCACAAACATAAATCTAAATAAATAACGCAAGCTCCTCCATCTGTATGAAAACCAAGCGTGCCACTTTTTCACAAACAATTAAAAAACAAATTTACTTACCAATGAAAGAAAACATTGCCAATACTTTGGCCAACTTTTTCTATATATTCTTTATAAAAGCAAACCTCTTAAAACACCATTTATCCAAGCTTCCAAGTACTTATTTTGTTTTGTTTCAAAACAGTAAACTTGCGGGATCCCGCATGACTAATCCCGTATTTCAGAACCCGTAAAGAAGGTGCGGAATCCCGCGTTTGCGGGGTTGGATTCCCTAGTGATAACCCTTCATATGTAAATTGTTCTACCTGTAGAACAGAATAGAATTATCATCAGTAGGTATCAACATTATCATCAACCAAAGCCTGATATCGCTAGATAGCCACTGCGGGTATGGAGCTCTCTTTTCTTTTGGAAATCCCTATGCCCCTAAGTCACCCTTATCCAGGTACTATCTGTTGTGATTAAAAAGGCATTTTTTTTAAGATTTCGGTGGATTTTCGGTGCCGATAATGCTAAATGAAAAACTTAGATTACGATCATTTGTCAAACTTTAGTCCGTTTTTTGGCACGCGAAGTATATACAGTCGCGTCATCTAGTTAAATTTATGTCTGTGGTGAGAACGATGTAAAAATTTGTGCACGTAAAAACGTCGAGTAACAAACAATAAAAAAAAAACCGGCGGTGGGTTCCGTACAAACTTATAAAAAGGTATTATAAACCTGAGTAATTAATATGAATTTCAATTTAATACCTCTACGCGTTCATGAGGAAAAGGGTAGTATAACTTTAAAAACATTAAAAATATTTTTATTATATGATGTAACTAAAAATTTACGGGTTTCGCAATTATTCCTTTATCTGTGCTATAAGACGTTGCTTCGTACCGAATTTCAAGATTCTGAGTTCACGGGAAGTACCCTGTAGGTTTTGATTCACTTGCGAGTGTCGAAAATTTGCGGAAATTTGCGGCACTACGGCTGCATCTTTTGATTGCGGTGGCTTAGTTTTTTTTTCACAGCTTGAAGGGACAGTAGACCTGAGTATTTGATATAAATTTCAGCTTAATTTCGCTACGCGTTCTTGAAAAAAAGGGCATTGACAGACAGCCAGACAGACGGACGGACAACAAACGGATCCAAAAAACGGAACCCTTATAGGGTTCGGCCTTTCGAGGTACGGAACCCTAAAAATATACCTACAATAACAGGCCGAGGTAGCTAAGGTATGACCAATCACAACTGATGGCGCCCGTCCATGGTCATGACGCATGGATCGGCATGGTTGTGTGTTAGTATGGGTTACAAATATTAGCCCCGTACCTCTAGAGACAAGGCGCAGTACCAACGGCTTTACATGCTTTTCGAGGAACAGGAGTAGCTATCGCATCACCAAATTCCAAACCCCGGGTACCTAGCTACTGGGATATTCCTAATGAAAAAACCCAATGATCCGACCTGAGAATCGAACGTTGGACCCCGGGCTCAGCAGTCGTGTTTGTGATCACGAGAAAAAACAACACGAGCACAGATAATATTTGAATGCAGCTCAAATTACGATTTCCATAAAAACTGTTTGATTTATGTTTATTTTTTAAGTTGTCTTTGTTCTGTAACTTCAGGAGGTGCCTGGCTGGGGCTGACTGTCTAGCTAAATCGACTGTTCGGTTAAGACTGAGGGCTCGGCTAAGGCTGAGGCTATCCGCTCGAAGCAGGGCATCGCGGAGTGGAGTTGGCTGGCTGCGTTGCGGCCTTCCGAGAGACAGGCCTACTGTTTTTATTTTTGTTCTTCCACCCTCAACTTAGAAAATAGTCAATGATATTTTGATGAAAGGAAGTTTGACCAGCCAACTGCAACCAGCGACCCTAAATCTATATATATTTTTATTGTGACGTGTTTCGGGGGTACCGCAGAATAAACTGATATTTCAGTATTTGGCGCTTTATTGTTCCCGAACCGATCCCACGTTACAAAGACCAAGATTTAATCCATCAATTTATCAGAGATTCAGAGTTTGATGCGTTACCAGTCACTCAAATATTTTCTCCTATAATAAATTTTATTACTCAAGCTTTCCACTTCAGTATCAATGTCACAGAGATCGCCAGCCCGCATAATGAACTTGACGAACTCTATGTAATTAGAAAGTTTGTAATTACATTACCTACATACATCCGTATAGAGTAGTATTACAAAAGTATTACAGTATTACAAAATAGGCATCGATTAATGTCATAAATAAATTAGACTGCTGTGGCCTAAATATATTGTTTGATATTATACTGGTGACATAAATAATCATAAAAAATCAAATAACCCGATTGCTTAAAAAGCGAACTAAAAATACGTAAATAAAAAGAAAATCATGCTGTGCAGTCGGAGGATACATATTCGCAAGCTGACTGAAGAAAACCAGATGTATCCATATATTTTGTATGTATGGGGCAGTCGATTTTTCTTTCGCGATTAAATGGTTGATCCTGCTGTAAGTGTTCTCCACAATTCTTCCAATTGCCGCTTTTCAGGCTTTGCTAAATAAGTTAGTCTTGAAAAACACAAATAACTATATCATGAAACTTCCTTACCAAGTCTTCAGCAATTTCTATAATTTCTCCGTACAGTACGACAGCACAATTGTCGCACGGATCGATAACGTTTACCAAGCTGCCTGCATTTCTAGAAAGAAAATACCTAAACGATTCCACATAAACGTTTTTCGATAAAGTGAGCAGGAAAGGGGTCGACCCTTTCGCAATCAATAATAAATAGATTTTCATTTCAGTAATTAGAAGTCATTACAATATTTTGTGCCGTATAGCACGCTAGGTTTTTATTAATTTAATACTTTAAGCACACAAATATACAGAGGCGGAAATGCCTTAAGGTTGCTCTAGTCGGCGAGACGAACTACAGCTCGTATTATGTGCGCGGGATTAAAATGCATGCTATCTCATCCGACAACACGTGCGATAGAGATAGATACCGTGATGAGCAGTAAGAAGCTACTTTGCCTACGAAAACACACTTTTGAATATTTGTAGTTAATGGATGGAGTTTGGGAGTCTAGATATCATGAAAAAACTACTAAATGTATATTTTCAAAATAAAATTGTTTGCATTGTTGAATTACTAATCTACCCCTGTGGAGGCCGTTTTGCAATTTTCTTTCTTCCTAATGTTCCTGTGGTTTTCTTTCTTCCGAAGATGCGTTATAATTAGTGTTGAAATATGGAACTTTCGACGCTCATAACTTTCAAATATATATTTTTTTTTTACATTTTTGTTTGCATACAGGGCTAGATAATGATGAGACAAATTGATATCATTTTATTTTGAAAAAACACCGCCAAACAGTGGAGCCATACTACGTTTTATGGAAGAATGATCGACTAGGGCACTACCTTAATAGGCATTTTCTACCAGTCAACCTTTGGATGAGACACAGATAAAATATAAGATTTGCCCGCAGTTTAGCTCTTGTAGCCTCTATCCCAGATAAACCAGCCATTTTTTTCGTAAGACAGAAATGCTAGCCTATGCGTGCCAGTGAACCTCATCGATAATGTAGCTTTCTTCTTCAGTAAAAGCATCAGTTTTTTCCAGAGATTACCGGTTACAACCGCATTTTACTTCTTTAAAATATTAATTTAGATTAATATCACACCGGTATTCCATAAAAGTGTAAGCAGAGATCCTTCTTAATAGGAGTCAAATGTAAAACCATAAACTGCGCATAAACCATATACCAGACCAGGACTGCTGAGCCAATAAAACTTCGCCCGGTTCCAATATCAAACCCGAAACCAGCTGCGATTTCTAGGCTAGTAAGGCAGGTAAACACCATGACTAGCGTTAGCTAAGATACAGCTAACAAGCAACACTAGCTGTAAATATTTAGTCTGGCTAAGTCTTACCGTTACAGAGATAGAGCCTTGTAATAAATGGACACATATTATCGTAGGCCTTATAAACGGGTCTAATTAGCATGTTTTGTGCACACACTCACCACCAGCCGTCGCCCCGAGAGGACGTCCCGCTGCCGCCCGCCGCTCTCGCCGCTCCCACCGCGCGCCCCGCCGCGCCCCTCTCTCCGACTCGTCGCGCCACTGCGTGACGTCACTGCGGTCGCCGCGTCTCCGCGCGCCGCTCACAGGTGTCGCTACTAGTAACTTCGGTTACTAGTAGGGACATCTTTTTTGGCCCCTTCCGGGTTAAAACCACGACTTAGTGGTCCTTGGTGGAAACCTAACGGTGTTAACTAAGCCAAGTGAAGTGGTGACCCGCCCTTGCTAAGTCCCGTCTGGACACGGCAGTCAGAAGGAGTCGGGAGCAGGGTAGTTGGCCTTGGTAGATAGCCTAGTCAACCCCTGTCTCTGCCCCACAGCGATTCACCTGGCACGGTCGGGTGTCTCAACCCCGACGTGCCAGACTTTCGGTACACAGGAGGAGGGTGGCCCACCTTCGGTGGGTTCACCGGTACCCTAGGACCCCTGCCACCCAATAAGATTGGTGCCAGGATAACAAGCTTAGGGCTCACCAGATACTCACCTCCCAGTCTAACCCGGCTGGGAGGGTAGGATTCACACATCCCCGGGCCCATCCACCCGGGGAATAAGGTTATCAGCCCCTTAGTAGTTTTTAGTCTTTTTTCTCTTCTCCTTGTTCTGACTCTATCGACAACGATGCATCCCGTTGAGGTGTTGATAGAGCTCGTCAAGGACTTGATGTCGGACGATCCCAGTCCGCGTCATGAAAACCAGGCCCGATTTAAGATCATTCTTTCATCTCTTGCTAGATGTGCACCTTACAGTGCCCCTGCCCCCCCGCCCTATTCTGACGTAAGTCAGCTCCCTATTAATGTGCAAAATGCCATTAAAACCATTAAGGAGAGGTTCGCTCAGGACTGTCATCTCCGAGGTAGACTCGCCTGTCCTTTTGGCACAGTGTTAGAAGCACTAGTACCAAACATATATCCGACCGTAGATGATGTAGTGGAACCTGAACCTAGCATGGCCCCCGTGTCATGTGAGGCGAAGGATTCTCCAAGATCCCCATCCCCACCAGTCAGGCCCACTTCCGGGCCTAGATCACCCACCCTTTCCCAGGGCGAGGTTCAGGCAAATAGTGCCACTAAGCCAGATCCGATTCCCTCTGAGAGGGACCGTAGCCCATTAAAGCCCCAGACTTCGGCTGCTAAGCCTCGTCCTCCTCGTAGGATGTCCGCCCGTCTTCAGTACAAAAAGTACAAAGAGCGCGTAGCAGCTATGCACTCAGAATCTAGGTCCAAATCAAATACTTGGGTCGATGAGGAGCATGACTCTCCCATCGAGATGGACACAGCCCTAAGTACCGACGATGAATGGGCAGCAGTAGCTGTCCACATCGATCAGGTCATAGAAAATCCCCCAGTTGACCCCAGTAATAACCCCGATTTGTCAGAGGACTATGCCACCATGTCCTCTTCTTCTGACTCTAATGATGACAGAGAATTCATTCTCCACTCTGGAGGAAAGAGGAAAATGAGGAAAAGTCCCCCTCACGCTACCAAGGCCAAAAAGCCAGTAGCTAAGACCTCTCCCCAGCCAGTTCTGCCGCCGGCCTTGCCCGACAGGCAACCCTCCCCCGCCCCCGCCCCCGCTAGTCCTTCTCAGCGGTCAAACCGCTCGCCTAGCCCTATGGTAGTAGTAAATAATACTACCACTAGGAAGCCTCCTCCTCCTCCACCCATTTATCTTCAAGATAAAGGGAAATGGAGCGACATTTCAAGCGCCTGTGTAGCGCGTAAAATTAATTTCACCAAGGCCACTGCATGCCAACAAGGCATCAGAATTCAGGTCCCCACTCCCAATGATTATCGAGCTTTGACTCGTTTTCTAAAAGACAGGAAAGTATCTTTCCATACGTACTCCCTTCCGGAAGAAAAGTACACTAGAGTTGTCATTAACCGCGTTCCGAAGGAAATCCCGACGGAAGAAATCCGAAAGGATTTATTAGCGCAAAAAGTCCCTGTGTCAGAGGTCCACCGATTGCATAAAGCAAGAGGCGGAGATCTCTACGACATGGTCCTTGTCGTGTGTTTCCCCTTCCATGGTCACAATCCCATTTTCAATGTTAGTACTGTATGTAACTTGTCAGGCATTTCCATTGAAAAGCCATACCGTCCCCATCTCGTTGGTCAGTGTCACAACTGCCAACTCTACGGTCACTCTCAGACCAATAGTTTCGCTCCTCCCAGGTGCGTTAAGTGCTTGGGAGAGCACAATACCAAGGACTGTTCCCGTCCAAAAGACCGATCACAATGCACGGAGCCTCCCAGCTGCGTGCTTTGTGGACAAGTCGGGCACCCGGCTAATTACCGTGGTTGCCCTAGAGCCCCCAAACTTGCGCCTAAAATGGTCAAGCGTAATGACGCGCGCCAAGCGCGTCAAGCCCCTACCACTCAACTCCCCCTACCAGACTAGCCCCTCAGAGGCCTTCACCCTGGGGTAAGCTGAACCACCAAAGTGTGGCTCCTCAGTCTTGCTCCCAGCCAATTCCAGCGCTGATGGCTACTCCCATCGCAGCGCCAATTATTATCCCCGACTCAATGCCCCCCGCCGCCCCTATGGCCGCCCCTATGACCGCACAAAGCCAGAAGGTGGCTTCCACCACCCCTGCTGCTAAGTGCCAGCCCCCTGTCGCCCCCTCCGGGCAAAAGCCATATATATGCGTTGGTATAAATATAATTAGCGCGTACTCCATTTTTATGACCCCTCAAGCCCGTGCTCTGGATGCTGAAATCCGGAATGCGGGCTCTCTCCTTCCCGCTGAATGCGCCAACCTCTTTTCGAGGTATGAGTCCATCACTGAGGAGCTCGATAGCCTTATCTACAAGGACGGTCAGTGGGTTCGTAAATAGTACGAACCCGCCGTTCATACAAAATTATCTTACATATTCGTTCCGTCCTCACCGCAGAGGCTCGTCGCGTAATCCTTTTCGATTCTATAAGCTAGGCCGCGTGCTGAGCCATAGTTAAATGCAAGTCAGATATTATTGGAGTTTCTTGTCCGTTCTTCTCCACGTAGGCTTTTCCGAACGGATGGTAGAATCACCTTATTAGATCCGGCCTTAGCCTGCCCCCAGCGACGCCCTGAGCCGAGGTCCGACCCCAACTGGGGTAGCCCTTAGCGCTGTCGCTTTAGGTTTAGTACTTTGAAGCCTGGCCGGAGGCTAAGAGATTAGTCTCCACAGGGAAGACCGGTTAAGCATATGTCGGTCACTTTGACTGTTTGCGAGACGCCATAAAAAAAAAAATAAAAAAAAAAAAAAAAAAAAAACATGTTTTGTGTTCGGAGTTCTAAACTTCGAGATTAACTCGATTCGACTCAATCAAATTGAAAGTTATAGCTTGTTATTTCCTACTTATTGTTTTTTTTTTTGCTATACTTAGGTTTACCTCATTTGTACTTGAAATTATTGCCAAGATTAAAATACACCACTGCTGGACATATATCTCCCCCAGGCGTCGCCACATTGACTGATCCCGTATGTCTCGCAGCTAGCGTATGCCCGCAACCTTAACCAGGTCATCAGTCCACATAATGGGAGGCCTTCCACCGCTTCGCCTTCCGTTTCGCGGTTGCCACTCCAGAACTTCTCAGCCCATTCAGCCAACCGTTCCAAAGCTTGGAAATTCTTTGGTCTATGTCGGTAACTTTGGTTCTCCTGCGGATAGCCTCATTTCTGATGCGATCACGCAAGGAATCTCCTAGCATAGAGACAGTCAGATCCAACGCAAATATTGTTAATCACTAACTGGGGCTGCCTCAATTTATATGAAACTGCAATAATTTGATGTGCTATAAAAAAAAAAATCGCTGTAATGGTGACTTAGTCGCTAGGGGGGAATAAGTTTTCTTCAAAAGGACTAAGAATATAGACCACAAACTTCTTTCAAGACTAGACTTACTTTTGTCTGTCTAGCCAGTTTATAGTTTTTACAGGGACGATAAAAAACTAAATGGCTAGAGGTACTGTGAGAAATTGAAATCATTGGTATCCTTCCAGTGAGTGAAAATGCTAATTAATGAAATAAATCATGGGTTCGTACGTTAAAAATAACACGCTGTTTCATTTAAAATGCAATACATTGCCATTGAAAGCAGTGGTGTCCGTAAAAATCGGGGGCTTTTCAAAACTAGAAGCGACTTCCATAATTTAAATACACGCAGTAAGCACGAAATTGTAATACCCAAATTCAGATTAACGAAAACTAGCAAGTCTTTTCTTATAAACAGTATACGCTTTTATAACAAGTTGCCAAAGTCAGTTATAGAACTGACCGATGGAAGGTTCGAAAACTACATCAAACGTATCCTTATTAAAAAAGCATATTATTAAATCAAGGACTACGTTGAAGATAAAAACATTTGGCCTTAGCTCCTTCTGCGCATGCAGCTTCCCTGGTAACTAGTAAACGGCACAAATATGTGGATGTCTCTAACTATTCTCAATCTCATTTTTCTTTCCTTCTTTTAATTAGACTTTTTACAATAGTTTTCAAACATCTTTATAGCCCTTTGCTAAGAATAGTTACAGCACTGATAACAAAATTTGTGCCACATGTTAAATTTAGTCATGTAATACTTATTTTTATTTACCTTTGTATAGATTCTTTTACCGATTGTTTTGTGAATGTGTGAACACTGTAGGCCTTCTAGATGCTAGTTAACATTTGTTAACTTTTTTATAAAATATATAATCCTTTTATTTTATTTTTTTAGTTTCTTACGACTTATTGTCATAAGGCGGGCCTACGTTGTCCCCCCATGTCTAAGTACTAATGCTGTAACATGGAAATATTGTAAAACTAAACCATTTTTAAAAGAGTAACCATGAGTTTCTTGCCGGTTCTTCTCCATAGGAAACGACCAACCCGAACCGTCCACCTTTTGTCGACATTTTATAAGTGCCCATGTAGGCCTATGTGAAATAAAATAAAATATTTTGATTTTTGGTGGCCCAGTGGTAACGGCCCCAACTTATGTGTCATTGATCGTAGATTCGAACCCAGGCAGGCGCTTTACTTTGTGTAAATTATTACACCATTGCTCTATTTATATAACAGCGAAGGAAAATAGCAATGCTTCCGTAAAACACAGCGAAAAATGAAACAAATATTCATTCCAGTCTTCAAGAACTAGTTCTCAGCATTACATTTTAATATAGTCTTTATTCTCTTTTGAAGTTTATATAATTATAACATTATTTATTCTGTAACTTGTCTTTTAATAACACGTTAATAATTTACCATGCTAACTGGAATCAAGGTTCGTGTCTTTTTCTCTTCATCAGGTCAAACTTACCTTTCATTAGCGTCGCAGGGTTTAATGTGTTCTACTCCATCTGTTCCACGTTTCCATCTGTGTTAAGACCATAAGCCAGAAAAATCAAAATGTCTTACTTTTAATCAATTTCAAAGGTATGTAAAGTCAATATTAGGACTAGTCCTTGGCTAAATAATAACATCCGCACGGATAGGTCTTCAAAATTAAGCTGCTCTAGACGAGGTCAGTCCGTGGATGGGTGAACACCTTTACCTAGCAAGGATCAACCGTGCCTCAAATAGTACGTTAAGCGGTTGACCTTAGATAGTCGCTAGGGCTCGTAAACGGGCTACAAAGATTGCATCTTGCTGGATACTTGCTGAAAACTATCGCTCGGAAATATTTACAGCGATACTCTTGCTGCAATATAATTGCGCAAAATATTGCCGAGTATATTCCAGCAACTAAATTGCGAAGCGAGTTCCGACACGTGACCAACACAGAATATTCGTCGAACAGAGGTGCAGCAGTTTGGCATAAAATGGCGGATAGTGAGGCTGTTCTCGTTGAAAGAAGAAAGAGACACAATATAAATACATGCTTGTGCTAAACCCTTAACAATAGTTTTAGTAGTATTAGTTCCAGCAGCATTAATTTATTGTGATGTATCAACATAAAAACAACCCTAAGAAGAGTGAGGATCGGGCCGTATTTGAATAAACGGAAAACCATAACTACTCTTAGCCTGGAACTGATTCTCGGTAAGTATTTGTTACAACACGTCATAAGAATGTCTAAAAATGACTTTGAGTATTTATTTATTGGACCAAGAATAATAAAAGAAGAGATGCACCTATACAACAGAGCAAGGAAGACACCGGTGATATTAGAAATCTAGCCAGCTAGACAAAAAGGTATTGTGGCTAGATCATCAAAATATAATTGCAATGTCGCCGTGCTACACTGCAAGTGTTGCACTAAGTTGCACGATATAGTTGACCATTTTGCGGCTACATAACTGCGCCTAAAAATTGGCACAAATCTAGTAAATAATCTCTAGGTAAATCAGGAGCCAGGAAATCTGACACCAGTCTTGCCAAGGAAGATTGTGTTATCTAGTTACTGAGTCAGATTGGCAGTCGCTTCATGTTAAATATTATATATCAGTTGCATTGCCGGTTAGACTGGAAGCCGATAGTTGGGTAAAACCTAGACATAATAAATCAATATTTCGGAATGGGAATGTATTAAAATAACTTTTATTTTCTATTCAACAAACAATAAATTTAATAAAAAATCAATTTTACATTTTACTGATATATCGTCGATGCACATTATACTCAATTTTATCAACATTTTGAACACCACTTTCCACTCTTCCGCCCTCTACCGCCCTTTTAAACCGTTCTTCATGGTCATGCGCATCATGATATGCCCTTTCAAATTTCTCCCCATGGTCATGCAGGTCTTGATGTTTATGGAAAAGGCTGTGAAAACCATTGAAGATACCTTTTTGGAAACTATGAATATATTCCTTAATCCCTTTGAAAATACCAACCACTTTATTCTCTGGAACTTTATGTTTATCGTCAAATTCAGCGTTGATGTGTAGTATGCTTATCCGATTCTTTTTAGTTTTTGGTTTATCTTCAGTCGTTTTATCCGTGTCTGTTTTATTAGTAGGTCTTGCTAGATTCAGAATAGGTGGTTGATGAGTGTAGTTATTAACTATAGGTCCAGCTGGTGTTCTGTCATCGGGTATGTCTATGACATTTTCAGTAACTTCGTAGGAAATGTACGGTGGGTATGAGTTGACTATTTGTGAACTTTGTGTTTCCATTCCTTCTTTATTTACGTCTGGTTTCTGTGTTGTTGTTCCATTTTTATATTGTCCTGTTGTCTGTGGTACTGCATTGATACTACTTTCTGTAGCATTTGTTTTATTTGCTGTAAAATTCTCATCTAAAGTATCTGTAACTAGTTTCCTTATGTTTCGTTGATTATAATTTGTGTATCTTGACGAGGATTCATATTGTGAGGTAGTATAGTAGTCGCTTGCTACGATTTTCGTTATGAAAACCTGAGAAAGAAGAAAACTCGTTATTCTGATACTTACATACATGACACCACGCCTGTGTTCCTCGAAGGGTTGGGCATAGATCTATCCCAAGTAAAAAAAACTAGTTGTATAAAAAGCCATAGAACGTTTTTGGCATCACTGTTTTTGGTCCTATTAAACCCCAAAGAAGGTGTATTTTATTCGAAAGTGGCGCATTTATTTCTCTATTCAGTGTTAAAACGAACCAATAGCAATGTTACACATGACAAATCAGTCATATACACGCTATATGACAGTGCACAGGTCACAAAATAGTAATGTACTGGTTAATAAACACCTTTAAGGATCTTTTATAGTACTTTTTCATCCTATACGAGAGTTTATGTCTCTTTTAACTCACATTATTCACTGACCATTTATTTTTCTATCATGAGAGTGTAAAAACTTAACAAAATATATTTATTTAATATTGTTATAGGGATTGAAGCAATTTGTAATGAATATTTTTTATTTTATTATTATATTTGTTTATAGTGTGAAATGATGTGCGACCGCAATTTTACGGATAAACTATGGTTAGGTTTACCATAAATTTGACGTGCCCCACATGAATTGTCAAGTTTTCACAAAAAAACTTCTAGTTTTAAGCGCCATTATAGCACGCCAAATTCACATTGAATAAAACAGTCTGAATATGGTTGTAAAAATGAGATAAATAATCGTTTTCCGGATATGATTGTCATTTAATAGCAACATTTATCCACTTTTACGTGTCGTTTTTGTGTTATTAAAGAAACGTATACTCTGTCATGATACTAACAAGTATATTAAAGGAACTAAAAACTCATTACACAACAATTCAGCTCTAAAAAAGTGTTGTGTATCCTAGTAAAGTAGTGTGTGATATGCTTATTAATAAAACTATAATAGTCATCTCTACACCAATAAAGTACAGTTACATTACATTGTAATATTCTAGAACTAAGCTACATCACAAAATCACACACATTTTTTGTAACTACTAAGTACTATAGCAACGATCCGAATATCCTCAATAAGGTAAGGTCGCCATATAGTTGAGTGTTCATCACTGCTAAAACGAAACGATTAAAGCAGGTCGTATGTAACCTTTATTACGCAAATCAGATGAATAAAGGCATTTTTTAACAATTTAATAGAGCAGTATTATTCTGTACTAGTGATATTAGCGCTTGCTATAGCACATACTATAACGGTTGTATAAAATGGTGTAATAAACGTTTACATCCTTTATTTATGGGTCATTTTTGCCCTATAAGCTTATAGAGCAAAATTGTGTTGTCAAACGCTTTTATAAAACACGTTGTCACCGCTAAAACCTTTATGACTCATTTATGTGTCTTTTTAGAGATATAAGCTTAGATGATAGGACTGCTTTGCTGGTTGGGATAGTACCTACTGCCACATTTCGCCAGTTATGTTTAAGTCCTACGTAATAGAGGGTGAGCCTATTGCCGTCAAACGGACGCTAATCCTAACAGGCTGCTTCTGAGAAATTACAAAACTCAAAAACCCTTGCCCAACCCGGGCATCAAACCCTAGACCTCATGCTAAGCAGTAGCGCTTGCAACCACTAGACCAAGTAACCTCTTGCCTAAAATCAAAAACAAAAGACCACCTAAAGTTACATTCAGAAGACTACACAAAATTGGTCTTACTGTATCATTAATACTTTGATTACTAAGGTTAATAACACTTGGAGATCGCTCAAGAGGTATAATAACTTTTAAAGTATGCTTGAAAACCTTTTCGTACACATCTATAGATATACACGCGTGACGTGTTTATTTGTTATTTTTGGTCAGTATGTGCGAGGCACACTTCACAATTATTATCTTTTATCTCATGGCTATTTTCTGCAGTATATCTAACACAAAACGTATTAATTTTATTTGATGTATCTTGATTATAACTACCTAATAAACGAAAAAGTATTCATCTCTTAACCAAGCTGGACGTCTAATATGGACTTTGTAAGTTACTTTATTCTTTGAAAACTAGTTTATTCTAATATAGAAAAATATAACCAAATTTTGAACCTGTCTGAATACTAACGCATCCCTAACTATTCTCTTTCGCATTAAAAACTAGCCAATAGATAAATAATTCACAATAAACTCACCAAACAAACAAATAATCGCACAGACATTTTCCAGATACTATAAATAGAGCAGACAAGACAAGACCACAATCCGAATAAAACTGATACAAAACTAAAATATATACGAACACAATGAATTGGATTGCAACAAAAAATGCGGGCCTTATCTTTGAATTAACACAAACTCACTTTTCACTTTAGCTAGGGACTGAGAACTGAGGTCGCTTTTAGTTTTTATAACTGGTGACATGAGACAAGCATGAGTCAAATAGCTTGCCAGTATTAAGGTTTGGTTCCAATGCACACGTCTATAAAAAAAAAACGCAAACGACTTTAGTGTCGACAGAGATTGTATGAAGATAGGTCACGCCGTTGCAGATGGTAAAATATAATTGTTACAATACAATGAGGTCTTAATAAAATGATGATTACGTTCAAACAAGATAAAGACAGTTTCAATAATGTTAAAAAAAAGAAGTGACGATCAATCACGAAGAGTGTAGAAAAAGCCATTGAAAAAGTTTAGCTGATCGATTGAGTGGATCGGTTATAAAAAGAAACGGTTTTTTTAATTACTTGCATTGAATTTTTTGTTAGGATAAAAACTATGTTGTTAATTTTGTTAAGGATGCTGATCTGCTCGGTCGTAAGTAGTACAAATTGAATTAGAATCTAGATGCTTCCACCTTTTTTTAATTATATTGCTTTGTATTGTAAGATGTTGATGAAAATGTTTAGGAGTATAGAATACTTGCTTCTGACAGCTCTTCACCCTCGAATTTGAGAAAATAGCCCAGGATAAATCTTCTTTTTCTTAATTTTCTTCTAATTCAGGATGTAGATTGTGTCATGTGCCAAGTGTTTAAATCTGATCAGACGTGAAAAGGTTACAAACAGACAGACAAAGTCACTTTCGCATTTATCATTTCGAATATTATATTAGCACTAAAATATGTTTGTCGCACGCTTACAGTACAGACCACACCTTAAGTTTTACTACAAAAAATACATCACTCACGGCATCCGCGTGGGACTGGAACCGGGAAATCCTTTACTTTGTATTATTTTATTTTCATTCCATTGTTGTGCTTCGATATGATGACCTCATCATCTTTGGTATGGTCAGAAAGCTAAGGGCCAATGGGGTCACTCAACACATAATCATCATTTTAAACATTTCCAACCTCATTTCCAACTATATTAGAATCGGCTCCAAGTCTTACCAGATGCAGCTAAAACAATCCTTATGCAGAAGTTATCCTTCTCGATACCTCTCATCCTGATTTGCGAAGGGCCTTCTATCTGGCCTTTCCTGAGAAAAAAAAATATGGGTCTCAACGAGATGGTAATTTATAATAGGCACCAACATCTACAGAAATGGTTTTTAAATCTCTACAATTAACTCGAGTTTAATCCCACCGCACTATTCCCAAACCACTGCAACTCCTGAAAGCCAGAATCAACAGTGGCGACCACCAGAAAAGCGCCGAGGCAATGAAGCTCGACGAAGTCCCGGAGAATGAGTTTAACTGTCTTGGATCCCGCAACGAAATTAATCAGAAAAGAAAATGGAGGAGTAAGAAAAATACAAATTTTCACTTCCCTCCATATCAAGCAGGAGACAGAACAAACAAGACCAATAGGCACAAAGGGTCGTTTACAACGGGGATAAGCCCAGTTGCCTAGCACCACGGATAAAAATTAGCATTAATATTAATGGGTCCTAACATTGTGAGCTGTTATATTTGATTCCAATAATAGGTATGGCAAAAGCGCTTGAACGCACGGAAATTTGTTCTAGTTTCCACAAGGTCCGTATAGTAAACAGCTCCTGATACAGCCTGTACATCATTCAACATAGTATTGCGTTATATTTTTACATGGTTCTTTAACAAGGGCATTGTAAAAAGTTTGGGTTGTAAAAAAAGAAATGTTGATGTTCGTCACTCTTTCCTCAATCGTTCTTTCCTTATGGCCGACCGTTCTTATATTAATTACTTCAAGAGCCATAAAGCAGACCGCACTCGCGATCATTCCAGGAAATCTTTATTTCAGATCGGTACACTGACTGTTGAACACCCTTTAAATGCGAAAGTTCAACTTTAATTATGGTGAATAACATACTATATTTCATGACAATAGGTATTAGCTTGCTAACCCTCCTGACCGATTTCGAACGTGGCGGCCAATCTAAACGGAGACTATACATCGGCGTAGGAGATAATATAGTGTACTAACAAGAAATGTGTGCGCAAACACACGTCCCTCTTCCATTACTCTCATAGTCCGAGGGGGCGGCAATCCGACATGACGGGAGAGAGATCAGGCGCAGGACTTAGCATGCTTTTCGAGGCGTTTAGGAGCATAAGGTCAAAAGCGCGAAATAACAAATGCGTTGCAAATTGTCAAAAGAGGAAGGAGAATGTGAAAAGCGTAGAAAGTCAAAGGCACTCATAGCCAAAAGTGCAGAATGTCAAAAGCGTAGAAAGTCAAAGGCACACATGGTCAAAAGCGCAGAATGTCAAAAGAGCAGAAAGACAAAGGCACACATAGTCAAAAGCGCAGAATGTCAAAATAGCGCAATCTCAAAAAAATTACATATTGTTATTTTTAAGTGAGACTTTCACTCACAATAGGATACACAATAAATGATGTATAATAATGCGTGTGAAAGACTAGAATAAAACATATTAAGGAAACATTAATGTTGTCATAGAAGATATAGTAATGGAAAAAACCCAAACAAAATAACCCTTATTGGCCGATCTGGGCGAAAAGCTAAGCCAGAGGTAGATATTAATGAGTTAGTGACACATAACCAAACCACAAGAGCCTGTATTGAAAATACCGAACACAGTTCTCATAAATCGTGACAATACAACATACCGAGTATATATCCGTAACATTTTATACTAGGTATCATTTTCGAAGACAAAGCTTTAGATGATGAATCATTCGTCCTTTGCCGTGACTAAGTATATGGTGTCATTTTGTTCGTCTGTAGTAATTGCATTATGATCACAAAAATTTCTTTGACCGCTTTGACCTTGGTGTTTAGTAGGATCTTATTCAATTAAATAATCGAGGAAATTCTAACCACACTAGATTATCATCAAAGTTAAGCAACTCTTGCTGAGGTTGGTCCGTGGATGGGTGACTATTCATTACATACTTAGACCCCGCCGAGAAGCAAGTAAAGCTGTTGGTTCTGATTGCGCTGAGATGTTGTTCCCGATTACGCCGAGATGTTGGTCCTGATTGCGCCGAGCAGTTGGTCCTGATTACACCGGGATGTTGGTCTTGATTGCGCGTAGATGTTGGTCCTGATTGCCCGAGATGTTGGTCCTGACTGCCATTTGTAGATCATATACAGATCGTTACTGGTAGTCGGAAGCCTGATATCTGACACCAGTCTTGCCAAGGGGTATCGTATTACCCAGTTACTGGGTTGTGGAAGTCAGATAGGCAGACCATGTAAAATACAGGTATCCAGCTGAATCCGGTTATATTGTAAGCCGACCCCAATAGCTTCAAAAAGCCTAGGTCGATTGATTCATCATCATCATCATCAGCCTATTAATGTTCCCACTGCTGGGACACAGGCCTTCTCTCTATGAGAGAGGAGATGGGCCGTAATCCATCACGCGGGCCCAGTACGGGTAAGTGGATGTCACATCATGTCTTCGAATTTTTGGTTCTAGGACATGCCGGTTTCCTCACGATGTTTTCCTTCACCGTTTTGAGAGCAGTGGTGATGAAATAATTTACACTAAGTAAGGCACCTGCCTGGGTTCTACACACGACTTACAACTTGTAAGTCGCGGCCAACACCACTGGGCCACCACTGACTGCTCTCAGACGGCTTGATTTTTGGAGGTATGCGGAACAGGGTGTCTTTACACCACAAACCTCCATTGAAAAGGGAGAATCCTCCGACCAGACGGATGTTGTCTCAGGTCCGGGCAACTGCCCGACGGTTGTTGTCGGAGAAATATGTATTCAAATCGCGCGATGCAGGATTTGTGTGACGTCATGTCATTAGTTCGTGAGTGGCGGCGTTGGTGTCGCTACAGATTGAATCGAAGTAATTATTTAAATTTCAGACATCTTTATTACGATTTATGTTTATTGTGTTGAAATGAAAAGTTTTGTATACCAGATGCATGCCTATTGTAAGGTCAGTTCTGAATACATAATATAGTAGATATTCATTACTTTTTCAGATAGTTAAATAAACAACACTGAACTGATATTATAAAAATGCGAAGACCAAATTAACTCTTTCTGTCTGTCTGTCTGTTTGTTTATTACCTTACTGATGAAACTTGGAGCTTGGATTGACCATGACCTGGATTAGGATATCTTTTATCCCGGGATTATGTTCCTTTGGGATATTTTTGACCTTTTTCGCGAGCAAAGCCGCTGGCAGGAGCTAGCGTAAGTATAAAATGTAACATATTATTATTGGAGTTATGTGCAACAAGTTCAGCGGGGCAAGTTCACATACAACGCTGGTACAAGAATGCAAGGCAGGAGCGTTAGCATAACAATTTAAGTACTGCTTACATCATGTCTGTATTCTAATGTTTGTGTTTATGTTCGGGTTCTAGCTTGCATTCCCTTTTATTTTCGTAGAAAACTGGTACGGTTGTTGCATTATCATGAATTATGAGACACATTTTGAGGATATACTTCTAAAATCCAAAATGTCCATGTACTGTACATGTATATTTAATCCTATGGGCTGAAGGTAGTGTTAACATTTTATACTCAAAAATAAATTTAGATATGAAAACATAAACCACGATTTATATAAGTCGGATCTTGTCATGATTTGTTTATTTAAAATGATACAAAAGTACCTTTGGGTGGGCTCTAGTGTCGCGTGTGGTGTCGATATGGTTCATAGAGACTTAGAGAGCGACAGTGATCGTTCGGACATGGTCGTGACATGACACATACTGGCCTAGGAACTGCTCAGTGTTTCCTGGACTGGACTTAAAGTCCAGAGTAGAATTTAGTACTATAGTGATCGTCTCTAGAACAAATTAAAACTGTTTACAAGTTACAGGAGATATTTCTCTAGTTTACCCGTATCCCAAATTATGCGTGCGTGTGAAAGGTTAGAATAAAACATATTAAGGAAACATTAATGTGTAATGCTGTTATATCATCAGGCGCGGTGGGGTCACACCGCCAAGTTCTTAACTGCGGGATGTCATAGAAAATATAGTAATGGAAAAAACCCAAAACAAAATAACCCTTATTGGCCGATCTGTGCGAAAAGCTAAGCCTGAGGTATATATTATTGAGTAAGTGACACATAACCTAACCACAAGAGCATGTTTTGTAAGTACCGATCACAGTTCTCATAAATCGTGACAATACAACATACCGGGTATATATCCGTAACTTTTTATACTAGGTATCATTTTCGAAGACAAAGCTTTAGATGATGAATCATTCTTTCTTTGCCGTGACTAAGTATATGGTGTCACTTTGTTCGGCTGTAGTAATTGCATTATGACCACAAAAATTTCTTTGACCGCTGTTACCTTGGTGTGTAGTAGTATCTTATTAAATTAAATAATCGAAGAAATTCTATGCTTAACGGAGTAGCGAGTGGCTGAATACTAACAGCCACACTAGATTATCTTCAAAGTTAAGCAACACTTGCTGAGGTTGGTCCGTGGATGGGTGACTATTCATTACATACTGAGACCCCGCCGAGAAGCAAGTAAAGCTCCTGATTGCGCTGAGATGTTGGTCCTGATTGCGCCGAGATGTTAGTCCTGATTGCGCCGAGATGTTGGTCCTGATTGCGCCGAGATTTTGGTTCTGATTGCGCCGAGATGTTGGTCCTGACTGTCATTTGTAGATCATATACAGATCGTTACTGGTAGTCGGAAGCCTGATATCTGACACCAGTCTTGCCAAGGGGTATCGTATTACCCAGTTACTGGGTTGTGGAAGTCAGATAGGCAGTCCATGTAAAATACAGGTATCCAGCTGAATCCGGTTAGATTGTAAGCCGACCCCAATAGCTTGAAAAAGCCTAGGTCGATTGATTCATCATCATCATCATCAGATTATTAATGTTCCCACTGCTGGGACACAGGCATCCTCTCTATGAGAGAGGGGATGGGCCGTAATCCATCACGCGGGCCCAGTACGGGTAAGTGGATGTCACATCATGTCTTCGAATTTTTGGTTCTAGGACATGCCGGTTTCCTCACGATGTTTTCCTTCACCGTTTTGAGAGCAATGGTGATGAAATAATTTACACTAAGTGAAGCACCGGCCTGGGTTCGACACACGACTTACAACTTGTAAGTCGCGGCCAACACCACAGGGCCACAACTGACTGCTATCAGGCGGATTGATTTTTGGAGGTATGCGGAACAAGGTGTAAAGTCCCACAAATCTCCATTGAAAAGGCAGGATCCTCCGACCAGATGGATGTTGTGTCTGGTCCGGGCAACTGCCCAACGGTTAACTCTTTCTGTCTGCCGGTTTGTTACCATACAGCTGAACGGATTAAGATGAAACTTGGCACTTGGAATGACCATGACCTGGATTAGGATATCTTTTATCCCGGGTTTATGTTCCTTTGGAATAATTTTCACCTTTTGCGCGAGCAAAGCCGCTGGCTGAATATTATTATTGGAGTTATGCGCAACAAGTTCAGCGGGGCAAGTTCACATACAACGCTGGTACAAGAATGCAAGGCAGGAGCGTTAGCATAACAATATAAGTACTGTTTACATCTTGTCTTTAATCTCTTGTTTGTATTTATGTGCAGGTTCTATCTTCCTTTCCTTTTGTTTTCACCATCATCATTTGTCATCATCTCATTATCATGAATTGTGAGACACATTTTGAGCATATACTTCTAAAATCCAAAATGTCCATGTACTGTACATGTATATTTAATCCTATGGGCTGAAGGTAGTGTTAACATTTTATACTAAAAATAATTTAGATATGAAAACATAAACCACGATTTATATAAGTCGGATCTTGTCATGATTTGTTTACTTAAAATGATACAGAAGTACCTTTGTTTGGTACTGGGTCGACACTAGTGTCGCGTATGGTGTCGATATGGTTCATGGAGAGCGACACTCGCCAGTGATCGTTCGGACATGGTCGTGACATGACACATACTGGCCTAGGAACTGCTCAGTGTTTCCTTGTAAGTCCAGAGTAGTATTTAGTTCCATAGTGATCGATTCTATAATAAATTAAAACTGTTTAGAAGTTATAGGAGATATTTCTCTAGTTTACCCGTATCCGCGCGACATTCACCGCCCACGACTGTAATCTGACACCTGTATGTCAATAAGTAGGTCAAATCCCGATCCTATACAGGTACCTGGATCTGATATATACTTACTGGATAACTGACTGTAACGATCGAAATGGTCGAAAGTTCAACTTCTGAAAGAGTTTTTAATATACCAAGTACAATGCTCGGCCTTATAACATTATGCGATCTCGTCCAGGCAATCTGGAATGGAGAGAAATAGTCTTGACATGACATGGGCCTGTCATTGTACTTTCCACATAGAATAGAACGGAACAAGAAACCTGTTAAACTCTTAATTATTATTTTTACCAACCCCTATCCATTTTTGCTGCCAGTACAAAGAATCCCTTATTCATATCTCACATAAGAATCGGTAGCGATGCGCGAAGAAGCACGCAGTCAATTGGTAAGGCAAGTGCATACTTATAACAGAGTTTTACTTTAACGCGCGTTTTCGAGGGTACCTATTATTGTAAGTTGTTGTTATGAAGTTTTTCAGTATTGAAACGTAAAGCTAGACTTATAAATGTAATGAACTTATCAATAAACGCTCCTACAGATAGGCACTACAGAACAATGCGACTAAGATGAGAAATAATATTATTCAAAAGAAATTCTAGGTACAGGTAGGACAATTTCTATTAATCGCGTTACCCGTTTTGTTGGTTCGCGTCACATTGTTCTCTGTTTATCTCATTTCTGTCTTAAACCTTATCAAACTGAACCGCTTCGTAGCCAGTACACGTTCTTCAAAAAAATACTCTCCTTCTGGGGTGGTCTGGTAAATACTGGGGTTATATCAGTTATGAACCAAGTGATAAATTCGGCATTATCCGTCTGTGATTAATACGGCATTATTCATAATGCTCGGGCAATTTAAAAAATGCCCAATATGAGTAAGCAATGTGATAAAAACTAATCAAATAAATAAATTGTCCGGGCTTCCTAAATAATGCCTATCAATTATTGGGCCGGGTAATAAAAAGATGTATTTTTTAAATTATTTTACTGTTGATTTTAATATAGAATAGGTAAGTACTATTACTATATATGCAACAAAGTCAACTATTTCTGTCTGCAGGGTATAAAGTAACCTAACATGAAGGAGATGACGGGAGCTGAGTTCACTCGCTTTGCTCACTCATTTCAGCGCCCATTATTTTTTATATTCTTTATTGTGCACCACAAAAATATATATACAGGACAAACAATCATAAAAGCAAGTGTACAATGGGCGGTCTTATCACACAGGGCAATCTCTTGCAGACAACCTTTGGATGGACTGAACGAGAGGCGAGGCATTTAGGGTTGTCAGTGTACAATATATCTTAAATAATAAATACTTAGACATTATAACATAAAATATGCACATACAATAATACATAATATACTAATCATCATCATCATCATTTCAGCCGAAAGACGTCCACTGCTGGACATAGGCCTCCCCCAGGCGTCGCCACATTGACCGATCCCGTGCGTCTCGCATCCAGCGCCTTCCCGCAACCTTAACCAGGTCATCAGTCCACCTAGTGGGAGGCCTTCCAACGTATCGTCTTCCGGTTCGCGGAATATACTAATAAATAACGAAAATATCACAGAAAGGAGAAGACTAATTATAGAGAAAGGAAATGCTCCTTCACCATTTTTTTAATGTTGGTAAGGATTGAGCACGCATTATCTCTTTCAAACTTAACCTATCCGTGTAGGCGTGCCCTAAGCTCAATTCAATCAATCAATCTGCCTAGCCATTTCCCAAATATATTGAGGTCGGCTTACAGTCTAACCGGATTCAGCTGAGTACCAGTGTTTTACATGGAGCGACTGCCTATCTGACCTCCACAACCCAGTAACTGGGTAACAGCGGTACCCCTTGGCTAGACTGGTGTCAGATCTCAAGCTTCTGACTACTCGTAACGACTGTCAAAGATCTTCAAATGACAGCCGGGACCAACGGCTTAACGTGCTTTCCGAGGCACGGAGGAAACTCGGTATGTTTAAATGGTCATCCATCCACGGACCGACCTCGTCAAGCGTTGCTTAACCTTGAAAATCGACCCGTGTGGCTGTAATTATTTAGCCACGAGCTCCAAGCCCTAAGATCAATTCATTGAACATAATTATCGAATTGCCCAACCACCGTAGAAATATTCATAATGACCAGACAATGTGATAAATATAGAAGTAAATCAGTTTTCATTACATTGTCAGATTTGACTTGACTTGACCCGGGCATTATACATAGTGTCCTGAATAATCACTTGGTCCATGATATATCTATAATACTTTGCACTCTGACTATCATAAATCTAAATGGTCGAAAACAAGACGTTCGTCGCGTCATGTGAACATACCCTAACTTATAAACGAGATTCCTTTCGATGCAATACGGTAAGGTCACTGCTGAACGTTAGTACCTATAGGTAGGTAATAAGGTTCTCAAATGGCATCAAACAGACTGATATAATGGCAAGAAGTAGTCTTGTTTGTAAAGGAAATGGTTTGTTATGGACTTAGTAGAAAGAAAAGTTAGCACATATAACAAGATGGAACATAGGAAGATTTTTTGTAGCTACAATTCATTTAGCTGATCTGTACACCCTGGAAATAGAGTAGGTAGGTAAGGACCATGATTTTTAACTTCCCTGTTTTTAACCGACTTGAAAAAATGTAGGAGGTTCTCAATTCGTCGGAACCTTTTTAGGGTTCCGTACCCAAGGGTAAAAACGGGACCCTATTACTAAGACTCCGCGGTCCGTCTGTCTGTCTGTCTGTCTGTCACCAGGCTGTATCTCAAGAAATTTGAGAAAATTGAAATTTTCACAGATGATGTATTTCTGTTGCCGCTATAACAACAAATACAAAAAAAAAAGAAATACAATAAACAGAATAAAATTAATATTTAAGGGGGGCTCTCATACAAAAAACGTGATTTTTATGCCGTTTTTTGCTATAATGGGATATAATTTGCGCGAGTCCAATTCGCACTTGGGCGGTTTTTTTATGTGTTTTCCTCGATTAATCATAGACGCCTTGACGTATTTGGAAAATTCTTCTTTTGTTTGAAAGGGTTTAATTTACAGGTGGTCCCATGGTCATCAGGTCAGGATCTGATGATGGGGTCCTAGCAGGGGCGTAGCTACCGCCGTATCTGCCGTATCAATTATACGGGGCCCCCGGGAAAAAGAGGCCCCCGACGTGCGTAAGCAAAAATTAAAACTGATAAAATTACCTAAGAACTTCGATGGGACATGAACGCCTGTGAGACTTGTCACTATTGTCCATAGAGGCAGAAACTTTAGAAAAACTAAAGTCATCATCAGCTAATCAATCAGTTTATCGAAAAAAGGCCATGAGAGTGTATATATAAGTGACAGATAGATAATGATGATGAATAAATATTTCTTTTAATTTTATGCAATTTTTTTTTCGTTTTTTGGAAATCTTTACCCTTCATAAGGGCCCCCAAACAAATTTTTATACGGGGCCCCACCAAGGCACGCTACGCCACTGGGTCCTAGAGAAATAAATCTCAAATATTATAGTCATACATATATCGATTTTGATAGTTTCATCAAAACTGCAATCATTTGCACTCAGAAAGTAACATTTGGTGAAGCGGAACTGATGAAGAAGACCACAGAAGGTCACTGGATCTCTAATGCTAAGTTTGTCACGGGTATAAGATATCTCGAATAGCTTATTTTAAATAATATGCTTTTTTTTAAAATCTTAGAATAATATGAAAATTACAAAAAACTACTAAATTTTGGGTCGCGCGGGTGTGAAACGAGTGCGCGTTTTGTCGGTTAGGTCGTTGGCGTTAGTCGGCGTCTTAACGGATTATGATGAATTAAATACTTATAAATAAATGGTACTGATGAAAATGATACCATCGAATTGATCTGACGATGAAGGCGGCAGGTAGGCACTGGAACTCCAAAATAAAACAATGTATCCTATTCGTGTTTGGATTTATTGGAACCATCATAAAATGTACTTTGGCTATAAATGATTATCATGTTAATTTGAGGTACCTACCAAAACTAAAAAGAGAAAAGTAAAAAACTTTTTAACATGAAATCAAACCGACTTCCAAAACAAAACACTACAAAGCGAAAAAAAACTTTCTTTTTTCAAATTGGGTGTCGAAAAACGGAAAACAATGGGTACAAAAAACACCGACTTCGGAAAAGAAAGTTATTTTTCGCTTTGTAGTGTTTTGTTTTAAAAAAATGAAGAACTGAAATAAATTCAGTTATTAATTTTTTTCATTGGGCGCACGGTTGGAGCAGTGGCTGAGCGATTGACTGCTGCGCTGCGTGTCGCGGGTTCGATTCCCGCACGGAACATGTATTTGTATGACCTACAGATAGTTGTTCCGCCTCTGGGTGTTTGTGTATGTGAGTTTATATGCTTGTAAACGCACCCACATTACAGGAAGAAATTACTAGTGTGGGTCAAGGAAACAATTTAAAAAAAAAAAAAACTTCTTAGCTGCTGCATTCAGTAGCAGAACAGGAACACTGTTTTCTGATGCAGCCATAGTCCTCACGGGTGCAGATGACATAAAGCTCGCAGCGGAGATGGAAGGTGGGCCATATCAATGGCCTATTTAATTAAAACACTAACTCGAGGTTTAATTGACAATATTGTATGACAAAATGTCAATTTAATCCCGTGTTAGTAGCTAACTCTGATTTAAGTTTTAGGTGCAAGTGTTTGGTATAAAGGAGGCTGGAATAGCACATATGATATTTTTTATCCTGGGCATATGTTCCTTTGGGATAATTTTCGACATTCACGCAGCATGCCAGCAGTGGGAATATTAAAAAAAACCGGCCAAGTGCGAGTCGGACTCGCGCACGAAGGGTTCCATACCCGGCAAAAAAATCACGTTTGTTGTATGGTAGTCCCACTTTAGTACATTATGGTACAAGTGTGTAATGTTGGTGATTACCGCTGAGGCGCCATTAGACCCGAGCAGTCAGGTGAGGATCTTAAGAGAGCCGAGGACGGTAATCATCAATACACACGTGTATCATACGACGTTTTTCAACACACTTGTGAAGAAAATAATACAAAAAAAAAAATCCAACAGTGATAACGTGTTGTGAATTTTTTTTCGCAATGGCGGGCAAAATTAATCAGTTTTCCTATGCGCGCGCATCTAACAATGGCGATCGGCCATAGACTAAAAATAATGAGTTATCTTTTTTTTGGCGTTTCGCGGATAGTGTTTTAGCCACGTACAAAATGGGGAATTTCAAGTTTTCTTTATTACAGACAAAAACAAAAGTTATATTTAAGTGAAAGTTTTATTTATTTTTCAACACACTTGCTCATAAAGTGGCTCTAATTTCACCGCAATTAGGCACATAATGACACCTGTTATCAAACTGTGACTTTTTCATTACTATTATTCACAAGTGAGATAAAGAGTTCTTTTTTTAATTTATTGGTTGAGTTGCTTTGTTCCTAAAAAAGTTTCGATACAAAAAAGATCGTGCTCAATAGTACAAATGCAACACATTTCATGCAACTTCGTATTTAAATAGATAATTTCAACTTGTTCGTGTTTAATAAATAAAACTTTCACTTAAATATAACTTTTGTTTTTGTCTGCAATAAAGAAAACTTGAATTTCCCCGTTTTTGTACGTGGCTTAAACGCTATTCGCGAAAAGTCAAAAAAAAGATAACTCATTATTTTTAGTCTATTGCCGATCGCCATTGTTAGATGCACGCGCATAGGAAAACTGATTAATTTTGCCCGCCATTGCGAACAAAATTTCACAACTCGTTGTCACTGTTGGAAATGATTTTTTTGTATTATTTTCTTCACAAGTGTGTTGAAAAACGTCGTATGATACACGTGTGTATTGATGATTACCGTCCTCGGCTCTCTTAAGACCCTCACCTAACGGCTCGGGTCTCAATGGCGCCTCAGCGGTAATCACCAACATTACACACTTGTACCATAATGTACTAAAACACGTACAAGTTGAAATTATCTATTTAAATACGAAGTTGCATGAAATGTGTTGCATTTGTACTATTGAGCACGATCTTATTTGTATCGAAACTTTTTTAAGAACAAAGCAACTCAACCAATAAATTTAAAAAAAAACACTCTTTTATCTCACTTGTGATTAATAGTAATGAAAAAGTCACAGTTTGATAACAGGTGTCATTATGTGCCTACTTGCGGTGAAATTAGAGTCACTTTATGAGCAAGTGTGTCGAATTTTTTTTTATTTTATTCTGTTTTTATTATTTGTTGTTATAGCGGCAACAGAAATACATCATCTGTGAAAATTTAAATTGTCTAGATATCACGGTTAATGAGATACAGCCTGGTGACAGACAGACGGCCCGCGGAGTCTTAGTAATAGGGTTCCGTTTTTACCCTTTCGGTACGGAACCCTAAAAAGATGATAACGCGGGCGTAGCCGCTGGCAGGACCTAGTACTTAATAAACTTCAATAAGATTATTGGAAACTTACCTACCCTACATACCCTACAACTCTCCATTTCAAGATTCAACACTCCGTAATCTCACCCCAAAACTAAGAGATTACTATCAGACCCAAGTGCCAGATAAGTAGGTAAACACACTCCTAAAGAACCTAGTAATGTTAGAATCGTCTATATACCGTACGTGATCAATGAGAGCTGTCTGGGGCACCTTTTATTTAGACTGGAGGTAAGCTTTAGATGTTTTTCTTAGATATGTGATGCGAGGGCGGGTTTGACCCCATAAATGGGAGATGTAGGGGTCAAGATGCTCCATAAGGTACAGGAGATCATGACTTGTTGTTTTTAAATAACCCCCGACGCAAAAAGTGGGGTGTTTTAATTTTGACGTGTGTACCAGTGTATTTGTATATCTGTCTGTGGCATCATTGTTCCTAAATGGATGAACCGATTTTGATTTCGTTTTTGTTTGAAAGATGATTTTATCGAGGGTGTTCTTAGCTATGTTTGCTGAAAATCGGTTATAAAGGGCGTTTTTCTGTTTGAATCGCGGTGTTTTCGCAAGATAACGACGTGTCATAATTACGTGTTCGATAGATTGTCGATTGAAGCGTGTCTACTACTAGATAAATTATGTAGCATGAAATAAAAATGTGTCCGGGGTTTTTTAATTTTAAAATTTTCTTTTAGATTTCAACATATTATACAAAGAAAATTAATAAGGAAAAACCGGCTAAAGTGAGTTGGACTCGCGCACGAAGGGTACCGTACCATTATCGCAAAAAAAAAAAACGACAATATAAACACGTTTGTTGTATGTGAGCCCCATTTAAATATTTATTTTATTCTGTTTTTAGTATTTTTTGTTAAAGCGGCAACAGAAATACATCATCTGTGAAAATTTCAACTGTCCAGCTATCACGGTTTATGAGATACAGCCTGGTGATAGACGGACAGTGGAGTCCAGTGGCGTGCCTAGGGTTTCAAAATAAGGCAAGCCCAATAAAATATAAAATGATTCCAAAAAAAAAAAAAAAAAACTCTTTTCGACTGAGTATGTAGGTACCTACGTATGTATCATCGCAATTTTCTCATAAACTACTGGTTAGGTATAATAAATTAAAAGTGAATTCATCCATCTTCTTTCTTCAATTTCACTCTTGCTTGTCGTGCGGTGAATGAGGTGTAGTGCTAGATTGAATATAATAAACATATCAGCAATTGCATACCTCCGGTGGCTTTAAAAAAAGCCGTTTGGTTTGCTTCATTGCTTGAGGGAACAAAGTAATGGTAAGTAGTTGCTTGCTTCGTAACAGGACTAACAGGTTACAGACGAAAAAAAAACAAAACCGAAAGTTAAAAAATAGCTAGATAGAATGTAATAAGGAATTTAAATAAATTATTTATATTCTAATTGGAATCGTCTATCTTTCTTAAGAAATGATTTAATTACATCAGAGTAAAATGTTGGTGATCGTTTTAATTCTACCAACAACTGTTTTTCAATAGCTATCATTGATAATTCGGAAAGACGCTCTTGACCTTGTGTATTTCTCAGATAGGTATGGATACGTTTAAGAGACGAAAAAGCACGTTCCGCGGAAGAACTGGTAGCCGGAATAGTTACAACAAGATACGCTAACTTTAACAGCTCGGGAAAGGCATCTTCGAGGTTATTCTCATGAATGAAATCAATTAATTCGAAAACATTACGATCTTTCAGATCAGGACTGGAATACAAGCAAATCAATTGGCTTTTTAATGTTTGTTTGTCGAAATAGTTTGCATAAATGTCAAATAATGAATCTAATTCCTCTGTAGGAAAATGTGAGTGATAATTGTCAAATTTTTTGTTGTTGAGCAGTTGGAAAAACTTTAATTTATAAATTTCAGAATATCGGTCAGTAATTTCGGTATTAATGTTATCAATTACTTCTACAAAAAGTCGTCTGTATTCCGTTTTTGCACAGCGTACGTTGCGTCTCAAACGAGGAGCCGAGTTATTTTGCAAAGTATTCTCATAAATTTGATCAAATTCGGATTGAAATTCAGCACGTAACCATGCCTGAAAATCCTTTATTTTATTAATACAATAACCGACATCAACTTGTGATTTTTGTAGAATATTGTACAAGCAGTCAGTTTTTTCAAATATCCGATGAAAAATAAAAAGAAAAAAATTGAAATTAAAAGATCGCAAAGTGTTTTCAAAATTCTCCGCAGCTAAAATCGTATCCCCGTCCCAGTTCTGTGGATTGTCGCACAGATCAGAAAACAACTCAATAAGTTTAATTTTTTGTTCAAAAACCGTGTTTACAACTCGCGACATGTATGTCCAACGAGTTGCGGGAGCATTAGGCAATTTTTTGCTGCAATGAGTATCGTAAAAAGCAGCTCGTTTTGTACTATTACTAAAAAAAAATACACAAAGCCTGAAGGGCTGAAAAAAATAAACTAACCTCCTGAATTCTATTGCATGATTTAGACAACACTAAGGTCAAAATATGTGCATTACACCAAATGTAAATTGCTTGTGGACAAACATCTTTAACTTTTTGTTGCACTCCATTTCTTACACCAGACATTACACTAGCACCGTCATAGCTTTGCGCTACTAATTTTGCGATACAATCATGTCTATTCAATAATTCTAAAATAATATTAGAGAGTGAGTCTGCTGTGCGACTTTCCGAAACATTAAGAAAGCCCAAAAAACGGTCATGAATTTCATTTTTATAATAATATCTCAGAATCAAGCACAGTTGTTCTCTATGACTAACATCGGGGGTTTCGTCAATAATAATTGAAACAAATTTTGTATGCCTAACTTCGTAATCGATGCAAGTTTGCATCACATCGGCTACGGAATGAATAATATCGTTTTGAATTTTGTTAGATAAATAACTCGGCCCTGGTTCGTCACTTTCCTGATGCTGCATATACTTTTCTAAAACGACATCGTATTTTGAAATTAACGAGACCAGTTCTAAAAAATTGCCTTTATTTAATGAAGTTTTGGACACATCATGACCTCTTAAAGGAAGTTCTTGTTGTGCTAAATGACAAACAATATCGACTAATCTTTGAAATACACTACGGTTGTTATCAACGCGCGTGTTATATTTTGAAATTTCCTCAGATATCTGGCGTGATATAGATGTCTCAATTCGTTGTTTACCAAAATTTCCGAAAGAAACCATTGCACACAGGTGTTTATGGGAATTTGCGTGCCTTTTAATGGCGCCAGATATGTTATTTAAATCATTATAACCAGATGTATTCCAAACGGAATCTTCATTCGAAAAAAATATGCAGCACCAGCAATACAACTTATTAGTGTGCGAACAGCCAACAATCCAACTAGTTTTATACACTGATCTATTAAATTTTCGTTTATGCGATTTACTAGTCTGAGAAATAGACAGATTAGGCGTCGGTTTTAATGAAGAAATTAACTGTTTTTTCTGAGCAAAGTTTAAAGATTTTACCTTATCTTCGCCAATCAAAACTAGAACGCATTTTAAATTTTCACAAGGTACAATTACCTCCATTGTTGTAGGTAAGTCACCAAAACAATTGTATCACTGAGAAAATCTAAGAAAACACAAAAAACTCTAACTTTTCCCACTCAAGCAAATGAAACTGACAATGACAATGGCACAGACTACTAAGACAGTGTTACCAACCATAAACAAAAATATTCCCCAATTTTTTTCCGAATTTCCCTAAAAATCCCTAAATAGAATTTTATATGTGTTATACCTACATACTTATTTAGTACCTAAATTATTTCGTAGGTAAATATAACGTTACATATTAAGTTGATAAAAAAAAATGAAAAATACAACTATGCAAACTTGTTAATTATTTCTAGAACCACATCATCATCCTGTTACTCCTTTCATTTGACGTCTCATTTTTGAAGTCATACATATGTACGATGAAGTTCTTGATCGTGTCCACAGTATGATTAAGTTTTACTCACGATCCATAATCCCGATTTATAAGGAAAATCGTACCATCATGATACTATGTACCTTTTTAGGGGATTTGAATTACATATCGTGCGTTCCTTTCTACGCACAAAACAGAAAACACACGCTTTGTTTTCGATTTGGTAAGTTTTGTTCGAAATCCCTAAAAAAATCCCCAAAATTATCCAGTCCCCAAAAATTTCCCTTTTAACACTTCTAGTCCCTAAATTTAGGGACAAAATCCCTAAGTTGGTAACCGTGTACTAAGAGATATGAACTGAAGTGAGTTGCACTCGGGTCGTTGCAGTGTTGTCATTTGGCAAAAAAAAGTCGCCAGTTATATGAAAAATCTAGCTAGATGTCGCAAATTTTTTATTTTTAAGATATTGCTTGAATATTTATATTCGTTATTTTCAAAAGTCGCTAGTTTTTATTTTTGCTAAATCTTAAAAAAGTCACCAAACTCGTTAAAAATCTCCAAGATCTCACAACGTCGCTAAAACGGCAACACTGCAGAGTTGGCAAGGTGACAAGGTCACGCATACGCGTGCAACTTCACATGCAAAGCCCTGCTTAAATCTTCAAACTGAACGTCTACAAAGACGCACAAGTTTCTAACTCGTTATACGGCACATCGCTATAAGTGCGAAAGAGACAGATATAGTATTTGAAAGCCCGGTAAAAGCCGGTGCGTGTAAGCGAGATAGCTATATGTAGATGCTACAACTGCAAATGCGAAACTCTGCGCGCGACCAATCGCTATGTGAAGTAGTGTGGCATAGGTAGATACTTTGTGTTATTTTGATAAGAATTAAGCGCGCGAACTTTTAAATAGTTCAGGTTTGATATTGATTCTCTATCGAGCATTTTAGTAAGGCAAGCCGGGCTTTTGGGCTTCTATGAAGCTACCGCCACTGGTGGAGTCTTAGTAATAGGGTCCAGTTTTTACCCTTTTGGTACGGAACCTAAAATGTAGATTAATACATAACATAGCAACACGCTTGTACGCCCCCAAGGGTAAGGCTTATGTCCACTTATAGAAAACCTGCATTTCGCCAGCTATAAGTCCCATGTAAGAGAGTTTTTGCCATCAACGGGGCACAAGTCATGACCCCGGCCAGCTAGTTCCAGATGAAAATCCAATAACACTTGGTCCAACTTCATGTACGCAGTAGCGTTTACGACCAGCATAGATAAATATTACATTTGATAGTCCCTTTTCTTATTAAAATAGTACATTACTGCAGCGGCCAGCAAAAGAGGCATTGATAGACGAACGTGTAAATGTGCGTAAGTCCATCAATGCCCAGTTGTGGCCAAGGCTTGTATAGTTCTTTACTCAAACATGAATGGAAATATCGTCATTATTTTAGAAAAAAAACCGTCCAAGTGCGAGTCGGACTCGCGCACGAAGCGTTCCGTACCATTATCCCAAAAAACGGCAAGAAAACGCGTTTGTTGTATAGGAGACCCACTTAAATAATTATTTTATTCAGTTTTTAGTATTTGTTGTTATAGCGGCAACAGAAATACATCATCTGTGATGAAATTTCAACTCCCTAGCTATCACGGTTCATGTGATACAGCCTGGTGACAGACAGACAGACAGACTGAAAGACAGACCGTGGAGTTTTGGTAATAGGGTCCCGTTTTTACCCTTTGGGTACGGAACCCTAAAATGAACACGCATAGTACAGCATTTACGGACAAAGAAAATCAAATCCATTGCTAAAAAAAAAAATGTGGGCCGAGGCGAAGCCAAGGCACACATACGTAAGTCCATCAATGCCTAGTCGTGGCCAAGGCTTGTATAGTACTTTTCTCAAATAATGCGCGGAAATTAAAACTAAGTAGTACCTAGAACCCATTTTGTCAAATACAATTACTTTTCAAAATCAATGACGAACAATTATTATTCCCGCGTTAGGCTTAGCACGCACTGCGATTTTTATTCGCCGCCCATTCTGTGGCCTATGGAATTATATGAAGCTGCACGCATTTCGGTAAAAAAATCACACGGGAATAATACTACAAAATCCGCTCAAATAAAAATCGCTGTGCGTGCTAAGCCTTAAAGTATTCATTTGGTTTTTTTTTCAATAAACAGCATTCTATTTGCAAGCCAGTTCGAAATTTAAATAAAACCTTTGATAAGTTACTTCCTTGGTTGCCATGTTTCGGAGTAAAAGATCGTTCGATTTTTTATTTACACGACAGATATGAGTTTTCTATGTAATTTATTTGACCGCTGCACACGACAGATATGGATTTTCATACCACTTTTGCCGGGCGCTGCTCGCATGTATTTGTCCTGTACAGCAATTTCGATTTATCTCGAAGAAGGTTCTCAAAATAATGCTCATATTTCCAAGCATGTTTGAGAAAATGTTATATTTTCTAACGACACAACTGTTTTGTAAGTAGAACTTAATAGATAAATAAGAAACAAATTAAAAACTCCGCAAACCGGACGCAATAAGAATCTGGGACTTAAAATATAATGAGAATTCATAATCCGCTACCATTTTAAAAATGAAAATGAGCTCTAAATAAAATATTAAAGTAAACAACCCAAGCAAGGTATTTACCCAAATAGTCTAAGATGCCACTGCAAAAATCTGCAGGTTATTTGATTAAAGCGAATTTTCATGAATGTCACTTGACAGTTGAATAGATTTATGCAAGATTGCCTAGAAATATTTACCCCCGTAATTATCTTTATCAATATCAGGAACTAGTAAGGATAGTCCCGACATCTTCTGTTAGTCCCCCGATGACGGAAGTGTTTCATTTTTGATTGTTAACCCATAATATACAAGTTTTTCAAATGAATTCAACGTCATTTGAAAAAAAGTAGTGTAAAAAATAGGATGAAAAATTGTTAACTCTCAGTTAGCCGCAATCTGTGGGTTACCAGTTTACTTGTTAAACCTGGCAACCCATAAATGGCGGCAAATTAAGAGCTAGATGTTGTTGCTTGCACCTACGATACAGGAGAAATGTCCAATTACTGAAAAAAAAGGAAAAACTGTTTGCCCTGCAGTAATTAATCAAGAATCATTCATAAAATCAAGTTTTCTCAAAAACAATTTTTCTGCAGATTTTTGCAGTGGGATCTTAAGCTATATTTACCAAGAGAACAAAAGAGGATCTCAAACAATAAGTAATATAGTGCAACGCATAACTCCGACTTGGTTATTATTTTCTGCTGGGCGCTTGAACTATTAAATAGCTATGACTTTTATTATTTTGTACCCCTTCGGAAAAAAAGTGTGTTATAAGTTTGAGGTGTGTATTTGTGTGACTGTATGCCACCATAGCTCCTAAACGGATAAACCAAAGTTTTCTTTTTAGATGAAAGATGCATTTGTCGAGAAAATCCTAAGCTATGTTTGATAAAAATCGTTTCAGCCTAGCTAGGTCATGTAATATTTCATTTATTAATTTCCAAACAATTTTTACATCGTATTGAACGTTTTAGACGCTACAACTCCGAAACGTGTAGGTACTTATTACAAAACAATACAACATTGCTATTTCAATATTCAACCATACATTATTTTTTGTATTCATTAATGTCAAATGTCAAATCTAGACTAATATTATAAAGCTGAAGAGTTTGTTTATTTGAACGCGCTAATCTCAAGAACTTGTTGGAGGTGAAAAAAAAATTTGTGTTGGATATTCCATTTATCGAGGAAGATATCTTAGCCGAGCATAAATGAAAAATGATGCAATAACAGGAAAATTATTCCTTTTTAGAGATTCTGTTGCGTGCGCTGCGTAAGCGGTTAAAGTTACGCAACATTCATAATATACATAGAGTAGGTAGGGTAAGCAGGTAGCCAGTTGACGGGAGTGAAGTCGCGTGGGATAGCTAGTGAATATATAACATCAAAACATTTTTTCCACTACAATAATGAACAACAAAAATAGAATGTCAATTAAATACACTCTATTAATATTAATAGTCTAGTAATAAATGTCACTGAAAAATTTACCATTTGAAATAAAAATACTAAATCTATTCATTATCAATTCAGATTCCAACATATAAATGTCAATAGTAAAAATATAATGTCACAAAGAAAGTCAACCATTTAAAATAAAAATACAAAACCAATTCAATAACAATTCAGATTCTACCAATACAAATGTCAAAAGTAAAAATATGATGTCAATAAGGTGTTGAATAAAATATAATATCAATAATGTAAATAAATGTCACAGAGAAAGTCTACCATTCCTAATAAAAAAACAAAATCAATTCAATAACAATCAGATTCTACCAATACAAATGTCAAGAATAAAAATTTTATGTCAATAAGGTGATCAATAAAATATAAAATGTCAATAAGGTGATCAATAAAATATAAAATGTCCGGAGGTTTTCAATTCCGGATACCTACTGATGTAGATCTCAACTCTTATATCAGAATTGCGCATGTTCTTTAGCTATTGCACATTTTATCATTAATTGCACGAATTCGGTATTTACGCAGAGAAACAGTAGTTATTTTTATATTGTGTTTCTCTAATCACCAAGTAATTTAGTGAAACTCATAACTCTGACTTCACTATTATTTTCTGTCAGGCGCTTGAACTAAATAGCTCTAATTTTTGTTCCATTTACAGGCAAATTTGCTGGAAGCTGAGTGTTTATGAATGGTATGACACTTCATACATTTTATAGAAATGCAATGGATTATGGTTGATAGCAAGTTCAAAGAACAATGATAATGTTGACTTCCATAATTGTGGCTTTTGTTAAAATTGATTTAGAAAAAGTTACGACTTTTTATATTTGTCAATTTAATAAGAATATAGTTTATTTGGTTATTGTTAATCCTAGAACAATAATCTTTTAAATCACATTTTTTAAACAATCATTTTGAATTGACGGTGAACTAAGTTATTTCTCGAGTAATTATAATTATAGTAAGCAAGGTTCTATTTTATAAAAACAATCTGTACGACATTTTAATCCAGAGATGGGAGTTAAAACAATATTTTTTTTTGTGTGGAGGCATCGTGGAAATCAACAGACCGACCTTTTATAACTTTACTTCTTAGTACAACCAGTATAAATTTGATGTAATAAGAACAATGGCAATTTGAATGATATACTAAGTAATTTAAGTAAGTTATTTTACAACGTAAACTGACATGCACAATGGAGATTTCATGGGTAGAAAACTTATAATTTTATTTATTCCGTCAGTAAGATTACCAAATAATATTGGACCCGTATTTTTTGCTTTATCAAATAAATTAAAACTGACAAAGATAAAGCGCATCAAAGTTCAGGAGTAGGGGCTTGTGACGTCACTTTGTCAGTATAAAGTGAAGCACACCGTGACGTCATACGTTATTTCAACGCACTGAATCTTCGCAATGATTGACTTAATAGATTTTTTTTGTCAACATCCCTATTGCATAGATGAGTAAGTGCCTAAATAAAATATGAACCAAACATGCGCATCACACATTGCCATTAAATTTAGCGCAGGCGTCCATACTCAATAATAGTACATTATGGTACAAGTGTGTAATGTTGGTGATTACCGCTGAGGCGCCATTGAGAACCGAGCCGTTAGGTGAGGGTCTTAAGAGAGCCGAGGGCGGTAATCATCAATACACACGTGTATCATACGACGTTTTTCAACACACTTGTGAAGAAAATAATACTAAAAAATCATTTCCAACAGTGAAAACGAGTTGTGAATTTTTTTTCAAAATTAATCAGTTTTCCTATGCGCGCTTGCGCGCGCATCTAACAATGGCGATCGGCCATAGACTAAAAATAATGAGTTATCTTTTTTTTGGCTTTTCGCGAATAGCGTTTTAGCCACGTACAAAATGGGGAATTTCAAGTTTTCTTTATTACAGACAAAAACAAAAGTTATATTTAAGAGAAAGTTTTATTTATTAAACACGTACAAGTTGAAATTAATTTGAAATTGCTTTTTATTCACTGAAAACAGTGAATAAAAAGCACTTTTAATCACTGTTTTGGTGTTTGAATTTAGAACACATGAACACACCAATATATATTCAAACTCCCATCTCAATGCTAAACAACCTCCTTGCGCATAAAATACTCGATACAAACTTCTTGTGCAATGAATATTCGACTTTCAAACTCGTTAGTCGATTTAATTTTGAGTTTGTTTATATTTAGGATATTAATAATGATTTTGGTTTTGGTATTGGATGTTTAGTGAATACTTATTTGGATTGTAATTCTAATATTAATTGCATTGGTGTTTAATTAATTATAATTATGTAAAGTAACGGAGGTGGTCACTGGCCCCTGAAATACAGGTGCTGTTACCTAGCACAGCTTCAATTTACAAAAAAATGTGAAACCGAGGTTTATCAATTTTTGTAAATTTTGAAGTTTCATTTATTTATTCATATTATTCCTTGTGCTTTTTGCTTATATCTTTCTTTTTCTCGTAGTCATGGTATAAAATATAGTATGCAACTCTTGAATAAAACGGATTTATATCGAGGGCCATGAATCACTAGTGTCGCTCAGGATTCTAACACTTGAATCACTCGCTATGCTCGTGATTCAATCATCAGGAATCACTCCCTACGGTCGTGATTCAGTTGTTAGAATCCTTCACTTGTTCGTGATTCATCTATGGCCCTCGCTTTAAATCCGTACTTTATTCACTAGTTGCATAATATACTATTGTCAGCAAAGCTGTCTATCCTTTCCCGGATAGACAGCTTTGCTGAGTGTTATATGTTACTTTTTGTAACGGACCCGCCCAGAAATACTCGGTACCTGTGAGATAGGGCAAAGGAGCAAAGCCGCGGTAAAAGGGTAGTTTCGCAAAAAATACTTGAACTCGAACCTGCGTCCCTGAGCTCAATTCCCACACAGAGCCACACTTCGTCAGTCACACAGTAACCCTGTTAGTGCATAGTTTGTGCGCTACTCTTTGCTAACTCACCAGGTAACTCAATTTTACTTCGTCTTGCAGAAGCTTTGCCTCGTGGATGCTGTGAGAAAACCCGCGTTTTTCTTTTATTTCGTTTTTGCTGGATGTTGACTGCAAATTTGTACCTGAGCAAAGTTTTAGCAAACGTTTAGCCGCGGGGAGTTTGGGCAAGTGATTTGTTAGTGCATCTGTGCAGTTTTGGAATATAAATCTTACAATTGTAATTTGTGATTTAGTACTGTTTGTATAGGTTTAAAACGGAAGCTAAGGAATTGTTCTAAATTTACTCTATAAAATCCATAAATTTAAAAAAAAAAGCGTTGTCGAATGTTGTCAATCGATTCGTCGTCACCATGCGAGTGTCACTGGCTACATTAAAATGGAAACATAGAAAAATGGCGGATTTTAGGCGCCATAATTGTGGGAGCCCAAATTTTTTTTATTCCTTCAAACCCATCGTGTGGAGAATCAAAATAAAGGGTTTTAAGAGATGGGTTTGGTCAGCCAGATCGCAAATATGTATCCTCCGACTGCACAGCATGGTTTTCTTCTTGTTTGCGACTTTTTAATTAGCTTTTTAAGAAATAGGGGTATTTATATTTTGTTTTTTTTTTTCATTTCCCTTATGCGTTTCGGTTATTAAACCAAGAAATCTTCAAGAAAGCCTTAATTATTCACAAAGAAACAGAAAAATAACCAGTTAATTGCTTTCATAAACCATCATTTTTGCAGACTAAAGATGAACGGAAATACCTGTCTTTAAAGTTTATGTTTTGCAGTGGTGGCCAAGTGGTAACAGCCCCGACTTACGTGTCATAGGTCGTGAGTTCGAACCCAGGCAGGCGCTTTACTTTGTGTAAATTATTTCATCACCACTGCTCTTAAAACGGTGATGGAAAACATCTTGACGAAACCGGCATGTAAAACGAGTAGAACCAAAATTTCGAAGACGTGACATCCACCAGCCCGCACTGGGCCCGCGTGGTGAATTAAGGCCCATTACCTCACTTACAGAGATGATTCCTGTGTCCCAGCAGTGGGAACATTATAAGGCTGATGATGGTGATGAAGTTTATGTTGGACATTCAAAATCAAAATCAAACTTTTTTATTTCACATAGGCCTACATGGGCACTTATAAAACGTCGACAAAAGGTGCACGGTTCTGGTTGGTCGTTTCCTATGGAGAAGAACCGGCAAGAAACTCCATGGTTATTCTTTTTAAAATGGTTTGGTTTTACAATATTTCCATGTTACAGCATTAGTACTATGGGGGGACAACGTAGGCCCGACGTTGTCGTAAGAAACAAAAAAAAAAAAAAAAATATAAAAAGTTAACAAATGTTAACTAGCATCTAGAAGGCCTACAATGTTTACAAAATAATCGGTAAAAGAATCTATTCAAAGGTAAAAAAATATAACAAGACTAAATTTTCACATTGCTTACATGCCGCATCGGTGCAGGAAAACATCGTGTGGAAAGCTGGAATTCATAGTTAAATAATATGAGTTTGAAATCTTCAACCCGCCTTGAGGAAGCGTGATGATCAATGCTTAATGCCTTCTGGCCTATGCCCAGCGGTGGGATAGTTACATGCTGGTATTATAATTATTTGTTCATCACAGTAAAAATATAGAGAACTCAAGCAATTTCCTTTTGCATGATTATATAATAGAAAAACCGACCAAGTGCGTGTCATGTCACGCGCACTAATGGGTTCTGTAGTTGCACAATAATGCGGACTAAGAAGTAGGCATTTTTCAATGGCATTTGTACAACATTTTTGCTTTTCCAAGTACATTTTATAAGTTGGTTGACTATTACTAGTAAACTTGTAAAGCCTATTAGCTGTGATAGTTTTCCTTTTAATTTCTTTATATTTGTACTACTGCCGTGAATACCATTTAGCTGGCAGGGGGAGGGGACACTTGACTCTTACAAAAATTAGCAATTTAAAGCTTAACTTTACGCAAACGGATCCCTGAATCGGAAAATGATTTTCACACACCCTTAATATTTTTGAATGGCCTTTCCAACGATACCTTATATACTTTTACTTGTACAGGAGGTACACTATATTTTTTTATTTTATTTTATTTTACCACTTTATCGGCGAGATTAATAGGTATATCCATGTCAAATTATAGTTTTCTAGTACAAAGAGTCTCTGAGCTAATCTGTGGACGGACGGACAGACGGTTATGGTGAAACTATAAGTACTCCTTGTTGAGCACGGAACTCTAAAAACCGTTATTTCCCTGCAGAAAAAAACCGCAACATCTAAGAAAAATGCTTTAACATTTTATTCCCCTCTCTAAAAACATTTGACCAAAGAACTAAAGTGGTACTTTCTATAGTAAAAGAGGATTACAAAGAAACCTAGCGCCGTTCGTCACAAACAAGAAATGAAGACAGCCTGACCAAGTAAACTATAACAGCAATCGACACGCGATGGTTGTGCAATTATTGTTGACCTCCATGTTTGGGTTGTTAGTGGTAATTTGTGTGGGTTTATGGTTTTATTGTAAGAAAAGTAGGCCTCCCACTGGGCGTACCGATAACCTGATTAATGTTACACATATACGCTGGATGCGAGACACATAGGACCGGACGATTTGGTGACACTTGAGGGCCTCTGTTCAACAGCGGACGTCTTTCGGCCGTAATGATGTTATTTAATGGGGGTAGTGGAATATTTGAAATGTAGATTTTGGGAATGGTAAATTTTTTGCCGTCATCAAGAAAGGAGGAGGCTTCTCAATTCGACTTTACATATATATATATATATATACTAGCTGACCCGGCAAACTTTGTTTTGCCATAAAAACACCAAACATTCATCTACTAAATATCCTACCTACCCTACCCTACCCTACCCTACCTACCCTACCCTACCTACCCTACCCTACCTACCCTACCTACCCTACCTACCCTACCTACCCTACCTACCCTACCCTACCTACCCTACCTACCCTACCCTACCTACCCTACCCTACCCTACCTACCCTACCCTACCCTACCTACCCTACCCTACCCTACCTACCCTACCCTACCTACCCTACCTACCCTACCTACCCTACCTACCCTACCTACCCTACCTACCCTACCTACCCTACCTACCCTACCTACCCTACCTACCCTACCTACCCTACCTACCCTACCTACCCTACCTACCCTACCTACCCTACCTACCCTACCTACCCTACCTACCCTACCTACCCTACCTACCCTACCTACCCTACCTACCCTACCTACCCTACCTACCCTACCTACCCTACCTACCCTACCTACCCTACCTACCCTACCTACCCTACCTACCCTACCTACCCTACCTACCCTACCTACCCTACCTACCCTACCTACCCTACCTACCCTACCTACCCTACCTACCCTACCTACCCTACCTACCCTACCTACCCTACCTACCCTACCTACCCTACCTACCCTACCTACCCTACCTACCCTACCTACCCTACCTACCCTACCTACCCTACCTACCCTACCTACCCTACCTACCCTACCTACCCTACCTACCCTACCTACCCTACCTACCCTACCTACCCTACCTACCCTACCTACCCTACCTACCCTACCTACCCTACCTACCCTACCTACCCTACCTACCCTACCTACCCTACCTACCCTACCTACCCTACCTACCCTACCTACCCTACCTACCCTACCTACCCTACCTACCCTACCTACCCTACCTACCCTACCTACCCTACCTACCCTACCTACCCTACCTACCCTACCTACCCTACCTACCCTACCTACCCTACCTACCCTACCTACCCTACCTACCCTACCTACCCTACCTACCCTACCTACCCTACCTACCCTACCTACCCTACCTACCCTACCTACCCTACCTACCCTACCTACCCTACCTACCCTACCTACCCTACCTACCCTACCTACCCTACCTACCCTACCTACCCTACCTACCCTACCTACCCTACCTACCCTACCTACCCTACCTACCCTACCTACCCTACCTACCCTACCTACCCTACCTACCCTACCTACCCTACCTACCCTACCTACCCTACCTACCCTACCTACCCTACCTACCCTACCTACCCTACCTACCCTACCTACCCTACCTACCCTACCTACCCTACCTACCCTACCTACCCTACCTACCCTACCTACCCTACCTACCCTACCTACCCTACCTACCCTACCTACCCTACCTACCCTACCTACCCTACCTACCCTACCTACCCTACCTACCCTACCTACCCTACCTACCCTACCTACCCTACCTACCCTACCTACCCTACCTACCCTACCTACCCTACCTACCCTACCTACCCTACCTACCCTACCTACCCTACCTACCCTACCTACCCTACCTACCCTACCTACCCTACCTACCCTACCTACCCTACCTACCCTACCTACCCTACCTACCCTACCTACCCTACCTACCCTACCTACCCTACCTACCCTACCTACCCTACCTACCCTACCTACCCTACCTACCCTACCTACCCTACCTACCCTACCTACCCTACCTACCCTACCTACCCTACCTACCCTACCTACCCTACCTACCCTACCTACCCTACCTACCCTACCTACCCTACCTACCCTACCTACCCTACCTACCCTACCTACCCTACCTACCCTACCTACCCTACCTACCCTACCTACCCTACCTACCCTACCTACCCTACCTACCCTACCTACCCTACCTACCCTACCTACCCTACCTACCCTACCTACCCTACCTACCCTACCTACCCTACCTACCCTACCTACCCTACCTACCCTACCTACCCTACCTACCCTACCTACCCTACCTACCCTACCTACCCTACCTACCCTACCTACCCTACCTACCCTACCTACCCTACCTACCCTACCTACCCTACCTACCCTACCTACCCTACCTACCCTACCTACCCTACCTACCCTACCTACCCTACCCTATCCTATCTCTCAAGTTGGATCGAACTGCACATGGTGTGCGAATTTTATTATAATCGGTTAAGTGGTTTAGGAGTCTATTGAGGACAAACATTGTGACACGAGATTTATATATATTAAGATATGTACATATATTATGTGTGTTCGCGGACAACTTCGTCGTTTATGAACGGATTTTGATGATCCTTTTTTTTGGAAAGGAGATATACCAAGGCATGATAAGGAAACCAGGATCTGATGATGGCATCCCAGAGAAATCGAGGGAACTCCTCAAATATTATAGGCAAACATATAGCGATTTTGGTATTTTATCAACAATGCAATCATTTACACTCAGAAAGTGTCATTTGTAGAAATGGAACTGATGAAGACGACCACAGATGGCCACTGAAACTCCTTAATGCTAAGTATGTCACGGGTACAAGATAATATATCGAAAAGCTAACCGACTATGATGAACCAAATACTTATAAATAACTGGTACTGATGAACATGATAACATCGAACTGATCTGACGATGAAGCCGGAAGGTAGGCAAACTCGAAAATAAAACAATGGATCTTTGTCGTGTTTTGGCTTATTGGAATCGTCAAGAGATTTACTTTGGCTGTAAATGATTTTCATGGTATTTGGAGCACCTACCAAAACGAAAAAGAGATAAATTAAACACTTTTTAACAAAATATCAAAAAGACTTCCAAAAAAAAACAGTACAAAGCGAAAAATAACTTTCTTTTCCGAAGTAGGTGTTGAAAAACGGAAAACAATAGGTACCAAAGACACCGACTTCGGAAAATAAATTTTCGACATTCACGCGGGCGAACCCGCTGGTAGAAGCTAGTAGGTACTTCGCCGCCCTGAAGTTGGCTACAATGGCTGCGCAGTAGTACATGTCATACTAAAGCAGCACCGTTTCGTGCCTTGCGCATCGGAGAAGGGCGGCCCAGAAGTTTGGCGACGACTAAACTCCTCCGCTGTTTTTTTCTAATAATTTAATTGCAGGATCAAATGCAGTTTAATCGTTTTGTGAAACTTCATTACCATAGCGATTTTTCAATAGTCATCACTGTTAATTCTGACAATCACAAGTTGCAGTAATAAAATAAATAAATCTTTTATTTTGGACACATTTACACATTTAATTATACCCACCAAACTGCGTAACAGTTTGTCAGCGGGATAAGCGCTCGTATTCAATCTTAGTTAGGTATATACAATTTTGATCTAAAGGTTACCAATAATAAGAATAATTCATTCATTTTCTGATAATACACACACACACACACTAATCAGATAAATAAGTCAAATACAAAACAAATAAAATATTAAAATTAAATTAAATCATTCAAATACAATGTCAATACAATAAAATAAAATAAATAATCAGTAAAAAAATTTCATTAAAATCAGATAAGATAAAATCATTAATATCAAATAAAATAAAATCCCTAAAAACAGATAAAATAAAATCACTAAAATAAGTAGTGACCACTTAAAAGCAGGTTTGATCATAAAACAATTAAAAACATTAAAAATGTCAATGCTCCTAATTATAAGTCGGGCTCATTAACCTGTTAACCGATATTTCGATCTTGAACTTACCCGCCATATGGCGTCCTAATTGCGTATGTGTAGGTAATCTTAATACAATAATGTATGAATGGGTTTTGTGTAATGACATGTGTCATGTCGTTGACCTAGTACTCGCTAGCGTTACTGCTGATCATAGGCTCTAGCTGTATTCTCAGGTAAGAAAAATTGATATTGGGTTTTTTTTCAATAATAGGGTTCCTGGGTAGAAAAATGATAATTCTATTTAGTCTGGCTGTGAGATTATCAAATAATAATTAATGGTTTATTTGTACATTTACTTTCAAATAATTCAATACACAGATTTTAAAATAATAAATATTGTACAGAGAGACAAAAAAAAAGGGGCGAACTGCTGCCTCCTAAACTAGACCAGGGGCCTGTATTTTAGCAGCCAATGTTCCTCCAGAAATAATCATACAAAATAGACAATCATGCAAGTACCTACACAAAACATTATAAACGATTAACGATACAATTAAGTAATTCATTGAATATTAATTAGAACAATAAATTTAATACCACATTGGATATTAAATTGAATAATATATACAACATTAAATTGAATAATACATTGAACATTCACTTGAATAATACATTAAAATTTAATTTTAATTTACATATATTTTTACGGATAATCCAATCATATACACAAAAATTTATTCATTTATATTCTAAGTTTATTATTATTATTTTTATAATATCTGTATAAGATTAAAACTTATACAGAAATTATAAAAATTGGTAGGCACACATAATGATGAAGGTAATTCATTGTAAGCTCATTCTCTAATAAATAGGAATTAAACTTAATTATGAAATGGTGTGAAAGATGATAAGAAAATGCTGCTTCACCTCTCACGGAATAAAGTCGTAATTTCAAATAAATCGGACAGAAATAACTCACAAAAAAGTTTCTCAAAAAATACTTTGACAGCAACAATTGCCGCGCACAATTACACAATAAGCGCCCTCCCTCGGAAAAGCCGGAAACTAAGAGTTGTCGAGATTCCCCCTCCCTTGTAGTACAATCAGCTGAATAAGCGCAAACACGACACAGACACGATCCCTTTATTTTTTTGCTGACCTTATTCCTGATAGTTTTTATGGATTTTCTTCTTCGGAATTGTTGCCCCTAGATCAATTTTGTTATTTATATTGTGTTTTCTTTGTTAGAGAATTTGATTTCTTTCTTAGATTTCATGGGTGTTTAACGAGACGAAAGGATCTAGATATGGAATGGTTTTATGGATATGAATGTGACTAACATTAAAAGGCTTTTTGGACGCCAAAAAATCTAGCCTGATAGTCATAAAAACCTAGGTACTGAAATATATTAAACGTAAAATACAAGTGAAATAACAGTATCTATTATTGTTATGATTTTGGTTGTTAATCAGGTCGATAAGTGAGAAGAAAAGTAAATACCAATAATAAAAACCGGCCAAGTGCGACTCGGACCCGCGCACGAAGGGTTCCGTACCATTATCGCAAAAAACGTTTATTCTGTTTTTAGTATTTGTTGTTATAGCGGCAACCGAAATACATCTACTACACATCTGTGAAAATTTCACTGTCTAGCTATCACGGTTCATGAGATACAGCCTGGTGACAGACAGACAGACGGACCGCAGAGTCTTAGTAATAGGGTCTCGTTTTTACCCGACTGCCGAAGGAGGGTAATGTGTTTATCAGTCTATGTATGTATGTTTGTTCCTATGTGGCGTTCTAAAGACCAAACGCGTTGGCCGATTTTGATGATTCTTACGTCAATCGATTCGTCTTAACACTGCGAGTGTCACTGGCTACATTAAAATTGGAAAAGAAAAATGTGGCAATTTTTTTTTTATTTCTTCCAAACCCATCGTGTGGGGTATCAAAATAAAAGGTTTTAAGAGGCGATTTCAAAAATATAAAACACTTATATGTTTAAATGTAACTAATTCAAAAAAAAATTACTAAGAAGTTGTAAATAAAAAAAGTTAATTAAAAAACATCTAAAAACCTGCTTAAAAAGCGAACTAAAAAGACGTAAACAAGAAGAAATTCATGAAGTGCAGTCGGAGGGCACATCTTGATTTGGTCAGCCAGCTCGCGAACATGTTTTTTTTAATTAACCGTTTTACCCTTTGGGTACGGAACCCTTAAAAGTAGATTAATACATAACATAGCCACACGGTTATCACAGTTCATGCGATACAGCCTGGTGACAGACAGACAGACATACAGATGGACCGTGGAGTCTTAGTTGTAGGGTCTCGTTTTTAACATAGCAACACGGGTAACACGGTTCATGAGAAACAGCCTGGTGACAGACAGATGGACCGTAGAGTCTTAGTTATTGGGTCCCATTTTTACCCTTTGAGTACGGAACCCTAAAAAAATAAACAGTTGAAAAAAAAGAAAAAACATTTTTGCTGAATTTTGTGTCTGGGCTTTAATCTATTGTTAACTGTATTATAGGGACCAAAGGAGTAATAAGACGATGGACCACCTCGTAACATAGTGGGGATGCTTTTCTGAACTTAGAAACTAAACAAATAAAAAGTCTTGTTTAGCCTAAGCTCGTTTACAGGTATAACTAATATTTTTAATTAGTTAGAGTAGCTATAATGTCTGGTAGTTGCAAAAGTAAATGACCATTTGAGAACGGATGGTAGGTGGAGCTGAAGTTCAGTACCTGTAGCCAAGTTGTCAATCTACAATCGATAACGCTAGTAGAAAACGAATCAATGTATGGGAATGACACATCTGAACGTGGTCAGACCATACAAATAGAATGCGTTAACGATTGTAGAAAGAGATTTGAGAAATGTTTGTAACTTGACTTGCGTGCTTTAGGAGACCTCTCACTAGGTTGTCCGATGACCTGGTGAAGGTTGCAGGAATCCTCTGGATGTGGACAATATGGTGCACAATATCGGTCGATCAGGTGGACGTCTTACGGCTGAAATGATAATGATTATTCGAGAAATAGGTATTCATCAAGCTGAAATCACAATAGAACGTTATCTTCTCTCTTAGGACAATAGGAAGGCAACTTAATCTTGCATAGTTGCAATCTACGACTCGCAGTGACCTTGGCAAGTCTTTAATCTATGCCAAGTTTCCTATCAATAACGGATCGGATCAATCAAGCAGAGGTCTTTTGTCCTTGTCAAAAGATAATGAAAGCAGGTTTACTTGAATAATATCGCAAAGTTTTCACTAACACTACGAAAGTCTTAAATGAATGCACTGTTGGCTTTTCACCTCCAGTCGCCACCCCTTATATGAACATCAATTCCAACCTGCACGCCTAAAAAGCCGCAAACGCTTTCTGAGACGTAAGACCTCCTTGGAAGCCAGCGCAACTGAGGAGAGGTGTAAACTGCGAAAAAACGTACATCCTGCCCCTCCATACTTCATCACTCCGGCAGGGCTTCTGCCCCCTGGACACGAACTGCCATGGCCAATCTGGAAATCCCTAAACCGATTGCGAGTAAAGGTTGGTCGCTGCAGAAAAATGGAGTCACAGTGCCAGTGTGGGGCCCCGTCTCAGGATTTGCTCCACCTCCTTGTCTGCCCTTCGTGCCCAGACACCTGCACCTTTCAGGAACTGAACGTGGCAAATGACAGAGCGGTCCAGGTGGCTACATATTGGTCTGACAAAATTTGAGAATAGTTGAGTCAAAATTTGTGTTTATCGACACGAAAAGAAGAACCTCACGAATCTAAGCCGAGCATTAAAATTCAAGAGTACGCTTTTATTCATTCATTCAGGTTTCATATACGTCATAGTAAAAGTGAAAACGGGGATCCGGTTAGTTGGTTAAATACAAAAATGTTACGTCCAATATCGTTAAGTAGAATTCAGGAATCGAGAATTAGTAAACATGTAGAAGTGTTGTTGTTCTCTACCAAGTCATCCATTTTAATAGCATTTCGTCGTAATGATACGACAATAATGTTATCATTTCATACATCTCCTTATACCAACCATAACGCTACATTAACTTTAGTTAACCGCTCCAAATTGCAACTTCCATTTCAAAACACTGCTGAAATCAATATAAAATCAATTCGGAAACCTTACGTCGGCTCCAGAGATCAGTTTATGCGTTCCGCCGAACTTAGCATACATAATAAACTTCCCTCTTTCCCCGACAAGCAAAGTTTTCCATCAGACCAGACTCACTTATTATCTTCTCAACATAGGTACCGTACGCAAACCTGCGTTTCCATGGAAACCCCGGCAGCGCGCGCACCCAGTCCCCTCGACGCTCCGACGCTGACTGGACGCGTCGGTTCCATTTTCGAAAATAAACATTCATTTTTCTGATCGCGATTCAAAAAATTCGTTGCATGGCCAGTGTTTTTTGGAGATTTCGAATAATGACGGTTGGAATAGCGCTCTTTTTTTGAATGTGTGTGTTTGTGTAGTGGTATGGTAGTGACAGGTGCTCGGTTATGGCCGAGGACGTTAACTGCGGGGGAGGCACGGTGAGTTAGTGCAAAGTTTTTTATTACATGAGTGTAAGCTACACGGTTTTCGACTGTCTTATTAGGCGGACGAATAAAAAATATTACGGGGCATTTTTTGCCGGTTTTCCAGCTCGGGAGATAAATTATTCACGATGTAAACAAAGGCTTTTGTTTTTGTTTATGCCCGGTTCTGAAAAGCTTTTGTTATCCTAATTATATCGTTATCTTTTGTAACGCACAACTTACTGAATGCTTTGAAACACGGAAATTCAGAATCAAATGAAAAGCGGTGTCCAAAAGTTTCAGCAAGCTATATTTACCGAAAATTATTGAAGTAGCTGTGAAAAAATGTGTCATTCACCTGTTTGGGATCATTGTTGCAGAAGTTCCGGAAAACTTAACCTTTTGAAAAACAGAAAAACGTTTTCTCTAAGATCCACAAAAGAGTAATGGGACCCAATAATGGTTGAAACCAAAATGACCAAAATTTTCTTCGTTTTAAATCCCAGAACTGATCCTTTTTTTATTTTGATTGTGCGTACATCTAAGGAATGGAATTCCCTGCCAGAGTCTGTGTTTTCCTATAGCTAAAATCTAGGTCTTTAACCCTCAGTTTCCCACCTTAAAATTATCGGAGAATTAATGTGACAAATTGTCAAGCACGCGTTATCTGCTGGGATTGGTTGAATGAATTTTCAACAGCCAATCACAGAAGATAACGCGTGTTTGACAATTTGTCACATTAATTCTCCGATAATTTTAAGGTGGGAAACTGAGGGTAAGTCAAGAGTGAATAGGTTACTTCTAGGCAAGCGTGCTTTACCGTCCACCACATCATCGCTTACCATCAGGCGAGATAGTGGTCAAAAGCGAGCCTATCTCTTATACAAAAAAATCTTCCGGGATCTTTTAAAAGTAAAGCTGTTATACACATGTGTATATGTTTATTTGTAAAGTCACTGCCCTCAAAACTTCGTTTATTATTAATGTAGGTTAATTATTTACTTAGAACTGATGTTTCGAATAGCTCTTAAGTCCTCAGTGCATAATTACCAACTCATATTATATTCAGGCTTGGGTACTATCTAATTAGGAGGACACAGAAATCCTGAAAATTTGAAAAGGTAATTTTGGGATCCGACATTTTTAATTATAAACCTACGCAACTAAGTATAGTGTGAGGAGCTCGTGGTTAAATAATAACAGACATGGGCGACGAGTTCCGGTGCCGGACGTAAAGAATTTCACCATCCCATGTCTTCCCGTGGGTGTCGTAAGAGGCGACTAAGGGACAAACCAGAGAATGGGCAGCATGGTGGTGTCGGGTTTATCGTCCACAAGTCCCTTGTGAACAACGTGGTGAAGATCGAGTGTGTCGACCAGGGTGGCTTACCTTATACTCAGAATATCCTCAAGATATTCGCTGAAGGTCATACAGGTCTACGCCCCAACCTCGAGAATGAGCTAGATTAACTCGACACTATACCGAAGATATCCCGGACGTCAGCCTGTACGAGATTAGGATGGCTCTGAAATAACTTTTGAGTTATTTCAGAGCCATCCTAATCTTGTTTTTGAACAAAAAGGCGCCGGGTGATGACGGAATTCAGAAGCTGTTTGATTCCGGCATACTCGAGCGCAAAACGCCACAGGCATGGTGCAGGGGTTCAAGAAGGGCGACAATGCCCGTCTGAAGAACTATAGGCCCATCTCACTTCTTAGCCATGTCTACAAGTTAATTTAAAGAGTCATCACGAATCGCGCAGGTTTGACGAATTCCAGCCCCCCGAACAAGCCGGATTCCGAAAAGGCTTTAGCACCGTAGACCACATACATACTCTGCGGCAGGTTATACAGAAGACCGAAGAGTATAACCTGCCTCTCTGTTTAGCGTTTGTGGACTACGAGAAAGCCTTCGATTCGATCGAGACTTGGGCTGTACTGCAGTCTCTCCAACGGTGCCAGATCGACTACCGGTACATTGAGGTGTTGAAGTGTTTGTAAAACGCCACCTTGTCAGTCAGTCTTCAGGATCAGACCTCGAAACCAATCCTTCTCCAGCGCGGCATGAGACAGGGAGACGTTATTTCTCCGAAACTGTTCACTGCTGCGCTGGAGGATGTCTTCAAGGTTCTGGACTGGAGGGGGCTTGGCATCAACGTCAATGGCGAGTACATCACTCACCTTCGGTTGCCGACGACATAGTGGTCATGACTGAGACCATGGAGAGCCTCAGTATAATGCTCGATGACCTCAGTAGAGCTTCCGAAAGAGTGGGTCTTAAAATGAACATGAAGGAAGGTCAACGTCATGGTGAATGCCCATGCAACACCCACTCCTATCAATGTCGGAGACTCTACACTCGAAGTTGTAGACGATTATGTCTACCTGGGACAAACGGTCCAGTTGGGTAGGTCCAATTTCGAGAAAGAGGTCAACCGTTGAATCCGACTCGGCTGGGCGGCGTTCGGGAAGTTGCGTGGTATCTTCTCGTCCAATTTACCGCAGTGTCTCAAGACAAAAGTCTATGACCAGTGTGTATTGCCAGTGATCACCTATGGAACCGAGACGTGGTCGCTCACAATGGGCCTTATCAGAAAGCTCAAAGTCACTCAAAGGGCAATGGAGAGGGCTATGCTCGGTATTTCCTTGCGTGATCACGTCAGAAATGATGATATCAGCAAGGAGAACCAAAGTTACCGACATAGCCCGAAGAATTGCCAAACTTAAGTGGCAGTGGGCAGGGCATATTGCTCGCAGAACGGATGGCCGATGGGGTGGAAAAGTTCTGGAATGGCGACCGCGAACCGGAAGACGATACGTTGGAAGGCCTCCACTAGGTGGTCTGATGACCTGGTTAAGGTTGCGGGAAGGCGCTGGATGCGAGACGCACGGGATCGGTCAATATGGCGACACCTGGGTGAGGTTTATGTCTAGTAGTGGACTTCTTTCGGCTGAAATGATGATGGGCGACGAGCATGGGTCGACCTTCAACGTTAAGCAAAGCTTGCCAAGGTCGGCCGTGGATGGGTGACCATCTTAATATACCGAAATTCTACCGTGCCTCGGCAAGTACGTTAAGCCGTTGGTCTAGGCTGTCGATTGTAGATTTTGATGGTCGTTACGGATAGACATAAAATCTGACACCAGTCTTCCCCATTTACTGGGTTATGGAGGTCAGATCTGGTAGCCGTACCATGTACTGGTTCTCAGCTGTTACCGTTTAGACTGGAATCCAACCCCAACATAGTTGGGAAGAGGCTAGACAGATCTATTGAAACTAGGTATACGAGTGGTGATAATTTAACACTTATGAGTCCAACACTCCTTGATCCTCCTCATCAAATCATCGCAATTACTATAGTTGGGAAGTGACTAGACAGGTCGACTGTAACTAGGTATAATGTATTAGTTTCCACAAGTGGTGATAATTTAATACTTATGAGTCCAACACTCCTTGGTCAATCACCGCAATGACTAAGCTGCTAATGGGCAAAAATCTCTAAACAAAATGTCTTTCTATCAACGATGGGCGATGCCAAAATGTAAGGGATTGAGCACGTGTCATTTCGATAGCTCATACAAAATTGTCATTTTATCAATCGCCATCGCGTAGAACCTCTGATGATTGTGTCTTTTGGCCCAATAGGTGGGTCATCACATTAATAGCAGCTTCAGTAGCGTTAATTAAGTCTTCGCAGGTGCAGTGTATGGACACTAAGGGCAATCCAGCATGTGTGTCATATTCTGAACAGCACCCATATTGACTAGAGACTTTTGTTTAAGGCATACATAGTGAAGAATTCTGGTAACTGTATCGTTGGTCTATATGTCGAAAGCGTCATCAGATGGGTTCGATTCGTTCGACAAAATGCTCTTGGATTTCTTCATTTAGAATTTCTCAGTAACAACACGGGGTCCGGACGTATTGATGACTGGGTTGATGACAAAAGGCTCGCGCCGGACTTAAACATAATGATAACTTACAGGACAGAGACGTGGACGCTCACAATGGGCCTCATCAGAAGGCTTAATGTCACCCAAAAGGCAATGGAGAGAGCTGTGCTTGGAGATTCCAGCGTGATCGAATAAGAAATAAAGACGTCCGCAAGAGAGCTAAGCTTACCGACATAGCCCGAAGAATTGCCAAACTCAAGTGGCAGTGGGCAGGGCACATGGCCGTTGGCGTCTAAACATTTTTGAGTGGCGACCGCGTACCGGAAGACACAGCGTTGGAAGGCTTTCCTCAAGGTAGAGCGACGACCTAGTCCATTCTGCGGGAGGCCGGTGGATGCGAAATGCACAGGACCGATCAATGTGGCGACGCTTGGAGAAGGCCTATGTCCAGCAGTGGTCGTCTTGCGGCTGAAATGATGATGATGATGATGAAACATAATTAATGTATGTGATTGACGAAATCTGGCTATACCATAGGTGAACCTCTGCCTAACCAACCGTGATGTTATGAGAATCCAGATTTTCATAGTTAAACATTACCATTTCATAAGAAGTAAGCTACCACCGTGGTCATGTTTATTCCTTCACTATGAAAGACGAGGTCTTTGCCCTGCAGTGGGACGTTATATGCTGGTAATATAAAATTAATTCATTCGGTTTGAAATGTTCTCTGGCTTAAAGCCAAAAAGAGGCCATACAGTCTGGATTATCTAGACCAAATCGTACATTAAAAATGTTGTAGACAAATGCGATATTTGGGGAGGTTGATGACAATAGTAGACAGTTTCTGTCTGAAATGATGATGATCATTTATTCATTAATTCTATTCTATTCTATCATTCAAACATCCACCCTTTGAAGTTAAATAATATATAAAATATAAAAAATATAAAATAATATAAAAAAAATATGTTTAAATAAGACCATTAATGTGAATACGTACTTTTGAAAGTTAACAATCTATCATAAAGAAAATGAGATTGTATTGAACCTTTTTTTATGTAATGTGGCAATGAAATAAAAAGACTTTTTTTTTAAATTATCTATAGGCATATGTTTACCACTATCTTATCTGATGGTAAGCGATGATGTGGTCGATGGTGAAGCACGCTTGCCTAGAAATAACCTATTCACTCTTGATTTAAAAACCCCAAGGTTGTAGCTATCAGGAAACAAAGACTCCAGCAGGGAATATCAAATTTATTAGCTGTGCGCACAATGAAAGTATTCGCAAAACACTTTGTACGAACTATCCAAAATTTAGTTTACTTATGGAATAATACTGGGTATTATATGAAATCCTTTTTTTAAACCAGGGGTTCCCAAACTTATTTTGTCTACTGGCCACTTTGAGAATAAATTATTTTTTAGCGCCCCCATTTTTTCACCTACTTAAAACCATTTTAACTTCAAAATAAATTAATCAATTGTTGTGACGGAGATTAAACATTTATTCTAAACGAGACTTTTACTATAACTCGCAAGAGTTAATTTGAAACCTGAGCGCAGTAGGTAATACACAACGGCGCTCAGGTCTTATGTTAACTCTTACGGGCTACACCTGCCAATGATAATGATTATTAGTCAAGAAGGCATGCAGTCGGTGTCTAAGAGACCTCCTAGCTAAATGAAATTACAAATCACCCCCCAAGCCTCTACACAACGCCCCCATTTTTTCTGGGTCTCTCACCGCCCCCCTTTAGGCCTGCTGCTTTCGCCCACTTTGGGAGAGGCTGGGTTAAACTATTTAAATTTGACATACTGAAAATCACTCATCGCTTGAACCAACTACTTAATAAAAATCTTAAATTCTTTAATTCACTGTGGAGAATGAACCAAAGCAACCGGCTAAATGCGAGTCGGATTCGCGCACCAAGGGTTCCGTACAAACATTTACCATTACACATTTACCAAAATAATTAGATAACATTACTTTCACTCACATAATGAAAGCACCGAAAACTGTTATAACGAAAAGATAAACTGTATTCAGGGACAAATTCATTTTGCAAAGCTATTGTCTCCATGCATTGACATAGACCGCGGCCATTTTTAAAAATTCTTCTTTATAATTTAAGGTTTTCGGATTGTTCTCTTTACTTGTGATATAAGACATTGCTTCCTGCCAAATTTCATGATTCTAGTTAAACGGGTAGTACCCTATAGGTTTTGATTCCCATGCGATTCGTCAAATATGCGAGAAGTTGATAAAAAAATCTGCGTTGATTAAAATTTTTCACAGCTCCAAGGGCTTGCAGACCTGAGTAAACGATATTAATTTTAATTTGATTCCTCCTGGCTTTCCAGCAAAAAGGTCTTGACACACAGACAGACAGACAACCAGACAACAAAGTGATCCTCTAAGGGTTCCTTTTTTCTTTTTAGGAACGAAACCCTGATAAACTCATTAGTGAACCATCTAAAAATCTATATTTCATTCATTTACTAACAGTCAACGCACGTTCTAAAACGGTATACAGGCTTTGAAAAATTTCGCAAAAGATTCTTATACAACAAAGAGTAAAGTAAAGAGTATTAAGAAATGTTTTATTCTTATAAAACATTTCTTAATACTCTTCCTTAAAATGCGAGTGAAAAATTGTATGAAAGTTTTTCATTTTAGAACATGGCATATATTGTAAAAAAAATATATTAACCAGCACAGGTGAGCTTGTTTTTACCCACCTTTTGTGTATTTTCGGGAAACGCTGCAAATTCTCGTTAGAGATGTTTAAACGTATTCGTGGAAAATGTTAAACGTAGTGAATATGCATGGCCTGTAGCTAGCTGCGGGATTTACTGAGGCTTGCGTTTTCCAGAATTAACTTTGTCGCATTCAAATTAAATTCAGTAAAGGTAAAACTGCACCTAAATATTTTAAATAAAATTAATAAATTTTTCTTCCAAATATGCTTTAATTTCATCACAATCACACTAAAAACTCAGTACAAAGCGAGTCGTTAATGCTCTAGAGCAATAAAAATGTATTAAATTTCATTATTGCACAGTTTATTTTTTAATCGCACCAAAAGGCGAATGGATTCCCTCAATGGATTAGCTCTATTCAGCCAGCCGATATCAATACTTTTTTTTTACGTACGTATTATTCGTTTCTATCCTACTTGTTCCAAATTTAAAAAATGATTGCTGCTAACTCTCATTTAAAAATGAAAGAAATTTAAAAAAGTAATTTGGCGGGAACTTTGTTAATTTTGCTTGACATTATTTTAGTAAACGATAAAGTGTGATACTGTCTGATTTTGAGTGCTTCGGCTTCGAATTAAAATGGAATCATCTAGCGACACATTAACTCCGGAAAACATTCTAAATGAAGCCGACAGTGTTATAGAAAATCTTTTAATTTCAATAATTAAACTTCTATTTTAACTGTTTGATATGAGTTTCTTTTATCTACTATTCCTATAGGTAATAGTTGAAAGAAAAGCAGATTATGCACCTCGCCTTAAGTAATTTATATTGCCCTCGTGCCTGTTAGATTAGAGTCAGGCAACTCCTAAATCAGGCACTCGGTGCAATAATAAATTACTTTGTGCTCGATGCAATAAACTACAATTTTTGTTTGAATGGTGGTCATTTTAATTTAGCTCGTTGCTAAATAATAACAGCCGCACGGAGCTATCTTCAAGGTTAAGCAACGCTTGACGAGATCGGTCCGTGGAAGGGTGACCATTTCAACATACCGAGTTTCCTCCGTGCCTCGAAAAGCACGTTAAGCCGTTGGTCCCGGCTGTCATTTGAAAATCTTTGACAGGCGTTACGAGTAGTCAGAAGCTTGAGATCTGACACCAGTCTAGCCAAGGGGTACCGCTGTTACCCAGTTACTGAGTTGTGGGGGTTAGATAGGCAGTCGCTCCATGTAAAAGTCTGATACTCAGCTGAATCCGGTTAGACTGGAAGCCGACCCCAACATAGTTGGGAAAAGGCTAGGCAGATTGTTTGAATGGTGGTAATTTTTGTTAAAGTCCCATGATATAGGCCCATGAGGGTAAGTCTATTGCCATCAACTGGGCCCAAATGGAGACTGCGGGCTGCAGACAAATTGCAGATGGGAAAACCGGACCCGGGAATCGAACCAATGACCTCAAACTCAACAGTGCCTGGGCCCCTAGACCAACGGTACAGACTCATTCCTAGTATAATTTAAAAAATGATGTATATTCTCTATAGTACTGTACCTCCTTACGTGTAGCTCAAAGAGTAAAATAATAGCTTGTCAATATGTCATATGGAATAAACCCTTGATTATAGACAGGAACTATCTTTTACAACAATTTATTCCACATAAAAAAAACTAATTGAATCGCACTGAAAAACAGCAGGTAACATCATGGCAAAATATCTTCGTCCAGAGCGATTTGATGGAGATCCCACATCGGGGCAGCAACAAGAACTTTCGTCGCAGTGGAGCCATTGGAAAAAGACATTTGAAAATTTTCTTGGATCGAGTGAAAAAAGCCTTTAGATTGAGATGCAACAAAGCTAGATCTGTTAGTAAATTATATCTCACCAAGCATATTCAAATATATAGAACACTGCGAGAAATACTCAGAAGCCATTGAAGTGTTTCAATGGCTTCTACATCTAAAAACCGTAGTTTGTTCAATTTGGCGCCCAACTAAACAAAACGAGGAAGAAAAAAGCTCTCATACTAATAAGCAGCCAGCACTTGAGTTAACTATACATTTGATACGAAGCACTGTCTTATCAGCACTCGATAGTCGCAATACGTGAACTGATAACGATACGACCGCTTTGACAATGATAACACCCGGAATTCATTGTGACAGCGACGCGCAAATAATAAGGCTTGATTGTGAAAAGGTTTCCGTGATAACTACTTATTGGCAAACACGCCAACTGATGGTAGATAAGTTCGACACACTGTTCATAACCAATAAAATTCTTGATAGCCGGAATCAACAGAAATTAAGCTCGTAAAGTCCCGACGAAACTATTCAGGTCTCTTGAATCCCGCAACGAGAATAATCAGACAAAAAAGTATATTAAAAAATTCAAAAAACTCGACTGCTTAAAAACCAAAATAATTTTTGATTTTTTGTATTCAATTTTTATTTAAAACATTTAAGTTCTTTTTATTTTCGAATTTGTTACATTTAAATATATGTCGCATCGAGGCTGGCCGATAGATGCAAACCATCGGGAAGTCAGGATGTATTCCCTAAGGTTAAGGGGCAGGGGCAGGTCGGTGGGTACAATCGTGCAAATGAAATCACAGTAATTATTCGATACACTGGGTTTATTCAAATATTCAGAGTTACAATATTGCTTACTAATATTACGGATCGACACTGATTCTACGACGTCTAAGCTCTGAGGCGGTCAGTACTAAACTGCTCTATTCCTCACAACGCAAGTGCTTATAAAAGCGTGCCAATGCGTAGTTGCTCTTGATTGCCGCCAGGGGCGTGCTTGTGGTTTCGGTGGTGACGTCCGTACTATTGACGAAACCCGACATATATAAGTGTTATATATTTTTGAAAACACCTCTTAAAATCCTTTAATTTGATACCCCATAGGATGGGTTTGGAAGAAAACAATAATTTGGGCTCCCACAATATGGCGCCCAAAAACCATTTTTATATTTTCCAATTTTAATGTAGCAAGTGACACTCGCAGGGTTAAGACGAATCGATTGACGTAAGAACCATTAAAATCGGCCAAAGCGTTTGGTCTCTAGAACGCCACATGGGAACAAACATACATATGTTTGTATGTGTGCATAGACTGATAAACACATTACCCTCCCTCGGCAGTCGGGTAAAAAACAAAGGAGAAGGAACAGAAAACTATTAATTCCACAACACAGCCACACTAGTAGACACAGAGCACAGACATAAATCTAACTAGATAATTCAAGTCCCTCCATATGTAAGAAAAATAAACGTGACACTTTTGCATAAACAATTTAAGAACAAATTTACTTATAGATGAATAAAAATATTTCCAATGCCTCGGACAACTTTTTTCTATACAGTTTTTACAGCTCAATTTGGCATAATTAGGCATTTTTCTAGATTTCGGTGGATATCCGGTGCAGGTTCTCGGTATTCTCGATATTTCTGTACGGCTCCGAATCCTGGGCAATTCACGCTGTTCATTTGAAATGAGGTGTTGGAGAAGAATGTTGCGCATATCATGGACAGCAAAGAGCACTAATAAGTCCATTCTCAATTAGCTAAAGATCAAATACAGACTATCCACGATGTGCTACCAGCGAGTTACTGGCCATATCGCTCGGAGACATCAGATAACCTCGAAAAACTGGTTGTGGTGGGAAAGGTGGAAGGTAAAACACCGCGCGGACGTTCACCTACTTGCGGATCATACCAGATAAGGGCTATTACGGGACTGACGGTAACCACTGCACTAAGAAGAGTTGAAGACAGAGTGGCATGGAAGCATGTGACTCCGTCAAAGCGTTCCAAGACGGGCACGACCTTTAGAAATGAAGATAACGAATAAGATAAATATCCATCCATTCATACTCACAAACTTTCACACTATTAATAGTATGATAAAGGGTGCCAAGCCCTCTTGTCCAGTTCATCGTTGCCATTCTGCATCCAATGTTAAACTAATGATGTTTAGCACACCCTCAGCCTTTCCGTAAGCAATCACATACAATTATCATACCATTCAAGGCCATCGTAGTCATGATTCTTATGAAATGGGCACTTCCAGCAATTAAGGGGACGGCAATTTATTCGTTTTACAAAAAGCCCGCGAGAGAATCATTATCATCGTCATTATCAACATCGCAAGAGAATAGATGCCTCTTATCGACCTCCCAAAAAGTGACAGACACTGATTTTCAATTTGCACCCCATAATCAATTTACATGTTATTAAAAGAGTTATGAATATTTATTTATTTATTTATTTATTCATATAACAATTCGCATTGTGTTTGAATTATTTAGTACATCAATTAATTTATTATAGCCAAGAATAAAAATTATGAATTTCAAAACAGTAAATTTCAATTATAATAATCAATAACATATGATAAATATTATGTCAATAGATAGTAAACAGTTAATATAAATGAGGATGAATGGAGCGGTAGGAGAAGGCCTAAGAAAAGATGGATGGACTGTGTGCGGGGGAGTCAGTGATGTGACGGTTGGTAGGACGGTTTATTCCGTTCTAATACCAACAAATAATACCACTGGTATACATATACATATATCTTTATACATATATCTTTATTAACATAAGAAAAAGAATACAATTCAGTGAAGTCCCTGGCTCCTGTGCTAGGTGATTAACCTGTGTTACAGGATACAACTGAACTCATATTTGTTTTCTATTCCGAACGGATACCACTGATTAAACTATTACCAAAACAATTTTAAAGATATAAGGTACAGTCAATAAAACTGATTTGTATGAAATTATAAGACATTTAAACAAAAAAAAATAATACCAACTTAACAAAAAATAACCATTTTAGTAACTAATAAAATATTACGACTAATAATCAACTATATTATACAACATCAAGAACAATTTATAATCAAAAAATTACAAAATATCTAAGAAAACCGCCTCTTAATTTATATTATAATTTACCTGAAATAGTTATTATTAGATAGGTTCGTTATTATTTACGTCTAGTTACTTATCTAATAATATCTAATATTTGCAACGAACTGAAAATTAGGTTTAATGAAACTATTTTCGTCTACTGTGCTGTCGTGCCGAGAACTTTGAGATTTTTTTTATTTAAAGCAATTGAATGTGCTAATAATCACAAATATAAGAATTAAATAGAAAATAAATATAACAAAAAACAAATACCAATGGTATCAGTTGTAGGTATTAGAACGGAATTAATGGATAGGACTGTAAGTAAGAAGAAAACGTGTTGCGTGGTACCCCTAGTATCATGGGATGAGGGCAGGAACCGAATCTCTATTCCTAGAATAATATCTAACAACCAGAAAATTCAAATAAAACCAGAATACTGAACTGGATCTTCTCACACAAACATAGATACACAATCGGTGCGTCTGCCGGAGCTCTCAATATAAACAGTTTACACGCTGATCTGAGTATTTACTTCAAACTGTATTGTGTAAACAATTGGCTGAATTTTTCAGCACGTTTGGGCGAGCTAATCTTGGCAATTATTGGGGTAGAAAACTAGTAAGAATTAATCTTTGTGGAACTGTTTTTTTACCGTAGGTTCGTTCCTACTGGAATCGTTCATTTTGCCAGGATTAACGTAGCTTCTGGCGTAGCCCTTTTAATTTTAGTTATTTTAATCCATCCAAACTTTGTCTGGTAAATATCGCTGTCAGCGATTGTAAAAACTAAAATAAAGAAAACTAAAAACTATACAAAAAAATTAAACCGTCTTCCAAAGTAAAACACTCCAAAGAAAAAAATATTTTCTTTTCCGAGGTCGGTGTCTTTGATACCTATTGTTTTTCGTTTTCAACGCTGACTTCGGAAAAGAAAGTTCTCTCGGTGTAGAAAGTTTACGAGTCTCTTCTTTGTGCTGTCAGAGATATTTTTGTCTTACCATATTCTCTCCATCTGTGTACGCTTCTGAATTTCGCTATCGAATCCTCCCTGATCGCTGATCATGGAACCCTGGTACACAAACTCCGTCACGAATTCCAGATCAGCGAGCTCTCCCGTGCGTACGGGTCCACCTCAGTCGATGATCATGACTTTGGTATTGACCTTTGGTCAACAGTCCTACCATCTCACTTTCACGCTCTATCCTCTACGGATACTTGTTACTGTATGTCCTTCTGTTCGCAATAAACTAAAAAATAACAAAACGTATTTACATGCGGTTTTCACCAATAGACATAGTAATTCATCAGGAAGGTTCAAGTGTATAATTTGTTAAGGTTTTGTGTAAATTGGTTGAAATATGACGATAATTGTAGAAAATGTCGGCAAATGTCAAACCATCTAAGCTGGGAGCTTTCATCGAAAATGCTACCTAATCCCTTTGAGATATAACAAAACAATGTACGGTGGGATATTCCTCTTTTAAAGGTCTACAGAAAAGTCCGCCATGAGATAATCTATCTTTCAAGAACAGCTTATTATACCAATTCTAACTAAAAAAATGGTTACGAACTATGCGGTAATTGGAAAGCTATTTACACAGATACAGTATTAATCCTTATCAACTTAAATACATTAGTTACCTTAAGCATATTTGCACATTATGATAAACCTTTATACCATACTAGCTGACCCCCGCGGCTTCGCTCCCGTTAATTGGCAATCTACCTACCTATCACCGATCTACTCAACCTACCTTACCTACCTACCAAGCTACTCACCTGCTTCACCGATCAACCTACCTACCCTACCCTACATACCCACCTTATCCTACATACTCTACTTACCCTACCCATCCTCACATTTCATCAATAGTTTTCTCAGCGCACGCCAAATAATTAATTTTATAGGCAAAATTTTGCTGCTTTTGGTTACATTATCGCAATTTTCATAAGGATCTCTAATTATTTTGAAAATAATTTAAAGCCTATGTTACTCGGGAATAATGTAGCTTTCCATTGGTAAAATATTTTTTTAAATCGGTCCAGTAGTTTCGGAGCTTATTCGGTACAAACAAACAAACAAAATAATCTTAAGTTATCGACGATGAGTGATGGACAAGTTATCGTTAAGACGTTGCGTTGGAAGGCCTCCCACCAGGTGGACCGATGACCTGGTGAAGGTTGCGGGGATCCGCTGGATGCGAGACGAACGGGACTGGTCATTGTGGCGACGCTTGGGGGAGGCCTTTGTCCAGCAGTGGACGTCTTTCGGCTGATATGATGATGATAATGAAGTTATCGCAAAATAAAAACGAAAAAAAGTCAAAATAAATTCAAGCACGGGTCTCACACCGATGCCGCGACCCTACGATAGAAAGAACATATAGGCATAATATGCTGGACTACCCGTGCGAATGTTTTCAAGGTTCTGGACTGGAGGGGGCTGGGCATCAACGTTAATGGCGAGTACATTACTCACCTTCGGTTTGCCGACGACATAGTGGTCATGGCTGAGACCATGGAGAGCCTCAGTAAAATGCTCGATGACCTCAGTAGAGCTTCCGAAAGAGTGGGTCTTAAAATGAACATGGACAAAACCAAGATCATGGTGAATGCCCATATAACATCCACTCCTATCAAGGTCGGAGACACTACACTCGAAGTTGTAGACGATTATGTCTACCTGGGACAAACGGTCCAGTGGGTAGGTCCAATTTCGAGAAAGAGATCAACCGTCGAATCCGACTCGGCTGGGCTGCGTTCGGGAAGTTGCGTGGTATCTTCTCGTCCAGTTTACCGCAGTGTCTCAAGACAAAAGTCTATGACCAGTGTGTGTTGCCAGTGATCACCTATGGAACCGAGACGTGGTCGCACAATGGGCCTCATCAGAAAGCTTAAAGTCACCCAAACGGCAATGGCTCATAGCCCTCTGGCTATGCTCGGAGTTTCCTAGCGTGATCGAATCAGAAATGAAGACATCCGCAATAGAACCAAGGTTACCGATATAGCCCGACGAATTGCCAAACTTAAGTGGCAATGGGTAGGGCACATTGCTCGCAGAACGGATGGCCGTTGGGGCCGAAAAGTTCTAGAATGCCGATCGCGTACCGGAAGACGCAGCGTTGGAAGGCCTCCCTCTTGGTGGAGCGATGACCTGGCAAGTCTGCGGGTGTCCGGTGGAATCTCTATATTACAGTGGTAATATAAGCTAAACTTTAACCGGAAAACTGTGAAAAACAACAATCAAAACATGTTCTTTTTTCATTTAAATAAACGTCAAAACGCTCTTAAACATGCGTTTTTTGTCTTATCACACTTTTGTTTTATTAGCCCGGTTAGATTTTTATATAATCTTTAGTCTGTTTATTATAATTCAATGGTTACTTTTTATGTGTAATATGATAAATATAAAGGGTGCCTCAGAATGTTTTTCTTTATTGATACTTGAAAAAAAGGTACTAGAATTAGATAGATAGATAAATTATTTATGCAGCGCATACAAAAGACCTGTGTCTTTTGTATGCGCACACAAAATCACAATCAAATTATTTTAATTTACATGTGGGTATTTGGAGAAAAGGTGCCAACATACAAAAAAAGGAAAAAATACATAATAAAAGTGACACAAGTAACTTACCTACTTCAAATAGAACACAGTGCGGTGTGCGTCTCAAGGTTGCACCAAATGGGAGTCCAGCTCAGCATGTGTCAGGCAAATATACCTGACGCTGATAGAGTTACAGCTGAATTAGTTAAAACTCGGTTGATTTACTGTTGAATTAATGAGCAGTGTTTTCAATTTTGTTTACACCAAGAAGCAATTTAAGTGCCTAAATTTGCAGGTTAGTAACATAGAATATTAAACATATACGTCCATATAGACAGGCACAAGAAACAACTTCGTTTCTAAATAGCTGACGGATCGACAAACCCTTGATGGACACAACCCGTCGTGTTACACAATGTAAGGTTTGTATATTTAGCGGTGACCACCTTCCATTAGGAGGCCGTTGGCCTGTTTGCCGACACATTACACTAATAGTTAGCATACACGTGGATACAGAGTCACACAGTCTAAAGGTTTCGTCGATGTACAACCACGTACAGTGGCGGATGACCACTTTTCTTTCTGCCTTGCTCTTATCAATTAGCAAAGTGCTTCCCCATAGCCTTACGCTCTTCCCCGTGTTTTGTTTTTTACGGCCAATCTCCGGTGACCACGATAGCACCTATTCGACCGTCAAATACTAGAACGTTACAGCAATTGCTTATTTTTGCTTCACTCAAGCGTGGGTTACCAAACGGTCTTATTTCATAATGCCTACCTGTCTCACGGTCAGATTAGGTACACCATATTTGACATGACAAAACATCATTTTATTTTCGTGGATTCGACTGTTCGATACTTAGATTTAGTTTTTTTTTTGCTATGGTTCGATATTGGATGATTGGAGGACGACGACGAGCCAATTTTGTTACGAAAAATTTATTGTTCAGCATTTTTAAATTAAATTAAGATCACACACATATTACGTCAGATACATAATTTACATAATGGAAAAAAATGTAAATAAACAACACAACACAATGGAAATGGCCATGGGCCCCAAACTAGGCATAGCCCGTATTTTGAGGACCCAATTAAACAAAGTTTTGAGAAGGCAGATTTGATTTTCTATGTGACACAACACAGTGTTATCAATTAAACAGTTTTATAAATCAAATAATCAGAATTAAAAAACAATAATTAAAATCAATCAATCTGCCTAGCCTTTTCCCAACTATATTGGGGTCGGCTTCCAGTCTTACCGGATTCAGCTTAGTACCAGTGTTTTACATGGAACGGCTGCCTATCTGACCTCCACAACCCAGTAACTGGGTAACACGGGACCTCTTGGTAAGACTGGTGTCAGATCTCAAGCTTCTGACTACCCGTAACGACTGTCAAAGATCTTCAAATAACAGCCGGGACCAACGGCTTAACGTGCTTTCCGAGGCACGGAGGAAACTCGGTATGTTGAAATGGTCACCCATCCACGGACCGACCACGTCAAGCGTTGCTTAACCTTGATGATCGACCAGTGCGACTGTTTTTTTTTAATAATCAAATTCAATAATTACTTTAAAAAAAACATATATAAAATTAAGAATAAAAATACGGATTAAAAAAAAAACAAAAAAAATAAAATAGAATTAAAATCACATTGGTACAAAATCCAGATCACAGTTATAATTAAAATCACAGTTATCACTTTTTGCCCAATAAAAATACGAATAACGATTTGTCATTCGAAAAAATTGAAGATGGGCTATTATATCATTAAGAATTGTTTTATAAGCACCTCTAATTTGTGTCGAAATAAACCATGAATAAATAATAGTCGACAGTCGATTCCAACCGTTTAATAAGCTCAACAGAAAGTTCAAAGTGAGTAGTTCAATAAACTTCTATTATCAACTACTTAATTCTATTATTGAGTGAGTTCTGTTCTATTCAACGTTGGTTAGGCTTGGAATGTATTAAGAATTGGAGCAAGAAGTCCTTGATTTTTTTATAAAATAATATGGACTAATAATAAATAACTTATATTTAAAAGGATAACAACATTAGTAATAAAAGCGTGTATCTTTAAAAAAGGAGATAGGAAGAAACCTATTGTGCATCATATAATTCGTCCACATCGCTGTCAATGAACGAGCATGAACCTACAGAATGAACATGTACCTACAGAATGAACATGTACCTACAGAATGAACATGAACCTACAGAATGAACATGAACCTACAGAATGAACATGAACCTACAGAATGAACATGAACCTACAGAATGAACATGAACCTACAGAATGAACATGGACCTACAGAATGAACATGAACCTACAGAATGAACATGAACCTACAGAATGAACATGAACCTACAGAATGAACATGAACCTACAGAATGAACATGAACCTACAGAATGTACATGAACCTACACAACTAATAACCTTATTTTTCTCAAACATGCTTGGAAAATTGACCATTATTTTGACAACCTTCTTCGAGATAAATCGAAATTGCAGTACAGGCCACATACATGCCAGCAGCGGCCGGCAAAAGTTTTATGAAAATCCATATCTGTCGTTTGCAGCGGCCAAATAAATTATATAGTTAACTCATATCTGTCGTGTAATTTAAAAATGGAACGATCTTTTACTCCGAATCATGGCAACCAAGGAGGTAACTTATCAAAGGTTTTATTTAAATTTCGAACTGGCTTGCAAATAGAAAGCTGTGTATTGAAAAAAAAACAAATGAACACTTTAAGGCTTAGCACGCACTGCGATTTTTATTTGCGCGGATTTTTGTAGTATTATTACCGCGTGATTTTTTTACCGCAACGCGTGCGGCTTCATACAATTCCATAGGTCACAGAATGGGCGAAAAACGCGCGAATGCAATGCTCGGCTTCGCCTCGGCCCACATTTACACTTTCGACCATCAATGCCTCTTTTGCTGGCCGCTGCAGTAATGTACTACGAGTATTTCTTGTGTCATTAATTTTTATTATTGTGATCAACTCCTCGTGGTTTTCAATACAATATTACTGGAATTAACTGTTAATATAAACTACTAAGTGTTGTGAGTGAATCCTAACTTCACTCTAATCTTAAAAGGCGAAAGTTTGTCAGTGTGTTTGTTTATTACTTTTTCACGCTTGAACGGCTGGACGGATCTAGATGAATTTTGGCACAGACAAAGGTGATAGTCAAGAATAGCACATAAGAGACTTTTTATAAAATAACCTTTTACAGCACTAAAGCGGTGGAAGGCCCTTAAGATGAAGACAGTCGCCAACGACCTTGAGGGAACAAAACGAGTTCTCATACCCGCGCGACCCAAAATCCAGTAGTTTTTTGTACTTTCCTTATTATCGTACGTCTTCAAAAAAAATGTCTTAGATCAAAATTTAGATAATTAAATTATCTTTGAGATGGTGAAAATGTAATAGAAATACGCCCAGCAGTTTTTTGTGATTGTCATTTTTTAACCGTGTTAGACATAACTTCGCAAATAAATTACACTATGTTATACGAATAAAACGAAAATTTTCATAGATCACATTATTAAGATAACGGGTCTAATGTAACATACTATATTTTTCCAAAAAATTACGAGCTACTGTTTAGAAGTGATTCTCATCCTAAAATCAGCTGCTGAGGGGTATCTGCTGACTTAAGTAACATAAAATAACTTCTGGGACTATTCCCCGAGACATGATGAGACTTGATACCATCATTTTATCATTCACCTCATGTTGTTGGAATTTCACAATATTCACATAAGTTATTGTGCATGGGCTTCTAAACAATTGTGCCAAATTTCATAAGTGTATGTAGGTATGTATGTTTGTACGTAAGTATGTTTATGTTTGTACAAGCATCTTCGAACTACTTATCGAATGGTGATAATTCTTTTTGATTGAGTATCTCTGAACTTAGGGATTAGTGCAAGTTTCATTAAAATCGATCCAGCAGTTTTCAAGATTAGGGAGCATACAACCGAACTCCTTACAGACAAACAGTTTTTATTTTTTTTAGTTTCGATAAATGCTCATGCCTATTGCGCTACCTCGGGGAGATAGCGCAGTTATGTGGGACTCTAACCCACTAAAACTCCACGGTGTCCTCCTGTGCCGCTTATGGCGGGAACACTGCAACGCGTTAGCATAAATCCGCGAACCCGCCGCGGCTATCCGTCTCCGCCTCCTCTGGGGTTAACCCCCATCACCGGCGCACCAGAACACACTTTACGCCGTGACCATGAGCACATGGGTGCCAGACGACCCCGTGTATGGCACCCTTGGTCCCCCTGTGACGGGTCAGGACAGCGGCCCCGCCACCTACCACTTTTTGGCCGCAGGGGATAGGGAGAGCGGCCAACGCTATACCGACACTCCTCTTCCCCTGCGGCCCCACAGCGTCCGCCATCAGACTCGTTATACCGGCACTCCTCTTCCGCCGCAGCCTCCAACCCTCAGCCACGATGCCTACCATACTACATCGCGGCCCGCCTCAGTTGCGATGCCGCCCATACGGCACCGCAACCTACTTACAAGCCGCTACGTCGCGGCTTCTCAGCAAAAGCCCTGACGAGCGGCCCCTCCTCGGGTTCCTATTCGCTTCACCGTGGTTGTCCAAGCCACGGCTACTGAGCCCCCCCGCCTCGACAATGCGGGAACCCACCGGGGGGGAACCCGTTTTAACCTAACCACGGAGTTCCGAAACAAAAATTATTTTGCACATTTTAGTGTTTTGCTTTTGAAGTCGGTATTTTTTTTTGTGTAAACGTTTTTGTACACCAAAACAACATTTACTAAAATTTGAAAAGGCAAAGTCCAAGTACAAATGCGAGCTTAACTCAAAGTTGACTTTAGCAAACCCTAGCATGACAGAGAGGGATCAAAAAAGAGACATCGTTAAAAAGACACAATATATCGTCGTTCGGTTTTAATCTTATCATCTAATGCCCAAAATGAACCTAAAAGTATTCGGTCATCAAGAACGATAAAGTACCAAGAATAACCTTTGGCCAAAATATTATAGTTTGGTTTATTACGTCAATAAAGCCATTTTCATATAAGTAGGTACTAAATTTTATCACACATCGTCGTAAAAGGTGAATAAGGGAGAGTAACCCTGTTACCTAATCTTAGAGCCGTATTAAACAATCTTACGATAGAGATTAAGAGTAAAGAATACGGTCTGAAAAAGGGGGTCGTAACATATTTTTCTGCGGTTCAGGATTAACTTTTATCTAAGGACAACTTTTTGGTTTGGCACATTTTCTATGCAGAAGTTGTCAAACTGTAATTTTTATTCCTCGAATAAAAGTTACCTGGTCATCTGTTACTTATCACATTAATTGTTATAAAAAATATGAATAGATACGAATATATTAGAGACCTCTTTCTATTTTTTAATTCATTTACAAAGAGGTCAAATACTTGAAGAGGAATCTCATGATTATCGTTTTCCAAAAGCAGTCCAGTGCTAGACAAATTAACAAAGTCTTTTCCATACCATCACGCCGGTATAGCCCGATTGGTACGGCAGAGGTGCTTCTATAATGCACCCGTATTTCGCCAGTTATATGCCAATAACCGGGCACAACTCCATACTCTGGACTGGTGCTAAAAATAATAAATAACACTTTTGCTGACCCAGGAGGAGCTCTTGGCTAAATGAGGAGCTCGTGGCTAAATAATAACAGCCGCACTGGTCGATCATCAAGGTTAAGCAACGCTTGACGAGGTCGGTCCGTGGATGGGTGACCATTTCAACATACTGAGTTTCCTCCGTGCCTCGGAAAGAACGGTAAGCCGTTGGTCCCGGCTGTCATTTGAAGATCTTTGACAGTCGTTACGAGTAGTCAGATGCTTGAGATCTGACACCAGTCTAACCAAGGGGTACCATGTTACGCAGTCACTGGGTTGTGGAGGTCAGATAGGCAGTCGCTCCAAGTAAAACACTGGTACTCAGCTGAATCCGGTAAGACTGCAAGCCGACCCCAATATAGTTGGGAAAAGGCTAGGCAGATTGATTTGACTTTTGCTGACCCGGGAACCGCACTCAAGACTTCATGCACAGTAGTAGTACTAGACCTACGAGGCAGTCCTAGACTGTTGAACTTGATCCTCAAGCCAAAAAAAGACTTGTTTATTCATAAGGGCTAAGGTTAATCAGCAATCTTTGATCCCTAAAGACACACCTACTCACTACTACACACCAAGACTCCTGCACAGCTCCCTACCAAACGACACAATACACTGGAGTGTATCCTAAGTAATTGCAACCTATAACATTGTAGCGGCGCACATTCGCTCCAGAAAGAACGCCCCATTCCAAGGATAATAAACGGGATATATTGCCGCTGGAGATAAAGAAAATGGAAGGTCTCGGCCTATCTATACGTTTTATACGACGATATTGAAGAAATTATGTGTATGCGTAGAAAAATTTGGTGGAAAAATCAAGGGATCTTTTTTTGGTAAATAAGTTGACGACACGTAAAAGAAGAACGTGACAAAATTACGTTTATAATAATTGAGGTCAGAAAAAGATTTTTGATTTCGGTTATATTTCGGGGAGTGTGCGATGACATTGCATGGTTTAATTCCGCCTAGCCCATTCTATCATAGGACTACAAGAAATACAGCGAAACGCCATCGTTACATGGTGGACTGCCCACCCACACGCATTAAACGTTATGGGAATATTTTAATTGTGCGTACGGATTTTTTTGGGACAATCCCACCGCACTATTCCCAAACCACTGCAACTCTTGAAAGCCCAGAATCAACAATGGCGACCACCAGTAAAGCGCCGAGGCAATGAAGCTCGACGAAAGCCCGGAGAATGAATTTAACTGTCTTGGATCCCACAACGAAATTAGATTAGAGTAGGAAAAAATACAAATTTCCACTTCCCTCCATACCAAGCAGGAGACCGAAAAAACAAGGCAAATAAGCACAAAGGGTCATTTACAACTGGGACATGCCCAGTTGCCTAGCACCAGGGTTAAAAATTAGCATTAATATTAATGGGTCCTAACATTGTGAGCTGTTATATTTGATTCCAATAATAGGTATGGCAATAACGCTTGAACATACGGATTTTTTTTTATAATTCTAGTGCGTACGGTTTCTTCTTCTTTTTCTGTACAATGGTCGAGGTCAGTGATGTTGTAGTGAGACACCAGGCCGCAGTGATTCGCCTCACCTCACGACGTGACGCCATCCCTATCTGTCGGCTGTGACTCGTATGCACTCATGCACTGGACCGCCTTATGCAGACTTGATCTGGTCGGGCTATCGCATGGGTGGCCGCTGTCGTTCCTTCCACTCTGAACCACGAAACACTTAATCGAGTCTTTTTTTTTGTGTGACGATTTGGCGGCCGATTCCGTGCGTCTCGTAACGCAGGTCATCGGTCCACTTAGTGGGAGGCACTCCAAAGCATCGTCTTCCGGTTCTTGGTCGCTATTCCAGAACTTTTCTTTTCAATGTGCTGACGCCTCGGGGTCCAGCACGATGTCTTTCGGCTGAAATGATGATGACAATGTGGCGTCGGGACACGAACTCACACGAGAATTCGAGCCTGGACTATAGCCGACAGACGCTGCTTGATGCTGAGTTCTTGGCGAATAGATATGTTGGTGCGAAACACAGTCCAGAATACTCCAAGCATTTTCCCCCAGCACCACATTTCTAGAGCGTCTATTATTTATTTCGGTAAGGGTAAGGGGTGGAACGCCCTGCCGGACTCTATGTTTCTTATACACACAGGGCACTGTTGAATTAAAGACCACCAAATCATTAATTCAAGAGTTACTTCTATGTAAGTGTGATTCACTATCTACCACATCATCGCTCAGGTGAGATAGTGGTCAAACAAATGCAGTTGAGCAAGGTTGAGTGTGAACTTTACAGAAAACCAACCCTAGCCATTTTTTTGGGTTCCGTACTTGAATGGTCCAAACGGAGCCCTATTACTGTCACTCATGTGTCCATCTGTCGGTCCGCCTGTCCGTCGTCTGTCACACAGGTTTCACAGCTAAACGTTTGGAGCTACAGTCTTCAAATGTTCACAGTATAAGCATCTTGCTGACCCAAAGCCATACAAAATGATCAAAAATATTTTTATTTTTTTAATAATTATATATATTTTCAAATATTTTTATCCCATACAGCAAAAAGGAGTCGCGAAAAAAAAATTGACGCTCCCGGTCGACGGGGGTATCGTTGTTTAGAGCTGAGCTCGTTGAGTAGATAATTACTGTATTTAATCGACTCACCAAAAAGGAGGAGGTTCTATGTTCGACTTGGAGTATGTTTTTTTTTTAATGTATTTTCACCGATATCTCCGTCAATTGTGGCCCGATTTTGAAAATCCTTTTTTTATTTGAAAGAGTATGTTTTATTGTGTTAATATATTGGAAAACAAAGGAATGAAAAGCCACCAAAGTCAGCTTTTTTCTACAAAATTTTGTTCTGAATAATTTTTAACTTCCCATCGACCTGGGCTGGGCGGCGTTCGGGAAGTTGCGTGGTATCTTCTCGTCCAATTTACCGCAGTGTCTCAAGACAAAAGTCTATGACCAGTGTGTGTTGCCAGTGATTACCTATGGGACCGAGACGTGGTCGCTCACAATGGGCCTTATCAGAAAGCTCAAAGTCACCCAAAGGGCAATGGAGAGGGCTATGCTCGGCATTTCCTTGCGTGATCACATCAGAAATGATGATATGCGCAGGAGAACCAAAGTTACAGACATGAAGAATTGCCAAACTTAAGTGGCAGTAGGCAGGGCACATTGCTCGCAGAACGGATGGCCGATGGGGCCGAAAAGTTCTGGAATGGCGACCGCGAACCGGAAAACGATACGTTGGAAGGCCTCCCACTAGGTGGACTGATGACCTGGTCAAGGTTGCGGGAAGGCGCTGGATGCGAGACGCACGGGATCGGTCAATGTGGCGACGCCTGGGGGAGGCCTATGTCCAGCAGTGGACGTCTTTCGGCTGAAATGATGATGAAAATTATGACCTTCAAATTTTATAGTGTTTATTATTGCGTATATTTTACTAGTAAATACCAATATATTGATAAATCTGATTTTTACTTTAAAATTCCCTCATGTTTCCTATTACAACCAACTTGATTTTGCGGTTTGGTACCGAACCCTAAATGTGCGATTATGTCTAATACCGGTCTAGAACACTCCAAGAAATGCCTGGGCTCTACGTTCAAAGCACGGGAATACATTTGTAGTATGAGCAGGGGGCAAATGCACCAACGACATGTTCATGAAGATGGTTCTAACCACATGTGCAGGTTGTGTGGGGAACATACGGAACGCATGGAGCACTTTCAGTGTACATGCGATGCACTGGCATTTAAGCAAATGAGTCTCCTAGGGTTTGGATACCCAAGACCAGAATACTATAGGCTCATATCTGCTAGTCTCGTTGTAAAACTCATGAAGAGAGTTTTCAACGAGATTGGGGATACCTAGATAACCTACTCCAGGTTATCTAGGTGTCCACAAAAGATCCCAATGGGTTTAAGTGTCCGAGTTGATCTTTTGATGTTGTTGTTAAGGTAAGTTGCGTTGCGTAAGATTTGGGTTGCGGTAGCAATGTGTGAAGTTTGATGACGTACTTTTTTATTAAGTTACGTCCCACCATCGACCACATAGCCCCTAGACGCCTAATGCTTGATCTAATACATCAAAACAATTCTGTCAACTAGCTGAGGTATGAGGCACGGGGTACTGCGCTCTGATTGGTCCCTTATCAAGGTCATACGCATCATTAAGGATGGGACAGGTTTAAATAAAACCAGGAAGGTATCGATTTTTATAAATAGTATTTGTATTTTTTTTAAATTAATATTACCTTTTTTATTATTAATTATACGGCGTTTTAAGATTTTAGTAATAACATAAAATGCTAAAATTAAAAAAAAAGAAACAAAATTCTAAAGGTAAACATACTTTTTTTTCGGTTGTTGGTTCTTAAATATAGTAATATTAAATATTAGTAAAAACGTAATCAAAAAATCGTTTCACAATTAATAAACTATTCAATTTAATGTCTGTATTTGTAAGGTTTCTAGTTCTATCGATCACAGATTTGGTCATAGGATATGGTGCTTCACTAGTTTTGTTTACGAAATTTCTATAATTTAAAGGACAAGAGATAGCAAAAAAAATACTTTAAAAAGAAAGAGACGCAAACATGCGGTGGGCGTGTTCACCTACAAACTTGTCCAGTATAATATGAACTCCGATAAATATTATTAGAAAATAAATCTAATTATGTTTATGTAACTAACTTATCAATTTAATGTTATGTTATTTTTTCGGAAACTCGATGTCTAGCTGTTTTTACCATAGCAACGTATTGTGCAAGAGGCCATTATAAAATTTATTTCATCATTTTTTTATTGAATGACACGGAAGTGTTTATGGCTCACAGAAGTGGTCGCTACTAATTCGAAATTGTCGAGTGGCGATCAGTATTACCTGTATATGATCTTTTTAGTCATATGTGTTGACAGACATCGCTCGCCTGTTATTAGGCGTCTAGTGGCTATGTGGTCGATGCGTCCCACAGTTCAATTTATTGGCCCCTCCACAAGATAAGATAAGAATGTGCGAAGTCGGAAACGCACTTGGCCGATTTTTTCCTCATACGAGAGAACGAAATATCACAGATTCCTAAAATTAAAAGAAACACATAGCTTGCTTTCACTATTTACACATACCTTTTTAATTCCACTCCTCGTGTGGTAACGTGACAAACCATTAATAATGTTAAATTGGCGACATTCGTTCTCCTTGCCAGCAAATATGTTAGTGACAGCTTGGTTTACTGGTTCCAATTACGTGAGCGTACGCTTGGAGTAGAGCTTGTGGTCTGTGTTAGAGGCTAAGCAGGACTGATGGTGAAGTGCGTGATGGACTTGTTTGATCTTTTGATGTTGTTGTTAAGTGATTTGGGTTGCGGTAGCAATGTGTGAAGGTTGATGACGTACTTTTTTATTAAGTGACGTCCCACAGTTCAATCAAAGTGATTGGCTTCTGCTTAATCGGACTATCCTGTGTAGACTAATCTAATCGTTTCCTTTCTCTCTAAAGCTTTTATATTTGGATCTAATTTCTTTCATCATTATTCAAAATATATTTTTATTCTTTTTGTCCCTCCTTTCTTTGAATTTGTTAACATGTAATATGATGTATGTATATATGTATGTAAGTAATTGTGTATTTAAGTTTATGGATTTATTATAACAATATAGTTTTGTGTATTTATGTTTTAATGTAATAGCAGTACACCACAGACTACCCCCCTTTTTATAATAAGTTATTTCAGTCCATCCAAAGGTTGTCTGGTAGATATCGCTGTCAGCTATAAGATCGCCTTTGTACCCGTATAATTAAGTTTTTCTTATAAAATAGATTTGTAACTTTTATGGTGTACAATAAAGTATTGCCGCCCATTGTGTCACCCAGTGTAATGTTTTCTTCGTCTATACTTTCTGTAACTTATATGGTGTACATAATAAAGAGTATTCTATTCTAAGTCTCCAGCCAGGCCATTAAGTTCTAAACCTAAGCGACGACGCTGAGGGCTACCCCCTGTGGGGTACGGACCTCGGCTCAGGGCGTCGCTGGAAGGGACAGCAAGAGGACAGGCTGGATCTTGACTATTATTGATTCTACCATCAGTTCGGAAAGTACCTACTGTGGAGAAGAACTGACAAGAAACTCCACTTTTTCTTTTCTGAATTTGTTCAGCATTTCGCGCGCTGTTTAGGTTGATGACGTAGATTTGAATCTTAATTTTATAGTCATCGATTTAAATAGAAAAGATACGGCCTTCTAAATGTTTACTTGTACGTGATCACCGTACGAGAAAAACGGCATTTTTAATGTCTCGCGTTCACTAGCGCTCCTGAAGATTTTTCCTGGAATTAATTCCCTGGAAACTGGAGCGCAGTAAGATCTTTTTTTGCGAAAAAAAATACGTAATTATGTGGTAGTACTTTCCCAGAAAAACTTCTTCACAAAGAGCTGTAAAAATAGAATCTTCACCATCCAAATGTTAATTAAGCTTTAGGCATCAATCAATGACACCATTTATGCAAATAAACACTGTTAATACTAATCTATACTATATATAATATAATTATAATATAATATATAATATATATATAATATTATAAAGAGGTAAAGTTTGTGGGTTTGTGAGTTTGTGACGTTGTAAGGGGTAATCTCTGGATCTACTGACCGATTTTGAAAATTCTTTCACCAGTAGAAAGCTACATTATTCTTGAGTGTCATAGGCTATAATATATTTTCAAAAAAATTAGAGATCCTTATGAAAATTGCAATAATGTAACCCAAAGTAGGAAAATGTTGCCTATAAAATTCATTGTTTGGCGTGCGCTGAGAAAAACATTGATGTTAGATAAAAATAGTAGGTAAGCAGGGTAGACAAAGTAGGCAGGGTAGGTAGGGTAGGCAGGCTAGGCTGGCTAGGCAGGGTAGGCAGGGTAGGCAGTGAAGGCAGGGTAGGCGTGGCAGGCAGGGTAGGCAGGGTAGGCAGGGTAGGCAGGGTAGGCAGGGTAGGCAGGGTAGGCAGGGTAGGCAGGGTAGGCAGGTTAGGCAGGGTAGGCATGGTAGGCAGGGTAGGCATGGTAGGCAGGGTGGGCAAGGTAGGCATAGTAGGCAGGGTTAGCAGGATAGGCAGGGTTGGCAGAATAGGCAGGGTTGGCAGGGTAGGCAGGCTAGGCAGGGTAGGCATGGCAGTCAGGGTTAGCAGGGAAGGCAGGGTTTGCAGAGAAGGCAGGATAGGCAGGGAAGGCAGGGTAGGCAGGATAGGCAGGGTAGGCAGGGTAGGCATGGTAGGCAGGGTAGGCAGGGTAGGCGAAGGGGCAGGGTAGGTAGGTAGATAGCCAGTTGACGGGAGTGAAGCCCCGGGGGTCAGCTAGTCTCCTAATAAAGAAATAGAAAATCAAATTTTAGTTTGCATAAACAGGAACAGCAAGAAAAAACTTCCAGAACACCGACTTCCGAAAAGAAAGTTATTGTTCGCTTTATAGTGTTTTGTATTGGAAGTTGGATAAGTTTTTTTAATAAAAAAAAATATTTTCTTGTTTTTAGTTTTGGTATTTAATCTTATATTACCATGAAAATCATTTATAGCCTTCTCATAAAAATTCCAACAAACCTAAACACGACTGGGATACATTGTTTTATTACGGAGTTCCGGTGCCTACCTTCCAACTTCATCACCAGCAGTTCGATGGTACCATTTTTATTAGAACCATTTATTTAAATTTGCTTCATCACAGTCATTTAACTATTCAGGATATTATCTTATACCTAAAACATACTTAACATTGCGAAGAATCCGCGCGATCTATAAAATGGATCCTCGCGAGTCCCTCAGAGATATATTTAAAGAGATCGATATACTGACTCTATCTTCACTTCATATTTTGGAATGTATTTTGTATGTCCGCAAAAATCGAGAGCTTTTCAATACTAGAAGCGATTTCAATAATTTAAATACACGCAGTAAGCACGAAATTGTAATGCCCAAATTCAGATTAACTAAAACTAGCAAGTGTTTTCTTATAAACAGTATACGCTTTTATAACAAGTTGCAAAAGTCAGTTATAGAACTGACCAATGGAAAGTTCAAAAACTACATCAAACGTCTCCTTATTAAAAAAGCATATTAGAAAATCAAGGACTACGTTGAAGATAATTTTTTTTTTTTGCTTTGGCTCCTTCTGCGCATGCGACTTCCCTGGTAACTCATAAACGGCACACATTTTTCTCTTTTTCTTGTTTTCCTTCTTTTAATTAGACTTTTTACAATGGTTCTCAATCATCTTTATAGCCCTTTGCTAAGAATAGTTACAGCATAACAACATTTGTGCCACATGTTAAATTTAGTCTTGTTATATTTTATTCTAGATGCTAGTTAACATTTGTTAATTTTTTTATATATTTTATATATATATATATATATATGGAGGGTCGTTTACAACTGGAATAAGTCCAGTTGCATAGCACCACGGATAAAAAGCTTATGTAGGCCTATAAAATTTGAGCAGTTCCCTCAATTTCCATGGGATCCCTTCATCAGATCCTGACTTGTGACAATATGCCCCCTCGAGAGAATACCCTATCAAACAAAAAAATGGAGGAGTAATCGGCGAACAAAAACAAAAAAAAAACGCACGTGTAGTCGAACATAGAACCTCTTAGTTTTTGGAAAGTTGGTTAAAAACAAACATGTAAGTGAGTAAATTGTGTTTCACTGGTTATTCATAAATATATATTTATCTATATTTTAGCTACAGTGGCATCACCGTGTGCTTCTAGTCGATAGAATTCCGAAATATGAGGCTTTTCACGAGAAAAATATGTTACTAGCTTTGCAAGGAAATTCGTTAGCGTTGCTAGGATTGAAGCTGGTCATTTTTCGTCTCCATATCAGAAATTATTGCTTCAGGCTTTACGGCATGAAAATATGAATTAACTCTAAATATACAGGATAGGGTACTTACAGACTTTTAATTTGTCGATACTTCTATACTAATATACTATAATATATCTATACTTCTAATGCTATCTACTCGTATGCTTTTTAACTCTTTGTTGGTTTGGGCTTAAAATTCCAACGGTTGTGTTTTCTTTCTCTTTCATTTTGACGTTTATTTTTCTATCTTTGTAGCTTGGTTAAAAATGTCCATGAGATTATCCCTCTTCGTTATTTATTTTAGGGATAAAAATTATTTTTGTCCATCCGTATTATTCAGCTATTTAATTATCTTTAGGTACCTACTTTAGAATACAGTAGAATCAATTCTATCTATACTTCTATATTAATCAAAATAATATTATGAAGAGGAAAGATTTGTATTTTTGTATGTAACGAATAAACTTAAAAACTAAGGGACCGATTTCAAATATTCTTTCACAGTTGGGAAGCTACACTATCCCCAGGTGACTTAGCGGTGACCACCTTCCATCAGGAGGCCGTTGGCCTGTTTGCCGACACATTACACTAATAGTTAGCATACACGTGGATACAGAGTCACACAGTCTAAAGGTTTCGTCGATGTACAACCACGTACAGTGGCGGATGACCACTTTTCTTTCTGCCTTGCTTATCAATCAACCTATATTGAACCACTGATGAGCAAAGTACTTCCCCATAGCCTTACGCTCTTCCCCGTGTTTAACTTTTTACCGCCAATCTCCGTTGACCACGATAGCACCTATTCGACCGTCAAATACTAGTACGTTACAGCAATTGCTTATTTTTGCTTCACTCAAGCGTGGGTTACCAAACGTTCTTATTTCATAATGTCTACCTGTCTGACGGTCAGATTAGATACACCATATTTGACATGACATAACATCAATTTATTTTCGTGGATTCGACTGTTCGATACTTAGATTTAGTTTTTTTTTTGCTATGGTTCGATATTGGATGATTAAAGGACGACGACGAGCAAATTTGGTTACGAAAAATTTCTTGTTCAGCATTTTTAAATTAAATTAAATTCACACACATGTTATGTCAGATACCTACATAATTTACACAATGGAAAAAAAAATATAAACAACACAACACAATGGAAATGGCCATGGGCCCCAAACTAGGCATAACCTGTATCTTGGTGGCCCAATTAAACAAAATTTTGAGAAGGCAGATTTGATGTTATGTGTGACACAACACAGTGATATCAATTAAACAGTATTATAAATCAAATAATCAGAATTAAAAAAACAATAATCAAATTCAATAATAACATTTAAAAAAACCTATATAAAATTAAGAATAGGTACGGGTCAAAAAGAAAAAATAAGAAAATAGAATTAAAATCACATTGGTACAAAATCCAGATCACAGTTATAATTAAAATCACAGTTATAATTTTTTGCCCAATAAAAATACGAAATACGATTTGTCATTAGAAAAAATTAAAGATGGGCTATTATATCATTAAGAATTGTTTAATAAGCACCTCTAATTTGTGTCGAAATAAACCATGAATAAATAATAGTCGACAGTCGATTCCAACGGTTTAATAAGCTCAACAGAAAGTTCAAAGTGAGTAGTTCAATAAAGTTCTATTATCAACTACTTAATTCTATTATTGAGTGAGTTCTGTTCTATTCAACGTTGGTTAGGCTTGGAATGTATTAAGAATTGGAGCAAGAAGTCCTTGATTTTTTTATAAAATAATATGGACTAATAATAAATAACTTATATTTAAAAGGATAACAACATTAGTAATAAAAGCGTGTATCTTTAAAAAAGGAGATAGGAGGAAAACTCATTGTGCATCATATAATTCGTCCACATCGCTGTCAATGAACGAGCATGAACCTACAGAATGAACATGTACCTACAGAATGAACATGTACCTACAGAATGAACATGAACCTACAGAATGAACATGAACCTACAGAATGAACTTGAACCTACAGAATGAACATGAACCTACACAACTAATAACCTTATTTTTCTCAAACATGCTTGGAAAATTGACCATTATTTTGACAACCTTCTTCGAGATAAATCGAAATTGCAGTACAGGCCACATACATGCCAGCAGCGGCCGGCAAAAGTTTTATGAAAATCCATATCTGTCGTTTGCAGCGGCCAAATAAATTATATAGTTAACTCATATCTGTCGTGTAATTTAAAAATGGAACGATCTTTTACTCCGAATCATGGCAACCAAGGAGGTAACTTATCAAAGGTTTTATTTAAATTTCGAACTGGCTTGCAAATAGAAAGCTGTGTATTGAAAAAAAAACAAATGAACACTTTAAGGCTTAGCACGCACTGCGATTTTTATTTGCGCGGATTTTTGTAGTATTATTACCGCGTGATTTTTTTACCGCAACGCGTGCGGCTTCATACAATTCCATAGGTCACAGAATGGGCGAAAAACGCGCGAATGCAATGCTCGGCTTCGCCTCGGCCCACATTTACACTTTCGACCATCAATGCCTCTTTTGCTGGCCGCTGCAGTAATGTACTACGAGTATTTCTTGTGTCATTAATTTTTATTATTGTGATCAACTCCTCGTGGTTTTCAATACAATATTACTGGAATTAACTGTTAATATAAACTACTAAGTGTTGTGAGTGAATCCTAACTTCACTCTAATCTTAAAAGGCGAAAGTTTGTCAGTGTGTTTGTTTATTACTTTTTCACGCTTGAACGGCTGGACGGATCTAGATGAATTTTGGCACAGACAAAGGTGATAGTCAAGAATAGCACATAAGAGACTTTTTATAAAATAACCTTTTACAGCACTAAAGCGGTGGAAGGCCCTTAAGATGAAGACAGTCGCCAACGACCTTGAGGGAACAAAACGAGTTCTCACACCCGCGCGACCCAAAATCCAGTAGTTTTTTGTACTTTCCTTATTATCGTATCGTATTATTTTTTTACCGTGTTAGACATAACTTCGCAAATAAATTACACTATGTTATACGAATAAAACGAACATGTTCATAGATCACATTATTAAGATAACGGGTCTAATGTAACATACTATATTTTTCCAAAAAATTACGAGCTGCTGTTTAGAAGTGATTCTCATCCTAAAATCAGCTGCTGAGGGGTATCTGCTGACTTAAGTAACATAAAATAACTTCTGGGACTATTCCCCGAGACATGAGGAGACTTGATGCCATCATTTTATCATTCACCTCATGTTGTTGGAATTGCACAATATTCACATAAGTTATTGTGCATGGGCTTCTAAACAATTGTGCCAAATTTCATAAGTGTATGTAGGTATGTATGTTTGTACGTAGGTATGTTTATGTTTGTACAAGCATCTTCGAACTACTTATCGAATGGTGATAATTCTTTTTGATTGAGTATCTCTGAACTTAGGGATTAGTGCAAGTTTCATTAAAATCGATCCAGCAGTTTTCATGATTAGGGAGCATACAACCGAACTCCTTACAGACAAACAGTTTTTATTTTTTTTAGTTTCGATAAATGCTCATGCCTATTGCGCTACCTCGGGGAGATAGCGCAGTTATGTGGGACTCTAACCCACTAAAACTCCACGGTGTCCTCCTGTGCCGCTTATGGCGGGAACACTGCAACGCATTAGCATAAATCCGCGAACCCGCCGCGGCTATCCGTCTCCGCCTCCTCTGGGGTTAACCCCCATCACCGGCGCACCAGAACACACTTTACGCCGTGACCATGAGCACATGGGTGCCAGACGACCCCGTGTATGGCACCCTTGGTCCCCCTGTGACGGGTCAGGACAGCGGCCCCGCCACCTACCACTTTTTGGCCGCAGGGGATAGGGAGAGCGGCCAACGCTATACCGACACTCCTCTTCCCCTGCGGCCCCACAGCGTCCGCCATCAGACTCGTTATACCGGCACTCCTCTTCCGCCGCAGCCTCCAACCCTCAGCCACGATGCCTACCATACTACATCGCGGCCCGCCTCAGTTGCGATGCCGCCCATACGGCACCGCAACCTACTTACAAGCCGCTACGTCGCGGCTTCTCAGCAAAAGCCCTGACGAGCGGCCCCTCCTCGGGTTCCTATTCGCATCACCGTGGTTGTCCAAGCCACGGCTACTGAGCCCCCCCCGCCTCGACAATGCGGGAAGCCACCGGGGGGAGCCCTTTTTAACCTAACCTAACCTAAACACCGTCTTCCCAAATAAAAATTATTTTGCATTTTAGTGTTTTGCTTTTGAAGTCAGTAATTTTTTTTGTGAAAACGTTTTTGTACACCAAAACAACATTTACTAAAATATGAAAAGGCAAAGTCCAAGTACAAATGCGAGCTTAACTCAAAGTTGACTTTAGCAAACCCTAGAGTGACAGAGACAGATCACAAAAGAGACATCGTTGAAAAGACACAATATATCGTCGTTCGGTTTTAATCTTATCATCTAATGCCCAAAATGAACCTAAAAGTATTCGGTCATCAAGAACGATAAAGTACCAAGAATAACCTTTGGACATAATATTATAGTTTGGTTTATTACGTCAATAAAGCCATTTTCATATAAGTAGGTACTAAATTTTATCACACATCGTCGTAAAAGGTGAATAAGGGAGAGTAACCCTGTTACCTAATCTTAGAGCCGTATATTAAACAATCTTATGATAGAGCTTAAGAGTAAAGAATACGGTCTGAAAAAGGGGGTTGAAACATATTTTTCTGCGGTTCAGGACTAACTTTTATCTAAGGACAACTTTTTGGTTTGGCACATTTTCTATGCAGAAGTTGTCAAACTGTAATTTTTATTCCTCTAATAAAAGTTACCTGATCTTCTGTTACTTATCACATAAAAAAATTGAATAAATACGAATTTATTAGAGACCACTTTCTATTTTTTAACTCATTTACAAAGAGGTCAAATACTTGAAGAGGAATCTCATGATTAACGTATTCCAAAAGCAGTCCAGTGCTGGACAAATTAACAAAGTCTTTTCCATACCATCACGCTGGTATTGCCCGATTGGTACGGCAGAGGTGTTCTATAATGCACCCATATTTCGCCAGTTATAAGCCAATAACCGGGCACAATTCCATACTCTAGACTGGTACTGAGAAATTCCAGATAGAAAAAGCAATAACACTTTTGCTGACCCAGGAGGAGCTCTTGGCTAAATGAGGAGCTCGTGGCTAAATAATAACAGCCGCACTGGTCGATCATCAAGGTTAAGCAACGCTTGACGAGGTCGGTCCGTGGATGGGTGACCATTTCAACATACTGAGTTTCCTCCGTGCCTCGGAAAGAACGGTAAGCCGTTGGTCCCGGCTGTCATTTGAAGATCTTTGACAGTCGTTACGAGTAGTCAGATGCTTGAGATCTGACACCAGTCTAACCAAGGGGTACCATGTTACGCAGTCACTGGGTTGTGGAGGTCAGATAGGCAGTCGCTCCAAGTAAAACACTGGTACTCAGCTGAATCCGGTAAGACTGCAAGCCGACCCCAATATAGTTGGGAAAAGGCTAGGCAGATTGATTTGACTTTTGCTGACCCGGGAACCGCACTCAAGACTTCATGCACAGTAGTAGTACTAGACCTACGAGGCAGTCCTAGACTGTTGAACTTGATCCTCAAGCCAAAAAAAGACTTGTTTATTCATAAGGGCTAAGGTTAATCAGCAATCTTTGATCCCTAAAGACACACCTACTCACTACTACACACCAAGACTCCTGCACAGCTCCCTACCAAACGACACAATACACTGGAGTGTATCCTAAGTAATTGCAACCTATAACATTGTAGCGGCGCACATTCGCTCCAGAAAGAACGCCCCATTCCAAGGATAATAAACGGGATATATTGCCGCTGGAGATAAAGAAAATGGAAGGTCTCGGCCTATCTATACGTTTTATACGACGATATTGAAGAAATTATGTGTATGCGTAGAAAAATTTGGTGGAAAAATCAAGGGATCTTTTTTTGGTAAATAAGTTGACGACACGTAAAAGAAGAACGTGACAAAATTACGTTTATAATAATTGAGGTCAGAAAAAGATTTTTGATTTCGGTTATATTTCGGGGAGTGTGCGATGACATTGCATGGTTTAATTCCGCCTAGCCCATTCTATCATAGGACTACAAGAAATACAGCGAAACGCCATCGTTACATGGTGGACTGCCCACCCACACGCATTAAACGTTATGGGAATATTTTCATTGTGCGTACGGATTTTTTTGGGACAATCCCACCGCACTATTCCCAAACCACTGCAACTCTTGAAAGCCAAAATCAACAATGGCGACCACCAGTAAAGCGCCGAGGCAATGAAGCTCGACGAAAGCCCGGAGAATGAATTTAACTGTCTTGGATCCCACAACGAAATTAGATTAGAGTAGGAAAAAATACAAATTTCCACTTTCCAATACCAAGCAGGAGACCGAACAAACAAGGACAATAGGCACAAAGGGTCATTTACAAATGGGACATGCCCAGTTGCCTAGCACCAGGGATAAAAATTAGCATTAATATTAATGGGTCCGAACATTGTGAGCTGTTATATTTGATTCCAATAATAGGTATGGCAATAACGCTTGAACGCACGGAAGTTTTTTATAGTAATTTTTTTATTTTTTTTATTTGTGATGGGTTTGCTCTTGACTCTAGTCTAAGTCATAGGTGACAGAGACAGAGTCGACGATGGAGTGAGCTTACCCAGAAGGAGCCTGTTTACTCTAACTTTGAAGAGATTCAGGTTGAATGCGTTCGGAAACACAGACGCAGGTAGTGAGTTCCATTCATTCCCTGTGCGCATTATGAAGGATGTTTGGAAGCGCTTGGTGCGAATTGGTGGAATGGCAACAAGGTAAGGATGGTAACTTGCAGTGCGTCTAGATGTCCGATGGTAGAAGGGGGCTGGTGGGATGAGGTCGTGGAGTTCTTGAGCACACTCACCGAAATACAGTCTGTAGAAGACCGACAAGCAGGCAAACTTGCGGCGATGAGCCAAGCTGTGAAGCTTGGTATCCACCAGTTCAATGTCACCGATGAGCCTCTTAGCTCTGCGTTCCACCGAGTCAAGCGCGGCAAGCTGATACTTTGCTGAGCCATCCCAAAGGTGGCTGCAATACTCCATGCAGGATCGGACTTGCGCTTTGTACAGGGTTAAAAGCTGTCCAGGCGTAAACTATCGCTTCACCTTATTTAGATGCCCAGTTTTTTTGCCGCAATTTGGGCCTTGTACTCAATGGAGGCGCCGAAGTTAAGACTGGATGTTAACTCCATGCCTAGGAGCTCAAGCCGATCAGTCATTGGAACAGACGCATCCCGAAAAGTAGGCGTCCGATCGAAAAGACTCCTTTTAGCGGTAAAAAGACACGCCTGTGTTTTGGTGGCGTTAAAGGAGACCAGATTGTCATCACCCCACTGGGAGACAAGGCTTAAGGTCAAATCTGTCCGCTCTACCATAGTCTCTCTCAAGGAACGAACTTCATCCACGCTGGTTTTTGCGCTGGACAGGTATCTCTCTAAAACAGTACTGTCATCTGCGTACCCAACAATACCAAGCTGAAGTAGGTCATTGATGTGCAGCAGGAATAGAGTTGCAGAGAGAACAGACCCCTGAGGAACTCCGGAATCAATAGCCATAAGGTCAGAGGAGCAGCCGTCTATGACTACTCGGATCGACCGCTCGCAAAGGAAGTCTGATATCCAGCTACAAAAACCAGCGGGGATGCCATACGCAGGAATCTTACTAAGTAGACTTGTGTGCCAGACCCTGTCAAAGGCCTTCGAGATATCCAGCGAAACAGCAAGTGCTTCGCCGTGTCTCTCGATGGCTTCGCCCCAGCAGTGCGTGACATACACAAGAAGATCGCCAGTAGACCGTCCCTGGCGAAAGCCATATTGACGGTCACTGAGGAGATTATTGTCTTCAAGGTAGGTCAGCAACTTACTGTTCAGTACCCTTTCCATAACTTTGCACAGAATGGAGGTAATGGCGATTGGACGGTAATTGACAGGGTCTGCACGGTTGCCTTTTTTGGGCACTGGTTGCACATTTGCAAGCAAAGTTCTATTGCGTACGGTTTCTTCTTCTTTTTCGGTACACTCTTAGTGAAATGGTCGAGGTCAGTATTGTTGCAGTGAGACACCAGGCCGCAGTGATTCGCCTCACCTTGCGACGTGACGCCATCCCTATCTGTCGGCTGTGACTCGTATGCACTCATGCACTGGACCGCCTTACGCAGACTTGATCTGGTTGGGCTATCGCACGGGTGAGCGCTCTCGTTCCTTCCACTTTGAATCACGAACCGCTTAAAAGAGTCGTTTTTATTCCATGCGTCTCGCATTCAGCGCATTCCCGCAACCTTAACCCCTACCTACCTAGTGCCTCCCGCATTCCAATGCAACGTCTTCCGGTTCGCGGTCGCCATTCCAGAACTTTTCTTTTCAATGTGGTGACACCTGGGGGCGGCTTATGTCCAGCAGTGGATGTCTTTCAGCCGAAATGATGATGTGGCGTCGGGACACGGGACCAAAGAACTGAAGAATTCGAGCCTGGACTATAGCAGATAGACGCTGCTTGATGCCGAGTCCTTGGCGAATAGATAATAATTGTTGGTGTGAAACTCAGTCCAGGATACTTCAAGCATTTTCCCCCAGCACCACATTTCTAGAGCGTCTATTATTTCTTTCGGTAAGGGGTGAAACGCTCTGCCGGAGTCTATGTTTCTTATACACACAGGGCACTGTTGAATTAAAGACCACCAATTCATTAATTCAAGAGTGAATAGGCTACTTCTATGTAAGTGTGATTCACCATCTACCACATCATCGCTCAGGTGAGATAGTGGTCAAACAAATGCAGTTGAGCAAGATTGAGTGTGAACTTTACAGAAAACCAACCCTAGCCATTTTTTTCGGTTCCGTACTCGAATGGTCCAAACGGAGCCCTATTACTGTCACTCACGTGTCCATCTGTCAGTCCGCCTGTCCATCGTCTGTCACACAGGTTTCACAGCTAAACGTTTGGAGCTACAGTCTTCAAATGTTCACAGTATAAGCATCTTGCTGACCCAAAGCCATACAAAATGATCTAAAATATTTTAATTTTTTTAATAATGATATATATTTTCAAATATTTTTATCGGAATCGCGAAAAAAAAATTGACCCTCCCGGTCGACGGGGGTATCGTTGTTTAGAGCTCGTTGAGTAGATAATTACTGTATTTAACCGACTTACCAAAAAGGAGGAGGTTCGATGTTCGACTTGAATTATGTTTTTTTTTTATGTTTTTCACCGATATCTCCGTCAATTGTGGACCGATTTTGAAAATCCTTTTTTTATTTGAAAGAGTATGTTTTTTTGTGTTAATAATATTGGAAAATAAAGGAATGAAAAGCCACCAAAGTCAGCTTTTTTCTACAAAATTTTGTTCTGAATCATTTTTTAACTTCCCATCGACCTATATCGGCTGGGCGGCGTTCGGGAAGTTGCGTGGTATCTTCTCGTCCAATTTACCGCAGTGTCTCAAGACAAAAGTCTATGACCAGTGTGTGTTGCCAGTAATTACCTATGGGACCGAGACGTGGTCGCTCACAATAGGCCTTATCAGAAAGCTCAAAGTCACCCAAAGGGCAATGGAGAGGGCTATGCTCGGAGTTTCCTTGCGTGATCACATCAGAAATGATGATATGCGCAGGAGAACCAAAGTTACAGACATGGCCTGAAGAATTGCCAAACTTAAGTGGCAGTGGGCAGGGCACATTGCTCGCAGAACGGATGGCCGATGGGGCCGAAAAGTTCTGGAATGGCGACCGCGAACCGGAAAACGATACGTTGGAAGGCCTCCCACTAGGTGGACTAATGACCTGGTTAAGGTGGCGGGAAGGCGCTGGATGCGAGACGCACGGGATCGGTCAATGTGGCGACGCCTGGGGGAGGCCTATGTCCAGCAGTGTACGTCTTTCGGCTGAAATGATGACATATGAACTTCAAATTTGGTTATAGTGTTTATTATTGCGTATATTTTACTAGTAAATACCAATATATTGATAAATCTGATTTTTCCTTTAAAATCATGTTTCCTATTACAACCAACTTGATTTTGCGGTTTGGTACCAAACCCTAAATGTGCGATTATGTCTAATACCGGTCTAGAACACTCCAAGAAATGCCAGGGCTCTACGTTCAAAGCACGGGAATACATTTGGAGTATGAGCAGGGGGTAAATGCACCAACGACATGCTCATGAAGATGGTTCTAACCACGACACCCATGTGCAGGTTGTGTAGGAAACATACGGAGCGCATGGAGCACCTTCTGTGCACATGCGATGCACTGGCTGGTAAGCGAATGAGTCTCCTAGGGTTTGGATACCCAAAGACCAGAATACTATAGGCTCATATCTCCTAGTCTCGTTGTAAAACTCATGAAGAGAGTTTTCAACGAGATTGGGGATACCTAGATAACCTACTCCAGGTTATCTAGGTGTCCACAAAAGATCCCAATGGGTTTAAGTGTCCGAGTTGATCTTTTGATGTTGTTGTTAAGGTAAGTGATTTGGGTTGCGGTAGCAATGTGTGAAGGTTGATGACGTACTTTTTAATTAAGTTACGTACCACAGTTCAATTTATTGGCCCCTCCACAAGATAAGATAAGAATGTGCGAAGTCGGAAACGCACTTGGCCGATTTTTTCCTCATACGAGAGAACGAAATATCACAGATTCCTAAAATTAAAAGAAACACATAGCTTGCTTTCAGTATTTACCCATACCGTTTTAATTCCACTCCTCGTGTGATAACGCGACAAACCATTAATAATGTTTAATTGGCGACATTCGTTCTCCTTGCCAGCAAATATGTTAGTGACAGCTTGGTTTACTGGTTCCAATTACGTGAGCATACGCTTAGAGTAGAGCTTGTGGTCTGTGTTAGAGGCTAAGCAGGACTGATGGTGAAGTGCGTGATGGACTTGTTTGATCTTTTGATGTTGTTGTTAAGTGATTTGGGTTGCGGTAGCAATGTGTGAAGGTTGATGACGTACTTTTTTATTAAGTGATGTCCCACAGTTCAGTCAAAGTGATTGGCTTCTGCTTAATTGGACTATCCTGTGTATCGTTTCCTTTCTCTCTAAAGCTTTTATATTTGGATTTAATTTCTTTCATCATTATTCAAAATATATTTTTATTCTTTTTGTACCCCCTTTCTTTGAATTTGTTATCATGTAATATTATGTATGTATATATGTATGTAAGTAATTGTGTATTTAAGTTTATGGATTTATTATAACAATACTTTGTACCCGTATAATTAAGTTTTTCTTATAAAATAGATGTGTAACTTTTATGGTGTACAATAAAGTATTGCCGCCCATTGTGTCACCCAGTGTAATGTTTTTATGGTGTACAATAAAGTATTGCCGCCCATTGTGTCACCCAGTGTAATGTTTTATTCGTCTATACTTTCTGTAACTTATATGGTGTACATAATAAAGAGTATTCTATTCTAAGTCTCCAGCCAGGCCATTAAGTTCTAAACCTAAGCGACGACGCTGAGGGCTACCCCCTGTGGGGTACGGACCTCGGCTCAGGGCGTCGCTGGAAGGGACAGCAAGGGGACAGGCTGGATCTTGACTATTATTGATTCTACCATCAGTTCGGAAAGTACCTACTGTGGAGAAGAACTGACAAGAAACTCCACTTTTTCTGTTTTGAATTTGTTCAGCATTTCGCGGGCTGTTTGGGTTGATGACGTAGGTTTGAATCTTATTATAGTCACCGATTTAACTAGAAAATATACGGCCTTCTAAATGTTTACTTGTACGTGATCACCGTACGAGAAAAATGGCATTTTTAATGTCTCCCGTTCACTAGCGCTCCTGAAATTTTTCCAGGAATTAATTCCCTGGAAACTGGAGCGCAGTAAGATCTTTTTTTGCGAAAAAAAAAACGTAATTATGTGGTAGTACTTTCCCAGAAAAACTTCTTCACAAAGAGCTGTAAAAATAGAATCTTCACCATCCAAATGTTAATTAAGCTTTAGGCATCAATCAATGACACCATTTATGCAAATAAACACCGTTAATACTAATCTTCTAATAAAGAAAAAGAAATAGAAAATCAAATTTTAGTTTGTATAAACAGGAACAGCAAGAAAAAAAAACTTAAAAAAATACTTCCATAACACCGACTTCCGAAAAGAAAGTTATTGTTCGCTTTATAGTGTTTTGTATTGGAAGTTGGATAAGTATTTTCAATAAAAAAAAAAAAAACTTCTTTTCAGTTCAGTTTTGGTACTTATCTTATATTACCATGAAAACGATTTATAGACTTCTCATAAAAATTCCAACAAGCCTAAACACGACTGGGATACATTGTTTTATTACGGAGTTCCGGTGCCTACCTTCCAACTTCATCACCAGCAGTTCGATGGTATTTTCATTAGAACCATTAATTAAATTTGCTTCATCACGGTCATTAAACTATTCAGGATATTATCTTATACCTAAAACATACTTAACATTGGGAAGAATCCGCGCGAACTATAAAATGGGTCCTCGCGAGTCCCTGGGAGATAAATTTAAAGAGATCGATATACTGACTCTACCTTCACTTTATATTTTGGAATGTATTTTCTATGTCCGCAAAAATCGAGAGCTTTTCAATACTAGAAGCGACTTCAATAATTTAAATACCCGCATTAAGCGCGAAAATGTAATACCAAAATTCAGATTAACTAAAACTAGCAAGTCTTTTCTTATAAACAGTATACACGCTTTTATAACAAGTTGCTGAAATCAGTTATAGAACTGACCGATGGAAAGTTCAAAAACTACATCAAACGTCTCCTTATTAAAAAAGCATTTATTATAAAATCAAGGACTACGTTGAAGATAATATTTTTTTGGCTTTGGCTCGACTATGCGACTTCCCTGGTAACTCATAAACGACACAAATATGTGGATGTCTCTAACTATTCTCAATCTCATTTATTCTCTTTTACTTGTTTTCCTTTTTTTTTTTAATTAGACTTTTTACAATGGTTCTCAATCATCTTTATAGCCCTTTGCTAAGAATAGTTACAGCACTGATAACAAAATTTGTACCACATGTTAAATTTAGTCTTGTTATATTTTTTACCTTTGTATAGATTCTTTTACCAATTGTTTTGTAAATGTGTGAACATTGTAGGGCTTCTAGATGCTAGTTAACATTTGTTAACTTTTACATATATATATATATATTGTTTCTTACGACTTATTGTCGGGCCTACGTAAGTCCCCCCATATCTAAGCACTAATGCTGTAACATGGAAATATTGTAAAACCAAACCATTTTTTAAAAGAATAACCATGGAGTTTCGTGCCGGTTCTTCTCCATAGGAACCAACCCGCGGCGAACCGTGTACCTTTTGTCAACGTTTTATAAGGAGGCCTATGTAAAATAAAAAAGTTTGATTTTGAAGTTCCAGTGTCCATCTGTGGTCTTCTTCGTCAGTTCCACTTCACTGAATGATACTTTCTGAATGCAAATGCTAACCATGTTGATGAAAATACCAAAATCGATATATGTATGCCTTATGTTTTTGGGACAATCCCACCGAACTATTCCCAAACCACTGAAACTCAACATCAACAGTGGCGACCACCAGAAAAGCGCCGAGGCAATGAAGCTCAACGAAGTCCCAGAGAATGAGTTTAGCTGTCTTGGATCTCGCATCGAAATTACTCAGAAAAGAATAACGGAGGAGTAGGAAAAAATACAATTATAAAATTTCCACTTCCCTCCATATCAAGCAGGAGACAAAACAAACAAGGCCAATAGGCAGAAAGGGTCGTTTACAACTGGGATAAGCCCAGTTGCATAGCACCACGGATAAAAAGCTTATGTAGGCTCAAGCTATTAAATTTGAGCAGTTCCCTCAATTTCCATGGGATCCCTTCATCAGATCCTGACTTGTGACAATAGGCCCCCTCGAGAGAATACCCTATCAAACAAAAAAATGGAGGAGTAATCGGCGAGCAAAAAGAAAAAAAAAACGCACGTGAAGTCGAACATAGAACCTCTTAGTTTTTGGAAAGTTGGTTAAAAACAAACATGTAACTGAGTAAATTGTGTTTCACCGGTTATTCATAAATATCTACATCTATATTTTAGCTACAGTGGCATCACCGTGTGCTTCTAGTCGATAGAATGCCGAAATATTCTTCTTATTTCACGAGAAAAATATTTTACTAGCTTTGCAAGCAAGTTCGTTAGCGTTGCTAGGAATGAAGCTGGCCATTTTTTGTCTACATTTCAGAAATATTGCTGCACTTTAAAACAAATATTTATATCTATACTTCTAATGCTATCTATGCTTTTTAACTTTTTGTTGGTTTGGGCTTAAAATTCGAACGGTTGTGTTTTGTTTCTCTTTCATTTTGACGTTTATTTTTCTATCTTTTATCTTTAGCTTGGTTAAAAATGTCCATGAGATTATCCCTCTTCGTTATTTATTTTAGGAATAAAAAATATTTTTGTCCATCCGTATTATTCAGCTATTTAATTATCTTTGGTTACCTACTTTAGAATACAGTAGAATCAATTCTATCTATACTTCTATACTAATCAAATTAATATTATGAAGAGGAAAGATTTGTATTTTTGTATGTAACGAATAAACTTAAAAACTAAAGGACCGATTTCAAAAATTCTTTAACTGTTGGGAAGCTACATTATCCCCAGGTGACATAGGCTCCTTTTTATCCCTGTATTTAGAGTACGGGAACTACGCCGGTGAAACCGCGAGACGTCCGCTAGTAGGCAATATTTTATGAATGTCTTTAAGTTAAGAGAGAATAGGTTATTTCAAGGCAAGCGTGTTCCATCGTCGAACACATCACATCATCATCGAAAAATCTGCTGGTTCACATTGCTTGACAGCTGATAATTTTTCGCGGTTTCATAATTGAAAGTTGATAATATTCATGAATCCTTTTAAACCTCAGAAATATTTAAAAAAAAACGCACGTCACCCAAAATACAGTATATTAAACGACCCACAACTATTTTCTCTTGTTCCCAAAATAAAACAATTACTAGCAACTACAAAAATAAAAGTTCATTCATGAATTATTGAAACACTTAGCGGAGCAATAGCACGAACTACGAAAATTGCTTTCTACTATTTTACCCAAATAGATATGTTGGTCACAAATCAAATGCCTACACTACTTCCAGATAAAGATGTATTCAAACTCAAAAACTTTATTTCAATCAACCATTTACAAGCACTTTTGAATTTGAATTTGTCAAGGAGTCAGGTGAACAGAAAGATGAAGCCAGTAACTCATTCAAAGCTTGAAGAAACCCGTGCTAGAAACATCCGTGGACACTAAAAACGAAGAGCATGTTGTGCCAAATGAATTGAGTTAAGGGCAAGAGCGTAACCTATGTTTTGGCCAGCTCCTATTTTGTAAAGGGTTCAATCCACAGAGATAAATCCAACTAGATAACGCAAGCCCCTCCATCTGTATAAAAACCAAGTGTGTCACATTTTCACACACAATTTAAAAACAAATTTACTAACCAATGATAGAAAACATTTCCAATGCCTCGGCCAATTTTTTCTATACAGTATTTACAGCCCGATATGGCAATAAATAATTAGGCATTTTTCTAGATTTCGGTGGATTTCCGGTGCCGATAATGCTAAATGACAATCTCAAAGTACGATCATTGATCGTAATTTTACTCCGTTTTTTGACACGCGAAGTACATACAATCGTGAATTTTGTTACTTTTTTTTTTTGTATTCTTGCAATGACAAGAATATTTACTTTTTAAAGTATTATATTATTTTATTTTAATTATCGTGAATGTGAAGACTATGTGGATCATTCTTTTTTTTGTTTTTTTTTTTAATTTATCTTAGGTTTTAACAATGGTCTGGCAGTTTGAGAAGTTTATGCGGCCTACCCGAATGTCCTTTCTTTGGTATTGTTCGTCGAATCGTTGAGCTCCTTAAATTCTGAGTTGAGGTGCTCGGTTATTGACAAATGCGTGCACTGACTGGACAGGTCCACTCAATCTTGCTGGTTCTTTCCTCCAAAGACCATTTCAGACATCAGTCTACATGGTCTTCACGTGATCTAATCAAGATTTTGTCTGTACTTTAAAAGAGACTGCGACCTTTCTTCTCAATGTAGTCAAATAGGAAACGCCGACCTCATCTAGTTTTAAAAAATATGTTCGATATGTAAAAGTGTTTGTACAAACCAACTTACAGAAATAAAATCATTTATTTAGTTAGATTTATATCTGTGGTTTAATCACAGAAGTGTTACCATTCTATTTCCAGTCCTTGACAACATACGCTTAACCTTTAACACTGGATTAATTTAACGATGTCAAATTGACGGTGGCGGTTTAATATTCATGAGGAAATGTCGAGCAGTCGGTTTTGTTCTATTCCCCATTGGAATAAGTCATGCGGCAACATACTCCGTGGGTGGAAAGCACAGACATAAATCTGACTAGATGACGCGAATGTATGTACTTCGCGTGCCATAAAAAGGAGTAAAAGTGACAGCAATGCTCTTACTTTGAGCTGTTTCATTTAGCGTTATCGGTGTAGTATCCAGATCTTAGAATTCATTAATTCATAATGTGGTCGCCGATTTCATGAAATGGTTGGTTTCATGATGTGGGCAGCGGATATTTTCCAATTCATGAAATGATCAATGACATCATGAAGTGATCGATTCTAAGACCTAGCCACGACATCGGCTCTGGACTTCAACCAAAATGTAGAAAAATGAAAAGCTGTTCAATCTCTCCAAAACATGTTGGTTTAGGTAATAGAAACATTTTTTTTCATCGGTAAGTAGTTCTTAAATAAAATGTGTGTGAAAAAGTGGCACGGTTGGCTTTCATACGGATGGAGGGACTTGCGTTATCTAGTTAGATTTATGTCTGTGGTGTTAAGAATGGCTGACACGTTTTAGTTATACCACAGATAAAATAATACTAGCATACAGATGCCTCATCACATACAAAGAAACCGTGCCGACGTAACTAGCGTTTTTAGTCTAATTATGCTGATTTTTTATAAGTACTTCGATCGCGTTCGGTTCCGTTCCACGGCTATAGATGTTGTTAGCAGTGACTTGCATGTAAAAGGGTTTACTCGGTTCGTGACTATTTTTTTCTTTAAAGTAACGGTTTGTTTTAGGATTTTTTTTTGCACTTTTTACAGTTTTATTAGAAATTGTGTTACAATACAAATTAAAAAAATTGAGTGCCATACCTCAGAAAATTAAAACCGCGCTATCTATTGGCATAAATGTTTTAATGATCCGTTCAAATATAATCTTTGAAATGTGAATTAAGCCCAATATTCGCTTTTCGCTATTCAATCACAAATCGATGCATATTGCGCCATCTAGTCATATTTATTAGAACCAAATTTTCTTTGTTAGCGCTGGGACCCGAAAGAAGTTTATTTTATTTGCCATTCTTTGTTTATTTTTTCATTCATAGATTACAAAAAAGCGTTTGATTCTTTGAAACAGTTTCCTTTTTTCAGAACTACAGTTTATATTTATATGTAATTTAATTATTGATTAAATCAAATTTATAAAAAATAGAACAATCGGAAGAGAAGAATACCGAAATCGGCTACAGAAATAATACCAAAAAATTAAAAAAATCTATATATCTCTGAGGTGATAAGATAAATTTGTATTTTAATAATAAAATACTCAAATCATAATTTTATTAGTAAATGACTCTACAATTTTCAATGCAGAGGTAGGTTCATTTTCTGAACCATTTGTTTGCGATTTCAACAATAATTTCTGGAAAAGAATATAGATATAATAAAATAACTCGACGTCCACTATCATCATAAGCCTTTTAATGTTCCCACTGCTGGGACACATCCCACATCTCTATGAGAGGAAATGGGCCGTAAACCAGCACGCGGGCCCAGTGTGGGTTGGTAGATGTCACATGTCTTCGAATGTTTGGTTCTAGGACATACCGGTGTCCTCACGATACCTCCTATCTGGGTTCGAACCCACGACCTACAAATTGTAAGTCGCGGCCGTTACCACTGGGCTTCCACTGCTCAAGTCCACTATGTATGTAGCCAACTGCTCTCAAATAGAACAAAGCTTCCGTATAAGAAAAAGCATTTCCCTGTACTGAAAATGTTCCTTAATGTCAGTATTATTATCACATTTGAATCTATATTATCCGGTCCTATCCGGTTGTACCCCGATACAATCGCACAGATGTTATTGATGTTCTAAATATAGACCTTCAGAGACGTCTAAATAGATTAAGACTCACAATTCTTGGGTTTAAAATAACCTTATTATGTAGGTGTAAGTAAGAAAGGAATATATTTATGACATGTGAATAGTCTGTTGGATTAAGAATATATTCTATAAGTGGACTTTTAGAAGACGTATTATAATTATTTTTACTGGTGACCCGCCCCGGTTTTGTACGGGTTAAGAGCCCCTATAAGTTTCACGAGCCAAAAACAGAAAACAGATATTTTTCAGCGAAAATTTTTCAATAAATACGAGATATATGATAAAAAATTATGACAAGAATAAAAACGACACAGGTCTGTTGTCTACAAGCCCTTGAGCGAATCTGAATGCCTCGCGCGAGCGCAACGGTTTATAAGGCATTATTTAGACAATTTATTAAAATAAAATGAGTACTCAAAAATAAAATATAAAAATTGGATTCGATTGATAAACTCCTCAAATTTTAAATTATTTACCAGTTATCTGTATATTCAATATATTCTTACGCTTTCGCACATGATAATATTGCCTTTTTTCTACGTGGGCAACATTTTATTTAAGTACAAATACAATAAACCTTGGAATAAAAAATTGGTGGCTTACTAGTATACTATATGCCCAGTCCATACCATTTTTTGCAGATTATTATTCGCCACCAGTAAGCTGAAAAAGCAATTGAAAAACCTGGTGTTTCGGGATTTCGTAAAAACGTTTGTTAGGATTTTTTTTTCTTTTTTTAATTTGAGCAGTTATCAAAAATATGTCATTAAAAGATTTATCATATATCTTGAGTTATTGAGAAATTTGCTCTGAAAAAGTAGCTGTTTCTAGCTCGTGATACTTTTAGGGGCGACTACAAGTATCACGAGTAACCTAACCTAACCTAAACCTTCCCCATGAATCACATTGTTATCAGTAGTTTTTGAGTTTATCGCAACCCAATTTTTTTCTTTCAAAGTGAATGAAAAGTCAAGGAATTTAAATATAATTACAACATGACCACCTCGTAGGTCTAGTGGTCGCAACCACTACCTTCTGCTGATCCTGAGGTTAAGGGAGTCACAAAAAAAAAGCCATATTGTTATTAGGTTTTGCCATCTGTAATTTCTCAGTGGACTTGTCCCCGGTAATATCAGCGCAGCGTTATTTCCTTTTTGGATATCGCTCCACATGCTGAAATAGGAGCCTTTTTGGTCTCGCACGGGGTTTTATTTTTATTAATGTAATTTTTTTATTGTTTTTTGCTTATTTGTCGTGTCTCCTGTGCAGGTCACAAATAAATATTTTTTTCTCTAACATGCATGAAAATCCATTGCTAGAGCGTTTTTTGAATTTGGAACATTACAACGCTCCAGCAATGTTGTTGTAACTTTTAATATTAATTAAATTAAATGTATAATATACAAAATTATGTTTTATTTCCCTGCATTCTTTTGAGAAAAGCATTTTTTATATGCCTCGGCGTAAATGGCAATTGCCTGTCTCGTATTTGTCAAACTCATACTCGACCTGCAATTGCCTATTTCCTGGCCTTTACAATAATGTACTATTCTATCTTTTTTCTGTAACGTACGGCGACATATCGGTGTAAAATAGGGAATACAGTTGTAGCGGCACCAACGCCGCCACTTACGAACTAACGACATGACGTCACACAAATCCTGCATCGTACAAGCAAAGTTTTCGGCGCGATTAGAACACATACAACAGTTCGACAACAACCGTCGGGCAGTTGCCCGGACCAGACACAACACCCGTCTGGTCGCTTGATCCTCCCTTTTCTATGGAGGTTTGTGGGATTTTACACCCTGTTCCACCTGCCCCCCAAACAGTTGTTATTTAATATTTGTATTCAAATATGAGTCATTCAGAAAGCTACTTAGTAAGCTACGTTCCCAGAATATTTGTATTATATAAAAGCATTTATATTAAGCTCCCTGTGTCAGTGTTGTGACATTTAATGAGTTTCCAGTAATTCATTAAGTAGTCTACTTTGTTCTTCAAGCCTTTGAGTGCTGGAATGTCTTTGCAACTAGTTCCTAGAATTACATAACATCACCCTTGTATATAACGAGAAGTAGGCAGGGATATAAGCAAGTATTGCACCAGTTCTCACGACTTGAGTTATACTAGAGACATCGTGTTTCCCAGTAAGTAAATTACGATGGTTAGACAGGTTAATAGCTTCATCTAAAATACTGATATTCAATTGCATCTTCTGTGTTGGCAAAAGACTGTAAAGGCTGATGATAATGTTCAAGTCTCATGTTATGGGGAAGCAACTGTCAAAGTCAAAATACTTTAATTCAATTAGGCCATTAAGCACCACTTAAGAAAGTAAAAAAAAAATTGTTTCTACCGTCCATTCGGCAAAGAAGCTTGTTATGGAGAAGAAAGGACAAGAAACTCCACACATACTCTTTAAAAAAAAGTGTTTTTTTTTTTTTTTTTTTTTTTTTACATTTATATACATACATTAATTCATATACGTGAGAGCGATGGAGCCAGACTAACACTACTATACTAGGTATAGGTATAAAGTATTACAAGCACTAACGGGTTGAGAAATAGGAACATGGTTCTCACATACTTACATATATTACAAACATAGGTAAATTACCTAAATCAACTACAACGGAACAGTGTATGAAACGAGTTCTTAAACAAAAAAAGAAGAAAAATAAAAGCAATATTATAATAAAATAATGAAAATATAAATTAACAGCATGTTTCTAAGCGTTCTTATCTTGAATATAATCATCCAATAACTGGGTAACACAAATATCCCTTGACAAGACTAGGCACACATTTTCTGGTATCTCGCACTGCTGGCGATGAGCCGTTGGATCCGTCTGACCTCCAGCTGTTAAAGATCTACATATGTCAACCGGAACCAAAGGCTCATCGTGTTTTCCAAGACACGGAGGATTCTGAGAATAATGAAGGGCCCGTCCACGGCAAACGGTGCTTAACTTCGAAGATTAAACCATTTGGTGGTTATTGTTTAGCCAAGAGCAGCCTTTTTGGTCGCGCACGGGCTTACTATTTTTTATTATTGTTTTTTTTTGTGTTTAGCTTACCTCGTGTCTCCTGTGCGGGACACAAATAAATATTTTACTTTCTGTATGTAATATGCTTACTTTTGACTTTATTTATTTATTAAAACTTCATGCCACATAAAATTAAATAGGCGAATTTGATGCCTGAGGCATTCTCTGCCAGTCTATTGACAACCAGTGCCTTTAATTTCATACCGAGTGCCTAATTCTAGGTAGTCGGGCAATAATTGGGCTCAGCCTACTATTGGTCTGAGTTTAAATGTTTTGAATTTTTTATTGGGACTATTATGTAAAAAAATAACCGTCGTAATTCAGCACTTTATATACGAGTAGGTACTTTTAATTAATGTAAATTATAATTGCTTTTTTTTTAAATTATCTTTTTTATATATTTCTGCACCTACATATTAACATTATATTCAGTATCTATTTTATTTATCCACGTCTGTGTGTCACTAGCGAGGTGCCAACTGAAAATCAGCGCTGGGTGTCTGTCGCCCTTTCGGTGCAGGCAGTGCCTATTCTATTATGGAACATGAATAGATCCTAATCTAGACTAATTACATTTAGTACGTCAGTGTATAATTAATAGAAGTGTTATATAGCGGTAATTGTATTTACAGCATTATTGCTGTCCTACAAATTGATAGGTTTAGAAATTAGTCGCACGGATTAATCAGGGTCCAATTGAATTAACTGCTGAAACTCTACAGACGTGATTGGTATCTAATGACGAATACAACAGAATCTCTAGACAAGTGACATTCTACTAAGAAAGTGTGATAGCTGGTTGTGGAAAAAAGTATTTTCAAAATTCAGCACTTGAAGAAACTATTTCAAGTTATGAAGAGTCATTAGCAATATAATTACTCATCAGTGGAATTTCTCTACCTACTCGTAATGGAATATAATCCAGAATTGCGATTCATTTCAGCTTTTGAGCAATTCGAGCAAAAATTTTGATAAATTTTAGCTCGAATTGGCAACACGGTCAGTATTATCTGGGCATTGCATTGAAATCGACACTAATTGGGTAAATTCCGTTTAAATAATGTAAGCGATTTTAATGTGCACGTATTGGAGAGCAGTGGTGGTGAGTAACGGTCGCGACTTACAAGTTGTGGGTCGTGGGTTCGAACTCAGGCAGGCGCTATACGTTGTGTAAATTATTTTATCACCTCTGCTCTCAAAACGGTGAAGGAAAACATCGTGAGAAAACCGGCATGTCCTAGAACGAAAAATTCAAAGACACGTGACATCCACCAACCCGCACTGGGCTCGCGTGGTGGATTACGGCTCATTCTCTCTCACAGAGAGGAGACCTGTTCCCAGCAATGGGAACATCGAAAAAAGGCTGATGATTTATTATGTGCACGTATTTGTGGTTCACAAACCAAATATATTAAACTACATAGCTCGTGAAAGATCATCTTCTTTATCAGAACTATCAAAAAACAACTAAATGCCCCAGAAAACCGGAAACTGAATAATAAAAACACCCAATCAAAACAAACAAGAAAAAATTACACCCCAAGCCGGCTGGTCACCGTCGGGGCAAGAGACCAAAACCCTCCCATTCAAACACTCCATAATTGTACACTAAACACAAGATCACTTCTATCAACAGAAAGGCTTTTAGAATTAAAAGAAGCTTTGTCAAATATTAAATACGATATTATTGGTCTTTCGGAAGTAAGAAGAACAGGCTATGCCATACTAGAACAAGAAGATCATATTCTCTGTTACTATGGAGAAACCAAGGGTCTGCACGGAGTTGGCTTCCTAATAAAAAAGAACTTGAAAAAAAACATAGAAAGCTTTATTGGAGTAACTGAAGGAATCTCCGTCCTCAACCTCATATTCGACAATACATCACTCACTGTTGTCCAGGTATATGCACCGACTATTGACGCTAGTGACTACGACATAGAAAGTTTCTACAATAAATTGCAAGAAGTTATAGAACTCTATAATAAAAACCTCTTACTAATAGGCGATTTTAACGCACGTATTGGTCAACGTCTCCCGAACGAAGAACATATACTCGGGCCATAATGCTATGGAAAAAGGGACAAACGAGGTGAAAGACTACTTCAATTCGCTCTGGAAAACAATCTTACCATCATGAACAGTATATTTTAAAAGAAAATCAACAACTTGTGGACCTGGTGCTCACCAAAAAAGAATAAAAGTCAAATAGATTACATCTTAACAGATAATAGAAAATATTTTTCAAATATAGATATTATCAAACAGTTCACCTTCTCTACTGATCATAGATTGATTAGAAGCACTATACATCTAACAAAACATAGGAAAAGTAGAGTTACCTTCAACAACATAACATCAAAAATCGGCACCCAAGAAAACCAACTCCAATATATAGAAGCTCTGAAAGAAAATATAAATATTTAACAAAAAACTAATATTTCCGAAGAAGATGACATCGAATGTTACAATTCAAAACTCAAATCAATGATTATAAAAAGCCTTAACTCTATAAAAACCATAAAAAATAAGAAAAGGTACTCTGTCTCAAACTCCACTAAATTCATGATGCTAAGAAGAAGAGAATTACAATATAAGAAACCCTTAACCTTAGATGAAAAACAAGAGCTAAGAAAGTTATACAAAACTATTGGTAGACAAATAAAAAAAAAAGAATACAAAGAACATAAACTAAATGTAATAAAAAGACACTTGAATATTGCAAGAAGCCTAAAAAAGGGATTAAAAGAAGTATACACTGCAAAGAACTGGATACCACGTCTGAATAAAAACTCTAGCAAATCTTATTCAAGATCAGAAATAATAATCATATCAACAGAATTTTACCGGTCACTTTATACGCATAAAACACATATACCAAATCAGGAATCTTCTACGCCCACCATCCATCATCAAGATTCTATATTATTAGAGAGATTTACAGAACGAGAAATACTCTCAAGAATCGACAAACTTAAAACAGATAAAAGTAATGGACTTGACGGCATATCAAATGAAGCCTTGAAATCAGCCAAAAATGTACTAATTACTTATATAACTAACCTCTTCAACAAAATACTGGACAATAGAGAAATACCAATAGAATGGGCACAGTCTGATATCATACTTTTATACAAAAAAGGTGACCCTGCTGATATTGCCAATTACCGCCCCATTAGTCTCCAACCAAATATATACAAACTATTTGCCTCGAGTCTCGAAAAACGCCTAGAGCTCTATACTGAAGACTACCAGCCAGTTGAGCAAGCAGGTTTTAGAACAGGCTACTCAACAGTTGACCATATATATACCCTCGAACAAGTTATTGAGAAATATGAAGATCAACAATCTCCACTCTACCTGGCCTTCATAGATTATGCTAAAGCGTTCGATTCAATTTCTCATGAAAGCATATGGAAAGCTTTAGAAGACTGTAACGTACCAAATGAAACAATAGAGCTTTTAAAAGACATCTACGAGAAAAGTACAAGCAGAGTCAGACTAGAGAGAAAAGGTCCGGAAATAAAAATATGCAGAGGAGTGAGACAGGGGGATCCGCTGTCTCCTAGATTGTTTATTACTGTTCTTCAATATATCATAAAAAGCCTAAAATGGACTGAAAAAGGAATTCTCATAAACGGAAAATATCTAAATAGTCTCAGATTTGCTGATGACATAGTAATATTCTCAGAAACATCAAAACAATTACAAAAGATGATTAACGACCTGAACAATGTCAGTAGAAACATAGGCTTAGAACTAAACATTACGAAAACCAAGATTATGACAAATAGAGTAGAACAACCAATCATAGTTGATGGTAGCCTACTAGAATATGTACACGAATACATCTACCTCGGCAAACAAATTTCCTTAAAAAGATCCAGACATATATAGATGAATTGAACAGACGTGTAAACTTAACATGGAAAAATTTTGGAGCTATAAGGAAATATTAAAGTCAAGTCTACCAATCAACCTAAAATCTATTGTTCTGGACTCCAGTCTACTACCCTGCCTATCATATGCGTGCCAAACATGGATCTATATCAAGAAAACCGAAAGAAAATCTAAACCTGCCAAAGAGCAATGGAAAGGAGTATTCTAAACCTAAATCGCATAGACAAACAAAGAAATACATACATAAGGAAACAAACAAAGGTAATAGATGCTCTAAGCCACTGCAAAAAACTAAAGTGGAAATGGGCAGGCCACGTAGCACGTATGAACTTAGATAGATAGTCCAACAAAGTAACTCACTGGCCTGGCCCGTTTGGCAAAAGGAAACAGGGTAGGCCCCCTGATAAGTGGCTTGATGAGATTAAAAAGATAGCAGGAGACAACTGGACGTCAAAAGCCAAAGATAGAAAACTTTGGAGTAAAATGGAGGAGGCCTTTACTCGAAAAGAGGTCCTTAACAAAGAAAAAAAATACTAAATTTACATGATATATTAAAAATAACTAATTTATTGTATGTTAAGGATAGATAAATAAATGGCTTAATAATAATAATAATAAATAATCTGTGGCTCGACTTGACAGACAGTTGCCAAAAATTTTCTCTTATAAATTTCTTCCATAATAAATATTTTTAACTATCTAAATTATACAAAACAATATGAAATCAAGGAAAAAAAAAACATACTACAGTAAAATCACTAAAATTATGGCCGAAATACAAATTCAAGAATAAGAAATGTGAAAAATGAAGTCGACGGCGACGTCATGTTAACGAGAGCTGCCGCCGCAAGAAATGCACGCCCACCACCTCCGGCCTCGTCGCCCAGCTCCGCCTCGCCGCCGCCGGAAACCAGCCCCACCGTGAGTGCTGTGACACCGGCCGTGGCAGTTGCGTCGAGCTCGAGCGACGAGTACTTCTCTCCGCCGACGACACCACCTGCGCGTCAACGGGGAGGACGCCGGCCGCCGGACCGCTTAGGACCTCGAGGCTTACCGGTCTCTGATAGGGTCCCAGCACCCGGCGGAAGTGTGCAGCGCATGAGATGGACACAATCCATAAACGAAAATGTCATGCGTGCATACTTTGGGGCTACAGAGGGAGGAAACAACCTGACCGCGTACCGTGTCCGGATGCTCTCTTTGTTTCAGGTGCTTGAGCCAGCCGTCAACGTTTCGGCCCAACGACTTTCGGATCAGGTACGGGTCATCCAGCGTAATCGTATGTTGGATGATACTGTACTTGATCGCCTCCGAACGGAAATGGGTAACCGTGTCACTGCCCCATCGTCGCAGGCTGTGGTGCTACCACAGTCCAACCACGCTGACGAGGAGAGTAGTGACAGGGTTACAAACGTAAGTACCCAGTGCAATGAGGAATTGAGGAGTGCTTTGGAGTGTGCTATTCGGGAGTATCGCAACATGCCACCCGAACTTAGGCCACGATTACCTCGTTTGCCCATGCATAACAAGAATAGGGCGCTGGTGGCTGTTCTGGATTCGCAGTTGTCAAACTATTTTGATGACTGCGAAGACCTCACTGATGCACATTCGATCATGTACTGCGCGGCTGTAGCGGCATGTCGTGTAGCTCATGTCAAATTTGCAGATGACAGAGCTACACGACCGAAACCAGCCATACCGGCTTGGCAGTGCAGGATCGAACGTCGTATTGGTGGGGCCAGAGCACTCATCGGCAAACTAATTTGTTTCAGGGAGGGCAATAGCCGCCCAAGAGTGATGCGCTTTGTGAGACGGGCGTTTTCGGGGACTGATGTCAGCCCCCGAAACTATATATCCCATGTCACAGAGCGCATCGACTTCCTGAAGCAAAAAGTGTATGCATGGGCAAACCGTATTCGTAGGTACAGGCGGAGAGTGGAGCGATACACCCAGAATCGCACATTCCAAAGTAATGAAAGGTGGGTTTATCGGGCTTGGGAGCGACCCAATCAAGGTGTGACTGATACGCACCTGCCGGATGATGACGCTATGTGTTCATTCTGGCGCAGCATCTGGTCGGTGCCTGTCAGTCACACCGAAGGTGAATGGACTCGGGAGGTCGAACGAGCGTGTGATCCAATACAAGAAATGGGGGCTATCACGATCAGCCCCCAAGATGTAGCCCGTGCAGTCCGTCCGTTGCCGAACTGGAAATCTCCAGGAACGGACGGACTGCACAACTTTTGGATCAAGTGGCTACAAAGTTCGCACGCTCGTTTGGCATCTCAGTACCAGGCAGCCTTAGAGTCTGGTTCGCTACCCAAGTTCCTTACAACAGGAATAACCCACCTGCTCCACAAGTCTGGTAGCACCGCGGAACCCAAAAATTATAGACCAATTACATGTTTACCAACGGTCTATAAGGTGCTTACATCCATTTTGAGAGTTAAAATTAATAAACACGTCGACGATAACTCCATCATGTCGGTCTCTCAGAATGGATGTAGGAACGGGTCCCGCGGTACTAAGGAGCTACTCCTTATTGATATGGCCATTAGCCAACAGGTTCGGCGTTCCCGAAAGGATCTGTCGACATGTTGGATAGATTATAAGAAGGCCTATGACTCGGTGCCTCATACATGGCTCATGAGGGTGCTAGAATTGTATAAAATAGATACAACTCTACGCACCTTCCTGATGTCGTGTATGAGGCAATGGAGCACAGTCCTTCGCTATCCAGGATGTCGAAATATCCAGAGGAATAGCGAACCTGTAAGGATCGAGCGAGGTATATTCCAGGGCGATAGTTTGAGTCCACTTTGGTTTTGTCTTGCCCTGAATCCTCTAAGCATGCTGCTGGAGAATTCAGGGCTAGGCTATCGGTTGAAGAGAGGTGGTCTGGTTATATCTCACCTCCTTTACATGGATGATCTGAAGCTCTTTGCCCCCAGCAATCTTCAGCTGATGGAGCTACTGAAGGTAACTGAAACTTTTAGTAGCGCCATCAGGATGGAGTTTGGTGTGGACAAATGTGCGGTCATGCATGTAAAGCGAGGGGAGATTGTGGAATCCGTAGGTATTCAACTAGCGGATTCCATAAACCTGAGATCCCTCTCTCCAAACGAAACCTATAAGTATTTGGGTATGTCGGAAGCGTTAGGTATCAGCACTACTGACATGAAGCAATCGTTGAGGGAACGCTTCTTTGGCCGTCTGAAGAAGGTACTCAATAGCCTTCTTTCAGGCGGAAACAAGGTGCGCGCCTTCAACGGTTGGGTCATGCCGGTATTGATGTACTCTTTCGGCATACTCAAATGGACTCAAACGGAACTCGACGCCCTGGATAGGCGAGTCCGTACACTGCTGACTGCATATCGAATGCATCATCCACGATCGTCGGTCATGAGATTGTATATCCCGCGGAAGTGTGGTGGCCGAGGCTTTTTAAATGCCAAAAACCTCCACAACCGCGAGATATGCAATCTCAGGGAATATTTTCTACACACCGTCGTGGGTATGCATCGAGATGTAGTAGCAGTGGACAAGGGACTCACCCCGCTCTCCTTGGCGAATGAGAACTGGCGCAAGCCTGTAGTGCTTGACACTAACGATCGCAAGGAGGTATGGCAGAGTAAGGAGCTTCACGGACGCTTTTTCCGGGCCCTACATGGGTCCGATGTAGACCAAGCAGCGTCCGTAGCCTGGCTGCGTTTCGGTGACCTCTTTGGGGAAACCGAAGGTTTTGTCTGTGCAATTATGGACGAAGTTATCATGACGAATAACTACCGGAGATTTATTGTGAAGGATGGCACGGTTGACATCTGTCGGGCATGTCACCGCCCGGGTGAATCGATCCGACACATTATCTCTGGATGTTCTCGTCTAGCTAACGAGGAGTACTTGCATAGGCACAACCTTGTAGCCAGGATCATCCACCAGCAACTTGCTCTGAAATACACTCTTGTGGCATCGGAGGTACCGTACTACAGGTATGTGCCCGACCCAGTTCTCGAAAATGGCAGTATCACATTGTACTGGGATCGGTCCATCATCACTGACAGGACTATTGTAGCCAATAAGCCTGATATAGTGGTGGTGGACCGAATAGAGAGGCGTGCAATGATTGTTGACATTACCGTCCCGCATGACGGGAACCTCGTGAAAGCCGAGAAAGATAAGCAAATCAAGTATCTTGACTTGGCTCGCGAGGTTGTCGACATGTGGGATGTAGACACAGCGATCATTGTACCGATAGTCGTGTCAGCCAATGGCTTAATAGCCATGAGCCTCGACCAACATCTTAAGAGGCTCTCGTTAGGCGGCTGGGTCAAGGGCCTGATCCAGAAAGCAGTACTGCTGGACACGGCTCGCATTGTTAGGAGGTTCCTCTCTTTGGAGCCCTGACCGCCGGTAGCTTGGACCCTGTTCCCGATACCGGTGGGCCTCTATTTTCTATATTTTTAAATGTTTTTTCAAATTTTGTGTTTTATAAAAATATTAAAAAATTTAGTTAATAAGAAAATAAATTAAATAAAGGACATAATAATAATAATAGTTTTATTTTGGTAAAACCTACGTTCCCTTTAGATAATTGCCGAAAATCACGCGAGTGAAGCCGCTAGTAGAAGCTAATAAATTATTTTTTATTAAAAAAAAGCTAGTATATTCTTCGAAAACAGGGACTAAAATGGCTCATTAATCCCTAGGGACTAAAAGTGATTTGAATTTGGAGTGTGGATATTGTTAGTAAATGCTCCAATCAGCAAAGATATGAATCACAAACCATGCAGTCCAAAATAGGATTACATCGCTAAAATCTATTACGACGAATGTATGAGGTGAATGGCTAATGAGCGATTGTAATTCTATTTCGGACCGCACGGGACCATTGTATTGAACAAGTAACTGGCTGGAAAACAGCGCGCGAGCCAATTAAAAAAATATATCTACAACTGTAACGGATGGTATTAATAAAATTGTTACGATGCACTTCCATAATTGTTCAAAAAACATTATCATCTAATTATTTCTATGTTATGTGTTATGTTACCTTAATGTATGTAAATAAATAAACAACGTATGTGAACAAAATCTTGTTCATAAGTTGCACTTACTTATTTTCTCATAGAGGGTGATAAAAAAGTAGTGTGCATCTCGGGAGCAACACTTTTTTAAGCTCGAGTGTACTTTGAATCCCTCGCTGCGCTCAGGATTTTAATTTTCTTTACTCCGGTCTGGATAAAAAATACACTCTCCTCTTTAAATAGTTATTTGGTCCCTAGAATAGTTAGTAGATTGTTTATCTTCTAATTTATTTACAGTTGCCATATAACAATAGCCCACAAAGGCATTATCATCTAAACAACAAACAAAAACACAAGAAGCTCTTGTCAAAATAATACACGGAGAAAGGCCATTGATACTTCATTTTCCCGCCGACATATTGGACGGCAATCAATTTGTTTGATTTATTATTTCCTGTTCGAGGGAGAGGGGGGCAGGTATCCGTTTCCTCTCCGGGCTGTGACGTCACTTGTGTTGTTACAGGTGGTATTGTTGATTTGAGGTTGTGGTAAGCAGAGTAGGAAGTAGGCCATGCTTTGTATAATGATCAGGTAAAACAGGTCTATTTTTCTACTAGGTTTTCAAAACTAATAAAAAAACTTTTTGCAAAAAAATACTACCGACTTCCAAATACAAAACTACAAAGTGAAAAATAACTTAATTTTTTGAAGTCGGTGTCTTTCGTAGGTACCATTTGTTTGCGTTATGGACACCGACTTCAAAAAATTAAGTTATTTTTCACTTTGTAGTTTTGTATTTGGAAGTCGGTAGTATTTTTTTGCAAAAAGTTTTTTTATTTTTCACTTTTTAGTTTTACGTACCTTATAGGGAAGTTAGTAAGGGAACTATTTCGCCAGAATAGATTTCATGAAACTTGAACATAACCGGTAATTTGAGAGATCTGCTTACCCCTTAAGAGTGAACTGGCGTGATGTTATGTTATTAAATATTATAAACAACAAACAGACATGCGATTGCAGCAATCCCGAGATATTTGCCGTTATTTATTGAAGAGTTCTGTTGTATATCTCCGAAGTTCTTCATCAGATCTTCACCAAATTAAAATGGGACCAATTTCGGAACATACTTTTTCAAACAAAAAAATAATTTTCAAAATCGGTCCACAATTGACGGAGTAATCGGTGAACATACACAAAAAAAAAAAAAAAACAAACATGAAGTCGAACATAGAACCTCCTCCTTTTTGGGAAGTCGGTTAAAAATAAGGCAACTTTAAACTTCATCAATATAATAAAAACACTACAAAGTGAAAAATAACTTCAATTTCGGAAGGCGGTGACAAAAAACGAAGAAACGAAAACATGAACACCGACTGCCGAAATTGAAGTTATTTTTAGGGTTCCCTACCCAAAGGGTAAAAATGGGACCCTATTACTAAGACTCTGCGGTCCATCTGTGTGTCCGTCTGTCACCAGGCTGTATCTCATGAACCGTGATAGCTAGGCAGTTGAAATTTTCACATCTGATGTCTTTCTTGGCGCTATAACAACAAGTATAAAAACCGAATAAAATAAATATTTAAGTGGGGCTCCCATACAACAGAGACGTGATTTTTTTGCCGTTTTTTGCGCTAATGGTACGGAACCCTTCGTGCGCGAGTCCGACTCGCACTTGGCTGGTTTTTACCTTGTAGTGTTTTTATTTGGAAGTCGGTAGATTTCTATATATCACGTTTTAGTGGTTCATAATGGACAAGTTCTATAGTTAGGTACTTATAATGCCCACAGTGATGCCAGAATAGATTACCCGAATAACATGTAACTTGAACATAACCGGTGGGATAAGAGCTTATCATGGTGAACTGTACTCGTCTGTCTACCCGTTTAGAGCGCACTGGCGTAATAGTATCTTATGAAATGATATATACAATAAACAGAATTACGATTGCAGCAATCCCGAGAGATTTGCAGTAATTTATTGAAGAGTTATGTTGTATATCGCCGGAGTTCTTCATCAGAACTTTACCAAATTCAAATAGAACCATTTCGAAATAAACTACTCTCCAACAAAAAATTATTTTGCAAAGCCGTTTATATCTATGACGGAGTTACGCCCGAAAAACCATTTAGAAATATATATATGCAATTATCCGAATTAAGAACCTCCTCCTTTTTGGGAAGTCGGTTAAAAATAAAGTCATACGTCTGATATCTTTCGTCTTATTAAGGGTTATCTTATTACCCAGTTACTGGGTCCTTGTACGCTACTACGCACAGGATCGGTCAATGTGGCGACGCCTGGGTGGGACCTATGTGCAGCAGTAGACATCTTTCGGCTGACATGGTGATGATGATGGCTCCTTGGAAATAGGTGCTAAATACTGGTATACTTTTTTAGGGTTCCGTACCCAAAGGGTAAAAACGGGACCCTATTACTAAGACACCGCGGTCCGTCTGTCTGTCTGTCTGTCTGTCACCAGGTTGTATCTCAAAAACCGTGACAGGGGAGTTGAAATTTTCACAGATGATGTGTTTCTGATGCCGCTATAACAACAAATACTAAAAACAGAATAAAATAAATAGAGGGCTCCCATACAAAAAACGTGATTTTTATGCCGTTTTTGCTATAATGGTACGGAACCCTTCGTGCGCGAGTCAGACTCGCACTTGGCCGGTTTTTTTGGTTATACTTGAAGCAAAGGCTAAGCGGATGATGATGGTGAACAAAATATTAACAGGCTTTTCTTACCCCCTTTTTGGTTGCGTTTCTTCTTCCTGATCTGCTCGATAGCGGTAATCAAAACAATATCTTATGTAAGGAACTAACTTGGAATACGCAAAAACTTAGCAAAGAACAATGAACATTTGTTAACTGAATCGCTTGAAAAACAAAAGCCAGCGCACAAAAGCTCTTTTAAAAGCAACTCGATAGTTTAGACACCGTTTGCGAGACAAATGTGCCGGCTATCGATTTCTCGTCACTACCCAGCGGATACGGAAATATCCTCGATACAATGATTTTTGTGGATTCAAATACAGTACTCTTATTTATTTATTTATTTAACCATTTATGCACACACACTTATACAGTCAAGAAGGAGGAAAAGAAAAATAAGTACATAGGTGATGCTTATTTCTAATGAAATCTCTTCCAGCATACCTGCGAAAGGAAATATGAAAAAAAGAGATGTAGAAATCGTGTGTAGAAGGGAAAAATAAACACATAAAACATAACGGAGCTAAATATAATACAATAGGATACGATAGGATATACTGTCACATAAATACATACATATAAAATAAATATTATAACAATAACTACCTACCTACTAATAAATATAAAAAGATGATAATACAGAAATATATGCAACTATGATGGAATGGAAAGGTAGTGTCTTTTCACTTCTCTTTTAAAAACTGTAAGAGTTTGGCAGTCCCTTATGTCAGGCGGAAGAGAGTTCCACAAACACAAAGCATTCACAGTGAAGGAGTAAGAGTAGAAGTCAGTAGTGTGGGAAGGGATATTAAGGAGATTTTTAAGATGCTTCCTGCAAAGTGCATCGGAAGGACGGGAGAAGGAGAAGCGTTCTCGGAGGTAGGAAGGCGTCTTAGGATTGTGAAGGATGTTAAATAATAGACACAATATCCGAGAGTGTTTCTAGTTTATATTAACTTACGGGTATACCAAGCAATCTTTCTAATTTAACTAATACTTATTATAAATACGAAAGTTTGGATGAATGTATGTTTGTTACTCAATCACACTCACACTAGAACGGCTGAATGGATCTGGATGAAATTTGGCACATATATAGATTATAGTCTGGAATAGCACATAGGCTGCTCATCCCGGAAATATGTTCCCTTGTTTTGTTGGGATAACAAAATACTATTCACGCGGGTGAAGTCGCTGGCCGAAGCTAGTATTTAGTATTTACGACTAGCGGCTTCGCCCGCGTGATAAGTGTTTACTTGTCCCAAGGGAACATCATACCTCCATCCCAAGGGATGAATAGCCTATGAGCTATTCCAGACTATAATCGATCCCTGTGCTAAATTTCATCTAGATCCATTCTGCCGTTCCGGCTTGATTGTGTAACAAACTTACGTCCATTCAAAATTTCTCATTTGTAAGAAGTATGATAACAGTCGTCACAATATCACAAAGTATACATTACTTTTGTATATCATGCCTGGTCGCAAGCCATACTGCTGCTGAGCATGAGGTCCTGGTCGGGCAAGTGTTATTGGGTTATTCCATCTGGAATTAAAAGTAGTGTATGCCTTGGGATGATAAAATACGTCTTACGCGGGCGAAGCTTCGGGCAGAAGCTAGTAAAAAATAAGTAGCTGTTGCCCGCGATTTCGTCTGCGTAGTATTAGTACTTCGAACAGCATTGTCTTTATATCGCGCAATAATATTGTAGGTGTGTGCGGTGGTGGCTTAGTGGTATCCAGCGCGACTGATAAGTTGTAGTTCGTGGGTTCAAACCCAGGCAGGCGCTTTAGTTTGTGAATATTATTTCACCACCATTGCTCTCAAAAATAAAAAAAATATAAATCTTACGTAAAAACTGATCTGCTAAATCTCACACAACTTTACACACATTACACCTAAATTCACATAAAAAATCATCACGAATTCCGTACAATCAAACATACAACTGCATAAAAGAACAATAACATACAACACAAGAAGTAAAAACAAATTCCAACTAGCAACTGCATGTGCACGGACTAAATATGGCAAAAAAACAGTATTAGTGGAGGGAGCACAGCTATTCAATGATCCACCGGAGGATATAAAGAGGTGTGATAATATATAAATATTTAAGAGAAAACTAAAAAACATGTATGTACTCTGTAAAGCCGGGTATCCACTTAGGTTCGCCGTGGTTTGCGGACACTGTGTGCTCCGCGAACGTGAACGTGTACAGTGTACACACTTAGGCTGCAACATCAGTGCTCCTGTCCTGACAAACTGCGCTCCCCTTTGAGATCGCGCAAAAAACCGCTTCCCGAGCGCTCCGCCGTGCTCCGATCGTGCTCCAGTCGCGCTCCGCGATCACGACGTATCCATTATGTTTGGTTTGCGGAGCGGGCGCGTTCGCAAACCACGGCGAACCTAAGTGGATACCCGGCTTAACGTCGCCAACGCCCCGGAGTCAAATATTGTATTATTATTTAGAATAAGTAACTCTATATCTCATTATAAGTGAACTGTTATATTTTATAAGTTCTTATGGGAAATAAATATCTTCAAACCTAAAACGGTGTAGGAAAACATCGTGAGGAAACCGGCATGTCCTAAAAACAAAAAATCGAAGACATGTGACATCCACCAACCCGCACTGGGCTCGCGTGGTGGATTACGGCCCATTCCCTCTCTCATAGAGGAGGCCTGTCCCAGCATGATGATAATATTGTAGGTGTGTGGGCCGCCTTACTTGAGAAATTGGTCGGATAGGGCTAAATACTGGGCAGAATATAAATACGCTATGGCGGAGACCTTTGCCCAGCAGTGGGACAATATAGGTTTAATATTAAGGTGCATTACTCAAAAAAAAACCATGGTGTTGTAATAAAAATAGTACTTTTTTCGGATCATTACAAAATATTGTTTGGGGTACCGTTACCCTTACTTACCCTGCAGTACTCTTTTATTTACTTTGAAAATATAACAAACCTGAAGTCGCCTTTAACTTTAAAATAAACTTACAATGCAGATGTAGATTTTAAGCCAAAAACGTAAGTTGAAATCTCAGAGAACGTTGAGAAGCATTTAAATTTCAAATTCATCGTGCATCGCATTCGCCTGTTGAATGCAAAGCACTGTATCTCCCCGTTCATGGTGAGAAGAAATTGTGGTCCACAGGCCTAAATCTAACTAGATGACACGTTGTATTTCATCAACATCATCATCATTTCAGCCGAAAGACGTCCACTGCTGGACATAGGCTTCCCCTAAGCGTCGCCACATCGATTGGTCCTATGCATCTCGCATCCAGCGAAATCCCACAGCTTTAATCAGGTTATCAGTCCACCAAGAAGGAAGCCTTCCAACGCTGCGTCTTCCGGTACGCAGTCGACACCCCAGAACTTTTCGGCCCCATCGACCATATGTTCTGCAAGCAACGTGTAAATTTTATAATACTATATTGGTAACTCTGGACGTCTTCGCGTGACAAAAAAAGCAATGCTCTTTCTTAGAGTTGCTTTTTTTTTTTCTATAGGCTCGCGCTTGCCCACTATCTCACCTGATGGTAATCGATGATGTGGTCGACGCTAAAGCACGCTTGCCTAGAAAAAACCCATTCACTCTTGACTTAAAGACCTCTAGATTGTAGCTATCGGGAAACACAGACTCCGGACGCCGCGCTTGACTCGGTGGAACGCAGAGCTAAGAGGCTCATCGGCGACATTGAACTGGTGGATACCAAGCTTCACAGCTTGGCTCATCGCCGCAAGGTTGCCTGCTTGTCGGTCTTCTACAGACTGTATTTCAGTGAGTGTGCTCAAGAACTCCACGACCTCATCCCACCAGCCCCCTTCTACCATCGGACATCTAGACGCACTGCAAGTTACCATCCTTACCTTGTTGCCATTCCACCAATTCGCACCAAGCGCTTCCAAACATCCTTCATAATGCGCACAGCGAATGAATGGAACTCACTACCTGCGTCTGTGTTTCCGAACGCATTCAACCCGAATCTCTTCAAAGTTAGAGTAAACAGGCTCCTTCTGGGTAAGCTCACTCCATCGTCGACTCTGTCTCTGTCACCTATGACTTAGACTAGAGTCAAGAGCAAACCCATTTCAAATAAAAAAAAATAAGAATAATAATAATAAAAGTGTCCCCAAAACGTTTTGTGCGTATGGATGTCCACCATGTACCGATGACGACGTGCGTCTGGTTGTCCGATGATGGAACGGGCTGGGCGGAATTAACTGCATCTAGCTGTTATTTGGCAGATCCGTCCCAGAGATGAGAACAGTACTCCGCGCTTGATACAAGTTGAGCTGCTGTTCCGGCGTGAAGTACTTTCTCACCTTCGCAAGGATCCCCAACTTTTTGGCAGCCAGCTGAGCCTTTGCCTCAATGTATGGTCCAAAATTGAGAAAAAAAAGAAGAAAAGAAATAGAGAGAGAGAAGAAACTGAGTGTCGTTCATTTAGCCCTATCGGTTCCGTATATATAGCTGTAAAATCTATACAAAAGATTTCCTCTATAAGTTGACCAAGAAAAACTTTTTAACAAAAAAACAAACTGACTTCCAAAACAAAACACTTCAAAGCGAAAAATAACTTTCTTTTCCGAAGTCGGTGTCGAATAACGGAAAACAATGCGTACAAAAGGCACTGACTTTTGATTCTTCGACGGTTTGATTTTTTCTTAAAAAGTATTTATTTTCCTCTTTTTAGTTTTGGGACCTCCAATTAACATGAAAATCATTTATAGCCAAAGTAAATATTATGATGATTGCAATAAGCCCAAACACGACTAGGATACATTGTTTTATTTCGGATTTCCAATTGCCATTGTGGTCTTCTTCATCAGTTCCACTTCACCAAATGATACTTTCTGAGTGCAAATGATTGTATTATTGATGAAAATACCAAAATCTCTATATGTATGCCTATAATATTTGAGGAGTTCCCTCGATTTCTCTAGGATCCCTTCATCAGATCCTGGTTTCCATAGGATGAATTGATATGAAACCTAAAAATACGTACGTAAAACGTTAAAAATAGAAACATTTTCTTTCATCGGTAAGTCAATTTGTTCTTAAATTGTGTGTGAAAAAGTGGCAATCTAGGTTTTCATACGGATGGAGGGGCTTGCATTATCTAGTTAGATTTATGTATGTGATGCGGTCTCTCTACGAAAGAGAATACACAGTGTTTGAAATTTCACACGGGTGAAGTATATATACAAGAAGTGTGTATTATTTGGCAAATAGCGGCTTCTCTTTGCTACGTGTGAAACAATAAATGTGATGAAAATATTGCTTTTGCGTGCACGAATTTACTTTGCAAATCTTCGAGCACTTTTTGTAACAAGTTTTTGTGTTCTTGTAACATCAGTAATGTTTTTCATAAAGTATCAGACAGATTGTTTTGCCAATTAGGTTGCAGTGTTTTCAGTGGTTATTGGTATTAATCAGGCACAAAACCAAACTACGGGCTGCTTATCTGTTGTTTCGAATCAACTTTCTGGGAATACCTTAACTTATTAAATAAAGAAGAAGTTTTATGAAAAATTAAATCGACGGAATGAAAAGTACATGAAAATGTTATTTTTCTGCCCTGTGACTGGAGATGAAATTAAAATACCAACTTTAATGACGATACAATTTTATTGAAAATTTTGTTATTCCAAAAATGAAACAGTGTTCAATCTGAAATTTAATTAAACTCTGTATTTCTTGCGTTGAGACTGGTTTTATGAGATATTTATTTTACTATTTATTAGGTAGGTTCCCAGATATTTTTAATGATGATGAAAATTTGTACAGAGAGCATGTTTTTATAATCCATTGAAATCGTCTAAGATTTTGACGATTAAAAATGTTGAACTTAAAGTACTCTGAGTGAAAAGACGTTTCACGTCAAAAAATGTTGTAGGTATACTACGGGGTCAAAGGCCGCTGGCAGCGTAGCTTCTAGGAAATTAAAATTTTAAGGTCGTTTGTTGTTTGTTCGTCAAATCGGTGTCGATCACGTCTTCTGAGATTCGCTAGTTAATTTAATTTGACTCTGTAGTACGCTTTATGTCTATAAGATGGTAAACTTAGTGCAGGTCTCCAAATTGAGAATTTGGGGTTAAGAGCATGTCAAGCAGGGTACCTCAATGCCAGAATTTGTAAGGTAAGTATATAAAAAAATCAGACGGACGTCTTCATATTTTGATTTCTGAATAAAATAGTTCCTAAATAGCAAGTTTTCCACAGCTCTCTAACCTATAAACAAAATATCTATGGGCACAACATGCCCCTCCCTATGTCCTCCACGACCAATATTTGTCGTCCGCCATGTTTGATTCAAATTCAGGCGCCGTAGCGCGGTGTCCGATGAATTTAAACATACGCTTGTGTTTGATGCTGAAGCTCCTGTACCTACTGTGTTACTGGTACAGATTAATGGAGTGAGACTTATGTAGATGGACTGTGCTAGTTGCTGTGATGAAAATTGAGCTGTAACTTTTATACTGTGTCTACCTGTGTTCCTAGTACTGAATATTGGGTAAGAGCTTATGTAGATAGACTAAGCTTCTAGCTTATGGGGGTAGAAAATTAAGCATTTATGGAGGATTTTATACAACACTGCACACCGTGTTTGCTGCTGAAGCTCCTTTATCTACCTGTATTCCTGGTACAGAATATTGGAGTGGGGTGTATGTAGATGGACTAAGCTACTGTTATGGGAGGAGAATCTTTGTCGATTTTATACTGTGCAACCAACCGTATGCGCTGCTGAAGCTTCTATGGCTACCTGTGTTCCTGGGCATTTAATGAATTAATTAATTTTATTTTAAAGTCCAGCTTATGTAGGTGAACTGTGCGTGTGTGCTACTGTTGTTGTGACGAAAGAAAAATATAACTTTGATGATTTTATAGTCATTGTAAATTGTTATAACTATAATTCAAAAAATAAAGTATATAGCCGTATCTTTTAAGCTCAAGGTATCACATGATGGTGAGTGTGTGTGTTTGATACTTCTTCACGCTCAAACAGCTGGACGGCGGGCTTATTACGTAAGGAACAGCAAGTAGCAATAATTGTACAATTATTGCGCGATCAATTTAGTGACCTGGCTACTGAGGCCTTTAAGTCAAGTCTTTTTTTTTGACAGTCACTTTTAACAGAAGCTATTTTATCTGTCCGATGATTTATAAAATGTATCGTTTGATGAATTAACCAACTTATGAAAGAGCAACACTTCGTGGAGGCTGTTTTTTTACAATAGTTAATTTGATTACTATTTAGCTCCAATATTCCGATAAATTAATATTCGCAGATGTAAAGTATTTGTGTAAAGTAAATATGGCAGTGAAACTTTGATATTTTCATTTTATTTACATAAATGTCAATGTGAAAAATCGATTAAAATTTCTTCGATTTGTTGATTGTTATAAGAAATCGAATCGATAACGCATTAGAACATCACTTAATAGACTACATTATCTCGTAGTTGAGCTATGAAACATAAAATTGATTTTTCCAATTTAATTTAGACATTGGCAGAATAGTCGACACCAGTTTTTTTTTATGGCAACCACCGATGCTTGTCATATAAAAAAGAATAAAATAGAAGTCACTTATTGCGGACTTATCACATTCTAATGTGTTTGTAAGTATTTAGTAGTAAACATATAAGCTTCGCTGAGGTAGCCAACACTACAGTTCCAAGTTCTAAAAAAATCCTCTACTTTACCGTGATCACTTCTGTTTCAATGATTCAACAAATAGTCCAGTTGCGTAGATATTAGAGACTCAAAACAACACCAATTTGTCATTACAATATTCACTAGTAATTTGTTATTTCAATATATTTTTTTTTATTATTATTCTAATTTGCGGATAATTAAAGTTGCCACAAAATAACACACGAAAAAAGCCAAAAATTCTGTACCTACTCAGCCATCAGCGAGCGATTAGCAATCGACCAACAACAAGGGAAAAAGTAATCGCAATTTGACAGCCACATTTGCTCGCCGATCGTTGTCGCTCTGCTGTCAAAAACCATACGTAATACGAAATGATCGCGATCATCTTGCGATAAATGCACATTTCAGTTAGAAGATTTTTATTGTTAGCAGTGCTGTCGTAAAATTATTATGGTGTGGCTATAGCTCATATATAATGCGGATTCGCGATTGAACAGCAATTATTTCGCAAAAATAAGCCTTCCAATTTTTTGACGTAAAGCGATAATCGCGCGATGATTGTACAATCTCTGCGCAAATATTGCTAATTGCTGTTTCATACGTAATAAGCCTGCGGATCTGGATGAAATTTGGAAAAAATACACGCGGCCGAAGCCGTTGGCAGAAGCTAGTAATTTAAATAACTGAAAATCTAAAAGTAAACTCTTACTATGAGAACAAAAGCGAAATCCAAAAGAAAAACATTTGCTTGATACTTTTATAATAGTTTTCTCATTTATTACGCAAATGTGTATATCAAAACAATATTTATGACGATTATAATCCCATTTAGCCAATTTTGGCCACCGCGACCACAAATTTTTATGGCTTCCTCATTATAGTTGCGAACTCAGATTTGCTGCTCTGTTATGTGACTTGCATATACAACTTTGGACGAAAACTCCGAGCACAAAGCGGACACGAAAAAACGTTGTCAGCTTGAGTGCTAATTAACAGGCACAAGAGAAAAATAACATAATTATATTTCTTTTAGCGCTTCAGCGGTTATATTACCATTGAAAGATATTCAAGTAGGGCATTCGAATGTAATTTAGGTTGCATTGCATTCAGCATGATTAGGTTGACCAATCCCCATTGCCTGAAGTCAATTCATTCTGCTGTCAAAACTCAAGTTGTTAGGCACTGCTGTATCCTGGACGAACCAATTTAATAGCCAATCGTAGAAACTGAGATAGATTTGACAAGAGATTGAATTGAAATGGCTTTTAAAAGCCGGGGTCAGCAAGCGTGATTGCATTATACCTATCGTGTTTGTGAAGGCTTTCAAGCGTTGAAGAATTTTCAGTCTTATTGCCTTATGAATTATTTTCGGGATTAAGTAATTAAAGTTAAAAAAATGTTTTTTTATTTATTTATATATACTTTATTGTACACCAAGATAAGACAATACAAAAGAAACATTAAAATTAAAACAAACATACAATAGGCGGCCTTATCGCGCTCTGCGATCTCTTCCAGGCAACCTTGAATGGATAGAGATAGCCTGGACACGACATGGGGTTGCACTTGGTGCCAATTTTAAATCATACAGGTAAAACAAACTACTAAAATAGATACATAAATACAAACATTCATCTAAATAAACAAAAAAGAAAACAATACAGCTTAAACAAGGACATAATCACAGAGACAGGTAATGTTCCCTTATAAGTTTTTTAAAGACAGGCAACGACTGAGCACGTTTTATTGGGTCAGGCAATGCATTCCACAAACGAGCAGCCTGGACAGTGAATGATTTTTTTCAAAAATGTAGTGGAATGCATAGGCATTTTAAGTCGCAAGTTTTCTGATGACCTAAGAGATTTCGTGTGGGGATTGCAGATAAACTGAAAACGATCCTTGAGGTAAAGAGGCGTGGAAGGAGTAAAGAGGACATTGTACAAAAGAGAAAGAATATGAGTATTCCGGCGAAAAAAATAGTATGTACTGATCAGTTTTCAATTTTACGACCTCCGGTATTAAAGATTGGTATTATCTGAATAGCGAAAGATGGTGTTATTAGTTTGATATCTTTGAGTAATAGCTACGAATTATCATATCGTCAATAGTGTTCTAAATTTTCCCCTCTGCGCTCAGAGTTTCCGGCCAAAGTTTGATATACTCGTAAGTCAGATGAGCGGCAAATATGAGTTTTCGAGCACAATGAAGACCCAAGGACGCTGTCGCTGTGACCGAAATCAGCTAAATGATATTATTATCATATTCCTAGAGTAGGTCAAAGTTATTCTAGATTCTCTAAAAACTAAAGGCTTGTTTTATTTTTCTTCAGATAGGTGCGACGATTGTTTTCATTGAATTACTAATGTCGATGTAAACACGGTTTATCATTGTCTGTTCACCTTATAAGTTATATTTTTTTTTTTAATACGTGGCGTCTCGCAGTTCGGCCAAAGTAGCCGTCCTCTGCTTAACCGGACTAACCTGTGGAGACTAAGCTATGTAGCTTCCGGCCAGGCTTAAAATTTCTAAACCTAAAGCGACAGCACTAAGGGCTACCCCAGTTGGGGTCGGATCTCGGCTCAGGGCGTCGCTTGGGGGATGGCAAAGGCCGGATCTGATAAAGTGATTCTACCATCCGTTCGGAAAAGCCTACGTGGAGAAGAACGGACAAGACCTTATAAGTTAAGGAAGCACTCCGATTAAGTAGGTTAGTTTGTCGAATCAATACTACTTAATTAGAGTTATCCACGTGGCAACATTATCATTATTTCATTTTCAAACCACAATTAAAAACTGCCACATTATATTTATAGGTACTTTTAATCGAAAGAAATCCACAAAACGTTGTCACGGACACGCTCGAAAGATTTTTTAACGAAATGGTTTCTCGATTATAATCACGAAAGTTTATTTTTTTAATAAAATTCGCAGATGCTGGTACGAACATTAATTTTGTCGGCCTGACCTAGTTTCAACTTGTATTAAAGTATTTCATATTCAACTAGCAAACTTATTCGTTGAAAAATATTATGCAGTTTTATTTGTGGGTTATTCAATAATTTTAATGATCAAGCTTGTGTTGCATTAGGAAAACTCCTAATGCCTAACCCTTTATAGAACAAGATAGGTTGACAGGTAATTTATTGGCAATATTTCAGAGGGTGAGAGTACTCATGAATATCAACAAATTTTACCATAAGAACAAACTTGAAATATGCAAAAAGGTCAAAGATAAGCCTTCACTTTGACTTTAAATTAAATATATTATATTATTAATATATTATATATTTTGATGATATAATGTTTTGTAACTTATATTTGTTGAATTAATATGACATTACATCTGTTTATAATATATTTTAAATCAATATACAATTTGCAACAATAACTTAATTAATCTTCAAGTGATATTTTTGCTGCAATTATGTTCCACCAATTCCTGTAATTATGTACCTACCCAATATTCTACACAATGTTAATTCTTTGTGAATAAATAAATTAAATTAAATGTATAATTGTAATCTATATAAATTGTGTTAGGGTGACCGAGATATAAGTTGTGATTTAAAACTTTTCGGTGTGTCTGTTAATTGCCTTTATTTATATTTTTAGCGTCAAATTATAACTTTTGCATGTTTCTTGTTAAAATATGGCTGAACCTACGTATTATCTGTTTATCAACATGTACTGTACCCATATTTGCAAAATAAAGAATTACTTAATTATAATTATGGTAGTCTATAAATTGCGGCATAATTTGTGTTTGCATAAATTTAAATAACTTCTGTTTATTTTTTGCGATTCAGGGTTGCTCCTGTAGTAAAAATTTCATGATTGTTTTCCCCCTTGAAAGATCATCAATAAATTAAAAGGAACCTTGAACCTTATGGCAGGCATGAAAAACTTCCAATGTAATAGAGACTGGACTATTGCCACAAAGCCAGACTTAGGGCAGCATACTAAATTTTAATTTAAGGCCGTACCCTGACCAAAACACCGCCGTGAACATTCCTAGTGCCCTAGCGGCACTCTGGTGGCACATGAGTTACGCCCAGATTTTAAAATAAAATCTTTATAAAAACGGATTTTGGTCTATTGAAAAAAAAACTTACAATATGTTCGTTATTTAACTGTCTAACCATTAGTGTTAGTACAAACATTAATTAATGAGAACTTTACGAGGAGATGCATGCTATCAATCATTATTTCTCATTTTTATGGTTTTGTTGAAAGGAGATTAGTGAAACATACACTTCATAAAAAAAAAGAAATCTACTATTTTGGAATCAATAATATGTAGAAATTTAATGTATTTTTATTAGTTGATACTTATTTTTAAATAACGAGTAGATAGCTCCTTAAAATTGCACAAAAAACGGCTAGCACGGCGTTTTGCTCGGGGTAGCGCCTTAAGTGAAAACGCCATGTGATAGGTACCTAACGACGGGACACAAATCCCGACTCCACATAAATATCTACTAACACAATTTATTAAAATTCGTGTTCAATTATACGATAAAACTTCCAATAGCAAAACCATCACGTTGCTTACCTGTAGTTGACATCGTAGACCGCCGCGGATTTATTGCCGTGACCTCATTCGAAAATACGGCGTTCCCAGAACACTGGTATCGAGCTCAGTGACGTTATGTTGGTAAGGTGAGGCCTGTGCCCAGCAGTGGACGTCTTACTGTTGAAATGATAATGATGATAAGTGAAATTTGGTTGACCTATAGGAACTCTTGTCAATCCCTTCGATTGAACTGAGTTGGTGTTAGACTGTTGATAGTCGATTGCAGTAAGAAGCCCTATTATCTAGCACTAGCTGACCCTCGGGGCTTCGCTCCCGTCAACTGCCTATCTACCCGGGCTACCCTGCCTACCTTGCCTACCCTGCCTGCCCTGCCCCTACCCTGCCTTCCCTGCCTACCCTGGCTACCCTGCCAACCCTGCCTGCCCTGCCTACCCTGCCTACCCTGCCTAACCTGCCTACCCTGCCTACCCTGCCTACCCTTCCTACCCTGTCTATCCTGCCTACCCCTGGCTACCCTGCCTACCCTGCCTACCCAGCCTACCCTGCCTACCCTACCTATCCTGCCTACTCTGCCTTTCCTGCCTACCCTGCCTATCCTGCCTACCCGTCCTACCCTGCCTACCCTGCCTTTCCTGCCTACCCTGTCTATCCTGCCTACCCTGCCTATCTTGCCTACCCTGCCTCCCCTGCCTACTCTGCTTACCATGCCTACCCTGCCTACCCTGCCTATCTTGCCTACCCTGCCTACCCTGCCTACTCTGCTTACCCTGCCTACCCAGCCTACCCTGCCTACCCTACCTATCCTGCCTGCCCGGCCTTTCCTGCTTACCCTGCCTATCCTGCCTACCCTGCCTATCCTGCCTACCCTGCCTACCCTGCCTTTCCTGCCTTTCCTGCTCTTCTGCCTTTCCTGCCTTTCCTGCCTACACTGCCTATCTTGCCTACCCTGCCTACCCTGCCTACTCTGCTTATCCTGCCTACCCTGCCTACCCGGCCTACCCTGCCTACCCTGCCTTTACTGCCTTTACTGCCTACCCTGCCCATCCTGCCTACCCTGCCTACCCTGCCTACCCTGCCTACCCTGCCTACCCTGCCTACCCTGCCTAGCCGTCCTACCCTGCCTACCCTGCCTTTCCTGCCTACCCTGCCTATCTTGCCTACCCTGCCTACCCTGCCTACTCTGCTTACCATGCCTACCCTGCCTACCCTGCCTACCCAGCCTACCCTGCCTTCCCCGCCTACTCTGTTTACCCTGCCTACTCTGCTTACCCTGCCTACCCTGCCTACTCTGCCTACCCTGCCTACTCTGCCTACCCTGCCTAACCTGCCTACCCTACCAACCCTACCTACTAATTTGTATCTATCTATCATCAATAGTTTTCTCAGCGCACGCCAAATAATGTATTTTACAGACAACATTTTGCTACCTTGGGTTACATTATTGCAATTTTCATAAGGATCTCTATTTTTTTTGAAAATATTATATAGCCTATGACACTCAGGAATAATGTAGCTTTCTACCGGTGCAAGAATTTTCGAAATCGGTTCAGTAGATCCAGAGATTACCCCTTACAACGTCACAAACTCACAAACTCACAAACTTTACCTCTTTATAATATTAGTATAGATTGCGATAAAAAACAATTTAACGCCACAAATAAAACGCCATAATTGTCTTCTCTCAATTTCGAAATACTAGTTTAAAACAAAGGTAGCAAACAGAAAACTGCCGTAATTTAGATCCAGCACATAAGTGGGGGTAAATGGGGGTGAACACATCGTTTGGGAGGTGGTTAGGGGTGGATATATCGCTTAGGAGCTAGTCAGGGAGCCAGCCCATCCCATTTACGATCATTAAGCAGCTGATGCTGTGCAGTTTCTGCGAAATACCTGCAGTTTGGGCAGAGCTACAAATCATTTGGAATTGTTAGAGAATGTGGGGGGTTATGCACTTATGAAATTCTGGGGGATACTAACTATACTAATATTTATAAAACCCACGCACTAGCGTGGGTTTTATAAATATTAGTATTTTTTTTAAAATTTGATAGGTAGAGGCCATAGAAAGAAATTTATCAGAATGTACGCAATATTATGTTGAATAATACAGACTGCATCAGGAGTTGCTTACTATACGGACCTTGTGGAAACCAGAACAAATTTCCGTGCGTTCAAGCGTTTTTGCCATACCTATTATTGTAAACAAATATAGCAGCTCTCAATGTTAGGACCAATTAATATTAATGCTAATTTTTATCCGTGGTGCTAGGCAACTGGGCTTATCCCACTTGTAAGCGACCCTTTGTGCCTATTGGCCTTTTTTGTTCCGTCTCTTGCTTGGTATGGAGGAAAGTAGACATTTTTAATTTTTCCTACTCCTCCTTTATTCTTTTCTGATTAAATTCTTCGTCGAGCTTCAATGCCTCGGCGCATTTCTGGTGGTCGCCACTGTTGATTCTGGCTTTCAGGAGTTGCAGTGGTTTATTGGAAATAGTGCGGTGGGATTGTCCCAATAAGAAGGCTATAGAAAATATGGATGTGTTGTGTGAGGCATGATTTGAAAGAAAAGGGAGTAGGTAGTGATAGCGTGACGGAACGGAATGGAGAATAAAATGTTTGCAGAGACCCCAGTAACATGGGAAAAAGTGCAAGAAGGTAATGAAGATTCATATTAAGAATTGATAAAGGGGTATTGAAAGGAATATAATATCTTTTTATTATTACAAGCTGTTATTTAACTTGCAATATATATTTGTACACTTATATACATACTTATGTAAGTGTGTTCGGGTCAAATCTTGCAACTGAATTTTAAAGCAGTTATCCTCCACTGATTAAGATGAAATTTTGCATACACGTTTAGTTCGGATAACAAAGCATGGTTAGCTAGTGACGTCATTTTAAATTCAATATGGCAGACGGCCCAAGATGGCGGACTAGTTATTGTTGTGCACTGCCATGATATAGGTATTAAATGAAAGGGTTTGCTGAGAAGAATAAGAAAAAAACTTGTTTTAAAGTTTCGTTTAAAATATGAATGTGGGTGGTAGTTTTGTTTGAAGGACAGATTAATCAAATATTATTCCTTACATTCGAAACAAGAAAATCGATTTTCTATCAACATTAGGTACATTAGGATATGCAGAATTACATGGAAAAATATAGCCAATTAGACCAGCCGCATTAAACGAAACGTTAACCTTAACATTAACCTTCTTTAATGAGGCGAGAAACATTAAAAATGTAGGTAACGACTGCTTTGACGTCTGTATGCTCATAAAGTTTCGTAATTACTGTAGCCATTTTTCTTTGAACAAAATTCGATACTTTATGATTATGAGTGGGACCTACATGTAATGGACTAACTTTATTGATATACCCCCGATTTCTGAATTAAGAATTATAAATCAAGTCTCAGTAAAACTCTACTTTAGCTTGAAAAACCTGTCATACTTTGGTATTAGAGAAGGTTTGGCACGTTTATAACCGGCGGGGTGCCGTAATTACGACAATCAAGGGGTTAATTCCTAATTCAGAAACTAGCCCATACCTAGAACTCGAATTATTTTATCATGACTTTTATTATTATTAAAGACTAGCTGTGCTCGCGGCTTCGCTCCCGTCATCTGCCTACCCTGCTCTACTTACCTATTATTATTATTTTCTAGTGTTATTCTTCCGTTGAGAATCTTAACACCGCCATTCAGAAAATGACGACAAATGCACATCGCAATTTATCGAATATGGAGTTCAACTGTCCGAGTATCTGAATTGCGTGTGTTGTGATATTTTACTTCTTGAACACTTTAAATTCATCTAACTTTTGATATAGTGAACCGATTACGATGAAACAAAAACTAAGTTTCAAGTTACTTACATTTTTTATGTATAAAAGTTATCTACATTGGTCCCGTACATTTTACGTGATGTGTGCACAACTAAACAGACAAACACAAACATTCCAAAAATGCTGGAAATAGGTTCTGTTGACACCATGGCTATTTTTTTTGGAAATATTTTCGATGTACTAAAACGACTTTTCTACAAATTTATTATATGTATTGATAGTAGTTAGATATATTATATATATCTTATTTGTGTCGTGGTGGCCCAGTGGCTAAGACCTCACCTCTCGTGCTTGAGGTCGTGGGTTCAAATTCAGGCAAGAACCATGTGACTTTTTAAAATTCATATGTACTTTCTAAGTTTATCTTGAACATCACTGGCAAATGTGAAGGAAAATATCGTGATGAAAACTGGACTTATATAGTTAATGTAAGTCTGAAATAGCCAAGTCAGAGGCCTGTGGGGTAACCAGAGGCGGCTTATTCAACCTTGACACCAGAGATGGCCAGTTTGTTTTTTTTTTTTTTTTTGTGTATGTTCCCCGATAACTCCGTCAATTGTGGACCGATTTTGAAAATTCTTTTTTTGTTTTAAAATGTATGTTCCGAAATTGGTCCCATTTTAATTTGGTGAAGATCTGATGAAGAACTTCGGAGATATACAACAGAACTCTTCAATAAATAACGGCAAATCTCTCGGGATTGCTGCAATCGCATGTCTATTTGTTGTTTATAACATTTCATAACATAACATCACGCCAGTTCGCTCTTATGGGGTAAGCAGATCTCTCATTTCACCGGTTATGTTCAAGTTTCATGAAATTTATTCTGGCAAAATAGTTCCCTTACTAACTTGGCTATTAGGTACGTACAACTAAAAAGTGAAAAATAAAAAAAAACTTTTGCAAAAAAATACTACCGACTTCCAAATACAAAACTACAAAGTGAAAAATAACTTATTTTTTTGAAGTCGGTGTCAACGCAAAAAAATGGTACCTACGAAAGACACCGACTTCAAAAAAATAAGTTATTTTTCACTTTGTAGTTTTGTATTTGGAAGTCGGTAGTATTTTTTTGCAAAAAGTTTTTTTTTTCAAATGACGGTCAACAATCCATTCAAAAACGCAAAAAGATATATATAAAGAAAAACACACACATAACATAAAAAGTAACAATCCGATAATCTCATACCCTTAGAAAGCCGATAACCCAATCCACGTACAATTTTCAAACAATCAACAACACAAAGGAAGGTATTGTTCCACTCATGGAGAACTAAATAATTCAGTGGGTTATCGACAAGATTTGGGCCAACTGTCACACAGTAGGTGGTGTTCACACTAGAAATAAAACAGTTTTCATATTAATAGGGAGAACTCTTTGTGAAAACACTCGTCTGGTCGACTACGGCCTCAATAATAAAATTAGTCCACCAGATCAAATTTAAGCCATGGCGGTCAATATTAGCGGAGACTAGCCACCAAGTACGGGTGATAGTATAGTGCACATCCTCATAGTCCAATTTAATTTAATTTATGTTTTAATCGAACAACATGATTCATTATTTGTTATTACAAACACCTTAGAACTATTGTTAGAAATAATACAAAAAAATAAAAAATATTATATAAAAAGTTAACAATAAATGAAAAAAACAATCAAATAATATCAATTTCGAGTAAAATATTAAAAATGCCTATAATGTAAAAATGTCAAAAAATTCAAATGTCAATAAAAACATTAACATATCAACAATATTTTTTCTTTTTATTAATTATTAATTTAGGAATACAAATAATTTTACAAATTTGGTAAATATACACATAAACTTAGAAACAATGGGACGGTAATCTGACACGGCCGCAGACCAAAACACGGGGGTCCGAAGCACACTGCCAACTTACAAAACTTCGGTCTACTACTGAAAGATTCCAAATGGAAAAACTCAATAGCATTTTGCCCGACCTGGACATCGAACCCGGGCCCTCACAGTCAGAAGTCGCACTTATGATCACTAGACCAACGAAAAAATAAAAGTCAGATAAAGTTTTCAGTCATATTGCGCACATCCTTAGTCCACAATCGATATATTCAGCTATTTCGATCCGTATATTTTTCGGTCCGCGTCACTTCGGGTTAAAAACAATTCGTCTGGGATTGGATTTATTTATTTGAACAGGGTTTGCACGTTTGTGGCATAATGGCTTAAAAAGGAATGTTTTCAGAGGTTCAAAAGCTTCTTTGTTAGTTTTTGTGTGCTATTTTTTAGGTTCTGTTTTGAATTAGCTTGTTGGTGTGAGTGGTGTTTTGTACGTGTCAGTGTAAACCAACTAGGTGCATTGTAGGTAAACATTTTTATACAGTTCAGCTTTCAATACATTTCTGTTTGAGCTGTAAATGGGCAGAAGAGCAAAATTTTCCTCCAAAATTAACAATATTCTTCGATCATTTATGACAGGAATGACTGTTTTTGCCAAATTATCAAAAAACCCGGTCACTAAATACCAAACAATTAAATTGTAATCAACAGACCTGAATAAATGCTGAAAAATCTACCCGTAGTTACTTTAGACACTCACTTGCAAATTCATAATTTACTTTCTCCATACAAAATTGAAACACAAGTTTAAGATTAATGAAGGTTTAGTGTTTATAATAGCTTTAAGCCATGTTAGGTCTCCTACAAAAAATAACAGCACAAATTCTTCCAAAAAGGCTATAATACTTACTTAATCCGGAAATCACCACATCAAAGGTGAGATATTACCTACTAAAATTTTATAAGCCCAAGACTTGGAGTGTTGAAATATTTTACAAGATATTTTCTCTTTCATAGCTCTGAAGAGTTTAATAGCTACTAAGATAATCTAGGTTGAGTGACGAGAACTCTAGCTCTTATAAAATAAACTGGGCAAAATATCTAAGAACTTTGAAATATTTTTTTCGTGCTTTTTCTTGTAACGACGTAATTAAAATTAATTATACTTTCCAATTAATTTTATTTACGATAAGGTAACTTGTGTTCTGCAAGAGGAGAATAGTTACCAATTTGTACAAAATTAAATGTAAACCAAAAATTTAGCCTTGCTGAACACCACTTTGTAAACAAAATTCTGAAGGCAGATGGATTGGTAAAATCTGCATGTTATGACTTAAATTAATAGTCGATTGATTATTTTTATGTCAATGAGACCTATCTCATTAGATTTAGTTATAAGTGGAATAACTATCTATCTATATTTTATGCGTAATACAATCGTAAGCTTCAGTAAAACCTACCACCAAAAAAAAAAACAGAGATAAATCATGTTCCATAGTTTAAAACGTTTTTAATTAACTCTCCATACCGTCAAAATAATTATCATAACATAACATCACTTCAAAAAGATACGGATCTTATTTCAGGCACAACTTAACCTACTGCTCACCCTCCATCGTGAGGCTCATAAATAGTGGCTAACCTACTTTCGGCCACTACACGTGAGCGAGATATGAGCCCACCTTACTTGGACGTTTTTATATCTACGCATTTTACTACTCTTTACTACCGCAGAGTATCTTGTAAATATATTACAGCGGTTACTTTATGGTTTACGTTGTAAGGGTCAGCTAGTATCTTAGTTTTTTTATTGCTGAACTACTACTAGATATAAAACATTTAAATATTTTTTTATTAGACTATTTTCCTCTTTTTGGTAGCTTATTAGAAATATAAATATTATTCTATTTACCCCTAGTATCCTAAAGATACCTGCCGGTGCCTCAATTAATACTTTCCACTTCTCACGGCTTGCTGTTGTGAGCTCGTTTCTTTATCTTCTTCTGGGTCTTCTTAATTACTATTACCGCAATCAACTCGTTCCACTTTTCTTTATTATTTAATTTTGTGGTACAATCCCTTTTGAAGCAGTCTCTTCATCTGTATCTTTTACGGCGTTGCTGTAATTACTACCTACCATACTGAAATCTGAATCAGCAACCTAGAATTTTGTTTCTCCGTTTATCTGTCTTACAAAAATACTTTAACTAAAACTAGAAAATGGAGAGTAGAGAATGGAGTTCTCTATTGACAATGACATGTAAATAACCAATATTGATCAAATATCTACACACTCAAACACAATACAACCAAAATTCAATAAAAACGAACAAATTAAAGCCACAAGAAAAGGAAATAGAAAATGTCTGACTAATCAACAGAATTGTCGCGGTCTCGGAAACAATTAGTTTAATCCCTCCATTCCTAACTCATACAATTTGAATGACAAAGCCCACCCGAATTATACCCTACATTTTGTGGAGCTTCGAATAGATTATTACGGCTTAGATCCTTATTATCAGCGGAGTACCTTTCAGGTATTTTAGGCTCGTTTGATGAAATGGCTAAGATACTCCGTAATTTGTCACCTAACCGATCATTCAAATTCTGCTAATAAAATGGGTCAGGTCAAGATGTGTTTTTAAGATTCTGCCTAATCCTTTAGAATTTTTCAAAGAAATATAAATCATACGGACGATTTTAGCATAAATCAATTCTGAAAAAATAATTAGGTTTTTTTCTTTTATAAAATTAGAATTTTAAATAAATGAGGCTTTGGCTAAAACCTGCCTAGTGTTTAAATTGTTTTAGATGAAAAGCACGTTGTATAAGTATTGGTTATAATGTATTTAATGTATCGAAGGGTCCACGGACTTAAAAAGAAAAGTTAGAATCACAATTCCGGAAAACAGACCCGAAAAATATAAAGCAAAAATTCCATCGCCGAATCATTTCAAACAGTACTGACCGAAACAACTTCATGCTAACAACACTTTCTTTTCCTTGCCGGAGTATTTTTTCCCGATATCTTCAACCTAGAAGTCTTTAAGAGAAGAGTGAATAAGTTAGTTCTAAGCAAGCTTGCTTAGCATCGCTTACCATCAGGTGAGATAGTGGTCAAACGCGAGCCTATGACAAATAATAAATTAAGTAACCTCAGACAGAATATAAAAATAAACAGAAGAATTTGACATTCCTGTTCTATAGTCTTTACAACCATAGTTGAAAATAAGACACTTGAAATTTCAAGTATCAAACCAGTGCAAGATTAAACTTTATTATTTAAAGAGAAGTTGCGCGAAGGCGCTGTAAATTTAACATAATATCACTCCTGTATTTCAGAAGGGTTGAACAGATTTAGAACCTATAGTTCATCTATTTTTCGCCAGTCGTGTTTACAATATGAGGGCGAGTCTATTGCCAACAACCGGGCACACGTTCAAACACCGGGCTGCTACTGATTAATTCCTAATGGAGAAATACTTTTTTACAAAAAAATACAACCGACTTCCAAAAAAAACACTACAAAGTGAAAAATAAGTTCAATTTCTGAAGTCGGTATTCCTGTTTTCGTTTCTTCGTTATTTGACACCGCCTGCCGAAATTAAAGTTATTTTCGCTTTATAGTGTTATTTTGGAAGTCGGTTGTATCTTTTTGTAAAAAAGTTTTTTATTTATCACTTTTTAGTGGTACATAATGAACAACTTCTATATTAAGGTACCTATAATGCCCACAGTGATGTTAGAATAGATTACCCGAATAACATGTAACTTGAAAATAACCGGTGGAATGAGAGTGTACCAGGGTGAACTGTACACACGTCGTTTAGAGCATACTGGCGTGATGATATGTTATGAAATCGTGTAAACAATAAACAAAAATGGGATTGCAGCTATCCCAAGAGATTTGCCGTCATTTATTAAAGAGTTCTGTTGTATATCTCCGAAGTTCTTGATCAGATCTTTACCAAATCTAAATTTTGCAAAAAACTTCTTTCGAACAACGTTTATATATGACGGAGTTATGCCCGAAAATAAAAAAAATAAAATTAACGTCCGAATTGAGAACCACCTCCTTTTTGGGCAGATTGTTAAAAACCCAATAACATACGGGAATCGAACCCAGGACCTCACGCTTAGCTGTAGCGGCAGTCAAGTTGACATAAATCTTAAGTATCAAACCAATGTAAGAATGAAAGTCATTTCCTACAGGGAAGCCGGGCAAAGTCGCAAGAAATTTAAAAAGAAGTCCTAATCTCTCCCTACATAATGGCCTTGTTATTTTGAAGGGAAACCCTCGGTGTTTATGCCAAGCGGTATAATTTGTAAAACGTCTCTTTGCATTTAGTAAGTATTTTTGTCAAGTGTTCCGTTTAAGTGGTGTTAAATTTTTGGCGGTATGGTTTAATTGTAGGAAAGCAGATTTTTTAAGTTATAAACTGTTGGATTTTTCTTCTGATTTGACCTTTTTTTGAAAAATTTCTTTAAAATGTTTACCTACTAGCTACGTCCCTGACAAAAAGTTGTGATAATAAGCGCATCAGCACACAATGCAATTTACTGGAGTAATACGAAGGATTGACCGCGAGACGTTTCATAAGCACAGTCATGTCAATTACACAATCAGGACTTTTCGACTAGCGTTTTCGATGATAGAAAGTCTAGGCCCTTTTTAGGGTTCCGAAGTCAACATTCCGAATTGAGACATGGCTTCGCAGATGAATGGAACGAGTAACGTGCTACCTACGAAAGTCTTTGTCGGTACTATTTGTAATAGACTCCAACAAGGAACCCTTACCCTGTCCGTCCGTAGCTCTTAGCTCAGAGATTCTTAGTACTAGAAAGCTATAATTTGGCATAGATATAAATATTAATAATTCCTACAAAGTGGTAAAATAAAATCATGAACAAAATTTATTTTGTTACCTCCGATAGAAGTAAAGCGGGGATGGTTTTTTTTCTCGTATATCCTATAGTGGGGTATCGTAAGATAGGCCATCCAAAAATATTACGGGTCTTTAAAAAACCATTTTTCGATTCAGAGATCCGTTTGCGTAAAGTTAAGCTTTAAGGGGCTGTGTTCGAACAGTTGACAATCGACATCTGAGGTTCTAAGCCACGCCCACTGTCATTGACAGCTTAGGGGAAAACTTTAAATTGGAGCGAAAAGTATTTGAAAATTAAATTCACAAGGCCGACCACAGAGGCCCGCATCATAAACGGACTCTTCCGATAGTTTTTACATAAACATTACTGCGCAAGTTCTTATTTCAAACTGGCGGCTGGCATCTGACATCATATCGTTCACTGTTATTTTGCCTATGAATGCAACCTTATTGCTACGAAAATAAAGATCACTAAAATAGGCAATCTGGCTAGTGTCATACAAGTTCTCGCCGTGCAAATTGAATAAATATTAAAATTTTGTCTGATTCTATGCGACTGCCACAAATAAGAACACAGTAGGTGACATTTTGAACCAACTTCTTTATGATGGTTTTATACCCAGATACTCAAATTTATAGCAGAGTAGACCCATCAAATTTTGAATAAAGGTACTTTTGGGCTCCACCGCAGTTACGTAAAAAAAAAACTAACTTACTAGGTTTTGAAATGGTTAGTTGCTCTATTTAGGCAAGCTTTTCAACCTAGTAAAGGTTTATAAAACTACGTAAGAACATGGAGAAAATGTTTACTATGATTATTAGATAATATGTGTGTGCGTATTTTTGTATGGGTTATTTTAATATTATAACTCTATCACTATAAGTGTTATAATTTTATGTAGTTACCGAACACAAAATTATTTTCCAAAAGTCTTTTCAATTTATATAATTTTACATATTTTTTGCTATCTCCTGGAAAATATTGTTCGAAAAAGTTATATACTGGGTGTTTGTGTATAGCGTGCAACAGCCGTGATACTGTCTGTTCACATGTTGCATTTTACATAGAGTTAAAAAGTAATAGACAGGGCGAAAAAAATACGAGCAATTTTATTAACATTACATTTTATTTACAAACAATTGATAATGATAAATGATTTTATTTCTGTAAGTTGGTTTGTACAAACACTTTTACATGTCGAACATATTTTTTAAAACTAGATGAGGTCGGCGTTTCCTATCTGACTACTCTGAGAAGAAAGGCCGAAATAAACTCAGAGGTCACAGTCTCTTTTAAAGTCCAGACAAAATATTGGTTAGATCATGTGAAGACCATGTAGACTGATGTCTGAAATGGTCTTTTGAGGAAAGAACCAGCCAGATTGAGTGGACCCGTCCAGTCAGTGCACGCATTTGTCAATAACCAAGCAGCTAAACTCAGAATTTAAGGAGCTCAACGATTCGACGAACAATACCAAAAAAAGGACATCCGGGTAGGCCGCATAAACTACTCAAACTGCCAGACCATGATTAAAAACTAAGATAAATTTAAATTAAAACAAAAAAAAAACAAAACAGAATGATCCAGATAGTCTTCACATTCACAATAATTAAAATAATATAATACTTTAAAAAGTAAATATTCTTGTCATTGCAAGAAAACCAAAAAAAAAATATTAAAAAATATAATAACAAAATTCACGGTGCAAAATTTAATAAAAATCAAAATTAATTGGAGCAGCTCAATAAGTACCTACTTGCAGGCGTGGTCCCAGGGGGTTATTTATCATTCGGGCTGTCGAGAACCACGACTCAGATTGTTTGGAACATGGCCGGACCCAAAAACATCAAGACATAAAAACACGAACGTGCCAGAATACTACTTACGTGGTAGGTGTAAAACGACTTTTTTTACTAAAAAATACAATCGACTTCCAAATAAAAACACTTTAAAGTGAAAAATAACTACAAAGTAAAAAATTACTTCACTTTCGGAAGGCGGTGTAAAAAAACGAAGAAACGAAAACCGGAACACTGACTTCCGAAATTGAAGTTATTTGTAATATTTTTTTTTGATGTGGATGTCGGGTTGTATTTTTTGTAAAATGTTTTTATTTTTAACTTTTAGTTGTGGTACCTACCTAGTGGGCATGTTCTATAGTGATGCACAATAAACATAAATGCGGTTGCAGCAATCCTGAGAGATTTGCCGTCATTTATTGAAGAGTTATGTTTTATATAGCTCCGAAGTTCTTCATCAGATCTTTACCTAGTTTAAATGGGACCATATCGGAATAAACTTCTTTGGCGAACCCACGGACCTGATATTTTGGAAAAGTCTTATTCCTCATCTCTGGTTTGCATTTATTAACTGGCTTGAGTGGAGATTCGCAAAGGCAACCGTACTCGGAGTAGAAAGTATTTCAGTAAGGGCTGGTACGGACTTAGCCATGATTATTTCTTAAGAAATATGTAACAATGTATATGAAAGTTATATAAACGAAACAATAAAAATGTCAGGTTCAAGCGATACTTATATAATAATAACTTACTCGTTAAAACCAATCTCCGATGCTTCACCTGCTTCTGAATTGGCCAAACGTCTTCTTATACTGTTAAGAAAAATCATTCATTCATTTGTATGTTCCATGGACCCGGACGGTACTCGTATTATGGGTAATCTATCTAAATCTATACTCATATATATTTTAAATGATAGGATGGACTGGATTGGATGCATTAGATGTACTGACCAGATTACAAACATTCTTGGACTATTAAAAAACCGGCCAAGTGCGAGTCGGACTCGCGCACGAAGGGTTCCATACCATTATCGACAAAAAACGGCAAAAAAATCACGTTGTATGGGAGCCCCACTTAAATATTTATTTATTCTGTTTTGAGTATTTGTTGTTAAAGCGGCTACAGAAATATATACAGCCTGGTGACAGACAGACAGACGGACAGTGGAGTCTTAGTAAAAGGGTCCCTTTGGCTACGGAACCCTAAAAACGAAAGCGTTGGGCTAAAAAAGCTAGCTACCAATATAACAATTATTTAAAAAATGTGTAGGTACTTACATTACCTCTTCCATATGCTTTTGTCTGTTAGAATACAAAAGCTCTTTTGCTGATTTGAGACATTTTTGTTTGTTCCCATTTGGCACGGAATTATAATATCATTTACACGGCTTAGTTTTGTACTTTACAACTTATACCTACTAACAAAATAAAATATAAACACGACTTACTAACTTAAAAAAAAAAACGAAAATAAATAAGTAAACGAAATATGGGAATCTGATATTATCTAAAACTATATTTTCTCGAATTAATCACGCCTCAACGTCAACGGGACGAACATTCCATGTTCTGTGTTTTTTCCTTCTATTGTTTTTACATCAAAGAAGAAGGTTGAAATCGTATTCGACCTCCCACCCTATTTTAAATATTTTTAATTCAAATTGAGATAACATAAGTTGTATTTTCAAAGAGGTTTAAATACTTTTTAGTTATGGACTTAGTAAGTAAACTAACCGACGTGAGTTGTTTATATAATACAACAAAAATATAGATGCCAGTGACAGCGGTAGTGCCAGAAAATAAAAATAATACAAACTTTGACAATATTACTTGTGATTTCGTTAGTTCCAATTAAAGCCACCAGGCTACATGATCTGGCTGCATTATACCTGATATTTTTTTGACGGATTGAATTGACGAGAAATAAATTAAATATTATTTTTGCTTTTTGCGGAAAAAAGCGACATACGTCCACCTAGCAACGCCGCAAAGCGGTCACTGTCGAATTGCACTGGATGGAAAGAGAAGCACGATGGAATTTGTATAGATTTTTTTATAAAACATAATAATATGAATTACTTAAAAATAATGAATGAAACTTCAAAATCTACGACAATGAAGTTTTGCGTCCTGTTATGATACGTTATTGTTGTTAATTGTACAAACGTACGCTGGTCAGTATTACCGGAAAAATCTTTTGAAGATCACGGTAAGAGGTTACTTTGCCATTCAATTGTATCGAGGTTTTTGTGCGTAAACGTGTTTCGGCCACAACAAAGTTTTCGGAAATATGATCAAGATTAACATATCTTTTTTCCGCTGCCACATCTTCAATGGATTTGGCTAAAAAATGTTTAAAAGAAAGCCTATTTTGAGTATTCAGCCCCTTAAATTGCAATTTTTTGTTAGAGTCGAGGTTCCCCCCCTGCCAGCGAAATGGTTGCTTTTGGCATTTGAAGAAATTTACGGCAATAGTATATATAACGAAATTAAAAGGAAAACTATCACATCTAAGTAGGCTTTACAAGTTTACGAGTATTAGTTGACCAACTTATAAAATGTACTTGGAACAGTTAAAATTTTGTACAAATGCCATTGAAAAATTACTTCAATAAAGTTGTTAGTTGTGTAAAATCACATGTAAAACAGATAGTACATATATGCTTATGAGTCCTGTAAAAATATACAACAGTAAAACATAACTTCCTTAATAATAGAAACGACACATGCCATTCCCCGTGGCTCTAACGCGCGGTCCTATCGGCTCCTTTCGCAATTGACGTCCTTCATATAGATTATTTATTGCAGCTTATTTACGTTGGTTGTTCGTTCCTATCATTGAATAATTTGATTTTACTTTTTTTTAGTTGAGTAGGTTGTTTGAAAATACTCATGCTAAACTATTTGTTTTTGGTTTGTAAATATTTATCGATTTTAACAAAGACTATCTCCGAAACGGCAATACTTCAGTTAAATCTATATTACAAACGCGGTGGTACTCAAATAGATAATATTTTTTCGAACTTCACCTGTGAAGTTGGATTTTATAACTCCTTCTTCAATTACCATTGTCCTATGTGGGCATGTTTTTAGAGGTTGTGAGCCGCTGAAACAGTTTTAATGTTCATGTCACAACAAAAAGCCCTCTTCTTAGTCCTCATTATTATGTAATTACGGAACCTTATTACTACGCCTGGTCCGACATGTACTTGGCCGGTAATTTACATTTCTTTAGAATTTTTTTTTTAGATGACAATCTTTCTCCAGAAACTTCGTTCCCGACACATATTCCACAGGAGCCATATTACTTTTTTAGATGACAATCTTTCTCCAGAGACTTCGCTTCCGACACATATTCCACAGGAGCCATATTACATTTTTAGATGACAATCTTTCTCCAGAGACTTCGCTTCCGACACATATTCCACAGGAGCCATATTACATTTTTGGATGACAATCTTTTTCCAGAGACTTCGCTCCCGACACATATTCCACAGGAGCCATATTACATTTTTAGATGACAATCTTTCTCCAGAGACTTCGCTCCCGACACATATTCCACAGGAGCCACATTACTTTTTTTAGATGACAATCTTTCTCCAGAGACTTCGCTCCTGACACATATTCCACAGGAGCCATATTACTTTTTAGATGACAATCTTTCTCCAGAGACTTCGCTTCCGACACATATTCCACAGGAGCCATATTACATTTTTAGATGACAATCTTTCTCCAGAGACTTCGCTTCCGACACATATTCCACAGGAGCCATATTACATTTTTAGATGACAATATTTCTCCAGAGACTTCGCTCCCGACACATATTCCACAGGAGCCATATTACATTTTTAGATGACAATCTTTCTCCAGAGACTTCGCTTCCGACACATAATCCACAGGAGCCATATTACATTTTTAGATGACAATATTTCTCCAGAGACTTCGCTCCCGACACATATTCCACAGGAGCCATATTACATTTTTAGATGACAATCTTTCTCCAGAGACTTCGCTTCCGACACATATTCCACAGGAGCCATATTACTTTTTTTTTTTATAAATCGCAACATAGGAAGCAATTTAAATGTAGCGACGGTATAACTTTCTGTCAGTCAAAATAATTATCGTAATCGCATTAAAACTGCCAGAGATAATCTGTAGAAACAAACAATTTTATATCTCTATTGTATCAGTTCAGATGAAACACGACGTGGTCTCATTTCGCTTTTCATTGCATATTATGTGTTGTTATTGAAACGTCAGTCAAGTGTGTGAACAGCAATGGAGTGGGTAGATAACAACGCTGAATAGATGTGTGGGACTAAGTGGGGTAGTAGGTATTCACTATGATTTAGTGAGATGTTATATTCAGTTCAACATCTTGTTGTATTTCTATAATTGTTTAATGTTTAGAAAAGATAATCTGGAAGTAGACGAGTGTTGATTCGAATACCAGTAATGTTTACCATATTTATCAAATGCATGTATTTCTTTTATAGATCTTCACAAATTCATTGTTGTGTCAATTTTATAAATTTTTTGTCAATGTTTTTCAATTTTATTTATAATGTTAATTTAGCAATTTGGTATATTTTATTAACTTAATCAATTTTATTTTTATTTTAACTAATTGTATAATTTTTACCGATTTCTAGTTTATGTGACCAATTTTTAATTAATTTTACCAATTTTATTAATGTTGTCGATTTTATGTACACACTCACTTGTATTAATAATTAGCGCTCATTATTAGGTAAGTTAGCTCTGAGATTCTTTAAAATTGTGTATGTGGTGTTTGTTTTGCCTCTAAGTAATTGTTGCACTGTAAGATTAGTTTCAGCATGTATTTTTGTTATAATTAAGTGTAAGCAATTGTTGGTGAACCTAATCAAATAAATAAAATAAAAATACGAAAATTATTTCACTAAAACAAAGTCAAACGCTCAGATTTAATACAAAGGTTGCGTGTTCCTGTTTTGGGATCTTCGTTTTTTGACACCGACTTCCGAAATTGAAGTTATTTTTCACTTTGTAGTGTTTTTATTTGGAAGTCGGTTGTATTTTTTGTTAAAAAGTTTTTATTTTCACTTTTTAGTTGTGGGTACATAACGGACCAATTCTCCAAAGTGAAGCCAGAATAGATTAACCCAGAAACATAAAAACTTAAACAAAAACGGTGGATTTAGACTATACAAGGGTGAACTGTTCACACCTGCGTACCCCTTTAAAGCGTGCTAGTGTGATGCTATGTTATGAAATGATGTAAACAATAAACTGAGATCCGATTGCAGCTATCCCGAGTGATCTGCTGTCATTTATTGAAGAGTTCTGATGTATATCTTCGAAGTTCTTCATCAGATCTTGACCAAATTTAAATGGGACCATATGACAAGCACCAGCTTTCAAATAAAAAAAGAATCATCGAAATCGGTTCACCCAGTAACAAGTTCTGAGGTAAAACACACATAAAAAAAAAACAGTCGAATTGAGAACCTCCTCCTTTTTTGCGAAGTCGGTTAAAAAAAGCAAGGTTTATACGAGAAGCCGCGAAACAAAAAACTTATATTTCACTATTGATGGTAATTTCAAAAGAGCGCTAATACAATGTTATTGTACGAGAAATAAAGAGGAAAATGTTCAGCTTGTCTATATTGCAGATACTGCGGGTTTTAATGAATATTTACCGTAAACTTCGCTAGAACAGCTTGGCTTTGAACGGTGGTAGGAGACAGAATAAATCTGCACTTGTTATAATTACGAACGCGAGGTTTTCTTGGGACCTATTTAGGGTTCTGTACCCAAAGGGTGAAAACAGGACCCTATTACTAACACTCCACTGTCCTACTGTCTGTCACCAGGCTATATCTCATGAACCGTTATAGCTAGACAATTGAAATTTTCACAGATGATGTATTTCTGTTGCTGCAACAAAAATTTAAAATAAAATAAAACAAATGCTTAAGTGGGGCTCCTATACAACAGACGTGATTTTATTGCCGTTTTTTGAGATAATGATACGGAACCCTTCGTGCGCGAGTCCGACTCGCACTTGGCCGGTTTTTCATGTATCGTTTATTGGTAATAAAGTTATTTTTTCTAATATAATTTGGCAAGAAGTCTATGGATATTTTAGAACGTTAAAAATTAACACTACCCTCACGGCATTGATATGACTGTTAAAGAGCTATTACTAGATAAAAAATTGCCTGCTCTACGAAGACGAATGTTTTTTAAAAGATTTGCTATATTTTTCCGATATTTCACAACATCTAAATGTCACATTAAAGCAAAACTATTGGTTATCTATTGAAAAACCGGCCAAGTGCTAGTTGGACTCACGCACGAAGGGTTCCGTACCATTAATGCAAAAACCGGGAAAAAATCACGTTTGTTGTATGGGAGCCCCACTTAAATATTAATTTTATTCTGTTTTTAGTATTTGTTCTTATAGCGGCAACAGAAATACATAATCTGTGAAGTTTTCAACAGTCTAGCTATCACGGTTCAAGAGATACAGCCTGGTGACAGACAGACGGACCGCGGAGTCTAAGTAATAGGGTTCCGGTTTTACCCTTTGGGTACGAAACCTAAAAAGTATCATCTTCATCATAGTATTTGAATGCGTAGCTAAAACCATAACACAACTACACCCTTGCTAAAAACTACCAAACAAAAAGTTTTCCCCCATAAATCCTACAGCGAAACTCGTAAATCAATCTGGGCGTCGGTCTTCGTCATAAATCGTGTGCGTGTCAATCGTCAGTCAACATCGCTGGGAGCTGACAACAACTGGGCGGTTCAGAATCGATGTCTGACGCTGTCAGTCACACGTTGTTATGGTAGACATAGGCACTTAATCATAAGGAATGTAGTGACAAAAAAATACTACTGACTTCCATATAAAAACTAGAAATTGAAAAATAACTTTATTTTTGGAAGTCGGTGTCTTACTTATGTACCATTTTTTTGCGTTATGGACACCGACTTCCAAAAACAAAGTAATTTTTCCTTTGTAGTGTTTTTATTTGGAAGTCGGTAGTATTATTCTGTAAAAAATGTTTTTTTTTCAGTTTTTAGTTGTAACTAATAGGCAAGTTCTTTAGTACCTTATATTGCCAGAATAGATTACCCGAATATAATACAAGATGAACATAACCGGTGAAATGAGAGTGTGCCAAGATGAACTATTTGAAATGGTATAAACATTAAACACACATGCGATTGCAGCAATACCGAGAGATTATTTATTGAAGAGTTATGTTGTATCTTCGAAGTTCTTCATCAGATCTTCACCAAATTAAAATGAGACCAATTTCGAAACATACTCTTTCAAATAATAAAATCATTTTCAAAATCGGTTCTCAATTGACGGAGTTACAGGTGAAAATACATAAAAAAAAACAAACATAAAGTCGAACATAGAACCTCCTCCTTTTTGGAAAGTCGGTTAAAAAGAGGATTGAAATTGCAGGCAATAATAATTATTCCTCTTGAAAAGGACAGGTTTAATAAAACCACGGGCACCCAACGCGAAGAAAGAAAATTTGGTTCAAATAAATTGCACTAGATGATGTGATAAGCTTCGATTTGTTATTGAGTTCTGTGAAATATTAAGATTTGTTAGAGACGATAATAAAAAAAAAATGTTCTTGTTTAATTAACTCTCCTAAGCACAAAATTAAGGAATATTGGGTTCTTAATTCACATTTCAAGGATTATTTGAATGGATCACTTAAAATTGATTCCAATAGATGGCGCGGTTTTAAATTTCTGAGGCATCAACTCGATTATTATATTTGTTTTGTAACACATGTTAGTACAATAAACTGTAAAAAGGTGCAAAAAAATATTATAAAACAAATGTTCACTGTATTAAAAAAAAGTATTCTCGAACCTAGTAAACTTTTTACTTGCAAGTTACTGCTAACACCATCTATATCCGTGGAACGGAACCGTACGCGATCGATGTTATAAAAATAATCAGATGAAAAACGCTAGTTACGTCGGCACGGTTTCTTTGTATGGGATGAGGCATACAGTATGCTAGTATTATATTATCTGTGATAAAACTAACGACTGATTGGCACTAGTAATGTTTTGTGATTGAAGCTAATGTTATCAGATGGGGTAAAATTGAGATTCTAGCTACTGTTCAAAATGCCGCCAGCCTCCTTTGATGACCCAGGAATACGATCTTGAAACACAGAAAACTGCCACATAAAAAGTTCATTCAACATATCAAAAAACCCGACTGCTTAAGAATAGAATTAACTTTTTATATTTATAACTTTTTTTTTCGAATTAGGTACATTTAAACATGTTACATATTTTTGAAATCACCTCTTAAAACTCTTTATTTTGATACCCCACACGATGGGTTTGGAAGAAAAAGGAAATTTGTGCCCTCAAAAGATGGCGCCCAAAATCCGCCATTTTTCTATTTTCCAATTTTAATGTAGCCAGTGACACCCGCAGGGTTACGGCGAATCGATTGACGTAAGAACCATCAAAATCGGCCAACACGTTTGGTCTCTAAAACGCCACATACTCGTAGGAACACATCATAAATTGCCAAAATAGGTCTTGCAAAATCTACTCCAGATGCCACATATCCCAGTACAGCATCTTTCATATCCATTTTACTTTTATCGAGCTGCCAGTCCTTTTCAATACAAATGAAAAACGAGAAGTCCTTTCAACAGAGTACGAAACGTAGAACATTAAAAATAACTAGCTTTAACTTGGAATAAGTTAGAATGAAAGAAGGAGTCCTAAGTTAATAGGTCTTCTCCGTAAAACGTTTGAGAGGGAAAAATAAAAGATGCCTTCTGCAACGCTATCGGAATTAAGTCCTCCTAGTTGACTGTCTACTTAAATAGTTTTTACTTGAAATTCTTTCGTGTTGAGTTTTCTTTCAATGTTGAAAGCTTTGGTGGCTTCATTACTAACTGGAGTGGACGGTTTAAGCCTGCCTTGCAATGTCAAAAACGTAGAAACTAATCCAGAAACACCGACTACCGAAATTAAAGATATTTTGCACTTTGTTGTATTTTTATTCGGAGGTAGGTTGTATTTTTTTGCAAAAAAACTTATTATTCTTCACTTTTTAGGTTTGGTTATTAAAACTAAATAGTGAGCAAGTTCTATAGTAAGGATATATAGAATTAATATAATACTCATAATGACCCAATACAATTTATAGGTTTACGTGTGTGCTTTCGTAGTAGAAATCCAATCCAGGAGAATTCACGGTTAATTTGTGTCATTTATTTAAGGCGCTATATACGCCCCAATGTTAAGGCGATATATACGCCCCAATGTAACGCAGTACTGGCCGTGCGCCCGTTCGATGCCAAAATATCAATATTGAACCTCCTTTTCGAACTGTTTTGTTTGCAGAATATTATTTGATTTACATGTGCAATGTTAGTTATGAAGAAATTCCAGCCATATTTTTTTCTGTGTAAAAATATTTTTAAACATGCAAGTTGTTTTGGAGGAGTTTCCAAAAGTTGCGATGAAATATCGTGTTGATAATTATTTTTTTAAAGCAAAACTATTAGTTACACTAAAACACCTTGTGTTCAAAATTATGTACATGAATCAATAATAAATATTTTATTTTCAAGCCTTTTAACCTAGCCATTACTAAGTAGTATGCTTTAGAAAGTTACCGTTTTACGGCACTAAAGGGTATGTAGGCCCTTAAGAGTTCCATTAAATAAAGGGTGTCTCAGTAAGAGTGCACATTTTCATTTTAAAATAAAAACAAGTATTTTATGACAGAGTTGTGATATTTTTATTATTTTGTAAAGAAGACATGTTCCGATTAAGTAAGGAAAACATACTCTTTCAAACAAAAAAAAAAAAAAGAATAATTAAAATCGGTTTAAAATTTACGAAGATATCGCTGAACAAACATAAACCATTCAACAGAATTTAGAGCCTATTTAAGTTGATTATAAATGAATGATGGCTTTCACAGCGCTGTCGGAATTAAGTCATTCTGAGTAGGAAACTTTATCTGTAAAACAAAGGTGTAAATATGTACATACTTAAACACTAAACAAAAGTAAACTATACAAAATTATACTAAACGCAACTAATTACACTATATACAAAAGAAAGGTACACTTAGGCGTTGAAGTACTCTTCCACATCGCTGTCATCCGGGAACGTGCCCAATAGACTGGCAGCATTGCCACGTTGAATAGCAATGCTGATTCTTTGCGCATAGAACGAGCCAGCCCTCTGGGGGGTGACCATAAGCTCTTAGAGTAAGGTTATTTTGAGTGTGTGTAAGGGACAGATTTATATGACGTGTATACATCTGTCACTTACTCTATCTAAGCGGGAGGGCGTGTCAGACTTTTACTGACTAAAACCCACCCGTGTTCCTTCAGTTGCTTGAGCCAGGGCCGCGGTAACTCTCTTTCAAATTTATCCGCGACCCAGACAGACATCGGCCCTGGCGGGCCCCGTCGTTAGTATTTGCTGACATCTCTTTGGGGCGCGCGTGGGACACTACGCGCCGTCGACTCAGGCCTGGTCCTTATCAGACGGCGAGCTACCCATCACTCGCCGTCCGCAAGCCCGCGCCTATGGTGGCAGGGAATCGGCTTGCGACTCCCGACGCCCAGGGCGTCCCCTGCGGTGGCTAGGGGCGCGAAGGAGTCTCCGTTGCGTCTCCCTCACGCGTTCCGCCTCCTCCTTCGCGAGCATTACAGCATCGCAGAAGGAGATTACAGCTACCCATGCCCTCTCGCTTCGTACTATGGCCTGAACCAAGCCTGGACGCGAGAGGTCGCCACTGCTAATCGCCTCCACGAGGACACGGCGGTGCTCCGCCCAACCGGGGCAGACCTCGACCGTATGCTCCACCGTGTCCTCCAGGTGATCCATACAATGGACACCCGGGCGTTTCCTCCCGCCTTATCCGGAACAGGAACCTCCCGATAGACGGTTTTAAGTTTGCTTCCCTGTTCTGAATTTCAGATATTATATGATATCTGAGATTTTGGGTTTGGAGGCGAAGGCTTTTTGGAGTTAATAACTTAAAAGACTAAATAACAACTTAAAAGACAACATTTGAATGACTTCTTTTCTAAAGCTTGAAAGAGTTGAATGTTAAACAATTATAGCTCTCTCGATTACAATAACTTTAGTAAAAAAGATGCCTTATCATATAGAAAGGCGGCATGTTTTTTTTTTAACTTTGCTCCAGACTAGGATTTTTTTCCTGTATCGTGGGTGCGTTTACAAACATATAAACTCACATACACATGTGTCTCAATAGTGGTAATATTATAGCCTAATTATATTTTGCTATAATAGAGACCATATCACCCATAAAGCTTTTTTTATAAAAGCTTTTTTATTTTATTTTATAATAGAGAATGATATAATATATTAATAGCTTTTTCAGAAACATAGCGCGGATTTCTGAATTGAGATTTTGGAATTGAGATCGTGTCAAACCCTACTTAAATTCTAAAGTTTGACAGTTTCCAGGCCAAAGTAGAGCTTCACAGATACTCAACTCGAAATTCCTAATTCAGAAATCACGGGATAAGCTTCGTAGACTCCTTAATAAGAACTTTCCAGACCAACTTAAATAAGTTTTGGTAAAGTTTTACAGCCCACGTTCGAGCCACCAGCAGTTTCGCCAGTAATTTACTAGAAATAAACTAAAACCAGGATTCATGTAATGGAAAATATATAACACAGTTATAGAACAATAACCTCCAGATAAGGGATTCCCAAACTATTTTGAGTAAGAGACCCCTTTTCCAAAATGAACTGATACCTCAGACACCCATAGCCAAATTACTTTATAAATCAGCTTATTGACTTGCCGAGTTTTTCATCTTGTACGAACTTGTGCACGCTTATCGACTTATGTTTTTTTTTAAAGTACGTACAACAATGATAGGTACTTCCTACTAATATATTAGACATTCATAGAACAAGTTGGTACACGTAACACAACTTAAACAGTACCTATCTTGAAAGTTTCAAATAAGAACTTGTGTTAGGTGTCGATTTTAGACGTCGTCGACCCCCAAAATCAATTTTCGTTTATGTCGACCCCTGGGAATCGATTTCGACTTCCAAGAGGTCGACCACTTTGGGAATCCCTGCTCTAGATCTGCGTCTATGAGCGATTGCCCACCAATACCAACCTGACGGGGAAACCAATGTACATCGTATATTCAATTTCTCTCCATCTCTGCACTGATCTAAGACACAGTCTGACGTCCATCTATAAGGGTGCTTTTACACCAAATATTTGAGAGGTAGCTAGGCAGTAATTGTGTGAGTATTTACACCAAATTTGTGGGGGGAGATTATGCACGGTTTGGATGTTTAGCGAAGCTCTGAAACTGTGTGTAGCTGTGGTGTAAGGATGTATATTGGAATCTTTTTAGCTGTGTGCACACACATTGCTAGCGCTTTTTTACAAGGTTAAAGTTTTCCAAAAATAAATCTGTCCAGGTCATCATCATCATCAGGCTTATAATGTTCACACTGCTGCCGGTTTCCTCACGATGTTTTCCTTCACCGTTTTAAGAGCAGTGGTGACCTGTCCAGGTGACTGTAATCAAATCTTGCAGGTTAAATTTGACCTACTTCCCAGTGTCCGATTGGGCTGAAATTATGTATACACTTTTGTTTCTCGTGGCAATACAATTTTAATATAAAAGACAGTTAAATGAATCTTGTTTTTCTGTACCTAAATACCTATATCTTCGCTAGCACTTTTCCACCAGAGCAACCAGGCTAGGAAAAACAAGTGATTCAATTGGTGGATTTCTTCCTCGCGCACCGCTTATATATCTTGCACATACATAAGACTATACAACATATTCTCCGAAGGGCAGGATTGTTAGGCCGAGCTGCACCTAATAAAGTACACCTACAATTCAACTGTTATGTTTAAGGCCCATGCAACAAACGACAAGTCTATACCCATCAACCAAGACTTCAAGCTCCAAGACATCCGCAAGATTCCAAGGTTACCGTCATTGCCCGAAGAATTGCCAAACTTAAGTGCCTAGGGTGCTTTAGTGCCCTCCCCTATGTCCAGCAGATGATTTCTTCCGGCTGACATGATGATGATAATGAAGACTCCAGGCTGATTCTGAGAAATTGTTGATGAAAATACCTAATAACACGTTTTTCAATAAGACTTGAACCCAGGACCTACCAGTACACGCGCGCCTCAAAGAGATGTCAGCAAATCTGACGGGGTCCGCTAGGGCCGATGCCTGTCTGGGTCGCGGATAAATTTGAAAGTGAGATACCGCGGCCCTGGCTTAGGCAACTGAAGGAACTCGGGTGGCTTTTAGTCAGTAAAAGTCTGACAAGCACTCTCGCTTAACACTGAGCGGGAGAAGTCATTGGAAGATTTCCCACCAAAAAAAATAAAAATAAAATGGACCCACCAGTAACCACTACACCAACGAGAAACACACGTCACAGTATCCAAGAATACTAAAAACAAAATAACACTGGCTGACTCGGCAATCGAACCCAGGATTGGACCAACCACGAACCTCACTTATCTCTAGTGGAGATAGACCCTAAGCCGTCAGGCCATTGATAAATCAATTTCTAATTGAATTAGCGTCGCTCCGGTTTCTCACCGAATTATTGGTGAGATGCCGACCATCTCCCGAGCGATATAGAATAATTGATTCTGCTTGGTGCGATGTTGTATTGTTATAGCGTTAGTGTCTTGGGGTAGTAAGGGGGTTCTAGGAATAGGTTATGTCTAGTTATTCAGGCTCAGATAAGTATTGATGCGAGTTTTATTAACAACTGGTTACTGTAATGATGATGGCCTTATAAATAATCGAAATAGGTGGATATATTGACATTATAGAAATACAAACGATAATAACTGAGTAATTCAAAATCAGTTCCAAAGTATTATCGTACTGAAGAAAGAAAATGAATGAACTTGTGCCTAAATTGATACATAAGTACAATAAAACAAAACAGAAAACATAAAGATCGTTGGAAAGCTCTTGCTTCTCGGGTGAAAATAGAGAAAATAATGTTTTCTAAAAATTAAACCTAGCTAGATCGATTTATCGCCGCCGAAAGACCCTACATGCAAAATTTCATGAAAATCGTTGGAGCCGTTTCCAAGATTCAGTTTATATATAAACATATATACAAGAATTGCTCGTTTAAAGGTATTAGATTAAATAGATAGATTATAAATGAAATAACTCTGTCTTTCTGTTTGTAACGTTTCCATGCAGAAATCACTGTACCAATTTTGGTAGGTATAGAAGGTTCGACCTTTGCAAAAGGAGAGTTCCGGAGACTGATCCCGCAATTAACTGATCCCGCGGGATTAGTTGCCGGATACATTTATTTTAATATTTTTCATCCGGCGACTCGTCCCACCCATAAAAGAATAAAAATAATCTATTGTTCAAGCCAAAAACAGTACAGTCAAACGAAAAAATGTATAATGTAATAATTAAATGAAAAACTATTTGATTCAAAAATACCATTTATTTAAAATATTCTTTCATTTCTTCATTTGCAAATACTATTATGCCCTTTTTTCCTTCTATAGTCAGCAAGCACCAATCATTGGTCCTTTTTTGGTACTTCAACGTCGGCAGCTTTGTAAAAAGGAACTTTTTTGCCCCAATAGAATCGTTTCTTTTCTTGTAGCAAAAATTCAGCACTGTGTCTAATAAGATCTAATATAACATTGTCAAAAGTAAAACTTGACCGACTTAAGGTTTGACAGAGATTGGTCGAGCCAGTCATCAAGCGATGCAAAATCCCATTTTACAAAAAAAGGAAAAACAATAAAAAAAACATGGATCATGGTCCGAAATAAATGATTGAATTGAAAAGGGCTGCATATGCTTCTTGAGATCGACAGCAAAACGAACTAGAGTTAAAGTTCTCTCTCTGACTTACCTTCACGGTTGAATTAAGTGTTACTATGCGAATGTAATACATTCATGTCTAGGATAAGTAAATGATATTTATATAAAAAATTATATTTGTTAATCAAAGAGTTTTGAACATTTTTTCGTTTGACTGTACTGTTTATGGGTGGGACGATTCGCCGGAAGAAAAATACTAAAATAAATGTATCCGGCAACTCGTCCTGCGGGATCAGTTAATTGCGGGATCAGTCGCCGGAACCCTCTGCAAAAGGACGTAGTATATTTTCATCCCGGAAGTACCTAAGTCCTTTGGAATAACTTCTGAATTTCACGCGGGCGAAGCCGTTGGCGGAATAAAACAATTGATTTTGCTTAGTGGGGTGTTGGAATGTTATGAAGTTACTGTCTTCAGGAAGCTCCAAGAATATATTACGTCTAGTATGAGTTTATCAAGTTGTTATGGTCGCGTTTTTAATAAATAACTAGTTGCTGTACTGTACGTATTTTATTTATATAGGTAGGTATATATTTTGGTCTGCTAGTGGCTCCGGTTTGGGAATAGGTAGAACAACCGAGATTTTTTTTTTATAAATTAATGTCAATTTAATTGGTTGGATGGTTATTGGATGAGTAGCTGAAATAAATCGGGGGAGAGAGGGATATTTGCCCTGTTGTGGGAAATTGGTGGACAATAAACATTATTAAACCTCTTTTTAGGGTTCCGTACCTCGAAAGGAAAAAACGGAACCCTTATAGGATCACTCTGTTGTCCGTCCGGCCCTCTGTCTGTCTGTCAAGACCCTTTTTCTCAGGAACGCGTGGAAGTATCAAACTCAAATTATATCAAATACGGTAATTTATAGCTTTTGTCTACTGTCCCTTAAAGTTGTGAAAAAATCAAACATCTAAGCCAACGCAATCAAAAGATACAGCCGTTTATGCCATAAATTTTCGACACTCGCAAGGTAATCAAAACTACTATACTTGCCGTGAACTCAGAATCTTGAAATTTGGTACGAAGCAACGTCTTATAGCACAGATAAAGGAAACATTGCGAAAACCGTAAATTTTTACTTCAGTCATATAATGAAAATAATGTTAAACTTACAACCCCTTTCCTCATGAACGCGTAGAGGTATTAAATTGAAATGCATATCGAATACTAATAATAATATTGTGTAAATTGTATTGTATTTATTAATTACTTCTGGCTTATATTTATGTATCGTATATATTTTTAAATTCATTCATTATCGTGATTGCACCTACCACTATTTATCTCTGCATCACCCAAAGGTTGACTGGTAGAAAATGCCTAAGGCATTAAGTCCGCCTCTGTACATTTGTGTGCTTAAAGTATTAAATAAATAAATACTCAGGTCTATAATACCTTTAAGCTGAGGTTTGTACGGAACCCTCGCTGCGCGAGTCCGACTCGCACTTGACTGGTATGTTTTTATGCATACGCCTTTGGCTGCGCCAAGTTTTCTTGTCAAATAGCAGCAAGTAAACACACTCTAAAAGAGAATTAAACCAGCTTTCTGGCTTTAAAAACCACTACTCTTTTAGGTATTACTTTTCCGTACGATCCCTTTGACAAAAATCTCCACTCTCACCAATTCTATTTCAGTTTTCTCGACACGGAAATAGATCAACAAAGTTCTCATTAAGGTTAAGTAGTTCTCAAAAGCGAATGCTTTTCTTTCAATTCTGATTCAGCGGAACTCAAGAACTTGTAGGCTTGGTTTCAGCAATCCATATTGCGGGTTGGCGGGTTGGCTTTCTTCCAGCCTCTTCACGCTGACTTGACTCTGTCAACTGATCCTCAAGTGGGCTAAACTTGGCTGGCACGTGGCGTTGGGAAAATACTTTTAATATAAATGGCAAAGTGTGAATGAATGTTTGTAGAAGATGCTAGTGTCAAAATAGAATAGAAATAGTTAATTATCCAGTGTGAGAAAACATTTGTATATCTTTGACAATCGTTACGGCATGGGATCCCAGCGCTAAGAAATATAATTTGGTTTAAATAGATCTCACTAGATGGCGCGACATACACGAGTTGTTATTGTATTGTGTGAAGAAAATTAACATTTTCTTTAATTAAACATAAAAATTGTATGTTCTTGTAAAATCAACTCTCCTAAGCACAAAATTATGGAATATTGGGCTCTTAATTCACATTTCAATGATTATTTGAACGGATCATTTAAAATTTATGCCAATAGATGGCGCGGTATTAAATGTCTGAGGCATTCCACTCGATTCTTTAAATTTGTATTTTAACACATTTTGGTGTAATGAAACAATAAAAACGTGCAAAAAATACTGTAAAACAAATCTTCACTATATTTAAAGAAAAAGTATGCATGCACCAAGTAAACCCTTTTGCAAGTCACTGCTAACACCATTTATCTATCGTCATGGAATGGAACCGAACGCGAACGATGTACAAAAAATAATCGGTTTAATCAGACGAAAAAAGCTAGTTACTCGTACGTCGTCGGCGCGGTTTCTTTGTATGGGATGAGGCATCTGTATGCTAGTATTATGTTATCTGTGGTTACCATTAGTCAGTACCAGAAAATTCGAAATCAGTCTTGTCAAGGGGTATCTAAATAACCCAGTTAAATGGGTTATGGAGTTCAGACACATAGGCAATCGCTCCACGTAAAAACCTGATATTCAGGTGATTACGGTTTGTTTGGAAGCCGAACCACGTATAGTTAGGAAAACATTAAGCACATTGAAAGTAAGCAGGCACCTACACTGGTTGTCTTCTTCTTCTTTTCGTGTGAGTATGTGGACCTCTAGTGTCAGAGTTAATTATGCCGTCTCCATGCGTCATTTTCGTGAACGGGCGCCATCAGTTGGGATTGCTCATAACAACTGCCTCGGTCTGTTTTTAATTACCTATTTTTGTATTTTTATTGTTTGTTTTACTCTAGACGCTTTTAAATCGCTCCTTTTTACATCGTTCTCACATAAATGTATTTTTTCAACAAGAATGATGTAACCAAATACTTGTAAAACACTTTTTTTAAATAGTAAGTGTGTAGTTTCTTGTCCGTTCTTCTCCATAACAAGCGACTTTTCCGAATGGACGGTAGAATCAATTATTAATACTTTTACATTAAAAATTTTAACGTTCAAAAGTGTCGCTTAATGGCCTAATTTAATAAATAAAGTTTGATTTTGATTGGTTTGATTTCTGGGGACCCCACAGACCTCTGACTTGGCTATTTCAGACTTACATTAACTATTATAAATCCAGGTTTACTCACGATGTTTTCCTTCACTGTTGCCTGTGCTGTCCAAGATAAACTTAAAAAGTCTGGACTGGTTGTCAAGACAGTTTAATAAACTATTTTTAATGTCTATTTTACAAAGTGCCTAACTATTCGCCAGTTAGCCCCAAACTAGACATTTAGTGACTAAAGTGGTACTCGCTGAAATCAATATGTTCTTTTGCTAGAACGGGTCTAAGCTAATAATGAAAAGTTGACATAATTATAGGTACCATAACTCAATTATTTCTCACACATCACTACTACTTAGCTAACCTACAGCTACTTAAAGACATAATGAAATAATTATATTATATAACCTAGATAAACAGCAATCAGAACTGCCATAAAACTGTATTAAGGTTCCCCTAGTCAACGGCACGAACTATTTTGTGCGCGGGGTTAAAATGCATGCTGTCTCATCCGACAACACGTGCGAAAGAGATTGATGCTGTGATGAGCAGTAAGAAGCTAGTTCTCGTATGATTAGCACTTTTGCAAATTTGTAGCGAATTTAATGATGATTTAGGACGAAATCGAGCGCGCGAAATTTTATGAACAGACCTTTGGGAATCTAGATATCATGAAAAAACTACTAAATGTATATTTTCAAAATAAAATTATTTGCATTGTTGAATTACTAATCTATCCCTGTATGGAGGCCGTTTTGCAATTTTCCTTCTTCTTATGGTATTTATTTCCACCCAAAGATGCGTTAAAATTAGGGTTGAAATATGAAACTTTCGACTCTCATAACTTTCAAATATTATGTTTTTTTTTTTTGTCTCCCTACAGGGCTAGAAAATGATGAGACTAATTGATATCAATTTTTATTTTGAACGTACATAGTCAAACAGAGGAGTAATCGCTATACGTTTGTATGGCAGAATGATTGACTAGTGGAACCTTAAGTACGTCGTTTCCACTCAGATCTTCATTTCTTTTGTTCCAACAACGATTTTAATTTCACAGTGAGTATCATCTTTGCTGAGCGATGAGTAGTAGCTGAAGTATGAAAGTGAACCGATAAATGGACTTCTTTGTAATCAGATTTTAGTTACTCATTCATGCTCTAAGGCTCTAAATAAAGTGTCATTTTACAAGCTTTTATATAACTTGCAATGTATGTATGTAAGTGTCTTTGGGTCAAATCTTGCAACTGAATTTTAATTTTTAAAGCAATTATCCTCCACCGATTAAGATGAAATTTTGCATACACGTTTAGTTCGGATGACAATACATGGTAAGCTAAGTGACTTCATTCTAAATACAATATGGCGGACGGCCCAAGATGGCGGACTAGTTATTTTTTGTGCACTGCCATGATATGGGTATCAAATGAAAGGGTTTGATGAGAAGAATACGAAAAAAGCTTGATTTTGGAAAAAAAAAAAAAAAACATTAATTTTATTTCAATCGCTATCGCTACACTTTCGTCTATAGAATGCCACTTGTCTAAAGCCTCTGGCTTAATATTATCAGGTTGATCTTCAAAGTTAAGGAACGCATGCCGAGGTTGATCAGTGGATGGGTGACCATCCATTACGCACCTCTATGCCTTGGAAAACGTTTTTAACCGTTGGTACTGGCTTGCCAATGGGTATCCTGTTATCCAGTTACTGGATTATTGTGTTCAGATAGGCAGTTCCACGTCAAATACTGGTACTCATTATGTAACAAGACTTCGAATTTAATTTTTGGTTTTAAGACATGCCGGTTTCCTTTCTGTACGGGTCGTAAGTCCGTACACCGATTCGCCGTTAGTTGGTTGGAGAGAAACACGTCACGGTTAGATCCACTAGTTAAATATATATGAGTTAATTAAATTACAGTATAACTTAGATGGAAGGCGACTATTTCTCTCTCTTGGTTTGGATAGCAACACGGCTATAAGATCACTATTTGCGTTGCTTGCTTTGTTATGATGTTTTATACGGTCAAATTATGACGCACGTCGTTGGCCTAAAGTAGGTCAAGTAGTAGTAGTAGTAGTAGTAGTAGTAGTAGTAGTAGGTATGCAGAAAAAGACCGTACACTTTCTATGTTTTCCTTCACCATTTTGAGAGCGATTCAATCAAATCTGAATTATTCCCCTCTTAAGACGCCGACTAACGCCAACGACCTTGAGGGAACAAAACAAGTACTCGTTTCACACCCGCGCGACCCAAAATTTAGTAGCTTTTTGTACTTTCCTTATTATTCTATGACTTTAAAAAAAAATCCCATGATCAAAATGTAGATAATTAAATTGTATTTGAGATGGTGACAAATTTATTAAAATACGCCCAGCGGTTTTCGTGCGATTGTCGTGTTTTTGTCCGTTTTAGACATAACTTTACAAATTAATTACACCATGTTATACGAATAAAACTCAAAATTTTCTTGTATGAAATAATTAAAAAAAGGGTCTTATGTAACATATATTTTTTCCAAAAAATTGCGACTAGCTGTTTAGACATGATTCTCATTTTAAAATCAGCTACTCAGGGGTATCTGTGCCTTAAATCTCAATTTTCGTCTTCAAACATAGATTCCATTTTCACATTACGTTCCTTTCGAGGAAAATAATGTGAAATAAGGGCGCTGTTAAATACAGGTCTTCGGGTCCCAAGCCAGGAGCTCAAAGCTGGGGCCCATAGCAGCGCTGGGACTCCTGGACCCTGTCTGAACCTGTATCCCACGAAACTGCCGTAACGCAGCAGTGGAAAGCTAGGGGGTTCGTTCCTTATTGAGAGATATACTGGTTCCTACTACGGGTGTAAGGTGTCACAAAGGTTGGCCGGTATTATTATGGTGTAATATATGCACTTACCTGGGATTCCTGCGGTAGGCTCCTGGGGGTCGATCAATATCGTGCCGTGAGATTAGGGATAGGAGAATATATATAATATTAGGACAATAAGGGATAGACTGACGGCTGTCTGGACCGAAGGCTCCGGCGTCCACCAGGCATACACGTTTCCCGCAAAAGCACTTCGATGTGCTTGAAATATATTCAAAACCGACTTCGCGGGCGCCCCACAACGCCGATTGAGACCGGCGGGCGCAATTAACAATTACAATGGGCGAAACACATCTCGATTAGATATGTTTCCTCAAAAACCCGAATTCACCGTGTGCTCACTACAATTTTTTTTTCTTTCGACTCTTGTCAAGTGTCAGCTGACAATCAAAAAGCTGTCAAATCGACAGCTAACTGACCTGGTGTGCAATTAAATATCAAATAGTGAACGAAACGTTTGGTTCAGAACAGGCGCCATGCAATTTAAATTGCGTCAATAGGTTCATACAAGTACTAAGAAAATGTGCAAATCGATCGAATTGCATATCGCCGCAAGGTTGCCTGCGTGTCGGTCTTCTACAGACTGTACTTCGGTGAGTGTGCTCAAGAACTCCACGACCTCATCCCACCGGCTCCCTCCTACCTTACCTGGGTGCTATTCCACCAATTCGAACAAGCACAAACATCCTTCATAATGCGCACAGCGAATGAGTGGAACTCACTACCTGCGTCTGTGTTTCCGAACGCATTCAACCCGAATCTCTTCTAAGTTAGAGTGAACATGCTTCTTCTGGGTAAGCTGGCTCCATCGTCGACTCTGTCTCTGTTACCTCTGACCTAGACTAGAATCAAGAGCAAACAAAACTCAAATAAAAAAATAAATAAAAAAAAAACGATACCTACTGTCCTCAACAGTTTAATTGCAAATACGCTACTGTCCAAACTGACCAATCACTGCAATCACAGAACGGTCGGCCATGACACTTTTGTAATGGCGGTGGATGATTTTGGTGAGCAAAATCGCCACTGTCCAAGCGTGTGTATGCAAATCTTACACTTTCCAAAGCTGAAATGCAAAAATAATACTGCCCTGTCATAAATTTAAATCTTTCTATAAAAATATTCTAGTTTACATGGTTTGAGTGTTTTTAATGGCTATTAAAATGATCTATGATCTCAGAAAAATCAGTTATCTGCTAATTTTATGTCCCTGTAAGCAATAAACAGTGTTTCCTACCTTTTGTAAAAAAAACATCTTGTACAGTGGCGCTTTTGCTTACCGCCCCCTCACTTGCAGTATCGCTAAGTAAAAATTGCTTATCGGTGTTATAAAATTCAAATCGCGTCGACCCAACAGCAAGATCGTTAAGACTATGTACATGTACATTATTAGGTTATCATTTTATGAGCCAATAGAAATTTCAATTACTCTGCCATCCAGTGAAGGCAGCGTGCGAGACGATGTGGTCGCAGATGCATGTGGGGGATAGGCATTTAATTCGTTCAGTCCCCCACTGGGGAAAATATGTCTCTTGTGTGAATTCAGCATTGGATTCCAATTGTTAAAACTCCTTCAATGTGTCTGCTTTTCATTTTCTTGCTAGTTTTCCCAAATAAAATTACGATTGTTTTTAAAACGTACATGAGTTTAATTTGTACTTTGTAAATATTCATTGTTACTTTGCATCTTAATTTTACGAAAACAAAAGCATGCAAAGAGCTAAAATACTTAAAATCCACACACGAGAAACCTTTATACACAAGCTTAGTACAAAAGCAAAATAATGTAAAAATAATAAGAGCATCATCCACCAACAAACTAAAAGACATAACCCAAGTATTCTCACTTTTAAAACATAACAAAAGACGCAATGAACTAAAGAACTCAGTTCCTCCAAAGAACATAAGTTCTTCCTTATACCCGTTGAATCCCTGCCAATATAATTAATGTAGTTCATTAAGTGAATTTTGTACTATCAACTGTATTTACGCTACAAAAAGTAAAAAAAGATACTATATAATCTGTTTGTTGAAGAATTCTATTGTTTCATGTTTTCTTTTGTCTCGAGCTGATTAACGGAGAAAATAAAAAAGGGGAAGAAAATTAAAGATTTTTCTTCGGTTGTCTGTCTCTGAAACTTAAATACAGAACGACTCCGTGAAGGAAAATCTGGACTTATTGTTGTCACAAATCATAAATTAGACTAGGTATCTTATTAAGCAATGCCCGCATCTTCTATTTATTAAAATAAGTCTTTGTTCTGTAGCTTTATCAGCCTATAATTTTCGCATTCCTGGGACATAGACCTAATGTCTGTTAGAGGAAGCGGGCCATAAACCACCACGCGGGCAATATATGCGTTGGTGGAAGTCCCATGACTTAGATTTTTAGGTTCGAATCCGAAAGGTCCAAACGGAGCCCTATTGCTGTCACTCACATGTCCGTCTGTCTGTCTATCGTCTCTAACACAGGTTTTACACTCAAACGGTTGGAGCTACAGTCTTCAAATTTTTATAATATAAGAATCTTGTTGACCCAAAGCCATACAAATTGTTAAAATATATTTCTTTTTTAACCTTCCGTTGTTTAGAGCTCATTGAGTACATAAATGTTGTTTTTTTTGTTTAAAAAAAGTTAATTTAATATCACAAACCCACCTACTTAAGAGGAAACGGGGGTGGTCTTTTCTCCATACAAACGCTCTGATTTGTTTTCTCTCTAGTATGTGATCCTACAGCAATGATTTTTTACAATAAAATAAGTATCAACTTCTTCTATGTCCCTATGTTTTTTTTTGGTGATATATTATCCGTATAAGCACTAGAACTCTCACAAAATGCTCAAAATTATCTGTAAAGACCGTTGTCAACAGAGTCCTAGTGTACAAGTTTGACAACTATTAATGAAAAAGAAAAACATAGGAATATAGTGTATATCCTTCTTATTCGGTTTATGAAATATCTTTTAAATCGGTCCAATATTGGAGGAGAAAACAGACGAGAGCCAAACCTCGAATTATGACTTTTTACGTAGGATATTCAGTCGGATCGAGGATCAGGGTGTCAGCCAGTTTACGAATATGTATCCTCCGACTGCACAGCATGATTTTTTCTTGTTTACATATTTTTAGTTCGCTTCTTAAGCAGGCGGGTTTTTGATTTTTAGATTATTTTTTTTTATTTTCAATTTTAGTTATATTTTTTTTTCGAATGACTTTTAACCATAGAAGTAGTTTTTATTTTTTAATCTCCTCTAAAAACCCTTCATTTTGATACCCCATTCGAAGGGTTTGGAAGAAAAAAAATAGCAACCCCCACAATATAACACGGCGGCTTTTGGGCGCCATATTGTCCTGCCTTTTGTTTTAACGACACTTAATTAAAAACACTTGGGCGGTCAAGACCTATTTAACGATTGACCTATCTTAATTATAAAAATCGGTCAAGTGGTTTGAAAGATGAGGTAATAAAGAATATTACATGCATACAAGATACACGCGAAGAACATAACCCTTTCCTTGCAGCAGTGTAAAATATTGAAAAACAAAGGAATGCCACTAAAGTCATCACTTTTTAACCGACTTTCCAAAAAGGAGGAGGTTCTATGTTCTTATAAGTTTTGTTTTAAAGAATGTTTTAACTGCCCATTGACCTAATAATTTCAAATTTGATAATAACGTTTATTATTACTTATATTTTACTAATTAGCTAAAACTAGACTAACTAGCTTAACTAAAACTAGATTTTCTTTGAAATTGCCAATTTTTTTCTATTAAAACCAACTTGTTTTTGCGGTTTAGTACGGAACCCTTTATAGGACTACCCGGAGTTATACTGAAAACTGAAGTACCAGACGCCTCTTGGCTTTACCTTGTAGTGTTTAAGCTATACTTCACACGCTTGTGAAATTACGCTACCTTAAGTCTAATAAAGTCGTAAGTCCAGCGACTATAATATCCCCTCATCATCATCATACCAGCCGAAAGACGTCCACTGCTGGATATAGACATACCCCAAGCGTCCCCGCAACTTTCATCGGTCCACCTGGTGGGAGGCCTTCCAACACAAGGTCACCCGGTTCGCGGTCGCCACTCCAGAACTTTTCTGCCCCATCGGCCATCCGTTCTGCGAACAATGTACCCTGCCCACTGCCACTTAAGTTTGGGATTTCTTCGGGCTATGTCGGTAACCTTGGTTCTCTTGTTGTTTCCAACAGTACATCGTAAGTCTTTATCATGATAAACACAGACGTTTGTCAGACCTTTTAAGCCCATTTAAGGCCCTTGTAATATTTAAAGTAGCAATTCAGCTCTTAACGTAACTCTTTCATAGTTATTAAGTGTGATTTTATGCATGTAAGCACGTTGAGTTTATTTTTCGTCGGGGAACATTTCAAGTCTTGAATTATTTTTGTAGAAAAAGCTTTTAAGCTATTAAGTAAATACGTGTTTCATAAATGGTAGCTGGAGAACTGTTTTCAATGCTCCATTGTTCAAACTAAACTGAATATCAGCGCAGCGTTATTTCCTATTTGGATATCGCTGCAAATGCTTAGTTGAGCCTTATTGGTCTCGCACGCGGTTTTATTTTTTATTATTGTTTAATTTTTTGATTATTTCTATTGTCTCTTGTGCGGGTCACAAATAAATATTTGTTCTTTCTTTCTTCCTCTCTCTCTTTCTTTCTTTCTTAAGCTATCTAAAACAGGGGGCTCAATAGTTACATCCTATCAACGAAAGTGACGTCATAGCAATTTAAAAATGTCAAAAATATTTGGTTTTATCAAACGCTGTCGAAATATCACGTGAATACGAGTAATCACAATTTGGCATTTCAAGCATCACCATCACTAACATCAAATAACACTTATCTAGACCCTTTGAGGTTCTTTAAGAAGACGACAGTCGTGAATGACCTTGTCGGAATAAAACGTGCACTCGTTTCACACCGCTCGACCCAAAGTTCAGTAGTTTTATGTACATTCCTTATTATACTATGATTTTAAAAAAATGCTTTCGATCAAAATGCAGATAATTAAATTGTCTTTGAGATGGTGTCGATTTCATTAAAATACGCCCAGTGGTTTTGGTGCGATTGTCGTGTTTTTATCCGTTTTAGACTAACTTTACAAATTAATTACACTATGTTATACGAATAAAACTCGAAATTGTCTTAAATCAAATTATTAAGAAAATGGTCTGGTGTAACATATATTATCCCAAAAATTACTATCAGCCGATTAGACGTGATTCTCATTTTAAAATTAGCTACTAAGGGGTGCGCTTAAGTCACGAGTGAATTGGTAACTTCAAGGCAAGCGTGTTCCATTGTTGAACATATCATCGCTTATGATCAGGTGAGATCGAGAGAGTAGTTAAGCGCAAGCCTATGAACAATAAAAAAAAGAGAAAACCTTACAAGTAAAATTGTTTGTTTGTTATATAAACTCTGGAAGTATTGAACAGATTTCGAAAATTCTTTCAATGTTAGAAAGTTACACTATCCCAGAGCAGCGGTGGCTCAGTTACAAGTTATAATATAGGTCGTGGGTTCGAACCCAGGCAGGTGCTTTACTTCGTGTAAATTATTTCATCACCACTGCTCTCAAAACGGTGAACGAAAACATCTTGAGGAAACCGGCATGTCCTAGAACCAAAAATTCGAAGACATATGATATTACCCTTAATGGCCCCGCGTGGTGGACGGCCTCCTCTCTGTGAGAGGGAGGCCGTCCTGCTGCACGCATTACGGACCAAATGGGAGTCTAATTGCGGCTTTCTCCTGTGTTGACACGCTTGTTCCGCCTCTCTCTTGTAAAAAGAACGGTACCAAAGTCCTGGAAGCTTGCAAATGTGCAACCAGTGCCCAAAAAAGGCAACCGTGCAGACCCTGTCAATTACCGTCCAATCGCCATTACCTCCATTCTGTGCAAAGTTATGGAAAGGGTACTGAACAGTAAGTTGCTGACCTACCTTGAAGACAATAATCTCCTCAGTAACCGTCAATATGGCTTTCGCCGGGGACGGTCTACTGGCGATCTTCTTGTGTATGTCACGCACTGCTGGGGCGAAGCCATCGAGAGACACGGCGAAGCACTTGCTGTTTCGCTGGATATCTCGAAGGCCTTTGATAGGGTCTGGCACGCAAGTCTACTTAGTAAGCTTCCTGCGTATGGCATCCCCGCTGGTTTTTGTAGCTGGATATCAGACTTCCTTTGCGAGCGGTCGATCCGAGTAGTCATAGACGGCTGCTCCTCTGACCTTATGGCTATTGATTCCGTAGTTCCTCAGGGGTCTGTTCTCTCTGCAACTCTATTCCTGCTGCACATCAATGACCTACTTCAGCTTGGTATTGTTGGGTACGCAGATGACAGTACTGTTTCAGAGAGATACCTGTCCAGCGCAAGAACCGGCGTGGATGAAGTTCGTTCCTTGAGAGAGACTATGGTAGAGCGGACAGATTTGACCTTAAGCCTTGTCTCCCAGTGGGGTGATGACAATCTGGTCTCCTTTAACGCCACCAAAACACAGGCGTGTCTTTTTACCGCTAAAAGGAGTCTTTTCGATCGGACGCCTACTTTTCGGGGTGCGTCTGTTCCAGTGACTGATCGGCTTGAGCTCCTAGGCATGGAGTTGACATCCAGTCTTAACTTCGGCGCCTCCATTGAGTACAAGGCCCAAATTGCGGCAAAAAAACTGGGCATCCTAAATAAGGTGAAGCGATACTTTACGCCTGGACAGCTTTTAACCCTGTACAAAGCGCAAGTCCGATCCTGCATGGAGTATTGCAGCCACCTTTGGGATGGCTCAGCAAAGTATCAGCTTGCCGCGCTTGACTCGGTGGAACGCAGAGCTAAGAGGCTCATCGGTGACATTGAACTGGTGGATACCAAGCTTCACAGCTTGGCTCATCGCCGCAAGGTTGCCTGCTTGTCGGTCTTCTACAGACTGTATTTCGGTGAGTGTGCTCAAGAACTCCACGACCTCATCCCACCAGCCCCCTTCTACCATCGGACATCTAGACGCACTGCAAGTTACCATCCTCACCTTGTTGCCATTCCACCAATTCGCACCAAGCGCTTCCAAACATCCTTCATAATGCGCACAGCGAATGAATGGAACTCACTACCTGCGTCTGTGTTTCCGAACGCATTCAACCCGAATCTCTTCAAAGTTAGAGTAAACAGGCTCCTTCTGGGTAAGCTCATTCCATCGTCGACTCTGTCTCTGTCACCTATGACTTAGACTAGAGTCAAGAGCAAACCCATCTCAAAGAAAAAAAAAAAAAAGATGGTCCATCTTCCCTATCCTATCCTAAGTTACGCTACTGCTGAGTAACATTAGATACTTTTTACTCGGAAATACTTTTGGTTTCAGTGAGATAGCCACGAGAGCGAAACCACGGGAAAAGCTAGTTTGTATTTATTTTATAATTACTGTACACAAAATATAATACATAATAAAGGCACTGCAAAGTAGACATTTCTACCAGCAGACCAAAAAAAAATCGGCCAAGTGCGTAATGGACACGACGGGTTCCGTACCATTATCGCCTAAAACGGCAAAAAATCACGTTTGTTGTATGGGAGCCCCACTTAAATATTTATTTTATTCTGATTTGTTGTTATAGCGGCAACATAAATACATCATCTGTGAAAATTTCAACTGTCTAGCTGTCAGGGTTCATGAGAGACAGACAGACAGACGGACAGTGGAGTCTTAGTAATAAGGTCCCGCTTTTACCCTTTGATTACCGAACCCTTAAAATAAATGTAGACAATAGTGTATGCAGGAAGAGAAGAAATATGAGAGATAAAAACATAGGCACCTACATAAATAGTGTAATGGTGGATATGTTGCAGTCAAAACTCATAAACAGTCAAGAGTACTTTAATGAGCAAAATCAGTCAAAAGTACTTTGACTGATAATGTACTTTTTGCTCTCGACAATAGTACTTTTAACTGAAATTATAGTTAAAACTAGTTTTGCCCAATAGAGCTGGTTAAAAGTAATTTTTCTGACAAATGTCTTTAAAAGTAGTTTGACTGCCTAATTTCGTAAGTAGTTTTGACTGGTTCTATCAGTCAAAGGTAAGGTGGTCGACATAAATTAAAGAAACGCAAAGATTTTCAAAACTAAATCATAATTGGATAATCGACAGATATTTTTGTAAAAAATTAAATAGTACGAAAAGAAAGAACGTTTTTAGGAAAAAATGTAGCGATAGAAGATTATGTAAGATAGTAATTTCAATGTTATGACAAAAGAACACTTTGCAAAGTTTGCAATGGAAATGGAAGACACAAAATTTGCAGAAAAGAAAACGCCGTTAGTACAGTAGACTAAAATGCTTTAACATAATTGAAGTCTGTGATAGAAAAAAGTAAGTTACAAACACAGAACTCATTAAATATTTTTTACCGGCTGAAGAAATCTACGGCATAATAAAATTGACGCTGCTCATATTTCTATTAATTTTTGTATTAATTATCTAAATTTTATCCTAAACCTTTCAAATAAATGAATTTACAAAATATTAAATCTTTTATGATGATCTAGTGGTTAAAAGTGGTTTTGACTAATAGCGTCAGTCAAAATCACTTTTGCCTTGTTTTTTCAGTTAAAAGAGCTTTTGACCGATTATGACTTAATTTCAAATTAAATAGATATCTACTTATACACATATTATGTTTATAAAGATCAGACTTGAGAGGAAAGATAACAACTTTTGTACATAATTAGTAACAAGTACCTATACATTTTTCACATGTAACATTGCATTTAATTTTCCATCTAACATGTCTTTAAAGCTTTTCCAAACCTGAAGTACCTACAGTTAATTACTTTGAACAACAAAAACTAATCGGCTTACAAAACACGCGATCAAAATAATTATTACAAAACTTTATTTTGTTTATTTTTTAACCCTTCGTGCTTAACCCTCAACTGACCATGAAAACCCATGGCTATCTGACATCGGTAAGGTCAAACTGTGACCTTTGCTTAAAGCTCAAGGTCGTAAACAAACCTTAGCCATTTTATATTGCTCGTTTTATGGTAGGATAACTTTTTATTGAAATTTATTCAAAAGAAAAGTTGCAACAAAGCCTACTAGAATTTTTCCGACGAATGTTTTTTTGTTGGATATGTATATTTATTGGTGCAGTAGTTAGATTTACATAGGAATACGAGTAGGTACGTCATCTTTCGCCCCTTTCCCCACCATACATATAAGAAAAAGCTTCGCAATAAGTTTTGTGTCAAAAACAAGCCAGAAATAATGTTCTGTTTAAATTCTTTTTATTATTTACGACTTGTTCGTAAATTTTTCAGAATAAAATTTTACTATTTATTCATTTTGAATATAAGTTTTTAAGTATAGCAATTAGAATTACAAGTTCCTATCTACCTGCATCTAAAGATGTTTACTCTTTTAATTAAGATAGCGATAACACTAATCGCCTCATTAAAATAAATTACTTCTTAACTTAGTAAAAGGAAAATAAAATAATAGAAAAACAAAATAAATTACTTTCTCAATTCTATCCGACGTTGGAAAGTTGATCTACCCAAGAAAAACAAGTAATACTAAATGATAGAAGTGAGTGACAGCTAACCGGTCGTGAAACTACGTCGTCCGGCAAAGTGATGACCTTGGAATGGCTTACGAGCGGCATTTGTTTTCAGCCCGGCCGGCGCGGGAGGGTTCGATTACAAATTCGAATCCCATTTATTTTAAATATTTTTGGAATTTCAGTTGCGATTCTTATTTGTTATTTTGTGATTGCCTTTTTATCTGACTGCAAGGAAGGGGATATATATTTTTTCAACACACTTTCTCATAAAGTGGCTCTAATTTCACCGCTATTAGGCACTTAATGACACCTGTAATCAAACTGTGACTTTTTCTTTGGTTCATACCGTCGTCGACTCTCTTAAGACCCTCACCTGACGGCTCGGGTCTCAATGGCGCCTCAGCGGTAATCACCAACATTACACACTTGTACCATAATGTACTATTACCGACTGCCGAAGGTTTGTTGAAGTTGTTTTTGGTGTACAATAAAAATTAAGAAGAGAGAGAATTCTATTTTGTACAAAAAAAATTACATACAACATAGAGTGATTATAAAGTTGATGTACAAAGGCGAGCTTAACTCAAAGAATTAGATTAGAAAGAGTTAGATTGACTGCTGCGCTGCGTGTCGCGGGTTCGATTCCCGCACGGAACAAATATTTGTATCACTTACAGATAGTTGTTCCGGCTCTGGGTGTTTGTGTATGTGAGTTTATATGTTTGTAAACGCATCCACGATACAGGAAGTAATTCCTAGTGCGGGGCAAAGTTTAAAGAAAAAAAAAAAAAATGTTTTCTACCAGCAAACCTTAGAGTGATAGAGAGAGTTCAAAAGGATAGGAGAAGGGTTTGCCTAATATTCACTGTCACAGAGTCATCTCAAAATCATCTATTAAATGCAAAAGTAATTGTTGCTGCAAAGAATAACAAACAAACAATAAAAGGCCTTTTCCAAGAACCAATTAACAGTCTTAACAGACACATATACATTGGCGTAATCCCCTTCACATACTCGTGTATCAGAGGGATTTGTCGTCTCCCCTGTTGACACAATCCCTTACAAACCTCTAAGACACCCATTGAGAGGTAGCAGTTAGCCGTACATGACGATTTATTTACAGATCTATTCTTATTCTGGATATAAAAATAAAACATACAAATATGGACGCTTAATTACTGAGGAGAGCTTAACCAAGAATAGGGTTCTCTAACAGCTAACCATAGTGCCATAGAGAGATTTGCACATTAGGACAGTTTGCCTAAGTACACAAAAAAAACATATAATCTACTTACGTAGATTATAAGAGTCCATCATTCTGGACTCTTGAACGTATTTATAACTGACTAGAGGACGCCTCGCGGTTTCACCCGCGTAGTTCCCGTTCCCGTGGGAATACAGGGATAAAAGTAGCCTATGTCACCCGGGGATAGAGTAGCTTCCCAACGGTGAAAGAATTTTTGAAATCGATCCAGTAGTTTTGGAGCCTATTCGGTACAAACAAACAAACAAGAAAATCTTTCTTCTTTATAATATTGTTATAGACTAGCTGACCCTCGTGGTTTCGCTGCCGTCAACTGGCTACCTACCTTCCTACCACCTACCTACCCTAATAACCTTGCTACCCACCTAATGAATTATTTGGCAAAATTTTGCTACTTTGGGTTACATTATTGCAATTATCGTAAGGAGAAATTATAGCCTATGTTACTCCGGAATAATGTAGCTATCCATAGGTGTAAGAATTTTTGAAATCGGTCCAATAGTTTTTAAGTTTATTCGTTACATTACAAAAATACAAATCTTTCCTCTTTCTAATATTATTATTATATATTATATTATAATTGTATATATAGTGTAGAAGTATAGATAGAATGTTACTTTGTCAAGATTTCTAGAGTCAAGGCAAAAATAACGTTATTGAGTTTTCCCCTAAGAATTTCGCCTAATGTAAGTAGCATAAGAAGCTTTCTGAAAATTTTCTTTTAATTTAAATACAGATTTTATTGTCTGTATTCACCATGAATCTTTAATGATCGTGATGTAACCGTGCCAATAACTGACCATCTTGAGCTTCTTGGCGTTACGCTGACATCGGCTCTCAATTTTGGACCATACATTGAGGCAAAGGCTCAGCTGGCTGCCAAAAAGTTGGGGATCCTTGCGAAGGTACTTCACGCCGGAACAGCCGCTCAACTTATATCAAGCGCAAGTTCGATCGTGCATGGAGTACTGTTCTCATCTCTGGGACGGACCAAATACCAGCTTGATGCACTAGAGTCGATCGAAAAGCGGGCCAAGAGACTCATCGGCAATAAGGCACTGGGCAAGACAAAGCTCCAGAGCCTTAAACATCGCCGAGTTGCCAGCTTGTCGGTTACATTTCGGGGAGTGTGCGATGGAATTGCATGATTTAATTCCGCCCAGCCCGTTCCATCATCGGACTACCAGAAGTACGGCAATGCGTCATCGGTACATGGTGGACATTCCACCCATACGCACAAAACGTTTTGGGGACACTTTTATTATGCGTACAACTAAGGAGTGGAATTCCACAGCTACAATCTAGGTGTCTTTAAGTCAACAGTCAATGGGGATTTTTCTAGGTAAGCGTGCTTCACCGTCGACCACATCATCGCTTACCATCAGGTGAGATAGTGGTCAAGCGCAAGCCTATAGACAATAAAAAAAGGTAATGGCGGAAGATCATTCATACAGTAAATTTTCAGTCTCTCAAACCGCGAGCAGATGCTAATTGGAGGAAAGCCGTATGTATGTTTAGTGACCACTTTTTCAAGAACTGCTTAACTGAATATAATGAAGTTATGCTGAACTTGACAATGTTGAAAATTATTTTCGAATAGTTAGATGGTTATTACGTAAATGTTCCATGATTTCATGGCTTGTAATTTGTTTGTTAAGTCAACACCGTTTTGGAAACAATGACGTACTCATATGTACGTATATACTTCGTTGATCTAGTCGTTTATACTGTAGTAGTAGTGGGTGCACTACTGCTGAACAATTAAATACTGGGTTCGAGTACCGGGTCGAGCAAAGTGTAATTCTTTATTACTTTCTTTAAAAAAAACGTTGCCCCACACTAGTAGTTTCTTCCTGTATCGTGGGTGCGTTTACAACATATAAACTCACATAAACACCACCCAGAGCCGGCACAACTATCTGTAGGTCATACAAATATTTGTTATATGCGGGAATTGAACCCACGACACGCAGCGCAGCAGCCAATTCAGAGCTTAAATAGCTTTATTTCTGTTAAATTAACATGTGAAACTAAATGGTGCTTGAAAGTCGCAAACAGAGGAAATGCAGTCGACAGGATTAAAACAAATTAATTAAATGTAAACATAAACTACATGCCAGAACACCGCCAAAATATTTCTACTGAATACTTTATTTCCATGATTCAATATGAATTGCAAACAAGTTTTAATTAACAAACATATTTTTATTTATTGAAAAATCATCTGTGCACCCGACTGTCATTGCCTGTGTGTGGCCAAATGAGGGATGTCTCTGTAAACACCGCTGATGTATCGTACTGCGATTTTTGTAACGCAACAATAAAAACGCACGTCGTCGCGTCTTAGTGACAAAATAATAAAAGCTATTTGTTATAACTCGGCAATTAGCAATATAATAATATATAATAATTTTATTTGGCATAAAAACAAATTACACAAAAACAAATTGCTCAACCGCTGCGCGCAATTGTTTTCTTCCATCAGAAAATTCTCACTCAGTCTGGTTTTGTTTATAGCAAAGGACTAGTGGGTGCACTACAGGTACATCTCTGCGTATACCTAACTAATTATTTATCTATTTACCTAATTTTGGCGTGATGTTATCAATTATCATCACACCAAAATTTACAGATTTTTTTTTCTATTTACTGTAGATTATAAGTTTTTGTTGTGCACTTATGTAAACTGTCATAATTTGCAAATCTCTCTATGACACTATGGTTTGCTGTTAGAGAACCCTATTCTTGGTTAAGCTCTCCTCAGTAAATGAGCGTCCATATTTGTATGTTTTTGTTTTTAGAGACGAGACTACTAGTTTTTAGAGAGAGACAACAAATCCCTCTGATGCACGAGTATGTGAAGGGGATTACGTCAATGTATACGTGTCTGTTAAGACTGTTAATTGTGTCTTGGAAAAGGCCTTTTATTGTTTGTTTGTTATTCTTTGCAGCAACAATTATTTTTGCTTTTAATAGATGATTTTAAGATAACTCTGTTACAGTGAATGTGGCAGTAAATATTGGGCAAACCCTCCTCCTATCCTTTTGAACTCAGTTTTGCTGGTAGAAAACTTTTCTTTGAGTTAAGCTCGCCTTTGTACATCAACTTTATAATCACTCTATGCTGTATGTCATTTTTGTGTACATTATAGAATTCTCTCTCTTCTTAATTGTTTATTGTACACCAAAAACAACATAACATACAGTGTGATAATAAAGTACATGTACAAAGGCGGGCTCAACTCAATGTTGAGTTCTCTTACAGCAAACCCTAGGGTGACAGAGAAAGATGATAATATAGAGGGCAGGATCCAGTGTAGAATTTTAAAATAACTTATGATGAATTAAATAAAGTTACTTACATATATACATATTTATATATACATACTAATAATATGTCATTGCGCAAGGAAATTTTATAACCTTTGCATAACTTCTCCGATGAAATTTATACAATAACTCAATCTGGACTGTACAATTTCTGATTTACATCATTTAATTTGAATACCAATGAATTATTTAACTGATCGTAGTTTCCGAAACAATTAATTAATAAACATACTAATTCTCGGATTAATCGTGAAAAACAGTCGGTAAACCTGCAAAATTAAGTCGTTTTCAAATCGTGGCATAATTTGACCCCTGCCTGAAACTTGGCGGTAATTACCCATAATTGCTGCAGTAATTACCCCCTCATTTACTGAAGTTACCCCCAACGGTCAGAGCGACTAAAATTGGTGATTATTATTACTGTTCAGCAAGTCCATTTTTATTGCTAAGTTTTAATGTTGAGCCTTATTGCTGTTGTTAAACTTGTAATTGGTACTTATAACTTTTGTTTTGGTAATTATACTAATATCATAAATGTGAAAGTTTGTGTTTTAATGACGCAAAAAAGATACTACTACTTAGGATTACACATAGGATACTTTTTATCCCGAATGATTAGACAAGGACAATAAAACACTTTTCACACCGGCGAAACCGCAGGCAGAAGCTAGTGAAACGTTGTGGCATTGTCGCATCTCGCCTGAATTCGTAAATCTATACTAATATTATAAAGCTGAAGAGTTTGTTTGAACACGCTAATCTCGCTTCTTCCTCGTAGTCAAACTTTTTAGTCCAACTCTCAGGAACTACTAGTTGGAATTGAAAAATTATGTTTGTGTTGGATATTCAATTTATCGAGGAAGGTTAAAGGCTATATAACATCACGCGACGACGAATAGGAGCGGAGCATCAATGAAAAATGTTGCAAAAACGGGAAATAATATTCCTTTTTGAGAGCTTCCGTTGCATGCGCTGCGTAAGCGGTTAAAGTTACGCAAAATTTATGTAGGTATGTAGGGTAAGGTAGCTAGGTAGCCAGACGACGGGAGCGAAGCCGCGTGGGACAGCTAGTTATTTTATAATTGCCATTATATGAGCAGAACCAACTGCCATTACTAGGTACAGTCAAGGGTCAAAAGTGCAGTCTTACTCACCCAAAACTCAAATGGCTAGTTATGTAGAACAAATTTAAATTATCCACAACTGATTTAATTTGTGATATAGAAATTAAAGTTTAGGTTATACCTACTAACCGTGAAAAGGTGAAATACTTCTACCTAAAACAAAATTGCCGCTGCTGTTTTGGTAGAGTGTGACTGCACTTTTGACCCTATCTGTACAAATATAGACATTGGTGAAAATATCTATTTGGCATTTAAAAACACGTGTGCCAGTTATGTTTTTTTTTTTTATCCTCTAAATGCTCGTGTTTGACCACTATCTCGCCTGATGTTAAGCGATAATATGGTCTTATAATATTTTTAGTTAAGTTTAGTCCGCAATTAATCTGCCTAGCCTTTTCCCAAATATGTTGGGGTTGGCTTCCACTCTAACCAGATGCTGCTGAGTCCCAGTATTTTACATGAAGAGACTGCCTTAGAAACGGCTATATCCACCACAACCCAATAACTGGGTAACTCGACTTGTGTCAGAACTGGCAAGACTTGAGTAAGATTTACTGGCTTCTGACTATCCGTAACGACTGTAATCTACTACCAACGTGCTTTCCTAGGCACGGAGGAGCTTAGTTATGTAACAGCAGGGGGGTGACCATAAGCTCTTAGAGTAAGGTTATTTTGAGATAGAGTAAGTGACAGATGTATACACGTCATATAAATCTGTCACTCAAAATAACCGTACTCTAAGAGCTTATGGTCACCCCACTGGTCACCCATCCACGGACTGACTTCGACAAAGGTTACTTGACCTCGAAGATCTGAAGGATGTTATTATTCAGCCACGAGCTCCTTCGAAGTTATGTTTAATCAACGCCAAACGGATATTGGGCCATTAAACTACAATCATTTAGTTGCCTCCGAAACAGAACTAGTGCGATAACTTTAGTTCGTTCGATTTCGTTCATCCTTCCTTCCCATTCGTTCCCAAGACACTTATTACTCTTGGAGAGTAATTTAGTAATTCGGGATTACACATGGGATGTTTACTTTTGGCAGGCTTAAGATTTTGCGATAAAAGCTTTTAATTTTTTATTCTGACGAGAAAAACTTTTAAGCAAAACTTAAGTTTATTACTAGGTTTTAGTTGTAGATTTATACATATGTACATGTATGTCGTTTTGTGACAAATAAACACTTTTTCTTTCTTTCTTTCTTTACAACAATGAACACAGGCTTCTAGTTAAATACTAAATTCGCTAAAGTCAGGAGTGCATATGGATACTTCTAGATAAGCGTGCTTCACCGTCGACCACGTCATTGTTACCAAGTGATCAAACGAGAGCTTATCTATACCCAATAAAAAAACTTTTTGTAGTGTTTTTATTTGGAAATCGGTTGGAAAAGTTTTATTTTTTTACTTTTTAGTTGTGGTATATATCTATAATGCCCACAGTGATGCCAAAAAGATTACCCGAATAACATGAAACTTGAACACAACCGGTGAAATTAGACTGTACCAGGGTGAACTGTACACATCTGCGTACATCTTTGGAGCGTACCAGCGTGATTTTATGTTATAAAATGGAGTAAACAATAAGTGTACCTACGATTGCAGCAATCCCGAGAGATTTGCGGTCATTTATTGAAGAGTTCTGTTGTACGTCTCTGAAGTTCAGATCTTGATCAAAATAAAATGGAACAAAGTCAAAGTAAATATATTTTCAACTAGGCCAATAAGCGGCACTATTGAACGTCAAACACAATTTAAAATTAAAATTTACAAGTAATAAAAGTTGATTCTACCGTGCATTCGGCAAAGTAGCTTGTTATGGAGAAGAATGCACAAGAAACTCCATACTTACTCTTTTTTAAAAAATAGGTGTTTTACAATATTTACATAAGTATATACATTAATAAATACATATAATATGTGAGAACCATGATGCACCCAGAAAAGCACTACACACTATACTACGTACAGGTATAAAGCATTAACAGATAAATTCATTAATTTGATAAATAGGAACATGGTTCTCACATACTTACAAATATTGCAAACATAGGTAAAATACCTAATTCAACAACAACGGAACAGTGTGTGAGTCAATTTCTTAAAAAAAATACAAAAACTATGAATATAAATTTAAAAAAATGATTTTGTTTACACTAAATATTGCCCTATGGAGCAGGACCAGCATGTTTCCAAGCATTCTTATCTTGAATATAATCATTTAATTTGTTATATGCTTGTATACAAAATGCGCCTTTAACTAAAATTTTAAATTTACTTTCATTTAGTTTTAATGATCAGTGATTAGATTAGTGTTATAGAATTTAACACAGTAAGAAAGAATCAACAGCTTTCAAATTAAAAAAGAATCATGAAAATCGGTTCACATAGTAAAAATTACTGAGGTAACAAAAAAAAAACTAGTTAATTGAGTACCTCCTCCTTTTTGAAGTCGGTTAAAAATAAAAAAGTCTGCCTAGCATTAATTTATTTTTCAGCCAAGTATTTTATTGAGATAACAGTAGTAGCCAAGGGGTTACGGCTGCGAATTACGGAGTTGTACGTTTGAACCCAGGTAGGTACATTAGTTTGTGTAAATTATCTTTTATTTGAGCAGTGGTGGCCCAATGGTATCGGCCACGACTTACACGACGACGACGCTGTAGTTCGCGGGTTCGAACCCAGGCAGGCGCTTTACTTTGTGTAAATTATTTCATCACCACTGCTCTCAAAACGGTGAAGAAAAACATCGTGAGGAAACCGGCATGTCCTAGAACCAAAAATTCGAAGACATGTAACATCCACCAACCCGTACTAGGTCCGCGTGATTGATTAAGGCCTATTCCCGCTCTCACAGAGAGGAGGCTTAAGTCCCAGCAGTCGGAACATTAAAAAGCTGATGATAATGATCTATTATTTCATCACCATTACTCTCAAATCGGCAAAGAAAAATGCCATACACCACCAACGCGTCTCACATACAAATACGCTCAGTTTAGTCCTTATCCGCAGACTGGGGCTCTGTGTCCCAATAGGCTGATTTTATGCTTTTAGACAAGCCAGTAATATGACGTAAACACCCATCAGGTGCACCAACCAACCCTTCAAAAACCACAACAAACCATTACCCTTTTTACCGGTTGACCTTGACCTTAAGTGAGTCTTTACCCCCTCCACTCGCAAACGTACCGTATGCGTGACTACCCGCCGTTTATTGCGAACGAACGCTTGTTTACACGACCGTTGCATGTTATGGATGCCCCAGACATTGGGGGTATGCCTGATGTGTTGATGGTGGTGATAAATAATAGAAATGTGGGAAAAAGCTGAGTGAGTGAAGTGGAACTGTGATTTTATTGTTGAAGTTACAGGTTGGATGAATATTTCTTGGTAGCTTTACAGAAGATGGGCATCGTTTCAAGGTACGCCTGAAAACTCGGGCGTGTCTTCTTAGAAACGTTTATGGGAGGTTTGCTGGAGATGGCAAAATACCGGGGAGAGTAGAAGGCTATGGGGAAGAATTTAGTCTAACATCCGACTGTTGGACTGTGGGCTAAACAGTAAACTGAAAAACAGTTTTATTTTTGTATGGTTAAATGATTTATGATTACATTTAATGAAATTCGTAATTTTGAAAATTCTTACACTGACTGAAAGCGGAACTAATTTAACAAAGCCTATATAGGCTTAGCATATTATACTATATACTTCCGAAAGATTAGGAATATTCTTGGTTCCTGAATCGGAACATCATATCAAATCATTTTTCATTCAATAAAAAAACATTTATTTTCTATATCTATACTTCTATACTAATATTATAAAGAGGAAAGATTTTTATTTTTGTACGTAACGAATAAATCTAAAAACTAATGGCCCGATTTCTTTTTAGCTACACTATCCCCGGGTGACATAGGCTACTTTTTATCCCTGTATTTCTACGGGAACGGAACTATGCGGGTGAAACCGTGAGGCGCCCGATAGTAATTTATAAATTTATTATGCGTACAGCAAAGGAGTAGAATTCCCTATCGGAGACTGTATTTCCTGATAGCCACAACTCGGGAGTCTTTAAGTCAAGAGTGAATAGGTTTCTTCTAGGCAAGCGTGCTTCATCATCGACCACATCATCGCTTACCATCAGGCGAGATAGAAGTCAAGCGCAAGCCTATTAATAATAAAAAAAACTGTACTAACTTATACTAAACCTAACTACATACTTATATATACAAAAGAAAAGCATTGCCCCGTTCAACGTGGCAATGCTGATTCTTTGCGCAAAGAACGAGCCAGTCCGCTGGTCACACACAGTGTCGATCAGCCGGCGAGAGATCTCCTCAAAAAGAAGACGTGCACTCGGGCACCATGACCCAAGCGTTTCGACCCCAAACAGCTCAAATCTGTAATTAGGTTAAACCGCACCTTTGAATTTCAAATCTAAGCATTTATTATTTTTTGTACCAATTAAGCAAGCAATTTAGCTCATTATGTATCAATAACACAACGTAGAAATAGCGATTTTCCTGCCATCAGTCAATCAATCATCTAGACAAAGGCAATAAACGTTGCTCAAGAAGGTAACATAATTGGCTTACAACACCTGCCTCTCTCTTTTACTACCCGGTACCTACCCTATTTTAAAACACAGACCTAAGCAAAACACACCGTTCAAACATTTCACCCCAGAGCCAGTGAAACACAAGCATGACACGTATCTAGCTATTATAACACCACACCCTTCGTGCTTAATCAACGCCATCTGAAAGCGAAACTCAGATCGAAGGTCACTAATTGGGTCAAGGTCATCGCGTCCCCCGCGTGACCTCAACTCAAGGGCAGTGATGTTATCTACGCAATATTTTTTAATAAGCTTTTCAACTTTTTGTTGGTTTGGGCTTAAAATTCGAACGGTTGTGTTTTGTTTCTCTTTCATTTTGACCTTTATTTTTCTATCTTTGTAGCTTCGTTATAAATGTCCATGAGATTATCCCTCTTCGTTATTTATTTTAGGGAAATAAAAATATTGTTGTCCATACATGTTAGTCAGCTATTCAAGTATTCGTACCTACTTCAGAATACGGTCTGAATCAATTATTATTATTTATAAATTAAATTTTTTGACGTTAAAAATTGCCGCGTAATGGCCTGATTGCAATAAAAATATTGATTTTGACATTGACCTCCTTAGCAATTCCATCTTTCATACAATTCATATTCCAAAATATCAAATTGGTGTATATATACAACCTTTACTCTCATCCACATTCTATCAATAATTTTTAAGCCTTGCGGCATTCTCTCTTTATATTAAAACCAGCTGTTCCCCGCGGCTTCGCTCCCGCTGACCACCCCACAGGACCCGTTTTCGGGATTAGCCTATGTCACTCAGGAATAATGTAGCATTCTACTAGTGAAAGATTTGTTTAAATCAGTCCAGTAGTTTCGGATCCTATTCGGTACAAAACAATAAAACAAAAAAAAAAGCATTCGTCTATATAATATTATATGCTTTATTGCTTGAAAATAAATACTTGGATGGAATGGATGGATGAGTAAAACTAGTACGTATCACTTCATATACTGTAAACATTTAATATACTTTCATCAGCCAGTATTAAACACTGGTAGGTATTTACTATAAATATTGCAATTTTAAAGGATGATCTGAGATTTCAGAAAAAATATTAGGGAGTTGAGAACATTTCTTTCTTTCAGATAATTAATTACTCTCATTACCAATAATGACGTCATCCACCTCTAAATATGACAGCTTAAACCTAGGAAAAATCCAATGCCAGGCTTCTAAAAAAGACTAACCTTATGACTAAAAAGCAGGTCCGAATATGCGCCGATTTCACAGTGAATTGCGCCTAAAAGCCCTCTTTATGTAAGAAATTAGAGGGTGAATACGGCGAGTGAGAGCCGATGGATTGGAAGGGTTCCTTCTGAAGGATGAGGGACGATACACTACTTTGTTACCGTACTTGAGATATTATGCGCCTGGGAGTTTCCTTGTCCCTTTGGTAAGTGGGTATTGATCTTTTTGACTGTGACAGACTGGGCACAGATGAAAGGACTTATATAGGATACAATCGTGAGTATTTGTGAGTCTTTATGTAACAAAATGGAAATGGGCAGGACACGTCGCGAGGCTTACAGATCAACGTTGGACCATAAGAGCAAACCTATGGAAAGGTCCACGGGGGAAAAGAAACAGAGGCAGACCACTGACACGATGGGAGGACGAGGTCATAAAGAGAGAACAGCCGCCTCAAATTAGAGCCAAATAGCAAAAGGCAGACACACATGGCCATCTTTGGAGGAGCCTTTACCAAATCTGGGTTTCTTGCAAAATAATACAACTAACCAATACATTTGGTACAAGAAACTAACTAATATCGAAAGAACGTTTCGGATAAGAATCCAGAGAGGTCTAAGAAAGTCCACTTTAAAGATAAGGTATAAAAGCTTGAAAATATACACTCTGAATCAATTTTGGAAATCACAATGCAATTTATTAGTCAAAGGAGTTGTTAATGGCTATAGCTCTGATTAATTACACTTTTGGGTATCTGTTTGTCGTCTTTAAATCTACTTTTTAATTTCATTACGAGCAAATGAAATGTCGTGGAAAAACCTATGTGTAATAATTTGCCATCGTTTTTTTGGACAAGCCCGACATTATGATTCTGAACTACTGTAACTCCTGAAAGCACACATCAACAACAACAGTGATGACCACCGGAAAAGCGCCGAGTCACTGTATTTCGACGATTCCCAGAGAAACGATTCAACAGTCGTGGATCCCGTAATGAAATTAATAAGAATCTAAATAAGCAGTGAATAGGTACGCTTGTAGTAAAAATTAAACTCAAAACACTGACTTAATCCCTATGAAACGTACCCATCCACGTTCATACCAGCCCACTGCCCCCTAGGCGTATTAAAACTATAAATAAGGCTGATGAAGCAGCCTCCGAGATTGTTTTTAATCAAAGACCACAGTATCTCTTGCACTGATAAGATTACAGTGCACTGAAATGAGGTCAGACGCGGGCAGATTGGGTCAGACTGCGGTGCTTCGGAAATATAAGTGAACTGAAACTTTGTTGGCATTTTATGAAGATTTGTTGATAGATTTCTAAATGCACATTACGGAAGGCTTGTGTCAAATTGATTTTCTACTCTCCCTCGTTATTTTTCTACACCAATAATAAAATAATAATCTGTATCTAATACATTTAAACGTGCAAATTCTTGTATATAATGTACCTATATATATATAATCTGTTCTCGGAAACGGCTACAACGATTTTCCTGAAATTTAGTATGCAGAAGATTTCGGGGGCGATAAATCGATCTAGCTAGGTTTCATTTGTAGAAAACGACGTTTTCTCTATTTTCACCCGAGCTGAGCTCGGTCGCCCAGCTAGTTATATATAATATTATAAAGAGGAAAAATTGGATAATTTGTATGTTTGTAATATTGTTTATCTATACCAATATTATAAAGAGGAAAGATTTTTTTGTTTGTTTGTTTGTTTGTACCGAATAGGCTCCAAAACTACTGGACCGATTTCAAAAATAGCTACTCTATTCCCGGGTGACATATGCTACTTTTTATCCCTGTATTCCCACGGGAACGGGAACTACGCGAGTGAAACCGCGAGGCGTCCTCTAGTAATTGATAAACTCAAAAACTGCACAACCGATTAAAAAAAATCTTTCATCTATGGCAAGCTACATTATTTCGGAGTAACATGAGCTATATTTTAATTTGTAAAGTTATTGTAAAGAAAAAATTAAAGGGAAATGAAATTCACGGAGACAACTAATTGCAAATATATTGCGACTAAGCTCATAGACAGTATCAAGTAAAAGAATTGTAAGCAAGATGTTTTCAACGAAAGTTAAGTCTAAATATCGAGTTTTTAGTGTATAAAAGAAGTCACGAAATATTGTCATGTTGTCTCTTCACCACCCTTGGTTGACTGGTAGAGAATGCCTAAGGCATTAAGTCTGCCTTTGTACCTTGCATGAATTAATATCATCACAGAATATGCGATAGTACATAGTATGACGAGGCATCTGACGTCGCGGGTGCTAAGACTGGGGACTTTTTCCACCCATCAAGTGATTCCAGGCAAGACGGTGGCACAGTGATCACGTGCTGCCATGCACAGCGAGGTGAGGGGGAGGCGCTTTTTCAGTCTCCATAGGGATGTGCTCTAACAGGCGTTGCACAGAGGGGGTTCCAGGTTGGTCTTTTAAGAGGTCACGGGGCTTCCTCCATGTGCTGATGGTGATCACCGGGGTGGTTTTACTGAGGTAAAATCCCACACTCCCTGGGCTTTTCCCCAAAAGTCCAGGCGCCTTTTGAAGGTATCCTCCGGTTAACAAAAAAAAATTGCAACATAAAGTAATTCCAAAACTTAAGATGCCAACCGTTCATATAATTTTAAAGGCCCTTTCGTGAAAATCCATTTAAGAGACGCTTGGTTCTTAAAACTATCTGCTCGCCCTTCTACAGTCGTTCTCACAAATTTTTACCGCACCCTTATAAAGGCGAGTTCATACAATGTTATCTGAGCACGTCACTCGTCACTCGTCACGCTACCCTTGTCGACGTTTCACGAGCAGGTTTTACTAATTAGTGTTGTCAGGGATGCTTATGGATAAAATATTAAAGTGTTTTGTTTACCTATTGTAATTTCTAGTGTCCGACTGACACTGGTTTATACGACCGAAACCGAAACCGAATTTCAGCAACAGTCTCAGTTTCGGCCGGAACCGAAACCGAAACTTTCTTACAAGGATCAAGTTTTGAGTGAAAAATAAAGAAAACGTTATTATAATCAGTAAGTCAATATTTTTTTATCTTCAAATCACATAGCTATGCAGTCTTCGACATTTTCACTTATTGGTATAATAATCAACATAACAACCCCTCATTTAAGAAAAAAATAATACTTAAATGAGGGGTTGCACACTTGAATACCTTGGTAATAAGTGTTAAAATGAATTGTAAAACTCTGAATCCATAATACTATTACCACTAATGAACTATAGTATGTACCAAGTACCTAACTAATGTTTGATAAGGTATAGCATTAGCGAGAGAGTTAAATCAACCAAAAAAATATTTAGATAGTTAGGTTAAACTTGATTCTACTATTTATTTTTACTTTTAGATGTTTACTACCTACACTTATGCTATATCACGTAATAAAACTTACCGAATTCAAAATAAATCACAGGAAAACTCACAACAGACAAAACGAACTGCAATCACAAGCCAGTCATGACATGATTAGGCACGTGGTCGCGGCAAAATTTCTTCGTCGTTTACTCGCTTGGATGGAATTTAACGCGCCGAACATGACCGATCAAGCGCGAGAAATCTCAAATGCAGTTTCGGTTCGGTCGTAGTTTCGGCAGGTTTTCCGCCGAAACCGAAACTAAACCAAAACTCGATTTTTTGCCGAATCTTGCCCGAAGAACTTTCGGTCGGACACTAGTAATTTCGAATAGGTTTCATCGTGATTGATGACGTGATGATGATATACTTTTACTGTATAGCTTTTTATGTAGCGACGTACACAGATTCTTAACTTCCAAATGTTGAAACTTGATAAGATTTTGATTTGATTACTTAAATCCATCATCTGAAGCATAGAATAGTTTTCTTTAGTGAACCATGTTACAGTAGTTTTAGGAACGAAGCTCTCATCGTTAACTTACCCTGTCTACCCTGTCTACAAATACCAGAGGCTCTAGACAAGTGTCATTCCTGGTCGAAATGCCAACGAAGGAAGATGTGATTAACCACTCAATCGTGGCTTTCTTCTTTCTCATGAAAAATTGGAAAAACCTGTCCCTATTGCCACGCTTTCGTTGTTAAAATTTCACTTATCTGCAACCTCACATCATTACAAACATTTTTCAATCTTGCACACACATTTCATTTTCACATTACCATTTGAATCAACCCCTTTCACTTTTGTCGTTCCATTTCCTGCCATCCCTAGACACAAGTCGCAACGTACTATAATGCCGTGGAACTCGCAAGTTTTAGCATTCGCGTAACAATGGGCGGGGAGCTTTGAGACGAGTTGCCACTTCCCACCGCCAGGCGGCACGCACGGCGCTGACTGCCAATTAGATCGTGTGAACCGGGGCTTATACACTTTATTTGAAAATTGTCTTATAGTCTATATTTTGAAGATGTCATTTGGCAAATTAATGATGTCCATTTGTTACTATCCTGGAAGCTGCGCAAATGTTTGAAGCTACATTGTACTAATTTTCCTAGGTTCGGTTAATTTTCGTTGGCCTACTTGACTTCTTTACCCTGAAAATTATACCTAATTAGGGTTATTCTCTCTTGCTATGTAATTAATTATAAGTGGTTCTGTATAGTTTCCTAAAAAACTAGTATAGTAAAGAACATACGTTTTTACAAACTGTGTCTACGTTTATCATCCAAATCTAGCTGATAAATAAAACAAAATAGCTGATCTGCTTGAAGAAATTTCTTATGAAATAAGTAGTACCTTTGTAATCTTCAATCTGTTTATAATAATAATTTACCTGTTTTATATCGCACAAGGAGTTTCAAAGCTATAAATTACTAGGTTAACAATAAAAACCGGCCAAGTGCGAGTCGGACTCGCGCACGATGGGTTCCGTACCATTATCGCAAACAACGGCAAAAAAATCACGTTTGTTGTATGGGAGCCCACTTAAATATTTATTTTATTCTGTTTTTAGTATTTGTTGTTATAGCGGCAATAGAAATACATCATCTGTGAAAATTTCAACTGCCTAGCTATCACGGTTCATGAAATACAGCCTCGTTAAACCTCGAAACGGATAAACAGACAGACAGACCGCGCAGTCTTAGTAATAGGGTCCCGTTTTTATACTTTGGGTACGGAACCCTAAAACGTACACTTAATTAAAACTTCAATCCTCAAAAAAAATCTACAAGTTAAACTCTTTTCAGTCAAGTAACGTACTTTCAATCTCCTAACAAAATTCTAACTTGATTCTTAGTCAGATTTTACAATTTTACAGTTACTATTACACCCTAACTTAGCCTAGCTTAACTAAGTTCACTAAAACTTAACTAAGTTCAACCTCTATATTGATAGATTCAGAATTCATAACACGTAATTTAAGTTATGGCTGGAGTCCGCGATTCAATTCCCGGTTGATGGAAATGTCTGAGTGCGCTAATGAGTAGGTCTCGCTGGGGGCTAACTTAGATTACCTATGTGAAGTGTTCGATGTTGTGTGTGTACGAGAATGTGTATGACTAAATATGATAATTATGACTTACTAGCTGTCCCACGCGGCTTCGCTCCCGTCAACTGGCTACCTACCTACCCTACATACATGAATGTTGCGTAACTTTACCCGCTTACGCAGCGCACGCAACGGAAGCTCTCAAAACGGAATATATTTTCCCGTTTTTGCACCATTTTTCATTTATGCTCCGCTCCTATTGGTCGTAGCGTGATGTTATATAGCCTATAATCTTTCTCGATAAATGGACTATCTAACACAAAAATATTTTTCCAATTCCAAGTAGTAGTGCCTGAGATTAGCGCGTTCAAACAAACAAACAAACTCTTCAGCTTTATAATATTAGTAAACTTAAGGATTAACGTTGATGAGATGCGGGTATGTAATTACGCGTTGATACGTAAAAAATTACACGGATAGGGTCCATTCTGGTTAAATTTAAAAACCGAATGGTTTTATTATTGATAAGTTACCGAATGCGGTTTTGCCCCCTTAGAATTAGTAGTTCGGCAGTTCTTTTATCGCAAAAAGTTGTGAGATTTAATGTAGTACTAAGTCGGCTAATTTATTCATTAAGTACTTTAATAATTATGTAACAAACATACAAACAACTGACTTGGTCATTATTGGTCGAAATTATTGTATTTCTTCTCGGACTCGCGCTCGAAGGGTTCCGTACCATTATCGAAAAAAAACGGCAAAAAATGTCACGTTTGTTGTATGGGAGCCCCACTTATATATTTATTTTATTCTGTTTTAGATTTTTTTTGTTATAGCGGCAACAGAATTACATCATCTGTGAAAATTTCAACTGTCTAGCTATCACGGTTCATAAGGTACAGCCTGGTGATATACAGACCGACAGACGGACCGCAGAGTCATAGTAATAGGGTACCGTTTTTACCCTTTGGATACGGTACCCTAAAAAGAAAAAAAAACGAAAATCCCCTGACACATTTTTATTGCATGCTACATACTTTATCTAGTAGTAGACGCGTTTCGATCGACAATCTATTGAACACGTAATTAATTAAAATCGGTTGATACGTTTAGGAGCTATGATGCCACAGACAGATACACATATATACACGAATACACAAACACACTTCAGACTTATAACACCCCACTTTTTCCGTCGGGGGTAAAAAAAACACAGAAAATTCGGCATTCTAGATTTATCCACAACGAAATTACAGAGTGTCGAAAATATCCTGAACGGCTTCGAGAAAAGGAGGGTACGGCTGCGCCTTTATTTGCTCGATGCCCAGTTTGCCGGAGTTGAGTTGATCTGTGTTTCCTGACAGCTATTATCAGGAAGCGCAGACTCCGGCAGGGGATTACAAGCTGATGGTAAACTTTAAGCAAGATGAAGTGACTATAAGACCAAAAGGTTGAAATTTAATTAGCTGAAAATCTGCAAAAGTCTTACAGTCACAACATAGAATGCTATTATAATGTAGATGCAAATGCAAGCAACAATAAATCATTAGCACAGCAAAAAAAATTGAAGTAACTTTGTGTACCAATTTCGTGGACAGTAAGTTTACGTCAAAATGGGCCCTTGAGAGTCTGTAAAGTCCTAGAAGGACGTCTGCACGTAACACCCACTCAAGTTCGACTATTTACCGCAAGTTAGAGGAGAACTTTATGTCCCGTGAGATGTGATACAGTCGTAACACTAGAGTGGCAACGATGTCTGGGAACACTCCCTATTAAATTGTTCATCTCTTTTGACAATAAATCCTGAAATTCACGGAGGTGGAAACAATCTAACGTCGTAGATAGACAAATACAAATATAATTTCCTGACCGGTTTAAGGAGTTCTTAAATCATAATACAAAGAATAGTATCTCCATCAGTAAATTAAATTAAACAATTGCAATTGCGAATTGTGATCTTGTTTCGGAAAATGATGGACATGTCTGAACAAGAATTCAATTCATTTATTTCATTTATTTGTTCTCTCTTTACAATAATAGGTTACCTCAAAATTAACAATGTTTTTGGCGTAAGACACTGGTGACTGAAGTAGGTTTTTGAAAAAGCCTGTGTTACAGGTCATCAGGGTCTAAATTATTTTGCTGTGGGGGGCACAGCAAAACAATATAGTAAAAGGTTTAAAGACTATGTGAATTTCATTAATAGTACCTACCTAATGACATGAACACAGGAATTCAATTCATTTATTTCATTTATTTGTTCTCTCTTTACAATAATAGGTTACCTCAAAATTAACAATGTTTTTGGCTAATGCTATATTCCACCATTGTAAGACACTGGTGACTGAAGTAGGTTTTTGAAAAAGCCGGCGTTACAGGTCATCAGGGGCTATATTGTTTTGCTGTGGGGGGGGGCACAGCAAATCAATATAGTAAAAGGTTTAAAGACTACTTTGAATTTCATTAATAGTACCTACCTAATGACAAAAACACAAGAATTCAATTCATTTATTTAATTTATTTGTTCTCTCTTTACAATAATAGGTTACCTTAAAATTAACAATGTTTTTTTGGTAATGCTATATTCCACCATTGTAAGACACTGATGTCTGAAGTAGGTTTTTGAAAATGCCCGTGTTACAGGTCATCAGGGGCTATATTGTTTTGCTGTGGGGGGCACAGCAAAACAATATAGTAAAAGGTTTAAAGACTATGTGAATTTCATTAATAGTACCTACCTAATGACATAAACACAAGAATTCAATTCATTTATTTCATTCATTTGTTCTCTCTTTACAATAATAGGTTCATCATTCATCATCATCATCATTTCAGCCGAAAGACGTCCACTGCTGGACATAGGCCTCCCCCAGGCGTCGCCACATTGACCGATCCCGTGCGTCTCGCATCCAGCGCCTTCCCGCAACCTTAACCAGGTCATCAGTCCACCTAGTGGGAGGCCTTCCAGCGTATCGTCTTCCGGTTCGCGGTCGCCATTCCAGAACTTTTCGGCCCCATCGGCCATCCGTTCTGCGAGCAATGTGCCCACTAAAATTAAAATTAACAATGTTTTTTTGCTAATGCTATATTCCACCATTGTAAGACACTGATGTCTGAAGTAGGTTTTTGAAAATACCCGTGTTACAGGTCATCAGGGGCTATATTGTTTTGCTGTGCCCCCCCACAGCAAAACAATATAGTGAAAGGTTTAAAGACTATGTGAATTTCATTAATAGTACCTACCTAATGACATAAACACAAGAATTCAATTCATTTATTTCATTCATTTGTTCTCTCTTTACAATAATAGGTTACCTTAAAATTAACAATGTTTTTGGCTAATGCTTTATTCCACCATTGTAAGACACTGGTGTCTGAAGTAGGTTTTTGTTAAAGCCCGTGTTACAGGTCATCAGGGGCTATATTGTTTTGCTGTGGGGGGGCACAGCAAAACAATATAGTGAAAGGTTTAAAGACTATGTGAATTTCATTAATAGTACCTACCTAATGACATAAACACAAGAATTCAATTCATTTATTTCATTCATTTGTTCTCTCTTTACAATAATAGGTTACCTTAAAATTAACAATGTTTTTTGCTAATGCTATATTCCCCCATTGTAAGACACTGATGTCTGAAGTAGGTTTTTGAAAATGCCCATGTTAAAGGTCATCAGGGGCTATATCGTTTTGCTGTGGGGGGCACAGCAAAACAATATAATAAAAGGTTTAAAGACTATGTGAATTTCATTAATAGTACCTATCTAATGACATAAACACAAGAATTCAATTAATTTATTTCATTTATTTGTTCTCTCTTTACAATAATAGGTTACCTTAAAATTAACAATGTTTTTTGCTAATGCTATATTCCACCATTGTAAGACACTGATGTCTGAAGTAGGTTTTTGAAAATGCCCGTGTTACAGGTCATCAGGGGCTATATCGTTTTGCTGTGGGGGGCACAGCAAAACAATATAATAAAAGGTTTAAAGACTATGTGAATTTCATTAATAGTACCTACCTAATGACATAAACACAAGAATTCAATTAATTTATTTCATTTATTTGTTCTCTCTTTACAATAATAGGTTACCTTAAAATTAACAATGTTTTTTGCTAATGCTATATTCCACCATTGTAAGACACTGATGTCTGAAGTAGGTTTTTGAAAATGACCGTGTTACAGGTCATCAGGGGCTATATTGTTTTGCTGTGGGGGGGCACAGCAAAACAATATAGTAAAAGGTTTAAAGACTATGTGAATTTCATTAATAGTACCTACCTAATGACATAAACACAAGAATTCAATAAATTTATTTCATTTATTTGATCTCTCTTTACAATAATAGGTTACCTTAAAATTAACAATGTTTTTTGCTAATGCTATATTCCACCATTGTAAGACACTGATGTATGAAGTAGGTTTTTGAAAATGCCCGTGTTACAGGTCATCAGGGGCTATATTGTTTTGCTGTGAGGGGCACAGCAAAACAATATAGTAAAAGGTTTAAAGACTATGTGAATTTCATTAATAGTACCTACCTAATGACATAAACACAAGAATTCAATTCATTTATTTCATTCATTTGTTCTCTCTTTACAATAATAGGTTCATCATTCATCATCATCATCATTTCAGCCGAAAGACGTCCACTGCTGGACATAGGCCTCCCCCAGGCGTCGCCACATTGACCGATCCCGTGCGTCTCGCATCCAGCGCCTTCCCGCAACCTTAACCAGGTCATCAGTCCACCTAGTGGGAGGCCTTCCAGCGTATCGTCTTCCGGTTCGCGGTCGCCATTCCAGAACTTTTCGGCCCCATCGGCCATCCGTTCTGCGAGCAATGTGCCCACTAAAATTATAATTAACAATGTTTTTTTGCTAATGCTATATTCCACCATTGTAAGACACTGATGTCTGAAGTAGGTTTTTGAAAATGCCCGTGTTACAGGTCATCAGGGGCTATATTGTTTTGCTGTGGGGGGGCACAGCAAAACAATATAGTAAAAGGTTTAAAGACTATGTGAATTTCATTAATAGTACCTACCTAATAACATAAACACAAGAATTCAATTAATTTATTTCATTTATTTGATCTCTCTTTACAATAATAGGTTACCTTAAAATTAACAATGTTTTTTGCTAATGCTATATTCCACCATTGTAAGACACTGATGTCTGAAGTAGGTTTTTGAAAATGCCCGTGTTACAGGTCATCAGGGGCTATATTGTTTTGCTGTGGGGGGCACAGCAAAACAATATAGTGAAAGGTTTAAAGACTATGTGAATTTCATTAATAGTACCTACCTAATGACATAAACACAAGAATTCAATTCATTTATTTCATTCATTTGTTCTCTCTTTACAATAATAGGTTACCTTAAAATTAACAATGTTTTTTTGCTAATGCTATATTCCACCATTGTAAGACACTGATGTCTGAAGTAGGTTTTTGAAAATGCCCGTGTTACAGGTCATCAGGGGCTATATTGTTTTGCTGTGGGGGGGCACAGCAAAACAATATAGTAAAAGGTTTAAAGACTATGTGATTTTCATTAATAGTACCTACCAAGAAGACTAAACAATAGTATGTTGAAAGTTAAAAAGGAAATAAAACATAATTAAAAACTTAAAATTAAAGTATTAAAAAATAAATTGGCAACTGTTCATATGAAATTGGTAATTTGTAGTGTCACGTATGTCTTGTTAGAGTGTTTGAAGGTATGTACGAGTATTCGAGAGCGAGTATGAGGTGTAAATCAGCCACGGGAGAAGGGAAAGAAGTAAATATATTTGAGAACGCTAGATAGATTGAATAAAATAAGACCACGGAAAAGATTTACGGTAAGGAAACAAACAAGATGCAAATAAACTAATTTAATGGAAGCAGATTTTATTCCTACTCCGTGTAGTATGAAAATTTCTAACTTTTTTTACATAGCTTAACTGTCTTACTCTGGTGTCACAGAACTCAGAGAATCACTTATAAAGCGCAAGTACATTTTCAGCCAGACACTGTAGAAAATATTACTACTTAGGAAATGTAATACTTAGGTGTATGTGTATCTTTCTTCTTATGTTTACTCCTTTGTATATAAAATACAGTCGATTCATCATCAGGGCTCAAATGAGAAAAGTTTCGGAAAATGTTTTGATACGATGTTACTTCTTCGAATTGAGTTATCTTTGAAAATTAATCAACTAACCATAAGAACTCTATGTTATGACAATATTGTGGTTTTTAACTTTATCAAAGCAAAACTGTAAGTGGTTCTCTTTGAAGCTCAAACTTGCGATTTTGTAAAACTTTTGCCTTGCGAAAGGCATTTTAGTGCGAAGTATTGGTTTATTTTTAACAGACTTCAAAAAGGAGGAGGTTTTGAATTCGTCGGAATATTTTTTTTAAATTTTTTTTCTCCGATTACTCAAAAACACCTGAACCGATTTGGAAAATTCTTATTTTGTTTGAAAGGGTTATAATTTCCTGGTGGTCCAATGCTCATCAAGTCAGCATTTGATGATGGGATCCAGGGAATATCGAGGGATCTTCTCAAATTTTTTAGGCATACACATAGTGATTTTGGTATTTTTATTAACATGTCAAGCATTTGCATCCAGAAAGTATCATTTGGTGATGAAGAAGACTACAAATGGCCACTGGAACTTCTCAATGATAAGTATGTTTTGGGTATAAGATATATCGAAGAGTTAAATGACTGTGCTGAAGCAAATTTCAATAAATGGTTCTAATGATTATGTTACCATTGTACTGATCTGGTGATGAAGCCGGATGGTAGGCACCGGAACTCTGTAATAAAACAACGTATCCCAGTCGTGTTTAGGCTTATTGGAATTATTATGAAAAGCTCTCTAGCTGTAAAGTGTTTTCATGATAATTGGAGGTACCTACCAAAACTAAAAAGAGATAGACAAAAAAAGTTTATGAAAATATCAAACCGACTTCCGAAACAAAACACTACAAAGCGAAAAAAAACGTTGTCAAAAAAGGAAAACAATAGATAACAAAGACACCGAATACGGAAAAGAAAGTTATTTTTCGCTTTGTAGTGTTTTGTTTTGGATGTCGGCTTGATTTTTTGTTAAAGAATTTTTTTTAGTGCGATGTGTTGTTTTATTTTTATTTATTTATTTAGTTAATACTTCATGCACACAAATGTACAGAGGCGGACTTAATGCCTTAGGCATTTTCTACCAGTCGACCTTTGAGTGATGCAGAGACAATTAGTGGTAGGTGCAATATTTAAAGTAAATCACGATACCTAATATTCAAATACAAAGCATTTTTCTGGCATGGAAAGTACCTAATCAATGACACTCAGAATTTCGTAATTCGCAGCACTTCCAGTGTTCCAGAGATGTTTTTTGATTGTTTTTACAAACATACATAGGGAAGTCCAAAAGTTCACGGCATATTTTCCATATAAAGATGTATTTTAAGGCAAATATTCCGCGAAGTATTGGGGCTTTCGTACAATGATCGAAGTGAGTTACATTTTTTGTTACACTGTCCTGTGCAAATCTATCTATGGCACTGAGGTTTGCTGTTAGAGAACCTAATTTTGAGTTAAGCTCTTCTTTTGTTCATCAGCTGCCCTATTGTATTTGAATCTGTTAGTCTATTTTTGTGTGCAAATAATAAAAATAACTGTTCCTTTTTACTATGTAAGTATACTGGAGAACGTAGAAATTATTCTTGTTTATATAGCGAAAGCCGGTACGATCGTAAGAATTCTTCATTACCAGAGCTCTCATTAAACAATTGTTATTTTTTTTAAACAATCTTTCTTCGTATTCCTCTCAGCAAACCCTTTCATTTGATACCCACATCATGGCAGTGCACATAAAAAGTAACTAGTCCAACATCTTGGGACGTCCGCCATATTGGATTTAGAATGACGTCAATTATCTAACCATGTGTATTGTCATCCAAACTAAACGTGTCTTTGTTGTCAATTTTTTTTATCTTAATCGGTGGGGGATAACTGCTTTAAAATTCAGTTGCAAGATTTGACCCGAACACACTTACATACATAGATACATTGCAAGTTAATTAAAAGCTTGTATAAAAAAAAATAACTGAAAAATAACTTTAATTTTGGAAGTCGGTGTCCATAACGCAAAAAAAATTGTACCTACGAACGACACCGACTTCCAAAACTAAAGTTATTTTTCACTTTGTAGTTTCTTCTTTTTATGTGGAAGTCGGTAGTATTTTTTTGTACAAAAGTGTTTTTATTTTTCACTTTATAGTCTGTTGTACCTACCTAATAGGCAAGTTGTTAAGGTATCTATTACGCCAGAATAGATTACCCGAATATCATTAAACGTGAACATAACCAGTTTAATGAGAGATCTGCGTACCCCTTACGAGCGTACTGGCGTGATGTTATGTTATAAAATGGTATACACAATAAAAAGACATGCGATTGCAGCAATCCCGAGAGATTTGCCGTTATTTATTGAAGAGTTCTGTTGTATATCTTCGAAGCTCTTCATCAGATCTTCATCAGATCTTCAACAAATTTAAATAAAACCAATTCCGCTTCATACTCTTTGAAACAAAAAAAGATTTTTCAAAATCGGTCCGCAATTGATAGAGTAATCGGTAAACATACAAAAAAAAAAAACATACATGAAGTCGAACATAGAACCTCCTCCTTTTTCGAAAGTCAGTTAAAAATAGATGTAAATAGATCATCCTTGCTATGAACATCAATATTTCTTTGTTCCCTAATGCAACAGTATAATAGAGATGCCATCATCAGTAATTGGTACCAAAAAACCAGCCGAAAGCCAAAAGCCGAGGGCCGAATATTATAAAATTAATTGCCGGCACTCAAAATAAATTGACGAAGGCCGTCGCTTAAGCCCTGGCTGTGATAAATCTGTCAGACGAGGTCCGATGGCGTAACACAGTTACAAAACTGATCGGGTTAACGATCAGTTTTGTAATTATGTTACTGAGAGGAACAGTTCTCTTGTTGGTCAACTACGTAACTAAATAACTTAGTTTGCAGGTAACCTGGTTGGGTATTTTAAGCTCAATCGTTGCTCAGTATCGGATAACTGCTGTGAAATAAAAAATCTATTTCATAGAACATAGTTGGAAAACTATTCTATTGAGCGGCTTTTGGTTCGGGGTAGAATAGAAGAAACGAAAGCCCGATGGACCGACCAGATCAAGTCTGCAGTAGGAGTTCCATTGCATAAGTGCACATGAGTCAAAGTCGACAGAGAGGGATGGCCTTGCATCGTGAACATGGTGACCACGACCGCTCTGCCAAGATACGTAGCCCACGAAGAAGAAGTTGGAATAAGCGTATTTATGTTAAATTCAATATATAATATATCCATTTAATTGTTTGTTATAATCAAAATTATAACGCAGTAACGGAAGTTACTACCTTGAAAAAAATTATATAGGATGGTGCTTGTGCTTTAAAAAGTGTCAATCTACAATTTCATAGTACGAAATTGAACACGGGTGATTCAGGTACTAAGGTATTTAGGTAGGTTTGATACTAGGTGTATTAATCGCAAAACCAAAAAAGGTATCATTTTACTCGTCCTTTATTTAATTTATTTTCTGATTGTCTAAATTTTTAATCATAAAATAAATAAAAAAAAAAACATTTTGACATAAAATATAGACTCCAAGTTACCTGCGGCTCCAGACAGAGGAACCTACTAACTATATGTATTTATTTATAACTTCATGCGCAAAGGTACACTGGTAGGCTTAATGCCTTAGGCATTCTCTACCAGTCAACAAAGGGTGGTGAAGAGATTACATGGCAGGTGCATTACGGTGCAACTATACAAGCTGTGTCGAGAAGTACTGCCTTCTGAATCAAGCCCTTGATCCAACCGCCTAACGATGGCCACCTAAGGTGTTGGTCGAGGCTCGTGGCTATTAAGCCGTGGGCTGACACGACTATCGGTACAATGATCGCTGTGTCCACATCCCACATGTCGACAACCTCGCGAGCCAAGTCAAGATACTTGATTTGCTTATCTTTCTCGGCTTTCACGAGATTCCCGTCATGCGGGACGGTAATGTCAACAATCATTGCACGCCTCTCGATTCGATCCACCACCACAATATCAGGTTTATTGGCTACAATAGTCCTGTCAGTGATGATAGACCGATCCCAGTACAATGTGATATTGCAATTTTTAACCGACTTCCCAAAAAGGGGGAGGTTCTATGTTCGACTTCAAGTTTGTTTTTTTTTTTTTTTTTGTTTGTTCACCGATTACTCCGTCAATTGTGGACCGATTTTGAAAATTCTTTTTTTGTTTGAAAAAGTATGTTCCGAAATTGGTCCCATTTTAATGTGGTGAAGAGCTGATGAAGAACTTCGGAGATATACAACAGAACTCTTCAATAAATAACGGCAAATCTCTCGGGATTGCTGGAATCGCATGTCTGTTTGTAGTTTATAACATTTCATAACATAACTTCACGCCAGTTCGCTCTTAAGGGGTAAGCAGACCTCTCATTTCATCGGTTATGTTCAAGTTTCATGAAATCTATTCTGGCGAAATAGTTCCCTTACTAAGTTGCCTATTAGGTACGTACAACTAAAAAGTGAAAAATAAAAAACCTTTTTGCAAAAAAATACTACCGATTTCCAAATACAAAACTACAAAGTGAAAATAACTTAAATTTTTGAAGTCGGTGTCCATAACGCAAAAAAATGGTACCTACGAAAGACACCGACTTCAAAAAATTTAGTTATTTTTCACTTTGTAGTTTTGTATTTGGAAGTCGGTAGTATTTTTTTGCAAAAAGTTTTTTTAACGAGAACTGGGTCGGGCACATACCTGTAGTACGGCACCTCCGATGCCACAAGAGTGTATTTCAGAGCAAGTTGCTGATGGATAATCGTGGCTACAAGGCCTGTGCATCATTCTACTCATTATTATTAAAAACTTTTACTATGGGATCAATACAGAAATCGCTAAAAATGCACAGCTGCTGTTCAGTACTTTTTGTCGAATTATGCAAACACATTGTATGGGGCAGCTGATTTGTTACATGTTGTATAACTTATTATTTATTGAATACTTTCTCACTCCTGAAATCTGATTGATTATTTTCTTAACATGTTACACAACATTAGAAACACACTTTTAGGTCCTTGATTTTAAGGTCGAGAATGCCCTTGATCGAAACCGCGTTCTTTCTTCTTCGAACAAACGTTCTGTAAGAGGGAGGGATGCTTGACCTAATTACATTGAACACTACGTAATTATTTACGATTTTCCTGGCACCTTATTTACACAAACAACTCTGATCTCATTTGCATAATTATTTAGGCATATTCTAAGATGATTACAAAATTCTAAATTCAAGCGAATCTGGTCATCTGTAAACTTTATGACGTGTCTTATTTAAAAAAATCTCTGAGCTGTTCAGCAACTGATCAGCAAATTCTTTATTATATTCTCTAAAGAATATAGAATGTGCTATGCAATCGCTATACAGTATCGAGATTTTTATACTTACATTAGCAAAGAATTATAACAACATAATTTACAATAGTTTCCGTCATTGCAAAAACCGCCCAAGTGCGAATCGGACTCGCGCACGAAGGGTTACGTACCATTATCGCAAAAAAAAAACAAAGAAATACATAACCTGTAAAAAAATCAACTGTCTAGCTATCACGGTTCATGAGATACAGCCTGGTGACAGACAGACAGATAGACAGACAGACGGACCGCGGAGTCTTAGTAATAAGGTCCCGTTTTTACTCTTTAGGTAGGGAACCCTAAAAAGCAATTGATTGAGATAACATAAGTATTTATGCAGTGGTGGCCCAGCGGTAACAGCTGCGACTTACAAGTTGTAGGTCCTGGGTTCGAACCCTGGTAGGCATTTTACTTTGTGTAAATTATTTCATCACCACTGCTCTCAAAACGTGAAGGAAAACATGGTGAGGAAACCTGCATGGCCTAGAACCAAAAATTCAAAGACATGTGACATCCGCCAACATGCACTGGGCCCGCGTGAGGTGTGTGTCCCAGCAGTGGGAACATTAAAAGACTGATGGTGATGATGATGAAGTATTTATGAAAACCTTTTTTTAAATAGATTTATGTGATGTAACACAAACATTCAAACCAATTCGTTATACGGAGAAGGCAAAAGTTTGTTTTATTCCGGAATATGAACTATATTAACTATTATCGAGAGTTCGCAAAATAACCAAAATTTAATACGTTGGTGAAAAGGTAGGTAACGAGCAAAATACAAAAACTTGAAATGTTTTTTCCAGGAAACTGGGCTACGACGCATGCCTGATTATCGGGTTTATTTCAAATTTAAATTATTTTGTAAACTTACCCACGATACAGGAGACATCCTAGTGTGGGGCAAAGTTTCTTAAAACTATTAAAAAATTATACACGTTGCTAAAATTAATAATTAATTTCTACTTAACCATACCTTTTTCATGTTTAAACGCCCTACCTACCTGTAACATACTTTTCATCACACTTGCACGTAAACAGTATCAAAACATACAGGTTAACTTGGCCGTAATGCCCCATATAAAACCCTTGAGCTTTTTTGCTTGTCATGAAACCCAAGGGCGGTAAGTAATATTTGTTTAATTTATAGCACAGCACACAGGTCATGCAAGTTCAAGCAAGGAGTTTACACGCAATCGAGAAATTGTCTTAAAATGTTATCTAAACAGGAATTTCTTTGCAATCTCGCTACATGTTACTTTTATATTCAACTAATGTTCTTAATAATCGATTTTAATAGTTATTTGTATCAAAAATCATTTTTTTTTTACTCTCCGTCATGGCTGACTACCTACGTTAGTATTTGCCCTTAACGTTTCTGAACGAAACATTTGTATAATCTGTGGTGTGGGCAAAAACTCGCCATCCGCTTAAAAAAAAGTTCACGTATTTCTTAGTATATGGTTATCTGTGACGTATTTCGTAATAATAGCTGTGCTGACTTGTGTATTAAAGCTATAATTCATAATTATTACTCGCAAATGTGATGAAAAACATTGTATGTTTCACGGGCGGTACGGGAATTACGAACCTCGACTAAGAAAGCCCTCAGTCTTCGACTTCGGGCTTCTACTAGAGCCTCGATCGTAATTCCTTACTTACCGCCCTTAATAAACAATGTACTATTATTCATAATAACTAAATCGGAAAGCACAAGTCGAATGTTTTGATATAATATAGTAAAAGTTGTTGCAATCAATCCGCCGGGCGGACGGCGCTGACCCAATTTGATAGATCAATCGTGATTATGTAGCGAAATTAGAGCCACTGCTGTTTACACGCGGAACTAGGGCTCTTGGGTAGTAGGTTGATTGGAATATTGTAGTATTTTAGTGAAGGAAATTTACAGGTTAGAGAAGGTAACACGCAAGAAGGAGTGAGCTAGAGACCGGATTATATGCATTTGTATATGAAATTGTATATTTACGCCATTCACAGCGGGAATTGCTATATCTAATATCAAGTGATGATGCATATTTTCGCTATATTTATCATATTTTTCGATAGGTTACCCTATTGATAAGTTTAATAATAGTAGTAACACTCTTTAAACAAAATTTCGTCATATAGGTACACTAACAATTTTCACTTATAAAAATATTTTGATTGATATATATATTAATATTTAGAACACCTAACTAACTGATTGTTTACGTTTACAAAAATGTTAAACAAGTTTTCGTTTTAGTGCGTCACAGATAATATAATACTAGCATACAGATACCTCATCCCATGCAAAGACCACGTGCCACGTAACTAGCGTTTTTCATCTGATTATACCGATAATTTTTTGTTAATCGATCGCGTTCGGTTCCGTTCCATGGCGACAGATAGATCACCATCGTATAATCAATCGATATCGATAGATAAATCAAATAATCAGTACAGTACGTCGGGACAGTTTCTTTCTATGGGATGAGACCCCACGTTATCGTCTACAAAGTTGTTACATTTTGGTATTGATAATTTATGATTGAATAATTCACTAGTTGTATGCATTTTTTTCCTTTTCTAAAACTTTAATGTTGCATATTTTACAAATATTCATGCATATTTCAAGCTTTTTATGTGGCATATAATCCGGTCTTTAGATTTTTTTTTTTTCTATTTTAATAAAAACTAAGGTTCTTAATAATAAATTACAATCTAGCCTTAATAGACTAATAAGCAATTTAACTCCAACTTATTATTATATTGTATGATGTTATGACTAAGAATAGTGTCAATTTGCAATTTTATATAGTTCAGTAGCACTTTCTTAGAGTCTGATATTATGTTAAAAACACTTAGTTCACGTGTTACATGTATAGCATAGTATTGTTGCTATTATTTATTCACTTATTATACACTACACTAACTCAAATGGTTTAGTTCTCTTTAGCCTACGCACTATGTCCGTGTTATCTAGCAGCTGGATTGCTTCCACATTCACATGTCGATGAAGTCTGTGTTCGTGGGCTTCAGCAAAGTTTTGGATAACGGTGGTGACGAGTTTCATTTTAAGGTCGCGGTGAAGGTCGTCATTTCTGATGTACCATGGTGCATTAACAGCATCTCCGAGTACTTTATTTTGAAATTGTTGTATAATTTTAACATTGCTTTGTTTAGTACAGCCCCATAGTTGGATATTATACGTCCAAATTGGCATAAGAATATGCTTGTATATTATAATTTTATTGTGTATTGATAGACAGGATTTCCTTCCAAGTAACCAATACATATTTTTGTAGCCTGTATCGAGTTCCTGTCTTTTTCTTTTTGACGTGACATTTCCAACGCAACTTGGCGTCAAGAATTATGCCAAGATATTTTGCTGTATTTGCACATGGCACTTGCATGCCGTTTATAAGACTGGGTGGTAATCGCAGTGTTTATTTGTGAAGTCAATGTGAATCGATTTTGACTCATTCAGTTTGATCTTCCACTATTGTGTCCAGTCGTAAACTTTGTTTACATCTAGTTGAACTTTTTCTACTGCTTCTTTGTGGTTTGAACATGTAGTGATAACCCATGAAGAAGACCTTTGTCCTGTAGTGGGACGAGTTATTCCTCGAAGCGCACCCACTTTGAACACACCTTCGATGAAACATAAAGAAAAACATGAAGAATTCGTAATAAATGATATCGATAGAAGTTTTAAATTTCAACTGTCCTAATTGTTTATTTATTAAAACTACCACTAGGAAAGCAGAAATTAACTGGAACTAGGTGCTTAAGCGAATTACTACTTAGCTCAATTACGGTTCAAATACAGGTTTTGAAATTGAATCATTTGTTGTTTTGACAAGTACCAGGGTGACAGAAATTAACAGAAAATAGGCGCCTAAAGGATCTCACTAATATGCACCAACGATTAAATACAAAGAGGAATATGAAGTATTCGTTATTATATTTGTTGAAATATTATTCACTATATCGATAGAAGTCTGTCTAGAGAGCAGTGGTGGCCCAGTGGAAAAGGCTAGGTAAACGATAATCAGTAAAATTGCTCTACTTGCTGTATTTTCCTAAGAAATTCTATCAATTTTTTATAGTTTTCTGCAAGAAACTCTAGAATTCTCTTTGGTCGTTGATCATTGTTGAAGTTTCGCCGAAAGCTAAAACCGCCGACTTTGAGTCTCATAGCAATAAATCTGTCATTGTGGAGAGCTTGCTTGACCCAATTAGATTTAGATATCTTCATGTCTGCCACTCAATGTCTGCTGTTGGACATGGGCTATACATAATAACTGCTTTTGATTTAATCATCTTTAGGGATACTAGTAACAGTTTTAAACATAAGACGCTCTAGATAAGTATTATTCTAAAAAAACCTTCTCGATAGCGTTGGGTAAACACGTAAAATTAAAAAAAACCGTCCAAGTGCGAGTCGGACTCGCGCACCAAGGGTTCCGTACCATTATAGCAAACAATGACAAAAAAGAACACGTTTTTTGTATGGGAGCCCCTGTTAAATATTTATTTTATTCTATTTTTAGTATTTTAGTATCTGTGAAAATTTTAACTGTCTAGCTATCACGGTTCATGCGATACAGCCTGTGACAGACAGACAGATAGACAGACGGAACGTGGAGTCTTAGTAATAGGGTCCCCTTTTTACCCTTTGGGTACGGAACCCTAAAAACGCCCGACACATTTTTATTTCTCGCTACTTAATTTATGTTCTTTTATTTTGTCTATCTTTTTTGTATATTCTATTCTAGTCTAGGAGTAGGCACGATCCGATCGACAATCTATTTAACACGTAATTTATGACACGATATCTTGCGAAATCCCCCCGATTCAAACAGTAAAACGCCCATGACTTATGAACGGCTGAACCGATTTTCATCAAACATAGCAAACACCCTCGATATAGTCACGTTTCAAACAAAAACGAATTCGAATCATAATCGTTTCATCTGTTTAGGAGCTATAGTCAACACACGCCAAACTTATAACACCCTCTTTTTCAGTCAGGGGGTAATGTGAAAATTCCCTTTACATTTTGGTATTTTGACAAATACTAATATATTAATAAAATGCCACTTTTTTAAGAGCTTCTGGTCATGCGGAGTATCAAAACAAAAGGGCTCGAGAAGACTATTACAAAACTATATCTCACTAAAAATGTATGTAATGTGTTTAAGTAGTACTAGCTTCTGCCAGCGGCAACGCCCGCGTAAAAAGTGTTTTCTTATCCGAAGGAAACATGATGCTATTCCAGACTATAATGTATGTCTGTGCCAAATTGCATTTAGGACCGTTCAGCCGTTCTAGCGTGATTGATTAACAAACATACATCCACACACACATCCATCCAAACTTTCACATTTATAATAGGAGCGATTTCGCCTGCGTAGCATTAGTATGATAATATTGTTATAGTGTGCGGGCCGCCTTACTTGTGAAATTATTAGTTCACCATACAAACTTCCACTCCCTTTCCTCCCCTCTTAACGGATGATTTCCGGAATAAAAACTATCCTATGTCCTTCCCAGGGTCTCAAACTATCTTCATACAAAATATCATCTATATAAATTAAGTTTTATTTGTACTTACATTGTGTGTATCTGTGTGTGCCAAATAAACTAGTTTTCTTTCTTTCTTTCTTTCTTTCTTTCTTTAAATCGGTTTTGCGGTTTAAGCGTAAAAAGGTAACAGACAGACAAGAGTTACTTTCGCATTTATAATATTAGTATCATCATCGGCCTTTTAATATTCCCACTGATGGGACACAGGCCTCCTCTCTGTTAGAGGTAATGAGTCATAATCCACCACGCGGGCCCAGTGCGGGTTGGAGGATGTCACATGTCTTCGAATGTTTGGTTCTGGGACATGCCGGTTTCCTCACGATGTTTTCCTTCACAGTTTTTAGAGCAGTGGTGATGAAATAATTTATACAAAGTAATGCGCCTGCCTGGGTTCGAACCCATGACCTACGATACGTAAGTCAAGGCCTGTACCACTGGGCCACCACTGCTCCTAATAATATTAGTATGGATTGTATTAAATACTAGCCGACCCCCGCGGCTTCGCACCCGTCAAAATTATAGCCTATGTTACTTGGGAATAATGTAGCTTTCCATAGGTGAAAGAATTTATTAAATCGGTCCAGTAGTTTCGGAGCCTATTCGGTACAAACAAACAAACATACAAACAAACAAAAAAATCTTTCCTCTTTATAATATTGGTATAGATTGCTTTTGGTGTACAAAACATTAAGAAAATATACAAGCAGTCTGATGCAGTTGGTGGATTCAAATCGTAATTGATCAGACGGCTTGAAAAGTGACATGCTTGGCACTTTATGGCAGATTGTTGTGGTCGCCGACTCGACTCGCCGTTCACAACAGCGTGTTGGTGCCTACACTTATGTATGGAAGTGAAGGGTGGGTATGAAAGACATGAAAGTAGGATTAATGCAGTAGAAATGCACTCCTTGCGAAGTATGTGTGGGGTAACTTTAAATTATAGGTTGAGGAATGAGGTAATAAGACAACGTTGTGGTCTAAAAGAAGATGTAGTGACTAAAATTGAAAAGAGTATGTTAAGATGGTTTGGCCATGTTGAGAGGATGAATGAAAGGCGACTAACGAAATGTATTTACAAGGCAGACGTGAACGGAAACGCCGGGAGGGGACGCCCTAGAAAGACATACATAGACCTTATAGGTGATGTTCTTCAAAAAGGCCAGGTGCGCAGTACACATAACCGGCGTGTGTGTATGACTAGATGCATGAATGTGAGTGAAGCAAAAGAAGTATGTAAGGATCGTAGCAGGTGGCGTTCTGTAGTTTCTGCCTACCCCCATGGAAAAAGGCGTGAGTTTATGTATGTATGTTGTGGTCAGATTTTCTCAAAATCATCAATATTGTACCTATACCAGATAAAATACCTTGCTAAAACTTAAAGTATCTAAATAACTTCTACCGATATTTCTGGACAGCCAGCAGAAGGCGTAGAACTTCGGAAAAGACTTATTTATAAAATCTGTGTAAATAAACAGATCCCGATTGTTAGCCGAAGCGAATGGTCCTGTTGTAAATAACGCCTTAAGTGATAAACATGGTTCTGAAGACGATGATGTTGGGAAATTATTTTCATAAATTACTACTCCTGAGTTTTTAGATTATTATTTTACTTTTCAACCAAAAAAAATACATATTAATGAATTTTGATGCAGTGACGAAACGTGTTTATTACGACTTACAAGTTGTAGCTCATAAAAACGATGAAGGAAAACATCGTGAGGAAACCAGGAACGCTTTCAGTTCCTCTGTGACACACATTCTCGGTCCTTGAGATCATCGGAAAACCTAAAATTAAGCATTCGTATGCATTCCACATCCTTCTTCGACAAATCTTTTACGGTTCAAGCAGCTCGTTTGTGGAATGCATTACCTATTGAGGTAAGGCGTGCGCAAACATTACCTTCATTTAAAAAAATGGTGAAGGAGCATTTCCTTTCTCTGTAACTATTCTTCTCCTTTCTCTGTTCTATATTTGATATTTATTAGTATATTATTTTATTTGTATGTATGTATTTTATGTTATAACTAAGTAATATTATTTAGTATAGTTTTTGTACACTGACAGCCCTATGTCTATCTTCTCTCGTTCAGTCCATCCAAAGGTTGTCTGTAAGAGATTGCCCTGTGCGATAAGACCGCCCATTGTACACTTATCTTTATAAATGTTTTGTCCTGTAATTATTTCAGTGGTGTACAATAAAGTATATAATAAATAAACCAGCATGTCCTAGAACCAAAAATTCGAAGACATATGTGACATCCACCAACCCGCACTGGACTTGCGTGGTGGATTCCATCTCACAGAGAGGAGGCCTGGTTCCCAGCAGTGAGAACATTAACAGGCTGATCATGATGATGAATCAAAATGCCTGTAAGAACTCACAGCAAACACACACATGAAACATCACACAATCACACACATCAATGTGCACACACTCACTTTAGTTGAATGGCTTTTCGGTTTCGGTCGTAGTTTCGACAGGTTTGCCGCCGAAACCGAAACTCGTTTTTTTGCCGAAACTCGTTCGAAACCGAAACCGGAACCGAATTTTCGGTAGGACACCAAATAAATTAAAAAAATTGGAAACCGCTAAAAGCAAAAAATAATCCTTCTACTGGCGTTGGGGAACCTGTAAAAATAATCTGCTGAAAACGCTAAAAATGCTATCCAGAAACGCTTTTTAAAACTACACGACTCCTAACACTATTGTATTTGTTTAGGTTCAGTATTCTATAACATAAACCACTTTTCACAACAAACACTCGACATTTAGAACGTATTCTCACAAATTGTGCAAACGTATCGGTTTGCTGAACCTACAATAATATGTCTTTCTTCGCCTGATACGTGATGAGGTGAATAAATATCACTTTGCTGGTACATGGGTTCGGTTCTAGGGTTATGTTGACTATCAATCGAATTATACCCAAACCTAACCAACATTTTCTGAATTGAATTTACAGCAATGGTTCTTGGTCTTGACATATTGTATGATAATTGTAATGATGATGATAATTTAAATATGATCTATTGAGTGATTATTGTGATGATAATGATTATTTATTAATTGATCTATTATAGCTATTTATGCAACTGTTACGTTATGGACGGTCTTTTAATACGAGTGCCATTTTTCGGTACAAGCGTAGCGCGTACCGAAATAAGTGGGCACGAGTTATTAAAAGACCAATAACGTACAGTTGCATACACGATATTATCTACGAAGGAAGGAATAAAACACAGATATAGAGAAATAAGTATTTTTATTTGGTCTTTATTAGGTCTAAGGCAAAGATCTTGTGTCCGCCAGCCAAATAGTATACGATACTTTTGTTCTAAACTTGTTCCATTTTTAAAAACATCATTTACTTTGTCTCGATTTTGAAGTAATATTATAGGTACCTGGCTGTATATTCAGAATGTCTTTGCTTGTGTTTTAGAATTTATGACGATTCGCTTAATGCAACCCGATGTCGTTATGGGTATCATAATGAAACCGCTGTCAATTTTGTAATTCGAATATAACGAAACCGAAGTAGATAAAATTGTTATTGTGATGATAATGTATTAAGTGATCTTTTGGATTGAAATTGTGAAAACATGATAATTTATTAATTGATCTACTGAGTGATAATTGTATTGAAAATATATCAATTGATCCATTGAATGATAATTGTAATGATAATTTATTAATTTATCTGGTTTTAAAATGTAAGTTCATGTTGCATAAATAATGTAATTGTTTGCAAGCCGAATGTTAAAATATGGCTGAGCTTTAATATCATAACAACTATTCTATATTACCCATATTTGCAAGATAAAATTATATTCTATTCTATTCTTAGTGTTTTATATTTGTGAATATTAGCACATTCAATTAATATAAATAAAAATAAAACTCAAAGATCTCGTCACGGCAACAGAGTAGACAGAAAAAACAGTTTCATGAAACATATTATTCAGATCGTTATTAGATATTATATAGGTACCTAGACGTAAATAATTACGAACCTATCTAATGACTTTGACAGGTAAATTCTAATATAAATAAACAGTCGATTTTCTGTGACATTTTTAAATTTTTTGATTATAAGTAAAGTATTGTTCTTGTTCTGATGTTTTGCAAAAAAAAAAAATTACACGGAGTAACTAAAATTATAATAAAGTTGATTATTTGTCATAATATTTTATTATTTAACTAGGTGTTTGGCAAAAAAATTTATTTTCATTAATCTGTTAAAAAAAATATTTAAAGTCTTATAATTTCCTACAAATAATTTATACTGAGTGTACCTTATATCTTTGAAATTGTTTTGGTATTAGTTAAAATAATGGTATCCGTTCGGAATAGAAAATAAATATGAATTGAAACAAATACCAGTGGTATTAATTGTTAGTATTAGAACGGAATCAGCTGAATCCGGTTAGACTGGAAGCCGACCCCAATATAGTTGGGAAAAGGCTAGGCAGATGATGAGAACGGAATAAATCGACCTAACTACATTACCAAGATGTTTAAGACAAGTAATTTTCCATTCCTATAACTTGGAAATTTTGAATCTTGAATGAATAAAAATGAACATGCACAAAACCAAGCTGAATGACCATGACACACCCACTCCTATCAGGGTCAGAGACTCTACACTCGAAGTTGTAGACGAATATGTCTACCTGGGACAAACGGTCCAGTTGGGTAGGTCTAACTTCGAGAAAGAGGTCAACCGTCGAATCCGACTCGGCTGGGCGGCATTCGGGAAGTTGCGTGGTATTTTCTCGTCCAATTTACCGCAGTGTCCCAAGACAAAAGTCTATGACCAGTGTGTGTTGCCAGTGATCACCTATGGGACCGAGACGTGGTCGCTCACAATGGGCCTTATCAGAAAGCTTAAAGCCACCCAAAGGGCAATGGATAGGGCTATGCTCGGCATTTCCTTGCGTGATCATGTCAGAAATGAGGATGTCCGCAGGTAATTTTGTCAAAGTTACTGACATAGCCCGAAGAAATGCCAAACTTAAGTGGCGGTGGGGCTTCATTGCTCGCAGAACGGATGGCTGATGGGGCCGAAAAGTTCTGGAATGGCGACCGCGAACCGGAAGACGATACGTTGGAAGGCTTCCCACTAGGTGGACCGATGGCCTGGTTAAGGTTGCGGGAAGGCGCTGGATGCGAGACGCACGGGTTCGGTCAATGTGGCGACGCCTGGGGGAGGCCTATGTCCAGCAGTGGACGTCTTTCGGCTGAAATGACGAATGAATAAATTCCTTTAAGGCAAACATGCACCGTCGTCGACCGCATCGTCAGGCTATTAAAGCAATCAAAATTTAAATAAAATAAAATAAACTAAAAGTAGAATAAATTTTCGTTACATAGTTTAGGCTGTTTATTTAAAATTTCAAGCCGAAAACCATTATAAAATTCAGGAAAGTAGATAATTTTAAAGTTTGCAACTAAGCATACAATGCTTTGATAAACACGAAGACGTCTTTTGACAATTTGTGAAGTCATTTTTCTGCTGTTTATTTTCCCCAAGTTCATGCCCTTTTAACTTTAGGCGAAAATAATAATGAAGCAAAATAAACAACTCTTTGTTTGCTCGGCAGTTCGTTACCAAACAATTTGGCATTATTATACATTCTGAACAAACAAACAACAGGGTGAACACGAAATGTATGTAATATCCGTTGTAATTCGCCACACATCCGGAATACGCAGCTTACGTGAAATGGAACGCAATTTCGTGTACAACACAGTATTATAAAAAGTACCAACAAACTGTCTCCCATGGGTGGCCTAAAAAGTGACTTAGAGGCGGTTCTGAATAGATTGTTGACAAAACTCAAATTTTAAATTCTAATTTTAAAAATATTCCCAAACCACTGCAACTCCTGAAAGCCAGTATCAACAGTGGCGACCACCAGAAAAGCGCCGAAGCAATTAATTTAACTGTCTTGTATCCCGCAGCGAAATTGATCAGAAAAGAATAACGAAGGAGTAGGAAAAAGAAAACATAAACTTCCCTCCATATCAAGCAGGATACAGATAAAACTAGGCCAATAGGCACAGAGGGTCGTTTACAAATGGGATAAGCCCAGATGCCTAGCACCACGGATAAAAAAATTGCATTAATATTAATGGGTTCTAAGGGGGAAGGGTAGGGGTAAAGGGGATGTCAGACGTATGTGCTTCATTTCACTGATTGGGTTCATCCGGTATAGTAATCAATCCCGATAAATTTACCTACGTACATTAAAATGAGGCAGTATTGTTGACTTTATTTGAAGATCAAGTAAGGAATGGTAAATATTACCAAAAAGCGTTCAAGTCTCAATATTGCACCTGCCACTGTTTGTTTCTTTATCACCCAAAAGTCGACAGGTAAAAATGCCTAAAGCATATCCGCCTCTGATGTTTGTGTGCATGAAGTTTTAGATTAAATAAATAAGTGCTGGTCTGGGCATGTACTAAGACCATGCTTATTTTGTATCTGTCTCAAAAAAGGTACAGTTGGAAAAACACTTTCTCAGTAAAAAGGTATTTTTTAAACAGGAACACAGATGTGCCTTCGCCTCTTCCTAAATCATACGAGTTTATGAACATTCTGGTGTAGGGTATGAAACTTTTTTTTTGCCTCTACGGAGTATTTCACAAATGAAACAAAAGGATTCTCTGTTTAGTTGTGCTGATCGCGTTGAAATTCATTAGTGAAATTTGTCCTAAGGCCCACTTTCACCTAAATCTTAACTCTAAGTTAGTTGCTAACACGAGGTTAAATCTATACTAATATTATAAAGCTGGAGAGTTTTTTTGAACGCGCTAATCTCAGGAAATACTTGTTGGAATTGAAAAATATTTTTGTGTGAGGAAGGTTATAGGCTCTATAACATTACGCAACGACCAATAGGAGCGGAGCATCAATGAAAATAAAAACGGATAAAATTTATTATTTTTTCTTCCGCCGCATGCGCCTCGTAAACGGTTAAAGTTACGCAACAATCATGTATGTAGGGTTGGTTTTTTTTTTTTTTTTTAATACGTGGCGTCTCGCAGTTCGACCAAAGTAGCCGTCTACTGCTTAACCGGACTAACCTGTGGAGACTAATCTCGGCTCAGGGCGTCGCTGGCAGGGGTGTGAAGTGATGATGTGTAAAGTGATTCTACCATCCGTTCGGAAAAGCCTGCGTGGAGAAGAACGGACAAGATGTAGGGTAGGTAGGGTAGATGGGTATGTAGCCAGTTGACGGGAACGAAGTCGCGTGGGACAGCTAGTAACAAATATATCATACAATTGGCCGTGTTCCCTATTAACTGGGAGAGACAATCCAGGGTGGTGCAAACGGGCCTTAGTGTGCCATATACTATCTACAAAGTAAAAGACAATATCACGAACACAATTCTCAACTTAGTAATTAATCTATTATAGTGTGAACTTCGAAATTAGTCCTTCAAATAGCTCAAGTAACTTAGCTTGTTCCCCGAGCTACAATCTCGTAGCTATATTGTCTACCCTGGGTTAGCATGGCTCGGCAAACTTACCAGAACTATGTGAAATAACGTGCAATCTTAAGTCTGAGTTGAGTTTACATATTGTAATACCTTACTTAGGTGTGTCTGCCCGCATACTGTTGGTGATTGGGAATAGTTTTCGAACTTGAAAGCTGCTAAGCGTATAAGGAATATATAAGGAACTTTTTTTATTATCGTAATGCTCAGCCGGTAAACCTCTTTTGTCGTGATGAGTTGTTCGGTAAATTTAAGGCCGTACCCTGACCAAAATACCGCCGTCCTAGTGCCCTAGCGGCACACTGGTGGCGCATGAGTTACGCCCAGATTTTAGAATGAAATCTTTATAAAATCGAATTTTGGTCTTTTGAAAAAAAAAACTTACAATATGTTCGTTATTTAATTGTCTATCCATTAGTGTTAGTACAAACATTAATTAATGAAAACTTTACGAGGAGATGCATGATATCAATTATTATTTCTCATTTTTATGGTTTTGTTAGAAGGAGATTAGTGAAACATATACTCTATTAAAAAAAAGAAGAAATCTACCATTTTGGAATCAATAAAATGTAGAAATTTAATGTATTTTTATTAGTCGATATTTCTTTTTAAATAACGAGTAGATAGCTTCTAAAAACTGCACGAAAAACGTCTAGCGCGGCGTTTTGCTCGGGGTAGCGCCTTATCACTGGTTGGTACATCGTTCTTCGTTCCTCATTCGTGGTGAAAGGGTTAGTTAACTAGACTCTGCGTTACCGAGTTCTAGCTTCCCAGGATGCGCCGGGTTTTAGGGATCGCAGTACGATTGAGATTAACGCAACTCGGGGAGGCTCCTTTCATGCACCTCAACTCCTAAAGAAGGAGAAAGTATGAAGGTTCATGGGGTATACCTATTCAAACGCCTTAGGCGCTCGCAGACAAATGCGATTTGATCCAGCACCAAAACCACCTTGACTATGCTGTTGTTTGTTATTCTGATCTATCCCAAGAACTTCTTAACAAAATGGATCGACTTCTTAACAACTGTATTCGCTTTATTTTCGGGCTTCGTAAATATGATCACATTTCTTCCTTCCGTTCTCAGCTTAAATGGCTGCCTATCCGTCAGAGGAGATCCCTAAGATCCCTCTGCATGCTCTTCAACATCATGAACGATCCTTGTACTCCTGATTATTTAAAACAATATTTTAAAGTGTTGGGCAGTTCTCACGATCTTAACCTTCGAGCTTCCAAAAACTTACTTCTCCAAATTCCTTCTCACCGCACTGGGTTTATATCTAATTCTTACGCTGTCTCTACTATAAAACTCTGGAACCTCCATCCCCTTGACATAAAAAAACCTGAGAGTAAATTTTCATTTAACCGTAGAATCCGGAACTATTACTTGTCCTCTCTTACATAGCTCGGTCTTTGTCTTAGTTATTATGTTTAATTTCTGTTTCATTTAGAATATGATATTTATTATAATATTTGTTAGTCTATTGTTTTAGAAATTATTTATGTATTTTATTAGTTAGATAGTTTATTAATATCCGACTTTAATTATTGTTCATTTTTATTTTGTACTCCTACCACCTGTTGTCCTTTTTAACCCAAAGGTTGACTGGTAGAGAATGCCTTGCTGCATTAAGTCCGCCTATATATCACCATTGTACATGAAGTTTAAATAAATAAATAAAATAAATTTGACAAAGCGACACCGGGCTTTTATCAAAGTGATAGATAGAATGTACTTGAAGGTACATCAATTTTTATTTTGTTTATTTGAGCCTTGAGCCTCAACGATTGGCGTTATTTAAATGCAATTAGGTATAAGTAGCGTACTTTGGACCGTTTTGGATAGCCAGCTTCGCTTGGATCTTGATAACTGGCCTTCATTTAGACATTTAGATTAGGCTTATAGGTATCGTTCTTTGAAAAGAGTTTAAGAATCCTTCATTGTCATCATCCTTTGGATTGTCCAGAAGTCAGTCAGTAAGAAAGTTGAAATTATTTGCACAAAAACATATTAACTTACGTTCAAATCAAGTTCTTTGTAAAACTGTTTTCCAAAATCATGTTATTTGTTTTGAAGATTTTCACTCCTTTGGTATACGTTACAAAGTTTTAAAACATTGTCAACGGTAACCTACAAAGAAAATGATAATTAAGCCAACAATGAACTAAGATTCGGATCCTCAAACATCCTTTGTCAGTCAAATTCTACAACAGCGCATAGCACTTAGTATGCCGGCGTCGCGGTATTCAACAGAATTACGCAGAATTCGTTTAAGAAGCTTCTCTGAAGCGTGAGCTTAACTGGCACGTATTTCGGATCTCCCCGCATCTGCCTGGATCATGCCGGATCTTGCCGGAGCTCTCCTAGACCTTAGACGCGAAAATGGATAATTAAGAAACTAATATTTAAAGGTGACGGCATTTATGTAGACGTTTGTCAGAGGAAAATAAAAGTCTCTGTTGCTATTGGTGAAGTGAAACCTGACATAGTGGTTGATGTAATTAATTGATATATTGACGGACGGAGAGCAGCGGTGGCCCGAGATCAGTGGTGGCGCGGTATTGGCCGCGACTTACAAGTTGTAGGTCGTGGGTTCGAACCAAGGCAGATGATTTGCTTTGTGTAAATTATTTCATCGACCAATCTCCCAATAGGAGCATAATTCACAAATACTATTTGAGAGTTAGATGTTCTTATTGCTATCATAAAGGCACACTTACACACACACACACTTACACATACACAAAGAATCGTACCAGTATCTTTGCCTTTACATTAATTTTGTTCTTGTTTGTATAATCTACTTAAAATAGTTTAGTTAACTAGTTACCTAAAAATATGTATATTGATCCTTGGGAAGAGCGGAACCACCCAATACAAGCATTACTACATGCTTCCTGGGTAGTTCCAGTCACTGAAAAATATTGTAAGAGAACCGTTATAGAAATAATAGTACATTATGGTACAAGTGTGTAATGTTGGTGATTACCGCTGAGGCGCCATTGAGACCCGAGCCGTCAGGTGAGGGTCTTAAGAGAGCCGAGGACGGTAATCATCAATAAACACGTGTATCATACGACATTTTTCAACACACTTGTGAAGAAAATAATACTAAAAAATCATTTCCAACAGTAAAAAACGAGCTGTGAATTTTTTTTCGCAATGGCGGGCAAAATTAATCAGTTTTCCTATGCGCGCGCATCTAACAATGGCGATCGGCCATAGACTAAAAATAATGAGTTATCTTTTTTTTGGCTTTTCGCGGATACCGTTTTAGCCACGTACAAAATGGGGAATATCAAGTTTTCTTTATTACAGACAAAAACAAAAGTTATATTTAAGTGAAAGTTTTATTTATTAAACACGTACAAGTTGAAATTATCTATTTAAATACGAAGTTGCATGAAGTGTGTTGCATTTTTACTATTGAGCAAGATCTTTTTTGTATAGAAACTTTTTTAAGAACAAAGCAACTCAACCAATAAATAAAAAAAAAGAAACTCTTTATCTCACTTGTGAATAATAGTAATGAAAAAGTCACAGTTTGATAACAAGTGTCATTATGTGCCTAATTGCGGTGAAATTAGAGCCACTTTATGAGCAAGTGTGTTGAAAACTATTTTATTTATTTTTATTTATCGACACTGCTCTCAAAAACGGTGAAGGACAACATCGTGAGGAAACCGGTATGTCCTAGAACCAATAATTCGAAGACATGTGACATGTACCAACCCGCACTGGGCCCGCGTGGTGGATTACGGCCCATCTCACAAAGAGGAGGCCTGTGTCCCAACAGTGGGAACATTAATAGGCTGATAATGAAGATGATTGACGGACAGTGTATGATGAACAGTAACTATAATGGTTTTCTACGTAAGCTTTTGAAATACCGACTCGGACTACAATGGTGGCGAATATATTGTTCAACTGGAAAATTGTTTGTGATTTTTTTCTTTCTCGTTGGTGTAGTGGTTGTCAGTGATACTACTGAGCATGCGGTCCTGGGTTCGGTACCTGGAAAGTGTTATTGGGTTGTTCCATCTGCAATTTATCAGTAGCAGCACGTAGATGGGCCCGGTTGATGGCAATCGGTTAGTCCCACTCTGCTCTAGCCCCGCTATGCTCGACTCGAAACATATCTATTAATAAGTGCCGCTATGCACGAAATTCTTCGATTCTACGTAAACAATGGAAGGCACAGTTGGAAAGAAAAGTGTTTGAATTCAATTAAATTGAGCAGGAAGCTGGAAAATATTGAAATTAAACTAAAAACATAGAACTAAGATTTCTTCTCTTCGAAATATTTTTAGGTTTTGTTTTTCTTTTACGGAATGATGTTTCGGTTTTCCCAGTTCTATGGAATGGATGGAAACTTTGTTTTTAAAATGAATAACGCGACGTGTTAAGTGGCGGCGAGGCGATTGTGCGTTATTATGATGAAACGGAGCGTTTATTTAATATTTATATACTAGGTTTTCTTAATTTACTTTTTAAATGTTTAAAAAAACATACACTGTAACACTTTTCTTCATCACTACCCACGAATATGATTTCGTGCAAAGCGGAACCATTTTAGTAGGTATTTTACGAGTCGCGCATAGCGGGCATAACCGATGGCAATAGACTCGTCCCCTCTTACTTGTAGGTGTACTGTAGGTGCATCTCTTCCTAACCCTTCTGTGAAGACAGGCGTGACACCACTACATAATAATATCAAGTTGTGTGCATGGTAATAATGTCATTATTTTCGAAAAAAAACCCGCGTGGTATCGAATTTAAGAACAACGAAAATCAAATCCATTGCAGGAGCGTTTTTTGAATTTGGAACATTACAACGCTCCAGCAATGTTGATCAAATATATTGCAGGAGCGTTTTTTTTTTAATTTGGGACATCACAACGCTCCAGCAATGTTAACATTTAATAAATTAAATGTATAATATAAAAAAATATGTTTTATTTCCCTGCATTCTTTGGAGAAAAGCACTATATATGCCTCGGCGGAAATGGCAATTGCCTGTTTCGTATTAGTGAAGTCACATACTCGACCTGCAATTGCCTATTTCCCGGCCTTTGCAATAATGTTATATTATTTTTGTCTAGGTATCGTGTATCAATACAACTATGTCCAGTTATTCTTCAGTTTTTTTTATTCATAAATAATCAACACGCTTTTTTATTGATTCAGAAAGAGACGTGTGTACCAGACTGATGGACAGACAGTTACCCTTGACTTATTAATAGCGGCATGTTGGGTAGTAGACGTGTCCTCTTTTACCACGATACAGAATATAACCATTTTTTACGCACTGACACTTGATGCGTACTGTTTTAAGTGACAGGTCTCGTCTCGCCCACCGACCGTAGTCTGACCGCAATCTGGTCGTAACTTGATTTTGACATGGAACATGTCTAGACAAAGTTGATACCTAGTAACATACACAGACACATACCTACACACAGACGCATTTGAGACCCAGTCGTGTCCTAGTTCTGCTCGCAAATATTGTGACAGAACTAATAACTTATTAATAAAAAAAGTTAATTAACGACTGCTTAAAAAGCAAACTAAAAAGACTTAAACAAGAAGAAAATCATGCTGTGCAGTCGGAGGATATATATTCGCGAGCTGACTGCACAGCATGATTTTCTTCTTGTTTACGTAATTTTTCATTTTTCAATTAACTTTTTTTAATTACAACTTTTTAGTATTTTTTTTTATTAGGCACATTTAAACATATAAGAGTTATATATTTTTGAAATCACTTCTTAAAACCCTTTATTTCGATACCCCACACGATGGGTTTGGAAGATTTTTTTTTCTCACAAAATGGCGCCCAAAATCCGCCATATTTTTCTTTACCAATTTTTATGTAGCCAGTGAAACTCGCAGCGTTGAGACGAATCGATTGACCTAAGGTCTCCAGAACGCCACATAGGAACAAACATACATACATAGACTGATAAACACATTACCCTTAGCAGTTAGAAGTGACAGCTCATAGTATGGCCGGTATTCCAGAGCATTGACTCATGCTCAACCCAAAATGGACAGTTGTTATTAGTTGGTTTGTGTTTTTTGATATTACCGCTCGTCGTCGTAGTTTTTTATAAGCTCGAGCGTTTCCAGAATTGGAGCCTCCGCTTAATTTTTGGCCTCCAAAAGTACGACGCTACGACCATGTGTCGGAATTTCGGAAGCGGTTGAAGTGGCTGCCTATTCGACAGTGCACCCAGACCCACATTCTTTCTTTACTCTTTTCTTCACAATCCTCCCTCTCCTTCGTATCTTCAGGAACACTTTGAATATCTTGTTCCGAGAGGAAAGTCTTACCGTTCCTCATCATCTCTTCTCCTTCGTTTTCCTCCTCGCTCATCAAGTCGTTACGGTGGATCTTTTACTGTTCGTGATGTCCGCTTCTGTAATAATCTTCCTCACACGGGATAGACCTGCGTTGGAGATCTTCAGAAGAAGAACTAGGGAACATTGCCTGTCAACATGACTCATAAATATGTATATATTTTAGTTATATATTATATCTTAGTTGTTATGCTCTTGACAGAGCGGTCGTGGTCATCATGAAGTATTAGTAGTACCCGTAATCTTTCCCGATTAGAAGTTATCCGGGTACATTCGTACACGGGACCGCCAACAGCAGACTTGGTCTGGTCGGTCCAACGCATGGGCGACCTACCACGCGGTCTAGTGCCTTCCACTTTTCCTTGGACGACTAATCGCTCTATGGACTGACTGTCTCGCCTTGAAACGTGTCCGAAGGAAGTGAGTATTCGGGACTTTACTATTTCGGACAGAAACTGCTTGTCGGCCGTTCAAAGTACATACTAAAATCTCTCAATCTCTCTCCACACATTTTGTGTTTTTTGGTAAGCGATGATGTAGTCGGCGAAGTCGGCGAATTCTGTAATCTCTGGGGCGGCTGGGCTCCAGCAGCCTTATAGCGGAATGTATTCGGTAACGCAAAGCGCAAAGGGTTTGAAAAATCGACCATTCGCATAGAGATTGAAATCCACATCACTTCTTTCATCTCGCATGTGATTGGTAAATTTTTCATACTCTTTGCCTTTTGCCTTGCTGAATCCAATAAGTAAATATAATATGTCAAGCTGAATAATCAAATGTCACACTCGAGAGTTGTCATTGGTTGGCTGTTGATTGGTAGATGTGGGCAATTTTGAGTTTGAGTCGAGTATGAGTATCTGGAATACAATTGAAGCTTTTCACCTGTGGCTTCAGTCTGGTGACATGTCTCACAGGCTATGTATAATTTTTCGGGATGAAAAAGACACACAGATATAGTGAAGCTTTATATCAGTAAAAAAAAAAAAACTAATCGGCACAGCAGCCTAATTGCGTAAGTAAACTCGGAAGGGCAAAGGATCTAACTCCATGAAAGAATATGATACATTTCCATTAAATGTTTTCGGTATTGCGTAAATAACTTAGAAAGAGTACGTGCTCCACCCTATGACTTGAATTCACATATCCTTTCCATGACCTATCCCCTTTCGAGTTTATTTCGCAATACGAAAGTCGTAATTTTAAAGGTGTCGTCACCCTTACATATACGTGTTCTTTGCCAGAATCACTTACGTAATTAGGCCACTGCACTGCCAGAGATTACCTATCTCCTACTAACAAACAATTTTCTGGATGCTCCTTATAATGTTAGATGCTTGTAATTCAAACTTACCACTATATTAAACAGGATGCCAAATTGCCAATAGATAAAAAAACTTTTTGCAAAAAAATACTACCGACTTCCAAATACAAAGTGAAAAATAACTTAATTTTTTGAAGTCGGTGTCTTTCGTAGGTACCATTTTTTTGCGTTATGGACACCGACTTCAAAAAATTAAGTTATTTTTCACTTTGTAGTTTTGTATTTGGAAGTCGGTAGTATTTTTTTTGCAAAAAGTTTTTTTATTTTTCACTTTTTTGTTGTACGTACCTAATAGGCAAGTTAGTAAGGGAACTATTTCGACAGAATAGATTTCATGAAACTTGAACATAACCGGTGAAATGAGAGATCTGCTTACCCCTTAAGAGCGAACTGGCGTGATGTTATGTTATGAAATGTTATAAACAACAAACAGACATGCGATTGCAGCAATCCCGAGAGATTTGCCGTTATTTATTGAAGAGTTCTGTTGTATATCTCCGAAGTTCTTCATCTGATCTTCACAAAATTAAAATGGGACCAATTTCGGAACATACTTTTTCAAACAAAAAAAGAATTTTTAAAATCGGTCCACAATTGACGAAGATAGCAAACTTGAAGTCGAACATAGAACCTCCTCCTTTTTGGGAAGTCGTTTAATAAAAATACCTTGAACCTACGAGAAAAAAAATGTAGTAGTAGTATAAATCTCGACTCTCCGAGTCACATAAGAAAAAAATGGTAGTAGTAATAATAATAGTAGTCATAGGATATCTTTTAAAAAGTTAAAAGGATGCCAAATTGGCAATAGATAAAAATATCGCGACTCTCCGAGTCACATAAGAAAAATAGTAGTAGTAGTAATAATAATAGTAGTCATAGGATATCTTTTAAAAAGTTAAAAGGATGCCAAATTGGCAATAGATAAAAATATCGCGACTCTCCGAGTCACATAAGAAAAAATAGTAGTAGTAGTAATAATAATAGTAGTCATAGGATATCTTTTAAAAAGTTAAAAGGATGCCAAATTGGCAATAGATAAAAATATCGCGATCCTCCGAGTCACATAAGAAAAATAGTAGTAGTAGTAATAATAATAGTTGTTATAGGATATCTTTTAAAAAGTGAAAATGTTGTGTAAAGCCTTGTCTTTGTAAGCCTTTTGTAAAGCGATTGTCTAAAGTTTTAATTAGGAAATCATCATCTTCCTGACCTTGACATCAACTCATATATTACTGCAGTCAAACTAAGAAACTACCCCCTCTATCCCCAAGCCCCCTCTATCCAACTACCCTCCTCCCAAAACAAAGGACAATAATACCGTTCAATTCGCGTTCTTAGCAATTAGAACAAAGACGTAATCCATCAGCCGCTGCAGCACTTGATAGATTAATCCATAGAGCGGTGCAGCTGCTAAATGTTCAGCTTAGCGGGTGGAACGTCTTTCTCAATGAGTTTTATCGAGAAATGCGGTGAATATTATAGTGGCAGAAAAGGATTAATTACAAAATTAATTGAATTCTGGTAACTAGAAGCTCCTAGGAGAAATCGTTTTCTATTACGCTTGTATTTTCTTCAATATAAATAATTTTCACAGCTCTTTAGATGCAAAGAGTTCTAGGAATAGTAATTATAGTCCTCCAGACTAGAGTTAAAAAAAACATGAAAAAAAAACAGTTTTTTTTCTGGAGTAGGTTTTTTTCAAGAGTAGGAAAATAAAAATATGGTAAGGCGGTTATCGTATATGAGTTGATATTAATTTTCTTTTGTTTATATGAAAATACCATTTGTTTTTTGTAAAATTACATAAATGTCTTAAAATAATTGGCAACACCCACTGAAGTTTACCATTTACGGACGGGGATTTTCCTTATTACAAAGTAAAGATGATTCTGATTGTAATAAATTAAGTATTTTCTAAGTTCATAATAATAGGTACCCATTGAATGAAAGATGACTTTAATTTTTAAAAAAAAAGCAAATTTATTGTTTCACTTTTTCAGAAAAAAAAACAAATGTAGAAAAAAAAACGACGGTGCCAAGATTTTTTTATTTAGTTTTTATTCAATTTACACCTCTACTGCAGACCAAATTTTGACCACGTTGCGGTCAAGCGGAGATTATAATATTCATCACCGCGGGAAATATTATGGTGCACAAGTGTATGTGCAGACACTGGTGCATTCTTTGTTCCTTCACTCTCATAGTGCGAATTGCGATGGCAGGGCAATCCGACAACCGGGGAGAAATCAGGCGTAACTAGGGCCGACGGCCTTCAGGGGAGACGCTTTTTCAGTCTCCCCTAGGATGTGCATTAAAATGCGTGCATAAAGGGATTTCCGGAGTGGTATTTTAAAAGGTCACGGGTCGTTTCATGTGCTGATGGTGATCACCGGGTTGTTTTATTAAAATAAAAGTCCCACACGACCTGGCATCTTTTCCAAAAGTTCAGACACCTTTTGAAGATTCTTCTGCGGGTAGCAGAAAAAGAAAATAAACGTGCTTACTGAGGCACGGGGGTTTTACACCGCCAACTTCCCAACTCCAAAAATCCAAAAACACTTTGCCCGTTCTGTGAATCGAACCCGGGACTTCACTTTTAGTAGTCGCACTTGTAAATGGGCGCGTTGTGGACACTTTTCTTAATTAGAAAAAATTGGTAAAATTAGTATTCAAGCCGAGTTCGGCCATAGAAACCTACATTAAACGTTATTTTATTACCATTTTATTTTCTTGTAGACACGGTTCTGCTGGGCGAGGAGATCGTGGATAAATTATAACAGCAACACTGGTCTCGATCTTCGAGATTAAGCAACGCTTGCCGAGGTCGGTCCATGGATGGGTTATCATGTAAACATACCGTGACTCCTCCATACCCCGGCAAGCACTTTAAGCCGTTGCACCCGGCTGATAACTGTACAGATTTTACAGTCGTTACGGGTAGTCAGCCACCAGGTATCGTATTATCCAGTTACTGGTTCGTGGAGGTCAGATAGGCAGTTGTTCCGTGTAAAATAGTGGTACTCAGCTGCATCGGGATATTCTATGTTGAATAACGTACAGGCTGCATCAGGAGTTGTTTTCTATACGGACCTTGTGGAAACCAGAAAAAAATCCGTGCGTTCAAGCGTTTTTGCCATACCTAGTATTGGAATCAAATATAACAGCTCACAATGTTAGGACCCATTAATATTAATACAAATTTTTATCCTTGGTGCTAGGCAACTGGGCTTATCCCAGTTGTAAACGACCCTTTGTGCCTATTGGCCTTGTTTGTTTTTTCTCCTGCTTGATATGGAGGGAAGTGGAAATTTGTATTTTTTCCTACTCCTCCATTATTATTTTCTGATTAATTTCGTTGCGGGATGCAAGACAGTTAAATTCAGTTTCCGAGACTTCGTCGAGCTTCATTGTCTCGGCGCTTTTCTGGTGGTCACCACTGTTGATTCTGGCTTTCAGGAGTTGCAGTGTTTTGGAAATAGTGTGGTGGGATTGAATCGGGTTATACTGGAAGTCAACTCCACAAAGTTGGGGAAAAAGCAGGCAGATTTTCTGGTTCTAAAAAAACTGACCTTCTAACAGCGTTATGCATTGTCGAAATCCCATTTGACATTTTGGCATCGTTTACCATTCCAATACATTTCCAACTTCATATGGATGATAGCATTTTACTTTGTCATCTTCCACTTTTCACTCAAGTAAAATTTTCCCTTGGGTAATTTCCAAACCAACAAAAAAAATATTAAATTAGTATTCAAATTGAGTCCGGCCATAGAAACCTACATTAAACGTTATTTATTGACGTCTTGCCGAAGACATCTTATTTTCTTGTAGACACGCTTTAGGCGCCATTTGCAATTTGTGTGGCTCTTTAAACACAGGGCACGTTTTTACGTTTACTGGACTGAATGTTCTGCTTACCTCATTTATTTTTGTGGTGGGCAACATTCAATTTATTCTTTTTTATTTTACTTACATTGAGATCTGTTGTAATTGCTATGTATTGGAAAAGAAAAAGAAATTGTGCGTCTGGTACTAAATATATAATATTCTCACTACTTTTTGACTACTTCTTTATTCAATTAAACTGCATAACATCATGCCAGTATTATTCGAAGTGCTAGGCAGAGGAGTACCCACAGTTCTCTCATAATGTTTAAGACCCATGTTACTGAAACCATACTTTGCCATTTGTTGAATATAAGCCTGCGGATCCCAAAGCTAGGAGGCAACACTGGGGCCCATGAGCAATGTTGAGACTCCTGGATCCTACAAGGTCTATACCCGCGAAACCGCGATACGCGGCAGCGGTAACTAGGGGTTTGTTTTTTGAGAATACCGATCCCCGTATAGGTGGAAAGTGGTAGTGCTACAATTATTCAAGCATGCACAACTGACATTTGTCCTCGTGGTGGTCTTCTGGTCTCGTTCAATCTAGTGTCAGGTCGGAGGTTATAGTGGGAAAATATATATGATAAAGAAGGGACAACCGACGTGATCTGGTGGTATGCCCACCAGACAGCTAGACACGTTTCCGACAAAAATACTTCGCTGCGCGCGAAATACATACTCGTACATAAACAAATGCACGGGAGACACACAGTACCACTCGCGGATCGCGAACGTAATTTCGAATAACGATGGGTTGATTATATATCAATCACAACAAAATAAAAGCAAGGCCCACGTATCACGTTTCGCGAAGTCAGAGACATTTTTACCAGTAAGTGACAACTGTCAACTTCAACCCAACCAAAACTGTCAATATCGATGAGAGCGAGCTGACACAGTGTTGCATCAAAATAACAAAAAAAAGGACGAAACCGTTATCGGTTTCGAACACCATCAGCTGGCGAATGTCGTGGTGGCCCAGTGGCTAAGACCTCGCCCGTCGTGCTTGAGGTCATGGGTTCATATCCGGGCAAGTACCAATGTGACTTTTTCAAATTCATACGTACTTTCTAAGTTTATCTTAGACATCACAGGCAACGGTAGGAAAGGAAAACATCGTGAGGAAAGACTAGACTTATATAGTTAATGTAAGTCTGAAATAGCCAAGTGAGAGGCCTGTGGGGTTTCCCGGAGGCGGCTGAATTAACTCTGACACCAGAGGTGGCCACACCTCACACGAAAAAGAAGAAGACCATCAGCTGGATGCAAACTCCGGACACATGGCAACTACGGAAAAATTAAAAAAACCAAATAACACTTTGCTTGACCCGCGAAGAAAACCCAAGGCTTCACGCTTTGTAGTAGTCCTTGCAACCTCTATAACAACGAGGCAATAACCTAAAATAATTACTCGATCAATAAAATACAAAAGACTAGTCCATAAATTTCTCACTGATAATGCTGCCACTTTCAACAGCCCTCAACCTATGCTTACCCCATTAAGCCTTCAAACGACCAACCTAATTACAAGCCTAATATTAAAACCATAAATTAAAAAACCTATTTCTGGCCGCCCGTCCCAACTTTGGCCGTAACTTCACGTGCTTACTAAAGTTCGTTCGGCGTTCACAAGAAAATGGCGTCCAAAATTAATGATTTATTTTATTAAAATTAGTTTTACAACGATATTGTAGGTTCAGAGGTTTATAATTTGATTGATTGCGAAGAGTTAATCTTGAATGTTTGAAGTTATTTTGGTGTTCATAATAAAGTGGATGGTAATCTGTATTTAATTTGAAAGGCTAAATTCTGCAATTAAGTCGTATCCATCATCGCCTTTCATTTGGAAGTTGAAGAAACTAGTGGAAGTAAATTTCATGAAGTTACATGGTATTTGAATGTTTTTACCTTTCTAGAATGTAATTTACGGCATACCAATATCTAATTATGAAACTACTTTCAAATTTATAAATTCTATGTCTTCCGACTCTATTCCACCTTGAATCATTATATTCACGATAATCATTATTATATTCACGATAATCATTATATTCACGGTAATTTATTGGCATACATAGAGAGTTTTGGGGTCCATCAAATTGATTCGGCATATGGACTCAATTTTTCTACAAGTCGTGTATGTCTGTTTAGATTCTCATTCGCAAAAACGATGAACTTCCATACAATTTTCCTTCTGAAGCACCATCGATATGGAATTTTAGTGCAAAATATTCATGTTTAATACAGCCAGCGTGTGAGTTAAAATTTTCATTGAATTAGTAAGATTATACCTACCCAACTACTAGGAAAAAGGTCACTTCTCAGTTTTGTCTCAGAAACAAAGACTTCTACTTGCAGTCCAGATTTTCTAACAATACTATCCTTCATGAAATCAGTAATTTTTTAAATAAAAAAATACCTATCACCACGTCCTTATGCCACGAAGTCTTATACAGAGACATACTTTTTGATATTTGAATAATATTTAAATTCAAAATCCTATTTCAAAAATTATCACCAGCCTATAATTTGGAGTTAGTTATACTCCATTTGAGAGTTCGCTCCAGGCTCTGCCCAGCCAACTGACACTAATAAGCTTGGCGCTAAGCGTGGAACAGTCTCGTCTATAGGTACCTACAGTGTTAAATAGCACTTTGTTTTAGGGTGCATTAAAATAGCCTCAAAGAGTACTATGTTCGCCTGGCTCAAACGTCTAGTGTGAGCCAGTCTACTCAACTGCTACAATTTGGCATGGATATACATATTAATCGCGCCTACAAAGAGGTAAAATGAAACCTTGAAAAGAAACATTTATTTAAGGTACCTCCTGCACACGTAAAGTGTGGATGTTTTTTTTTTCTCGTCTATCCCATGGTGTGGTATCGTTGGATACGCCATTCAAACATATTACGGGTCAATAGAAACCGTTTTACGATTCAGCTCCACAACCCTGTAACTGGGCAACACGAGACTCCTTGGCAAGACTGGTGTCAGATCTCAAGCTTCTGACTACCCGTAACGACTATCAAAGATCTTCAAATGACAACCGGGACCAACATCATAACGTGCTTTCCGAAATTCCGAGGCACGGAGGAAGGTATGTTCAAATGGTTACCCATCCACGGACCGACCTCGTCAAGCGTTGCTTAACTTAGATGATCGACCAGTGCGGCTGTTATTTTATGCCACGAGCCGATCCGTCTGCATAAAATTAAACTTTAAATATTTAATTTTTGTTGGAGTCAAGTGTCCCGCCCCCTGTCAGCTAAATAGTTGCTTTTGGATATTTGAAAACATTCAGGGCAGTAGTATATATGTATGGTCATTACGAATATTGCTAGGTAACGCTTGGGCAATCCGATAGTTATGGTAAATGAATTAGTCCAAGAGTAAGCGAAGCGAGCTCGGAAGCTTAGTCCCCCCGACACGGATAGGTTAGGTTCGGAGATGATGGGAGCTGAAATGAGCGAGCAAAGCAAGTGAACTCAGCTCCGGTCATCTCCTTCATGTTAGGTTACTTTAGAACAGCAGAAATAGGAGCCCCGCCCAGCGGAACTTCTATTTTGTTGCTTAAATAGTAATCGTTCTTACCTAGCCTATATTAAAATTAATGTCAACATTAAAATAATTTAATAAAACACATCTTTTTATTATCCTGCCCAATATGTGATGGGCATTATTCAGAAAGTCCGGTCAATTTAATTATTTCAATAGTTATTAACATATTGCCTACTAATATTGGGCATTTTTCAAACTGCCCGGGCATTATGAATAATGCCGTATTAGTTTGGTCCATAACATATATAACGAAATTAAAAGGCAAACTATCACAGCTAAGTAGGCTTTACACGTTTTAGAGTAATAATTGACCAACTTATAAAAGGTACTAGGCAAAGTAAAAAATTTGATGTATGTGACAACAGTTTTTAAATGGATAAGTTAATGTTGTTCCTCCTTTAAAGCAATGGTCGGTGCTTTTTTTATGTACGTTAGTAATGTTACCTATTTATTTTGGTGAATAGCTGTTTATACGGAAGAGCCGGTTTTTTTATTAATAAATTTTTAGTTATCATTATTTTTTTCGGATTAAACATTTTTGTAATTACCTCTTAAAACCCTTCATATTGATACCCCACACGATAGGTATGGAAGAAGAAAATGGGGCTCCCACAATATGGCGCACAAATCCGCCATCTTTTTTTTCAATTTTAATGTAAGCAACGTCCGATATTTAAACCTTGCGAGTCTCACACTCGTGCAAGGTTAATACGAATCGGTTGACGTAAGAATCATCAAATCCGGCCCACGCGTTTGGTCTCTAGAACGCCACAAAGGAACAAACATACAAACATATATTTATTATATACTTTATTATTTATTATACACTTTATTGTACACCAAGATAAAAATAATTCAAAAAGACATCTTATAACAAAAACAACAGGCGGCCTTATCGCGAGCCGCGATCTCTTCCAAGCAACCTAGAATGGAAAGAGACAGCCTGGACACAATATGGGGTTGCTCTTGGTGCAAATTTTTCAACAATTAATTAATTTATTATTAAAATACAAAATACAACAAAAATAAAAATAATAGATATATAATAAGAATAATAGATATAAAGACTGTTAAACACATTACCCTTCTTAGCGTCGCACAGACGGGTAAAAAAAAGTAACTCAGCTAATTTCCCTTTTATAATTAAACAAGTCGCTATAGTTTATTTACAAATAAATTTAGGGTCAACCAGCTAGTTAGAACGTACCTCGTATCTTTCACCCTGATCTTACGAATCCCTACAAAGCCCTGTGAACATGGAACTGCCCCGTTAGCGTGGTTATCTGGTGGTTACCGTATCGCTGGCTAGCCGAACTGCCGGTTACATGTCTGCGCCTGTCTAATCTGCCACATAAACCCTTGCTGATAAGGGATGGAATAAGTTACGGGGGGTTGCGGGACCAGTATAAAAATAACTCACGTCCAAATGAGTATCAAAAAAAAATAAACAAACAACTTGAAGTCGAACATAGAACCTCCTCCTTTTTGGGAAGTCGGTTAAAAAACAAAACATTACACCCACCAGTCCGAGATTTAGGCTCTTTTATTAACCCCCGACGGAAAAAGAGGGGTGTTATAAGTTTGAGGTGTGTTGCTGCGTATCTGTGTATCTGTGTATCTGTGTGTCTGTCTGTGGCATCATAGCGCCTCAACGGATGAACCGATTTTGATTTAGTTTTTGTTTTTTTTGGAAAGGTGATTGTGTCGAGCTATGTTTAAAAAAAACGGTTCAGCCTTTCAAAAGTTATGGGCGTTTTACTGTTCTGTTTCTGAATCGGGATGTTTTCGCAAGATAAATGTGTCGGGGGTTTTTTAAATTTTGAAATTTTAAAATTTTTGTTTTCAAGATAAAAAAAATGAAAAATAGTATCTTTTTACAAGCTTTTATTTAACTTGTAATGTATGTATGTAAGTGTGTTCGGGTCAAATCTTGGAACTGAATTTAAAAGCAGTTATCCTTAACCGATTAAGATGAAATTTTGCACACACGTTTAGTTTGGATGACAATGCATGGTTAGCTAAGTGACGTAATTCTAAATCCAATATGGAGAACAGTGCAAGATGGCGGACTAGTTACTTTTTGTGCACTGCCATTATATGGGTATCAAATGAAAGGGTTAGCTGAGAAGAATACGAAAAAAGCTTGTTTAAAGATAAGATTTTTATGAATAATTTATTTCTTGTCATGCTGCTGAGCAAGACGCACTTTTTTGTTTTGTGAAGTCAACCAATGACTTCTCTCGCTCTGGGTGAAGCGGGAGGCCATATCAGACATTTACTGACTAAACCCGTGTTCCTTCAGTTGCTTGTGCCAGGGCCGGGGTAACTCTCTTTCAAATTTATCCCCTACCCGAGCATGACTGCCTGGGTTTGATTCTCGGATCGGGCAAAAGGTTATTGGGTTTTTCCATCTGGAAATTCTCAGTAGCAGTCCGGAGTCTGGACTTAATGCTGGCAGTAGGCTCGCCCCCTATGAAATCGGACTTAAACATAACTGGCTGGAAATACGGCTCTACCTAACTAATCGGGGAATACTGGCGTGATGTTATGTTCATCATCATTATCATCATTTCAGCCAATAGACGTCCACTGCTGGACATAGGTCTCCCCCAGGCGTCGTCACACTGATCGGTCCTGTGCGCCTCGCATCCACTGGACTCCCGCAGCCTTTCCACCTAATGGGAGACTTCCAACGCAACGTCTACTGGTATGCGGATTCCAGAACTTTTCGGCGTCAGTCATCCGTTCTACGAGCAATGTACCCAGCCAACTGTCACTTAAGTTTGGCAATTCTTCGGGCAATGTTATGTTCTTCTCATCGGGCGGTAAGCTCTCTCGAACCTCAATATGAATTATGGACAAAGCCTTATTGAAATAAATACCTAGTCTTGTCTTTCTGTGCTTTTCTTATTAAAACCTTTCCCTTATACACCACCTACATAGGAACTCTGATACACAATAAATAACCAACAACCATCCTGACATTCCAAGCTTGCTATCTTCGTAAATATCAATACGTTTATATGGAGTTTCTTTATAAATCTACTCGTACCATAATCTAATATATAATTTTCTCGTACTGCTAGTCAAACATACCCTGAATTAAGTTACGTCACAACAAAGCTAAGTAAAGTAAGTTAGTTAAAAAGTCCCGTGTGTTCAACAAATTCACTGACGCTCAGTTTCACGTTAATTACTAATTAGGTTATACCTATATACACATCCAGAAATATATACATACGTTATTAGCTTCTCAACTGTAACTAGATTTGTACATAATTAGTAAAGTTGATAATCTACTCTATACGTGTGATTTTAAGTTTACACTGTGGGCTTATTTAATTGAAGTTAAATTAAGTTTTGTTAATTATCCACACCAATTATGTAGGTGTTATGTTCACAGAGTTTATAGATAATGGTTACGAGGTTAGCAGAGTCTCTGGTGTCGTATTCGTTGACTTCTCGACAGCTTACGACACCATTAACATCAAGAGACTGCTCGGTAAAGTCAGCAAACTTACCAATGATCAGGGTTTTGTGCGTATATTCTCCAAAACTCTTGCACAATCGCCACTCCCAGGTGTGCTTCCAGTCCGCCAAGAGCATATAGCGACGGCAATAGAACGGACTTCCCCAGGGCAGTGTGCTGGCGCCGACGCAAATCGATTCAGGCGTCTTTGAGTAATCGGGTAATATACATTTTTTTTAAAGATTTCGACGAATTGAGAACTTCCTTCTTTTTTGAAGTAAGTGAAAAAGCGTGGGGTGCTTGATGTCAATTGTTATAATATTTTATTGACAGATATTAACGAAATTACCATAGAAAAGCACCAAACGCTTCTTTATATTTTTTTTTATTCACACTAATTTATTTAAAATCATTTTCTTCTTTTTAGTTTGGTTTACTATTAAAGCGTGTTTTTTGTTTTATTTAAGTATTATTTTTAAGGTACTTATTTTTATTGTAAATTGTGACCATATCATGAAATAGCCATGCGTTTAGCTGTTCATATAGTCAAACGCTGATATATTCATTGATTTGGCCAGACCTTTTAATATGATGATGTGGGCAGCGGATTTTTTCCATTTCATGAAATGGTCGGCGACATTATGAAATGATCAATTCAATTCATTTCTGAATTCTTTATTGTGTACCATAATGTATATAGTTGGTAGGGAAATAATTATATTAGTCACAATTAAGGGCCCCGTCGGGCACAGCATAGATCAAGTAGGAGAGAGGAGGAATGACACCGAAAATTTAATGTGATAAATTTTAATATTGGTTAAATACTAGTAAGTTATTCTATTAATTAACCAATATTAAAATTCGCTCTAGGTCACCAGCCAGAGTATTTTATTTGTGTATAGAGTTTTGATAATTAAAATATTTACTTAAAATTATTTTCTATCTTTCAATACTTATCTGAGAGAATAATCAGGGTAAATAAAGCTCAATTTACAAGGCCGCGGAATGGAAGCGAACGAAATTATACTTAGCATAATGAACTAATATGTCATTTGCATAACGTACAAACTAAATATCTACGAGCCAAAAAAGATGTCGCGCGTCTTCCGCGGAATTCTCGAGAATTCCCGTAGCTACTACTGGCTTGTATTTAGTTTATACATTACCCAATTGGCATAAAGTTCAATAAGCTATGTACAATTTCGTTGCAAAAATTGACATCCTTTATATTCCGCAGCAATGTTAATTGAGCATAAGTTCAAAAGTTAAGTCTTTAGTTTATTTTGATTTGCATTTGCATTTTCATTTGCATTTTTGCACCTTGCAGAAATTGATTTTCAAAACCCAACACCATGAATGAATGAAGGAAATGAATAAAATGAAAGAAATGATCGATATGAACGAAATGAAAGATATGAACGAAATGTACGAATAGAACGAAATGGACGAAATGGACGAAATGGACGAAATGGACGAAATGAAAGAAATTAACGAAATTAACGAAATGAACCACATGAAGGAAATGAACGAAATGAAATAAATGAAGGAAATGAACGAAATGAACCACATGAAGAAAATGAACAAATGAACGATATGAAAAAAATGTACGAAATTAACGAAATGGACGATATGAACGAAAGAAACGAAATTAATGAAATGAGATATCTGTGTATTAGAAGTTGTTTTTGTAGAGCAGTCCCGATAAATTTTGCTTTACGGCATGCAAAATTGTTTAATTTAATTGAATTGTTCTACACGTCAAACTTTGTTCTACCTTTAAATACACGCGATAACCCCGTCCAAAACTAATCAAAACTTGTACACACAGTTTGCATGTAGGGACTAAATATTTAAACACATAATATTTGTTTGCTCGTTAAAGTTTTCAATTTAGCGGGTGCACTAACTAATTGAAATCTGTTTGGAATAGTATTTAATAATGTATTCTCGGAAATTTGTTGTAGTAAACACCAGTTTTCTAGGAAATAACGCCAGTGTGATGTTTGGCAATTCTAATTTATTGATAAATAGCTTTTGCCCGCAGCGTCAGTTCCGGGGTTTACTGCGCAGTTTTTGGGAATATTTTTGTTTAAGTTTTAGTTAGTCGATACTCAAAAGCCTTATTTTATTGAAGAAGTACACTTTATTTTTGTCATTCTCTTATATATTTTATTTTCTTGTGTATTTTATATCTTTCGTTGGCGGTCCTAAATGAATAAAACCATTGGTACTTAGCTGAAGTGTAGGTTTGTAAGAGAGAAGAGTTTCTGGAATCAAATCAGAAGGTAATGCCAGCGATTAACTCATTCGAAGAAACAAGTAATTATATCAATAAATAATATTAATTTGATGAGAATGTTGTGATGGATGTGGAGCGTGACGAGATTGGATAAAGTGAGAAATGAGTATATTAGAGGCAGTTTACAAGTGGCGCCAGTGACAGAAAAGTTGAAAGGAAACCGTTTGTCCTGGTATGGTCATGTGATGAGGGGGGATGAAACGCATGTTACTAAAAGAGTTATGACTACAAGTGTGGATGGATAGAGAGGGAGAGGAAGGCCAAAGAAAAGATGGATGGACTGTGTGAGGAGTGATATGAAAGAAAAGGGAGTCAGTAATAGCGTGACGGGGGACAGGACGGTATGGAAGAAGAAAACAGGAAGATGATGAGATATTTACTACGAAGGTATTTTATGATATTTTCCAATTAGCAATCAGTTTCCAAAGTTTGGTAATTAAAACAGTAGATGGGTACGAAACAACAATATTCACCGGCAAAAAGTATGAATCTATGGTAATTTGTATGTCTCTCAATAATACATTTTAAAAACAAACACTTTTAACTTCGGAAAATATAATATAAAACTCTTCCGCCCTTAACTTAGAGTACAATCCCTCCACCCAAGAAGCAGGGCGTCGCCCTAACCTTGCGCACTCACTTCCGGCGCGCGGTAATACAACGTCCGCCCTCCGTCGCCGCCCGCCTCACACGTACGACGATAAGGCTCTGAACATTAGCTTACTTTGGCATGTGTTGTAACCACAGACATACATCTAACTAGATAACGCAAGTCCCTCCATCTGTATGAAAACCAAGCGTGCCGTCATACACAACTTAAAAACAAATTTATTTACCAATGAAAACGAAACATTTCCAATTCCTCTGTCAACTTTTTCTATAGTCTTTACATAAAAAGTATTTTTTCTAGATTTTGGTGGATATTTTCTAGATTCTAGATTTTGCTAGCTTTTCTTTTTGCATTATTGGCACCCGAAGTTGCCAATAATGCAAAAAGAAAAGCTCAAATTACGATAATTTTTCGTAATTTTACTCCGTTTTTTGTAAGTACATAATTGTAAGCGCGCCATCTAGTTACATTTATATCATGTTTGTTACGGAGTTTGTCCTTCTGCTAAGAGTTTCGTGATAAATGTAGATTTTAAGGCAGTATTAGAAAGGAATTGAGAACGAAAATTAATATTCAAAATCAACGATTTCTTGTTAATACTTAAGATGCACTTCATTCTACGTAGTATTCAAAGTCCATCCGTAAAATAAAAAGTTTAACAGATCTGAAATTGATAAAAATAGGCTACACCTAACTCATCTAACTAAACGTCAAAAATTACTTTCAACCCTACTACAAACTGACAATGTTTTAATAACCCCTCACACAAGACCACAATAAATTCCGTCACTGAAAAGATATACCTTACGGCACGTCTACCGGAAACACCACTTAACCTTGACCGACGCTACTAAAAGGATAGTCTGACCTCACCCTTCTAATACCTTACCTTTGATAGTACCTACCGAGGGAAACTGGAGCACGATGAAGTACCGATCAGATTTTACATCATTTTCGTCATTCATGTTATTATTTCTTGCCTAGCCTTGAATGTGATATGTTAAGAGATTTTTATGCTCTCTCAAATTGATGTCTCTCTGACGGTGGCAGGATCATTCGGTTCCCTTCATGATGGCTGAGCTGAGTGGTGCCAATCCATGCGTCATGTTCGTGAACGGGCGCCATCAGTTGGGTTTGGTCATAACTTGGCTGTCTCGGCCTGTTTTTAATTACGTACGTTTGTTTTACATTGTATATCGTTCTCACATATATGTAATTTTCCAACAAGAATGATGTGACCAACTTGTAATGAAAAATTATTGATGGAAAAGAGTATCCGTAGAGTTTCTTGCACATTCTTCTCCATAGAGGCCTACTGACGCTTGCGAATGTGCGACTAACTTCATTTTTAGGGTTACGTACCCAAAGGGTAAAAACGGGACCCTATTACTAAGACTCCGCGGTTTCACTGATGATGTATTTGTGTTGCCGCTATAGCAACAAATAATAAAAACAGAATAAAATAAATATGTTTTTTTTGCCATAATGGTACGGAACCCTTAGTGCGCGAGTCCGAATCGCACTTGGCGTGTTTTTGTTTTTTTTGTGCTGACAATTATGGTTTAGTTGAAATAAAATATTTAGATTTTGATTGATTTTGAATGTAAGACTTTAGTTATTATCTAAGTCGAAACATATCATGTAAGAAATTGCACATTAGTAGCAAGTAAATATTATTATCTCAGCACGCTTGGTTGAGCAACTGAAAAAAAAAATACTACTTACTTAAATAAAATAAAGTTAAGGATATGAAAGAAAGGGAGGCAGTGATGGCCCAGTGGTATCGGCCGCGACTTACAAGTTGTAGGACGTGGGTTCGAACCCAGGCATGCGCTATACTTTGTGTAAATTATTTCATCACCACTGCTCTTAAAAACGGTGAACATCGTGAGGAAACCGGCATGTCCTAGAACTAAAAATTCGAAGACATGTGATATCCACCAACCCGCACTGTGCCCGCGTGTTGGATTACGACCCACTCCCTCTCTAAGAGAGGAGGCCTGTGTCCCAGCAGTGGAAACATTAATAGGCTGATGATGATGATGATGATGAAGGATATCAAACAGAGGCGTAGATCACTTAACCGCACGTGCCTTCCAGATACATCTCTTAACCAACAGAACCTATGGATAAAACTTAAAAGGATAGTCTGACCTCACCCTTTTATTACTCTACCTTAGAAGGTAACGGGGAACGCTGAAGTTAACACACTTTGTTCTCAGACTAGTGTTTTTCGGAGGGTATTTATTTATATGTGGAAATATTAGAGTGGAAAAGATATAAGTGGATCTAAAAATACTTGAATGTATTGGTTTATTTATTTATTTAACCATTTATGAACACATCTATATACAGACAAAAAGGAGGAACAGAAAAATAGGTACTTAAGTTATGCTTTTTAGGGTTCCGTACCCAAAGGGTAAAAACGGGACACTATTACTAAGACTCCGCGGTCCGTCTGACTGTTTGTCTGTCTGTCTGTCACCAGGCTGTATCTCATGAACAGTGATAGCCAGGCAGTTGAAGTTTTCACAGATGATGTATTTCTGTTGCCGCTATAAAAAAAACAGAATAAAATAAATGTTTAAGTGGGGCTCCCATACAACAAACGTGTCTTTTTTGCGCTTTTTTTGCGATAATGGTACGGAACCCTTCGTGCGCGAGTCCGACTCGCACTTGGCCGGTTTTTTTTCTAATGAAATCTCTTCCAGCATACCTGCGAAAGGAAAGATGAAAAAGAGATGTAGACATCGTGTGTAGAAGGGAAAAATAAACATATAAAACAATTCAGAGCTAAATAATATACAATATTAGATACAAATAAAATATACTGTCATATACATATTAAATAAAACCTTCTTTCCTGACTAACAATCATGATTATCTGTATCAAATTATTTGTTGACAATTTATTATTTTATTCTCTTATTCTCGACAGACCAAACTACATTATTTTAACGAATGGCTAGTCTACAATCTATACATAATCATTAAATTTTTTAACACATTAATAAACTGGAAACCAAAAACCAACCTCCTTTGTACTTTGTATTAAGTTGTTGTAAAATATACCTATGTGTAATTACTTTCTTTGGTGTACATTAATAGCTATTTATGCAACTGTTACGTTATGGACGGTCTTTTAATACGAGTGCCAAGCGTAGCGCGTACCGAAATAGGTAGGCACGAGTTATTAAAAGACCAATAACGTACAGTTGCATACATGATTTTATCTACGAAGGAAGGAATAAAACACAGATATAGACAAATAAGTATTTCAGGAAGTGTGTTTATGTATTTCATTTCTCATATACATGTCTTCATTTTTCTGGTAGTAAATTATTTGTAGCCGCAACTGCTGTATTTGTTATATCTGGTGGAATATTTTTAATATCACTTGATGTTGAAGACATTTTTAATAAAATTTGGAATTAAATTTCACTCAGATTTTTTTAAATTTAGTCTTTATTAGGTATAAGGCAATGATCTTGTAGCCGCCACAGCCAAATAGTATACGATACTTTTGTTCTAAACTTGTTCCATTTTTAAAACATAATTTATTTTGTCTCGATTTCGAAGTAATACTATAGGTACCTGGCTGTATGTTCAGAATGTCTTTGCTTGTGTTTTAGAATTTATGACGATTCGCATAATGCAACCCGATGTCGTTATGGGTATCATAATGAAACCGCTGTCAATTTTGTAATTCGAATATAACGAAACCGAAGTAGATAAAGTATATTCTATTCTATTAAATGCATTTCAATTGTTGATCGTTTAAATATTTTGGTTTCAATTTTACGCTCAGTCGGTGTCATTGTATGGAACATAAATCATTCATGCAATTTGCAAGCTGTTGGCAACATTTCAATTATTGCCAGACGTGTAACATTTGTTAAACTTTTTAACATCTATATTTTAAATAGTGTTGCTGGTCTGCTGACCTGCCTCATTGGTTTAGTGGTCGCAAGCGCTACTTCTCAGCATGAGGTCCTAGGTTTGATGCCCGGGTTGAAAAAAAATATATTAGGCTTTTCCTATTTGTTTTCAGCAGCAGTCCGCAGTCAGGATTTGTGGTTAATGACAAAGGCTCGCCTCCCATTCTTCTTCTCAATCGGTATCTCACTACTGAGAATTGTGACTCCGTTTCAGACTTCCAACGGTTTTTCTCCATCTGTTGCAATCAGCAGCCTAGTGGAGTGCGGATGTTTTTATTTTTAACCCCCGACGGAAAAAGAGGGGTCTGTCTGTGGCACCATAGCGCCTAAACGGATGAACCGATTTTGATTTAGTTTTTTTATTTTGAAAGGTGATTTTGTCAAGAGTGTTCTTAGTTATGTTTGAATAAAATCGGTTCAGCCGTTAAGAAGTTATCGGCGTTTTACTGTTTGAATCGGGGTGTTTTCGCAAGATAAATGTGTCGGGGTATTTTTAAATTTTGAAATTTTACTTGTTTATTGCTGATAAGCTCGCGCTTGACCACTATCCCACCTGATACGCACTAAACGTTTTGAGAATACTTTTATTATGCGTACAGCTAAGGAGTGGAATTCCCTGCCGGAGTCTGTGTTTCCCGATAGCTACAATCTAGGGGTCTTTAAGTCAAGAGTGAATAGGTTACTTCTAGGCAAGCGTGCTCCACCGTCGACCACATCATCGTTTACTATCAGGTGAATTAGTGGTCAAGCGCGAGCCTATATTAGATTTAAAAAAAAGTATGTAACACATTTGTAAAGCATGACAACCAACACACCTTAACAACCAACAAATCGCACAATTTCTCCGCGACATGCAATTAAACACATGCAATCCTTTATACACTGCTGCAACAGTTCAAATTACCCCGTAATACATTGCTGCTTTAAACCGTGGCAGCAAATGGCTAGCTGGTACTTAGCCGTAAATAAGCTATGAGCTGTGAGTTATGGGGGAAAATCACGCAACGGCGAACACGCGAGGGTATTGGAATACAGATGTATTGTGGGAATATTCTGTGTGCAAAAGGGGATGTCTGTTTTTTTGTGTCTTATGATTACTGTCTCCTGTCTCATGCTTTACTGCTGGGCAATGGCCTTCATGGATAAAAGGTGAAAGTAATTTTACATTTATGCCATGTATATTGAGTAGGTAATTTTAAAATTAGAATCACGTCTAAACAGCTAGTCTTAATTTTTTGGAAAAATGTATGTTACATAAGACCATTTTTTTAATAATTTGATCAGAGAAAATTTTGAGTTTTATTCGTATAACATAGTGTAATTAATTTGTAAAATTATGTCTCAAACGGACAAAAACACGACAACGCAACAAAACCGCTGGGCGTAGTTTAATGAAATCGACACCATCTCAAAGAAAATTTAACTATCTACATTTTGATATTCTTCTTTTGAATAATTTAAGTACAAATAACTACTAACAAATTTTGGGTCGCGCGGGTGTGAAACGAGTGCGCGTTTTGTTCTCTCACGGTCGTTGGCGACAGTCTTCGTCTTAAGATACTTTATTTTTATAATATTTGTTAGTGTATTTTAGCAGTGGTGTCTTAGGGGTAACGAACCCAACTTACGTGTCACAGTTCGTGGGTTTTGATTCAGTGAGGCACTTTACTTTGAGTACTGGGCCAGCATGGTGAATTATGGCTCATACCCGCTCATACAGAGTACGTTTGTGTTCTAGCAGAGGAAACATTGTCTATGTTATTTGCAAACAAGCCTATAGCAGGCAATGCAGAAATTGCAGGCGCGCTGATATCCCAAAGACAAAACAGAAATATCTCATGAAGGTATCTGTAATTATACCACCACATATTTCGTTCAAACTGGAAATCAGCAGCTAAGCTTGGCGACAAAAATATGGTTAGTAATTATTCTGCAGTTATTTCATTCTCTGCTATATTGCGAGCCAACCCACGAGAAAACACTGGTATCTACTAGAGTAAAAGAAAATTTGCAAGATCGTATTTTCATAGCTTATAAATTAGCCTAATACTTCCTTGTTTGAACATATAGGCCTATAAGACACGAACTATAAGAAATAAATCTCTTTGATTTCCTGGCCCCTTGCCAAGACTCGCTAGTTAGGGGTCTTTCACCCAACATTATAATGACAAAATATATTATTTTACTTTAAAATTGTCCCGAGGTTCCAGACAAATAAATAAACAAATTTTTGAATTTAGTATTTGAAGTAAAGAACGTGCTAAACTTAGAGTACCCTCCCCCTCCCTTGTATGCCGGAACTACGGTATGGTCTACGCGAGACACAATGACTTTTTCATTGTGACAAGGCGTTAACGATGGATTGTTCACGTGCCATTTCAATATTTCTTAATAGTAAATTATCATAATCTCTATCGTGTGTACGTAGAGTTCCCCCGGTGAGTTCCCGTATTGTCAAGGCACCGGGGCTCAGTAGCCGTGGCTTGGTTACCACGGTGAAGCGTAGAGGAAACCGAGGAAGGGCCGTTCGTCAGGGCTTTTGCCAATAAAGCCAACGACATAGCGGCCAACAAGTAGGTTGCGGTGCCGCTAGGTAACAGAGTATGGAGTATGGAGCGTCCCAGGTTACATACGATATCGCGGGTGAGGGTTGGAGCCCGCGCCGGTAGAGAAGTGCCAGTATTACTGTGCGCCATTCTCCCTACTTTTCACGGTCTGGACGGGGTCGCACGGTCCGTCTGTCTAACTGGCGGACGCAGTGGGGGAAAGTTGTAGGTGGCGGGACCGCTGACCTGACCCGTTATAGGGAGACCAAGGGTGCACGGGGTAGTCTGGCGCCCTTGTGCTAGTTTGGTCCCTGGGGAGGCCACGGCGTGTAATGTGTTCTGATGCGCCGATGATGGCAGGTTCTCCCCAGAGGAAGGTCCGGTGACGGACAGTCACGGCGGGATCTCAGACGAGTGCTAACGCGTGCCCGGGTACCCGCCATAAGTGGCACAGGAGGACTCCATGGAGTTTTAGTGGGTGGGGACTCTATTCCACATAACTGCGCTATCTCCCCGTGGTGGCGCAGTATGCATGAGCATTTATCCACGCTAAGAAACAAAAAAGGAAGTAATAGGTAGAGTCATACCACCCACATTTAAACCCTGTAAACTAAAATGTTAAAGAAGTAAAATTGTTTGTTTGTAGGAGATAATTTCTGAAAGTATCCGAGAACGAAAATTATTTTATTGAAAGTTACACTACTGCTCTACTTACTACACTATTAGTAAGTGCTTCAACAATTGCATGTTCTCTGTGGGTGAAAAAAAGGGAGCAAAGCCACGGGAAAAGGCTTGTCAGATATATTAGGAACTAGAATGTGAACAATATTAACTTTTTATATACCCAACTCAGTTATAATCATGATGATCGTAAAGTAAAAAATATGAATGCAAAAGTGAGTTTAGCCGAAATTACTTTTGAAAAGGCACAGTAACAATATTAAACCCGGAAAAGACAAGGTATTTGAGTCCCCGAAAATGTTATACAAAATAAATGTAGGTAGGTAGGTAGGTAGAATACAGTCTTGTCATATATAGCTTCGTCAATTTTCAAATTATTTTCTTGCCAAGGGTCTAGCCAAGGGCGGATTTAAGGAGGTGGTGGGGAACGGGGGCATGTGCCCCCAGTCGGTATTTTTATGTACTGTGGCGATTCCATCACAGTACATACACAGAAGCAAATCAGAGTTGTTAAAATATATGAATAAATTAACTGAAAAAACATGAGAAAACTCTTGTCTATTTCTGGCTGAAATTGCGTTTCCATTGACTACTAGCACTGCCGAGCGATCATTCTCCACCTTACGTTGGTTAAAGTCATAATTATCTTCGCAACAGGGTGACAGAAGAGCAGAGATTTGAATGGATTGGTATTAATTGCATATCTATCAAGACGTTGCGGCAAAAATGGACGCTAATGAAATGCTGGACATCTTTAGCAGGAAATATAAAAAAAACAGTATTTTTTTAAACATTATTTTTTTCTATTGTTTTGACACTTTTTTCGTAAGACTTTCCAAAAAGGAGGAGGTTCTATGTTCGACTTCATGTTTGTTTAATTTTAAGCTATTGCATAGCTTCTATAGCGGGCCTTGAGCGCGGGGACCGAATCCAGAAATTCCGTAACGAAAAAACCTCACGCTCCCCACTCCGACGGGCACGGCGGTGATACTTTGACTTTTAATAAGGTTTTTGAATTCTGTGGAATCTGAGTGGTGAGGGGCAGGGGGGGGGGGGAGGTTTGTTGCACGTGTTTTCGATTTCCGTGTTGGTATTTTTAGAATGAAATTTTTTTTTGCGGGGGGAGGTAAACGGTTAAGGGGGGGGGGGTAAATCCTATCTTGTAGCGGCGGGCAAGGGGGCAATTTTTTTGTCAGAAATGCGCTAACTCCAACCGTTTCTGAGATATGAGGGTTTTAAAATTTTTGTTGGTCGTATTTTTTTTGCCTTTTATCGGTCTCTCTGAGCTGTTTCTGTGACAATGGTGATCAATGTGGACCTTATGCTAATGAGAATAAGGGTCACTTTTGCTTGCCAAAGAAAAGCGACCTTATTTCAATGTGAATAAGGGTATTTTTGTTTTGTTTTTTAGAGTTTTATTAATCGTAAATAAATGCGGGTTTGGCTCGCTACGTTTTCGAGTTTATAACGTTTTTAATTTTTTTGACGCATTTTCCTTTTACCGCAGCAGTCCCCGAGTGCCACACGACTTTTTTTTTGTATTTTCATCGATTACTCCGTCAATTATGGACGGATTTCAAAAATTCTTTTTTTGTTTGAAAAAGTATGTTCCGAAATTGGTCCCATTTTAATTTGGTGAAGATCTGATGAGGAACTTCGGAGATTTACAACAGAACTCTTCAATAAATAACGGCAAATCTCTCGGGATTGCTGCAATCGCATGTCTGTTTGTTGTTTATAACATTTCATAACATAACATCACGCCAGTTCGCTCTTAAGGGGTATGCAGATCTCTCATCTCATCGGGCGAAATAGTTCCCTTACTAACTTGCCTAGTACTGCCCCAGGTACGTACAACAAAAAAGTGAAAAATAAAAAATCTATCTAGGAGTCTTTCGTAGGTACCATTTTTTTGCATTATGGACACCGACTTCAAAAAATTAAGTTATTTTTCACTTTGTAGTTTTGTATTTGGAAGTCGGTAGTATTTTTTTGCAAAAAGATTTTTTATAACCTTCCTATACATACATGAACTCGTAGAAATAAACTTAAAGTATGATACTTCAAGATTACTTCTAACAGTTACTGTAGATTTTTTTTCCCGGCCGCCCCCTGTGCCCCTCCCAGAATAAAAATCCTGGATCCACCCTTTCTCGTAGGTTCAGTTGTAGCAAACGCTACTGCTGAGTAAGATTCTGAGTTTGATCGAGACTGCTGAGTTTATTTTTCAGTAGCAGCCCTGAAATGATGCCCGGCTGATGGCAATAAATTCACACGGACATGGGACATAGGACTTAACGATAACTGGCGAAATGTTTACCTCTGCCTGAACCTTCGGGGAATACAGCGTGATGTTATGTATGTATAATATTAGGGGTTAAAGTATGAAGTTGCCGATTTGTACTGAAAAATTGAAATTAGTATTTTTTTTAATTTAACATATTATTTTAATCAAAATAATTAGCATTATTATCTATACATTGCTGCCATCTAATAGGAAGGTCATTTATGTCTTTGCGAGAGAACTCTGGTGATCTAGATTCGACACACTGTGTGAAAGCATTTTGTAATCCTGAGAAGAAAACTTTTTATCATGTAGAAAATTTTTTTTTTTTTTTTCGGTTTCTCGTGCTGTATGAGGTCTCGCGTTATCATGCAGCAATAATGGTGAAGATCGATTCATGAGTCGGGGTTGTTTCACTGCTAGTTTTGCTATCATTGTTCGGAATTCGGCACAGTAGACATCTGCCGTTATTGCTTGACCAAATCGGAGAAAGTTATAGTGAATAACACCATGCTGAGACCACCAAACAGTTACCATTACCTTTTTATTGGTCAGCTTTGCTTTAGGACACTGTTGCGGCTTTTGACCTGGGGTCAGCCATTGCATCATCACTTTTCATCATATGTCACAATTCGATCCAATATTTCTTTATTTCTGTATCGATTCAACAAGGCAACACAAGTTTAACACGTGTTTCTTTCTGCAGATCAGTTAAATCATGAGGTATCCATTTTACAATATTTTTTATTTTATTGATTTGACGCAAATGAGTCAGTATTGTTGGTAAGGTAACGTTCAACCATACCGTTAATACCTGGGTAGTTTGGCTCGGATCGGCTTCCACCATCTTTTTCAATTCATTGTTATTCACCTGTGTAGGCGATCTTCCACGTGGTTCGTTCTTAAAATCAAAGTGTCCATCACGAAAGCGTTTAAACCAAAATAGCACGGTGCGTTCATTAGCAGTCCTCTCTCCAAACGCAACATTGATATTGCGAGCTGTTTCTGCCGCGTTAGTTCCGCGTCGGAACTCGTATTCAAAAATCACTCGAATTTTCGAAATATCCATCTTTCTTGCCTAAGCTGAATATAAAAAAAAACAACTGAAAGTCGATAATCGAATGTTGCACATTTTTTAAAAGAAGAACTTCATAGGTACTATGTGAAAAAAGTTTCACTCAAAAATCTCAAACCATGAAGGTTCTATGTCAATTCGAAGTACCTATTACAAAAAAAATACAATTTCGTACTTTAACTTTATTATGTACTAGAGGACGCCTCGCGGTTTCACCCGCGTAGTTCCCGTTCCCGTGGGAATACAGGGATAAAAAGTAGCCTATGTCACCCGGGGATTGAGTAGCTTCCCAGCGGTGAAAAAATTTTTGTAATCGGTCCAGTAGTTTTGGAGCCTATTCGGTACAAACAAACAAAAAAATCTTTCCTCTTTATAATATTGGTATATATGAAACTATGACGATACTGAGTTGGCAAACCAGTAAAACAGATTCTGTATCATATATCTATATCGAGTATAGTGCAAACAAAAATAGACCTTGAAGTGAGAAACCTATTTTTACTGTGACTGTACCTACTAGAACGGAAAATAAGAAATAAAGTCCAAATGAGTATTGTTACGAACTTCTACTCAATATAAAACAGTTCTGTAGTTTCTTTTTGTTTCTCCTCGATTGAAAATAAGTTGGAACACTGCACTTATGTAAGTTACAGTTTTATTATTTTCCAAGTACTTCCTTATACGATTACTGTACCTAAAAAAGAAGGGTTATTTATGGGTTTAGCAGTAGATGTATGTAGATAAAGGTATGCTTGTCTGGCGCTCTAGACTCAGTGACATTCAATCCGCGAAAACTTGTAAGAGTGAATATGTTTCTTCTAGGCAAGCGTGTTTCACCGTCGACCACATCATTACTTACCATCAGGTGAGATAGTGGTCAAGCGCGAGCCTATTAAAAAAAAAAGCGATTAACAAAACATCAAATTTGTTGGATGACCTGCGCTACCCGAAATACCACGTTGTCAATCCCATACATTTTGTACTTTTCATAATTTATATCAATCTATGTTGAGATGTCCTATTTGATAAAGGAGGTGCTCAGATAATGTGTATCCGACTTTTAAAGAACCATGTAGGAATGGCCTGCTGATGACCAGTTAGGGATCGCATAGGGCTTCGCCTGAAATCGGGTAGCCTCCAGCCTCCTCCAGGAAGAAAACACAGCATCTTGTCCCTGATCCAATGGTATATTCGCAGACAGAAAAAGCTTTCTGAGTCCTTTGGGTCCTTACATACAGTTCACGGAGAATCTCAACACCGTGATCTAGGAATCGAGTCATCTCGAACTAATAATTCAAAACATTTACTCTTCAAAGTCAAAGTCAAAACGTTTATTGCGAACTAAGTGTATAATGTTGGTGTTATGTTAGTACTACACTTAGCAGCGTTTTACAAGCATTTCAAGTATCATTCGCCTGTCTTTATCATCCTAAATTAGCATGCATTAAATATGCAAGAAAATATCGTTATGTCAAAATCAAATGTCAATTATAATGAATTTAATACAATTATTCAGCAATCTTATTGTTTGTACAGGACAGATCGCCAATTGAGATACTCTAAATATTCTTTTACTGAGTAGAAACATCTCTGCGGTACTTTAATTAAATACAGTGTGTTGCGAGTATTATAACTTAACCGATACAGTACATACCAAGTTATAGCCTCGATTCTGGTTTATGATTAATATACTTGTCCCTGTAGTTTCTGCCTACCCTCATGGGAAAAAGGCGTGAGTTTATGTATGTATATTTATGTATACTAGTCCCTTTCCCTACATGGGAAACATAACTCTCTATGAGCAAGTATATAAATCATAATCATCAACAGTGTTTATATTACACAACAGGACAAAAACGGCTTGGGATTGAGCTGCTCTAATTAATTATGTTTTTTTATTATATTTTGCACCGTGAATTTTGTTATTATGTTTTTTTTTATTTTTTGGTTTTCTTGCAATGACAAGAATATTTACTTTTTAAAGTATAATATTATGTTATTTTAATTATTGTGAATGTGAAGACTATGTGGATCAATCTTTTTTTTTTGTTTTAATTTAAATTTATCTTAGTTTTTAATCATGATCTGGCAGTTTGAGTAGTTTATGCGGCCTACCCGAATGTCCTTTCTTTGGTATTGTACGTCGAATCGTTGAGCTCCTTAAATTCTGAGTTGAGCTGCTCGGTTATTGACAAATGCGTGCACTGACTGGACAGGTCCACTCAATCTGGCTGGTTCTTTCCTCAAAAGACCATTTCAGACATCAGTCTACATGGTCTTCACATGATCTAATCAAGATTTTGTCTGGACTTTAAAAGAGACTGTGACCTCTGAGTTTGTTTCGGCCTTTCTTCTCAGAGTAGTCAGATAGGAAACGCCGACCTCATCTAGTTTAAAAAAATATGTTCGACATGTAAAAGTGTTTGTACAAACCAACTTACAGAAATAAAATCATTTATATATATACACACTGTATACTACACCTCTAACTTACCCTTCTGGGAAAGCAAGCGTTATGTTTGTTTTAATTACTTTCTCGTTCCCGCATTCGCACCCCTTTTTATTTGTTTCTAATTCATCTGTGGCTCGTATGGTCGGTATGTGATACGGAGTACCCGGAGTACTAAATTAACGACATACATTCATTCAATTCATTCATTGTTAATTCGTTCTTCATTCGATGTTGCTTTGTGTTTGTGAGTTAAGCTGTATACACATTTATAGAAAGTTTATCAGGTTGAGTACTGAGTTTCTCTTTGAAGTTGATATTGAGTATTTTCACCTTTTCACAGCATAAAGCTTCAAAGGGGAGGACATTTCCTCCTGTAAGATACCTAAAACATTAGAAAAATATTGGTATGTCTCTAGGTTTTACCTATTTTTTAAATAACAAGAACGGCAGACAAATAACACTAAGACACAGTAATTATATCTGGTAACCTTAATTTATCTAACACAGGGGACAATAAAACTTTGGCAGCGTTGTCAAATTGTCTTGTTTTACGAAAAACAAACCAATTAGGTGGTTAACCTCTTGACTTGGACACGTAGTACATATACACATATATATAGGTTACTTCTAGGCAAGCGTGCTGCACCGTAGGCACAGATAATATAATACTACCGTAGGCCACATCATTGCTTAACATCAGGCGAGGTAGTGGTCAAACGCGAGCCGAAAAATATAAGTAAGCTTTTAATTATAAAAACTAATAGATTAATGAAACATCTTCTTCCTTTTTTGTTCCTACAGCTGGATACAGGCCTTCTCTTTGTAAGAGGGACTATACACCACTAAGGCCCCTGTATGGGTTGATAGTGGAAATAACATTTCTTCAAAATTTTGGTTCGAGGACATGCTGTTGCTCCTTCACTGTTTTGAGAACAGCACAGACCAGGTAGCACTGGGACACTCCTAAAGAAAATACCTAAAGTCTCCGCCAGATAACATAGTAACAAAAGTCGTTAACACCTGTCTACCAATGTATTCCAATATTTCAAAACGATACAAAAAAAGAAAAGGCTATCACGACCAAAACAAAACTATCGCGGTAATGGGCCTCCTTGACGCTTTCACTTGGCATGAAATTGTTTTCAGTAGTAAGTGTTTTGAGGGTTTCGTTTGCAAAATCTACTACCACTATTCTTGTTCTTGTAATGTAATGTTTGTATGTCATCATCATCATCATCATTTCAGCCGAAAGACGTCCACTGCTGGACATAGGCCTCCCCTAGGCTTCGCCACATTGACCGATCCCGTGCGTCTCGCATCCAGCGCCTTCCCTTAACCTTAACCAGGTCATCGGTCCACCTAGTGGGAGGCCTTCCAACGCATCGTTTTCCGGTTCGCGGTCGCCATTCCAGAACTTTCCGGCCCCATCGGCCATCCGTTCTGCGAGCAATGTGCCCTGCCCTACCTGTTTGTAAGTCGTTTTGTGGCAATTAAATACTTTTTCTCTCTTTCAGTAAATATCTCCTAAACGCGTGCATAGACCGATTTACATTATTTAAACGGGCAAAAAAAATCTACACCTATACCTTCCATTTGAGACTAAAATTATTAAAATAGGTACCTCAATAAACCAAAAAAACATGTTTTCAAGTTACGTCATTATACTTTTTGGTATTAGTCGGATCAATGACTTTTATTTTTTGTTATCTTGTGGAAACTTTACCTAGCTATAAAAATCTGTGATAACAATAAATAAATTTTACACCAACTCTGTCTGTTTGAAACTCGTATAATAAATAAAATTCCGTCTATCTGTATAGATGTACAGATATCTTGTATCTGTGTCATCTACAATTTTACATACTAATTACTGAACCTTGTATTCCCTAAGGGCCGAAAATTGTGTCTAAGTTACCGACAAGAAGTTTTCAGACGACATACATTGTAATTTGTTCAAAGATATATTTCTACGTTGGGACAGTCATTAGCATTACATACATACAACACACAACGCCTGTATTCCCTAAGGGGTTCGGCAGACATTTTAGTACACCCGCATTTTGCCTGTTACGTATAATTTAGTCTTTGACTAGGGTCTGCTTTTTGCCATTCACCTGGCTCAAATCAAGACTCCGAAATACAATATAGGTAAACCAAATTCCTATTTGCCGGGCAAATCCCAGAAAATTTGGTTAACATTTTCTAGAATTGAACATAAAAATTGTATGTTCTTGTTTAATCAACTCTCCTAAGTATAACATTAAGGAATATTGGGCTCATAATTCAATATTTGAACGGATCATTTAAAATTAATTCCAATAGATGGCGCGGATTTAAATTTCTGAGGCATTCCACTCGATCGTTTAAATTTGTATTGTAACACATTTTGGTGCAATGTAACTGAAACTGTAAAATCATGCAAAAAGATACTATAAAACAAATCTTCACTATATTTAATTAAAAAATATCCATGCACCGAGTAAACCCTTTTACTCACAAGTCGCTGCTAACGCCATCTATCTATCGCCATGGAACGGAACCGAACGCGAACGATGTACTAAAATAATCAGTTTCATCGGACGAAAAACGCTAGTTACGTGGCACGGTTTCTTTGTATGGGATGAGGCGTCTGTATGCTAGTATTATGTTATCTGTGTCGGAACTAACGCTCAACAGTACCTAGCGCTAGCGATCACTAGACCGATTAAAAACCTATAATTACACAGTCCATAATTTCGCATTTTCCTAATTTTACTTGATATGAGATTCGACAACAGATTAAATAGGCTTGCAGAAACCTAGGTGAAAACTCTGTTGAAATGTTACTTTTTGTTACTTCATCAGCATCTTGGCCTTTTCCGAATTTATTTGAGCTCATCGAAGCATTTTTAACCCACGACGGAAAAAGAGGGGTGTTATAAGTTTGAGGTGTGTTGCTGTGTATCTGTGTATATGTGTATCTGTGTGTCTGTGTATCTGTGTATCTGTGTGTCTGTCTGTGGCATCATAGCGCCTCAACGGATGAACCGATTTTGTTTTTTTTTTTTTGTTTGAAAGGTGATTGTATCGAGAGTGTTCTTAGCTAAGTTTGAATAAAATCGGTTCAGCCGTTCAAAAGTTATGCGCGTTTTACTGTTTTGATCGTGATGTTTTCGCAAGATAAATGTGTCGGGGGTTTTTTAAATTTTGAAATTTTCCTTGTTTCTTCTTCCATAGTAATGGGGATGTGAACGCTGAGCGCAGATGTCGCTGGCGGCGCAATGGCTGATGTCAAATCATTTTTGCTTTGTTTACATCACGTTTTTTTGTTATTTTTTTTTTTGTTTAAACCGGTCTACCATCGTTACTTATAATATATATTGTCCCTGAAGCTTAAGGGATTGAAACGCGAACTAAAGAAATGAGGAGCCAAGGATAACTGGAAAGAAAACAGATCATAATGAGAGGCAGACTTTAATATAATAAAATATTTTTCATCGGTGATGTGTTCTAGATTTGGCAATTTTTTTAGTTGTAAAGAGTTATTTCTTACTTGACTCATGGTAGGAAAATTTACAAAAACATGAGAGAACATTACTTTAATGTGTTGGTATTATTTACGTTTTACGTTAGAAGTTTTATTTTATTTTCGGCAATCAAAGCCCTTCTGAAGACCAAGCAAATGACATTCCTGCTGTAAAACTTTATCAATACGTTAATAGCTAGTTAGAGCTAGATAGTATATCGCCGAAGATTACTAAGCAACATAATCAGAGTTACTTTGACAGGTACATATCATAACCTATAAATATGTATAGCCATTTCTCGGTTTTTTTTGCGTTGTATATTTGGACAAAAATGAACATCGGGGTTGGTACATCCTGGTACAGCACACAGAGACATATTTCGAGAAAATTAAAATCTACTGAATGATAGGTTACAAAATGTATGGGTTTGACAGCTTTCAATAGCCAAAGCAACGATACGCCACCTATCGTGAAAATATGGCAGTTCACATCTCCATTGTAACCTATTTTCTAGTCATACAAACAAATTTCTTGGTTGAACGACCTCCACCAGACATCATAACATTGAGACTTGGCATAACTTCTCTCATTCGGGTTGGAATTCCACCCCGATATGTAACTACGCGTAAGTGGGTTGAAAAACAGAAATAAATGCGTTACACTGGGGCTGTGCCAGGAAGGGTTCGTATTGTCCTGTGTCCTGAAAAAACAAATACCTAGTTTTTTCATGTTTTACATTACAGATGGCATAAATGAAGAGCTCGTTGTTAAATAAAGTCATTAGTTAATCTTTATTACGGGTAGTCAGAAGCCTGAGAACCTGACACCAGTCTTGCCAAGGGGTACCCAGTTACTGGGTTTTGGAGGTCAGACAGGCAGTCACTCAATTTTAAATTCTGGTACACAGTGGCATTAAGTTATACTGGAAGCTGATCTCAACATGTGTATAAATTAAACTTAAGTTGCCCTAGTCGATAATTCTTTCATACAAACGTAGTCTGGCGATTACTCCACTGTTTGACGATGTACGTTGAAAATAAAAAGACACATCAATTTGTCTCATCATTATCTAGCCCTGTGTCGAAACAAAACAGTAAAAAAAAAATACTTTTGAAAGTTATGAGCGTCGAAAGTTCCATATTTCAACAATAATTTTAACGAATCTTTGGGCGCAAATAAATACCATAAGAAGAAAGAAAATTGCAAAACAGTCAACATAGACGGATAGATTAGTAGCGTAACAATGAAAATAATTTTATTTTGATCAGATACATTTAGTCGTTTTTTCATGATATCGATATTCCCAAAGGTCTATTTATAAAATTTATCCATTTCGCTACAAATTTGCAAAAGTGTGTATTCGTACGCGAACTAGCTTCTTACTGCTCATCACAGCATCTATCGCTTTCGCACGTATTGTCGGATGAGATAGCATGCATTTTAACCCCGCGCACAAAATAGTTCGTGCCGTCGACTAGGGCAACTTTAATGTATTTGTAGATCTTTGGTAGTCGTTACAGGTAGTCAGAAGCCTGAGAATCTGACACCAGACTTGCCAAGGGGTAACGTGTTACCCAGTTACTGGGTTGTGGAGGTCAGATAGGCATTCGCTCCATGTAAAATACTGGTACTCAGCTGCATCCAGTTAGCCTGGAAGCTGATCCCAACATGTGTGTCATGTTTGTGTGTGTGTCCCACATTAAACTTAAGTGTCACCTTAAGTTTAATTTAAATGATAATTCGAGTGAGTATATATAAAAAGATAGGTACCTATAAAATTATTAAGTTCTTTGGTAGGTACCCATTATAGTTTCTGAATTCGTAAGTAGGTAATGAGCTAAAAGTTATACCCTATTCGTTGTAATTATCGCATCGCAATATCGATGATTTTCTTGTAATAACTTGAAAAAGAGGTAAACAAGAAGAAAATCATGCTGTGCACGCGGAGGATACATTTGGTATTGGTCAGCCAGCTCGCGATTATGTATCCTCCGACTGCACAACATGATTTTCTTCTTGTTTACCTCTTTTAAGTTCGCTTCTTAAGCAGTCGGGCTATTCGTTTTTTTTTTAACTTTTTAGTTAAAATGTTTTATCGAATTAGGTAAATTTAAAAATAAAAGTGATATATATTTTTGAAATCAACTCATAAAATCCCATCCCACACGATAGGATTGGAAGAACAAAAAAATGAGGCTCCCCACACCACAATACAGAAAAATACATCATAGAAAAAATCATGCATGCCATTGGACATAAACACTATAGCCTAGCATTAAATATATTGTAATGTTTTGCATGTCAAATGTTTGACTATGTATTAGGAAACTATTTATAACTTACTTAAACACCTACACTGTACCAATACTTATAGCAAATAAATGATTTATTGATTGAATATGGCGCCCAAAAACCACCATTTTTCTATTTTCCAATTTTAATGTAGCCAGTGACTCTCGCAAGGTTCAGACGAATCGATTGACGTAATAATCATCAATCGCCACATATGAACAAGCATACATACATACATAGACTGATAAACACATTACCCTCCTTCGGTATTCGGGTAAAAATCGTGAGGCAGTTTAATGACTGTATGTAATATTTTTACGTTTTCATCTCGTACACATTTCTGTTCCTCCATTCCATTCTATATCTTTTCCTGTTTCCACCCTTTTTCAAGTGTAGATTAATAACTCACAAAAATCGTATCATTCTGGGCACGTTCGCAACTGAATATAAATCTTCCAATCATTGCCACAATCTCAGGCAAAATGAAAGAATACCATTATTATCTTTGAATAGACATTCATAGACCGGCTTCATTATAAAATGGAATAGATTTTGCCGATATTCACAAATTCAATCGAATGGCTACCGGAAAACTTTCGTAGGAAATTGAATTATTTTCCGAGTTCCAATCAAGGTTTATATGAGTTGGAAACGGTAGATATTGCCGGGAGACATTGCAATCAGAACGGAATTGAAGTGGTGAAGCGGCTATTTTAGAGTTTTGAAAGGCAGTTAATAATTGGATTGACTGAATTTTTAACAATGTTTTCCTATTGTACCTACCTACACAATTATTTAGCCTATCTGCCTAGTCACAATCAAAATACTTTACATATAATTGCGGCTCCTGCGGCGCGGATGGGTTCATCAATTCACCTTAAGGATGATTGGCGAGAGAACCATTACTGTTCTGCTCAGCAGGTTCATTGGACTCCATGTGTTGCGAGACCGATGAGCCTACTATGCAGGGGTAGACGGTGTGTCTAGTTTCTTCTTGTATTTGATTATATTAGGGTTCCGTAGTCAACAACCCTTATTAATTACTAACATAGCTATAAAATTCTTGTTACTAACAACCTTGCCTGTCTATGGACTTTTTTGTCTGAAATAAATGTTTTTTTTTTTATTTATATTTGTATGCCTTGATAGTTTTTTTTAATACCTTATAACATGTACCTACAATCCATGCAATTTAAATATACACATTTTGTTAAAGTTACATTAAAGGTACACATATTTAAATTATCTTAACGTTTACTTTAATGCATATTTTCACAACCTTGATCAATCTCCTATTAGAATATCAAAGTAATTCAACCCTTTCAAAGATAATACCTACAAAATATCTCAACTTGAAATTTACTCTGAATATAATAGCTCCCCTCCTTGTAAAATCATTCGCTATCAAATTACTTATCTGATACATATTTAAGAAGAGGGTTGCAGCCCCTTCAACCTTGAAAGTGTCTGTAAGACTCAATCACTTTCGTATTGTTTTACCCGACTACGGTGAAGCTGAAAAGGAAGGGTCATGATAATAATAATAATAATAATAAGAAGTCGACGGCGACGTCATGTTAACGAGAGCTGCCGCCGCAAGAAATGCACGCCCACCACCTCCGGCCTCGTCGCCCAGCTCCGCCACGCCGCCGCCGGAAACCAGCCCCACCGTGAGTGCTGTGACACCGGCCGTGGCAGTTGCGTCGAGCTCGAGCGACGAGTACTTCTCTCCGCCGACGACACCACCTGCGCGTCGACGGGGAGGACGCCGGCCGCCGGACCGCTTAGGACCTCGAGGCTTACCGGTCTCTGATAGGGTCCCAGCACCCGGCGGAAGTGTGCAGCGCATGAGATGGACACAATCCATAAACGAAAATGTCATGCGCGCATACTTTGGGGCTACAGAGGGAGGAAACAACCTGACCGCGTACCGTGTCCGGATGCTCTCTTTGTTTCAGATGCTTGAGCCAGCCGTCAACGTTTCGGCCCAACGACTTTCGGATCAGGTACGGGTCATCCAGCGTAATCGTATGTTGGATGATACTGTACTTGATCGCCTCCGAACGGAAATGGGTAACCGTGTCACTGCCCCATCGTCGCAGGCTGTGGTGCTACCACAGTCCAACCACGCTGACGAGGAGAGTAGTGACAGGGTTACAAACGTAAGTACCCAGTGCAATGAGGAATTGAGGAGTGCTTTGGAGTGTGCTATTCGGGAGTATCGCAACATGCCACCCGAACTTAGGCCACGATTACCTCGTTTGCCCATGCATAACAAGAATGGGGCGCTGGTGGCTGTTCTGGATTCGCAGTTGTCAAACTATTTTGATGACTGCGAGGACCTCACTGATGCACATTCGATCATGTACTGCGCGGCTGTAGCGGCATGTCGTGTAGCTCATGTCAAATTTGCAGATGACAGAGCTACACGACCGAAACCAGCCGTACCGGCTTGGCAGTGCAGGATCGAACGTCGTATTGGTGGGGCCGGAGCACTCATCGGCAAACTAATTTGTTTCAGGGAGGGCAATAGCCGCCCAAGAGTGATGCGCTTTGTGAGACGGGCGTTTTCGGGGACTGATGTCAGCCCCCGAAACTATATATCCCATGTCACAGAGCGCATCGACTTCCTGAAGCAAAAAGTGTATGCATGGGCAAACCGTATTCGTAGGTACGGGCGGAGAGTGGAGCGATACACCCAGAATCGCACATTCCAAAGTAATGAAAGGTGGGTTTATCGGGCTTGGGAGCGACCCAATCAAGGTGTGACTGATACGCGCCTGCCGGATGATGACGCTATGTGTTCATTCTGGCGCAGCATCTGGTCGGTGCCTGTCAGTCACACCGAAGGTGAATGGACTCGGGAGGTCGAACGAGCGTGTGATCCAATACAAGAAATGGGGGCTATCACGATCAGCCCCCAAGATGTAGCCCGTGCAGTCCGTCCGTTGCCGAACTGGAAATCTCCAGGAACGGACGGACTGCACAACTTTTGGATCAAGTGGCTACAAAGTTCGCACGCTCGTTTGGCATCTCAGTACCAGGCAGCCTTAGAGTCTGGTTCGCTACCCAAGTTCCTTACAACAGGAATAACCCACCTGCTCCACAAGTCTGGTAGCACCGCGGAACCCAAAAATTATAGACCAATTACATGTTTACCAACGGTCTATAAGGTTCTTACATCCATTTTGAGAGTTAAAATTAATAAACACGTCGACGATAACTCCATCATGTCGGTCTCTCAGAATGGATGTAGGAACGGGTCCCGCGGTACTAAGGAGCTACTCCTTATTGATATGGCCATTAGCCAACAGGTTCGGCGTTCCCGAAAGGATCTGTCGACATGTTGGATTGATTATAAGAAGGCCTATGACTCGGTGCCTCATGCATGGCTCATGAGGGTGCTAGAATTGTATAAAATAGATACAACTCTACGCACCTTCCTGATGTCGTGTATGAGGCAATGGAGCACAGTCCTTCGCTATCCAGGATGTCGAAATATCCAGAGGGATAGCGAACCTGTAAGGATCGAGCGAGGTATATTCCAGGGCGATAGTTTGAGTCCACTTTGGTTTTGTCTTGCCCTGAATCCTCTAAGCATGCTGCTGGAGAATTCAGGGCTAGGCTATCGGTTGAAGAGAGGTGGTCTGGTTATATCTCACCTCCTTTACATGGATGATCTGAAGCTCTTTGCCCCCAGCAATCTTCAGCTGATGGAGCTACTGAAGGTAACTGAAACTTTTAGTAGCGCCATCAGGATGGAGTTTGGTGTGGACAAATGTGCGGTCATGCATGTAAAGCGAGGGGAGATTCTGGAATCCGTAGGTATTCAACTAGCGGATTCCATAAACCTGAGATCCCTCTCTCCAAACGAAACCTATAAGTATTTGGGTATGTCGGAAGCGTTAGGTATCTGCACTACTGACATGAAGCAATCGTTGAGGGAGCGCTTCTTTGGCCGTCTGAAGAAGGTACTCAATAGCCTTCTTTCGGGCGGAAACAGGGTGCGCGCCTTCAACGGTTGGGTCATGCCGGTATTGATGTACTCTTTCGGCATACTCAAATGGACTCAAACGGAACTCGACGCCCTGGATAGGCGAGTCCGTACACTGCTGACTGCATATCGAATGCATCATCCACGATCGTCGGTCATGAGATTGTATATCCCGCGGAAGTGTGGTGGCCGAGGCTTTTTAAATGCCAAAAACCTCCACAACCGCGAGATATGCAATCTCAGGGAATATTTTCTACACACCGTCGTGGGTATGCATCGAGATGTGGTAGCAGTGGACAAGGGACTCACCCCGCTCTCCTTGGCGAATGAGAACTGGCGCAAGCCTGTAGTGCTTGATACTAACGACCGCAGGGAAGTATGGCAGAGTAAGGAGCTTCACGGACGCTTTTTTCGGGCCCTACATGGGTCCGATGTAGACCAAGCAGCGTCCGTAGCCTGGCTGCGTTTCGGTGACCTCTTTGGGGAAACCGAAGGTTTTGTCTGTGCAATTATGGACGAAGTTATCATGACGAATAACTACCGGCGATTTATTGTGAAGGATGGCACGGTTGACATCTGTCGGGCATGTCACCGCCCGGGTGAATCGATCCGACACATTATTTCTGGATGTTCTCGTCTAGCTAACGAGGAGTACTTGCATAGGCACAACCTTGTAGCCAGGATCATCCACCAGCAACTTGCTCTGAAATACACTCTTGTGGCATCGGAGGTACCGTACTACAGGTATGTGCCCGACCCAGTTCTCGAAAATGGCAATATCACATTGTACTGGGATCGGTCCATCATCACTGACAGGACTATTGTAGCCAATAAGCCTGATATAGTGGTGGTGGACCGAATAGAGAGGCGTGCAATGATTGTTGACATTACCGTCCCGCATGACGGGGACCTCGTGAAAGCCGAGAAAGATAAGCAAATCAAGTATCTTGACTTGGCTCGCGAGGTTGTCGACATGTGGGATGTAGACACAGCGATCATTGTACCGATGGTCGTGTCAGCCAATGGCTTAATAGCCACGAGCCTCGACCAACATCTTAAGAGGCTCTCGTTAGGCGGCTGGGTCAAGGGCCTGATCCAGAAAGCAGTACTGCTGGACACGGCTCGCATTGTTAGGAGGTTCCTCTCTTTGGAGCCCTGACCGCCGGTAGCTTGGACCCTGTTCCCGATACCGGTGGGCCTCTATTTTCTATATTTTTAAATGTTTTTTCAAATTTTGTGTTTTATAAAAATATTTAAAAATTTAGTTAATAAGAAAATAAATTAAATAAAGGAATAATAATAATAATATAATTTATTTCCAAAAACTTAAAACTACTTTACAATGGCAATTTGGCAGGAATTTCAATTTGTGTAAAGAGATTAGCATCTGTAGCCGAACTAGGCATAGCCTGTATTTCGGCTATCAGCACCATTTCCCTCGAGTTTTTACAATAAAATAATAAGTGCCAAGCAATGGTAGCATAATACAACTAAGTGAATACTACAGAGAAATAGTTAATAAGTAACACACGCACACCGTGACACTTTGGATAAATAATTTGTATGTACATAATTTCAATTTCTTATTAAATGGATTTAGTGTGTGGGTGTGAGTGTGTGTGTGCGATGAATGTGTAGGTGTGTGAGTGGCGTATGTATGTATATGAGTAAATGTAGGTGCGAGCGAGTGTGAGTGTAAGTATGTGGTGAGTGTTTGGGTGTGATTATGCGTGAGTGAATGTGTATGCAATGTGCATGTGTGTATAGGTGAGCTATGTAGAGTGTATCTTCGTTATCTGTCATCTTAGTTTCAATCTTAATGTGGTATGTACAGTAGTTGTTCCGTCTCCTCATAGCTTAATTTCTGCAAATATAGGCAAACTTTTAATTTGCATTGTTTCCTAGTCAAGGGGTATATGTGTAATATATTGTTAAGTTTATTATAAAGGTATGGACCCAGAAAACTTCCAAATCTTGTACCAAAGTTTGTTTTAAATGAGGTTAAATTATCACATACGTGATGTTTGCGACGTCTCTGCAATAACATCGGGTTGTAGTGATGTTTGTTGTGTTCTTGTAGGATAATTCTAAGTATAAATAACTGTCTTACTGTCAAAACCTCGCACAACTGGAAAAGTGCAATAGTAGGATAACGTATTGGTTTAAACGTGCTAACTTTCAGTATAGCTCTCTGGGCGACTTCAACCGCCTTTATAGTGGTTTTGCAAATACCTTCCCATGATGAAATGCAGTAGTTAAGAAGCGACTGACACAGGGCCTGATATATTCGCTTCAACAGTGTGGGGTCCGCGATATGACGTAGGTTTTTAAAAACGTAAATTAATTTTCGTACTCTATTACAAAGAGTTTTGACGTGTTCTTTAAAGTTGAGGTTCTTATCTAAAGTAATACCAAGGTATTTTAGAGTATCTACGCGTTCCAGAGGTGAACATGCGCAGTAATCCACAGACATGCACTCGTGAGAAACAATTGATAGGCCACCGCGGATACTCACCGCCTGCCTAATGCTGAAACAAATATATTTCGTTTTATCAACGTTCAAGGTAAGTATATTTTTCTGCAGCCATCCCCTAGTCGTATCAAAACCATTTTGTGCGATAGTGAAGACCTCTTCCCAACTGTCACCAGCAAATACCAGCGCCGTGTCATCCGCGAAAGAGATAATTTCACCTTTGGTAAGTTTAAGACTGGTAAGCTCATTTATGTATACGAGGAATAGGGTCGGCCCCAGTATACTTCCCTGAGGCACGCCATGTGTAACTGGGAGGTATGTACTTTTTTGTTTGTCCACTCGGACACACTGAGATCGCCCAGAGAGGTAGCTACTGAAAAGATCAAGCTGGGTGCCCCGTATACCCAGCGCCTCCAATTTGTTTAGTAAGAGGGAGACAGAAATCGTATCAAATGCCTTAGCTAGGTCGAGAAAAATAGACAGACATTTTTTCCCTTTGTCCAGGTTGGAACTAATGAATTCTGTAAGTTTGCTCACAGCCTGTTCTGTAGATTTTCCCTTCCTAAACCCGTATTGGTTTACTGATAGCAGTTTATTTTTTTCGAGATATTTTATTAGACGGATGTTTATAATTTTTTCTAAAATTTTGGATATTGCGGGTAGGATGGATATAGGCCTATAGTTGTTTATACGACTTCTGTCTCCGTTCTTATAGATTGGGCACACTTCTGATCGCTTTAGAGAACAGGGAAACACACCAGCTTTTAAGCAATCGTTGAAAATTTTTACGAGTGGTAATATAAGAATACTCTTGTGTTGTTTCAGAAATCTACTGCTGATATTATCACATCCTGGTGCACTGTCTGTTTTTAGACCCATGATAAGATGTCCAACCTCGTAATCATCTGTCTCAGTTAAGACAAAAGAATTGGGGACATTTGGTAAATCATCTTGAGAATTACTTAGTACTGGTAGATTTCGAGAATTAATATTTTGTTGGCAAATTTTGTCCGCCAATGAGCTACCCACATTTATAAAATAGCTGTTTGCTTCGTGAAGTGATTGGTCAGTCGAAGATGAGAGAGTTAGTAGGTCTTTACTGTGATGTGATGTTTTTGTTGTGTGTGTGATGTTTTTGATGGCTTTCCATAATTTTTTATTGTCGTTCTGTGCGTCCATGATTTGTTGTTTTTCGTAACTTCTTTTTAACCTTCGTAATAGGTTATTACAGAAATTTCTGTATCGTTTGTATGTAATTTTCAAGACTTCGTTATCCGGATCAATTTTAGCTTTTTTGTGTAGATGGTCTCTGTTTCGCATGCAACGAAGAAGTCCTGGAGTTATCCAGGGCTTAATGATTTTTTGGCGTCTAGAAAGTGTTACGATTTTTGTATTTTTTTCTATTTCTCTTTGTAGACATTGTGTTAGGTAATTTAGACTAACGTTCGGGTTTTCTGTTTGATAAATGGGGTCAAAATTAATATGTGAAATGTCTTGTGTTAACTTTTTATCGTTAATTATGACTTTTGATGAGGTGGCATGTTGCCGTGGTTTTTTTTAAATTTAAAGAAAATAAGACGGGATGGTGATCTGTGAGTGTTGCATTTAGGACTATAGTGATGGATGAGAGTTTAGTTTTTATAAGGACATGGTCTATGCATGTCTGGTGAGCGTTGCGTGTAACTAAAGTGTGTGCTGGCAGTAGGCCATGAGAAGCAGCTAAGGTTAAGTAGCGTTCCCCTTCTGATTTAATTTTATTTGGGTTAATTGCTAGATTTATGTCGCCCATAACTACGGTGTGCTCGAAAGAAGACACTGATTGCAACAAATTATCCAAAGACAAGAGGAACGGCTCCAGTTTAGTGTAGGAAGGCGACCTATATAGGGCAATTATGGCAGCTTGTTTTCCAACGGTGGCTAGTAGGCAATTACTTTCATGGAATTCAGGTTCTATTATAGATAGGTTAATGTTTTCTTTGTAGTAGATAATTACTCCGTCATTTTGGATGGGGTTTCTATTTGTTGCTACATGAGAGTAGCCTGATAGGTGAGGGATTACGATTTCACTTTTTAGCCAACACTCTGTTAAAATGATTATATCACATTTTAATTTAAGTCTATGTAGTAAAACTTCTAAGCCGGGCAAATTTCGGTTTATGCTTCGTATATTTTGTGTCAATATAACTAGTTTGTTCGTAGTAGAAGTAATAATATTTCGACAGTCCTCTAGGTCCGCAGTTTGTGAGTGCGATACGGATAACTGGTCGATATTTTCAAATAAGTTTGTTACGTCACAGAATGGTTCAGATGAGCGTAAGTATAGACAGAAGGTGTGGTCAAGGTAGGTATTTCGATTATGGAAACAGTTTGTATGTAAATAGAAAGACAGTGTTTATGAGTATGTTTTAGGCGTAGAGTGTTTGAGATCGTGATTTGTTGTGTGTGTAATCGAAGTATGTGTGAATAATTAGTTGTGTGAGTTTCTAAGATAGTGTACAGTTGGGCTATGGTTATGATTAAGGAGTATTTCAAATGATTTTGGCTGTGTTTGAGTAAAGTGTGGCTGTTGAGTAGTACTTTGTATAAGTAAAGAAAATGTATACAATTTAACCTAAAATTAGCATGCAATCTTATAGTTAATATAACAATAATACAGAATATATATCCAGGAGCAACAGATAGTCACTGCGGTTTAACATTTTTTCGTAACTTTGCATGATATTAGCAGTATGTTTGTATTTACGTATGTTCCTCCGTAGTGCCTAAACTATTCATCCGATTTTGATGAATGAGGTGTCAATCGATTCTTTATTATGGACCGGGTAGCATAGGCTAAAAAGAAATGAAAAATCCGTAGTCGGGTTACAGTTTTTATTAATCTTTTTGCTTGTTGTTGAAGCATTTCTTTTGTTAACGCTTTTGTTTTCGGAGAAATAATTTATTTTTTATTGATTTTCTTAATATTTTGATGTCATGTGGTTAATGCGAAAGACGACTATTGGACAAATGAATACACAAACATCTAAAAAAATAAAACAAAAAATCGGAAAGGTGCGAGTCGAACTCGTGCGCCGAGGGTTCCGATACAAATCATCAATACATCTTTATCTGTATAGGCAAAGATACAGATAAAGATGGGCATAATTGCCTTTAAGCATTCAAAGCGTGATTTTCGCGGTTTCTGGAAGAGCGCTAATAAATTGAGCATTCGGCCAGGCCTGCCTGTTAGTGTGAATGGTGTGAGTGATGCGAAGGATATTGCGAACCTTTTTAGAAATCAGTTTGTTTTAAAGTCACCGCTAGGGAGCTCTTGTGAGATGCTGGATACTTAGCCCCGTTGTGGCAAGGTGGGCTCACATTTCCCCTCCTCTGCCCTCTTCAATTTGTATATGAATGCCTTGATTGAGGCGCTTGTCAATAATAAGCTTTAAAGGACAATGCTGACATTGAAAACGGAACGGAAAGGTGGGCTCTTTCCGTGCGTGCGAATATGATAGCTCGCAGGTTTGCACGTTGTACTGCAGAAGTAAAGGTGACGCTCTTTAGAGCATTCTGTACCACCTTCTACACTTGCAGCCTGTGGGAGAAGTATTCGCGGGTGTCGTATGGAGCCCTTCGTGCCCAGTGTAATAACGCGTTCAGTAAACTGATTGCCTTGGCGTTGTAGTGCGTCAGGGATGTTTGCGGCGGCGCGTGTGGATTGTTTTTACGCGATAATGCGCAAGAACGCAACATCAATGGTGGCCCGAGTTATGGACAGCCCTAACAGGGCTGAAAATTATTGTTGATAGAGTGGACTGTCCGTATATAGTTTACTGCTGTCAGTTACATGTGTCACCGTATCGTGTTGTTTACTAATACTTAGTTTTAATTATGTTACTAACCCTATATGAGTCTTAGCTCGAAATAAAGATTTTAAATTTGAATTATACCGCCATAATAATATTGGTATAATTTTTATTGGTGGCTAAGTTTTAAAGATATAGGCAAATCTAGATTTTCACGAAAACTTGAAATTACCATAATTTACCTTAATTTTCAACTTTTTGAATTTTTTGGAATTCATCCTTTATTTGTGCGTTTTCGCGAAAAACTAAATTTGCTTATATCTTTTTATCGGGGTGACTCAGGACCTTGGTTTTTATACACCTAATAGGAACTGTAGACCTCAGTATCTGGTATGAATTTCAAGTTGCTAGCTGCACCCGTTCCTGAGAAAATCGTTGGTGACACACGGACAGACAGACAGACGGACAAGAAAGTGATCTTATAAGGGTTCCTTTTTTATCTTTTGAGGTACGGAACCCTAAAAATGAACGGAAAAATATATTACGGACGATCTGAGGACGGGTGTGAGTTTTTAAGGGCACCCTAATTATTAACAGAAAATTCTCACGTCAAAATATCTGCTTTTTTTAAAAATTCTTCCTTTTTCAATGGGTTTCATCCTAATATTATTCTTTTTGGTTTAAAAAATTATCGACCCTGGTCTATAAGTGCACCCCTGCCTATATCTTCAGGGAATACTGGTGTGAAGTTATTTTATGTATTGTTAAGTTATTTTATGTACTGTCGTCGCTTGCGCGCGAGACTTGCGATCGAATCCGCTCCGTGACTAAATTAACTAAAAATAGTAAAAGTGACTTTTTATTGGCTTTTTTTTCTCTAAATTTGTTTAAATAGTTACTATCAATAAGTGAAAGTGTTATCTCGATAAATAAACATTTATATCGATTATAAAAAGCAAACTTTCGGTAAACAAAGAAAAATCATATTAACAATAATGAAAATTACTGGAAATCAAGTGCAATGACTTAAAAAAACAGTGATCTTTAATATCATGTGAAAAATTAAACATAAGATATACGTCTAACACGAATACGTTAGACTTCAATAAAATAAAAGGTGGATTAAACTATGATTAATATCGGTGTCATTGTTATAATAGTTATAATAGTGCTATAACCTAATTAATAAACAATCTCCAATAATAAACAAAACATAAAAAAGTGCAAAAGAGTGTAATTTCATATCTTTTTAAAACAAAGACAAAGTGACTCAAGTGTTCGACATTGCAAAAAATTCCAATTGAATGAGTCATTCCTAACCGTCTTCGCTCGTTCAAATACTTCATATGTTCATTGCACTGCTCAATTTCACTGCTGATTATTAAGCACACTTGGATCAGTGGCGCAAAGCGTGGCATCAATACACCGGTCAACCGAACGCGAGTTCGAGCCCCGCAAAAACTGGTTCTTTTTGTGTTTTCTAAAGCTCCATACTTCTACATAACATAACGTTTACCAACTTCATAATAACACAATAGAGGGCACTGCGAGAGCTTCGAATAAAAAAAATGGATTTCGACAGTAATAACATAACTTACCGGAATAAACCTAGTAGAACAAGCTCGTTAACCGACCTATCTAAAATGACAACAATTGATAGCGAGAAAACTATATTGGATGCAACGATGATGAGTGTTCCGGATAGCTTCCATGACACCACTGACGAAGTACGTGAGTTAAATAATGAAATCGAGTCACTTAAACAGCATTTGCTAAGCGCTCATCAAGAAATCGACAATTTGAACATAGAAAACCTCCGCCTTAAAACAGATTTACAAAATATGATTACGACTGTTAACACCTATAAGAAAATATGCTCAACGCCTGAAAAAAAGGGCACAACACCAAAACGCATAAGTAAGGTATCACGCCTTGTTAATTCACCAAATGACCTAACCAATAGACGTGAACCTCCAATCATTCTACCAGACTGCGCGACCAACAAACACAATAAGGGAACTCAGACTACTAAAAGTCGTAATCAGACGCCACACAAAGATATAATGTTACCTGCTACTGTACCACCGACCAATTCTGTAATACAAAAAACTGTGGTATCGAAACCTAACGAAAAGAATAAACTATGTATCTTAGGTAGTAACAAATACAAGGGATCTTTGTCCTCCATAGAAGAAGTTTTCTTCGAATACTTCGACTACTGTCACTACATAATGCCTAACAGTACCATAAAACAATTATTAAGCGGAATCGAAGAAAGATTGAAAGGATTTACCCTAAACGACTACTGTCTAATCTTTATAGGAGAAAATCATATTATTACAAATGAAAACAACTACATAAACCTAATAAGCTTACTAAATGAGTCCCTTCGAAAAGTTACACACACCAACGTAGTAATTTGTCTCCCTACGTATAAGATGGGATCACTTATATATAACTTCAAAGTTGAGATGTTTAACAACCTTCTGCACTTAGACAACCAAAACCATAAGTATGCATACATCTTCGACAGCAATCGTGATCTAACACATAAGATGTTTTCTTACACTACGGGTAGAATCAATAGATACGGAACCAAGAATATATATGACAATATTATGAATAACATTCAGATTGATTTAGACTTATATTGTAAGACAAGCAGACAGACAATTAATAACAACAGACAAGAGTATGACGAAATTTTGACGACTCCCATTGGTGACGAGCACAAAGAAAAGCCCAACTTTTTTCGTTTATAACAGTATACATATCCTTCACCAAAATATTGCTGGGCTCCTGAATAAAAGCGATACGCTTACTGTATATTTGGAAGAACTAGAAAATAGCAACAGACGGATCGATACTATATGCATAACAGAACATTTTATGACACCTGAACAGGAAGGTCTTTTAAATATACCAAACTACAGTCTAGCAACAAGTTTCTCCAGAGATAATAGAAGAGGTGGCGCGTGCATTTTGACCAGGGTCGGTCACCAATATAAAGTGTTAAACTTAGGGAAATATTCCGTAATCAACGTAATTGAATGCTGCGCGATAGAATTGACAGCACACAACATTATTATTGTATGTATGTATAGGGTGCCCCAATATAATTTGGATAAATTTTTCGAAAATTTGAATAATATTTTACATTTGCTGTGTTTAAAATTGAATAACAAAAAGATTGTCTTATGTGGGGACTTTAATATCAACTTACTGAAAAGAAATAAACAAACCTTGGACTTCGAATATACACTGCTAAATTATAATTTAAAATTACAGTTTTCTCAACCCACTAGGCTAAGCAGTGCGACCTGCTTGGACAATATAGCGCATAATGTAAAAGGTTGTAAAGGAGAAATTATAGAATTGGGTCTGTCAGATCATACCGCACCACTTTTGAAATGTCCTGTTAAGAAGACATGTGTCTTAAAGCGTTGGAAACTAAAGAGGCGGAATTACTGTCAAGATAATTTGGTGAAGTTTAGAAATTGCATTAAAAGTCTCACTTTTTCGGACATTTATACAACTGACGACGTGAATGAGGCCTACGACTATTTTCTTGACCTATTCAGATGTTTTTACGATCTTTGCTTTCCCTACGAAATAGTAACAAAATCAATCAATAAAAAATCAAAATGGATCACTAACGGTATAAGGAAATGCAGTAAAAAGAAACGTCACTTGCTATGGCAATATAGAACAAATCCTACCCCAAAGAATAAAAAAACCTTTAAGACATATTCTGCAAGGTTTAAAAGAGTTATTACGTTAACACAATCATCACGAAATAACTACTTCATTAAGACGTCCAAAAATAAATCTAAAGCGACATGGACCATAATTAATAATTCTAAGGCCTACTTCCCTAAAGAACCAATAACACAAATTCAAACAGAGACACAGAAAATAACGAACCCATTAAATATAGCTCAGGCTTTTAACAATTTTTATATTAATCAGGTTACCAAACCAAAAAACAAAACTATGCCAGAAATTAACGTACATTCAAATACATCAAATTCTTTATTTATGGAGCCGACCATACCTCAAGATATAAATAATCATATTAACTCACTTCGAAATACAAATAGTGTTGGTTATGACGGAATATGCACTAAAGTTATCAAAGAAGTGTCTCATTACATAGCTCCACATCTCAGTCACATAATTAATATGAGTATTTCCAGCGGAATCTTCCCTGAGAAATTAAAAACGTCAATAATTGTACCATTGCACAAAAAAAACGATAGGCAAATTATGTCAAATTATAGGCCTATCGCGTTAATACCCGTCTTTTCAAAAATATTTGAGAAAGTCATTTATAAGTCCTTATACAACTACCTTGAGAAATCAAACATATTAGTAAATTAGCAAAAGGGATTTCGTAAACAGAAGACAATTAACATGGCTATACATGACCTGCTTCTCCCCATTTTGTCAAATGTAGATAAGAGAAATCCTGTATGCGCTATCTATATGGATCTAACTAAGGCTTTTGATTATGTGGATTATCCTATACTAATACATAAACTTGAAAAATATGGTATCAGGGGAAATATACTTGATCTCATTCGATCTTACTTAACGGACAGAAAGCAATTTGTAGAAATCGCACAAATATCCTCAATGACCAGTTATGAGGAAAAATATCGTTCCGAAAGTGAGGTAATTAAATACGGCGTTCCTCAGGGTAGCGTGCTAGGACCCCCCTTTTTTTTTGCTCTACATAAATGACCTTCCGAGGCAAATAAACCACCCCATGGTACTGTTTGCCGATGATAGCACCGTAATCATTAAGTGTGATGATCCCAATAATTATGAAAATGAAATAAATATGACATTAAATAGAATTATATCATGGTTTGACAACAATAATCTAATTATTAACTTGGAAAAGACTAAAATCATGCATTTTTATCAAAGGATCCCAAATAAAATCCTTGACATTAGCTACTTAGGGACAAAAATAGAATCAACTACTGCTACTAAATTTCTTGGTATTAATATAGACAACAATTTGACATGGAGACCCCAGACAGACGAAATATGTAAAAAACTTAATAAATTTGCCTATGCTCTCTATAAGCTATCAAAAATAGTGAGCCTAGAATCCGTACTTACAGCCTATCACGGCTATGTTGCATCAACACTTAGATATGGCGTAATATACTGGGGCAATTCAGTAGATAGACAACTCGTATTTAGAGCCCAAAAAAGATGTGTCAGAGCTATGTGTGGCCTTAAAAGCACAGACAGCTGTCAACCTTTCTTTATACGTCTAAAAATTCTTACCTTGCCATCGCTTTACATATACGAAACAAGTATATTTGTCAAATCTAACATTTCATTATACAAAATTGCTACTAAAAGTAACTACAGAAAATTACGCGATAAAAATAAGTCAGAACTTGAAGTGACTTATGGAAAAACTGCACTAATGAATAAAAGTACTTTCTGTATGGCCACAAAAATATTCAACAAACTACCTGAAAGAATAAAAACGTTAAATCGGGACAATTTCAAAACAGAACTATTAAGAATTTTGATAAATAAATGTTATTACTCACTACAGGAATATTTGGACGACAATTCTATAATTACTGCTTCAGACAATTGTGCATCACCTCACCTATTTTGACGATTTTGAATTTTGTTTGACAATAGCATTAATATGACATGTAACGTAATATATTTGACATTTATATATAATTTTATTCGCAATTGACTGTATTCTTAAACTCGACAATGTTAATTAAAATATTTTTGTACACTTTGATTGATTTTGAATTTTGTTTGACAATAGCATTAATACGACATGTAACGTAATCTATTTGACATTTATATATAATTTTATTTGAAATTGATTGTATTTTAAACTCGACAATGTTAATTAAAAATATTTGTACGCCCTGATTGATTTAGAATTTTGTTTGACAATAGCATTAACATGACATGTACAATAATCTATTTGACATTTATATAAAATTTAATTTGAAATCGATTGTATTAAAATATATTTGTACGCCTCTGTGCAAAACATAGAGGATCTACCTATCTGTAACATCTCGCACTCTGTTGTAATTTGACCTATGTTTACAAATAAAGCATTCTGATTCTGATTCTGATTCTGATTCTGTTATCATTTCGACCTCGCTTTGCTGTCTTTTACTGTATGAATCCCAAAGATCAGTCAACTATAATTTTATAAGTATTTCTGAAGACGTAGTTTTTGTATTTATAGGCCGGTTACTGAATTGAGTATTTGGAATTAAAAACATGACATGTCTAAGCCTACATAATGCCATAGTTTGACATGTTTTCAATGTAAAGTTACCGACATAGCCCGAAGAATTGCGAAACTCAAGTGGTTATAGGGACATTGCTCGCAGAACGAATGACCGATGGGGCTGAAAAATTCTGGAATGGCCTCCCACTAGGTTGACTGATGACCTGATTAAGGTTGCGGGATAGAGCTGGATGCGAGACGCACGGGGTCGGTCAATGGGGCGACACCTGGGGTGGCCTATGTCCAGCAGTGGTCTTCTTGCGGCTGTAATGATGATGATGTAGAGATTGACAAGTTCTCTATATCATATTCAGAAATCGGTCGTTAGAGTATTTTCTGGCCAGAAAATTACATAGGTACACATAAAATACAATCGTACACGAATGGAATTCAAAGGTATAACCCCTCAATGTCACAACTGCTGTGGCCCTACCGATTACAATAAACATTAAACAAACCAATTCAAACCCCACTTATTGATCATTGAACAATACCAATAACTTTCTAAAACAATTTCCTTCAAAACCAATAAACGGTTTCAGCCGAGTAACTATTACCCTTACAAGGGGTACGGGTAGTATCTGTACAAGTAAGATGTTATCAATAGAACCCTTTCATTATCATCTGCCTGCCTTTTCCAAACTTTATTGGGGACGGCAGGCAGATCTAGTGTAACTGAATTCAGCTGGATATCTGTATTTTACAAGGAGCGAGGCGAGGCGTCAGATTTGCTGGCTTCTGGCTATCCGTAACGACTTCCAATGATGTACAAAAGACAGCCGGGATCAACAGCTTAATGGCCTTTCACCGCTTAATAGCCATAAAACGGTTAATTTCCAAAGCATACTCCTTTGTAACGGCTAGACTAAAAGATTTGAAAAAAAAAATATTTATTATGGATTCATGTACATTATTTGTGAAACATTTTTTTCTTATAACTAATAGATTTGCTTTAAAAAAAAAAAAAAGTTAATTTAAAAATCAAAAACCACCTGATCCTAAGACTGCACAGCATGTTTTTGTACTTGATTACATCATTTTAGTTCGCAGTCGGGTTGTTGATTTTAAATTAATTTTGATTTTATTTACAACTTTTTAGTTACATGTTCTTTTTTTCGAATCGCATTTAAACATGGTATATACCTTTAAAAAACCTTCATTTTGATACCCCACTCGATGGGTTTCGAAGTAAAAAAATATTGAGTCGCCTCCAATATGGCGCACAAAGACCGCCATTTTTGTTTTTTTTTAACGTCACTTATCTAAGAACACTTGGGCGGCCAAGCCCTATCTAACGATGTAATTTAACATTAATTATTAAATGGATGGTTTGCAAGATATGAGGTAATAAAGAATATTACATACATACAAACATACAAGATACGCGTGAAAAACATAACCCTTTCCTTGCAGCTGGGTAATTAACCATACGATATTTTTAGCTACTTTTGGATACTCCTCCAAAACGACTTGAACGTTTAAAAAAAATTTTGCACAAATAAATTGATGGCTAGAATTTCTTGATAACTGAAATAGCATATGTAAATCAAGTAATATTTTGCAAACAAAACTGTCCAAAACGAGGTTCAATATTGATATTCTGGCTTCGAGCGGGCGCACGGCCGGTACTGCGTTAACATTGGGGCATATATACACCTTAAGGGCCTACATACACTTTAGTGCCGTAAAACGGTATATTTCTAAAGCATACTCCTCAGTAACAGCTACGTTAAAAGGTTTGAAAAAAATATATATTTATTATTGATTCATGTACATAATTTTGAACACAAGGTTTTTTCGTGTAACTAATAGTTTTGCATTAAAAAAATTATTAACAACACGATATTTTTTCGCAACTTTTGGAAACTCCTCCAAAACGACTTGGATGTTTAAAAATATTTTTATACAGAAAAATTGATGGCTGGAATTACTTCATACCTAACATAGCATATGTAAATCAAATAATATTTTGCAAACAAAACTGTTCAAAAGGAGGTTCAATTTTGATATGTTGGCATCGAGCGGGCGCACGGCCAGTACTGCGTTACATTGGGGCGCATGTTTTGCAAGGCACGGAAGAATCTCGTTATGTAAAAATGATCACCCATCCACGGACTGACCTCGGTAAGTATTACTTAACCTTGAAGATCGACCCGTGCGTCTATAGAACACAAATAAATTATCGAAAACAATTTCCTTGAGATCCAATAAACGCTATTTCAGCCGAGGGTAGCTACCCCTACCTACTGTACGAGTAAGATGTTTTCAATAGAACCCTTTCAAAGCGATAATGTTCAATTTGTTATGTGCCTAATAATTTTGCTGTCGACATAAGTCCTTGTTCAGATGGGGCTAGTGAGAGTTTATTACTTTTATTGGGCTAGTAGAGATTTATGTTACAAGATAGTTGTGTGTTCAGATGTGTGAAGAAGGATTTTGTTTGTTGGATATTACTTTGTGTTAAATGGAACTGGAAGAGGTTACATCATGTTTTTATTCGACTTAAGAGGCAAGGCAAAAATGTGGTGTCGTGAGGACTTTGGCGAAAATATTTCATGTTTTTTTTTCAAGTCTCTGACTTGCACTCATTAAGTTTTATATAAGCTAGAAAATGTAAAGTAAATACTGAAGACTTTATCACAGATAATACTAGCATACAGATGCCTCATCCCATACAAAGAAACCGTGCGGACGTAACTAGCGTTTTTCATCTGATTATACCGATTATTTTTTGTAAATCGATCGCGTTCGGTTTCTTTCCACGGCGATAGATAGATCACCATCTATATCTGTGGAACGGGACCGAACGCGATCGATGTACAAAAAATAATCAGTATAATCAGTACAGTGCGTCGGCACGGTTTCTTTGTATGGGATGAGACACCAGTGACTTTATTAAGCCTTTGGGTTTTAGAGAAGTCCAATCCACTTTCCTTCTTCATCAAGCAAGGCGTTTTGAAATCAATCAACGAAATGCAATTACAAATAGGTATTTAAGATCTGAAAGACCCATTATTAAAATTTCATACACTGCTAAAATAATAAGTACCTAAGGTTCCATTTTCCCATGCCTTTCTCATCCTTTGCTTACTTTACTTTCGTTAAGTACTTGGGGGTGAACCTTGATAGCAAATTGCTCTGGAACAAGCATCTTGACTACAAACTCAACAAATGCACGATCGCACTCTACCAGTGTAATTTTTTTTTTGAAAAAACATTGGGGCTCTCTCCAAAGATTACTCTGTGGCTGTACACAGCGGTGATGAGGCCAATGTTGGCTTATGGCACTTTGGTTTGTTGGACAAGGACATAACTCTCGACCACCATCACCCAACTTCAACGGCTCCAGTGAGAGGCCTGTTCAGATATCACCGGCTGCATGAGAACCACACCAACAGCAGCCATGGAGATAGCCCTACAAATAACTCCCCTGGACCCAACCTGGAACCGAGCCGCTTAGGCGATTAACACACAGCAACGCGCACCGCCGCTGGACGAGGAGAGGACCGCTCGACCCGCGCGGTTAGGCGGTGTACGTATGTTAGGCATCAACGGATTTATTAGAGGCCAATGCGACATGAGATCCGCTTCACCGCCTACCGCGGCGGTGCGCGGTGCCGTATGTTTAACGCCTAAGAGGTCTCGTCGATGCGCATAGATATGTGAGTGTGCCGTTTCGAGTGTTTGTAATTAGTTGCCGTACTGTTTGTCCATATTTACACTGTGTCTGTATTATAAGAGACATTTACTCTGCAGTGAGAATGGTATTATTAAAGCAACTGTCTCCTTACTTCACACCAGTAACACAACGCTATCCTCGTGAGATCACGTCCTTAGCGACATGTTGTAATAAAGAGAGAAACATGTTCGGTATGTGGGACATGTTGATAAAACGATGTAACGCAGGATTGAGAGAAGATATAAGGGTCTGTTTACGTTGGGAGAGTATCTTGTTATTCGTAGAGTAGGTTTTGATATGTAAATAAGGAAAGCCAGTTTTAAAAGCTAGTTTACATGCATAGTCATAACCGAAAAAAAAGTTTGCAGGATTTGTTTTTTATAAAACTTCAAGATGATGTAGAAACGGGTAAAAATTCAAATGAAAATGCTTCTGCCTTCCTTAACATGCATAAGTATAATCTTACTCTTAAAGTTCCCTCTGCTGGGACACAGGCATCCTCTCTTTAAGAAGGAATGGGTAATTACATACGTAATGGCACAGATAATATAATACTAGCATACAGATGCCTCATCCCATACAAAGAAACCGTGCCGACGTAACTAGCGTTTTTAACTGATTTCATCTATTATTTTTTGTAAATCGATCGCGTTCGGTTCCGTTTCACGGCGATAGATAGATCGTGGAACGGAACAGAACGGAACCGAACGCGATCGATGTACAAAAAATAATCAGTATAGAACATCGGCACGGTTTCTTTGCATGAGATGAGACACCACTGGTAATGGGTAATTTTGTCTTCGATTATTAGGTTCTAGGACATGCAACCGGCATTCTTACGATGTTTTCCTTCACCTTTTTTACAGCAGTGCTGATAAAATAATTTACATGAAATGCCTGCCTGAGTTTGAACCCACGAACTACGATTCGTAATTCAGGACCGTTAACTCCTTAACATCATTAAAGTAACAATTTTTTTTTCTCATATTTCATTGTTATCTATATATATAAAAGAGAAAGTATGTATGCTCCTTATAAACTCTAAAACGGCTGGACCGATTTCAAAAATTCTTTCACCGTTGGGAAGCTACACTATCCTCGGGTGACATAGGCTATTTTTATCCCTGTATTCCCACGTGAACGGGAACTACGCGGGTGAAACAGCGAAGCGTCCGCTAGTCGCCTATAAAAATGGCCCCAGTACAGAGAAACACAACGTAGAAAATACCATTTAGGCATTTTTAGATTTGAGAGACTACGCACTAATGAATTAAATTACAAAAATTGCATTGTCATCAAAGCTAAAGTGCACAAAAAGCGATTACATTTCAACATACCTATCCTCAATACACAATATTTACCCTTAAAACTTCTTGTTCAATATATTTATATAAATAAATTCTCGGATTAGAGAAAGCTCCAATACATTCCAGACCTTATTCGTAACGCTGGAAACCTTTTAGTTAGAGTAGCACAGGCCAATGTTATCGACGAAAATGTCTTAGGATGAAGAAAATGTCGAGTATCCTGCCTTTTTACTTGAGTTTAATCTCAGAACTTAAGATTAAAAGGTATTTCTTTAAGAGGATGACCTAATCTGGCAGTTACTTTATTTTGTTGAAAGCTGGATTTGTTTTAAGCTTGCTCATTTATTTTTCAGTTTTTGTGACACGATAAGAAAACATATTCTATATTTTGATTGTTATTACCATAGTTAAATTATGTACAGCAAAAAAAAAAACTAAATCTATGGTTGTTACGGTGGATATTTTATATTTGATTTCTTGAATTGACAGCTGTCAACGGAAAACTTGACTGATAGTTCCGCGGTTTTTAATTACTTTAATTGAATGTTCTTCACCTAATAAGCTCAGAACTCTAATAAATACACTTATTATTACACTGTCAAATACTTAGTATTTTGTCCAAATAAAAATCTCCATTGCTTTTTTTGTCTGACAAATTCGTCTGAAAATTCTGCAACGGATAAATTTTATTACAAAATTTCAAAAAGATAATTTTTACATTTTGTTTGTGTGTAATTTATTAGTCTCGATATTTTTAAATAAATATAAAATATAACTTCAATAAAAATGCGTTTTTTTTAATCTTTTTGCATCAGAATAAGAAAAATCAAGACGCGAAGATCACAAACACAACAGCAACATTCTTTCCCACTTAAAATCGAACTCATAACCCCAAAAAGAACCCGACGAGCATCACTTCAAACCCTCTATAGCCAGGAAGCGTGGGAACATTCCACTAAACTCATGCACAACACATGTAGAGGAGCTAGCACAAAGAGAGTGCTTCATTCCCTTTGTCACGCTATGTAAACGAAGCTATGTAGGTATGTTGTTCTGTTATTTGCCGTCTTTCAGTTCTGTGGACTGAAATGAAAGATAGTAATGGAATGTGAAAAAAAAGGGTTTAGTTGTGTACCTATCTAATGATGAATGGTTTCTAGGTTTATTTTGTATTAAGGAGGAATCCTGTACCCAAGTTTTTTTTTAAGCAAACATTTACGCACATTTTTTTTTTGTTGTGGACGCATTTACAAACATTGAAATACATTATCATATCTTCTTTCGTTCGTAAGATATGACATGAGCAGCTGGGGTACCGTCACTCCAGCTTACACTTATTTGTCGGTTTAATAAAATATAGAGCATTTTGACCAGAGATTTCTAAATTTTGCTGCCAATGGCAGCTATTATGCCTTAATTGTTGAGCTATAATACATAATCATATCTTCTTTCTTTCGTAAGATAAGACATGAGCAGCTGGAGTGACGTCACTCCAGCTTACACACACGATTTTTGATGTTTCAACAATTTTTAAGTATTATCGTGCAGTTCTTTCCTTCCATGTGCAGCTTTTATGTGACTATAGTCCAAAACCCTAACCTCACTAGTTTGCCTGTATTGAATGAGAAAGCTGGGGTGACGTCACTCCAGCTAATACATACTAAAAATATATACTAATAAGACATACTAAAAAACTTATAGGTACTAATGAAATTTTAGTGGCAGCTAAATAAAGACTTGGAACTTTGATTGCAGCTATTATGCCTTTTTAGGCAGAATTATTCTACCATTTATGAGGAAGCTGGAGTTATGCACATGCCATCTTTATCATTGAGAAGTTGAACTAAATTTACAGCAAACTTGTGACTTCGCCATATCATTACAGTCAACATATCATATAATGTACTATAAAATCTATCTGTTTGTCCACAGGTGGGCGTCCTGCCGCCAGTGCGACGCGCGCGACCTCCCCGCCTCGCGGACATACCCAGGTATATATAACAAGTATAGTTGTCCAATGCTAGCGATCTGACCTTCGCATACCAGCTGTATTGACTTAGGAAGTCAGTGCCCTGCATTAAGGATCCCACAGACAGGCGCGATGCATCAATGAAGCCGCAATTATTTATTCAAAGAGAAAATGTAGAACCATTTCCAAGAAAACTTGCCATGGTTATGTTTTGACGAACGACATCACGCATTTTAAAGATAACTATTGGAAAGAGACGTCAGGTTATACAAAGCACTATTACTGGTATTCTAAGGATAAATATCAATAATATACAGATAATACAACAGATTTATTATATTATAATAAATCTACGTAAGAAATTAAAACTAAGAAGTACCTAGAACTCATTTTTTCAAATACAATTACTTTTCAAAATCAATGACTAACAACGAATAACAATATTTTGCCCGCTTTAAAGTGTTCATTTGTTTTTTTTTCAATAAACAGCGTTATATTTGCAAGTCAGATCGAAATTTAAATAAAACTTTTGATAAGTTACCTCCTTGGTTGCCATGTTTCGGAGTAAAATATCGTTCCATTTTTAAATTACACGAGTTTACTATATATATATACTATAATTTATTTGGCCGCTAAAATATGACAGATATGGATTTTCATACAACTTTTGCGGGCCGCTGCTCGCATGTATTTGACCAGTACAGCATTTTCGATTTATCTAGAAGAAAGTTGTCAAAATAATGCTCAAATTTCCAAGCATGTTTGAGAAATAGTACATTTTTGCAAAAGCCGGGAAATAGGCAATTGCAGGTCAAGTATGACATTGAAGGCCGAGCCATAGGCGAGGACTTCACTAATACGAGACAGGCAATTGCCATTTCCGCCGATATATATAGTGCTTTTCTCAAAATAATTCAGGGAAATAAAACATAATATTTATATTATACATTTAATTTATTAAAAGTTACAACAACATTGCTGGTGCGTTGTAATGTTCCAAATTCAAAAAACGCTCCTGCAATGGATTTGATCTTCTTTGTCCGTAAATTCAATACTTCGCGTGTTCTGTTTTCGAAAATAATGACAATATTTCCATGCATGTTTGGGAAAATTTAATTTTTTTAAGTGATTTCCTTATATAACAACGGTTGCGGAAACCCCACCGTACCGACTTCCTGTCGAAATTGATGGGATTGTGACCTTCAACGTAATACTTACTAGTACATTACTCTCCTGTCTCCTGAGGCTCCACATTACTTCATCGATTTTATAATCATACTAACGACATATTACATAAATTGTTACAGATAAGTGGAAATATTTCTGAAATATTGTTACAGCTTATAAAAATAATTTGTTCCCCGCACTCTGAATCCTAGATTTATTGCTTTGACGGTGACTTCGCTTGTGTGAAAGTTGAAAATTATACCAAAGAAACGTACGGGGTAATAAGTATAAGTACCTAATTTAGGGCGGTTACGCACTACACGTCCGTGCTCGTGATCTGAGTTCCAAGTTCAAAATGTTCTAAATTATAACAGACTAGCGGACGCCTCGCGGTGGGAATACAGGGATAAAAGTAAGTCCTATGTCACCCGGGGATAGTGTAGCTTCCCAACGGAGAAAGAATTTTTGAAATCGGTCCAGTAGTTTTTAAGTTTATTCATTAAATAAAAAAATACAAATCTTTCCCTCTTTATAATATTAGTGTAGATTATGACGGATAGAGTTCGTATGTAGTGCGTAAGCTTCCCTACAGGAAGTACCACGGCTACATAGGAATCGAAATTTCACGGACACAGATCGGATGTAGTGAGTAATCGTCCAGATCCGTTCGGCCGTTGAGGCAAACATCCAAACATACACCATACTGTCACATTTATAACATTAGTACGACTACTTAGATAAAGATAATATAATAATAGTCCCAGATATCTCACCCTATGTATTATCCAGGTCGTAGTATATCTGTGTGTTGAATATCACCTAAATCTGTTGGTCCATTAAGGCGTGATGGAGTAAAAAACTTACACACGAATAAATTCATGAATATCCAGTTTCGCTTTTTTATTTCTATTGTTTATCGGTTCGCGCTTGGCCACTTTCTCACCTGATGTTAAGCGATGATGTGGTCGACGGTGAAGATGGAGACACGCTTGCCTAGGAATAACTTAATCACTCTTGACTTAAAGACCTAGATTGTAGCTATCGGGAAACATAGGCTTCGACAGGGAACTCTTCTCCATAGCTGTATATGCATAATAAAAGTATTCTCAAAACGTTTAGTGCGTATGGGTGGGATGTCTAATATGTACCGACGGCAAAAAATCTAAAAATCTTTTATTTTTATTTTACATAGACCTACATGGGCACTTATAAAACGTCGACAAAAGGTGCACGGTTCGGGTTGGTCGTTTCCTATGGAGAAGAACCGGCAAGAAACTCCATGGTTACTCTTTTAAAAAATGGTTTGTTTTTACAATATTTCCATGTTACAGTATTAGTACTATTACTATGGGGGGACAACGTAGGCCCGACAATAAGTCGTAAGATACTAAAAAAAAAAAGTTTATATAATATATAACAAAGTTAACAAATGTTAACTAACATCTAGAAGGCCTACAATGTTCACACATTCACAAAATAATCGGTAAAAGAATCTGTTAAAAAAAAATATATATATAACAAGACTAAATTTAACATGTGGCACAAATGTTGTTATCAGTGCTGTAACTATTCTTTGCAAAGGGCTATAAAGATGATTGCGAAAAAGTCCAATTAAAAGAAGAAAAACAAAAAAAAAATGAAAATATGAAATTGAGAATAGTTAGAGACATCCACATATTTGTGTCGTTTATGAGTTACCAGGGAAGCCACATGCGCAGAAGGAGCTAAAGCCAAAATTTTTATCTTCAACGTAGTCCTTGATTTTATAATATGCTTTTTAATAAGGACACGTTTGATGTGATTTTTGAACTGAAGGCACATCGCCGTACGTCCGATAATGAAACGGGCTAGGTGGAATTAGATCATGCACACTCCCTGAAATGTAGCCGATAAAAAACTGATTGTTTTGACAAGTGCTTCATTGCCGATGAGCCTTTTGGCCCCCGCTTGTTGTTCGACTCTAGTGCACCAAATATTATAATATTATTTAAAAGTAGGAGATTTTTTTAATGTAATTTATTTCATCACCACTGCCCTCAAAACGGTGAAGGAAAACATCGTGAGGAAACCGGCATGTCCTAGAACCAAAATTCTTAGACATGTGACATTAACCAATCCACACTGGGCCCGCGTGGTGGATTATAGCCAACTGGGAACATTAAGAGGCTGATGATGTGATGTGATGTGAAGAGTATTTTTGTTTCCAATCCCGAATAAAAGAAATCCTCAAGAAGTAAGTGAAAGTTTTTAGTTACTGTCATCTTGCATTATTTATCATTTCTGACCCCCAAGATACAGGCAAATGAGTAGTTTTCGGATCACCGTCCATCCTAATAAATATGTTAACGATCAATTTGTTTTTGATTTCATTTGATTATGCCACTGCTGGACAAGACCGTCCCAATAACTTCACGCTGTTTCGGTTATGACTTATATAGGCCATTCATTATGTTAACTTTACCTACCTCATCCCACCTTCTTCAAGCCAACTTGCTATATAAAACCACGATACAATAAGGTAGAAACGTGCCACTTATCTGTAAACAGGACACGTATTGTCATCGGCAAACTATCTAACTTGAAACTAGTTCAAAATAAGGTTTTAAAGAAAGGTTTCTAGATCAAACTTAGATATTGAAAGCTCTCATGGTATTGGCAGAATGCTTTCTCGATACGTAGGTACCTACGTAGAATATTGGTCCCAGAGGTGATACCTGAGTAGGTAAATGAGTATTTTTGGTCTGCAAGTTGCAAGTAGAAAATACAGGAAGTCGCGGCTAAGTAATTAAAGGCGTATACATCTACCACAGTTTGCTTCCGATCATTAATCCATCTCTTTCTGAAGCCCTTCTGACTGTCTCGTAAAGCATGAGGACAGTCCCACCGCACTATTCCCAAACCACTGCAACTTCTGAAAGCCAGAATCAACAGTGGCGACCACCAGAAAGCGCCGAGGCATTAAAGCTCGATAAGTCCCGGAGAATGAATTTAACTGTCTTGGATCCCGCAACGAAATTAAACAGAAAAGAATAATGGAGGAGTAGGAAAAATACGAATTTCCACTTCCCTCCAGTCAGAACAAACAAGGCCAATAGGCACATAGGGTCGTTTACAACTAGGATAAGTCCAGTTGCCTAGCACTGAGTTTATCCCAGTTTTAAAGCATAGCATAGTTCTCGTAAAGCATGCGAAATCTATGGAACCGGTTGTCATTTATAAAATTTTGACAGTAGCTACGGGTAGTCAGAATCATGAATATCTGACAGCCAATCTTGCCCAGTAGCTATGCTCTATTTGCTGGAGCAAAAAATAAAAAGTAAACAAACTATATAAAACCGGCCAAGTGCGAGCCGGACTCGCGCACGAAGGATTAAAAACCATTATCGCAAATAACATCAAAAATATCACGTTTGTTCTATGGGAGCCTCACTTAAATATTTATTTTCGTTTGGGCGCATTATGTCCAATTCGCAAAATGTCCAGTGGGCTCAAATTGTCCAATTCGCAAATAGTCCAATACGCAAATTGTCCAATTCGCAATTTATCAAACCAGCAAATAGCCCAATTAGCAAATGGTTCAGCACGCAAATTAACCAATTCAAATTTTTGTAGTAAAATTAGGTGTAGATATCCTTCTAAGGTATTTTAATTCTCCGAAATCTCTTTCATACATAGAGAATATTGACTACAAAATGTACAGTACTTTTTTTAATGCCTTGAGCTGTCCAAGGCATTAAAAAAAGTCGTTTACGGAGTTAGCAGTATAATAATTTCTTCAACTTACATTGTTTAAGCATTGATGCTAAAATAAATCTAAATTTCTAGATAGGTACTAGGTACCTCTATGTTGATTCCACTTTATGAAAGAAAATACTCGTACTTATGACTACCTGATAATACTCGTACTTATGACTACCTATATTACGTACTTTTTTATGTGATTTTTTTTACTAATTAAAAGCGATATTATGGTTTATCAGCCTTAATTATTTATACAGATATGTGTTTTTTTTCTAATATAAGTGTTGATCATTAATTATATTATGCATTTTTACTTCGAACCAACTCACGTGCGGGTGTTCTAAAAACGCCTCTCGTTCGCAAATTTTTAAGTTGGTCCAGTTCGCAATTTTTATTATTCCTTGAATTAATAAAAATTGCGAACTGGACCAATTGCGAATTGGACATATTCTGAATTGGACCAATTGCGAACTGGACCAATTGCGAATTAGACAGTTGGACATTTTGCGAATTGGACATAATGCGCCCAAACGATGTTAAGTAAGATTTACAAATGCTTTTCATAAAAATATCAATAGCAGTCAATCTTCTTTTTTTGGCTATATCATTCCACTTTGTATAATTTTTATTGCTTCCTCATTACTGATGTACTGACTTTTATTTCCGTTTTAAGCAAATTGAATTCAAAAGTCCATTTAATCTCAAATATCTGCTACATTTTAAACCTAATCGCCAAGAATATTTCAAAGAGATTTCCTCATCAAAGGAGCGCAAAGGAAACGAACTAAAAATGCTTCCACTCACAAAGTAGGACCCCTCTGTGCGTCCTTTGCTTACGTATATGCAAAACTTCTAATGTAAAGCTTAGGAAGAAAATTTACAAGGAATTTCTCGTTTTCCGAGTTTTGCGTTTCATTGGGTTTTCTGAGAGCGTTTATGGTATATTTTCTGATCTAATATTAGTATGTAAATATACTATTTATAATGGGAATGAGAAAATAATTATGATGCCACGTGAGTTTTGACACGTGACGTATGAATTTGGTGATTAATACTGAATTCGCTGAAGATAGAGGTGTATAGGTAGGTAGAATCGGAAGAGATATGAGACAGACAATTCACCACCGCAACGCTGGCGTCTTGGGCGTATTACACGTCTGTACCTGGGACCAGATAACGTGTGTCGAGTGGTTGATATTTACATCCCAGAGGTACCATACGTCGGGCGTCGGTCATTTTCATTAATAAGAGTAACTTCGATATTAACCTTACTGAACTTTTGTATTTTGTTGAGATCGTTTTGCATTTTATGGCATACGTCTTTTTAAATTAAAATATCTAAACTTTTAGCTCTCTATATTATGGATTCTATAGAAAAGAAACGGTAAGAAAATAGAAAGATACAGGATCAGTGCTGCTGTTCAAATCATCCATAATTGATTTGAAATATAATGAGTCTGATTTTAATTTTTTATACACATCACATAATATCACCCCAGAAAGTGTGCTGTTGTTCAAATCAGCCATAATTGATTTGAAAAATAGTGAGTTCGATTTGAAATTTTATACACATAATATCACGCCTGTGTTTCTGAAGGGTGTTTTTAGGGAGAGATGCACCTATATCTCAGCCATATTTCGTTAGATATGTTTGAGATCTATGTTATACAGGGAGTTTATACAGACACTTGATTAAGGTTCGAAAGCCTTGTGATTTAGAAATATCATAAAGTACTAATGATGGAACATCTGCAGTAGATATTTATAAACACTTGCTTACTAAAAGATTAGGTTAAACACACTAATAAGCAGATTCTAAATTCAACTTTATCACCGAAAAGAATTAATTAAACTTTTATTTAACATTAAATACAAAAACAATATTATATCGCTCCATCATAATCATTATCTTTTCGTTATCCCAATTTATTTAAACTCGGCACAGAATTTCTTCTTCCTTATTGCGAATTTTGTCGTCTTTTCAATGGTCATCCCCTATCTAGCCGTAGCTACAATTGCTGCGCAGTAGTAAATCTCATACAAAAACAGCACCGTTTCGTGCCTTGTGCATTGGAAAACCAACTTCGGGGCGGCCCAGAAATTTGGCGAGCACTACCTATAATCTTTACACCACAATCTATATATCGTTTCTTTGGTCTTCTTCTACTGAGTTAGAGTTTTAACATGACCATTCATATTTGAAACTTTCTATAAAACATGTTTTTTAACTAGGAGGGCACGCACTAGAAGGATATACAATACACGGATCCTCTAATAGTGATGTTCTTCAGAAAGGACAGGTGCGTTGTATAATATATATTAATAGTTTATTCTTTAGAGGCGCTTTCTGTAAACCCAGGTATCTGGCAACAGTGATTTCTATGAACAAAGTTTACGGCAAGAAGCCGCTATTGCTATCTATGAATAGAGATCTTTGACAACAGTGCTTCATAGGGACCGAGATATCTACAAACAACGTTTTCAATCAACGAAGTTTTCGGCGATACGTGCTGTCTAGGAATAGAGATTTCTATTAGCTTTGCTTTCTGTATGTAATCGTATCGTACAAGCGTGTTTCTATTTTAGGTTCCACGTTCTACAAACAACCTACATTGCTTCAAATAACGAAAATGTCGAAAAACAAAAGCTTTCTTTATCAAAAGGAACGATGAAGTTTTTCCAAGAAGGTGCTCACTTTGTGGTCATCATTCCTAGGTCCTTACATAAGGGTGCTGATGTAAGCAGGGGGAGAATTCGTGAATAAAATTCGTTTTTGCAAGTTCGCGGCGTTTCATTGGGTTCTCTAAGTTTCTTTGTGTGAGGAAATAAGATGTTGGGGTGTATTTTTTATGATTCTAGGGTAGGCTGTTGACAAATGATTGTCACGTTTTCTTTGGTCTCTGGGCACGACGTCCCTAAGCATGAATTCCGAAGTTTCGACCTTCGTCACGGGCGTTTCCTACTCCGTATCACATACGGACGTATGATTCTTTTTTTTTTACTTTCCTACTTTTCTTTCGGGGCCCGAACTACAAATGAATGACAACACAATTTGACAGTTGTACCTACTCCTGAGTTTTACCCGTCCGAAGAATTGAATTATAACGGAGTATGGTTCACTCCGAAGTTTCGGAGTACTTTCGCCGTCACTTCGTAGTGAGTAGACTCCCTGAGACGAAATATTTCACAATGAGCTGCCATGCATAAAGGGCCATATAAAAAAATATTTTTATCTTCATTAGGTTAAACCGAGCCGAGTCTTAATTATTTTCTATGAAGAAGTTGAATTTAGATTCTGTATATTAGTGTGTTTAACCTAATCTTTTAGTTAGCAAGTTTTTATAAATATCTACTGCGGATTTTATTTTCGAACCTTAATTAAATGAGTCTCAAACATATCTAACGAAATGTGATTGAGCTATATGTGCACCGCTGCCTAACTCTTTAGAAATACAGGCGTGATATTGTGTGTATAAAATTTAAAATCGATGTCACTATTTTTTTTAAATCAATTATGGTTGATTTGAACGGCAACACTGTTTCTGGGGTGATATTATGTGGTGTGATATGTATAAAATTAAAAATCAAACTTACTATTATTTTTCAAATCAATTATGGCCGATTTGAACAGCAGAACTGATCCTGTATCTTTCTATTTTTTACCGTTTCTTTTCTATAGAATCCACAATATAGAGAGCCAAAAGTTTTGACATTTTAATTAAAAAAGACGTATGCCATAAAATGCAAAACGATCTCAACACAATACAAAAGTTCAGTAAGGTTAATATCAAGGTACTCTCATTAATGAAAGTGGCTGCCTGTAGCAGTGCAAGCTTCCGGTATGAGCAGCAGTGACGAAACAAGGTTGTGTTGGTACTAAATATTTAACTATTGGATCTTGAGGGTTACTGAGTTCATAAAGAAATTGTTGTGCAAGTATTGTTATGGAAAAGGTTTGCTTAAATAGTAGCATTTATTTAGATAGTCATTGGTCATATATATGAACAATAAATTTGTATCTGAATATTTACACAAAAAAAAAAAAAACTAAAACCAATCATTTTACATTTCAATTTAATTAAATACATTCCTTCATCATCATCATCATTTCAGCCGAAAGACGTCCACTGCTGGACACAGGCCTCCCCCAAGCGTCGCCACACTGATCGGTCCTGTGCGTTTTGCATCCACCGGACGCCCGCAGCCTGGACTAGGTCGTCGCTCCACCTAGAGGGAGGCCTTCCAACGCTGCGTCTTCCGGTACGCGGTCGCCATTCTAGAACTATTATTATTATATTATATCAATATCACAAAAAAACTAAGCTAAGCTAAGGAATGGAATTCTCTGCCACCTTTTTCCCGACAGCTACAATCTCTGGGGTCTTTATATCAAGAGTGAATAGGTTATTTCTAGGCAAGCGTGTTTCACCGTCAACCACATCATCGCTTACCATCAGCACCTGTAGCCAAGTTGACAATGTACAATCGATAACGCTAGTAGAAAAGGAATCAATGTATGGGAATGACACATCTGAACTTCAAGTGGTCAGACCATACAAATAGAAGGCTAAAGATAATAACGCTAGTATTTTTTTATTTTTTCATTATTATAACCAATGATATTCAAATAAACAGATATGTTATGAGCGCGCGCATTTTGAAGACTCGAATAGGTCACAATTGTGACCTTTAAGTCTTTAGTTTATGTCACGCATGGCGAAGAGCGATAGGCTTTGTTGAAACAAAAACAAAATAAAAAAATGCCATCGTATGTATTTAGAAATTGTACCAATTATGATACCAAAGTACATAAAACAGAAGGGATCTCATACCAAATGTAAGTACGCAATACGCCTCAATTTACTAAATTATTTCATTTTTTTCCTTATATTCTGATATTTGGAGGTTAGAAAAAGGTAACAACATTGATGGTCAAAATAATGTTTGTTTACATTCACACGCAAGTGACATACACTAGCTGTCTCTTTTTTTCTTGTTGGTTTTATCAAGCCATCCCTTTCGACTTGTAGTGAAATGTCAGATGAATGAATAGTGTGTATGTGTGCTGCCGCTGCTGCGCGGAACACTTTTTTCAATTGTTTTGTGAGTGTATAACGTATCTGTTTATTTGAATATCATTAATTATAATATAATACTGCTATCTGTGATATAAGTAAAGTAACAGTTATTACAATACTAAAATAAGTAAAATACACGTACACATAGGTACAAGGCTACATGTTAAATCGACCTAGATCCTTAAAGGCGTTGTATTTTCCATCATTCCCGACTGTTTTGACAATAATACACCGTACCCTAAACTTAACCGTTTTTATAAATTGCCGTAAATTGCCGATTTTCTGTCTATTGGCCTATTTATTTTGGGTGTTGTGCTTCTAACTTATTTGTGTTTGCGATTTTTGTCTAGTAGGTAAGTTGCTTTATTCTTTTCAACACTAAAATTGCAGTTAATGGAACCAACGAGGTAGATAGGTTCTTCATCAGTTGCAATTCACCAAACAAGCACCAAACGATACGTTCTGAGTGCAATTGCTTGCATTGTTGATGAAAATACCAAAATCCAAACCTATGTCTATAATATTTGTGGAGTTCCCTGGATTTCTCCAAGATCCCATCATCAAATCCTGACCCGATGCCCATGGGACCACCTTTCAAACAAAAGAAGAATTTTCCAAGAGTCTTTGAGTATCTAACCGGGTAACATACAAAAAAAATGCCGGCGAATTGAGAACCTCCTGATGAAGTCGGTTAAAAAAATAACTTCAAAGTCCAGTATCCAGAATCTTGCAAACGGTTAAGTTTGGGGTACGGTGTTTCATAGTCAAATCAGTCACGAATGTTGGAAACTGCAATCTCTTAAAGGATCTACGTCGATTTAACCTGTAGCCCTGTATATTGAGTATAATATATATACGTATATTATATATTTATATTTATGCAGTAACAGAAAATAATAATATGAGATTCGATTTTTTATTGCGTCCCGTAGGTGGCAATATTAATCTCGCCACCTAGTAAATGGGACTTAAGGACGCTATTACATTTTTCTACAAATAACAGTGCTTTTCAGGTACAATTTTAAGGTATATGCAATCACAGATGTGAAGATATCATGGTCTTAATTTAAAGATAATATATTCAGCTCCAGATTGGCATCAGAAAAATTGCATGACATCATACACAATTTTCGCACAAATACGTTTTGCCCATCACGATAATCGCAAAAATATTAAAAAAGTAGGGTCCGAATAGGTCCCAGTTTAGTTAATTTTACAGCATTTTTTATCTTCAAAACGATAAAAAAATTGCGGTATATATAGTCCTTTACAGGTTCAGATAATTATTTTTTACCCAAATCAATATATATTTTAATTATTAGCTACAATAAAAACACTTGCCGACTTCTTCATACATTTTGCACTCGAAGCGTATCATTCCGGGCTCAGAAGCGCTCGTGGAAGGACGAGCGTATCGCTTTTTTGCAAAAAATAAATACGATAAAAGTAATAGAAAATATTGTAGTGTGCATGCGTGAGTCGTATGTCGTGATCGAAAGGAGTTGATATTTTACCGGACCGAAATAAAAGTATGTTTGAGTTTCCTTTTATTATTAGAATGGGATTTAGAAATTATGTTGGGTATGATCGGGATTTGGATAGGTATTGTTAAGCAATTGTTGATAAGGTTGAGAAATGGATGGGTGGGTTTAAGCAGCTCTTAGTAAGGTTAAGATTTGGATGGGTAAGGTTAAGCTGGCGGCGGTGAAGGTTAGAAGTGGATGGGTGGGAGGAGATTTATGATTTGAACCGGTTTGTATGTATGACGAATACGGGGTCAAAACCAAAATACAAGATGGCGCCGACGAAAATTTGACCGCTTTTCGATATGGGTGTCATTTTCATGGTTTTTGGCGTCGCTTATATCGAATATGGGGTCAAAACCAAAATACAAGATGGCGCCGACGAAAATTTGACCGCTTTTCGATATGGGTGTCATTTTCATGGTTTTTGGCGTCGCTTATATCTAATATGGGGTCAAAACCAAAATACAAGATGGCGCCGACGAAAATTTGACATCTTTGCGTCATGGGTGTCATTGTCATGGATTTTGGGGTCGCTCATATCGAATACGGGGTCAAAACCAAAATACAAGATGGCGCCGGCGAAAATTTGACATCTTTTCGTCATGGGTGACATTTTCATGGTTTTTGGGTAGTATGTCATTAGCTGATGCTCATTAAGTAATACTCCAAAAAAATTTGATGATAATATTTTATATTATATAATATGTAATGCAAAATGTTCAAGTCATTTTTAGGGTTTCCCCTATTAATAAGACTCCGCGGTCCGTCTGTCTGTCTGTCTGTCACCAGGCTGTATCTCATGAACCGTGATAGCTAGGCAGTTGAAATTTTCACAGATTATGTATTTCTGTTGCCGCTAAAACAACAAATACTAAAACAGAATAAAATAAATATAGGGGCTGCCATACAAAAAACGTGTTTTTTTGCCGTTGTTTGCAATAATGGTACGGAACCCGTCGTGCGCGAGTCCGACTCACACTTGGCCGGTTTTATAATCCTTGTGACCGGAAATTATTTCGTTTTAGGTATCTACTTATTTTACGTTACGTATTTTTAAAAATACCTACTTACTACAACAAAGTGAAAGCTAATTCTCTTTTCGAAAGTCGGTGTCGGTATCTATTGTTTTTCGTTTTTCGACACGGAAAAGATATTATTTTTCTCTTTTTAGTTTTTGTTGGTACCCCATATTGGGTAGGTATACTAAATAAATCTGTTAACCCCCTAAAACGTACAAGCGTGATTTTATATTATGGTATGGTGAAAACAAAACATAACTATACGATCACACTAATCGCAGGTCATTTGCTATTTGTTATTGAAGAGTTCCATTGTCTATCTCCGAAGATCTTTATCATATCCTAATATATTATACAATAAAACCATCCCTGAAAACACATACATTAATCGACGTAAACCCGGTAGTATCGGATAAGTAGTTTTAAAGAAAATCGCGGATACATACGGGTCGAATAGATAGAGCACCTCCTTTTTTTGAAGTCGGTTGAAAATAGAACCTACTTTTTACGACGACGGTTTGTAATAGTTACCAAATGCATTTCCAAAGTGCCAACTAACCTTCCTGAATCAACTTCAATAAAATTAAAAAATAATAACAAGGACCAATATTATTTGAGTGATGTATAAAATCGAGCGCTCAGTAGTTTCAATGAGTGCGTGCGCGTAATGTTGTTGTGTGCTACTAGATACCTAAATTTGAGTTCGTCGAAAATGTAACAGCGTCCTTAACTTGACGGCCTGTACTGGACGGTACAGGTACTTTTTTTTTTGGGACTATCTCGCCGCACTGTACCCCAAGCCACTGCAACTCATGAAAGCCAGAATCAACAATGGCGGCCACCAGAAAAGCGCCGAGGCAATGATACTCGACGAAGTCCCAGAGAAAGAATTTAACTGTCTTGGATCCCGCAACGAAATTAATCATAAAAGAATAATGGAGGAGTAGGAAAAATACAAATTTGACGGTACACCTAAGGGACTCTGCCTAATCCTCCGGGAAATAAAGGCGTGATCTTGTGTCGTATGCTTCCTTCAATTATACGTTCGCTAACAAGCTCACCACTCCCAGAGCTCACTACACCAAAAGTTAAACTCCGAAACTTCGTTTACCACCGACACCGAACTAAGGCGAAACTAACAAATAACATTAGCGGTTCATCTTCTAACTCCTCCGTTAAGCAAATCAATGTTGATTACATTGTGAGATTGATGATTATGATATTACATTTATTCGATTACAAAAATTACTTAGAAGTACCTATGTTTTTTTAGTTTATGTATTTGAGCTCATAATTAGCGTTGGAAATAATATGTATAATTACATGTATCTTTCAAACGCCTCTGTATCTATAATTATAAAGAGGTAAAGTTTGTGAGTTTGTGACGTTGTAAGGGGTAATCTCTGGATCTACTGAACCGATTTTGAAAATTCTTTCACCTACTAAAGCTACATTATTCCTGAGTGTCATATATATATATATAAACTTTTTACAAAAATTACAACCGACTTCCAAATAAAAACAAAACAAAGTGAAAAATAACTTCAATTTCGGAAGTCGGTGTTTCGGTTTCTTCGTTTTTCGTTTAGTGTTTTTATTTGGAAGTCGGTTGTATTTTGTGTAAAAAGTTTTTTTTATTATTCACTTTTTAGTTGTGGTACATAATGGACCAGTTATAAAGTCTAGGTACCAATAATGCCGAAAGTGAAGCCAGAATAGATTAACTCAATAACATTGAAACTCAAACAAAACCGGTGTGGAATAAGAGTATACCAAGGTGAACTGTTTACACCTGCGTACCCCATTAGAGCGTACTAGTGTGATGTTATGTTATGAAATGGTGTTAACAATAAACAGAAATGCGATTGCAGCTATCCCGCGTGATTTGCCGTCATTTATTGAACAGGTATGATGTATATCTCCGAAGTTCTTCATCAGATCTTGATGAAAATGAAATGGGACCACATGACAAGCACCAGCTTTCAAATATAAAAAAGAATCATCAAAATCGGCTCACTTAGTAAAAATTTCTGAGGTAAAAAGCATTTAAAAAAATATAGCCGAATTGAAAACCTCCTCCTTTTTGGGAAGTCGGTTAAAAATTACAGATCCTTATGAATATTGCAATAATGTAACATAAGGTAGCAAAATGTAGCAATTAGTAGGTAGGTAGGCAGGGTAGGCAGGGTAGGCAGGGTAGACAGGGTAGGCAGGGTAGGCAGGGTAGGCAGGGTAGACAGGGTAGGCAGGGTAGACAGGGTAGGCAGGGTAGGCAGGGTAGGCAGGGTAGACAGGGTAGGCAGGGTAGGCAGGGTAGGCAGGGTAGACAGGGTAGGCAGGGTAGACAGGGTAGGCAGGGTAGGCAGGGTAGGCAGGGTAGGCAGGGTAGGCAGGGTAGACAGGGTAGGCTGGGTAGGCAGGGTAGGCAGGGTAGGCAGGGTAGGCAGGTTAGGCAGAGTAGGGAGGGTAGGCAAGGTAGGTAGGTGTACCCAGTTCACGGGAGCGAAGCCCCGTGAATAAAATACAGAAACTTTAATTGCGGATCTTCGGTTGAAACTTTCGCAAGTTTAAGTTTTATACATGACTTTTACGGTGTATTTTTCGCATTAATATAATTATTATTATAAGAGGGTAAATGTTCAATGTTTTCAATTAGTGTTCAATTAATATTAAATAAGCAATTATTTTCCCCTTCAATTCAGAGATATTAAAAGTACACAGTATAAAAGAAATATTCCATCCATCGTCACCACCTCAAGTATCGAGATTAGCGTTGTGCATTCACAACGATATGAGTATCGCCAGTTGTTTTTATGGAGGAGTAGCAACTCGTGGCTAAATCATAACAGCCGCACATTTTGATCCTCAAGGTTAAGCAACGGTTTTCGAGGTCGGTCCGAGGATCTATTACTTACCGAGTCTCCTCAGTGTCTCGAAAAGCAAGTCAAGCCGTTGGTCTCAGTTTTCATTTGTAGATCTTTAATAGTGGTTAACGGGTAGTCAGAAGCTCGAAAGGCTTGACAGCCAGTCTTACCCAGTAGCTGGGTTTTGGAGGTTAGGCAGTTTTTCTGTGAAAAATACTGGTATTCTGATGCATCCGTTTAGACCGGCAGCCAACCCTAATAAAGTTGAGCAAAAGGCAGAAAAATTTAAAGCGTATAATTAAACATGAAAAAATACACTGGCCAAGTGCGAGTCGGAATCGCGCACGAAGGTTTCCGTACCATTATCGCAAAAAAAGCTTTAAAAACACGTTTGTTGTATGGGAGCCCCACTTGAATATTTATTTTATTCTGTTTTTAGTATTTGTTGTTATAGCGGCAACGGAATTACATCATCTGTAAATTTCAACTGCCTTGCTATCACGGTTCATGAGATACAGCCTGGTGACAGACGGACAGACAGACAGATGGACCGCGGAGTCTTAGTAATAGGGTCCCATTTGTACCCTTTGGGTACGGAAAGAAAAAAGAAAGAAAGAAAAACATTTATATCAGACAAAACAATAAGTCCATAGACAAGGCAAGGTTGTTAGTAACAAGAATTTTATAACTATGTTAGTAATTAATAAGGGTTGTTGACTACGGAACCCTAAAAGAATCAAATAAAAGAAGAAATTAGACACACCGTTTACCCCTGTGCTCATGGGTCTCACAACACATGGAGTCCAATGAACCAACTGAGCAGAACAGTATCGGTTCTATCGCCAATCATCCTTAGGACGCTATTCGGGCTCCCCCGTACTCGTCGCACCACCGACGCGACTTTTTTACGCATGAATCATATCATATCATTGATTGAAGACTTTTTTTAATTTGTAAATACGACAAATAAGATAAAACAATAATTAGTAAGTAGATATACTCATAGTGAACTCGGCAATGTGACGTTCTGTCAGCAATAAAGATTGTCAAAATACCAATATTTAAGGGGGAGGCGACTCTGTCGATCGCAATGGGAGCTACGGCGTATGAATTCGCCACTAGAGGCGCTGGTGTGGCGTGATGTCGACGATATGTAAAACTTCATAGTTTTCTGGCTTGTAGAACGAGTTTATTTTTTTTGTTTGAATATTTTCCAAATATGGCAGGTTAAGATAGGTACGGGATTTACTAACCACTGCTTTAATAGATTTTTATGTTTCGGAAAGTGTTAATTTCCTTTTTTTTTGAAAAAATGGTCTGAGTAAAACTGATTTTATATTTAGTCGCACTTGATTTTGATTCAAACTTTCACACTCTTCGCCTGTCATCGCCTCGCTGCCGCTCGCTGCCCCCACCGCGCCCCACTCTCCGTCTTTTCGCGCCACTGCGTGACGTCCCTTTCGGGTTAAATCCACGACTTAGTGGTCCTTGGTGGAAACCTAACGGTGTTAACGAAACCAAGTGGAGTGTTGCCCCGCGCACTCGCCAAGTCCCTTCAGGAACGGCAGTTAGAAGGAGTCGGGAGCAGGGTAGTTGGCCTTGATAGATAGCCAACCCCCCGGTGGGCTCCCGCATTGTCGAGGCGGAGGGGCTCAGTAACCGTGGCTTGGTCACCCACGGTGAAGCGAAGAGGAACCCGAGGAGGGGCCGCTCGTCAGGGCTTTTGCCGATAAGCCGACGACGTAGCGGCCAACATGTAGGTTGCGGTGCTGCCTGGGTGACATCGTAACTGAGGCGGGCCGTGATGTCGTATGGGGCCTCCCAAACCTATACGATATCGTGGCTGAAGGTTGGAGGCTGCGGCGGGAGAGGAGTGCCGGTATTCCGCGGCCTAGACAGAGTCGCCACCGTCTGATGGCGGAAGCGGTGAGGCCGCAGGGGAAGAGGAGTGTCGGTATAGCGTTGGTCGCTCTCCCTATCTCCTGCGGCCGACAACTTTTTAACAACCGTTATTGCTGATATAAATTCACATTGTTCATAGACTTTTGTCTATATTAAAAGGCTCATATACTACCCATTTACTTGTATCATCATCAGCCTATGGCAGTCCACTGCTTCGATCTTCGGCCACTCTCATCCAGCTGCTACCAGCCAACCTGCGAAGACCGTCACTCCACCTAGCCTGAGGGCTTCCTGCCTTATGTTTTCCAGTTCGCGGTCTCCACTCAACAACACATCTACTCCAACGGTCATCGGTTCTACGGGTAATATGACCGGCCCATTGTCACTTCAGCTTGCTTACTCTCTGAGCTATGTCGACAACTTTGGTTCTCTCCCGGATCACCTCGTTTCGGATTCGATCCCTCAGAGACACTCTTAGCAAAATTCTTTCCATAGCTCGCTGAACGACCTTAAGCTGATGGACCAGCCGTACCGTGAGTGTCCACGTCTCGGCCCCGTAAGTCATAACAAGTAGGACACACTGATTGAAGACTCGTGTTTTTAGGCTCTGTGGAATACGCGACGAGAAGACTCGACGAAGTTTCCCAATTTCCATGTCTACATAGTTACTATTTATCTACCTCCTTATGTGCCCATCTGTTCGTTAAACGAATACCTAATCTAATTCCCGAACTGGGCCGAAAATAATATAAAAAGTTGGAGCTTGTTAACCGCTGAAACTGCGTTAGTAAACAATTTACAACTACGAGTAAATAAGAGGGAAATAAGTGTTGCTTTTACGAGCAGAAAGTTTCATGTAATAAGACCCTGCTTCTTTTAGTTGAAATTTACCTCTTTGGTCTAGTGTTCGCAAACGCTACTGCTGAGCATGTGGTCCTAGGTTCAATCGCCGGGTCGGGTAAAGTGTAACTTTTTATACATGCTTATGTATTTATATTATGTTGATATAAGCGGAGGGCAGTGGCCGCAGAAGATGAAATGAGAGATTGAAAGTCGGTTGGTAATGTGTCTTTTAAGAAGGATTAATTACAAAAAAAAATTTAAATGAATGATTGATCGAGTTTGTATATCTGGGAAGTATGTTCACAAGGGATGGGAAGATTGAAGAGGATGTGGAAGGGAAAGTGAATGCAGGGCATAAAGTGAATGGTGCTATACATTCGGTTGTGACTAGCAAGTCGATGTCGCCGGAAGCTAGACTCGCCGTTCACAACAGCGTGCTGGTACCTACACTCATGTATGGAAGTGAAGGGTGGGTATGGCAAAAAAGACATGAAAGTAAGATGATTTTATTCGCTCCTTGAGAAGTATGTGTGGTGTAACTTTAAATGATAGATTGAGGAATGAGGTAATAAGACAACGTTGTGGTTTAAAAGAAGATGTAGTGACTAAAATTGAAAAGAGTATGTTAAGATTGTAACAAATACATTTCCGTAACGACTTACAGCGACATCTGACAGAGTTGCACTAGAAGCAATTACAATTATGAGAGAAAGCTAGTAAGAGATTCACGACTTTGGTACTAGATGGCGTTAAGGTCGGGGCGCAATTATTATAAATTCTTTACAAAACCCGTTAGATATTGTGTGTATTAATATAATTCAACAAGCACACAATCTCCTACATGTCTAGCCTATTAATTTCTGGTATACATAATTACTTAAAGAAAATATAGACATGACATCTCTATTGTCAATAAAATGCTCAGTGTCTATAGCCGACAAGAGTGACATTTCTTTTCCACTGCAAATGGATATCGAGAAGGTCCTAAAATAAAATACTATTGAGGAACAGAAATAATATAAATTAAAATGACTCGAAGGAGACAGGGAAACAGCCCTAAATTTAAAATTATTATGTGCCAGCAAGCGCTGTGAGTATTCGTGGAATTGAACTATATTTTCATGCTTGTGAGACATGTGCTTGTATGATGCTAATACCGCATTTTCTCCCATCGACAGGGCTTCTTAGGATTAATATAATCAATAATAAAATAAACTTGGTCAACCACATGCATTAAGAACAGCTACACAGCATTTAACAACAGGCTCCGGACACCCATGATACTTCGGCTGGTGAAATACTCAATACTATCTGCACAGGAATGATGCTGGTTGTGACATCATACATCTGATGCTAAGTTTAAAGGGTAGTTTATATACCATCTACAAGTAAGTGGGATACCTTTAAAATTGTGATGCAGTAGTGATGCCTGTGTATTATTAAAATAGTTGACCAAATACAAAGACTTTTACTTCTGTCGACCCTCATGCGAAATCATCCCTGCAATTGTCTCATCCAGAATACCTACCCCTGAGCTGGCTGGTGAGTAAGGAAAAGTTATCTTACAAGATGGTTGCATGGCCATGTTGAGAGGATGAATGAAAGGCGACTAACGAAAGGTATTTACAAGGTAGACGTGAATGGAAACGCCGGGAAGGGACGACCTAGAAAGACATACAGACCTTATAGGTGATGTTCCCATGGAAAAAAGGCGTGAGTTTATGTATGTATTATTGATCCTATAAACGTAACAAAATTGAAAGCTTTTTAATGTGGATCATACTTTTAATGCAACTTTAATTATAAGAAATGATAAAACCATTAAAGAATACTGTCATTGTTCATACTGCTAAGAAGTGCAACGCTCCCTACCGAAGTCTCTGTTTCCTAATATCTACATCCTGGAAATCTCAAGGTCAGGAGCAAATAGGTTACTACTACCACGGGGTCCCAGCCCAGCGCTAAGAAAGAAAATTTGGTTCAAATAAAGCTCACTAGATGGCGCGACATGCACCGCGTTGTTAATGAATTGTGTGTAAAATTAATATTTTCCGGAATTGAACACAATAATGTTATGTTCTTGTTTAATCGACTCTCCTAAGCACAAAATTATGGAATATTGAGCTCTTAATTCACATTTCAAAGATAATTTGAACGGATCATTTTAAATTGATGCCAACAGATGGCGCGGTTTTAAATGTCTGAGGCATTCCACTTGATTGTTTAAATTTGTATAGTAACACATTTTGGTGCAACAACTGTAAAAACGTGCGAAAATATACTATAAAACAAATCTTCACCGTATTAAAAAAAAAAAAAATTCATGCACCGAGTAAACCCTTTTACTTGCAAGTCGCTGCTAACACCATCTATCTATCGCCATGGAACGTAACCGAACGCGAAAGATGTACAAAAAAATAATCGGTTACGTCGGCGCAGTTTCTTTGTATGGGATGAGGCATCTGTATGCTAGTATTATTATTATTATCTGTGTTACTACGAAGCATGCTCGACCGTTGACCACTATCATGACTTACCATCACATATTATATTACTTAGTTACTGAGTTATGGAAGTAAGGTAGCTGACTACCTACCTACCTACCCTACATACATGAATGATGCGTAACCTTAACGCAAAGCTTTCAAAAATGAATAATTTTGCAACATTTTTAATTTATGCTCCGCTCCTATTGGTCGTATGTTATATAACCTTCCTCTATAAATGGACTATCCAACACAAAAATAATTTTTCAATTCCAACTAGTAGTTCCTGAGATTAGCGCGTTCAAACAAACTCTTCAGCTTTATAATATTAAGTATAGATTTAATTTATGTTTTCGCCCGTAAAAAAATTAGATATTTTGCTTTTGAATCCGGTCGATTGTCGTTTAAGAAAAGTAGTTAATTTTCCATAATTTTTTAAGATAATGACGTTTTTAACATGCATTTCAGCATGGAATAAATTGCTCATAATTTAGATGGCTTTTTAGTTTTACACATCACATTAAAATACGCAAAAAATACTGTTTCGGCGAAAATATTCACTTTTTTATCGTTTTTCCAAACCATAAAATTTTCATATTTTTGACTTCGCTGGAAGCAGGTTTTTCATTGCCAATTTGGCTTCTGATCTTAAATCTGGTGTAGTACAATTAATCTCCATTTCACGCTCTGAACCGTTGGAACTCATTTTAATTATTCGATTTTAAGACGAATTTTCAGCTTTACCGCCAATTTTCTATTTATCATCTGTGCCGAAAGGCAAACGCATTTATGGCTATACAGCCACGTGAACGCAATTTGTAATAAGCAAAGAGGATTACTTTGGTATGCCAAGAATGATAAAAGAGATTCAATCAAAGAGTATTTAATAACCCCAGCACGCCTTTTCATACAACATTGCTGGAGCGTTGTAATGTTCCAAATTCAAAAAACGCTCCTGCAATGGATTTGATTTTCTTTGTCCGCAAATTCGATACTACGCGTGTACTTTTTTCGAAAATAATGACAATATTTCCATGCATGTTTGAGAAATAGCACATTACTGCAGTGGCCAGCAAAAGAGGCATTGATGGACGAACGTGTAAATGTGGGCCGAGGCGAAGCCAAGGCACACATACGTAAGTCCATCTATGCCTAGTTGTAGCCAAGGCTTGTATAGTACTTTTCTCAAATAATGTGCGAAAATTAAAACTAAGTAGTACCTAGAACTCATTTTGTCAAATACAATTACTTTTCAAAATCAATGATGAACAACAATAATTTTTCCCGTGTTGAAGTGTTCATTTGTTTTTTTTTCAATAAAGAGCTTTCTATTTGCAAGCCACATCGAAATTTTTATAAAACCTGAGTTACTATAAAATAAAATAAATAAAATAAAAATAGCCTTTAATTAACAATCTTACATACAAACTACATTTACTTTATAAGTTTAATTATCTGAGATCGTTGCGTGAAGATCGTCTTGCTATCCAGCATAGGCCTCCCCAAGAGCTTGCCACACTGAGCGGCTCTGTGTTTTTCTTCTCCATGTAATACCCGCTATCCTTCTAATGTCGTCCTCCCATCTACGACACTGTCTTCCTTTCTTTCTTTTTTGTTGTCTTGGGCACCACTCTGTTACGTCCCTGGACCATTTGTCTTTTTTGTTCCTTATCATATGTCCTGCCCATCTCCATTTCAGCTTTTTGATACAATAGCTAAAATCAGTAATACAGTATGCTTTCATAAGTTATATAGTTTTATTTTATCTTTTAATTTGATGTTAAGTATGCTACGTTCCATTCTATGCTGGCAAGTTTCAAGCTTACGTACATTTTGGTTTGTTAGGCTCCATGTTTGGCAACCATAAGTCATAACAGGTAAGATGCAGGAATCGAATACCTTTGTCTTAGCTTTAAGTGGCACGTGAGGGTTTTTCATTACCTCCTTGAGAGACCAGTACCTCTTCCATGCTAAGTTTATCCTGGTGTTAACTTCTTTCAGTGTAAGGTCTTTAGGAGATATGATCTGTCCGAGGTATGTATACTCTGCAACATAATCTATTGTGGTGCCATTAACGCTTATCGGGCATTTTGTGAGATTTGTCACCTTAGTTTTTGCAGTATTCATTAATAATCCCACTTTCTCACTTTCCAACACTAGTTGTTCTAGCATATATTGTAAGCTACTTGGGTCTTCAGAAATAAGGATAAGATCATCGGCAAACCTAAGGTGGTTTAATTTCACTCCATTAATATTTAGACCGTAGTTATCCCACTCAAAGCGTCTAAATACGTATTCCAGAACTGCTGAAAAAGTTTGGGTGACATTGGATCACCTTGTCTCACTCCTCTATTTATCGAAAAGTATTCTCCTTCTCTTTCGGTTCGTATCTTTGCTGTCATGTTCTTGTATATGTTAATAATTATGCGTATATATTTTTTATGAATCCATTGCAAGCTTTCCATATTTTTGTGTGTTTTAATGAGTCAAATGCCTTGTTATAATCTACTAATGCCAAATAGTAGGATATACCATATTCCTTACATTTCTGAATCACTTGTTTTATAGTGTGGATATGATCTATAGTTGAGAAGTCACTGCGAAATCCTGCTTGTTCCTTGGGTTGGATTTCATCTAAAATCCTTGTTAAACGGTTCAACACTATTTTTGAAAATATTTTGTAGACATTGGACATCAAGCTGATGGGTCTATAATTAGCTATATCGTCTTTTTTTCCTTTTTTATGTAGTAGTATTATATTTGACACAATCCACTGGTGAGGTATATACTCTGTGCGCAAAATTTCATTGAAAAGATCTGTGATGATGTGTAGTGTTACTTCAGATGTTCCTATTAACAGTTCGTTAGATATACCGTCTCCTCCATACGCCTTCCCTCTCTTCTGTGATTTGATAGCCTTGTCTACTTCCTCTCTCAATATACAAGGAATCTCTTCCTCGTTACTATTATTGTAATCGGCCGGTAGACCGTCGGCTAATATTTCATTGTCAGAGTAAAGTTCCCGGTAGTAGTCTGTAGCTGCATCCAGTATCTCAATTCTATTTGTCTTGGTTTGCCTATTTCTATGATGTTTTATACAGTCGATCCAGTCTAGTTTCTCCCTTAATTCAATCCATGCTTTCTTGATGCCACCTGATTTTTCTAAGTTAATGTTTATTGTGTCGGTTCTTGTTTTTTGTCTATGTTTACGTATGTTTAAGTTGATTTCTTTGCTTATTCTTGTTATATCAAGCTTGTGTTTTTTCCTGTCTTTAAACATAGTTTTCCTTTGTAGAATTAACTTTCTCGCTTCTGGTCCTAATTTATCTTTTGTAGTCTTATTTACTTTAATTTTGCTTTCGAAATCTTTCAATTCCTTTTCCAGGGCATCGTATTTGTCTTGTATTTCCTTGAGATTATTTATCGTTCCTAAATTTGTGTTTAATGATTTTAAAATGGTTTTTGGGAGTGGTAGAAGTAATGGTTGTTTGGTATGATGTATTTTTTTCTTAATGTTTTAAATTCTCTTGTGTATAATTCTCCTCGAAGCATTCTGTGGTCTGTGTTGTAGTTGAGTTGGTTGACAGTACCTATATTCGTAAACAACCTTGGTCTGTTTGTTACGATGTAGTCATTTTCATTTCTTGTCATCCCGTTAGGTGACATCCATGTCCATTTATTGGCATGTTTTTTTTGTAGTAGCTGTTCATGATATGTAGGTTGTTTTCCAAAGCAAGATTTATTAACCGTTGTCCATTATCGTTCCTTTTTCCAGTTGTATATGATCCGAGTATTCTGTCTTCGTTAGTTTGCCTTGTTCCTATTTGCCCATTAAAGTCTCCTATTATAATTACTGTTTTATTCAAATTCGGCATGATTTCATTGAGTTCGTTATAAAAATCGTTTTTCATTTCTTCTTTGGCGATCTCAGTCGGAGCATATGTTTGAATTATTGAAGTTGGATGTTTATGGCCAGGTAGTTTAATATTCAAAACTGCAATCCTGTCTGACACTCCTTGAAACTCTATTATTTCGTTTTTGAGATATTTTTTAACCATAAAACCTACACCATAAAGGCCAGCTGATATATTTTTGTATATATATAGCTGATATATGTAGTTTTCATGTTCTTCGGTTTTCTCATCCGCTCTTCTCACTTCGCTTATGCCTATAATGTCCCAGTTTACGGTTGTCAAAGCATTTTCTAGTTCTAATAGAGATTCCTGGGTTCTCAGAGATCTCGTATTAAGTATAGCTATGTTTAGTCTAGTCCTTAGTCTTTTTTTGGTATTTTCAGGGTGTTGTTTTTGGGTTACTGGTTTGTTAGGTTTCTGTACTTTAAGCTCTTGGGGGTTTTGGTCTATCTCCCCTCGGTGACCAACCGTATTGGGGATTTGTTTATTTATTGCTAGTGCTGTTTTGTTATTAATTACTTCCTTCACATTTCCGGTGTCTAATAATTCCTATGCCTTGTTTTCATGTTTCTTCTTCTCTGACCGTGAGAAAGATCTAGCTCTCTTAAAAGCAAATGCATCTGTTTTGTGCATCTTAGCCGGGGCCGTAATATTGATTTCCTCTGTGGGTTGAGGTTGTGTTAGTTTGTTTTTGGGTGACATAGAGATTTCTCTTTTTCTTTTTTCAGGTTCAGATTTCTCGCTTGTGGTAAGCTTGTTCTTGATGAACTCTTCTTTTTCTTTTCTGAGTTGTTTCTGTTGGCTTTTGCGCAGTTCTAGTGTTTCTTTTGAGACATCATCGGTAAGGTATGTTTTTTGTGCCATTTTTGATTTATTTTTCATTACTGTCGCTTTTTTATGATACGACGTAAAAGTAATCAGTATCGGTCTGGTTTTACCCCCCTCTTGTTTTTTACTCAGTCTATAATATTTATTTAATTCAAATTTTTCCACCTTGACATTCAAATTTTGTAAAATATCTTTTATTATGTTGAATAATTCCTCATAGTTGTTTTCTGTTTCCTGAATGCCATGTAGTATTATATTATTTTACCTATTTGAATTTTCTAAATACATTAACTTTTTGTTCAATATTTCCACTTCAGATTTAAGATATTTATTTTCTTCTATTATGGGTTGGATTTTAGTCTCTATGGTATTCATTAAAGTGTCAGTTACTTTCTGTGTAATTGTTATTGTTTGTTTTTCCAACTCAATTTTCATCATTTGAAACAATTTTAGCATATCTTCTGACATACCGTTGGTATCCATGATGCAGTAACTAAATGTAACGAAACAAAACGGTATGCGTAAAATGGATCGTAATTATTTCGTCAGCAGCGTGGGTACTTTTGCAATTGTGATAATATCGACTGTCAAATAATTGTTGTTTTTTCTTACTTCAAACTGTAGTGTTGGGTGTTATTGGTAATATTTTCAATGCAATCCGCTTCTTACGAGTGTTTGTAGGCAAAATCAAGTTGATTCGATTTATGTATCGTGATTTTCATTCGCTTTAGGTTGATAGTTCTTGTTTATAACTGGTATTTTTATTAAAATTCGGGAGCCTTACCAAACCTTAGGTACTACTTAGTTTTAATTTCCGCGCAATATTTGAGAAAAGTACTATACGAGCCTTGGCCGCAACTAGGCATTGATGGACGAAGCAGCAATGTACTATTTCCACACACTTGCTCGTAAAGTGAGCCTTATTACATCGCTTTTAGGCCCATAAATCGAGCACACGTGCTTAATAACATTACACACTGGTGCGTAATAGAATCATCCCTACAAAGATAAATTAGTACCTTTCTGCAAGTTATATGCGAGTAAACAGAGCATTTCAATTTAACCGTGTAATACAGTTTTTTTTTAGTAACAACAAAGAGGTTTTATGCCGCTAAAAATCCATATACATTTTTGGAATAAATAAATGTGTACATCCATAATTAAGCCAAACAAACCACGCAAATTCAGACAGGCAAAAACAAGGGCCTTTGCGGATTATCGAGGCGTCCGGATTATGGTATGCAATATTGTAATGGTGTAAAACCTGTTAAAATAAAAAGGCGATAGTTGTTAAATATTTTTCTTTCTTTCTTTTCTTTTTGCTATGTTTAACGTGAGATTCTTTAATTAATTATCAAAAAGTACAAGTAAGATAAAAAAAAAACACAATGATGTGCATTCAAATGTGCATTTAGAGTACTTTAACATGTATTTTTTGGTGTATGTTTTGTTGGTTGTCCTTAATTAAATAAATTAAAACATGCAAGAAATCTGCTGGTTTGACATGATTTGAAAAAAGAAGGTAATATTACAGGATCATTTCACCGAATAAGCGGAGATCCGGATTAACGACCCTTGACGGATACTTTTTATCCCGTGTATATGTTTCCTCGGGATAATTTTCGACTATCACGCGGGCGACGCCGTACTGTAGTCTAAAAATGTGTTTTTAATCGTCTTATACAAATATACCTAGTTATTGTGAAATTGTTATTTATGTCATCATCATCAACCTTATAATGTTCCCACTGTTGGGACACAGGCATCCTCTCTGTGAGAGACGTAATGGGCCTGAATCCACCACGCGGGCCCAGTGCGGGTGCCCGCGTGGTTGGTTGGTGGATGAACATGTCGTCGATTTTTTTTTTGTTCTTGGACATGTCGGTTTCCTCACGATGTTTTCATTCATCGTTTTTAAGAGCAGGGGTGATTAAATAATTTACACAAAGTAAAGCGCCTGCTTGGGTTCTAACTCACGACCTACGACCCATAAGTTGAGGCAGTTACCACTGGGCCACCACTGCTCTGGTTATTTATGTAAAGCCTGTTAATAAAACTGTTGGCGACTGGCTGGTGCAACCTTTTTTGTTTATATATTAAACTTTTTAGCTATTTTTGTACTGACAATGTTTTTGGCAGTTTTTTGGCAGGCTTTGGTGCCATTCCATATTTGTGATTTGAGTTTGCAACTATTATAAAATTAACAAAGAGTAACTATCTAAAGTGTTTTCATTTTACATTATTATACAGTCCACCAATCGACCGTAATATTTGGTCCTTCGAGCCGGATAATACACTACCAAGGGGTCTTTGACTTGTTAGTAGGATAAACAAAACCTTTCCAGGACCTGACGGACTGGTTCGTGTCGCAGACGTTGTTACCAAAGGAGGTATCTTGCGCCGACCAGTCCGTAAGCTTTTGCCGCTTGTTGCACATACCCAGCCAGTTGCCATCAGAGTTTAGAGCCCCACTAGGGGTCCGGAATGTTGGCGACAGGCTGGTGCAACCTTTTTTGTTTATATATTAAACCTTTTAGCTATTTTTGTACTGACAATGTTTTTGGCAGTTTTTTGGCAGGCTTTGGTGCCATTCCTGTGATTTGAGTTTGTAACTATTATAAAATTAACAACGAGTAACTATCTAAAGTGTTTTCATTTTACATTATTATACAGTCCACCAATCGTCCGTAATAAAAACATTTAAATATTTCCAGAAGTTACAAATAAAAAAGTTGTTCTCTGAAAAGCTAATATTTTTTTCTATCAATGCGTATTTTTTTTCATAAACCGTCTCTTTGCTTAATATCTGATGCCTGAATAAAATCATGTTGTTTCAAATGTAATGTAATTTCAGAATTTCTGACTCTTTCAAACAAAAGGCCTATCAGGGGCAAAATCTTACACGCACGAGTACGCAATGGAACTCTCATCCAAATCAAATTCATGAAACAAATTTCACACATTAGACTGGTTTATAGTTACTAAGTTTTATCATTTTCATTGAAAAGGAACGAAGGGGTGCAAAGTTCTAGTATTTCCAATGGAAATGTTAGAATGGTTATCAGAATACTGAATAATGTTGAAAGTGATATTATTTTATCTAATAAGAAAAGTTTTGTTGTGAAAGTTTGATTTTGATGGAAATCAATTGGACAAAGTTTCACGAGATATTATTTCGCTCGTAGATTTAGATCTATTTTGGTCATTAGATACCTTTTTCGTGCTTCGGAGAATGCTATAACTATAATGGTGAGACAAGTAACATGCTTGAATGAGAGAGTTATTAAAAGCTATAACAAAAAATAAAAAATGAATACCACTTTTGATATAAGTGTTTACATAGCATTGTTTTTGAATAGGGTTGGAGTAACCGACTTTGTGGGAAATATAATACGGACTGATAACATATTGTTACGAGCTGGGGTTCAGGGATAAATTATTTAAACAGCAGACTTCAATTAATCACACTTTATTACAAAAAAACTGCTTAAACAATTCTATTACTTCGCACTATTTTCCTTTTCTGATCGCTCTGTGTCGCTTCCAAATCGAAAACTGACTCACTACGAACCTGACCGCTCTTTATATAGCACGGAAGATGTTTCTAAAACGTTCCATACTGTTCTAGATAATTCGAGAATCTTTCTGAACAATCGACATTCGAAATCATTGTTCCCGAAGCGACTAGAAACTTCCAGAATGCCATATATATCATACCATTCGACACGAGCTTTCGAGAAGATTAGTTCCGCTATTCGATACTAGATGGCGTTACTAGTTACAATTACGCAAAATACGCGCTTGGTCGTGGAGTTGCGGACACAGCCCGTCGAAACTAACTAGTTCTTGCTCTCGTCACTCGTCGACTAGAAACTTCCAGAATGCCATATATATCACACCATTCGACACTAGCTTTCGAGAAGATTAGTTCCGCTATTCGATACTAGATGGCATTACTAGTTACAACTAGTTCTTCCTCTCGTCACTAGATGGGGTTGCCCTATCTTGTAACAATATAATGATAATAATTCTGTATATACAAGCGCATATAAAAAAGAGGGGAAAAACTCATTGTCCATCTCATAATAAAATTTTTCCACATTGCTGTCAACGGAAAAGTCTACGAACTGTTTGCTGATGCCGTAAAAAGTTCATGTTTCAAACACAAAAGAATTGGAGTTGAATTTTACCCAAAACACAACCGACTTAGGCCTAAGTTTCTGATCTGTAGAACCAATATAAGGCTTCAAATTTGGGTCAAATGTCTTTTTCCATCAATTGTTAAATGAGTTGAAGATTTCGTTTTTTCAACCGGGTCTTGATCAGTTACTTTAGATACAAAAGCAAGCGTAAATCTAATTGATATATAAAAGTTTTGAGACAAAAATCACCATACGCAAAACACACATATAAACTCAAGTACTACGAGTAGAATCTTTAGTTGATAACTCTCACATAACTCCCCGAGGCTGACATCGTACTTAGTAGATAAGTTATAGAGATTTGGAACAGTCAAATGAGTTGCTTCCTCGCTTGTTTCCTGTGTGGTGGCAGAGAATTTATGAAAAGTTTTCGTAGTACATTGTATGATAAATTATAATGTGTGATTTTTATAACGACAAGTACCTACTATTTAGTACATCAGACACACTCATGATCGTTACTAGTAGCAGGATGTTAATGTACCCATCGACACTCATTGCACTCTCATCTGACACTGTTTGCTACCATTAAGACCCAAAATTTTGTAGTTTTTTTTACATTCCTTATTATTCCATGACTTAAAAAAAAGCCTTAGATCAAAATGTAGATGATTAAATTGTCTTTGAGATGGTGTTAAGGTCATTAAAACACGACCTATTTAAGACCCATATTAGATATATTTAATTGTATAATTACTTATTGAATAAACATTTTCCTACTTAAAAATGTATCATCACTTTACAAATTAATTACACTATGAATATACGAATTAATCTCAAAATGTTCTTAAATACAAATTATTAAGAAAATGGTGTAATAATTATAACATATATATTTCCAAAAATATACGACTAGCCGTTTCGACGTGATTCTCATTTTAAAATCAGCTACTGAGGATTATCTGCGCCTTAATAAGTATAGCAAAGATACCAACTTATTTTCGACAAAAAGTAGCATCAGCAACAAGTATACATGACATGCTACATCAGCGTAGCGGCGTAGTAATGACATTATTACTTCAGCTACGCCGTAGCAATAGTCCCGATCCACAACTACTACGAATTGTCGTAGAGGACAGATCGTAGCTAATAACCAGGGTCAGAGGTAGAGCTAATTTTGAACATGCGATATGATATTATCTTAATATGGACACTCCCGGAATGGAATCCCGGGGTTAGAAATATATATTATTAAAAAAGTTAGAAATTAAAATTTTTGTTTTAAAATCGTCGCCACACACTAGATTTTTTTTCCATGTATTGTGGTTGCGTTACAAACATTTAAACTCACATACACAAGACACCCAGATCGGGCACAACTATCTGTATGTCATACAAATATTTGTTCCGTGCGGGCATCGAACCCGCGAAGCGCAACGCAGGAGTCGATCGCTCAACCACTACGCCAACCGTGTCGTCCGTTACTTGGTAAAAAACTATTCACGTCTTAAGGAATTATGAACGAACATATATCCCTCCACCCCTCCAACAGGTAAGTATAAGACGGACACTTTTCAGATTAATTAAATAAAAAACTTTATTTTATAAATAATATGATTATTTTTTTATTTTCTGTTAAATTTTTGTTTAGCCGTTACAAACTTATTCTAATGTTCTACAAGATCATGTTAACCTACAAATTGTTTGTTCCTTCGATATTCAAGATACGTTAGAAAGGAAAAAAACTATTTGTAAAATTAACAATACAATCAGTATTAACAAGAATAATTAAATAAAATTTCCTTCAGACCTATTTTTCAGTCAAGCCGAAGTCTTTATGACTATAACCTCGAGTAATTTATTTCATATTTCAACGTGTAGGTATTTTAATTAGTTTTTAAGAACAAATGAACAAACTAGTTCAGTACACGTTCTTTTGATTTCATCATTCCATGTTTTCGTCATGCACTCATTGCCAATATATAAGACAAGCTTTCTTTTATCCTTGTTAATAAAAAAACAATTTTTTTTTTCGAATCCCGGAGTTTCAATTTCAATCCCAGGGAATGTCCATATTAACATCAACGTTTGCAGTCGTTGAACCAAAATAGCTCTAACTACTCCGATCACTGCTAATAACCGCACGGGTCAATCTTAAGGATAAGCAACGCTTGCCAAGGCCGATCCGCAGATGGGAGACTATCTTCAAACCGAGATGTCACAGTGCCTCAGAAATTACGTTAAGCTGCTGGTCTCGGCTGGCATTTGTAGATATTTGACAGTCATTACGAGTAGTTAGAAGCCCGAAAGTTTCTTAACCGGTCTTATCAAGGGGTCACGTATTCGCGCATGCCACAATTGCGGCGATGAGTGGCTTGAGAGGCACCATGGCGTCCTGGCCTTCCGCCTCACGCAGTTCCTCGCTGGACACGGCTCTTTCGGGATGTTCCTGTTTAGGATAAGGCCTGGGTGTCACCATTGTGTGGATCGCCCGGAGGCCAAAGTGGAGCATACGGTGGAGGTGTGCCCCGCTTGGGCGGAGCAACGCCGTATCCTCGTGGCGGCGATCGGCGGTGGCAACGTCTCGCGTCCGGCCCTGGTTCAGGCCTTCTTAAGCTGTCACCTCCTTCTTCGAAGCAGTAATGCTTGCGAAGGAGGAGGCGGAACTCGTGAGGGAGACGCAACTAACCATCACAGGAGAGGTACCGGGTGTCGGGAGTCGCAAGACCATTCCCGGCCACCTTAGGCTTGGACTTGCGGACGGCGAGTAACGGGTAGCTCGCCTTCCGATAAGGACCAGGCCCTAGTCGACGGTGCGTTTTGTTCCTCGCGCCCCTCAAAGAGATGTCATGTTCTCACAGATAGACAATCGATGCGCGCAGATGAACTTTTTCTTACTCTTTGAAATTTACACAAACATGGCCGCCATCCCGCCTCCGCGGTGACGCAACGTCACGACTGTCACGAGATACAATAAATTTATAAAATATAATTAAATTAAGCGTGTTTTCAACTTACTGTTGAAAACTCATTCCTTGACTTTTATTTATATTTCTCGAGTTGTTTGAACAGTATCTCAAAACACACGAAGGCATTTTATAAGAAACAAAACTAAGTACTCAAACGTGTCACGTTGCAGCGAGCGCTTGCCACAGACTAAGTGAGTTGGGGTACGCGCGCTCTAACGCGTGTTACAAACAATTGAGTTGAGGAGTCTCCTCTAGTACGTAGTATATTTAACTCAATGCTCAGAAACGTGGTGATTGGTACAAGAGTGAGGCCTGTGCTCAGCGGTTGGCGAAGTCAGGCTGTGGATGAAAATGATGATGATTCCAGAATTTAGTATAACACATTGCTTTTGAACATATTATTACTGATTATTAGGCATTCATATAACATTCATCACCAATACCAATATGAGATATTTAGTTCCAACATACTATGAGAACTCAATACAGTAGATGACTGATACGCCTTGCCAAGTCTACTATTTTTATATTAGTGTTATTTAAAAATATCACTAATACTGATATATTAGTTACAATATTATAATATTTCCAGGCGAATATATTAGTATTACCTAATTTTGAGAAATATCGGTATTAACCTATCTCTAAATGTGTCAAATTTAGTTCCTAATACGCTCGAGCGGGGCGCTTTGAATCAGCACAAAAATCAACTGTCATTTCATATAGTATGTTTAGTCCAGCGTACTTGTATGATAGAGGTCAGTGGTTTTGGAGGTCAAGAGAGCAGCAACGATGTAAAATAGTGGTGTACAACTTCATCCGATTAGACTATAAACGGAGCTTCAATGAAAATATGCAATGCCGATACAGCCACCGTTTCCGTCGGACGGATTGATAACAGCAGTCTGATTTATATCAATACCAAAACTTTCCTTTTCGTTATTGAATATTTTAACAGAATCTTGTTAAAACTTATTCCGAAATGTCCGTATACATGAAAAAACTTGGCTTTTGAATAAATTGAGAAAGTTTTCAAAGTCGTGATATCATGAAAGCCTAAGTATGATGGTACCTACTCGTTGCTAGGCTTTTTGCCTTCTAAACTTTTTAGGGTACTGCTAAAGGTTATGCAATATATTTGCGTTGTTTAAAAGTAGAATTAGTTTTTGCCTACGGCTTCTCCCGCGTGATACGAATAGTCGTAAATTATCTCGCAGAAAAATTTTTTTTTATTTGTGATGGGTTTCTCTTGACTCTGGTGTAGGTCAGAGGTGCCAGATACAGAGTCGACGATGGAGTGAGCTTACCCAGAAGAAGCCTGTTCACTCTAACTTTTAAGAGATTAAGGTTGAATGCGTTCGGAAACACAGACACAGGTGGTGAGTTCCATTCATTCCCTGTGCGCATTATGAAGGATCTTTGGAAGCGCTTGGTGCGAATTGGTGGAATGGCAACAAGGTAAGGATGGTAACTTGCAGAGCGTCTAGATGTCCGATGGTAGAAGGGGGCTAATGGGATGAGGTCTTGGAGTTCTTGAGCACACTCACCGAAGTACAGTCTGTGGAAGACCGACAAGCAGGCAACCTTGCGGCGATGAGACAAGCTGTGGAGCTTGGCATCCGCCAGTTCAACGTCGCCAATGAGCCTTTTGGCTCTGCGTTCCACCGAGTCAACATACAGTTACAGAAACAAATAATCCTTTTAATCTAATTTAACCATGGACTACCCGTATGACAAGCATCCAGACATAAAAGTGCAAGCAAAATTGAGCTGAAATTTTGCTTGCACGTTTGGCTTGGATGACAATACACGTTAAGCTAAAAAGCTTGTATATAAAAAGGTTTTACTTAACTTGCAATGTATGTATGTAAGTGTGACCGGGTCAAATCTTGAAATTAAATTTTAAGCAGCTGTCGTCCACCGATTAAGATGATATTTTGTATACACGTTTATTTTGGATGACAATGCATGTTTATAGCTATGTGACGTCATTCTAAATCCAATATGGCGGACGGCCCAAGATGGCGGACTAGTTATTTTTTTTGCACTCCCTTGATGGGTATCAAATGAAAGAGTTTGCTTAATAGAATACGAAAAAAAAACTTGAACACCGCACCGAAACGAACACATAAAAAATACCTATCCATAGCTGGCACTCGAACTCGCAATCTTGAGCGTAGTAGGCCATCGCGTTTATCATACGGCTATTCAGACGGGTAGTAACGGCGGCGAAATTACGAACCACATTGCACACACGTCAACTTCATTATTTACATTAGTAGTATGATTTAGAGACCTAAAACCTTATAAAAAAAATTTTTTTTGTCTTATGCATTAGGTCCCGAATTATTATTTTTACCCTAGCCATACTTGAAATAGCCCTTGAAGCTATACATGTATTGATGGCACCCCCGTTGTAAAGTGCAATATGGACTTATATAGATACTTCAAATTAATGAACAAAGAAACCGCAAACTGTAACTTATGTAAAAATGATTATTCACACAAAGGGCGCACCTACCTATACTTCACTTAAAAATCATTTGAAGACACAGACATATCTTCAAGTGAGATTGAATCTAACTTTAAGGCAAGTCCCTCCATCTGTATGAAAACCAAGCGTGTCACTTTTTCACACACAATTTAAAAACAAATTTACTATACAGTTTTAACAGCTCAATGTGGCATAAAAGATTTTTTTCTAGATTTCGGTGGATTCCTGGTGCCGATAATGGGAAATAAAAAGCTTAAATTACTATCATTGATCGTAATTTAACTCCGTTTTTTGACACGCGAAGTACACTCTAGTCTCTAGTACAATTACTAAGTATTCTCTAGTACAATCGCGTCATCTATTTAGATTTATAAATCTGTGCTTGAAGAGCAAACATCCTGATGTGCTTGAAATGGTTTCTTCGCAGAATGTCCCTTTCGTAAAATGTCCTTGTGCAGAATATTCCTTTCGCAAAATGTCCCTTTCGCAAAACATCCCTTTCGCAAAATGACCCTTCGCGAAATGTCGCCTAGTCGCTAAATATCCCTTTCGCAGAACTTCCATATTGTGTTATGTTCTATAAAAGTCGAAACATTAAAGTCAAATATGTATTTGAGAGCAGTGGTGGCCCAGTGGTATCGGGCGCGACTTACAAGTTATAGGTCGTGGGTTCGAACCCAGGCAGGCGCTTTACTTTGTGTAAATTATTTCATCACCACTGCTCTCAAAAAACGGTGAAGGAAAACATCGTGAGGAAACCGGCATGTCCTAGAACTTAAAATTCGAAGACATGTGACATCCACCAACCCGCTCTGAGCCCGCGTGGTGGATTATGGCCCATCCCCCCTCTCACAGAGATAGGAGGCCTGTGTCCCAGCAGTGGGAACATTAATAGGCTGATGATTTGATGTGATGTATTTGGGTTTATTATTGTTGCTGCGACGATGCCCTATTTTCTTATTTTCTTTTAAGAAAATTTAAAAAAGAACAGTAATTTATTATCTTTATAAAATAACTAAAATCAGCATCAGCGTCCGCTGATGTCAAAAATGTGCATCAGCAACAACCCTGGTTAGAAACTTAGTGTTTTCTATTGAACGCATTGTCGTGTCTTCGTCAAAGCAAGAAACTGCGTCATTTTTGTTATTAATTTTCCCTTGCATTACCTATAATATTTGTTCAAAAATTATCTGATTTTGAATTAAATAGCGACTTGTATGGCACATGAAGGTGCTAAAATCCTTTGCAGCGTTCAAACGACTTAGTTTATTCGATGTTTAGTTTGCCGATCACATGCTTTTATGTATAAAACTTTAGCCACATCGACATCCACTAATAATCGTGACAATATAAGAAGTCCGTTGACGTTTCTCATTTTACATGCCGCGATAACTTTGTACGTAAAAAAATTAAAATCAAATTCATAATCCTAAGTACTTACTATGTTACCCATACACTATAACCACGAGTATCCTTCGCAAGCATCAAGTTTAATTCATCATCATCATTATCATTTCAGCCGAAAAACGTCCACTGCTGGACATAGGCCTCCCCCAGGCGTCGCCACATTGACCAATCCCGTGCGTCTCGCAACCTTAACCAGGTCATCAGTCCACCTAGTGGGAGGCCTTCCAACGTATCGTCTTCCGGTTCGCGGTCGCCATTCCAGAACTTTTCGGCCCCATCGGCCATCCGTTCTGCGAGCAATGTGCCCTGCCCATGGAGAGGGCTATGCTCGGAATTTCCTTGCGTGATCACGTCAGAAATGATGATATCCGCAGGAGAACCAAAGTTACCGACATAGTCCGAAGAATTGCCAAACTTAAGTGCCAAGTTTAATTATTATTAAGTATTTTTATAGCTGTCAAACCCGACTTAGATTGTCACGACTATAGTTACTTTTATCTATTTTTGTCATTGAGAAACTAGTTTGTATTTTTTTTTATTTGAGTGTTGTTGACGAAATTATAAAGAGATGATTTTTATTTTGAAGGAGGTATTTTTTGGAAGTACTGATCTAAATCTTAATAGAACATCACGCCTATTTTCCTCAAGTGGTAGGCATGGGTGATAATACACCATATTCAGCCAGTTTTGTAATAGGAGGCAGAACGCAGAACGGATGGCCGAAGGGGCCGAAATGTTCTGGAGTGGCGACCGTGAACCGAAAGACGTTGCGTTGGAAGGTCACCTTATAGGTGGATGACGTGATGGAGGTTGCGGGGATCCGCCGAATGCAAGACGCACGGGACCGGTCAATGTGCCGGCGTTTGGAAGAGGGCCTATGTTTAGCAGTGGACGTATTTCGGCTGAAATTATGATGACGATGATGAAAAGGAGACGAGCCTATTGCAAAGAACCGGGCACAAGTCCAAACCCCGGTCTGCTACTGTTAAGAGCCGATATGATTGCTAAAATTCCTTCACAGATAGAAAAATACACCACCGCTGAATATCATCGGCTATTTCTATCCCGGAAAAGAGCACGGTATGGAGGAAAACACCGAAGTTTTCTTATTTAAGGAATTCAGCCAGCTGGTTATAACTAGCAAAGATGTTAAAGGCTGTGAAAGAGTTATTGACTTCTTTCAATTCCACAACCCATGCTAACTGCTTCGTAAAACAAGTATAATATCTATTTACTTGAAACATTACTCTATTGATTGCCTAACAACGCCATCTCGTGGTCAGTCAGTTAACAAACCGTTGCTAACTAGATACACATCATAATAACTATTGCTCTGTAAGATTTTCAATATTTATTTGAATAATATTTTAACGTTGGTATTGTATAGATACTATTCATAAAGGGTAAATATAATGAATTTTAAAGTCGAACACCTGATTTTTTTGGTCATGTGAGTCTGTAGCAATTCATTCATATTTGAGTACCATTTAGGTGCGTTCTTCATCCTGCTATCATTATCATCATTATTTCAACCGAAAGTAGTCCACTGTTGGACATAGGCAGGGGCCTTGGGAGGGCCCAAGCGTCGCCACACTTATAGGTCCTGTACATCTCGCATCCACCGGATTTCCGCAGCCTTGACCAGGTCGTCGCTCCACCTAGAGGGAGATCTTCCAGCGCTGAGTCTTCCAGTAACTTTCAGAAAACTTTTAGTATTGCTAACGAATTATAGTACAAATTCGTTTTCAAAGTCCTTCATATTAAGATCGGACGATATAAGAAAATCTATAATCTAGGTATCGAAATACACACAAAAGTAGGTCGGCGCATAAAAAAATCATATTTATTGAAAATCGCTTTTCAAGTATTGTCTGTGTATCCGCTTATATCTTAGAAATAAAATGATTGATTTTGATGTGGTTTTCACCAACATTTCGAGTAGTTATTCGGCAAAGCTTTTCTGTTTATACTTCTATATCTATACTAATATTATAAAGAGGAAAGAATTGTACTTTTGTTTTTTTATATTTTTGTGTGTAACGAATAAACTTAAAAACTACTGGAACGATTTCAAAAATTCTTTCACCGTTGGGAAGCTAAACTATCCCCGGGTGACATAGGCTCCTTTTTATCCCTGTATTCCCACGGGAACAGGAACTACGCGGGTGAAACCGCGAGGCGTCCGCTAGTTTGTATATAAAACTCAGATATTACTATGTTTTCAACACTTCAGTATATAGATCACACCGGTGCTAACCTTGTGATTGAAAAATTCTTACACTCCTAGATTCTGTGCAAATTCTGTACAATTCAATCAATTAACCGGATAGGTAAGGCTATTCTCAGTTATGTTGCAATCGACTTTCAGTTGAACCGGAAGTAGCTGAATTTGGAGTATTTTACATGGAGCGAATGCCATTTTTAGGGTTCCGTACCCAAAGGGTATGTCTTGTCATTGTCAGGCTGTCCGTCTGTCTGTCTGTCTGTCACCAGGCTGTATCTCAAGAACCGTGATAGCTAGACAGTTGAAATTTTCACAGATGATATATTTCTGTTGCCGCTATAACAACAAATACTAAAAACAGAATAAAATAAATATTTAAGTGGTGCTTCCATACAACAAACGTGATTTATTTGCCGATTTTTGCGATAATGGTACGGAACCCTTCGTGCGCGAGTCCGACTCGCACTTGTTTTTATCGAATTCCCAAATAGGAGGAGGTTATCAATCCGACTGTATTTTTTTAATGTGTTTTAGCTCAGAACTTTTTACTAAATTAACCGATTTTAATGATTCTTTTTTATTTAAAAGCTGGTGCTTATCATGTGGTGGTCGCGTTTAATGGTCCCCACTGGTACGCTCTAAAGGGGTACGCTCTAAAGGGGTACGCCGATGTGAACAGTTCACCCTGGTATACTCTCATGCCACCGGTTTTGTTTTAGTTTCAAGTTATTGTGTTAATCAATTCTGGCATCACTTTGGGCATTATAGGTACCTAGCCTATAGAACTGGTCCATTATGTACCAAAACAAAAAAAAAAAAAAAGTTTTACAAAAAAATACAACCGACTTCCAAATAAAAACACTACAAATTGAAAAATAACTTCAGTTTCGGAAGTCGGTGTCAAAAGAAGAAGAAACGAAAACAGGAACTTGTTGGCACCTTGTTTCCAAATACCTGCATGTAAATTAAAATAATTCAGTTGCGATTTTGTGTGTTGTGCTGTGTCTTTTGTGTGCACTGAATAAATAGTTTATCTATCTGTCTCTCTAATTGAGAATCAGACTTCTCCATTTCTTTGAAAACCAAATGCTAAACGAACACAATTCTCTCACGCCATACTCAACTAATTTGTTTAGATTAGAATCTGTTGCTAATTCTATAATCAAGAGAACGAAGCAGTTGCAGCTCAAGACACGACTACCATTAATCTCACACGATTACTCAAGTGAGAATGTACTTATCTAAGACTCATTACTTATTTATATACTTCTAATTATTTGTTTCTTTATCCGGGATATACAACAACAACAACAGAAACAGAAGACACACAGAAGACCGACAAACGACACCTAATGTACAACATGAAGCAACCAAGGAGACGGCGATTGAAGAGTCGGAAAAGCTTCCTTGAGTCGACTAAAATAATTAAATACAGCAGCCCTAGCGAAGCTCGCAAGAAACTGTGGCTCCTCAAATACCCACCTCCAGCCGTTGTAGGCATTACTTGGTCAGATGGGGGTACTCCAATCAGCCACAGTGTGACTGTGGAACCACCCCACAGACGATGCCCCACCTCCTGTCCTGCTCCTTATGTAAAGACACCTGTACCATGCAAAACCTTTGTGAGGCCAGCGCTAAGGCTATCGACGTGGCTGAATACTGGTTGAAGAAAATTTAGTGAAGGAATCATCGACACGAAGAAGAACAACAAAGCTTCTTTATTTCAATTAGGCCATTCAACGGCACTTTTGAACATCAAAATTTTAACATTATAAGCGGGATATTTACCATGTTTACTGTTTGTAGCGAGTTTCCGATATTTCGGTGCTGTTGCAAGCACCATGATCACGGATAAACTGTTTATCTGTTTAACTGTTTATCTGTTTAACTGTTTATCCGTGATCATGGTGCTTGCAACAGCACCGAAATATCGGAAACTCGCTACAAAAAGTAAACATGGTAAATATCCCGCTTATAATGTTAATATTAGTGTTAGTGACCATGACAGTTTAAAAACTTATATCAAAATTTTAATTTGAAGGTCATAATAATTGATTCTACCGTGCATTTGGAAAAGTAGCTTGTTATGGAGAAGAACGGAGAAGAAACTTCATAATAACTCTTTAAAAAAAGTGTTTTACAACATTTACATATATACATTAATTCATATACGTGAGGACGATGCACCCAAACTAATACTAATATAGTATGTATGGATATAAAGTATTACAATCCATTACAACCTACCATAACGAATATGAACATTTAAATGTGCAATTTGCCGATTTTTTATATTACTCATATAGGTCGACCAGTAGTGGCCCTGAGGTAAGGTTAAACCCCGAATTACTAGTTGCGAATCTTAGGTTCAAACCCAAGCAGGCGTTTGACTTCATGTAAATTATTTCGTTACCAGTCAGTTCTCAAAAATGGTGAAGGAAAACATCGTGAGGAAACCGGCATATCCTAGAACCAAAAATTCGAAGACATCAAAGACAAAGATAGACAAAGATATTTTATTTCAACTAGGCCACAAAGCGGCACTTTTGAACATGTGACATCCATATCCGCACCGGGCCCGCGTGGTGGATTATAGCCTTCTGCCTCTGATTCATGAGAAACGGGTCGTTATCCACCTCGCGGGTCCATACCCCTATTAGTATACTGAGATTTTCTATCGTGGCCACCTTCACCAACATTACGTTATATAAGGCGGCACACTATTCCAGGCAACCCCTTACGAGGTGTCCTCGCGGGTCCAGTATGAGCTCATTGATGCCACACAACAATTAATGTAATGTATTCCACGTATTTCATAGAAACTATCAGTAAACATCAATATTGCAGCTATCAATATTAATTAGAATCTGTCAGCAAATTAAGCGGGATCCGTGCTGTCTCGGCGCAGTTAATATTATTACTATTTACTGCGACTGAGATCACCGCCGTAAACACCCGCTAGGGATGGGAAACACTCGGAACTAGAGCTTTCTTGGGGTTCTATTTTTTATATGCTCACGTTTCATTAGTGTCTCATCTAGAAAGCTATTATGTAGTCGACGATGGAACACGCTTCCTTAGAAGAAACCTATTTTTTTGAAAGGTTTAAAATATTAGGTCACTTTAAATTAGTTCAAATAAATTTCACTAGATGGCGCTATATGCATCGATTTGTTATTGAATTGTGTGTGAAAGTAAATTTTTCTAGAATTGTATGTTCATAGACATGGTATGTTCTTGTATAATCAACTCTCCTAAGCACAAAAATATGGAATATTGGATTTAAATTTCTGAAGCATGCTACTCGATTTTTAAATTAGTATTGTAACACATTTTGGTACAACGAAACTGTAAAAACGTGCAAAAAATACTATAAATCAAATCGTCACTGCATTTATAGAAAAAAATAGTCACGCACCGAGAAAACCCTTTTACTTACAAGTCGCTGCTAACACCATCTATAGCCGTGGAACGGAACCGAACGCAGTCGAAGTGCTTATAAAATTATCAAACGAAAAACGCTAGTTAGGTTGGTATTGAGTAGCCAGCATACTCATCATCTTCCTGCCCTTGTTCCATGCTACTTGAGGTCGGCGCAACACGTATTCTTCTTCCACACCGTCCTGTCCCCCGTCACACTATCACTGACTCCCTTTTCTTTCATATCACACACAGTCCATCCATCTTTTCTTTGGCAGTCCCCATAATTAAAGTATATATTCTTATATATCTTATATTATCATCCATTGAATACAGGGCTTAAATACTGAAAGTGGAATTTAAGATTTCAATCAATCTACCTAGGCTTTTCTTAACTATTTTGAGGTTGATTTTCATTTTAACTTGATTCAGATTAGACTGGTCTAAATGTCTAGATTTCAGATAAGAGTTTCGGAGTAAAATAATAACTTTATTCTTTATCAAACTTTAGACTCGACTATTAGACAAGCACTATCAAAGAGAACTGACGTCCATTGAAATAATTTAAATTAAAATGAAAGGTTCTTTGTAAACTTAATTTGACATTCCACCATACTAGCGGTACTCGTCCTTTTACATCAAATTCAGCTAAAAAGAGCTACTTCCAGCTAGTTAGTAGTTCACAGGAATGCCAACTTTACATACTCGCTAAGTAGGCCAGCGGTGCTTAAACATGGCGGGGTTCTGTGCACGGAATGACTTTTATCTACGATTTAGCTTTGAAATTTTTAAGTATTGGATTTTGAGAGCTGAATCAATCTCAGGCAATACATATATTATATTAAGAGTTTTTTCAAAAAAATATTTCTGCTATTCAATATAGGATCGAATTTTAACTATACTTAATTGTTGCGTTTTATTTGTTCACAGATTTGTACGTTTATTGATATTCGTTCATTATTCGCTAGACCGATCTATCTCGTGCTACGAGTACTCATATTTTTACTGATACCTAATTTATGTTTCGGGTCCATAGGATATTATGGAAATAAAGAATAATGACCATTGCCAAGCTATAAAAACAAATATAGATCTTTTTTATCTATGTCAAAAGGTATTAAATCTTAATGAATAACTACAACGATGCGTCTTATGACTAGTCAAGTAACCCGACCCTAACTATTCCCGGCGCAAAGATGCCCATAACGCTTGCTGCATTGCCGCGTTGGATGGCAATGGCCAACCTTTGCACCAAGAACGAGCTGGAGCGGGGCTCACCCGTTTTGTCACGGAGCTTGTGCCCTATCTCGCTAATAAGCTTCTTGGCCTCAGTGCCCTAACCGCCCATGGTCTCAACGGCAATGGGCACAAAGTGCTGACGCAAGTTGCGTCGCATATTAAGCACTTGCCGTTCTTCCAAGGCACCAGGATCAGCCCGTCCGGCCTCCTGCCGTCAGTCCTACACAAACCTGGAAGCTCCAGCATGCAGGAGGCATCTGCCGACACCAATGCCCTCCGCACAATATCATTGAGCGCATGGTGACGTGGGAACCTTCCCGAGCAACGACGACAACTCAAAGCGTGGTGGCCATCGGCATCCACCATGGAGCCGCAGGTGCATCTGTGGGGTTCACACACCTTACAGCCCAGGCAAAGGGCCACCGCCACACGCAAAGAGTCTTCAACAAGCGACGTGCCCAGGAGAGCCGAAGGAAGCGCGAGCAACCATACCCCCGATTCCGGTTGCGATACAGTTCTAAATCTGGCTAAATCAGCCCCCAAGGAACCCCACAACATCCGTTCCTGGATCAGCCTAGACGTGACGTCGCCTCACGTCCGCTGAACATGTGTTGCATCGGGACTTGCTGCCCCCATTCTAAGGACAGACCAAGCGGACCCAGCATCCAACATAAACGGTATGTTTGCCCCGTCACCATTTAAATCTAGAATTACAAAGACGAGGCCAGCCACCCCATGTGTCGACACTAGGAAAGAGGGCATGTCCAAATCCTACACGCATCGCACCTCAAGACCCCCGTACCGGACAGGAAGAGCCGCCTACCTCTACTGTGCATCATTAAAGGACACTTTCAGGATCGACTCAACCGTTGATTTCAGAGCACAGTCAAAACAACATACCTCCTCAGGACATAGCCAGGCACGAGTGGTCCGCAAGAGATATGTTAAAATAAACATATTATGTAGGTCCTACAGTAACGCTTAATTTATTTTACACTGGTTGGAAATATCAAAAATAAATAGTATTTTTGGATTATTTATGTATGACCTAACAAGGTTGAGGACATCTGTCTAGACCATTTGAAGTTCTCAGGTGTCACCAGATGATTGGATATCGGAGTCTTTTCACAGGATCGTGTGTGAAGGTCGGGACTCAATATATAGCGAGACGAGAGTCCCAGCCTTCCAGGGAAGTTTGAGGAGTTTTGTGAAGTATTTTAAAAGCTCGCTAATCTTCGTAGAGTAGAATCTGTGTGTATGGAAAATTTGTTAATTTTACCCTGACACAAATTTCTATAGGTGAGTCTGCAAACTTGAGACGATAAACTTTGTGGGCCTTCTCGGAGGCCGAAATTATTTCTTAATTCAACTAAACACAGTATAGACACAAACTAACTTAGTTTACGTACCTACCCGTGCATGTATATGCGCAACGTGCAAGTCCTAGTTTGTTTATAGAAGGTAATCCGATTACTAAAATTCTTTCAGATATGAATCTGCACTATCTTTGAGTTTTGTAATTTTACGACGCAAAAAATTAAACCAACTTCCAAAGCAAAACGTTTCAAAGCGAAAAATTATTTTCTTTTCCGAAGTCGGTGTCTTTGGTACCGATTTTGTTCGAGATCCTGACCTGATGGCCATGAGACCACCTGGGAAGTCATCATCATCAGCGTTTTAATGTTCCCACTGCTGGGACACTGGCCTCCTCTCTTAGAGAGGGAGTGGGCCGTAATCCACCACGCGGGCCCAGTGCGGGTTGGTGGATGTCACATGTCTTCGAATTTTTGTTTCTTGGACATGGCGGTTTCCTCACGATGTTTTCCTTCACCGATTTGAGAGCAGTGGTGATTAAATAATTTATACAAAGTAAAGCGCCTGCATACCTACAACTTGTAGTCCGTCCCCCCTCTACCTTTTTTTGAAGTCGGTTAAAAATGCTGGTTCTGTTATTGTAGATAGGCCACGTGAACGTAGTTGCAAGAGAAAATTGCAGTTTGTATTAAAAACCAGGAGGAATTGGAACGACTTATGGGAGGCCTTTGCCCTGCAGTGGGACGAGAAGAACTAAAAATAAATCTATATATATAAAAGAGAAAGTATGTATGTATGTTCCTTATAGACTCCGAAACGGCTGGACCGATTTTAATGAAATTTTCAGATAATCTTTAAATTGACCGAGCGGATAATCCTGTAAATTTTAGTGGCGATGTTGGAGCGCCTGATCATCACAGCATGGCAGAAACTCACTTAATGAGCAATTACCTCTAATTGCAATGCGCAAATATATTCTTTTTGTTCATATTTCACTTGCTGTACTTAACCCGTGTAGTCAACGCCGAATATAGTATTTTTTTCTTGCACTGAGTATTTCTGCAGTTTTCATTCAGCAAATCCCTTAAATTCCCGCACAGGCGATCGGAGCATTTTTTTTAACTTTGGACGCGGGCGAACCCGCGGGCAGAAGCATGTAGTAAATATTGAATTAACTTGACTAACACCTCACACATCCCATCCCTACTCGAGCACATTAATTATTCCTCGTTAGCGTCGTCCCGCGGCACAGACGCAAGATGAATGGTTATTTAATTACGCTACATTATCACACGATACAATAAGTGCTGTGATGTTTTCTGCTTGTAGATTGATGCGATAGACGCGCTTTAATTTTATTACGCCACTGGCGTTTGCTATTATAAAGTGAGATTGCTGGGGTTGTTAATACAGAAGAGCTTCTTTTGCACTTTTTAATACCATTTATTGCGACATCCCTCTAAATAGGAAGTTCTGTAATAGGTACAGGTCTCATCCATTTTAGGAGGGCCAGGCTTCCACTCTATTCCTAAGACTGCAACTTCTGAAAACCGGAATCAGAAATAGCGATCATCAGAGTCGAGGCAAGGAAGCTCGACGATTGCTAAAAAAACTATTCAAATGTCTTTGATCCCGAAACGAAATTAACCAGAAAAGAACAGCAGAGGAGTAAAAATACACATAGCCGTAAGTATTCCCCAATGTTAACGCAGTACTGCCGGGCGAGCATGGCCCCTGTGATAGGCTTGTGTCACGCATTTTATCACGGTTTTTGCTCCCAAACTGTGATAAAAATGTGTGTCTCAAGCCTGTCATAGTAGGCTGTGCTCACCCACCAGTATATCAATATTGAACCTCCTTTTTACCCGACTGCCGAAGGAGGGTAATGTGTTTATCATTCTATGTATGTATGTATATATGTATGTTTGTTCCTATGTGGCGTTCTAGAGACCAAACGCGTTGGCCGGTTTTGATGATTCTTACGTCAATAGATTCGTCTTTACCCTGCGAGTGTCACTGGCTATATAAAAATTGGAAAAGAAAAAAATTGCGGATTTTGGGCGCCATTTTGTGGGGGAAGAATATTTTTCTTCCAACCCCATCGTGTGGGGTATCAAAATAAAGGGTTTTAAGAGGTGATTTCAAAAATATATAATACTTATATGTTTAAATGTACCTAATTAAGAAAAAGTAACTAAAAAGTTGTGAATAAAAAAAGTTAATTCAAAAAATCAAAATACCCGACTGCTTAAAAAGCGAACTAAAAAGACGTAAACAAGAAAAATATCATGCAGTGCAGTCGGAGGATACATCTGGTTTTGGTCAGCCAGCTCGCGATTATGGATATTGGAGGAGTATCCAAAAGTAGAGGCAGTTAGTTGAGCAGTGGGGAAAAAGCGAGAAAAATATCGTGTGGTTATTTTTTTTTAAACAAAACTATTTGTTATACGAAAAAAACATGTTTCACAAATAATGGACATGAAACAATAATAAAAATTTTTTTTCAAGCCTTTTAACCTAGCCGTTACTAACGAGTATGCTTTAGAAAGTTACTGTTATACTGCACTAAAAAGACCGGATCTTTAAGGCACACCTGTATCAGGCTGCTTCCTTGCGTGATCGAATCAGAAATGAAGACATTCGCAAGAGAACCATGGTTACCGCCATGCCCGAAGAATAACCAAACTTAAGTGGCAGTGGGCAGAGCACATTGCTCGCAGAACGGATGGCCGATGGGGCCGAAAAGTTCTGGAGTGGCGACCGCAAACCGGAAGACGTTGCATTGACAGGTCTCCCTCTAGTAGGACTGAGGACCTGGTGAAGATTGCGGGGATCCACTGTATGCGAGATGCACGGGACTGGTCAATATGGCGACACTTGGTCGAGGCCTATGTTCAGCAGTGGAACTTTTTCGGCTGAAATGATGATGCTAATGTATCAGGCTTTACAAATATTACGTTAGGGTCCAGCAAGAGTGACTTTATATTTTACTGACCCTGTTTCTGCTGCCAAGTAGTCATGTTATTACGTTCCAGCATAAAATTATGGTAGGGTGGTGACTTTTCAACTTTTGAGCAATTCCATTGGTGCTGAAATAGTGGGTGGCAGTTATCAATTAATCATTCTCCATATCAAGGGCAGATCAACAGAAGAAAATATGACTCCACCTAGAAATGCGAATACATTCACTTAGATTGTGACAATTTTGTCGTTCTTGATACTTTTCTTTTAAAATAACAATAAGGTAATAGTTTGTTTATTTATGCAAACACAAAAAACTTAATAAAGAAAAGAAAGATTACAGATAGAAGAGCAAAAAGGTACTGCTTTTTCCAGTAGAAATTTCTTCCAGCAGCCCTGCGACAGGAAAGTAGGATGATAGATGAAGACACAGTGTGTAGAAAGAAAAAGGAAACTTAAATTAGACTTTATTTACTTAACTAATTTATTTATATGTCGCCGCAAGCGATGCCAGATGGCAACATTACAACTCATTAATTTCATAATGTTGTCAACCTGTAAACTTAATTCCGATTGGTTGTTTGATGGATTTCATAATGTTTGTCAACCTGTAAACTTAATTCTGATCGGTGGTTTGGTTTGTTCGATGAACTCCGCTATAGTGCGCTTCAATGTGTCGCTAAAGATGCATGGATAAAATCGGTCGGCATCGGCAAGTGTGGACGCCATGACGCCATATTGATGTATATATTTATTTAAGGATCACCAACGACTGTTACAATACCATAAAACTTACACAAAATACAAAAATTGGTACACATTATTATTATCCTGTAATGCACACTCAATTATAGGCAACCACATCTTTTACATAGCCGAGCATACACAGCTTAATATAATTGATAAAGAAAATGAAAAGTATATAATACAAATTAATTGACATGCGATACGAATAAGAAATACAAAATAAAACAAAACATTAAAATTTTCATCAGTAATACCTAAATGTCAAATGTTAATAAGAATAACAGTAATGTCAATAATTAAAATTAGTTAAATTAACATGTCAACATTTGCATCAAATTATAATGGAATTCAAATAAAATTGGAATAAAAAACTGATATTATACATAAAATGTCCAAGATAAAATAAAATAAAATCTACATTAACATTAAATTATTTTTTGTGATGTATAATAAAAGTTATAAATTAACCATTACAACAACAAAAAGACGAAACAATAAAACTTTGTATTACCTAAATGTCAAATAATAATAATGTCAATAATTAAAATTAAAATCAATATTAGTTAAATAATAAATGTCAATATTTAAAACTATAATTATACTGGAATTGAATTAAAATCAAATAATAAAAAACAGAGATGATACATAAAATGTCCTAGAATAACAAAATAAAAAAAATCTAATGAATATTAAATTATATTAATTATTTTTTTGTGATAGAAGAATCCGACTCGGCTGGGCGGCGTTCGGGAAGTTGCGTGGTATCTTCTCGTCCAATTTACCGCAGTGTCTCAAGACAAAAGTCTATGACCAGTGTGTGTTGCCAGTGATCACCTATGGGACCGAGACGTGGTCGCTCACAATGGGCCTTATCAGAAAGCTCAAAGTCACCCAAAGGGCAATGGAGAGGGCTATGCTCGGAATTTCCTTGCGTGATCACGTCAGGAATGATGATATCCGCAGGAGAACCAAAGTTACCGACATAGCCCGAAAAATTGCCAAACTTAAGTGGCAGTGGGCAGGGCACATTGCTCGCAGAACGGATGGCCGATGGGGCCGAAAGGTTCTGGAATGGCGACCGCGAACCGGAAGACGATACGTTGGAAGGCCTCCCACTAGGTGGACTGATGACCTGGTTAAGGTTGCGGGAAGGCGCTGGATGCGAGACGCACGGGATCGGTCAATGTGGCGACGCCTGGGGGAGGCCTATGTCCAGCAGTGGACGTCTTTCGGCTGAAATGATGATGATGATGAATGATGATAGAAAAGTCATGAAAGTTATAAATTAATTATTACTGTTGTTGGAGTGATAAATCAAAAGTCCACCGTCTGAAAGTGCTTATACAATTTCTTTTTGAAGGAGCTAAGAGTGTCGTGATTTTTATCAATGTCAGCTTTGCAGTTTATAGCGTTGTACAATTTGGTAGCCCTTGCAAGAGGAGAGTTGTCGCCAAGGTAAGTTTTGCGCGAAGATTGTCCGAACAATTTGTAGGTATGGGACCGTGGTAATCTACTAGGGACGTTAATGGATATTCTCGATAGAAGGTCATACCCCTATTTGTCTACTGAGATTTCCTATAGTGGCCTCCTTCACCAACATTACGTTATAAAAGGCGGCACACTATACCAGGCAACCCCTTACGAGGTGTCTGGGACCATCTTCGGTAGGTCACGCCTCCGAGAGCACTCGCCCCTGGTACTCAAGAGAAAATCGCATCGTGATTACTCACTACCATTTGTCCAGAATGGTACCGGAGCAATAAAGCCGCTCACCACACGCACCCCAGCACGCCAGCACTAGTGCAAGCACCGGCACCAGCGCAGTTGGTGCTAGCGGATTCAATCCCCGTTAAGGACGCCAGAGAAGCTGGCTCCCATTTCTCCAGAATGGTCCCGGAGCTGTAAGCACGCTCACCTCTCGAATATAAATCATCGCATCTATCCAATGCCTACAGCTGGGTTGCCGGAAAACTAATCCAACGGGTAGTCCTCTTTTTTCTATCCAGGAAAGTGCCGGAGATGCAGCTCGCTCACAGGAGCTCACTTGCTTGAGGGTTACTCACGAACCCCGCGTCTGACCACCAGGTGGCCCTTTGCCTTGGGCCGGTAACTTCAGACACTTGTTGCGCGCGAGGAATGACGCTCGACCCACACATAGCCGAGCAGACAACATGCCACTCCTCTGCAACCACCACATAGACCACCGCGAGTCCAACCTCAATGTCAGGTCCCACCTTTGCGCTTGCAATGGTGGAGGGCCTACCTGACCCCGCGTACCCTGATCCAAACAGCCGGACCCGTAGTTCCAGCTGCAAAAGCCCCATCTGTTCGGGTCGTACAGATAGGGACCAAGAATAGAAGGAGGATAGAAGGTCAGTATTTAGTTTGGATGACACCACCTTATGAAGAAAACACAGATCCAGTACTTTTCTACGATTCGCGAGGCTTTGAAATTTATAGTGCCGAATTCGATCTTTGTAAGATCCTAATTGATTAGCGGTTTTATTTGCAAAGGACCTTTTTTGTACTCTCTCAATTCGTTGCTTATGAACGTTGTAATGTGGTGACCATACCTGTGAGCAGTATTCTAAATTTCTACGGACCCACGTCTCATAAAGAATAATTTTCGTGTTTGGGTTGTTAAATGGCTTGGAGGTCCTTAATACAAAGCCTAGCATTTTGTTCGCGTTTGCAATTTATTTGTCTATATGATCATTGTAGCTCAATTTACTGTCCATCAAGACACCCAGATCCCGGACACTATACACTTCCTTGAGTGTTTGACCTGAAATAGTGTATTTTATAGACGTAGTTGAGATCACAAGCCGAGATTATCAGTTCATCGTATGAGCTTTTGTCTTTTGATTAAACATTGTAAATATTACTGAATAAACGTGTCTGTGATTTGTGCTTCAACCTTAGTTTTACTGGTTTACCCGAGTACCCCTACATCATGGAAGTATGGAACCTACACCTAGAGAAGAAGATGTCCATGATATCACTACGCTCACGCTTCCGCCGTCATATAAATTACACATATAGTTTTTTGTTTATTTATTTGTTATAAACACACAATTAAAACCAACAATCAAATTACAAAAAAGATAATTATACAATCATAAGAGCCGTAGATCTGGTTTTGAATTCACTATAAGAATCGCAACTGATATCCTAGCTGGGTTACAAAATAACCTGTGTTAAGGATACCAGTTCCATTCCCCAAAAGGTTAACATTATAGATATGACAATTTAAGAGGTGCAAAGAGATTGAAATCTTGGGCTAGTAGTTTGTTTGTAGTTTGATCTTTGGCAGTTCTGTAATATTCTCTCTGATATAATCTGCAAGAATGTCACTCTGTGCCATAATGCCTTATTAAGATGATTTCCTCTCACTACAGCATTTTTAAATTAACATTTGTAGTGCCAAGACGCTGATTGTGTAATAAATGGTTATTTAATTATTATTGTTTCGTACACAATACTTGCTAGCCTTTATGGCATATTTATAACCATATAAGTTTGTAAACTGTCATGGCCACTAACATTAACATTAGAATCGGGATATTAACCATGTTTACTGTCTGTAGCGAGTTTCCGATATTTCGGTGTTGTTTGTAACTCGCTACAAACAGTAAACATGGTAAATACCCCGATTCTAATGTTAATATTTATAACCATGTTCATGAGCATAAAAACGTCGTTAATACCTATCTATAAATGACGGCGTGATTGACTCTGTTATTTGCTAGAATTATTCTCTTTCTGTGCATTCAGTAAACAGCAACTTCTTCTTCATCTTCCTTCCCTGGTCAAGACTAGTTTCAAAAATATCGTTTCATACAAAATGTATACGAAAGAATGATACGTCACGGGTGCATGGACGGGACGGCGACTTGGCGTTTTGTATGAAACGCCACATCGTCCCGTTCCTTCCGGGATTAAAACACATTACGTATGCAGCGGCCTTTAGATGGCAATAAAAAACCGCCACTCGCCCATGCACGTTTTTGACTTGATTGATTGCAAACTAGATATGTAAAATATAAACATAGATACTTTTAGTTTCCCCAACTTACGACTCAAGATTACTTTTTTTGTGAAATAAGAATGTTAGAAGCGCTTAAAGCTTTGTACCGTAAGGAACACAAAAGTAGAAAGACGGATTTCTGAAATTCACAGTGAAACTTGTTGTTTCCTAATATGTATGTTAGTTTGTTATTTGAGTTTAGCGAAACTTAACTTCACGTTTAAACAAGTACCAAAGGAATTATCTCTAGAATGGTTTTAGAATATTTTTCAAAGTGCTACATCATCTACGATACATTACATGCTATTTACAAACAATTTTGCACAAATATCTACAAATTCACATAGAATCGTTGTCAAAGAACACAACAGTCGCACTACCAACACAGCTGTTTGACGCGACTACATACACAAATATTTACTTTCCAAGCGTCCTTGATATCGAGTAGCGATGCAGACAGAACCGTTTGATTATCTACGCTTTTATTATTGTAAAATTACCTGTTTCCAACGTGTCTAATGGATTTTATCTATTTATTTATTTATTATATTCTTTATTGTACACCACTTAAATAATTACAGGACAAAACATTTATAAAGATAAGTGTACAATGGGCGGTCTTATCGCACAGGGATTTTATGGGAATTTAATCATCCTCAGCCTATTAATGTGCCCACTGCTGAAACATAGGCCTCGTCTCATAACATTGTATTGTGACGAGAATCTAACATTGCTGCACTTCAGCTCTTAATATAAATAAAAGCTTGTAATAAATAAAACCGTATGGTGGTAGTACACTTGTGTGCTGTGCCAATAGCAAGACCTGGGGGAGCACTGTGCCAGTAAGTTCTAGGTTAGCGTGCTCCACCGCCGACTAGATCATCACTTATCATTAGGCCCATTAGATGAGATAGTGGTCATACGCGTGTCTATCAATAATAATAATACAAATAGGCCTTACTACTACCACGTGAGGGCCCAAGAGACGACATTACGGGTCTAAAGGTCACATCATTGCGTAAAAAGCGATAATTTATTTGGTCGCCCACGCATACATTATCATATTATTCACTTCAGTTACGGGATGTAGGACATAGTGTATAAAAATAGGCCAGTTATGATTATTTTTGGTGCTGTTAATGGCTTGTTTACTATGTTAAGGAAATTTCTTGGGAATTTTGAAAGGTAAGACAAAAATGCAAGCTAGCATTTTTGTCTTACTTTTCAAAGGCAATGAGCTGCTAAGGTCTCAAAAGGAGATCCTATGTATAAACTTATAAGATTATAGGCAAGGTTTTCGCCGATTTGAACTAAACATGAGCATCTTAGTTCAAACTTAAACTCAAACAGTCTTATTACAAAAAGCGGTTTAACTAAAAACCCAGATTTAAATCTCTATAAACTGTGGTTTACACAAAAATGATATTACAAATAATGGTTTAGCGATAAACCGTAGTCCAAATCATGGTCTAACGCTAAACCTCGGCGGCCCCTAGTTTAACGATGGTCTAAGTCGTATCTGTCAGTTTCTCTTTTAGGTTATAGCATCTTTTTTATTGTGTTTTGTTGTTTTTACCCGTAAATGGATATTAACATGGTTAATATCATATATTATTGAGGATATTACTTTTTCCTCGGTACTCCAATTCTCAGATCGTGTTTTTTTTTGTTGGTCCATCATAATATATTATTATATATATTATTAACAAAGAGGCAATTGCTCTATAATATTAGAGACTACGATAACTTAAAATTCCAAAGCTTAGTGAACTTTGTTCAGCTTGCGATGGTTTTGTTTAATGTTATAGTTTCATATAACGCGCGAGAATGTTACATTTCGTTACACGTACGTAAATGTATTATTAGTAATTATTAAGAATTTAGGTAATTTGCTTAAATCTAAACAAAACTTTAATCGATAAATAACAAACGTTTATATCGATGCAAAATAACAAAGTCTCGATATTTTTAACACTCTTAAACGTAATTTGATCCTTATCGTATTATCAAAAAGTTTTATTTCTGGGCATACGGAACGTTGCAATTGAATGATATTATGGTGAACGAATGATATTTGTATTAATCTGTGGTTGATATATTGACAATGGTTCAAATGACGGGACTACGAAAACACGGTGTTTTTAAGTTTTGTAATAGGGACAAATTTAGACCATGATTTTGCAGATAAGCCTGGACTTGATAGTACAGGTTTAAACCAAGGTTTATTTCGTTTTTTGTAATAAGACTGAAAGTATTTACTTAAATTAAACCATTAACATGCACTTATGAATCAATGAGTCAATCAATCAGAAAATGAAGCTAATTGCACATCCCCAACTATGATAAAGAGAAGTTTGTAATTCACACGAGTATTTCCTGAACTTGCACCAACCTTGAAAGCCAATATTAATATAAGTAACTAATAAAAGCGTATGATATAAAAATATGACGATCAAACAGTTTATTTTATTGTTTAGCTATAATTCATCATATGTAAAACAGCAGTTAAAGTCATTTAAATAATACCTTAGGGAGACAATATTTGCAAGTATGTGAGAACCATGTTCCTATTTATCAAATTAATGTATTCACCTGTTAATGCTTTTGATACTTTATACCTGTACGTAGTATAGTGTGTTGTACTATTCTGGGTGCATGGTCCTCACATAACAAATTTATTAATGTATATACTTATGTAAATATTGTAAAACACCTATTTTTTTTAAAAAGAGTAGTTATGGAGTTTCTTGTGCATTCTTCTCCATAACAAGCTACTTTTCCGAATGCACGGTAGAATTAACTTTTATTACTTTGTTCGACGTTCAAAAGTGCCGCTTATTGGCCTAGTTGAATAAATATATTTGACTTTGACTTTAAACCTTCATCATCATGTTCCTGCCCTTATCCCACGATACTTGTGTTCGGCGTAACACGTTTTCTCCTTCTACACCGTCCCGTTCCCCGTCACGCTATCTCTGACTCCCTTTTCTTTCATTTCACTCCTCACACAGTCCATCCACATTTATATTCAACTCTTTTAGTAACATGCGCTTCATCCCCCTCATCACATGGCCATACCTTAGGGAAACCTTATAGCAAGCAAAAACATTACTAGAGAATTTACAGCTTCAGTAGTTCTGCTACTTACATATGATACTGGGTATCACCACTGCCTTACAATTGCCAAAAGGCTTTTGATTGTCTTCATCGTTAACAATTTATCAAAATCTATTGACATATCACCCGTCCAATTTATATCACAACATAACTAAAACTTAATCATTTTGACGTCCATTAAGTTGCAGTTATCTCTATATGGCATCATACGGATTTACGCCTTATAAAAATAATCACTAAAGTGCAATTTAGGTTGTCCAAAAAAGGTTGTAAGGCATCTTAATGAAGTCTCTAATTAGTTTCTATATTTAATTGCAATTCGTTATAGGTCTGACACATTAACTAGGACCATTAATTTTAATGCTGAGAAACCTTGTTGAGTTAGTAAAGGAGCCGCTATACGATGTGCTAGATACTAGAAACCTATTAATATAGTCAAACCTGAGATACAATTGGTTTTATCTGATGAAGAGTTTTTTTTTTGTTTTCATTGTCCTACTGTAGGGCCAAAGTAAAACCTAAAAGAACGCGGCAAGATGGTGCGAGGAATCAGTTCCTGGAAATCGAATGAGCCCTCGCGGTACGCGATAAGCAACCTTATAATCGACCAATCACATAGATTCAAATCCACTTCGCGTCATTCACCTCGCATGTTATTGGTCGCATGTCTTTGCCCTTTGCCTTGCCGAATTCACTAACGCAATGAGGCTGCAGGTCCTCTTGCTACCTCTGTCTGAACCGTCCTCGTCCTCATCCTTACGAACCCATTGCCTGGCGTCTTTTTCCAGCATATATTGTTTATGCAGCTGACGTGAGCCCCCAATACCATAGAAGCTGGTAAGTAGACTTGTAGTGTATGACTGTATTTCACAAGTTTGACAATCTTGTAAAATATCTCTATGTAAATAGGTAATGATAAATAAATAATAAATGATTTTATTTCTGTAAGTTGGTTTGTACAAACACTTTTACATGTCGATCATATTTTTTTAAACTAGATAAGGTCTGACTACTCTGAGAAGAAAGGCCGAAATAAACTCAGTGGTCACAGTCTCTTTTAAAGTCCAGACAAAATCTTGGTTAGATCATGTGATAGATTACGCTGATGCCTGCTATCTGGATGCCACCGAGGAGCTCTTAAATAAGCTTGAGCGCTTGCAAAACTTGTGCATCCGTTTTGTTTTTGGTCTGAGGAAATACGACCATGTCTCTCAGTTCCGCAAGGATCTCAAGTGGCTCCCTATCCGCCTTCGCAGGAACACTCGCATATTATGTCTCCTTTTCAACATCCTTTTTAACCCTGCATACCCTGGCTACCTGCGCGATCGTTTTTCGTTTACTCGCCCTGCCGATGCTCTTTGTAGATCCCCCCTTAACTGCATCTCAATTTCCCATCCCATAAAACACATTTCTATTCCCACTCCTTCTCTGTCCATGCAGTACGATTGTGGAACTCACTTCCACCTAAAATCCGTGACTCTCAAAATGTATCTCTTTTCAAAAAACGAGTCAAAGAACATTATCTCGCTACCATATTGTAATTTTGTATATTATATGTATGTATTTATTTTTATCTTCTATACTTATATTTAGTTAAGGTAATTATGTGTAATTTGTATATAATTAGTTAAGTTATTATAGTCTATTTTAGGTTTCCTTATTTCTTTCTACACACTGTGTCTTCGTCTATCATCCAACTGTCCTGTCGCAGGTCTGCTGGAAGAAATTTCTATTGAAATAAGCAGTACCTTTGTGCTCTTCTATCTGTATTCTTTATTTTCTCTGTAAAGTGTTTTGTGTGTACATAAATAAATAAATAAACATTGATTTTGGTCATTCATATTACACTACCATTCAATCTCTACAGTTGTACGTGACTTGTACCCACGAATACTATGCATTTTATTGCATTAGTAATTGTAATTCCTACATCACATTTTAATTTATTGCTAAATCAAATTTGATAATTCATATTTCACTACCTTTCAATCTCTACAGTCGTACGTGACTTGTACCCACGAATACTATGCATTTTATTGCATTAGTAATTGTAATTCCTACATCACATTTTAATTTATTGCTAAATCAAATTTGATAATTCATATTTCACTACCTTTCAATCTCTACAGTCGTACGTGACTTGTACCCACGAATACTATGCATTTTATTGCATTAGTAATTGTAATTCCTACATCACATTTTAATTTATTGCTAAAACAAATTTGATAATTCATATTTCACTACCTTTCAATCTCTACAGTCGTACGTGACTTGTACCCACGAATACTATGCATTTTATTGCATTAGTAATTGTAATTCCTACATCACATTTTAATTTATGGCTTAACAAAGACATGGATTTCCCCGCAGAAGATATTTTATTAAGTCTAATTTTTTGACCTTATAAATGTCACTCGGCGAAAGAATTGTGGATATTGGCTCGTTTGACACCGTGGCTAAGTGATTGACTTTTACTGAGGTCAGTGGGTTCAATTTCCACGTGGAACATTTTTTTTTAATAATTTTATAGAAAGAGCAGTGGTGGCCCAGTGGTAACGGCCCCGACTTACGATTCGTAGGACATCGTGGGGTAACCAGCATGTCCTAGAATTAAAAATCGAAGACATGTGACATCCACCAACGCGCAGAGGAAACCGTAACCGACCACCTGGTCCCGTTTATACCCTTTGGGTACGGAATTTGATTTGATGATGTACTTTGCCTCACACTTGGAATTTCTTCCTGTGTCGTGGCTGTGTTCTCAAACATTTATACTCACATACACAAGATCCGCAACAACTATCTATAGGACATACAATTATTTGGCATCGAACCTGCGATACGCAGTCCAGCAGCCAATCGCTGAACCACTTCGCCAACCGTGTCGTCAATTCGAGGCCAAGGTTTTTCTAAGAAATATGATTCTGACCGTATTCATTGTACCATTGTATTTAGTGAGAAAGATTCCTTCAGTCAGCTTTGGTTTATTGAGCTCAAGGATTTTTTCCTACTATACTAATACCTAGAACAATCGCCTGATTTTATTTTCATTGTTTTTCTCATGTTTGTCCATCACGTGAGAAAAAGTAATGTTAAAATTCTTTGACGGAATTGATTTGATTCAATGACGGATAGAACAAGTGATTCTTGGCTTCGATAAGCGTCTTTTTAACCCCCGACGGAAAAAGAGGGGTGTTATAAGTTTGAGGTGTGTTGCTGTGTATCTGTGTGTCTCTGTATTTGTGTATCTGTGTGTCTGTCTGTGGCATCATAGCGCCTCAACGGATGAACCGATTTTGATTTAGTTTTTTTGTTGGAAAGGTGATTGTGTCGAAAGTGTTCTCAGCTATGTTTGGAAAAAAATCGGTAGTGCCGTTCAAAAGTTATGGGCGTTTTACTGTTTGAATCGGGATGTTTTCGCAAGATAAATATGTAGGGGTTTTTTTTAATTTTTAAATTTTACTTGTTACACCCGTTATTCATAAGAAACAATAAAATCATGCATTTCAACATTGTAACGTCACAACTCGCGTTATCCTAATAAGGTTATTCCTTCAAGTTATCCTGAATGGTAAATAGAACCGTACCGACATGAAAGATTCGTTCGAACAACAACAAACATTTTCGGTCGGTGGATGACGTATCCCGTACCTATTGGAATAATAATTATAGTAGTAGTAGTGGTTGAGCGATCGGCTGCTGCACTGCGTGTCGCGGGTTCGATTGGCGCTTGCCGCTTGGAACAATTACTAATTAATTGTATTTTAATAGTATTTTTAATTGTATGTTTAATTGTATTTTAAATTGAATTTTGAATTGTATTTTTAATTGTATGTTTAATTGTATTTTAAATTGAATTTTTAATTGATATATTTGATTGTATTTTAATTGTATTTTTATTTATTCTTTATTGTTTTTGCATATGTATTTTCAATTCAAAGTCAAAGTCAAATATATTTATTCAACTAGGCCAATAAGCGGCACTTTTGAACGTCAAAAATTAAAATTTACAAGTAGTAAAATAAAAACACTACAAAGTGAAAAATAACTTCAATTTCGGAAGTCGGTGTTCTTGTTTTCGTTTCTTCGTTTTTTGACACCGACTTCCGAAATTGAAGTTATTTTTCACTTTGTAGTGTTTTTATTTGGAAGTCGGTTGTATTTTTTGTAAAAGGTTTATTTTTTATTTTTCACTTCTTAGTTGTGATATATAATGGACCAGTTATATAGGCTACGTACCAATAATGCCCAAAGTGAAGCCAGAATAGATTAACCCAATAACATGAAACTCAAACAAAACCAGTGAAATTAGAGTATACCAAGGTGAACTGTTTACACCTGCGTACCCCTTTAGAGCGTACTAGTGTGATGTTATGTTATGAAATGGTGTTAACAATAAACAGAAATGCGTTTGCAGCTATCCCGAATGATTTGCCGTCATTTATTGAAGTGTTATGATGTATATATCCGAAGTTCTTCATCAGATCTTGACGAAAATTAAATGGGACCACATGACAAGCACCAGCTTTCAAATAAAAAAATAATCATCAAAATCGGTTCACCCAGTAACAAGTTCTGAGGTTACACACATAAAAAAAAATTAAAAAAAATACAGCCGAATTGAACACCTCCTCCTTTTTGGGCAGTCGGTTAAAAAGTTGGTTCTACCGTGCAAACGGAAAAGTAGCTTGTTATCGAGAAGAAAGCACAAGAAACTCCATCCAATTGTATTTTCAATTGTATTTTAATTGAATTTTTGGTAGTACCTGTATGTGTAACTCTGTGGTAATATTGCATTGGTTTTATAGCTGTTAAGGTGTTATTCACGTAATTTTGAATAAATAAATAAAATATATTAATATTTGGATGGCTTACAGATAGATATTTGTTGCGGATCTGGGTGTCTTATGAATGTGAGCTTAAAATAAAAGAAATTCCTAGTGTGGGGCAAGGTATTAAAAAATAATATGAATTAAACCCGTGTTATTTTACCATTACGCAACTAAGCACACTTTATCACAATGATGCATAATATTGTGACGCCAAATGAACATGCCATTTGTGGTTAATTTATGTGCATTTCTAAGCCTGTCAATATTTTCCTAGGCTTTCCCTAACTATGTCGAAGTTGACTTCCAGTCGAACAGAATAGCTGAATACCATTATTTTTCATGGAACGACTGCCTATATTACCTGTACAACTCTGTAGCTGACCACCCGTTAGGACTTTCAAAGATGTACAAACGAAAATCAGGAAACACGGCATATGACGACGACAGTCGCCGACGACCTTGAGGAAAAAAACGCACCCTAGTTTCACAACCCCCACGACCCAAAATATAGTAGGTTTTTGTACTTTTCTTATAATTAAAAAAAAAGCCTTAAATCAAAATGTAGATAATTAAATTGTCTTTGAGATGGTGACTATTTCATTAAATTACACCCGGCAGTTCGATTGTCGTTTTTTTGTCCGTATTAGACATAAATTTACAAATGAATTACACTATGTTATACGAATAAAATTCAAAATTTTCTGAGATCAAATTATCAAGAAAATAGTCTAATATAAAATATATTTTGTCCAAAAAATTACAACTAGCCATTTAGACGTGATTCTCATTTCAAAATCAGCTACTGAAAGAAAGAAAGAAATGTTACAACATAAACAAAACACTAGACAGTTTTAAAGCACAGTATTTCCAGTATAGCAAAAGGAGCGGGCTTAGCCGATGCTGACCAGTGCGCAGCATGGCTACTACGCTAGTCAACGCTGATTTCCAGCCCGCCCCCTTTCTCACAGCATGTATCATAATAAGTCACTTGATAAATACCCAACCCAACCTTAATAAATACCCTTAACTACCCTAAATACTAAATCATACATACCCACAATTATAACAACCTATACAATAACTATTACATCAATAAAATTACTGAGGGGTATCTGCGCCTTAACGTGCCGAAGCACGGAGGAGTATCCACGCACCGATATCAGTAAGCATTGCCTAACCTAGAAGATTAAACCGTGCAGCTACTAGCTCCGAGAGAACTTCCAAGCCTGTAACCATGCAATATAAACCGGAGATCACATCAACCGGATCAACCGGAGCTAACGACACCCTCCGGGACAAATTAGGTAGTGAGGCTCAATTCCTAGCTCTAAAAATCTTAGTTCGACTAGTCAGCGTATAGGGTTACCAGAAGCTTGAGACAAGTTTGTCCAAAGAAAACATCGCGAGAACGATTAGAAAAGTTCAAGTGGAAATTATGTATTTTTCCTACTCCTCTGTTATTCTTTTCTGATTAATTTCGTAGCGGGATCCAAGACAGTTAATTTCATTCTCTGGAACTTCGTCGAGCTTCATTACCTCGGCGCTTTTCTGGTGGTCGCCACTGTTGATTCAGGCTCTCAGGAGTTGCAGTGGTTTGGGAATAGTATGGTGGGATTGTCCCAATAAAAAAAAATGCGAATGTCAAGCGCTATCAAAATGTCACCAATGTGACCATCCCCATCGTGGATATAATGCTTAGAGCTTCAGATGGAAAATTGGTCCTAACCCAAAGGCTGACTTCGATGTAAATGTTCCGAGATTTTGTCGCATACGTAATTCACCAATTTGTGAAAAAAGAGCAAATAAAAAACATTTTAACAAAAAATCAAACCGACTTCCAGAACAAAAAACTACAAAGCAAAAAATAACTTTCTTTTCCGAAGTCGGTGTCTTTTGTACCTATTTTTTTCAGTTTTTCGTCACCGATTCGTAAAAGAAAGTTATTTTTTGCTTCGTAGTTTTTTGTTCTGGAAGTCGGTTTGATTTTTTGTTAAAAAGTTTTTTATTTTTCTATTTTTAGTTTTGGTAGGTATTTCCAATTAACATGATAATCATTTATGGCCAAAGTACATCTTATGACGATTCCAATAAGAGTGCCAGTGCCTACCTTCCAGCTTCATCATCCGAACAGTTCAATGGTACCATTTTCATCAGTACCATTAATTTATAAGTATTTGCTTCATCATAGTCGGTTAACTATTCGAGATATTTTAAACCCGTGACATATGAGCATTTAGGAGTTCCAGTGGCCATCTGTGGTCTTCTTCATCAGTTCCACTTCACCAAATTATACTTTCTGAGTGGAAGTGATTGCATTGTTGATGAAAATACCAAAATCACTATATGTATGCCTATAATATTTGAGGAGTTCCCTCGATTGCTCGTAACCTGATGACTATGGGACCAACTAGGAAGTATACCCTTCAAAACAAAAGAAGATTTTTTGAAATCGGTCCAGGCGTCTTTGAGTAATCGGGGAAAAAAAATAAAAAAATATGTACTCGTATGTTCCCCGAGTTTTTATTGGTCGTTTACACAAGAGGGCACACCGACTTATACCACTTTTAAGTAAGCATGCTGAGAGATTCTAAATTTTTCTCAAACATGCTTGGAAATTTGAGCATTATTTTGACAACCTTCTTCGAGATAAATCGAAATTGCTGTACAGGCCAAATACATGCGAGCAGCGGCCGGCAAGAGTTGTATGAAAATGCATATCTGTCGTGTGTAGCGGCCAAATAAATTACATAGTAAATTCATATCTGTCGTGTTATTTAAAAATGGAACGTTCTTTTACTCCGAAGCATGGCCACCAAGGAGGTAACTACAATTCCATAGGCATTAGAATGGGCGGATAAAATCGCAGTACGTGCTAAGCCTAACGCGGGTATAATTATTGTTGTTCGTTGTTCGTCATTGATTTTGAAAAGTAATTGTATTTGACAAAATGAGTTCTAGGTACTAGTTAGTTTTAATTTCCGCGCATTATTTGAGAAACGCACTATACAAGCCTTGGCCACAACTAGGCATTGATGGACTTACGTATGTGTGCCTCGGCTTCGCCTCGGCCCACATTTCCACGTTCGTCCATCAATGCCTCTTATGCTGGCCGCTGCAGTAATGTACTATATTTAAATTTCGAACTGGCTTGCAAATATAACGCTGTTTATTGAAAAAAAAACAAATGAATACTAACGCGGGAACAAATTGCCAAAAAAGACTGCTGGCTGCTGCGCTGCGTGTCGTGGGTTCGGTTCCTGCACGGATCAAATATTTGCTACAGATAGTTGTTCCGGCTCTGGATGTTGTGTTTATGAGTTTATATGTTTGTAAACGCACCCACGTTAAAGGAAGCAATTCCTAGAGTGAGACAATTTTTTTTTTTAATTATGATAATTAAACAAATAAGATTTACATACCGAGTTTCTTCCTTGCCTCGAAATGCACACTAAGCAGTTGATACCAGCTGCCCTGTGAAGATCTTTCGTCGACAGTCGTTACGGGTAGCATGAAATCTGACACTATAGTCTTGCGAAGGATTATCGTGTTACCCAGATACTGGGTTGTGGAGGCCGGATAGACAGTTGCTCCTTGTTAAATACTAATATTCAGGTAAATCCAAATCCAGATCCAGGAACACCCGAGGGAGATCCGGGGGGAAGGGGGAGGGGGGTATATAAGGTAGATCCGATAGATGTGTAATTTTTATGGTGTACAATAAAGTATATTCTATTCTAATCCGATTAAACTAGAAACCGAACCGAACATAGTTTAGAAAAGGTCTTATTAAAAAGTCAAAAATATCGACAGTATTTTTATTGAAAGATCTCACAACATTCATGGTAACCCTGACAGCGTATCAGATTCGTGGCGCGTCATTTTGCGTGTCACCTCCCTATCGGCAGAGGTTATCTACTAATGTCACAGAGGTACCAACACAACACTTTTAACAAGATTAGTAAGTAAACTGTTTGTGCAATTTATAGCTGTTGTTTTGAACTTGTTAATGATTTACTGGGGTTTATTTAATAAGAGTAATGTAAACTGTGTTAAATATTATGAAAATATGAAGATGAATAATCGAAGAGATGAGTGCCCTATGTTAAAGTTGATAAATTAATAAAATTATAAGAAAAAATTGTTATACAAATTTGAAATAAAATGATGAAATGTTCTGTATGATCACTCAAAACAGAGGGGTTTGATTGTCAGGAGAAGGATACTTTAGAGCTGTCAGGGTTCGACTCCCAGGTCGGTCAAATTATTATTGGGTTTTTCCAAAGATTGTGCATTTTCTCAGTAGAATCCTTTTTTTTTGCTTGGAGAAATGCTCATGCAAACTGCGCTACCTCGGGGAGACAGCGCTGTTATGTGGGACTCGATTACACTAAAACTCCACGGTGTCCTCCTGTGCGGCTTATGGCGGGAACACGGGCACTCGTTAGCACTCACCGCGAATCCGCCGCGGCTGTCCGTCACCGGAGCTTCCTCGGGGTGATACCCCCCATCACCGGCGCACCAGAACACACTGTATGCCGTGACCACCCCAGGGAGAAACCTAGCACATGGGTGCCAGACGACCCCGTGTATAGCACCCTTCGTCCCCCTCTCAATAGAAGCCTGGAGTCTAGATTTATGCCCGCTCATGACAACTGACTCGTCTTCTATTCCACAAATGGGACTCAAATAAAACTGGTTAAATTGAGCGTATCTTATACATCTGCCTACTCTTTCGGGAAACAAAAGGGTGATTTAATGTACGTAAAAACATTTCCTAGTACGCCATTTGTAAACGCCTATTATTATTGAAGCTTTTATATATTTTGTGTTTATTTATTTATTTATTATATGCTATATTGTACACCATAAATTACATTCATAAAAAGAAACTTAAGTCTAATACACATACAATGGGCCGCCTTATCGCTTGCCGCGATCTCTTCCAGGCAACCTGGTATGGACAGTAATTGCTTGGACATGAAATGGGGCGGTCATTGGTGAAACAATATCAGTGCTAAAATGATATACTACAATATATACACAGATAAATACATAATCTATCCAGCTTTATTCAACAGTAAGTTACAATAAGCCAAAACATAAGGTCACACGTTAAACCTTTAGTAACGTTAACCACAGTTCGTGGGTGATCGTGGGTGGACGGCGATTAAGGTAACTCATGCTATTTCAGAAGAATTAACGCTGATCTGTGATAAATATATCTTCAGATTACGAGGGATATATTGTATTGTAAAAAGTTCCAGTGTGGGGTAAAATGGCTTTTCTTTTAGAGAGAAAGAACGTGCATTTATCTCTAAGGTTGTTCACTGCATGATTAGCGATTTGCAATAAATAAACAATTATTATTCTAAGACCTTTTGAAGAAAACTTCCTCTACTCCAATCGAGTTAGTCACCATGACAATGCAATGAAATAAACTAAACTGCCAATTTGATAGATTCGACTGGAGGAAATGAATTCAAATAATATTAGGGTTAGCCCGATTTCCAACCGACGTTTTTCCTTCACAATAATTCGGTAGAAACCAAAATGAAATTTTATTAAACCTAGCATAACGTCGTATTCCCCGAAGGTGTACCTTCATCAACATTTCAGCAAATCGGTGTAAATATGAGGTTATTCGAATTAGGTTAGGCTTAGGTTAGATGACGCTGCCGGCGTGGCCGTAGTCGATTCGATGGTCGGCAGCGAGTAGTCCTGGGAGGCAGTGGTATCCTTCTGCGAAACAGTCGTCTCGCGGAAGGAGGCTGCGGAAAGGAAGAGATCCCGTCCACTCAACTGGCCTGCAGCAGAGGCAACGGGCGTTACGGACGGATGGACTCGGGGATATCGGTCAAACCCCACACATCAGGACCCAGCCGGCACCAGCCGCGGGTTACTTAGGTTAGGTAGGTAATTCTAACCGGAAAAGTTTAGACTTCGGGTTGCTAGTGAGAATTCCCAAAGAAAACTGGAGTAGAAGAAAGCGATGTCATGGCCTTCTTCATCTGAGCCACTGGTGTTACTGCGTATTTTTAATATAAAATGCGTATAAGATAACTTGGCGAAAGTAAGTAGCCGCAGATTGGTTCCTATACAACAGGAAACGGTGACGCGTTGGACCCAGAAGGAGGTGGCGTGTTGAGTTAGACTACTACCGAAACAATTGGGCTTAGATTGCCCAATATACAGGCATATGGAAAGAAGGGAGAGCGGCCTTTGCTTTGCGAAAGTTGTCACTGAAACTACGGGTTTGAGCAATGATTTTTGATATAGCGGGCACCTGAAGAGTTTCTCGTTCGGCAGTTGGATCAAGGTCCAGAAAGCGGTACTTCTGGACATGGCGCTTATCGTTACGAGGTTCCTCTCTCAGGAGCCCTGACCACCGGTAGTTTGGACCTGCCGCCGGTGGGCTACTGTTTTTTTTTTTTTATATTTTCAAATGTTACATAACGCTTTTGTATTCTAGTATTTTTCTGTTTTAAGCAATTGTGTAGAGATTGAACAGATGGAATTAATATTTTAGATATGTAAACATACAGTGTATTTTTGGATGAGGATAATATCGCTAACAGGAAGTCAATATTTTTGTGGTTTTAGAAATTGGTTGTTATAAGACTACAGAAATGTTATTTGCGAAATAAATTAACATTAATCTACGTTTATGTTAAGGAAAAGATTAAACCCATTCAGTTGTGCAATACCTAGGCTAACAGTTTTAGGTACTAGTAGGTGTTATCAGTGACGAACTAATGCAAATTGGCAATTTTTAGGGTTCCGTACCCAAAGGGTAAAAACGGGACCCTATTACTAAGACTCCGCGGTCCGTCCGTCTGTCTGTCTGTCTGTGACCAGGCTGTATCTCAAGAACCGTGATAGCTAGAGAGTTGAAATTTTCACAGATGATATATTTCTGTTGCCGCTATAACAACAAATACTAAAAACAGAATAAAATAAATATTTAAGGGGGGCTCCCATACAAAAAACGTGATTTTTATGCCGTTTTTTGCTATAATGGTACGGAACCCTTCGTGCGCGAGTCCGATTCGCACTTGGCCGGTTTTTTTTATTTGTTATCTTTTTACACTATTACATTCTGCCAAACTATAAAACAGTTTGTCGGCAGTTACGCAAACCTGTAACATAAATAAGTAGGATGAGCTGGTTTCCTCAAAGGACAGACCCAAAATCGCAGTAGACCGGGCAAGTGGAAAGGGAAACGGTGACATTTCGCCTGCAGTGGAATATTATCTACACTTCTGCATTTCCATTTTACTATTAGTTATTATGAACGTTTGCGAGGACGAATGGATGGATGTTTGTTTGTTAATCACGCTAGAACGGTTGAACGGATTTGATGAAATTTGGCACAGAGATAGATTATAGACTGGAATAGGACATAGGCTACTTTTTATCCCGGTATAATGTTCAATTTTCACGCGGGCGAAACAGCTGGCAAAAGCTAGTAGTATGTGGGTGGGTTTTGGGATAATGCTAATACCTACTTCTATACACAGACACACAGTAGGTCCAGTTGAGAACAAACGTCAGGCACTAGTTGCGCGACATTTTGCTGAACTGGTCCTATTTGGCGCAGCCGGGGGACACACAGTGTCATATTTATATTGTTTTTTTCTCTTTTTCATTGTTGTTTAGTTTTAAGTTTTCTTTTTGTTTTTCTTTTTAGGGTTCCTTACCCAAAGGGTAACCCTATTGCTAAGACTTCACGGTCCGTCTGTCTGTCTGTCACCAGATAGCTAGACAGTTGAAATTTTCACAAATGATGTATTTCTGTTGCCGCTATAACAACAAATACTAAAGTAAAATAAAATAAATATTTAAGTGGGGCTCCTTTACAACAAACGTGTTTTATTTGTCTTTTTTGCCATAATGGTACGGAACCCTTCGTGCGCGAGCCCGACTCGAACTTGGCCGGCTTTTTTATATTATGTACTCTAGTGGCTTGTGACAAATAAAAGTGTTTTCTTTTTTTTTTCTTTCTTTATACTAATGTTACAAATGCAAAAGTAACTCTTTCTGTCTAGTTGTAACATTTTCAAGCCTACTGCCTACGCTACTAAACCGATCTTACTGATATTTCATATACAAATGTCTAGGCAATATTAGGTTAGTGACAATTTGTAAACATACAAATTGTACTTGTCCTAGTGTTTTGACGCTGAATTTTAATTGGCGGATGCGAACCGGAAATTAACCCAATAATAAATAATTAATGGATAAGCACGTAACGACTGCTCATGCAACCAGTTTAACAACTGGTTTGTTTACTATCATGTTTGATAAAGCTAACAGGTTTATAAATCAATTCCGAATGTCAATTAATCAAGAAATTAGTATATGGAGTTCATTCGTATGTTAAAATATAGGAATCCGACTTATCGAAAAGGGCACGAGACATATATAAATATCTTCCAAATATTTAAGTTTTTGAGCGCCATTTTATTAATTGAATAGTTTTACATTTTTGCTGTGAAGAGGCACACGTTCAAGTACCACGAACCAACTTAGAGCCTTTGTTGCCCTGTTACTACCAATCTTACTACCAGTTGTAGAGCCATTTATCCCTCTCTGAGCGAAATTGTGGATCCGCGCCTGTCTCATCGTGTTTATCACACAGGTCGATCGATTACAGACAACCTTAGGATGGACTAAAATTAAGAGTTCTAAGTAAATTTTGACCTTCAAAAACTGCTTATTCTCAATAAAAAATAATGATAGCTAGTGCATTTTTTATATCGTTTTCTCATTAACACCTATTCATATATGTATCGCTTGACAATTATTTGTTTTGCAGATTAGATAATTATAATGATAAATATTTCAAGACAATTTAATTACTCCTTTGACTTTGAAATTTGTTGTTTTTTGTTGATAAAATAATCAAAAATCGAGGAAGTACTTATTACATACTTAATCATATCCTAGTGTTGTTTTCAACAATTGAAGAAACTTGGACTTACCTATATCTTCTTTTCCTCGAGATATATTCACTGCTGCACATAGGCCTCCCACAAACGTCGCCACTCTGATCGGTCCTGTGCGTTTCGCATCCACCGGACTCCCCCAGGCTTGACCAGGTCGTCGCTCCACCTAGAGGGACGCCTTCCAACGCTGCGTCTTCCGGTACGCGGTCGCCACTCTAGAACTTTTCGGCCCCAACAGCCATCCGTTCTGCGAGCAATGTGCCCTGCCCACTGCCACTTTGGCAATTCTTCGGGCTATTTCAGTAACCTTGGTTCTCTTGCGGATGTCTTAGAATGATAGGCCAGACTAATCTCGGTTTCTGAAATCCAAAAACAATAGGTACCAAAGACAAAGGACTTCGGCAAACAAAGTTAGTTTTCGCTTTGTAGTGTTTTGCTTTAGGAGTCGGTTTAAAACTTTTGTTAAAAAGTTTTTTATTCCTCAACAAGGATGGAATAAGAAAACGTGATGTAATGACCCCCATGAACATGAGATTAAGGCAGAGACATGATGATGGTGATGATGGATTAATCTGTTAGACAGTGTCTATTCAACATCCTCAAATTACTGACTGTATGAAGGTTTTCCGATTTATAGAGACAGGAACACTGAAACGTAAGGCGGACATGACTAGACACTAATTAGCTAGGCCCAAGAGAGCCAGATGATGCCCTAGAGAACGTCATCACCATCATCATATCAGCCGAAAGACGTCCACTGCTGGACATAGGCCTCCTCCAAGCGTTGCCACATTGACCAGTTCCGCATCGAGCGGATCCCCGCAACCTTCACCAGGTCATCGGAGAACGTAAAATAGATAAAATAAAAAGAAATGCTGGAGAAGACTGGGAAAAACTAGCGAAGACAAGAAAAACCTGGAAATTGTTGGAGGAGGCCTATACTCGCCAGGGGCCATAACTAAATAAATAAAATGTGAATTTGTGTACCTAATATTAAGAAACTGTATTTAAGTTAAGGAAATAAAAAGGTTTAATAATAAAAAAACACTGAAGCGAAGCCACACTGAAATCTGGAATACCTACTTACATTTTAAGGAATCTTTGATAGTAATTAATATTCAGATTGTACAGTATTAGCAATAAATGTTTCTTTCTTTCTTTATTTACAGCATTATTTTTTATAATAAACCGCTTACACTTGCTTTATCCATCTTAAGTCCCTTCTCTCGCACCTGATCGGGTTGTGTGTAAGCTCCTCAAGAATCCCATGAATGGCCGTAGCGTAGATTGCGCGCGCAACTCGTTCTAAAAGCAACTGGTTTCAACATAGATCAACTGATTGGTGTGTAGAAGGGAAAGTAGGTAGAAATGAGGACTGGTAGAGTTGAGTTATGAACTTTAAAAGAACATGATTTAAAGAAAAAGGGTAAAAGTAATTGGAATAAAGAAAGAGAGAGATAGATGAGAGAGACGCAAGAAAGTAAATTTTTAGTAACTTGAAAAGTTGAACTTTACACCAGAGCCAAAAATCTAAATCAAAATAATAACTCGTAAACTAGCTGAATCGCAATGGCCGATTTTGGAACACGTGTTCCTCATAATTAAATTTATCAGATGCCACTAATGTTAGCATTCTAAAGTAAATCTAACATGCATTTTATAATAGTTACAGCAATTGGTATTTCAATTTCAAGCAGCAGTATTGGTGTATTTTCGTACTTGTAACGAAGACCATGTATGTTGACTGCCAAAAATGTATTTATAGCATTTTTGCTGTATCTATAAAACATTGAAAATAGTTGATTTTAAAGTATATACAGCATTTTGAAGTGTGTTTTGTTAAAAAAGTTTAGAAAATGTCAACGTCGTACTATAAAAAAATGTCTTAGGAAACCGGTCTGAGCAATCAGACCGTCCGACGCAGTATTTTTTTCTGATTTCAATTAGGCAAAAAAAAAAAAATTTGCAATTTTTCGAGATACTACAAAATCGCTTGCCAGCGTCGGTAACTAAAATTTATCTATTTGACTTATTTCAGATGCAAAGGGAATGTTACAATAACATATTAAATTATTTGATTAAATAATCGATAAATAATATTATGCAAATTGGTTAAAAACAAACACTTTTACTTTACTTTTACTGCAAGGACTGGTTTGAAGTGATTCAGGCAAAGAATATCTGAAAGGATTTTGGGAGGCTTTTGCCCTCTGGGTAGGCAGAAAATAAAAATAAAACTATGTGAGAACGGTCTTTCCTAGGTAGAGAGACACCGAAACAAATTCAGAGGTTAGATTGAAATACTTGATCATCAGAAGTTAAAAGACTATATGCAGAGAAAGTATTCAACTAAGTACCTACACTTATACTTAAGCCACCTACACACCCTCCATCAAGGCACATATCCATGAATGCCTACACGCTGTATGTACTAAAAACTGTAGCTGTGCATCAATACAGTTCGTCACAGAACACAAGTACATTGGACTCATAATCGACAACAAATTGAACTGGGTTCCCCACATTAACTATATATGTGATAGATTAAGATCTATCTTGGGACGAATAATTATACTTAAACATAAAATGCCATACAAAACATTAAGACTACTGTACCTAGCTCTAGCTGACTCCATAATAAGTTATGGACTCAGTAGCTACGGGAGAACTTATAAAACTAACCTAGATACAATTTACAAACTACAACGACGCATTCTCAAAAATATTGTCCCCCTCAAAATAAGAACAAAATATCAAAATGATTATTCTGAACTATTTCATTACTACAACATATTGCCAATACAAAACATGACCAAACTTTCAATATTAAAAGACGAATATAACAACATAAATAATATAACTAAGACGACACGTCATCCTAAACTGAGAACGTTAGCTAACATGAAAACTTTTACCTTGCCTAAATACAACAATACATATGGTATGAGAACATACACCTACATACTTCCAAAAATAATAAACGAACTACCTGCGCACATACAAAATAAATACCTCTGCAACCCTAAAAAAGCAATAAATTTACTAAAAAAGCATTATATGCAAATTACAAATCATGAGTATGTACTTTAGTTTGATATATCTACCTCCTGTATTATCAAGTACTTAAAGATATTGTTTTCCTTTTAGAAACTCACAGCTTTATCATTATTTGTCTCAGAATTAATTATTCCGAACTCATTAGCCATAAATAAGCCATAAACGGCTTCTATGGTTCTTAACTTATAATATAATTGAAACTCTGCGATATATATTTTGAACAATAAAAAAAAAAAAAAAAAAAGTGAGTCATCATAATGTTTTAGGTCAAGAACAGAATGCTATAATTGTACTTACCTAATAAAATAATTAATTGTGTTTAGTCGCCGTATTTGTTATTGTGAATATTGTTTTCCTTATTGTGAAATATTATACCTATTATTACAAAGTGCTAATTCAATTATATTCATTTCTACTAAAGTATAGTAATCTAACTTATTTATTATGTAGGTTTTTCGATTTACTAAAAACAAAACATTTTGATGATACTTGAGAAAAATCTTCAAACTTGATTGCAGCATTGAGCATTTTTCCGAAATCTTTTCTTTTTAAAATAAATTATTTTAAATTCACTTAAGACAATAGATAATTTAAGCAACCTATTGAAATAATATGGCCAACTCTCAATATTGTGAGTACAAACTTACATTTGCAGATGGAATATATATGGGAGAACATGTTTTTCATCTACAATGTTAAGTTCATTCTTGGTGTACATGATAAACAACATAAATAATTATAGAATGTAATGAAGAATCTTCTCCAACCATGTTCAACTCGCACTTGGCTGGTTTTTTATCAATTTAACTCAAAAAACTTTACTTCCATCCTTATAACCTTTCCACCACACAAATGCCGTATTTCTACCAACAAACAAGATGTCCCATCTGCTCTGTATACCAAACTCTATGTTTTTACACCACGCGTAACGTAACCCACCGTCGTGAGGCAGTTGGCACCAAACATCCAGCCAGCACAGACGTACCACGTTCCACTTTTACACTCCCGCGAACCTTACAAACTTTACTAACAAACTATATCTATTACTAACAAGAAATATTTTTTTATTACAAATTATAGTGAGACAGTGCCTTAATAGTGTAAGTTATAAAAGTGATGTGTCAAAATGAATGGTGTTATCGTGAATTCTGAGGTTGCCAAAGATGCTGGACTTATTGAAAGGTTAGTTTCGTTTTATTTGTAGTACATAAAACACTAAAGCCTTATTAAAACTTAGCTTTATGCATTTATTAGCAGATTCTAAATACAAATTCTCCAAAGAAAGTTTGAATTAAGAATCATAATAATGTTTAAAAAGTTTGTACAAATACGGTCCTTAATAGAGAAAGAATATATTAAGATCACAAATGTGAAGCATATTTAAACAGAAATTTCTTCTAGTAGACCTGCGACAGACTTGGATGAGAAGATGTAGTTTGTATGAAAAAAAAAAATAACAGGTACTGTTCCACTGCAACAGAGCCCTCTTGATAAGGTAACAAGATTTCTCTAGGAAAATAGAAATGGAAATAAAAAAAATATAAAAAAATAGCTTAATACTCCGGTCCTCCTGTCTACTTGTGTGTATCAATTAAGTGTTAAATAATTATCTATATTCATATATAATATTTATAGTTTAGTTGTTATTTAAAATCACTACATATTATAAAATAAAGTCCCCCGCTGCGTTTGTACGCTACAAACTCAAAAACTACCGAACCGATTTTCATGCGGTTTACACCAATAGAAAGAGTGAGAAACAAGGAAGGTTTTTGAGTATAATTTGTCACTCTTGAAACTGGGGCGGGTCACTAGTTCAATGTAAATTAAAGATGTAGTGAAGCCTAGGGAAGGCCTTGGTCCAGCCGTAGACGCTGCTGTAGCTAAAATGATAAATTAAATAAATGAATAATCAGTAAAATTACATATTGAAGAAAGTATGTCGTTATCAATACATTCTGAAATAATCTTAACGGGTTTCAACATAAAACAATACTCGTTTATCGAAATCGGAGTTTATTTTTACGCAACCACAGGTTTCGCGTGTTTTAACGTTTACGTACACACAGATGGAATAACATTAAGAAATCTATCTACTCTTACAAGAATAAATGCCAAGTTTCATAATTCGTAGGCTATTATTCCTAACTGCAAATTCGCTATAGAGAAACCGGCTCTAAGGTGCTGGCCAGAAATAATGAATTGAACTTGTTGAGATTAGTTCCAAATACGATTAAAACTGAGATTTAAATCATCCCAATCCGTATCAGTAATATTTCCAAACTTCAAAGCATTGGTTCAAACTTTAAAGTAAGTACAGGTAGATACCTACCTAGGTATTCAAAATGTTCATAGGTACGACTAAAATACAAATATCAAGAGGAAAATGTTGACGATGCCGGCGAAGCCGCAGGCCAAAGCTAGTCCATCTTACTTAATTATTTAATATTATAAATGTGAAAGTCTGGATGGATATGTGTCTGGATGTGTGGATGTATGTTTGTTACTCAATCACGCTAGAAAGGCTACACGGATCTGGATGAAATTAAGCACATATATAAACTATAGCAGATAGGCTTTTTATCCCGGTATAATGTTCCCTTGGTATAAGAAAACACTTTTCACGCAGGCGAAGCCGCTGGCAGAACGCTGGCTAGTAACAATATATAAAAACCGAAAAAGTAGATACTAAAATCTAGTCACAGTTTTGTAAATAGCAAAACATTTTGAGTAAGTCAGCCAGTGGAACACACACTTTACAGAAAGAGCAAAAAAATGTTTGAAATTCAAAGGAAAAACAGCCATCATTATTAATATCCAAAATTATAAATGCTAAAATCGCAGACTAATTATTTATAACTAGTTCACGAACAACCAAACAAGAACTCAAGCTAAAGTCCTCTGAATAAATTTTAAAAACTTTATACCTTGCTCAATTTAAAACTGGCAAGGTCACCATAACATTTAAACTTTTAAGCCAACTCAAAATAACTAGTTTTACTAAAAAAATATGCTTCCAATCTAAGCATAGGTTTTTGATTAGGTTTTTATACAAACTTGTTTAGTGTATGGGCGACTTTTGTGTCATCTTTTGAAAAACCAGCTTAACAATATGTAACCAGATTAGAATAGTTCAAATAAGGAGCTCGTGGCTAAATAATAACAACCGCACGGGTCGATCTTCAAGGTTAAGCAACGCTTGACGAGATCAGTCCGTGGACGGGTGACCATTTCAACATACCGAGATTCTTCCGTGCCTCGGAAAGCACGTTAAAGGTCTATCCACACATATCAGGGCCGGGCCCAATCATTGAAGCTTCGGCACTGGCCCGTGCACGGACGTGTGTGAACGAGTTCATATAAAATGAACACCACAATAGTTTTTTGAGCCCCTGACGGGGCACGGTACGTCCACGTCCCGGGCACGGCCCTGATATGTGTGGATAGACCTTTAGCCGTAGGTCCCGGCTGTCATTTGAAGATCTTTGACAGTCTTTAGTTACAGTCAGAAGCTTGGGTCAGTTCAGGTCAGTCAGGGCGCAGGGGTTCTGCTTCCCGCAGCGCCAGAGACGATGCAGAATCAACTTTAGTGTTTTGAGGTTAGATTACAATAATTTGATTTTCTCTTAGAAAATTAGTAAATATGAATATTAGGTCAAATTAACATTATAAAAACCATCCAAGTGCGAGTCGGACTCGCGCACGAAGGGTTCCGTACCATTATCGTAAAAAACGTCAATAAAATCACGTTTGTTATATGGGAGCTCCACTTAAATATTTATTTTATTCTGTTTTTAGTATTTGTTGTTATAGCGGCAACAGAAATACACCATCTGTGAAAATTTCAACTGTCTAGCTCTCACGGTTCATGAGATACAGCCTGGTGATAGACAGACAGACGGACCGCGGAGTCTTAGTAATAGGGTCCTGTTTTTACCCTTTGGGTACGAAACGCTAATAAAAAAGCATTATACAAAATGAAAATTATATGAAATGAACGGTATACTAAATGAATATAACATAGGATCACATAAAATTAGGTTATTTGTTTTTAAAGCATATTAAAATTATATCATGTCAACGCCATTTCAAGTGATATTATACTATCTGTTATTATGACATATATGTCAACACACCCAGTTTTTCGGGCCTTTTTAATATATAATAAGGACACTTAAAAATCAACTTAAAATACATAATGCTAAAGTCCTGAAAGATACATTAGTTGTTAGTGGTCAAACAGTCTGCCTAGCCTTTTGCAACTATGTTGGAGCGGCTTCCAGTTCTAGATGTGAGTAACAGTGTTTGTGAGTTACAATGCCATTAAAGATATATTATAGGTACAACTATCGTAGAAAATTAAAAAATACACTGGGCTCTAGCAAAAGTTTGTGAGTTACAATGCCAATAAAGATATATTATAGGTACAACTATCGTAGAAAATTAAAAAATACACTGGGCTCTAGCAAAAGTTTGTGAGTTACAATGCCATTAAAGATATATTATAGGTACAACTATCGTAGAAAATTAAAAAATACACTGGGCTCTAGCAAAAGTTTGTGAGTTACAATGCCATTAAAGATATATTATAGGTACAACTATCGTAGAAAATTAAAAAATACACTGGGCTCTAGCAAAAGTTTGTGAGTTACAATGCCATTAAAGATATATTATAGGTACAACTATCATAGAAAATTAAAAAATACACTGGGCTCTAGCAAAAGTTTGTGAGTTACAATGCCATTAAAGATATATTACAGGTACAACTATCGTAGAAAATGAAAAAATACACTGGGCTCTAGCAAAAGTTTGTGAGTTACAATGCCATTAAAGATATATTATAGGTACAACTATCGTAGAAAATTAAAAAATACACTGGGCTCTAGCAAAAGTTTGTGAGTTACAATGCCATTAAAGATATATTATAGGTACAACTATCGTAGAAAATGAAAAAATACACTGGGCTCTAGCAAAAGTTTGTGAGTTACAATGCCATTAAAGATATATTATAGGTACAACTATCGTAGAAAATGAAAAAATACACTGGGCTCTAGCAAAAGTTTGTGAGTTACAATGCCATTAAAGATATATTATAGGTACAACTATCGTAGAAAATTAAAAAATACATTGGGCTCTAGCAAAAGTTTGTGAGTTACAATGCCATTAAAGATATATTATAGGTACAACTATCGTAGAAAATGAAAAAATACACTGGGCTCTAGCAAAAGTTTGTGAGTTACAATGCCATTAAAGATATATTATAGGTACAACTATCGTAGAAAATGAAAAAATACACTGGGCTCTAGCAAAAGTTTGTGAGTTACAATGCCATTAAAGATATATTATAGGTACAACTATCGTAGAAAATGAAAAAATACACTGGGCTCTAGCAAAAGTTTGTGAGTTGCAATGCCATTAAAGATGTATTATAGGTACAACTATCGTAGAAAATTAAAAAATACACTGGGCTCTAGCAAAAGTTTGTGAGTTACAATGCCATTAAAGATATATTATAGGTACAACTATCGTAGAAAATGAAAAAATACACTGGGCTCTAGCAAAAGTTTGTGAGTTACAATGCCATTAAAGATATATTATAGGTACAACTATCGTAGAAAATGAAAAAATACACTGGGCTCTAGCAAAAGTTTGTGAGTTACAATGCCATTAAAGATGTATTATAGGTACAACTATCGTAGAAAATGAAAAAATACACTGGGCTCTAGCAAAAGTTTGTGAGTTACAATGCCATTAAAGATGTATTATAGGTACAACTATCGTAGAAAATTAAAAAATACACTGGGCTCTAGCAAAAGCATCGTTTCCTGCCCTTATCCCATATTACTTGGGGTCGGCGCAACACGTTTTCTTCTTCCATACCTTTCTGTCCCTTGTTACGCCATTACTGACTCCCTTTTCCTTCATATCACTCCTCACACAGTCCATCCATCTTTGGCCTACTTCTTCCTCTCCATCAATCCACATTTATATTCGTAACTCCTTAAGTAAAAGCAAAGAATCTAAATGCCAGGTATTTTTTAGAGTAGGTGTTTGTTTATTTATCTTCTTTCCGGCTCTGTTCTTAGCCTGGCAATTGTAATTGCTATAGCACAGAGATATGTAGTACTAACTATTCAAAGTGTGAGAGAATTATACAGAAAACTTCTGGGCGTAGGTGTTCAACATGTTTTGGAATATTCATATATTTTGCAATCATGATTGTGAAATCTATTAAATTACCTCCGTTCACCTGTTTCAACATGATCCGGAACAAATATTATAGCACTGGATAATTTAGAGCTACACTCAGCGTCATAGATATCGCACCTTTTTCCCCTAATCTCCTTTAAAACAATTAAAACCACATTCATTCAATAGTAAGAGAATGACTATGGTATACCAATTGAAAGACAATTTAATCAGCTCTTAGAAAAATTTAAGGGTTTTTGGTTTTATTATCCATGGTATGAAATAAAACGGGATAAGTGAATGCAAGAAAATCAAGTTTATGGTTCTCTTTCTTGCTGGACTTGTTCAATTGTGTTCACTTCAAAATGTGGATGGCGAATGCCTCTCATTTGAACTTGATCAGCTGTAATATACCGTTCTAGGGTGGTCCAACGCCACGAGAAAATTTAAAAGGGATATATTTGAAAAGTTTGCGGATAAATTTGAAAAAGAGTTACCGCAGCCCTGGCTCAAGCAACTGAAGGAACACGGGTGGGTTTAAATCAGTAAAAGTCAGACACGGGAAGCGGGAGGGCCGCTTCACCCAGAGCGTTGTCGCGTCACCCGGAGAGTCATTGGATGATTGCCCAGACCAACAAAAAAAAAGTATGGTCCTATTAAGTGGCACCTGTAATGCGTATTTTAACAATAATTATTTAACGGCCCGTGCTCTGAAGATTGTGTAATTTAAGAAATCTAACTATTCCTAATCTAAAGGTCATTAAACATACTCTCAGGGTACCAATATTAACTGCGTTTAATGCACGCGTTTTTGACAGGACAGGCTTGAATGCTATTTTCGGAGAGGTGTGATTTTTTTGCGCGGTATCTTCTCGTCCAACTTACCACAGTGTCTCAAGACGAAAGTCTATGACCAGTGATGACATATGGCTCTGAAACGTGGTCGCTTACAATGGGCCTCATCAGAAAGCTTACAGTCACTCAAAGGGCAATGGAGAGGGCTATGGTCGGAGTTTCCTTGCGTGGTCGAATTAGAAATGTAGAGATCCGCAAGAGAACCAGGGTTACCGACATGGCCCGGAGAATTGCCAAACTTAAGTGGCAGTGGGCAGGGCCATTTCTCGCAGAACGGATGGCCGATGGGGCAGAAAGTTTCTGGAGTGGCGACTGCGAACCGGAAGACGTTGCGTTGGAAGGCCTCCCACCAGGTGGACCGATGACCTGGTGAAGGTTGCAGGGATCCGCTGGTTGCAAGACGCACGGGACCGGTCAAAGTGGCGACGCTTGGTGGAGGCCTATGTCCAGCAGTGGTCGTCTTTCAGCTGATATGATGATAATGATGTGATTTTTTGATGCTGAGTGTATTTATCTATACCAATATTATAAAGAGGAAAGATTTTTTTGTTTGTTTGTACCGAATAGGCTCCAAAACTACTGGACCGATTTCAAGAATTCTTTCACCGTTGGGAAGCTACTCTATCCTCGGGTGACATAGGCTGCTTTTTATCCCTGTATTCACACGGGGACGGGAAATACGCGGGTGAAACCGCGAGGCGTCCTCTAGTTTGAATATATTGACAGTAAGAGGGAGTTATACAGAAAGCATTTGGTCTTTATTGATTATGTTTTGCCAATTAATTCACTGCAGTGATCTGCCCTGACATTCGAGCCCATCATTCAATGACAGCATTTTTTTTTTTATTAAGTAAATACTCGCATTTTATATTTTTACCAGATAAAGGGCTTTTGGCCATAGCATGTTTAAGTTTTTAATAAACGTTTTGTTTGTGTGGAACGAAATATTTCTTTCTTTTTATTTTATTTATAATCTTGAATCTATGCGATGTTCATGTTTCTTTTTTTTAAATCACCTGCTCCGCTAATACATCTGTGTAAACGTGTCTAGGCACAAATATTTGCTATCAAATAAAGGATAACACTGACCTACATAATCTGTTAAAACAAACACACGTACCTATTTAAACCATAGGTATTACTAACTGCGAGTTTCTCAACGCTAAATTATCGCAAAATTAATGTGACAAATTGTCAAGCACGCGTTATCTGCTGTGATTGGTAGAATACATTTTCAACAGCCAATCACAACAGATTCGTCGATTACGTTAACAGCTCAATAATCGAGTTTTGAGAAACCATGGGTAAATCAAAAGGTAAAAAATTAATTAAAACAAACATAAAATTACAAAAACCATCATAATTAATTTACAACATTAATTTCCTGTAACACGTTTTGGATTACTTGATCAACTTGTTTAATACCTAAATATATAAAGTTATCTACAGCAATACATAGCCATGCAAATGAGACATCGGGCATTTCCGTGAGAGATCGGCATTCTCGTAATTGCATTGCATCAACAATTATTGTTTATGTCAATACTCATAAATAACATTACGTACATACTCGTAAATGTAAGTACTTCGTGGTTATATACGAGAATTTTAATTGCGTTTTTGTTAATTATTACATTATTGTAAGCAGACATATATAAGGGTTTTTTAAGAGACAACCAGTTTTGTATACCATGGTTATTTGCCAGGCCTTATTAACCTACTTCCAAAAAGGAGGATGTTCTCAATTTGGCTGAATGTTTGGTCAGCGATATCTTCGCCAATTGCTAACCGATTATGTTTTTATTTATTGAAAGAGTATTGTACCGAAATGGTCCCGTTTAAATTTGGTGAAGAATTATTGAAGAACTTCTGAGATATACAACTCTTTAATAAATGAAGGGAAAAATCTGTTTATGGTATAATTAATTAATTACACACTGACATCTAGACGCACTGCAAGTTACCACCCTTACCTTGTTGCCATTCCACCAATTCGCACCAAGCGCTTCCAAACATCCTTCATAATGCGCACAGCGAATGAATGGAACACACTACCTGCCTCTGTGTTTCCGAACGCATTCTACCTGAATCTAAAAAGTTAGAGTGCACAGGCTTCTTCTGGGTAAGCTCACTCCATCGTCGACTCTGTCTCTTTCACCTCTGACCTAGACTATAGTCAAGAGCAAAACCATCTCAAATAAAAAATACTTAATATTCTACCATAATAGTAGTTTATGAAACTGTTGCATAATGAGGGGTATTAAAACATGAGTGTGTGTTTAAAAACCGAGCCGTAGGCGAGGTTTTTAATAGCTTTCACACGAATGTTTTAATACCTAGTTATGTGCAGTTTCATACACTACTTTATCTACACTCATAAATTGGGATTGAACCTACTAAATACCTCTTTTTGCATTTTCCATGCCATAAAATCGTGATAGCATTTGTCATATACTTTTCTCGACTTTGTTGGTAATAAATTAAGAGTAATTTCCTTCGCCGCATCTAAAATATCGGGCGGAGTCAAATTTTCTTCACATTCACTGATATCAGACATTTCACACACAATAATTTAAATAACTCATGAAATTCAGTACAGCAAAACTTGCAAAACGTATGACTGGCGCCAAAACCCAGCACATCACCGCATTAACCGCGCATGCGCTAAGGCTTAGCACGCACTGCGATCTTTATTCGCGCGATTTTTTTCCGCCCATTCTGCGACCTATGTAATTGTATGAAGTTGTTCGCATCGGTAACGAAATCGTGCGGAAATAATTCCGCAAGAAATCCGTGTTTTGCCACAGAATCCACCGCACCACGGCGCGAATTTTATTCGCCCGAATATTTTGAGCTCTATGAACAGGTAGAAGGAAACAAAATTCGCGCGAATAAAAATCACAGTGCGTGCTATGTCTAAAGCGGGCATTGTCATAGACAATTTAAAATTGGAATCAAATCTTTTTATAATAGGTACTATAAAATGGCATTACAAAAAAAAAATTGATGGAAACTCCTTAGTGATTAACTTCTTGGATTTGTCCTGTATCGTAATAGAAAAAAAATTGTTTTATAGCATTATTTTGTTAGAGAAATAGTGTTATAATAAGATTCTATTTTTAAATTTCGGTATTGTGTTTATAAAGTATGCCAATATAAACTCGTTTTGAATTTTATAATTCGAATATTACGATATGAGAGTAGATAAAGGTATTTATATACTTTTATCATAAAACTCAATATACGCCTACCAATTTTGTGACGTGAAAACAAAATCAATTAAAAAGTTAAATTATAATCGGCCTATAATTTCCTATGGGATTGTGTAAGGTGAGAGCTTTTACGGACCTTTTCTATACAGACTGACCTTGATATTATAACCTCAAGCTATATACCCTGGAGGGTTAAGCCGAAGTGTAGGTAAGTACAGTCAAGGGTCATAAGTAAGGTTACTACCTTTTTTTTTGCAGTTCAAGTACGTTGGTTGTTATAGTACATAGTGTCAAAATAAAGAACAATTTATTTTCTTTATCAAAATATTTCATTTAATATTTTTTATTTTCTTTATGTTTTTATTGCTTTTGGCAGTTTGTATCAAATATGTATCTATACTAAATAATTCCACAGTATCTTTACAGCCTATATTCAAATTAAAGTAAATTAGTAATTAATAATTTATCAAATTCAGAAACACTTTGTTTATTTCGTCTCGCCTTTTGCTTTTCATCACAGAAAAAACTATTTCGGTGAATGCTGATGTGGCGGGAATAGACAATAAAAATGAAATTACTTTTCAACACACTTGCTCATAAAGTGGCTCTAATTTCACAGCAATTAGGCACATAATGACACCTGTTATCAAACTGTGACTTTTTCATTGCTATTATTCACAAGTGAGTTATAGAGATTTTTTTTTAATTTATTGTTTGAGTTGCTTTGTTCTTAAAAAAAGTTTCGATACAAAAAAGATCGTTCTCAATAGTACAAATGCAACACATTTCATGCAACTTCGTATTTAACTAGATAATTTCAACTTGTACGTGTTTAATAAATAAAACTTTCACTCAAATATAACTTTTGTTTCTGTCTGTAATAAAGAAAACTAGAAATTCGCCATTTTGTACGTGGCTAAAACGCTATCCGCGAAAAGCCAAAAAAAGAAAACTCATTCTTTTTAGTCTGTGGCCGATCGCTAGAGTAAAAATGTTCTGTGGTGGCGGATCGCCATTGTTAGATGCGCGCGCATAGGAAAACTGATTAATTTTGCCCGCCATTGCGAAAAAAATTCACAACTCGTTTTGACTGTTGGAAATGATTATTTAGTATTTTTTTCTTCTCAAGTGTGTTGAAAAACGTCGTATGATACTCGTGTGTATTGATGATTACCGTCCTCGGCTCTCTTAAGACCCTCGCCTAACGGCTCGGGTCTCAATGGCGCCTCAGCGGTAATCACCAACGTTACACACTTGTACCATAATGTACTATTATACAAGTTCAAAAAAATATCACCACTATTATTATACTTGCTGCCAGTTTTGTGCATTAAATCCCAAAGAAATCAAATCATGCGAAATAAGGTATTTTCGTATACTTTATTGTTCTCAAAAAGTATAGAGTACAATTACCTGAAATATCGTACAAAATATATTATAAAGTACAGGTGACAAAACCCTAGTCATAAGTGCAGTCTTCCTCTCTCAGAATTCAAATGGCTAGTTTTTGTAAGCATTAAGATTAGATTATACTTACCGTGAAAGTTGAAATTCTTCAGCCTAAAAAAAAATTGCCGCTGCTGTTTTGGTAGAATGTGACTGCACTTTTGACCCTTTACTGTACATTATTGTACATAGTATACGCAGTTTCGCCAGTTACTCGTATATTTAAGTACAATGATACATAAGACTATTTTCATCATCTGGGTTTAAACCCAGATTCTGCCTTCCAGATTGCAAAACCCAATAACCCTTTGCCACGCCCGGGAATCAAACCCACGACTCGGTGCTCAGCATTAGCGCTTGCAGGACTATACTAACGAGACAGGTGACCTTGATGTCATTCACAAAGGCTCAGGGGAGGCGCTTTTACTGTCTCCCCAGGAATGTGACCTAACAGGCTTTGCACAGAGGGAGCTCCGGGGTGGTCTTTAGAGAGGTCACGGGGCTCCATCTACATGCTGATGGTGATCACCGGGGTAGTTTTAGTGAGGTAAAATTCCCACACTCCCTGGCTTTTTACTTTACTTACTCCCTGGTAATGTGTTTATCAGTCTATGTATGTATGTTTGTTCCTAAGTGACGTTCTAGAGACCAAACGCGTCGGCCGATTTTGATGATTCTTACGTCAATCGATTCGTCTTAACCTTGCGAGTGTCACTGGCTACATTAAAATTGGAAAAGAAAAAAATGGCGGATTTTGGGAGCAATTTTATGGGGGAAGAAATGTTTTTTTCTTCCAAACCACTCGTGTGGAGTATCAAAATAAAGGGTTTTAAGAGGTGATTTCAAAAACATATAAAACTTATATGAATGTACCTAATTCTAAAAAAATAATAACTAAAAAGTTGTAAATAAAAAAGGATAATTAAAAAAATCAGAAAACCCGACTGTTTTTGAAGCAGTCGGGTTTTCTGTTTTTTTTATTCTAACGAACTTAAAACACTTAAACAAGAAGAAAATCATGCTGTGCAGTCGGAGGATTCATCTGGTTTTGGCCAGCTCGCGAATATGTATCCTCCGACTGCACAGCATTTTCGCTTTTCAAGCAGTCGGGTATTTGATTTTTTTATTAACTTTTTTTCTCCAAAAATCCAGACGCCTTAACAAGGTTTCAAACCGTTATAAAAAAAATAAAAAAAGCATTGGATCACATCTGAAATAGCAAAGCAGCTGATCTGATTCCATGTCATACATACATTTTTATGGGGCTATTGCATTTTTACTGAAACAGCAGATTTTATTGTGGATACTTTAGATTTCTTGTCGTAAAAGCTGTTTATATATTTAACGAGTTCTTTCAACCTTTGAAAGCTAGCCAATGAATTTTCAAATTTAGCCATTAGATATTATATTCTATATATTTATTGTATTATTTCTACTGTTACTGTTAACTTTATTTTATACTTACTGCCGCCCTCGTCTCCGCTCACGTCTAAGGCCGTGTTTTTTATTATTTTATTATTCAACCAATGGTTAAAATATGCAAACTAACGGTTTAAAATTACGGCATAATGAGTTTATTCATCAGTTTTTGTAATCAAAAATGGTGTAACAAGTTGAAGAGTTAATTATTTGACTATTTGTTAGACTAAAACTTCTTGATGAAATTTCTAAATTTTTTTAAATTCTTGGTTCTGTACCATTATCGCAGAAAACTGCAAAAGAATCACGTTAGTTGTATGGGAGCCCCACTTAAATATTTATTTTATTCTGTTTTAATTTTTTATTATAGCGGCAACAGAAATAAATCAACTGTGAAAATGTGCAGACTGAAGTCTGTCTGTCTGGACCGCGGAGTCTTAGTAATAGGGTCCAGTTTTTACCCTTTGGATACGGAATCCAAAAAGGAGTTGTATCGAAATTTTAAACAATTTGTTAGCATATTTGGCCATTGGTTAAGTTAACTACAGGTCAAAAAGCTGGGACTAAGTCGAAAATGAGCCCAACTTACTACCTACCCGGATAAAAGTATTATAATAGGTGGTAATCCAGCTTTTAAACTATCTGTGTGCCAAATCTTATACAAAAATGTTCAGTAGTTTTTGCCTGAAAGAGGAACAAACATCAATGCGTACATACTCATGAACTTTTCCACATTTTAGAATATTCTTGTATCTTTATTTTTAATAAGATCTTCTTTCCTCACATCTGGAGGATCAGAGCAGGTGGCGTTCTGTAGTTTTTGCCTACTTACCTTTAGAAAAAGTCGTGAGTGAATATAAGTATTTTCATGTAATAAACTACCTATTTGCTGCCTAGCCTTTTCCCAACTATGTTGGGGTCAGCTTCCAGTCTAATCGGATTCAGCTTAGTATCACTGTTTTACATGGAGCGACTGCCTATCTGACCTCCACAATCCAGTAACACGGTATGCTTTGGCTAGACTGGTGTCAGATCTCAAGCTTCTGACTACTCGTAACGACTGTCAAAGATCTTCAAATGACAGCCGGGACCAACGGCTTAACGTGCTTTCCGCGGCACGGAGGAAACTCTGTATGTTGAAATGGTCACCCATCCACGAACCGACGTCGTCAAGCGTTGCTTAACCTTGATGATCGACCCGTGCGGCTGTTATTATGTAGCCACGAGCTCCTCATATAATAAACTAACCATTAAAAAATCTTTTTTTTAAACAAGATTTTTGTATTCTTCTCAGCAAAGCCCTTTCATTTGAAACTTATATCATGGCAGTGCACAAAAAATAACTCGTCCGCCATCTTGGGCCGTCCGCCATATTGGATTTAGAATGACGTCACTTAGCTAACCATGCATTGTCATCCAAACTAAACGGATATGCACAATTTCATCTTAATCGGTGGAGGATAACTGCTTTTAAATTCAGTTGCAAGATTTTATCCGAACACACATACATACATGCAAACATACATTGCAAGTTAAATAAAAGCTTGTAAAATACTGGTATTTAACTGCATCCGTCTAGATTGGAAGCTGACCACAACATACTTGAGAAAACGGTAAGATGATATTGAACCAGGACACATAGCTGTTGAACAGGTTCATAAAAAAAAAAAACTTTAATCCAATTGACCTTTTTCGGAATGTCTTTAGGAACTCAGTCAATAAACTCATAAATATCATAATGCTTGACATTTTTATATCAAAAAGAAACGAAAAAATTAAATTCATGTAAAAAAATAATTATCTAATCTTTATTCATAATGTGCAGCATAAAAGAAAGAAAGAAAAACTTTATTTGTCAAACATGCGTTTACATGACTAATCAGACATGCATGGTATTGAATTAATAAATGTTGTGAGCGTCCATGTTTTGCCAATAATGGCGTACAAAATTTGTAGGTACATTTAAGCAGACCCAAACAGATACATAAATGGACATTCCCCAGGTTTGCTCATAAGGAAAATTATTATATATTGATAATAGAAATGAAAGTAAACATGCTACTCTATTACATAGTTATTTATAACAATAAATACTTATAATATATTGTATCTACACTCACAACGTAATGTTCCAAATACGAATAAAAAAAATATTGTAAGAACACGTGCTTGTTGTTGTTGTGTAGATAGGTAATATTAATATAAAAACTTTTTAGCAAAAAAATACTACCGACTTCCAAATAAAAAACTACAAAATGAAAAAAAAAATAATTTTTTGAAGGCGGTGTCCATAAAGCAAAATTGGTACCTACGAAATTTGCAAAAAAGTTTTTTTATTTTTCACTTTTTAGTTGTACCTACCTAATAGGCAAGTTAGTAAGGTAACTATAACGCCAAAATTGATTTCATGAAACTTGAACTTAACCGGTGAAATGAGAGATCTGCGTACCCCTTAAAAGCGTACTGGCGTGATGTTATGTTATGAAATGGTATAAACAATAAACATATATGCAATTGCAGCAATCCCGAGAGATTTGCCGTTGTTTACTGAAGAGTTCTGTTGTATATCTCCAAAGCTCTTCATCAGATCTCCACCAAAAAAAAAGGGACCAATTTCGAAACATACATTTACAAACAAAAAAAGAATTTTCAAAATCGGTCCACAATTGACGGAGATATCGGTGAACATACATAAAAAAAAAAACAAACATGAAGTCGAACATAGAACCTCCTCCTTTTTGGGAAGTCGGTTAAAAAAAGAAAAACCACTACAGTACAACATTTAGATTTTCAAACAATTCCATCATAAAATCACTTTATAATTTTTATAGCGAAGGAAAATAGTGTATGCAACGGCATATGGTCGTCGGGTCTGTATAGCTACACCTCGGAGGTTTTGAAGTTAGATATAACATTTAGACACGCGAGCTCTATCGTCGGCCATATTATCGCTTATTATCAAGCAAGATGGTGGTCAAATGCGAGAAAATCTATAATAAATAAAAATAAAAAACTATACTTACTTAAAAATTTGTTAATAAAAAATGTTAATAAAATTAAAAAACCCGATTGCAAAGATGTAAACAAAAGAAGAAAATCATGCTGTGCAGTCGGAGGATACATATTCGCAAGCTAACTGCCCAAAACTATAAATATCCCCTGACTACTACCACTAAGAACACTTGGGCGGCCAAGACCTATTTAACGATGTCTTAATCATAAAAATCCGTCAAGTGGTTTGAGACATACGAGGTAATAAAGAATAAACAACATGAAGCATGGGCCTCATCAGAAAGCTTGAAGTCACCCAAAGGGCAATGGAGAGGGCTATGCTAGGAGTTTCCTTGCGTGATCGAATAAGAAATGAAGACATCCGCAAGAGAACTAAGGTTACCGATATAGCCCGAAGAATTTGCAAACTTAAGTGGCAGTGGGCAGGGCACATTGCTCGCAGAACAGATGGCCGTTGGGGCCGAAAAGTTCTAGAATGGCGACCGCGTACCGGAAGACGTAGCGTTAGAAGGCCTCCCTCTAGGTGGAGCGACGCCGACGACCTAGTCAAGGCTGCGGGCGTCCGGTGGATGCAAAACGCACTGGACCGATCAGTGTGGCGACACTTAGGGGAAGCCTATGTCCAGCAGTGGATGTCTTTCGGCTGAAATGATGATATGACGTAAACATACATACATCATCATCATCAATTCAGCCGAAAGACCACTTGGACATAGGCTTCCCCCAGGAGTCGCCACATTGACCGATCCCGTGCGTCTCGCATCCAGCGCCATAACATACATACATACACATAAACATACAAACATGTATACATACAAGATACGCGCGAAAAACATAACCCTTTCCTTGCAGCCGGGTAAAAAAGGCTCCGTATTAAATTGTCCTATTTGCAAAACGACATATTATAAGCAGATCGTTCTATTCTCAAAATGCCCTAGTAGCAAAACGTCCTACAAACAAAAGAATGGGAATGGTACAGTTACCTCACAAATATAACGCCCGATTTTTAACAAAGAATTTTAAATGAAGTGTTCGTCACACTCTACTTTAGCCTGAGAACCTGTCAAACTTTGACATAAAAGTAGGGTGTGATCACGATCTTAACTTTAACTTCAATTCCGAGACCGGCCTTAAGATTAAAGCTTTTTGTGTTACACATTTTACGTCACAGCAAATGATATAGTCAAAGACAAATATATTTATCTACTCCGGTTTTGTTATATTCGAATTATAAAATTGACAGCGGTTTCATTATGATACCCATAACGACATCGGATTGCATTATGCGAATCGTCATAAATTCTTAAACACAAGCAAAGACATTCTGAACATACAGCCACGTACCTATAATATTACTTCGAAATCGAGACAATGTAAATGATGTTTTTAAAAATGGAACAAGTTTAGAAAAAAATTATCGTATACTATTTGGATGTTGCGGCAACAAAATCTTTGCCTTATACCTAATAATGACTAAATAAAAAATTAAATAAAAAATGGACGCGGGAAAATAATTTTGAGTGAAATTTTGTTCCAAATTTTATTAAAAATGTCTTTAACATCAAGTGATATTGAAAATACACCACCAGATATTACAAATAGAGCAGTTACGGCTACAAATAATTTACTACCAGAAAAATCAAGACATGTATACGAGAAATGAAATACTTAAACACACTTCCTGAAATACTTATTTGTCTATATCTGTGTTTTATTCCTTCCTTCGTAGATAAAATCTTGTATGCAACTGTACGTTATTGGTCTTTTAATAACTCGTGCCCACCTATTTCGGTACGCGCTACGCTTGTACCGAAAAATGGCACTCGTATTAAAAGACCGTCCATAACGTAACAGTTGCATAAATAGCTATTATTTCAACTAGGCCACCAAGTGGCACTTTTGAACGACAAAAATTAAAATTTGCAAGTAATAAAAATTTATTCTACCGTGCAATCGGAAAAGTTGCTTGGGGAAGAACGCTTAGGAGAAGAACGCACAAGAAACTCCAAACTTATTTTTTTTTTTAAATAAATGTTTTACAATATTTACATAAGTACACACTATACTCCGTACAGGACCATAAGCTCTTAGAGTAAGGTTATTTTGAGGTAGAGTAAATGACAAATGTATACATGTCATATACATCTGTCCCTTACACACACTCAAAATAACCTTACTCTAAGACCTTATGGTCACACCGCAGGTATAAAGTATTAAAACAAGTAAATATTACACATGTACGTATACTGTGCAGTTATATAATACTCGTAGGTACTAGAAAAACATTACGAGTAACATCTGAAGCAGATAATCTAAATTAAAGTATCACAAAAACTTCAAAGTAATCAAATCTTACGCAATAAATGCTGGTTACATTTTTTATGAACTTGTTATGAGGAGTTCAAAGATCTTCACTTATTTTCAAGAGCTATGAGTTACAAATTACTATCATTATATTATTAGTATTCATAAAAACTTGGCTGAAAAACTACGGCAATTGAGGCTTTTTTGCGGTAAATTATTATTGGCTCTTTGTATGGGTAATGGCTTTTTTATTAAGTCTAAATGTTTTGCTCTGTGCGATAATGTTTCTGATGAGGAAGTATAAAGAGATGTTATAATTATGTCTGAATAAAGATTTTTGATAATCAATCAATCTGCCTAGCCTTTTCCCAACTATATTGGAGTCGGCTTCCAGTCTAACCGGATTCAACTAAGTACCAGAGAGAGTTTTACATGGAGCGACTGCCTATCTGACCTCCACAACCTAGTAACTGGGTATAACACGGTACTCCTTGACTAGACTGGTGTCAGATCTCAAGCTTCTGACTACTCGTAACGACTGTCAAAGATCTTCAAATGTCAGCCGGGATCAACGGCTTAGCGTGCTTTCCGAGGCACGGAGGAAACTCGGTATGTTGAAATGGTCACCCATCCACGGACCAACCTCGTCATGCGTTGCTTAACCTTGAAGATCAACCCATGCGGCTGTTATTATATAGCCACGTGCTAAACACGAGATTATTTTCGATAATAATCTACTTAATAAGGAATGTTGTAGTTATGTATGATAAAATGAGACAACTTTTTATTTATATGCCAGAAATTGCCAAGTTTATATTTCTTTAAAGCTGTCTAACAAATGATCCAGTTTTCCAACCCAACATTTGACAATGTTTCCCAATTAGGCAATTGGTCAATTAGTGTCTACCTCTATGCTCCATACTGGATGCTGGAATCCAGCGCCAGATACTAAATTTACTTTGCTCCAACCAAGGTGATGTTGAATGCCCATGTTGCACTCATACTCGTACCTATGGAGACTCTACACTCGAAAATGTGGACGAATTATCTACGTGGACATACGGTGCAGTTCGTTAGGTCCAACTTCGAGAAAGAGGGGTCAACCGTCGAATCCGACTTGGCTAACGGCGTACGGGTAGTTGCGCGGTATCTTGTCGTCCAAATTACCACAGTGTCTCAAGACGAAAGTCTATGACCAGTGTGTGTTGCCATCGATTAATTACGGGACAGAGACGTGGTCGCTCACAATGGGCCTCATCAGAAAGCTTACAGTCACCCAAAGGGAAATGGAGACGGTGTTGCTCGGCGTTTCCTTGCGTGATCGAATCAGAAATGAAGACATCCGCAAGAGAACCAAGGTAACCGACACCGACCAAAGAATTGCCAAACTTAAGTGGCAGGTCACATTACTCGCAGAACGGATGGCCGTTGGTGCCGAAAAGTTGGAATGCCTCCCTCTAGGCGGAGTGACAACCTGGTCAAGGCTGCGGGAGTCTGTTGGATGCGAAGGGTACAGGACCGATCAGTAAGGTGACGCTTGTGGAAGGCCTATGTCCAGCAGTGGACGTCTTTACATTCTTCCTTTTTGAAATGCTATCATTTACTCCTTTTTTAACCCCCGACGGAAAAAGAGGGGTGTTATAAGTTTGAGGTGTGTTGCTGTGTATCTGTGTATCTGTGTGTCTGTGTATCTGTGTATCTGTGTGTCTGTCTGTGGCATCATAGCGCCTCAACGGATGAACCGATTTTGATTTAGTTTTGAATTATTTTTAGTTTTAATTTAGTTGAAAATCGGTTCAGCCGTTCAAAAGTTATGCGCGTTTTACTGTTTAGATCGTGATGTATTCGCAAGATAAATGTGTCGGGGGTTTTTTAAATTTTGAAATTTTACTTGTTCCTTGTAAATCCTCTCATAATTTAATCGGCAGTATACTAGAAACAAAAGACGATAGAATAAATAAAGAACACGTGCAAGTTACCTGCAGAAGAAAACACAACTTCAACAAAGTTTTCAAGTCGGACTTTTAAATCGTTCTCGAAGGGTTCAGCAAAGTCTTACAACTGTCTCAAGAGTTATTCCTTGTCTCACGTTAGAAACTTTCAGTACTTTCAGGAATTATTGAATAAATTATGACGGTCTTGAAAGAAGGATACAAAAGGATTTATCTATTACTATGACTTACTAGCTTTTGCCAGCGGCTTCACCCTAGTTAAAGTCGAAAATCATCCCGAAGAACATATTCCTGGGATAATAAGTAAAATCTCTCTCTGTGCCAAATTTCCTCCGGATCCGTCCAGCCGTTTGAGCGTGAAGAAGCAACAAACACACACATACACACTCACAAACTTTCGCCTTTATAATATTAGTGTGATACTAGTTTCTGGCAGCGGCTTCGCCCGCATGAATATCGGCAATTGTCCCACGGGAAACGCACATTTTTCGGGATGAAAAGAAGCCTATATCCTATTCCACACTATAATCTATATCTTTGCCAAATTTCAGCCAGATTCGCCCACCCGTTCTGGTGTGATTGAGTAACAAACATACATCCATTCAAACTTTCACATTTATATTCAATATTAGTAAGATTATAGTATCATGTGATTATTGTGATGTGATTTTCAGTGGCATGTCCCACAACTAGTCGTGGATTTTTCCTGAATCAAAAGCTGTTAATCAAAGATAGTGTAGTAGCTTTCTATGTTATTTAATTTAACTAGCGTATATGGTGAGAAGACGGATAGAAGTAATTGAATCGGCTACGAAGTGTTTTCTCCCTGAATGTGCAGTGTCACGAAAAGAGAACAATGGAAAAGTCTCTGGGACTTCAACCTACTCAAACTCCACGGTGTCTCCTGTGGCGCTTATGGCGGGCACACGTATACGCGTTGCACTCACGACACAGAAGTAGAATATTGTGCCACTACAGAAGTAGAATATTGTCCCACTACAGAAGTAGAATATTGTCCCACTACAGAAGTAGAATATTGTCCCACTACAGAAGGCTCTATTCGACGAAATTCCGTTCCGAGACTGCAGAGCACCCACGCTCAAAATCCGGGTTCGATCACCGAATCGGTCGGTGTTATTGGGTTTTCCATTAAGAACTTGTGTCAAACAACAAAGTATTAAACCTATACCAATAGAAATAAACAACACTATCTTATTTTTTATAAAAATAAATAAAATATGTCAAGATTTGCCCTTTAAATAACTTTAAGATCGGTAAACAAAGTTATATTCTTAATCTCACGAACAGATTAACACTTCATTTATAAACAAAAAGGTAGATACACAGCTAATGAAGTAACTCAATGAATATCTAATTAAGTAATTAAAATATGAGTATCGTGACCCGCTCATTGCACAAGTGAACATTCACAGTCATTAGCGAACAAATCTTAGCAAAACAATTATCAGTCGTACGTTCCTACTGCTTGTACACAGGCCTCCTCTCTGTGAGAGGAAATGAAAGAAAGAAAGAAAAATATTTTTATAAAGACACGAAATAGGCAAACCACAAACAAAAACGATATAAAAAAATAAATAACCCCGTGCGAGACCAAAAAGGCTCCTATTTCAGCATGTGCAACGCTATTAAAAAGAAAGTAACGCTGCGCCAATATTCTGATAGGGCCCACTGTTGATGCCACGGGCACATTCACGGAATTGAACATACAATATTTAAGGAATAAAATAAATAATAACAAAATAGTAATAACAGAAGGTGAGACACAGTATCTATGTGTATAACGTAGATAAATATAAAACAAAAAATATACGACCATTTGTCGAAATCGCAGACAAACGACAGAGCGCGCCAATCTATGGTCGGCGTCGGCTGTCAAAATAATAAAATAAAATGAATTGAAAAATAGGCCATAATCCACCACGCGGGCCCAGTGCGGATTGTGGATGTCACGTCACAAGTCTAAGAATTTTTGATTCTAGGACATGCCGGTTTTCTCACGATGTTTTCTTTGACCATTTTTAGAGCAGTGGTGATGAAATAATTTTCACAAAGTAATGTGCCTGCCTGGGTCCGATCCCACGACCTTGTGACTGTTACAACTGGGCCACCTTTGCTCTTGGCCTACACCGCAGAAAACGAATATTTTCTGGAATAAAAAGCTTTCTTTAATTGAAACAATTTTTGAAATCGGATCAGTACATCCAGATCACCTCCTAAAAAATAATCATTCATCCAATTGTTGTAATTGTTATTTAATCTGTTTCTAATTTTATAAACATAGTTGTCTTATTTGCGTGTACCAAATATTATCAACTAGCTTCTGCAAGCGGCTTCGCCCGCGTTATAGTCGTAAATTGTCCCGAGGGAACATATTCCCGGGTGAAAAATATCCTATGTGCTATTCCTGACTATAATCTATCTCTGTGCCAAATTTCATCCAGATTCGTCCAGCCGTTTGAGCGTGAAGAAGTAACAAACATACAAACAAACACACACAAACATTCACAAACTTTCGCCTTTATAATAAATTTGTGTGTGCATTCTTGATGCGCCGAATAAATGGTACATCCAAATCACCTGAGGCTCTAGAAAAACTACGATCTATTCCGTTCTAATACCAACAACTAATATGTACCACTGCAATGATATTCAAATAAACAGATACGTTATACACTCACAAAACAATTGAAAAAAGTGTTCCGCGCACATACACACTTTTCATTCATCTGACATTAAAAAATATTTATTTTAATCATTAAATAAATAAATTACAAATACACACGATGCATTTTTTTTGAAATTTTGTTTGTGTTTCAACAAAGCCAAGCCAAGCCATCGCTCTTCGCCATGCGTGACATAAACTAAAGACTAAAGGTCACAATTGTGACCTATTCGAGTCTTCACAATGCGCGCGCTCATAACATATCTGTTTATTTGAATATCATTGTACCACTGGTATTTGTTTCAACTTATATTAATTTTCTATTCCGAACGGATACCATTGTTTAAACTAGTAGTGTCCAGGGTCTCTCAAATTATCTCCATAACAAATTTCTAATAAATCTGATTAAGGATGCCTCCGGACATTGAACCCATCGGCCTTGAAACTAGAAAACTAACATATCACGATACAACTATGTGTTTTAAAGGTCAGGGACATATAAACAAAAACAACATTGAGCATAATTGATATTTAAATACGAATGCAATTTAATCGTCATTAAAAACATAACAATCCTGAATCCTGTTATATTTATATTAACTTAATGATTTTAAGATTACGGAAATTTTTACCCGACTGCCGAAGGAGGGTAATGTGTTTATCAGTCTATGTATGTATGTATGTTTGTTCCTATGTGGCGTTCTAGAGACCAAACGCGTTGGCCGATTTTGATGATTCTTACGTCAATCGATTCGTCTTAACCCTGCGAGAATCACTGGCTACATTAAAATTGGAAAAGAAAAATGACTGATTTTGGGCACCATTTTGTGGGGGAGGGTATTTTTTCTTTCGAACCCATCGTATGGGGTATCAACATAAAGGGTTTTAAGAGGTGAGTTCAAAAATATACAACACTTATATGTTTAAATGTAACTAAATCGAAAAAAAGCTAAAAAGTTGTAAATAAATAAAGTTAATTAAAAAGATCAAAAAACCCGACTGCTTGAAAAGCGAACTGAAAAGACGTAAACAAGAAGAAAATAATGTTGTGCAGTCGGAGGATACATCTGGTTTTGGTCAGCCAGCTCGCGAATATGTATCCTCCGACTGCATAACATGATTTTCTTCTTGTTTACGTCTTTTTAGTTCGCTTTTTAAACAGTCGGGTTTTTATCTTGTTTAATTAGTTTCAGTTTAGTGGGTAATTTAGAGTGCAAAATTAAGCGCCATTGTCATCAACCGGGACCATTTCCAGAAACCTGTCCGGAGTTATTTTGCATACAATATGACCCCATCTTTCCGATACATACTGCCTGTATACATACCCGGCAACGCGTGCAAAACATAACCCTCTCTTTGCTGTCGCGCAGTCGGATAAAATACGTTAGAAATTCTACTAGTAAAAAATCTTCTTAAAGTAACGTGTTTAATGTGTGATTTGTCATAACCACAGATATAAATCTAACTAGATGACGCGACTGTATTTACTTCGCGTGCCAAAAAACGGAGTAAAGTTACGATCAATGATCGTAATCTGAGCTTTTCATTTAGCATTATCGGCAAAATACCTTTTTCACATCTCATGCTCTGAAATTGCTTATTTGTGCAGGATATAGGCTGCACAAAATCGATTTTTGTGCACAAGTGCATTAACGTATCTACTTATAAATGTATCTATATTAAGACAAAGAAAATGAGCCATACAGCCAAACACAATAAAAAGTTCACAGATAGAATTTGTTATTTTATAATATTTACTTTAATTTATTTGCCTTTTATGTGTTTTTAAGACATAAAAGATATAAAAATATAAATTAAAATACGGTAGGTTGTTTATTTAATTTAAATAATATATATATTACAAAATTAATTTAATAGTAGGCTGTATAGGTCTGCAGCCCAAGCCTAATATCAATGTCGTAAGATTTAAAAAAAAAGTTGCGTTTATTAATTTCTTCAAATTTGCTAAAATTGTTAAAAATGTCCAATGAAGAAGAGGATTTAGCACTCTCTCCTAATACGCTTATGGAAATTAATGCACAGAGAGTTGTGCAACAGATATTACCGCCAAAGTCTTGGAAAAATATCTCAAAGTTTACGATAATTTTGTAAAATTTTGTAATGTTATGTTATGCTACTGTTTTATTTCCTCGCAATCGAAATGAAAAGCAGAGTTTATAACTCGTCCACAAAACCATTTTATCCTCGACATTACTATCAGACACTCGACATTGCTAATAGTCTCGGATAAAAATGGTTCGTTTTGTGCACTCATTGTAAAATCTACTATTTATGCCATATTGAGCTGTAAAGAATGTATAGAAAAAGTTGGCTGAGGCATTGGAAATGTTTTCTTTCATTGGTAAGTAAATTTGTTTTTAAATTGTTTCCGAAAAATTGGCACGCTTGGTTTTGTGATGGAAGTGACTTGCGTTGTCTAGTTAGGTTTATGTCTGTGGTCATAACACATCATGTCGTTAGCTGCGCAATGTTAGTTTATGTGGTCATAGACAGACTTGCGTAATTTGCATACTTGCTGTTATACCTTTCGTTAATAGTAATGCTGGCACAAATATTTTAGCTGTATATTGATATTTTTGCTAAAGGTTATCTGTTATCTACGCCCACCATAATTTAGCTTGGGTTACTTCACTGTAAGCTAATAAACCTGGTTGTCCTGTTCGATAATTCTTCCATACAAACTTAGTCTGGAGATTACTCCACTGTTTGACGGTGTACATTCAAAGTTAAAAATGATATCAATTTGTTTCATCATTATCTAGCTCTGTATGGAAACAAAAAAGTAAAAACAAAATATATTTGAAAGTTATGAGCGTCGAATGTTCCATAGCGCAAATAAATACCATAAGAAGAAGGAAAATTGCAAAACAGTCACTTTATAGGGATAGATTAGGAGTTCAACAATTCAAATAATTTTATTTTCAACAGATACATTTAGTAGTTTTTTCGTGATATCCATATACCCAAAGGTCTGTTTAAAAAAATTCGGGTGCTCGTTTTCGTTCTAAGTCATCATCCATTTCGCTACAAATTTGCAAAAGTGTGTATTCGTACGCGAACTAGCTTCTTACTGCTCATCACAGCATCAATCTCTTTCGCACGTGTTGTCGGATGACATAGCATGCATTTTAACCCCACGCACAAAATAGTTCGTGCCGTCGACTATGCAACCTTAAGAGTCTTGTTATCAATAAGTTACAAATTAAAGGCTCTCGAAGAAAGGTGCAATGCGACAACGCGTTAGCATAGAAATCAATGAATGTCAAAGAAAGATGTCAATGTAGTTTTCTTGTCTCATAGGTGTAGAAGAATATATAATAATATTCTTGTATATATATTAAGGAACTCGTGGCTAAATAATAACAGCCACACGGGTCGATCTTCAAGGTTAAGCAAAGCTTGACGAGGTTGCTTCGTGGATGGGTGACCATTTCAACATACCGAGTTTCCTCAGTGCCTCGGCAAGCACGTTAAGCCGTTGGTCTCAGCTGTCATTTGAAGATCTTTGACAGTCGTTACGAGTAGTCAGAAGCTTGAGATCTAACACCAATCTAGCCAAGGGGTACCGTGTTACCCAGTTAATGGGTTGTGGAGGTTAGATAGGCTGTCGCTCCGTGTAAAACCCCAACATAGTTGGGAAAAGGCTAGGCAGATAGTTGTATAAGAATAATAATAGAGAAACATTATCAACCTAACCTAACATGTCAACCGCGTTTGACGTCAGTCCGTGCCATCAGGTCCAAACTCATGCCAAACTGAGCGAGTAACTGATTCCTTATAAGTGCCGAAGTATCTCAGAAACAATCTGTGTTAGACACTTAACTAAGAGTTGATTGCTATCTAAATTAGCTACTTATGTTTTAAGTCTATTTTTTATTGTTTTTGTATGCCTTGTTGTTCTAGTTCTAAATAAATTGGCAAGATTGTATGGGGTTTTTCAGTCAGAAATTATTCAGTTTACTTGGCATTGGAATCAACCGAAGGGCATGGGTTTGCTCCCTACGATAATAGACTCAAACAAAGGAAGGGGATCCGTATCCCCTAACTTTGTTTCGAACTCCTTTTATCCGAACTCTAGCATGATTTTACACATACACGTTGTACATATTTAATACCAGCAGTCCCACGCGGTTTCGCTCCTTTCTTTCTTGGCTACCTACCTACCCATCTACCATAGGTAGGATAGATGGGTAGGTACCTTACATACATGATTGTTGCGTAACATAAACATGCATGCATGCAACGGAAGCTCTCAAAAAGGAATAATTTTGCCCGTTTTTGCAACATTTTTTATTTATGCGCCGCACTTTTTGGTCGTAGCGTGATGTTATGTAGCCTATAAACTTCCTCGATAAATGGAGTATCCAACACAAAAACAATTTTTAATTCCAACCAGTAATTCCTGATATAAGCGCGTTCAAACAAACAAACAAACTCTTCAGCTTTATAATATTAGTATAGATGACTTTGTTCATATTTAATATTTATTTTCAATTCGTTATTTGGACGCAAATTAAGAGTGAAATTTCAAGGACGCGTCACATTTAAGCTCATTTCGTTACATAAGAGAGAAGAATATATAGCGCATATCTGCTCTCACACTAAATCGTAAAGTTTTACTTCTAGCACGTGTACGGTGGCTCAATTTTTTATGACTCTTTTTCTCTGGAACTGATCTATTCGGTATAAGATCGATAAGTAAAGTACCTTAACCTATTTTCGCAACATTATTATGTTATCTTCTTTTGAAATTCTGTCATGCTAATCTACTCAATACATTCAAACACAACAATATCCTATTTCTTACGACCTAGCCCAATCAACGGGGCATAAGTAACCCGAAAAATTCTCCTGCCTGTGAGAGTAGGTAGTGTGATAAAGTAAGACCTACAGATTACAGATATCAAATTATCCAACAGATTTTGATAAGAGAAGTTAGGTATTTTTACCTAAACTTGAAAATTGCTTATAACTCTCTGTGAAAAATTCCTCAAGCTGAAATACTTTCTGTATACGTACGAGTGTATTAGTTAGAATAGGCATGTATAGGCATCCAACATTTTTTCGATTTGGGAGACACTCCAAATTTAAATTTTAGCATTTTACGCTATAACTTCTACTGAAAAATTGGTCTGCTACTTTTTATTTTTTAATATGGTTTTATTACGTTAAATAAACAGATTTGATAAGTTATCCAAAAGATTTTCCTTTATTTGCCATTTTTTTTTATTTTTGCTTAATTACGTAATGTGAAAAATATCTCCGTGCATTTTCATACCTTTATTAGTCATATGATTTTATATTAAATAAGAATTATCAATTATCCAACAAATTTTCGAACGTTCATTATATTTGTTAGGATAGTTCGCTTATTTATGCTAGAGCGTAAGGGTTGACCTTCACTTGACCGCTCGGAGCTGCTTTGCCGCGCATTACTTTTGGAGTATTGTAGGCGGGTTTTGTGGCCACCGTTATTATTACAAATATTTTTTTATCTTAATATGCAAACTTATGTGAAGTCATCCAGTTACCACAAACTGTCAAACTTTCTCATTCGATTTTGAACTTAACCATCAAGATTTGAAGGTTTAAAATCATTTGGAGATTTTTTTCAGTTTTGTATAACCCAATGTGCTGTTGGCTGTAAAACGGCGTTTATAAATTCACTTTATATTTCTATAGAATATTTATTACTTATATGGATTTAAAATAAACGGTTGATACCTCCTTAAGGACTATGTATACTATGCAAAAAAATGGTCAAAAAGTATGTTTAGAAAGACACCTGTTGAGGCGTTAACGAGTAAGATAAAAGAAGATTATTATTATGTCCCTTATTTAATGTTCTTTTCTTATCGTCTTCATTTATTTTTATTTATATAAAATAAATTTATAAAATAACATATAAAATAGAGCCCACCGGTATCGGGAACAGGGTCTAAGCATGAAGTTCAAGTCTTGTATGCACTAGGTAAGTGCCCCCACGGACAATCCCCGGTTGGTGCAGGACTATTGTTAAATATGAAGACAAATATATTGGGCTATGGGTTTTGGAAGGTTTATTGGATCGATTGTCTAAAACTATAGAATTACTATTAGCCCCTGCCTGACCACTGTTGAACTACACGACTAAAAAAGATAAAATGGCAGGGGTGACTTACACACTCAAATAATGGGCTACCATAGCGGATCTCCACTCAAACCAGCCAATTAAGGCAAGAGATGATGGACTTTGCCCGCAACTTTTGGAAGTGTCAAACCTTACAGGACACGTGAAATGTCGAAAATCATATATAAATGATGCCATGATCAAGGCGTTTAAAAGGAAGAAGACATTATTCATGAACGCTTCAGTGTCAGAACCACCGGCAGCGAGCATCCCGCCTCTCGAATTCGATTTCTAGTCAAAATGTCTAATAATAATACAACTGTAAAAAAAACAAAAACTAATAAAAAACTATAATATTAACTTATACAACTCTACGCACCTTCCTAATTTCGTGTATGGGGCAATAGACCACGGTCCTTCGCTATCCAGGATGTCTAAATATCCAGAGGAATATGCATAACATGTAAGGATCGACGAGGTATATTGATGCTAGTTTGAGTCCACTTTGGTTTTGCTTAGCCCTGAATCCTAAAATAAATAAAAATAAAATAAGCATGCTGGAGAATTCAGGGCTGAAGAGAGGTGGTCAGGTTATATCTCACTTCCTTTACATGGATGACCTAAAGCTCTTTGCCCCAGCAATCTTCAGCGGATAACTCTTATCTCTACTGAAGGTAACTGAAACTTTTAGTAGAGCCATCAGGATGGAGTTTGGTGTGGATAAATGTGCGGTCATGCATGTAAAGCGAGGGGAAATTTTGGAATCGCGGATTACGTAAAACAAGAGGTCCCTGTCCCCAAACGAATGCTTTAATTATTTGGGTATGTCTGACATGAAGCAATCGTAAAAGGAACGCTTCTTTGGCCGCCTGAAGAAGGTATTCAATAGCCTTTCGGGCGGAAACATGGTGCACGCCTCAACGATTCTGAGAACGTAGCGTTCCTTCAACGATTGCTTCATGTCAGTAGTGTTCATACCTAACGCTTCCGACATACTCAAATACATATATTATGCATTAATGTACTCTTTCGGCATACTCAAATTAACTCAAACGGCACTTGACGCCCTGGATAGGCGGGTCCGTACACTGCTGAGTGCATATCAAATGCACCACCCACGATCGTCGGTCATGAGATTGTATATCCCTCGGAAGTGTGGAGGCCGAGGCTTTTTAAATACCAAAAACCTCCACAACCGCGAGATAAGCAAACTGAAAGAATATTTTCTACAAGCCGACGTGGATATGTATGAAGTAGAAGTGGACAAGGGACTCAGCCCGCTCCCCTTGGCTAATGAGAACTGGCGCAAGCCTGTAGTGCTTGACAATAACGACCGCAGGGAGATATGGCAAAGTAAGGAGCTTCACGGACGCTTTTTCCGGGAACTACATGGGTTCGATGTAGACCAATCGGCGTCCGTAGCCCGGTTGCGTTTCGGTACCTACTACAGGTATATGCCCGACCCAGTGTTCGAAAATGGCAATGTCACGTTGTATTGGGATCGGTCTATCATCACTGACAGGGCTGTTGGTGCCAATAAGCCTGACATAGTGGTGATAGACCGACTAGAGCGTCGCGCAATGATTGTTGACATAGCGGTCCCTCAATTCGAGAACCTCTTGAAGGCTGAGGGAGATAAGAAAACTAAGTATCTTGATCTGGCTCGCGAGGTTGTCGACATGTGGGATGTGAATACAGCAGTAATTGTGCCGATAGTCGTGAGAGCCTATGGCATAATAGCCAAGAGCCTCGACGAACACCTGGGAGAAGTCTTGTTCCTCACCACTCTCTTGCCTTAATTGGCTGGCGTGAGTGGAGATTCACAAGAGCAAAGTTGCTCGGAGAAAGAAAGTTAACCCAACAAGATGCTTGTAGGGATCTTGACTGTACTTCCGGGAATGTCCTGATAGCCGTGGTATACCTCTCCACTCCTCAAGCACCTCCGGATATGGGCAACATAGCCTTGGCGCTACGTCACTCAAGTGCTAGAAACCGTTTATGGGAGCCCATTAACTGAGTGTTGCGGGGATCCGCTGGATGCGAGATGCACGGGGCCGATCAATGTGGCGACGCTTGGGGGAGGCCTATGTCCAGCAGTGGACGTCTTTCGGTTGATATGATGATGATGAGTTCAGCAGTGGTCAGGCAGGGGCCATTAATCCTCCTATAGTTTTAGGCAATCCATCAACCAAACCTACCAAACCCATAGCCCAATACATTTTTCTCCATATTTTGCAATAGTCCTGCAACAACAGGGGATGCAATTGCGTAGTGCATACAGGGATAATCATCGGTTGATTTCACATTTCCCGATACATGCCTAACAAGGCCTCTGCGAGTTGAATTCAGCCCCTTGCACGCCTTTCAAAGGATCGGGATCCCAGGGTCCCGAGATTGGCAAAGTCACGTAAAAATAATAATAATATGCCGCAGGGCAGCTTTGTGGCGAGCTGGTGGGCTGTGGCGACGATGTGTCTCTCATCTCCGGCTTGCCTTTATTGGCCGGTCGGAGCGAACACTGATAGGGCACAGAGCTCCCATCTCTCTCCTGCCTTAATTGGCTGGCTTGATTGGAGATCCGCTATCCGCTATGGTAGCCCATTAATTGAGTGTGCATGTCACCCCTGCCATTTTATAGTCGTGTAGTTCAACAGTGGTCAGGCAGGGGCTAATAGTAATTCTACAGTTTTAGGTAATCGATCCAATAAACCTTCCAAAACCCATAGCCCAATATATTTGTCTTCATATTTAACAATAGTCCTGCACCAACCGGGGATTGTCCTTGGGGGCACTTACCTAGTGCATACAAGACTTGGACTTCATGCTTAGACCCTGTTCCCGATACCGGTGTCTTATCGTCTACATTTATTTTATATAAATAAAAATAAATTTGGACGATAAGAAAAGAACATTACATAAGGGACATAATAATAATCTTATTTTATCTTACTCGATATCGCCTCAACAGGTGTCTTTCTAAACATACTTTATGACTATTTTTTCGCATAGTTTACAAAGTCCTTAAGGAGGTATCAAACGTTTATTTTAAATCCGTATAAGTAATAAATATTCTTTAGAAATATAAAGCAAATTTCTAAACGCCTTTTTACAGTCAACAGCACATTAGGTTGTACAAAACTGACAAATTTCTCCAAATGATTTTGAACCTTCAAATCTTGATGGTTAATATCAAAATCGAATGAGAAAGTTTGACAGTTTGTGGTAACTAGATGACTTCACATAAGAAATGCATAATAAGATAAAAAAATATTTGTAATAATAACGGTGGCCACAAAACCCGCCTACAATACTCCAAAAGTAATGCGCGGCAAAGCAGCTCCGAGCGGTCAAGTGAAGGTCAACCCTTACGCTCTAGCATAAATAAGCGAACTATCCTAACAAATATAATGAACGTTCGAAAATTTGTTGGATAATTGATAATTCTTATTTAATATAAAATCATATGACTAATAAAGGTATGAAAATGCACAGAGATATTTTTCACATAACATAATTAAGCAAAAATCTAAAAAAATGGTTAAAAAAGGAAAATCTTTTGGATAACTAACCAAAGCTATGTATTTAAGGAAATAAAAACATATTAAAAAATAACAATTAGCAGATCAATTTTTCAGTAGAAGTTATAGCGCAAAATGTTAAAAGTTAAATTTGGGGTATCACCAAAATCGAAAAAATGTTGGATACCTTTACATACTTATTCTAACTAGTACATACATACGTATACAGAAAGTATTTCAGTCTGAGGAAATATTCACAGAGCCCTACAAGCAATTTTCATGTTTAGGTAAAAATACCTAACTTCTCGTAACATAATTTGTTGGATTATTTTACATCTGTAATCTGTATTACCTAATTTCATCACATGCCAAATTTCATAGGCGGGAGAATTTTTCGGAAGTCTCCATACAACAAATATCCTCGTTGACTGGACTAACCTATTTTAAAACCAAGCGCTATTACAATACAACCCAACCAAATTGAGACAGACATATCTTATTAACCACTGTCGATAGTTATTGATGTGTCACGCAAATCGGTCCCGTAATATCAACCCGAACAAATTCAGATGGAGACTTCTTTGTAACTATTCTCTTAGATATAGGAGTGTTATGAAAATTGGCCGCGTAATACCAGCCGATAACCTTTTGATAAACTATGACTTATGTATTGAAGACGTAGTGATGTTGACACCGGCGTATTTTTTTCCTTTGGTTGACGAATGCCACGTCGCCGGCAGGCGCGCTTTTTTATTACCGGTCCGATGCCATCAAACTACAAATTAAATAGTATTCCAAATTCGAAAGTCAAAAATGGCTATACATTTACAAGTACCAAGCGCTATTTAAATGTCACGACGTGTTCCAACACTACATTTTGGCATGTCGACCATCGAAGCTTAACTTGTATTATTCATTTGAATGTAATCGTGTTTTCAGTGAAGCTGCTACACCTTTTAATATAAATATTAGCTACGTTACAGATTACATCCACTGAAGCTTCAGGAACACTAAGGCATGTTAATTGGTACCGCTCCACTGGCTCGGACAACGCTTATTACTCAAAGGGGTAGGCAGGGGAGGCCGTACCGTGTTCTTTTACGTCTCGAAACTTACGTATTTATGTAGCGTTCATCTTAGGCCGAGTTTTTCACCTCTAAATTATCGCATGTGATTAGTTACGCGTTCTTGACAATTTGTCACATTAATTCTGCGATAATTTAGAGGTAAGAAGCTCGGCCTTAGTTGTTACAGCAGAGGTGAAAGTATTATTAATGCAAAAAGAATGCATACCTACATAGAATACCACATGCAGTTATCCTCTTTACAAACTCCTTTTACAAAAATATTTTTCTTTCAAAGATGTTTAGCCAGGAATACGGGCTTCGCTCGCGAATTTTCTACATAGGATTTATAGCGAAAAAGCTTCTGCCAACGGCTCCGCCCGCTTGAAAGTTTGGATTTACCCTAAGGGAATGTACGCCCGGGGTAAGTCCTTGGACTTATAAATATACCAGCTTCTGCCAGCGGCTTTCGCCCGCGTGAAAGTTGGATCAACCCATAGGGACTTTTTCAGGGATAAAAAGTATTCTATGTCTCCGGGATGAAAGGTATCCTATGTGCTATGCCATACTATAAGCTATATCAGTGCCAAATTTCATCCAGATCCGTTCAGCCGTTTGAGCGTGAATAAGTAACAAACATAGACACTGATTAACTTTCGCCTTTATAATATTAGTAGGATTAATTAAATAGAGGTCAAACAATGCCCTGAATATCTTTGTGAGGGCGCTTTTTGCGAATGAACTCATCTGGGAAAAACTGCCACCATATTTCTGGTGCCAAACTGTAAGTTGTCTTTTCCCGGTTTTATTAAGGGTAGGTTTAATCCACTCACCTAAGTTAACGTCTACCTTTTTTCGAGGATAGTCTATAAACAGGAACCTGCATTTTCCGGTATAAAATAGTATAGCAGTTAGAGGTAGTGTGGCTTACCCTCAAAGTAAGAATCATCAAAAATGGAATAAAACTTCTAGAGATGTCCTCCTACAAACAAACAAATAATGCGTGTTTATAGTATTATTTTAAGATGTTACTACATTCAATACATCGATCAAGTAACGGTTGCCGAGGTCGGTCCGTGATGGAACCGTGACCATCCACTACATACCAGACTCCTCCTTGCCTCGGAAAGCACGTTAAGCTGTTGGTGCCGGTTGTCATTTGAAGATCTTCGACAGTTGTTACGTAGTCAGAAACCAGGAAATCTGACTGCCTTGCTAACGGGTACCGTGTTACATTTTCTTTTCTTTTTGTTCCGAGGTGTAAAATCCTCATTGGATGTCCCTCTAGGGCGGAGGGGTCTGTCAGACTCTTACTGACTAAAAACCACACCGGTGTTCCATCTCACACCTACGCAGGAATGTACGATCCTTTCGCAACGCCCCCCCCCCCTTCCGCCCCCCCGGCTGGTGCCGGCCCGACCTGAGGACCTCGACCTCCGGTTGGGCCTACCCCCCCGACTTCTAAGGGGCGCGCGTGGATCACTACGCGCCGTCACCTCGGGTCCTGATGTGTGGGGTGGAAGAGGGTGTTGTCCGATCGTGTTACTCTATTACAACGGGTAGGTATCGGTTTATGGAGGTCAGATAGGCAACAACTCCATATGAAATACTCGTAGTCAGCTGCATCCGGTTAGACTGGAAGCCGACCCCAATATATTTGGGAAAAGGGTAGACAGATTGATACTACATTCAATCAAATTCATGATTTTGATGATCATAATGAATTCATTAATCAATAAAAATTGTTAGAAACCCAATTAATGTCACGTCAAAGTAATCAAAAATATCCGAGCATTTTCAGCCATTTAAAAAAGCCGATTCTTTTCGCAACACTATAAAGGGCGGAAGAGAGCTCTCTGCTGTCACCGGCATCCGGCCCACAGGTAAATTCACCGGTATTTACCTGGGTATAAGTAGGTACTTTTGCTTTACAATTTTGACTTAATTCAGGAGGTTATTATTAATCATTTTATGATGTAATATCAATAGACGAGACATGTCATTTCTAGAGCTTCCGTAAGAGTGTCTTAAAATGAATATGGACAAAACCAAGGTGATGTTGAATGCCCATATTACTTACACCCACTCCTATCATGGTTGTAGACTCTACACTCGAATTTGTGGACGACTATGTCTTCCTGGGACAAACGATACAGTTGGGTAGGGCCAACTTCGAGAAAGAGGTCAGCCGTCGAATCCGACTCGGCAGGGCAGCGTTCGGGAAGTTGCTCGGTATCTTCTCGTCCAACTTACCACAATGTCTCAAGACAAAAGTCTATGACAAGTGTGTTGCCAGTGATGAACTATGGCTCTGAGATGTGGTCGCTCACACGTCACAAGCTTACAGTCACCCAAAGGGCAATGGAGAGGGCTATGCTCGGAGTATCCTTGCGTGATCTAATCAGAAATTTAGATATCCGTAGAGAACCAGGGTTACCGACATAGCCCGAAGAATTGCCAAACTTAAGTGGCAGTGGGCAGAGCACATTGCTCGCAGAACGATGGGGCAGAATAGTTCTGGAGTGGCGACGCGAACCGGAACGTTGCGTTGGAAGGCCTCCCACCAGGTGAACCGATGACCTGGTGAAGGACACGGGGATCCGCTGGATGCGGGACGCACGGGACCGGCAATGTGGCAACGCTTCGGGGAGGCCTATGTCCACCAGTGGACGTCTTTCGGCTGATATGATGATGATGACTTATGGAACAAAGACGTTGTCGTTCACAATGGGTCTCATCAGAAAGCTTAAAGTCGACCAAAGGGCAATGGAGAGGGTAACTAGCTCGGAGTTTCCTTGCGTGATCGAATCAGAAATGAAGACATCCGCAAGAGAATCAAGGTTAGCGATATAGCCCGAAGAATAACCAAACTTAAGTGGCAGTGGCCAGGGCACATTGCTCGCATACCAGCCGTTGGAGCCGAAAAGTTCTGGAGTGGCGACCGCGTACCGAAAGACGCAGCGTTGGAAGGCCTCTAGGTGGAGCGACAACCTGGTCAAGGCTGCGGGAGTCCGGTGCATGCGAAACACACAGGACTGCAAAACAGCAGAACTGTTTCTATTTTCATGAAATTTTCCATAAAGGCATCCAGGACGGCATTCAACAACGAGTCACCGAAATCGTTTTATCTGTTGCGCAGTTTCAGAACAATTTCTATGTAAACCCTCTTGAAGCATTGTTGTCGCAATATCACGTCGCAATTGTCTAGTGGACCTTTAACCCTTCCGGGAATACTGGTGCGATGTTTATACCTATTATTACAAGCTTTTATTTAACTTGCAATGTATATATGTAAGTGTTTTCGGGTCAAATCTTGCAACTGAATTTTAAAGCAGCTATCCTCCACCGATTAAGATGAAATTTTGCATACATGTTTAGTTTGGATGACAATGCATGGTTAGTAAAGTGACGTCATTCTAAATCGAATATGGCGGACGGCTCAAGATGGCGGACTAGTATTTTTTTATGCACAGCCATGATATGGGTATCAAATGAAAACGTTTTCTGAGAAGAATACGAAAAAAACTTGTTTAAAATGAAAGATTTCTAATGGATAATTTTATTTTGACTTTATGTAAATTCTTGAATTGGGTGATTGTTGGGCCTCTGCCGTACCCTTCGCAAAAACAAGCGTTATGTTATGTTTGGATTAATTAGAGCGGTTTTAAATTACTTTACAAATTACTTTATTCGTTTCAAACGGAAGCAGCCACGAACTGATTAATTTGTAAAAGTTTACACAATTTCTAGAACACAATTCTGTAAATTAGTTTTCTTGCTCCACACATAAAGTCCCGGCAAAATAGACTCGACATTATTTTGAACTGCTGTAGTAAATAAATAAAAACATTGGTTTAGCAGAACTGGAGCAAAACTATGAACTATTTTTATATTTTATCTTTTTGCTGAAGTATCTTAACACCGGTTCATCATCATCATCAACCTTTTCAATGTTCCCACTGCTGGGACACAGACCTCTCTGTGAGAGGGAATGGGCCGTAATCCACCACGCGGGCCCAGTGCGGGTTGGTGGATATCACATGTCTTCGAATTTTTGGTTCTAGGACATGTTTTCCTCACGATGTTTTCCTTCACCGTTTTGAGAGCAATGGTGATGAAATATTTTACACAAAGTAAAGCGCTTGTGCCTGAGATCGAACTCACGACCTATCACATAGAAGTCGCGGTTGGCCACCACTGCTCTATCAACACCGGTTCCTGAAACACTTTGAAGCTACATCACGCTGTATTTCACTACGGGTTGGGGAGAGGTTCACCAGGAGAACATTCACATTCCACCAGTTATGTTTAAGCCCCGTGTAACAGGGGACGAGGACTGGAAGAAGAAGTATTGGTCGTCCAGCGGTGAGATGGGCAGTTGACATTGTTGCCATTGCGGGTAGAACCTGGATGAGGTTGGCACGGGAACGTGGTGATTGGTACAAGAAGAGAAAGGCCTATGTTCAGCAGTGAGCGAATTCAAAACAGGGGGTGAGCCTACTGCCATCAACTAGGTACAAGTCCAGACAGCTGCTAAAAAATGTAATATGGAAAAACCCAATAACCCTTCACCCGACCTGGGAATCCAACCCAGGAACTCATGACAAGAATTACGGATTGCGACCACTAGACCTAACTCCAGAAACAAATACAAACATTGGAATAAAACTATAAAATTTTAACCGACTTCAAAAAAGGGGAGGTTCTCAATTCGACTGTATTTTTTTTGTGTCACCTCAAAACCTTTTACTAGGTGAACCGATTTGGATGATTTTTATTTGAAAGCTGATGCTTCTCATGTGGTCCTATTTAATATGGTGAAGATCTGATGAAGAAATTTAGAGATATACAGGAGAACTCTTCAGTAAACAACGGCAAAACTCTCGGGATTGCTGCAATCGCATGTCTGCTTATTTTGTACGCCATTTCAAAACATAATATCACACCGGTAGCTCTAAAGGGATACGCAGATGTGCACAGTTCACCCTGGTACACTCTCATTTCACCGGTTATGTTCAAGTGTTATGTTATTCGGGTAACCTATTCTGGCATAACTTTGTGTATCTATAATGCACCTTACTATAAGGAGAACTTGCTCATTAACTACCACAACTAAAATAAAAATAAAACCTTTTTACAAAAAAATACAACCGACTTCCAAAAAAAAACACTACAAAGTGCAAAATAACTTCAGTTACGGAAGTCGGTGTTCATTGTTTTTGTTTCTTCGTTTTTTACACCGACATCCGAAATTGAAGTAATTTTTCACTTTCTAGTGTTTTTTTTTTGGAAGTCGGTTGTATTTTTTTTCCAGAATGTAGGTTTTTCACAAAATAACGAATCTTAAAACGCGCCTTTCATAGCATAAAACTATATAAGCCCCAGATAAATATCAACAAAACTAGGTTTCATAAATTTAATTTCCTAATTCACAGCCAGGGCGGTGGCGGTGGTCGAGGCTGAAACACAAACATTTAGCCTCCGGGCCTTGTGTGACCAGACCAAATAAAATGGTCACAGACCCAATTCAACGGTGCGAAACACGCGAATTATGTATTATTTCGTTATTTATGTATTTGGCTTATATTTGTGTTGTGTAATTTACTTAGGTAGGTATAGATACAGTAATTGGTCTGTGGCTGTTTCCTCAGGGATCGATTTAACCTTCCAAGTGATGAGTAATGAGAAAAAAATATTATTATCATTATTCCAAGACCCCTGGAGAGCAATTCATGTTGTAACTATGACTTATGAATGTTATTACACTTGGCATATTAACACCCATAATAGAATAGAATATATGTTTATTTATCTCAAAAAACTTTTTCACAAAAAAATACAACCGACTTCCAAAAACACACTACAAAGTGAAAAATAACTTCAATTTCGGAAGTCGGTGTTCATGTTTTCATTTCTTCATTCTTTGACACCGCCTAAAACCGCCGAAGTCGATTGTATATTTTAGTAAAAAGTTTTCTGTTTTCACTTTTTTGTGGTATATACGAGTATGTACCTATAATGCCCACAGTGATGCCAGAATAGATTACCCGAATAACATGTAATTTGAACATAACCGTTGGAATGGGAGTTTACCAGGGTGAACTGTACACATCTGCGTACCCGTTTAGAGCATTTTGGCGTGATGGAATGTTATGAAATGGTGTAAACAATAACGATTTGTCGTCATTTATTGAAGAGTTCTGTGGTATACCTCCGAAGTTCCAAATTTAAATGGGACCATTTCGGAACAAACCTCTTTCGAAAAAAAATAGTACATTGTGTATTAAGGGCGGTATGTAAGGAATTACGATCGAGACTCTAGTAGAAGCCCGAAGTCGAAGACTGAGGGCTTTCTGAGTCGAGGTTCGTAATTCCCGTACCGCCCGTGATACATACAATGTTTCTCATCACATTTGCGAGTAATAATTATGAATTATAGTTTTAATACACAAGTCAGCACAGCCACAGAGAATATAACCACTACGTTTAGCACAGCTGTTATTACGAAATACGTGAACTTTTTTTTAAGCGGTTGGTGAATTTTTGCCCACACCACAGATTATACAGTGTTTCGTTCAGAAACTTTAAGGGCAAATACTTACGTAGGTATACAGCCATGACGGAGTGTAAAAAGAATTAAATAATTTCGACGTTTTCATACTATAACTATTAAAATCGATTATTAAGAACATTAGTTGAGTATTTAAGTAACACGTAGCGAGATTGCAAAGAAATTCCTGTTTAGATAACATTTTAAGTTTTTTTTTCAATTGCGTGTAAACTCCTTGCTTGAACTTGCATGACCTGTGTGCTGTGCCATAAATTAAAAAAATATTACTTACCGCCCTAGGGCTTCATGACAAAAAGAAAGCCCGAGGGTTTTATATTGGGCATTACGGCCAAGTTAACCTGTATGTTTAGATACTTTTTACGTGCAAGTGTGATGAAAAAGAATTTTGCAAATCCGTTTATATATGACGGAGTTATGCCCGAACATAAATAAAAAAATATATATAGAAACATCCGAATTGAAAACCAAGTCCATTTTGGGCAGCCGGTTAAAAAGTTACATTTTCCGTAAATATTATCTAGGTTGCAGGCAGATTCAAACCTTTGTGAGAGCTGGAGTATATACTGGGTTCGAGATCTGTAAAATCTCAGATCTCCAGGCTCACATACTTAAAATTACAATATTATGGTGTACTTACGTACTACAACAATTGTGAAAATTTCAAATTGAGAGGAAGAGATATACAAAAACAAAAGGAGATGTGCCATGTGTGTCTTTGGAGAGTGTTGTGTCCGTGAGTGCAATATAAGTCCTCAACCCCAGACCCGTGAAAGGCACCGGGCGTGAGCACAATTACTTTCCCGAGAGTGTGTGTGCGTGTCTATATGTGACAAGTTGAAACGCATTCTTGGATTTAATTGAAGGCGAATATTTCCGGTAGGCGAAATTATTGTAAAATACTTATTGTCAGTCTCTGCATATGTAAGTCCTTTCGTATATTAAACCTAAGAACTTGGAATCCTCTCTAATCTAATCAACCGCCATGACAACAGAAAAAAACCATGAGTCTTTAAATTAATAACTATACTCCATTTGAAATAACATTAGACATGTTTACAACTCCCTTTACAGTCCGTTCAACCGATTTTGAGTTCTATCCCGTAAACATAAGGATGACATAAAAAGCATAAACCATGTTACCAAAACCAACAGTTTACTACAGCTACCATTTGTCGTATCACCAACGCAATAGAATTCAAAATCGGTTGAACGGGCTGTAAAATGGGCTTATTTAAATGTCTAATGTTTTCTCAAATGGAGTTAACCTGTAATTCAGTTTGATTGAGTCGAGTGGAGAAAATAATTTAGAATACCGAATAATGTAATGTTACTTATGTCACATGTTAAAAACACATGTAAATTTTCATATAACTTGTATATCAGCAATAAAGGGATCATGCGTAAATGTTAAACAAAGGTATACCAAACTGGTTTGCCTCCAAATGCTCCAAAACTACTGTCAAAAGGAAAATATTTAAACAAGTGAACTTCGCAATTCACTTGAATAATACTCATTCATAACACTTATCTATAGTGTTATTGTTACGTTGATAAGGTAGGTATCAATACATAATATAAAACGAATTCTCTGTCCGCGTCTGTCGACGTCATTTCTGTTTTTCCGTTAATTTCTTCTAAACCACGCATCGGCATACGGTTTTCACAAAAAAAAAGATGATAAACGAGGAAGGTTCTTGTATAGGTATAATTTGTCCCGTGCGAAGCCGGTCCGGGTCTCTAGAATATTTGATTCGAAAATTATTTAGGCATGATATTTTTCCTCATTTCAACTTTGTGGTTTAGATTCGCATAATATTAACTTTGAGTTTCTGGGAATCGAAAACCGTTTCCGAAATTTAATAGTTTATTTTTAATGTCACTCGATGAGTCTCATAAATACAATTTTCCCCTTTGCTAAATAGAACATTCAAAGCATGGGAAAATCCTCAAATATATATTTCAAGATTACCCATAGCCGTTGCACCTTGTTCAGGCTATTTTTATAATACTTGATAATGGTTTCTTGCACGTTCTTCTCCATAGACATCTATCATCTCCACACGCTTTGGAATATGCGTTACATATTAGCTACATATTTTTGGTTTAATTGAAATAAATGCTTAGAGATTGAGTTTTACTGAACAGCATAGCTCAGTATTTCATTAATTATATACACACGTGGCACTTCCTAATTTTTATTTCCACGTGATTGGCAACGAGTACCGACCCTGACCTTCCAGTGATCTGCCGCTAATCCTGAGCGCGGCACACTCAGGGGCTTCCGAACGCCGAATTCATTTGTTTTGTACACGCATCTAATAGGAGATTGCTATAGCAAATCGGAGTTATTTAAGAGGAAATTTTCTATACAAGTCATAATCTGTCAAAGAAAGCCTTCAAAAGTTGGGACTGTTTAGAATGTGAAAAGCGAAATACCGTGTATTGTGACAACTTGGGAGAGGTCTGTGTCCAGCAGTAAATAGACTAAGTTCATTGACCTAATAGACCCTATAAACCAGATCGAGGCACAAGGCTTAACGGAACAACCTATTGTAGTAAATACCTGGAAAAGAGACTCAACAAAGATTCCTTACACAATACATCTATATTCCTCTTTCAACTTCCACAAAGCAACTATTCTTAGCCTGGATCCCAGTTTAACCAGCTCTATAACTATATATAATAATATACGTTACGTTTATGAAACAGCTCTAGGCTTATCAATCGTTCACGCGGTTGGCGATCCGTCATGGCCTATGTTGAGACGGTCGTAAAATGAGCGTAAGATTTGAATCTGGAACTTAAGTAGTATCTACAAAAGAATTGTGTACTAGAAGTATTTATACTAGTTATTTGTGTCTGGTATTTTTAAGCTAGAACTTACCTAATTGAGTAATGAAACTAGTTTATTCCAGATATCTAATTGGTATTTTGAGTAGTGCCGTTTGTTTGTTGAAGAAGAAGTAAATATCAGTTGAAGTTAAAGGGAAGACAAAATTTGACTGGTTCTGGCTGAGACTTGCGTGGTATTGCAAGGCTATTAAATAATTGAAGTGTTTAAAAGTGAATTGTTTTATTTATACCATTCCAACCAAAAATAAATAGCCTATAGTTTTCCAAAAATCTGACAAAAAACAGGTCTGGTGAACGTCAGAAACGTACTTCGTATTAAAATGCCACATGTGATTATATTGGATTGGATGATGCCTCCGACCAATAAGATGGAGCAAATATCTTAAGCTTACTTAATACTGCATTTGTTTTCTTTGGCTTTGTTTTAATTATTTGATATTTGCCTAAAATAGATATTCTGCTTACCTATTTTTTGCACTATCATCATCGTCTACCTAGCCTTTTCCTAACTATGTTGGGGTCGGATGACGTTAAAGACTAGTATTTTGCATGGAACGACTACCTATCTTAATTGATTTGAGTAAGACACGACTACTTTCCACAACCTTCTTGCTCGACCTACTCTAAACTCTATTTTTCGTAAATTTTCTACAAAATTTAGAACAACTAAAACTATTACTACATAGTACGATATCAGAATAAACTCCAGTGAACTAGTTTGTCCAGAAATAACTAAGTTTGCGAACTAACTCAACACTAGTCTGATGTATTCATAGTACAATGGAATGCGTTGTTTCAGAACGAAAATATTATGAGTAGGTATTAGTGGAGTTTCATTTTATTTTATGATGGTTTTAGAATAAAATTATAGTTTTGGTTTTATAAGCTATGTTTGTTTCCGGTTTTTGATGGGTTTAGATTTAGGTCGGAGATTTAGTTTAAGTTAGGCTTTTGAGATCATAATCTGTAAATCGGCACGTCAACAATATGTTTTTTTTATTTCTTCTTAAGCTGTTCTTGGTTTTTCACACTTTGCTTAAAATCAACTTCTTTATGTATTCTTCTGATCATTATCAATCCTGTAACTAATTCTGCAGACTTGCTAAACTCATCCTCATCATAATTTAGCCACAAGACGTCTACTGCCAGACATATATCCTCCACCGTCTTTACCATAACCGTTCCTGCGTTTTGAGCCTATCTGGTTCCCATGATTTTAGCAAGATCCTCATTGGTCTTTTGCTCCCTGGCGTGCATAACCCTATACTCCTTGGCTAGCACCGCATTTACTTGAAACCTTGAAACTCTCGCCCGTATGTCACTGCGGAGTGCCAACCGAGCAGTGTTTGTCACCAAGTAAATGCTGACTTGGTAACCTTTCGACATGAGCACGGTCAGCAAAATTTTTGATTGTACTTTTTCAATTATTCTTTTTTAATTTGTCATTTTTGCTGTCGTGTGTGACTATAATAAAAAAATATAAAAGGTATTTATTTTATAAAACAAGAGCACATTGCACTGTATACATTGTAGATTACAAATTTTACATTTATCACACTATAAGCACAACTTATATAGACTATATCCCTTAAACTAGGTCTAGCCTGTAGGTATCTTAAGAGATAGGGTTCAGCCATATGGGTACAGTGAATAATTGACATTCTGTAACAAGTGGAACAGTACCTATCGATGTTATATCAGTATCGATTGTAAAGTTATTCTATGAAATAAGTGTAGGTAGGTTACTTAGAAGTGTCGATGTTAGATTCAAGATAAAGTTATTCTATGAAATAAGTGTAGGTAGGTTACTTAGTAGTGTCGACGTTAGATTTAAGCTAAAGTTATTCTATGAAATAAGTGTAGGTAGGTTACTTAGTAGTGTCGATGTTAGATTTAAGTTAAAGTTATTCTATGAAATAAGTGTTGGTTGGTAACTTAGTGTGTTGTGTATGAGAGTGAGAGTTCATGTATGTGTTGGTATGAGTGAGTTTATTGTATTCCTTAACCTAAAATCTAAAGAGGACTTTTCATTTTGCATTCATTCATATCAAACTAACAATTCCAAAGGAACTTGAAAATCGGAGTGTTTCAGTAATTGGAGATACATTTAAAATGTATTAGATTTCCGTCTTCCCGAGATATTTGCTATCCTTTACAGCGTTCCCTCTCTCTCAAAGGAACTTCACCAGCTCATTAGGTGCACGACTATTTCTTTCGCCTTTCCTTTAGATGGAATAACTCGGCACAGTGGAGCCACCTGGTGTAGTCTTTGAAGTAGAACTTGGGACTTGTACACAATTGCTGTACTGCTTAGCATTTTAAAAGAAACTGTTGTCCAACTAATGGTCAGTGGTATTTATTTACAGATATACAGACTACTTACTTAAATACAATATTATTAGGAACCTTCCCTATATGCGATATTTCGCACAATTTTCTAAGAAATTCGTTTTTGTACAACGAAAACATTTTCAAAAAAATAACCAGTGTTTTAAAGAATAACCAGGAGACCAACCATTGCCAGCATTTTTGGAATTACTGCCGGTTTAGTTGAGCACGCATCACGTAAAATGTACGAAACCAATGTAGATAACTTTTATACATAAAAATTGTGCGTAATTTAGAGTATTTTTGTTTCATCGCAATCGGTTCACTCTATTAAAAGTTAGATGCATTTAAAGTGTTCAAAAAGTAAAATAACACAACACACGCAATTCAGATACTCGGACAGTTGAACAACATATTCGATAGATGGCGTTGTGCATTTGGCGGTGTTAAGATTCTGCGCGGAAGAATGACCCTAGAAAAAAAATGGTACCAAATCGAATCACGTCGAACCCACGGAAGATCGATTTATATGGTTTAATATTGGTCAATGGTTGATTAGGAAAGAGAAACGACAAAAATAAAGAAAAAGTGAAAAGATTTGTGGCAAACGTTTTGTTTGGAACACTATACGTATAGTGTGAAATGATTGTCTGAGCAGTTTTCGTTTTTAAAATCTACAAACAGATGAAATCCGAACATGTGTGGCGTGGTTTGATAAAAAATTCTGAAATATTGAATTTCATAATTGTGTTTAATTTTTTTTGTAATCATAAACTCATAATCATAACTTGATAACGATGCCACATAAAATATTATATCCAATAAAATACTATATATATATATATAGTAATATACCTGCCTTTTTTGTTAAACATGGTAGGGTAGTTTGAGGTACAGAAAACTGTTATTTATGAAAAGAATCTCTTGAACTAATAACTACTATATACTTATTAGTTCAAGAGCTTGTAACAGATCCCAAAGTCTTCTTCTCTACAAAGTCTAGATTCTAGCTAAAATACACAATCCTGAATTCGAGACCATATTTCTACGAACTACCAATTAATAGAGGAATTGGCACCGAAATTACTGGCCGGCGCCCTGTGCTTTGATAACCCGTCGTGTTTGTTGGGATGTTTGTGTCGACTACCCCTAGCACAAACATCCATTTACCTCACGTAACGTGGTTCTACATAGTCATGCATTTGATATGGACAGTAGCTATCTAGGCGTAAATACTGTACAGTGACTTAAGAAATAAATTGCGAAATAAATATGAGAGACGAATATCTATAAATCTGAGCTTTTTTGTGTGGAGTTTCGTGTCCGTTCTTCTCCATAACAATCTACCTTTGCGAATGGATATAAATGAAAGAAATAATGCAAAGAAACGATTATTATAATACTTTATATTTTTCACATTCAAATGTGGCCTAATAGAAATAAACAATTTTTACTATTTCCAGAACTCGATGGTTTGAGTACTATAGTAGTTTAAAAAAATCCTATATTTTACTATTCCTGTGGTTTCCTGTGGATTCTCTTCTGTAACCGCTTCTTGTGTCCTGCATTTTCCTAGTTAAAAAGCTAATAACACTGGCGTGTTATTTCAGTGACAGAATGTTACAATCATTATATAAGAATAAAAAAACAATTGTACCTTTTCATTATATTAGTTTATATTATATAATGTAATAAATGTTATTATTTTCACTAATTTGCCGCCAGTGACAAGTTAATTAATAATTATTTCTACTATAATTCGTGCTATTAGAGCTTAACGAACAAAGACAAATAAACTTCACAACATTGCTCTACCTAGGAACTGAACCTTTACTTGAACATTCCTCAAAGCAATATAATAATAAAAATTCTGTTCCTTGAAGTTTTCAGTCAAAGGACAGTTCTAATACAAGGATATTTTTTCAAAGCGTGGTATTTTACTTGAAATATTGGATTCCGGTTCTGAGAAACTACCTCGCGATGCTGAGGTATCTTGTGTATCTCGAAACCTTTGTGCCTCAGATTATAACATAACAAAAGAAAATAACTTTTTCAACAAACTTGCTCATAAAGTGGCTCTAATTTCACCGCAATTAGGCACATAATGACACCTGTTATCAAACTGTGACTTTTTCATTGCTATTATTCACAAGTGAGTTATAGAGTTTTTTTTTTTAATTTATTGGTTGAGTTGCTTTGTTCTTAAAAAAAGTTTCGATACAAAAAAGATCGTTCTCAATAGTACAAATGCAACACATTTCATGCAACTTCGTATTTAAATAGATAATTTCAACTTGTACGTGTTTAATAAATAAAACTTTCACTCAAATATAACTTTTGTTTTTGTCTGTAATAAAGAAAACTAGAAATTCGCCATTTTGTACGTGGCTAAAACGCTATCCGCGAAAAGCCAAAAAAAGAAAACTCATTCTTGTTAGTCTGTGGCCGATCGCTAGAGTAAAAATGTTCTGTGGTGGCGGATCGCCATTGTTAGATGCGCGCGCATAGGAAAACTGATTAATTTTGCCCGCCATTGCGAAAAAATTTCACAACTCGTTTTGACTGTTGGAAATGATTATTTAGTATTTTTTTCTTCTCAAGTGTGTTGAAAAACGTCGTATGATACACGTGTGTATTGATGATTACCGTCCTCGGCTCTCTTAAGACCCTCGCCTGCCGGCTCGGGTCTCAATGGCGCCTCAGCGGTAATCACCAACGTTACACACTTGTACCATAATGTACTATTATAAACAAAAGCATCGCAATGTTTTGTTTTATAAAAAAAACGTTAAAAACACTCATACCAAAACAATATTTTAGTAAATACCGTTTTATATTAATATTTGGGCGTTAAGAGCCCTTTCAAATAATAAACCGGTCAAGTGCGAGTCGGACTCGCGCACGAAGGGTTCCGTACCATTATCGCAAAAAACGGCAAAAAGGACACGTTTGTTGTATGGGAGCTTAGCTGTTTTTAGTATTTGTTGTTATAGCGGCAACAGAAAAACATCATCTGTGAAAATTTCAACTGTCTAGCATACATTTTATTTATTTAAGTTGATGCCAACATAAACTCATTAGAGTTTTACCGTGTACCAAAAACATCGACTACATAATATAAACAAAAAATTATAACCACTTAAGTAGGTACTCCGGTAAAAAGTAACAACAAAAAGAATAAAAATTACAGCGGGTATATGCGAAATAATTATCTAATAGGTTCATGAAATACAGCCTGGCGCAGACGGACAGACAGACAGATGGACTGCGGAGTCTTAGTAATAGGGTCCCGTTTTTACCCTTTGGGTACGGAACCCTAAAAACGCAACAACGACGCGAAAACGTGGTTTTATAGAAACGGTTCGTTCTACAGAGAGAACAATTTCTGATGCCGCATTGTCGCGTGTTCGTCGAAGACTGTCTGCGGGACTTGACTTAACCTCTAATACTAAACATAAAAAGTCAAAAATACTTTTTACGGCAAGACAAGTTCCTAAGTCACTTTTATGACGCACACAGAAAAACCCCCAACAAAAAATCTAATCTTTTCGGAAAACCCTAAACAAATCAACCCAGAAATCGAACCAGATTCCTTTACAAAACCGGCTACACTTATTTAAATATTTTCCTCTGAATACCCGCCAAGACGGCACCAAGAACGCATTATAGCAAATAATAAATATCTCTGCTCTAAACATAAATATAAATGACTCTATCCGTCTGTCTGTTTGTTAACTTTTCACGTTTTGGAACGGATTTGCATGAAACTGAAACACACTACTAAACCATGCCCTGGATATAAGACATAGGAGGTTTTCATCTCTAGAGTATACCCAGCGCACTATTCCCAAACCACTGCAACTCGTGAAAGCCAGAATCAATAGTGTCAACCACCAGCAAAGCGCCGAGAGTCCCTTGGGTCGAGGTCGGTCTGCGGATGGCTGACCAACCATTACGTACCGAGAAAGCAAGTGCCTCGGAAAGCACGTTAACCTTATAGTACGGGGCGGGTTCACTTTGGAGATGGCTCTAGCTCCATTTGGCTCAGCAATGGTTCATTTTGGACCCCAGATTTACGTCAAACACCGTTGGTCCCGGCTGTCATTTGAAGATCTTTGACAATTGTTACGGATATTCCGAAGCCCTAATATCTGACACCAGTCTTGCCAAGGGGTATTGTTTTACTTCTTAGTTGTGAAGGTCAGATATACAGTGAACTCGCTCCATGTGAAATTCTGGTGCTCAGCTGAATCCGGTTAGACTGGAAACCGTACTCAACATAGTTGGGAAGAGTTTATGCAGATTAAATGAGTTTGTTCCCTTGGGAAAAAACTTTTTTACGCGGGCAAAGTCGCTGGCAGAAGCTAGTATCAAATATAAGCAAACTCACAAAGATTCGCACAGTAAATGCACGCTCATACAAAAACAGCGATCATGTAGACTAAAGGTTTTGACCTCTTAATGTGAAACAGATCTCAATACGAATTGTAAAGGAGTGTTTACACTGAGCAAACCGTCCGATTAATTGTTTAAAAATATAAAAAAAATATTTGAATGAAACAGTTGTACGTACTACAGTTGTACGTTCTACAGTTGTACGTACAGGCTGTCAATACTATCATGGTTTATTACTGTAGGCACGGGGTCCCAGCACTAAGAAAGAATATTTGGTTCAAATAAACCGCACTAGATGGCGCGACATGCACTAAGTTGTTATTGAATTGTGTGTAAAATTAACATTTTCTGGAATTGAACACAAACATTATATGTTTTTGTTTAATCAACTCTCATAAGCGTTCTCATAATTTGAACGGATCATTTAAAATTAATTCCAATAGATGGCGTGGTTTTAAATGACTGAGGCATTCCACTCGATTGTTTAAATTTGTTTTGTAACACATTTTGGTGCAATGAAACTGTAAAAACGTGCAAAAAAAATACTATAAAACAAATCTTCAGTGTATTTAAAGGAAAAAATATTCATGCACCGAGTAAACCATTTTACTTGCAAGTCGCTGCTAACACTATTTATCTATCGCCATGGAACGGAACCGAACGCGAACGATGTACAAAAAATAATCGGTTTTATCAGACGAAAAACGCTAGTTACGTCGGCACGGTTTCTTTGTATGGGATGAGGAATCTGTATGCTAGTATTATATTATCTGTGCATTAGGTAAACAATGTTATGAATGCATAATAAATTTCTGTTGTATGCATTGTGTATTATTGATCGAAGTATGCATTCTATGATTTGTGGTTAACCAATTGCCATTCGCACGGCTATGGTTGTTGTACTAATAATTATTATAGAATTGCTTTTCCGTTAAGGAAGGACTGCGGTGACATGGTTCTACAGGAGACTTGGTACATAAAAATTATAAGGCCCCCAAAACATTAACGGTTGATTTAAAAATCAAACCTAACTCTACTATTAGTTCTACTTCCCCGGCTTTATTACTTACTAGCGGATGCCTCACGGTTTCACCCATATAGTTCCCGTTCCCGTGGGAATAAAGGAATAAAAAGTAGCCTATTTCACCGGGGGATAGTGTAGCTTCCCAACGGTGAAAGAATTTTTGAAATCGGTTCAGTAGTTTTTAAGTTTACAAAAGTTCAAAAATATAAATCTTTCCTCTTTATAATATAATAGTAAATAATAGTATATAGTCTAGAAATAGAAGTAGACTTGGAATTACTATTTTAAAACAATTTGATATGCTAATAGCATTATTATTTTTATCTACTTCGGTTTCGTTATATTCGAATTACAAAATTGACAGCGGTTTCATTATGATACCCATAACGACATCGGGTTGCATTATGCAAATCGTCATAAATTCTAAAACACAAGCAAAGACATTCTGAACATACAGCCAGGTACCTATAATATTACTTCTAATTCGAGACAATGTAAATGATGTTTTTAAAAATGGAACAAGTTTAGAACAAAAGTATCGTATACTATTTGGCTGTTGCGGCTACAAAATATTTGCCTTATACCTAATAAAGACTAAATAAAAATACTTATTTGTCTTTATCTGTGTTTTAAATATTCCTTCCTTCGTAGATAAAATCTTGTATGCAACTGTACGTTATTGGTATTTTAATAACTCGTGCCTACCTATTTCGGTACGCGCTACGCTTGTACCGAAAAATGCCACTCGTATTAAAAGACCGTCCATAACGTAACAGTTGCATAAATAGCTATTATGGAACAAGTCTTCCGTAGAATCAAATCTCCCCAGTCTCCATACTTAATTATATTTTTTGTTGTCGTTTTCTTTTTCTGACATACTTTGCTAGTTGTCAATCGTCACATTATTTTGGTTCATTCCCTTTTGTCTCCATCAACCTATTGAAGCAAAACTTTTTACCTTTTTACACCCGAAGATTTAGCATTATTGTATTAGGTACTTACTGGATCTCAAAACTAAATAATAAGAGCCGCACTGGTGGATCATCGAGGTTAAGCAATGTTTGAAGAGGTCGGTTTGTGGATGGGTGACCATTTCAACATACTGAGTTTCCTCCGTGCCTCAGAAAGCACTTTAAGCCATTGGTCCCGTCTGTCATTTGAAGATCTTTGACAGTCGTCACGGGTAGACAGAAGCTTGAGATCTGACGCCAATCTTGCCAAGGGATACCGTGTTTCTCAGTTACTGGGTTGTGGTGGTCAGATAGGCAGTCGCTCCATGTAAAACAATGGTACTCAGCTGAATCCGGTAAGACTGGAAGCTGACTCCAATATAGTTGGGAAAAGGCTAGGCAGATAGATTGATTGTACTTCGTACATACATTATGTACAACTAGCGACCCGCCCCGTTTTTTGCACGGAACAAGTTATATATACAAACCCTTTTCGTTTATAGCTTTTTCTAATAGTGATAATTTTATCAAAAGCAGTTGAGTGCCGAGAAACGGGCAAAGACGACTTAAGGCGACTTTATTTCTACTTTTTAACCGACTTCCCAAAAAGGAGGAGGAAATGTTCGACTTGAAGTTTGTTTTTTTTTTTTTTTTTTGTGTTTGTTCACCGATAACTCCGTCAATTGTGGACCGATTTTGAAAATTCTTTTTTTGTTTGAAAAAGTATGTTCCGAAATTGGTCCCATTTTTATTTGGTGAAGATCTGATGAAGAACTTCGGAGATATACAACAGAACTCTTCAATAAATAACGGCAAATCTCTCGGGATTGCTGCAATCGCATATCTGTTTGTTGTTTATAACATTTCATAACATAACATCACGCCAGTTCGCTCTTAAGGGGTAAGCAGATCTCTCATTTCACCGGTTATGTTCATGTTTCATGAAATCTATTCTGGCGAAATAGTTCCCTTACTAACTTGCCTATTAGGTACGTACAACTAAAGTCCATAACGCAAAAAAATGGTACCTACGAAAGACACCGACTTCAAAAAATTAAGTTATTTTTCACTTTGTAGTTTTGTTTTTGGAAGTCGGTAGTAGGTATTTTTTTGCAAAAAGTTTTTTTTAGTGACTAGAGAGAGAAGAGATAATAATACCCAACTGAATAATATCTTAGCCCAAGTATCTTCGAATAATAACAACCTTCGGCATGAATATGTAAATGATGTGTGGTTACATTACAAGTAAACAGATGCTGCATGTCAAATGTCAATGTCACTATTTATGATGAGCAAATAGTTACGTAATTACTTATCTAGGCAATTTGTGTGCCTACTTGTTTCATCTAAGCTGTGTGGCTTATGTTAGTAAGCTGTCTCTCTTTAAATGTACCAACATCCACCAGCAACTTATATTGAGCAAGTTTTGACAATTTCTGTACAATATTTGTATTGCCGCATATTGGTAGGTGTTGCCGGGACATCATATTTAACTATATTAGCAATGATTGCACAATTAATTACATATATATATATTATATATATACTTACGCCTTTTTCCCATAGGGGTAGGCAGAAACTACAGAACGCCACCTGCTACGATCCTTACATACTTCTTTTGCTTCACTCACGTTCATACATCTAGTCATACACACACGCCGGTTATGAGTACTGTGCACCTGGCCTTTCTGAAGAACATCACATATAAGATCTATGTATGTCTTACTAGGGCGTCCTTTCCACGTCTGCCTTGTAAATACCTTTCGTTAGTCGTGTTTTTACCAAAAATTAATTAATTGTAGTAAATGCATCTTAAGGGCTCTTATAAGTCTTATTTTAACTCTCTCGTTGACAAGATTGATGTGATAATCCGAGAACAATTTGACAACGTGTTTTGATACAAATTCTTCTATCTAAAGAACAATATTATTTGAATACTTCTATCAAATTATCAGTTCGACAGTTTTTTACGAGTCCTTTAAAAAAACTAAATATTCTTAAAAAGGTGTCAACCGGCTCAGGTATAGATGACCTACACAAGTTTTGGAAATCTACATATAGGGAATACCCGGACAACACAGGTGACCATCTAATATATATAAGGTGAACCAGTTCTTAAACCAAACCACTAATAAATCTTTGATAAAAAAAACAAGTAGAGCAGCATTCCTGTGTATCCATGATGTCATATGTATAAAAAAACTAGTTTTCTGAGGAGGCCAAAGAGGTCAGACAGCGGTTATCACAAAAAACAAATAACAATTATTAACTACGGAAACAACGACCAATCAAAGTGTTTAATTATTGTTTACTCATTAGTGAAAGATAGGTTATTATTTACAAGCTAATCCTAATATAATAAGAATTTCCCGGCGTTAGACAATAGTAGATTTTACAACGAGTGCACAAATCGAACCATTTTTATCCGAGACTATTATGATAGTAATGTTAATGTCGAGGATAAAATGGTTTTGTGGACGAGTTATAAACTCTGCTTTTCATTTCGATTGCGAAGAAATAAAACAGTAGCATAACATAACATTACAAAATTTTACAAAATTATCGTAAACTTTGAGGTTTTTTTTTTTTCCAAGACTTTGGCGGTAATATCTGTTGCACAACTCTCTGTGCATTAATTTCCAAAAGCGTATTAGGAGAGAGTGCTAAATCCTCTTCTTCATTGGACATTTTTAACAATTTTAGCAAATTTGAAGAAATTAATAAACGCACGAAAAAACAAGACCTGTTTCCCGCCGCTTATTTTTTAAATCTTACGACATTGATATTAGGCTTGGGCTGCAGACCAATACAGCCTACTATTTATATACTTTTTATTATGTATTTTTTCCTTTTTTTGTATGTTGGCACCTTTTTCCCAAATACCCACATGTAAATTAAAATAATTTGATTGTGATTTTGTGTGCTGTGCTGTGTCTTTTGTATGCGCTGAATAAATAATTTATCTATCTATCTATTAAATTAATTTTGTAATATATATATATTGTAAATTAATTAAATAACCTACCGTATTTTAATTTAAATTTTAATATCTTTTATGTCTTAAAAACACATAAAAGGCAAATAAATTAAAGTAAATATTATAAAATAAGAAATTCTATCTGTGAACTTTTTATTGTGTTTGGCTGTATGGCTCATTTTCTTTGCCTTAATATAGATACATTTATAAGTAGATACGTTAATGCACTTATGCACAAAACCCGATTTTGTGCAGCCTATATCCTGCACAAATAAGCAATTTCAGAGCATGAGAAGTGAAAAAGTACATTTATGCTGCATGAATAAGAGATACATGTTGGGCTGTGAAAAATATGGATGAAAAGAGATTCCATGTAGCAGAGTTGAGAATGTTGAAATGGATGTGCGGAGTGGCGATCATGGCTAAAGTGAAGAATGAGTATATCAGAAGAAATTTGAAAGTGGCGCCAGAAACAGAAAATTTGAAAGTGGCGCCAGTAACAGAAAATTTGAAAGTGGCGCCAGTAACAGAAAAGTTGAAAGGACACCGTTTGTCCTGGTATGGTCATGTTATGAGGAGAGATTTTTTGACGTTCAAAAGTACCGCTTAATGTCCTAATTAAAAAAAAAAAATTTGATTTGATTTGATTTTACTGAATCGAACTAATAAGGAAGATTGACAATTCTAGCTAGCACAATTGAATCAGTATTTTGGAGGCTTCAATTAAATTAGATTAATCAAGGTTTGCTTTGAGTAGTTCGTGGGTAAATAATACTATCCGCACGGGTCGATCTTCAAGGTTAAGCAACGCTTGCCGAGGTTGGTCTGTGGATGGGTGACCATCTTTTTATAACGAAATTCCATCTTGCCTCGGGAAGTACGTTAAGCCGTTGGCGCCGGCTGACAGTTGTTACGGTGTTAGTCAGATGCAAGGAAATCTGACTCCACTTTTGCCAAAGGGTATCATGTTACCCAGTTACTGGGTTGTGAAGGTGAGATAGGCAGTTGTTCCATGTAAAATACTGGTTCTCAACTGAATCCGTTTACTCATAATTGGAAAGAATGGATGGAAGATGGATTGATCAAGGTTTATCTTTGAGTTACATTTAGCATCGATATAACATTTTAATTCAAACAGTTCGTTTTTAAATAACAAGTAACTGAGGCAAATTAAACACACGTTTGTTTTCAAGAAACATATTTACTTAAACAGATGTTTTCTTTGATTTAATTATATGCGCGTTAACTCGAAAACAGCTGAACTGTTCAATGTAAAGACGTTTACGTAGACAACGAAAAATCCGATAAATCTGATTGCTCTATGTAAATAAACAGATATGTAGTGATGTGAATGGAATGTAGATTATTCAGTAGCAACGCATTAATGTGCGGAAAGAAAAGAAAGACATTTCGTGTTTACATGATGAGTCATTCAAAGCGAATGTTTTTATTCATGATGCAGTAAAGTCGACCGTCCATAGCGTACATGGAGAGGAACGCCACGTTAGCTGCGCGGTTCAAGCCTATAATACTCACAAAATGTCTCTGAATTGGCTGCAAGACCCTGCGCAGTAAGTAAGTTTGTCTTTGCACTTCTTTTTTGTCTTTTACTCCGTGTTTGTTGCTGTCGTGTTGTGCAGGGGTCGAATAAATATATTTCTATTCAGTAGCTATAAAATAGCTATACAATGCTATATTCACTTTCACAAAAGTGTCAATTCACTCGTTTACGTTTGTCGTTTCATCCTATCTCGCTTACTCTATGCAGTATACTCGATGACAAACTGTTTCTTGCGCAATGGTTTGCAGAGCCAACTGCAGGGACACAAAGATCCGTTGTAACTATTATATCGACTAGGCAAGATTTGACGTGCAACACGTGACGCTCAATATGTTCCATGTACCATATTTTGACAACATTGCACAACTACGCTCGATGTTGCAAGCCTTCGCGCTATATATCGCGCTGAGTTTGTTTCCGTACAACATACAGTTGAGCATCAAATGTTGTCAAATGAAGACGTGACATGCGAAAATCCAACGCGCAATTAAAAGAGATGAATCTTTTAATTGCGCGTTAGATTTTTGTGGAGGTGACTGTACACATTACCTTAATTTTGTTCGTAATTTCTAACCCACCAACGTATGTTTTTTCTTCTTGATGTAATTTTTTCCCAAAAAAAATCGAAACATCGCCGCCGCTGAAATCAACACAAATTTTCCTCTGGTGACATGTTGTCGACAATGCATGCATGGACAGACAACTTTACTAAACAAAAGTTGCTCGCTTATAAATGTTGTTCATCAGGTCGCGCATCTTGCCTTGTGGATGAGACTTCATTTGTTTACAGCCACCCTTCTGTACGTAGCGTGCTGTGGCGAGCAGTCTACGTATGTTCACGCAAAACGAAGCTATAAGCCCACGAGCGTAGCTTAGCCGTTGGCTGCTGTGGAGTAGCACCTTTATAGCTTTACACACATGTGCGACTTGTCGCATGACTGTCGCGCTTATGTCATTCCTTATGGAGTTGGTTGGCTTACAAGCTTATCAGATGTCTCTGAATGGAAGTATTAACATGGACTGACTGCCATCTAAACTCTTTAACCTAGTGGAGATTCTGTTATGAAGATAATAAAACGCCTAAATATGACATGACTCAATATGAGATTTCAACTACAACGTGGGCGCGCCTAATAACACAAAATATAGCACTAAACACGTTTTTAACCGACTTTCCAAAAAGGAGGAGGTTCTCAATTCGGATGTTTTATTTTTGTATGTTCGGGCATATCTCCGTCATATATAAACGGGTTTTTTTTTGTGTGAAAGAAGTTTATTCCGAAATGGTCCTATTGAAATTTGGTAAAGATCTGATGAAGAACTTCGGAGATATACAACAGAACTCTTCAATAAATGACGACAAATCTCTCGCGATTGCTGCAATCGTATGTCTGTTTATTGTTTACACCATTTCATACCATCACGCCAGTATGCTCTAAACGGGTACGCAGAAGTGTACAGTTCACCCTGGTACACTCTCATTCCACCGGTTATGTTCAAGTTACAAGTTATTCGGGTAATCTATTCTGGCATCACTGTGGGTATTATAGGTACCATACTATTGAACTTGCTCATTATGTACTACAAAAAAAGTGAATAATAAAATCCTCTTTATATTTAGAATTCGGTTTTATTTTTTTGTTAAAACGTTTTTTATTACAGGCCAATATTTTATCCATGGCACTGTATAGCTTTTCCACCATGCCTAATTCGTTCCGATATAAAAAATCATCGCCTTACCCTTATGTTATTTTTTTATTATTTGGGGTCAGCCCAAAGGTCTGTCTTCTTCTGCCATACTTCTCTGTTTGTGAACTATACAAGATAGTATAACAAAAGTCGCATTCAGCAACGCATAGACGCAGAAAAGTAATCTTAACTTTTGTCTAAATATATTTGCTGGGCATAGGTATTCTCCATAGCCTTCCATTTTTCCTGGTGTTTCTATTTTTAAAAACATGAAAAAGGTTTGGTAAGCAGCACTACAAGTCCCTTTAAAATAAAGGAAATGAAGGAGTTTATTTCCACCAGGTATGACGCATACTAAAAATCAATCTGCCTAGCCTTATCCCAACTATGTTGGGGTCGGCTTCCAGTCTAACCGAATTCAGCTGAGTACCAGTGTTTTACATGGAGCGACTGCCTATTTGACCTCCACAACCCAGTAACTGGGTAACACGACGGTACCCCTTGGCTAGACTGGTGTCAGATCTCAAGCTTCTGACTACTCGTAACGACTTAAAAAAAAATCTTCAAATAACAGCCGGGACCAACGGCTTAACTTGCTTTCCGAGGCACGGAGGAAACTTGGTACGTTGAAATGGTCACCCATCCACGGACCGACCTCGTCAAGCGATGCTTAACCTTGAAGACGCATACCAATGGATAAAAAAAAACAAAAAATAACTCCAAACTGGATCACCGGACCACTCCCGGAAACCCGGACACGCCCCGTGTTACAAACCGTACGCCAGTGTAACCGGTCCTTGCTTCGGTCATCGAACTCGCGATCGAGACGTTGCCGGGTTGGTAACACACAGACACACTAACAAGTACTCAGCGGAGTATGTTCACGCAGTTGTAACGGTATAGGTAGTGGGCAGGTCGGATTGGTGTGAACACCTAGCTTGTTTTTAGGGTTCCGTACCCAAAGGGTAAAAACGAGACCCTATTACTAAGACAATTCGCGGTCCGTCTGTCTGTCCGTCTGTTACCAGGCTGTAACTCATGAACCGTGATAGCTATATAGACAGTTGAACACAAATGATGTATTTCTGTTGCCGCTATAACAACACATTATAAAAACAGAATAAAATAAATATTTAAGTGTGGCTCCCATACAATAAACGTGATTTTTTTGCCGTTTTTTGCGATAATGGTGGAACGGAACCCTTCGTGCGTGAGTCCCACTCGCACTTGGCCGGTTTTTTCTATAAACTGTTGGATTTGGGCTGTGTCCATTTTATCAAACTTCTTATCTGTCTGCTGATTCTTTAACAGTTCAAAAGTGCCTGGCAATGGTATGAGTCCACTACAATTAACAGGCATTTCTTATTTCATTTCATCTTTCTACCAAGACTGGATTTACCTAACTTTCCACATACAAGTCTTAGTAAGCTTAGGGCATCCGTAAATGTTAATTTTTTTGGCAGTTAAGATCTAAAGTTGTAATCGTGTTGTATTGTTTACTGACCCGTCGCGATGACACGAAAAAGACTTTTTAAGAAAATACAAAAAATAGCAAAAATAACTTGAAGTCGGTGTCTTTGGTACCTCTTATTTTTTTTGTCGTTTTCTGACACCGACTTTCGAAACAAAAGTTATTTTTAATTCTTAATTCTTTATTGTACACCAAAAACAACATTACATACAGTGTGATAATAAAATACATGTACAAAGACAAGCTTAACTCAATGCTGAGTCTTGTTTTGCTCTTTTTAGTGTTTTGATTTGGATGTCGGTGAATTTTTTTTCATTTTCTCTTGTGTGAGCAAGTTCTTTATTAAGGTACCGAAAGGATTAACAAAATACCTCAAAATAACTCAATATACACATTCGTGCTGTTTGTCGTTAAGGAGTTCGGTTATATGGAACATATCTTGAAAACTGTTGAACCGATTTTAATGAAACTTGTACTATGCCCCAAGTTGAGAAATACCAAATCCCATAAAAACGTAATCTTAAACGGTATAAAATGCTTTCCGGCACAACATACGATGAATTAATAATTTGAATTTATTAAGGTTTAGATCTTGTACGTGGCTTGGAAGCTTATTATAAAAGCGTACACATTGACATCTAAACGAGCCACCTATTTTCTTGGCTATTTTTATTTACTACAAATTTGTGTTTGTTCCTAGTATTTATGTTATGGATAATATCATTGTATTTTTTCAACAATTTTATATGTTTATGGACTTATAAAAGATATGCATACATATACTGAGAAGGCACAGTCAGAAATGTATAAATTGATCGAACAGCTCTTTTCTGCCCCACAACGGCCACAAACAACAGAATACCGTACGACATGACACTATGAAAATAGCTAAAGTATAGTCAGGAATAGCACCGGATACTTTTTCTTCCGGAATTTTCGACATGCACGCGGGCGAAGCCAAAACAAGAAAGATATTAAAAAAATATAAACAACCCTGCATCGTAACGAGAAATAAACGTGTCTGCAAAATTTCAGCTCAATTGGACACTGGGAAGTGAGTCAAATATAATTTACAAGATTTGGTTACAGACACGAGGTAAAATTAAAGAATACTTTGGTTGTATTAACTACAATATTGAAGTCGATTCTACAGCCTACAATATAACAACATTTTCAAAGAGTTAACTATAATCAGTATTGTACTAATTCAAACAATGTGCTAAATGTATCAAAAACACGAACATGTTAAATATAGGTAAGTATGGAGCGATCACGTGCGACTCAAATGAGTACTTCACACGAGTTGAATAACACTATTACTGCTTCAAATATAATATAAAGCAGGAACTAAATATAATAATAACTAATAAAATGTGAATATGTTTGACTGTTTCCCCATCACGCATAGACTGCTGAACCAATTTGCATGTAATTTTGACACTCAGAATATGGCCTAGGTTAGGAGTCACCAATTACTTTCATTTGGGGTCAGTTTTTTTTGTTAATATGTCCGTCTCGGTTCGTAAAGTAAACTCAAGAGGCAGCTTTTTAACTGCTTTTTTTTTCTGGTAAAAGAAGATAATGTAACTTTTCGAAGTTTAATTTGCTCTTTTTTGTTCTTATATTATTGGAATATAAGATTTGCAACTTTAAAAAAAATTAGGTATGCCATTATAATAAGTAATTACAATTTGTTATAGCTGTTTGTAACTTTAATGCTGAGCTATAGTTTAGTATATTATGGTACAAGTGTGTAATGTTGGTGATTACCGCTGAGGCGCCATTGAGACCGCTCGGGTCTCAATGGCGCCTCAGCGTTATGTGAGGGTCTTAAGAGAGCCGAGGACGGTAATCATCAATACACACGTGTATCATACGACGTTTTTCAACACACTTGTGAAGAAAATAATACTAAAAATCATTTTCAACAGTGAAAACGAGTTGTGAAAAAATTCTCGCAATGGCGGGCAAAATTTATCAGTTTTCCTATGCGCGCGCATCTAACGATGGCGATCGGCCATAAACTAAAATAATGAGGTTTCTGTTTTTGCGGTAAGCGTTTTAGCCACGTACAAAATGGGGCATTTCAAGTTTTCTTTATTACAGAGAAAAACAAAAGTTATATTTAAGTGAAAGTTTTATTTATTAAACACGTACAAGTTCGAAATTATCTATTTAAATACGAATTTGCATGAAACGAGCAAGCAATAGGTACATTAGTTTATTTGTACTATTAGCACGATCTTTTTTGTATCGAAACTTTTTTAAGAACAAAGAAACTTAACCATGAAATTAAAAAAGACCCTATAACTCACTTGTGAATAATAGAAATGAAAAAGTCACAGTTTGATTACAGGTGTCATTATGTGCCTAATTGCGGTGAAATTAGAGGCACTTTATGAGCCTGAGTCTGAGCCTGAGCCCCATGAGTGTTGAAATAGTACATTATGGTACAAGTGTGTAACGTTGGTGATTACCGCTGAGGCGAAATTGAGACCCGAGCCGTTAGGTGAGGGTCTTAAGAGAGCCGAGGACGGTAATCATCAATACACACGTGTATCATACGACGTTTTTCAACACACTTGAGAAGAAAATAATACAAAAAAATCATTTCCAACAGTGAAAACGAGTTGTGAAGTTTTTTTCGCAATGGCGGGCAAAATTAATCAGTTTGCCTATGCGCGCGCATCTAAGAATAGCGATCGGTCACCACAGAACATTTTTACTCTAGCGATCGGCCACAGACTAAAAATAATGAGTTTTCTTTTTTTTGGCTTTTCGCGGATAGCGTTTTAGCCACATACAAAATGGGGAATTTCAAGTTTTCTTTATTACAGACAAAAACAAAAGTTATATTTGAGTGAAAGTTTTATTTATTAAACACGTACAAGTTGAAATTATCTATTTAAATACGAAGTTGCATGAAATGTGTTGCATTTGTACTATTGAGCACGATTTTATTTGTATCGAAACTTTTTTAAGAACAAAGCATCTCAACCAATAAATTAAAAAAAAAACTATAACTCACTTGTGAATAATAGCAATGAAAAAGTCACAGTTTGATAACAGCTGTCATTATTTGCCTAATTGCGGTGAAATTAGAGCCACTTTATGAGCAAGTGTGTTGAAAAAAAAAAAAAAAATTTAAAAGGAGTTTCTTGTCCGTTCTCTCCACGTAGGTATTTTCCGAACGGATGGTAGAGTCACTTAATCACGATCCAGCCTTTGTTGTCTCCCCAGCGATGCCCTGATCCGAGGTCCGACCTCATAGAGGGTATCCTCAGCGTGGTCGCTTAGGTTAAGCTTTTTGAGCCTGGCTGTAGGCTATAGTTTAGTCTCCACATGGAAGACCGGTTAAGCAGTAGTAAATCTCAGCATTTATAGTTCTCGCCAAACTTATTGGCCGCCCTGAAGTTGGCTACAATGGCTGCGCAGTAGAAAATCTCATACAAAAACAGCACCGTTTCGTGCCTCGCGCATCCGGTAAACCAACTTCAGGGCGGCCATTAAGTTTGGCGAGGGCTATAACTGCGAGACATTCACAAAAAAAAAATCGCTAACCTTCTGCACTTACGGTGAGATCCCATATATAATAAAATATTAGTACATTATGGTACAAGTGTGTAATGTTGGTGATTACCGCTGAGGCGAAATTGAGACCCGAGCCGTTAGGTGAGGGTCTTAAGAGAGCCGAGGACGGTAATCATCAATACACACGTGTATCATACGACGTTTTTCAACACACTTGTGAAGAAAATAATACAAAAAATCATTTCCAACAGTGAAAACGAGTTGTGAATTTTTTTTCGTAATGGCGGGCAAAATTTATCAGTTTGCCTATGCGCGCGCATCTAACAATGGCGATCGGCCATAGATTAAAAATAATGAGTTATCTTTTTTTTGGCTTTTCGCGGATAGCGTTTTAGCCACGTACTAAATGGGGAATTTCAAGTTTTCTTTATTACAGACAAAAACAAAAGTTATATTTAAGTGAAAGTTTTATTTATTAAACACGTACAAGTTGAAATTATCTAATTAATTAAATACAAAGTTGCATGAAATGTGTTGCATTTGTTCTATTGAGCACGATCTTTTTTGTATCGAAACTTTTTTAAGAACAAAGCAACTCAACCAATGAATAAAAAAATACTCTTTATCTCACTTGTGAATAATAGTAATGAAAAAGTCACAGTTTGATAACAGGTGTCATTATGTGCCTAATTGCAGTGAAATTAGAGCCACTTTATGAGCAAGTGTGTTGAAAAAATTATTATTTTAGAGAGTTTGTATAATCTCAACCTGACTGATGACGTTAACTTTTTAGTTCAGTATTGTAACTTCGCAATTCGAAACAATACTTCAAAAGTATCGGAAATAAGTTAAACTTATAAAATCAGTGGTTGACACCCACGCGCCATGTCTCGGAAAAACAAAAATAAATCAAATCTTTCTTTTCTTTGTATTCCAATAATATTTTTAAGATGAAAAGTTTCTAGTGAAAGTTTTAGATAGAGCGATGAAAAAGATTTCTTATCCAGTAATTTATTGTTACTTCTGAGTCTTAACTTACCTACACATATTCTTAACCCCAGACGGAAAAAAGAGGAGAGTATGTGTGTTTGTGTATCTGTCTGTGGCATCATAGCTCCTAAACGGATGAACCAATTTTTATTTAGTTTGATGGTGGGTGTAGGTGGTTTAAAGGTGACATTACCGACAGCCGTTCAAAAGTTATGGGCATTTTACTGTTTGAATCATTTTACTGTTTTAATCAGGGTGTTTGCGCAAGATATCGTGTCGTGGGTTCTATGTTCTATGTTAGAGGGTTTGGTTTAGCACCACCATTGAGCGTGGGCCATGGCGGCCGTTTGGTGGTTATTCCAAACAGCCCACCTCCCTTCAGAAGTTAATTAGAGCTCCTGGTTTTCTCAGAACATCTGTGTAAGATCTGGGTGAGCCGAGGGTTTGTGTTCTTATCTGGGTGACACCTGTGAATTCAAAGAGCACGTGCGCAACGGTTTGCACAGCCTCCATGCATGTCCTGCACAGAGGATTGCCCGTCGTGTCCTATTGTGTGGAAATGTTTGTTAAGTGAGCAGTGTCCCGTGATGGTCCCCTGGTCAGGGGATTTGGGTAATTTTTTCTTGTAGAGAGGTTAATTTGTTCGTGACGGTTGATAGGACGGAATGGAAGAAAACTTGTTTGTGTTGTTGTTGTGTTGTTTTGCCTAAGTGAATTCGGCAGGGCAAAGAGTATGACTCTGTGAAAGAGTATGATAAATGCCCTTATAATAATTAGGTGTTACCAAAAACCGGCCAAGTGCGAGTCGGAGTCGCGCACGAAGGGTTCGCATCGCAAAAAAAGGCAAAAAAGACACGTTTGTTGTATGTAAGCCCCACTTAAATATTTATTTTATTCTGTTTTTAGTATTTGTTGTTATAGCGGCAACAGAAATACATAAATTGAAAATTTCAACTGTCTAGCTATCACGGTTCATGAGATGCAGCCTGGTGACAGTCAGTCAGACAGACGGACCGCGGAATCTTAGTAATAGGGTCCCGTTTTTACCCTTTAGGTTCGGTACCCTAAAAAATACTGGTCGCTTTCATTGGTGAAGATACTCTTTTCGAAAGAGTCCATGAATTTTTGGCAAAACTTAATTACTTACGAGTATAAGGAAATAATTTCCTCCGCATACCCTTCAATGGAGTCATACCCTTTGCCCTGCCGAATTCACTTACACAATTAGACTGCTGGACAGGAAGATGGTGATGATAGCATGAGATTGTGAATTGCTGAGTCTCACTACTTTGTTATCTAAAACTAGCGGACGCCTCGCGGTTTCACCCGCGTAGTTTCCGTTCCCGTGAGAATACAGGGATAAAAAGTAGCCTATGTCACCCGGGGATAGAGTAGCTTCCCAACGGTGAAAGGTTTTTTTTAAATCAGTCCAGTCGTTTTTAAGTTTGTTCGTATAGATTAATATTAGTATAGATATATATGCACGGTTTTTAAGAACACAGGATAACTGCGGAAAAATACTTGTTCCAAATATGACCGCAATTCTTTGCCATTTTCAAAGGTACCAAAAGTAGTTCCTATGTAAATCAAGAGTTTGCTCCTTTTCTAGATCAACATATATGATACCGTCCAATCACATATTCATAGGTTTTATCCTTTTTATCAGTAATATCAAGAATGAGCTGAGGTTTCTCAGAAAATTCGAAGCTGTGAGATTGTGCGGTTTGTGGAAGATCGCATAATTTTATGTTTTTGTATTCTGTTTCGTAACGTGTTTCTAGAGTTACCGATGTCTGAATAATATAAAGAAAGAAAGAAGGAAAGAAAGAAAGAAAGAAAGAAAGATTGAAAGAAAGAATGGAAGAAGGAAAGACAGAAAGAAAGAAATAAAGAAAGAAGAGCAAAGCAAAACTGGTGAAATGCCAAATTCAGCCTCAGGGCAGCTTATAAGAAATACCAGCGACACCATAATCTAAATAGGTTCAACAATTCTAGAGTTTTGCTCCAATAATTTTAACCCTCAAATTAACGACGGCGACGATCCAATTAATATTCGGCCATATTGATACCCAGTAATTAGGATATCGGATCCACGTTCGACCTATCAATTAAATTATGCCATTAGGTGTCTGTTAATTTAATGAGTCATAATCTGAGCTGTAGTTTATGTTATAATCAAATTTATCCCCCAAATAATATTAAATTAAAATTAAATTAATATAGTTGTTTTACATTATTATTCAGTGGCTGGAACTACCCAGGAAGCATGTATCAATGCTTGTATTAAGTGGTTCCGCTCCTCCCTAGGATCAATATACATATTTTTTAGGTAATTTGTTAACTAAACTATGTTAAATAAATTTTACAAACAAAAACAAAATGAATGAAAAGGTAAAGATAACAGACAGGTAGGTTAGACTCTTTGTGTGTGTGTGTGTGTGTGTGTGACTTTATGATAGTTATTAGAACATCTATCTTCATCTATCTTTGTGAATTATGCTTCCATTGGGAGATTTATAGAGTTATAGAGAGAGAGATATAGGTTATATATTGTATATTTGTTGTGAAACTATATAAAGGTAGGCAGAGTGGGCTAGAAATTGTCGTCTGGCAAAACGAGTTCTACATGGAGGAGAAGTAACTGCTTTACATTTCCTTCAGGTGTATGAGCTTTATATATGTTAGGTAAGGTTTTAAGTACTGAGTTGATAATATGTGATTGGGGCAGGAAGATGATGATGATCGTGGACTGAATACTCACCAGGGCTACCTGTACCAGCTACGCTAATAGCTGGTACCATGGTTATATATAGAAGGACTAGCTTTGTCCTGTGGGTTCGCTACCGTGATATTCCATACGATTCGCACTATATCAGAGACAAAAAACTGAGGGATAGTGTACCTTTTATCAGCTAAAGAATCTTGGTATAAACTCAATTTCTTTTAGTATTATATAACTGCACTGCACATGTATGAGTACTATGTTCCGACTGTAAATCTATTATTCACTGTACCTATGTGTCGTTCGTTGACTCTAATGTCTCTCTGATGATGGCACATGTGTTGGATCTTTCGGTTCCCTTCATGATGGTTGAGCTGAATGGTGCCGATCCATGCGTCATGTTCGTGAACGGGCGCCATCTGTTGGGATTGGTCATAACTTAGCTGCTTCGGCCTGTTATTGTATTATTTTTAAATTGTTTGTTACTCTAGACGCTTTTACGTGCACGTCTTTTTACATCGCTCTTACATATAATTATGTATTTTTCAACAAGAATGATGTAACCAAAATTTTTTAATTAAAACTGATGGAAAAGAGTGTCCGTGGCGTTTCTTGCAAATTCTTCTCCATTGAGACCTACTGACGTTTTCGAATTTGCAACTAGAGTCATCTTTCTTTTTTGTTTGAGCATTCAAAAGTACCTTTTTGGTTTATTTGAAATAAACTATTTGATTTTGATTGATTTTTGTAATCAGAACAGAACTTTTAGAGATTAAATTACTAACGTATAAAAATCAGCCTACTTGTGTAAGTGATATCGGCAAAGGACAAATGTAAGTAAGTGCGTCACCATTAAAATAAAGACTTTCGTATTGCGTTATACACGCGAAAGGATAGGTCATGCAAAGGATATGTGAATTCAACTCATAAGTTGGAGGACATAATATATTATTATTTATTATTATTATTATTTATTTTTAGCCTATTCTGTCCCACTGCAGGGCAAAGGCCTCCCCTTCTTCCTTCCAATCCTCTCGGTTTAGGGCAATTGTGGACCAATCCTGTCGATAGGCATCAAGTTCATCCCGCCATCTTCGCCTGGGTCTGCCGCGGTGTCGCCTAACATTTTCCGGGACCCACATTGTGGTTGTTTTAGCCCATGATCCGTTTGACATGCGGCAGATGTGTCCGGCCCATTCCCATTTTAACTTGGCTGCTTTCTGGGTGACGTCGGCGATTTGTGTTTTGGAGCGCAGCATTGTGTTTCTGATGCGGTCTGTTATTCTGACTCCCAGAATAATAACATAATATCCTTTCTAAATTATTTACGTACGAGTAATACCGAAACCTTTTAAAGAAAATGTGTCATACTTTTTCACGGAGTTGTTCCCTATGCCCTGCCGAACTCACTTACGCAATTATATTTTTAGTATTGTTTTTTGGCATGATTATTATCCTTAAAGAAAACTACGTACATAGTGTCTACATTTTACCACAACGAGAAAACGGCATTTCTCCATACTAATTCATGCAAACTGTTCATAAAATTTGAAAACCCTGGCTTGCCCGTACGTAGATACCGCGGGTCCGACCTGACTTGACTTATCATAAATTATACCGTAATCTCCATACTATATTGTAGCGTCTGTAAGTAAAAAAATAAGAAACCCCGACAGCAAAGATGTGAACAAGAAGAAAATCATGCTGTGCAGTCAGAGGATCAGTGGTCAGCCAGTTTGCGAATATTTATCTTCCGACTGCACAGCATGATTTTCTTCTTGTTTACAACTTTGCAGTCGGGTTTTCTTATTTTATTAACATCTTTTATTAACTTTTTTTTAGTCATACTTTTTTTTCGAATGACTTTTAAATATATAAGTGGTATATATTTTTGTAATCACCTCTAAAAAGCCTTCATTTTGATACGCCACTCGATGAGTTTGCAAGATAAAAAATTGCAATCCCCACAAAATGGCGCCCAAAATCGGCCATGTTCCTTTTTTTTAACGGCAGTTATCTAAGAACACTTGGGCAGACAAGACCTATCTAAATCTGTCAAGTGGTTTGAAAGATATGAGGTAATAAAGAATATTACCAACATAGAAGATACAAAAGTATAACATGCTCAATCATACCAAAATTTTATTATTAAGTTTGTACTTGCCATATTTCGAGACAGCAGAACGGCAAATAATCATATCGCCATATCGCAATAAAAGGCAGCTTTATGAAATAAATGTCCGTTTGCCACCACATTGACACATTGCCACAATGCCACGTTGACGACAGTTGTGACAATTTTATTTTATTTAACAAATTTACTGATTATTCATACATTGTCGGACAACGTATGAATATTGTTTTGTTCAGTTGGAATATAAATGTGTAATGGAGTTCTCTAAGGCTGACAGATATTATCTTCGGTATTATTAGAGAAACGTACCCAAAGGGTAAAAACAGGACCCTATTACTAAGACTCCACTGTCCGTCTGTCTGTCAACAGGCTGTATCTCATGAACCGTGATAGCTAGACAGTTGAAATTTTCACTCATGATGTATTTCTATTGCCGCTTTAACAACAAATACTAAAATTAAAATAAATTAAATAAATATTTAAGAGGGGCTCCCATACAACAAACGTGATTTATTTGATGTTTTTTGTGATAATGGTACGGAACGGAACCCTTCGTGCGCGAGTCCGACTTGCACTTGGCTAGTTTCTTTTTTTGCATGCTATTAAAAAGTGTCTATTATAAAAGTGCTTTTAATTTATTTAATTATTTCAAAAAGCACTTCTGAAAACGTACGTAATTTAAAGAAGACTTTCCAATTTGTTCACACAAATAAAAAATATTTCATCACTATCACCTTTATTCCCCAAAGGGTTAGGCAGAAGCCCACCCACCACAAAAAATATAAAATAAATAAATTAATGAATGAATTAGCCTATCTTTTTCCCAATTATGTTGGGGTAGGCTTCAAATTAATGAATGAAAATTAATTAGTAATACATTCTCATAATCTAATAATACATTTAATTATATTATTTATCTCGAAGGTTCGGTTTTTTTGCGTCGAAAATTCTCAAAGAGTAATTCACTCACGTTATCTTTCTGAACGTAAAAGCTATCTGCCATATCAACATAATGCCATCCCTAAAATTCTCTTAAAAACTTTTGCAAAAACCTGTGACCTAATTTCCAGACCGCACTCACTCGCAAACAGAAAAATATATCATATTTTTAGCTCCTCAAAAAAGCTTTACACTGCCCAATATATCTTGATCCGTGTTGTAAAACAGAATTAAATTCAAATGTCCTAGAATTGTCATTATTTGTGGCATTCGCAACAAGCAGCGCTATTTTTTGTGTTCATGAAATATCAAGTTAGGTACATTTGTCTCCGTAATTCCATTCGTTCGCGGCTTGGGGGTAGGTTTTTGTAGAATGTTGTAACCAGATTTTAGAGGGTTAACTAGAAATATGGAGTGGAAATATGATATTACTTTTGAAGACGGATTTTCGTTTCTGTTCATTTTTTCGGCACGATCTCATGTATCTGTTTATAATATTTTTATTTTAAAGATGACTTGATATTTTCATTGTTGGAAGTTCGTCTTAAAATGTGACTTCGCTATAACGGCTTTCATGTGAACGCAGTCCTTTAAGGTTGCTCTAGTCGACAGCACGAACTATTTTGTGCGCGGGGTTAAAACACATGCTATCTCATCCCACAACACGTTCAAAAGAGATAGATGCTATGATGAGCAGTAAGAAGCTAGTTCGCGTAGAAATTAGTACTTTTGCAAACTATCGAAATGATTTAGGACGAAAACGAACGCGCTAAACTTTATAAACAGACCTTTGGGAGTATGGATATCATGAAAAAACGGCTAAATGTATATTTTCAAATATATTTTTTTGCTTTACTGAATACTTATCTATCCCTGTATGGTGGCTGTTTTTGAATTTTCCTTCTTCTTATGGTATTTATTTCCGCCCAATGATGCGTTAAAATTAGTGTTGAAATATGGAACTTTCGACTCTCATAAAAACGATTTTGTTTCCTTTTTTCTTTTCATACAAGATAATGATGAGACAAATTGTTATCATTTTTTATTTTGAACATACGAGTACATCGTCAAACAGTGGAGTAATCGCCAGACTACGTTTGTATGGAAGAATGATCGACTAGTGCAACCTTAAGCTTACAAGATCACTGACGATGGACATCTAAATTGCCATATTTATCCTGCTTGCCAGAGGTATGTATGTGACTGAGTTTCTGTTATTGTTGTCTTCGTTGCGTCTTATGTTGGTAACGAAACCTCCAATTACGCTAAAAAAGACTAACCCGAAGCTTGATCCAGTAATAATAATACCATTGAATAGTTTATTCATGATGCTAAACTCGATGTCGATGATGTCTGAGATTGACATGTGTCGACACTTGCCCGGATAAGAACCCTCGATCTCGTGTATGAGAGACGAAGCCTTAACTACTAGGCCGTCACGATATGTCATCCGGTAAAAAGCCGACAAAACCGCCTTAGGAATTTTTGAAGAAAGAAAGAAAAGATATAAAGAAAAATGTTTATTTGCGCCAGGTACGACGCATACCATAAAAAGAACAAAAACGCTTAAATACAATCATTACAAAGTATGCGTCACAACTACGCAAGACGGTCATCGCTCAGCATAATGCTGAGACTCGTGTGCGAGACGGAGCCACAGCGCAGTGATAGCCGGTGTCGACTGGGTGACTCCGAACCAATGAAACCTTAGTGGCAAGTGATGGAGCGAACAGTTTTATATACGAAAATAATAAAAAATAAATGAGTAAACATAGATAGGTAAATGAGCATTTAAAAGTTCAGATATAAAAACAAAGGATGATACTTTTTGTTTAGTGTATATTTGCAATATCGACCGGACGCGTTAACCTAGTTTCATTATATAATAATCAGTGCACTTTTATCTACCGCGTTAGCCGGGTGTATTCAAACATTTCATTCTACATTCATTAACATTTTGTAACCTTTTAGTCATTAAGAACATTTGAGTGTAAATAAATAAATAGTGTTTCATGTAAACTTTGTTTCTCCCCAAAAACACCGACACCTCGCGAAGTACCCCGACATAATTTTGGTCCTTCGAGCCGGATATAATAAATACCTAAAAGATTTAACCAATGAATGTCAAGCAGGAACTGAAACAAATATTTCAGCGAACTCCACTCAAATCCAGCCTCAATAAAATTAAGATTACATAAAATCAATACACATAATTATAATGCATGAGGCTGGCAAATTGAATTTATTTGCCTTATCTAATCGCAGGGCTCTGCCAACCCAATTATTATAATGTGCCGTGACGCCGATAAATTATACGGCCGTGGTTAGATTGATATTCATAACGGGTAAGGCCGAAAGTGTAAGTAGAATTTGTGGAAATTGAGTAAATAATACTTTACATTAAGAGTAGATACGTGCTGTTATAAATATTACTCATAGGCATTTCTTAACTATCTGGGCATTTTAAATAATGCCATAAACAGTACCTTTCTTCCACTTCTGACACCAGTTTGTTAAAGTCAAATGTATTTATTTCAACTGGGCCATTAAGCGGCACTTTTGAACGTTAACAATAATTTACAAGTATTAAAAATTGATTCTACCTTGCATTCGGAAAAGTAGCTTGTTATGGAGAAGAACGCACAAGAAACGCCATACTTAATCTTTAAAAAAAATAAGTTTTTAGAATATTTATATAAGTACAAACATTAATAAATTCATGTACGTGAGAACGATGCACCCAGAACTATTATACATACTACATATAGGTATAAAGTATTATAAGCACTAAATGGTAAATTCCTTCACTTGTTAAATAGGAACATGGTTCTCAGATACTTACAAATATTGCAAACATAGGTAAATTACCTAATTCAACAACAATGGAACAGTGTGCGAGTCAATTTTTTAAACAAATACAGAAGAAAAATAAAGCTTTACTATAATTATGAATATAATACAAATTAACCAGTTTGATATTGTCTACACTAAAGATTGCCCTATGGAGCAGGACCAGCATGTTTCCAAGCATTTTTATCTTGAATATAATCATCTAATTTTAATATGCTCGCTTACAAAGTGTGCTTTTAACTATTGTTTTAAGTTTTCTTTCATTAAGTTTTAATATCTCACAAGGTATTTTGTTATAGAATTTAACACAGTACCCCATGAAAGATGTGTGTACTTTATCTAATCTATAAGATAGTTCATCTAACTTATCTTTATTTCTAGTGTCACAATTGTGTCTATCACTAACTTTACTAAAGTGATTTATATTTTTCCTTACATACATAATATTTTCATAAATGAATTGGCAAGAAACTGTCATAATATTAATCTTTTTAAATAGCTCCCTAAGAGATTCTCGGTGACATAACTTATATATGGCTCTGAGAGCTCGCTTTTGCAAATATTGATTCAAAGTCAGCCGCCCGACCCCACAGTAAAATACCGTATGACATAATGCTGTGAAAGTAACTAAAATAGACAAAACGCGCGGTTTCTACATCCGTGAACTGTCTTATCTTTCTAACAGCATAAGCGGCTGAGGTAAGCCGACCCGCAAGAGATGTTATGTGAGGCCCCCATTGTAATTTGTCATCCAGAGTGATTCCTAGGAAAACTGTTTGATTTACATATTCCAGCTTTTCTCCATTCAATATGATGTCGCATTCGCTACTTCTGACATTCGGCAATGTGAATCTAATACATTTGTTTTTTTTTTCATTTAGTACCAAATTGTTTGCCGTGAACCAAGTTTGGACCTGATGAATAGACTTATTCACATCATCCAGATTTTGTGACCGCCGATCTATTTTAAATATCAAAGATGTCTCATCAGCAAATAACACCATCTTTGGTTGATTATTACAAAATCAATTGGGCAAATCGTTTATGTAAACTAAAAAGAGGAATGGACCTAATATAGAGCCTTGAGGAACGCCCATTGTCATTTCAGACCCTAGAGAGTTTACGCCGTTTACCTGAACTTTAAGTTGTCTGGCTTTCAAATATGATCTAAGTAACTCAAGGGCCGTATGTCTAATGCCATAGTGCTCGAGTTTCAACAATAGTGTCTCATGGTTAACGCAATCGAACGCTTTCGAGAGGTCGCAAAAGATTCCAATGGCGTCTTGTGCTTATTCCCAGGCGTTAAAGATGTTCTTTAGTAGGGTGACGCCCGCGTCATTTATGCAACGCCCTTTGGTGAAACCGTACTGTTGATCATAAAAGATGGCAATTTAAGATGATAGGATGGCACTTCGTGGATTTTTTAAAGACGAGACAAGACAAAAAATCTTTATTTCAACTAAGCCATTAAGTGGCTCCTTAGAACGTCAAAAATAAAACATTTAAAGTTTTACTTCATAAAAGATAGCTTTATCTCTGCGACAGCTGTCAGTATCAATACAGTAACAATAGCGCTTCACAGGTTAACAATAACGTATACATCAGTTTGACATATGTCGCAGAGATCAAGCTATCTTTTATGAAGTATAGTATTAATTGATTATACCGTCCATGCGGAAAAGTTGCTTGTTATAGAGAAGAACGGACAAGAAACTACTCTTTTAAAAAAAAAGTTATTTACATCATTTACATACATACATAAATTCATATACGTGAGGATGATGTACCCAGCACTACTATCCTAGGTATAGATAAAGTATATAATATGTGTAATAAGGAAACACTTACTGCTGTTTACCGGATTTGATTCTGGTTCACAAAATTAACAGATACATCAAAAAAGTAATCTATAGAAAATTATTGGTACTAACTGCAACGCTGTGCTTGGCGAGCAGTATAACGAGTTAAAACAATAATCAGCAATAATGTGAAATCGGACTTTGATTTGCTGATTATAATCTTAAATATGTTATGGAGCAAGTACTGTACACGGCATTATTTAAAATGCCCAGATAGTTAAGAAATGCAGTGCTCTATCTATACTAATAATATTACAAAGAGGAAAGGTTTTTTTTTTATTATGTAACGAATAAACTTAAAAACGACTGGACTGATTAAAAAAAATCTTTCACCTTTGGGAAGCTACACTATCGCCGGGTGACATAGACTACTTTTATCTCTGTATTCTCATGGGAACGGAAACTACGCGGATGAAACCGCGAAGCGTCCGCTAGCTAATGTATTAATAATTTTGCCAAGTTCAGCTTTAAAAAACGATTTGTTGAATTTATTTCCGTCAAAATGGACTTAAAGGGATTTTTTTCATTTTTTTGCAAAGACATTCAAAAGTTAAAAGTTTGTCAGAAACTTTTGTTGCAGGCTCAGCAGCATAAAAACTCTCGTCTGTACTGGGTTGAATGCTCATCATGGAGAATTAAAAAGATCATTATAAATTCTTTACTTTTCAGATTTTCAACGTGCTCACAGGGTAAACATTTTATAGAGTTTCTTATATCGGAATGAAAAAAAATTCTTCCATGTTTCGGAAAGCACTTTAAGCCGTTGGTCCCGGCAGAGAGGGAATGGGCTTTTATCCACCACGCGGGCCCTTTGTGGTTTGGTGGATGTCAAATGTCTTAAAATTTTTGGTTCTAAGACATGCCCGTTTCCTCACAATGTTTTCCTTCACCGTTTTGAGAGCAGTGGTGATGAAATAATTTACATAAAGTATAGCGCCTACCTGGGTTCGAACCCACGACCCAAAACTTGTAAGTCGCGGCCGATACCACTGGGCCACCACTGCTCTATAGGCAGAACAGAGATAGGCAGTAGCTCCTTGTAAAATACTGATGGTCAGCTAAATCCGGTAAGACTGGAAGTCGACCCCAACATAGTAAAAGCTAGGCAGATCATATGGGAATGAAAATACAACCCATACAGGATCAGTCCTTGTGTCTGTCCGACCATCTGACACAATCAATTGCTCCGAATCTACTGGTCTGATTGAGTTTGCATGTATTTTGGCTACTTATTTAAACCTAAACGGATTAAAATTTTAATCGGTGCGTAACGCGTGTGTAAATATTATATGTATAGTACTTTAGGTCTTGTATAAAACCTTGTATATCAGATTATGAGTTTTACTAACCTTTGTGCTCGTCCTTTTAGCGATTAAACTAACAACTACCACAGACTCACACCCTCTTATTAATAAACACAGAATAAAGTTGTAACAAGTTTAAACCTATGAAAATGTATGGATATTCCTTTGTTATTCCTGGTATAACTTTATTCCGTGTTTATTAATAAGAGGGACAGAGTGCAAAGTTCGACGGCCCGCCCGATGGGCTGCCGATGCCGTCCCAACGTGACACCGGTAGAATAGTCGACACCGGCTCAATGGCAAAAAAAAAGAAAACTCAAAATAATTTTCACACAACGCCTACATTGTTAATCGCTTCAACGCAACGTTAAGCACAGTCATGCTCGATATAACGTGCTTTTCATATGAAGCGCACATCATCTAAATTTTACCAACGAAATGAAAATTGAAGAGGATTGTAAATAATTTTTACGGGCAGTCAGATGTCTTTGCAGCTAAACACGACTTATAAAATCAAACACGGAATGTTAACATTTGTTTGTGTATTAAATTTATTACAAGGAATAAATAGTATGTCCCCCTATAACATGGGTCGTATAACATATAAATGGTGTTAATGTGAGTGGTAGGGTGGTACTAATATAGGACCACCTTTACCTAACCCTTTGAGGAATATTGGCGTGGCGTGATGTTATGTTATGTGTAGGACTTGAGTCGATTGACAGACGGGCCAAGAGGCTTATTGGCGAAGATGCACTGGTCGCGTCAAAGCTCCAGACATCGACGCCGAGTTGCCAGCCTGTCCGTTTTTTATCGGTTACATTTCGGGAGTGTGCGTTGGAACTGCACAATTTGATTCCGCCTAGCCCTTTCCATCATCGGAATACAAGACGTACGGCAATGCGCCAACGGTACATGGTGGACATTCCACCCATACGCACAAAGCGTTTTGCTAATACTTTCATTGTGCGCACAGCTAAGGAGTGGAATTCCCTTCCGGAGTCTTTCTTCCCTGATAGCTACAATCTTGGGATCTTGGGTGGCACTAAGATTGTATTTTTGAACTTTCATCCCCCCTAAAGGGTTTGAACAGGGGCTGGAAATTCATAATATATCCGGCTATGAAATCCCCTCGAGCACACGTAAACATCAAAAAATCCTTGATGAGAATCCAGTCAAAAAAATTAAAATTTTTGATGCAAAGCAGACATATTCATCAGCTCTATCATGACGCTCCACAAACAGTAGTATAAATAGAATTAACAGCACGTTATGGTGTGTTGCTCGTGATGCTCATCTTCCGTGGAGTAGCCTCCTCGCACTTGACATTGTCACACTTGGCTGACCAAGTGCGGACGGGGGCTGTGGTCATACTGATAGCGAGGAGAGAGCCACACTCATTTATCGAAAACTAGCGAACCGCTCCCGACTTTCGCATGGGACACAAAAATAAACCGAACCGGATCCGAACCGAAGCCTGAACCGATTTTGATTTAGTTCTTTTTGTATGTAAGTTGACTTTACTATAATAAGTGTTCTTAGCTATATTTTATAAAAATCGGTACTGCTGTTCAAAAGTTGTGCGCAGGTTTTTATCGCAAGATCGTATCATGTTTTGATGTGTTTAAAACTCTCTATCTGCATCAATCTTCATCTATTTTACCCGACTGCCGAGGGAGGGTAATGTGTTTATCAGTCTATGTATGTATGTGTGTATGTATTTATCAGTCTATGTATTTATGTATATAATTATGTATGTATGTATGTTTGTTCCTATGTGGCGTTCTAGAGACCAAACGCGTTGGCCGATTTTGATGATTCTTACGTCAATCGATTTTTCTTAACCCTGCAAGTGTCACTGGCTACATTAAAATTGGAAAAGAATAAAATGGCGGATTTTGGGTGCCATTTTGTGGAGGATTTTTTTTCTTTCCAATCCCATTGTGTGGGGTATCACATTAAAGGGTTTTAAGAGGTGATTTTGAAGATATATAACACTTATATGTTACCACTTATAAGGTACATAATTCAAAAAAAAAATGGAAATAAAAAAAGTTAATTAAAAAAATTAAAAAACCCGACTGCTTAGAAAGGGAACTAAAAAGACGTAAACAAGAATAAATTCATGCTGTGCAGTCGGAGGATACATCTGGTTTTGGTCAACCAGCTCGCGAATATGTATCCTCCGACTGCACAGCATGAATTTCTTCTTGTTTACGTCTTTTTAGTTCGCTTTTTAAGCAGTCGGGTTTTTTGTTTTTTTTTTAAATGATCCGTTCAAATAATCTTTGAAATATGAATTAAGAGCCCAATATTCCATAATTTTTTGCTTAGGAGAGTTGATTAAAAAAGAACAATCAATTTTTATGATCTATTCTAGAAAATGTTAATTTTACATAAAATTCTGTAACAAATCGATGCATATCGCGCCATCTAGTGATATTTATTAGAACTAAATATAGTTTAAAATAATGAAATAAAAATGTTTGGACAATGTTATAGTATTCATTGAGTAGTGTGTTTTTTAATTAGTGTTAGCTAATTAATAGGATTTGTGTAATTTGCGGCTAGGTCAACTGACCGCAAATTTGTGTAATTGCGGATTCAATGCGTAGGTAGTTTTGCTGTAATTGATATCAATTTCTGGTCCAATATCAAAATATTAATTTGTAGTAAAATGTACTTGTATGCAGTTAACTGTGCGATTGCAGAAATATTATTTGAAAATTAAGCAGTGGCAGTGTATGGAGCCCCTCTCCTTACTAACTACGCGTCACCTAACCTGCCGAGCATCTAAAACCACCTCACCTTCCATGATTGACAAAGCTAAAAAAGCTAGTAAAAGGTGGCTGAATACTGCTCGGACAACATTTCAGTCAAATGTACACGAAAAGAAGAAGAATTTTGATTCCTCTTTTCAAACTCTTCTGCCCCGCTCACAGTCCCACCTCACCCTTACCCACACGTCTTTACAACTAGTACAACGTAACATTACTTCGCATTGTAACCTATTATTGTCTGTTTCAGGTACGTCCCACTGTCTAACAATACAGTATTACAACAATACAATAATGGTATGTATTCATTATATTAAATACATTACAGCCTTCACTTGTTTTCGGTATGTTAGCTTGTATGACACAACGCGGTATACATAGATTATAAACATTCTTTGAATTACATGCCTGTTTAAGTTTATGCCAACAAAACACAAATTTGTAGTACCTACAACAAGGCTTAAAAAAATAGGTGGCTCGTTTAGATGTCAATGTGTACGCTTTTATAATAAGATTCCAAGCCATATACAAGATCTAAGCCTTAATAAATTCAAATCATTCATTAAACGTTAGTTGTGCCAGAAAGCGTTTTATACCATTAAAGATTACGTTGAGGACAAAAAGGCTTGGGATTAAGTTTTTTTTTTGGTTTTTTTGCAATGACAAGAATATTTACTTTTTGAAGTATTTTATTATTTTATTTTAATTATTGTGAATGTGATGACTATGTGGATTATTCTTACTTTTTTCTCTGTTAGTTTATAATCATGGTCTGGCAGTTTAAGTAATTTATGCGGCCTACGCGAATGTCCTTTGTTTGATATTGTTCGTCGCATCGTTGAGCTCCTTAAATTCTGAGTTGAGCTGCTCGGTTATTGACAAATGCGTGCACTGACTGGACAGGTCCACTCAATCTGGCTGGTTCTTTCCTCAAAATATAATTTCAGACATCAATCTTCATGGTCTTCACGTGATCTAACCAAGATTTTGTCTTGACTTTAAAAGTAACTATGACCGCTGAAATTGTTTCGCCCTTTCTTCTCAGAGTAGTCACATAGGAAACGCCGACCTCATCTAGTTTTAAAATATATGATCGACACGTAAAAGTTGCTCGCAGAACGGATGGCCGATGGGGCAGAAGGGTTCTGGAGTGGCGACCACGAACCGGAAGACGTTGCATTGGAAGGCCTTCCACCAGGTGGACCGATGACCTGGTTGCGAGACGCACGGGACCGGTCAAAGTAGCGACGCTTGGGGGAGGCCTATGTCCAGCAGTGGACGTCTTTCGGTTGATATGATGATGATGATGATGTAAAAGTGTTTGTACAAACCAATTACCAAAAGTTGCTGAATAACAAGGCAAGCATAAGCATTATTTCATTATTTTTTCAAAAAATGCTAATTTGAAGAAAGTAGATACATACATAAGTACCTGAAAATATTTTGATATTGATCTTATACCACTGAAAACATGAAAAGCAAGAGACCCTTGTCTCTGTTCTGATACCGAAAAGACACGAGAATTTATCACTACATTTGCACCATAAGTCACTGACAACGTAGATTTCTTTCGTATGTAAATCGTAATGTCAAAAAAATATTTTTTGTAACGGAGGGTTCTTAAGAATCGTTTTAATTTAAGTCGCAATATCATCTCAGCCTCCGTATATCCTTTTCAAAATGTAAGGATTAGACAGATGTGAATTTCGATGCAAGAATACATGAATTCCTCCTCTCGTAGTTGATAAGGTATATTTATCAATTCTTAGCTGGGGGAGCTATAAACTGTACCAAACTAGGCACTGCACCACTTCTGGTCATGATTTATGTTTCACCAGCGCTGCAGTGTTTCCAACACGGCTCGGATACAGCTACATTGTGCGCTGAAACTCGTGAAATATTCGGTAACTGCCTGCAGTGAGATCTCGGTTGAGAATAACTTGGTGAAGATTAGAAATTAAAAGGTATAAGAATTCTGCTAAATGTTAAAGTATAGAAGTATTAGTGGTGACTTCTGCCCTATATTTATTAAGGTATTTGTAGGGCAATCTTGGTGTACTATCTTATACATTCAGCAAAAGGAAAAATAAAAGAGCTGGTTTTTGTGTACAATAAAGTATTATTCTATCTATTCGATCATCTCCTGAAGAGAGAGACCCACAAAAATTACGATTGCCATCATAGGTATAAGATTTGTCAGTCAGCAAGTTTGGCGGCATGGTTTAATTCTAATGGTATGCCAGAATTTACTTTAATTTCCTGTAAGTCCCAGTTTGTCCTTCATCACGCCTGAAAAAATATTTACCTAATAGTTGCAACTAAGGAGGACTGCGGGAGGGTAATGTTTTTCGAGCGTATGTATGTATGTATGTCCATTTCTATAGCACGCTCTACAGCCCAAACGGCTTGACGGATTATGACATAATATATGAGGTGTCGTTGGATTCGTCTCAATAGTAGGCTTGACATAAGGTACATAATTTTGAAAATAGCCCCCCCCCCTCCCTATAAAAGGGGGTGATAACATTTATTTTTTCGTTATCCTTACAATATGGGTATCAAATGAAAGCTACTAAATAGGCCATTCCACTTATATATATATATAGTAACACTTTTATGTGCCTATTTTGGCAAAAAATCAAGATAAGCGTAAATTTGATAGCAAAATTATAAATCTTTTACTCTAAAACTGGTTCATTACTAAAACTAAAAAGTCTGACATAAAACGAATTATTATAAAAAAACAAAAACCCCACTGCTAAAAATTTATTAACTGAAAAGGGAATAACAAGTACTAGATATAATTTATACATTAAATATTATGAGGTGCTGCAGGCGGGTATATAATACAAAGAAAAAATATAGAAAAGCCGACCAAAACTTTTCTTTTCTGTTAATAATATTTTTACTATGCGAATAACTAAACTGCGTTACTACTAAACAAACAGTGCGTTCATGTATGCAATACGATCCAATTTATAATATACGCAATATCGCCTTCCGACGCAATTTATATTGCCCTGCACCATCAGGAAGGTCCGTACTATTGAACTTGCTAAAACTATCAAAAGTCATCAATGTAATACTAATAAACACGTTAATTCTTGTCACACCGCTAATCGGGAATTCATGACCGCCACTCAACGGCCTTTCATCCTCTTCGCGTACATTAATAGTCTAAGAGCACTGTTCTCGAAGAACACCGAGTACACTGCAATTAGCGACGAGAGGAAGCAAACAGTTGTACGTAAACACACGGCACATGTGAATTAAGTGGCAGCGGCAGACTGGCAACTAACTGTGAGGATACTTTCGGGAGACAAAAAGTTAATGTCTGTTCATGAATGGAGCTTTTTTGCAAAGGTTATTTTAGCTTGGTGGATTTTGTATTATTAAAGTAATTGATATAGAAAAGGAGTACATACTATGGCAAATAGAGGTACCATTTGTGTGCAGAAATAAACAAGGCAATAAACAAGCTTGCTATCGCTCTCTTGCCTAGGTTTAAATTACAGAAACCTTTTTTCTGACAGCTGTTATGTCGACATAAGGATGTCGACATAAGTATAATGTCCTCAATTCTACGTTGTCCAATTATACGATGGGATAAAGCTTTACCATCACCTATAAATATTTCTGTCGTGAAAAGGAGAGTGTGCATAAAAGTTATCTACAAATAGTTGCAAATATGTTGCTCGTCTATAGAACCGCAGAATCTATAATATAAGCTTAGTCACGAACATTTTGTAAGGAGAATATTGAGACAAGAATAGGTCAAAGGTTGTATTATCTACTGCTCTACACGATACACTTAGAAGTCGAGAATTGTGTGAGAATGTGGCATTCTAATAATAGTTATTTAATATTTCTATAAACAACACCTAGGTAGGCCTTTGGTGTGGGATGCAACATGTGTCGATACCCTTTCGCCATTCCATCTTTTTAGCACGGCGGACTGTGCTGGGGCGGCTGCTGCTGGTGCAGAAAACCTCAAACGGCGCAAATATAACAACCTTTTTGGCAGTTATATGTTTTAGCCGTGTGGGATTGAGATATTAGGTCCGAGTGCTCACCGAGTGTTTCGAGACATAAGTAAACGGTTAGTCGACTGTTCGCGTTACCAGAGGGCTGGCCTTTTCTTTAGCGAAAGAATAAGCATTGCCATTCAACGTGGCAATGCTGCCAGCGTTCTGAGCACGTTTCCCATTGACATCGATGTGGACGAATTTTTTTAAGGCGCAATGAGCCCTTTTCTCTCTCCGTTTTGTATGTAAGTTATTTTCTTATTAGTCATAAGGTCAGAAAATGAATATTCTGGTGTTTGCACAAAAATATTGATTTCAGCGTAATCGATCAACTTTTAAGATAATATTCTAAAAAAATTAAGATTCTTTGTAGGTACTAAAAATATTCATGAGTTAGGGTGGGAGCGGGGGGGTTAGTTTAAACCTCACCACGTATCACCAAGGGGGAGAGAAGGGGGTTAAAAATCATCACGTGATAAATGGACGGCCCCTAAATAAAAAGCTCCAAATACGATCTTTGATCGTATTTTGAGATTTTTACATAAAAAATCGCAAGATTAAGACGAATCGATTGACGTAAGAATCATCAAAATCGGCCAGTGTGTTTCGTCTATAGAACGCCACATAAGAACAAACATACATTTATTTATTTATTCACTCAATACATACAATATATCCTTACAGGCTAGACCCCATTGCGATAATGTAGTACCTTACAAATTAAATTGTTCCACAGCTTGTACCATAACAAATTCTATAGTTAGGTTTCTATACATACTTACATAGACTGATAAACACATTACCCTCCTTCGGCAGTCGGATAATAAGAGAAGATACGAAACTGTGTATATTTGCAACGTTTTGAAATAGTAGTTGGAAACTATGTATTTGGATAGTTTTTGATCGGACAGTTGAGTGTACGGACTAAAGTTATCATCTTGATGATCGATATATTGATAGTTAACACAAACTGTTTGTTTAATGCTTGTAAACGCTATAAATGCAACGCATGGGGTACACGTGGATGGTCGAAAGGGCCCAGCACGCCCGGTCGATGCCACGCTGTTATTACGTGAGTGGTCGAAGGGGCCCAGCACGCCCGGTCCACGCCACGCGTTGTCCAGTTGGATGGTTGATGGGGCCCATGGTACTCGCGGTTGACGTGGATAGCGCTGCTGGCACACGATGCAGTTACGTACGTACGAGCCCAAATATTAGATAGGTACTCGTGATTCAATTATTGTATTATTTATTCTAATGGCGGAAAATAAAAATAAATAAATCTCGACAGGAAAATGGCGAAATTATGTAGGTTTGTATAACATCGATACCTAACTACTTAAGGGGATAGAAGCACATAGTAGATCGACACTAATAAAAACATTATTAACAAAAAAAACTGGTTTTCACTTTTTGCTCCATAAGTCATAAACTATGCGTTTCTTCGAGAAATCAAATTGCTTACTTTTTTAAATTCATTAAATTTCCAAAATTTGAATCTTAACTGCAGCTATAAAACCCGCTAAGTGCGAGTCGGAATCGCGCACGAAGGGTTCCTTACCATTATCGCATAAAACGTGGTAGCCCCACTTAAATATTTATTCTACTCTGTTTTTAGTATTTGCTGTTATAGCGGCAACAGAAATTCATCATCTGTGAAAATTTCACCTATATAGCTATCACGGTTCATGATACAGACTGGTGACAGACGGACAGACAGACAGACGGACCGTGAATTCTTAATAATAGGGTCCCGTTTTTACCCTTTGGGTACGGAACCCTAATAAACCCTATAGGGACCAAGCTGGTGCGCCACGAGCACACGTTTTTCGAAGTTGCAAATTTGGATAAAACCTAACTGGCCCATACAACAAACCTACAAAAAATGCAGAACTACTTTAATGTCGATTTCTACTGGGCTATAGAAGTAACAACATAAAACACAAACAACCACCTTAACTCTATGAAATATGTTCACTTGGCAGTTCTATAAAATCATTGTTGCATAAAGATGCATAAAAATCCAATAAGAACTTGGTTAATTTTCATGAGAACGAAATATTTTAAGCTATTGCATAGCTTCTATCGCGGGCCTTGAGCGTGGAGACCGAATCCAGAAATGCCGTAACGAAAATAAGCTAACACCCCCCACTCCGACCGGCACAGCGGTGATACTTTGACTTGGGTGTCGCGACAGGCTCGACGGGAACACGGACTCCTCTCACCGCTAGATGGCGTTTTTAAGCTATTGCATAGCTTCTATCGCGGGCCTTGAGCGTGGAAACCGAATCCAGAAATTCCGTAACGAAAATAACCTAACACCCCCCACTCCGACCGGCACAGCGGTGATACTTTGACTTGGGTGTCGCGACAGGCTCGACGGGAACACGGACTCCTCTCACCGCTAGATGGCGTTTTTAAGCTATTGCATAGCTTCTATCGCGGGCCTTGAGCGTGGAGACCGAATCCAGAAATTCCGTAATGAAAATAACCTAACACCCCCCACTCCGACCGGCACAGCGGTAATACTTTGACTTGGGTGTCGCGACAGGCTCGATGGAAACACGGACTCCTCTCACCGCTAGATGGCGTTGTAAAATATGTTTTATAAAAGAACGACATACATAGAGTTGTAAAACCTACATAATTTTATTTGTTCATTATAAGTTATAAAATAATATATAAATAGAAGTTTTTTTTACATTTTGATATATTTTAATATGCAATTATAGCAATTTTTGTCAAATTTGAGTATTATTTCGAAAGAGAAATTACTAACGGCATACATTTTCAAAACTAAAACTAAATAAAAGCAAATTTTTGGTCAGCTGGCTTTTATTTTACTTATTTCAGATTCGGACGCCAACGGCTGGATATACATAGAAAATGATTTATTTTATTATTAATACATTTTTAGGAGTATGATAAAATTAAAATATTGTGGTTTTGCAACTCTATACAATTCGACATTCAGACGCATTTTCCAGGACCGGATCTAGAATAAATGCTATGCAATAGCTTTACCGCGGCAGTCCCCGAGTGCCACACGTCTTTTTTTTTCATTCATGGTCTCACTGTATCTCTTCTCAAACACAAACAAACGTCCACTATTCTCCTAATCGAGATCGCATTTACTCATTTTCCCCTAGGGACTAAAGATAATAGGTTAAACCTATTCAATCTCCCTCGCCACAATAGAGATCCGTATCTAACCAATATTTAGCCAATTTGTGCCGAAATTACGCTCATCTGCATATCCAAACATCGTTTTCCTAACATTACTGCTAAGCATTTAATTAGCAGAAAGTTCCCTTCGGGGTAAGAAAATAACCCGAACGGGGTTAAATAAGGGTTGGTTTTCACAAAAAATATTATGGGTTGGTGTAATATGTTATTACAGGGACCGCTTCGGAAGGGAACGTTTTTCAACAAGTATAAGGCGATTGTGTTTTGTTGTTTATTTCGTGTTTTTGTAAGTCTAGGCTTAAATGCCATCTGCTGAATATTTCTGCCGAAGATCGCTGATAGTATTGGAATTTTAGAATTTAGAATTTATTGGGATTGGAAAGAAGATTCGATGAGAATAACCTTTTTAGGGTTCCGTACCCAAGGGGTAAAAACGGGACCCACGAGACAGACGGATCGCGGCGTCTTAGTTATAACTAAGACGCCGCGATCCGTCTGTCTGTCTGTCCGTCTGTCACCAGGCTGTATCTCATGAACCGTGACAGCTAGACAGTTGAAATTTTCACAGATGATGTATTTCTGTTGCCGCTATAACAATAAATATAAAAACAGAATAAAATAAATATTTAAGTGGGGCTCCCATACAACAACGTGTTTTTTTGCCGTTTTTTGCGATAATAGTACGGAACCCTTCGTGCGCGAGTCCGACTCGCACGTGGCTGTTTTTTTTTTATATCGGGGGACAATCTTACAAAGGTGCATGAGCTTTTGGAGGAAAAGACCAGGGAGTGTGTGGATTTTTACCTCACTAAAATCACCCTGGTGATCACCACCAGCACATGGAAAGGATTACCCCGCTACCTCTTAAAATACCACCCCGGGACCCCCACTGTGCAATGCCTGTTAGGGCGCATAATAGGGGAGACTGCGAGGCGTCTCCCCTGAGCCTCGCTCTGCTCGACAGAACGTGACCACTGTGCCACCGACTTACCTGGCGTCATATGCTGGGTGGACAGAGTCCCCGATCTAGCCGTCCGTAACCCCGGAGTCCCGCCTGCCTAAGATACCGGCGGGGTTACGTCGTTTTTTTTATTATTTTTTTATTTGTGATGGGTTTGCTCTTGACTCTAGTCTAAGTCATAGGTGACAGAGACAGAGTCGACGATGGAGTGAGCTTACCCAGAAGGAGCCTGTTTACTCTAACTTTGAAGAGATTCGGGTTGAATGCGTTCGGAAACACAGACGCAGGCGTCGAGGTGGTTGTCTCCACGACGCATTCTTCTCCAAGCGGGATCAGATCCCGCTCAGCGCGGCGGCCTCCTTCTGTACCATCACGGTCTCACAAAAGGAGGCCATTTCCTTCCATTCCATAAGTAACCTAGGTATCATTAAATCACTTTGAACATTTCTTACAGATTCTGATTTTATCAAAAGATAGAGAAGAGTAGAGTTTTAAAATTAAATGATATTATCTGGTGTTCAATGTTTTGTTCTGCCGATATATGGTAAAATCCCGCAATCTTCATTGAAAAGAAAGGATCCTCCAATCAAACGGGTGTTGTTTCAGGTAGGCTAGTACCCAATGGTTTTTGTCGGACCGTTGTGTATGTTCAAATCGGTCGCAGACCTTTGATAGTGCGATATAATATAGGCTAGGTGTGACGTCAAGAATGTCTGTAGTTCGTTTTAGTGAAAGGCCACTACTTCAGCTTTATTTGCTCATTTAAATCTCAATACAGATTCTAATCAACATATTTTTCAGAATCTCTAAACAGTGTTCAGTGTTATTCTTGGTTTGTGGGTGAGTAGACTAAACAACACTGTGTTTTGTGATGGTATCTTATTGCTACAGGCTACAGTCGGAAATAGACAGTACATGTTTAACCTGCGTTCTAAGCAAAATAAATTTGTATTTTTAACCGACTTCAAAAACAAGAAGAAGTTCTTAATCCGTCCGAATGTTTTCTAGCCGGCTATTGTAGATCTGTAAATTCGGCATTCATTATAGGTATTTTATCTACTTCGGTTTCGTTATATTCGAATTATAAAATTGACAGCGGTTGCATTATGATACCCATAACGACATCGGGTTGCATTATGCGAATCGTCATAAATTCTAAAACACAAGCAAAGACATTCTGAACATACAGCCAGGTACCTAGAGTATTACTTCGAAATCGAGACAATGTAAATGATGTTTTTAAAAATGGAACAAGTTTAGAACAAAATTATCGCATACTATTTGGCTGTTGCGGCTACAAGATGTTTGCCTTATACCTAATAAAGAATAAATAAAAAAAATAAAGTGGACGCGCGAAAAAATTTCTGAGTGAAATTTTATTTCAAATTTTATTAAAAATGTCTTCAACATCAAGTGAAAAGTGTGAAAATACTACACCAGATATAACAAATAGAGCAGTTGCGGCTACAAATAATTTACTACCAGAAAAATCAAGACATGTAAGAGAAATGAAATACTTAAACACACTTCCTGAAATACTTATTTGTCTATATCTGTGTTTTATTCCTTCCTTCGTAGATAAAATCTTGTATGCAACTGTACGTTATTGGCCTTTTAATAACTCGTGCCCACCTATTTCGGTACGCGCTACGCTTGTACCGAAAAATGGCACTCGTATTAAAAGACCGTCCATAACGTAACAATTGCTATTATTATAGCTATTATCTAATCCCCTCTTCAGAAAGGCCATGTGCGTTGAATTTTACGGCGCGGCGTGCGATTATGAACAGAAGACCATTCTCATTCAGTAGAATTATCATTACAATTGCAAGAATTGGTCTAAATATGTATGAAATATTAACAAAGGAATATTATTAAAACCATATCTATTGAACAGTCTGCCGGCAGAAAATCGTTTAAAAAGATATTATTTAGAAATGTGTCTTTAAATAATTGAAAGAATGTGTGTAGGTATAGAGACTCACCGACCCCAAAGTCAAACCATTACTACGGTTTTGTGGGGCTTAGTTTATACGTGTTACTTACCATTATGTAAATATAAATAAATAAATAATAATAATAATAAGGAGTGTGTAAGGATCGTAGCAGGTTCGGTCTTATCGTTTCTGCCTACCCCCATGTGAATAACGTGTGAGTTATGTATGTATGTAGTCGCACATAATAGGTATATGTGTTCACTTTCCTAAGTTTTATTAGCCAGAACCCGATCCACGTACAGTGGTTCAATAACATTATCCGCCTTTTCTTTTCAATTATAAAGACTCGGCATTGAGCTTCTTTACTCCTAATATAAACCAAAATATTAATTAAACGAATTTAATACTGATTATACAAAGGATCTTCATAAAATCCACCATATTTATTTTTGGAGCGTACATACGAATTATATTCTCGTCAGTACGGTATCTTTGCCCGAGGCACCGTCCACGAAATAAGAGCGCCTTAATTTCGCCCGTGTGCGATATTGCTGTCACATTTGTGGCAGGCGCTTTTGAAATTAAATGAATGATGCTTTTTTATTAATGGAGAAGACAACTTAATAAGACAGCTGTTCTTTAAGTAAAATAAAGTTATACTGTAAAGAAAATACTCAGCCATTTATAGATTCAATGAATCTGGCTACCCTGTTCCCAACAATTTCGGTATTCGCTACCAGTCCAACCGAATGCATACGAGTGAAAGAGAATGCTCCATTTGACATGGAGCGAATGCCCATGTGACCTCCAAAACCCAGTAACTGGGTAACACGATACTCTTTGCAAACTGGTGTCAAGGATTTTCGAGATGTAATGGATGGTCACCCATCCACAGACGCATCTCGGAAAGCGTTGCTTAACCTTGAAGATCGACGTGTGCGTATTCTTTAGCCACGTGCTCCTTAAGGCGCTACCCCGAGCAAAACACCGCGGTAGCCGTTTTCGTACAGTTTTTAGGAGCTATCTACTCGTTATTTAAAATGAAATATCAACTAATAAAAATACATTAAATTTCTACATATTATTGATTCCAAAATGGTGGATTTCTTTTTTTTTTTATGAAGTATATGTTTCACTAATCTCCTTCCAACAAAACCATAAAAATGAGAAATAATGATTGATAGCAAGCATCTCCTCGTAAAGTGTTCATTAATATTTTTTTGTACTAACACTGATAGATAGACAATTTGATAACGAACATTTCGTAAGTTTTATTTTTTTCAAAATACCGATATTCGATTTTATAAAGATTTTAGTCTAAAATCTGGGCGTATTCACTACTGTAATTCATGCGCCACCAGTGCCGCTAGGCCAATAGGAATGCTCATATCTCTTGCTGATTTTTTGGTCAGGGTACGGCCTTAAATAAAGTGCCAAACCAACAAAAAAACACTTTCATCACCTTTTCGTCTTCAATTCATGTTTAACCCACACCTGTACACAAATAGATTCAATTATGTAGGCAAGTACCCACGTTACTTTATTCTGTCCAAAAAAAATATAAATACTACTTCTCCGCATATCATATTCAACGTGCAATTTAATCCGGAACCACAACATGAAAAACTAAACCTCTCTGTATCTTTGTTTGTAAAAATATAAAGTTTTGCTCTACGTGTGCAAAAATCTACATATTTACCTACACAAAAGGAATTACCTACATAAGGGGCAAATTCGGTGAAAGGCTTAAGGAGAAAAAGTACACTAACCGTTGGTACGAAGACCATTAGATATTCCTATAAAAATGCAGCGTGTTTTATAGTACATCGTGTATTAAGGGCGGTAAGTAAGGAATTACGATCGAGACTCTAGTAGAAGCCCGAAGTCGAAGACTGAGGGCTTTTTGAGTCGAGGTTCGTGATTCCCGTACCGCCCGTGAAACATACAAAGTTTTTCATCGCATTTGCGAGTAAATAATTAAAATTGCCGTCAACTTTGTATATTCGTTAATGTTGATACAATCCTTAGATTAGAGAGCGGTTTTCAGCATAGAGTAAGTGGACCACAGTGAAGACGGTTTGTATTTATTCGCCAATACTCCAAAATACGCCAGCAAAAGCTGCCTATTTGGGCTAGCAAGCGCGTCTTTTTGGTGTCAGGTCCTGCTTGCAATCACCACGTCTGGCAGGTATATGGCTGTTCTTATCAGTATTTTAAAGTAATACCCATGCCAGATTCATCATCATCATTTCAGCCGAAAGACGTCCACTGCTGGACATAGGCCTCCCCCAGGCGTCGCCACATTGACCGATCCCGTGCGTCTCGCATCCAGCGCCTTCCCACAACCTTAACCAGGTCATCAGTCCACCTAATGGGAGGCCTTCCAACGTATCGTCTTCCGGTTCGCGGTCGCCATTCCAGAACTTTTCGGCCCCATCGGCCATCCGTTCTGCCAGATTGCCCATAGCATTTGGTATTGAATTATCCACACCACCTCAACCGCATTAAGATTTCCGTATCTCTCTCAATCTACATTCCACCGACATTTGGGTCTTGTATGTAGCCGGCGTTCTGCAGCTCTGTGTTAATATTTAACTTGCTTCCTTTCATCTCGGGGCGGCGGGTTAGGTCAAAGGCGGCCCCGTACGTACAAAAGAAGGGTGTCGAATTGTTTTCTTATAGACGGTTTGTAATTGAGTGTGTTTAATTAACTTTGGGGTGTAATTAATTATCAATTGGTTAAGGAATCTTTTGTAAACGGTTAAGTTGAAATTTTGATAGATCTATTGGTGCAAGACTATCCTTCTATTGAACTCTATGCTACACTGAGAGATACGGGGGATAGCCCCCGAAGGGTAGGCAGAGCCGAAGCAGCACATTAGCGGAAATTACATCCATAAACCAGCTATATTACATTCAAAGGCTCTTATGTAGCTGTACTAACGGATAAGACGATTCTTGAGACTGTATGAGGGGTGATTTCTACACTGTTAAACAGCACAGCTGACTAATCGCTGTACAATGGAGAAAAAGCAACAAAATGCCAGTACTATTGTCTAGCCTTTGGCTACGAATAATGCTACTAGCTGGTTAAGAAGATAAAGCTTGTAAACTTTTGCTTGACGAGATAAAGACTAAGACTTCTAAGCTGAGTGCTGTATTAAAGAATCAAATTTTGCCCTTGGCTTTTTATGGTGTACACTAATTCTATTATAATGCTACCTCAATGAGCTTAATTGGTGCATCTAACACGCACATTTACCAGTTATTTTTAAGTCCCATATGTAATATGGGGCGAGCCTATGTCACTGCAGGGATCCAGCAGAATATCAGCGTCAGGTATACTTACCTGACACGTGCTGAGCTGGACTCCCATTTGGTGCAACATGAGACGCACACCGCACTGTGTTTTAATCGTTATACCTACTAATTGAGATATGATACTATGTCACTTTTATTTCTTGTATCTTTTTGTTTTCCTTTTTTTTTTGTATGTTGACACCTTTTTTATATACCTCGTGTAAATTGAAAATTTAATTGTGATTTTGTGTGTTGTGCTGTGATTTTTGTGTGCACTAAATTAATGTTTTATCTATATATCCATCTAGCCTATCACCCGGGCCAGGCCTACAGGCTACCGAGAAATGCCAGATAGTAAACCCAATAATATTTTCCTCGATCTGCGAATCGAATCCGGGACCTCATGCTCAGCGGCAACGCTTGCGACCACTAGTCCGACGAGGCAGGAAGGAAGATTAACCATAGATTAATCTGGCATTGCAAATAATGGGTCACAGGCATCGTTGCGCTAACACAAGAAACAACTCAAAAAGAGCTATTTTAAAACTACATTCTTACAGATTTAAGTAAAACAAAAATAAAATTATCTACAGTCTTTGTCTGACTGTCCGGAGGGTACTACCCTTACTACGTCAGCAGACAAAGGATTAAAAGCTGCAGAAGTTTTGTTTTATTTTGGTCTCTTCCTAATTACAGGACACAGCTGGTGCTAACCGAGAGTCATCATGAAGAACTTTTGTTGTCAAAAGCCGTAGATTTATTGTCATTTGTTTAGAACGCAGCTGCGTAATGAATTCGGCAAGGCAAAGGGCAAAGAGTATAAAAAAAACATCGACCAATCACATGCGATGTGGATTTCCGTCTATGTGATTGGTCGATATTTCATACTTTGCCTTGCCAAATTCATTACGCAATATGGCTGATAGCTACCGTTACTTAAGCTCTTTAAATACTTTATGAACAAAGTAACTCGGAAGCATCACGTCTTCTCTCTCAAAACAGGATGAACCAACATTTTGGTATTCAATACCGTTTAGATTTATTTTTTACACAATCTGTGCACCATTTCTTTAAATTTTCATGATATGGAATCACAATCTGGATATATCCAAAATCAAAATCAAAATTTCTTTATTCAATTAGGCCATTAAGCGGCACTTACGAACGTCAAAAAAATAAAAAATAAATGTAATAATAATTGATTCTACCGTCCATTCGGAAATGTAGCTTGTTATGGAGAAGAACGGACAAGAAACTCCACACATACTCTTTTAAAAAAAAATGTGTTTTCCAAGTATTTGGTTACAATAATCTTGTTGGAAAAATACATATATGTGAGAACGATGTAAAAAAAACGCACTTAAAAGCGTCTAGAGTAAAACAAACAATTAAAAATACAATAAATAGGTAATTAAAAACAGGCGGAGGCAGCTAAGATATGACCAATCCCAACTGATGGCGCCCGTTCACGAACATAACACATGGATCGGAACCACTCAGCTCAACTATCATGAAGGAAACCGAATGATCCAACACATGTGCCACCATCAGAGAGACATTAGAGAGAGCATGACACACTCAACTGCCAGGGCACACTGAAGTCAACGAACGACACATAGGTACAGTAAATGGTAGATTTACAGTTGGTACATAGTACTCACATATGTGCTGTGCAGTTATATAATACAAAAATAAATTGAGTTTATACAACACAAATATATTCATACAATCTTCAGCAGGTCCAACAATACTTCAGAACTTTTCTGCTTATCACTTGTTTTTGTGCCCTAGTGACTGTGGAGCTGGACTAGCGTTGGGCCAATCATTTTTATCAGCGATGTAATCCCCCAACCTATAATATGCTTGCCTGCATAGTGTGCGTTTTATACAAGTTTTGAATTTCGCCTCATTCAGTTCTAGAATGTGTGGCGGTATTTTATTGTAACATTTTATACAGTGTCCATAAAAGATGACGCTACTTTAGCCAGCCTGAAACCTCGTTGAATTAATTGGTCCCTATTTCTTGTAACATAACTATGTCTATCGCTGTTTTTACTAAAAATATGTAAATTCTTTCTAACGTACATCATGTTTTCGTAAATATATTGACAATGTACCGTCAAGATGTTAATGTCCTTAAACAGTTCCCTTACAGAATCGCGCTGGCGAAGATTGTATATCGCTCTGATGGCTCGTTTTTGCAGAACAAAAATTGACTGAATGACTGCAGCCCTTCCCCACAGTAATATACCGTAAGACATTATACTATAAAAAGTAACTAAAATAGACCAGCCTCGCGGTATCTACATCAGTAAATTGACGAATTTTTCTAACAGGATAAGCTGCCGAACTTAACCGCCCCGCAAGTGATATTAAATGAGGACCCCATTGTAACCTTGAGTCTAGCGTGATCCCCAGGAAAACCGTTTTGTCGACGAATTCTAGCTTCTCGTTGTTTAATATAATGTCACAATCATAACTTTTGACATTCGTCAAGGCAAATTTTACACACTTAGTTTTTTTAGCACAAAACAAATTATAAAATCTAGTGGATGCCTCAGAAATTTAAAACCGCGCCATCTATTGGTATCAATTTTAAATGATTCATTCAAATAATCTTTGACATGTGAATTAAGAGCCTAATATTCCTTAATTATTTGCTTAGGAGAGTTAATTAAACAATAACATAAATTTATGATCGTCTCTAGCAAATCTTAATATTTCACAAAACTTAATAACAAATCGTAGCTTATCACGCCATCTAGTGCAATTTATTTGAACCAAATTTTCTTTCTTCGCGTTGGGTACCCGTGATATGGTCTTCAAACAGACTTATACCTAATTCTTAAACGAAATAGAAGCAAAACAAAGTTGGCAGTATTGATTGATAAATAACCCAAGAATGAGCAATTGCACATTTTACACCATCTTTAGCCATCATGTAAAGACCTCATAAACGTTTCCAATTTTCACCACGCGCTCCTGGGATCAACAAAAAAGTTAAATATCGCTAGCAGAGGATTTGCGTGTAAAATATTAAAACTATTCGCCGACATGATTGATAGCACAAAACATTATTAAAGTTTGATCGATACGCGATAGATATGCCTTTTTGATAACTACACAATGTTTTTATAAATAAAAACAATTTGTAACTGTCAAACTGCATGGTAAAGGCTACTTTTTAAATCCAGATGACCCCGCTCTTGACCACGATCTCGCCTGATAGTTAGCGATAGATTTTGCTTCGTATTTCTTCTCATAATGAAAAGGTGATCAATGCTCGTTGCATTGATTGCTTGCTCAATACATGTCTTCTCATAATGCCTGTACTGTACTGTCCCGACGTACTGTACTGATTATTTGATTTATCTATCGATATCGATTGATTATTAGATGGTGATCTATTTATCGCCGTGGAACGGAACCGAACGCGATCGATTTACAAAAAATAATCGGTGTAATCAGATGAAAAACGCTAGTTACATGGCACGGTTTCTTTGTATATATTATCTGTGGTTGGGGTGAGTCTTCAGTCTAATCGGATATAGCTGACAACCAGTATTTAACTTGGAGCGACATCCTTTTGGAACTCCACAACCCTGAAATCAGTATCTGGGTGACACGATATCCCTTGGACAGATTACCTGGCTTCTGATAACCCGTAAGGCCGTAACGACTATCAAAGATCTACAAATGTCCGCCTGGGACAGATCAGACAGAAAAGCTCCTGGAGCTTTTCTGTCTGATCTTCACAACCTAGTTACTGGGTAGGTAGCACAATACTCCTTGCCTATGCACCTTTTATTTCAGACAGCAATGCTTAAATCAACGTCCGTACCAGCCAATACCAGTTGCGTTATTGCTGTTGCCATACCTACATATAAAACACTAAAAATGCAGTGAATTGTGGGCAGGAAAAGCGTAGTGTGCTACTACTGTTTTCTTTTATTGATAAACCCACTTCTCCTTCTTATCTGACTTCACATGTCCAATTCCTTTACTCTGCACACAGTAAAAATATTCGCTACAATGTCCCTCTCACCGCTCTGGGTTTATCCATTCCTCCTTCATTGTCCAGGCGATTTCCCTTTGGAATGCGCTCCCTCAGAACATCAGGATGGCGACCAGTCGGTTGTCTTTCAAATGGAACGCACGTGAGCACATTCGCAAGAAGTTTACAGAATCATCACAGAGTTGAGTTGTTGGATTTGGTTTCTCAATAACATTATTTATATGTACGCATGTATCAAAGTATATATTTATGTATAATTGTTTTATTAGGGTTCCGTACCCAAAGGGTAAAAACGGGACCCTATTACTAAGACTCCACTGTCCATATGTCTGTCTTTATGTCTGTCACCAGGCTGTATTTCATGAATTGTGATAGCAAGCTAGTTGAAATTTTCACAGATGATGTATTTCTGTTGCCGCTATAAAAATATAATAAAATAAATATTTAAGTGGGGCTCCCGTACAATGATTGAATGTGATTTTTTGCCGTTTTTTGCGATAATGGTACGGAACCCTTCGTGCAAGAATCCGACTCGCACTTGGCCGGTTTTTTATATTTCTTTTCTCTATTTGTATTTTCATTTAGTTGCACCTGCCATATTTTATCTGTGCACCGCCCTAAGATCGACTGGTAGAAAATGCCTAAGGCATTAAGTCAGTATTTGTACTTGTACATAAAGTTATAATAAATAAAAGCAGTTTTATAGAACTGATTGATGGAAAGTTCAAAAACTACATCAAACGTATCCTTATTAAAAAAGCATATTATAAAATCAAGGACTACGTTGAAGATAAAAACATTTGGCCTTAGCTCCTTCTGCGCATGCAGCTTCCCTGGTAACTTGTAAATGGCACAAATATGTGGATGTCTCTAACTATTCTCAATCTCATTTTTTCTTTCCTTCTTTTAATTAGACTTTTTACAATGGTTTTCAATCATCTTTATAGCCCTTTGCTAAGAATAGTTACAGCACTGATAACAAAATTTGTGCCACATGTTAAATTCAGTCTTGTTATACTTTTTTTTTTTACCTTTGTATAGATTCTTTTACCGATTGTTTTGTGAATGTGTGAACATTGTAGACCTTCTAGATGCTGGTTAACATTTGTTAACTTTTTTATATAATATATAATCCTTATTTTTTAGTTTCTTACGACTTATTGTCATAAGTCGGGCCTACGTTGTCCCCCCATATCTAAGTACTAATGCAAATATTGTAAAAACAAACCATTTTTAAAAGAGTAACCATGGAGTTTCTTGCCGGTTCTTCTCCATAGGAAACGACCAACCCGAACCGTGTACCTTTTGTCGACGTTTCATAAGTGCCCATGTAGGCCTATGTTAAATAAAAAAATTGATTTTGATTTCTTTCAAGTATTTTCCCTTGCCGCATATCCCTGAAAAAAAATAAGCCTATTCATATTTTTCCAGTTAAACCATTACCAAATTATGAGATGGTAGTATCATACGGAAGCCATGTCATGAGATCTCATTATAATTTGGAAGCGTATGATTAGAGATCAAAAGAGGCTGCTTGTATTACTGGGCTGATAAGAATATCTGTGACAAGGGCACGGGATTAACTTAATGCAATCAAAAATTATGCTCGTGTAGGTTTACCGATTTTGTTTCGTTTCTTTCTATTGAACTTCGCACTGGTATTTAAATGTTATTTTTTATCAATCTATTTTATCCCACTGCTGGGTCCCTTAGCCTACCATGTTGTGATATGCCTTCTCCGACCAATTTAATATTTGAACTGGCTTCTGCCAGCGACTTCGCCCGCGTGAAAGTCGAAAAGTATCTCGAAGGAGCATATTCCCGGGATAAAAATTATCCTATGTGCTATTCGTGACTATAAACTATATCTGTGACTCTGTGCCGAATTTAATCCAGCTCCGTCCAGCCGTTTGAGCGTCAAGAAGTAACAAACATACACACACACTCACCAACTTTCACCTTTAAAATATTAGTGTGATAATATGGTTTTAAAATCATGTACATCGTTCATTTAGATACATTAATTTTGTCTTGCCAACTGGTATCGTGTTAGCCAGTAACTAACAGTAACTGGGTCGTGGAAATTAGACTGGAAACCGACCCAAACATATTTTATATTTTCTAAAAACGATTCAATTCAGACGAATTACGTTCTAAAAAATAGGTACCTATATTGTTTATATGTATTTGAAAAGCAGTATATCTCGCTCGAGTAGGTCCAACGCACAAACGAATTCAATTAATTATTATTTACATTTCAAATTCAAACCCGCAGAGCGATCACATACGATTATCCGAACAATATATTGAAATATTATCCAAACACACTCGCCAATTTATCACCAGAGGGTGAACGATCCAATTATTGACAAAAGGCTTTAAATTCTCTGAAATAATACTCGTATTTTACCTGTATTGGCTCGTTTATTTATTTATGTACACACAAAAACACTTTACAGAGAAAAGAAATAATTCAGACTGAAGAGCACAAAGGCACCTACTGCTTATTTCATTAGAAATTTCTTCCAGCAGACCTGCGACAGGAAAGTTGGATGATAAACGAAGACACCGTGTGTAGAAAGAATAAGGAAATTTCAAATAGACAATAATAACTTAATTAATCATATAAATTACACATATACCTTAACATAAATAGAAAAAAAAATATTATTATTATAAAAAATAAAATATATTATATTATTTAAAATATTATTTTTATTATTTATTAATATTATATAATAATAAAAATACATACATATACATAATATATAAAATTACAAGATGGTGGAGAGGTAATTTTCTTTGACTTGTTTTTTTGAATAGAGATACATTTTGGGAGTCACGGCTTTTAGGTGGAAATGAGTTCCACAATCGTACTGCATGAACAGAGAAGGAGTGGGAATAGAAATGGGTTTTATGGGACGGGCAATTGAGATGTAGTTTAAGGCGGGATCTGCACAGAGCATCAGCGAGGCGAGCGGGCGAGTAAAAGAAAAACGATCGCGCAGGTAGCCAGGATATTCAGGGTTAAAAAGGATGTTGAATAGGAGACATAATATTCGAGTGTTCCCGCGATGACGGATAGGGAGCCACTTGAGATCCTTGCGGAACTGAGAGACTTGATCGTATTTCTTCAGACCAAACACAAAACAAATGCACAGATTTTGCAAGCGCTCAAGCTTATTTAAGAGCTCGTTAGAATCGTGGTCGTAAGCGCATGAGGTCCGAGGTTCGAATCCCGGTTCAGGCAACACGTTATTGGGTTTTCCATGCAGAATTTCTCTGTAACAAACCTCTCTGTCAACCGGTTTGGTGCCCGATTGTTAGCAATAGCCTCGCTCCCTATTCCATCACTATCATCATCCTTTTAATGTTCCCACTGCTGGTACACAGGCCCCCTTTCTTTGAGAGGGAATGGGCCGTAATCCTCCACGCGGGTCCAGTGCGGGTTGGTGGATGTCACATGTCTTCGATCGTCCGCTATTACGTACACTTACCCCTGAGTAGCTGATTTTAAAATGAGAATCACTTCTAAACGGCTAGTCGTAGTTATTTGAAAAAAATATATGTTACTTGAGACCATTTTCTTAATAATTTGATCTGAGAAAAAATTAATTTGTAAAGTTAAGTCTATAACAGACAAAAAAACGACAATCTCACCAAAACCGGTGATTGTATTTTAATGAAATTGACACCATCTCAAAGACAATATAATTATCAAACTTTACCTCGTTTTGTGCAGTCGGCGAACTTACAGAATAAGAACACGGTCAGTGTTGTGTGTAGAACTGTGAGGGTAGAGGAAGAATGTTCTGCCCTAACGGAGCGAGTACACCGAGACACCAGTCTACCCGGGACCACGGTCGTTGCAACACGGCCGAAACGTCGGGTGAAATAGGTAAATAAATAATCGAAATCATCGCGTTAAATTCCCGTGATATATATTTTTTTCAATTTATTTATCTACATTTAGATCTAAGGCCTTTTTTTAAGTCATAGAATAAAAAGGAAAGTACAAAAATCTACTAAATTTGGGGTCGCGCGGGTGTGAAACGAGTGCGCGTTTTGTTTCCTTAAGGTCGTTGGTGACTATTGTTGTCGTTTTAAATGTCACTGGCGAAATGTGGGTGCACTAGTAAGTACATCTCTGCTTAACCCCTCGATGAATTCAGACGTGATGTTAGGTAATATGTACTCGTATTTTGTACTGTCAATCAGGCTTTTGTTTTAGCTTCGATATCGTTAATCTAGAGCTGAATAAATGTGCTGATACCCAGTGCTATTGGAAGCGATGTGTATCGATGTAATTTTAAAATGGAGCTGAATTATCTTGATTGGGCTGGTTCTGTCCAGTTTGAATGTTGAATACAAGCGCAATGTAACTTTTAAAACTATCTCAAATGTTGCCTTTCAGCACAATCATTCTATAGTCCACTTATGCCCAGTAGTTTACTCTCGTAAAACTGTCAATAACTCAACCTCAATTGAAGCAGTTTCGGTTTCTGAATTGAGTATTCGGAGTTAACAAGCAAAATCACCCCGATTCAAACAGTAAAACGCCTATAACTTTTGAACGGCTGAACCGATTTTATTCAAACATAACTAAGAACACTCTCGACAAAATCACATTTCAAACAAAAAAATTAAATCAAAATCGGTTCATCCGTTTAGGCGCTATGATGCCACAGACAGACACACAGATACACAGCAACACACCTCAAACTTATAACACCCCTCTTTTTCTGGCGAGGGTTAAAAACGTGTCACACCCTAATTTAATGCCGAAGTTTGATAGGTGTTCTGTATACAGTACCTATAGAGTTGGTTGACAAATACTCAATTTTAAATTCTTAATTCAGAAATCTAGGGTCAATTTTGACAGTGAAAGCATCGGTTTCTGAAATAAATTGAATGCCAACATTTGCAAGAATTTCATCAGGATAGAGTTCACAAATACTCAAAACTTCAAATACTTAAGGTTGCACTAATCGATTATACTTCCATACAAATGTAGTCTGGTGATTACTCCACTGTTTAACGGTGTACGTTCAAATTAAAAAATGATATCAATTTGTCTCATCATTATCTAGCCCTGTATGGAAAAAAGAAGTTATGAGCGTCGGAAGTTCCATATATCAACACTAATTTTAACGCATTTTTGGGTGGAAATAAATACCATAAGAAGAAGGAAATTTGCTAAACAGCCACCATACAGGGATAGATTAGTAGTTCAACAATGCAAATAATATTATTTTGAAAATATACATTAAGTCGTTTTTTCATGCTATCTAGACTCCCAAAGCTCTGTTTATAACATTTCCAAATGTGCAAATTCGTACGCGAACTAGCTTCTTACCGCTCATCACAGCATCTATCTCTTTCGCACGTATTGTCAGATGAGATAGCATGCATTTTAAGCCCGCGATCTTAAGTCAGAAATCAGCCCAAAGAAAAGCTGAGTTCACTAATAAAAAACAAAATGTCTGTGCTAAACAGGACATCACAAAAAAGGACAACAAATCATTCCTACTCAGACATAAACAGTGACCATCAAAAAACTAAACCAAGACATATGCTCAAACGTAAGTTATGTTTACTTAGTACGGATAATAAAAACGACGTACTGTCAACAGCTGAAAGCACTTTCCAAAAAAACTACAGTTTATGTCACTATTTGAAATCACAGGGTGATACTAAACGTCTTCTAAGCGGTCTAGAGACAAAACTATTAAACTGTACGATGAACGACTACTGCATTATATTACTTGGGGAAGAAGACTTCAAGAGGACTAATGATTATTATGGCATTATTTTTCTTATACGAGAGGTACTTCAAGCATTGCAACACACTAACATAATTATTTGCATGCCAACGTATAAGAATCCATTTGACACCAGTTTATTCAACTGCAGAGTGGAGACATTTAATAATCTTTTATACTTAGATATAATGACGCATGGCCACGCATTCCTTTTGGATAGTAACTTGAATTTGGAACACAGCATGTTTAATAGATACTCTGGCAAAATAAATAAACATGGACTACGAACTATTTTTAAGGATTTACTGGACTTAGTTACTGACATTATGATAAACGTTGACATAAATTACAATTTGAATGGTGTTGATAAACCTGGAAACCAGCTTTTTCTTGAGTAATCATTTATACATAATGCACCAAAATATTGCAGGCTTGCTATCAAAATGTGACACTCTTGCAGTTTGTCTAAACGAATTAACTGACAAAAACATAAGGGTGGATGTCCTATGTATTACGGAACACTTTATGATAGAAACATACGAAAAACATATGAATTTAAACAATTACTGCGTAGCGGCTTGTTTCTGTCGAAAAGAAACCAAAAGAGGCGGGGCATGCATTCTTGTGAAGTCCGGTCATCAATGGAGAGAACTGCCAAAAATTGCAAAAATATCTGTAAGTGGCGTCTTTGAATGCTGCGCCATTGAACTGATCACCCACAAAATCGTATGTGTTTGTATTTACAGAGTACCAAAAGCAAACAATTTCAATGAATGTATGGTTAAATTGGAACAAATATTTCAAGTTTAAAGTAAAAAGGACTGTAAAAATATTGTTTTAGCGGGTGACTTTAATATAGACGTACTTAAAAGAACAAATCAATCAATAGAGTTCGAAAATATTTTATTAAGCTTTAACTTGAAACTGGTGCTTTATCAACCGACTCGATTTAAGAGCAAAACTTGCATTGACAATTTTGCGCATAACTTTATGCAAGGCTGCAAGGCTTCAGTATTAGAGTTAGCTTTGTCAGATCACACAGCCCAATTACTGAAATGCCCAACTAGCACAGTTTGTACTTTTAATCGGTGGAGTAGGAGAAGACGGGACTATAATAACGACAACATAAGTAAATTTAAGGGATATCTGCGGAGTCTGACATTTTCCGAAGTATATGAAGCAAATGACCCGAATGTAGCTTTTAATTCGTTTTCAGATATCTTTTCATTACTATGCAAACAATGCTTCCCCGAAAATATCGTTTCAGTGAATGTCCTTATGAAACAAAAATGGGTTTCACGTGGTATAAAAAATGCAGCGAGAAAAAACGTCAATTACTTTGGTAGTTCCGGAAAAAACCCACTCAATGCAATAAAATGATATTCAAAAATTATACAAAACGGTTTAGAAAGATCGTTAGTTTAACTCAACGAGCTCAAAATAACCATAGAATCAATACATCAAACAATAAATCCAAAACAACTTGGCAAGTTATAAACGAATCCAAGTTAAATATTCCAAAGAATAACATTAATAAACTTAGAATAAATAATAATGACATTATCTCGGACCCTAAATTAATTACTAATCTATTCAATAATTATTTCATTGATAAAATTCAGCCCAATACTAATTCGGGGGACAGGGTCACTAGGCATATATTAAATAGAAAAATTCTATGTTTATGGACCCGTGTTTGCCAAATGACGTATTTAAAATCACTTTAACCCTAAACAACACAAACAGTGTCGGTTACGATGTCATCTGTACAAACATACTGAAAGCAGTAGCCGAGGAAATCTGTAACCCTTTGAGTCATGTCATAAATTTGAGTATAAGTGAAGGTATTTTTCCAGAAGCCCTATAAAATTTATAATAAAGCCATTGTTCAAAAAACAAGATAAAGAATTAATGGAATTTTACAGACCAATTTCCTTGATACCAATATTCTCAAAAATAATTGAAAAATATATTTATAATGAACTCAATTTATATTTAGAAACAAATCATATTCTATGTAACGAACAAAAAGGATTTAGAAAAAAACAATACAATTAACATGGCAATTTTTGACTTCTTGCATACGGTTATGACAAATATGGATACAAATACTCCAGTGTGTGCGATATTCTGCAACATGACTCAAGCCTTTGATTGCGTGGACCATAATATTTTACTGAAAAAGCTTGATGCTTATGGTATTAGAGGGAACGTTTTTGAGCTCTTTAAATCGTACTTAAACAACAGAAAACAAATAACCGAAATAAGCAGAATAAACATAAATACAAAAAGTGAAGACATATTTCATTCTGAGGAACGTAATATTGTGTACGGAGTTCCACAGGGAAGTATACTAGGACCACCGCTTTTTACGATTTACATAAATAACTTTCCAATGGCAATCAAGCATCCGATGACACTGTTTGCGGATCACAGTACAATAACAATACCGTGTAATAAAAGAAATTTATATAAACAGGACATAAATACAACATTAAATAAAACTATAGATTGGTTACATAATAATAATTTAAAAATTAACTTAAGCAAGACGATGATTATGCATTTTAGTCAGCGCGTACTGACCTTTCCCAATTTTGACATAACATATAATAATATTGCAATTGACACAGTTAACACAACCAAGTTTCTAGGACTGTCAATAGATCGTAGTTTAAATTGGAAGACGCACATAGAAGCCCTAACTAAAAGAATAAGCAGTAGTGCGTATGCCTTGTCTATACTATCTCGAACCGTTAATATAGATGCGCTATTAACCGCTTACTACGGGCTAACTGAATCGGTTCTTAGATATGGGGTTATCTTTTGGGGTAACTCAACGAACAAAGAATTTGCGTTTAAAGCACAAAAGAGATGCCTAAGAGCCATGTTTAAGTTAAAACCCACCGACAGTTGTAAGCCCTATTTCGTCCGTTATAAGATATTAACATTGCCGTCTATTTATATTCTGGAAACGGTAATATTTGTTAGAAATAAAAGTGGCTTATTTTTACGTATGTCAGATGAATTTCCGAGAAACAGGCGGGATCAAAGTCAGCTCTGTATGCATAGCAGTAGAACGGCACTTATGCGCAAAAGTGTTTTTTGCATGGCTCCAATTGTTTATAATAAGCTACCCAAAAGTTGGAGGGACCTTAATAATGTGCAACTGAAGAAACAATTAAAGTCGTTTCTAAGTACCAGGGCTTACTATAGTATTAGCGAATTTCTGGCAGAATCTTTCGTTCTGACATAGATTGTTATTACTGTATTGACATTTTTTTTTTGATAATTTATTTTTTTACAAGGATTTATATTTTTATACATTGTTTTTATATTTTTTTTAAATTGATTGTAATTTTTCCATAGATTTGACATTTGATTGATATTTTTACATAGACTGGACATAAATTAATGTTATTGTATGTTTTAATTACTTTAATTACTTGATATTTTTGGACATTGTTATTATATTTTTTTACTGTTGACATTTGAAATTATATTTACATAGATTTGACATTTGCTTAATATTTATGGTATTTTATTAATATTTAGTTTTTTACTGTTGACATTTGACATTATTTTTACATGGATTTGACATTTGCTTAATATTTTTGATATTGTTGTTATTATTATTTTTCTATTACTGTTGACATTTGGAATTATTTTTACATGGATTTGACGTTTGCTTGATATTTTTGACATAGTTACTATATAATTATAGTTTTTATTGCCGTAGTCATTTGAAATTATTTTATTTTTAAATTCAATGGAGTAATTAATTATTATATTTTTTGTTTTATTCTACATAATATTTGCACGCCATAATATGGCAAACATGGCTGGACCTTTGTTTTGTTTTTTTGTCATCCTGCATGCAAGTGTAATGATTTGTTATATGTATTCACATGTTTGGGCAAATAAATATATCTTATCTTATCTAACAAATGCCTTGCATCCTAACCCGTCCAAAATCAAAAAAACATTATTATTCTACCCGTATTCGCCTCTAAGTAGACAATATGGCAGCGAAACAAGCAATATACAGTACATTAATATATCATGGCTCACCGCACGACTCAGTAAATCATTCCGTGGAATAATATCTCGGGCTATTTGTCACTTTACTTGTACAAATTAAATTCAAAGCGGGCGTAACTCAACGGACAAGATTTTGGGGCAAGAAAACAATAGATAATGTTTTTGCTTATTGTATTTAAGGCTGTTTTTATTAGGGTTCCGTACCTAAAGGGTAAAAACGGGACCCTATTACTAAGACTCCGCGGTCTGTCTGTCCATCTGTCACCAGGCTGTATCTCATAAACGGTGATATGCTGAGATATGCTCATGCATATCTCAGCATATCACCGCCCCGCTCAGTTTTAGTGGGTTAGAGTCCCACATAACTGCGCTATCTCCCCGTGGTAGCGCAGTTATGTGGGACTCTAACCCACTAAAACTCCACGGTGTCCTCCTGTGCCGCTTATGGCGGGAACACGGGCATGCGTTAGCACTCACCGGGAACCCGCCGCGGTTGTCCGTCATCGGACCCTCCTCTGGGGAGTACCCCCATCACCGGCGCACTAGAACACACTGTGCGCCGTGACCAACCCAGGGACCAAACCAGCACATGGCTGTCAGACGACCCCGTGTATGGGCACCCTTGGTCCCTTTGTGAACCGTGATAGCTAGATAGTTGATATTTTCAACGTTGATGTATTTCTGTTGCCGCTATAACAACAAATACTAAAAACAGAATAAAAGTATTTAAGTGGGGCTCCCATACGATTTTTGTGCCGTTTTTTGCGATAATGATACGGAACCCTTCGTACGTGAGTCCGACTCGCACTTGGCCGGTTTTTTAGTCAAGCATAAGCATTGAAAATAGATTTTATGGGTTTTCATAGTGGTATTAAAAATAGCTTCTTCTTCTTCCTCGCTTTTTTGGGTTTGTGAATCATCCAATGACTTCTCTCACTCTGGGTGAAGCTCTGGGTGGGTTTTACTGACTAAAACCCACCCGCTTTAGTTGCTTGTGCCAGCGCCGCGGTATTCTGTGTTGCACGGCTTTGGTCAGACCGTCCGATCGGGCTGCGACCCCTCGTCCTCCTGCCGTCGACCTCACCAGTAATCATTAGCTGCTCGAGGTTATGACTATATACGTAAGAGCTATAATCATTTACAAGACAAGACACTAATACGACGTCTTATGACCCCTCAGCCTTACATACTCGTAGTTAATTACCTGACAGATAACATTACTGGCAGGCATTATAATCTACACACAATAGTGCAGTAATTTATCAACCGTTTGCACAATACGCCTCTTACACACTCGATCACCCCTTAACATTAAACATATTGTTATAACAAACTACATACAAATGAAACAAGTGAGTGTAATAATATTTTATTTAAAGCTACATTCGAGATATTCGAAAACATTACGGCTTATATTATTTAACAATTAAATAATAATCTAATGAAATGTTGTCGGGAGAAATATGCCGCCAGATCCCATTGAGACATATTTTTTTTTTAATGTTATACAATATTTTTTGCTCAAAAAACTACCCACTATTTCACAATTGTGAAATATTGCTACTGAATTGCGTTTTTATATTTTTTTACGAAAATACTTTTTAAACTTAAACCAAAATTTAAAATGTACAGCGTCCGTTATATCATTGTCATTCTATTTAGATAAAATAAAACGTTTAGTGTTTTTATTGTACACTAATATGTGTTTGGTGGTGAGAGGAAATAAATGAAAGATAGGATTCTGTTCGCTACTCACGGTTATAATTATGTACACAAACACAGAAACATTCACGGAAGAAGGCACATAATATATCAGTTAGACATACACGGATAGGATACACAACGAAGAAAGTCTTATAGGTTTAACAGTACACTGGTGTACTGTAGTACGCGATAGTACACTTGGTAATCTAATCCTGGCGGATTGGATCGTAAATAGTTCACAATCGTAAGGGCACAGGGTTACGTGGGCTTCGCGTCGCATCAGCGAGATTTGACTGAAGGTCAGGTAAGGTTGACGATCGCGCGCTTCGTAGCGCGCCCCCACTCATGCGCATCAGCTACGTCACCGCGTGACGTAGATGCAGCGCGTTTCCACAGCACGATATATTTGTGTACGACATAAACAAACAATATTTATATATATAAGTGTAAATAGAATTTGTTCATGTAAGCGTATAATTGTATAATATATTATTTGGTATTTATGTGCGTGTATAAGTATAATGTTTATGTATTTTATATAGTGTTGTGTAAGATTAGTATTGAGGATCGCCACATCACTCCCCTCCAGAGACCGTCCTACGGGCGATAATAATCCGGGAATCGGATCCTTCGACCAGACCTGGTAGTTCTGATGGAAGTGTCCGTGGGCTGATTGCCCTGGTCTTGGACATCTTGGCCAGATGGTGGTATGTCCGTTGGTGGGGTATCTGCCAATATGTAGGCGGGTTTTAGGCGATCCACGGAAACTTTAACCTTTTTACCTTTATTTATTATTGTAAAGGTTTTGTCGCTTTTTTGTACTACTTCGTGAGGACCGGTGTATGCTGGTTGCAATGAACCTCTAAGCGCATCGTCCCTAAGGAATATGTGGCTTGAGGTAGCGAGGTCCTTATGGACAAATATTTTGTCCTTGGAATGACGTGCAGCTGGAGTGGGCTGCAATTTTGCGGCAAATGACCGTAAACGGGTGGTGAACTCCGTGATGTCGGTGGTGCCGCTTTCACCGGGACTGAAAAATTCTCCTGGTAGTCGTAAAGGCTCACCGTATAGGAGTTCTGCAGAAGAAGTATGAAGATCCTCTTTAAGGGCGCTCCGGACACCCAGTAGAACCAAGGGTAGAGATTCTGTCCAGTTTTGGTCAGCGTGGCACATTATCGCCGTTTTTAGTTGCCTGTGGAATCGTTCCACTAGGCCGTTACATGCTGGGTGATAGGCTGTTGTCTTCCGATGTTTGAAACCGGCTATTTTGGCTAGGCATTGGAACAGTGCGGATTCAAATTGCCGTCCTCTGTCTGTGACAATGTCCGTTGGACAACCAAAGCGGGAGATCCAGTTGGTCAGCAATGCTTTACCAACTGTCTCAGCAGTAATGTCTGCTATCGGTACCACTTCTGGCCACCTAGTGAAACGATCCACGGCTGTCAGGCAGTACCGGTATCCCTGTGATGGAGGTAGTGGTCCTATTAGGTCGATGTGCACGAAAGCAAATCTAGCACGGGGTAATTCGAATGTGCCCAATGGTGATGACACATGGCGATTTACCTTAGTGCGTTGACAGCTGAGACACGTTCGTGACCATTGTCGACAGTCCTTACGGACTCCGGGCCAAACGTAACGCTGAGCGATTAATTTTGCGGACGTGTTTGCTCCTGGATGGCTGAGGCTATGAAGGCTCTCAAAAATTTGCCGTCGAAAGGGTTTGGTCACGAATGGTCTAGGAATGGCAGTACTCACGTCACAGAGTAACTCGACGGGACTGCCATCGATTTTCAGTCTCTTTAGTTGAAGTGATGTTTGTGACTGTAGTAGTTGTAACAGTTCCTGGTCGGAAATTTGGGATTTAGCGAGAACCTCGAAATCGACTGGAGTTTGTAGTTCACTGACGCGAGACAACGTATCGGCAACAATATTGTCCTTGCCGGAAATATGTTGAATGTCCGTTGTGAACTGCGAGATAAAGTCGAGGTGTCTATACTGACGCGGAGCACAGTTGTGCTTTCGCTCGTGGAAAGCGTATATCAACGGCTTGTGGTCAGTATAGACGGTAAAGTGTCTCGCTTCCAGCATGTGGCGGAAGTACTTTATGCCCTCGTAAATCGCGAGTAGCTCACGATCGTATGGCGAGTACTTCTGCTGAGCGGGGCTCAGCTTGCGTGAGAAGAAGGCGAGTGGTTGCCACTGCTCATCCTTGTACTGTTGCAAAACTGCACCCATTGCCAGATCAGACGCGTCTGTAACTAGGGCGAGCTTTGCGTGGTAGTCAGGGTGTGCAAGCAATACTGCGTTGCAGAGGCTGTCTTTGCACATATTAAAAGCGGTGAGTGCCTCGCCTGTAACTTCCACGGGATGTTGGCCTTTTACTGAGCCGGTTAGCAGGGCGTTAAGGGGACCTTGAAATTTTGCGGCTTTGGGTATAAACCGCCTGTAAAAATTCAACATCCCTAAGAAACGCCTAAGCTCCCTAACAGTTTTAGGTATAGGAAAATCCTTGATGGCTTCCACTTTGGACGCTAGGGGCCTGGTACCGGCCGCAGAGACGCGGTAACCTAAAAATGTGACTTCGTCTGCTCCGAATACACACTTCGAAGTGTTAATTACGATGCCATATTTCTGCATCCGGGTAAAGAGTTGATGCAGGTGGTCCTCGTGCTGCTTCTGGTCTTTCGAGAAGATCAAAAAATCGTCGAGGTAACAATAACAGAAATCAAGCCCGCGCGTCATTTCATCGACAAACCTCTGAAATGTTTGGCCTGCGTTCCTCAGACCAAAGGTCATATAAGGAAACTCGTACAGGCCAAATGGAGTTGTTATCGCCGTCTTCTGAATGTCGTCATCACTGACCGGTATTTGGTTATAAGCCTTAACCAGGTCAATAGTTGAGAAGACTTTGCAGCCAGCTATGCTGTGGGTAAGGTCGTGGACATGTTTTATAGGGTACCTGTCAGGTATAGTCCTCGCGTTGAGTAGCCTGTAGTCACCACAGGGTCGCCAGCTGTTGTCCTTCTTCGGCGCTAAATGAAGGGGTGAAGACCAAGGGCTCTCCGATGGTCGAGCGGTGCCGTTGCTAAGCATGATCTCAAACTCCTGCTTAGCGATCTGCAGTTTGTCTGGTGCTAACCTGCGAGGGGGACAAGAGATGGGCGGGCCGGGCGTGGTGCGTATGTGGTGTACTGTGTGGTGTGTGGTTTGTCGGGGAGTGCCAGCAGGTCGCGTGATCTCGGGGTACTTATTTAGTATTAAGTGATACCTCGAATCTCCAACTGAGACCTTAACTGAACACGTCGTTGAAGCCTTCGCAACCGAAGCTGTAACAAACATTGAGGTTGTTTTGTCCACCAAGCGTCGGTTTCTGATGTCAACAAGTAGATCGTAAAAGCTTAAAAAATCTACACCAATGATCGGCTTGGTGACATCAGCTACAATAAACCGCCATGGGAAATTACGGCGCAAACTAAAATCTAAATTTAGCTGTAGATAGCCGTAAGTATCAATTATAGACCCGTTAGCGGCCGATAATTGATAGTTTGACTTAGCACGCTTTTCACATAGAACGTGCCGTGGAAACACACACAAATCACTACCAGTGTCCACTAGAAACTGTGTCTTTGATGTTCGGTCCGTGACGAAGGGGCGACCGGTCGACGTCAGACAGTCGTCAGCCGCCATTACCGACTGCCTTTTAAGTTTCCCGACTCCTCGTAATCACATGGCTTAACGCATTTGCGAGCGTTGTTTCCGTACTTGGAGTGGTAAAAGCATAGCGGATGCTTTTGGTGGCTTGACTGAGACCGCTGTCTGGATCCTCGACGCTGTTGGTGGTTCGGGCGCGATTGTGATCGGGGTCTCCTACCGAGCTGCGTCGTCAGGTGCCTTACAGACTTCTTTAATTCGGCGATATCGTTCGCCATCTCGTGCAAGTTCGGACCCGGCGCCGACGCTGCGGCGACTTGGCACGGGGTCACTATGTCCTGAACCCTGTCAGCCAGATCTGCTAATTCCTCCAGGGATGTAAGTGGCTGTGAAGCCAGCAGGGTCTGTATGTTGGCCGACAGTCGGCTGCTCCATATTGTCCGCAGAAAATCCTCGGGGACGCTCGGTCCAGCCAAACTTTGAAGGTGTCGTAGGAACTGCGAGGGTTTGCGATCTCCGAGCTCTTCGTGGAGTAGAAGCTGTTTCACTTTCTTCTCATGTGACGCGGTCAGTCTCTTAATAAGCTCCTGTTTAAGCTTCTCATACTTGTTTTGCTCCGGTGGTTTAAGAAAAATATCCCTTACTTGTTTGGAGTACTGGTGCTCGAGGCTGCCGATGACGTGGTTAAATTTTGTCGCGTCGTTGGTGATGTTTGCGTTCGCAAACTGAGCCTCCACTTTTGCGAACCAAACCTCTGGATCATCCGGCCAAAATGGTGGAATTCGTACCGCGATACGGCAAATGTCGGATGGCTCGTCAATGGACACGCACTTTGCGCGCCGAGTTTTTCGACGAGAGCGGGTACTTCCGAACGATTTTACGGTGTCACTGCTATCGCTCATCGTGCTACTGCGATTTTCTTCGCTTGTTCAAAAAAAAAAAAAATAACGTCCTTTTCAGGGCGTACGTGGTTATCTGGCCTTCTTGGCGTGATCACGTCGGGGTCACCACTTTAGTGTTTTTATTGTACACTAATATGTGTTTGGTGGTGAGAGGAAATAAATGAAAGATAGGATTCTGTTCGCTACTCACGGTTATAATTATGTACACAAACACAGAAACATTCACGGAAGAAGGCACATAATATATCAGTTAGACATACACGGATAGGATACACAACGAAGAAAGTCTTATAGGTTTAACAGTACACTGGTGTACTGTAGTACGCGATAGTACACTTGGTAATCTAATCCTGGCGGATTGGATCGTAAATAGTTCACAATCGTAAGGGCACAGGGTTACGTGGGCTTCGCGTCGCATCAGCGAGATTTGACTGAAGGTCAGGTAAGGTTGACGATCGCGCGCTTCGTAGCGCGCCCCCACTCATGCGCATCAGCTACGTCACCGCGTGACGTAGATGCAGCGCGTTTCCACAGCACGATATATTTGTGTACGACATAAACAAACAATATTTATATATATAAGTGTAAATAGAATTTGTTCATGTAAGCGTATAATTGTATAATATATTATTTGGTATTTATGTGCGTGTATAAGTATAATGTTTATGTATTTTATATAGTGTTGTGTAAGATTAGTATTGAGGATCGCCACAAACGTTTAATTAATTAAAATAAGATATATATTAATGGGGAATTTTTAACTGCACCTCTATTTAGAAATTTAAGCAAACAAAATTTCTCCACTAATAACCTACTGCATATCAAATAAATGACTGTACTACAAATTATTTACGTAAAACAAAAATACTGATTTGCACACAAATTATTCAATATTACAACGGAATTTCCAAAATTATTTTCTATAACTACATAACAAAAAAATTTAATTAGTCCAAGAGCGAGCGAAGCGAGCTCGGGAGTTTAGGTCACCCCGACACGGATAGGTTAGGTTTGAAGGTGATGACGGGAGCTGAAGTGAGCGAGCAAAGCGAGCGAACTCAGCCTCCGTCATCTCCTTCATGTTAGGTTACTTTAGTCCCTGCAGACAGAAAAAGGAGCCCCGCGCAGCGGGGCTCCGTCGACTTTGTTGCTTCAATAGTAATCGTAAAAACTATAACCATGGATATCTCCATAACCATGGGGTTCCGTGGGGTGGGGATGGTACAGTGGGGTTACCACTCAGTGTGCTAGTGTTTAGTGCATATTAAGTAAGCACTTGATTATTTTTTTGTGTACTTAATTATGTAAAGATGTCTGGTTAAATTGAGTTTCATTTAAGATAAACGATGCTCCTAAAAGTAAATTAGGTTATTGTTTTTCTTTAAAAATTTGAATATGTTTGTTGAACTAAGGAATTGTTAGATATACTATTTTGATAATAGTTATTCGTTCAGTAAAATAGTTCTGCAAATACCATTAAACTGTATATTTAATTTGTTTTTTTTAGTATGCTTAATTTGTGTGCAAGTCAGTATTTTTGGTTTAACTTTGAAATATTTTGTTCGAAAAAAGGGAATATACAGATATCGATTTAATTACATGCCTATATTAATTATATTAATTAAAGAACAAGGAAATTGTAAGAAAATCACTAAACATGACGTGGTGGCCCAGTGGCTAAGACCTCGCCTCTCGTGTTTAAGGTCGTGGATTCGAATCCGGGCAAGTACCAATGTGAGTTTTTCAATTCATATACAGTACTTTCTAAGTTTATCTTGGACGTCGCTGACAACGGTGAACGAAAATATCGTGAAGAAACCTTTATTACATGATTGTGCTCCATTGGTGTAATTGCTGCAATGGCGTTCCAGAGCGAGGATAAACTAATAAATTATTATCAGTTTAATAAGAAAACGAACACAAATATATAAAAGATAACTGCTCTTCAGCAAACGTGGAAACCTCAAAAAAGATACACATGGATTTTTGACCAGCAAGTCCAAAATTACATTGCAACTTTCATTGCTATCTTAAGACGTGAAGCAACTTCGTTAAAAAGTAGCCAAGTACCTCTTTAATGTTTAAAAACTCCTCCTTTGAATGCAGACAACAGAAACAGAATTTAACGCTTCCACATAAAAATGGTCATAAAATGTTCCTATTTAATCTAAAAACATGAGCGACCGAAAATTCAGTATCTACTCCAGATTGTACACAACTGTAAATATTAAAACGGGGATTTAAAAGGGTGCAAAAGGGGTGAAATGAGGGATTTTATGGACACTGACGGGCCATGTTAGATAAAAAGTTAAATCGCCGCTTAAAGGCCAGCAATTTTAGGACAGTTAAATTATTATATGTTTGGTTTTTCAACTTCATATTTGAGAAAAACATGATAATTGGGCTATGGGAAGGGTTTCAATAAGCTTAACTACTGGCCTATGTCTGTCTTTTTCTGCCGGGGAGTTCGCATGTCGACATGGCACTAAATGATACCTGTCGCATCATAACTGGCTGTTTGAGACCTACCCCGCTTGCGATGTTGTATCCACTGGCTTTCAAAGCTTTCTGAGACATACGACCTCATTGGAAGCCAGCGCAACGGACGAGAGATGTAAATTGTGGCAAAACGCACATACTGCCCCTCCATACTCCATCACTCCGGCAGAGCATCTACCCCCTGGACACGAACGGCAGTGGCCAATCTGGAAATCCCTAAACCGATTGCGGGTACAGTTTGTTCGCTGTATAAAAATCTGGCCAAATGGAGTCTCATAGACCCATCTCAACAAACACAGTGCCAGTGTGCGGCCCCGTCGCAGGAAAGAAATTATGGATAGAATTCATAACGTAAATAGCATATTATGCTATTTCAGTTATGAAGATACATAATATGTATTATGTAAATCAAATATTATTTTGCAAACAAAACTGTCCAAAAGGAGGTTTAATATTGATATTCTGGCTCCGAGTGGGCGCACGGCCAGTACTGTGTTAACATTGGGGAATATATACGCCTTAATAAAAAGACAGAAAAGAAAGAAAAGAAAGAAAAGAAAGAAAAGAAAGAAAAGAAAGAAAAGAAAGAAAAGAAAGAAAAGAAAGAAAAGAAAGAAAAGAAAGAAAAGAAAGAAAAGAAAGAAAAGAAAGAAAAGAAAGAAAGAAATGAAAGAAAAGAAAGAAAAGAAAGAAAAGAAAGAAAAGAAAGAAAAGAAAGAAAAGAAAGAAAAGAAAGAAAAGAAAGAAAAGAAAGAAAAGAAAGAAAAGAAAGAAAAGAAAGAAAAGAAAGAAAAGAAAGAAAAGAAAGAAAAGAAAGAAAAGAAAGAAAAGAAAGAAAAGAAAGAAAAGAAAGAAAAGAAAGAAAAGAAAGAAAAGAAAGAAAAGAAAGAAAAGAAAGGAAAGAAAGGAAAGTGAAATAAAAAAAGAAAAGAAAAAAATTGAAAATTGTTTATTCGCGCCAGGCACGACGCATAACATAAAAGAACAAAATAAAACTTAAATACAAGTGTAGTTCGTGCTTTCCAAGGCAGTATTTAACAAATGGTCCAACATTAGTTAGCGATGGTTGGAGGTATCGCCCTACTCAACTCTCCGACCCCACCTTCTCACCTTATGTCTCACTTTCAATATTTAATTTCTTCAACGCTATAAATCTGTGTTCCTCCAATAATCTTCTCCTACTGTGTCCTTCTCATACTACTGATTTTGTGGATTCTTCCTTTCATATTAAGTCTATTCTTCTCTGAACCGCGCTTCCTCTCGAAAGCAGGACGGCCACCAGTCGGTATGCTTTCAAGCGTATACTGCGGTTTTACTTTCAGCGGAGAGAGGGGTCATCTATAACTTATTTTCGTTACTTTATCAATAGTATCTAGGTGACCGAGCTCTGTTCCGGTGGAAATAGAGAAAACGACGTTTACTAAAAATGAAACCTAGCTAGATTGATGTATCGCCCCCGAAAACCCCAGCTTACTAAATTTCATGAAAATCGTTGGAGCCGTTTCCGAGATTCAGAATATGTATATAAATATATACAAGAATTACTCGTTTAAAGGTATTAGATGCTAGATATATATATTTATATAGGTATGTATTATAATATGTATAAAATATATATATTTAAGGAGCTTATTATTGTTATTTTTTGTTTTGTTGTTTGCATTCCACAGTTTAAACAGTGCACCTGCCATGTTGTCTCTTCACTTCACCACCCTTGGTTGACTGGTAGAGCATGCCTAAGGCATTAAGTCCGCTATTGTACCTTTGTGCATGATGTTTAAATAAATAAATAAGATGGCTTAACCTCCGATCGAACGATATTTAGCATATAGCACAAAAATCTAAAGATACCGTAGCTAAATTACCTGCAAGGCTAGTTAAAGCCTTGCAGGTAATTTAGCTAAATATTTTTAGATTTTTGTATGTTTTTTTTTTGTATTTTTTTTATCTATTTTTTACTTACCTCTTCTATAAATATAAACTCGTCCCACCCAAAAGATATCTGCAAAAGAAAGACTCTGTTTTATTATAGACACAATTATTGACGGTCCCTCGGGCCAACAAGACGAATCCAATCTATTTTTAGAATATTATTTAAGACAAACGAAATGATTTTGGTCAAAACGTATTCTGTTCTGAAAGAAAGAGTAATTCTTAAATAATATAGGTTGTAGTAATTGGCCAATCGGCCTTCTGAGGCTCTAGAGAAAATGTTCATCCATAAGCGATAGGATGTACAAAATGCCAAAATTGTATTGAATTTTAAGGTTCCGTTCCGCAAAAGGAAAAAAAGGAACCCTTATAGGATCACTTCGTTGTCTGACTGTCGGACGTGTGTCAAGTTGAAATTAATATGATATACTTACTCAGGTCTGCAGTCGCTTGGAGCTGTAAAAAAAATGAACTTCTAAATCAACGCAAACAAAAGATACGGCCGTTTATGTCGCATATTTGAGGAAACTCAATTGAACCAAAGCCTAAAGGGTACATCCCATTGACCTAGAACCATAAAATTTCCTGCATGGAGTATTGCAGCCACCTTTGGGATGGATCAGCAAAGTATCAGCTTGCCGCGCTTGACTCGGTGGAACGCAGAGCTAAGAGGCTCATCGGCGATATTGAACTGGTGGATACCAAGCTTCACAGCTTGGCTCATCGCCGCAAGGTTGCCTGCTTGTCGGTCTTCTACAGACTGTATTTCAGTGAGTGTGCTCAAGAACTCCACGACCTCATCCCACCAGCCCCCTTCTACCATCGGACATCTAGACGCACTGCAAGTTACCATCCTTACCTTGTTGCCATTCTACCAATTCGCACCAAGCATTTCCAAATATCCTTCATAATGCGCACAGCGAATGAATGGAACTCACTACCTGCGTCTGTGTTTCCGAACGCATTCAACCCGAATCTCTTCAAAGTTAGAGTAAACAGGCTCCATCTGGGTAAGCTCACTCCATCGTCGACTCTGTCTCTGTCACCTATGACTTAGACTAGAGTCAAGAGCAAACACATCTCAAATAAAAAAAAATTGGCAAGAAGAATTACAGCACAAGTAAAGGCAAACATCTGTAAACTGTAAAATTGTTGCTACGGAAACCAAACTTCTATAGCATAACCAAAAATAAACTTTTCTGCTGTTGGTAAAATGACCGCGACCAAAGTCGATCGTATGTCGTATGAGGACGACTGTTTTCCAACGGCAAAGTTAATTTTGTCCCTTCGTTAGAGCAATGTTCTGTGCTGTCATTGATTACGTCCGTCAGTCATCATTATCATCAACATCATCGATCGTCAGTAATGTTACCTAATTATTTAATTTGTTGTATGTAGCTGTTTATACGGAACTCTCGGTGCGCGAGTCCGACTCGCACTTAGTCGGTTTTTTAGGGCTCCGTACCCAAAGGATAGAAACGGGACCCTATTACTGAGACTCCGCGGTCCGTCTGTCTGTCTGTCACCAGGCTGTATCTCATGAACTGTGATAGCTAGACAGTTGAAATTTTCACAGAAGATGTATTTCTGTTGCCGCTATAAAAACAAAAACTAAAAACAGAATGAAATAAATATTTAAGTGGGGCTCCCATACAACAAACGTGATTTTATTGCCGTTTTTTGCGATAATTGTACGGAACCCATCGTGCGCGAGTCCGACTTAAATATTTATTTTATTCTGTCGAGCTATCACGGTTCATGAGATACAGCCTAGTGACAGACAAAAAGACGGACCGTGGAGTCTTAGTAAAAGGGTCCCGTTTTTACCCTTTGGGTACGGAACCCTAAAAAACACATACTGAGTTTTAAACATACCACACTTTACCTTAAGGTGGGACCTTTTTAAAACACCCGTAACTATAAAATTTTCATAAAAAAGCCCACAGATCTGTGAAATTCTCCCCGAGAGGAATATTCAAAACATTTTATAAAGTATCCTGGCCTCGGATATTACGGTCTTTTGCATAAACACATAATATTAACTTTTAAATGGCTGAGGAAGGAACGCATTAACTTTCAATTTTGTGGATAAGAGGCCACCAAATTGAATGAAAGGCGATTAACAAAACGAATTTATAATGCGGCTGTTGATGGCAAAGCCGGGAGGGGATGCCGGGATTGTAGGAGGACAAATACCGGGATTATTGGGGACTGGGTTTTGACAGCGGCGTCGCTCGTGAAAGTATGAAATTATGATTTATTCTGTTCTGTTACAACCAACTAATATCACTGGTATTTGTTTGAACTCATATTTATTTTCTATTCCGAATGGATACCAATGTTTAAACTAATACCAAAACAAGTTCAAAGATATAAGGTACACTCAGTTAAAATGCTTTTTTTGAAATTATAACCTTTAATTGAAAAAAACAGTTAATCCAAGAAATACAAAAGTAATAGCAAACATCAGACTCATCAACACTTCATGGGGGAAAGGTTTGAGATTATACGTATTAGTAGAATGTATAAAACATCGGCTCTCCTTGAATTATGAACAAGTATTACTATTACCTACTGTGGTTCTACGAGAATATTTGCTCTAAAGCCAAGTTCGCTTACCTTCGATTATGAACTGTTTTGCATTTCAACAGGTACAGATGAAGTTTCGTAGTTATTAGTTTTCGTACGGCAGCTCAGGATAAGCTCCCGGTGGTTTTGATGCAATTTCAAGTATTCGGCAGTAAGGGTATAGAATTCTACCGGAAAATTGAAAACGGAGCTTAAGTTATACTAGCTGCAGCCCGCGGCTCCACCCGCGACGAATTCGTCCTTCTAAAATATAGCCTTCTTATGTATAAGCTATCTTACTGTAAAGTTTTACCCGTTCCGTTCAGTTAGTTTGCGTGAAAGAATCACAAACATCCATCCATCCTCATAAACTCTCGATCATCGTCAGCCTATTAATGTTCCCACTGCTGGGACACGGGCATCCTCTCTGTGAGAAGGGATGGGCCGTAATCCACCACGCGAGCTCAGCGCGGATTATCGTCTTTGATTTTTTGGTTCTAGGACATGGCGGTTTCCTCACGATGTTTACCCTCACCGTTATTGAGAGCAGTGGTGATGAAATAATTTACACAAAGTAAAGCGCCTGCCTGGGTTCGAACGCATGGCCTACAACTTGTCAACTCCGGCCACCACAGCTCTCTATTAATATAATCTGTATTAATATTAAAAATAAAATAAAAATTGCCTTTATGCCCTGTAACCTGGTTACAATACTTTTTTTTTATAAATTAAATCTTACATCTAGCTTATGATAACTATGCATTACTAACTTATCTATATTAAATATTATCTTAACTAACTATCAGCTACTGGGTCAGGTTGTCTTTTGACATATGCCTTTTCTAATTCCCTCCACTTGTTTCGGTTCTTTGCTGTTTTTCTCCACTCCTTTGGTAAATCGTCCTCCCGTCTCTTTATGTCTACCTCGTTTTCTCTTTCCATTTCTTGGATACCATTCTGTAACATTTATTATTAAGTAAGATGTAAATAATAACTGGATTCTTATGAGTTTAGCTCTTTGAGACTACTGCTTTTTAATGACTGATCGGATTTTGATGAAAATCCAGCCAGTATCACTCTCGCTCACTTCAAACCCACTTCACCTCAGTTATCACGATCTTCTTCTTCTTTTCGTGTGAGGTGTGGCCACCTCTGGAGTCAGAGTTAATTAAGCCGCCTCTGGCAGCCCCCACAGGCCTCTGACTTGGCTATTTCAGACTTACATTATAACTATATAAGTCCAGGTTTCCTTACGATGTTTTCCTTCACAGTTGCCTGTGATGTCGAAGATAAACTTAGAAAGTACATATGAATTTGAAAAAGTCACATTGGTACTTGTCCGGATTCGAACCTGTTGTAGGTTAAGGTTAGGTGCTCAAGCACGACAGGCGAGGTCTTAGCCACTGGGCCACCACGCCACCAGTTATCACGATGAGATGACTTTTACAGAATAGTACTAGACTAGTATCTAGTTTTTTGAATTTGAGGAAAATAGACCGTTACTTTCCTCATTTTAAGTTAGGTCCTCCAACTTGATTCCACTTCGAATCATGAAATTGACGGTTACAACTTGTTATTTATTTGCCCACGGACGTAAAAAGAGGGTTGTTATAAGTTTGATGTGAGTGTTTGTGTATCTGTCTGTGGCATCATAGCTACTAAACGGATGAATAAATTTTAAATAAGTTTTTTTATTTTTATTGAAAGGTGACTATCGAGAGTATTCTTAGCTATGTTTGATGAAAATCGGTTCAGCCTTTGAATAGTACAAACGTTATTTCTTTTACTTTTACTTGCAAGACTCGAGATTATTTCGGCTGTCATATGGCGACTGTCTTGTGTGGAGCTACTTCAAACTGACCAAGTCAAATTTAGACCTAAAGCTAGATAGAAATACCTCCGAAATAAAATTTCAGCTGACCTACCTATCTGCCCAAAACGCCAATGCTAACTGCCACCCATCTATACTCCAACCACAGCACATTACCTTGCCCGAATACATGTTCATCAATGAACCTCATAGAATGAGGGTAGTTTCATTACATATTTACTGAGGTATCGGTTTGCGGTCTCGGTTCCGATTCTATGTTAAACGGTGGGTAGATGAATATTTTATAAGGAAATTGGGAAGTATTTATCTATTATTAAACTCGTTTGTAATTTCCTGAGGTCAGGAATAGTTAGCATAAAAAATAAGTACCTGGGCGACCGAGCTCTGCTCGGGTGAAAATAGAGAAAATGACGTTTTCTAAAAATGGAACCTAGTTAGATCGATTTATCGCCCCCGAAACCCCCTGCATACTAAATTTCATGAAAATCGTTGGAACCGTATCCGAGATTCAGATTATATATATATACAATAATTAAAACAGAGACGTGGCCGCTCACAATGGGCCTCACCAGAAAGCTTAAAGTCACCCAAAGAACAATGGAGAGGGCTATGCTCGAAATTTGCTTGCGTGGTCGAATCAGAAATGAAGACATCCGCAAGAAGACCAGGTTTACCGATATAGCCCGAAGAATCTCCAAACTTTAGTGGCAGTGGGCAGGGCACATTGCTCGCAGAACCGCAGGCCGTTGGGGCCGAAAAGTTCGAGAGTGGCGACCGCGTACCGGAAGACGCAGCGTTGGAAGGCCTCCTTCTAGGTGGAGCGACGACCTAGTCAAGGCTGCGGGCGTCCGGTGGATGCAAAACACACAGGACCGATCAGTGTGGCGACGCTTGGGGGAGGCCTATGTCCAGCAGTGGACCTCTTTCGGCTGAAATGATGTTGATGATGAAGATACAAGAATTGCTCGTTTAAAGGTATAAGAAAGGTTAGATGATTTGGAATGTCTTGATGCCCAGTTGATAGCGTTAGGTCGCACCCTATATTACATGGGACTGAAACCCAACTGTGAAAATGGGGATGTACTAGAGATGCTTCTCAGCCTACCTTTCGGGGAAAACAGGCGTGATGTTATCATATAATATGCTTCACATATCTGTATGCTAATTTATATGAGGGTCTGTCAGCAGAGAGCTATGATTACAGGACATAATGTAATGTCGTACATATTCATGCAAATTGTTGTGCGTCGCTAGTGTGTCACAACTACCAGTATTGTTGCTGAGTGGGGTAGCAACCACTGTTGAGTGCTGGCAAATATTCTATGTTTTAGTGTAGGAGGAGCAGTGGTGGCCCAGTGGTACCGGCCGCGACTTACAAGTTATCGACATGAAACATGAAAGACATGACATGTTGTTACGAAAGGTGGCGTTTACTTTGTGTGAATTATTTCATCACCACTGCTCTCAAAACGGTGACGGAAAACATGGCATGTCCTAGAACCAAATATTCGAAGACATGTGACATCCACCAACCCGCACTGGGCCCGCGTGGTGGTTTATGGCCCATCCCCTCTCACAGAGGATGTTTTGTTGGCCTGTGTCCCAGCAGTGAGAACATTAATAGGCTGATGATGATGATGTTGGGGTCGGCTCGCAAGATAACCTGATACAGCAGAAACCAGTATTTCACATGAAGCAACCAACAATAATACATGTACACAATGATACTGATCAATGAACACCGCTAATATTTTATTAAATCACCCGAAACGTTTAAAAACTTATACCACACTTTGTTTTCCCTTCACACATTTTAACAAAATAATCAATTTATCTCAGTGGAAAGTAATCTATCTAATGCGTCTGTAATAGTGCCGTAATTAGAAGACCGCTGCGCATTATTAATGATACAGCAATCTAGCAGGCTTCGTGCTTGTACGTAATGCAATATACTCCGTTGTTTCATTATATTTTTATTGATTAGTTATTATTTAATTCCTGGGTAAACAATTCGATTGATGACTGATGTTAGGGCGAATTCACACATACCTGTAACTTGCAGTAAAGTTTGAAAGTAGCTCGCATTCACTAATCAGAAGTTATTATGGCGTGGAAGAGCATTGTACACTTTTATGCTAGATTCAGGTATGTGTACATTCGCCCTAACTACTGACAGCAATTCACACTCACCAAAAATGGGCTTAGCGCAAAAATCGAACCCCGGACCTTCTTTTACCACTACACTAATGAACAAATATAAATGACCCGAAATAATTTAACACACGAACATTTTCCGGCACCTGAATATAGCTTAGGAAAATTAAACATAACATAAAAGAAATCTGTAAAAAAAATCCTAGTTATGTATTCTTATCGGAATTATGTTCATCATTATATAGTAGTGGTTGCCTAAGAATCTCATCACAGCAAAAAAAAAACTGGCTGTCAAAGGCCCCAAAAACCAGTTATTTGCTTAATTATCGTAAAGTATTGATTTTACAGCAATTTGTTCGCAGGGCAAGTTTATTCCTTATTCAAATTGAGCACAAAATATTCCTACATAAGATTTAGTAACGGTCATTACTTTTTCCGTTTTCGTTAATTGTCGGTTTTTACGTGTTTTAAGTAATTTAATTTGAAATATGCAGATAATACATTCAAGACATACAAATATATAAGCAAACATGAATGTAAAACTGTTTTCTTGAGCATAAAACATAATTTGACTAGCCTAAACTCCCACTCGCACAGATTAAGTAGACACTAGTTTCTGCCAGCGGCTTCGCCCGCGTGGCTGTCGGAAAATATCCCACGGGAACATTCTACCAGGATAAAAAGTAGCCTATGAGCTATTCCAGACTATAGTCTATCTCTGTGACAAATTTAATCCAGATCCGTTTAGCCGTTTATGCGTGAAAGAGTAACAAACATCCATTCCAACCATCCTCAAAAACTTTCGAGTTTATAAGTAGTAAGATTTCAGGCAACAATTAATTAAATTTTAATGAACATTATTCCAGTGAAAGTACTTAACTAGGATTTTTTTCAAATCATCGCAAATGTTTTTATTTCCTGGGCTAAATAAAGTCGACAACAGGCACTGTCACCCTGTAGGTATAATATAAGGTTATGTGTAATGTTTCTATAATATTCTAGGACATGGTAATGTGATGTGGGTACTTATGTACTTATGATTACACCGGGACCCTCGGCTGGTGGACAGAGATAACACGGTATTTAGGAACGAGGTACTTCAGCTATAACATCGGTATTTGTAGGTACTTTATTTGAAGGATTTATTACTGTTGCATATAATTTCTTCCTGTTATTTACTGCCTTAGGATATATTAATTGATAATAATCACTACTTAATAAGCAAGTATAAGTAAGCTTAGGACCTTCCAATTAAACTAGCTTAAGAATATATTTATGCTTATAAGCCACTATGTATATCAATTAAATAACAAGGCAGGGATGCGTTATTGTTAATTTCAAATTATGGGCGGTTACGTACTTCATCCGATCCATGTACGTGAAATTTTGGTTTCGAAGTAGCCGTAGTACTTCTTGTAGAGAAACTTACGCACTACAGCAAATCAAAGCAAAATACTTTATATGTACTGTTTTATTCTATACTAGCAGACGCCTCGCGGTTTCACCCGCGTAGTTCCCTTTCCCGTTTGAATACAGGGATAAAAAGTAGCTTATGTTTTTTTTTTATTAGTAATAGGCTTGCGCTTGACTACTATCTCACCTGATGGTAAGCAATGACGTGGTCGACGATGAAGCACGCTTGCCTAGAAGAAACCTATTCACTCTTGACTTAAAGACTCCCAGGTTGTAGCTATCGGGAAATACAGACTCCGGCAGGGAATTCCACACTTTTGCTGAGCGCCTAATAAAAGTATTCCCATAACGTTTGGTGCGTATGGGTGGGATGTCCACCATGTATCGATGACGCATCGCCGTACGTCTTGTAGTCCGATGATAGAACGGGGATAGTGTAGCTTTCCAACGTTGAAAGAATTTTTGAAATCGGTCCAGTAGTTTTTTAAGTTTATTCGTTACATACAAAAATACAAACATACAAAATACAAATCTTTCCTCTTTATAATATTAGTATAAGTATATCTATACTAATATTATAAAGAGGTAAAGTTTGTGGGTTTGTGAGTTTGTGACGTTATAAGGGGTAATCTCTGGATACTGAACCGATTTTGAAAATTCTTTCACCAGTAGAAAGCTACATTATTCCTGAGTGTCATACGCTATAATAAAATTTCAAAAAAAATAGAGATCCTTATGAAAATTGCAATAATGTAACCCAAGGTGGCAAAATGTTGCCTATAAATACATTATTTGGCGTGCGCTGAGAAAACTATTGATAATAGATAAAAAATTGTAGGTAGGTAGGCAGGGTAGGCAGGTTAGCCAGGGTAGGCAGGGTAGCCAGGGTAGCCAGGGTAGTCACGGTAGCCAGGGTAGCCAGGGTAGCCAGGGTAGCCAGGGTATGGAGGGTAGGCAGGGTAGGTAGATAGGTAGCCAGTTGACGGGAGCGAAGCCCCGAGGGTCAGCTAGTTAGTATATAGAAGTATAGATATAAAGAGGTAAGTTTGTGAGGTTAAAGGGGGTAATATCTAGATCTGCTACTAAACTGATTTTGAAAATTCTTTCAGCAGTAGAAACCTACATTATTCCTGAGTGACATAGGCTATAAGTAATTTTAAAAAAACTTAGAGAACCCTATGAAAATTGCAATAGTGTAACCCGAAGTAGCAAAATTTTGCCTACACAATCCATCATTTGAAATGCGCTGAGAAAACTATTGATGATACATAAAAATTATATACTACATGATTAAAGAACTCATTATTATCTACAAGAAAGACTGCGAGAGAATATATCTAACTATCATAGTTAAGTCAAAATAGCAACTTTTATGTTCTAAATTTTAATAAGATCGCTGTTAGGATTAAAAGTTGTTAACATTCGTATTGTAGTATAAATTCTTATTCAATTAATTAGTTTAACAAATTAGTAGGTAGGTAGGTTAACTAAACCTTAACCACTTTATTAATAAACACAGAATAAAGTTATACCAAGTATAAACCTATGAAAATGTATGGTTATTCCTTTGTTATTCCTGGTTTAACTTTATTCCGTGTTTATTAATAAGGGGGTAAAGGTTCATCCGAACTCTATCCGTCATAATCTGTCATAATTCAGAACATTTTGAACTTGGAACTGAAATCACGGACACGGACGTTTAGTGCGTAACCGCCCTAATTCAATAATTAAAAACAGTATTTATAAGGCATCGCAAACATAGCCAAAAACTTAGAGACAACAACTCTGCAACAATACCATTTCACACTAATGTAACTTTTGCGCAATCTCTTCTTCTGCCGCTAATAGACTATGCGGATGTCTGTTTTCTAGATGCAACGGAGGTACTCCTAAACAAACTCGAGCGACTGCAGAACTTGTGCACCCGCTTTATTTTTTGCCCACGCAAGTACGAACATGTGTCGGAATTTTGGACCAGATTGAAGTGGCTGCCAAATCGGCGTCGAAGAGATACCTACATCTTATCCCTTCTCTATACTATCCTGCACAATCCTACTTCTCTTCAATATCTTCGCGAATGGTTTGAGTACCTCGTCCCGAGAGGTAAACCTTGTCGCACAGCCACTACGATTCTTATTCGAACTCCGCGTCAAACTTCCAGCCGCTATGATGGCTCCTTCTCAGTTACTGCAGTGCATCTCTGGAACTCTCTCCCACACTCCCTACGCGATAGCCCTTCTCTCCATGTCTTCAAGAGGAAAATTAACGAGTATTTCCTTTCAAAGCAATATATAATATTAGTTGATATTTGTATTTATGAGTTCTTTTATGTATGTATTATTATTATATATTTAATTTGAATCTTACTGTAAAATTGTACACTGGATTACTGCCCTCAATTATTATGATCTCTATCACTCAAAGGTTTGCTGGCAGTAAACTCCATTTTGGAGTTAAGCTCGCCTTTGTACATGAATATTGATTTCACTTTGTGTTAATGTATTGTTTTGGTGTACAATAAAGAATTAAGAACAATCTCTTTGTTTTGAAAGTCCCTTTACCGACGATAAGCGTTTTGTACCTAGAAGCTACTAGTTGCCTACATTTAATATTCCCCTAAAATTCGGTTCTACAACAATTTCCATAAAGCCCGCTAGAACCCTTGTTTCAGTACCATCTCTTTACACATTCACCACTAATTTCCGTTGCCAAACGAATTCGTTTCATAATTCAGCAGTTTTTACTTTGTACTACAATCCTGAAATAATAAAATATGTATAATATATTTTAGACAAAGGTATAATACTCACAGCGGATATTTGTGTCTCTGAAATTGGTTCTGCCAACCATTGCGCAAGAAACAGTTTTGTCATCGAGTATACTGCATAGAGTAAGCGAGATAGGACGATGCGACAAATGTAAGTGAATGAAAGATACGGTTATACAATGCTATCTTCACCTTCAACATTGACACAAAAATAGCTACTGCGCAGGGTCTTGCCGCCAATTCAGAGGAACAAAGATCCGTTGTGAGTCTATTAAATTTTTTGAGAAAACATTCTTTTTCCCGCGGCTTTGCTTCCATTAGTTTTATATATTGTATTAATTTAGAAACGTTTACCCAAATACATATCATCATTCATCATTCATCATTTCAGCCGAAAGACGTCCACTGCTGGACATAGGCCTCCCCCAGGCGTCGCCACATTGACCGATCCCGTGCGTCTCGCTTCCAGCGCCTTCCCGCAACCTTAACCAGGTCATCAGTCCACCTAGTGGGAGGCCTTCCAACGTATCGTCTTCCGGTTCGCGGTCGCCATTCCAGAACCTTTCGGCCCCATCGGCCATCCGTTCTGCGAGCAATGTGCCCTGCCCACTGCCACTTAAGTTTGGCAATTCTTCGGGCTATGTCGGTAACTTTGGTTCTCCTGCGGATATCATCATTCCTGACGTGATCACGCAAGGAAATTCCGAGCATAGCCCTCTCCATTGCCCTTTGGGTGACTTTGAGCTTTCTGATAAGGCCCATTGTGAGCGACCACGTCTCGGTCCCATAGGTGATCACTGGCAACACACACTGGTCATAGACTTTTGTCTTGAGACACTGCGGTAAATTGGACGAGAAGATACCACGCAACTTCCCGAACGCCGCCCAGCCGAGTCGGATTCGACGGTTGACCTCTTTCTCGAAATTGGACCTACCCAACTGGACCGTTTGTCCCAGGTAGACATAATCGTCTACAACTTCGAGAGTAGAGTCTCCGACCTTGATAGGAGTGGGTGTTACATGGGCATTCACCATGATCTTGGTTTTGTCCATGTTCATTTTAAGACCCACTCTTTCGGAAGCTCTACTGAGGTCATCGAGCATTTTACTGAGGCTCTCCATGGTCTCAGCCATGACCACTATGTCGTCGGCAAACCGAAGGTGAGTAATGTACTCGCCATTAACGTTGATGCCCAGCCCCCTCCAGTCCAGAACCTTGAAGACATCCTCCAGCGCAGCAGTGAACAGTTTCGGAGAAATGACGTCTCCCTGTCTCACGCCGCGCTGGAGAAGGATTGGTTTCGAGGTCTGATCCTGAAGACGGACTGACATGGTGGCGTTTTTGTACAAACACTTCAACACTTCAATGTACCGGTAGTCGATCTGGCACCGTTGGAGAGACTGCAGTACAGCCCAAGTCTCTATCGAATCGAAGGCTTTCTCGTAGTCCACAAACGCTAAACAGAGAGGCAGGTTATACTCTTCGGTCTTCTGTATAACCTGCCGCAGCGTATGTATGTGGTCTACGGTGCTAAAGCCTTTTCGGAATCCGGCTTGTTCGGGGGGCTGGAAATCGTCAAACCTGCGCGCGAGACGATTCGTGATGACTCTTGAAAACAACTTGTAGACATGGCTAAGAAGTGAGATGGGCCTATAGTTCTTCAACCGGGCATTGTCGCCCTTCTTGAAGAAGAGTACCACCACACCCCTGCACCATGCCTGTGGCGTTTTGCCCTCGAGTATGACGGAATCAAACAGCTTCTGAAGGGCCCTAAGGACCGGTTTTCCACCCGCCTTCAGGAGTTCGGCCGTAATTCCGTCATCACCCGGCGCCTTGTTGTTTTTTAGCTGTTTCAGAGCCATCCTAATCTCGTACAGGCTGACGTCCGGGATATCTTCGGTATAGTGTCGGGTCAATCTAGCTCTTGGGTCGTTTGCTAGACTCGCAACGGGCTTGCTGATCGAAGTGTACAACTGCCCATAGAATGTTTCGATCTCCCTGAGAAGCTCCGGTTTGGCGGATACGATCCTGCCATCGTCGGTCTTCAGTTTCGTGAGTTGGCTCTGCCCAATAGCCAGATCCCTTGAGAACACCTTGGAGCCTTTATTTCGCCCGATAGCGTCTTTAATACGCTCGGTATTGAAGCGTCGAAGGTCTCTTTTCAAGGATTTAGAGATCTGTCTATTGAGCTGCCGGTATTTGCACGCCTCATCTGAAGACTGCAGGATCATCTCACGCCTCTCCTTCATAAGCTTGAGGGTGTGATCTGAGAGCTTTTTGTTTCTATCTGTACGACGGGTCTTGAAAAACTTAGACCCGACCGTATGGACAGCTTCCACGAACCCGTTGCTATATTCATCCACGGAGCTCCCTAGGCACTCGAAACGATTCTGGAGTTCGAGCTGAAAGCTCTCGGGGTTTTGGACTTGGATCTGTGCTGGCCGGAGCGTGGACTTCATCAGTCGAGACCTTTCAAGCTTAATATTAATGTTCAATGTGCCTCTTACCATGCGGTGATCGCTCCCGGTTTTTACCGAATTGATCACAGAGACATCATTGAACATTTGCTTCTTGGTTGACATGATGAAGTCGATCTCATTTTTTGTTGCACCATCGGGGCTCTGCCAGGTCCACTTCCTGTGTTCACGCTTTTTGAAGAAGGAGTTCATCATATAGAGGCCCTCCTTCTCCATAAAACTGGCCAGTAGGTGACCCCGGTGGTTCCGTTGTCCAACTCCAAATTGCCCCACTTGCAGCTCATCCTCGTCTCGTTTGCCCAGTTTCGCGTTGAAGTCCCCCATGACAACGGTGAAGTGAGTTTTGAAACCATGCATGGCTCTGGAGATATCCTCATACATGGTCTCTACCTCATCGTCGGGGTGTGCCGAGGTTGGGGCGTAGACCTGTATGACCTTCAGCGAATATCTTGAGGATATTCTGAGTATAAGGTACGCCACCCTGGTCGACACACTCTCGATCTTCACCACGTTGTTCACAAGGGACTTGTGGACGATAAACCCGACACCACCCTGGGACTGCCGGTCACCTTCTCGGAAATAGAGTAGGTTACCGGATTTGAGGATTATCGAGTCCTCCCCCTCTCTTCGGACTTCAGATAACCCTATAATACTCCATCGCAACCTGTTCAGTTCCTCCTCGAGTTCGGTGACCTTCTCGTCGGTCCGAAGTGTGCGCGTGTTGTACGTTGCCAGGTCCAGTCGTCGGTGATTGTTGGGGTAGCCGGATCTCGTCCGGAGATTCTTAGTAGCACCCCTTGCCATGCCGTAGCCTCGACCGCTACCGTAGTCGAGGGTAGGCAAGCTGCCGGGTACCAGGGGCCATTTTTTATTTGTGCTATTCATTGGGGGGGTTTTGCCATAATCGCCACGCTTGGCAGGCGGGTTGGCGATCGCAGTATGGTTGTTATAGAAGTACAGAGAACGCTGCTGCCCATTCTCTGGTTTGTCCCTTAGTCGCCTCTTACGACACCCACGGGAAGACATGGGATGGTGAAATTCTTTACGTCCGGCACCATACGGAACCAAATACATATGCAGAAAAATAATCCTTTTGTACAATTTTCGTTACTATATTTATCCTGCGACCCGCTCCCGTCGACCTTCTCATAGGAACCGAGTGTTTGTAGTTTTCTAACAGAGAAAAAAAAATCGAAATTCCAGAGATAACCTATTAAAACATACATATTCGCACATTCGTCTATGGAATGCATTGCCTGTGACAATAAAACGCGCGTAATTACTACCGACCTTTAAAATACTGGTAAAGGCCAGCACTACCTGTCACTGTGATCTTATTCTTGTTGGAGCTGTATTGTTTTCTTGCCTTTGTATCTATATGTATTTATTTATCTAATGTTAACCCCCGACGGAAAAAGAGTGGTGTTATAAGTTTGACGTGTGTTGCTGTGTATCTTTGTGTCTATGTATCTGTGTGACTGTATGTGGCACCATAGCTCCTAAACGGATGAACCGATTTTGATTTAGCCTTTGACGACAGTGTTCTTAGCTATGTTTGAATAAAATCGGTTCAGCCGATCAAAAGTTATCCGCATTTCACTCTTTGAATCTGGCTTTTTTCGCAATATTTCGTGTCATTATTACTTGTCTCGATAGATTGTCTATTGAAGCGTGTCTACTACTAGGTATAATGTAGTGTAGAAAACATTAAATAAAAATTAAAAAACCCCCGACACAAAAACCTCTAAAAAGCAAAAAAATAAACCTCGTACTCGCGTCGGGGAACCGTTAAGCATTGGCGGTTGTTTTAAATTTGTAATTAAATTTTTATAGTATTTAATATTAACTTATTATTTGATCTAAGATTGCACCAAGTCCAACCCCATGTCGTGTCCAGGCTATCTCTCTCCATGCTGGTTTGCCTGGAAGAGATCGTAGAACGCGATATGACCATCACCTGTTGTATGTTTGTTTTTATTTTTTTAAGGATTGCGTATGTATTATTGTTTTTATCTTGGTGTACAATAATTTATTTATTTATTTATTTAAACTTCATGTACAATAGTGGTACATAGGCGGACTTAATGCCACAAGGCATTCTCTACCAGTCAACCTTTCGGTTAATAATGTATATATACATAAATATTCATATATTTACAAATACATGAACATAAATAAACAATGCTACCTCTTTATAATATTGTCAATGTAAATACACAGACTGTACAGAAACGTAGTATGTACCTATAAATTTCGTAGAAAATTAAACTTTGCTAGCGTTCCTCGTAGTTTATCCTCGCTGTATTGTTTCTCACGCTGCACCGTCGTTCCCGTCGTACTCGTAATCTTGTATTTGTTGTAAAAGATGGGTAAGCTCTGTATTTTCAAGGATTTGCAACAGTTTCTGCGTTTGCAAAGGAGAAAGGAAGAAATATTTAATGTCGCTGGAAATCTGACGTACAACATTTTGACAATAATTAAATTACTTAGGGAATATAAAATTTAACTTAATATATTGACATAAAGCACTGCCATGTTGTCTCCTCTTCTTCTTCTACTGTCATGTTCTTCTTCTTTGTTGACTGGTAGAGAATGCATAAGACAATTTATAATAATTATGAGCTATATTATTATAAATTACTAGCTTCCACACGCGGGTTTTAATTTATCTAGTTTATCGGGATAAAAATGTGCTATGCCAGACTATAATCTATCTGTGTGCCAAATTTCATCCAGATCCGTTCAGCCGTTCTGGCATGATTGCTCAGTATAAAAAACGAAAATCAGATACGGCGTAGAACGACAAAGCCAGTATCCTACGGCGTAGTCTGCTACGATAAAGCCAGTATGCTACGGCGTAGTCTGCTACGACAAAGCCAGTATCCTACGGCGTAGTATGCTACGACAAAGCCAGTATCCTACGGCATAGTCTGCAACTACAAAGCCAGTATACTATGGTATAGTCAGCTACAACAACACCAGTATGCTACGGCGTAGTCTGCTACGACAAAGCGAGTATCCTACGGCATAGTCTGCTACAACAGAGCCAGTATCCTACGGCATAGTCTGCTACTACAAAGCCAGTATCCTACGGCATAGTCAGCTACGACAAAGCCAGTATCCTACTGCGTAGTCTGCTACGACAAAGACAGTATCTTACGGCATAGTCTGCTACTACAAAGCCAGTATCCTACGGCATAGTCAGCTACAACGAAGCCAGTATGTACGGCATAGTCTGCTACTACAAAGCCAGTATGCTACGGCGTAGCTGCATCCTACATCTCAGGCAATCAAAAGGACGAAGACAAAGTGTAATTCATCAGCGAAGGCAATGGTCGAAATTGCAAAATATAAGTGATTGAACACGTGACATTTCGATAGCCCCTTGGCATTCACATACATTTTTGACAATTTAAAAAACGCTGTGGCGACGCTTTCGCTTTCTTTCTTTGAAATAATGACACTTGTATAGAGCCTAAGTTTTGTGTAGCAGTTATTAACAATAGCTTCTGCCAGCGGCTTCGCCCGCGTGAATGGCGAAAATTATCATTCACGCGATAAAAAGTATCCTATGTGGTATTCTAGACTATAATCCATCTCTGTGCCAAATTTCATCCAGATTCGTTGTGTAGTTTTTGCGTGAAAGAGTAGTAATACAAATTCACACACTCAGAAACTTTCGCCTTTATAATATTAGTGTGATAATTAGAATGATTCCAGATTTTCGTGTTTTGAAGCAAAAAACATAGTCTGTTCTTATTGTATGTATAAAAAGTACTTGCACTGCATTTACAACATACTACGATTGACACAAACATCTTATTGATTGACACCCTAACGTGGTAAGACCGAGACTTGCTTCAACGCCTCTTTGTGAACATGTGTTCAGTCATAAACTATGTCTGTGCTCGAGTGAGTGCTGACTAAGAAGTATGTACGCATCTGTTGCTTTAATAAAGAAAGAAAATATAATAATTAATAATAATAAAAGAGGGAGTAGTTAGTCTTAGTGTTATTGGGATCGGTCTATCATCACTGACGGGACTATTGTTGCCAATAAGCCTGACATAGTGGTGATAGACCGACTAGAGCGACACGCAATGATTGTTGATATAGCGGTCCCCCATGACGAGAACCTCGTGAAGGCTGAGAGAGATGAGAAAGATTCGAGATTCGCGAGGTTGTTGACATGCGGGATGTGAATACAGCAATCATTGTGCCGATAGTCGTGACGGTCAATGGCATAATAGCCAAGAGCCTCGACGAATATCTGAGGAGGCTCTCGTTGGGCAGCTGGATCAAGGCCTCGTTTTATTTTTTTATAAATAGTCTAGAGAACGTCCAGCCTCATCCTTTCTACTATCTCATTATAACAATTAGTTGGCATTAGCGATCTCTTAAGATCCGTCATTGGGAGTTTACCAGATGAATTTTGACATGTTGGAAAACCAGTAACCTTCATACAAGGATTTCATTTCTTGCAATAAAGTCAAACATCCACTGCCATTTAAGATGTGCACAGAAGGGTTTGCCGCGTGAGCTGGGTGGTTTATTTTTCTCAAGCCTGCCTAAATTTTTCAAAGCGAAGCTAGTATAGCTGTGGGTTGCTGTGGAGCGACCCCTTATCATATTCAGACTACATTATCCATATTTTAAGACAAACAACGAATACGAAAATAATCTTTTAAAAACCATAGATCTATAAAACCGGGTTGATTCTCAAATATATTTGCGACGTCGTCTTCGGGATGTGAGCACACAGGGAGATCGTAAAACAGTAATAAACTCGAACAAATAGCGTCGGGTTAGATTTAACTGGCTGGTTAAATGGATTGAACGTGTAGTCTTAACTCTATTAGCTTGTCTTGTGAGAAATAAAAAGACCTTAAAAAAACTGGCTTAAGAAATAACAATAAAAAGCTATCAAAAGTGACTGTGACTGTCTTTAAATCTGTCTAATTATAGTAAAATAATGAAAGCTTGGTGTGGGATTCTAGATTCGATCACCGGCTCATCATCATCATATCAGTCGACGTCCACTGCTGGACATAGCCCATACACACTGCCTCCACCAAGCGTCGCCACATTGACCGGCCCCGTGCGTCCCGCATCCAGCGGATCCCCGCTACCTTCACCACCATACCACCAGGGTTACCAACATAGCCCGAAGAATTGCCAAACTTAAGTGGCAGTGGGCAGAGCACATTGCTCGCAGAACGGATGGCCGATGGGGCAGAAAAGTTCTGGAGTGGCGACCGCGAACCGGAAGATGTTGCGTTGGAAGGCCTCCCAGCAGGCAGACCGATGACCTGTTGAAGATCATCGGATTAGTCAGTATTATTGGAGTATAATTCTAGGTAAAAGTCTGGATTAGTTGCAAATACCAATAGACTCACTACTTATTTATAAACAGGGATCGGAATAGGTAGAATGTATTTACTTAAACTTCAGCAGAGGAAGTAACATAGATTATCCACTCTCCTTCCTACTCCAAGACTCCTCTGCAATCCGGTAATTATGATCCTGACTTTGTAATGCCGGGATTTAAAAATGAAATTTTTTTTGAACTTCGAATACATTACATTCAAGAGGCCTTTTTTGAAGTCCAGACATATGTCCAAATATATTGGTCATGTCATATGAAGCCGTAACTTGGAAGATTCGACTGACTTTGGGTATATTATTGTAAATGTATTCCAAACTGTCTGTTTCCATGGCCACAAATACTGCACAGCATACTGTATTATGTATGTGGTCACCTCTGTGTATTTTGGGAGCGCCCCAATCAGCCTGTGCCCCGCATGCAGACCGACTGTTGACTTAGTTGGTCCAGAGCAATTAGAATGACAGTGACGTAATATAGACTGGATGACTCCTCTAACCAACCATTTGTTTGTTTAGAACTATCAATCAATACACTGCGGAACCAAACTTAGTATTATTTATTTACTAGACTAAGGGTGAGGGCAAACAAACGTAATTTTGTGAGTGCCTAAAATGAGTCGCGGAATTTACGTTCAACTGAAATCCGGTTAGGCTGCCAGACGGACGGACGTAATTTCAGTTCCCTATTCTACGTTTGTACGGGGCACTTTGCCTCACTCTCCTCTCTCACCTCGAGCGAAATTCGGTTGAAATAATGTGCGTGACCTTAGTATGAAACCGAATGCTGCGTAAATTCTGCAACGCATTTTACACCGCTCACAAAATTACGTTCGTTTGGCCTCACCCTGGGTGTCATCTGATGGTTCTTGTCGAAATGTCAAAATGTAAAGGATTAATCACGTGACATATCGACAGCGTTTGGTATTCCCATATATTTTTGACATTTCACCAATCTTGTCTAGAGCCTCTGGTCTGTCCCAGTACAAGGCAAAGAACTCCCTTTCTTGCTTCGAAACCTATATGACGCTTCTATAGACCAATCCTGTAATTCTGTGATCCACATTGTGGTTCATATAGCAAGGGGCCTTCGACTTCAGCAATGGACGGCCGACGCCATTAACAAACCATCATTATCATTAGCCTTTTAATGTTCCCACTGCTGGGACACAGGCGTCCTCTCTGTGAGAGGGGGAATGGGACTGAATCCACCACGCGGGCCCAGTGCGGGTTGGTGGATGTCACATGTTTTCGAATGTTTGGTTATGGACATGCCGGTTTCTTCACGATGTTTTCCTTCACCGTTTTTAGAGCAGTGGTGATAAAATAATTTTCACAAAGTAAAGTGCCTGCCTTTTTGACATTTCGACAAGAACCATCGGATGACACCCAGGGTGAGGCCAAACAAACGTAATTTTGTGAGTGCCTAAAATGAGTCGCGGAATTTACGTTCAACTGAAATCCGGTTAGGCTGCCAGACGGACGGACGTAATTTCAGTTGCTATTCTACGTTTGTACGGGGCACTTTACCTCACTCCCCTCTCTCACCTCAAGCGAAATTCGGTTGAAATAATGTGCGTGACCTTAGTATGAAACCGAATGCTGCGTAAATTCTGCAACGCATTTTACGCCGCTCACAAAATTACGTTCGTTTGGCCTCACCCTGGGTGTCATCCGATGGTTCTTGTCGAAATGTCAAAATGTAAAGGATTAATCACGTGACATATCGACAGCGTTTGGTATTCCCATATATTTTTGACATTTCACCAATCTTGTTTGCTTCGAAACCTATATGACGCTTCTACGTATATAGACCAATCCTGTAATTATATGATCCACATTGTGATTGACGGCCGACGCCATTAACAAACCATCATTATCATTAGCCTTTTTAATGTTCCCACTGCTGGGCCTCCTCTCTGTGAGAGAGGTAATGGGCCTGAATCCACCACGCGGGCTCAGTGCGGGTTGGTAGATGTCACATGTTTTCGAATGTTTGGTTATAGACATACCGGTTTCTTCACGATGTTTTCCTTCACCGTTTTTAGAGCAGTGGTGATGAAATAATTTTCACAAAGTAAAGTCCCTGCCTGGGTTCGATTGGTTCGAACCTACGACACGCATAATAACCAGAAAAATCATCACTATTTCACTGAAAGTCAACGTACAATCTAAACCGCAGATTAATTCCATCTATTGGATGGCTTACAATTATAATAACCTATGTTTTACCTACACCAAGGCTCTCATCATGGATCAAAGTACAGCACAATACTTATTCAATTTAGCCCACGTCATATCAAAAATATGTGTTAGTCTATCAGTCACTTACACCCCTGCCTACACCTGTACTTACTGCAAAGGCGACATGTAACTAAACCCTCGCCTACGTGTATCAACTGGCTGAAAGTGGGAGGCTAAGAATAAGTGCTGGTATTATGTCTGTGGGGTGTTAAAACGTCATGCTCCTGATATAAAAGCTTTGTTTGCAGTTTTCAATATAATCAATTTTATACTTAGAAGGAAATTGTTGTTGATTCTGTTAACAATATAATCATCATCTGCCTAGCCTTTTCCCAACTATGTTGGGGTCGGCTTCCAGTTTAACCAGATTCAGCGAAGTACCAGTATTTTACATGGAGCGACTGCCTATCTGACCTCCACAACCCAGTAACTGAGTAATACGGTACCCCTTGGCTAGACTGGTGTCAGATCTCAAGCTTCTGACTACTCGTAACGACTGTCAAAGATCTTCAAATGACAGCCGGGACCAACGGCTTAACGTGCTTTCCGAGGCACGGAGGAAACCCGATATGTTGAAATGGTCACCCATCCACGGCCCGACCTCGTCAAGCGTTGCTTAACCTTAAGATCGACCCGTACGGCTGTTATTATTTAGCCACGAGCTCCTCCTCTGTTAACAATAACGTCATGCTCCTGATATAAAAGCTTTGTTTGCAGTTTTAAATATAATCAATTTTATACTTAGAAGGAAATTCTTGTTGATTCTGTTAACAATATGATGTTGTATTAAAATAATAGGTCGAACAAAAATGAGATAGTTATAAGGATTTTTTTAAAGGTTTTTAGTAATTCTGGTTAGTCTAGGTTTTAATGTTATTCTAGGCTATTTTTTATGGATAGTGAAAACGATTTTTCTTGAATTAATGCTATATATGTTTGCTCACTACAAAACAAATTGGCAGTCATGGGGCTGTCCACAGAACTTAAAATTAAGAATGTGTTTTTGTTAATAAAAACACAGTTAAGGTCTATACACATACATCAGGGCCGTGCCCGGGATGTGACACGGCCGGGCCCAGCCATTGAAGATGCGTCACTGGCCCGTGCACGGCCCGTCCATGTCCCGGGCACGGCCCTGATATGTGTGGATAGACCTTTATTCCGTCACACGTCACTTTGGCACAGCGCTGACGCGAACCAATAAGTTTTGGCCCTACCAAAAATCGCTCAACACGATTAAAAAACAGTTTACAGATAAAAAAAAAAAACTATTCAAAATTACATTTATTTATGTAAATCAGTTTTAATACTTTTACAAGGTAACTTAAACACTACATAGTGGAAAACATATAATTAAGTCACGTATTTACATGTTTGTTCTAAACTACTAAGCTCGTCGAAACGTCGTCTACCTGCTAGACCCAAAAGGTACCTACAATTACCACTAAAACATAAAACCACCTCCGCAAATTATGAAACATGATAAAAACATATATTCTACCCCGTCCAGAATGTACACCTTATCTCGTAAGTCTGTCACGTATACAAAATATTCTGCTTACCCCCTTTGTACAAGTATCATGTGAACGAATCTAATTCAGTCACGTGTGATGCTTGGGTTAATATCTGTATGTATGTTGTGAGTGTGACACCAGTCTCTATATAATAGTAGTCTATGGACACCACAAGTTGGAGGCAAATGTCGCGAGAAATTGTTTTTTTGAGGGGTAGTAATAGATTTGGAATAGTAAAGACAAAGATATTTTATTTCAATTTCAACTAGGCCACAAAGCGGCACTTTTGAACGTTAGATACATTAAAATTTACAAGGAATAAAAATTGATTCTACCGTGCATTCGGAAAGTAGCTTGTTATGGAGAAGAACGCATAAGAAACTCCATACTTACTCTTTTAAAAAAATATGTTTTTTTTACAATATTTAGGTACATACGAGTAAGTACATACATTAATAATTTTATATGTGTGAGGACAATGCACCCAGAATCACTACATACTTTACTACGTACAGGTACAAAGTATTAAAAGTACTCACACATGTACTGTGCAGTTACATAATAGGTACTAGAAAAACACTAGCATCCGAAGCAGTTAAGTTAAGACCAATCCCAACTGACGGCGCCCGTTCACGAACATGACGCATGAATCGGCACCACCCAGCTCAACAATCATGAATGGAACCGAATGATCCAACACACACGCCACCATCAGAGAGACATTTAAGAGAGCATGACACACTCAACTGCCAGGGCAAACACAAGTCAACGAACGACACCAAGTGGTGTTGGAACTGATGTTGCACGGTGTGACGTTCATGTAAAAATATAAAGCGATAATTTCAAATCGCTAGCTTGCGAAACTTTTATGAACACAAATGAGGGAATGTTATAAGCATAAGTTTAGATAGTTTACAAAAGAAAGACGTACAGGGTTCCCTACTTGAAATCGAATGACGTGAGATCGAATAACACTTACTCGAAAATGTTTACTCGATAGTACTTGAAATCGATAAATTATGAGCGCGGCAGTTCACTACCTCGATGCATCTAGATCTCGAATAACTTAGAAGCCCGAATCATCGGCACCGCGAAGGCCCATTATCTTGAAACATCATTTCTCGACCGACCATATAATCAATTTACAGAATAGTTTTTAACCGACTACCCAAAAAGGAGGAGGTTCTATGTTCGACAGTATTTAAAAAAATATTTAATGTCCGATTTTGTAAATTATTTTTGTATTTGATAGGATGGTTTCATTATCACCAAGCACCAGTAAACGTTTTCGAGGAACTGTTATTCGATCTATAACGACATTCGATTTCAAGTAGGGTATCCCAGGTAGATAGATACGTCTGATTAGTACATTATGGTACAAGTGTGTAATGTTGGTGATTACCGCTGAGGCGCCATTGAGACCCGAGCCGTTAGGTGAGGGTCTTAAGAGACCCGAGGACGGTAATCATCAATACACACGTGTATCATACGACGTTTTTCAACACACTTGTGAAGAAAATAATACAAAAAAATCATTTCCAACAGTAAAAACGAGCTGTGATTTTTTTTTCGCAATGGACTAAAAATACTGAGTTATCTTTTTTTTGGCTTTTCGCGGATAGCGTTTTAGCCACGTACAAAATGGGGAATTTCAAGTTTTCTTTATTACAGACAAAAACAAAAGTTATATTTAAGTGAAAGTTTTATTTATTAAACACGTACAAGTTGAAATTATCTATTTAAATAAGAAGTTGCATGAAATGTGTTGCATTTGTACTATTGAGCACGATCTTTTTTGTATCGAAACTTTTTTAAGAACATAGCAACTCAACCAATAAATAAAAAAAAAAACTCTTTATCTCACTTGTGAATAATAGTAATGAAAATGTCACAGTTTGATAACAGATGTCATTATGTGCCTAATTGCGGTGCAATTTGAGCCACTTTATGAGCAAGTGTGTTGAAAAAATATTTACATTTTCTTCAATAAATCTCTTATACCTTAATTTGTATTGACTGCATCCACACTTATTCTAAACTAAAGGTACCTAAAACGCAATTTCAATGCCTTTGTACCACAGAACACGGAAGAGCACGGCATCTCCGTGCTAGCAGGTCTCCATCTCTCCCTGTCTCCTTAAAATTTACTCTATATCCAACAGAACTCACTCCAAACTGTAAATTACAAACCTTTTGTTGCCCTTAACCTGGTTGCAAGTTGAGAATTTATTTATACGTGTTACATACTCGAAGTTTGCGGTCTGCACACTAGTATGAAAAAGTACCTCAGCTTTGCGAGTTAAGGTTGCACTATCGACGGCACGAAGTATTTTGTGCGCGGGTTAAAATGCATGCTATCTCAACCGACAACACGTGCGATAGAGATAGATGCTGTAATGAAGAAGAAAGAAGCTAGTTCGCGTACGAATACACACTTCTGCAATTTTGTAGCGAAATGAATGATAGGAAGAAAACGAGCGCGCGAAATTTTATAAACAGACCTTTGGGAGTCTGGATATCATGAAAAAAACCGGCCAAGGGCGAGTCGGACTCGCGCACGAAGGGTTCCGTACCATTATCGCAGAAAATGGCAAAAAATTCACGTTTGTTGTATGGGAGTCCCCCTTAAATATTTATTTTATTCTGTTTTTAGTATTTGTTGTAATAGCGGCAACAGAAACACATCACCTGTGAAAATTTCAACTGTCTAGCTATCACGATTCATGAGATACAGCCTGGTGACAGACAGACAGACAGACGGACCGCGGAGTCTTAGTAATAGGGTCCCGTTTTTATCCTTTCGGTACGGAAAAAGGACCCTAAAAAGGACTAAATGTATCTGTTCAAAATAAAATTATTTGCATTGTTGAACTACTAATCTAACCCTGTATGGTGGCTGATTTGCAATTGACCTTCTTCTTAGGGTATTTATTTCCGCCCAAAGATGCGTTAAAATAAGTGTTGAAATATGGATCATTCGACGCTCTTAACATTTAAATATTTTTTGCTTCCATACAGGGCTAGATAAAGATGAGACAAATTAATATCAGTTTTTATTTTGAACATACGTCGTCAAACAGTGGAGTAATCGCCAGACTACTTTTGTATGGAATAATGATCGGCTAGTGCAACCTTAAGCTTAACCAAACATAGTTTAACTCTAAGTCTGCAAACAGCTTTACACCTTACTAGAGAAGTTGCGGCCTATTTCTTTTTCTCATGAAATCTAAACAGTCTATCTTTTTGTTGCAGACACTCAGCAGTGGACGTGTCTAACGGTGGCAACAGGGAACATGAGAGGAGCCGGTGGCAGACTCCAGAGGGAGACAGGTAACCACTACTCTTGATATTTGGAGAAAAAATATCTTACGCATGACTTCCCACACTATGAACACTAATACTAGGTTATGCGGCAATTAATGCTGGTGTGACTTCAATCCATGTTTCAATAAGGGAACTAATGTATTTTTAGATTGATACGTAGACAATTTTTTTTTAAATTATATTATTTGGTCAACCAGTGGCTACAGAAAAAAAGTTTGACATCGAAAAAGTTCAACACCACTTTTTTAAAATAAATTATACATTTTAGACAAATCATATACATTTATTTGTTCAAAACTAATAACCTTTCAGGGGGTGAAATTACTCAGGATATAAACGTATATAGTATTTAAACGAGCGAATATAAATACTTAAAGGTGTAAAAAATACTGAATATGGTTTACTGAAATACTAAGTGAGCGACAAACAGTGGGCGACTATAAATGTCTAAAACAGCGACTTCAAAATAAAAGATTTTCGACGGAGCCCTGCTCCTTTTTCTGTCCGCAGGGTCTAAAGTAACATAACATGAAGGAGATGCGGGAGCTCACGTCATCCTGCGTCGTCCCCTTCGAACCTTAACTATCCATGTCGGGGTTCTATAAGCTCACGAGCTCGCTTCGCTCGCTCTTCGACTAATTTGTTGAAAACACGAATACACCCGAACTCCCGCGCTGCACAGCGATGTCGCCTCGATGGTTGCTCAGCTATGTTCAAAAGAAAAATATGCTAAAATAGAACCCTTAGATTATTAACCGGGCGAAAAATATACTGAATGGGTGACTATTATACTAAGTAACTATTTATCCGGTTTGAGTAATACCTTTTAGGAGGATTATGTGAGCTGCGGTAATAATATTGTTACATACTTTAATTGTATTTGTTAAAGTATGTATCAATATTATTACCGCAGCTCACAAAATCCTCCTAAAAGGTATAACTCAAACCGGATAAATAGTTACTTAGTATAATAGTCACCCATTCAGTATATTTTTCGCCCTGTTAATAATTTCCCATTATAAAGAAACCTGAAAAATAAAATAAAATACCCGAAGAAATTCTATGAGACAGCTGTTGATAGATATTTGTTTATATTGTTACCCTGTACAGGTAGGTATATGATTTAATCACCTGCAGCAATTCCTGAATAACAAGGTTAGTTATTTCCGGACAGACACAGTAAATAAGGAAAAAAGAATAAGTCCAGTTAACCCAGCTAAGCCATAACATACGGAGCGAGGTTATTATCCAGAATAATCCGGCGCGAAATTAACAACGGTCATATTTGCCCGGAGCCCTGTTTGGACACAAATCTCTCTATTAGCAAGGATCCGTTCATTCTAACCTATATTTATGAAGATTGTACATTTTTACGGTATTTTCGAGAGTTCTGAATAAGCAAACAATGCGTTTGAACACACCGTTACAGATTCTATTGTAAATTTAATTTTATTCTAGGTTTTACTACAACAACATTTATAACTGGAGAATTGAGACGTTTAATAATTTATTGTTTTTTTTTTTTGTTTTGTTTAAAAAAAAAAAACGTTGCCCCACTCTAGGAATTTCTTCCTGTATCGTGGGTGCGTTTACAAACATATAAACTCACATACACAAACACCCAGAGCCGGAACAACTATCTGTAGGTCATACAAATATTTGTTCCGTGCGGGAATCGAACCCGCGACACGCAGCGCAGCAGTCAATCGCTCAACCACTGCGCCAACCGTGCGCCCAAACGTATTGTACTTGGATATATTATCTCATGAACATGCTTATTTCTTAGATTGTAATTGTAATTTAAATTATGACTATACAATGTTTGACTTGTTAAAGGGCCGTATTAATAACTATGGTTTACGCAACATTTTTGAAAATTTGTTACATTTAATTGATGACATTACTGTAAGTTACATGACTAATGAAGGTAATGGAAATGCTGCAGAAGAAGCGAATTCATTATTTTTTCGATCTTAAATTTATTAATGTTCTGCATCAAAACATTGCGGGACTACTAAACAAATCTGACCCACTATTAGTAAATATAGAAGAGCTAAAAGACAAAGATATTGACATTGATGTGATATGTGTCACGGAACACTTTATGTTAGCAGGTTATGAACAGCACCTGAAACTTAATAATTAAGAACTCGCGGCATGTTATTGTCGTAATTGCAGTAAAAGAGGAGGTGCCTGTATTCTAGTTAATAAGGTGCATAAGTTTAAAGAAATTTCTCAAATTAGTCAATTGTCCATAACTAATGTGATCGAATGTTGTGCAATAGAATTACTTGACTCCAAAATCATAATAGTTTGTGTATACCGAGTGCCGGTACCAAGTAACCTCAATTTGTTTTTTGCTAGGCTTGACAAGATATTAAAATGTATTTCTAGACTAAAAAATCATAATACTGTTATAGCTGGTGACTTCAATATAGATGTCATGAAGTGTAACAATGTTACCTTAGATTTCGAGTGTTTATTGTTAAAATATAATCTTACATTAGCACTTAAACAGCCCACAAGATTATCCAGTAATACATGCCTAGATAACTTTGCTCACAACTTTAATAAAAAGTGTAAGACGGATGTGTTGGAATTTGGCTTATCTGATCATACTGCCCAATTAATTAAACTACCAGTAAAGAAAATATTTAAATTAAAGTATTGGCGTAAAATTAAACGGGATTACAGTTTAGAAAACATACAAAAATTTAAAAAAACATATTAGAAACCTTTCTTTTGATGAAATATATAATACCGATGATCCATCAGAAGCGTATCATCATTTTATTGAAATATTTAAACTACTTTACGATTTGTGCTTTCCGCTAACTACAATCACTGTGCAAGTAAATGCCAAGCCAAAATGGATATCGCGCGGGATTAAAGTGTGCAGTAAAAATAAAAGAGAATTACTCTGGAAGTTCAGAAGAAAACCAACATTAACTAATAAACATAAATATAATAGCTATTCTAAACTGTTTAAACGAATTATGAATCTTACTAAGCGTGCACAAAACAATTACAAAATAAATACATCAACTAATAAAAGTAGAACGGCATGGCAAATTATAAATAATAATAAATTAAATATACCTAAGGAATCGACAATCGAATTAAAAATTAATGACACTTTGACAACAAATCCTAAAAAAATTGCCAATGCGTTTAATAACTATTTTATTGAAAAAGTAAAACCTCTCCCAGGTGCTGGTAAGGATGCCACAGCTCGAATCAATCACCAACCTAACTCAATGTTTTTGTCACCAAGTCTGCCTTATCATATGCGGAGGATTATATCAAATCTAAAAAACACGAGTAGTGTAGGGTATGACGGTATTTCAACGAACGTGATCAAAGCAGTGAATGAAGATATTTCTCATCACTTAAGCCACATTATGAACCTATGTATAATAAGTGGGGTATTTCCAAAAGATCTCAAGTTAACAATAATTAAACCTTTACTTAAAAAAGATGATAAATATTTAATGGAGAACTATAGACCGATAGCATTAATTTCCGTATTCTCAAAAAATTTTGAGAAATATTTATATAACGAACTCAACAGATTCCTAGAACAACATAAAATCCTATGTGATGAACAGAAAGGTTTCAGAAAAAATAGAAACATAAATATGGCAGTTTACGACTTTATATACACTGTCTCATCACAGGTTGACAAATCTTTACCTGTCTGTGCTATTTACTGTGACATGTCCCAAGCATTCGATTATGTAGACCATAATATTCTGGTAGATAAACTTGAAGCCTACGGCATAAGAGGTAATGTCTTGGAATTGTTAAAATCATATCTAACAGACCGGCAGCAAATAACACAAATATCTAAATTCAACATTAAATCGAAAAAGGTACATATATTCTCCTCTCAAAAGTGCCTCATTAAGCATGGTGTGCCCCAGGGAACTGTATTGGGCCCTCCCCTGTTCTTATTATATATAAATGACCTACCTAATGCAACTAAAGAACCCATGACATTATTCGCTGATGACAGTACTGTTACAATAGCATCCGATAATTTATCTGACTATAATTTTGACGCAAATAATTCATTAAACTCTATAATTGCCTGGCTTAGCAACAATAATTTGAAAATTAATCTGCATAAAACTAATATAATGCACTTTAGACAACGGGAAAATTTATATAATTTATCAAAATTCAATTTATCTCACAATGACAATATTATACAAGAAGCAGATACAGCCAGATTTCTGGGCTTAATCATTGATCCATAATTAAATTGGAAAACACAGATTAATGTACTTTGTAAAAAAATCAGCAGCTCGTCGTTTGCCCTCTATAAACTTGCTCCTACCGTCAATACAGACACTTTACTAACGGCCTATTACGGACTTGTGGAATCTTTATTGAGGTTTGGGATAATTTTCTGGGGCAATTCAACGAACAAAGACACAGTGTTCAAAGCACAAAAGCGTTGTGTACGGGCTATGTTTCGGTTGCAAACTATGGACAGTTGCAGACCAATGTTCATAAAGCACAGAATTTTAACACTTCCGTCACTCTACATATTGGAAATGGCTGTATTTGTAAAACGTAATCCTCAATGGTTTCCTCTTTTATCAAATAATAGAAATAGACGTGAGCAGTATAGACTTTGGGTTCAGTCACACTCGGCCAAAACAGCACTTCTGAGAAAAAGTGTTGTATGCATGGCCCCAGTAATATACAATAAAATTCCGAATGACATAAAGCAATTGAATTTTATTTTATTTAAGAAAACACTTAAAAAGCTACTTACTGATAAGTGCTACTATAACATTGTTGATTTTTTAAATGATAAATTTTGAATTTTATTTTGATTTAATTTTATTCTTTATTGACATATTTTGTATGTAATTAATTTTGACTACATTTTGTACTGACTCTGATTGTATATTGAATTATTGATAACATTTTGCACTGACTCGATTTTTTTATATATGAAACTGACATTAATTTATTCAATTTATAATTGCTAATTTAATTTTAATTAATAACAATACCTAATATTTTCATTTTGTACGCCGAGTGAGGCAAAGCATGTTGGTCCGGTAAAACTATGTTTCCATCTATATGTGCATATTCATGTATCATGTTACACATGTTTAAACAAATAAATTTATCTTTATCTTTATCTTATCTTTATCTTTTGCTGCGGATTTTTTCCCTTGGTTTCGTCATGGGGTCCCAGCGCTAACAAAAAATATTTGGTTCAAATTAATGACACTAGATGGCGCGATATGCATTGATTTGTTATTGAATTGTGGGTAAAATTAACACTTTCTAGAACTGCTCATAAAAATAGTATGTCTTTTTGTAATAAACTATCTTAAGCACGACATTCTCAAATCGTCTGAATGATTTTTTGCATATTTATGTAGGTTTAGAAAAAAAGATAAGTTTAATATTTAAGTTATTTATTTACAGTATTTATTTAAATAGAGTTATATTGTCCACCTTACAACGTTTCGAAATACATCCTATATTGAACGCTATTTTCGCTATCAGTTAAAAGTCAGTGTAGGTATCCCAAACGTGATCCATCCCATCGTATTACCTCTGGGCTTAGCCTTATGGTCTGTACCGCGAGGTTAAACGTCGTTTATTCAACCTGTCACCACACAGGCCCGTGTTTTTGCCCCAAGCAGGCTAACAAGATATAATTTATGACCATTCGACATTTAGGGCGCTTTTACATCAAAGATGCGAGGCGGTGCGCTAGAAATATATCCACCAATGGGAGCACTTCATTTTAATAGCCAAATACATCATATTCAACTGTCTAGCTATCACGGTTCATGAGATACAGCCTGGTAACAGACAGACAGACGGACAGGGGAGACTTCGTATTTTTTTTTGAGTCCCGTTTTTACCCTTTGGGTACGGAACCCTAAAAAGGAAAGGGCTAGCAGATCTATGTATTTTAAATACAAGAAGCAAGAGATGCGTGCTATGGATGAGTTCTAGGGATGTGTGCATCACTTAGCTACCGGAATCACAGCTTCGCAACGAATGCTTAGTTGGCGATGTGATACCACCGTGCCTCGGAAATGGTATTATGACTGATATCTCTTCGGTCATATCGGATGGCCTTAATGTAATAGGAATATAATTAATGTACACGTTAAAATCTTCCACGCCGATGTCTAGTGCTGGTTGATGTCGGCAGGCTTTTTACTTTTAAGAGCAAAACGATAGCGATTTTAGCGCAATAATTGCTCTTGAATACAGGAGTTTTAGAGTGTTTGTTTTGAAATAGGTGCATTTGAAAAACAGCAAGCGATTGTGTAGGACGTACCAAACCTACACTGTAGGTATAGTTTAAGTAAAGTTAGGTTAGTATAGGTTAAGTCAAGTAACTTGGCAAGAGTCGCACAAGTAGTTTTTTAGGTCTCTTTGTTTGTCAAGCAGGACACGGGGAACGTTTAGCACCGTTCTTAGTGCGCGATCGACTGACCAATCGCGTCGCGTCCACGTTCCGTACGCTCTATATGGTGTTTACTACGCTAAAACTTTGCCAAGTTACATGCCGGGGACTATAATTCCGACTTTTATGACACAAAGCGATGGTTGCTGATTGCTCTTTCTTACGTAATAAACCTGCAGTCAGGAGGGCTATCACTATTATTTTTGCATAAAATAAAGCGAAATATGCCTGCTAGAGATTTGTATGAGGGATGTTTGCACCACTTAGCTACACACCGTTTTATAGCTTCGCTACACATCATCGCGCAGCCTCGCTACATAGCGCATATTTAGTTGAAACGCTTTACACAAGTATAAAGTTCAACAAAAAGATTTTTATTTCAAAGAATGTTTTTACTAGTCTGTCGAGGATGTCACGGAGATTAATGACTTCAACTATTCGTGGCCGCAAAAAGTGCCAGACCTTTAATATTATAGTCATTATAGGTCAGGTTCGAGTGTCAAGACTTTTTGTTCGCGCTATAAAAAATAATTACGTCTTGTATTGTTTGTTGGATGACATAATGACTTGGCGTTTTGTTATTAGTTATTATAAATGGTGATTTTCAGTAGAAGGTAGTTAATTTTTTTTCTCCTTATTTTGATAGTCTGGTGTTCGTGCGGAAAAAAATTACGAAAAAAGTATTTTTTCTACCATACTGGCAGCTGTATTAATTATCTTAAGATAATTTACTATTGTTTACCTAAAATGCCTCGTTGGTCTAGTACTCGCCAAGTACTACTGCTGAGGATGATGTCCTTGATTCGGTGCCCGGGTCGTACAAATTAGCTTTTCCTACTGGATTGTCCCGGAGTTTGGATCTGTGCTCGGTTGATAGCAATAAGCTCACCCCAGATTACATGGGACTGAGACATTATCTATTATCTATACTTATAATATTTTAATATTATTAAGCTGTAGAGTTTGTTCGTTTGTTTGAACGCGCTAATCTCAGGAACTACTGGTTGGAATTGAAAAAATATTTATGTGTTAGATAGTTCATTTATCGAGGAAGGTTATAGGCTATATAACATCACGCTACAACCGATAGGAGCAGAGCATAAATGAAAAATGTTGCAAAAACGGGCAAAGTTATTCCTTTTTGAGAGCTTTCGTTGCGTACGCTGCGTTAACGGTTTAAGTTACGCAAATATCATGTATGATGGAATTGTTCCTCTTTAATAGTACTAAAAAAAAAGTCCGCGTCAGCATATATATATATTTTAATATTGACTCACTATAACCTTTTTTATGGTAATCAAAGTTCATTTGCGAAGGAGTTTTACACTACTATTTACTAATACTATAAAGCTGAAGAGTTTGTTTGTTTGTAGGGTAGGTAAGGTAAGAAGGTGAGGTAGGGTAGGTAGTGGTAGGTAGATAGTTAGCCAATTGACGGGAGCGAAGCCGCGGAGGTCAGCTAGTTTTTTTATAATTTAATACCTAAATTACCATAGAGTAAGGGTAATCGCTTTTTTAATTAGGCCGTGTCCTAAGGCTTAGCTTTAATGTTTAGTTCCTAGGACAATTTAATAACAAGTTGCAATGGTGATTTTATAGTACGTCCATTAATTGTAAGGTTATGTTACCTAGCCATACAATTAACCGTCATAAATATACAGTTTAATAACAAACTATATCCAATTAATTTTAACAACAAAATTACTTTGCAGGCAGTAAGTAGTGCAAGTGTCAAGACGATTACGTCGGCGTGCGCGTCGTCACGTGCTCTGCGCGACCACAGACTGTGTAACGATCAATTTGTGGTCTACCCACAGACTCATACTCTTTTGGTTACCTAGACGGGATAAGTATGTTTGTGTTGGAGAAATAAACTAGGTACCTATGGGTATTTGTTGCGTAGATCAGAAATACAATAACGGTGTTACAAAAAGATTCAGAAGTAACTAATGGTCGCAATTAGAACTACTGAGCGTGGTCTTGGGTTCGATCCCAAGGTTGGGTAAAATGTTAATGGGCTTTCATTAGTAACCTCTCAGTAGCAGGCCGGTAGTCTGTATTTTTGCTTCGTAGATGGCTATGGTCTCCTACGTGACATAGATCTTAAACATTAGTGGCGAATGGTGGATGTAGGGCACAGCTCTGCCTAACCTATCAGGGAGTGCAGTATTATTATGTATATTGCCACTAGACTTGTCGAATTTACTCCGTAAATCAAATCAAATAGTTTATATTAAAAAAACCTTAGAGGTACATTTGAATAGTCAAAAAAAAAGAACGACTCTAGTTGCAAATTCGCAAGCGTCTCAATGGAGAAGAATTTGCAAGAAACTCCACGGACACTCTTTTCCATAAGTTTTAATCAGAAGTTTTTGGTTACATCATTCTTGTTGAAAAAATACATATAATTATGTGAGAACGATATTAAAAGACGTGCACGTAAAAGCGTCTAGAGTAACAAACAATTAAAAAAAAGTATAATAACAGGCCGAGGCAGCTAAGTTATGACCAATCCCAACTGATGGCACCCGTTCGCGAACATGACGCATGGATCGGCACCACTCAGCTCAACCATCATGAAGGGGACCAATCATCATCAACACATGTGCTACCATAATGAATAAGATGTTACTTTTGAGTCGTTCTGTAAGGACAAATAATTTGGTAGTTTAACTGTATACCCCAGTTATTCCAGTGAATCCCACTAATGAAACCAACAATAACATTTTTCTCTTTCCCTTAGGTTGTCCACATACCCAGCAACAGGTGACCGCTCCACCCTCCTGCGATCGCACGCGGCCAAGTCGGCGGAGTGCAGCGGCCAGGGTTCCCCACGGCCTAGGAGGGCCCCTCGAGAGTCCCGCCGGGTGTCGCTGGCGCAGGCCTCGGGATACGTGCAGCTCAATCAGTATAGGTTGCTGGAACCTATTGGACAGGTTTGTGGAAGACTTTATTTAAGGGAATCCTCTTTTAGAGGTATGCGGAACGGGTTTGAAAGTCCCACAATTTCCATTGAAGAGGGATTATCATTCGATCAGACGGATATCGTGAATAGTGGCCATGGTTGCTATCGAACTATCGTATGTGTTCAAACTTTGATGGCACGATGTAGGATTTGTGTGGCCTGAGGTATTTTATAGCTCATTTGTGGCGGTAGCTATAGTTGCCGGTACAAATACGTGCAGCTCAACAAGTTTAGGTTGCTGGCGCCGATTTGAAAGGTTCGTTGGTAGCCTCCTTTACTAAGTTAGATTAAAAATACGTAAGGGTCTAAACTGATGAATTGCTTATAAACTGGACAACAACTGCAAAGCTGCTGTCTGTTTGCTGTTATTTATAAATATAGGAATTATCATCAAGCCACACTACTCGTATTAGACCTTTGGGGTCGGTCTTAGCATGCCATGGTCTGAGATGAATCAACGCGCTATCTTACAAATTAGATAAACTGCGAAAAAACTGCATCCTATCTGCAGTGCTGCAGTTGGCGTGTAGTTTGTGTACAGCCCGCCTGTTTAGACCCTAAAAGTAGATCTATTTATGAAGGAGTTCATACGGGGAAGAAAAACCACCAGAAATTCTACTTCTGCTGAGTTGGCAGGCTGACATTTGAGCCTTTAGTCTCTATGGGATGTCAACGCATCTGCTATGTTAAATGTTAATTAGCGATGTCACAGATAATAATTATAATACTATCATACAGATGCCTCATCCCATACAAAGAAACCGTGCCGACGTAACTAGCGTTTTTCGTCTGATTAAACCGATTATTTTTTGTACATCGCGATAGATAGATAGATGGTGTTAGCAGCGACTAGCAAGTAAAAGGGTTTACTCGGTGCATGGATTTTTTTTCTTTAAATACAGTGAAGATTAGTTTTGTAGTATTTTTTTTTGCGCGTTTTTACAGTTTCATTGCACCAAAATGTGTTACAACACATTTAAACAATCAAGTGGAATGCCTCAGACATTTAAAACTGCGCCATCTATTGGCATCAACAGAGATCATTTAAGATCTCAATATTCCATAATCTTGTGCTTAGGAGAGTTGATTAAACCAGAACATACAATGTTTATGTTCAATTCCAGAAAATGCTAATTTTACACACAATTCAATAACAACTCGGTGCATGTTGTGCCATCTAGTGAGATTTATTTGAACCAAATTTTATTTTTAAGCGCTGGGACCCCGTGGCGATGGTAACCACTTATCTTTCAATTAAATTACAATAATTTCAAGGTTACCGTTTTCCCAATTCTTATGAGGAAACGTTTACTGACAACAAAACTTTCCTCCTAAACGTCCAGATCCTACTAATCATACCTGACACATTTGAAATATGAAAGCCAACATACATTAAAAAGAGCATCCATTTATGTTCCACTGTTTTGACTTATACAAACAGGTCAGCGTCCTGAGGAAAGTAATTCGTGCCCCAGTTCAACTAATTATGCTAAAAGTGTAATTCCGCTAAGTCGGCTAACAAGCGGGAAGTTATGAATTAACTGTGTAAACTTGTTGCAGGGCTCGTACGGGATCGTCAAGTTAGCCTACAATGAAGAGGATGACACACATTATGTAAGTTATTTAGCTTAGCATAAAATTATACTTAATTAAAGATGCTTCATAATAACAGCCGCACTAGTCGATCTTCAAGGTTAAGCAACGCTTGCCGAGGTCAAACCGTGGATGGGTGACCATCTTAACATACCGAGATTCCACCGTGCCTCGGCGCACATTAAGCAGTTGTTATCGAAGCCATTTGTAACCTTTGACAGTCGTTCGTTTTTCTGGTGGTTGCCACTGTTGATTCTGGCTTTCAGGAGTTGCAGTGATTTGGGAATAGTGCTGTGGGATTGTCCCAAAAAAAAAAGTCGTTACGGATAGTCTGCTGCCAGTAACAATCTGACACTATTGCTGCCAAAGTTACTGGGTTGTAGAGTAGGACAGAGACTAGTGAAAATTCACTATAAATATCGATGCCTAACAGCCAAAAGGGGATAACCGCCACTTTACAAACTTGACCGGCGAGTAGTTTAAAGTTCAAAATAAGTGAAAAAAAATATATAAAATTTACTGAAGGTTCTAAAAGGTTTAATATTTACCCATATAGCTTTTAAACATGTCTCTACGAAATGTCATTTGTTAATTAAATATAAATCACACCCCTAACTCCTAACACCATCTGTCGCTTACATGGTTGGCGCAGTGGTTGAGCGATTGACTGCTGCGCTGCGTGTCGCGGGTTCAATTACCGCACGGAACAAATATTTGTATGACCTACAGATAGTTGTTCCGGCTCTGGGTGATTGTGTATGTGAGTTTATATGTTTGTTAACCCACCCACGATACAGGAGGAATTCCTAGAAAGGGAAAAAGTATTAAAAAAAAATATTCTGATTTTACTAACAGGAATAAACGTCGTAAATAAAAACAACTCACTGATTCACATCAACCTAAATTATTTAAATTCACCATTCGTTTTATTTCAATTAAAGAAAAAGAGCATACCTGTGAGTTTTCTGTTCATGAAGTGATATTACCGACTATTGGTTAATGACAGACGAACAAGGAAATTGTAATAAGTTAATTATCTATCAAATATACAATCAGCTCTTGTAAAGATCGAGAAAGCACTATGTGATTAATTCTTATCACATTATACATACATATCTATTAGGATGATAAATCATGGAGCACATATTTTGTCCATCAATATAGATTTTGACCATTTCACGAACAAAACTGTGTGAACTTGTATGTAGTACCTATGACTAGCAAAACGCTTAGATTCAGCATCCGTTCTCCTAAGACCGATTCGTCATTGGACTGTTCGTCGACTGGATGATTCATTTATTTCCTTTTCACCAGCAGAGTCTCTCACCTATGCACATTTCGCCGACAGAACCTTTCATTGCTTACGACCCTCGTTTTGTGCGACCGAGTCTGATCTCACAAAAAGTTTCGTCTGCGTTGCCAATCACAAATCTACAGTATCGGCAAATTGGTAAAATTGGTAGCGATTGCTAAACGCTCGTGCTATGGACACAGGAAATTGGACCTTAGCGACTACCTAATTGTCTAAACGGGACAGTGAGAAATAACTTAGTTAACTCACGTCCTATTTTACTTGTTATTAATATTATAAATGTGGTAATCTACATTTTTGGTTGTTTTATAATCAATGAAGATTTTTGAGCACTGTGCTTATAATAACTCTGAGTTGAGCTACACACAATTGATTTTTACCCAACTGCCGAAAGAGGGTAATGTGTATTATATGAGGGTATTTATGTATTATGTTTGTTTGTATGTGGCGTTCTAAAGACAAAACGCGTTGGCCGATTTTGATGATTCTTAAGTGACACTGGCTACATTAAAAGTGGAAAATAAAATAAAACAATATATCCTAGTAGTGTTTGGGCTTATTGGAATTGAAATGAGATGTACTCTGGCTATAAATTATTTTCATACCAACACTAAAAAGAGTAAAATAAAAACTTTACATCAAAAAAAACGACTTCTAAAACTAAACACTACAAAGCAAACAATAATTTTGTTGCCCGAAATCGGTGTCGAAAAACGTAAAACAATAGATGCGAAAGACACCTCGCCCCGCGCCACCAACCCGGGTGAGGTCGCTGGCAGAAACTAGTTTATAGAGTTCCGTACCCAAAGGGTATTTCTGTTGCCGCTATAACAACAAATATTAAAAATAGAATAAAATAAATATTTAAGTGGGGCTCCCATACAAAAAACATGATATTTTTCAGTTTTTTGCCATAATGGTACGGAACCCTTCGTGCGAGAGTCCGACTCGCACTTGGCCAGTTTTTCTATAATTACCTTCTACAAGCTCTTATTGCTCTTCTGTTATTATGAAGTGTCTGTCTCTAATGATAATTACACTAAAGCTACACAATGAAGGTCGCCTGTTGCCCCTAATGTTCAGAAGTTACATTAAAACAAAAATGAAGAAGTAACCATAAACTAATTAAAAAAAAAACAAGTATAATCAAACTTCATAGCGGCTTGGAACACCCCGCGTGTCGCTAGGCAGAAGCAAACAATCTGCCTAGCCTTTTCCCAATTATGTTGGGGTCGGCTTCCAGTGTTACCGGATTCAGCTCAGAACCAGTGTTTTACATGGAGCGACTGCCTATCTGACTTCCATAACCCAGTAAATGGGTAACACGAAACCCTTCGGTAATACTGGTGTCAGATCTCACCCGTAACGACTGTCAAAGATCTTCAAATGACAGCGGGGACCAACGGCTTAACGTGCTTTCCGAGGCACGGAGGCATCTCGGTAGGTTGAAATCGTCAACCATCCACGGACCGACCTCGTCAAGCGTTGCTTAACTATGAAAATCGAACCGTGCGGCTTATATAGCAGAAACAAAGCAGGGATATGGTGGAGTACTGCGCAGTGAAAAGCATACTTCTCAGATGCCATTAACTTTAAATCGATCTATACTCGTAGCATCAAAATGTCAGTTCTCGGAATAATTGAAGAATGTCGATGCTCACGAGAAGATTAGAAAACCTACTCAGTATAATCACATATTTACTAGCTGTCCCACTCGGCTTCGCTCCCGTCCACTGGCTACCTACCTACCCATCTACCCTACCTACCCTACATGCATGATTGTTGCTTTACAGAAATAAAGTACGTCCCGTGATTTTCATCTAAGTAAACAATTTTTTTTTTATAAAATCTGGTGAAGGCAATATCTGGAAGTACCAAACCTACCTCGAAATAATTTCTACTTACAGAAAGCCAGGGTTATCGCTAAGTGGCGGGCTACATTTTATATCGGAAAAATGCACGGTTACTGTGATATAAGTGACAGGCTACTGTATATCCCGGTAATTACACAGTTACTGTGACATAAGTAACAGGATACTTTATATCTCGGCAAAATGCACAGTTTCTGTGACATAAGTGACAGGCTACTGTATATCCCGGTAAATGCACAGTTACTGTGATTTAAGCGACAGGAATTTTTATATCCCTGCAAAAAGCACAGTTACTGTGACATAAGTGACAGGCTACTTTTAATCCCGGCAAAATGCTCGGTGACTGTGACAAAAGCGACAGGCTACTGTATATCCCGGTAAATGCACAGTTTCTGTGACATAAGCGACAGGCTACTTCTAATCCCGGCAAAATGCTCGGTGACTGTGACATAAGTGACAGGCTACTTTTAATCCCGGCAAAATGCTCGGTGACTGTGACATAAGCGACAGGCTACTGTATATCCCGGTAAATGCACAGTTATTGTGACATAAGCGACAGGATTTTTTAAGTTCCGGCAAAAAGTACAATAACTGTGACATAAATGACAGGCTACTTTATATCCCGGTAAATGCACGGTTACTGTGACATAAGTGACACGCTACTTTTTAGCCCGGCAAAATGCACAGTTACTGTGACAGGCTACTTTTACCCCGGCAAAATGCTCGATTACTGTGACATACGTGACAGGCTACTTTTTATCCCGGCAAAATGCTCGGTTACTGTGACATAAGCGACAGGCTACTTTTAATCCCGACAAAATGCTCGGAGACTGTGACATAAGCGACAGGCTACTGTATATCCCGGTAAATGCACAGTTATTGTGACATAAGCGACAGGATTTTTTAAGTTCCGCCAAAAAGTACAATAACTGTGACATAAGTGACAGGCTACTTTATATCCCGGTAAATGCACGGTTACTGTGACATAAGTGACAGGCTACTTTTTAGCCCGGCAAAATGCACAGTTACTGTGACAGGCTACTTTTATCCCGGCAAAATGCTCGATTACTGTGACATACGTGACAGGCTACTTTTTAACCCGGCAAAATGCTCGGTGACTGTGACATAAGTGACAGACTACTGTATATCCCGGTAAATGCACAGTTACTGTGACATAAGCGACAGGATATTTTATATCCTGGCAAAAAGCACAGTTACTGTGACATAAGTAACAGGATACTTTATATCCCGGCAAAATGCACAGTTACTGTGACATAAGTGACAGGCTACTTTTTATCCTGACAAAATGCTCGATTACTGTGACATAAGTGACAGGCTAGTTTTTATCCCGGCAAAATGCATAGTTACTGTGACATAAGCCACGGGAGCGAAGCTGCCCTGCCGGAGTCTGTTTCCTGATAGCTACAACATGGGAGTTTTTAAGTCAAGAGTGAATAGGTTACGGCTAAGCTAGCGTGCTTCACCGTAAACCATCACTTATCGTCAGGTGAAATAATGGTTAAACGCGATACTATCAATACTAAAAACCCAATAGAGACCGTGAAATTTCCGCCGAGTTATTTTCGCCAAGATGTGTTACTACGCTACATTACGTTGTGAGGTAAAGAGATTATCACTCGGTAACAACATCCGTTGAGCGGAAACAATGAAAAATGACGAAATATTCCGATGAATGTCAAGGGGCAAACATCTACCTTGAACAACGTCGATGTAGCGAGGGAGAGGAAATCTAATGACGCGTGCGGAACTTGTTGTGTTTGGCCCTGTTGCTGGCTTTGTGACATAAGTATGTTAAGAAATTCTTTGGTTGGTGTGGCAAGTGGCTTATTCATAGTAATAAAATTGTGAGCAAATTTGAAGATCAAGAAAAAACGTTATAGTACCTATAACATTTCTTATACGAAATTTAAGAAGCTTCGTTTCTCTGATTAACTACCAAGAATGAATCATTATGGTTTCTATGTAGGTGTATAGTTCTCGCCAAGCTTCTTGGCCGCCCTGAAGTTGCCTTTCCGATGCGAAGGAGGTTTTTAATTCGGACGTTTTTTTTACTTATTTCCTAAAAAGGAGGGAGAGGTTTTTTATGTTTGTTCGGGCATAACTCCGTCATATATAAACGGATTTGCAAAATTCTTAGTTCGATAGAAGTTTATTCCGGAATGGTCTCATTTAAATTTGGTAAAGATCTGATGAAGAACTTCGGAGATATACAACAGAACTCTTCATGCAATAAATGACGGCAAATCTCTCGGGAGCAATCGCATGTCTGTTTATTATTTACACCATTTCATAACGTACGCCAGTATGTTCTAAACGGGTACGCAGATGTGTAAAGTTCACCCTGGTACACTCTCATTCCACCGGTTATGTTCAAGTTACGTGTTATTCCGATAATCTGTTCTGGCATCACTGTGGGCATTATAGGTACCTTACTATAGAACTTGTCCATTATATACCGCCTAAAATTGAAAAAAAAACTTTTTTACGTAAAATACAACCAACTTCCAAAAAAAAAAACTCTACAAAGTGAAAAATAACTTCAATTTCAGAAGTCAGTGTTCCTGTTGTCGTTTATTTGTTTTTTGACCGACTGCCGAAATTGAGATTTACTACTGCGCACCCATTGTAGCTAACTTCAGGGCGACCAAAAAGTTTGGCCAGAACTATACTTACGTACTTCTTATGCCGGATTCCTAAGTCCTCAAATCATATCCGAAAGTTGTTAAGTTATGTTAACTAAACTTCAAAGTTGTCAAAGACACAAGAGCGCTTAACTTTCACCAAAACTAGGGCTTTACTACCCCTATAGGTAATTTAATACCTAACAAAAGTTATCAAAGATAATTAATCCTCAATTTCTTTTCCCAGGCGATGAAGATCCTCTCAAAACGCAAGCTGATGCGGCGAGCAGGGCTGTTCGGGCGCGCCCCGCCTCGGAGGCCAGGTCCAGGCCCGCCCCCCGACCCGCTGCAGAGGGTCTACCGTGAAATCGCCGTGCTCAAGAAACTGGACCACCCTAATGTTGTCAAGCTGGTTGAGGTAAGATATACATCAACATCATCGTGTTATCAATGAAATACTCTATATAAGCAGATTGACACGTTTAATTACAAATACAACAAACACACATTGGAACACGTCCGTCACTCATAGAGAGGTGGATGAACTGCGGGTCAGGGGCGCGGGCGCACACCGCGGCCTGTTCTTCCCTGCTTGACATCACGACTCACGAAGCTGCCTGCACGGCTCATGTTACTAACTTCTTCTTGATCGGGCACTCTTGGCAGTGGTCATGGTCATCGGTTGGTCCTGATGCATGATGGCTCTTGCCATGTGTCGCCATTCGGTTCTATTGGACGCAATGTGGGAACAGTCGGTCATCGTAGCTTTGGTGATGTTTTTAATAAGATCTGCCCATCTGGTTGGAGAGCGACCCGGGATCTCTTGCCCTTCATTCTGCCTTGGAAAGACGAAACTTAAAAAATTGGAAAGACGAGACTTTGCATTATGCTAACATATTAGCCGAAAGACATCCTCTGCTTGCCAAACCCTTCCTCAAGGGTCACCATATCAAACGGTACTTGGCGTCTCGCATTCAGTGGATGCCCGCGGTTTTCACCAGGTCACTGGTATACCTTGTAGGAGCCCTTTCATTTCCGTCATTTTGAGCGAAACATTAAAGAAAATCTGAGGTTTTAAACAAAGTGTGATTCTATGAGCGATGGCGATGGCCGAAATGCCAAAATGTAAGGGATTGATCACGAGACATTTCGATAGCGCTTGACATTTTTACAATCGCTATCGCGACGCTTTCGTGGTGGTATGTCACTTGTCTAGAGCCTCTGAATCTGTAAAAATACAGGTTTTCAAATTGAATCATTTGTTGTTTTGAAAAGTACCAGGGTGACAGAAGTGAACAGAAAATGAGTGCCTAAAAACGATCTCCCTAAGTTATTGCACCAACGATCAAACACAAAGAGGAAAATAAATGTATTCGTGCACTATCTTAAAATTCAACAAACTATGGACTGACATTACACACGATAACTTTCAACTTTTTTTAACTAAATAGTAATTCGCTTCGAGGAATACCCCATTTTCTGAAGTCCCTAAAACAATAATAATGACAACATAATAATAAACAGTCCCCGTCTAATAATAACAAATGAACACAAACACAATAAGACGTCAGTTCTCTTAATTGTTCACACACAACACTGACCTTTCGTCATATTGACTTCTCTATTAGTAAAGTAAATAAATACGACTATTTTCTTACTTTCTTTTCATATAATAAGGTAATATTTACTATTTCTAACCCCCGACGGGAAAATGAAGCGTGTCTACTACTAGATAAATTATGTAGCATGAAAGAAAAATGTGTCGGGGGTTTTTAAATTTTACTTGTAATCAACATGTTTCGACTACCTCTTTGATGTAGTTGTCTCAAACGCTGACTATTGCTGGGCATAAGGTCCTGAATTCGGTTTCTAGGCTTAGTAGCCGCCCTTAGTTAGAATTTGTACTGGATTTACACAATACTAGCTGACCTCGGGGCTTCGCTCCCGTCAACTGGCTACCTACCTACCCTGCCTGCCCTGGCTACCATGGCTACCCTGGCTACCCTGCCCCAAACCTGGCTACCCTGGCTTCCCTGGCTTCCCTGGCTACTCTGGCTATTCTGGGTACTCTGGCTACCCTGTCTACCTTGCCCCTACCTTGGCTTCCCTGGCTACCATGGCTACCCTGGCTAACCTGGCCACCCTGGCTACCATGGCTACCCTGGCTACCCTGCCCAAAACCTGGCTACCCTGGCTACCATGGCTACCCTGGCTACTCTGGCTACCCTGGCCACCTTAGCTACCCTGGCTACCCTGGCTACTCTGGCTAACTTGCCCCTACCCTGCCTACCCTGGCCACCCTGCCCAAAACCTGCCTACCCTGGCTACCCTGCCCAAAACCTGCCTACCCTGGCTACCATGGCTACCCTGCCCATAACCTGCCTACCCTGGCTACAATGGCTACCCTGGCTACCCTGCCTACCCTACCTACCCTGGCTACCTTGCCTACCTACCTACAATTTTTTATCTATAATCAATAGTTTCCTCAGCGCACGCCAAATAATGTATTTTACAGGCAACATTTTGCTACCTTGGGTTACATTATTGCAATTTTCATAAGGATCTCTATTTTTTTTGGAAATATATTATAGCCTATGACACTCAGGAATAATGTAGCTTTCTAATGATAAAAAAATCTTCAAAATCGGTTCAGTAGATCCAGAGATTACCCCTTACAACGTCACAAACTCACAAACTTTACCTCTTTATAATATTAGTATAGATGTCGGCTTGCCTCCTATTACTCGTACATAGGACTTTTTTTATTTTAAGCTTTGCCCCACACTAGGAATTTCTTCCTGTATCGTGGGTGCGTTTAGAAACATTTAAACTCAAATACACAAGACACCCAGAAACGGAATAACTATCTGTAGGCCGTACAAATATTTGTTCCGTGCGGGAGTCGAACCCGCGACACGCAGCGCAGCAGCCGATCGCTCAACCACTACGCCAACCGTGTACATAACTCTGGCTAACTTTCGGGCATGTTATATATTTGTAGAAAACTAAAGTTCCTAATTCTTCTTCAGCTATTCCCTATATCTACCGTCTCTAATAATACCAAGAGCCTTAACAAAAGCGTCGTCATTCTATCAACAAAAGCGTTATCATAGCGATTGGCAAAATAACGAAAATGTATGGTAAAGCTAAGCGCTATCGAAGTGTGACGTAATCAATCCCTAAGTCTGGTTTTAGTTAGTCTGGTCGCGAGCTCGTCATTGGTCGAGCCACTCGGCTCAGCGCTGACGGCCGTCAGACTCGACCACTACGTCCAGCGCCGTAGACAGCGCCGCGTCAGCGTGACTCTAAAACTAACCTTACATTTTGGTACCTATTTCGACCGATTTTCGACCATCCTCGCTGTGTCGGAGCGGCAGCGCAGTAATAGTACTGAGCACGCCAACCACGTGCGGTGCGCCTATGTTCAAAGATGTAGATAGGCTTGACCTAGGAAACTGACGAGTCGGTATGCTGAGAGAGATGCTGCATTAAACAAACTACGACTAACGGTTTCCTCGTGCTCGTTCTTCTTAATCCTGGCAGCACTCCTTCTCTGTTCCACTGGACGTCTTGATTCGATGTTCCCTAGGTACTGGCACAATCTGCTGACGCGAGAGTGGACTGTATGCGGCGCGGTAGAACGGCGAGCCACGTGACGCTGGCTCAAGGTGATGATCAGAGGTGACCACCACGAATCCGACGACGACGAGAGTCGATCGCAGACGATGCGGTTTAATAAAGCGGTGATACAGCGGTGGGATCTCACAGCTGGTGAGCAATCCAGAGTGAATAGCCAGGTGGTTGACTATCATGAGCGGTGAGGCTACCCTCGACGAGGGCCGAACGTAGACTGTTCGAGAATACAACGTGTAGTTTAATGCAGCGAAAATTTACAAGAATGGGTAGATAAAATATTAAGAGAAATGTGGGTAACTAAAAATAAGCGCACCTACAAGTGGCGCGAACAATCGCCTTCACTAATAGCACAGATAATATAATACTATACTGTGCTTTTTAATTTCGTAGACTAAACTGACAGCTGCAAATGACCTTTTTTTTTTTAATCTTGCAAGCGTGGAGCATAGTGTTGTAGGTAAGGCTCAACCATAAGTGATTCATCGAATCGATGTGACATGACTCCTATATTTAATTTTACTAATTGGTTTAAATACATAGTTTATTAATATAAACGTAATATATTTACATATAACAGTATTCATACACATATGTACATAAACTTTTATTGTGTTAAATATGAAATCAACAATAAAATAAATGCGATCGATAAAATGAAGTCTGGCATGAATGAGTAGAAACTAAATAAGGGCCGCTAGTTTCTTAAGACATATAATTTTTTTGCCGTGAAATAGTTCCATTTTCGATCTACTACGATTTTCGATTAACTTTCGATCACTCAGGATACGGCACTATTTTTATGTAACCAATAAAGTGACAAGCCCCCAAATGTCAGTTTAGCCTACGAAATAAAAAATCAGAGTATAGCTAATAGAATGATTCTTTGTCTATTCGAGAGGTTGCATATATATAGGCCAATTCTTCCCTATTCCTTGGAATCTAGAATTTACAACAGCAAAAAAACATTCAATAAACCTATAATTATGAATAATAATAAAAATAATTGCAGAATTTTTACCACAATTCCATTATTCTTCGACTAGTTAATTTGCTATTCAATTTTTACAGGAGCTAGAAACATCAGTTGAAAGTGAACCTTGTCTCGTTCATATCTAAAGTCACTGTCTGTCTCTGTCTATTTCTCCGGTTACTTCTTTTAAATCTCGCTACGGATTTTGGTACGGTTTTCAGTAATTAAGGATGCCCTAGTCGGCGGCACGAACTATTTTGTGGCCGGGGTTAAAATGCATGCCATCTCATCCGGCAACACGTGCGAAAGGGATAGACGCTGTGATGAGCAGCAAGAAGCTAGTGCGCGTTCTAATACACACTCATGGTATAAACATAATAAATTGTTGATGATTTAGAACGAAAACGAGCGCGTGAAATATTATAAACAAACGTTTGGGGATATGGATATCATGAAAAAGCTACTACATGTATACTATACTAAATGTATCTGTTCAAATTATTTTTTTTTGCATTTTTGAACTACTAATCTTTTCCTGTATGGTGACTGTGTTGCAATTTTTTTCTTCTTATGGTTTTTAGTTATGACCAAAGATGCGTTAAAATTGGTGTTGAATATTGGAACTTATGACGCCCATAACTTTCAAATATATGTTTTTTTCCTTTTTTTTCCACAGGGCTAGATAATTATGAGACAAATTGATATATATTTTTATTTTGAACATACACTGTCAAACAGTAGAGTAATCGCCATACTATGTTTGTATGGAATAATGATAATTTGCTATTTAATTATAACAGGAGTTAACTCAAATCCCAAACAGTAGACAGAGAGCCTACTTTTCCTCTTACGTGATCTCTAAAAAAAAATTTTGGTTGTGGTACATAATGGACCAGTTCTATAGTAAGGCACCTATAATGCCCACAGTGATACCAGAATAGATTACCCGAATAACATGGTAACTTGAACGTAACCGGTGGAATGAGAGTTTACCAGGGTGAACTGAACACATCTGCGTACCCGTTTAGAGCATACTGGCGTGATGGTATGTTATGAAATGGTATAAACAATAAATAGACATACAATTGCAGCAACTCCAAGACTTTTGCCGTCATTTATTGTAGAATTCTGTTGTATATCTCCGAAGTTCTTCATCAGATCTTTACCATATTGAAATGGGACCATTTCGGAATAAACTTCTATGGAACCAAAAAATTATTTTGCGGATCCGTTTATATATGACAGAGTTATGCCCGAAAAAACATTACAAAGATATATATATATAAACATCCGAATTGAAAACCACCTCCTTTTTGGGAAGTCGAACAAAAATAACCACTATACCTCGGTCACCAGGTGCTAGACGACCCTGCAGAAGACCACCTGTACCTGGTTTTCCAGCTGCTAGAAGGTGGCCCCGTCATCGATATCCCCACGGAGTCTCCTCTGAGTGAACACCTGGCGAGGAAGTACATCAGGGATGCCTTGCTGGGCGTGGAGTACCGTGAGTAAACCACTTTATATTCTATATTTTATTAATTACAAGTTTTTATTCAACTTACCTTGTTCAATCGAATATTAATTTCCTTCAAAATAAAATATGGTACGTCTTCTTTCATCCCCGTATACAAAAGGATTGTGTGGGTCAAATCTTGCAACCGATTTTTAAAACAGTTATCCCCAACCTATCGAGCTGAAATTTTGAATACATGTTTGATTTGGATGACAATGCATGGTTTGTTAAGTGACAATCTTATTGCAATGTGATGAACTCCCAAAGATGGTGGACCAATAAAATTGAATGTCCCATGATATAGGCAACAAATAAAATTGTTTACTGAGACCATTAAGTGAAAATCAACTTATACATTGAATACGCAAAAAGCGAGACCAGAAAAGCCTGTTCGCTGTTGCTTTAAAGATGCTGTTAGGGACTTTCAGTCAACTAGTCCAGAAAGATGGCAAATTATTAATTTCAATGGAAAAGTTACCGATTTATTATTTATACTAGAATTTTTGAAAACCGCACCTAAGTTATGGTTAAAAATACAACATTATTTTCAATGCAGAACTGCCTATGTGTAATATGGGTTGTTGGCACGCTTTTACGTGCCAAAACCTAACATAAAAATTTTAGTGAGGTAACCTGTTAATATAATAATAATAATAATAACCTAAAAATAGCGTGTGTTTGGCGAGAAATCTGAAGATAAAATATTTTCAACGGCTTTGAATTTTAACTGAAACTTAGGGTTTTAATGATATCCAGACCAGGAAATAAACTTCCTGTACTTCCTTGGCAGCTCTTAAGGTAGGTCACCTGTTCCCTTAAGGGTCGTTAAACTAAGAACAATGATACAACTTCAGAAGTGACCGTCAATCCCCTCCTGGACGTCTTTCCTGTGGTCCTTTACAACACTTCAGGGGACTTTGAAATAAATTTTTAGTGCGTGACCTTTCTCAACTGCCGCAAGATATTAAGTAAAATGTAATTTTAATTATTTCTGGTGTTAATTATTGTTTGAATATTATAATACCTTTAATCTTGTTTTCTGGCAAACTCTGGAGACAGATGTTGGTTGTTCTTTTCGGTATATTTAAAACGAAATCTGCTGTCTTTAATAAACTCGATAACGGCATATCAGCAGGTTTTATAATGTTATGTTCCAGAGAGGAACGACACGATAATGCGACAACGCTTTTTCATTTAAAAAAAGACTGATTATAATAACGTTTTCTTTATTTGCCTTCAAAACATGATCCTTGTAAGGAAGTCTCGGTTTCGGCCAAAACTGAGACTGTTTCCGAAATTCGGTTTCGGTCGGACACTAATTTGAAGTCAAAATATGCATACACTTTGGAATACTGTCGCTGATACATACACGTAGCATATAAGCTAAAGCTCAAAAACACGGCACAAGAAAATTCATAAAACCTCTTACTTCGTTTCAGTAACATTCTTACTTCACAAGTACATATCAGTCAATATTATCTATTCGAGTCTCGTGTCGGCTAATGAAGGAAATCCCCGATTTGGTCACCTCCCTCCATCACCCTCCCGGTCACCCTCCTCGCTATCTAGTCGTAAAAATGTCGTAATATTTTAATATCACCCCGACGATATTTGTTAGGGAACCTAGCACTGTGTGAGATCGCACTTTATCTCTGAAAGTTGGTTCAGAAAATATGTAAAAAATGCTTGGAGGTCGTTAACACATCTAAGAAAATATTTAACAACTTGTAATGAGCTAAGTACTGAATTTTCTAATAGATACAAATGAAAACAGAAATTCTAAGTAAAGACATACCTACATAGCCTTTGGTGTGTTTAAGAAGTTGATCCACGAGAGACATAATGGCTTTTCTATTGCTTCGGTAGATGTGGGCATTCAACCGGTTAAATACCTCTCTTTACCCGACTGCCGAAGGAGGGTAATGTTTTTATCAGTCTTTGTATGTATGTTTGTTCCTATGTGGTGTTTTAGAGACCAAACATGTTGGCCGATTTTGATGATTTTTACGTCAGTCAATTGTCACTAGCTACATTAAAATAGTAAAATAGAAAAATGCCGGTTTTTGTGTGCCATATTGTGGGGCCCCATTTATTTATTTTTCTTCTAAACCTATTTTGTTGGGTATCAAAATAAAGGGTTTTAAGAGGTGATTTAAAAAATACTTATATATTTAAATGTAACTAATTCGAAAAAAAAATGTGTATTAAAAAGTAATAAATAAAAAAGTAAATTAAAAAAATCAAAATACCTGTCTGCTTAAAAAGAGAATTAAAAAGACGAAAATCATGCCGTGCAGTCGGAGGATCCATATTTCTGGAATATGGATCCTCCGATTGCACAGCATCATTCAGCTGGCTGAACAAAACCAGATGTATACTCCGACTACTTGTTGACGTCTTTTTAGTTCGCTTTTAAAGCAGTCGGGTTTTTAGTTTTTTTTAATAATTGCTGTTTTCATAAACTACTTAGAAATACAAACAAATAATTAGGGCTGGTTATAATTTACTGCGTAAAATGTGCCAATACTGTGAAAATTTACATTTGAATCCAATTTTCATGAGCATATTAATTTACAATTGTTTAACGTGAATACTAATTGATTGCCGAATATAATTGTAATGATATCTATGTAATTTTAACTGACTGTGAAATCAATATACATAATATATGAATACAGAATTCGAAATAATGATCAAATTATGGAACAACAAACTATATGTTACATGTGACAAAGTTTAAATTCTAATCCAACAGATATGTTTAGGGCCTTTTTAAAATAATTATTAATCAACTTAAAATACACAACGCTAAAGTCGATACAAGAGGCTCATCGGCAACGATGCACTGGTCGAGTCAAAGCTCCAGAGCCTTGAACAACATCGGCGCCAAGTTGCCAACCCGTCGGTTTTTTATCGATTTCATTTCGGGGAGTGTGCGATCGAACTGCACAATTTGATTGTGTCTAGCCCTTTCCAACATTGGACTACAAGATGAACGGTAATGCACCATCGGTACATCATGGACATCCCAACGATCTGGGTATACTTTAATTGTGCGTACAGCTAAGGAGTGAAATTCCCTGCCGAAGTCAGTGTTTCCTGATAGCTACAACCTAGGGATCTTTAAGTCAAGAGTGATTAGATTACTTCGGTGCGTGGTTAGTAGCGTGCTTCATCGTCGATCACATCATAAACACAAGACCATCGGTAAAAAAAATTATTAAGGTTCTAGTCGACGGCACGAACTATTTTGTGCGCGTGGTTAAAATGCATGCTATCTCATCCGAAAAAACGTGTGAAAGAGATAGATACTGTGATGAGCAGTGAAAAGCTAGTTTGCGTACAAATTAGTACTTTTGCAAATTTTTATCGAAATGTATAATGATTTAGGACGAAAACGAGCAAGCGAAATTTTATAAACAGACCTTTGGGAGTCTACATATCCTGAAAAACCACTAAATGTTTAAATAAAATAATAGTACATTATGGTACAAGTGTGTAACGTTGGTGATTACCGCTGAGGCGCCATTGAGACCCGAGCCGTTAGGTGAGGGTCTTAAGAGAGCCGAGGACGGTATTCATCAATACACACGTGTATCATACAACGTTTTTCAACACACTTGAGAATAAAATAATACTAAAAAATCATTTCCAACAGTGAAAACGAGTTGTGAATTTTTTTTCGCAATGGCGGGCAAAATTAATCAGTTTTCCTATGCGCGCGCATTTAAAAATGGCGATCGGCCATAGACTAAAAATAATTAGTTATCTTTTTTTTTGGCTTTTCGCGGATAGCGTTTTAGCCACGTACAAAATGGGGAATTCCAAGTTTTCTTTATTACAGACAAAAACAAAAGTTATATTTAAGTGAAAGATTTATTTATTAAATACGTACAAGTTGAAATTATGTATTTAAATACGAAGTTGCATGAAATGTGTTGCATTTGTACTCTTGAGCACGATCTTTTTTGTATCGAAACTTTTTTAAGAACAAAGCAACTCAACCAATAAATAAAAAAAAAAACTCTTTATCTCACTTGTGAATAATAGTAATGAAAAAGTCACAGTTTGATAACAGGTGTCATTATGTGCCTAATTGCGGTGAAAAAAGAGCCACTTTATGAGCAAGTGTGTTGAAAAAATTATTAGCATTGTTGAATTACTAATCTATCCCTGTATGGAGGCCGTTTTGCATTTGTCATTCTTTTTATGGTATTTATTTCGGCCCAAAGATGCGTTAAAATTTGTGTTGAAATACGGAACTTTCGACGCCCATAACATTCAAAAAATTTTTTTTTAGATAATGATGAGACAAATTGATATAATTTTTTATTTTGAACGTACATCGTCAAACAGTGGAGTAATCGCCAGACTAAGTTTGTATGGAAGAATGATGGACTAGTGTAATCTTATGTTGGTATCGCAAATTATAAAATAAAGTATAGCAAAGCTCGTGTCAGTGCACAGTCATGCTAAGCAAACAGATTGAAGAAAAAAATATCCTGTTTTATTGGCAGACAAGAGGATGTTACTGTCCATCAACGAACCTCCCCAAATATCCGATTCACAAAAAAATACAGTTTTTCCTTAAACTCATCCAGTCTTATTACAAAAAGCGGTTTAACTAAAAACCCAGGTTTAAATCTCTATAAACTGTGGTTTACACAAAAATGATATTACTAATAATGGTTTAGCGATAAACCGTAGTCCAAATCATGGTCTAACGCTAAACCTCGGCGGCCCCTAGTTTAACGATGGTCTAAGTCGTATCTGTCAAAGTTTCTCTTTTAGGTTATAGCATCTTTTTTATTGAGTTTTGTTGTTTTTACCCGAAAATGGATATTAACATGGTTGATTTAATTAATTATTGAGGATATTACTTTTTCCTCGGTACTCCAATTCTCAGATCGTTTTTTTTTTGTTGGTTATATTATTTATATAGATTATTAACAAAGAGGCAATTGTTCTATTAGAGACTTCGTTATCTTAAAAATTCCAAAGCTTAATGAACTTTGTTCAGCTTGCGATGGTTTTGTTTAATGTTATGGTTTCATATAACGCGCGAGAATGTTACGTTTCGTTACACGTCCGTAGATGTATTATTAGTAATTAATACGAATTTAAGTAATTTGCTTAAATCTAAACAAAACTTCAATCGATAAATAACAAATGTTTATATCCATGCAAAATAACAAAGTCTCAATATTTTTAACACTCCTAAACATCATTTAATCCTTATCATATTATCAAAACGTTTTCTTTTCTGGGCATACGGAACGTTGCAATAGAATGATATTATGGTGAACGAATGATATTTGTATTAATCTGTGGTTGATGTATAGACAATGGTTCAAATGACGGTACTAAGAAGACCACGGTTTTTTTGAGTTTTGTAATATGAACAAATTTAGACCATGGTTTTGCAGATAAGCCTGGACTTGATAGTACAGGTTTAAACCATGGTTTATTTCGTTTTTTGTAATGAGACTGATCAAGTCATGACATACATACTTATGGTCAACAAAAAATATGAGTTTATTGTATAGTGAAATCTTCGGAATTCTATCAATCTCGTCAACATCATCAGCCATTTAATGTTCCTACTGCTAGGACACTGGCCTCCTCTCTGTGAATGGGCCGTAATCCACCACGAAGGCCCAGTGAGTTACCGGGCTGCCATGATTCTCCTCACGATGCGACGCCATGTCTCTTAGTCGGCTGTGACTCGTGTCAATTCGTGTTTACTCGTGCAGTGGACCACCTTTTTTGTTTTCGTGTAGGGAAACCTTCAAAAGGCACCTGGGATTTTGGAGAAAGGACCAGGGAGTTTGGGATGGGGTGACCAGGGTGCTGCACGTAGATGCGGCTCCCCGGGGTCGTCTTTACGACCTCTCTAAAGACCACCCTGGTACCCCCTCTGTACAACGCCTATTAGGGCACATTCCTGAGGAGCCTAAAAAAACGCCTCCCCGCTATTGACTTGATCTGGTTGGTTCTTCGCATGGGTGACCTGCCGCGCACTCGCGTTCTATCTACTTTTGCTTTTATACCAAACTGTTTTGTGGATAGTACTAGATACGTATTCCTGATCGTTGATACATATTCAACAACACATAAGATTGGTTCGACCAAAGCAAACATTTGTATGGAAAACATGTTTTTATTTCCTTCCCGGGATCACGGGCTGTATTACATGCATACAGATCACTGCTTTGTCTAGGTTTAGACAATATTTATTTTCGCTGAATATAATAAGGATATCTAAGTTTATCTGGGATATCGATGGCAACGGTGAAAGAAAACATAGCAAGAAAACCTGGACGTATAGATAATCACCTTAAAGGTTTACAACTTTTATTTGCCACCATATTGTTTTATCGCCAAAATTGACAGCTTTTTGGTAACAATTATTACGTTTAGACGCTGCAAATTAGTTATGGAGCGTTTTTCGCTTGATGAAAGTGTTTTAATAAATGACCTGAGTAGATTTGTTAATAAACAAAGTTCTCCCTATTGGGTTGAAGAAAATCCTTCGTTGATTTATGAAAGACCACTTCTTCTTTTTGTGTGAGGAAGTGGCCACCTCTGGTGTCAGTGTTCATTGAGCCACCTCTGGGAACCCCACAGGCTTCTGACTTGGCTTTTAACGACCACTGTAAATAAGTTGTATAGTTATTATTTGGCCGTTGTAAGTGCCATCGCCAATCCGCCTATAGCAAGCGTGTTCACAAGCACGAGCATTTTTGAGGGTCCTAGTGCTTCTAAAGATAATGTATTATCAAAAAGGAAAACATAAGAGCATAGTATATATCTATCATTTTCAGTTTATGGAATGTCTTTTAAATTGGTCCAATATTGGAGAATCCCCCGAATTATGACTTATTACTAAGGAAATTCAGTCGGCGCTCTCTGCATGAGAAGAGATGTTTGCCCTGCAGAGGGGCAAAAATAGTCTGGTATAATAAAGTCTCAAGCATTTTCCGGGCAGTTCTATCCTAGACCAAAAGAAAGAATTTTTGCTAAAAAAGAAGTTTTATGCTTTCGTTTCTTGCGACACCTCCACCTCTACATAAAACGTTGATTGAAAAAGTTGCAACCGTCTATCTTAACTATTTTTTTCTGTGGAATATTTAACTGTTTTCATTCCGCATCGATTTTTGCATATATTTTAGAACTTACGACAAAATGATTTCTTAATAAAGCTGGGCAATTTAATCAATTGAAATTAATTTTATATGAGGGTAGATTGGAAGTAGACTATACGTAAAATACTGGTATTTAGCTGCATCCCTTTAGGCTGGAAACCCACCCCGCTCCTACCTACTTGGGAAAAGACGAGGCAGATTGGTAATGCATTTATCAAATTAATGGATGAAAGAGTAGGTCCAACTTTTTTGTAAGATTTTATTGCTCCTTCGGTACGCTAACGGTCTTTAAAACTTCCAACGTTAACATACATTCAAAGTAAATACCAACATGATTCCACATTGAAAGTGATATTTTTATGTCACAACGTATGGATGGTTTTCATATTTCAAGTATTGGTAATGATGTGACGTTTGACCCAAAAGGTACTGAAAATCCATCAGATATAAAAAATATGCTATTGGGTATTCATAAAGAGGCAGTTTGAAAGGAAACGGTTTGTCCTGGTATGATCATGTGGTGAGGAGGGATAACACGCATGTTATTAAAAGAGTTACGAATATAACCTTGGATGGATGAACTGTGTGAGGAGTGATATGAGAAAAAAGAGAGTCAGTTATAGCGTGACGTGGTACAGGACGGTATGGAAGAAGAAAACGTGTTGCGCCTACTACTAGTTGGTTCTACCTCTAGAAATCCTGCTTTATTCTGCGACCTAGATACAGACCTACCAAAAACCCATTGAGCAGTTCCTAAGCGAGATACAGGTCAAAATCTTTCTCCGAATCGTATAATCCAAATTAAGAACCTCCTCCTTTTTGGGAAGTCGTTTAAACAGAACTTAATTTTCCAACAATGTTCCTAACCATTCTCTTTGCCCACAGTACACTACCAGCGCATCGCCCACCGCGACATCAAGCCCGCCAACCTGCTTCTGGGCGAGGGCCGCGTGCAAGTGGCAGATCTAGGCGCGTGCGGGGAGCTGGCGGCGGCGGGCCGTGTGTCGGGCACCGTGGGGACCCCGGCCTTCCGCGCGCCTGAGGCCGCCGCGCCTGCTGACAAATATAGTGGAGAGGTGAGGGACTGAACACTGATAAGAGTAAAGACCGAATTTCGGCCTCGGAGGCCAATCTTCGTTGAGACTGGTTCGCAGGTACACTCTCTGAACACTGGTACATTGCAAAGAAAACAGCCGCGTTAGCCTAGTGGTTGCAAGCGCTACAGTTGATCATCGGCTCATCATCGGGTTCGACTCCCGGCAGTAATATGGCACCGATCGCTCAGTCAATGAGCCAACAATGCCATCAAAAACCAAAAAAATACCCCATTGTTTCAGCATTGTTAACTCCAAAACACTGAAACTGACCCCAAACATCTATTCAAGTACTTAACTATTTACTCTCCTTATCTCCCCCAGGCAGCAGACATCTGGTCTCTAGGAGTGACTCTATACGCGATGGTGACGGGCAAGGTCCCCTGGGCAGGCTGTTCGGCAGTGGAGCTGCAGCGTAAGGTCCTGGCTGAGCCGCTGATCTACCCCGGCAGGGTACAGCCCACCAAGCAGCTGCGACACCTGCTCAGTAGGATGCTCGACAAGGATCCCGTCACCAGGATTAATCTGCAGGAGGTTAAGGTAGGATTCTGAAGATATTGTCCCTTTGATTTTGGGATGGAATTGGTTTGACTGCCTTATCCATCAGATCGTGCATGTATGCTCTCACACACACAGCTTGACCTCTATAAGACCCTCATTTCTCTTTATTTTTTTAAATCCCATGTAAATTGACTACAAACAACAAATTGACGATTGACCTATATAATTATATTTGCCACTAGCTTTTGCCCGCCACTTCGCTCGCACGAAAAGTGTTTTATGATACCGGGATGTAAAGTATCCTATGTTCTCATCAAGGTTCTGGTCGACACGCATCCTCCCTGCATCCCTTCTTAGGGTTCCCGCACACGGGCCACCGGCCACAACCACAAAGCGACGCCACCGGCATATTTCCTGTAATTTTCATACATTTTATATGGACTCGCCGCACACGGTTGACGACGGTGGCCGCCACACGCTAAAAAACGTCGCTGCTCGCTTCTTGTGGCCCGCACCGGCCGCTAAACGCCGACACCAAACGCCCCTCTCTACCTTACTTTGTCAACCTGTTCAAGTATGATAGTTTTTTAGCTGACATGGTCATAATCATCATCATATACATGATAATATCCCGAAACAAATCTTAATTCTAATGCATGCATGAGAAAAAAGTAGCAGCCACCGACCGCAAGTGTCGACCACCGGCCACAAGTGGCTGCCGCGCGCATCAGCTACTTTTATAGCCGCTTCTAGCTTCACGTGGTGGCATTTGTGGCCGTGACCGGTGGCCCGTGTGCGGGGACCCTTACATGTTCAGGTTATAATTTTGAGAAAGTCATAGCTTATTATAGAGTTATAGAGCTGCGGTTGGGCTTAAATTGTTGCAAATATTATGAACGTTTAAAAGGTACGGTATTTTGTTTGTTGGAAACGCAAAGTTTATGACTTTTTAAAGCAAAATGTTCCAAAATATCAAAGTTTTTGGCGTGGTGTGCAGCGAGCACAAGTTTATCAAAGTTGCAAATGTTGATTCACCCAACCCTAACTGTTCCATACAACAAATCAGAACTACATCATCCTTTGCGATTGTAGCCTTTTTAACTGACTTCAAAAAAAGGAGGCGGTTCTCAATTCGTCGGTTTTTTTTTTATGTATGTTTACCATTACTCAAAGACGCCTGGAACGATTTGGAAAATTCTTCTATTTTTTTATATGGTATACTGCCCAGGTAGTCCCATAAACATCAAGTCAGGATCTGATGATGGGATCCTCACAAAATCGCAGGAACTCCTCAAATATTGTCGGCATACATATAGAGATTTTAATATTTTCATCAACAATGCAATCATTTGCACTCAGAAAGTATCATTTGGTGAAGTGGAAATAATGAAGAAGACCACATATGGCCACTGGAACTTCTTATTGCTAAGTATGCCACGGGTATAAGATATCTCGAATAGTAAACCGACTATGATGAAGCAAATAATTATAAATAAATGGTACTGATGAAAATGTTACCATCGAAATGATCAAATGTTGAAGCCGGAAGGTAGGCACTGGAATTCCGAAATAAAACAATGCACCCTAGTCGTCTTTGGGCTTATTGGAATCTTCATGAGATTTACTTTGGCTATAAATGATTTTCATGGTATTTGGAGATACCTAGTTACCAAATGTTTTTTTTTACAAAAAAAACAAACCGACTTCCAAAACAAAACACTACAAAGCGTAAAATTACTTTGTTTTCCGAAGTCGGTGTCTTTGGTCCGTTTTTCGACACCGACTTCGGAAAAGAATGTCGGTTGATAGCAACCGACTTCCTTTACAGAAGTCAGGGAAAAAAAGAAAATAGTTTTGTATAAAGAAAATTTACAACCTTATAACTACTAACTTGCAATGCATGTTTGTATATATTTAGTGTCGATTTCTACTGGGCTATACGGTATAAAACAAATCTTTAACTTGAGATCTAAATTGATTCCTATCCTACAAACAACAAATTAACCCATGTAAACTAGACGTACGAGTTCAGTCACACATTTGTTCAGTTCAGGAAGATACTGCCCTATCCGACAAAACACGTGGGCAGAATACGCAACTAATTTCCATAAAATAATATCAGGTCCATCGAGATAGTATCCGACCAAGATATAGAGCTACCTACAGACCAAAGCGCTAAGAGAACATTACGCCAATAACACGGAACTTCTCTAAAAGGTCATGTTCCAAATTATACGAATCCTCCGCCTTAGTAATAAAGCGAAATCAAGAACAATGAAATTGTCTATGTCAACGCAATTAGTTGATCAATTTGACCAATCTGTATTGTTACGGGTGACCTTTACAAACGAAAGGACGGACTGATTGGATTAGATACGATAGGAAATCGCTTTCGATGAGAAATTATTATTTGTTTTGTTTTAGCTTTGGATTATTCATGTTAATCCTAGAATCCAATAGTCTAAAGCATATTTTCCAATCACCTGCTAAAATCAGTAATTCTTCAAACATTTTCCAATATAGGTAGATGATTATGTCAAATATATTTATTTCAACTAGGCCATTAAGCGGCACTTTTGAACGTCAACAATTAAAATTAACACGTAATAAAAATTAATTATACCTGTTGTCCTCGTACATTAATAAAGGCCGTGGTCAGTTTACCAACTGCAAATAAGTAAATAATCTTTTTTAGGGTTCCGTACCCAAAGGGTAAAAACGGGACCCTATTACTAAGACTCCGCGGTAGCTAGACAGCTAGACAGTTTAAATTTTCACAGATGTTGTATTTCTGTTGCCACTATAATAACAAATAAAAACTCCTAAGTGGGACTCCCATACAACAAACCTGTTTTTTTGCCGTCATATGCGATAATGGTACGGGGCCCTTTGTGCGCGAGTCCGACTCGCACCTGGCCGGTTTTTATTTCCTTTTGAGGAACGAAACCCTAAAAATCATACATAAATCTGCAAATCTACAAGACGGATTTGGTCATGTAAGGAAATCGTCATTCAAATACAAATTATTTGTGTTTTATCATCTGATGAAACCACCACTGGATAAGGCCTCAATCGCACGCCATTTAACTCGATCCTCTGCTCTTCTTATCTAGCGGCTGTACCAATTTTTTTGTAGTTATCTGTTCTTCAACAATCTCCATAGCTGTGTTTTTTCTCTCCCCCAGGACCACGAGTGGTTAACAGATGGAGGCAAGGATCCTCTGCCGTCAGAGCAGGAGAACTGCCGGCTGGTGGAGGTTACTGATGAAGACATGGCGCAGGTCGTCACCTCTATTCCCAACCTATCCACGCTTATACTCATCAAGACTATGCTGAAGAAGCACAGCTTCCAGGTGAGAACTGCTTGTTTATATTTAGCTATAAGCTCTCTCTATCTCATCTGATGGTAAGCGATGATGTGGTCAACAGTGAAGCACGCTTGCCTAGAAGTAACCTATTCACTTTTGACTAAAAGACCCCTAGGTTGTAACTATGAGGAACCATTGACTCCGGCAAAGAATGCCACTCCTTAGCGTACGAACAAGTCCGAAAATGTGGACTATCGTTTATTGTTGTGTACAGTAATCATTTGTTTCAAAGGAAAAGGGAAATCAATCCGAAATTAGCAGTATGTAAGAACATAGGTTCCTTTTGTAACGAGATATTCCTGACTTCCTAAGAAGCTTTTGCGCCAATGAATATATTAACTAACCAGCCGTGTAATTGACAATATTGTCTCATACCACAGCTGAACAAATAGAATACAGAAGAAACATGTACAACTATATTGTGCCGACGTATTATGAACCTAATGGTGTTATCCTTTCTCGACATCAATCTAGTGTCCAACCGAAACTGGTTTTTACGACCGAAACCGAAACCGAATTTCGGCAACAGTCTCAGTTTCGGCCGAAACCGAAACTTCCTTACAAGGATCATGTTTTGAGGGAAAAATAAAGAAAACGTTATTATAATCAGTCAGCCTTTATTTTTTATCTTTAATTCACATAGCTATGCAGTCTTCGACATTTTCACTTATTGGTATGATAATCAACAACCAAAAAAATATTTAGATAGTTAGGTTAAACATGATTCTACTATAATCTATGTATTAGTTTGCTATAATGTTTTTTTTTTTATGTTTACTACCTACTCTTATGCTATATCACGTAATAAAACTTAACGAATTCAAAATAAATCAATGAAAACGAACAAAACGAACTGCAAACACAAACCAGTCACGTCATGATTAGGCACGTGGGCGCAGCACAATGTCTTCGTCACTTACTCGCTTGGATGGAATTTAACCCGCCGGATATGACACAGCGCGAAAACTCACGAAACTACAGTTTCGGTTTCGCTCGTAGTTTCGGCAAGTTTGCCGCCGAAACCGAAACTAAAACGAAACTCGTTCTTTTGCCAAAACTCGACCGAGACCGAAACCAAACTTTCGGTCGGACTCTACATCAATTATTACAAGACTGATCCAGAAGGCGCAAATAGCCTCATTTGCGCCTTCTGGCTAAGAATATAATCTAATTGAAAGGGTAGCTAAAATTTTGGTTTTATATCGCTGCTACTGTGACACAAAGAATTTAACAAGGAAGAACCAAAATCAAAATTTCTTTATTCAATTAAGCCATTAAGCGGCACTTTCGAACGTCAGAATACATATATGTGAGAACGATGTAAAAAAAACGCACTTAAAAGCGTCTAGAGTAAAACAAACAATTAAAAATACAATAAATAGGTAATTAAAAACAGGCGGAGGCAGCTAAGATATGACCAATCCCAACTGATGGCGCCCGTTCACGAACATGACACATGGATCGGCACCACTCAGCTCAACCATCATGAAGGGAACCGAATGATCCAACACATGTGCCACCATCAGAGAGACATTAGAGAGAGCATGACACACTCAGCTGCCAGGGCACACTGAAGTCAACGAACGACACATAGTTACAGTAAATGGTAGATTTACCGTTGGTACATAGTACTCACATATGTGCTGTGCAGTTATATAATCCAAAAAATAAATTGAGTTTATACAACACAAATATACGAGTACATTATAATTATTCGTACAGTCTTCAGCAGGTCCAACAATACTTCATAACTTTTCTACTTATCACTTGTTTTTGTGGCCTAGTGGCTGTGGAGCTGGAATAGCGTTGGACGTACGTTGAACGTATCAAGCAACTACCTACTAGATATAATATAATAATAAAACTAGTCTTTTAAAGTCCTACTGCTGGTCAAAGGCCTCTTCTCATACAAAAAGGCACAAGCATGATTCACCACACAAGACAGGTTGGCGATTACAATCTTACCATTATACACCTTCTAAACCTTAACATTTGTTCTCAGAACCCGTTCCTGCGCAGTCGAGAAGGAAGTACCTCTCGCAGAGAGTCCACTAGTGCTCGTGGCGAGCCAGAAAAGCCCACAGCAGCCGCTAAGAGAGGAGGACTGGCAAGAGCTGGCCGGTCCCTGTCAGCTCCTGGCAACTATCTTACTGAAAGGTTGGTTGATTGACTCTCACCGATGAAGAAAATAGGGGTCAATTTGACCAGTACCTTTAATTATATGAACTTCCAGAAATCTATTTGGGGATCCAATTTTGTCCCGGATAGTTTTTGGTGATTCGTCGGGTTCCCTTCCTCCAAATGAAAAAAGGAACCCTTATAGGATCACTTCGTTGTCTGTCTGTCCGTGTTACAAGATCTTTTTCTCTGGAATGCCTGGAGATCTCAAGTTGAAATTAATTTGATATATATTTTGTAGGCCCTAGATTGATGAGGAGAGTGATGACTGGTACCTAGGACCTCTACAAAATATATTTTAGGTTTTAGAACATCTTATCAAAGAGTGTGTCAGTCAATGAGTCAAGTTTGCAAAGCTTCTTCCTTCAGAATACCTTACTTTGGTTCAAAGGCCCAATCTTGATTTGAGATATCATCATAATCATTATTTTACCCATAAATTATATAAATACCCATAAGCCAAAACCAACAATTTATTAGGAATCAACGCAACATATCTTCTTTACTAAATAAATTCATCATTTCAGCAGGCAATCCTCATTCGACATTGGGCTAGAATCAGTCCAAGAATCCCGAGACCAGAGTCTGGACGCCTCCAAGGACTTGAAGAGTCCCCAGAGCCCGCCAGAGAAGGACGAGTCAACCGCACGGTGATACTCCACCCGCGCGGCGCCTCCTCCCGCCGCCGCCGACCAATGGCTGCTCCGCATTCAAATCGTCTTCGAATTCGAATAGCCGTTGGACATCGGTAAAACAATGTTGCAGCTTTAATAGAAATGTTGCCAGCATTGAAAGTTTTTATTCGGTTGAAAAATACTTTTAATTGATATTTTTTTAATAGTTTTAAATAAGTATCTCGTTGACGTCAAAATTTGAGATCTAAGGCTGCTATGTGATTGATGTTCTAAATCAGAACTAGAGTAATATAAAGTTAAGAAAGTCTCAGTTATTGGCTCTGATTTTGACGACAGCTTTTCGAAGAAATCTTAAACTTTTCACTTAAAATTACTAATTCATTCATCCGCTAGTCCTATTCACTTAATATTGTAAATATTTTAAAATAACATTTGTCCTCTTTGACTTAAAAAGCACTTAAATATTTTTAATAAGATAATTAGGTCTATTTAACGAGGCTGTCTTGCTGAGGCAATTTTCAGCTGGCTTTAGCCACATCAAGATCCCGTTAAGAATATAAATTTCTAGTTTTGTCTTCTATACAAATAGCTACAAGAAACAACCAAAAAGTTATCGTCCGCATAAGTGACTTATATAATCAAATGTTTTGCAATCACTTGAAAAAAATTGCTGTTCTAACAAGATAAAACGCTGCCATGTGTAAAATTCCGTGCCTCGCGAGTCAGCCTCGCACAGAGCAAACTTTTACAAAGGCCGTTTATATTGTAAATATTGTAGCATATTTTTAAATATTAATTCATAAAAAATTGCTCAATGCTTGTTTGATATATCATTGTACATAATTATATAAGCTTTTAGGTTAAATATATAACAGTTTTATGAAAATACAAAATATAATGGTCTCATCCCAGTTGATTTTTAGCTTGCTGTTTGATTTTGTCAAACGAATTTTGCTAAAATTCAGTTTGTGGAAAGTGAAATGTGGAAAAAGTTTCACTGACAAAATCAAGCGAAGGGTATTATGAAAAAGTTTTCAACAAAAATGAAATGCTAACCAGTGACCTGCTTTTCTCTTACAATTTTTATTCCCAAAACTATTTTGTATTTTTATGAAATTTTATTTTTTAATTAGTAACATTATAAGTAATTCTAGGGGTCAGTGGGCAAAAAGAAAAACGAGAATGAATTTCATGGAACAGTAATCAATATATAATGTCATTTTACTTGCAAAATATTGTACCTCGTTAGGGTTTTTCTGAATTTATTTTTCGCCTCGATGAAAGCGATTTACATTGTATTTATTCATCGCATCCCTGCATCGTTAATAGACATCCGGATACATTCGGTATTCTGGAGCAAGATCTCCGGTTAAGGCTTTGATATAGTCTGTGGTATGCGGTGAGCACCTTATAAAACACTGAAATTGCGCTTGCGAGAAAACCGGTGGCGTAACTAGACTGGAATTACTGATCAGACTCAACGAAGTTCGTAAAATAGCAACAGATTTATCCGTCTCCATTATCGCAAATGGCAACACCAACTTTATATTGAACAAAGTTAGGTTAAGAAAAGTATATACATCTGCCCAGACCCCTAGATAATTTGCGCCCTACCTACAGGTTAAAAGCGCATGTAAAAATCGAGCAGCTATGTTAAGAGATTGACCAATTTTCACTGTCAAATTAATTTCAATTATAATGACCATCTATTGAGTCGAGAACGCGTTTATATTCTGTGCATTGCGTTGACAGCTCTGACATCTATGTCAAGCGGAAATTATGGCGCGAAAATCGAGTAAAATGGCGGAAGTTATTGGCAAATTCAGGTATTCGATTGTGGCAATAACTACGAAGAAAATTCGATGAGAATTTGGTACTTATTGACGTTATATAATTTTATGTGGGCATATAATAATTACTTGAGTATATTTTATTAAAATATAAACAAATACAAATATGTGCAAGCCCACCCAGTCAAATGTGTTTGGTTTCAATTTCATTTTAATGTTGTTCCACGCCTTTACAAACCGATTGAATTGTTTTTTTTTTAATTCCACAGAAAAAGCAATGCACAGGTTATAACCAAAACATAGATAAGGTGCATGTTAGTGTACAGGGTCCCGTTCACCGAAGTACTTACGATTTTTATGTAAAATAAGTAAAAAAAGATTTTTATTATATATTTTAATTAATAATGTCCAAGCTTAGATATTAGGTGAAAGGAAGTTTATTGTCCTCGTTCTGCTAAGATGTTCTCTGACAGACACTTTAACAATGCAAAATACAAAGTTATAATAATGAAAAAACTAAATTTCAGAATTCAGTGATTTCATTATAAATAACTATAAATGTATTTCGATACCCAGATGAAATATTTATTATCACTTAAAATAACAGCGTGCTTGAAATTCAACGCTTTTGTCATTCTCTCTCTTGGCTTAAACAATACACTAGTGTTCACCACTAGGTGAGTATACACTAGAGCATTTTCGCGAGCATAACAACGTAATGTAACTTTCTTATGAATGTTACAGTCATAGGTCAAAAGAACAGTCATACTCTCCCAAAACTCAAATGGCTAGTTTTTGTAGAAGAGGTTAAATTATCCGCAACTGATTTAATGTTTTGTATAGAAATTATAGTATAGATTATTCCTACTAACCGCGAAAAGTTAAAATTCTGCTGCCTACAAAAAAAATGCCTTTTCTGTTTTGGTAGTGTGACTGCACTTTTGACCCTTATAGTACATACAATACAGGCAAATGTTCAGTTTCCTAAAGCTTTAACATGTAATTTAACGTTCTTAAGAATGTCCAACGCTGCATTTGACGTAATGCTTACGACGAGTGACCATTATTTACCTGTAACATTTCTTTGAACCTTGCGTTCATTATTGACCTCACTCCACGTCACCCGCGCTCGTGCCTTTCCTCGATAAAATGTTACACCAAAACACTCGTTGGTTTTTAAAATCACGTTGTAACAAAACATCGATCGTCATGTTCGAAGTGTGGTTAGAGTAAATTTATAAACAGCGAATGCTCGATGTTCTTTTGCAAGTAAATGCTCTAGTCTACACTCACCTTTAGGCATAGACAAGTGGCCTTCTATAAACGAAAGTGTTGCCATAGCTATTGGTAAACTTTCAAAAATTTATGGGATTGACAAGCGCTATCGAAAAGTCAAGTGATGCCTTCCATTTTGGCACGATGAATCCCTTATTTATTTAATACTTCATACACACAAATTTACAGAGGCGGACTTAATGCCTTAGGCATTTTCTACCAGTCGACCTTTGGGTGATTCAGAGAAAATTGTGGTGGGCCCTTACATTTTGACATTTCGATAATCGCTTTCGCTGATAGAATGACACTTTGTCTAGAGCCTCTTTTATTCGTATTCAATACTTATAACTAGGATGTTAGGGGTTCTTCCAGAACTCTTTTTGACACGTAATATTTTCGAAATATCATCGAACATACTTATCGTTTTTTAATCATTATAGATTGTAAGTTAAAGAGTCCCTAAAATAAATCGCTATTAAAACAGTGTTCATTAACATTATTGCTCTTCCAATATATTTTCTTTGTGTACCTAAAATAAACAATTATCTATGGCAACTCACCCCCACCCGTAACCTTTTCTTTGAAATAAATTGATTAATCGCTAACCATTTAACAATATTAAAACATTCTTAAGATATTAATCAATTTTGTTCAAAAAAAATTATCGTGTAACATAATTTATAAACAAGAAAATACACGGTACGAAGTTGAAAAGAATTCGTTTGAAAATATTTTACGTCAATGAAATTCTTGTAAAAATAAGGCATCTTGCACACTTGGCTACTTGAGGTCGCTAATACCATCCGGTACTTACGAACGGGACGGTGCTGTCGCAATTTTTGTAATGTTTTGAAGACTAGCTTTAGTCTTTTGCAAGTAAATGTTGCATTTGAGACAAAATCAACAGAGATTGACTTTTAACTTGTCTTTTCCATCTCACACACTATTTTCTTAATTCTTTCAATCTTACAAACCTTTCACAACCTTCTAAATTGTGTAGCTATACGTAAAAATAAAAACAATTATGGATTCTATCAATTTCGACGCTAATATCAGAATTGACGCGCCTCTGTCCCTAATACTTGTGACATCAAAGCTTTACGCCCAAAACTATTCTCGCGTAATTAAGCCGGACGGTCCGATTTCAACTTGTTTGTGTCCGAAAGTGGTCAAGTATGCAAAGTGCCTACCCAAGGTTGAATAGGGTCAGAGAACACCCCTTTATCCTTTGCAAGCCAAGGTCCAAACTTATGCCTTTGAATGTTGTGATAGTCTAGAACGAAGGTATGCTTATATTAATTCTAAATAGTACTAAAAAAAAAGAAGTTTTAAAACATTTTAAAAATATTATCTCTCAGATTATAAAAAAATATTATTATTATCTATGATATAAACGAAGAAATTTTTAAAAATAATCTCGCGAAGATTTTAATGTAAGATTTTTAAATGGTACGTTTTCTGTTTTATTCTTTTGTGATGTTTGTTGTTTTTGCTTAATTTTCGTGAAATATTGTGGATAAAGTTTTCGGTTTGTTATCAGTTGATATGAATATAAATTTATGCAATGTTTGAACTGAAATAACATACTGGATTGATGTAGAACGTTGTCGGTATTAGCATAGTGGTCTAGAGGAGAAAAAAAACAGTGTGTCTATGCGTCGGCAGCCATGTGTAATACGACTGTACTTGAATATTGCCTTGGCTAAAATTGCCGTAAAGCTGAAGAAGGGTTCAAGTGTCGTACACGTGTAAACTTTTTGAAGGAGTACCTCACGAAGACAGATTTAAAGCTAAAGTTTGTAGTGGGTCCAACTGGGGCTTGAATAACTGTTTAGGTAAGCCCAAGTGAATTTAATCTATAATTTCCACAATTAAATATAATAAATTACCAATCCCAGTTTGTAATCCTGTGATTTGACAGCGTTTAATATTTTTTTTTTATTAAAACAAATTAAAGAAACAAAAAAGGTTTATTTTCTTCAGGTATGACGCATAACATAAAAAAAAATTAAGAAAAATATGCAAGTCAAACTCAAATAATTTATTTCAATAAAAAAAAACATTTGTGTTTTTAATTGTCAAAAGTGATTTGAATTGTCAAGCAATAGATGAAGCTAGTTGATCATTCGCAAGCGTCAGTAGGTCTCTATGGAGAAGAACGTGCAAGAAACTCCACGGACACTCTTTTCCAAGTGTTAGTTAAACCACCTATCTCATACCTATTGACACCGTTCAACATCTCTGCTAGCTCCTTTTTTAATAGAAGTCGTATACGTAAGTCGCACAACAAACCACACAAACACAATTGTTTGAAAGTTTTTATTTTATAACCAGAACAATTATTGTAATGAGTTGATTTTATTGAGATTTCATATTTAACAATTTAATAAAAACACTTTCAAATACTATTGGTTTTTATTTTATTCCCTGTACCTAAATCAAAATCAAGCAGAAAATGGTAAGTGATCACGCCAGCATATGAACATAATGAAGTTTTCGACAAGTGATATCCTACCAACAGAAGCGTGGCGATAGCGGTTGGAAAAAAAATACAACCGACTTCCAAATAAAAACACTACAAAGTAAATAATAACTTCAATTTCGGAAGTCGGTGTTCCAATTTTCTTTTCTTCGTTTTAAATTAACAATTAGTATAACTTGTATATGTAGAACTTAAATTAAAGATACAGCAGAAAATATTATTTCGTTATAATCAGGAGCTCTTCTGTCTCTCCGTAAGAGATGCTAAGTAAATGTTTAGAATAATCATTCTACAGCTAAATTTATTTAGCTTATAGATACTTAATTTTCTATTTAATCTATTGTACAGAAATGGCCCGAACACATTAAACAAAATACCGCCGAATTGAGAACCGCCTCCTTTTTGAATTTGGTTAAAATATCACAAATGTATGGGAATGTCAAATGCTATCGAAATGCACGTGATCAATTGATTATATATTTTGGCATTTCTACCTCAGATTTCTACCATCGCCATCGTTGACATCGAATGACACTTGTCCACAGCATCTGGTGACGTTATCGGCAGAAGTCATTGGATGATACTAAATAAAAAAAGGCCTCTGAGGGTCTAGACAAGTGACATTCTATAAACGAAAGCGTCGTGATAGTGATGGGTGAATGTCAAAATTTATGAAAATGCCAAGCGCTCACCTGATCAATCCCTGACATTTTGATCTGCTACGCTGATATTTACAATGACACTTGGTCTAGGCCCTCTGTACTGCTGCGTATGCACATCTGCAATACCAGAGGCATTAAAGCGGGACGTTGTCATCCCAGTGACAATGTGATATATCTCATGTCATCATCATACCAGCCGAAAGACGTCCATTGCTGGACATAGACCTCCCCCAAGCGTCGCCACATTGATCGGTCCCGTGCGTCTCGCATCCAGCGGCTCCCCGCAACCTTTATACCAGGTCATCGTTCCAACTAGTGGGACGTCTTCCAGCGCAACGTCTTGCGGTACGCGGTCGCCACTCCAGAACCTTTCTGCCCCATCGGCCATCCGTTCTGCGAGCAATGTGCCCTGCCCACTGCCACAATTTCATATGACTGTAACTTAATAGGCACTGAACATACAAACAACAAATCCTTTTATATCCTAACCTACTTTCTTATCAATGTAAAAGACTGTATATTAAGATGCTTGGATGTTTTTTCATCAATCATGCCTCAACGACTGAATGGCAGTCTAATTGCGTAAGTGAATTCAGCAAGGCAAAGAAAGGGATTGTCGCCGTGAAAGAGTATGATAAAGTCTTTTTATATAATAAGTATTGCCAAAAATTACTGGACTCTTTCGAAAAGACTATCTTCACTAATAAAAGCGTCCAATATTTTTTGGCAATACCTTAGTATTTAAAGAGAATTTGTCACACTCTTTTTCACTTTTGCAATTAGGGTGCTGATTGAAAGGCACACAAATAGTCCTGGCTTGGATTAGGACATCGGATACTCATATCCCGGTCCCAAGGGATAATTTTCTACGTTCACTTGAGCACCAGTGCTCAAGCAACGTAGCTGGTGGCTATTCGAAATTGTAGTACATCTATGCTATGAAATTTCGGCAATTAAGACGTTCGATCTGATGACTTTGGGGAATTAGCCATCGGGTATATGACATTCGAAATCAAGCAGTAAACCCTAGCTAGTCAGTATTTCTAAATGTAATCTTAGGAACGTCTTGTCCTTATTACGGTTGCAATAACCGCTACCGTATAGGTCACGTTATTTTATGACGTGCAATACGCGCCGGCGTGTCATTGCATTGCTTTTGTCTCTAGGAGATAATTGAAACGTCTCATATTTCTTATTACTTTCATCTTCGCTGCGAACAAAACTAAAAATGTCCTTAGGAAATCCGGATATAACTTGATCTTACATTACATCTGCATTCTCCGAAGGGTCAGGCAGAGTTTTACCTATAGTAATTTTTGAAAGTTTTGTTTACCTTCCATGTGAAAAGCCTGTTGCCAACAAGCCAACCTGGTCTTATTCTTCATCCGGCTCGAAGGACCAAAATGTAGGGGCGCGACCTAACTGGTGCTTGTGGTACCTGTGTGATTCGCTACGCACCTAAGTTAAACACTCAAATAACTTTCAAAGGTTTATTGCTGAGAGCTAACAAGGTAACGTTTAGGCTATCGCTAAAATGAGAATCCGTCCGTAATGCAATGAGCTCGCGGCGCATTTATTGCGACCGTATTGTATCGCTAAGTCAGCAAAACGTTGTCGATTTCAATAATTGCTTCGAACAACCTTCCATGTAAAAAGCCTGTTGCCAACAGGCCAACCAGGTCATCTTCTTCATCTGATCTTCATGGTCAATAATGGTTAATATAGGTACAGTCAGCAAGCATTATTATTCGTCGTTTTGAGGATTAAGAGAGGCCTTTGCCTTGCAGTGGGACAATCACAGACTGGTATCGTTCTAAATTAGATTGGTTGGACATTTCGATATTACTTCAAACACATACATTTCTGACATTTTACCAATCACTTTTGTGAAGATTTTTGTTGATAAAATATAAATTGTCTGGAGCTTTAGTTTCGAGCTCCGTAGCAATATTAAATCATTTCTAACTAACTTTCGCTATACAAGTTCCTCTCAAACGAAATTAAACAGAACAGTATCGTCAATACGAAAGTTACATATAATTAACTTAAAGCAATGTTCGTATAACTAGGACAAACGAAAAGCAATCTTAAATTATTTATTTATTTATTTATGATCAGGCTTTTCAACAATGAGTACACTGTTACTATATAAATTTGTATATTGCAAACTTAAGACTAAGTGCCTCATCACTTACAGAAAAGCTAAGAGATAATTACAGAATTTATAAATAAAAACAAAAAAATCTATTAAAAGCTAAATTGACTGCAGTAAATTAAATTAAGTAACATAGATTGAATTAAATTAGAACAGATTAAATTAAATTAGAACAAATTAAATAATTATAAACGTTATTATATATTTAAGATTGGGTACTAGAGATACCCACTAAATGGCAAGCGCGTCTTTTTTTAGAGCAGGTACAGAAGAGTTAAATAGGTCAATATCGCCTTCATGCTCTTTGTATGCAGCATACATTCTTGATAGTGGACAGTATTGCCTCAAGTTGGTGTGACATCTTGATATGCAGAAAAGTCTTCTATTAGAACTTCTTGGCAGATTATGAGGCACGCGCAATAATACTGCTAAGCAAATCCGGACAGTTCTAGAGCCTGTTACTAATTTCTTAAAGAAAACCAAATCTAACATATGTCTGCGTTTCTCTAGCGACACCATCCTAAAATATTTCAGTCTCTCTTAGTACGAGTTGAGCTTTTCCTCCATATTATTGGTATAGGTAAGATGCCATAAGCCATAAGCCTATCAATGCGCTTGATGTGGACCTTCTTATACTCAGGTGACCAGACCACACTGCAATACTCGACATGGTTTCTAACCAGCGAGTTGTAATCTCACCATTCAATTTATAAACTGATTCGAGTAATGTTAGAGGAAATGCAAACCATCACACTACTCGGAAGCTTGTGAACAAACAAACACACACAGCTTCGTTGATGCAGTGGTCGTAAGCGCTACTGCCGAGCATGAACTGCTGGGTTCGATTCCCGGGTTGGACAAAGTATTATTGGGTTTTCCATCTAGAAATTCTCGGTAGTAGCCTGGAGTCTGGCTTTGTGCTCGATTGATTTCAATAGGCTCGCTCTTTATTACATGCGACTTAAACATAACTGGTATATTAAAGGAAAACCTCTGCTTTACCTTTCGGGGAATACAGGGGTGTTCGAGTTATGGTGATGTTATGGTCTCTCTTTCTCTTTTCGAGTCGCTTTGTACATTTAAGGCCAATTAGGTGGCCACCCCGATTGCGGCGTCAGTGGCGAGCATAAGGTCTTCCAAAGTGCAGGTGTATGGACACTTGGGACACTCCAGCTTATGTGCCATATTTTGCAAAGGGGCACTCACACGGGGTATCAGACAGGTCTATAAAATCCCATTTTGCCAAGTTGTGTTTGCAGCGGCCTACTTGGGTGCGCAAACGATTGATTGCTTTCCATATAGGCCACTGCAGTTCACGTCGAGGTGGCAGGTGTTCATGGGGTTTCAAGAAGTCGGGTGGTGGTAGGTGATCTTCTCTCCACAACTTGATCCTCAATAAAGGCGGTGGGTCATCCAAGACCCACCGCCAACACACAACCCCGGGTAGACTTAAGAGTCGGTAGAGTTTCCTTCAATGCAAAGAGGAAATACAAACCATCACACTACTCGAAAGCTTGTGTACAAACATACATAATATATGTACACAGACAACTTAGTTCCTTAGTGGTAGTGTTGTGCCCATAGACCATTAAATCGCGTTTGCAGTCACTGCTAGAGACGGCATCGATCGGCATTGTCTTGTCAACATATAAACCAAGCGTGTCAGTGAGTTTCAACGCTTACTCATCGAAATTGAATCCGCCGTGACCACTCTGACTATGGCCACAGTCGAAACTTGTGTAAACACACATTGCGCGGCCATTTTAAGCAATATAGTCACTAGTCGGAAGAGCTCGTGGCAAAATAATAATAGCCAAACGGGTTCATCTACAAGGTTAGGCAACGCTTGCCAGATCGGTCCGTAAATGGGGACTTCGTTCTTCGTGTCTCGGAAAGCACGTTAAATAATTGGTCCCAGGTGTCATTTGCAGATCAAGGCGGGTTTCGGGTATTCAGAAACCAGAACTATAACACCACTTTCACCAAGAAGTGTTGTATTACCTGATCACTAGGTTAAGGAGGTCAGATAGGCACTCGTTCCATGTAAATTCTGGTACTTAGATGCATCCGCTTAGACTGTAAACCGACCCCAACATAATCAGGTAAAGCTAGGCAGATTGACTTGTCGCACGGTTCCATTATGTTCTATGGCCGTGCCCATTTACACAAAATTGAACCCGAGGCGGGCAGCGATCGATTCTCAGTTGTTTTTGATCGCTCGACTGAAAACGGTAAATAGGAGGCGGTACAAGTTTCAGAGCAATTTGTGCAGACCCAGAGGACTTTGAAAGAACAGATTGTGTTAAGTTTGGGACAGTTGTGGTCAAAGGGTAGTGGAGATGGAAGACAGAGCTGATTAAATGAGGAAAGTGTGATAGGATTGTCTTCATTGATGAGGATTTAGCTTTTGAGATTAATCATCTTAGTAGTATTATAACTTTTAATAAGGAAATTGTTCAACGAAGTGGAAATCTTTAAATTCTTTCACCAACAAGCAGTTTTCAAGATTCACTCGATTCCTTGCCTATAAAAGCTATACGAGAAATTGTCATTCCTTGGTAAAAAATATTAACCAATCAGCAAGAATTGCAGAGCTCTGTCTAATATTGTTAAATGGCTTGAATAAAATATTTAAAAAATCATAACCTGCTTAAAATCTAATTTCGGTTTTTTTATTTATAACTTTTTAGTTATTTTTTTAATTAGTTACATTTAAACATATAAGTGTTATATATTTTTGGAATCACCTCTTTAAACCCTTTATTTTGATACCCCACACGATGGGTCTGGAAGAAAAATAAATAGGTGCCCCACAATATGGCAGCCAAAATCCGCCATATTTTTAATTTTCCAAATTTTAATGTAGCCAGTGACACTTGCAGGGTTAAGACGAATCGTTTGACGTAAGAATCATCAAAATCGGCCAACGCGTTTGGTCTCTAGAACGCCACATAGGAACAAACATACATACATACATAGACTGATAAACACATTACCCTCCTTCGGCAGTCGGGTAAAAAAATCCGTCACCGTCAGTATCTTTAACTTAACTTTCTTTCTAACCTTAACTTTCGATAACTGACTTTAAAAGATGCTTATTTTATTTATTATATACTTTATTGTAAACCACTTAAATCATTACGGGACAAAAAAGATAAGTGTACAATGGGCGGTCTTATCGCACAGGGCAATCTCTTCCAGACAACCTTTGGATGGACTGAACGAGAGGAGATAGACATAGGGCTGTCAGTGTACAAAAACTTTATTAAGTAATATTACTTAGATATAACATAAAATACATACATACAAATGAAATAATATACTAATAAATATCAAATATAGAACAGAGAATGGAGAAGAATAGTTACAGAGAAAGGAAATGCTCCTTCACCATTTTTTTAATGAAGGTAATGTTTGCACACGCCTTACCTCAATAGGTAATGCATTCCACAAACGAGCTGATTGAACCGTAAAAGATTTGTCGAAGAAAGATGTGGAATGCATACGAATGGTTAATATTAGGTTCCCGATGATCTCAAGGACCGAGAATGTGTGTTACAGAGGAACTGAAAGCGTTCTTTAAGATAAAAACCGGCCAAGTGCAAGTCGGACTCGCGCACGAAGGATTCCGTACCATTATCGCAAAAACGGCAAAAAAACATGTTTTTTGTATGGGAGCCCCTCTTAAATATTAATTTTATCCTGTTTTTAGTATTTGTTGTTATAGCGGCAAGACATACATCATCTGTGAAAATTTCAACTGTATAGCTATCACGGTTCATGAGATACAGCCTGGTGACAGACAGACAGACAGACGGACCGCGGAGTCTCAGTAATAGGGTCCCGTTTTTACCCTTTGGGTACGGAACCCTAAAAAGGACAAGAAAGATTAAAGAGCACATTCCCATTTTTCTTTTATTTTCACCCTCATCACATTGTGTTTGATAATCGTATTTTGACTTAGTTAAAACTCAGTGACCCGATTAACAAAAGGATGTGGCTACAAAAAAGTAAAAATAAAGTTCATTAACATGAAATATATTATTCATAAAGACTCATTAACTAAGCAACATTACAATAATCTTATAACAATAACATTTTGGAGTATTCAGTTCAAGTATTGTAAAAAATAACTGACAGTTTATTATCTAGACTAGATGATGGTTAGATATTTTCATTTGTAAATGGCTCCGAAGCTTTAGGTTTGTCATCATCTTTAGGTTTCTTATCCTTCTTATTTTCTTTGCCTTTTTTGTCCTTCTTTTCCTTCTTATCCTTACTTTTCTTTTTATCTTGTTTATCACCTTCTGACTTGTCTTTGAAGTCGGAAATCATAATTGCTGGTTGAGCACCTAAGGAAGACAAATTGTTGGTATCTAAAACTATAGAAGATGTTGCTAGCGGTTGTGTAACATCAGATTCTTGGTTGATAACTTCAGTATTACTTGGGGTATTTACAATGGCGTTAGACCCTTCTTGATTTGGTACATTGGAGTCACCGTTAATTAGAACCGCTGGTTGTGCACAATTCTGGTCGCTAGACGTGTCATCTCGGGTTGCTACTTTCACTATTGGGTTTGTTATCAATGGATGACCGTATCCGCTTGGGATTGGTATTACAACTCCGGGCTGTGTATTTTGGTTATCAATTGTGGTTCCTTGAGTTGGCGCATTCTGTCCTTGTGCTTGATTCGATACCATAGGCTGATTGTAGCTGTTTGTGCTGGCTGGAATTTGGCCTACAGGTTGGTATTGTATGTTTTGATTGTTCGTCACAGGTGCCTGGTAAGACACCTGTTGTTTTTCTCCTTGGTTTGGTATAGTTTGTCCTTGTTGATTCGATATAATTGGTTGATTGTATCCATTGTTGCTACTGTCAATAGGCACTTGAATTGTTGGCTGTATTTGTATGTTTTGGTTGTTAGTCATACCTCCTGGATTTGGTTGGCTCTGCCCCTGTCCGAAATTCGATACGATTGGTGGACTGTAACCACTGTTGACTGGCATTTGAACAACTTGCTGGTATTGACCATTTAGACCACTCTGGTTTGGAATGGCTATTGTTATCGCGCCCTGAACTTGGTTTCCTACCATGTTCGGCTGAACATAGCCATTCGACACAGGCTGAGCGGCTGGGTTCGGATTTGCCTGATAATAAATCACATTGCTTGGTAAACCATTATTTGACATACCATTGCTAACTCCTTGAACTGGATTTTGTACAACTGCTCCTGAACCACAACTGTTTGACATGGTATTCATACAATTTGGTACTTGGACGTAAATTGGACCATTTGATGCTTGATTTGGTATAGTAGCATAAATAACGTTTGTACCAGGATTTTGATAGGCTTGAACAGTCTGCACATTATTGGGGAATGCGTTGGCAAGTATATAGTTTGTTCCCTGTACCTGGTTCCCATTCTGTATAGGTGCATTGTTAGGTGCTGAGTTTACTACAACACCGGGAATTTGTATCAACTGTCCATTCGAATAGATGGTAACGTAGCCCGGATTTTGTGTATCTGTATTCAAATTTGTAGTAGGTTGTGCAGCGTTTGCATTATTATAACCATTTGACACTTCTGACTTATCCTGCGTTATTTGAACATTTGTCGGGTTCTGAGAAGCAGGTTGTCCATTTATAACTTGATAAACTGGATTGTTTGTTTGTCCCGGATTGTAAGGGACATAAATGACATTGTTGGCAGGCTGATTGACATTAGGGGTTACAACTGTGCTCGGGTTAGGATTGTTTTCATGTAAAAGGTAAACGTTATTCCCATTATTACCTTGTCCAACAAGTAAGAAGTCTTTCTGTTTGTCTAAATCTACTTGTTTATCATCTTTATCTCCTTTGTCATCTTCTTTCTTGATCTCATTTGTTTTTGGTGGTAATAACTCATCATCATTTTTTACGTCTGAAATGCTAGCTTCGTTTAATTTATTTTTCTCGTTGGGAATATTTGCTTCGTTTAATTTAGGACCTTTTTCCTGTTCTGCTGGCTTTATGTCAATTGGAGGCATCTGTTTAGGTTTCTCTTCGGGCTTCTGGACACTCAAACCTTCATTATGAACTTCTTTTGGTTTTTCTTGTGGGTTATTTTCTCTATGTGGTGCTTGATGTCCATGAGTGTTATAGTCTGGCCTTGGAGTGTTAAATACTGTATCTAAACCTGGCATATGATCCCAGTTTCCTTGGTGAAAATATGGATCTCCGTGGTAGAACGGGTCATAACCTCCATAGAATTTATCGGTTTCTTGGCTTTCAGAAGAAAATTGGTGTGCTTCTGGATTACCAAAATGTTGGAACCATGAGTTGTAGCCACCGTTGTAGCCTGCGTTTTGATGGGTTACCCGGTTGTCCGTGGGTCTGCCTGGGATTGGTCCGGCTTGGTTATGGAACCCTGGAATGTTGTGTAAAAACGGCATAATCAGCTGAGCCTCTGCTAAAACCACCGCTACCAAAGGTAGCAGAACCTGAAACAAGACGTAAAGGTCTTTATAGTACTAGCTTTGGAAAACTGCTTCGCCTGCATAAAAATCGGAAATATATATTACCAAAGGCCATATTCCCTTGATAAAAGGTATCTTATGGGTATCCTTTTCCAGGGTCTAAAATATTAGTTCATAAAATTTGGTTCAGCCGTTTTAGGTTAAAAACGTAACAAACAGACATACAGAGTTGCGTTCACATTTAAATATTATTATTATAGTATGGATGTACAAGACTTGTACACGTGCCATCCCATCAACTCCCAGAGGGACGCCGTTAATGCAATTTTATCTGTAAAAATAAATTAGTTTTACACAACTTCTGGGAAACCAACTGCATGAGGTCATTAAAACCTAATAATGATAATGACGATATTAATAATGGTCTAAAAATACTGTAAGGCCCTTACCTGATGGCGTGATGCAATTCGATTTATATCACACCGATAAGCGATTATTACTAGAAATTGCATGTGTGTTCACATGGACGCAATTCGATGCAATTCGACCGATACGCACTTGATTTTTTTTTTCAGAAAATACGTGCGTGATATCGCCGAAGAAATTTAAATCGCGTGAAGTAAATGGCCTTACAGTTTTACTAACAGTATTTTTAACTTAATGATTTTTGCTTTCAAGCCAAAGTAGCAATCACTGAGTTAGTATTATTTGATGTTATACACCCGTTTCGAAGACATGTGAATTCGAATACATGTAACATCCACCAACCCGTACTGGGCCCGCGTGGTGGATTCCACGTAAATTCCGCGTGGTGGCCCATTCTCTCTCACAAAGAAGGCCTGTGTGCCAGCAGTGGGAACATTAAAACGCTGATAATGATGATTATACAAGTCCGTGATTAGACCTGTCGTACTGTATGGATCAGAATGTTGGGCTGTGGAAAAGATGGATGAAGAGAGATTGCATGTAGCAGAGATGAGAATGTTGAGACGGATGTGAAGAGTGACGAGAATGGATGGAGAAGAAATTTGAAATTGGCGCTAGTTACAGAAAGGTTGAAAGGAAACCGTTTGTCCTGGTATGGTCATCTGATGAGGAGGGATGAAACGCATGTTACAAAAAAAGTTATGAATATAATTGTGGATGGATGGAGAGAGAGGGGACGGCCAAAAAAAAAGAGATGGCCTGTGTGAGGAGTGATATGAAGGAAAAGGGAGATAGTGATAGCGTGACGGAGGACAGGACGGTATGGAAGAAGAAAACATGTTGCGCCGACCACAAGTAACTTGGGACAAGGGGATGATGATAAACGAAGATAATACACCCTTTTTGTGAAAACACTGTATAAATGGCCAGTTACCAATACAAATACACTCTGACAAATACTCGACTTCATATTTTTAATTCAGAAATCATGGATTATATTATATCTACGGCTAACTTTAAACTCATTGGCAATCAATTCTTACTCATAGTAAAATTCATTTCAAGTAAGCACTGTCATCTCCTTAAGATTGCTAATGCATTCAAACTCAGTCTGTATATACTTGTATTGGCGGGACCTAACTTTGCACAGAGGTACATTAAATAATTGAGTTGTTCGAACTTGTTTGACTTACTCTATGTCAATTGTCAGTAACTTAGACTTAGTATTGTCAGAGCAAACTTTGGCTAGCCTTGTGTGGGTATGGAAATGTATTTTCGGTTTAGTAATTTCAAGATGGAATGGAGGAGCTCGTGGCTAAATAATAACAGCCGCATGGGTCGATCTTCAAGGTTAAGCAACGCTTGACGAGGTCGGTCCGTGGATGGGTGACCATTTCAACATGCCGCGGAAAGCACGTTAAGCCGTTGGTCCCGGCTGTCATTTGAAGATCTTTGACAGTGGTTACGGGTAGTCAGAAGCCTTAGACCTGACACCAGTCTTGCCAAGAGGTATCGTGTTACCCAGTTACTGGGTTGTGGATGTCAGATAGGCAGTCGCTCCATGTAAAACAATGGTACTCAGCTGAATCCGGTAAGACTGGAAGCCGACCCCAACAATAATTGGGATAAAGGCTAGGCAGATAGATAATTTCAAAATGGAATTGCAAATATTTGGGTTTGATTTGCAAAAAAATGACCCACAATCCAAATGCAAATAAATCATAGAAAGCTAACTGATGTACCACAATACACTACATATTGAAAGGACAGACGAATGGGAGACTTGAAAGATGGTGTCTATTGAGATGAAGACAAAAATATGTATCATCATCATCATAATTTCAACTGAAAGACGTCCACTGCTGGACATAAGCCTGAAAATATGTACGGAAGAAGATCATTTTGCCGCGGCCGTGCCGACGCTAAATCTTACTATCTTACTAATATTATAAATGCAAAAGTTTGGATAGATTGATGTATGTTTGTTACTCAATTACGCCTGAACGGCTAAACGGATCTGGATGAAATTTGGCACAGAGATAGATTATAGTCTAGAATAGCACATAGGTTACTTTGTATCCCGGGAAGATGTTCCCTTGGGATGATTGCCGACTTTCAAGCGGGCGAAGCCGCTGGCAGAAGTTAGTATTATAAATGCGAAAGTTTGGATGGGTGTATGTATGTTTGTTACTCAAATACACCTGAACGGCTAAACGGATCTGGATGAAACTTGGCAAAGAGATAGATTATCTCTGTGCCAAACAAGAGATAGAGAGATTATATTTCTGTGTCTGGAATAACACATAGGCTACTTTTTATCCCGGCTATATTGACGGTTCCCGTGAGAGAACTGTGTATGTATGGGGACACTCTTTAATTTCCACCTTTTTTTTTTTTTTTCGTTTATTTGTGCTGTAAGACCTTACTTTTTGCCAAATTTCTAAGTCAACGGGAACTACCATATAGGTTTTCGACCCAAAATCTATAGGGTACTTCTGGTTGACCTAGAATTGTCAATTTTGGTTAAAAGCAAGGTCTTACAGCACAAGTAAAGGGAAAACGCCGAAAATTTTAAAAAGATGAAAAATAAGGTAAATTTTGGTACTTATAAGTTTTCGCGAAAATCTAAATTTGGCTTTTTTTTATCGTGTTGACTCTAGACATTAATTTTTATACATACTCAGTATCTGGTATAAATTTCCTGAGAAAATCGTTGGTGACACACGGACAGACAGACGGACAAGAGAGTGATCTTATAAGGGTTCCTTTTTTTACCTATTGAGGTACGGAAAAATAAATATTTCTAGATTGTTATTGCACCACAATTTCAACAACACTGTCTGCATGTTCCCGTCTCTGTGAATTCCCAAATCAGTGCCTGCTTTCAGAAAATTTATTATTTTCACGCACAAAGCATTGTCAATTTTCTATACTTTTATTAACACTCAAAAATAAAATGAAATAATTACGAACCAGTGTGATCCACGCCATGTCGAACAACAAAATGATTGTTTAATCACAGAGTGGATAATTTAAACAACACAATGGAAAAACCGATGCGATGAACAAACCGATATAATTTGCCTTTAATTAGAAATTGATGAACCGCATGATAGTTATGCGTCAGGTACTAATTATATATTAGGTTAGGTCGGTAAATTAACCAATTTAAGGTGACGCGAAAGAAATACTGGAATTTCTAAAATAAAAAAAAAGTTAATTAGAAAAATCAAAAAACCCGACTGCTTAAAAGCGAACTAAAAAGACGTAAACAAGAAGAAAATCATGCTGTGCAGTCGGAGGATACTACTGGTTTTGGTCACCCAGCTTGCAAACATGTATCCTCCGACTGCACAGCATGATTTTCTTCTTGTTTAAGTTTTTTTAGTTCGCTTTTTAAGCAGTCGGGTTTTTTGATTTTTCTAATTAACTTTTTTTATTTATAACTTTTTAGTATTAGGTACATATAAACATATAAGTGTTAAATATTTTTGAAATCAGCTCTTAAAACCCTTTATTTTGATACCGCACACGATGGGTTTGGAAGAAAAAATAATTTGGTGCCCCACAATATGACGCCCAAAATCCGCCATTTTTTTATTTTACAATTTTAATTTAGCCAGTGACACTTGCAGAGTTAAGACGAATCGATTGACGTACGAATCATCAAAATCGGTCAACGCGTTTGATCTCTGGAACGCCACATAGGAACAAACATACATACATACATATACTGATAAACACATTACCCTGCTTCGGCTGTCGGGTAAAAAGAAGTAGATTGGTATAGGAGAACTTGACTTAAGACCCTATGGTCCCTAGCTGGGGTAGAGGGCTTCCACAGTAGCCCTACATCGAGACCGGTCTTGAGCTTCGCACTTCACCCCGCTCCACGTCATTCCGATAATCGTCGCTTCAGCCAATACGGTGCGTCGCAAGGTTTGACGGGGACGTCCTCGCTTCCTTTTTCCTTGAGGATTCCAATCCAAGGCCTGTTTAGGAATGTGATCGGAATCCCTCCGGAGCGTGTGACCAATCCAACACCCATTTACGCCGCTTGATCTGGCGGTCGATCGGGGTCTCGGGGTCTACATTAGAGATGATCTCTGGCCAGTAAATTCCGAGGATGCGACGAAGACGGATAGGAGAAGACAAAATATATTAGATACTCCAGATAGTGCTGTGCCGAGTTGCCGATCAACAGAACAGCACTTGTGTGTGGTACCTACTTATAGAAGGCTGATTTTTTACAATATTATGAATGATGTAGGTAAATATATACAAGTAAGCTTACAGTCGACGATGGTAAGCTTACACCTTGGATAGAAGAAACCTACTCATTAAGTCTTGAAATATTCCAATTCATAGCTACCGGAAACATAGATTCTGATTAAAAAATCCTCTCATTTCGTCCTCAAAAGGCCAGTCATCTTTGCAAGGCTTATCAAGTTTAGTCCAGGATGTATCCGCCATAAGTGAACATCGATTTAAGTAACTAAAAAGTAAAAAAAAGAAAAGAGAAAATAAATTGCTATGTCATCAACGACAACTCAATGACGACAACACGCAGACAGTTAATTATGTACACGTAAACAAAGACAAATATCATCACAGTTAAAGTAACATCTGCAAACAATCCCTACCTTAAACAAAGCTCACAAAAACCAGTATTTACCGGTACAAACAGGAATAATTTGGTCCAGCAGTGAGCAGACAAACACAACTTTGTAAAGTGGGCTTGGTTCCAAATTCTGTTTCTACAATGTAAATCGAGATTAATTATTCATATGCACGTAGTTACAGGCTCATGTAGCCGACACGTCAGGGTTACCCGAATGCCCGCTGTACCCAGAGGCCTGCCCAGCCGGTTTGTCGCTGATTTCCCGAGGGTAACACTCGCATGACATATAAGCAACGCGATGCAAATTTTACGCCGATAGGAAGGGCTTTGGTACTGTGAGGTAAACTGATTGGTACGCAGGTTGTACACCTAGGCTTACGTACTTTGTTGTACTGCCTGTATGTATAAACCTCCCTCCCTTAACCGTCCCTTTTACCAACATAACCGTCCCACTTACCTATGTTTAAAAAAAGATCTGAGTTACTACTAGCGCCTCCTTTCTACTAGTAAAATCTTGTGTATGACACCTTTTTGTAAGTTTAGAAATACCTCCTAACAGCCGTAAGAAGAAAGAAACATTGCTTTTTGGGATGACACTATCAAGCAATATTATACAGAATTTTATTGTTACTAAACTATGGCCCAAGGGAACTGTGTATTTTTCGGGATAAAAAGGAGTCTGTGACACTTCTGGATGGCTCAGTCCATTCAATCTCAGTGTAGCTTTATATCAGACAAAGATTTTTTTTGTTATCGACTCTGCACTTCTAGACACACTACCTTTCAATCACAGGTATAAACACAACAAACAAACAATATTCTCTCTTTATATTACTTTAGATTTGATATCTTGTCTAAGAAACATATTGATTTGGCTTTTGCTAACCTGCACATTTAACTGTTTTGCCATTTGTACCAGTAAGTTATGTTTTATGTATCGGCTTCGGTTTCAGAAGGATTTACTTCTCAGCGTTAACTTTTTTTTTACTAAAGTAGTTGAGTTGAGGCTTTACTGGATTTGTATTTGGGAGTCAAATCGCCTTGAAACTGCGTCTTGTTTTTTTTTTAGGATTGAGAAAATGACCAAAATATTATTTTCCCACCGGGCATTCAAATCATTTGAAATATGCCCAGCAGTACTTACGAAGTACATGGATTGCTTCTACTTTGAAATAACTCCTTTGTCGCTTTTAAGACGACGACTAACGCCAACGACCTTGAGAGAACAAAACGCGCACTTGTTTCACACCCGCGCGACCCAAATATTAGTAGTTTTTCGTACTTTCCTTATTATTCTATGACTTTAAAAAAATCCTCAGATCAAAACGTAGAGAAACGTCTTTGAATTTTAAAACTTGGTTGTGATAGAATAATTTAGTAAAACAAAGGTGTAAATATGTACATACTTAACACTAAACAAAATTAAAATATACAAACTTATACTAAACCTAACTACTTACACTATATACAAAAAAACTTTTTGCAAAAAAATACTACCGACTTCCAAATACAAAACTACAAAATGAAAAATAACTTAATTTTTTGAAGTCGGTGTCTTTCGTAGGTACCATTTTTTTGCGTTATGGACACCGACTTCAAAAAATTAAGTTATTTTTCATTTTGTATTTGGAAGTCGGTAGTATTTTTTTGCAAAAAGTTTTTTTATTTTTCACTTTTTAACCGACTTTCCAAAAAGGAGGAGGTTCTATGTTCGACTTCATGTTTGTTTTTTTTTTTTTTTTTTTTTGTGTATGTTCACTGATTACTCCGTCAATTGTGGACCGATTTTGAAAATTCTTTTTTGTTTGAAAAAGTATGTTCCGAAATTGGTCCCACTTTAATTTGGTGAAGATCTGATGAAGAACTTCGGAGATATACAACAGAACTCTTCAATAAATAACGGCAAATCTCTCGAGATTGCTGCAATCGCATGTCTGTTTGTTGTTTATAACATTTCATAACATAACATCACGCCAGTTCGCTCTTAAGGGGTAAGCAGATCTCTCCTTTCACCGGTTATGTTCAAGTTTCATGAAATCTATTCTGGCGAAATAGTTCCCTTACTAACTTGCCTATTAGGTACGTACAACTAAAAAGTGAAAAATAAAAAACTTTTTGCAAAAAAATACTACCGACTTCCAAATACAAAACTACAAAGTGAAAAAAACCTAATTTTTTGAAGTCGGTGTCCATAACGCAAAAAAATGGTACCTACGAAAGACACCGACTTCAAAAAATTAAGTTATTTTTCACTTTGTAGTTTTGTATTTGGAAGTCGGTAGTATTTTTTTGCAAAAAGTTTTTTATTAGTTGTACGTACCTAATAGGCAAGTTAGTAAGGGAACTATTTCGCCAGAATAGATTTCATGAAACTTGAACATAACCGGTGAAATGAGAGGTCTGCTTAACCCTTAAGAGCGAACTGGCGTGATGTTATGTTATGAAATGTTATAAACAATAAACAGACATGCGATTGCAGCAATCCCGAGAGATTTGCCGTTATTAATTGAAGAGTTCTGTTGTATATCTCCGAAGTTCTTCATCAGATCTTCACCAAATTAAAATGGGACCAATTTCGGAACATACTTTTTCAAACAAAAAAAGAATTTTCAAAATCGGTCCACAATTGACGGAGTAATCGGTGAACATACACACAAAAAAACAAACAAACTTGAAGTCGAACATAGAACCTCCTCCTTTTTGGGAAGTCAGTTAAAAAGACAGTTATACTTAGGCGTCGAAGTACTCCTCCACATCGCTGTCATCCGGGAAGGTGCCCAGAAGACTGGCAGCATTGCCACGTTGAATGGCAATGCTAATTATTTGCGCAAAGTCGATCAGACGGCGAGAGATATCCTTAAAAAGGAGACGTGCACACGGGCCCCATGACCCAAGCGTTTTGACCCCAAAAGGCTCAAAACTGTAATTACCAATTAGGTTACAGTATTTGCGCCGCTTGAGGCTCAGCAGCCGCAGCAGCAGCTACAGCACAGCCCGCCGAACTAGGAACATGAGATGGCGCAAGGCTGTCGACACAGGTTGCGTCCCACACCAGAGGCCTACCCACCTTCCACGGCACCAAAGTCATGCCATCTGATCTCTTCCCATCGTCACGTGCCAAGCCGTTAGGTTGTAATACAGCTAGTACGCTGGCGGTGACAAGGGCTCGATGAATAATGTCATTGATACTGGCGTGCCGTGCTATGCGTCCTACGCTCTTGCAACAAGACAGGCCAGGGTGCCCAAGGCTGCCGATAGCTTCTCCACAATGGCACCGATGTGGAGCAACACAAGATGCGCCTAAGCGTAGACAAGTTGCGAGCCGAAACGAAGAGTCATCCATCATAGTGCCTGTTCTGAACCAAACGTTTCGTTCACTATTTGATATTTAATTGCAACACCATGTCGGTTGGCTGTCAGCGATTTGACAGCTTTTGGATTGACAGCTTACACTTGACAAGAGTCGAGAAAGAAAATTTGTAATGGACACACGATGGTATTCGGGTTTTTGTGGAAGCATATCTAATCGAGATGTTTTTCGCCCATTGTGAGTTGTAATTGCACCCGCCGTTCGCAATCGGTTTGTGGGGCGCCCGCGAAGTCGGTTTTGAATATATTTCACGTACATTGAAGTGCTATTGATCGGAACGTGCTCAGCCTGGTGGACGCCGGAGCTTTCAGTCCAGACAGCCGTCAGTCTATCCCTTATTGTCCTAATATTATATATATTCTCCTATCCCTAATCTCCCGGCACGGCACGATATTGATCGACCCCCAGGAGCCTACCGCAGGAATCCCAGGTAGGTGCCCATAATGTTACCTTACATCCGTAGTAGGAACCAGTATATCTCTCAATAAGGAACGAACCCTCTAGCTTTCCACTGCTGAGTTACGGCAGTTTCGTGGGGTACAGGTTCAGACAGGGTCCAAGAGTCCCAACGCTGCTATGGGCCCCAGTGTTAGATCCTAGCTTGGGACCCGAAGACCTGTAATTAACATTTGGTAGCAGAGCGTGGTTTGCATTCCACGATCATAGTATACGCTAGGACACTCGTTCACAGTGAACGCTGTATTGTTTGTCGGTTTGCTTTTTATTATTGAGAATACTGGGTTGGAAAGTGGTACATTTTGAGTCACTCAGAGTTAGCTGTGTCTTGTTAGTGGCAAACAGTTACATTCCAATTTGTTAAAATAAAGTGTACAACTCACAACTTAATATTGTCACTCCGGGATAGAAGGTTTGTATTGAAATTTGTTTACTTGTTGTATACAATATAGGTTTGGTGCAGACAAAATAGTCTTTCCTAATTGTATTTAATTGAATCATAGTTATTGTTCGACTTTGAACCTAATATCTTGGGTTTGTAAGTTTGTTTACATTATAAATATACTCAGTGCCTGCTACAGAAGTTGTTGTTGTAAAGTATATTGTTACCAATTATATAAGAAAATTGGTTAGTTTGTTTGATATTGACAGTAATATTCTAATTGATTCAAGTTAAAGTCTCAGCACTGTTGCCGCCAGCCACCTTGGTCGCACCGTCCTCTCGCCTTCAGCAGCGGCGGAAGACGCCGCTGGGAGGAAAAGGGTGAAGTACGCACCATTGGATGGCCGTTACTATTTTGTGCCTATTGCCGTTGAGACCATGGGCTGTTGGGGCACTGAGGCCAAGAGGCTCATTAGTGAGATAGGGCATAGGCTAAGGGACAAAACGGGTGACTCCCGCTCCAGCTCGTTCTTGGTGCAAAGGTTAGCCATTGCCATCCAACGTGGCAATGCAGCAAGCGTTATGGGCACCTTTGCGCCGGGAACAGTTAAGGGCGGGTTATTTGACTAGTTATAAGACAACGCTTTTTGACGTGTCGTTGTGACTTTGACATCTAATTTGTTAATCTTTTAATTATTGTGAATGTGAAAAATAAATAATAAAATAGAAAAAAATATATGATGTACATTACCATGTAAACTTCCACCGAAAATTGGTTTAATCGAGATACTAAATATATTGACATAATAATAATTGTTTTGTTTTGTATTTTTATATAACTTGTTACTTCTCTTTCTTTTTATGCATGCCGTTTTTACTTTACTTGAGTTAAAGTCTTTACTTTAATAGTTTTAACTATTAAAGTAAATTGAATATCGAACTTCTATTGTAAATTTTTATTTCTTAGAATACCCTCTTGTGTGTTGATAATTTATTTTCTTGAGGTACCCACTTTGTTTTTGATAATTTATAAATTGATATTTGGGGTTCCATAATAAATTTGTACTGAAAAATAATTAAGTAAATGTAACAGGGTTCAGTACTATTTGTTGAATTAACTTGTTGTTTCTCTTACAGACTTTATGATTTGATATTTAATTTGGTAAGATAATTACTGTCAAACTGTGGTTTTGGTTACACACATACATTATTAATTTAATTTGCTGAACATTTTGTGTATTAATTAATATTTGATCACCGTTGCTTACATTTTGGAAGTATGACTGCCAATACATTTGCTTGTAAGATTAGAGAGGAATTGAGATGGGTGACCTCGGCGGCCTCTTTAATAAGTAGATCTGATAGATCAGGGGCTTTGTTGGTCCGTTGTGACGAACTCCCATCGCGTCAAGCCAGGGTAGATGAAATTCATACGGAATGTTTAACGCTATTGTCCACCGAGGACACTGAGTTAGCCGCTGCTGTTGAGGCAGACGTCACACAATTCTACAGTTTCTCGGATGATATTGTTGAGGCAACCAGTAAATCGAGGGGTTCTGCACATGATGTTTAGAAGGTGGAGACGACGTCTCCCACCCATCCTGCTTTGTTAGGACGGTTGCCTACACTAGACTTGCCACACTTTAGTGGAGATTTGGGTTGTTGGACTGCCTACTTCGACCTGTTCAACAGTTTTGTAGATGCTAGGACAGACTTGTCGCCTAGTCAAGAGCAGGCCTACTTGTTCTCCACGTTAAGAGGAGAGGCCCTAGGTTTAGTAAGCCACCTAACTGTTACGGATCAGAGCTATCATACTGCCCGGGAACTGTTGATAAAGCGCTATGCGAACGTGAGCCAATAGCGGACGCCCACGTCTCGCTGATTTTGTCGTTACCTCGCATCCATCGGGTTGCCACCCTTTTTTTTTTTTTTTGTTTGTGTAATCATCCAGTGATTTCTCCCGCTCTGGGTGAAGCGGGAGGGCGTGTCAGACTTTTACTGACTAAAACCCACCCGTGTTCCTTCAGTTGCTTGAGCCGGGGCCGCGGTAACTCTTTTTCAAATGTATCCGCGACCCAGACAGGCATCGGCCCTAGCGGACCCCGTCAGTTTTGCTGACATCTCTTTCGTGGAACACTACGCGCCGTCGAGCCTGGTCCTTATCGGTCGCCGAGCTACCCGCTGTTCGCCATCCGCAAGCCCGCGCCTACGGTGTCCAGAAATCGTCTTGCGACGCCCGACGCCCGGGACGTCTCCTGCGGTGGCTAGGGGCGTGAGGGCGTCTCCATTGCGTCTCCCTCCGCCTCCTCCTTCGCGAGCATTACTGCTTCGCAGAAGGAGGTGATAGCTTCCCATGCCCTCTCGCTTCGTACCATGGCCTGAACCAGGGCCGGACGCGAGAGGTCACCACCGCCGATCGCCTCCACGAAGACACGGCGGTGTTCCGCCCAAGCGGAGCAGACCTCCACCGTATGCTCCACCGTGTCCTCCGGGCAATGCACACAATGGTGACACTCGGGCGTTTCCTCCCGCCTTATCCTGAACAGGAACCTCCCGAAACATCCATGTCCTGTGAGGTCCTGCGTCAGGCGGAAGGTGAGGACGCCGTGGTGCCTCTCAAGCCACTCCTCAAAGAGGGGCCTTATCGCCTCAATTGTGGCGTGCCCAGCGCTGGGTTGCGACAGTCGCTCTCTCCATGTCGCCATGAGATCCTGCCGGAGCTCTGACCGCCGAGCCGCGATTTGTCGCGGCAACGGTGTTTCGCCCCGGCGTTTCGCCTCCTCGCACCACTCCCATATGTGCGCGAGGACTTTTGCCTCCAGATTCCATGGCGGCAATCCGGCAAGGAGGTTCGTACCTCACCGGAGATCGTGCGGTATCCTCGGACCAGCCGAATTGCCATGACCCTTTGGGACGCGTTCAACCGGCGGGCTGGTCGCCACCTCAGGGAACGCGCCCACACTGGTTCCCGAGGATGAGTCCCAGATACTTCATCGTCGATCCGACGCCGATGTGACCCCCTCCTACCGTTATTTGGAAACCAGGTTCCGAGGACCATGAAAACATATGGCCTCGGACTTGTGCAAGGCCACCTAGAGTCCCAATTGCCGGATCCTCTCGACGATTGTCGCAACCCCGCGTGTCGCTAATTCGGCCGCTGCCTGGTGCGACCTCCCCTGCGCCAGGACCAGCGTGTCGTCAGCGTAGCAAACTAAGCTTTCGCCGCTAGGGAGGTCGGCGCGCAACACCCAGTTGTACCCGATGTCCCACAGATATGGCCCCACGACCGATCCCTGTGGGACACCGCACGACATCTCTCGACGGTTCTACTCTCCCTGGTTACAGGGGTAGATGACGGCCCTGTCCGTCAAATAGGCCTCGACCACGCGACAGAGGTAGGGCGGCATTCGGTGATACCGGAGTGCCCCCCTGATGCAACTCCGGGGCAGGGTGTTGAAGGCATTGGCGATGTCTCTCTAGACACCGCCAAGACGACCCAACCCGGGCCACTGCATCCCCCGTCGTGAGGGCTCGCACGCGCATGATGGCGTCCACCGTATAGCGCCCTCTGCGGAAACCAAACTGGCTTTCCGCCAGATCCGGCTCACCCGTACCAGCTGACCGACGAGGCGGTCTACTATGACTCTTTCAAAGAGCTTGCCCACCTCGTCGAGCAACACGATGAGAGTCCGCAGAGAGCCCGACAAGCCCGCCGCAAGCGTTCAGCGCATCGATCAAACACGGTACCTCAAAATCAAACAGTGAGGAAGATAAGATGTTCCTGGTTAATTTATCAGTACCGTAGACCGGGGAGAGGAAGGCTGGTAAACTAACACTTTAAATTTTGCGGACGCCGAGGCCACCCAAGCGAATGGGAAGCGTGGCTTGTTGCCATGCTGTGCATGTCGTCCAAGGCCACATTAAGGATAGATGAAAGTGTGTTCTTTATAATTTGGTCTACTTTTTCTAAAAGTTGTGGGTGTTTCCATAAATGAGAGGAGCGAAGGCTATAAGGAAATTTTGGTCCAAAGCAACAATACCGGATAAGTGTGTAGGCCGAATGCATGTTAATTTTGAAAAGTCTTTCCGAGACATCGTAAAAATTTTGTATTTTCTGTTCAATAAAATTTGGAAAGGATTCATCAAAGATAGGGGAACCCAGGAGGTGAAGAGAATAGGTGTCAATTTCATTAAAATACGCCCAGCGGTTTTGGTGCGATTGTCGTGTTTTTGTCCGTTTTAGACATAACTTTACAAAAAAAATTACACCTTGTTATACGAATAAAACTCAAAATTTTCTTAGATCAAATTATTGAGAAAATGGTCTAATATAACATATATTTTTAGTCGTGATTCTCATTTTAAAATCTGCTACTCAGGGGTACCTGCGCTTGTGCCTTTGGATATACCAAAACTATAATTTATTTATTAAAACTTCATGCAACATACAAGTACACAGGCGGACTTTTAAATAGTTTAAACATGTCTGACCTATTCTGTTCCGATCTTGTTAAGATACAATACTAATACCTAATATCTTACATAAAAAATATGCAACACAGTTTCATCAGGCAATGTTCGGTGGAAACTCCGAAAATATTGCCGATAGCCGTAGCCGTAGTTTCGGCATGTATCCGACATTTTCTATTCGGTCATATGTCGGCACCCGAATGGTTCACCGTTAAACAACGCTCGATGCTGCATTATGTATGTAAGCTACGCTATGTATGCTGGTTCTGCTCTGAGGGTTTAGGAGACTGCATTTTCATCCACACAACTTCTGAAAAATAACACACATATACAACAGCACACCAATACACTAGTCTCTACCCTGGTTACCTACCCCCGAGTCCCAAGATTAGAGATGTAATTGAAAAAAAAACAAATGTTTTTTTTCATAATCTTGAAAAAAACATGAAAATAAACTTGGCGTTATTTTTTCATCTCAGAAAAAAACCGTTTGTTTACAAGTCTACACAAGATACAAACTTAACTGTCTAGTTTGGGACTCACTGGCTATCTAGCTGTAAGTAATATTCAAGCTACTCTGTCATTTCAATATGTTTATCGATTCGATTTCGATGTATGTTGATTTCTATAACATATCATCATGCCCATACCCTGAAGTATAAGGCAGAGAACTCTGAATGTGACCCTTGCCGATGACAACAGGATTTCCCCAGATTTTTGTTTAAGTTCCTAATACAAACATATATTCACGCCTGTATTTCCTGAAGGGCCAGGCAGAGGTATAGAGTCTGTGCGGGTAGAGAACCGCCATAAGTATGAGGGCGCAGTTGTGTTTAATTACCCGGTTTGTTATGTTGACAACACTGCTACGTCATTATAGTGACGTAATAAATAAATACCTAACTATATACATAAGTTCAGGATGTCTGCACCATGCGACCTCAGGGTACAGACGGATAGTGGGCAGGAATTCCAGGTTCGGGAAGGGTACACTAACTGCCAGTCCTGCAGACTCACAGGACTGATCAGAGATGGCTAAAGGTGTCATGGCCTCAGTGAGGGGTAATGAGACTAGAATATAAAATCAAATCTGATTTATTTACAATATTTTACAGCTTATATACATACTATTTTGTCTTAATGCACACTAATATACAAATTTATTTCCACACAGACTCTACCTATAGTAAAACCGCATTTCGCCAATTATGTTTAAGTCCCATGTAAAAGGGGACGAGGCGAACATAATGCCATCGACCGGACTGCCATCCAAACTCCGAGCTAGTAACTACTGAGAATTTTCTGATGGAAAATCACAACACCGAATGAAACTCCGAATGCGGACTCAAATTGCTCGACTGAAAAAATCACATATAACGAATGCGGACTCGAAATGCTCGACGGAAAAAATCGCATATACCGAATGCGGACTCGAAATGCTCGACTAAAAAAATCACACATAACGAATGCGGACTCGAAATGCTCGACTGAAAAAATCACATATAACGAATGCGGACTCGAAATGTTCGACTGAAAAATTCACTTATACCGAATGCGGACTCGAAATGCTCGACTGAAAAAACATCCTTCTGCCATTATCATATATTATGCCATATAATAAATTGGGATAGTGCCCAATTTATTTAGGGTCATATTAGTGATAGGAGGGGGCGACGTAGCATAATTATCTTCAACATATATATGTCATGGACCAAGTCCAAGACATACATACGATTCGGGTCCATGATACGGCATTATTCATATAGCCCGGGCAATTTGAAAAGTGCCCAACATAAGTAGGCAATAATTTATATTCATAGTTATTATATTCATCTTTTTTTTTTAACCGACTTCAAAAAAAGGAGGAGGTTCTCAATTCGTCGGAATCTTTTTTTTTTTTTTTTTATGTATGTTCCCCGATTACTCAAAGACGCCTGGACCGATTTCAAAAAATCTTCTTTTGTTTTGAAGGGTATTCTACCTAGTTGGTCCCATAGTCATCAGGTCAGGATCTGATGATGGGATCCTAGAACAATCGAGGGAACTCCTCAAATATTATAGGCAAACATATAGTGATTTTGGTATTTTCATCAACAATGCAATCACTTGCACTCAGAAAATATAATTTGGTGAAGTGGAACTGATGAAGAAGACCACAGATGGCCACTTGAACTCCTAAATGCTAAGTATGTCACGGGTATAAAATATCTCGAATAGGTAACCGACTACGATGAAGCAAATACTTATAAATGAATGGGACTGATGAAAATGGTATCATTGAACTGTTCTGATGATGAAGCCGGAAGGTAGGCAACGGAACTCTGAAAAAAAAACAATGTATCCTAGTCGTGCTTGGGCTTATTGGAATCGTCATGAGGTGTACTTTGACCACAAATGATTATCATGTTAATTGGAGACACCTACCAAAACTAAAAAGAAAAAAATAAAAAACTTTTTAACAAAAAATCAAACCGACTTCCAGAACAAAAAACTACAAAGCAAAAAATAACTTTCTTTTCCGAAGTCGGTGTCGAAAAACTGAAAAAACTGGATACAAAAGACACCGACTTCGGAAAAGAAAGTTATTTTTTGCTTTGTAGTTTTTTGTTGTTGATTATACCTGTACGTAGTATAGTGTGTAGTGCTTTTCTGGGTGCATGGTCCTCACATATATGAATTTATTCATGTATATTCTTATGTAAATATTGTAAGACACATTCTTTTTTTAAAAAGAGTAAGTATGGAGTTTCTTGTGCATTCTTCTCCATAACAAGCCACTTGTCCGAATGCACGGTAGAATCAACTTTTATTACTTGTAAATTTTAATTATAATTTGTGTACGACGTTCAAAAGTGCCGTTTTTTGGCCTAGTTGAATAAATATTGTTGACTTTAACTTTGCAATATGATACAAATTATTGAAATAATTAAATTGATGGACTTTCAGAATAATGCCCATCACTTATTGGGCCGGATAGTAACAATTTGTGTTTTTTTTTTTAAATTAATTTAAGGTTGACATTAGTTTTAATAGGTAAGTACGATTACTATTTAAGCAACAGAGTCGACGGAGCCCTGCTGCGGGGGACTCCTGATTCTGTCTGCAGGGCCCAAAGTAACCTACCCATCCGTGTCGGGGTGCCTCAAGCTCCCGAGCTCGCTTCGCTCGCTCATGGACTAAATTCACTAACCATAATTATCTAATTGCCCAACCGTTACGCAGCAATATTCATAATGACCAGAGTATGTGATAAATATAGAAGTTGAAATTAGTATTCATTATATTGCCCGATTTGACTTGACTAAGTAGATTCATATTGCCCGAACATTATACATAGTGCCCTGATTAAACATTTGGTCCATGACATATACATCTCTACTAACTGTCATCTCGTATTGATGTAAAAAAAAAGACCTTATACTTCTTACTACTAGACTGTGCACTATGGCGCAAAAACCGGTCCGAGAGAGAGGGCTCCCTTTGGTAGTGTGTCTCTTTCTAATGAGGTGACCATGACCAAACAAAACACGGGACAAACTGATTGTAAAAACGATAGTTTAAGTATTCCGATATGTTGATGCTACCTAACTGCGCTACCCAAACCTACCTAATTTATAGTTAGGTAATAAAAAATAAGGTTTTTATATTTTTTGGTATCTACATCACTAACCGTATGGTGTCGCGCGTAAAGAATTTCACCATCCCATGTTTGCCCGTGGGTGTCGTAAGAGGCGACTAAGGGGAAAACCAGAGAATGGGCAGCAGCGTTATCTGTGCATTTGTAACAACCATACTGCGATCGCCAACCCGCCTGCAAAGCACTCCCCATGAATAGCACAACTATAACATAGTTATATATATACATACCCTATTGCCCGGCAGCCTGTATCCTCGACTACGGTAGCGGTCGAGGTTACGGTATGGCAAGGGGTGCTAAGAATCCCGGACGAGATCCGGCTACCCCAACAAATACCGACGACTGGACCTGGCAACGTACAACACGCGCACTTTCCGGACCGACGAAAATATCACCGAACTCGAAGATGAATTGAGCAGTTTACGATGGAGTATTAAAGGGTTATCTGAAGTTCGAAGAGAGGGGAAGGTCACAATAATCCTCAAATCCCAAGTCTCTTCAAGTTTCATTCGTCAAGACCATCACATAGATTGGAACAAAAAGGTCTCTGATCCTACTCTCAAGCTCATGAAGGAGAGGCGTTAGATGACCCTGCAGTCTTCTGACGGTGCTTTGAAATACCGGCAGCTAAATATCCCTCAAAAGATCTCTATGATTTCACATATTGTCCAGTTGCGTAGACAGTTGAGAAATAAAACTACACAAATTGTTGCGTATTCCACTAGGAATCAATTCGCAAATAATATTAACAGCCGCTGAATTTCACTCGAACAAAGTCCGCCAAAAAATCCGCAAACCGCCATCCTACATTTAGTATTATTACCAGGCCCAAACATTTGAAAGTACTACTCTTACTCAGTATTAATGAATATTTTTTTTAAATACAACGAATTGATTAAATATAGGAACTGTAGAAATATTTATATACTTTTATAGAAATATTTAAATACGTGTCAAAGTCTATGAATTGGAGTTTTTGGCGGGATTTTCTCGAGTGCAGTTCAGCGGCTGTTAATATTATTTGCAAATTGATTTATAGTGGATATTGTGATATAAAATTGGTGTAGTTTTGTGTCTCAACTGTCTACGCAATTGGACAATATGTAAAAACGTTAACAGAAGCGATCTCGGGATAGTGGAGCGGAGTATTTTATTGTAGTATTGACTACCTCTGCAAAGCTTACTGGGAAGGCTGACTCGATGCAATTTGCTGCCAAATGCTCCAAGAAACATTAGAATGTGTTGCATCCGCGTTCTAATGCATACTAAAGAATACAAATACTGATGAATAGGCAGCATGGTCTCAGACCTTAGCCTGTTCCGTTAGGAACAAACATACAAAAAAAAAAGTCTATGAATTGTTCGTTTTGGTATAACATAAAAAGAAAAAAAAAAAAAAACTACCATTTCTACCAAACCCAATGATTAGTTGAGCTAGCAAGAGGTCAGACAAGGACACACTACCAGCTGCAACCCTCTCGCCAGGACCGCTTTTGGTTAGCTACCGCTTATAAGGAAATAGCTAACCTAGGTGTATGATGTTAGATTTCATTTTAGCTAAACAAAATTTTTTGGTACATAGTCTAGTAGTAAGAAATACGTATAAGGTCTTTGTATGTACAACTATATTCTTAAAATCCCTCGGCAATCATCGTATTTCCGAATACAAACGAATGCTAAATTCCATGTCCATCAAATTATTCGATTTATCGTCTTATCGTGTATTTTTTTTTATATTTGAATTCAGAACGAATTACTTTATTGTTGTATTTTATATTTGAATTCAGAACGAATTACGATATTGTTGTTTGCCGAGGGTCATTAACAAAATGTTTTTTTCTCAAAAATGGTACGTAATGTTATCATAACATCTCTAAAAAGTATCCAGAAAGTGAATTCTACCGGAGACTTATTCACAACTGTCCAGGAAGAAGCGAGATTTTAAATTTGGAATCATCTACTGTCCAATAAGTATGTAATTTACTTACTGGACAGTAGTAAGGATAGGTCGGATATGTCAAAACGTAATTTATATCGGATATGTGTTAGATATCATATCATATCGATATCTATATCAAAATAACCGATAATACAAAAACTGTATGTAATAAAAATCTTACTAGCGTGCGAGAACCAATAAGTCAAAAATTAAAACCGTAACAATGCAAAAACGTAAAAACTACGAACAAAACGCAAACTTTACAAACTATAGGAAACATATGCGCTACCTCTCTTTCTAAGTATTATTTCGCGTTCGTTGTTAGTAGGCTCATCTAAATAACATGTTCACTTTTGGAAACTGTACTACTGATATCGATATCTGAAAACCGTTTTCGATATCGATATGAAACTTTATATCAGTTACATAACAGTACCAGGATATATATTATGAGGGAGGCTCCAAATATATATCTATCTCTCTTTTTGGTATGGCATTTTATGAGATAGATATATTTTCGAGTCCATTAATCAAGCTGTACAGCAAACAAATATAAATAAATGCCCCCGGTAAATCGATCACAATATCTATCAGCAATTGCCCTAACATGAATGTAACCTAATAGCTATTTATGCAACTGTTACGTTATGGTCAGTCTTTTAATAAGAGTGCCAATTTTCTTTTTTTGAGTGAAATTGGTGGGCACGATTTATTAAAAAACCAATAACGTACTGTTGCATACAAGATTTTATCTACGAAGGAAGGAACAAAACACAGATATAGACAAATAAGTATTTGTTTATAGAAACTAAACTACACACTGACTATGGTTTATCCCGCGTCCACTTTTTATTTTATTTTTTTATTTAGTCTTTACTAGGCATAAGGCAAAGATCTTGTAGCCACAACCGCCAAATAATCATACTTTTGTTCTAATCTTGTTCCATTTTTAAAAACATCATTTACATTGTCTCGATTTCGAAGTAATATTATAGGTACGTGGCTGTATGTTCAGAATGCCTTTGCTTGTGTTTTAGAATTTATGACGATTCGCATAATGCAATCCGATGTCGTTATGGGTATCATAATGAAACCGCTGTTAATTTTGTAATTCGAATATAACGAAACCGAAGTAGATAAAATATTAATTAAACGAATTTGTTGTTAAACTTTCTTTCATTTTTGAGAAAAGCGTTATACAAGCCTCAACCAGTAAGAAAGCCATCCTGGCCTCGTATATAACCGGACCTCACCTGCGGTTCGGTCCGTTTAACTCATACTTGGCTAGGAAGGCTTACTTACTGGATTCTGCAGTAATGTACTATTACTGTAGTAATATGTCGTAATATGACAAATAAACCGTAAAACGAGGTTAAATTAATTAATTTTGAAATTAAAATTGACATAACTATATCAATTATATTTTGAAAAATATGTATAAAATGCAGTGTTGGCGACTTCACAAATAATTATATATTCCCTAATAGATTCTTTTTTCATAGTTTGGTAGGAAATAAAAAAAAAACGAGTCTATGAACGCTAAAATAAAAATGGGGTTACTTTGATACCCCATTGTTTTTTCATTGCAATATAAAGTAACCCCAATTTACAATGTATTTTTACCCGACTGCCGAAGGAGGGTAATGTGTTTATCAGTCTATGTATGTATGTATGTATGAATGTTTGTTCCTATGTGGCGTTCTAGAGACCAAACGCGTAGGCCGATTTTGTTGATTCTTACGTCAATCGATTCGTCTTAACCCTGCGAGTGTCATAAGCTATATAAAAATTGGATAAGAAAAAAATGGCGGCTTTTGGGCGCCATTTTGTAGGGGGTTTTTTTTTCTTGCAAACCCATCGTGTGGGGTATCAAAATGAAGGGTTTTAAGGGTTGATTTCAAAAATATATAACACTTATATGTTTAAATGAACCTAATTTAAAAAAAAATAACTAAAAAGTTGTAAAAAAAAAAAGTTAATTAAAAAAATCAAAAAACCCGACTGCTTAAAAAGCGAACTAAAAAGAAGTAAACAAGAAGAAAATCATGCTGTGCAGTTGGAGGATACATCTGGTTTTGTTTAGCAGTCGGGTTTATTGATTTTTTTAATTAACTTTTGTAATGAATGCACACTGTACAATTCAAACATTTTTTTCTGCTACAAGTAAACTTATTATTTCGATGAGGTTGATGCAAATATGGCTGACATGTCAGAGTAGCAAATTTTAAAAAGAAAATTGAGGTGCGTTTCGTTTTCACGGAGTTAGCTTTAAAAACCTAAGAAAATAAAGTTATAATCAAAGTAACCTCAGATCTTAATGTAACCCCGTTTAACCGGTACTTTATATTTCTTGCTTTCTCTCTCATTTCTAGCCATGATTATTTTCCTTAGACAAGACAAAGACAAGACAAAGATATTTTATTTCAACTAGGCCACAAAGCGGCACTTTTGAACGTTAGTTACATTAAAATTTACAAGGAATAAAAATTGATTCTACCGTGCATTCGGAAAGTAGCTTGTTATGGAGAAGAACGCACAAGAAACTCCATACTTACTCTTTTAAAAAAAAATATGTTTTTTTTACAATATTTAGGTACATAAGTACATACATTAATAAATTTATATGTGTGAGGACAATGCACCCAGAATCACTACATACTATACTACGTACAGGTACAAAGTATTAAAAGTACTCACACATGTACTGTGCAGTTACATAATAAGCGCTAGAAAAACACTAGCATCCGAAGCAGTTAAGTTAAGACCAATCCCAACTGACGGCGCCCGTTCACGAACATGACGCATGAATCGGCACCACCCAGCTCAACCATCATGAAGGGAACCGAATGATCCAACACACACGCCACCATCAGAGAGACATTTGAGAGAGCATGACACACTCAACTGCCAGGGCAAACACAAGTCAACGAACGACACCGAGGTACAGCAAATGGTAGATTTACAGTTGGGTACATAGTACTCACACACGTGCTGCGCAGTTATACTATACTAAAAGAAATTGAGTCTATATAATACAAATATATTCATACAGTCTTCAGCAGGTCCAACAATTCTACAAAACAATAATGTTCTGCATATCACTTGTTTTTGCGCCCTAGTGGTTGTGGAGCAAGAGTAGCATTGAGCCAAGCATTTTTATCAGTGATGTAATCCCCCAACTTATAATATGCCTGCCTGCATAGTGTGCGTTTTATACAAGTTTTAAATTTCGTCTCATTCAGTTCTAGAATGTGGGGAGGAATTTTATTGTAACATTTTGTACAGTACCCCATGAAAGAAGAGGCTACTTTAGCCAGTCTGAAACCTGGTTGAACTAATTGGCAATTAAACTCATACTTTCTACTTAGTTTAGCACCAGTTACCAATATATGTCACCACCAGTAACCACCCTCGAAGCGCCGCCGTAACACGATCACTCGACTCTGCACTTTATTCTCATAGCACTTCACGTACCTGAAATAGGGTTGTAAACAGAATCTGCCTTTGGCCTCTAGAAATGCGGAACCTCCGTATGAAATCATACCTCCGCCTCCGGATAAGCCTCCGTAACTTTTTAAAGGAGTTACGACGAAGGTCTAATAAATGAAATCGGCTCCTAATAAGCAAGGAGCTCGTGGCTAAATAATTACAGCAGGGTAGATCTTCAAGGTTAAGCAACGCTTGTCGAGGTCGATCTGTGGATGGGTAACCATCTTTACATAGTGAGTTTCTTCCATGCCTCGGTAAGCACTTAAAGCCATTGGTCTGGCTGTCATTTGAATACCTTTGACAGTCAGTAGGTACGGGTAGTCAGAAGCCTAAAATCTGAAACCAGTCTGGCCAAAGGGTATCGTGTTATCCATTTACGGATTGTGGGGGTCAGATAGGCAGTTCTCCATGTAAAATACTGGTGACCTAACTTTGTATTTACCCGACTGCCGAAGGAGGGTAATGTGTTTATCAGTCTATGTATGTATGTATATATGTATGTATGTTTGTTCCTATGTGGCGTTCTAGAGACCAAACGCGTTGGCCGATTTTGATGATTCTTACGTCAATCGATTCGTGTTAACCCTGCGAGTGTCACTGGCTACATTAAAATTGCAAAAGAAAAATATGGCGGATTTTGGTCAGCCAGCTCGCGAAAATGTATCCTCCGACACTTCAGCATGAATTTCTTCTTGTTTACGTCTTTTTAGTTCGCTTTTCAAGCAGTCGGGTTTTTGATTTTTTAAATCAACTTTTTTTATTAAACTTTTCTTTCCTATGCCAGATACCATAACCTTGTGAATTACTGTTTAGTGGAGCCACACAAAATAAACAACTAAGAAAACGCCCAGAAGATGATTATTTCTCGCTGTTAAATATAATTTCATCACCTGCCTGCCCTTGTCCCATGGCACAAAACGTTTTCTTCTTCCATAGCGTCCTGTCTCCTATCACGCTATCACTGACTCGCTTTTCATTCATTTCAATCCTCACACAGTCCATCAATGGTTTATTTTGCCTCCCTCTCCCTCTCCATCCACCACATTTATATATACACAAACGAGTAGTTTGCTCCGACAAAAATGTCGATCTTTGAAGAAATGTTTTTATCATTTGTGTTATTTTCTTTTCTTTAATATGTGGAGCTCGTAGCTAAATAATAACAGCCACACCAGTCGATCTTCAAGGTCAGGCAACGCCTGCTGAGGTCGGTCTGTGAAATCAAAGTCAAAGCCAAATGTATTTATTTTAACTGGGCCATTAAGCGGCACTTTTGAACTTTAAGAAACATTTACAAGTAATAAAAATTGATTCTACCGTGCATTCGGAAAAGTAGCTTGTTATGGAGAAGAACGCACAAGAAACTCCATACTTACTCTTTAAAAAAAAAAAATTACAATAAGTACAAACATTAATAAATTCATATACGTGAGAACGATGGATACGGATAACGTGTATGTGGATGGGTGACCATCCTTAAATAGCGAGTTGCCTTCGTGTCTCTGAAAACGCGTTAAGCCGTAGTGCCCGGCTGTCATTTGAATATATTTCATTTGAAGATCTTTGACAGTCGTCAGAAGCCTGTTAACTGACACCAGTCTAGCCAAGAGCTATCGTGATATTGTCAGAGGTCAGTAGGCAGTCACATCATCATCACATCATCAGCCTATTAATGTTCCCACTGCTGGGACACAGGCCTTCTCTCTGTGAGAGGGGATGGGCCTGTAGGCAGTCGCTCCATGTAAAATACTGGTAGTCAGCTGAATTCGGTTAGACTGGAAACCGAGCCGAACATACGTAGTTGGGGAAAGGCAAAGCAGATTGATTTGAAAGTACATCTTATTGACGAAAAAAAAAAAGAAATAACGATACACTTTTTTTTTTCGTCAAGAAGTTGTCCTCCGTTGCATCCCTAACCTGCACTACCTAACGTACTGTTGCACTTATACTCAAGTACCAGTACTTTATCTAAGTAAAGTACTGTGAGGGCTCCTCACCTATTTAGAGGCAACCTCCTTGCCGATTAACTTCCTTTTTTGGTAGGTGATTAAAATCAGAACGCTAGGAAAATATTTGAAGACTAGCTGACCATCGGGGCTTCGCTCCCGTCAACTGGCTACTTACCCTGCCTACCATGGCTACCCTGGCTACCCTGCCCCAAACCAGGCTACCCTGGCTACCATGGCTACCCTGGCCACCCTGGCTACCCTGGCTTCCCTGGCTACTCTGGCTACCCTGGCTACTCTGGCTACCCTGGTCACCCTGGTTACCCTGGCTTCCCTGACTACTCTGATTACTCGGGCTACCCTGCCTACCCTGCCTACCCGGGCTACCATGGCTACCCTGGCTACCCTGCCCCAAACCTGGCTACCCTGGCTACCATGGCTACCCTGGCCCCCCTTGCTACCCTGGCTTCCCTGGCTACTCTGGCTACCCTGGCTACTCTGGCTACCCTGGTCACCCTGGCTTCCCTGGCTACTCTGGTTACTCTGGCTACTCTGGCTACTCTGGCTACCCTGGCTACCTTGCCCCTACCCTGCCTACCCTGGCTACCATGGCTACCCTGCCTACCCTGGCTATCATGGCTACCCTGGCTACCCTGCCCCAAACCGGGCTACCCTGGCTGCTCTGGCTACACTGGCTAGCCTGGCCACCCTGGCTACCGTGGCTTCCCTGGTTACTCTGGCTACCCTGGCTACCCTGGCTACCCTGGCCAACCTGGCTACCCTGGCTTCCCTGGCTACCCTAGCTTCCCTGGCTACTCTGGCTACTCTGGCTACTCTGGCTACTCTGGCTACTCTGTCTAACCTGGCTACCTTGCCCCTACCCTGCCTACCCTGGCTACCATGGCTAACATGCCTACCCTGCCCCTACCCTGCCTACCCTGGCTACCATGGCTACCCTGGCTACCCTGGCTATTCTAGCTACCCTGGCTACCCTGGCTTCCCTGGCTACTCTGGTTACTCTGACTACCCTGGCTACCATTTCTACCCTGGCTACCCTGGCTACCCTGGCTACCCTGGCCACCCTGGCTACCCTGGCTTCCCTGGCTACTCTGGCTACCCTGGCTACCTTGCCCCTACCCTGCCTACCCTGGCCATAATGGCTACCCTGCCTACCCTGCCCCTACCCTGTCTACCCTGCCTACTCTGGCTACCCTGCCCCTACCCTGCCTACCCTGGCTACCCTGCCCAAAACCTGCCTACCCTGGCTACCATGGCTACCCTGCCAAAAACCTGCCTACCCTGGCTACCCTGGCTACCCTGCCCAAAACCTGCCTACCCTGGCTACCATGGCTACCCTGCCAAAAACCTGCCTACCCTGGCTACCCTGGCTACCCTGCCCAAAAACTGCTTACCCTGGCTACCATGGCTTCTCTGCCCAAAACCTGCCTGCCCTGGCTACAATGGCTACCCTGGCTACCCTGCCTATCCTACCTACCCTGGCTACCCTGCCTACCTACCTACAAATTTTTATCTATCATCAATAGTTTCCTCAGCGCACGCCAAATAATTTATTTTACAGGCAACATTTTGCTACCTTGGGATACATTATTGCAATTTTCATAAGAATCTCAATTTTTTTTGGAAATATATTATAGCCTATGACACTCAGGAATAATGTAGCTTTCTACTGGTGAAAGAATTTTCAAAATCGGTTCAGTAGATCCACAGATTACCCCTTACAACGTCACAAACTCACAAACTTTACCTCTTTATAATATTAGTATAGATGTTTTTGTTTAGATTTGCTGGTCAGTTCTGTAAAAGCCTTCTTAGGGTAAGCACGTTGTTGAGTCAAAAAAAGTGGAAAGCCATTTTGCTTATTATTTGAGCTACCACCTCACAGAACCTAACTGTACAACCAATGAAAGCGGCGGCGGCGGCGCGCTTTTATTTTGTGCTAACTGCATGTTCTGTACGTGTATTCTATTCCCCAAGACAACTTTTAACGGTAAAATAGCAACCTGCATTCCCCGAAGGGATAGATAGAGGTGACTATAGCAGCCATATTTCATTCAACACTTTTTTACAAGGTTTTATTTAGTTTAGCTATCCCGGTGTCTTTATGAATATAAACAAAGCTAACAAATGTTTATTATAAAACTGTTGGCCCATTATTATTTACCACTCCTCTATTTATACAAAAAAATAAAATTCACAACACGCACTCTAATTTCCCGCTGTGGTGCCACAAAACGATTGTCATTGTCACAAGCAACGTGGTTGGATGATGTGGCGCGAACTAATGCCGTCATTTTTGTTCTCAATACAATTTCCACAGATAATTTCACAAAACCGCCTCGAAATCCACAATAGATGCTATACAGGCTGAGTGACAGAGAAGCATCGGCTCAATAAATAAGATCTGCACCTCATCTTTATAGATTTGGAAAAGGCGTTTGATAGGGTACCACGCAGACTAGTTTGGCAAGCATTGAGAGCCCACCATCTGCCAGATATATACATTAAACTAGTCCAAGACATGTACACTGACGACACAGGACAGAGGAGTTCGAGGTTGCGGTGGGCGTTCATCAGGTCTCTGCCCTTAGCCCGTTGCTGTTCAACATGGTAATAGATAACATATCCTGGAAGCGCCTCTGCCCTGGAACCTCCTGTACGCAGACGACATCGTCCTAATAGCCAGATCTGTACCCGAGTTACTGACCACACTTGACCACATGAATGACTGCTCTAGAGTCTGCAGGTCTTAAAGTCAGTAGAGCAAAAACTGAACATTTACAGTGCCAGTTTAACAACAGCTGTAGCCCAGTCACAATCGATTACCCAGATCGTACTCCTGTGACGAAAATAAATAGGTTAAAATACTTAGACTCGGTAATCACAGACACCGCTACATCGGCGTCGACGTCTCTTTGGTCTCGTCGTCGTCGACACAGGGTAAACATGGCATGGCTGAAATGGCGATCACTAACAAGAGTCTTATACGATGCTCGTATGCCAATAAGAGCCAAAGGCAAGATCTACAGAAGGGCGGTGGGATCGGCTATGATGTATTGAGCAGAATGTTGGGCAGTGAAAAAGATGCACGTACTAAGACTTCACACTGCCTGGATGAATATGCTGAGGTGGTCTGGGGGTGTGACGAGGCTTGGATAAAGTAAGAAACAAACATATCCGCGGTAGTTTCAAAGACGCCCCTATATCGGAGAAACCAACCGAGTGCCGTCTCAGATGGTATGGTTTCGTGAAGCGAAAGAGACGAGGAACATGTAGTGAAGAAAGCATTGCAACTCAACTACCTGAACACAAGAGAGGAAGAGGACGACCTCGGGCTACTACTGGACTGGCATGACGAAACTCCAATCGGAGGAAAAATTGCCCGACCAGACAACCCAGGACAGATTGTCCTGGCGCCAGAAAATCAGGAAAGCCAACACCACTTAAAGTCGGATAGTGCTAGGAATAAGAAGAAGAATTTCACAAATATGTACCAACCGCACCATGATTAAATAACATAATTTAAGTGCATAAGTTACTAAAATGTATTTTTAGCCACTGACACGCCCGCTGTCAAGCAGCACTAATAACCTTGAGCGTTATAGTGCTTACAGACGTTCGGATTTGGTTCAGCCGGACCACGGATTTGTGGGCGGAGTTAGTCCGGCCCGGACCATATCCGAGCGTGTGTAGAGCGGTCCGCCGGACATTATTATTATTAATTGGTTCCGTCTCGGTCAACACAAGCGTGTGTAAGCGAGAAAGGATTTGTGGGCGGAGTTAGTCCGGCCGGACCAAATCCGGACGTGTGCACTATAAACTCAAGCGATCGGAATTTTCAAACTCTGTATAACTTATAGATTATATACATAGAAATACAGAGTTTTTCGGATACACACACCAAAACAGGAAATATGCATGAAAATTCAAAAATGGAATACTAACAGTGAAAACAAACGAGATATAACAATTATAAACAAATATGTCTGTCTCTCTCTCTAAACGTCGTTTTCTAGAGTCTACTTCAGAGTCCATGTCGTACTTCTCTTTCTTATGATCTACTTTGCTAACTTTAGAACTTCGTCGTTGATAAAGATAGGGTAGTATTTAAACGCAAATCAAAAAATATCCTTTTCTACGCAATAAGATTCCGAATTCCCATCAAAATTACTGATTGCACAGAAAAATATTCAACTTAAAATATCACTAAACACACTACAATTTATTTTCGCAGCGTACAGCGATTTTTCCTAAAGCAAAAGCTTTTTCATCAATGCACAGCTAATAATCTTAATGCACATTATACATGTTAACTCTTTTTCTTTTAAATATAGCTTCTATTTTTATATTATGTATCAATGTCGACGGAGCCCCGCTGCGCGGGGCTCCTATTTCTGTACGCAGGGTCTAAAGTAACCTAACACGAACGAACGGAAAATTTGCTGTGCAGTCAGTATTTATGCTATGTATGTAGTATTTTTGTACAAAAATAAATTTAACAGTATTGCATTATGAGGAAAAAGTAATGTTATATTGATGTATAATTTCGTTTTATCTGCAGTTTGAGTTTTGTTAAACATTTAGTTTATTTGTAGTGAAGTAAGTTATTAAATGTAAATAAGAATATAAATGATGAGTATGTATTGATAGGCGATTATTTATTTGATATGCAATTTATAATATCCCATAAAGATATATTGAAAATTCTTTCACATTTGTTTACTAGATTTAAAAAAAAATATTTAGCAAACAAAATAATCATGCTGTTTTCTATTATAGTGTGTGCATCCGATAAAATTTGCGAAACAGGAGACAAATTACACAAACATAAATAAAAGAAAAACAGTTTAGTACTTTATAATTAATTGCAGGCTAGCTTGCAATTAAATATAAAGTACTAAACTTTATAATAACCATATAATAATATAAGACTAATAAGCAATTAGCATGAAAAAATACATTGAAGATATTTTTAAATGGCAATAGATAAGGTTTATATTTATTATGAATTATTTCCTCTATACTTGACATTGTGTTGAATATTATTTCTTAACTGTTTGTTATTCTCACGAGGATAATGTTGTTTTGAACTAAGGCGTCATAAGATACTTCAATTATTAAGTACATTATACAATAATTTAGGTAAGTTTATTTTGTGTGTGTTATTTTAAGGGCACGGCGAAGCATGAATTGTCCATACAAACGTAATACCTAAATTATTTGTAAGTTGAGCATATTTCCACCATATTATGCTGATATTCGGATTTAGACAGTATTTATATAGGTTCCTACGTTTTTATTTTTTCAAAAAACTTACCTAAAATGAAGTTTTAGCGAATTACATTTCGTACATTTTTACAGCGTAAATGGCATGTTTTCTTATTGATTTGTATGTATTATAAAAATCAATATCTACAATATTGTCGTCGTAGTAACATAGCTCATATTATCAAGTTACAAATAATCGAAAAAAATATAAAAATCATTAAGTTTTCATTCATCATTTTTGGTATTACGGAACACATCAAATTAATCATACTTTTTCAATAGCGAGTATTGCTGTCGCGTCAAGCAAAAATGTCAATGTGTGCGTGGTCGTACTGCTCACGGTTGTGCATCGCTCGTACGGGTTTTGTTCGGGGCACTTCGGGTGTGCTTCGGGGATGTTTCACTGTTTGTTGTATTATTTGTGTTTTTTTTTTTTTGACTCTAGTCTAAGTCATAGGTGACAGAGACAGAGTCGACGATGGAGTGAGCTTACCCAGAAGGAGCCTGTTTACTCTAACTTTGAAGAGATTCGGGTTGAATGCGTTCGCTCGGTTTTGCTTGTTGTAGACGATTACTTTACTTACTGTGCTGTAAGTGCGTATTTATTTATTTTCTAAATTGTACTTATTGTAATATTTCTGACACTATTGATATATTCTATGAAATTTGATTTAGATTTGCCTTGTGATTTGAACTTTGGTATTGAGTACCTAATATATATAAAAGAGTACTTTATTACGGACTGCGTTGTTTACGGAGTTTGTTATTATTTACTATTTGGTTTGGTTGCCAACATGGACTCCGAACGTTGGTATGTTTCTCACAATAAATACCTATTTCCCAATGACATAATAAAATAAGTTACATTAATAGGTACATTAGTATATCTTATATATAAAATTCTCGTGTCACAATGTTAGTTACCATACTCCTCCGAAACGGCTTGACCGATTTTTATGAAATTTTATATGCATATTCAGTAGGTCTGAGAATCGGCTACTATCTATTTTTAGTTAGGGTAGGTAGGGTAGGGTAGGTTAGGTAGGGTAGGGTAGGTAGGGTAAGTAGGGTAGGGTAGTTAGGGTAGGGTAGGTAGGGTAGATAAATGTTTGGTGTTTTTATAGCAAAAAAAAAGTTAGCCGGGTCAGCTAGTATTTTGTATAAATTGTTATTAACCTACCTATCTACCAACTTGCGAAGCTTTGTTTTTTTCGTTTGTTTATTCATGTCATGAACTCATGAATGAGACAATGCGGGCGTAAGTAATTATCTCAAGGACACCGCTAAGACTTACCTACACTGCATCTTTACTTACCTACTGTGACGTTAGTTCGGCTCACTCAGGGTAGGGTGACCATACGATCGGAATTGCCTGCACAAGAGCGTCTTTTTGTAAAATTCCTAAAACTAAAATTAAAAATCCAAGGACATTCTAGTTTTTTTTTCTAGCTTTTTAAATTATTCTAGGCTTTTTATCTGGACTTCGGTGACCCTTATTACACTGGGGAGGCAGCTCCAATAAACTTTAATAATTGGCTTGCTAATCGACTTCATAATAAACTGCAAAAATATTTACAGAGCCACAACGATCAAGTAAAAAACGCCTTTGGCCATCAGTTTACAGGCGGAAACACGGAACAAATAAAGATAATAAGCGTCCTATGAGGTGAGTAATCGACCGTTTAGGTCGATTATCATCTTATGCATGGTATCTACTGCAGATTACCTATTTATACATATTATAATACCTACAAGCCAAATCTTATAAATCATCGTGTTTTGTGTGGGTCTTTGACACTTTGTTTTCTGATTACCATTATTGTATTTCGTTCAGTCGATTATTTATGGTCACCCTACACGATTTTATCACATTTCGATTTACATTTTTAAATAGATGAATGATAATATATAAAGTAAGAACATAACAAAATAAATGTTTATTCAAAATAACTAGGTACTTATTTTTATTTATAATATTCTTAGCTTAGAGCGCTGTTATTTATCTGTACCTACCTACTTATGCGTAAATAGGCATAGGTAGGTACACTATTGGAATATTTGTCTTTTAATAATACTTTGCCTAAGTAAAGCTTGTATTATTTTACTTGCATGCATTATTTATAATAACAATACATATTTGAGGTTTATTAAAAGGAATACCTACATAAATAAGACAAAATAACGCCGGCGCCGCCGCGTCTTTTCGGTGTCGGTGTTTTTTGTACCTACCCATTGTTTCCCGTTTTTCGACACCGACTTCGGCAAAGAAATTTATTTTTTGCTTTGTAGTTTTTTGTTCTGGAAGTCAGTTTGATTTGTTGTTAAAACGTTTTTATTTTTCTCTTTTTAGTTTTGTTAGTCTGTACCTCCAATTAACATGATTATCATTTATAGCCAAAGTACATCTCATGGCGATTCCAATAAGCTCAAACACGACTAGGAGACATTGTTTTATATTAGAATTCCAGTGCCGACCTTCCGGCTTCATCATCTGATCAGTTCGATGGTGCCATTTTCATCAGTACCATTTATTTATAAGTATTTGCTTCATTATAGTCGGTTAACTATTCGAGATATCTTATTCCCGTGACATATTTAGCATTTAGGAGTTACAGTGGCCATCTGTAGTCTTCTTCATCAGTTCCTCTTCACCAAATTATACTTTCTGAGTGCAAATGTTTGCATTGTTGATGAAAATACCAAAATCGCTATATGTTTGCCTATAATATTTGAGGAGTTCCCACGATTTCTCTAGGATTCCATAATCAGATCCTGACTTGATGATTATGGGACCAACTAGGAAGTATACCCTTTCAAACAAAGGAAGAATTTATGAAATCGGTCCAGGCGTCTTTGAGTAATCGGGGAACATATAAAAAAAAAAAAAAAAAGATTCCGTCGAATTGAGAACCTCCTCCTTTTTTTGAAGTCGGTTAGAAACACCAATATTATAAACTTACAACATCGCTTTACAAAAGTACCCATTTTGGCAAGGTACGCATGACGTACAAAGCCAAGCGATATGTAGCTAGCTATCCTAAACTTGAGGATATTGTAAAGAAATTTCGTAAAAACGCATTACTAGTCTGTAAATTTACCAACGATTCCACAAAGTAGTCAACTAAAAAAAGCAAATAATGAACATACCTAAATAATAACATTCTAAATGCTTCCGAGACGTTACAATGATTAGGTAGCTATGTATCGCGGCGCTGTGCGCAGCCGTATGTATGCCTATCGAGTATCTACTCGCACACACACAGCGCCGCGTGTGCGTGCAAACTGAGATAGCAATACTCCGGACGAATTTTTCACGCGACTCGAATTGCATTTGCGAGCTAGGTTCGCCGCGCTCTTAATAGATGCAAACAAACTTGTTGTGCACCAAGGTTGTTTGCAGCTTGTCAGAATCTTTCTGCAGTCTGTCTTAAACTTGTGGATCCCACAATTTACTCTTCTTGAGAATGAAAATCTAATATTACACTAATTTAGAAATAATTTAATACTACAACAATGTTCATTTTTGAGTGCATGTGTGTGTGTGTGTGTGTGTTTGAGTGTGTATTATGTGCGAGTGTTTGTGTGTGGGTGATTGTTTGTAAATGTGCATGGATGTGTGTGGTTGGTATGTCTTGCGAGTTGTTCCTCAACCTGTCACTGTCACCCACTGAGGTATGTTTCGGTTTCACCATAGGTTTTGTTTTGAAGAAATTTTCTCAAAATCTTTTTACAGTTAAATTTAGATAACCCATAAATCAAACAAACTTTGTTAATTTTACTATACAGAGCCGGACCAAGATATTCAAAATATCCATTTGCGAAGGATGTGCGCACTTGTGGAAGAATGAAAGCGGTAATGAACGTTTCAGATTCCAAGTAGGTCAGATTCCATGTACGTCATTTTCCAGCTAGGACATTTTCCAACTAGGTCAGATTTTGAGTAAGTAATGGTTTCTGGTACACTTACTCACATTATATTCATCGCCAAATGTCTGCGAGATTTCTTTGGTGGCACGGACTTTATAGTCTAGAAATGATGACACTAAATGTATGTTAACTCCATATAATTATTTAAAATTAAAGATGCAGAGGTACGTAAGCCATTAAAAAATCTAGAAGTGTTGACATAAAATTTGATGACTCATTGAAAATTTTAAATGAAGAGTGCATAAACGGGCACATAACTGATCCGAATTTTTAAGAAGAGCATCCAAATTAAGTTACAGGAGAAAATACAGAACATGATACGGGCGACAGTTCTGCAGCCGTATTGCCTAAGTGAATACGGCAACGCAAAGGTTTTGACCGCTATCAATCGACCAATCACACAGATGGGAATCCACATCGCGTCATTCATCTGACATGTGATATTGGTCGAATTGATGGCGCTCAAACCCTTCGCCTTGTCGAATTCACTTGCGGAATTCGGCTGCTGTTAGCGAATCAGAACTTTATCTTCAATTGAAAGTCAAAGTATCGTATCTTTAAGCTCAGATTCGGAGCACAACATTTCAAGCATAGAAGAAATGCTACTGTTCGAATCTGACCTGAATGGGCGCACGGTTGGCGCAGTGCATAAGCGATTGACTGCTGCGCTGCGTGTCGCGGGTAATGGGTTTGATTCCCGCACGGAACAAATATTTGTATGACCTAAAGATAGAAAAAATAAACACTACAAAGTCTAAAGACCTTCTTGGAATCTGAGCTCCATTGCCGAATATATTATGCTAATTTAAGAGCATTTTTTTTTTTGTTTCGAAATATAGTAATATGAAAATAAATTACTACGAATAAAATTATTTCTTATTTAGATGGCTTAATTTCATGTCAGAAAATTATGATACTGACTGTATTTTGCATTACAGACTCAAAATCTGACCTAGTTGGAAAATGTCCTAGCTGGAAAATGACGTACATGGAATCTGACCTACTTGGAATCTGACGTCCATAGCCGCTTTCGAAGAATACAAACTAAGTCTTTAATAAGTCATACGTACGCACTGGAAATTCGTGGTATGAGGATCAGAATCAGAATGCTTTATTTGTAAACATAGGTCAAATTACAACAGTGTGCGAGATGGCGAGATGTTACAGACAGGTAAATCCTGTATGTTTTGCACAGAAGCGTACAAATATAAATTAACTCCGGTCCGGTCTTAAGCACCGTGGAATTCGCGACGCTTTCGCGTTCGAATCAGGACAATTAGGTTGCAGAGGCGCGTGCCAATAATAATATTGGTCCTTTCCGCAGGTAACGTCATTGCCAAACATTTTGACGTTAGTATCTGGCGTTAAAGCTACAGAAAAGATTTTTCTAGGCCTGTAAGACTCACAAACTCATAACGCTTTCACTCTTAAAAACAATTTTCCGATCTCAAATGGAGCAAATCCCCATAACTTAAGAAGGACAATCTACAAACTAGGATACTATACTTGGTAAAAAAGTATGGCTTTGCCGTTAATTCTAAATGTTCCTGGAACTATTGTAGTTCAAGAAAATTATTTGAACAGAAAAAAATAGTTAAATTATTATTAAATTATTGAGTAGCAAAGGAATGTCAAGAATATATTCATATTCTTAACATTCGTTTAGGTGCTAATTAATTGCGGTCTGACCCAGAAATAGTTTATTTCAACATCCAAACACTATATTATGTCTAACGTTAACATTTTAAAATTGTTAACTTAATTTGCGGTTTTCCATTGACTAATGGTATTTAAATGAAATTCTTCACTTAAATTCCATCACTTATCAACATCATTTATTTTACACTTAAATATTAATTAAATCGAGTTGTAGTTACAATTATTTAAAATTAAACACAATACTAATCTACGACTAGTACCTAAAAATTAATCAGAGGCACATTGACATTGACAAGTGCCATTTTAACAACGAAAGCGTCGCGATAGCGATTGTAAAAATGACAATAAATAATAGGAATAGTAAGCGCTATCGAAATGTCACGTAGTCAATTACTTACATTTTGCCATTTATACAATCGCCATTGCTGATAGAATGACAGTTGTCTAGAGCCTCTGCTCATTCAAAATGTTATTAACATACCTTGCTACTATTATATTGAACTAATTCATAATTGGCTAATTTCAATTAATTAATTTAAAATATATTTAATGAAAATAATACAATTTATTTACAAAATATTTAATCTTTCGTTCGATCTTATTCATCTAATTCGTTAATTTTATTTTTCTTATAATTTTGGCGTTTTTGTTACGGCATTACATATAGAAAAATATGCAGGCGTTGTTTTAACCAAAACACCTTGCAGTGCAAACTCTAATTTGTCTCTACTGCATACTCATGTTTTTACAAACAACAAACTCTCTTTGTCTTTTAATTTATCTTTTTCTCTTTTGTCACAATCTTCTCTACACCCTCAGTTGGTTTCTCATCCTCATTAGCTTTTTCCGCTGATCTCTCAATCCTGAACTCCTGGCCGTAGTTATGACCATACATATTGGCCAACATATCCCAGAGATTGGAGTTAGACGAGCTAGACTGCATTCCAGATGTCGCTGGAATATTCGGATGATCACAAGGAAAGTGACCCAAGAAGTATAGTAATGGGTTCTCAGGTTGATAGTATCCCATCGGGTAGGAACTACCTCCTAGATTGTTGGCCAAAAGTTGCAGGAGTAGGAAAAGGTTGGCTCGTGTGCCTTCGTCCATTCCAGGTTCGACCAATAAATTCAGGTTTGGTTCTTCTTTACGTCCATCCAAAAGATGCAACAGAAGAAGGCCGACACTTCCAAGATCTGGTTGAGCTTTGTTGTCGTTATCCAGGCTTGGAATTAAAGTTAGGTTCTTATCTCTAGGTTTCAGGATCGCGAGCAGTAATTTTATGAGGGGTTCGATGTTGTTATGCTGATGGGAGTTCCGTTCAGGGAATTTGAGAAGGACGTTGAGGATGTCGATGAGGCCGCTTTCAAGACCTGAATGGCCAGGCTTCGGCTTGCCAATGTGGGTAGGCTTCGGAAGCGAGATGTGGATTCCGGGTAGGTTTATTACTGGCCTGTCGTGATGATGGTGCTCTGGGTATTCTGGGTGATGTTTAAGCTGGGGTTTATATTCTAAGGGAATATCTAGGTGCGTTTGGCGGTGCAAATCAGGATCCTGATGGAGATCATAAGGCACATCGGGATGAGGATACTGATGGGGTTCATAAGTCACATCAGGACGTGGATCTTGATGTGGTTCATAAGGCACATCGGGACGAGGATTCTGATGGGGTTCATAAGGCACATCAAAACGTGTATCCTGTTGTGTTTCATAGGGCACATCGGGACGAGGATCCTGATGAGGCTCATAAGGCACATCCGGTCGGGGGTCCTGAAGGGGTTCATAAGGCTCATATGGCCGTGGTTCTAGAAGAACATCTGGGTGAGGTTCTGAAGGTATATATTTTTGAGATTCTACGAAAACTTCTGGCCGAGCCTCTGGTTGTGGTTCAGGCCGGGGCTCTATAGGAATGTCTGGACGTGCCGGGTGAGGATTTGGAGTATCATTGCTTGTTAAGTCATCGTTACTATAGGGAATTTCGTTTACAGAGCCAGTAGGCCTATTGTTAGGGTAAGGATAGTTGGGAGGGTAAGGGTACGGTGGGTAAGGGTATGATGGTGGATAAGGGTACGGATACTGCGGATACGTGTATGAAGGGAAGCTTGGCTGTGGTGGAGGTTCTATGGGCTGGATAGGCTGCGGTGGTTGTAGCTCAGGAAGGCGAGAATAAATGTTTGCTAACAGATTAAGCAGATCCTTCAAGTCTATATTGGATCCTTGATCTCGTGTCAACGGCACGTGTGTGACATTAATATTCACATTCCGGTTGCTCGGGTACCAGTTCGATGGCCAAGGGTATCCTGGATAAGGATTAATGTTAAAAACTGGATCTATCTGTCCAGGTATCGGGATAGGCTGAGGAGTCGGATAACGGGTCGGAAGTGGTCTTGGAGGTGGCATTGGCCTTCGAATAGGAATTGGAACAGGGACTGCTTCAACGGGTTCATTATTCGGAATAATAAAGGAGCCACCGGTAGCACCGCCGCCTCCGAAATTGGGCAGTTGAGAACCAATCCAAATAGGTTGCATGTTGGGCAAAATGCCAATGCTGCCGCCGCCAATGCCAATGTTGCTACCGCCAAAGCCAATGTTACCGCCGCCATTGCTTGCACCACCATTTACACCAAGTCCTCCTAAGCTACCAAGCCAGCTGGGCAGTACTGTTCCTCCGTTGATACCGCCGATTGAGAGTCCGTTGTTTCCAAGAATGAGATCAAACGAGCCTGCGTTTCCACTTGCGATGCCAAGACCAGAGGCAGAATTCTGTATGACCGTTGGCTGGCCGTTGATCATCACGATAATGTAGGAAGGTATGTTACCGAGAGCACTAGCTTGTACCAAGATGTGGCCGCCTCCTGGCAGCAGAACCGGTACCATATTTGAGTTATTCTTCATACCATCTTCGTTGTCTACTTGACCAAGTATATCAATTGATGGATTATAATCATCAGGTCTTTGATGGACATCCGGGATGTGGTCATCAGGGTTTGGTAAAATATCGTTACCAGAAATAGCTGGATGGATTTGCGGCTGATCAACGTCAAGTTTTCCTCCAATATCTTCGTCCGGTTTTGGCTGGGGATCTACTAGACCACCCTGATCAATAATATGCCCTTTGATTTGCTCGGGGACTAGTCCACCTAGTCTTGCCTCGGGCTCTATACCGCCATTATCAATGATATGTCCTGAAACCTCGGGCAGCAGCCCCCTGAGGCCAATATGGCTGGATATGTTCGGTAAGTCGACGTGCGCTCCAATGGAACCGTGACCTGAGGAGAACCCATCATTATTATCGATGGTATCGGGGTTATTAATATCATGATAACGATGGTTATTTTCATCGGGTTCTTGCCCATGTGCTTCTATGTAATTATGATTTAGCTTACCTAAGTTATCACTTGGCAGCCCTCCATCGTCAATGTTGCCGTGGCCGTCGGCTCCGTCCCCACCTGGTGACAAGCCATTAATGTTAATATTGTTTTCATCAGTTTTGCTGTTATCACCAACATTATCGTTTATAGAACCAGAGTCATCATCATCAGGCAAAAACCTGCCGTCATTTATACCATCACCACCATCATCATCATAATCATTATCATTATTATCCGGTGAAAGACCAGTATCATTTATATTGCCATCATTTCCACTTGGTTGTAAATCACCGTTATAAACATTTTTATCATCGTGGCCCGACTTATTCTCGTCTTCGGTTAGTATTCTATCATTATGATCGCCATCTGATGAATCATTTGCCGAGATACTTTCTTTTTCACTAGGTTCAAAACCTTTTTCATTTACACTGCCAGTCGGTTTACCTAAATTAATGTTTGGCAGGTGCCCATATCCACCTTCTAAGTTATCATCTGCGTTTGCATCTAAGTTGTCAGCCAAGTTGTCTGCCAAGTTTTCAGTTAAGTTGCCATCTAAATTGTCACCTAATTCGCCATCTAAGTTACCAGCTAAGTCGCCACCTAAGTGGACACCTAAATTGGCACCTAAGTTGCCAGCTAAGTTGCCACCTTTGTCATCACCTAAGTCACGACCTAAGTTGGCACCTAAAACACCACCTAAGTTGCCACCTAAGTCACCACCAAAATAGTGACCTAAATTGCTACCTAAGTTCGCACCTAAGTCACCACCTAAATTGCCACCTAAGTCACCACCAAAATTGCCACCTAAGTCGACACCAAAGTTACCACCTAAGTCACCACCTAAATTGGCAACTAAGTCACTACCTAAGTTGCCAGCTAATTTGCCACCTAAGTCGGCACCTAGGTTGGTACCTAAGTTGGCGCCTAAGTTTCCAGCCAAGTTACCGTCTAAGTTCATATTTACGTTGCCATCGATATTATTATCTTTATTACCAGAATTAGGGTTCCCTTCATATGCTCCTTTTGACACCCCATCATTCAGCAGCTCATTCAAACCAGTCTTTTTAGGTTTTTCATCCAATGACAGATCATTCCCAATGATATTATCGCCGATATGATCAGGCTCTTCAATAGCAACATCATCTGGCTTGTCATTGTTGATAGCTCCTGTCAAATCCAAACCCGGATTGAGTACTGAGCCGTTGCCATCAGGGTTCACGTTATCTAAAATCGATGGTTTATCCGGTTTATTATTGACAGCTCCCGTCAAATCCACACCAGGTTTTGGAACTGAATAGTCACCATTAGAGTTTGTGACATCAACAGACGATAATTTATCCGGTATCGGGCCACTCAAACGTGGTACAACTGTTGTTGTAGATTGTAAATCTTCAACGGGGTGTGGTCTATCATCAAGCACTTCTGGTTGACTTGCGATGTATGAGGTATTTGCTAATTGGTCACTGGGTTCTTTTGGTGATGTTTGTTTGAGGAGTGTTTGTCACCATGTCTGTGGTGGTGATAAGCGTAAGGGTTTCGGTTAAGTCCGTGAGACCTACCACGAAAGGTGCGACCGTCGTGTGACTGCACCGCCGCTGCTACTACCAGCAGCAGAAGCAGGATCTGAAAAACCATAACAAAGTTAAGAAAGAAAGAAAAATAGTTTGTATAACAGAAACTGGCACGCCAATAAATAAGGTCAAACTGAAACTAAAATCTTTAACGACAGTATAAGTAAATATGATTTTCTGACCCTCTTGGTAAAAATATTATACATAAGCGTCAAAATGTTAACATGTAAGGGATTGGTGGCATTTCGATAGCGCTTTCCAATGGAGGCTACCGTTTGAATTTGCCGATAGGGGCGCTGGTGTAGAGTGAGGTCTTCAAACTTTCAAATTTCATATTTTTTTGGCTTTTAGCGCGAGTTTATTTACATTTTTTTATTATTGTGAATATTTGCCAAATACGGCAGATTAAGGTCTATCCACACATATCAGGGCACAACTATAAAATGTACACAACGATATTTTTTTGAGCCCCTGACGGGGCACGGTCCGTCCACGTCCCGGGCACGGCCCATTTATGTGTGGATAGACCTTAAGTTAGGTATGGGTTTTACCAACCACTGCTTTAATAGAACTTTATGTTTAAGAAAGTTTTAGTCTAAAAATTACGCCATACTCGATTTTATATTTAATTGTACTTCTACGGCATTAGAAATGATTTTAATTCAAACTTTCCTTCCGTGCGCGTAATAACAACGTTTAACAGCTATATTAAGGACCTCAATCGCCAGTGGCGCCAACTGGTGGGCACAAAAACGGAAGCTCTATGCTATACATTTTTGACTTTCTTCCAATTACTTTCGTTGATACAATGTCACTTGTCTAGAGCCTCTGGGGGGTGACTATAAGCTCTTCGTGTAAGGTTATTTTGAGTGTGTGTAAGGGACAGATATACACGTCATATAGTCCCTTAGTACACTCACTCAAAATAACCTTATAATAAGAGCTCATGGTCGATCCCCTGGTCAATTACCGAGGGTCAATAGCGAAATAAGGGATTCCTTATGCCATAGCCTATCTATTTTTAAGTAAGTCAGTTAACAAGTAACGCAAACTTTAAAGACTTGTTCCTAATAGTAGGATCCAGGATCCATTAAAAAAGTATAAGTTTGTATTTTTTGTAAGTCTTTCTTTTTCTTTTTTTGTCTATTGTAAGTATTTATTTAGCACGGCACACACACACACAACAAAAATAAACGATTGTGTATGAATTGGCTCACAACCGCGTGTTGAAAAATTAATGCCTTAGGAAAGCACAAAATTCCTTTAAGGAATCTAAATAACAGTTTTATTAATTTTACTTTTGGATGTTGCGTAGGCAACATCCAAAAGTAAAATTAATAAAACTTTGACAATTGGCTTAGAAGAAAGAAAAGTAATTTAAAATGACGACTGTAGAAGTCACAAAGTCTAGGTATACACATAACAAGATCATAAAAGTTATATCTCCACTAAAATAGTTGGAAACAAGATTATATAGCACAGAATATCATGAATTTCACCGCATAAGCCACGGGCGAATCTCCTCATACATTTTATATGAACCGCCGTGTTCTGGAAGTCGCCGCCATGAAATATATATGTTTTGATCTGACGCTAATTGTTACAATAGACCATAGACCCTTGCTTTTTACTCTGTGACCGCGACTCCCTAACCAAAACTTCGGTAACCCCCTGGGGAGCGCAACACACAGATTTTAAAATACTGCTTTAGTTATAACGGGATGAAATGCCAAGAGGTAAATGAGAGTTGGATTAATTGGAGCATGGTTAAAGAATAGCAAGTGGCATTGGCTATTAATAGGACCCTCTATGAGGTCTCGTGGATGGCTAAGAAATTATTTAATCATACGTGCAGTTGCATTCAACTGTACATTGATTACGGCTGACAAAACAGTTAATTATAGCTTAACATCTTAACAAGCTTTTATATAAAAATTGTCTGATCCATATGGATACCAATCATGACCCTAGTCGACGGCACGAACGATTTTGTGCGGTGGGGGCGAAATTTTATAAACATACTTTTGGGAATATGGATATCATGAAAAAACGACTAAATGTATCTGTTCAAAGTAAAATTATTTGCATTGTCGAAATACTAATCTATCCTTGTATGGTGGCTGTTTTGCAATTTTCTTTCTTCTTATGATATTTATTTCCGCCCAAATATGCGTTAAAATTAGTGTTGAAATCAGTGGCGTGCCTAGGGTTTCAAAATAAGGCAAGCCCAATAAAATTTTAACCGATTTCAAAGAAAGAAAGTTCAGTTGTCGAATGAGTATGTAGGTACCTACGTATGTATCATCGCAATTTTCTCATACGCTACTGGTTAGGTACAATAAATTAAAAGTGAATTCATCCATCTTCTTCTTTCCTCTTCTTTCTTCAATTTTACTCTTGCTTGTCGTGCGGTGAATGAGGTAACCGAAGCTCACTGAAGGCATGCTAGTGCTAGATAGAATATAATAAACATATCACTACGGTTGTTATCAACGCGCGTGTTATATTTTGAAATTTCCTCAGATAACTGGCGTGATATAGATGTCTCAATTCGTTGTTTACCAAAATTACCGAAAGAAACCATTGCACACAGGTGTTTATGGGAATTTGCGTGCCTTTTAATGGTGCCAGATATGTTATTTAAATCATTATAACCAGATGTATTCCAAACGGAATCTTCATTCGAAAAAAATATGTAGCACCAGCAATACAACTTATGAGTGTGCGAACAGCCAACAATCCAACTAGTTTTATACACTGATCTATAAAATTTTCGTTTATGCGATTTACTAGTCTGAGAAATACACAGATTAGGCGTCGGTTTTAATGAAGAAATTAACTGTTTTTTCTGAGCAAAGTTTAAAGATTTTACCTTATCTTCGCCAATCAAAACTTGAACGCATTTTAAATCCTCACAAGGTACAATTACCTCCGTTTTTGTAGGTAAGTCACCAAAACAATTGTATCACTGAGAAAATCTAAGAAAACACACAAAAAACTTTAACAACATAACTTTTCCCACTCAAGCAAATGAAACTGAAGCACAGACTACTAAGAGATATGAACTGAATTGAGTTGCACTCGGGTCGTTGCAGTGTTGTCATTTGGCAAAAAAAAGTCACCAGGTATATGAAAAATCTAGCTAGATGTCGCAAATTTTTTATTTTAAAGATATTGCTTGAATATTTAATTTCGTTATTTTCAAAAGTCGCTAGTTTTTATTGTTGCTAAATCTTAAAAAATGTCTCCAAACTCGTTGAAAATCTCCAAGATCTCACAACGTCGCTAAAACGGCAACACTGCAGATTTGGCAAGGTGACAAGGTCACGCATACGCGTGCAACTTCATAGGCATGCACGGCTTAAATCTTCCAAACTGATCGATTTGTAGACGCACAAGTTTCTAACTCGTTATACGACACATCGCTATAAGTGCGAAAGAGACAGAGATAGTATTTGAAAGCCCGGCAAAAGCCGGTGCGTGTAAGCGAGATACCTATATGTAGATGCTGCAACTGCAAATGCGAAACTCCGGGCGGGCGCGAACAATCGCGATGTGTTGTAGTGTGGCATAGGTATATACTTTGTGTTATTTTGATAAGAATTAAGCGCGCGAACTTTTAAATAGTTCAGGTTTGATATTGATTCTCTATCGAGCATTTGACTTTTGGGCTTATAAGAAGCCACTGGTTGAAATATGGATCTTTCGACGCTCATAACTTTCAAATACATATTTTTACTTTTTTGTTTCCATACAGGGCTAGATAATGATGAGACAAACTGATATATATTTTTTATTTTGAACGTACACCGTCAAACAGTGGAGTAATCGCCATACTGCGTTTGTATGGGAGAATGATCGACTAGGGCACCCTTAATGAAACTCTACTATTAGCACAAAGATACCGATGTTTGATGTTTTCGCAGGATTGCAACGTTGCCGGACGTCAGGTTGCTCGCCCACACGGGTGCTCCATTAAGCACCATAGACCTTACGATCACCAATGTCCTTTTAGCCTTATAATAATAATAATAAATTTATTGCTTCAAGAATTACAGATATATAACCATTACGTAAAGGTATTACAGAGTAATCTTATAAACAATTGGTGAATTGGTAAGGCTTGCGTAGGTTGGAAAAATCTGTATACAAAACTGATAAACCCTGCCTCTTAAACTAGGGTATCCTGTATCTTAAGAGACAGTGTTCGGCTAAAGATTATTACATTTTAATTTTACAACAAGCAGAGTGTGTCGATCTACCTTTAAGTTTATAGATGCTTACAGGTTAAAACTGGTTTAATGGATTAGTATGTAAAAATAAGGAAAAAAAAAATTAAAAATTGTAGCCATGCAGTAAGTGTTTGTGTGTGTATGTGTGTGTGTATGTGTATGTGTGTGTGTGGGTGTGTGTATGTGTGTGTTTGTTAGTAGTATATTTGGGCGTGTGTATGCGAGTGCGTGTGTTTGTGCATTTAGGTATTTTGGGAGATTGAGGATGAAATTTATGCGATGAATGTAAGCAAAGATTCTGTTTTTGAATAATCCTGTTGAAGAAGCCAGTTTGTTAATTTCGATTTAACTTCATTCTTATTAAGGTCTATTATGTTTAGTATCTTATGATTTTTTTTGTAGATGTATGTACTTAGTATATAATACTGGTGTTCAGCAAATACTGTTTTGTGACTGGTGCCCAGTGGAACATTGGTGCGCTTGTTAGGATTAGAACGGGGGACAGAACGATGTCTTCTGAGAATGGATTGAAGCACATAAAGTTGCCGAACTGTTAGAACCCTACAGTCCAAATAAAGTTGAGAAGTAGGATAGCGGTATGGCTTACGAGTCATTACCTTGAGGATGGCTCGCTGAGCTCTTTCAATTCTCAGGAAGTTGGTTTTTGTTGCACCTCCCCAAACAACAATGCAGTAGCTGAGGATCGATTGGCACAAGGCGAAATAAACCATCCTTAATGTATCTAGGTCAGCGGCGCTTCTAAGGGATTTAAAAGTGTGGATGAGCCTCAAGGTCCTGGTAATAAGTACATCAATTTGTTTGTCCCATCGCAAGCCTGCATCAATTTGTACAGCCAGATACCTCACATCCTCAGATCTCGTAAGCTTCGAGCAAGGGCAAGAAGTTGATAGTTGTGGGCATGTATGAGCTATAATTGAAAAAGTGTGATCTGGCAGATTGTTTTGCCGTAAAGCGAGGGGAATGTAGCAGGTTTTTTTAAGATTTATGGTTAATAGATTTGAATTCAACCATTTTGTTATCTTAGCTAATGCTAACTCTGCGCTATTTTTGACACTATCCCAACTAGGTCCGTTAACAATAATTGCCGTGTCGTCGGCGTAGGCGTAAATCTTGGCGTTTGTGAGGGTCATATTACATAGGTCATTTACATAAATTTGAAATAAAATTGGGCCCAAGATGCTACCCTGGGGAACGCCGTAATATACTGGTTCCTAATCAATTAGGTGTTCCTCAGCCTTTACTCGTTGGGTACGGTTCTGAAGGTAATTTTTACAAATTTCCAGGGTTATACCACGGATCCCCACCAGCTCCAACTTTGAAATGAGTATCGGAACAGAAACTGTGTCAAATGCCTTAGAAAGGTCCAAGAATATACCTAGACATTTGGTTTTACTATCAAGATTCTCAGCAACTACCTGCGTCAGATCTAATACTGCATCTTCCGTTGATACACCCGAACGAAAACCGTATTGATTGTCTGCAATAATATGGTATCTATCCAAGAATTTCCTCAGTCGATTGTAAAGAACCCTCTCAAAGACTTTCGAAAGTGCAGTTAATACAGAGATGGGTCTGTAGTTGTTGACACAGTTTCTGTTCCCCCCCTTGTGAATTGGATGGAAAATTATGAATAATTCCTTACTAGAAGTGGCGACTAGCTCTTAGACTATTACCGACCGATCCAAGATAGCAGGTATGCGTTTGTTCAAAGTACAAACTTACACTACTCTTTCCAAAACATTTTGTGCAAGATGAGTTATGTAATGTTCGGGGGCTCTGGGATCTTGGACCAGGCAACCCATTCAACAATATAAAACAAAGACTATTTGAAAAGTGCGTTCCGTGGACATCGGTATCTTTGTGCTAACAATAGTGGAGTTTGATTAAACAATCTTTGGAATTCGTCATGATTATGTATCTAACGGATCACACCATAACCTTCAACACTGGGACCGATTATTTTTGATGCCATGAATCATTTGAAAGTACTCCCATGTCTGGGCAGCATTTCGTTCAATTCCCATACATGCGTGATCAATGTCCTTTAACTTGCAAGTTTTGATTACATACACACAGATACCCGGATAGTAAAACTAAAATAAATAAAAGTTTGTTATAAAATAAAAGTAGATCAAAGCCTTAGGGCGACAGGCACTAGACAAGTGTCATTCTACCATCGAAAGCGTGGAGATAGTGATTGTCAAAAAGGCAAAATTGTAGACTTGTGGACTGACAAGCGATATCGAAAAATCACGTTATCAATCCCTTACATTTTGACATATCGACATTCGCCTTCGCTGACATCGAATGCTACTTGTCTGGAGCCTCAGGACGACAACTTTTCAAACTCATCTTCATCATGCCATCTTTCTCAAGTTTGTCTCTCTATAGGCATCCTTTTCTGTTTAATAGTTTTTAAATAAAAATACGTATTCTCAAATAGTTCACAGATAGTTTTTCTTAATCACAATTCAACACGACTGCTTCAATTTAAAACGCACTATCCTTAACATCACTTCGCAATTAATAAATCTAACTGATTGTCGTACCTGCACCGTCTTCGCCATGCTTCCCCGTAGATACTATGCTCCACCGGTGGACAGCCCAACAATTTTAAGAAAGTGTATAATTAGGAACCAACACATTATTATCACAATTAACTGTCCAAAACCGAACAGAATGTCTATTTAATCTGAAATTAATTGATAAGAGCATTGCTGAGACATTTTTTACAGGTTTTGAGTTGGATGACCTTTGCATTTGAGTAAAAAAATGTGTCTTCTGAACTAACTTACACAAAATTTAAAATAGTCAAGTATGGCTAATGAAAGACTCATATTATTATCAATTCTGGGCGCACGGTTGGCGCAGTGGTTGAGCGATTGACTGCTGCGCTGCGTGTCGCGGGTTCGATTCCCGCACGGAACAAATATTTGTATGACCTACAGATAATAGTTCCGGCTCTGGGTGTGAGTATATATGTTTGTAAACGCACCCACGATACAGGAAGAAATTCCTAGTGTCGGGCAACGTTTTATCTAAAAACAAAAACAAAATAACAATTTCATGAAAATTTCATTGCAATGCTTCGCATAAGACAGATATCGAATGGATTACCCGGTTCTCTCGGCGATCTCGCAGCCCGATGACCTCATTCCGAAACATAAATGATGTGCTTAAGCCCGACATCTTTGGGTATGCGGACGATAGCAATGTTGCTGAGAGATACGTCTCCGACACGCACGCTGCTGGGCCTAGATCCGGTCGCTCCGAGAGGCGCTTGAATCTGTCCTTGAAGACAGTCTCCGAATGGGGCGATGCCAATCTGGTCAGGTTCAATGCTGTTAAGACCTAGACTCCTTCTTTCCGAGTTGTGGCCGTGCCGATAACGGACCGACTTGAGCTTCTTGGCGTTACGTTGACATTGACCCTCAATTTCGGTCCATTCATTGAGGCAAAAGCTCAGCTGGCTGCTTAAAAGACAGTACTTCACCCCAGAGCAGTTGCTCAACTTATATCAAGAGCAAGTTAGATCATGCATCCAAATACCACCTGGATGCAATTAAGTCGATCGAAAATCAGGCCAAGAAGCTTATCAGCAATGAGATACTGGTCGAGGACGCGAGGTCGCTTACATTTCGGGTAGTGTGCGTTGGAATTGCATTAACTGATTCTTCCTAGCCCGTTCCTTCAGCGGACTACAAGACGTACGACGATGCGTCATCGGTACATGGTGGACATCCCATCCAAACACACCAAACGTTATGGGAATATTTTTATTATGCGCTCAGCAAATGAGTGAATAGGTTTCTTCTACGCAAGCGTGCTTCATCGTCAAAAACATCATCGCTTACCATCAGGTGAGATAGTGGTCAAGCACACTAAACTTATATTTAGCCACCGTCTGTATGTCGTCTAGTTCAAAATAAATTAAAAACAGCTTCAGAAGAAGAAGAAAAAGAAGAAGAAAAAGAAGAAGAAAACGTAAAGTAAAGCATTAAGAACCTCTAAGGGAGGTAAAGTTGTATGAAACTCCCAAGGGAGTAAAGTGATTTGGATCGTCAAATTCGTATGGAAACTCGTGGAAAACACTAAGAAGAAAAACTTCCTCGGTGAACATACACAAATATATGTTATGTATGTTACAGCCGAACCACAGATAATATAATACTAGCATACAGATGCCTCATCCCATACAAAGAAACTGCGCCGAAGTAAGTAGCGTTTTTCGTCTGATTATACCGATGATTTTTTATACATAGTTCGCGTTCGGTTCCGTTCCATGGCTATAAATAGATGGTGTTAGCTGTGACTTGCAAGTAAAAGGGTTAATTCGGTGCATGAATATTGTTTTCTTGAAATACAGTGAAGATTTGTTTTATAGTATTGTTCGTACCACTTGCTTAAAAAAGTGACATTCTATGCCACAAAAAGCGAACATAACAATAGTCATTTTTAATCTGTTAAAAACAGGGAAAGAAAATTGTACTGAATTTCATTCATCCTCTAGGGGTAAAATGTGATTTAAATTTGGAATACTTTATACTGAACTACATCTGTGTTTACACCATTGAGTTTGTATATAAAGCATTATACATCTTTTTGAAAAAGGAATTCGCATTTATTATGCAGTTATGATTATTAAATATAAAAAAACTTTTTGCAAAAAAATACCACCGACTTCCAAATACAAAACTACAAAGTGAAAAATAACTTAATTTTTTGAAGTCTGTGTCTTTCGCAGGTACCATTTTTTTGCGTTATGGACACCGACTTCAAAAAATTAAGTTATTTTTCACTTTGTAGTTTTGTATTTGGAAGTCGGTGGTATTTTTATGCAAAAAGTTTTTTTATTTTTCACTTTTTAGTTGTACGTACCTTATAGGCAAGTTAGTAAGGGAACTATTTCGCCAGAATAGATTTCATGAAACTTGAACATAACCGGTGAAATGAGAGATCTGCTTATCCCTTAAGAGCAAACTGGCGTGATGTTATGTTATGAAATGTTATAAACAACAAACAGACATGCGATTGCAGCAATCCCGAGAGATTTGCCGTTATTTATTGAAGCGTTCTGTTGTATATCTCCGAAGTTCTTCATCAGATCTTCACCAAATTAAAATGGGACCAATTTCGGAACATACTTTTTCAAACAAAAATAGAATTTTCAAAATCGGTCCACAATTGACGGAGTTATCGGTGAACATACACCAAAAAAAAAAAACTTGAAGTCGAACATAGAACCTCCTCCTTTTTGGGAAGTCGGTTAAAAATTACGAAAACCGACGAGGCCGTATGAGCTTGATGCCTTTGCTTCTCCGACAAAAAAATATTAGTCTAGGAATTTGCCGCGTTTTTGTTTTCTTCAAATACATAAACGTTAAGTTTATTTTAATTGTCATTATTTTTAATAAATGCTTATCTCATATTATTATTGTGTTAATTTTTTCGCAAATGGTACGAAAAGTAGAGTATTTTCCTCGGTGATAAAGCTGTCTTAGTCTGGGGTGAACTTAAATCCCTCGCTACACTCAGGACTCGTCTTAAATCCCTCGCTTCGCTCGTGATTTAAGTTTTTAACACCCTCGTTACGCTCGGGAGTAAACATCGAGTCCTTCGTTACGCTCGCGATTTAAATCGTCACCCGCGACAGAAGACACTGCTTTATCCTCTTGGTTAATAATCTACAATTTTGCACGTTTTTAAAGTTTCATTGAACCAAAATGTGATACAATACAAATTTAAACAATCGAGTGGAACGCCTCAGACATTTAAAACCGCGTCATCTATTGTCATCAAAAAATGATCCATTCAAATTATCTTTGAAATGTGAATTAAGAGCCCAATATTCCATAATTTTGTGCTAAGGAGAATTTATTAAACAAGAACATACAATTGTTATGTTCAATTCTAGATAATGTTAATTTTACACACAATTCAATAACAACTCGGTGCATGTCGCGCCATCTAGTGACATTTTTTTTTTTTTCAAAAATGTGTCACTAGGGTCTTCTTAGGGTCCCAGCGACCCCGTGTCCGAACATAGAACCTCCTCCTTTTTGGAAAGACGGTTAAAAATACCCATATGGCTTTGTAAAGAGGTTTATTCGAAAATCGAACAGTGGTCCTTAACAAGTGACATTCTAACATCGAAAGCGTGACCACGGTAAAGATATCTTACAGTATTGTGACTCGGCCCTGTCCTTGAAATAAGTGCCGACAAGTCCGCGTCACGTAAACACGCATTAGGGCTGCCCGCCTCTACCTACTTGAGTTTTTTTCAAGTTTTGTGATTGTAAATATCCCAGATTCTTTTCTCTAATCTGAGGTAAATAACTATTATATTTTATAATACTTATATTAAATCTTACTAGGTAGGTACCTACCATTTATAACTCTCATAGGTAATTATTTCACAATGATATTTCGTCAAATTCAATAATATATGTGTACGGTGAACCCGCACATTAGTACAATTAAGTAGGTTTTGCTGCGTTTGCACACGCGCGACCATTTTATATAGTTGTTACTAAGTAAAATAAATTAGTGATTTTTCTACACTCAACACGGGCGGTTTTATTATCATCCCCGGTTTCTATCTTTTTACCATAAGTGTGCAGACTATCGTCGTACATTTTTTTGGTCCTTCGAGCCGGATCTGATATCACGCGTAGTAACAGTCCGTCGGGTATATATATCAAGGTGCGCGGGTGGTTCGGATTCAGAACCCCAGACTTGATAATATTCGTTGTTAATTTCGCGACAGTTCCGTAAAGTTCAATTATAAGTCCATTCAGTGAACGCGTAGTGAATCGTTCATAGAAGACATCAGTGAGACTCTGAGTGCCTTCATCCGAGTGCCAGCATCTGCAGATCGCTGTTGGTATTACATCTCATCGGTGACCAAGTAAGATTGTTCCTTTTGTTTAATCGTCATGGCAGTGTCAAGCGCTCGTCAGTCGGAAATATTAGAAGGACTTAATATGATAAAGGTCAATTTCGGTAAGGATCCATTATCGAGAAAAACTCCGGATTATATCCAAAAAAGAATTGAGTCGTTGGATAACCTCTGGGGAGAATTCGAACAAAATCACCTGAAGCTCTCCGAGTTTCCAGACAAGGAACCACAATACTTCTCCTCAGACATATTTCATCAGGGTAAGAGTCTCTACCAGTCTACCCGTAACCTGCTTACTGCGTTTGGCTCTGATGAGAAAGGAAGCCAAGCAAACACGGAAGCCAATGAACTGTTGGCTCAACAAAGAACCAACTTTAGGGCCTTCAACAGGTTGGTGAAGAGCATCAGCGTGAACGAAATATCGGAAAAATGGGAACTTGAAGACGAGCTTAGGGCTATACAAACCAAGTGGAACACTATTGACTCGTTGCATCTGCGTATCGATCATTTACTTCAAGGCGGTGACGTATTGTACGAAGATGAATTTAGCATGTTGGAGCGTAATTACAAGGACATCAAACGTTCACTTAATAAGAAAATATCGTCCATGGTACATGTACAGCAAGCTACGCCGAAGCTCGAAATTCCTACTTTTACGGGGAAATACACGCAGTGGCCAACGTTTTGTGACCTGTTTACAGAAGCTATTCACGAAAACAGCACCATTACCAAGGCTCAGAAGATGCAACACTTGAAAGGGAAGCTCAAAGGAGAAGCTGAACGCCTTATCCAGCATCTTCATATTTCGGCAGAAAATTACGATACAGCTTGGGAAATCCTAACTCACAGATATAATAATGCTCAAGTTCTCTTTACTTATCGAATAGAGATATTTTTAAATCAGCCTTCTATTTCCAAGCAAACCGCTTATGAACTGAAGCGGCTATATGACACCACCACGGAGTGTATCCACGCTATACACAACCTTGGTGTGGACACAAACACATGGGATCCGTTGTTAGTGCATCTTCTCAGTAAGAAACTGGACCAGGAGACGTACTGTGATTATAAGGGGGCGCGTACAACACCACGAGAACTACCATCCTTGTCAGAATTTATGACGTTCCTCGAAAACAAATTTATTGCTTTGGAACCCTTACACCGTAGAGAGAGAGAAACAGCGAAGCCTGCTGTTAAACGGGAGTCAAGTTTGCAGAATACCAAACCTGTTAACCAGGGGAACCACTATAAGAAACAATATCAAGCGGCCGCTACTCAAGGACCTAACTGTCCGATTTGTAATACGCGTCACTTCATATTTACCTGTAGGAAATTCATGAAAATGACTCCAGAGGATCGTTTGACCTGGGTGACAAAGAGTCAATATTGTCAAAATTGCCTCAACTATCATCCAGACAATGATTGCACTAGTTCCAAACGTTGTAAAAGGTGTAACGCTAGCCACAACACCCTACTACACGACGTTTGTGTACCACAACACCAAACCACCGTAACCACGAGCTCAACCGTGCAGCCTTCCTCGGCACAACATAACGTTAACCACGTCGCTGCTGACAATGAAGAAATCCTGCTAACTACGTTGCTGCTCACAGTTTTATCAAATAATGGTACATACGTTACGTTAAGGGCGCTTCTTGATCAGGGGTCTCAAATTTCACTGATTTCGGAAAATGCGACACAAATGTTAGGTTTACAACGGCGGCAATATCATGCCTCCATTTCAGGGGTAGGGCCGGTCTCTAAACAGAGCAAAGGCATTGTAACCCTAGATTGTAAGTCTATCTACGGAGATTACACCTTGCAAACTCAGGCGTTAGTTGTGTCCAAGGTTATAAACAGTCTACCTAACTCATCATTTAGCAAACAGGCCTGGTCACACTTGAAACATCTTCAGTTAACAGACCCGGAGTATAATGTATCTAGACCTATTGATCTTCTTCTGGATGCCAGTGTATATTCAGAAATCATATTAAGCGGCCTTATAAAGGGTCCAGCTCAGGCTCCGATAGCTCAACAAACCAAAATGGGTTGGATCTTATCAGGAAATGTCAAAAAATTCAATTGTCATGTCGCCATCAATAACCTTGAAGAGATAGCCAAGTTTTGGGAGTTGGAGGATATCCATGACTCATCATCATCAAACGTAACTATTGGTGATCAATTTTGTGAAGACTTCTACAAAAACACCACGACACGTTTAGAGAATGGAAAATATGTAGTTGGACTACCTATGATGCCAGGCTTCGAACAGCAACTCGGATCATCAAAGTTCAAGGCTATAGCGCAATTTAAACAATTAGAGTCTAAGCTTTCCAAAAATAAATCATTTTCAAGCCAATATAAACAATTTATAAACGAATACCAGGAATTAGGTCATATGCGACAAGTCGAAACAACCGCTGATCAGGCGTATTATCTACCGCATCATGGTGTATGGAAACTTGATTCGACAACTACGAAGCTGAGAGTGGTTTTCAATGCGTCATCCAAGACTACATCGGGTAACAGTCTAAACGATTTGATGTACAGTGGACCAAACTTGCAACAAGACTTGTTAGCACTGATAATAAATTGGAGGCAGTACCAATATGTAATCACTGCGGACATCGAAAAGATGTTCCGCCAGATATTAGTCAGGGAGCAAGATCAGACTCTGCAAGCAATAGTGTGGAGAGATTCAATGGATGATCAATTGAATCAGTATAACTTAACCACTGTAACGTACGGGACCAAGGCGGCGCCCTTCTTGGCTATGCGGACGCTGAAGCAACTTGCGACTGATGACGCTGAAAAATATCCCTTAGCAGCAGTAGCTGTGCAAAACTCCTTCTATATGGATGATCTGCTGAGTGGACACAACTCAGCTGATCAAGCCATGGAGCTACAACAGCAACTGATCAAAATGCTCCAGGGTGCTGGTATGAATTTGCGGAAATGGTCCAGCAACAAACCAGAACTCTTGCAGCATTTGACAACTGAACAATTGAACAGTCCTTACGAATTCAAGGGCCTCGAATCCAGAAAGACTCTTGGATTAAAATGGAATCCATCATCTGATTCATTCTCGTTTCAAAGCAATATAATTCCTGATGATAAAGTCGCGTTTACAAAGCGTCAATTATTGTCAGAAATATCTAAGATTTTCGACCCACTTGGCTGGTTATCACCGCTTACAATCAGAGCGAAGCTACTGTTTCAACAAACGTGGTCCATGGAAACCAGCTGGGATCAAGAACTACCCGAGGTCATACAAGATAATTGGCCTAAACTAAAGGAAGACTTTAACTGCATCGATAAACTCCGCATACCAAGATTTTTAGGTAACACAGAAATAAACAGTCAATTACACGCATTTTGCGATGCTTCAGACAAAGCTTACGCTTGCGTTATTTACCTCATCACCAAGAACCATAAGGGCGAGTACACATCGACTATTGTTGCTGCAAAAACAAAGTTGGCACCAGTTGCAAAGAAAACATCTCTGCCCAGACTTGAACTCTGCGGTGCTCTACTTCTATCCCAACTAGTGAAGAAGGTCATTGATTCCTTACCAAAAGCACGTATGACTCTTCATGCGTGGACGGATTCAATGATAGTCTTGGGATGGCTACATGGAGATATATCCAGATGGAAATCATTTGTAGCTAACAGAGTGAAGCAGATAACCGACATAATACCGGCAGAACGCTGGTGTCATGTCAGCTCGGAGGAAAACGCAGCTGATTGTGCCACACGAGGAATAACATTTCTTCAGTTATTAAACCATTCCTTGTGGTGGGAAGGGCCGAAATGGCTAAAAGGTTACGAGGGAAAAGATGAAACTCATCTCATGTACCAGTCCCCCATCATAGAAATAAAAGCAGCTTGTGTGAACACAGCCTTAGAACAAAATAATGTAACATTCATCAGTGACCTACTGCAAACCTGTAGTTCATTGACTCGAATTGTGCGCATTATTTGCTGGGTTTCACGTTTCGCCAAGCGCATTCGCGACAAACATATTTCAACATACCATAGTTACCTATCGTCATCAGAAATAAATAACGCATATAATTTAATTATTAAAGAAGTGCAATCACTGGAATTTCATCAGGAATTGCAACATATTAAATGTAAACAACACGTGAGTTCGAAAAGCAAGATTTGCAGTTTAAACCCTTTTCTAGATGAAAACGGCCTATTAAGAGTTGGTGGACGGTTAAATCACGCCAGTATAAGCACATCAGCGAAGCACCCTATCATTCTGCCCAGCCACAGTCGACTTACTGATCTTGTTATTAGCCAGGCTCACATAACAACTTTACATGGTGGCCCCCGACTAACCCTTTCATACATAAGGGACAGGTACTGGATTATCAGCGGAATCAGGACGGTAAAACGGCAATTAAGACTTTGTGTTAAGTGTCGTCGATTTAACAACGAAGTACAACAACAAATTATGGCGGATTTACCACGAGCCAGAGTTACGCCGTCAAGGCCATTTACGCATACTGGTGTCGACTTCACGGGCCACGTAGAACTGAAAGCCAATAAAGGGCGCGGGATCAAAACGACGAAGGGATATGTAGCAGTCTTTGTCTGCCTGTCAACGAAGGCCGTCCACCTGGAACTGGTATCTGATCTGAGGACGGCCGCTTTTCTAGCTGCATTTCGCCGGTTCTGCTCCCGGCGTGGATCACCAGGTCACATGTACAGTGACAACGGTACAAACTTCGTGGGAGCTAATCGACTCATGAAAAAGGAGTATAAGGAGATCATCCAGAACATCAACCCGGACTTCTTTAACAAAATCGGTGAGATGAACATCCACTGGCACTTCAATGCCCCTGCCTGGCCTAATGCAGGTGGGCTTTGGGAAGCCGCAGTGAAGAGCCTGAAATACCATTTGAAAAGGGTCATAGGTGATCAACGTCTTACGTATGAAGAGTTTTCAACGTTACTTTGTCAAATAGAGGCGTGTCTGAATTCCAGGCCACTATGTCAACTTACTGAAAACTCTGACGACGATTGCTTAACTCCAGGACATTTCCTCACTGGGACACCAATTGTGTCAAGACCTCAAACTGAACCGGAGTCTACATCGTTAACCACGCGGTGGCAACTCGTTCAAGCTTTAACCAAAAATATCTGGCAACGGTGGTCATCGGAATATCTTCAACAACTTCAAACGAGAACTAAATGGCAAAAACCACGAAGTAATCTTGAGGTCGATGACCTCGTCCTCATCCGGGAAGAGAACGTACCACCGGGTAAGTGGGCAATGGGTCGAGTAAAGCAGCTGCATCCAGGAAAGGATGGGTATGTGAGAGTTGTTACCGTCAAGACGAGTAACAATACCATACAGCGTCCAGTCAACAAGCTTGTATACTTACCCGTAAATGAGCAGAGACCCTCATCCGAATCCGCGGCACAGTGCGTGGATGAGTCCTCTCCACGATTACCAGCTGAACCTGATGCTAAAAGGCGTTCCCCGCGACTACGAAAACATAAACCTTTACAAGTCTTTTTCATGTCCGCTTTACTAATGCTTTTGTTTGTATCACCCAGTGATCAGACTCAGCAACTCAAATTGACGCCATATAATGTTACGCAAATTTCGAGCAACCAAGGTCTTTACTTCGACAAGATGTCCAACCTCCAAGTTATCAAGGACGAATGGAAACTCATTGTGTTTTACAACATGTCCACGTTCTATCACGGAGTAACGAACGTAAAGAGCTACATAACGCACTTGAAATTCACCGCCGATTGCATGGGCTCGCAATACGATAGCGTCATCCTACAACTAGAACAGGAAGTAAAAGAACTTGAGCATTATCAAACACTCCTCGAAAAACCTAACGCAAGAAGGCAAAAACGTGGCTTGATAAATGGAGTGGGGTATCTGGCAAATACTATGTTTGGAGTATTGGATGACAGCTTTGCTCAACAATACAAACAGGATATAGAAAAGATAACCACCCATGAGAATCATCTCCAAAAATTACTCAGGAATCAAACACTGGTCTTGGAATCAGAATACAACATTCTACGACGCAGCGAGGAGACAATGAACAACCAGTTCCATTTCATCAAGGAACATCTTCGAAACGCCACTGCTGAAATCAATCGGGTGCGTCTAGACAATAGGAACGGTTTATATGTAACATCTACCGCCTTAGCCGCGAGTGTCATTCTGGCAAATCTAATGCGCATACAGCACACACTTATTGACACCGTGACAGACATCAGCCACGGTCGTATTGACCCTTACCTCCTGTCACCAGAACAACTGGCTCAACAGATCAATATCATCTCCGGGCAATTGCAGGGAAACTTAATGACCCCAATTGAGTCAACAAACCTATCTGACATGTACAAAATCATGAAGGCGTCAGCAACGTTATATGAAGGCTATCTTATCATAGAGATAAAGATTCCATTGGTGAACAACGACATCTTCGAGTTAGACAGGATCGTACCTATCCCTCAGAAAAGGGGAACGAATCGCATCATTCGCACAGTCCCAAGCTCGCCATTTATTGCCTACAACATCCAAAAGGACCTCGCTCTCTTCTTATCAGATAGTGACCTGCAGGCTTGCATACATGTTCTAAGGAGCAAAAAATTATTGTGTACCTATGACAAACCTGTCTATAATCTAAAAATAAAACAATCGCTGTGTGATATTCAAGATGCAAGTGATATCAGAAACGTTTGTAAACAAGAAGTATCCACGTGCCACAATTATTGGGTCAAATTACATAATGTGAACTCCTGGTTTTATACCTGTTGTGAGTCATGTGAACTTCGTATTTCCTGTATTGCTGATACAACAACTACAGTCATTCAAGGCAGTGGTATCATTAACGTAGGTCAGGGATGCACATTGAAATCGGACGCTTATAGTATCCATGCGCACAACAACTTTCTACGTCACTTGAATATACAATCGAACATCGAAGTCCCAGAGGTGTCCATTCTAAACTCACTCATTAACACGACCTTGCCCATCGATTATGATTCTGCGGTAAACCACACCCACAGGTGGAATCAGCTGGAAGAGCAAATAAGAAACATTAAGGAACAATCTTCTACAGAGTTAACCGTTCACGACATTCATCACTATTCCGTCGCTTATATTGTCCTGGCCTTAGTTGTCATCTTAGGCGGGACCTGCATTTACCTCGTTACAAGAGGGAAGTGTCAGAACGCACTTGAAAAGCAGCAGCACGAGATGGTGGAAGTACGTGGGCAGCCGGACGAGCGCGCCCCTGGGGCGGAGGCGCGAGCCGAGCACGCAGGGCCGAACTCAACGGAGAGCGTGAGGGTAACTGTGCCAGTGCCAGTGTTCAGTGAGTTTAGTGATATAAGTAAATCTACCGAAAGTGTCGATAAGGGGACCTCACCCATGGTCCGTCAGTGAAAGTGAACTTGAGAAACCAGACAATTTAATGTTACAGACTTTACGACTTAGATTAGTTACATAGATATAAACCTAATGAAATCACCTTGTATCATCTTTCAACTGAAATATGTACCATTAATGTAAGTCATCAGTTTTCATGTGTTTAACTTGACCACTTATCATCTAGGATTAAACACGTCTCCTGTCTTCTCCTTTAGAGTTGGCAGTATGTACGGTGAACCCGCACATTAGTACAATTAAGTAGGTTTTGCTGCGTTTGCACACGCGCGACCATTTTATATAGTTGTTACTAAGTAAAATAAATTAGTGATTTTTCTACACTCAACACGGGCGGTTTTATTATCATCCCCGGTTTCTATCTTTTTACCATAAGTGTGCAGACTATCGTCGTACAATATGTAAGTAGCTAAGTACATAAGTAAGTAGATAGCCTAGTCTAGGAAACTACCTAATAGTTTTTTAACCGACTTCCCAAAAAGGAGGAGGTTTTCAATTCGGCTTAATTTTTTTTTTTTATGTGTGTTACCTCAGAACTTGTTTTTTTATTTGAAAGCTGGTGCTTGTCATGTGGTCCCATTTCATTTTCATCAAGATCTGATGAAGAACTTTGGAGATATACATCATAACTATTCAATAAATGACGGCAAATCACTTGGGATAGCTGCAATCGCATTTCTGTTTATTGTTTACACCATTTCATAACATAACATCACACTAGTACGCTCTAAAGGGGTACGCAGGTGTAAACAGTACACCTTGGTATACTCTTATTCCACCGGTTTTGATTGAGTTTCATGTTATTGAGTTAATCTATTCTGGCTTAACTTTGGGCATTATTGGTACCTAGACTTTATAACTGGACCATTATATACCACAACTAAAAAGTGAATAATAAAAAATACAACCGACTTACAAATAAAAACACTACAAAGTGAAAAATAACTTCAATTTCGGAAGTCGGTGTCAAAAAACGAGGAAACGAAAACAATTTAAGAACACTGACTGCCGAAATTGAAGTTATTTTTCACTTTGTAGTGTTCTTTTTTTTTAACCCGAGCGTAGGTAGGTCACTCGTGTGTGACTTTATCACCCTCTCCACTTATTTATTTATTAATCCAGGTATGTTACTGGGTGGTATTAAAAAAAGAAACAAATTACGTACGCGAGTTGGTTAGGCATATATTTTTTTTATAGTCTTGCCTTTCGGAGGTTCCAGGTAATTTAAAAATTGTTATCTCTGGGTTCGTTATAGAAGAACTCAAGCAAACAAAAAAAGCACAATATAGTATATAATTGCTCTCTGCCATATAAAGTAAGTAAGTACTTGTACGTATTTTAATCAAATACTCACAAATCGCACGCTTACTGCTTACAAAACCATCACACCGTTCGTTCATCACTGCGGCGCGTCCGCGACTGGTAGTATACTGAGTGTGGGCTGAGCTCGAGTCACGTAGGCATGACTCGCGTTCCGACCGTTTGTATGAAGATAGAATACTGTAGATATCTTTACCGTGGCGTGGCGCTAGCGATTGTCAAAAAGGCAAAATTGTATGGGATTGACAAGCGATATCGAAAAATCACGTGATCCATCCCTCGACATCGAATGCTACTTGTCTAGAGCCATCTGGCTGATGGCAATTTTGCCTGTCATTTCTCTAGGTCCTCTGGCCACCATAAGCATAACTAAAAAAAATAGAAACAAGGCTCCATATCAAAGAATGTGAACCAAAATACGGTGTTTGGAGCTGTTTTTTTTGGGAATTTTATTGCAATATTCGTGCAAGCAAAATGACACCCATAACAATTTTTTACACCTTTGAGTACTGAAATAAACTCCACTAACTACAACTTCCATAAATGTACATGAACCGAAAAAAAGTACTCTATCCTTGCATAACTGCAGCCTAAATGCGTAAGTGAATTCGGCAAGGCAAAGGATTTTGACGCCATCAATCAACCAATCAATCATATGCGAGATGTATGACGCGATGTGGATTTCCGTCTATATGATTAGGCGATTGATGAATGTAAATGGCTAATCCATTGGAAAATTAAGTTGACAAGAGATTGATTAAGTGCTGATTAGCAGGCTTTAGAAACTGATAATTTAGCTAATGAGGTACTTAAATAAGTTTTCACTTTCAAGATTACTCCAAAAAGTAATACTTGGGCTGGGATAGGTCAGAGACAACTGTATGTCCATAGGCTGCTATTAAGGTTAAACTAGTCGACGGCACGAACTATTTTGTGCGCGAGGTTAAAATGCATGCTATCTCATCCCACAACACGTGCGAAATATATAGATGCTGTGATGAGCAGTAAGAAGCTAGTTCGCGTACGAATTAGCACTTCTGCAATCTTTTATCCAAATGGATGATGATTTAGGACGAAAACGAGCGCGCGAAATTTTATAAACAGACCTTTGGGAGTCTAGATTTCATGAAAAAACTACTGAATGTATCTGATCAAAATAAAATTATTTGGATTGTTGAATTACTAATCTATGGAGGCCGTTTTTTAATTTTCCTTCTTCTTATGGTATTTATTTGCGCCCAAAGATACGTTAAAATTAGTGTTGAAATATGGAACTTTCGACGCTCATAACTTTCAAATATTTAATTTTTTAATTTTTTCGATTCCATACAGGGCTAGATAATGATGAGACAACTTGATATATTTTTTTATTTTGAAAGTACATCGTCAAACAGTGAAGTAATCTCTAGACTACGTTTGTATGGAAGAATTTTTGACTTGTGTACCCTTAAGGGTGCCCATTCGGACATGTCGGTCATTCATCCATACAAACGTAGTATGGGTATTACTCCACTGTTTGACGGTGTACGTTAAAAATAAAAGAATAACATCAATTTGTCTCATCAGCCAAAGTTTCATATTTAAGTCACCATACAGGGATAGATTAGTGGTTCAAAAATGCCAATAGTTTTATTTCGAACAGATACATTCAGTAGTTTTTTCATGATATCCAATATTTCCAAAGTTGTGTTTATAAAATATCGTGCGCTCGTTCTAAATCATCATCCACTTGACACAGTGTTAGGAGGTATGTATTCGTACGCGCAATAGCTTCTTACTGCGGAGCAAGCATGGGCTTTGTGACAAGACATGTTAAATTATGTCATGTCTGACAATTTGTCTTAAATGCTAGCACGGGTCAAACATGTGACATATTTTAAAGGCGCGACATGCCTTTCTTGTTGCTGCCCGGCAAGGACGGCCTACTGTGACATGGCTTGAGTCACACATTTCATCGCAGCCATTTTGTCACAAATGTCACATTTTGACAGATGATTGAGAAAAATGTATCACTTTCGTTCGGAGGTGGTGATAAAATTATCGAGTTAAAAAAAAAACCTTCTAATTGGTTGAATTCTTATAATGGCAATTAATTTAGTTTGTGTGTGTGGTGATCAATGCTTATTAATTAATTGAAATGTTACAGAATTATTAATTAATTTTATATTAATACTTTTTTATAATTGTATTTTTTTATTCTTTCTTATTATTTTATTATAATTATTTTCTGTTATTCCATATTCTTCTTACTTTCTACATTTTTAAATATTTCTTAAATAAAACCCCAAAAAAACATTTAACATATAAAAAGTAGCTGCCGCCCGCGGCTCCGCCCGCGTTGTATTAGTACTTCTCCAGATATCTTTATGAACTATAGCATTCCGCCTGCGACTTCATTCGCGTGATTTCGTTTATCCTATAAATGATTTTCTTATGTGCAGTTAATGATGGCGACCAAAAATAAGCTATTATTAAATCAATAAAAAATTGGATGTCGTAGATATACAGGGTTTATTGGATTGGGACAATTCGTTATTTGCCTTATAGAATAATAAATTACAGGTTACAGCCACTACGTAAAATCCTCTTCCAAACCTAAACTTAAAATAATTACCCTCTTTGCCCCGTTGAGTGTCGAGTTTTGAACAACCTTTATATGTTATTCACTCTTTTCTTCTCTTTTAAATTTTTCCTTTATGTTAGTCAGATTGCGCAGTATGATTCCTCAAAAAATCTTCAACAACCCTTAACCCTATCTGAGGGGTAGTTTTATTAAAATGTTGATTATTAACTTTATTCCCAAGGAATTACAAAACCCGGTCCAGTAAGATTCTTAGCTTGGGGTTAGTTTCGAAAAACTTATAATTTGAAAGTTGGCAGAAATACCAACCTGAGTAAACAATAAAGGTTGTCTTATTGTTTACTCAGGTTGGTATTTGTGCCAAGTTTCAAGTTTATTAACCCAAGAAATATGATTCTACAAAAAAAAAAAATATCACTACCTAAATCTTCTTTTGGGGGAAGATTCGATAAACTAATAATGTCAACCTTTATTGTTTGTTTAGGTTGGTATTTAAGTAACAGAAACAGGCACTTATAATTCCACTTCCCAAAATTACCAATACTTCTTCTTTATCTCACTTCCGACCCATCTCCTACTACCTTTCCTATCTAAAGTTCTCGGAGTACTCGGTATCTAAAGTTTTCAGATTTTTTTCGTCTAAAGCATTTATCTGAACTTTCCAATCTGGCTTTCGTGCGGGTCACAGTACTGTAACTGCACTTCTGTAGGTCACTGATGACATCCACAGAGCTATGGACAATAAGTCTCTAATCGTGTTAGTCCTACTTGACTTGAGTTGTGCGTTCAACCCTGTGGATTTCGACATTCTGCTTGGGATCTTGCAATCTATTAACTTCTCTTATTCTGCATTCGCCTGGTTTTACTCATATCTTCGGGATCGCTCTTAGTGTGTCCGCCTTGAATAGATCTTCTCTAATTAGTGTAATCTCACTGCTGGTGTTCCTCAGGGTGGCGTTCTCTATCCTCTTCTTTTCTCTATCTTCATAAACACTGTTACCAAGGTTATCACCTCCAACTTCCATCTTTGCGCGGACGATTTGCAGCTTTATGAACACTTCCTGCTTGCAGACGCGGACTCAACGATTAATGTCATGAATCGTGACCTGGAGAGAATCAGTGAATGGGCTAAATCTTATGGCTTACAGATTTAACCCTCCCAAGTCCCAGGCCATGATCATAGGCAGTCGGTGTTATCGCACTGCGCTTGAGACTTCTACCTTGACGCCAATAACCCTTAACGGCTCGACCATTCCTTACATCGATACGGCAAAGAATTTTGGTGTCTTAATTGACAGCAATCTTACTTGGTGAGCGCAAGTAAATGAAGTTAGTCGTAGTCGTGCATTGCTCCTTTCACTCTTTAAAAAAATTTCAATGTCTCCTGTCATTTAGTACTTAAATTTATTTAGCCCAAACCTTAATTCATCCGATCATAGACTACGCCGATGCCTGCTATCTGGATGGTAGCATCCACATGGTAGTGCTCAAGCTTATTTAAGAGCTCCTCAGTAATGAGGAGCTCTTAAATAAGCTTGAGCGCTTGCAAAACCTGTGTATTCGTTTTGTTTTTGGTCTTAGGAAATACGATCAGTTCTTGCAAGGATCTCAAGTGGCTCCCTATCCGTCTTCGCAGGAACACTCGCATATTATGTCCCCTGTTCAACATCCTTTTAACCCTGCATACCCTGGCTACCGGCGCGACCGTTTTTCGTTAACTCGCCCTGCTGACGTCCTGTGTAGATCCTTTCTTAAACTCCATCTCAATTTCCCATCCCATAAAACTCGTTTCTATTCCCACTCCTTTTCTGTTCATGCAGTACGACTGTGGAACTCACTTCCACCTAAGATCCGTGACGCTAAACGTATCTCTATTTTTAAAAAGCAAGACAAAACACACTTTCTTTCTGCTATCCCGTGATCTTATATATTATAGGTATTTATTTATTTTATAGTAGTTATGTATTTTTTTATATATATAATAATCTTTAGGTACTAATTGTAATTTTATATATTATGTGTTTAAGTTTATTTGTATTACCTTTCCTTGTACACACACTGTGTCTATGTTTCTTATCAAATTTTCCTGTCGTAGGTCTGCTGGAAGAATTTTCTCTAGAAATGCTGCTTGCACTTCTGTGCTATTCTATCTTTCTATGTAATTTATCTTTTAAGTGTTTTGTGTGTACCTACATAAATAAGTCAAGTTTATTAACCCAAGAAATAAGATTCTTCAAAAACACATAACATCGCCTAAATCATATTTTGGGGGTAGTTTCAAAAAATAATAATAACAATCTTCATTATTCATTTAGGTTAATATTTGTGCCAAGTTTCAAGTTTATTGACCCAAGAAATCAGATTTTTTCATACAAACTTCAACACCCCCTAAATCGTTATTTGGGGATAGTTTCGTAAAACGAATAGTGGCAATCTTTATCATTTAAGCTTCAAGCTTCATGAATTTTGGCCGACGGAATTTGATTTTTCATACAAAATTTCTACCCCCTTTTAAAATTTCCAAAAATACTTTCTTAATGCTCACTTACGTCATTTGAGGAACCTTTTTGCCAAATTTCATGTTTCTAGCCACCTAACCTTACCTACCTACCAACCTACTCACCTGCACCTACCTACCCTATTTACCCTTCCCTACCTACATACCCACCTACCCTATCTACCTTACCTACCTACCTACCAATTTGTTAAACTATTTATTTGAAAAAGAATGAATACTACAATAAACATGTAACCAACTTTTGTTTCTACCGGCGATCTAATTAAATTTTAGATCACAAAATCTGCTATTGTGACTTAACTATGTTAGTGAGATACAATCTCTAGCAGGCTTTTTTTTAGTTAATAATGAGTACTTTAATCATGTAGTAAATAATTTTTAAGTATCATCCATAGTTTTCTCAGCGCACGCCAAATAATGAATTTTATAGGCAAAATATTGAGCCTATTCGGTACAAAAAAACAAACAAACAAAAAAATCTTTCCTCTTTATAATATTGGTATAGATAGGGGCGCACCGGTATCGGGCACAGGGTCCAAGCTATTATATTTTTTTGGTAATTATTAAAATTTTCACTATAATTAACTATTTTATCAAACAAACAAAGAAAAATAAAGTGTGCATAAGTCTATGGTCGTGGGTCAAATATTAATTTGTTCCCAATAAAATTAAAAAGTTGTTTATCTGTATGAACGGCACACTTTTTATTTGGTTGTCTATTCAGATTATGTCGCACTATGAAGTCAGCAACAAGAAAGGCATGTCGCACCTTTAGACTATGCCACATGGTTGTCCCGTGTTAGCATATAAAACAAATTGTAAGACATGACATATTTTATCATATCTTGTCACCTTGGATAAAGAACCTACCTACCTACCTACCATGCAATGAGTTTTTTTTTCCTGAATTCATATTGGGATGCTGCTAGCATGAAGGTAGCAAAAGGGGGGGCTAAATTTTGGTTATTTTTTGCCTAGGACACACCGTTTTCGAGATACCATTTTGGAAATAAAATGAAATTTCGAGGCCTTTAATTCGGAAACAGTGCGTCGTGGTGCTAAGCTTCTCAGAACCTAAATGGTGTTTATAGTCAAGGTTAACCCGAAACTGCAATACATTTGGAAAATTTCCGATAAAGAAAAAAATTAAGGTCAAGAAGTTATGCCACAAGTCAAGAAAATATCTAACGCCGCCGTGCTAGTATTTAAGACAAAATGGCTTTATCGCCCAAACTGTGATAAAAAGTGACTTAAGCCATGTCACAGTACCTATTTGCTGTTAGCCGATTACCCAACCGATGAATACAAATGCTCTGAAAGCACACTGAGATACAGTCGAATCAAAGCGACGCGTCGGTCTAATTAATTATGTACATAACTTAATGACCCCTGTCATGCTGTATCAACCCCTAATATTATAACATCGTGTTAGTTGGTACGTGCCTTGGGCGGCCCACGCTGATTCAGCTTTCGTGGTAGAGTCGCGGGATGTTATGACTAACACCCGGCGACACGCAGCCGTACAGATAAGAACCTAGTATTAATAACACTGTATTCAAATTAGGTTTTTAAGCTATTTAGTCTGCACTAGCTGTCCCCGCGTCTTCACTCCCGTTAACTGCCTATCCTACCCTACTTACCTACCTAACTGTACCTACCCTAGTTCCCTACCTACCTTACTTACCTTTCTACCTACCTAGATCTAGCGTTCGCTGCACAGAATACTATTTACTCTAGGTAGAAGAATATCAACTTCATACAAAAAAAGTAAAGACAGATTTGCTGCGCGCCATCTAGTAGCACTCCAGTACACCACAGAAAAAAAGTTTTTATTTTTCACTTATTGGTTGTACCTAATAGGCAAGTTCTTTAGTAAGGTACCTATTATACCAGAATACATTACCCGAATATCATGAAACTTGAACATAACCGGTGAAATGAGGGTGTACCAAAGTGAACTGTACACATCTGCGTACTCCTGTAAAGCGTACTGGTGTGATGTTATGTTATGAAATGGTGTTAAATACAGGTCTTCGGATCCCAAGCCAGGAGCTAAACACTGTGGCCCATAGCAGCGTTGGGACTCCTGGACCCTGTCTGAACCTGTACCCCACGAAACTGCCGTAACGCAGCAGTGGAAAACTAGGGGGTTCGTTCCTTATTGAGAGATATACTGGTTCCTACTAAGGTTTAAGGTGGCACAAGGGTTATTATAATATTCACTTACCTGGGATTCCTGCGGTAGGCTCCTGGGGGTCGATCAATACCGTGCCGTGCCGGGAGATTAGGGATAGGAGAATATATATAATATTAGGACGATAAGGGATAAACTGACGGCTGTCTGGACCTAAGGCTCCGGCGTCCACCAGGCTGAGCACGTTCCCATCAAAAGCACTTCAATATGCGTGAAATATATTCAAAACCGACTTCGCGAGCGCCCCACAGACCGATTGCGAACGGCGGGCGCAATTAGCAATTACAATGGGCGAAACACATCTCGATTAGATATGTTTCCACAAAGCCCGAATTCACCGTGTGCTCACTACCAATTTTCGTTTTCGAAAATTGTCAGATGTCAAACAAAAGCTGTCAAATCGCTGACAGCTGACTGACTTGGTGTTGCAATTAAATATCAAATAGTGAACGAAACGTTTGGTTCAGAACAAATGGTATAAACAATAAACAGACATGCGATTGCAGCAATCCCGAGAGATTTGCCGTCATTTATTGAAGAGTTCTATTGTATATCTCCGAAGTTATTCATCAGATCTGCACCAAATTAAAATGGGACCAATTGGGGAACATAGTCCTTCAAACAAAAAAAAGAATGTTCAAAATCGGTCCACAATTATATCGGATGGAGATATCGGTGAACATACACAAAAAAATACAATGTCAAACATAGGACCGCCCCCTTTTCGGCAAGTTGGTTAAAAATATCTATCCTTAGCTGGGACTCGACCAAGCAACCTTAAGTGTAGTAGGTCACCACGTTTATCATTAGGCCACTCAGACGGGCAATAACGGCAGAGAAATTACGAACAACATTGCACGCACGTCACGTCAACGTCTCCTCCTCATCTACCACCGTTTTTGGTGAAAGAAAACATATCGAGGAAACCGGCATGTCTTAGAACCAAAAATTCGAAGACATGTGACATCCACCAACATGCACTGGGCCCGTTTGGTGGATTACGGCCCATTCCCTCTCACAGAGAGGAGGCCTGCACGCACAACGGACCAAATGCGAATCTAAGTGCGGAAAAGGGGTCTATCTATCCTATCCTAGTATAATTAGAGACCTAAAATCTCATAAAACGTATTTTTATAACCCGACTCCCGAATCATATTTTTACTCTAGCCACACTTGAAATAGCCCTTGAAGATATATCGTTGGTTCGACATAGAGAGTTGATCCCTGGAATGCCCTGGACCGCTGCGTCACCGCACGGGGGCGCGGCGGGCGGGTTTTAGGGACCCTAACTACCTACCATTTTTTTTTTATATTCATTCTGACGCGGAAAATCTTAACACCGCCATTCAGAAAATGACGCGAGATGCACATCGCCATCTATCGAATATGTAGTTCAACAGTCCGAATATCTTAATTTCGTATGTTGCGATATTTTACTTCTTGAACACTTTAAATTCATCTAACCTTTGATAGAGTGAACCGATTGCGATGAAACAAAAACTAAGTAATACTTCAAGTTACGCACAATATTTATGTATAATAGTTATCTACATTACACTTTACGTGATGCGTGCACAAATAAATAGACAAACAGAGAAACAAATAAACAGACAAACAGACAAGAATTCCAAAAATGCTGGAAATGGGTTCTGTTGGTTCTCCTTTAACACCCTGGCTATTTTGTTTGGAAATATTTTCGATGTACGAAAACGACTTTTCTACAGATTTATTATATGTATTGATTAAAACGTCTTCGCGACTAGACTCTTTTGTTTCTTATTATAAAACCTCCGGGAGTACTTCCGGTATTCAACTACGTAAAGTCGAGTCGAAGCGACGCGTCGGTCTAAATATAATATGTACATAAAAAAATTACCCTTATCTCCACAACGTAAAGTCGAATAGAAGCGACGCGCGACGCATCAATTTCTATAGGATGTCTGCAAATTCGAGTCATTTGTTTATCTTGATAGGAATATGTGTATTATTTTGCAGAGATAGATGCATGTACATTTTCAGACTGACTCGTCACTTCGCTTCGACACTACCTGAGTGTGCTTTAATCTTTATTGACAAGACCAAAAGGTCTATTGAAAGTTTGTATGTAGGTAATTCGATGTGTCATCAATCATTTTAGAAAAAATATATTTATCAACACAGGGTACGAGTGTGTATAAACAAAATGGAAATGAGGAAATTTGCCGTCGTGCGTACTTAGGCAAAATGGTTTGAAAAATTATGCGAAAGTGGTTAACCCAGCTCAAATTTCTGCTGACGCTCATAGTTCGTTGTCCGTGTGTCCAAATAATTAAGTGCAAACACTTAATTATTTAGACACACGGATTAACGAATACTAAGCTAAGTTAGGCATTATCTGTTTATCATTATTAATAGAATTACATTTTAAGTTACATCTGTTTTAGTAAATAAGATGATCAATAAATCAATATATGATCTCTGTCACTATTCTAATGTTAAGAAAATATTATAAAAAAATCCTTGTACCTCCAGTTAGATTGTTTGAGCCCCTGCCGCCTGTGATACAGGATAACCTAGTACAGGCACCTAACATTGTTGTAACTACTTTATTTAAAAGACCTAATAATATAGTATTAGTACAAATTTGAATCTTAAATAAAGATTTATTTATTATTTATAGTACATTACTGTAGCGGCCAGCAAACGAGGCATTGATGGACGAACGTGGATGGATTTTTAATGATGTACCTCCTCATACGTAAGTACATCAACGCCTTGCGGCCAAGGCTTGTATAGTAGGTACCTGCTTATCTCAAATAATGCGCGGAAATTAAACTTAGCACCTAGAACTCATTATGTAAAACACAATTAGTTTTCTAAATCAATGACGAACAACAATAATTATTCCCGTGATAAAGAGTTCATTTTTTTTTCTATAAACAGCGTTCTATAGCAAGCCAGTTCGAAATTTGTATAAGTTACCTCCTTGGTTGCCATGTGTCGGAGTAAAAGATCGTTCCATTTTTAAATTACACGACAGATATGAGTTTACTATGTACTTTATTTGGCCGCTAGACACGACAGATATGGATTTTCATACAACTATTGCCGGCCGCTGCTCGCATGTATTTGGCCAGTACAGCAATTGCGATTTATCTCGAAGAAGGTTGTCAAAATAATGATCAAATTTCCAAGCATGTTTGAGAAAAAACAATTATTTGTTTCAAAAGGTAGCTTTCCTTTTCAAATCTGAAGTGGCTCCGTAATCTATATATCTATATATCATCACCTTTGTTGACCGAGAAATGTTCGGCAAAAGAATTTAAAAATAAGCCTCGCGAGGTCTATAGCTCACATAGCCACTAGCTCTAGTTCCACTAGCTCTAGTTCCACTAGCTCTAGTAGCGGGTTTGTTTGTTTAGTTAGACCGAGGCTTAATAACGCAGAACCGAAGCAATAACCCAATTATGTAGTGTAGAGATAGGGGTCAATATTATACTTCAATCTTCTAACTTCTCTGTAGTTTTGCTGGGGTGTTTAGGTAGCGTAACCTACTTCTTCTTCACAACTAAAGAAGTGAGATAGTGGTCAAGCGCGTACCTAATATTATAATAAAAATTATAATAGGTGCGGTGACAGGCGGGCGTTTAGGGGGACTGCCTTTATGCCTTGTTTATACAAATCTCTGAACTGTTTAGCAGTTGCTAAATAAAGCAGAGATATAGGTATAAAAAGCCAAAAATCTCTATAGAAAAGGACCATGGGACAAATTGGGCTCAGTGTCCAACAGAGTTATGGCATATGTCATTGTAAAGGATTTTGTTAGTACTTAAATTAATACTATGGTCACCACCGTCAATTCCATTGCCAGAAAAAAGATATGTACCTAAATAGGTTTTGTAGAAAAAGACAATTGGTAGTCATACATAAAACTGTTATTGTCGCAATAAATTCATAACTTTATAATAATGGGAAACAATAGGCGCATCTATTGTTTAGCCTTATCTACTACGCAAGTGTTTTGCGACACTCTCCATCCCTCTCACACCTCTCGAGGGGATGCCAGGGTGCCCGCCCGCTCTCTCAGTAAGTCGACTCGTGCACACACGTTATTAGCTGTTCGTTTCCGTGTATCCTCTCTTGTTGTGTGACTTACTGATCCTAGCTTGTTTTTGACTATGTATTATATTGTGTAGTGTAATGTAATGTAGTATATTGAGTATGTACAACTAAGGAACCTTAATAGTCAAAGAGCCGCATGTGTTGCAATGGAAGCAAATCAGTTGGAAGACTTTCCTCGGCTAACAATTAATGAGATTTTTATGATATCCCTTGGGTCATATCAAATCGAACTTGCTAAGTCATTTGCAGCGAACATTTACGCAATGGTTTATATACGATAGAAATATATCGTGAAAATGAATTACAAGATTTGGCAGCATGCAATATCCAAAACCAGCATGTGTGGTTATTAAGAGGAAGAATACAGTCAAGACATGTTCGAGCACGTACATATTACGTCTATATTCTGGTCAACAGAAATCAAATAGGACCAGATCCAGCCATCGCTCAATATTACTGTTCGTGTCTAACAGGTAGACGTACAGTAGGAAGTTGTGCACGGTACCTAGGATTAGGTATGCACATACAATTTAATGCACCGGTAGGTCATCTAAACGACATTATTATTGATTTATGATTGATGTTAATTAAAATATTTTTAACTGATAGCAGCTGTTTTGTTTTAATGTATATTTTGCATTTTGAATTAGAACTAGCATACAATTTCAAACAACAAAAAGTATCTATACATACATTAGTACCTACGTAGCATTTTTTTTTCTTACTCCATCTCCGCATGATTGCCTTTCACACCAGTTGGATGTTTTCAAAATCTATAACGGACATAGGTAGGTAGAAACATTTTTTCTGTTTTATATTCGAGATTTATGGCAGAAGAAAAATATTTATAACTAAACCACCCCATGGATTTTTCACAAAAATGAGTTTATATCTTTATATTTATTGAAGGACAAGTAAATGCCAAGTGGTCTCATCTCTGTTGATGGGTGAGCCCAGGCTTCATACATTTTTGCCCATGGTCCTTTGAATTAAACATCTGCTAAACAGTCTCTAAAAAGCGTCGAGATTAGAGTTTATATGTATGAATGTGACGTTCAAAAGTACTAGCTCTCAGCTAAGTTTGCATAAAATCTTTTGATTTTGGGGTATTAGATTTTCGGTTCAACTCTGCGTGCATCATGTAAAAATGATTAAAAATAAAAAAAAACATAATGAAAACAACACAATTTTGGTAAAAGGCTAATTTATTCAGTCTTAAGAATCACAAGTATTTACACTATGTACATAAAACTAGGAACTAATCAAACTATTTACAGACCCGTTTACTTAAAACTAAACTTATATAAAAATAAAAACTTATACATAAAATCAGAATCCGTTAAGAAATAGCCGAGGTCGTTCCAGTAACAACAAAACTGTATTTTTGGGGAAAATCTTCTTCATACTAATCTGCCTCTTCTTAACAGAGAACGCACCAACATTGATCATCAAACTTGCTCAGAGTATTATGTCAAAGTTTCCTTACTGTTTTATTTTAGTAGGTAATAGTAAGCTATTGAAACATGGTAAGTTAAATATTTGAAATTTAAGAAGTAGGTCCATTTTCTGTGCCAATTTGAATCCATTATTATATTTGGTGTTTTAGAAGAGCTTCCGTTTACTTTCGAGATTCCTTAGATTGCTCGTTTAACAAAGAAAGAGTGAGGTTTACAGGCTCAGAAAACATTCTAATTATATTTTTCATAAATAAATTAATAATTTAATAATGATACAAATATTTAAATTTTTATGATCGTTATTCAAATCGTTTATTAATTTGTATTTAATTAGGTATTAGTATAACTGTATTTTTTTCTTTATTAAAATCTGTTATTATAACCATAATGCGTTAGCAAGACAAAAAAATGTGATTGATGCAATAGTAGCTTTTAATCGCGTTTTTACTTTGATGTTAATCGCGTTGTTTCTTTGATGTTAATCGCGTTGTTTCTTTGATGTTAATCGCGTTGTTTCTTTGATGTTAATCGCGTTGTTTCTTTGATGTTAATCGCGTTGTTTCTTTGATGTTAATCGCGTTGTTTCTTTGATGTTAATCGCGTTGTTTCTTTGATGTTAATCGCGTTGTTTCTTTGGTGTTAACCGCGTTGTTTCTTTGATGTTAATCCAGTTGTTTCTTTGCTTATAATCGAATTGTTTCTTTGCTCTTAATCGTTTTTTTTTATTATTCTTTCAATGTAATTGACCCATGCTTAGGCTGTTTATAATAAATAGGTTTTAGCCTAGCAGTAAGATACTAAAAGATATGGTGTTTGCCATGATGATCACACTTGGTATAATAGTAGGGCTTCTTAATACTAGCGGCAATCTCATCGGGGGTATACTCTCGACAACCACAGGGCTTGTATTGGGGCTCCGCTCTCGGAGCAGAAGCGACAGAAGATTCGGAAGCAACAGAAGTTTTGGCAATTTCAGAAGAGGCGGTAGTCTGGTCAGAAGACAGGGCAGACCTACACACCCAATAGTTTCGGTTAACTTGACATAGATGGCACTACTGACTTAAAACTACAAAAATAATAAAATAGGAAGAGTAAATTAAACTTATATTTAAGAGGATAAATAAGAGGTAAATAGATTGTTTATGAAGTAATAATAGTAAATGCTAATGCTATGTAGCCTAATGTTAGGTATGTGGCGCCATCTATGTTGGTAACCATCTAAATGCAGATCGTGCAATATTTTCTATTATTTTGACATTGGTATTTGTTGTAAATAATAAAAACTGTAGTATATTTGTTGTTACTGGTTTAAAAACAATTGGGAGGGGAGAGTATTGTTCATTTCTCTCTTGCTGGTAACACTTTTCAAACTCATTTCAAGATCTTTTCAAAGCTAACTACATTCCAATTAGGTTAAAAACTGCAAAAACTGTATTATAACAATTTGTGAACAATAATAACTACATAGACTTTTTGAGTCTAAAGTTTCAGCAGTGCTTCAACTAATCCACAGATTATAACATTGTTTCAAAAATAGCCATAGACTACACTTTTTGTAATGATTTTGACATTCAAGTGACGTTTAATAGCCTAAACTGCAGACTTTGACTTTATCTCTCCCTCTCCCATAATCTCCTAGTTTCCAGCATCAAACCTACCGTCTCTGCTCCCTCGGCCTGGTGGTGTCAGTGAAGCGGATGCTGCAGTTCTGCACGGCCATGTTGGGGCGCAGGAAGTCGCTGAGGGCGGAGGCCTGGGGCGCGGGGCGGTCGAAGGGGAAGCCCATGGGGCGGCGGTCGGGGTACTTGCGGTCGCGGATGCCGCAGTACGACGCGGCATCGTTGCAAGAGCCTACGAGGTCTTGTTCCACCTGCGGGGGAGTGTGAGGATTACTATTTGGATTAACTGAAATCTTTTTAACACCCGACGGAAAAGGAGAGGTGTTATAAGTTTGACGTGTGTTGCTGTGTATCTGTATGTCTGACTGTGGCATCAAAGCTCCTAAACGGATGAACAGATTTTGATTTAGTTGTTTTTTGTTTGAAAGGTGATTTTGGCGAGTGAGAGAGTGTTCTTGGCTATGTTTGAATAAAATCGGTTCAGCCGTTCAAAAGTTATGGGCGTTTTACTGTTTGAATCGGGGTGTTTTCGCAAGATATCGTGTCATAATTACGTGTTCAATAGATTGCCGATCGAAGCGTATCTACTATGTACTAGATAAATTATATAGCATCGAAAAATAAAAATGTGTCGGGGGTATTATAAATTTTGAAATTATACTTATTAAAAATTACTAATTTAATTACTGAAAAAATCCAGGTAAGAATAAATAAGTATTTGGAAGCCAAAACCTACTTAAAACGTTAATTGTGACAATGAACACGTCGAAACTTTTTTTTACAAAGAAATGAAAAAATATATAAAATATGACACATTTATTTTTTAGACCAAAAGACAGCAAACCTGAAATCAGTCAGTCGTTACAATTAAATGCTAAGGCTTGGCATGGCCCAAAGTTTGGCTTGATAAGGCATGGCCAAAATTCGCTTTAAATGATCCAACAAACTTTGAGGTCTCTAGAACCCAAATCTCAGGAGAATTACCCAGAGATCAAGGGAAGACTGAAAGAATTCTTCGGATGCAACCAGCGCAACAATCGTTTCAGTGATGCGTACAGAAGTATTATATTTTCTGTGGTACAGAGTAGAGATAGCCTTTCTCGAACAGTGAAAACCTTTTGTACTTCGCCTTTCCTATCTTGGAACATTTTAACCTACTGTTTGGGCCAAGTAGGAGTCCACGTGTACGCGTTGGAGGTGATTATCAGGTCTTCAAGGTTGGTCTTCAAGCAGAGATTTAGGGCACTAGCAAATGGGATCTTGTATTAGGTATTATGACGCTGGTAGATATTTAATCCTATTTAAATAATACTGTTTTGTTGTAGTACATACCCTATCCTCCTGCCAGTTGGAGATCATAGCGAACAGCACCACAGGGTAGCCCTGCTCCGTGCCCTTCGCGACCAGCATGTGGTGCGGCCAGCCGCAGCCGCAGAAGTCGAAGTCGGCGGCTTCCTGAGAGCCTGGGTCGCCAGGCCGGGCGGACTGGAACCAAAAAGTGTTCATAAGAAAGGTCGCTAATCTAGAGTTGTTGGGCCTATGTTCAGCAGTGGACGTCTTTCAGCAGAAATGATGATATATTTTTGAAGGTTGATGAAGTCTTGACTGTTATAATGGTTCTGTGCAGCATACAGAATTTCTAGGATGGGTTACCGATTACTTACTGGTAAAAACAAGTGCTTGGAAAAAATCTTCTTCGACTACTTTTAATCTTCTTCCTTACATAGTATAAAACAAAGTCGCTTTCCGCTGTCTGTCCCTATGTATGCTTAGATCTTTAAAACTACGCAACGGATTTTTTTAATAGATATAGTGATTCGCAGCGTTATTTCTTTTGTGGATATGCTGAGATAGGAGCCTTTCTGGTCTCCCACGGGGTTTTTATTTTTTATTATTGTTTAATTTTATGCTTATATCTCGTGTCTCCTGTGCGGGTCACAAATAAATATTTTTCTTTCTTTCTTTCTATTTAAGAGGAAGTTTTATATGTATAATACACGCGGGCGAAGCCGCTGGCAGAAGCTAGTTATATATAAAACAAAGTCGTATTAGTTACACCATTTATAAATCGAAAACGGCTCGATCGATTTTCATGATCTTTGATTTGTTGGATTTATCTCCGCACCGAAGAACAGAATAACTATTAATAACAGAAATATCAACGAAAAACTAAATTATGAAGGAAATATTTTTTTCCATACGTTTTGCGAACACAACGCCATCTCTGATACATGACATAAACAAAACAGATCAAATGAAAACAGCGTTGTATATTAGTTCCGGTAATGCCAATATAGATGGCGTTGTCGACTAATCTGAAGTTCAAAACAAAAGTTCTCTGGGACAGTTTGTTATTTAATATTTCAGAATCTGTTAAATTCTGTGATCAAAGATACATACATACATAAACTCACGACTTTTCCATGGGGGTAGGCAGAAACTACAGAACGTCACCTGCTACGATCCTTACATACATCTTTTGCTTCATTCACGTTCATGCATCTAGTCATACACACAAAAAGGTATAGTGTCAGTAAACATACCTGGTCACGGAAGGTTCTCTCGTAGGGAATGGTGACGGAGGAGTCCACACTGCGGTGACTGATGGTATTGTTGCCCGGACGTACTGCAACACAAAAAAAATATATTTAAATAGGTTTCATCTGTAATATCAGTCAATCAATGGTAGGGGGCGAAAACTTTGGTTTGATTTGGTAAGTAGTCTCTTCTATTCTGAACTTCAGGAAGGGAAACGGAGGCGTGGCGTGCAGTTCCTGCGCTTCAAGGATGTTCAGAATAGACACATGAAGAGAGGCGACATTGACCCCACACTTTGGGCGAATCAGGCACAAAATCGGGCCGAGTGGAGACGTCATGTGCAGGCCTTTGAGGATAGAAGGAGGTCGGAATTGGACCAGAAACGCGACGACCTCAAGGCTAGACCGCCAACAGCTACTATTTATCACGTATACTCTGTTTTTTAATTTCGTAGACTAAACTGACAGTTACTAATAACCTTTTTTTAGGGTTCCGTACCCAAAGGGTAAAAACGGGACCCTATTACTAAGACTCCACGGTCCTTCTGTCTGTCACCAGGCTGTATCTTATGAACCGTGATAGCTAGACAGTTGAAATTTTCACAGATGATGTATGTCTTGCCGCTATAACAACAAATACTAAAAACAGAATAAAATAAATATATAAGGGGGGTTCCCATACAACAAACGTGATTTTTTTGCCGTTTTTTGCGATAATGGTACGGAACCCTTCGTGCGCGAGTCCGACTCGCACTTGGCTTTATTTTTTAATGTTGCATAGTGTTGGTAAGGCTCAATCGTAGGTGATTCATCGAATCGATCGAACTTTTTAGTTATTTTTATTTAATTAGGTACATTTAAACATATACGTGTCATATATTTTTGAAATCACCTCTTGAAACCCTTTATTTTGATACCCCACACGATGGGTTCGGATTTTTTTTTCCCCACAAAATGGCGACTAAAATCCGAAAAATCATTTTTTATTTTCCATTTTTTATGCAGCCAGTGACAGTCGCAGGGTTAAGACGAATCGATTGACGTAAGCATCATCAAAATCGACCAACGTGTTTGTTCTCTAGAACGCCACATAGTAACAAACATACATACATACATAGACTGATAAACACATTACCCTCCTTCGGCAGTCGGGTAAAAAATAGTATTCAATATAATTTGAACGAGTGGCGCCCTCAATTGGCGCTGTGCTCACACACACACACACACACACACACACTGCTCAGTACGGTACACTCACGTCCAGCAGTGAACTTGTCGAGCTCTATCATGGCCCTGCGCTGCTCGTCGAAGGGTAGAGGTTCTCCGTTCTCGTTGACGGTGGGCGCCATGAATATGCGCACTGTACCCATCACACCTTGACCTGAAGTGTTGTTTACTTCGATGCTACAGAAGGAAAAAAGGAAATTATTATTATTACAAATAGACCAAAATACCAAGGCATCAATAGTGTTAAAATGTTTTTACTCAATCAATAGGATTATCGTGCTAAATAATAACAACCGCACTGATCGATCATCAAGGTTAAGCAACGCTTGACGACGTCGGTCCGTGGATGGGTGACCATTTCAACATACCGAGTTTCCTCCGTGCCTCGGAAAGCACGTTAAGCCGTTGGTCCCGGCTGTCATTTGAAGATCTTTGACAGTCGTTACGAGTAGTCAGAAGCTTGAGATCTGACACCAGTCTAACCAAGAGGTATCGTGTTACCCAGTAACTGGGTTGTGGAGAACAGATAGGCAGTCGCTCCATATAAAACACTGGTACTCAGCTGAATCCGGTTAGACTGGAAGCCGACCCCAACATAATTGGGAAAAGGCTAGACAGATTGAATAGGGGTCTGTGTTTCCTGATAGCTACAACCTAGGCATCTTTAAGTCAAGAGTGCATAGGTTTCTTCTAAGCAAGCGTGCTTCATCGTCGACCACACGATCGCGTACCATCAGGCGAGATAGTGGTCAAACGCAAGCCTATCAAAAATAATAAAAAAAAAACTAAAATGTCTAATGTGCTTTAAATTACTTCAGCCTTCAAACCCTTCCATTTACAACACCATCTAAAATTTGCATTAGTAGTACTTTTAACAAACATATTTCTTCACAAAAAAGAAAGAATTTAATAGATATTGAAAAGTGAAAGTTATGTGATGATGATATGAGAGTACAAATAAATAATCACCACTTACCACGTAAGCCATATCGACAGAAGTCGAGTTGGCAATTTCTTAGCAATGAAACTAAACATAGAGAAAATGTCAATGTGTTAAAAGGCCTAATTACAGCCGTAGCCTGTTTTATCCTGATGATGATGAACGTGTACAGTTCCACTCACACATAGTTGAAGTCCTGGTGCTGCAGATGGGTGAACCTGGCCAGCACGGAGCCCCTGGGCGTGAAGTCCAGCCCCCTGCCCAGCTCCACGGTGCTCAACTCCCAGAAGGTACCGATGGTGTTGGTGCCGGCGGGGCCCTCCAGGCGGATGCTGGACACGCGGATGCCGGCGAAGTCCAGCTGGAATTGTGTAAAAGAATCATCAAAATCGGTTAACAATTGACGAAGATATCGATAAAACCAGCCGAATTATGAACCTCCCTCCTCTTTTGTTTGAAGTCGGTTGAAAAGAGAGCGTAAAACTCTGGCAGAAACTTGAAATTAACACGAGGTCCCAGCGCTAACAAAGAAAATTTGGTTCAAATAAATATCACTAGATGTCGCGATATGCAGTGATTTGTTATTGAATTGAATGTAAAATTAACATTTTCTATATAGAATTGATCATAAAAATTGATTGTTATTTTTTAATCAACTTCTCATAAGCATAAAATTATGGAATATTGGGCTCTTAATTCACATTTCAAAGATTATTTGAACGGATCATTTAAAATTGATTCCAATAGATGGCGCAGTTTTAAATTTCTGAGGCATGCCACTCGTTTTTTTTTATTTGTATTGTAACACATTTTGGTACAAAGAAACTGTAAATACGTGCAAAAAAATACTATAAAACAAATCGTCACTGTATTTAAAGAAAATAATAGTCACGAACCGAGAAAACCCCCTTACTTGCAAGTCGCTGCTAACACCATCTATAGCCGTGGAACGGAATCGAACGCGATCGAAGTACTTATAAAAATAATCAGACGAAAAACGCTAGTTATGTCGGCACGGTTTCTTTGTATGGAATGAGGCATGTGTATGGTAGTATTATATTATCTGTGACATTAAGAACTTTTGAAGAGCACAGAAAAAATCTAAGGAAGTCTCTGGTCTTCCTGATTTTAAATTTCCGACGAGTCTTGTACGCGAGTGTTGTCTTGTTGTATAGAGTTATGTGGAACGGTGTAAAATCCAGCAAACCTTCATTGAATAGGATCCTCCGACCAGATGAGTGTTGTGTCTGGTGGCGCAGGCAATCAATCAATCAAATAGTTTATTTCAAATAAACCTTAGAGGTACTTTTGAATTGTCAAACAAAAAATAAAGATGACTCTAGTTGCAAATCCGCAAGCGTCAGTAGGTCTCAACGGAGAAGAATTTGCAAGAAACTCCACGGACACTCTTTTCCATCAGTTTTATTTACAAGTGTTTGGTTAAATCATTCTTGTTGAAAAAAAAATGTGGGAACGATGTAAAAAGACGTGCATGTAAAAGCATTTAGAGTAACAAACAATAAAAAAAAAAACAATAGCAGCCGAGGCAGCTAAGTTATGACCAATACCAACTGATGGCGCCCGTTCACGAACATGACTCATGGATCGGCACCACCCAGCTCAACCATCATGAAGGGAACCGAATGAACCAACAGTTGTTCTCGAACTGTTGTCTATGACGTCATTACTTTTTGTAGTTCATATATCGCAATATAGATGTCGCCACAGATCCTGTTAGTGAATATTTCTTACCTTATCATTAGTGTATGGGTTGAGTTTGTACTTGTAAAGGTGGAAGAGGTCGTCAATGTACGCGTGCCAGCGGTAGAACACCGGGTCGCGCATGGCTGTGGCCGAGTCCCCCATTACGCCGAATTGTTCCTTAGTGAGTAAATAATAGAGATTAGTTTGGCTTAAAGATTTTTTTTTCGTATTTTTATAGTTTTTATTCTTAGACCTTTGGCAGTCACTATAGCCATTCGGGAGCCGGAAAGTCAGGTCTCCAACCAGTCTTACAAAAGGGAATATGCTTGTAATTTTAATTTGCTAATTGAAATACTTAGTAACTTTAACAAACAAATATGAAAGATTTTTTTTAAATATCTCAGAGACGAAGTTACAAACCGTCAAAGTTGAAAATTAGAAAGAGAATTCTGACGTGCCACATGACGTCATATGGCACGACAGCCATACAGCTGCCATAGAAAACGGCGTTTTCATAGAGACGGACAGATATATTTCTTTAAATTGTTATAGCAATACAACATTTTTCGATAAATTTTGATACTGATTTCACAATTAGTATTCTATTTTAACCTTTTTATTGATAAAATGATCAAAAACATTTTTTTTTTCATTCATATTCCTTGTTGGGTATCCTGTTACCCAGTAGCTGGGTTGTGGAGGTCAGATTATCAGTAAAAAGCAGTCAGGTTGGTTGCAGAAGTAATGTAAGCTTAGTTCTTCTTGTTGCAATTTTACCAACAGTAGAACTGGCGTACCAGTAACTGAATAAAGAACTAGAGGACTAAGAGACGGATTCTGAAATGAGAATTTAAAGTTTATATATACTTGTCATACCGTAAAACGAGGTTAAATTGATCAATATTATAAAGTTTATAATATTGAAATTCAAATTGGCATAACTATTTCAATAATATTTTGAAAAATATGAATAAATTGCAGTGTTGGCGACTTCACAAAAAACTTTATATTCCCTAATATATTTTTTTTTTGTTACCGTAGTTTGGGAGAAAATAAAAAAAGAGCATATAATGAACGCTAAAATAAAAATAGTAAAAAGTAAACCCTACTTTGATACCCCATAGTTTTTTCATTGCAATATAAAGAAACCCCAATTTACAATGTCTTTTTACTGAATTCACACTGTACAATTCACCAATTTTTTTCTGCCACAAGTAAACTTTCTCTTGCGCCGAGATGCAAAGCATGGCTGACATGTCAGTGTTGCAAAATTAAAAAAGAAAATTGACATGCGTTCCGTTTTCACGGAGTTAGATTTAAAAAACCTAAATAAATAAAGTTATCATCAAAGTTACCCCAGATCTCAATGTAACCCCGTTTAACCGGTATTTTGACATACTTACAGGATAAAATCGAGTTTGACAAAAGCTTAACTTAAAATTCTTAATTTAGAAGTTAGGGAGGAAGACCTTCCCTTCCACCCTTGTTTCTCGTTCTTCTCGTACTTACCAAGTGGCGATGGTCAGGGTCGTGTGAGTAGGAGATGAAGACGTGTCCCATATTGTGCATGTCGCCGTAGTACGTGCGGTTGGGGCTGATGATGGACGACTCCATCATGTTGCCCAGGATATCGATGCCTCTCTCCTCATCAAGGGCTAGCTGGCGGCCATTGGGCTAGAAGGAAAAAAATATTAATAAAATAAAAAACTGTTTGAAATAAGCTTATCTCGGTATCCCTTTCATATGATACCCATATCATAGGTGCATAAAAATAATTGGTCCGCCATCTTTAAGGGTCGGCCATATTGGATTTAGAATGATTTCACTTAGCTAAACGTTCTTTGTCATATTCTTATATGCAAATTTTCAGCTCAATCGATTGGCGAAAAACCGTTTCAAAATTGTAGAAACACGTCAATGTTCAGGAATAAGGCACTTCTGACGTTACTTCTAAGTATAAACGCACTGTACCACAGTCATTTTAGTTTAAAAAGGAAAAAAACTTCGGGCCTAATATTTTCTGATAATTTAACGGACAGATCAAATAGAATTTTTCAGGAGTCACCCTATTCTCAAAGGCTCCACATTACGTGATGATGTGAACTGACCAGGGTGACAGACAGGCTCTCGACAGCCTGCACGTAGCGGTCCCTCCAGGTCTCCAGCTGAGAGACGTCAGCCCTGATCTGGTCCACCGGACGGTCCAGATCTTTGATTGTAGTGCCAGCGAACCTGGAACATATAAAAAACATGGACTTGTACACGAAGGAAATACAGCACTTGGGAGTGGACTGTCTCCAACCGATAATGGCGGAAGAAATGCTTAAGAGGAAAGAAACAGGCAGGAAATAATTTGGTTTTCAACCAAAGATGGTTACTGTATTAGCTCAGATCAAGTTCTTAATTCACAGAACCAAGGTTTAACTAAATTATTTACTAGAATACTTCATTATCTGTAGCGTCTTGTTTCAGAGAAACATATTTGTGCATTAATCCACATTTAGCATTAAATCTTTGTATATATAGACTATCATATTTGATCTTTTTGTATTTTATTTAATAAAAAAGCAAGACTTTATGACTGGCAGAGACAACGCTGGCAGCTAGCAAAGTTGTAGTTCTAAATAATAGTAAATAGAACGAGCACGAGGTCTCAGCGCTAACAAAAAAAATTGGTTCAAATAAATGTCACTAGATGGCGCGATATGTTACGAATTGTGTATAAAATTAAAATTTACTAGAATTAATCATAAAAAATTAAGTTATTTTTTAATCTACTCTCCTAAGCACAAAATTATGGAATATTGGGCTCTTAACCCACATTTCAAAGATTATTTGAACGGATCATTTCAAATTGATACCAATAGATGGAGCGTTTTTAAATTTCTAAGGCATGCCACCCGACTTTTTAAATTTGTATTGTAACACATTTTGGTACAATGAAACTGTAAAAACATGCAAAAAAATATTGTACAACAAATCGTCACTGTATTTAAAGAAAAATGTTACGAACCGAGACTTGCAAGTCGCTGCTAACTCCATCTGTAGCCGTGGAACGCAACCGAACGCGATTGAAGTACTTATAAAAATAATCATTTTAATCAGACGAAAAATGCTAGTTACGTCGGAACGGTTTCTTTGTAGGGGATGAGGCATCTGTATGCTAGTATTATATTATCTGTGGTACGAGTATGTTTACCTTGGTGGCCACGCCCTACTGGCGACCTGTGAGTCCAGCTTGGGGAAGTATCCCTCGGCGATAGGTTCGCGGAATTTCATGAAGTGAACCACGCGCTGCAGGCCGTTGCACAGGCGCTCCATATTGTATCTGACAAGAAAAGTATTATACTTTAATTTAGATATACATATAAATAATTAGGTAATAAAAAATACAGCTTGTTCGGATTCCTGTCGGCAAACCCTTTCATTTGATATCATGGATGCATACAAAATAATTGGTCCGCCATCCTTGGGGTGCATACAAAATAATCGGTCCGCCATCCTTGGGGTGCATGAAAAATAACTGGTCCGCCATCCTTGGAATTCCGCCATATTGGATTTGATGGACACCGCGTCAGTGTCACCGGAGCCACTCTGCTAGAAAGTTAGTATTTACCTGGCGATGATCTGCTGGTGCATTTAGCAGAACAGCTCTCCTCTCCTATGCTTGTTGACGATGGAACGCCTGCAGTCGAAGGTACACCAGACACCAGGTCCCAGTGTGACTCACCTGGCGATGATCTGCTGGTGCATATAGTAGAACAGCTCTCCTCTCCTATCCTTGTTGACGATGGAACGCCTGCAGTCGAAGGTATACCAGACACCAGGTCCCAGTGTGACTCACCTGGCGATGATCTGCTGGTGCATATAGTAGAACAGCTCTCCTCTCCTATCCTTGTTGACGATGGAGCGGTCAGCGGAGTCGAAGGGGTACACCAGATGCCAGTGCCAGTGGTGGAGGTTGACGCCGATGTCCTCGCGGAAGTAGGCCACGCGCTGTTCTGGTTCCTTGGCGTTCGCGGTGTAGTTTATTGGTATTAGGACTGGCATCTGTTGGGAGAAAAAAGTAAGTGTGATTTTTAGACTGCGATAAGTGTTAAAAACAATATTTACTTATGGCCAAAATTAACCTCAAGCTCCTTGGACAGGGGACTATATTTTTGTTTCCTAATATGGAATTCTCATTCAAGGTTAATTTTTAAATCTCTTTTGGATAACAGTAGGTTATTTTAGTTATCACTTAGTATTGTAAATTTTTACATTGTTAAGGGATTTTGAAAACTAGAAGACTTCATTGTTTCACTAAATAATATTGTTCAATCGAAGTTGAATCCTGATGGGTCCAAGCCTCACTTATAATAAAGGGAACATCAGTATTGAATAAAGAAATTTTTAAGACCATTTCCATGGATCTATTAAATTTCCTGGTGGTTTAAACTTCATTGTGTGTGTGACTTGTTTGTTGCCTTACCCTGTCGCCAGAAGTGACTACGTTGCTGACCTCCCTGGCCTTACGGAACACTTTGGGGTCCATGAACTTGTCGGGGAAAGTTTCCGCGAACGTCGGGATGTTGATGCCTTTGGTGTCGGGCCTGAAATGTTCACATTAAGGTTACTGCTAGACCTAAAGTATAAAAAGTTAAAGGAGATAATGTTGTCATTTTAAAATATGAACCGTGACCAAGCAAGAAATAGAACAAAAGGCGGCACTTGCCCTCATTGCCTTTTCGCTCCACATTATTATAATCTTCTGCTACATTTATTTTTAAATTTTCTTTTACTAAAACATACTTTGCATTGAAAAAGAAACTGATACATAAATAATTTTCCGTAAATTCTGTGACAATATAACTTGGGTCTTCATAGGTAGATAATATTTAGGGACCTTACCACAAAGAGTACTTATAACTTTAACATGAACTTAACTGTAACTTTTGTTAATAAGAAGTTATATGCCTGCAAAAAATGGGTTCGACTCAATAAGAGATAGCCTTACCTGTGCAATACAGCGACGGAGAGGCAGTAGTTGAACATGTAGGGGTTGATCCTCAGCTGACAGTACGAGCACACGGACTGCAGGTCTTCTACGTCACGCATACCTGGAATATGAGGACAGTTTGTCAATAAGTGTGTGTCACTCCCCGCCAGTCTGTGTCTGTAACGTCTTCCGGGTGTGAGGCATCTTCTGTCTATAATAGAACGACAAACATATATCTAACTAGATGACGCGACTGTATGTACTTTGCGTGCCAAAACACGGAGTAAAGTTACGATCAATGATCTTAATCTGAGCTTTTCATTTAGCATTATCGCCACCGGAAACCCACCGAAATCTATAAAAATGCTTTTTATGCCATATTGAACTGTAAAGAATGTAAAGAAAAAGTTAGCCGAGGCATTGCAAATGTTTTCTTTCATTGGTAAGTAAATTTGTTTTTAAATTGTTTGTGAAAAAGTGGCGCGCTTGGTGTTCATACAAATGGAGGGACTTGCGTTATCTATTTAGATGTATGTATGTGAATAGAACTCTTCCATTTGGCGAGACCAAGGGCATGTTATAAAGGGCAATTTTAAAAGTAAATCAGATCAACCAAGACAGAAAATTATTCCTTTACTTTTCTTCCTTTTGTGATTGTAGATCAAGTCATTAGCAGTTACCTGCAGAGAATTCTTCCATTTATCTGTTCTGTTAAATACACACAGCGAAATGTTCTTGTACGGGTTCCCCTGTTTCCTTTTGTGGTAGAAGGTAGGAGTTACCGAATTGTAGAGTACCAGGCCTTTTACCTGGACTTTTTGTAAAACAAGAGGTTTTACAAAAGGTCCTGATAATAGCTATTTATGCAACTGTTACGTTATGGACGGTCTTTTAATACGACAGTGCCATTTTTCGGTACAAACGTAGCGCGTACCGAAATAGGGGGGCACGAGTTATTAAAAGACCAATAACTTTCAGTTGCATACAAGATTTTATCTACGAAGGAAGGAATAAAACACAGATATAGACAAATAAGTATTTCAGGATGTGTGTTTAAGTATTTCATTTCACATATACATGTCTTGGTTTTTCTGGTAGTAAATTATTTGTAGCCGCATCTGCTCTATTTGTTATATCTGGTGGAGTATTTTCAATATCACTTGATGTTGAAGACATTTATAAAATTTGGAATAAAATTTCACTCAGAAATTTTTCCCGCGTCCACTTACAAAAATATATTTTTTTATTTATATTTAGTATTTATTAGGTACTAGCTGACCCCCGCGGCTTCGCTCCCGCCAAAATTATAGCCTATGTTACTCGGGAATAATGTAGCTTTCCATAGGTGAAAAAAATTTCGAAATCGGTCCAGTAGTTTCGGAGCCTATTCGGTACAAACAAACAAACAAAATCTTTCCTCTTTATAATATTGGTATAGATAAGACAAAGATCTTGTAGCCGCAGCAGCCAAATAGTATACGATACTTTTGTTCTAAACTTGTTCCATTTTTAAAAACATCATTTACATTGTCTCGATTACGAAGTAATATTATAGGTACCTGGCTGTATGTTCAGAATGTCTTTGCTTGTGTTTTAGAATTTATGGGTATCATAATGAAACCGCTGTCAATTTTGTAATTCGAATATAACGAAACCGAAGTAGATAAAATATATTTTTGAGTAAATTATCTCAATAATTCTTACCGAGCCGCCAGTCTCTTAATGCTTGTTGACCTATATTTAGACGAGGAACCTATATCCTTATCTGTCCTGCACTTACCCATGAAGATGTCGATAAGCTTTGCAGCCATGGTGCGATGCTTGGGGATGAACAGCGAGAACTGGTCGTTGTAGGGCAGTTCCATGGGGTGGTCGAGGTTGGGTAGCGCGATGTTGCGGACCGGGATGGAGCGGCTGGCAGTATCGCCGAAGCGGCTGGAGATGGTGTTCATTAGCGGCTTGTATTTGTCGGGCTGGGAAAATTAATTTAATATATTTGAGATGTCCAGGGACAAAAGTCCATGGACTGTAAATTATATGCATTCTTCAATAATCTGTGGGAGTGACTATATGGGTGGGTTTTTTGCAAAATTTCAGCCAGTGGTCAAAATAAAAACACACTATATGCAGATAACCATCACATAATATGGCAGAATTTTGATCCTTCATCTAAGGCCATTGTGTTGGAAATTTTAATCTAACGCTTTGGTATACCTACCTAAAGATTTTGATTGAAAAGTAGATGGTACAAAATTGATGACAAATTTGTATTAGCTAAACGCTGTTAGGTCGCGGTCCATCTTGAAAATATCTTACTAGAACGACAATTTAGGTGACGTTATTTATTTCGTTAATTTATAAAAATAGGTACCTACCTATTTTTACATTTTTTTACATTTGATACATAATCATCTCATATGGATAACTAACCCCCGGTTTCCCAATACTCCCTTATCGGGCTGCTTACGTAATCGACGAATAATCGCCGGTTATCTGCTGTGTAACCAATCACAGCAGATAACGCGTGCTTGACAATTTGTCACATTAATTTTGCGTTAATTTCTCTCTCGAGGCCTAAGTAACTTTATTGGAACCAATAAACAGTTAGCCGATGAGGATAATTATTTGATGAGGAGTCTTCCTAAGTAAAACTTACATAGTAATGCTGAGGAATTTCAAAGACAGCCTTCTCGTCTCCCTTCTGCATGAAGCACGGCTCCGTCGGCCGGTCGAAGAATAACAGCAAGTTCTTCTTAGCGTCAGTCATCTTGTCAGCTAGAAGAAGAAATACCAAGCTTAATATGATATTTATATAAATGTAGCTACAGTAGACCGCACGTATCTCTCTAACAATATTTTAGGTGGTGTCTCATCCCATACAAAGAAACCGTGCCGAAGTACTGTGCTGATTATACTGATTATTTTTTGTACATCGATCGCGTTCGTCTCCGTTCCACGGATATAGATGGTGATCTATCTATCGCCGTGGATCGGCGATCGATTTACAAAAAACAATCGGTACAATCAGATGAAAAACGCTAGTTACGTCGGCACGGTTTCTTTGTATGGGATGAGGCATCTGTATGTTATTATTATATTATCTGTGACTGTACGCAAAATACGCGCTTAGACGTGGAGTTGCGGACACCAGCCCGTCTTAACCTAACCTAACCATTATCTGTGACTATACTTACCTATGAAAGGTTATGGCAGGGAAAAACCCTGCTGACTAGCTATAGTTTTGCTACAGTTTCTAGGATTTGGCAGTTCTTAAAAATAAATTTGATAGCAAATTACAAGCTTATTACTTATACTACAATTCCAAATGCTATGTGAATTCAACTGGTGCAGATGTCTGTCTATCCGGAAGTTTATTGGATAAAGGACATAAGTTACATTATCCTACACAAGCATTGTCGGAAGGTATCATTATGATAGTGTCAATAAAACAAGTGGTACAATATTAAGTGTCACCACGTCTCCCGGGTACGGTTTCAATAGAGTCACGCCTGATTGGAATATTAATGAGATATCTACAAGTATGCGTCACTACGATTCAATATAACGTTTTCTGCGGAATATGATTACCTACAATATTGGTTTAAATAACTAAAGCATATAACGTTTTTCTATTGTTATCACTATGGTATCTATCTACATAATATAAACAAGCTTATAAATTTGAAAAAAAATAATTAAAAACATGCTTTTACCTATATAAATAAAAAACTATTTTTCAAAAAAATAAAACCGACTTCCAAATACCTACAGAAAAGTTTTATTTTTCGCTTATTATTTGTACCTCCTACCTAATAGGCAAGTTGTTCAGTAAGGTACCTATAACGCCAGAATAGATTACCCGAATATCATGAAACATGAACATAACCGGTGAAATGAGAGATCTGCGTACTCCTTAAGAGCGTACTGGCGTGATGTTATGTCATCAGAAAATGAAAGTGTATACGCCAAATGAAAGTGGGACCAATTTCAGAACATACTTTTTCAAACCAAAAAAATTGATTCACAATTATTGACGCAAATATGGGGAACATACACCCATGCCTTTTTGGAAAGTCGGTTAGAAATAGCATTGTAACGAGAAAAAACCGTGTGTGCAAAATTTCAGCTCGGTCCAAAATCCAACACCGGGAAGGTGGTCAAATTTAACTTGCAAACTTTGAGTAAATAAAAGCTTGTAATGATATAATTTGAGAAATGTAAAAAAAATCCGAACTCACTATCTACCAGAAAAAACATGGAACATAATTTGCTAGAGGACCACTAGTTGCATAATGCCTGCTTACCACCAAAACCAAAAAGGCGTGATGATAAATACACACAGTAAAGACAAAACAACAAATCGAATTAACAACACAGAAAAAATAATAAAAATTGCACTTACCACAAGACTTTTCACTAAATAAAATAAAACAAAAACTTTATTTTTTTGTTCAAGCCGTGTTGTCCACGGCTCGAGTATGGTCTTCCAACCCTGGTGCAGACTATTTATACCATATAATATTGCACACGGCCAGGAATCCGTGTGCAAACCCATAACACCACTCTGATATGTCGGGTTGGAATAGGAGGATATTCGCGGTCATACTATCGAGAGTCGTAACCACAAAACTGGACTGAAATAAAATTATTATGTTGCTATGTAGGTAATTTTGATGCTTGAACTTCACAAAGTTTTCAATATCTCCGTTTATTGTTCCCGGGTTTTAGTCAGTGGAAGTCTGAAACGCCCTCCCGCTTAGTGGTGAAGTCATTGGATGATTTCCCACCCCAAAAAAATAAAAAATAATGTATGGTCCAGGGGGGGAATGTGCGTAAGGGTCAGATGTATATGACTTCTATAAAACTGTCCTTTACGCACACTCAAAATAACTTTAAGAGCTTATGGTCAATCCCCAGTAGTATTAAAATGAATATAACATATTCGCGAGCTGGCTGACCAAAACCAGATGTATCCTCCGACTGCACAGCATGATTTTCTTCTTGTTTACGTCTTTTTATTTCGCTTTAGCGTGGTCATGTATATCTGCGATAATTGAGAGGTATACAATTTCTAATTAGTGGTATAAAAAAGTACAAATTAAAAGGATTTTATTACCATCTAAATCTAAAGTCATCATGAATGAGTTCATGGGTCGTGGTACGAGGTACAACACCACATTCCTGCAAAATATTTAACATCTGAATGTATACGTTTTATTTACATTTTCATCATAATATCAACGGAAAGACTTCCACTGCTGGACATAGGCGCCTAGTGCGTCTTTCATCCCCGCAACCTTCACCAGGTCATCGGTCCACCAGGTGGCAGGCCTTCCAACGCAACGTCTTCCGGTTCACCACTCCAGAACTTTTCTGCCCCATCAACCTTCCGTTCTGCGAGCAATGTGCCCTGCCCACTGCCACTTAAGTTTGGCAATTCGTCGGGCAATGTCGGTAATCCTGTTTCTCTTGCGGATCTCTACATTTCTGATTTGATCATGCAAATAAACTCCGAGCAAGGCCCTCTCTGTAAGCTTTATCATGAGGCACATTGTGAGCGACCACGTCTCAGAGCCATAGGTCGTCACTGGCAGCACACACTAGTCATAGACTTTCGTCTTGAGACACTGTGGTAAGATGGACGAGAATATACCGCGCAACTTCCCGAACGCTGCCCAATTGAGTCGGATTCGTCGGTTGACCTCTTTAGTATTTTCTTTTCTTTCTTTTAATTTCCATTCTGTTATATGGGGTTTCATTATCACTGCCTATATTATACATGCACCTCTGCCCAATCCTTCGGACAATTATAGCGATGTTATATATTTTATTTAAGAATGAACAGAACACCCACCCAACTACTTCTATATTCAGAAAGGCTACAAGCATAGCATTGCGGTACTACTTACCATAAAAATATGTAAAAATCGATACCCATCTACATAACTATGCTGGCTAGGTATTCTACATAGCTATAAAGTTCTAACCCCGCATGCTATGACGGAATTTTTATACATAAAATACATAATATAAAATTTCTTTGACCTAGCCCATTGCTTGAAGTCCCAAGAAGTTAATGTTGGTTGTAAGAGACCAATTAAGGGCAATGTCCTCATAGCTAGAGGGAGTAAATAATGTACCTATGTACTTATGTGTGAGAAGGTCAGCAAACTTGGTATAGATACCTATTGGTATTTTGAACTATGATCGAAATTCATCGAGGATACATAAAGATATACCTACATAAACTCACGCTTTTATTCCATGGGGTTAGGCAGAAACTACTGAAGACACCTGCTATGATCCATACATCCTACTTACGAGGGCAGTTTGATAAGTCGGTGACTTTTTGAAAAAAAAAAATTGTTATCGGCAAAAATTACTTTTATTTCCCAACACAATCTCCTTTTTTGCCGACTTACCAAAAAGGAGGAAGTTCTATGTTCGACTTAAAGTTTTTTTTTTTGTGTATATTCACCGATATCTCCGTCAATTGTGGACCGATTTAGAAATATTTTATTTTTGTTTGATAGAGCATGTTTTGAAATTGGTCCCATTTTAATTTGGTGAAGATCTGATGAAGAACTTCGGAGATATACAACAGAACTCTTCAATAAATAAAGGCAAATCTCTCGGGAATGCTGCAATCGCATGTCTGTTTATTGTTTATTCCATTTCATAACATAACACTACGCCAGTACGCTCTAAAGGGGTACGCAGATGTTTACAGTTTAACTTGGTTCACTCTCATTTCACCGGTTATGTTCAGTTTCATGATATTAGGGTAATCTATTCTGGCATTATAGGTCCCTTACTTAACTAATGGGTAGGTACAACTAAAAAGTGAAAATAAAAAAAACTTTTTACAAAAATATACTACCGACTTCCAAATAAGAAAACTAGAAAGTGAAAAATAACTTTATTTTTGGAAGGCTGTGTCCATAACGCAAAAAATTGGTACCTACCAGAAACACCGACATCCAAAAATAAAGTTAGCCCAATGCAATTAGCCCACCATTTATAAATATATATACAGCAAATAATAGGTTTCATAAAGGCACTCAAAATATGCATAAAGGTAGTCGATATGAATCACACCGCGTGCATCCCAGAAAACTGTGGCCATATTGCCCGATAGAACCAATTTTGGCTTCTTTGTTGCACGTTCACTCGTAGAAACTCACTGTCTTGATTATTCCTTGGTCTCTGGTGTGATGTGATGGATCCATGCTTCGTCCACGGTAACGAAACGGCGCAAAAATTCGTTCAGATTGCGGGTAAACTTACCCAAACACTCCTTCAAATGTTGTCACACGCGGTCGAGAGTGAGCAATCGCAGCACCCATCGCGCGGATAGCGTTTTCATGTCCAAATATTCACGTAAAATGTGATATACCCGATCAGTTGAAATGCCTACAGCCTCAGCCGCCTCACGCATTTCCATTCTCCTATAGTCCAATATCATTCCATGAATTTTGTCGACGATTACTGGCGTGACGACCTCTTTTGGACGACCTGAACGTTCGACGTCATTTGTGCTGGTAAGATCACAACGAAACTAAGTAAACCACTTCTTAACCAGTGAAATTGATGGTGCAGAATCCCCATAATGTATTTCAAGCCTTTCCTTGGTTTCTGTGATGGTTTCCCCGGAGAAAAAAATGCTTAATCAGCACAAGTAAATCTCATTTGCCCATTTTCGTGAAAATGCCCGCGGTTGCCTGCTCAAATGGCTTGCAAACACAAACCCAATGACGTAGCTTGCTCATATTTTTACAGTCGTCTATTAAAATATGGTAGTTGACAGAAGTAGTGAAGCCATAAAAGTTAGTGCGCGAGAACGTTCCTACATCTACAATACACGTTTATGAGTACTATGCACCTGGCCTTTCTGAAGTACATCACCAATAAGGTCCGTGTATGTTTTTCTAGAGCCTTCTAGAGCGTCCACGAATTGCTGAAAGTGTAACGCTGACCCAACGCACTAATTGGGTATGCTAACGATGATTTCAATAAGATTGCCAAATTTGCGTTGCGTTGGTTTGCTATAATAACTATAATAACGAGATATCTAATTAGAACTAATAGCAATGTTAATTGCACTCTCACGCAATTACCTATTCTAGGTAGATACGTAAATACATTCTAAAGTAGCTAGGTATGGAGAAAAAATATCAGAGAGAGATCGCAGGGAGACCCATATTGTAGGCGACAATAGGCTTCCGCTGACAGGGGCGACAAGACAATCGGCAACGATGAGACGATGTTTTTTCATAGGAAATTGTTTGCGCAGAGCACTTTTGCATAGAGTACATAAAGTCACGCCTTTTAAAACAGGTTCCATGAAAAATTTCTCATCACAGAGATAGATTCTGGCTTCGCATTCGCACCCATGCTTGAGCGCCTAACTGTATCTATAAAAATATCTTAAATTACTATCATTGAGGTAATAATGTAAGGCCAGGTATACTATAAGATTTTTCCCAGTCCAGTCTAGAGTAGGTATAATTTCTATCCTCAAGCAGTCGACTTTTTTACCCAACTGCCGAAGGAGGGTAATATGTTTATCAGTCTATGTATGTATGTTTGTTCCTATAAGGCGTTCTAGAGACCAAACGCGTAGGCCGATTTTGATTATTCTTACGGCAATCGATTCGTCTTAACCTTGTGAGTGCCACTGGCTACATACAATTGGAAAATAGAAAAATGGCGGATTTTGGGCGCCATATTTTGGGGCCCAATTTTTTTTTTTTTTACTTCCTCTCCCATCGTTTGGGGTATCAAAATAAAGTGTTTTAAGAGATGATTTCAAAAATATATAACACTTAAAATATGTCAAAATGTAACAAATTCGAAAAAAAAATGTTAACTAAAATGTTATACTTAAAGAAAAAGTTAATTCAAATTTTCAAAAAACTCGACTGCTTAAGCAGTCGAGTTAAAAAGACGTAAACAAGAAGAATAACAAGCTGTGCAGTGGGATACATCTGGTTTTGGTCAGCCAGCTCGCGAATATGTACTTAAGTACCTATCCTCCGACTGCACAGGCCACAGCATGATTATCGTTCGCAATTCTTGTTTACTTCTTTTGCAAAATTTCTGATTTTTTAGTTTTTTTTTTTTTTTCGAAGTGTAGACCTATGGCTACCCTTAAAAGTATTGAATGAAAATTTTCAACCCAGTCTTTTTCTCTAAAGATAAGTAGTAGTAGATAGGTGTAGTTTATCATCACAAGTCAACAACTCATGTGTTAGACCACAGACATACATCTAACTAGATAACGCAAGTCCCTCCATCTGTATGAATGAAAACATTTCCAATGCCTCGGCCAACTTTTCTATACATTCTACATACAGCTCAATATGGCAATATTGTAAAGGCCGGGAAATAGGCAATTGCAGGTTGAGTATGAGATTGAAGGCCGAGCCGTAGGTGAGGACTTCACTAATACGAGACAGGCAATTGCCATTTCCGCCGAAGCATATATAGTGTTTTTCTCAAAAGAATGCAGGGAAATAAAACACAATTTTTATATTATACATTTAACTTATTAAAAGTTACAACAACATTGCTGGAGCTTTGTAATGTTCCAAATTCAAAAAACGCTCCTGCAATGGATTTGATTTACTTTGTCCGTAAATTCAAAACTTCGCGTGTTCTCTTTCGAAAATAATGACAATATTTCCATGCATGTTTGAGAAAAGGTATTTTTCTAGATTTCGGTGGATTTCCGGTGCCGAAAATGCTAAATGAAAAGCTCAGATTACGATCATTTGTCGTAACTCGTAATTTTACTCCGTTTTTGGCACGCGAAGTACATACAGTCGCGACATCTAGTTAGATGTATGTCTGTGTGTAAGATTCACCGAAGTCGATTTATCTGCCAAACTTATTTGTTCTGCAATGTGTTTACCCGATAAGTGGCATTATGCAAACATTTTTCAACTGAATAGACATTAACATTACTTTGTGTACCTACAGATATTTTATTATTGTCATTACAATCGAGGTGATTAACTGATTAGTAAAGAGATTATCCAGCAGATAACCTATAGGTACCAGATAAAATCATCTTGTATAGATAGAGAGATATTGAGGTATTTATCGTGTATTGCTTTCCCAGGCAAACAAAACTATTTGAACAATAATACCATTATCTTTTATAAACCGACTTCAACAAGGAGTAGGTTCTCAATACGACTGTATTTTTTTTATGTGTTACCTCAGAACTTTTTACTATTTCAACCGATTTTGATGATTCTTTTTTATTCGGAAGCTGTTGCTTCTCATGTGGTCCCATTTAATCAAGATCTGATGAAGAACTTCGGACATATATACAACAGAATTCTTCAATAAATGACGGTAAATCTCTTGGGATTGCTGCAATTCCATGTATGTTTATTGTTTACGCCATTTCATGACATCACGCCGGTACGCTCTAAAGGTGTACGCAGATGTATTAAAGTTCACCCTGGTACATACTAATTTTCACCGGTTGTATTCAAGTTTCATGTTGTATTCTGGCTGAACTTGCCTATTAGGTAAAACTTTTTTTTTTTTTGGGTTTCGGTGTCCATAACGAAAAAAGTTGGTGCTTGCCAAAGTCATCAAAATGAAAGTTATTTTTCACTTTGAATACTCTTTAGTTTTTTTTTTTTTAAGAATGTGTTTTCATTCTTAAAAAAAAAAAACTAAAGGGTAAAAAATAACTTCTTTTTCGGCAGTCGGTAACAAGAAAACGAAGAAAAGAAAACAGGAACACCGAATTAGGAAAAAGAAGTTATTTTTTATTTTTTAGTGTTTTTATTTGGAATCGGTAGGTTTTTGTAAAAAACATGTTTTCATTTTTCCATCTGGAATTTCACAGTAGCAAAGTCGTAGCAAAATTGCCAGCCTGGAGTTTGGACTTGTACCGGGTTGATGGCAATAGGCTCGTCCCATAACTGGTGGAATGAGGTTGTATGTACCATAGGCGCAATTCTGCCCAACCCTTGGGGGAATTCAGACGTAATGCTATGTGAATGTTGAATAAAGATAACGCTAGCATAGATGTATATTTTTGCGAGCGATGCCTTGGCCTTTCAATAATGTGATTTAGCAGCTGTCCCCTCTCTAACCTCCGCCGCCTCCGCTCCGCTAACCTTTACTAACTAAATAACTATAGCTGTGCCCGTGCCCGCGGCTTCGTTCCCGTCAACTGCCTAGCCTTTTTTTACTCTTTCACGCAAAAACTACTGAACGGATTTTGATGAAACTTGACAGTATTAGAGCTTAATAATCAGAAAAGCACTTAGCCTATATTTTTTAACTTAGACTGAATTAAATATATTAGAGGAAGTACTACAAATGACGTGGAACCGCGGGCGCCAGCAATTATCTTTTAATAAAATATGAAATGTATAATTGCATTCAAGTCATCATCATCAGCGTATTAATGTTCCCACTCTGGGACAAAGGTCTCCCCTCTGTGAGAGCGGGAAAAGGCCTTAATCCACGCGGGCCCAGTGCGGTTTGGTGGACATCAAATGTCTTCGAATTTTAGGTTAGGACATGCCGGTTTCGTCAAGATGTTTTCCTTCACCGTTTCTTTTGCATTCGAGTGGTTACGTTGAATATCTACGTAACTGCACTGTGACGTCACCCATAACGAATTTAAAATAAAAAGTCATGCATTTAGAGAACAATAAAGTAGGTAATGAGCAAGATATCGAGGATATGGCGAGACAGAAATGTCTCTGAACTCTGGTATTCTCGATATTTATTTAGGTAAGGCTCCGAATCTTGGGCAATTCGCACGGTGGGGTACAAGATAGAGGCTTTTGAAATGTGGTGCTGGAGAAGATTGTTGGTTGCGCATACCATGGATAGCCAAGCGCACGAATAAGTCAATTCTCGATCAATTGAACATCAAAACAGGGCTCTCCACGATCTGCTACCAACGAGACCTAAGTTACTTTGATCTCATCGCCCGGAGACAGCCAGACAAGCTGGTAAAACCGGTAGTCATTGGAAAGGTGGATGGAAAAAGACCACGTGGGCGTTCGCCTGCCTACTCACTAGTCTGACCAGATCAGGGCCATTACAGGACTCACGTTGACCACTGCCCTGAGAAAAGCCGAAGACAGCTACATGGAAGCAGCTCGACGTTGACTCCGTCAGAAAGTAGGTCAACACAACGGTAGCTCGGATTTGTCGAATTCAGGCGAGCGTTATAACATAGAATGGTTTACAAAAAATCTAATCAAAAATCATTTACTTATTCAAACTATGGTAACGACAAAGTTCTAAATAAAGATAGTCCCCCAAACCGACCGCCCCTCAGCGTGTAATGTTGATATTTGCAATAATTAAAGATGTAAAAAAACCTTTTGACTTTTTAATTAACTTTTTATTTACAACTTTTTAGTTAGTTTTTATTTTAATTAGGTCCATTTAAACATATAAGTGTTATATATTTTTGAAATCACCTCTTAAAACCCTTTATTTTGATTATTTTGATTTTGCTTTAGTATTTGTGGCGGCATCAGAAATACATCATCTGTGAAAATTTCAACTGTCTAGCTATCACGGTTCATGAGATACAGCCAGGTGACAGACAGACAGACGGACAGCGTAGTCTTAGTAATAGGATCCCGTTTCACCCTTTGGATACGGAACCCTAAAAACGATACTTATTGTAAATATGGAATTACTATTTATTTACCACAAATTCGAAGTAGAATTTACATGAAGTGAAAGCGTCGACTCAAAGGCGCTCAAAGACAATCTCGCTCTACCCTGATCAAGAACTAGGTCCGGCGCTGTCATGGCTACCGGCTGTCACTACACTACTTTATAACCAATGCGATTGCTGAGCTACCCAAACAATGCCTCACCTCTTGTCGTGCTCCCTTATCTCTGTGCAACAACACCTGCAACCTGAAAAAGCTTTACGAGCTACTTTTGCATGGCTAAATTCTGGTCAAAATATATTTAGCTTGCAAAAACATCTGTCTGTTACCTTGCCCCTCTTTATTAGTCGATCGTTTGAGGCGCCATAGTAGGACGCTTCTGACCTACTTAGGCAGCGATGAGCAAAGGTAAAAGGAACACTTTTGCGTTTATTTTTTAATCATAGGACGGAACTGTCATTCATTTTGTTTTCATTTGCAGTCGCGGTGGAATTATTTTTAAAGTCGTAGATGCAACCCTCAGTAGCTGATTTTAAAATGAGAATCATGTCTGAACGGCTAGTCGTAATTTTTAAAAAAAAAATATGTTACATTAGACCATTTTCTTAATCATTTTATCCACGAAAATTTTGATTTTTATTAGTATAACATAATTCGTAAAGTTATGTCTGTCACGGACAAAAAAACGACAATCGCACCAAAACCGCCGGGCGTATTATAATGAAATTTTGACAATCTCAAAGACAATTTAATCTACATTTTAAATATAAATGTTTTTGCAAGCATGGCTTTTTTTTAAGTCATATAATAGTAAGAAAAATACAAATAAAAAGCGAACTAAAAAGACGTATACAAGAAGAAAATCATGCTGTACAGTCGGAGGATACCTGATTGCGAGCTGGCTGACCAGAACCAAATGTATCCTCCGACTGCACAGCTTGATTTTCTTCTTGTTACAAAATATACCTTTTTAAATATATAATTTTTTTTTTTTTTTCTTCACTTGACCTATATGGTCAAGTGAAGAAAAAAAAAAATAAAATTTAGATTAGAAAATCTAGTTGTTTTGTGTGTAAACATTTCTAATTTGTTTCTATATTTTAAATTAAAATATATTATATATTGTTACTGTGAAAGCCATTTCGGACTTTTACCAGTAAGTCTTGGTAAAAAGCCAGTAAATCCTAGGATTGACCGTAGTTCGGGTTTTTACAGTAACATATAAAAAATATCTTTCATTTTAGTTTTAGGCTTGCTGTGCTAAATTACTCACGTTTAAAAAAAGAAAAAAATAAAGGGGACAACGGAACGTCATAAAATTTCCTTCCCGTTGTCCCCGTTATGTATGTGCATAAAGGGGACAACGGGAAGGAAATTTTATGACGTTCCGTTGTCCCCGTAACGGGGACACAGATTACGGGGACAACGGGAATACATCGAAAAACGGGCCAAGAGACTCATCGGCAATGAGGCACTGGTCGAATCAAAGCTCCAGAGCCTTGAACATCGTCGTCGAGTTCCCATCAGCTTGTTGGTTTTTTATCGGTTACATTTCGGGGAGTGTGCGATGGAATTGCATGATCTGATTCCGCCTAGCCCGTTTTTTCATCGGACTACAAGACGTACGGCGATGCGCCATCGCTACATGGTGGACATCCCACCCATACGCACTAAACGTTTTGGAAATACTTTCATTATGCGTACAGCTAAGGAGTGGAATTGCCTGCCGGAGTCTGTGTTTCCAGATAGCTACAACGCGCAACGTCGGGGTCTGATAGGTTACTTCAAGGCAAGCGTGGTACACCGTCGACCACATCATCAGGTGAGATAGTGGTCAAGCGCAAGCCTAACAAGTATAAAAAAAGTTAATTAAAAAAATCAAAAAACCCGACTGCTTAAAAAGCGAACTAAAAATACGTAAACAAGAAGAAAATCATGCTGTGCAGTCGGAGGATACGTATTCGCGAGCTGGCTGAACAAAACCAGATGTATCCTCCGACTGCACAGCATGATTTTCTTCTTGTTACAAAATATACCTTTTTAAATATATTTTTTTTAGAATTTGGTAGATTTAAACATATAAGTGTTATATATTTTTGAAATCACCTCTTTATTTTGATAGATATCCACACGATGGGTTTGGAAGAAAAAAAATTTGTCCCCCACAATATGGCGCTCAAAAGCAGCCATTTTTCATTTTCAATTTTAATGTAGCCAGTGACACTTGCAGGGTTAAGAAGCATCGATTGACGTTGTCTATGTGGCGTTTGGTCTCTAGAACGCCACATAGGAACGTATATACATAGACTGATAAAAACATTACCCTCCTTCGGCAGTCGGGTAAAAACCAAGCTTTGCTGCATTAACTCCGCCTATGTAACACCATTGTAAATGAAGTTTAAATAAATAATAAATAAAAAAGCTACTGAAATTTAGGTCGCGCGGGTGTGAAACGAGAACGCGTTTTGTTTCCTCAAGGGCGTTGGCGACTGTCGTCGTCGTCTACTATACTCCATTTGAAATAACATTAGACACGTTTCCAAATCTTTTTACAGTCCGTTCAACCGATTTTGAGTCCTATCCCGTAAACATAAGGATGACATAAAAAGCATAAACCTGTTACCAAAACCAACTGTTTACTACAGCTACCATTTGTCGTATAGCTAACGAAACAGAAGTCAAAATCGGTTGAACGGGCTGTAAAATGGGCTAATTTGAACGTCTAATGTTATCGCAAATGTTACGAACGTCTAATTTTAGTTACGGCAAAACCAAAATAAAGTATTATGATTTTGGCAGATTTGTTTAGCCGTTCCCTCACTATCAGTAGGTTCTGGTTCTTCTTCTTTTCAAGTTGATGGTGATTTAACCATAGAAAGATGGGCCCAATTGGTTGCCACATTTATATATAGCGGCATCAGTGGTCAAATAAAACTTGGCAAATTGGAGTGTTACGGAACCGTGTGATACCAACAGCGTAATTGCGTAAGTGAATTCGGCAAGACCAAGGGTTTGACCCCATGTAAGCGTATGACAAATTCTCTTTAAATAATTAATTGCCAAAACTATTGGACTCTTTGGAAAAGAGTAGGTACCTACATGGCTTGAAAGCGTCCAATAATTTTTGGCAATACCTAATTATTTAAAGAGAATTTGTCATACTCTTTCATGAGGTCAAACCCTTTGCCTAGCTGAATTCCCTTACGCAATTAGGCTGCAGTTGTGCGTGCGGTGTCTCTGTTCAAACCATGACCCTTTAGTGCTCCTGCAGCCGTATTGCGCAAGTGCGCAAAGAGTTTAAACTCTATCCAACCGACCAATCACATGCGACGTAGACAGAGAAACTCTACGACATGCGAGATCAATGACAAGATGAGGATTTCCGTTTTGTGCGATTGGCCGATTTGGTCGGTTGGATTAAACTCTTTGCGCACTTACGCAATACGGCTGCAGGTGCCCATCACACCTGCACTTTGGAGGACTTTCTTCTAGTATTTTGACAAATGAGGTTTTCTAATTAAGTCTAGTAACAGTAAGGAATACTGTCACCTACACTAAACGAATTTAGTTCTTATTTCTGGCTTAATTCGTGACTTACTAAGTTACTACTGGTGGACAAAGGCCAGGCCTAATTAATTCATCAGGTAGTTAAGACAAAATACCTACTATCCGCAAGCAGGTAGGTACATACTATACGTAGGTTATGAAATCTGGATATGGATCTGCTAAACCTGAAACGATGGCCAACTATTTTAATGACATAGGTATAGGTAGTTACTACCAGCAAGCAGGTTTGTTAGAATTTGAAACTAGCTATTTAGTCTAAACACAACCTTATGGAATTTATTAACCTACTCCTGCCGCCCACTTTCACCATGACCTTGTAAACAGCATAAAAATATTAGCATGTAGAACATGCTATTGCTATTTTTATTATTCTACGTACGAAACTGTTATGTTAATTAAGTTTTTATTAATTACCAGCCTACCTGTTTTTTGCCGACTCTTGAAAAACCAAGTACCTAGCTACTTGAAACATGTGACCGCTTCATGCAAGTTACTGTCAATCTGTCATGTACCTACTGGTCAGCTCTGCTAATCAAGACAAGTTCTATTTCTTGACTATTAGCTACTGCCCAAAAAGTAACTATACTTGCCAGCATCATGCGACCGGTACGAGGTAATGTAATCACGCGAGTCCACTACCTTCTATGCAGCAACTGTGTTGTCTTCTGTCCGACCAGTATCGTGGTAACCAAGTCTTTGCATGGGGGGATGGGGCATGTCATATTGCCCTGAAGGCACGAATGATTCACTGAGTCATACCAGCTTTGCGTGTCCATAGAAGGGCCACCCCACCGCGGAGGTTTTTGTATAGGTAGGTACCTAATCATCTTACCTTGACGCAGCCTTATTTCGTAATATGAATTCGGTAAAGCAGAGTATGAAAAATCGACCAATCACATGCGAGATGAAAGACGCGATGTGGATTTCCGTCTATGTGATTGGTAAATTTTTCATAGGTACTGTTTGCCCTTTCCCTAACCGAATTCATTACGAAATAAGGCTGAGGCAGTATACCTTGAGGATCCCTCACCGCAATAGAAGCCCTATCGCCATTATTCAGCGCATCTATAACTAACATAGTGTGCTCACTGCAGTCACTTTATAGTTCGAAGCGTCCCTCATTAGATCAATGTTTACCAGAAGTTCAAAACCATGACGTCATATTTTTCATCTATTTACATAGATAGTGAGGCAGCAAATACCATGTAAAGTGGACCGAATGAACAATATTATTATTACGTATTAGGTAATCAATTAGCAATTTGCTGAGTAGCGCGCAAGGTTATCGTTTCACTTGTTCTAATTTGCAGTACTATGGGTGGATGTAATAAAAAGAATTCATGAGATACAGTCAAAGTAAATGCTTTATTATTTTGATTAGGTAGGTACATAATATAAAACATTAGATCCTAGATTAGTATTCCGATTTAGGTATATAATCACAAGAGCATAAAATTGGATATGAGGGTAGTATGCGTTTTGAGTGTGCAGATCAACATGTGAACAGAAGAGGGTTATATATATTATGTACGAATTAATTGACTTTAGTCCGGCCACCGTCTAAGGCTACTAAAGCGTACGCCAAGTTGTAGTTGATATGAGAAAGAACAATACCATTGGTATGGTAAATAAGTCTGATCTTGAGAGACAATACTCGAAAGCCGGATCAATGTAAATGAGAGGCTGAACATAACCAACTTGCGTTAGCAAACCACTCTCATTTCAGAAAGTAAATAAGCTTCTCATTTGAAAGAACTCGAGCCTCTCATTTGAGAGAACTCAAGGCTCTCTCTCACTTGAGACCTCAAGTAGGTAAGCCGCCCCATTTGAAAGATCTCAAGTAAGTCTCATTTGGAAGAACTCAAGTAAGTCTCATTTGGAAGAACTCAAGTAAACCTCACTTGAGAGGTTTACTAGTGTTTCAAGAGTCTATTTGAGTTCTTCCAGTACTCAAATAAGCCTCTCATTTGAGAGAACTCAAGTAAGCCTCATTTGAGAGAACTCAAGTAAGCCTCAATTGAGAGAACTCAAGTAAGCCTCATTTGAGAGAACTCAAGTAAGCCTCATTTGAGAGAACTCAAGTAAGCCTCATTTGAGAGAACTCAAGTAAGCCTCATTTGAGAGAACTCAAGTAAGCCTCATTTGAGAGAACTCAAGTAAGCCTCATTTGAGAGAACTCAAGTAAGCCTCATTTGAGAGAACTCAAGTAAGCCTCATTTGAGAGAACTCAAGTAAGCCTCACTCGAGAGGTTTACTAGTGTTTCAAGAGTCCTTATTTGAGAGCACTCATGAAGCAGTCTCAATTGCGTATGGTGTGTGGTGTAGCTATCTAATGATGCTCCCATACTGTTTAGAAACATTAGTAAACATTTTCTAAACAATTGTTAACAAATTGTAACCAATACCTAAATAGCTCAGAGTTTTGCGCATCCAATTAGCTTTTTCTTTATTTTTTTGCAAAATATAAAAGCTAATCCTCAATGAGCAAATCTTTCATTTTCGTGTAGACGCCTCGTAACGTAAATCCAAACTGCGAGCCGATGTCATGTTTTCTAATGTGTGTAAACATTTTCCATCAGTGAAGGAGCACTCAAAACATAACAATTCCTAACAATGTAACAACTCCTAAAATTTGTTAATAAATGTATTAGTGTTAGAAAATGTTTGTATACATTTTTAACAGCAGTGTGGGAGCACCATAAGGTCCACTTGCACCAAAAACTTAACTCAGTTGCTAACACGAGGTTAAAATGACAGTATTGTATGACAAACTGTCACTTTAACATTGGGTTAGCTACTTACTCCAGAGTTAAGTTATCCGTGCAAATTTTTAAGTCTTAATTTTGTCTCCCTAGAAATTAGGGGACACTTAAAACTGTAATTTGTGTGATCGTATCGTATAGTTGCTGTTATGTAAATTACTACAAAAAAATATAAAAAAACAGGACTATATAAGGTACATGAATATAAACAATCATAAATGTTGTTTGGTTTGTAAGAAAGTTTAATAAGAAGTATTGAAAAATATTTTCACAGGGTGTATTAACAAAGAAATTAAACAATAAATTTAGTTATATACTAACATATGACTTTTACGCTATGCTAGGTAATAAGTCTAGGAATAATTAACTAAAATTTTTAATATAAATACACTAGAAGTGAATGTTTTTACCCAAGTCAATATCGATTCTTAAGTATAGCTAACACAGTACAAACATACATCGAGTGCGCCGGGGACTAAGAAGTGAAGAGATTCGACGCAGCTAATGTCCAGCATCGTAAATAATAAACAGTGGGCTTGAGGCTAGTCCTAGTCGCGTGGCGAGCCGCACACACACTCAGTCACCAGTCCACTCACTCTCACATTCGCACTCACTCACACTCTGCACACTCACATGCCTCCGGCCGGGTCACTCGTCGCCCGGTAGGTAATACTGCGCCTGTGCTAACAACATAAAATTTTGAAGGGCCGCTGCCCCGCCTAGCCGCTCTTGAACAGCAGGATGGCCACCTGGCCCAAGTAGAAGTAGATGAAGTGGCGCGTCTCATGCGTTACGTACGACCCGAAGTTGCGGCCCACGATGCAATGCCACGTCGGGTTGTACTTCTTGTCAAACTCTTTCTTGATGAATGCCGCAATGTCCTGCAAACATAGAATACACAGCCTCAAAATATGTCCTATATGCCACGTGCAAAGACTCCATTGAAAGATTTCTAACTATGATGAAATTATTTAATTCCATTCACATACAAAGTAATTGATAAATACTACGGGAATTATATTTTAGAAATTAAACTAACCACAACAGGAAAACCTCAAAGTTATCAGTCGTGGGAACTTTGCACACCGTAGCCTATTGTCAATTTATGTCCATAGAATGGCGACGGTAACATTAGTTATGTCTATTAGTCATATGGATTTAATTGATTAACTTCTCATTTTCCGAAATTTAAAGTAACATAGATATGTATTTGAAAAAAATATTTGTAAAGAACTACTACTGATCCACATCACACTATACAATATAACAATCACCAATCCACATCCTATATGATAATGGCAGTAACCCCATTATGGCACAAGGTCCAGAAAATAGTTCAAAATGTAGCCCCACACTAACCTTTTCAATGTTGAACTTCTCTAGTGCCTGCGTTGCGCAGTCGACAGCGTCTTGCTGCATCTCTTCGCTCATGTCAGCATTCTTGATCACCGCCTTGCGGTCGCACATCTTGTCGGCTATGTGTCTGGACAAAACATACCTTGGTGAGTGTTTGTTTATAACTACCTATGTGTGAACCCCCCTTCCCCCCAGAGTTAACATTATAACTAGAAAACCATGAAAAATCTTCAATTGAATTGAGCATTAAGTTAAAACGCATACCAAATCTGTTTTTTTTAAGTTGTATATAATTTTCCTTTAGGTCAGGTACTAATGCTAGCAGTGCTTTGCAATGAAATTGAACCCATTCCAAATTATGAATTTCCTTATGATATAAATGGTTATTACATTGTGGTTAAATAATTTAGATATCCATAAAGGTATGTAACATTTATTTTACTGAACTTATGCAATGTGGAGCTTACTCATAAAAGTGTATATTGTTCCAAAACAATTAAAACTATCAGAAATATTTCGTTCTGGTTTTTTTAATGTAGAAAGTTACCAATAATCCTAAAAAGGCGGAATTTTAGATAGCGGGTAGTTTCCACGATCTTATCTGCTTCTTAGTCAGGTAACAACATACCTCTGCCTAACATGTTGGGAAATAAAATTAATGATTGTGTGGCTTGTTGTTACTTTAATATCTAAGGAACATTTTTACATCAATAAAATAAAAAATAGAGATTGAAAATAAAACAAAAGGATTATGAGGGCTGTCAAATGAGGTTTTCTGACAGAACAAGATTTTGCATTTTGATCATCACAACATGCGACATGTTGCAATCAATGACTGATAGCGTCAATGCGAAAGGTTAAAGTTCCTGAACCTCTTCGATAACATTATGTTATGATTGATTTTCTAACTCTCTGACGAGGGGACATTGATTGTTTTTATTGGACAACAAAACGCTATAAATAACCTCCAGAAAAAGTCAAGCGCGAAACCCGGGACTCAATGCGCGCCCTTTACAAATGTGTTCCTCACCCGCAAAGAAATATCGCAATGTGTAAAATGAAAGCGCTGGATATTACAATGTTCTAGTGGCGCAGTCTACTTTACCTGACCTCTTCTACAGCCTGCGATGGCCTTTTCGTTGTAATTCTAACGGAAGCACTAGCACTAATGCCCGTCATCAAAACCGATAGGAGAAATTAGGAATGAGGCACCGACATGTACTTCAGCTTAGCGCTTCAGAAGATAACGATAATTCATCATAACGCAGATTATCACTATAGAAACATCGTGGTTAAATCAATAAAACCATTTTGTTGCACATATTCGCGAATATTTGCAGAATATAAATTGTTCCGCCTTCGGACTTTCGCACACCATTTTGTGAATATTGGATTAATCGAAAACTGGCACGAAAAAATATTAAATCCACGTTGCAATAAATAAATAATCACTAAAAGAAAGAAATACTCACTTTTGCTTCGGGATAAGAACAAATTCTCACGTAAAGATTTTGATAACCGGAGATTCAATGCCTACTTTCCAGAGGATTCTTTCACAGGCTTCTTTCAGCAAAGATTTCTTCTATTTGCGACAGAGGGCGTTCTAATTTCAAACACATTCGAAAAATAAACTTTATGGCGAATTTTCAAACAATTTATTTTTGGCCATTAAATGTTCAGATGAATAAAAAACAACATAGTTTACATTGATTTTAAGTAAAAAGTTAGTATTTACTTTGAAAATAAACATCTTCATGACATGACCAAATAGTTTCAGAACGTTTTCCAGTTTGCGCTGTGTTACATAAATCTTACGAGCCAAAACTCAAAATTACTGTTAAATGAGTAAAAAACATTCTATAATAAATTACTGGGAATAGCTAAGAGAAAATAAAAATAATACTTAGAAAATGCGACAAGGTTCAACAATTTTTGAACGATTGAATAAAAAAAATAGGGCTACCATAAACCATCTGGGCCCCAGTTGTCAATATTAGTTCTATTTCCGTTTCCTTGTGCCGTCCTGTCAGTCCGGTCGCCATATTTGATTGGTTCCTAATGAGAAACGCCGAAGCGTTACCCAAGAATTAAAGGAAATTAACGTTAAATATCTCTTAGTTTATTCACTTAATAAATCAAAATGTCTGGTGGAAGCAGCAGCAACAGAAATGAGTGCAGGATATACGTCGGCAACCTTCCCCCTGACATAAGGACAAAGGACATTCAAGATCTATTTTACAAATTCGGCAAAGTTACGTTCGTTGATCTGAAAAACAGAAAAGGACCACCCTTCGCGTTCGTCGAATTTGAGGACCCAAGGTAAACTATTGATAATTGAACGATACTTTTATGTTGTTGGGCATTTACGATGATCGTATGAAACTAATATTCTACGCTTCTTTGTTGTGTACACATAGGTTATAGCTAATAATGGCCTATTTTTCTGATGCTTTTCCTTACAAATACTAGTACACCTTGATTATTGATGTTTTTGACGATAGAAAGCCAAACAATGACCATGCACATTGTAGCCATCGTGAATTTATAATTAGTATGCATACCTACTAATGAGGTGAAAACAAATTTAACTATTTTTGTAGGGAATCTGCTGTAATTCGTACCATTTATGTGAGTAAAATTAACCTTGTACTAAAAAAATAGAAAAAAGATAACATGAGTAAAGTCCTCGCCATACTTCTGGGCCGCCCTGAAGTTTGGCTTTCCAATGCACAAGGCACGGATTGGTGCAGTTTTTGTATGAGATACATGGCCAAGAAGTTTGGCGAGAACTGTAGAATTCTCTTTTTATGGGTAGTTGACCTTTTGTAATTATCTGTGCATGTAGTTTTGATACAGGCTGTATCTTAATAGCAGGAGCAGTGTTGTGGGCTTTGAAATATTGTGTATTTATCAAAGGTTTCTCTCATAATATTAATGTTTCTACAACTTTATTGAACGAGCAAGTGTTTTACGTGTCCGTTTCAGCTTGGACAAACTCAACCGATTCTCGTGAAATTTTGTGAGCAGGTTTCAATAATCATATGTTTTTTTTTTTGTTTGAATTTATGGAAAAGACCAAAAACAGGATAGACAAAAATATCTTAATATGACTCGCGAGGTCTACAGCTCAGTTTCACTAGTAACTTAAGATTGTGTGAAAATAGCTTGATTATTATGCAATCTGCCTAGTCCTTTCCAAACTCTATTGGAGTTGACTTCTTCTAGTCTATATGAATGTAGCTGAATATTAGTATTTTACATGGACGGACTGCCAATCTGACCTCCAATACCCAGTCACTGGGTAACATGGCATAATTAACAGGAAGTTACAATTTTATTATAATATGGGCATGAAGAACTTCACAAATAGAATTCTAATAACTGGCATAGTAATTTTCACCAATAATATGCCCATTTAATGTTATTTTCTGATAAGCGAGGCATGTAATGATAACAAGTTGTGGCATTTTTATCATCACTGCATATACAATACTAACATTATCATTAGCATTGTCAATATTTAAAAGTTACGGGTTTTGATGCTAAATACGTAATTTCAGTCTCTTTGATAACAACAATTCACAAAGATCTATTTCACTGCTTCTTTATAATGATATACATTTAAAGTAAATCTGTCTTAGTCTTAAAAGTGGTTGCTCCATGTGACATACTTGTGCTCAGCTGAATCTGGTTGGTGGTGGAAAAAAAACTAGCAGATTGAGTCTTCAAAGTGGAGGCAAGCCCAGAAAAAAGGAGTAAAGTTTTAAATAAATGTATAACAAAAGCGATACAATTGGTTTTCAATCCAAAATGTTTTACTAACTTACTCTGAAGGAGAGCATTCTAGTGTTATTTAGATATAATATGCAATTTATGTATAAAACAACGAGTTCACTTGTCCAAATAACTCTTAGATCATCATCGAGCTGGAAACAAATTATTAGATGCGACTGATATGTGTGCACAGACAAAAACATCCAGCGGGCCAGATGTCTGTCGGATGTCTGAATACCCAAGGTTATGTTACATCCGATAGTTTACACAATTTATTGCACATTCTTTACCCAGATAATCTTATAAGTCGTGGCTATCATTTGCATACTTCAGCTGCGTCCTAGTTTGTTCAGTTTTTTACCATGTATGTTGGAAGGTGATAGTGGCAAAATGATTCTCATAGAAAAGAACAATATTTTTAACAACCCAACATTTAGTTTTAATTTCAACAATCTCCTTGGTTGTGTGTAATTAGTATTGTTCATACATTAATTAAGTCCATTATCATACTAACAATTATGTAAATTGCACACACCCACTGTTACAAGCATTGTTAAAAATATTCAAAGATAACTAGTCTGTGTAGTGTGTGTGTGTAGTCTGTGTATTTAAAACTAGCTTATACCTGTGGCTTGACTTTTGTTAAGTGTTTTATTATCCTTAGGGAACATTATATGTGAATGAAAAGTATCCTAATCGAAGTTCTGGTCTATCCATATGCGAAGTTTCGTCCAAATCTGTTTGGCTGTCAAAGCATGAAAGATTAGCAAACAAACTCACATTCTGAATTACAATATTAGTTAGGATTACATTGCTAGTCAGAAATTAATTACGCCAAACAAACAAAGCTCAATTTGAACAAGTGATAATGAGCAAAATTTAAATAACAACTATCCTGCAGTTTCGTGGAAAACAAACTTAATTATTTAATTAAATGGCATGACTAGCATGTTTTGTATGAACAGCATACACAACAGAATGGTATTTCATTGTCTGTTGTTTCATTCCAGTCAGAACATTTTGTGAAGTGTTTTGAGTGTAGGTTAAAAAATATTGTGATGTACTTATGGTGTTGAAGACTTAAGTCTCGATCTTTTCTTTCTTGAGCAATTTTTTTTTGTCTTGCCATACAGGCATGTAATATTTTTTTTATATAGCCATTGCTGTCCCACTGCTGGGGAAAGGCCTGCCCCAAGTCAAATCCAGCCATTCAGACATTCTTTTCCCGCGCCGTCTCGAACCAACCCTCAGTACGCGTTCAAATAATCTCGCCACCTCATTCTGGGCCGGCCTTGACAGCGCCTGGTAATATATTATGTATCAAAATTTGACCAACAGCATCAATTCTCCACAGAGATGCAGATGACGCTGTCCGCGCCCGCGACGGCTACGATTACGACGGCTACCGTCTCCGTGTGGAGTTCCCGCGCGGCGGCGGCGGTGGCGGAGGACGAGGCGGCCGCGGAGGCCCCGAGCGCTTCGGTGCCCGCACCGCCACGCGAGGCCCTCCTGCCCGCCGCTCCGAGTACCGCGTGCTTGTCACTGGCTTGCCCCCGTCCGGATCCTGGCAAGACCTGAAGGATCACATGCGGGAGGCCGGAGATGTCTGCTTCGCTGATACTTTCAAGGATGGTACCGGTGTGGTGGAGTTCTTACGCCACGAGGATATGAAGTATGCTGTCAAGAAGCTTGATGATTCGAGATTCAGGAGTCATGAGGTGAGTTGATAATGTAGTTTTGGGATAATGATTTTAGGAACATACAAATAAATTGCTGTAAATATTATAATAATATTATGTTCATGAAACCATGGCCAATTTTATGAACATTATGAAATGTTTGTAGCAATACAATGAAAATCCTCATTAGGAAATCTTCAGTGTAGTAAAATATAGAGCTTATAAAAGCAGTCTGATTAAATCAAGGCATCAAAATCATTGAACATAATGCTTCAATAAACGTTTCTATGGTTGTAAATTCGAGCTACTAAATACCATGTAAAAACTACTGTTTTATACCCTTCTATATCCCCTAATTCACCCCTGATAACATCCACATCAAATTCAAACTTTCCAACCCACAGACATACCCCATTCGTGACCAAAACCGCCCTAGTTTCAATGATGTTGTCGAAAACTTTTCGAAAACCATTTAGACTATAAATTCAAAAGTTTCTTGGTAGTTAAATTGATACCACTTTCCATATTGTAGACAGACATGCAATTAATATTGATTTTCATTCAACCTCTATGGTGGGAGGCATCAAGGTGATATACCTACCTGTGCCTTGTATTGATTTTGTTATCTATGGCGTCGACTTACAATGTACTGGATAGGGGAGGACGCTATAGTATGTATGTGTAGGTATGTTGAGTCATTTACCAGTTCAGTGAACTTGAATGAGTGATGAACATGATACAAAATTATAAATAATATTTTTGAATTTATGATGCTATAATGGTTTGGTGGCATTGATTTTGATCCTAAAAATAAAATAATGATAAGAGTTTTTACTCATCAATAATGATTTTTATAGTTTTTAGGGTTCCGTAGCCAAAGGGTAAAAACGGGACCCTATATTACTAAGACTCCGCGATCCGTCTGTCTGTCTGTCACCAGCCTGTATCTCGTGAACCGTGATAGCAGCAGGCAGTTAAAATTTTCACAGATGATGTCTTTCTGTTGCCGCTATAACAACAAATACTAAAAACAGAATGAAATAAATATTTAAGTAGGGCTGGGCTCCCATACCAAAAACGTGTTTTTTTTTTGCCGTTTTTTGCGACAGTGGTACGGTTTTTCTGTTTCTTTAGTTTAAGAATGTCTTAAAATGCGTCATGAAACAAAATTACTTTATAGTTTATTGGCAAATTATATTTTTACCATCATTACAAAGCCTTTAGCAAACAAATAACCCTTAATTAACACAAATCGAAAGTTCCAATGGCTTACTTACTCTATATTAAAAAAATAATATTCATTTAAAACTTTATACACAAGTATAATGGTGGACTTAATTCTGTAGGCATTCTCTACTAGTCAGATGAAAAGATAACAAGCCAGATGCATTGTTTGAAGCATAGAAAGCAAATAATAATTATTGTTAGGCTATAACAATATAAGTATAAGCACAACAGTACATTATAAAGAAAACTGGCGATAATGAAGAAACAAATAAATTGCGTAAACACTGATAAGATAAATGATATTCAGCTCTGGTAGTACACATATATTAAGACACTTACAAAGCGAATAAATTGTAGATTTTTACACAAAATGGATACCGTATAACACTAATAACGGTAACTTGCTTTGTTTCCTTGTATTATTCCCTGATATTAGCAATATTTTGCTTTATTTCCCTGATATGTTACGATATGAACGGATACGTTTTCCGTTCGAAACTTGTAAATAGCGGATCCTAGTTTTGCTCCACTTCTGCCCAGCTAAAACAACCTAGTAACTTATTAAAGACTAGCTGACCCTCGGGGCTTCGCTCCCGTCAACTGGCTACCTATCTACCTACCCTGCTTACCCTGGTTCTCTGTCTACCTTAGCTACCCTGGCTACCCTGGCTACCCTGCCCTTACCCTGCCTACCCTGGCTACCATGTCTGCCCTGGCTACCCTGCCCCTACCCTGGCTAACCTGTATTCCCTGCCTACCCTGCGTACCAGTCTACCCTGGCTACCATGGCTACCCTGCCCCTACCCTGGCTACCATGCGTACCCAGTCTACCATGGCTACATTGGCTAACCTGGCTACCCTGCCTACCATGCCTACCCTGGCCACTCTGCGTACCCAGTCTACCCTGGCTATCCTGCCTACCCTGCGTACCAGTCTACCCTGGCTACGGCGTACCCAGTCTACCCTGGCTACATTGGCTACCCAGCCCCTACCCTTCCTACTCTGCCTACCCTACCTACCTATCTACTAATTTTTATCTATCATCAATAGTTTTCTCAGCGCACGCCAAACAATGTATTTTACAGGCAACATTTGGCTACCTTGGGTTACATTCTTGCAATTTTCTTAAGGATCTCTATTTTTTTTAACCGACTTCCCAAAAAGGAGGAGGTTCTATGTTCGACTTCAAGTTTGTTCACCGATTACTCCGTCAATTGTGGACCGATTTTGAAAATTCTTTTTTTGTTTGAAAAAGTATGTTCCGAAATTGGTCCCATTTTAATTTGGTGAAGATCTGATGAAGAACTTCGGAGATATACAACAGAACTCTTCAATGAATAACGGCAAATCTCTCGGGATTGCTGCAATCGCATTTCTGTTTATTGTTTATACCATTTCATAACATAACATCACGCCATTACGCTCTTAAGGGGTACGCAGATCTCTCATTTCACCGGATATGTTCAAGTTTCATGAAATCTATTTTGTCGTTAAAGTTACCTTACTAACTTGCCTATTAGGTACGTACAACTAAAAAGTGAAAAATAAAAAAACTTTTTGCAAAAAAATACTACCGACTTCCAAATACTAAACTACAAAGTGAAAAATAACTTAATTTTTTGAAGTCGGTGTCCATAACGCAAAAAAATGGTACCTACGAAAGACACCGACTTCAAAAAATTAAGTTATTTTTCACTTTGTAGTTTAGTATTTGGAAGTCGGTAGTATTTTTTTGCAAAAAGTTTTTTTATTTAAATTATATTATAACCTATATGACACTCAGGTATAATGTAGCTTTCTACTGGTGAAAGAATTTTCAAAATCGGTTCAGTAGATCCAGAGATTACCCCTTACAACGTCACAAACTTTACCTCTTTATAATATTAGTATAGAAGGGCGGGCTGTCTTTCACGCGTACAAAAAGGAATCAGCACATAGCCTAATTATCAAAAGAAACCCCTTGATTGTTGAGCAAAAAAAAAATTTTCTTCTCCGGGACTTCGTCGAGCTTCATTGCCTCTGCGCTTTTCTAGTGGTCATCACGGTTGATTCTGGCTTTCAGGAGTTGCAGTTGTTTGGGAATAGTGCGGTAGATTTGTCCTATCTTAATATATATAAATCTCGTGTCACAATGTTTGTCCTCAATGGACTCCTAAACCACTTAACCGATTATAATAAAATTCGCACACCATGTGCAGTTCGATCCAACTTGAGAGATAGGATAGGGTAGGGTAGGGTAGGTAGGATATTTAGTAGATGAATGTTTGGTGTTTTTATGGCAAAACAAAGTTTGCCGGGTCAGCTAGTAGATAATAAAATCTTCTTTTTTACGTATCGATTCTAGTCAAATTTTGTCCGGCCACAATGTGGCCACCTATATAGATCTGTCGTTGTGTTGATGAATATATTGATGTGATTTGTTACAGGGCGAGGTGTCGTACATCCGCGTGAAGGAGGACTACGGTGGCGGCGGCGGCGGTGGTGGTGGCGGCGGCGCCGACCGCTACAGCGGAGACCGCGACAGGTCAGTACATTAACTGCTTACATGACTTTGTAATATGCTGGTCATTCAAGAGCATATAGAGGACTTTAACATTTTGTTTTGTACTTTTAAAGTGTCATATTCGCATACAAAAAACACAGCAAGGCAAATCGTGCGATTTAAAGCAAACAACACTGCCTAACACTTGAAGGAATGCGAGCAGTATTATTCAGAGAAAACCAGTTTCATAGATTCTATGCATCTGAGACAAGAAGAAGTTTTCTTCTTCCATACCGTCCTGTCCCCCGTCACGCTATCACCGACTCCCTTTTCTTTCATATTACTCCTCATACAGTCCATCCATCTTTTCTTTGGTCGTCCGCTCCCCCCTTCATCCATCCACATTTATATTCATAACTTTTAGCAACAGGCGTTTCATCTCTCCTCATCACATGACCATACCAGGACAAACGGTTTCCAAATTTTTCAGCATTTTCTTGGACTAAGATTTTTTTTTTTCTTGAAGTGAAGAAATGCTAGTTAGCCGTAGCATGTGCTATGTGTGGAATATGACGTATGTTTATAAATGTGTATGTTCCCTCAGGTCCCGCTCGTACTCCCCGCGGCGGCGCGGCTCGCCCACGTACTCGCCGGTGCGGCGCAGCTACTCGCGCTCCCGCAGCCGCTCCCGCTCGCACAACTACTGAGCTCAGCCACAGGTCGGTACTTCTCCTATGTAGACCAGGCCACGCTTACTGTACCCATTCTATAGCATTTCTTACTCTTCAAATGGGCTTGCAAGAGCACTTGTGAGCAATTATTAGCAATTGTGGTTAAATATGACGTCCCAGCAACAACAAACAGCTATGTCTGGCCATACAAAGATTGTATAGAAATTGCCAATAATTTTCCAATTTTAGTTCTCCATGTAAGCACGCCCATGTAAGCACGCCATTACTTAGTTTTTACCTAGGATTTCTTGTATTCAGAGGGACAATTCTTGTATTTATACATTCTGTAATTAAAAATATCTCTAGTCGGTACCACACCTATGTGATCAATTGAAGACCAGGCCATACTTTTCTATTCATATAGCATTTTAAACTGTTACTTAAGTCTTCATGTAGGTTTTCTTGAAGTTTGAAGGTGATTCCCGTGTTTTAAAAAACTTTCGCATCCTAATCTCAGATTCATCATCTTCCTGCCTTGTCCCATGTTACTTGGGGTCGGCAGAACGCATTTTCTTCTTCCGTCCTATCTCTGATTCTTTTTTCAGAATTGATGTATCAAAAATACCAATTTGACTGACTTATTTCTTTTTGCATCAATTGTCGCTGAGATGAGATTGCGACTAGATTTTAAACTTAAAGTACGGGAATCGATCTGTTAAGCTAGATGTATCATGAAAAGCAAAGCTCAAATTACAGCTTTTAAAACATTTCTCAGTTGCTAAAGAAAACACAAATAAAAGACATCATCTTGAATCAGAATCCATGCCACTCAGAAATAACTGGCTGTATACTTGCAATCCTAATTTGAACTTTCAGAGTTAAATCCAGTATATTGTGGAAAAGAAAAATTACTGGTTGATTGTAAATAACTAGAAGATATAAATGGAAAATCAAAATATGAATTTAAAAAAAATACTTGACTGATTTTAAAAGTATTTTGTTATTATTATTGGGTTGGGATGGTTGGGTTATTACATTTGGGTTATTTGGTTTCATATTGTTTTATCTCTTGGTCTATGAACTACAATGTCCCAAAAGTACACATAAATTTATACATATATGCTTTACCTTCATTTGTAGGTCCCCAGTTTAGGTATTTTAAAGATCATATTTTATTCTAAATTGTATGTATTAGTAATAATTATAAATCAACTAAAATCCGTATTATCTATATTGTTACTGTCTTGGAAATATTTTTACATGAGCGACAGCTATATTTACAGTAAAGGAAGGATACACTGGATATAGCAGTTGACCGCTTATCGAACATACTGGACTTCTCAGGACTTTTTCGAAATAATTGAAAATATCTCTGGACTTAAGGATATGGATTTCATATGGATTTATCAGGTTTGCGGGAGACACACTTTGGCAATATCCTTGAGAGCTTTTACCAATAATTATAATATTTTCGTTTGTTTGTTTTGCATAATATGTTTGATTTTACCGCTTCAAAATGCGTGCTCAATTTAGTTTTATAAATCAAAAGGCCTAATCTAAATGATGATAGATAAGGTAGATTAATATATTATATAAATTGAATGTAATCGTATAAGTACACTTTAAAAACAAATACATATGTACTAAATACATATTTAATTCAAATTTTGTTATACTCAAATCTTCCTCAAAGTCATTCCGGATTCGGTAAGATCACTGTCTGGATTCGGTAAGAAAACGTTGCGTGAACTCGCAGCCCCACTACTAGCGAGCACAGAGTAGTAAGCACATGGAGTGCTCACTTGAAACCACTCGCCAAAATAATTCTAATGTGAGTTTCTGGTGTGCGATGCTGTCTCCATGTGGTTAGTCCTCTGTGCCAGCGAGCTGATAGCTGATACCGTATGACAACTGAAGCTCTATATTTCGACAGCTGACGGAGCGGCGGCGGCGGCGCAGCGGGGAGCCACACTCTGCTAGACTTAAGAGAGCATATTAATGTATTAGTTCGTCAAGCTGGACGACACTCTGCTACCGACCACACCCATGCACTGAGGACCGCTGGAACCACAAGCACAGTTGCATATAAACATATCTTTATTGACACGGGGTCTCGAGTGCATGGGTGTGGTCGCATATTAGTGTTAGAATCGGTAATTTAGTATCATTCGGTAACGGTAGATGTTGTTGCGATGTGGACGCACTTGCGCGGCGCAGCTCGGGCGACCGACTCGTATCGATCTGCGCCGCGCGCAACTACCTACGTTACAACCTGACACGATGACTGTTTATAATTAAAAGCATTTTCTTTTGTTTCATCCACTGTGGATTGGGCTCGTTGGATGTGCTTGGCTGGAGGTGTGAGTCAGGATGCCGTAGAGGCCTCGCGGTTAGGATCGGATCGGACCGCCCCGGCGGATCTTCGGACATTTGCATATTTCTCGCGTGGATGTAATGTTCCTTTCGGATTGGATTGTATCGGATGTTATCGGAGCCGCGGTCTACGCACCCTCGCGCTGGATCAGGATCAGGACCTTTGGGTATGAACATTCAAATTTATAGCAAAATAACTTATGTTGAGTGCACGCTCGGTACAGAGTATTAATGTTTGTTTGGATATCCTTAACTCACACTTTATTTGCTTCTCGATGTCTGCCGTTTATTTCCTAGACGTAGGATGTCGGTTCAGTGACGATAATTATGAGAGAAATTTTCTATTAGCTTTGCTCATTAGTGTGTTAGACCTAACAATTCAGTGTCATATATAAATAATTAGCATGCTTACTGAGCTTTCATACAACCTACCTGCGTGTCAGCGATGTGAGTTTTGTGCGATGTGCGAGGGTGACCGAGAATGGATGTTGTAAATTTGACATTATTGTAAGTGATCAGATTGTAATTATGGACCGTGTAGGAACACAAAGTGAAATCACAAATGTATTGTAACGTGTGCGTCGCCGACGCTCGATATCATAGATGTAATGTGTGGACATTGTAATTTAGGTACTGGATCTGCATTCCAAAGACCAACACAGTTTGATGGACTTAATAAATTCCTTACAAAAGATAAAGTTTTTCATTTTCTATTATTTATTTATATTTTCCTACCAGCAGCAATAAAAAAACTCAGCAACTGATGCCGAGTTCTTCAGCAACTGATTAGCTTATTACAAAATGTGAATTAACCGAAGCCTTATTGCGTAAGGAATTCGGCAAGGCAGAGAGTATGTAACATCGACCAATCACAAGCGAGATAAAAGACGCGATGTGGATTTTAGTATATTATTATGTGATTGCTCGATTTTTTCAAGACATTACCAGTTTCCTTCACCTTGCCGAATTCAATCTGCAATAAGGCTGCCGGTTTTTAATGCCAATATGTCTCGCGTGGATCCACGTTTTAGGCACTCGAGGGTTTAAACATCTCGAAACAGCATTGAGATTTTAATAAAAAAGGGTGTCTGATGAATACTTTACTAAAGCAAACTAAGCTGGGGTCAACTGTTTCCTGACAGAAGAATAACTTCCCACTGCATTCAATTTTGGACACGGCGTAAACGACACCAGGGGGGTGACCACGGTCTTGATAAGAAGGCTACTTGATGACGCCAAAAGACAATAGGGATGTAGCCATCTTCTTACTGCTAAATTGAGTTATGTATCTGTTAGGTCTGCTTTTTCTTATCATAACTATAGTTAATAAAAAAAAGGTATCGAAAATTGTTATTTTTTTTTTATTGTTATATCGAATTACGTCATTATTTCTATTTTTCTGGTACATTTATAAAAAAAAACGTGAGTAACATTTATCGATACTATAATTACCCACATCACTACTTTTGACTATATATTCGTTATACATTTATAGCTTGGCGCTGGGGAACAATATCTGTCCCTTACTCGATCTCAAAATAACCTTACTCTAAGAGCTTGTGGTTACCCCCCTGCTCTGCATATCTATTGTGCGCTCAAAATACTCTCCAAATGAGCACTCAATTTTCATATCTTCTCTGTTACTTCATATTAACCGCATTATTTTACTTCTTATGCAGATTCTTGATAATATGTTTTGAAAGGAAAAAAGGGCGTAAAATAAAAGGTGACAAAAACAACGTTATATAAATAGAATCCCTATATTTATGTACACAACAAAGCCTAATAGTAAATCACAAACAACGATTTATTCGAGTCTCTCTCACATCACCACTATATCTTGAACCCTGAGTGTATGGCGCAAGTGCCGAACGTGAGGTTCTCGTACGTCACCTGTCGGAAGCCCGCATCCTCGATCATTGACTTGAATTTCTCCTGGGGAAGATAAGATGGATATAGGTAAGTATCATGGGTAAACATATGAAGATATTACACAAAACTAAGAGTAGATAGACTACTCATGATATTCTAAACGGCACAAGTGGAAAGCTATGGGCCCCAGTGATAATTACAGGCACAAGAAACAACAATTTCAGCTAGGACTCTGGTTTGGCTACGATACCTAATGATCGTGTCTTTAGGACAATGGCACGGGTCCCAGCGCTAAGAAAGAAAGTTTGGTTTCAATAAATATCACTAGATGGCGCATTATGCATCGATTTGTTATTGAATAATGGATGAAATTAACATTTTCTAGAAATGATTATAAAAATGGTATGTTCTTGTTTAATCAACTTTCCTAAGCACAAAATTATGGAATTTGGGCTCTTAATGCACATTTAAAAGATTATTTGAGCGGATCATTTAAAATTGATTGCAATAGATGGCGCGGTTTTTAAATTTCTGAGCCATGCCACACCATTTTTTTTTTAACCTTTTGAGCGCCAAGCGGTACCGAACGCGATGTGTCCCCCAGCGCCAAGCTATAAATGTATAAGAATATATAGTCAAATGTAGTGATGTGGGTAATTAAAGTATCGATAAATGTTACTCACATGTTTTTTTTATAAATGTACCAGTAAAATAGAAATAATGACGTATTTCGATATAACAATAAATAGAATAATGACAAATTTCGATACCTTGTTTTATTAACAATAGTTAGGATAAGAAAAAGCAGAATACACTATAGATAATGACTAAACAGATACATAACTCAATTTAGCCATAAGAAGTTGGCTACATCCCTATTGTCTTTTGGCGTCATCAAGTAGTCTTCTTATCAAGACCGTGGCGCCCGGAGCACGTAAAATTTCAATTGTTATAGGGATGTGTATGTTCAATTTTCTTTTTTCGATGTTTGTGTTTAGCTAAACACACATTAATATTATTATTATCGATTTTGCTTGGCCACGTTACGCGCTTCGTTTCTGGATTCGGTGTATCGCATTCAAAGTAAGAACGCAATTTTTGGTATGTTCTTTATTCTGAGATATCATACTAATTTCGAATGTAGGTACCTACTTACGCCAATCTAATGAGGTTATTAAACGAAAATATTTTATTTAATTTTTCTTACCGTTATAGTACATTACTGCAGCGGCCAGCAAAAGAGGCATTGATGGACGAACGTGTAAATGTGGGCCGAGGCGAAGCCGAGGCACACATACGTAAGTCCATCAATGCCTAGTTGTGGCCAAGGCTTGTATAGTGCTTTTCTCAAATAATGCGCGGAAATTAAAACTAAGTAGTACCTAGAACTCATTTTGTCAAATACATCTACTTTTCAAAATCAATGACGAACAACGAACAACAATAATTATTCCCGCGTTAGGCTTAGCACGCACTGCGATATTTATTCGCGCGATTTTTTTTCGACCATTCTGCGGCCTATGGAATTTTATGAAGCTGCACGCATTGCTCTAAAAAAATCACGCGGGAATAATACTACAAAAATTCGCGCAAATAAAAATCGCAGTGCGTGAGTGTTCATTTGTTTTTTTTTTCAATAAACAGCTTTCTATTTGCAAGCCAGTTCGAAATTTGAATAAAACCTTTTAGAAGTTACCTCCTTGGTTGCCATGTTTCGGAGTAAAAGATCGTTCCATTTTTAAATTACACGACAGATATGAATTTACTATGTAATTTATTTGGCCGCTGCAAACGACAGATATGGATTTTCATACAACTTTTGCCGGCCGCTGCTCGCATGTATTTGGCCTGTACTGCAATTTCGATTTATCTCGAAGAAGGTTGTCAAAATAATGCTCAAATTTCCAAGCATGTTTGAGAAAAGTAATTTACACTACACTCAAAATCTTCGTCTGATGTACTCTCGTATTTATCGGATTCAGCTTCCTAATCCACACCTTGTACGATTTTTAAAAGTTCTTCATAACGTAATTCATTAGCTTCACATTTTTTTTTATCGAATACGATCCATAACAGCGCTGCACTATCTCAAACTGACCTTGATGCACTTACGTCTATGACGTCACGGGTTGTCTTCTATTGATGTCCATGGCGCACGAGGCACCGATATCTATTATTAGTTTCGTAGTGACGGGATCTTGTAATATCGATCCGGCTTTGTTTCTATTAAAAGATTTAAGTAAATATATGTGTAACGGCTAGCAAAATTACGTACATTCTCCATAAGGATCGCATTTATTTCAAAACTCAACATTTTGATTCAAAATAAAAGTGTTTTTTTAAACTTTTGTGTATATCGAAACTTTAGAAACTTAATCAAGTAACCACAGCACTAGGCGTCTTCCTATAAAGACTACGGCGCCTGGGACACAGCAAAAATTTTAGTTGGTATTATTTTTCTGTTTTTTGTGTGAACAAAGACCACTATTGAAATAAAATATTAAGTTTAGGGTTTTAGGCAATAGTAGCAATACGCACAAAGCATTTGTTCATGTATTTTAATGTAATAAACGATAAGATGTCTTCTAATAAAGACGTGGCGTGGGGGGCACGGAAACGGTTGTCTTCTATAGAAGACCGTGGCGCTCAAAAGGTTAAATTTGTATCGTAACACATTTTGGTACAATGAAACTAAAAATTACTATAAAACAAATCGTCACTGTTTTTGCTATGTTAAAAAGCTGTCAATGCCCTGAGCCAATACCTACGATAATAAATTATGTAAGGGCGAAAATACACATATCTGTAACTTGAATAAAAGTGTGCAATTAGCTTGCATGTCATTGACAGCTTCTTAACATAACAGAAACATAACACATACCTGGTTGGGGAACTGCCGAATGCTTTCAACGAGGTACTGGTACGGCTTCCACTGGCCCGCAAACAGCTGGCCTAGCACCGGGATCACTTGGAATGAATACTGGTCGTACACCCTGCAAGAGAGATCCATCATCGAGTCAGTGAGTAGGTACAGGTTGCCACTTGCAATATATCTAACTACCTACCAATTATATCTAACTTTCTACCGGCGATCTCATAGAAATATTAAATACAGGAGAAGTGGCAAGGGGGCGTGTCGGTGTCCGCGCGACGTGGCGCTGTGCCCATGTCCAAAATCATGTTTCAAAATATCACAGTGACTGTACTATTTTTGCAATAAATACATTGCTCCTCAACCACTAGCTAATCATTTATTAAGGGGATGCATCGCGTAGTACGGCCGCTGCTTCTTGCGACGAGTTAGTGATGTACTTGTGCAGATGTTTTTGTGTGGGTAAGTTGTACGGAGTATGGTAAATACACGCTGTGTTTGATGAGATAAGGTTTATATTTGATTCTGTAGTACGTTCTGATTTAAGAGTTGCGGGTGTGTGCGCGACTGCGTGTCTATTGCTTTATCTGAACTGCAGTTGTAGTAGTTGCCGTGTGGTAGGGGCAAACTGGAGACACAGGTTGCCGACATATTGCGTCTACCGGGCATATCTCCTTTTTTATTATATCTATGGGCGATCTATTTAAAATTTAGAACATAAAAGCTGCTATTGTGATATAACTATGACAGTTAGATATATTCTCTCGCAGTCTTTTTTGTAGGTAATAATGAGTGCTTTAATCATGTAGGAAGTACATAATTTTTATGTATTATCAATAGTTTGCCCGCGCATTGTGAGTAGGTTCGTAAAGTAGGTAGGGTAGATAGCCAGTTGACGGGAGCGAAGCAGCGGGGGTCAGCTAGTTTATACACCAATTAATTGAGACAGAGGAGTAAGTACCCACCACTGTAACGTGCTGTTGGGCAGATGACTAAACTCAAGACACATGAAACGGCCGCCAGGCGTCAGCACTCTGTAAGCTTCCTCAAGGACCTGCACAACAGATAAACTTTATTAAATTAGAATATCATCTTCCTGCCATTGTCCCATGTTACTTGTGGTCGGCGCAACACGTTTTCTTCTTCCATACCGTCCTAGTCCCCGTCACGCTATCACTGACTTTGCAGATTGTGGCGTTAGTGGCGAGCATAATGTCTTCCAAAGTGCAGCAGCCTTATTGCGTAATGAATTCGGAAAGGGCAAAGGGTATGAAAAATCGACCACTCACGTGCGACATCAATGACGCGATGTGGCTTTCCGTCTATGTGATTGGTCGATTTTTCATACTGTTTGCCATTTGCTCTTTCCAAATTCATTACGCAATAAGGCTGCAGGTGTATGGGCACTTGGGGCACTGCACCGTGTGTTTCATATTTTTATTAATAAGATTAAGATACATAAATCATAAATAAGATACTTTTACACCAAAAATACAGAAAATACAATAATATTGCAGGAATAAGGGAAGGTTGCTTACGATTCTGTAGCGCGTCTATATCGCTAATTTTATCCGCAATAAATGCGATTCAGCTCACAGTGATAAAATCGCATATTATCAATTCGGCATCGCTAATAACGATTTCATGCGACATGGGGAAAACGAGGTTCATACTAAGCCGCATGTATTCATTCGAGTACTTACTAAACATTGTTTCGAATTGGTTCAATAACTGTTTCTTATTGCACCTCATGACGAGGTATTATTGTGATTGTGTGATATTGTGTATAGTTCTTACCATTGTAAATATGCATTTTAAATTTGCATGGCGTGAGCCTGATTATGGCGATATATATTTTTAATTTTTAACACCTGTACCCATATTCTGCAAATAAAAGATTTGAATTTGAAGATTTGTAATTTTTTTTCTGTAACAGGCTTGCTCTTCATAGTAAATTAAATGCGAAAACATGTAATTGGTTAAATTTGTTAATTGTTAATACTGTTTGTTTTCCGATTACAATAAAATAAAATACTCTTCACTACAGTCTATCTAGGAGATCCAACTTAATCTTATGAATTTTCTTTGTAAGTTTTGAATACAGACAGAACACGTACGTGGTCGATGTGAGTACAGTTCCGGATGCCGAAAGCGATGGTGTAGGCGTCGAAGCTGTCGTCGGGCAGGGACAACTTCTCCGCGTTGCCGCACTCCCAGTCTATCGCCACGCCGCAGCCCTCGGGGGTGTAGCCTAGTCTGGAATAGTAGCAATATTAATTAAGAAAGGGTTTAAGAGGCAGCATGGCGTGAAGTTCACCGTTAAAGGTCTATCCAACCATATCAGGGCCGTGCCCCGTCAGGGGCTCAAATAAATATCGTTGTGTACATTTTAAATAAACTCATTCACACACGTCTGTGCACGGGCCAGTGACGAAGCTTCAATGATTAGGCCCGGCCCTGTCACGTCCCGAGCACGGCCCCGATATGTGTGGATAGACCTTTACTCGCTTCTTTTCGTGTCGATAGACTTATTTTTTTTTTTTTTATATAGTTGTTAAACATGGCGTACTTTCAGAGGCTATAATTATGATTCGAAAATTAAATCTTTCGCATAGGCATCTTTCTATTACGCGGTCGTGACTTTTGTTTACGAGCTCGATCATTAGTTTTGCAGTTAAGTTTTAAATGTTTTAGTCAATTTAAAAAAGTTTAGTAGCAAGGAGTTTTCATACTTAAAATAAAATGGGATTTTATTCGAGGCCAAAATGAATGAGTCCGTACGTCTTAGCATAAAATTCTCAAAAGTTTATTAAATGGTTGTTTAATATATTGAATTAACAGTTTTAATTTCATTATTTTCACATAAAAGTTTGTCAAAAATCGAATAGGCTGTATAGGCTGTTTTCGTTGTAAAAAAAAAAAGGTATCTCTAACTCTGTCTCTATCTCTAACTCAGTCTCTAACTCTATCTCTACCTCGATCTCGATCTCTAACTCTATCTATAACTCTTATCTCTAACTCTATCTCTGACTCTATCTCTAACTCTGTCTCTATCTCTAACTCTATCTCTATCTAAGTTTGTATAACTCTATATCTAACTCTATCTCTATCTCGATCTCTAACTCTATCTCTAACTCTGTCTCTATCTCTAACTCTATCTCTAAATCTGTCTCTATCTCTAACTCTATCTCTAACTCTAAGTCTATCTAATTTTGTATAACTCTATCTCTATCTACGTTTGTATAACTCTATCTCTAACTCTATATTTATCTAAGTTTGTATCGAATAAAAAAAAATGTAAATGTAAATTTTATGCGCAAGGAGGTTGTATAGCATTGAGATGGAGTTTGAATATTATATTGGTGTTCTAAATTCAAACACCAAAACAGTGATTAAATTTATTTTTATTGTGTGATAAATTATTTCTTTTTTTTTAATATGAGTTCAAGTACAAGTGATGAAATTGAATTAACTCCACCCGATATTTTATCTGAGGCCAACACTGCGCAAGATGAAATTTTGCCTCCAAAATCTCGAGAAAGATATATGGCGACTTACGTTAATTTTATTTTATGGAAAAATAAAATTTAATTCTTTGACTTGTTTTTACTATTTCCCACAACTGTATTGAAAAACGTCGTGTGATACACGGGTGTGTAGGTACCTACTTTCCACCCTTGTATCACAATGTACTATTGTCGGGCTAGTATTTAGCAACCTGTCGGCACCTATCATTAGCCTCGTTCAAATCCTGGAAGGTGCAATTAGTGGGCACTTTCCGCGCCGTGTGTGTGTGTGCTTTACACACACGGCGTGTTTGTAGAGTCTTCTCTGAAGACTGTCTGTGGCTTACATGCTGTGCGAAGCATTGACAGCATGTTTTAAGGTATAGCAATAGTAACAATTTTGACGACACGTTGCGGGTTCAATTCCCGCACGGAAAAAAATATTTGTATGGCCTACAGATAGTTGTTCCGGATCTGGGTCACGTCTGGGTGTCTTTTTAATGTGACTTGTAATGTTTGTAAACGCACCCATGATACAGGCAGAAATTCCTAGCGAGGAGAATGTTAAATAAAAAAACAAAAAAGGTATCTGACATTGTCACAACTCTTTTTGCACTTTTTTTTTTGCCGTTTCCGTTTCGATGGCGCGGCCTCGGCGTTTTATTTTTTTTTTTAAAACTATGTCAAGATTATAGAAGAAGAAGAAATTTTTACATAAATTTGTAAAAGTTCATTCCCAAAACCATAAATTTGTCAAAGTTATAGATAAAAAGTTTTAAACGTGGCCGCGCCATTGAAACGCTGCGAACCGCGCGGCCACGGAGATATTTAAAACTAAGCGTTGCAGAGACCTGAAATTTTGGCAGATTGAATTTGTAAAAATATAGAAAAAAATCTTAGGTTTATATTTTAGGAGCAGTAAGACTAAAACCCCATGGCCGCGCCATTGAAACGGTGTAAAACACGCCATCACCGATATCTCGCTGAAAAAGCAACGCAGAGGTCTGAAGTTTTTTGTAAAACCTAGATTTGAATTTGTCAAAATATGAAAAATACACAAAATATACCTAGGTTTATATTTCAGGAGCTGTAAGACCAAAACCCTATGGCCGCGCCATTGAAACGGTGAAAGACACGTTATAGCCGAAATCTCGCTGAAAAATCATCGCAGAGGACTGAAGTTTTTTGTAAAACCTAGATTTGAATTGAACGACAGCCGCACCATCGAAACGGACACCTTTTGCCTGTTTGTCTATGGGATAAAAATCAACCTAATAAGAAAAAAAAAATCTGTAGCCCAACTATGTAGTTTTTGTTTTTGGTCTTCAACCCCTTGAGTGCCCGAAACGTGGATTCACGCGAGACACATTGAGGCTTTTTAATTGTTTCGGTAATTACGGCATTCAACCGGTTAAAGAAAAAGAATAGCACTAAAATGCACTTTCCTTTCTTGAGTAGATGGCAACACAAACACATTATTCGTCAGACTTCAAGCAAAGAGTTTCTGGCGTATCTGACGGACGTAGCGACACAGGAAATGAATGGGGAAACATTCGATGGAAATGGTTTGACTCCAAAGCGTATTATGCTGCGCTTAGGCACTTTTTTTGCGGCCGCTACAAGCCGCTTTGCTCAGAAGTCAACCCTTTGACATTTTTTTAATGCGATATATTCAGAACACCTACTTCAGTGCTCTCTGCTTGCCAACATCCAGCATTGCCTGGTTGATGTCACAGACGGTGACGCTGCTGTTGGCTGCGTGCGACGGGCCCAGGTTCTGCAGGTACTTTATGTATCTGAATGCTATGTCACCTGAAATATTATTAAAATATCTAATTAGTAAAGTTAGATAATCTAGCTAGACCCATTTCAATAATTAAATTTGAATAAGTTTAGTAGTTTTGGCTGAAATTTCTTGGACATACAGCTTTTTAAATGCTCTTTGCAGTAGAACCCTTATATATGAGATATATATAAGGGTTCTACTGCATCATGCTTCATACTGCATCAGGGTCCATCAACAGGACACAAAACCAAGAAAAAAAATATTATGACTACCACTTTCTGCATCCTTATTTCCAGTGGGTTATTTCACAGGAGCCAGACATTATTTCCCTTAAAAGAGCCAGGTTTTTTTTTATTTGCATAGGGCTATTTCACAGGAGCCAGGTATTATTTCCAGTGGGTTATTTCACAGGAGCCAGTTATTATTTACTAGAGTCAGGTTTTTATTTTCCGTGGTTATTTTACAGGAGCTAGATATTATTTCCAGTGGGTTATTTCACAGGAGCCAGATATTATTTCCAGTGGGTTATTTCACAGGAGCCAGACATTATTTCCCTTAAAAGAGCCAGGTTTTTTTTTATTTGCATAGGGCTTTTTCACAGGAGCCAGGTATTATTTCCAGTGGGTTATTTCACAGGAGCCAGTTATTATTTACTAGAGTCAGGTTTTTATTTTCCGTGGTTATTTTACAGGAGCTAGATATTATTTCCAGTGGGTTATTTCACAGGAGCCAGATATTATTTCCAGTAGGTTATTTCACAAGAGCCAGTTATTATTTCCAGTGGGTTGTGTACAAGAGCACAGATAATATAAAACTACAGATACCCAATCCCATACAAAGAAATGCCACCTCTTTAAGTCGGGCTATTTTGTCTTTCTCCATATTTTAAAAGGCGGCAGCACTAGTGACTCATTAATAGCCGGAGACTGTAGTTTTCTAACGACATCTAGTAGTTTACCTAGATACTAAATGGCATCGATAAATATGGCAATTTGACTGAGCAAGGAAACGCATCATGTTCTCAGATACGTTATTTGCCAGTTGTCCTTGAACGCTTACTTCGTATTCGTAGTAATAACAATAGGTATGATCGGGATAGACTCCGCTCAGACAGCGGTAACTTCTTGAACCTAAGTGGTCGCATTGTGTAGCAATTTTCACTCTATTCCAAATTAATCAAAACTATAGAATTCCTTGTAGAATTAAATGTAGGTAGGTAGCTTGCTTCCGCGGCAACGGAATGAAGACATGAAGTAGGTACTGTGAGGTATCTGCCTATGTAAAGGAAAACTCCTTGATCATATTAAGACTGGCAACAGATCTTGTCTTGAAAGATAATTGAAATTCGAACATAAAATAGGTGAGGATGTTTTTTGCTAAACTTGGATTGTCTCAATTCTAGTGAAGCCGCCCATATAAGGCAGGCACATTTTTGCTAAATATATGAGATAAAAGTAATTTTTCTTTTATTTCGTAGCGGTCTGGCTACGGCCCCCTGACAGTATCTACTTCATGTCATTTTATTATTCATTAAAAGGGTTATCCTTTTTTATTTTATGTAAGTTAAGTACTAAATAAAGAATAGGAGGTTTTTATTACAAAATGTTTACTTTTAATAATTTAGTTTGGTACGCAGCAAGGACAACCTGAATGAAATTTGAAGTAATCTAGAATCAAACTTAATGGCGACTCGCAACACACACTGCATATTAAAAAATAATTGTGCCAGCGGCGGTTAGGAATGCGTGCAGCAACTCATACGAGTGTTCCAAGCCGCCATTAAGTTTGAATTGGACTGTACGAGTAGTGGAGCCGTGTAATCGCAAGGACAAAAATTACTTTATGATGCGCGATTCCTATTTACTCACGGGACGTCGATTCAAACTTAATAGCGGCTGTAAAATTCGTTACAATTCGTTCTGAAGTTGGCTTTCCGCATGCGCGAGGCACGAAACGGTGCTGTTTTTGTATGAAATTTTCTACTGCGCAGCCATTGTAGCCATCTTCAGGGCGGCCAAGAAGTTTGGCGAGAACTATACCTCACTCCTAACCCCCACTGTCACTCAAATTGCTTCTGCACAACTGTGCAGCGACTCGCGGAGTGTTCCGAGTCACCATTATGTTTGAATGGAACTCTATTAGTAACTCTAGTAGTAGCCGTCAGTCAGTCTCCAAGGAAATAAATGCTCCAGTCATGTGAACATGCGCGACTCCTATTTACTTATGAATCGTTGGTTTAAACTTAATGATGTTTTAAAAAACTCTACTCGCTGCGCAGTACCCTACTCCTAACCCCCGCTGTCACATGAAATTGCTAGTGCGTAGCGACTCACGAAGAGAGAAACATATTTCAGCCTAAATCTGCTGTTTAACAGTTTTTAACTGATTGTTACTTTCACAGTTGTTACCTATGCTGCCATCTAAGATCTTTTTTTAAGACTATTTATAATTTGTTTGAAATGAGACCCCATGACAAGAGCCAGTTTTTATATTTCCAGTGAGTTATTTCACAGGAGCCAGATGTTACTTCCAGATGGTTATTTCACAGGAGCCAGATATTATGTATTTCCAGTGTTTCGGTTTCGGCAAAAAAACGACTTTCGGTTTCGGCGGCAAACCTGCCGAAACTACGACCGAAACCGCATTCGGGAGTTCTCGTGCTGTGATCGATCATGTTCGGCGCGTTAAATTCCATCGAAGCGAGTATTTTTTTTGCGATCTTTTTTTCTTAAATTGTGGTTGTTATGTTGATTAACATACCAATAAGTGAAAATGTCGATGACTGCATAGCTATGTGATTTAAAGATAAAAAACTAAAGACCGTCTGATTATAATAACGTTTTCTTTATTTTTCCCTCAAAACATGATCCTTGTAAGGTAGATTCGGTTCCGGTTTCGGCCGAACTGAGACTGTTGCCGAAATTTGGTTTCAGTCGGACACTAAGTGGGTTATTTCACAGGAGTTAGGTTTTTTATTTCCAGCGGTTTATTTCACAGGAGCCAGGTATTAGGACCAGTAGATTATTTACAAGAACCTGGTTTTTTTATTTTCATTGGGTTATTTCCCAGGAGCCAGATAATATATCCAGTGGGTTATTTCACAAGAGTCAGGTTTTATTTCCAGTGGGTTATTTCACAGGAGCCAGGTATTATTCCCAGTGAGTTATTTCACAGGAGCCAGGTATTATTCCCAGTGAGTTATTTCACAGGAGCCAGGTATTTTTTTTTTGGTATAATCTCTATTAATATTAAAAGTGGAAACATTAAAAGGCTGGTCTGATGATGATTTTATTAGATTAGATACTACAGAAACCACACTCACCAGTGCCTCCTGCCATGTCCAACAATTTGGTCTCCTGCCTGGGCGCCAGCCTTTGCATGAAGATGTCCTTCCAGACTCTATGGATGCCCATAGACATCACATCATTCATCAGGTCATATTTCTCAGCTACGGTTTCGAATACTTCGTGAACTGGCAGATTTATAATAAGTTATTAATGAAAACACATAGCTAAAATAAAAATTTCATGAATAAATAAGAAAAGTTGAAGGTTAGGTCTATTACAAAAACTGGTCGTTGAGATTGTTTTGCAAGAAAAAAAGAAGGTTGTTTACTAAACAGAAAACAAAGCTACTGAAAATAAAGACTAAAGTTCAAAAATCGATCCTTGGCACTACCCCATAGTAAGAAAAAAAAAACAGAAATTTTGGGTTATGTTTTTCATTTCACAGAAACATGAATGAATTCCAACCTAAATAAAGAAGAATTGATTTTTTATTCATAAAATAATCCTAATGAACCGCACTTTACTTATATTTCCCTTAGAAACATTACCTTTTTTGTGTTTTTCGCCTTCATCAACAACTTGAAATCCAAAATGTGTCTGACCGGGTTTCATTGCTTCGGCTTCGGTCTCTTTGGAAGCTGTTTGCGTATTTATGGCGCGGAGCCGCAATCCTTGTAAGACTGTACATCTTATATTAGATAATACAAATAACCCTGTCCTAAGCGACATCGCTTATTTCTGAAAAATCCAGACGGCTGAACATGAACAAAAATTTTGTTATAATTACAGCTGATTGTCAGTGTCTAACTCTGACAGTGTCAAAATTTTTGAAGTTTAAATTTTTTGGCTGACTACGAGTCATTTTGGTAATTCATTTATACAGACATTTTGAATAGTATAGAGGAAACTTATTTAAAATGCAATTTCAACATCGGTATTCACTTTCACACTAACAGATAACTTCATAAACAAAAAGAGATAGATATACTTTTGTCTACGCCATCTTTTGTGCCAGTGTGACCAAGGATGCTATATGCATATATCAGTACTAGATCTGTGCCACTGTCATATCGATATTATCGAGTTTAGTTTTAGAGCGATCTACAAATTTGACCAAATGTCTGTAAGAATCGTCCCTGACTGCGGCTAAGTTTTCTGACGTTTTTTTAGGGATTCTTTATAATTATTTAAAGAGTGAATGTGCACTCGTACAAAAAGTGAACTTATCAGTCATTGTAAGTGTACAATCCCACTCTTTCGTTTTGTGACTTCTCTGTGCATTATGCGCGTTGTATAATAATGTTTTCAACGCACTTGCTCATAAAGTGGCTCTAATTTCACCCCAATTAGGCACATAATGACATCTGTTATCAAACTGTGACTTTTTCATTGCTATTATTCACAAGTGAGATAAAGAGTTGTTTTTTATTTATTGGTTGAGTTGCTTTGTTCTTAAAAAAGTTTCGATACAAAAAAGATCGTGATCAATAGTACAAATGCAACACATTTCATGCAACTTCGTATTTAAATGTATAATTTCAACTTGTATGTGTTAAATAAATAAAACTTTCACTTAAATATAACTTTTGTTTTTGTCTGTAATAAAGAAAACTTGTAATTCCCCATTTTGTACGTGGCTTTAACGCTATCCGCTAAAAGCCAAAAAAAAAAATCTCATTATTTTTAGTCTATGGCCGGTCGCCATGGTAAGATGCACGCGCATAGGAAAACTGATTAATATTGGGCAATATTAATCAGTTTTTCTATGCGCGTCATTGCGAAATAATATTCACAACTCGTTTTCACTGTTGGAAATGATTTTTTTGTATTATTTTCTTCACAAGTGTGTTGAAAAACGTCGTATGATACACGTGTGTATTGATGATTAAAGTCCTCGGCTCTCTTAAGACCCTCACCTAACGGCTCGGGTCTCAATGGCGCCTCAGCGGTAATCACCAACATTACACACTTGTACCATAATGTAATATTATTCATACCTTGCGCAAAAACTAGGTACATCATGATATCATCTTGGTATCATCTTGTACGACTGTACAAACAGGTACTGATCAATATACTGATATATAGTATGCTAGTTCTTGTGCAAGACTGAAAATAACGTTTTCAACACACTTTTTCGGCAAATGAGCCATAATACATCGCTTTTAGGGCTTTTCATTTCTCAAAGAACGCTTTAAGTTCCTTCATGACACACGTTCTAGACACTTGAGATCATCGGAGAATTTGAGACTTTTGATGCCTGCTCATTCTACTAAGTTTTATCATAAATTGTTCACGGTCCAGGCTGTGCGATTGTGGAATGAGTTGCCGATGTCAATAAGACAAGCCCAGTCACTAGCATCTTTTAAAAACCTTGTTAGGAACCATTTCCTTTCTCTTTAATATTTTTCTGTTTCTATGTAATTTCTTCTTTCATTGTTCACCCCTTCTTTGTAATTTTGTTGCATGTAATATTATGTATGTATGTTTATTTGTAAGTTTGTATAAAGTATTTTATATAGCTATATAATGTTTATGTATTAATATTTTTTTTTATGTAGCAGTACACCATAGGCTACCCCTGTTTTATGTTTAGTTCTTTAGGCCACCCAAAGGTTGTCTGGTAGATATCGCTGTCAGCGATAAGACCGCCTTTGTACCCATAGTATTAAGTTGCTCTAAAATATATGTGTAATTTCTCTTTTTGGTGTACAATAAAGTATATTCTATTATATTCTATTCTATTCTATAAACAGAGCTATAACACACTCATGCCTCATAACATTACACACTAGTGCGTAATAGAGTTATCCCTACAAAGTTAAATTAGTACCTTTCTGCAAGTTATATGCGAGTAAACAGGGCATTTTCAATATAACCGGGTAATACAGTTTTTTTTTTTTTAGTAACAACATACAGTTTTTATGCCGCTGAAAATCCATATACATTTTTGGAAGAAATAAATTTGTGCATCCTTAATTAAGTCAAACAAACATTTATTATTATCAAATTATTCATTCACAATTATTTGTTATAAAATATTTACATTTTAACACATAAAATTATAATTTTAAAGTAGGCTGTATGTTCACTCACCTTGCATTTGGCGCGTGAAATAAAAATGTTTGCGCGACATTTCCCATAATTTCCATATTTTGTTTTTATCCAATTTGTCGCTGTGTGGTAAATTGTTTACAAATGTTAAGTTTTTGTGATAAGCAGGGCCGAGCCGCCACTGTGTGCGAAGTGTGCGGCGCACACAGGTGCCAGGACAATAGGGGCGCCGGATGAAATGCCAGCGCTATTATTGAAATTATTTTGTAACATAAATAAATTTTCTTTACAGTTTAGTATCGATAAGTAAGTACCTAGATACAAGTCTTGAGTTTAATTTTACATTATTTGAACCGCCGTAGTCGCTATAATCCCGCATCCCAAAGCGATGCTACGTAAGCAGGCTGGGGTCACCGGTGATTCCCTGATTTAAATATTTCATCTCTACCGTCCGCATTTTGAAACAGAAGTCAGTCATTCTATTGATGAAGGTGTTAAAACTGATCTAAAAAATGTTTTATGCTGTGGTATGTACTTTTTATTAATTTCTTATGAAGGAATATGCAGTACTTAAGTATAACGTAAAACATTTTTTTGTCTGTCTGTTTCTTAACTTCTGCACCGATTTTGACGGGGCTTACACTGGCGGATAGCTGACGTTATCAGCCAGTGTAACTGTAAGCCTACCTACTATCGGGCCAAAAAGTATAGTCCTCTAACTTTGAAAGTTTATTGATCGGGCTAAAAATTCAAAGAACAATTTAATACAGATAAAAGTATTTGTCAAACGATTATTGATAAATCGTGTAAATTTTGATTCATAAAAAAACATCTTTCATTAGTTATAAATTTTAAAGTAAAAGAAACCCGTTTAATGAGCTACTATTGACCATAGCACAGGCACCCACCACGAAAATAGAAAATTTGTTTCAAATAAATTTCCCTAGATGGCGTATTAAGCTGCGCTCTGTTATTGAGTTTTATGAAATACCTATTAAGATTTTCTAGAGACGATCATAAAAAATGTATGTTCTGTTTAATTAACTCTCCTAAGCACAAAATTAAGAAATATTGGGGTCTTAATTCACATTTCAAATATTATTTAAATGGATTATTTAAAATTGATTCCCATAGATGGCGCGGTTTTAAATTGCCGAGGTTTCCCCTCGATTTTTTATTGGTACAATGAAACTGTAAACCTTGCAAAATATACTATAAAACAAATCGTCACTGTATGTAAAAGAGTTTACTTGGTTCGAAACCCTTTTGCTTGCAAATCACATGATTATTGATAATTTTATTAACTTCTAAATTTTACTATGGTCACAGATAATATAATACTAGCATATAGATGGCTCATCCCATACAAAGAAACCGTGCAGACGTAACTAACGTTTTTCATCTGATTAAGCTGATAATTTTTCTAAGAACATCGATCGCATTAAGTTCCGTTCCACGGGTATCCTCCGACTGCACAGCATGATTTTCTTCTGGTTTACGTTTTTTTAGTTCGCTTCTTAAGCAGTCGGGTTTTTTGATTTTTAGAATTAACTTTTTTTATTTATAACTTTTTAGTTATCATATTTTTTTCGAATTAGGTGCATTTAAACATATAAGTGTTATATATTTTTGAAATCACCTCTTAAACCCCATTATTTTGATACCGTTCACGAAGGGGTAGACAAAAATAAATTGTCCCCCACAATATGGCGCCCATAATCCGCCATTTGACAATTTTAATGTAGACAGTGACACTCGCAAGAATAAGACGAATCGATTGACGAAAATCGGCCAACTCGTTTGGTCTCTAGAACGCCTCATAGGAACAAACATACATACATAGACTGATAAACACATTACCATCCTTCGGCAGTCGGGTAAAAAAGAGGCGCTTCATAGATTTCGCACACAGGCCCTGCCAGGGGTCGGCTCGTCCCTGGTGATAAGATGAACAATTGATAGAGTTAATAACCCCGCCAGAAATACTAAATGAAGCACAAAATGCAAGCAACAGCCTAATCCCCGCAAAATCTAGAGAAGAGTGCTGTAATGATAGGCTGTTACACTTGTTTTTAATCGTCTTTATTGTCTTATTTCTTATTAATATTACAGAGGTTTCTGTGGTACTTTAACATAGAACAAAGTGTACGGTATTCTCCCTGTCTAGTGTTGTCTCTCATCACTAGTGATGTCTTGATAACAATTACTAAATACTAAATACCTTACATCTCCCTTTCTTTAAAACTAATAATTTTAAACATAATCTTTTAAATAATTTGGCTGTTTTATTTCCCTACCTGATCTGCTCCTTGTTACAGTTTCCTGCTCAACAACAGTTTTATCATATAAATCATTACCATCAGCATGCTTAACATTATTATCATTAACAGTTAAATCTAACATTTCTTCACCATGATACATTCCCAAATTTGCATTATCTATCTCTACCTCCTCTTCTTGTTCAACAATCATTTTCTTATCATTTTTACTCTCAATCAAATGTTTTCTATTTCTATCAATAATAGTTCCATTTTCTGTTAACAATTTATAAGAATTAGGTCTTTCACTCTGAGTCAATACCTCTGCATAGACTAATGGTTTCCTATTACCTGTTGTCACTATTACTTTTTGACCCTCATCTAAATCTTTTAGCTTTTTAACATTTTTATCATAGTATTGTTTTTGAATTTTGGAGTTTGCATATAACTTACTCTGTATGTATTTATTTTCACCACCATTAACAGTAATCATATTTGGCAGTAAACCTTGAATTTTTCTTCCCATCAATAGCTCAGAGGGAGTCTTAAAATCTAAATTTGAAATTGGTGTTGCCCTATACTCCAATAATGCCAAATACTTATCTTTGCCTTCAAAATCTGCTTTTTTAAATATGTTTTTTACTGTCTGAATATACCTCTCTGCAAGACCATTAGATTGTGCATGTAATGGACTGCTAGTCACGTGTGTGAAATTCCAGTTACTACAAAAATTATTGAATTTGAAGCTAGAGTAATTTGTCCCATTATCAGAATATAGCTTATCAGGTATTCCATGTCTACTAAACACAGATTTTAGCGCTTCTATTGTACATTCTGGTGTTAAATTGATTAATTCTTTAATCTCAAAATATTTACTGAAATAGTCTACAACCATTAAATAATTTTTATCTTTATAATGAAAAACATCAGTAGCTAACACAGACCATGGTTTGTCAGGCATTTCTCTAATTATCATTGGTTCTTTACAGTTTTTATTCTTAAATCTATCACATGTACTACATGACAACACCTTATTTTCAATATCTTTTGACATATTAGGCCAGTAAATGCATTGCCTAGCCCTATTTTTGCATTTTTCAACTCCTATGTGGTTATAATGAACTTTAGACAACATATCTTGTCTTAGAGTTTTTGGTACTATAATACAATTGTTTTTAAATACCAGGCCATCATAAATGTACAGTTCTCCTCTATATGTATAGTACGACCTTAAATTATGAGGTATATTATGCACATTTTGTGGCCATCCCTCCTGAATATACTGTTTCAACATCCTCAGTTCTTCATCTTTATTAGTTTCTTCCTTAAAAATTCCATACTTATGTTCTGAAATTGATACATTACATTTTACTAAACACACTTGAGATTCATATAATTCTTCTATAGTGCTTTTATCATGTATATTATTTTTAACATCTCTTGAAAGAGAATCTGCCAATAACAATGTTTTACCAGGCCTGTATCTAACATTAATGTCATATTTTTGTATTTGTAATCTCATCCTTTGTAACCTTAAAGGTATTTCGCACAGGGGTTTTTTGAATATAACCTCTAGAGGTTTGTGATCACTCTCTACTTCTACAGTCATTCCATAAATGTATTGATGAAAACGTATGCATCCAAATACAATGGCTAACATTTCTTTTTCTATCTGTGCATATGCTTTTTGAGTGTTTGTCAAAGCTTTTGATGCATATGCCACCGGCAAGTTATTTTGTAACAAAACTGCTCCCAGAGCATCTTTCGAAGCATCAACTGATATTTTACAAGGTTTATTGGGATCATAAAATTGCAAAACTGGTTGGGACATTAAAATGTTTTTTAACTCATTAAATGCATCATCATGTTCTCTATTCCACTTCCATTCTTTCCCTTTTTTGACTAACTCTCTTAATGGGTTACAAACTTGTGACATTGATGGTATAAATTTTGATACATAAGTTACCATTCCTAATAACCTTTGTATTTCTTTAATATTTTTTGGTTTTTCTAAATTGAAAATTGACTCTACCTTTCTCTGATCTGGTTTTATGCCTTCACAACTCAGTACATGTCCTAAATAGATAATTTCTGGAATTCCAAATTGACATTTATCTAAGTTAAATTGTATGCCATTTTGTTCGGCTACCTGTAAAACTTTTCCTAATATTTGATCATGATCCAACTGATTTTTAGCATGAATGATTACATCATCGACAAAGACTTCACATCCAATTATGTTCTGAAATATTTCACTATATTGTCTGTGAAACACTTCAGGTGCGGATGATAGACCATATGGTAATCTCTTGAAACAATACCTACCAAATGGTGTAGAAAATGTGCACAGCTTGGAACTATTTTCAGTTAATTTAATATGAAAAAATGCAGTGGATGCATCCAATTTTGAAAAAACCTTCGAGCCTGCCATTTTTGCAGCTACTTCTTCAAAAGTGGGAAGTTTAAAATGTTCTCTTTTTATGTATTTGTTTAAATTGCTTGGATCCAAGCATACTCTTATTTTACCATTAGGCTTTCTTACTATTACAATATTACTAACAAAATCAGTAGGTTCAGTAATCTTTTCTATAATTTTATTTTTTTCCATGTTTTCTAACTCTAACTTCAGAGGTTCATGCAATTTTAATGGTACACTACGGGGCTGTGCTATTTTGCCTTCTCTATCTTCTAATAACTTAATGTCATACTCAAAATTTTTTAACAATCCTAATTTATTTTCATTAAATATACTGCCCCTATACCTCTCAATAATTTCTTCATATTGTTTCTCAACACATATTTTATTTAAGTATTTTCTTTCTATCAGACCTAGATTTTTCACTGTTTTATCCCCCAACACTGGACACACTCCTTTATAGTCTATAACTTGAAATATCAAAGGTATACTTTTCCCATTAACCAGTTTACAGAATATTTTAATTTTCCCTAGGCATTTCAATGGTGATCCATCATAGTTATACAAATAACAATTAGATCTGTCAATCTTATGTGTTAATTTAAGTGTTTCTATAATTTTTAAGGGTAAAACATCACAATCACTTCCAGTATCAATTCTAAAGTCTACTAACCTGTTATTTATTTCCAAACATTCATACTGAGACCTGTCCCTTATTTCGTTTACATTTATTGATCCCAACACAAAACTTTCATTTTCTACGCTGTTATTTTCCTCTTGTTTGCTTATCATTTTCACTGATGTACACATCTTCGCATAATGACCCATTTTCTTACATTTTGCACACCTTTGACCAAATGCTGGGCATTTAAAGCCATGTTCATATCCACACCTAGTACAGGTTTTCTTCTTGTATGTTTTATTTTCTATATCCTGCTTGCTGTTTTCCTGCCTATTATTATATTTCTGTTGTGCTTGCTGCTGTTGCACTCGGTTTATATTACTGCTTTCTGTCAAGCTCTTAAGATTGTGTGAAGCTGTTTCTGCCGCTTTGCATAAGTCCACACACCGTTTCATGTCTAAATCTGCCTCCTTGAGCAACCTCTCCTTCAAATTGATATTATGTATACCCCTTATTATTTGATCCCTTATTAAACTATTTTTAAGGGTACCAAAGTCACAGTCACCTGCCAATGTTTTCAGGGCAGTGAGAAATTCTCCAAACGTTTCAGACTCTTTTTGTTCTCTTTGAAAAAATATATGTCTCGACATAGTTTCATTCTTCAACGGGGTACAATAATTTTCAAATAAATCAATTATATCCTGCATGGTTGCTGTTTTTTCATTAATTTCAAATGTGTTATAAACCTCAATGGCCTCCTCGCCCATAACATGTAATAATAAAGCAACTTTTTCTTCTTCTGTCATATTTTTACTGCTCTTACCTGAGGCTTTGTAATAAAACATAAATTTCTGAATGAATTTTTTGAAATTCTCTTTTAGATTGCCTGACGCCAACAATAATGGCGGAGGCTGACGAAGATGATCCATGTTTTTCTTTTTATTTTTCCTCTTCCTTATTTATTTGTTTTCTACCGGCTGCGCCATGTAATGATAGGCTGTTACACTTGTTTTTAATCGTCTTTATTGTCTTATTTCTTATTAATATTACAGAGGTTTCTGTGGTACTTTAACATAGAACAAAGTGTACGGTATTCTCCCTGTCTAGTGTTGTCTCTCATCACTAGTGATGTCTTGATAACAATTACTAAATACTAAATACCTTACAAGTGCTTTGCTGCCTACGATAGTTTCTTACAATGGAAGAGCAAGAATAATACCCAGTAATTTTCTGAAAATGTGTTCTAGCGTATTTCTCTGAACTCGCCTATACATAAAAGCCTAGATCCCTGTGGTGCATCTATTCCTGGTGGTGCTCAAACATGGTGTTGATATCAAAACGTACTGTAACCTGATGATATTTATGAAGAGACGGCTCGGACGGATATATTGGTCGGAAATCTAATGTTTTGTCACCAGCCGACGTTGAAAAGTTTTTTAAAGAGTCACCGGATAGTCAGTGCCTAGCAATAAAGGTATGTTCAATATTATTAATCTAAACGTATCTAAATGATTGCGTAACCTTAGCATAACTTCTTAGAACTAATTAATTGATTTCGTTGCAGGTTTCCTTGATATTCGCTGTTATTGGTGCGTGTAGACGACAAGAGCTTTATAATATTACAATAAAGGATGTAGTAACCCGAAAGCAGACTCTATTCACAACAAGGCGAAAATTAGTGACAAAATAACGCAAGCCATTAATTTGTAGCCAAAGGGAAAAATGTTCCACAACCATGTACATCTCGTAGCATGAGTTATTTGGTTCCTACTGTTCTGTAATTTGCCTTTGTCGCCGACATTTACATACGAAGAAAACGAAAGTATACTATTCTATGATTTGCCTTTGTCGCCAACATTTACATACGAAGAAAACGTGAGTATCTACTAAAGAAGTGGCAAGCACCAATGTAACGCAAACTGTAAAATTGCCACCCAAATCAATCCAAAATCGCTTTGAAAATTGTACGTTCACCAATTGTTCTTATAATTAAAAGATATAAGCAATACATGTTTGTTTTTTCTCGCAAATGTGTTGAAGTTTTCGTGATAAGATGAACAATTGATAGAGTTAATAACCCCGCCAGAAATACTAAATAAAGCACAAAATGCAAGCAATAGCCTAATCCCCGCAAAATCTAGAGAAGAGTGCTTTGCTGCCTACGATAGTTTTTTACAATGGAAGAGCAAGAATAATACCCAGTAATTTTCTGAAAATGTGTTCTAGCGTATTTCTCTGAACTCGCCTATACATAAAAGCCCAAATCCCTGTGGTGCATCTATTCCTGGTGGTGCTCAAACATGGTGGTGATATCAAAACGTACTGTAACCTGATGGAATTTCTCTGAGCTCGCCAATACATAAAAGCCCAGCTCCTGGTGGTGCATCTATTCCTGGTGGTGCTCAAACATGGTGTTGATATTAAAACGTACTGTAACCTGATGAAATTTATGAAGAGACGGCTCGGACGGATATATTGGTTGGAAATCTAATGTTTTGTCACCAGCCGACGTTGAAAAGTTTTTTAAAAAGTCACCGGATAGTCAGTGCCTAGCAATAAAGGTGTGTTCAATATTATTAATATAAACGTATCTAAATGATTGCGTAACCTTAGCATAACTTCTTAGAACTAATTAATTGATTTCGTTGCAGGTTGCCTTAATATTCGGTGTTATTGGTGCGTGTAGACGACAAGACCTTTATAATATTACAATAAAGGATGTAGTAACCCGAAAGCAGACTCTATTCACAACAAGGCGAAAATCAGTGACAAAATAACGCAAGCCATTAATTTGTAGCCAAAGGCAAAAATGTTTTGCCCCAAACCACAACCATGTACATCTCGTAGCATGAGTTATTTGGTTCCTACTGTTCTGTGATTTGCCTTTGTCGCCGTCATTTACATACGAAGAAAACGAAAGTATACTATTCTATGATTTGCCTTTGTCGCCAACATTTACATACGAAGAAAACGTAAGTATCTACTAAAGAAGTAGCAAGCACCAATGTAACGCAAACTGTAAAATTGCCATCCAAATCAATCCAAAATCGCTTTGAAAATTGAACGTTCACCAATTGTTTTAATAATTAAAAGATATAAGCAATACATGTTTGTTTTTTCTCGCAAATGTGTTGAAAAACGTCGTATGAAAGTCGTGAGCTCTTCACGATCGGCTGATTTACGCCCTCGCCTACGGCTCGGACTGCAACCCACAGCCTCGTGTATAATGAGCAACTTAGCTCACTTGTATCATAATATACTATTACAGACGAGTATGTATATAAAAGTAATAAAATAAATAATTACAAAATGGTTTAAATATAATAATTTAATTTTCAAAAGTAAAATGTGAAAATAAACATGATTCATCAACTTGTATCCATAGATGGGTTAAGGGATAGCGATAGCATGGTTCATTCAAATGCAGTGAACACAAGCGAGAATGTGGTGAAGGTGTCCAGTTAGCTCGGTTTATATTCTTGATAAACTTATTTCTTAAAGAAGTACTCTTAGGAAACCTGTGCACAATCAATATTAGATTAATAATACAAATAGCAAATAAACTTTATGAAATAAATTAAAGTAAGTATAATAAAAATACAGTATCGATAATCTTTCTTGTGATTTTTGTCACATCTCTAACATCAGAACGTAAGTACGTAAACTGTCATAGCTCTATCAGCAAACGCATAAAAGTTAATTTTTCACTAAATAGAATGGTTTAAATGATACTACACGTCCTTGACGTATTTAGAACTAAGGTTCCTTTATTCGGGACAGCCTATGAAATGTATTCCCTACACAATAATTTCAGTATCCTAGTCGATAACTAACCTGTGGAAAGATATCCTTTGATTATTTTCGGTTAATACGCTCATTCTACCCTTGCAACCGATAGCCACACACGACATGGTTCTTGCAGATAATTAAACAATAACATTCTGACTGATCTAAACGAAAAAAATGCGTGAAAACAACGAAAAACTTTAATTACAGCTGCTAACCAATTGGTTACAACAGTGACTAAAAAGTTATCTCTTTGACGTTCGGGATGGTAGCGATTGTCTATGTTTGTCTCTTTTTATTTCATAGAGTTTTTCTATATGCAAGAACGAAAAAATTGACAGTTTCATTTTCGTCGTAAAATACGTTACCTCTAGCCTAGAAGACTAGGTATTATACAAACTCTCTGCATTTATCAAACTCATGGAGGAAAAAACCATAATCATAATATCATGAGCAAAATTATGACTTCTTTTGATAAAATAATCGTAATTTGATGCGCGCGTTCCAACCTTCGATCATAAAGCGAAGGTTGGAACGCGCGAAAAATTTTAGAATTGATTTGTCAATTGTCATTGTCAAATTGATGTCACGTCAAAAGTCACAACAAACTTTTAAAAATGAGTCAATTTCTTCGAAAAGAAGGGGCAAATACTGATAAACAAACATGAGAATATAATAATACCAGTTAGATATAAATGTTATCAGTGGTTAGGAACACTAGATCTAGACTTTAGCCAACATGTTAGCACCAAACGAAAGTAAGTATTCTAAACTAGCTGTTCGTCTGGTATTTCAAGTGTTTTCCCTAACGGAATTGTCATGGTTCTGTTCCACAAGCAAAACAAAAGCGAGCCCTTCCAACTCTTTATATTTTAGTCAAACTACATAGAACTTTAAAATGTCAAAATGGTAAACTTAAAAGTGCTAGTCTACCCGCGTAAAGAACTCAGTTGGGACTAATTTTGCTACCGGTTTACCTGACGGCTTGTATAGCGCTCCAATATACAACCTATAAATGAGAGATGCTGTCTCTGTGAAGATTTTTGTTCTAGTTTGAATACCAAAAATCTATTTGAGTTAAAATTCAACAAAGTTAGTCCTCCCTACTGGCCCGGACAGTCTGATAAAATGTACCGTCGAAAGGAAAAGAAGAAGAAGAGGGCTAAAATTACATTCATCTCTCCAGGATACATAGAACATAATTTAGATCACTACCGGCAGCGCTACAACTGGGACTGTGGGGTGTCCTGTGTGCTGATGCTGCTACCACCGGAGCAACGGGAAGAGATGCTCGACAATTTCGAACAGATCTGTCAGGACGAGGGGTTCAGACAATCTACGTGGACTATCGATTTGTGCTATTTGTTGAAGAGGTAACTAACTAAACAAATTTTGATACTTATTTTTGACTACCTAGTTTATTATTAAACTTGTCAAAATATAAAAGTCCCGTTTTGACAGCTATAAAAATACTTAATAATAATTAAAGTTGATGCTTGCGAATGATACTCGTTGTTATAGTGTGAGGGTAACATGATAATACATTAGGATTATGCATTTGATTTTTCAATTTCTTACATAGAAAATTATTGAGGCATGTAAAATGAGAAACGTCACCGGACTTCTTAGATTGTGACGACTTTAACATTATAATTTTTTATTTAAAACTATTTTTGTAACTGTGGGTAGTTAGCACTAAACTTTTTTTTTTATAGTCTTTATTTAAAGATATTTTTCGCTAATGCGAATATGACGCTCTGTATGGTATACATAATAAAATACAGTATTTATACTTAACTTACGCAACAATAAAACAAATGGTTAAAATTATATCGCGGCTGAGGAATGGGGGCCGCGGCGGGCGAGGAGTGCCAGTATTGCGGTGCGCCGCTCTCCCTAACTACCGCGGCCTGGGCGTGGTCGCCACCGTCTGATGGCGGAGGCTGTGGGGCCACAGGGGAGGAGGAGTATCGGCATTGGCCGCTCTCCCTATCCACTGCGGCCGAAAAATGGTAGGTGGCGGGGCCATTGACCTCGACCCGTCACAAAGGGACCAAGGGTGCCATACACGGGGTCGTCTGGCGCCCATGTGCTGCGGTTTGGTCTCTGGGGTGGTCACGGCGCACAGTGTGTTCTGGTGCGCCGGTCACCGGTGACAGACAGCCGCGGCGAGTTCGCGGAAAAAATGTAAAATAAAATTATGTTCTGGATCTGTTCTTCAAGGCGAACTTAACACTAAACTTTGTCAAGTTTGAAAATCAATAAGGTGTATTATGCAATGTTGATATAGTTAGGTAGTCATACAAATTATATAACAGAGCCGAAAGCCTATATTGTATCAAAGTTAGCTGAATAAATGCTGCCATATTATGTTGATGTCATATACTGCTGACTCTCAGGATGGTCTTTTGTACAGGTTCGGCATAAGACACTGTATGTACACCACATTACTGGGTGTGAATGAAGACTACAGGCGACATGGATACTACGACAGGATTATAAATATGGTAAGAACACTTGTCACAAAAAAAAAGATAATTATAAAAGTAAAAAAACCCGACTGCTTAAAAAGCGAACCAAAAAGATGTAAACAAGAAGAAAATCATGCTGTGCAGTCGGAGGATACATAATCACGAGCTGGCTGACCAAAACCAGATGTATCCTATTTGCTGCACAGCTTGATTTTCTTCTTGTTCTTTGTTTTAAGTTATTTTTTTAAGCAGTCAGGTATTTTTACTTTTATTATAAACTTTTTTTATTTATAACTTTTTAGAAGTGTTATATATTTTTGAAATAAACTCTTAAAACCCTTTATTTTGATTAAGGGGGGATAAACGGGTTAGGAAGAAAATAAAAAATTGGGCCCCCACAATATGGAGCCCAAGAGCCGCCATTTTTCTATTTTAAAATTTAAATGTAGTCAGTGACACTCGCAAGGTTAAGACGAATCGATTGACGGAAGAATCATTAAAATCGGCCAATGTGTTTGGTCTCTGGAACGCCACATAGGAACAAACATACATAGACTGATAAACACATTATCCTCCTTCGGCAGTTGGGTAAAAAAAAAGATTCTGAAAGAGAGAGTGGAATGGAACATTTGAATGGCTACCCATCATAATATAGTTCGTAAAAGCAAACCTCACAGCCATTTTTCAATGCAAACAAGAAACCTACAAAATTCTAACCTCGTTCATCCCAGTATCATACGACTGCAGTAATAAAACTGTAGATGGTAAAAGACGAAATCAGGTTCCCATTTTGTAAGTGACTTTCACTTACTTCCCAGGATCGAGAACGTGTCAAGCGTCGCTTCGATGAAGCCAGCGCCTGCAGCATAGAAGTTCAGAAGCACTCGCTGACTCACGCAGAGCTGTTGGGGCACCTCTCCACGTCAGGCCCGGTCATAGTGCTGGTGGACGCCTCTATGCTGGTCTGTGATCTCTGCAAGCATAATAAGTTGAAGGCTGAGTTCAGGTAGGTTAACAATTTGATTATATTGAGAATTAGAGAGAAATAAATAACAAATAAAAAAACCCGACTGCTTAAAAAGCGAACTAAAAAGACGTAAACGAGAAGAAAATCATGCTGTGCAGTCGGAGGATACATGTTCGCGAGCTGGCTGACCAAAACTAGATGTATCGGAGACTGGGCAAAAAGTTCTACAGATTAAGTTACACTCAAGCTATTGTGTGACAAAAAGAGAAAGAGTGCCTGTGGAGTTTCTTGCATATTCTTCTCCATAAAGATCTACCTATGTTTTGGAATGTGCAAAAAGTTTCTTTTTTTGTAGTTTTATTGAAATTTTGTGCATTCTTTTGGTGGTCAGCCTCAGCTCCTCTACCTCCTTGCCATGCTTACCTCCTTATTTTCCATCCTTATATTTTTCATAAAATCGAAGATATTTTATATCAGAGCCACGGGGTCCCAGCACTAACAAAGAAAATTTGGTTCATATAGATGTCACTAGATGGCGCGATATGCAGCGATTTGTTATTGAATTGTGTGTAATATTAACATTTTCTAGAATTGATCATTAAAATTATATGTTTTTGTTTAATCAACTCTCCTAAGCACAAAATTATGGAGTATTGGGCTCTTTATTCACTTTTAAAAGATTATTTAAACGGATCATTAAAAATAGATTCCAATAGATGGCGCGGTTTAAAATTTCTGAGGCATGCCACTCGATTTTTTTATTTGTATTGAAACACATTTTGGTACAATGAAACTGTAAAAACGTACAAAAAAGTACTATAAAACATATCGTCACTGTATTTAATGAAAAAAAAGACCCGAGAAAACCCTTTTACTTGCAAGTCGCTGCTAACATCATCTATAGCCGTGGAACAGAACCAAACGCGATCGAAGTACTTATAAAAATAATCAGCTTAATCAGACGAAAAACGCTATTTACGTCGGCACGGTTTCTTTGTATTGGATGAGGCATCTGTACGCTAGTATTATATTATATGTGCCTCTACTCTAGCCTCTATCTCCAGACGTTGTTTCGGCGGCACCTACACAGGCCACTACATCGTCCTGGTGGGCTACAGCCGCGACAAACTACTGTACCGCGACCCGGCGCTGCCCGCGCGATTATGTGCTGCCTCCCCGGCTCGCCTGCACCGTGCTCGCCGGGCTAACGGCACGGACGAGGATGTTATACTTGTGTATAGGAACTATAGGTGATGACAGGTACTTACTGACAGGTAGGAAGTCAATTTTGCTAAGAACTGTTCTGTAACTAATATCATTTTTGTGTAACGAAACGTAGGCACAGATAATATAATACTAGCATACAGATGCCTCATCCCATACAAAGAAACCGTGCTGACGTAACTAACGTTTTTGGTCTGATTAAGCTGATTATTTTTATAAGCACTTCGATCGCGTTCGGTTCCGTTCCACGGATATAGATGATGATCTGTCTATCGCCGTGGAATGGCACCGAACGCGATCGATTTACAAAAAATAATCAGTATAATCAGATGAAAAATGCTAGTTACGTCGGCACGGTTTCTTTGTATGGGATGAGACATCTGTGTGCTAGTATTATATTGTCTGTGACGTAGGGTAAAAGTTGTAAAATAAATAAAATTATGTTTCACTTCACAATTTAATTTATATTTATAAAAGATGTCTTATGACGATAAAGTAAGAGTATATAGTGAAATATGCCGGTTTTTTTAAGCATATTATTTTGACCTTATTTATATATCTCCTTAGTTTTAAAGGAAATCAAGACTGGGCCGGCGCAGGCTGTGAAATGATTTTCGACCATATTTCAATGAATTTAGCGCTGAAATTATTTTATTTTAACACGAATAGGTCGAAACGTCGAACCGCGGCAAAATAATTTCAGTGCTAAATTCATTATTATAAGGCCGAAAATCATTTGTCCACTAAAAAAAGCCTTTGCCACGCCGTACCACCATGTACACCACGTACCAAATGTTTATTTGCCCTAAAGGTGCAAATAAACATTTAACCTTACCGTAGTAGAAATTAGAGCTCATTTTCATGTTAACAAAGGTTTGGTAGATTTGCAATAAAACATTGTTGCAGCAAGATTTATTAGTTTTTCTAAGAAAATGCGGCGAACCACAATTTATGCAGTATGTGTGTGTAATGTGTAATTTGGCAATACATACTATAACCTCTGTATACCCCGAAAGGTTTGGTAGATTTGCAATTTGGCAATGTCTTTACCAAACCACAGATAATATAATACCAAACAAAATCTTGTTCTTGTTACAATATTATTAAGTTTTTTTTTATTATAAATACAAAGAAGTGTTCATGTTGCTGTAACAAAAAAAAATATTTTGTTACTACTTGGGTACAGTCAGCAACAAAAGATGGGTATAATACTCACAACGGGTCTTTGTATCTCTAAATTGGCTGCAAGACCCTGCGCAGTAGCTATTTTTGTGTCAACGTTGAAGGTGAAGATAGAATTGTATAACTGTCTGTTTCACTCGCTTACGTTTGTCGCATCGTCCTATCTCTCTTACTCTATAAGTATACTCGATGACAAACTGTTTCTTGCGCAATGGTTGGCAGAGCCAAGTTCAGAGACACAAAGATCCGCTGTGACTACTATAACAGTTTCTAAATATATTGGTTATTGGTAGTTGTAAGTCACAATTAAGAGTACAAAACGATTTTAAGTCGTTATATGGGACAGGGCAAAATTTTTACGTAATCGCACAACGGAAAATGTGTCACACTGGAAAATAAATGTAGCACAATATAATTATTAGGGTGTGTGTAAATAGTTGTAAGATTGTAGGTAGGTAAGTGGATATTCTATTTACCTACCTATTATATTGTGCTACATTTATTTTCCAGTGTGACACATTTTCCGTTGTGTGATTATGTAAAAAATTTGGTCCTGACCCATATTTCAATTCATTTTTAACAAGTAAAATTTCAAAATTTAAAAAACCCCCGACACATTTATTTTGCGAAAACATCACGATCTAAACAGTAAAACGCGTATAACTTTTGAACGGCTGAACCGATTTTATTCAAACATAGCTAAGAACACTCTCGATACAATCACCTTTCAAACAAAAAAAACTAAATTAAAATCGGTTCATCCGTTGAGGCGCTATGATGCCACAGACAGACACACAGATACACAGATACACAGATACACAGATACACAGATACACAGATACACAGATACACAGATACACAGATACACAGACACACAGATACACAGCAACACACCTCAAACTTATAACACCCCTCTTTTTCCGTCGGGGGTTAAAAACAATCATAACGTTATACGGATTTTTGATTGCTGACTGTACAACAAGGACAAGAGAAAATGAGCTCTAACTTTTAAACAATAAGGTAGATATTTCATTGACAGTGCATTGTGGCATAACAAATTTACTTATACTAATATACAATATGATTATAAGATTTATTTTAAAACAGAATGTAATATAAGTGGACATTGCATGTGCCTCAGTAATGCATAATAATTGTATAAAAATACTAATAACTTTGTTTAGCATTGCTAGCTATGTTTCCTATAGGTACAATGATACATTTTTAGACTTATTTATAAAACTCTTACCTGTTTAAATAATACTCTAAATTCTCTAAAGAAAAAACTTTTTACAAATGAATACAACCGTCTTCCAAATAAAAACACTACAAAGTGAAAAATAACTTCAATTTCAGAAGGCGGTGTTCCTGTTTTCGTTTCATCGTTTTTTGACACCGACTGCCGAAATTGAAGTTACTTTTCACTTTGTAGTGTTTTTATTTGGAAGTCGGTTGTATTTCTATGTAAAAAGTTTTTTACTTCTCACTTTTTAGTTGTACCTATAATGCCTAAAGTGATGTCAGAATAGATTAACCCAAAAACATGAAACTTAAACCAAACCGGTGGAATGAGAGTATACCAGGGTGAACTGTTCACACCTGCATACCCCTTTAGAGTGTACCAGTGTGATATTATGTCATGAAATGGTGTAAACAATGCCGTAATTTTTTGTAGAGTTCTGATGTCTTCATCAGATCTTGATGAAAATAGGACCACATGACAAGCACCAGCTTTCAAATAAAAAAAGAATCATCAAAATCGGTTCACCCAGTAAAAAGTTCTGAGGTAACACACATAAAAAAAATACAGTCGAATTGATAACCTCCTTCTATCTGGGAAGTCGGTTAAAAGAGGATTTTTAACAGTCAAAAATCAGTTGCTATTGCGAAACAGTTCAGAGGGTTTTATGAATAAGGTTAAAGATGATAAGTTTGTAATTTAATTTATAATTAAAATTTTACATATCATCACGACTCTATCTTTCGGAAAGTTGGACAGAAATGTGATACGACATGCACAGTATGACAATTTAGGCTGAAATGTAGACTTAATTTCATTCATTCAGAAAAAGATATTTATCTGGAACTATTCCAAATTCTAAGATGAGAGAAGCTACTGAAGGTTTTCTGGAAGAAATCTGTCCTCTACTTACTAAGGTCCAGTTTTTTTATCCGCAGTTAATTCAACCAATAAAGTTAACTTACCAAAGGTTTCAAATTTCGCTAAAATGTGTTATTTCTTCAGTTTTTATTCTCATAAATAGTCAAACAAGTTGAAGAGTTAAATATTTGCCCATTTTTGAAGCTAATTAATATTAAGTACCTGGGCGACAGAGCTCAGCTCGGGTGAAAATAGAAAAAAACGACGTTTTCTAAATAAATTAAAAGGGATAAATCGATCTAGCTGGGTTTCATTTTTAGAAAACGTCGTTTTCTCTATTTTCACCCGAGTAGAACTCGGTCGCCCAGGTATTATTACTATTAATAAACATGTCTTGTGTAAAATTATAGTTTTGTACAGGAAGATGCTAGACAAATCCAAAATTGTATGAACTCAATGATTTTTCATGTGGTAAGCGGAACAGGGAAGTAAAATCCGGGAATATACATAAAGACAGGACATGACTCACAATTATTGTGATTCAATAATATACGGTCTTTACTATTAATTACGCACGCAAGTAACAGACGAAATAATAATATATGGATTGTAATTCTTCCTTAATATGTCGTATAGGAGGATATTTACTAGTACTAGGGGAAGAACAGAAACTTTACAATTTACATAGTAAGGAAATCCGCTCTTTACAGTCGGGTACTGTGTTAATTCTGATTCTGCTTTATTTGTAAGCATAAGGTAAAGTTACATTAGTTTGTGCAATCTTTTAGTATCTGTAACCATACATATGTTTTACAAAATAAATGATTGATTGATCTTTCTGATTGAATAATCTTTTTGATTGATTGATATTTCTGATTGATTAATCTTTTTGATTGATTGATCTTTCTGATTGAATAATCTTTTTGATTGATTGATCTTTCTGATTGAATAATCTTTTTGATTGATTGATCTTTCTGATTGAATAATCTTTTTGATTGATTGATCTTTCTGATTAATTGATCTTCCTGATTGATTGATATTTCTGATTGATTGATAATTCTGATTGATTAATCTTTACGATTGATTGATCTTTCTGATTGATTTATCTATCTAATTGATTGATCTCTCTTTTAGACCTTTTTCTGGGATTAGGACATGATACTTTTTATCCTGGGATTAGGTATATTTTGGGTGATCTCTGACTTTCACGCTGGCGAAGCCGCTGGCAGTAGCCAGTATTTACGGTATTTGTTAAGTTTCCTATGTTTTGCCCTTAGGACGTCATAAAGTCATAAAAAAATTGTCGAAAGACGTTCACTGCTGAACATAGGCCTCCCCCAAGTGTCGGCACATCAACTGGTCTTGTGCCTCCCATCATCATAAACAGCCCGACTTCGTCCACCGCTGAGGATAGACCTCTCTTTTCTTGTGCCAATCTTCACATTCCTGTGCCAGCTTCATCCAAGATCGCGATATCTGCACTCCCGTCTCCAGCTCATTGTCAACATGTAGAGGATTTTATTGGACAAACCAACAAGGCTTCTTTGTATGAAAAGAGGAATTTGCAAAGAGATATCCCACATACTTAATTCAAGAGAATCGGCGGATAGTTTGTTGCTATACAAACAAAACATACTGCATTATTAAAACTATTCAACCACCGACGTAAAAAGGGTGTTATAAGTTTGACATTAGTTGCTATGTATCAGTGTGTCTGTCCGTGGGATCATAGCTCCTAAACGGATGAACCGATTTGGATTTAGTTTTTTTTTGTTTTTATGGTGACTTTGTCGAGAGTGTTCTTAGCTGTGTTTGATTAAAACCGGTTCAGCAGTTCAATAGTTATCCGCATTTTACTCTTTTGATCTGGGTTTTTTCGCAAGATATCGTGTCATTTCGATAGATTGTCGATTGAAGCGTGTCTAGGTATATTGTAGTTTAAAAATGCATTAAAAAAAAAAAAAAAAAAACCCCCACACACAACTCTAAAAAGCAAAAAATAAGCCTCATACTCGCGTCAGGGAACCGCTAAATAAATATAAAAAAAACTGCTGTACACGTTGCCGGTTCCCCGACGCGAGTACGAGGCTTATTTTTTGCTTTTTAGAGGTTTAATGTCGGTGGTTTTTAAATTATAAAATATATTTTATTTAACTTGACAGGTAATGACAAAAATGTGGTTATTCTTTATATTGGCAATTGAAAAGTCTGTTGTCTTTGGATATTTTCTTGCATAAATTATTCCACTTGACACCCTTAGTTCACCCTTATCGTTGCTAATTGGACTTAAAGCTAAAGAATCTGTCAAATTGACAATATGAGCTTGAAGCAGTTTTACTGCAAAACAAAGACGTAGATAGAAAAGGTGTCGTTGCAGTGATTACCACGCTTGACTGCATTTTGTGATATCAGACCATGGAATTGGTCTGAAACAAGTTTTTTTATACCATTCCCCCTCTAAAAAGCTTATTTTATTCACTGAAAACAGTGAATAAATAGTAGTTTGTGAAACTGTTGCATAATGAGGGGTATTAAAACATGAGTGTGTGTTTAAAAACCGAGCCGTAGGCGAGGTTTTTAATAGTTTTCACACGAATGTTTTAATACCTAGTTATGTGCAGTTTCATACACTACTTTATCTACACTCATAAATTGGGATTGAGCCTATTAAATACCTCTTTTTGCATTTTCCATGCCATAAAATCGTGATAGCATTTGTCATATACTTTTCTCAACTTTGCTGGTAATAAATTAAGAGTAATTTCCTTCGCCGCATCTAAAATATCGGGCGGAGTCAAATTTTCTTCACATTCACACATACATTGATAAAAAACATTTTTAAACAATAATTTTAATAACTCATAAAATTCAGTACAGCAAAACTTGCAAAACGTATGAATGGCGCCAAAACCCGGCACATCACCGCATTAACCGCGCATGCGCTAAGACTTAGCACGCACTGCGATCTTTATTCACGCGATTTTTTTTTGCCCATGGAATTGTATGAAGTTGTTCGCATTGCAGTAAAGAAATCGTGCGGGAATAATACCGCAAGAAATTCATGTTTTGCCACAGAATCCACCGCACCACGGCGCGAATTTTATTCGCCCGAATATTTTGAGCTCTATGAACAGGTAGAAGGAAATAAAATTCGCGCGAATAAAAATCGCAGTGCGTGCTAAGTCTTTGTCATAGACAATTTAAAATTGGAATCAAATCTTTTTATAATAGGTACTATAAAATGGCATTACAAAAAAAATATTGATGGAAACTCCTTAGTGATTAACTTCTTGGATTTGTCCTGTATCGTAATAGAAAAAAAATTGTTTTATAGCATTATTTTGTTAGAGAAATAGTGTTATAATAAGATTCTATTTTTAAATTTCGGTATTGTGTTTATAAAGTATGCCAATATAAACTCGTTTTGAATTTTATAATTCGAATATTACGATATGAGAGTAGGTAAAAGCACTTTTAATCACTGTTTTGGTGTTTGAATTTAGAACACACCAATAAAATATTCAAACTCCATCTCAATGCTATACAACCTCCTTGCGCATAAAATATTCGATACAAACTTAGATAGAGATAGAGTTAGAGATAGAGTCAGATATAGAGTTAGAGATAGAGATAGAGTTAGAGATAGAGTAAGAGATAGAGTAACAGATAGAGATGGAGTTAGAGTTAGAAATATAGTTAGAGATAGAGTTAGATAAAGGGTTAGAGATAGATATAGAGATAGAGTTAGAGATAGAAATATAGATAGAGTTAGAGATAGAGTTAGAGATAGAGATTGAAACACAAGGGCTGTTACCTAGCTCAGGGGTCAGGGTTTCACATTTTTTTGTACATTTTGAAGGAACTCCATTTATTTATTATTTATTATTATTCCTTGTGCTTTTCGCTTTAATCTTTATTTTTCTCGTAGTCATGGTATAAAATATAGTAAGCAAATCTTGAATAAAACGGATTTATATCGAGGGCCATAAATCACTCGCGTCGCTCAGGATTCTAACACTTGAATCACTCGCTATGCTCGTGATTCAATAATCATGAATCACTCCCTACGGTCGTGATTCAGTCGTTAGAATCCTTCACTTACTTGTGATTCATCTACGGCCCTCGCATTAAATCCGTCTTTTATTCACTAGTTGCATAATATACAATTTTTATAGGTATGCTCGCGCTTGACCATAGTCTCACCTGATGGTAAGCGATGATGTGGTCGACGGTGTAACACGCTTCGCTTTTAAGATTTCACGGTGTTTTCTTGACCACAAGTCAGTGGTCCAAGATTGATAGATACTTGTACTAGATCAAAGGCGAAGAGTCATTCTATCAGCGATGACGAAGCGTTTTGACAGCGATTTGCATTCCCATACATATTAGTCATTTTAGAGCTCCGTACCCAAAGAGTAGAAACGGGACCTTATTATAAGACTCCACTGTCCGTCTGTCTGTCTGTCACGAGGCTGTATCTCATGAACAGTGTTATCTAAACAGTTGAAATTTTCACAGATACGGATACGGTTATTTCTGTTGCCGCTATAATAACAAAGTACGCGACCGAGCTCTGCTCGGGTGCAAAAAGAGAAAACGACGTTTTCTAAAAATGAAACCTAGCTGGATCGATTTATCGCCTCCGAAAGGCCCTGCATACTAAATTTCATGAAAATCGTTGGAGCCGTTTCCGAGATTCAGATTATATACATATATATATAGAAGAATTTGCTCGTTTAAAGGAAAGCGGCTATGGACGTCAGATTCCAAGTAGGTCAGATTCCATGTACGTCATTTTCCAGCTAGGACATTTTCCAACTAGGTCAGATTTTGAGTCTGTAATGCAAAATACAGTCAGTATCATAATTTTCTGACATGAAATTAAGCCATCTCAATAAGAAATAATTTTTTCGTAGTAATTTATTTTCATATTACTATATTTAGAAACCAAAAAAAAAAAGCTCTTAAATTAGCATATATATTCGGCGATGGAGCTCAGATTCCAAGAAGGTCTTTAGACTTTATAGTGTTTATTTTTCTATGTTTTGGTCATACAAATATTTGTTCCGCGCGGGAATCAAACCCGTTACCCGCGACACGCAGCGCAGCAGTCAATCGCTCATGCACTGCGCCAACCGTGCGCCCATTCAGGTCAGATTCAAACAGTAGCATTTCTTCTATGCTTGAAATGTTGTGCTCCGAATCTGAGCTTAAAGATACGATACTTTGACTTTCAATTGAAGATAAAGTTGAATCATTTTCTGATTCGCTAACAGCAGCCGAATTGCGCAAGTGAATTCGACAAGGCGAAGGGTTTGAGCGCCATCAAATCGACCAATATCACATGTGAGATGAATGACGCGATGTGGATTCCCATCTGTGTGTGATTTGTCGATTGATAGCGGTCAAAACCTTTGCGTTGCCGTATTCACTTACGCAATACGGCTGCAGAACTGTCTCCCGTATCCTGTTCTGTATTTTCTCCTGTAACTAAATTGGGATGCTCTTCTTAAAAATTCGTTACGTGCCCGTTTTTGCACTCTTCATTTAAAATTTTCAATGATTAATAAAATTTTATGTCAACACTTCTAGATTTTTTTACAGGCGTGTCAGTACCTCTGCAGCTTTTATTTTTAAATAATTATATGGAGTTAACATACATTTAGTGTCATCATTTCTAGACTATAGAGTCCGTGCCACCAAAGAAATCTCGCAGACATTTGGCGATGAATATAATGTGATTAAGTGTACCAGAAACCATTACTTACTCAAAATCTGACCTAGTTGGAAAATGTCCTAGCTGGAAAATGACGTACATTGAATCTGACCTACTTGGAATCTGACGTTCATTACCGCTTTCGTTTAAAGGTATTAGATACTATTAACTATAAAAACAGAATAAAATAAATATTTAAGTGGGGCTCACATACAACAAACGTGATTTTTTTGCCGTTTTTTGCGATAATGGTACGGAACCCGTCGTGCGCGAGTCCAACTCGCATTTGGCCGGTTTATTCCATGCCGCCATGGCGACGCTTTCGTTGTTGGAATATCACTTTTCTAGAGCCTCAGCATCTGTATCCAAAATCAAGTGCAGATTCAGATCTAAAGGTCCAAAGACACACCTAGAAGATCTTATCTTTATGTACCAAAAATGCATGCTAATTTCACTCACCATTGAATGTCATCCACGGCTTCACACTTTCAAAACATTGGTTTTACTTTCGATTATTGCCCGATTTCATATTTTTTTTTAACATGAACACACTTGCACTCACTTTGAATAGTTTATTAATACTATTATCAACACACAGGACAATACAAACATAGGTACTCGTATATTATATAAATATACTTTAGTTTGACATAGACATATCTTCTGGCTTATTGCCCAAACGGTATCAAACATGCTCTACATTGATAGAAGATACACCAAATGGTGTGACAAACGAGAAAAAAAATCCTGTTTGTCACACTGGTGTGATAACCTAGTGTGACTACGAGTCAGCAACGAAACTTTCAACTACCATGCTCTTATAGCCCCATGGTTCACATTGGTCAGCCATGTGTAAACACTGGAACCAACCTAAACCATTATTCGATGATCGATATCGTTATCAAAAAAGTAGTAAGAAATGTATAAGTTGGAACTGGCCTACCAGTGTGTTGGCTGTAATGTATGCCAAGAGCATGAGCCCTACATCGGCTTTGTTCACAATTACAACGCACTGTTTCTTTCTTCTATGCTTGAAATGTTGTGCTCCGAATCTGAGCTTAAAGATACGATACTTTGACTTTCAATTGAAGATAAAGTTGAATCATTTTCTGATTCGCTAACAGCAGCCGAATTGCGCAAGTGAATTCGACAAGGCGAAGGGTTTGAGCGCCATCAAATCGACCAATATCACATGTGAGATGAATGACGCGATGTGGATTCCCATCTGTGTGTGATTTGTCGATTGATAGCGGTCAAAACCTTTGCGTTGCCGTATTCACTTACGCAATACGGCTGCAGAACTGTCTCCCGTATCCTGTTCTGTATTTTCTCCTGTAACTAAATTGGGATGCTCTTCTTAAAAATTCGTTACGTGCCCGTTTTTGCACTCTTCATTTAAAATTTTCAATGATTAATAAAATTTTATGTCAACACTTCTAGATTTTTTTACAGGCGTGTCAGTACCTCTGCAGCTTTTATTTTTAAATAATTATATGGAGTTAACATACATTTAGTGTCATCATTTCTAGACTATAGAGTCCGTGCCACCAAAGAAATCTCGCAGACATTTGGCGATGAATATAATGTGATTAAGTGTACCAGAAACCATTACTTACTCAAAATCTGACCTAGTTGGAAAATGTCCTAGCTGGAAAATGACGTACATTGAATCTGACCTACTTGGAATCTGACGTTCATTACCGCTTTCGTTTAAAGGTATTAGATACTATTAACTATAAAAACAGAATAAAATAAATATTTAAGTGGGGCTCACATACAACAAACGTGATTTTTTTGCCGTTTTTTGCGATAATGGTACGGAACCCGTCGTGCGCGAGTCCAACTCGCATTTGGCCGGTTTATTCCATGCCGCCATGGCGACGCTTTCGTTGTTGGAATATCACTTTTCTAGAGCCTCAGCATCTGTATCCAAAATCAAGTGCAGATTCAGATCTAAAGGTCCAAAGACACACCTAGAAGATCTTATCTTTATGTACCAAAAATGCATGCTAATTTCACTCACCATTGAATGTCATCCACGGCTTCACACTTTCAAAACATTGGTTTTACTTTCGATTATTGCCCGATTTCATATTTTTTTTTAACATGAACACACTTGCACTCACTTTGAATAGTTTATTAATACTATTATCAACACACAGGACAATACAAACATAGGTACTCGTATATTATATAAATATACTTTAGTTTGACATAGACATATCTTCTGGCTTATTGCCCAAACGGTATCAAACATGCTCTACATTGATAGAAGATACACCAAATGGTGTGACAAACGAGAAAAAAAATCCTGTTTGTCACACTGGTGTGATAACCTAGTGTGACTACGAGTCAGCAACGAAACTTTCAACTACCATGCTCTTATAGCCCCATGGTTCACATTGGTCAGCCATGTGTAAACACTGGAACCAACCTAAACCATTATTCGATGATCGATATCGTTATCAAAAAAGTAGTAAGAAATGTATAAGTTGGAACTGGCCTACCAGTGTGTTGGCTGTAATGTATGCCAAGAGCATGAGCCCTACATCGGCTTTGTTCACAATTACAACGCACTGTTTCTTTGGTCTAGAAAATCTTGCCAATAGGTACTTTCAGAAAAATATCTTGTTTTGCGTGTCAGCCATTGACTAAAATTCAATTTTATGGTATTTTTTGATCAAACACTAACATGGCCCCGTTCTGGATATTTATTACATTGCTGAAAAGACAATTTTATCAAATTTATTGCAACAAGTGCATGCATATTTCAATTATCTACCTACATGTAAATAGCGACCTTGAATTATCGTTACACGTGCCGCAAGTATAATCTCCCCTTTACCCGGGTATTCTCCAACCATAGAGCTTAACTAGACTCACAAATCTATGAAATCTATATTTTTGTCTACTGTTGGGGAATAACCAACAATTTAGCAGTACTGCGACACTGGCTTTTAAGTGTGGCGCAGTAAGGTTCAATATTGCGTATATAATTGCTTATGTTAATGTTATTTTTCTGATGTTTAACACGGTTATTGCGTACGAAATTTAGCCACGTGGACTGACGTGGAGTTATTAGAGGCCGAGCCAGTACCATGACCTTATTGATTGAAGAACTGCTTTTCTAATCGCTTATTTACTATTTGGAATAGACATGTGACGCAATGATTTCCTTAAGAGAATAATATAACACAATAGAATCTACTTTATTGTAAACCAAATTATTTACAAAACTCTTTCAAGAGATTTGAAAGAGTTTTGTAAATATTTTGGGTTTTCCTTTTTTTTCTCGTAGATAAGTATAAAAGATCCGCACGGGCCGATCTTAAATTAGCCTTAAAGATCGGACCGTGCAGCGCTTACTGACATCGTTCCGTGGGGGGTTCCATCCATCACATACACCAACTCTGGGACTAACGGCTTAACAACTTTGTATGTCAATGATTGTTAAACCGTTGCTCCCGGCTGCCCTTTGTAGATCTTTGATACCCGTTACATTAGTCAGTAGTCTGGAGTTGTTTACTATACGGGCCTTGTTGAAACTAGAACAAATTGCCGTGCGTTCAAGCACTTTTGCCATACCTATTATTGCAATCAAATATCAATGTTAGGACCCATTAATATTAATGATAATTTTTATCCGTGGTGCTAGGCAACTAGGCTTATCCCAGTAAACGACCCTTTATGCCTATTGGCCTTATTTGTTCTGTCTCCTGCTTGGTATGGAGGCAAGTGGAAATTTGTATTTTTCCTACTCCTCCGTTATTCTTTTCTGATTAATTTCGTTGTGGGATCCAAGACAGTAAATTCATTCGCCGGGACTACGTCTAGCTTCTTTGCCTCGGCGCTTTTCTGGTGGTTGCCACTGTTGATTCTTGCTTTCAGGAGTTGCAGTGGTTTGAGAATAGTGCGGTGGGATTGTAGTAGTCAGAAATTGGACAGCAGTCTTGTCATGGAGATTGTATTAGTCAGAAATTGGACAGCAGTTTTGTCAAGGAGATTGTAGTAGTCAGAAATTGGACAGCAGTCTTGTCAAGGAGATTGTAGTAGTCAGAAATTGGACAGCCGTCTTCTCAAGGAGATTGTAGTAGTCAGAAATTGGACAGCAGTCTTGTTAAGGGTATTGTAGTAGTCAGAAATTGAACAGCAGTTTTGTCAAGGAGATTGTAGTAATCAGAAATTGGACAGTAGTTTTGTCAAGGACATTGTAGTAGTCAGAAATTGGACAGCAGTCTTGTCAAGGAGATTATTGTAGTCAGAAATTGGACAGCAGTCTTGTCAAGGAGATAATAGTAGTCATAAATTGGACAGCAGTCTTGTCAAGGAAATTGTAATAGTCAGAAATTGGACAGCAGTCATGTTAAGGATATTGTAGTAGTCAGAAATTGGACAGCAGTCTTGTCAAGGAGATTGTAGTAGTCAGAAATTGGACAGCAGTCTTGTCAAGGAGATAATAGTAGTCAGAAATTGGACAGCAGTCTTGTCAAGGAAATTGTAGTAGTCAGAAATTGGACAGCAGTCATATTAAGGATATTGTAGTAATCAGAAATTGGACAGCAGTCTTGTTAAGGGGATTGTAGTAGTCAGCAATTGGACAGCAGTTTTGTCAAGGAGATTTTAGTAGTCAGAAATTGGACAGCAGTCTTGTCAAGGAGATTGTAGTAGTCAGAAATTGGACAACAGTCTTGTCAAGGAGATTGTAGTAGCCAGAAATTGGACAGCAGTCTTGTTAAGGATATTGCAGTAGTCAGAAATTGGACAGCAATCTTGTCAAGGGATATGTTGGCAGTTGTGGAGGTCAGATAGACAGTCGTTCCATGTAACATACTGAAATGAAGCTGCATCCGGTCAGACTAGAAGCCGACCCCAACATAGTTGGAAAATTACCAAGCAGGCGTCAAGAAATGGACTGTAAATTGTTTGAGATTTTGAAATAAATTAAATTAGGTAATCCTTTGAGGGCCCGAAACGTGGATCCACGCGAGACACTTTTTAGTTCAAATTCATTTATTTCTCAACACAGTACATACAAATACACTTCCAGATATGTCAGGTGAATGCGCAGTCAACCGTGTTCCACCAATTTAGGCATGCAAAATTAAAATTGCCTACAACTGAAACGTATATGTCATAAATCAAAAATTGTAACGTATGCAATTTCATAAATAAAAACGTATAAAATGTCATAAATAAAAAAAACTAAAACATATCCAATGTCATAACTAAAAAAAAATGGATTAAAATGTCATAAATTTAATATTAAACCGCACACAAAGTATACAATGTCAAAAATTAAAACATATCCAATGATTGTCTAATATTCTTCTTTACATGTCGATTGGACATTTGGACGCATATATTGTCCGACCAGAATCTCGGCTTGCGTAATATTAGTTTCTTGGGATTCTGGAACGATCTCTGTTGCAATCTGTTTATCTATTCTCGATAGCTTCTTGCGTAACTGCATCTAATAAATAAATACATGCTGCAATAATTCTTGCACACCATTTTGTGTTCCAAGCAGAATTCCCCGCGAGACGTGAGGGAATTTTTGTATGTATTTGTACAAGTGTTACTTTCTTACATCATTAATTTCATGTTTTGTATGTTGTAGATCGAATGTAGGACTCAACATTGCATTTACTTGTACAATAAAGTTATCATTTAAAAGTAAAAACTAACAGTTTAATTCATCTTTTCGAGTACCCCTGGGTAAATTAGACAGGGCCCTGTAAGTGGCCAAGTTATAGCGGCATTGGTGACGTTTATTAGGTCCTCAAAAGTGTAAGGGCACTTGGGACACTCAAGCAAGTGTGTCATATTCTGGACAGCAGTACCGCAGTCTCTTTGGTTATCAGAAGGACCTATGAAACCCCATTTTGCCAAGTAGTGCTTGCAACGGCCTACTTTGATGCGCAACTGATTGTGTGCTTTCCAAATAGGCCACTACAATACACTTCTAGGTGGCAGGTGTTCAAGAAAGTCCGATGATGGTCGGTGGATTCTGCCTCTAGCTTGTTTACAGTATACACTAAACTGACTACATAAAGGAATTTCTCGGTGACGTAACAGACACAAAGATTATAAAGATTGTAATCTTTGATAGGTACGGGTATTGAACCCACGACCCATGCCGCATAGCTAATCGGTCAGTAATAGTGAAGGACCGACACTAAAAGTGTTGTTTTTTACTAGCTTCCGCCAGTGGCTTCGCCGGCCGTGTTAAAGATGGAACATACTCACGGGTTAAAAAGTATCTTATGTACTTTTTCCAAGGTTTTATCTATCTCTATATAAAAATCGGTTCAGCGATTTAGTAGTGAAAGCGTTACAAACAAACTCACATTCGCATTTATAGTATTAGTTAGGTTGTGTGTAGATAGATATCGATGGTATTGAAAAGAAAGATTTTTAATTGAATTATATCACCTATACCGAATTTTTGGATATAACTTTGAATAATTGTCATAATAATATTATTTAATAGTACTGTAAGAAAGAGAAGTAATTGTTCCTTTTCTATTTTTTTATCGAAAGATATGTTTTATCTATCATCTAGCTAGTCTAACTTAGCATTAAGGTTCCCCTAATCGACGGCACGAACTATTTTGTGCGCGAGGTTAAAATGCATGCTATCTCATCCGACAACACGTGTGAAAGACATAGATGCTGTGATGAGCAGTAAGAAGCTAGTTCGCGTACGAATTAGCACTTTTGTAAATTTGTATCGAAATGGATGATTTAGGTCAGGAAATCATCATTTTGGACGAAAATGAGCGCGCGAAATTTTATAAACAGACCTTTGGAAGTCTAGATATCATGAAAAACAACTAAATGTATATTTTCAAAATAAAATTATTTGCATTGTTTAATTACTAATTTATCGCTGTATGGAGGCCGTTTTGCAATGTTCCTTCTTCTTATGGTATTCATTTCCGCCCAAAGATGTGTTAAAATTAGTGTTGAAATATGGAACTTTCGACGCTCATAATTTTAAATATATGTTTTTTTTTATTTTTTATTGTTTCCATACACGCCTAGATAATGAATAAAATAATATGAATAATAAATAAATTTATTTCATAAATTGATATCATTTTTTATTTTGAACGTAAACCATCAAACAGTAGTAATCGCCAGACTACGTTTGTATGGAAGAATGATCGACTCGTGTAACCTTAAGATAATTTTTTTTAATAAGTAGTAAATTAAGTTATAAATCGAATCATTGCACCACATTTGCTGATGTCAGAAGTAAAATTCCCAGAAATATAGGGCATTTTATTGGTACCAGGTAAGCTAATAAACTTTCCAATTTCACTATTATTCACGTAGTTAGTGTTATACAGGAAAAATACCCTTATGCCCCTGATATTCAGAGTCATCATCACTGTTTACAGGAAAATTGCCAGGTGACTGTAGTTAGGTCACACACTCACACGTCAGTGGTCAACTGGTAACGCTTTTTATTTATAAAAATCTGGACGCTTTCCATCGCGAGCGACTTAAAAATACAAAACTATTCTATAGAGAATTACAATACAACCTTATTTATAAAAATATCTAACCGGAATAAAGGACTGATGAGCAAATTCTAAATTTGAATTTAGAATAGCTCAGGTAATTTTTATAAATAAGGTCTATTGGCCTTTAGCTCTTTTGGGACGTCGTAGCATTATAGCAAAGGCCGGGAAATAGGCAATTGCAGGTCGAGTATGAGTTTGAAGGCCGAGCCGTAGGCGAGGACTTCACTAATACGTTACGAGACCGGCAATTGCCATTTCCGCCGAGGCATTTATAGTGCTTTTCTCAAAAGAATGCAGAGAAATAAAACTATTTTTTTATACTAAACCTGCATTTAATTTATTAAAAGTTAGTTACGAGCAAGCTCCTTCAATGGATTTGATCAACATTGCTGGAGCGTTGTAATGATCCAAATTCAAAAAACGCTCCTGCGACTTTGATTTTCTTTGTCCGTAAATACGATACTTCGCGTGTACTTTTTTCGAAAATAATGACAATATTTCCATGCATGTTTGAGAAAAATATTATTATATACCGTCGTAGTATGGAGTTTCAATATAGAATACGAGGCCAGTTTCCACTGGTTTTGTTACTCTTGACATGCGACCTAGACCTGCCCTACCTACATCACTGTGATTATCTAAGTTTTGGTATGTTGATCAGAACGCACAACGTTGCGGTTTGCGGTGCCAGACAAGACAGATAATAGTATGAATATCGTCTAGAATGGACTTTTCCGTCACTACGATTGTGTGTCAATATCAAACCTTTGACACTTGAGCCTTTAGTAAGGATAAGTATTGTATTTGTTAACCTATCGATGCGATAACAAAATTGTAAAGTTTATTTTTTGTTAAATTATTTTAATTAAATATATAAGTAATATACCCAACGAATGTTGAGAAATGAAAATTACAAATATCTTGATGTGTTTGGAAGTTGCAAGTCATTTTAAATTATCTTTTTTTTTTTAATATTTGTTATGACGTCATTTGTTATTTGAACCATCGCAATTTATATAGAGTTTTAAAATTAAGTATTTATATTTTTATTGAATAGGTACCTAAAATAGAGAATAATTATTTAAGTGCCATGCTGTTTATTAAATACAGTACTAATACTTACATATATATGGCATGTAATTAAATCGATATCTGTATATTCCCTTTTTTCGAACAAAATATTTCAAAGTTAAACCAAAAATACTGACTTGCACACAAATTAAGCATACTAAAAAAAACAAATTAAATATACAGTTTAATGGTATTTGCAGAACTATTTTACTGAACGAATAACTATTATCAAAATAGTATATCTAACAATTCCTTAGTTCAACAAACATATTCAAATTTTTAAAGAAAAACAATAACCTAATTTACTTTTAGGAGCATCGTTTATCTTAAATGAAACTCAATTTAACCAGACATCTTTACATAATTAAGTACACAAAAAAATAATCAAGTGCTTACTTAATATGCACTAATCACTAGCACACTGAGTGGTAACCCCACTGTACCATCCCCACCCCACGGAACCCCATGGTTATGGAGATATCCATGGTTATAGTTTTTACGATTACTATTGAAGCAACAAAGTCGACGGAGCCCCGCTGCGCGGGGCTCCTTTTTCTGTCTGCAGGGACTAAAGTAACCTAACATGAAGGAGATGACGGAGGCTGAGTTCGCTCGCTTTGCTCGCTCACTTCAGCTCCCGTCATCACCTTCAAACCTAACCTATCCGTGTCGGGGTGACCTAAACTCCCGAGCTCGCTTCGCTCGCTCTTGGACTAATTAAATTTTTTTGTTATGTAGTTATAGAAAATAATTTTGGAAATTCCGTTGTAATATTGAATAATTTGTGTGCAAATCAGTATTTTTGTTTTACGTAAATAATTTGTAGTACAGTCATTTATTTGATATGCAGTAGGTTATTAGTGGAGAAATTTTGTTTGCTTAAATTTCTAAATAGAGGTGCAGTTAAAAATTCCCCCATATACACCGTGAAATTTAAATGGTTGTTTTCCCGCAGCGAAATGGTTTTTTCTATGTAATACAATCGTTTCGTAGTTATGTAAAATATTAGAAACAAAAACTGGCATATTTAACATTGTGAAAAACTTAACTCGAAAGCGATCACGAACCAATAGTAATACCTCCCGATATCTACGGCCGAACGACAGCGGGGCGTTGACCCGGGTGCTAAGTAGGTCAGGATCACTGTCAAAAGGATTAGGTTCGAAGGCGGCTCCGTTTGATAATGTTGCGCGCGGGCTAGTTTATGCCGTATTACTACACGCGAGAGCTTATTTTACTTTAAACATTTAATAAATCGGTATTTGCTTTGTCGGCTTAGCGGTGGTATTGTTCCTTGCAAACTATTTTATGACGTATCACTACGTGCGAGAGTTTATTTTGGTTTGAACATTATCTTGTGCATCGCTTTTCTTTGCCGGTGGTGACGCGAGTAGTACCTAGTACCTACAAGTTACTATTGTAACTCACTTTTTCGAGTTGATGAATATTTTTTAAATAATTTTAAAACAAAAACATCGTTATTTTTTTACTTTAACTCTATGCTTCGAAAGTACTCCTTAAGGCAAGTCGTTCTGCCGCGGGAAAACAACCAATTAAATTTCACGGTGTATATTAGGTGCCTACTGACAAAAATATTTCAACAATAGGATTGCCTAACGTTTGCCAATGTTATATAAAACCTACTGAAATTGTTGGCACTTTGGGACAAAACCGACCATAGACATTTTCGAAAACTCACCCGGTTTTACCCTGACCAGAAACAAAATCTGTTATTTTTAAATAATAGGTAGATACTGTGAACAATACGACGTCCTTATCTTCCATATGAAAATCTCGATGTTGGAAAGAGAGGTATATACAAGCATGTAAATAAAGCTGAATGAGCCAAAATTTTAACATTAATATGTTTGTTAAAATTGATGTTCTGCAAAAGTCATGTTGTCTCTTTCAACACAGATAATGTTAGAAGGAGAAAAATATACAGAAATCGTTGGATCCACCCACTTTGACAGAAACACCCACCCACTTGTTTGCTCAATACAGTCAGCATCGAAAATTAATTACAATTCCTTAATAAACATATGGCATATTTTTATTCCAATCCTTCTCCAGCGCGGCGTGAGACAGGGAGACGTTATTTCTCCGGAACTGTTCACTGCTGCGCTGGAGGATTTCTTCAAGGTTATGGACTGGAGGGGGCTGGGCATCAACGTTAATGGCGAGTACATTACTCACCTTCGGTTTGCCGACGACATAGTGGTCATGGCTGAGACCATGGAGAGCCTCAGTAAAATGCTCGATGACCTCAGTAGAGCTTCCGAAAGAGTGGGTCTTAAAATGAACATGGACAAAACCAAGATCATGGTGAATGCCCATGTAACACCCACTCCTATCAAGGTCGGAGACTCTACACTCGAAGTTGTAGACGATTATGTAAACCTGGGACAAACAGTCCAGTTGGGTAGGTCCAATTTCGAGAAAGAGATCAACCGTCGAATCCGACACGGCTGGGCGGCGTTCGGGAAGTTGCGTGGTATCTTCACGTCCAATTTACCGCAGTGTCTCAAGACAAAAGTCTATCACCAGTGTGTGTTGCCAGTGATCACCTATGGAACCGAGACGTGGTCGCTCACAATGGGCCTTATCAGAAAGCTCAAAGTCACCCAATGGAGAGGGCTATGCTCGGAATTTCCTTGCGTGATCACGTCAGAAATGATGATATCCGCAGGAGAACCAAAGTTACCGACATAGCCCGAAGAATTGCCAAACTTAAGTGGCAGTGGGCAGGGCACATTGCTCGCAGAACGGATGGCCGATGGGGCCGAAAAGTTCTGGAATGGCGACCGCGAACCGGAAGACGATACGTTGGAAGGCCTCCCACTAGGTGGACTGATGACTTGGTCAAGGTTGCGGGAAGGCGCTGGATGCGAGACGCACGGGATCGGTCAATGTGGCGACGCCTGGGGGAGGCCTATGTCCAGCAGTGGACGTCTTTCGGCTGAAATGATGATGATGATGATATTTTCATTCACAGAGGTTTAGCTGAGGAGCTCGTGGCTAAATAACAACTGCCGCACGGGTTGATCTTCAAGGTTAAGGTTGCCTAGTCGACGGCACGAACTATTTTGTGCGCGAGGTTAAAATACATGCTATCTCATCCGACATCCGACAATACGTGCGAAAGAGATAGATGCTGTGATGAGCAGTACGAAGCTAGTAGCCAGTTCGCGTACGAATACACACTTTTGCAAATTTGTAGCGAAATGGATGATAATTTAGGACGAAAAAGAGCGCGCAAAATTTTATAAACAGACCTTTGGGAATATGGATATCATGAAAAAACGACTAGAAATATCTGTTCAAAATAAAATTATTTGCATTGTTGAAATACTAATATATCCCTGTATGGTGACTGTTTTGCAATTTGCCTTCTTCTTATGGTATTTATTTGCGCCCAAAGATGTGTTGAAATTAGGTTGAAATATGGAACTTTCGACGCTCACAACTTTAAAATATTTTTTTATTTTACTTTTTTTGTTTTCATACAGGGCTAGATAATGATGAGACAAACTGATATATTTTTTTATTTGAACGTACATCGGCAAATAGTGGAGTCGATGGATCGACTAGTGCAACCTTAAGGTCTCGCGCCAGCTGAGGATTAGCAGCAATTTTGAACGTCAAAAGATTTAAATTTAAACGTAAGAATATTATATTCACAACGTATCTTTGTGTCTCTGAATTGCCTGCAAGACCCTGCGCAGTCGCTATTTTTGTGTCAATGTTGAACGTGAAGATAACATTGTATAACTGTGTCTTTCACTCGCTTACGTTTGTCGCATCGTCCTATCTCGCTTACTCTATGCAGTATACTCGATGACAAACTGTTTCTTGCTCAATGGTGACTACTATAATTGGCTACCGTCCATTCGAAAAAGTTGTTTTAGCGTGTTGTAAAATACCTAGGTACTGTAAAGGCTAGGCAGATTGAAAGAAATATGAGTAAGTACTAACAATGCTATTTAGTAACAATGGCCACTATGACCAGATGAGGACATTCAAGTTTGTTTCTCTGGGTTATTTCAAACCAGAGAGGATTTAGGCTTAGCACGCATTGCGGTTTTTATTCGCACGAATTTTTATCCGCGTACTGAATCATACATAACTAACACGCGGATAAAATACCGCCTGATTTTTGTGTCTTTCTACCTGTTCATAGAGCTCAAAATATTCGCGCGGATTAAATCCGCGCCGCGTTGCGGTGGGTTCTGTGGTAAAAAATAGATTTGTCGCAGATTTTTTACAGCGCTGTTTTTATACCCCAAGTGCGTGCAGCTTCAATTGTATGAAGCTGCACCATAATATGTCATCCGCGCGGTTAAAAACCACAATGCGTGCTAAGCCTTACAGATACTGTTCACAATTTTACCATATTTGTAAGTTAAAGAGAGAAGAGAGTTAGATTAATAAAAATATGGAACAGGTATTTTTTATTTTGCTACGTAAACAAAAAATTACGACGATACAGGCGTTGAATTATCGTGTGACGTCACGATGTGCTATACTTCATACTGACAAAGTGACGTCACAAGCCTCCATTCCTGAACTTTGATGCGCTTTATCTTTGTAATTTTTTTATGTATTTGATAAAGCAAAAAATACGGATCCATTTTTATTTGATAATCTCACTGACAGACTAAAATATAATTATCATTTTTGTAACCAGGAAACATCCTTGTTGTAAATGGCTTCATACTGATTGATGGTGCTTATCTCTCGACGCAGGTATCACATATAAATACACTTGGGAGCAAATAAATCGAGCCACTACCTTTTTTCACGTAAAATGGTAAATATTTTTGGTAATATGGAACGTATCAATTCGAACTATATATCGCCTAAAAGTTTAGTTAATAACCTTTACAATGAGGGTAAATTATTGAATAATAACCTTATTGAATGATAAATTATTGGCTCTGCAAGAAAAATGGTAATTTTGATAGAAAATTTAGTAGGGCTAAAACAGTCCATAAAAACAATAAAAAACAAAATTATTGCAAAAAAAATATTCTTAATAACTGGTATTACCCCCCCGGGCCCTGATACATTCTTGTAGCCTATTAGTCATCGATCTGATCAGCGTTACGATGACATATTGTGGTATGTTCTCCCACTCTTCAAGCACAGCGACTTTAAGCTCGGGAATGGATGAAACAGCGGGAACCCTGGCTCGGACTCTCCGTTTTAGCTCGTCCCATAGGTGTTCGATCGGGTTCAAATCGGGACTTCGTGCTGGCCATACCATTTGTTGAATCCCGATCGCAGACAAGTATTCCGTAACGATCTGCGCGGTATGAGGTCTCGCATTGTCATGCATAAACAAGAAATTTTCTCCGACAAAACCAGCATACGGCATTACGTGGTTTTCAAGAATGTCAGTTATGTATCGGTCAGCTGTTAATCCACGTCTACCATTGCCATCGTTGGCGGGGTCGATGAAGACAAGTTCCGTTTTTCCGTCTAGAGAAATTCCTCCCCACACCATACCAGAACCACCACCAAAACTCACCGTTTCTCGAATGCAACATTGGGCAAATCTTTCACCAGGACGTCTATACACTCGGTTTCTCCCGTCATTGCTAAAAAGACAGATTCTTGACTCGTCAGAAAACAAAACTGACCTCCAGTCTTCTAACGTCCAATTAATGTGTTCTCGAGCAAACTCCAAGCGAGATCGGCGATGAGCTACAGTCAATTTTGGGCCAGTTGCTGGTTTGTGTGATGTTAAATTTCGTTCTTTTAGTCTTCGTCTCACTGTCCACCTACTGATTGCGACTCCTCGAACGTCACGTAACGCTTGCTGTAGCTGAACAGCATTAAGTCCACGGTCGCGCAACGAATTGGTTGCAATAAAGCGGTCGTCACGTTCTGTTGTTGCCCGTGGTCGGCCAGTTCCAGGTCGCCGAACAAAAGCACCAGTCTCCAGATACCTGCGGTATACCCGCTGTACCTTTGAACGACTCAAATGAAGTCTGCGTGCCACTTCACGTTGTCCGTGTCCAACCTCAAGTAAAGCTACAACTTGGGCAGCTTCCGTCGGTGTAGTATCCATTTTATCAGGTTATTTTGATTACACAGACACAGATAAAGACAACAATAACAAGTAATATGGGTATGATTAACAAAAACCTCAAATTTAATCTTTTCTTAACAGAGTACAATAAAAATGTCATAAGCAAATTAAATGCGATAATTTTATTCTACCCTTTAAACTTTAATAAAAATGAAATTTTGACAACTAACTACCCTCATTGTAAAGGTTATTAAATACCCTTTTAGGCGATATATGTTTCGAATCGATGCGTTCCTTAATACCAAAAATAATTACCATAATGCGTGAAAAAGGAAGTGGCTCGATTTATTTGCTCCCAAGTGTATTTGGTAACTAAAGTAAATAAATAAATTGTGCAGTGGTTTGTCTTTGGTACCTCTTGTTTTTTCGTTTTGGTACACCGTCACGTCATTAAACAGTGACCAAGTCCTATAGTAAGGACAGAATACCCATATAAACTAATTTCACATTCGTGCTGTTTGTCGTTATGGAGTTTCATATCTTGAAAACTGTTGAACCGATTTTAGCCTAAGTTGAAAGAATCAAAAAGAATGATTGCAATCCATTTGCGCGCACGGTTGGTGCAGTGGTTGAGCGATCGACTGCTGCGCTGCGTGTCGCGGGTTCGATGCCCGCACGGAACAAATATTCGTATGACCTACAGATAGTTGTTCCGGCTCTGGGTGTTGTGTATGTGAGTTTATATGTTTGTAAACGCACCACGATACATGAATAAATTCCTAGTGTGGGGCAAACTGGCAAAGCTTTGTTTAAAAAAAAAACAATTTCGAATTTCTGAGAAATACGTGCAAACACATACATACACTTATAAAATTTGGCACGCCTGTTACGAAGCCCACATGCAGTAGCAAATGGTAATATTGTGCAATTCCAACAAAATTACATACATTCGGATCCAATTGATAACTTCCTTTTTTTGAAATCGGTTAAAAAACAAATGTTTTTAACATCACACTTTTCACTTTAAGATCTGTGTCGAATCTGTTTTGTATGTATGCAGTATGCATTGCCCTTGCTAACGGTCCAAACCATTTTGAGTAGGAAAATGGGTACCTCTCACAAAGGCAATTCCAATCGCTTGCACTTAAGTTCAATGTTCAGTTACTTCATCAAATCGGACGAGGACGGACGACGCACCGTCGAGATTTTAACCCGAAACATTTGTTTGTTTACACATGTCGTTTCTAAGCAGGCAGCATTTTTCTAGGAACCTTAAAAAGTGTTTATGTAAGATGTTAGGTTTCACAAGTACAAAAGTAGTCATTGTTGACGGATTGCCACAAACTGGTGTGAGTGACTGTACTTAATATTTGTGATCAACAAGCGCAGAGTCATTGTAGTTCTTATTTCGACTCAATAAGGTCTACATTGCAAACATTTCATTTTTTAAACTAGTAAAACGGAGCGCAGAGCGCAGAGTTATAATAGACCTTTTTCCAACGCAATAAAGACTACTTTGCTAACAATTCTTTTGATAAAATAAAACTGGTATAAAAGGAAGGGAGCATTGAAATCTGTGCTTGTTTTTTGTTGATACCCTTAGTGTGATGGTGAATTATGTGAAGCAGTGGTTTTAGTGACATGGCGATGAGCATCGGCAGTGCCAGCGAGATTTTAATCGTAAGTACATACTTTCGTGCTTTGTTGCGATCGGTGGAAATTTTCATAGTACATACTTTTGTGCTTTGTTCCGATCGGTGGTATTTTTTTTTAGTGTACTAAAAGTGCGACTAAAATACTATGTCGGATGGACCCTTGGTAATCAACACTGAAACCTCTTTGTTTGTCTGTTTATTCACTCAAGTGCTTTAACAAAGTTCCTCGCTTCTACAGCTAAAATAAAAAAAATAAGGCCGCTGTTCTAGTGTGAGTCTATCTGGCAGGCCCCAACGAGATTTATCAACAGGTGATAGCTTTTCATAAAGACATTATTTTGTACCTAAAGAAAATAAATAATAAATATTTTGTACCTCGACAGTTTTTGATTGAATGACGTTTTTATGAAGTGTCTAGCTAGCGGGCCCCTTATGATTATTTTTGTTGTTATTATACTTTCAGAACGCCCAATAGTGCTCGGAGTTAGAAACTATTATGTACCTTACAGATCCAAAATTTCGACTTTCTGTGAGCTACACTTCAGGAGATATTCGTTATTTAAACAAACGTCTAGCCAGCGGGCCCTTTTTAAAATACTACTCTTTTATAACATACAATAGTGTTAAAAGCTTGATACTATTTTGTACCTTAAAAATCCAAAATTTCGACTTTCTGTAAGCTACACTTTAGAAGATATTCGTTATTTTAACAAACGTCCAGCCAGCGGGGCCTTTTTAGAATACTACTCTTTTATAACATACAATAGTGTTAGTAGCATGATACTATTTTGTACCTTACGAATCCAAAATTTCGACTTTCTGTGAGCTACACTTCAGAAGATATTCGTTATTTAAACAAACGTCTAGCCAGCGGGCCCTTTTTAAAATACTACTCTTTTATAACATACAATAGTGTTAGTAGCTTAATACTATTTTGTACCTTACAAATCCAAAATTTCGACTTTCTGTAAGCTACACTCCAGAAGATATTCGTTATTTAAACAAACGTCCAGCCAGCGGGCCCTTTTTAAACTTTTTTGAGATAGACTCACACAATAAGTATTCAATCAACAGATCTAGTTACACAAGTTATTCACAAGTACCTACCCTCGTAATTTAATTATAAGTTGTCTCCAAAACTAACATGAACTAGACACACCTATGTTACTATACTTACTATTAAGCATTTATTATTGTAAGTACATTACAGAAAATAAATAGTTATTTGTCCTTTTCCTGTAAAACAATCAGCCAAAATAAAAATTATTTAGTAATGCAAATGTGCATAAAAAGCAATGACGTAATTGTATTGTGCAAATTGCAAACGCAAATTTAAATTGGTACGTTGGTTGGAAGCGAATATCTTCTAAAGTATAGCTCGCAGAAAGTCCAAATTTTGGATTTGTAAGGTACATAATAGTATCAAGCTCCTAGAACTGTTGTATGTTACAAAAGAGTAGTATTTTAAAAAGGGCCCGCTGGCTGGACGTTTGTTTAAATAACGAATATCTTCTGAAGTGTAGCTCACAGAAAGTCGAAATTTTGGATTTGTAAGGTACAAAATAGTATCAAGCTACTAACACTATTGTATGTTATAAAAGAGTAGTATTCTAAAAAGGGCCCGCTGGCTGGACTTTTGTTTAAATAACGAATATCTTCTGAAGTGTAGCTCACAGAAAGTCGAAATTTTGGATCTGTAAGGTACATAATAGTTTCTAACTCCGAGCACTATTGGGCGTTCTGAAAGTATAATAACAACAAAAATAATCATAAGGGGCCCGCTAGCTAGACACTTCATAAAAACGTCATTCAATCAAAAACTGTCGAGGTACAAAATATATCTTATTTATTTTGTTTAGGTACAAAATAATGTCTTTATGAAAAGCTATCACTTGTTGATAAATCTTGTTGGGGCCTGCCAGATAGACTCACACGCTGTTCTACACACACTTTTTTTTTCTTTTTAATAATAATACTCATTTATTACACGATCGGTTTCACTTCACAGCTTGTCTTCAGAAAGGCCTCCTCTAAAGCTTTTCATTTCTGCCTGTCTTTCGCTGTTCTCGTCCACTCTGGAACCACTACGTTTTTGAGATCATCTTACAATCTTTTTGTTTGACGCCCTTTACTTATTTGCTTCTACAGCTATTTAAGAGTAAATGCGTTCCCAGACATCCGACTGAATATCCAGTCATGATTCGAGGTTTAAATCTCGCCTATTTGCTCAACCAATATTGGACAAATTTAAAAGATATTCCATAATCTGAAAAAGAAAGATATATAGGTACTGTGCCCTTATGTTTTCCTTTTTGATGATACATTATATTTAGAAGCACTAGAACCTTAAAAAAATCTCAAAATTGCGCTGTCAACAGAGGCCTAATAGAGTGCGCGCAAGTTAAGTCTGCGCGCTACTGATGGGTGGCGTGCTTATTATTGCCAGCTTATCCAATCCTTTTTCCTTCATTTAATCAATAGTGATTTTTCATTACTCATAACTTAAATTTAATTTATGTTGAGCATAATTAATTACTAGGGTTTTCTACTTGCATAGATAGATGAATAAAACTTGAGAAAAATAGCTATTTATGCAACTGTTACGTTATGGACGGTCTTTTAATACGAGTGCCATTTTTCGGTACAAGCGTAGCGCGTACCGAAATAGGTGGGCACGAGTTATTAAAAGACCAATAACGTACAGTTGCATACAAGATTTTATCTACGAAGGAAGGAATAAAACACAGATATAGAGAAATAAGTATTTCAGGAAGTGTGTTTAAGTATTTCATTTCTCTTACATGTCTTGATTTTTCTGGTAGTAAATTATTTGTAGCCGCAACTGCTCTATTTGTTATATCTGGTGGAGTATTTTCACACTTTTCACATGATGTTGAAGACATTTTTAATAAAATTTCACTCAGAAAATTATTCGCGCGTCCACTTTATTTTGTTATTTATTCTTTATTAGGTATAAGGCAAAGATCTTGTAGCCGCAACAGCCAAATAGTATGCGATACTTTTGTTCTAAACTTGTTCCATTTTTAAAAACCTCATTTACATTGTCTCGATTTCGAAGTACCTAATATTCTAGGTACCTGGCTGTATGTTCAGAATGTCTTTGCTTGTGTTTTAGAATTTATGACGATTCGCATAATGCAACCCGATGTCGTTATGGGTATCATAATGAAACCGCTGTCAATTTTGTAATTCGAATATAACGAAACCGAAGTAGATAAAAATATTAAAAAAACTTCTAGTGTACTAATTTGACAACTATAAATCATCATCACATCATCAGCCTTTTAAAGTTCCCACTGCTGGGACACAGGCCTCCTCTTATAGAGGGAGTGGGCTATAATCCACCACGCGGGCCCAGTGCGGATTGGTAGATGTCACATGTCTTTGAATTTTTGGTTCTAGGACATGCCGGTTTCTTCACGATGTTTTCCTTCACCGTTTTGAGCCAACTATAAATGAATAAAGTAAAACATAGATCTTTTTTATTTAATTAATGGCATATCTTTTAAATTGGTCCAATATTAGAAGAGGAAATAGGCGAGAGCCAAACCTAGAATTATGACTTTTTACTTAGGAAATTATTTCGGACGGAGCTCTGTGCCCGCATTTCCTGTCGTGAAATGATTGCTAGCTGCATTAATCAAAAGTTCCCCACAAACGAAAATGAGAAATGGTTTCGTTAGTTTTATTAACAGACAGGGGGATATTTACAATCAAGCCATAAAAATGAAGAAATAAACTCATAATAAAATATTCACAGCGGAACTTTGTGTCTCTGAAGGTGGCTCTGTCAACCATAACGCAAGAAACAGTAATAAACTGCATCTAGTAGGTACCTAAGCGAGATGGGATGATGCGACAAACATAAGGGAGTGAAAGAGACAGTTATACAATGCTATCTTCATTTTCAATAATGACACAAAAATTGCTACTGCGCAGGGTCTTGCAACAAATTCAGAGACACAAATCCGTTGTGAATATTATATCTATTATGATCGTAATCTTTAACTTTTAAATCAGAAAAACTTATCATAATAAATAAGCACTAGCTTAAGTCATCGGCTTCGCCCGCGATAAAAGTATTCCAAAACTACCTGCTAACTACCCGTATAAAATTAAAAGTAAGTAGGTTTCTATGTTCAATCCAGCGGGGCGAGCACGGTCTCTCTGATAGGCTTGTGTCACGAATTTTATCACGGTTTTTGCTCCCAAACTGTGATAAAAATGTGTGACTTAAGCCCATCATAGTGGGCCGGTTCGCGGGCAGGTTAGAAACTATCTATACAAAATTTTGTCTAAATCTGTTCAGTAGTTTTTGCGTAGGTATAGAGTACCAAACATCCATCCACCTTCACAAACTTTGGTCAGTGGATCGTCTTAGGAGTTTTGCGTTTTTAATTTAGTGAGTAGAATTATTAATTTACTAACTTCTGCCAGCGGCTTCGTCCGCTTGAAAAGTGTTTTGTCATCCCAAGGGAACGTTATGCCGGGATATAAATAGCCTAAGTGCTATTCCAGACTATCTTTGTGCCAAATTTCATCCAGATCCCTTCAACCGTTCTGACGTGATTGAGTAACAAACACACATTCCATCCATCCATCCATCTAGGGTTGCCATCCGTCCGGGTTTTCCCGGATTTGTCCTAGTTTAGAAGACGTCCGAGGGGCACCCGGGCGTGGTTTTATTTGTAGTCCCGGTTTTAAAGTCTTCAAATCACCAACGGCAATACACCGATTTCTCCGTCAATTGTGCACCGATAAAAAAAATAGTATGATCCCGAATTGGTCCCATATAAATTTGGTGAAGATCTGATGAAGAAGTTCGGAGATAATTACGGCAAATCACCCGAGATTTCATGTATGTTTATTGTACACTAGCTTCTGCCAGCGGCTTCGCCCGCGTGAAAAGTGTTTTATCATCGCTAGGGAACATTCTACCGGGATAAAGAGTAGCCTATGAGCTATATCAGACTATAATCAATTTGTGTGCCAAATTTCATGTAGATCCGTTTAGCCGTTTTGGCGTGATTGAGTAACAAACATACATCCAAACTTTCGTATTTGTAATATAAGTAAGAAGTAAAATTACTATAGAAATTGCCCACTAACTAGGTTCCACGCCAAAAAAGGGAAAAATAAAACATTATTACAAAAAAATACAACCGACTTCTAATTAAAAACACTACAAAATGAAAATAATTTTGGAAATCGGTGTCAAAAAACGAAGAAACGAAACCATAACTGCCGAAATTGAAATTATTTTTCACTTTGTAGTGTTTTTAATTGGAAGTCGGTTGTATGCTTTTGTAAAAAAAAATATTCAAATTACATTTAGTTTAAAAAAGTTATAAAATAAATAACATCTTGATTTAAACTTAGTACTTAAAAAAAATCTGTTCAAATGTCCGGGTTATAAGCTCCAAAATCCGGGGTTTTCAGGCTTCTTGTCCTGGTTGGCAGATTTTAGAAATAGCAACACTAAATCCATCCAAACTTTCGCATCATTATAAAATAAGTAAGCAGTAAGACTATCTGATGCAAAGTGCCTACTTAATTACAATGAGCAAAGATAAGTTAACTCATATCTTTAAGAAAGATAACAACAATAAAAAACTTTTTTACAAAATAATACTACCGACTTCCAAATAAAAAAACTACAAAGTGAAAAATAACTATTTTTGGAAGTCGGTGTCAATAACGCAAAAAATTGGTAGGTACCTACCAGAAACCGACTTCCAAATTTTTCACATTGTAGTTTTCTTATTTGGAAGTCGGTAGTATTATTTTGTAAAAAAGTTTTTTATTGTTGCCTAAGTGCTATTCCAGACTATCTTTGTGCCAAATTTCATCCAGATCCCTTCAACCGTTCTGACGTGATTGAGTAACAAACACACATTCCATCCATCCATCCATCTAGGGTTGCCATCCGTCCGGGTTTTCCCGGATTTGTCCTAGTTTAGAAGACGTCCGGGGGGCACCCGGGCGTGGTTTTATTTGTAGTCCCGGTTTTAAAGTCTTCAAATCACCAACGGCAATACACCGATTTCTCCGTCAATTGTGCACCGATAAAAAAAATAGTATGATCCCGAATTGGTCCCATATAAATTTGGTGAAGATCTGATGAAGAAGTTCGGAGTTCTAAATCCATCCAAACTTTCGCATCATTATAAAATAAGTAAGCAGTAAGACTATCTGATGCAAAGTGCCTACTTAATTACAATGAGCAAAGATAAGTTAACTCATATCTTTAAGAAAGATAACAACAATAAAAAACTTTTTTACAAAATAATACTACCGACTTCCAAATAAAAAAACTACAAAGTGAAAAATAACTATTTTTGGAAGTCGGTGTCAATAACGCAAAAAATTGGTAGGTACCTACCAGAAACCGACTTCCAAATTTTTCACATTGTAGTTTTCTTATTTGGAAGTCGGTAGTATTATTTTGTAAAAAAGTTTTTTATTTTTCACTTTTTTGTTGTACCTACCTAATAGACAAGTAGTTTAGTAAGGTACTATACTGTACCTATAATGCCAGAATAGATTACCCGAATATCATGAAACTGGAACATAACCGGTGAAATGAGAGTGTACCAAGGTGAACTGTACTCATCTGCGTACCCCGTTAAAGCGTACTGGCTGGCGTGATGTTATGTTATGAAATGGTATACACAATAAACAGATATGCGATTGCAGCAATCCCGAGAGATTTGCCGTTATTTATTGAAGAGTTCTGTTGTATATCTCCGAAGTTATTCATCAGATCTTCACCAATTTCGAAACATAACCTTTAAAATTTTTTTTTTCAAAATCGGTCTATAATTGACGGAGTTATCGGTGAACAAACACAAAAAAAAAAAAACATAAAGTCGAACATTGAACCTCCTCCTTTTTGGTTAGTCGGTTAAAAATATGCGAATTGACGAGAGGAAGAACCAGGTAGTAACTAGTGACGCCATCTAGTATCGAATAGCGGAACTAATATTCTCGAAAGCTCGTGTCGAATGGAATTTTCCAGAATTTTCGAACCGTACATTCTGGAAATTTCTAGTCGCTTCGGGAACAATGAGTTCGAATGTCGATTGATCAGGAAGATTCTCGAAGTATCTAGAACAGTATGGATCGTTCTGGAAACATCTTCCGTGCTATATAAAGAGCGGTCGGGTTCGTCGTGAGTTCGTGACTTCGTGAGTCACGCCTACGAGTACAGTCACATAGTACAGCAAGCCAAACATAGCGAGCGCGAGTTTTAGAAATTCGCGATCGCACGAAGCTGAGTCCAGAGGACCACACAGCGACGGGATCGCCGTTGCGAGCCCCGGTGCTGCACCCGCGGGCAGGGGACTACAGGGATTTCTCTGTACTTTAGTTAATAATTATGTGTACTTTAATATGTGTCAAACTTGTATTTTCTGCTAATAAATATTATTATTATTATTATGTTACGCGACTACCAATGGAGCCGTGAGTCAGTTTTCGATTGAGAAGCGATACAGAGCGATCGGAAAAGGAAAATAGTGCGAAGTAATAGTATTGTTTAAGAAGTGTTTTTGTAATAAAGTGTGATTAATTGAAGTCTACTGTTTAAATAATTTATCCCTGAACCCCAGCTCGTAACAAATTGGTGTCAGAATTGCGGGATAAATTATTCCGGTTCTAACAAAGGAAGAAACGGAAGGGATGTGCACCAGCGCGACTCAGCGCCAGCAAGACGTCGACCAGAGGCGCTTTGGAGACGCTCCCTCACCGTCATCATGTGGACAACGAGACTCCGCGGCTGCAGCGGAATCAGCTCAATCGCCGGTGACCCCTGACCTCGCCGCCCTTATAGCATCCACGCAGGAGCAGGCCCGTCGTCAAGAGGAGCAGATGCAACGCGACAAGGAGGAGCAGGTTCGCCGTCAGGAAGAGCAGTTAATAGTGATCAAGGACCTCCGCACAGCCATCGGTAAGGAGAAGAAGGAAGTAAAGGACCAGGTCCAGCAGCAGGAGATCCGCATCGCCGAGTTGGAGAAGATTGTTTGTGGGCTCAAATACGGAGATGGTTTTAAACGGCATGCATTCGACTGCCTATAAGACAGTTCGAGACCGTCATGAAATCAAATAGGTGGACCAAAGAACAGGCCTTGAGTGTTTTAGAGGCACTTGGACAGGACGTTTCTTTCGGGAAGCTTCTGGAAGCATTGGAAGCTAGATACGGTGACGCGCACCTGGAACATGTGTTTCGCGCCCAGCTGAAGGACCGATCGCAACGTGTTGATGATACCTTACAGCAGTGGGCTCTGGAGGTGGAAAAGCTGGTCCGAAAGGCTTACCTGTAGTCGGCGCCTGTGCTGATCGACGAGAACCTCGTACAGGCGTTCACGGATGGGATCCGCGATCTGGAGGTTAGGGCTGCCGCATGCCCTAAGGCTAGGTCATTTTAAGAACCTTAAGAACGCCCTAGCCTACGCTTTGGAGGTGGAAGCTGTACGACGGGATGATCGAGCTCACCACACAAGGGGGGTTGTGACTTCACTCCGGTGCTATAGCTGTGGAGAGAGAGGCCATATACGGTTGAGCTGCCAGAAGCAAAGTCCCCTTTGTAGAAGTCAGTCATCAGCAGCAGGGAAACCAGTAGACGTCAGGTCTAAGTGGCGGTTGATGGCTGGTGATGTAAGAGCCTCAAGGAACTCGATTTCACAATCATGTGAAGGGAACAGCCTGATCATCAAAGGAAAAAAAAAAAAACACACGGTAATGCAGATGCTCTCTCGCGTAGATCGTGTTCCGATCAAATTAAGCCCTGTGTCAGGCAAGAGGCTGAGCTGTCAACATTTGTGGGGATGTTGAGGACGGATCTTAGTGAAGATTGGAAGGGAATCTTGCTGAGTGCTCAGCAAGATGACAGAGACATAAAACCGTTCCTCGAATGGAAGAAATTAGGAGCTCCGAGGCCTCTGTGGAGTGATGTTGCAGCAATGAGTTATATCACCAAGGGTTATTGGGCACAGTGGGAAAGCTAAGCTATCCAGGATGGAGTTCTGTGCCGGAAATGGGAGAATACTTGCGGTGATTGTGGGTGGGTGCTTGGGTGGATGTGCCCCAGCTCGTATCTAAGTAATACCCAAATATAATGTATCTGGATTTGCAATGTTAGTACATCATCTTCATTTCAGCCGAAAGATGTCCACTGCTGGACATAGGCCTCCCCTAAGAGTCGCCACGCCACATTAACCGGTCCCGTGCGCCTCCCATCCAGCGGATCTCCGCAACCTTCGCCAGGTCATCGGTCCACCTTATTAGTACATGCTATGACTCAACTGTCAACGTCAAGGCAGCATTGAGTATTTTGCTGTAGGTACCACAGATAATATAATACTAGCATACAGATGCCTCATCCCATACAAATAAATCGTGCCGTCATAACTGGCGTTTTTCGTCTAATTATCAATTTTTTTTGTACATCTATCGAGTTCGGTTTCGTTCCACGGCGATAGATAGATGGTGTTAGCAGCGACTTGCAAGTAAAAGGGTTTATTCGGTTTGTGAATATATTTTTCTTTAAATACAGTGACAGTTTGTTTTATAGTATTTTATTTGCACGTTTTTACATACTGCGCCATCTATTGGCATCAATTTTAAATGATCCGTTCAAATAATCTTTGAAATGTGAATTAAGAGCCCAATATACCATAATTTTGTGCGTGTTGATTATACAAGAACATACAATTTTTATGTTCAGTTCTAGAAAATATTAATTTTACACACAATTCAACAATCATATTCACAATTCATATCGCGCCATCTAGTGAGATTTATTTGAACCAAATTTTCTTTCTTCGCGCTGAGACCACGTGTAGGTACTTCCCGGCAACGTTGCTAACAACATATTTACCTATCTGAACTAATATTAAAGAGAGACAAAACAAATCATTAAGGAGATCATCTCTGAAAATAGGTACCTACAAGCCCAATATAAAAATAAGAAATAACGAAAACATCAATAAAAAAGTAAAACCGGCCAAGTGCGAGTCGGACTCGCGCATGAAGAGTTCCGTACCATTATCGCAAAAAACGGCAAAAAAACACGTTTGTTGTATGGGAGCCGCAATTAAATAAAAAAAATACTGTTTTTAGTATATGTTGTTATAGCGGCAACAGAAATACATCATCTGTAAAAAATTCAACTGCCTGGCTATCACGGTTCATGAGATACAGCCTGGTGACAGACAGACGGACCGCGGAGTCTTAGTAATAGGGTCCCGTTTTTACCCTTTGGGTACGGAACCCTCAAAAACTAGGTACATCCTATGTAGAAAGCAATCTACTTCATTGCCTAGTGCTATATAAGATTTTACTTATGCGTCTTCAATGCAGGCGAAGCAGCGGGCAGAAGCTAGTCATAGATAATTATAACTGCTTCCGCACTTGTACGTGATGTGTCTAAAAATATGTACCATTAATAAACGCGATCTGTTAACGATACGCATGTACTATCGGAAAAACCCACCAACATTTTTAGCTCATTATCATACCGAAAAGCATCACCGAAATACTTGGGAATTCCCCCGAAAATATCTATTCTACAGACCATTGGATGGATATACATCACATATCTACACCAGTCACCGTAAATTAATCGATCAGTCACGTCAAAAGTATAATATAAAAACAGCCTTAATTAAAATCTAACTATTACGATTAGTTTTAACTAATCACTACATTCACTACAAGATATTGATTAGCAGATTCTAAATCGAAAATTTTGATTAAGATTTTCTAATGCGTGCTTAGCTTCTTTTTTGTTATATATGTACACAATCCCGGGATCCCGACCTATTTCTGACCCCGAAAATCCCGGGACTGTACTTGGCTAATCTCGGGATTTTCGGGATTGCCACAAACAAGTCTTATTTGTATTTCGTAGTCCGTTGCGCCTTGACAATAACCTTGCTTAGATTACATTAATATCATTTATTACATAACGACAAAAAACAACCCTTAGATACGCCGTACTCCAACCAGCTTAGAACCTGAGCGAGCGTTTTCAGCTGCTCTCAGCTGGCAATAAACTCCGAAGCAGACTTGGAAGTCAAACATTGGATGCTTTGATATTTCTGCGAGTATATTTTCAATATTCTTAATAGTTTCAAGTTTTTAACTTTCTAAGTCTTTTTGATTTAATTTAAACATTTTTTTATTAATTATTCAAGTTTTTTTTTCATTTGAACCTAATTAGAAACCACATAGTCTAATCCCGGGATAGACCCGAGATACCGGGATTTCGCTTCAAAAATTCCGTAATCCCGGGCTTGAAAACATGCTCGGTATTGTATTCTGTATTTATGGCCCTATTAGAAGACATGAGGAGTGAAGACATAGAAGTGAGGACATTGGCTCCATACGAAACTCATACATAACACGGCTCGCGCTTCGCAATACTCTCAATCAACGTCGCGTCACTGGCACGTGGCTCGTTGGATAATGAAAAAATAATTGAGGCTGTCAAAGACAATCATTTTTATAAAAAAAATCGACGCTAGTATAATTTTATCTGTGAAACCGCTTAGCGCGTTCTATATTCAAATCACTAGTACTAATTACTACTAAACTAAACTTGGCTACAATGGCTGTGCAGTAGTAAATCTCATACAAAAACAGCACCGTTTCGGGCCTTGCGCATCCGGAAAGCCAACTTCAGCCCAGAAGTTTGCCGAGAACTATACTACTAATCAGTTGCTAAACAACTCGGCGACTTTTAGAAGGTCATAACAACTTTTGCATGATTTGTCTCATCCAAAGCACCTAACTACAGTCATCCTGGATCTTTTTGCGCTGAAGTTGGCTACAAATGGCTGCGCAGTAGTAAATCTTATTTATACTCAAACAGTAGCGAGCAATGCCATGCGCATCGGAAATCTCACGTTCAATCCAGCCGAAAATATTGGGGATAACTATACTTAGTAGTTACTTGAATTGGGAGTATACAGTAGACTGTTTCTCTCTCTTTTTTTCCAACGTTCATTGACCCGCAAAAGCCTTCATCTAAAAATAAGCATTTGTCAACTTATTCACAAACTGGTGATAACCAGCCAGTTTATTCTGTAACTGTGAAACCAGATGAAGTGAATCTAACTTAGGTACCTACCTAAAGACATTTCAATTCTAGCTCACTTCACAAGCTTTCACGATGCCGGTGAGGTGATTATAGTAGAATGCTAAAGTAGTGATATTCTCATAAATATTATATCGTGAAAATTTTGGTGAAGTCAACGTGAACCAATCATCCAATCATGGAATGACAGTTCATTTCAAGGTCAATAACTGATCGAAGACTTACCGATGGTATGACGGACGTGTGTTTGAGTCTAAAGTTGAACGCGCACCAAGACGCAATGCAGGAGCCGTGGGTAACGCCGGAGTTACTGATTCAAAGGAGCCAGTTCCGAACGAGGATCCGTAAACCTTATTGATTCCTCACAATTCTTATCGGCAGTCGGCACCGCGGTACCAAATAAGTACCGGAGCGGAGTAGCGCCGCCGGAGCCGCGGAGCGCGGTTTGGCACTTGTTCACTCGCACACTTGGTGCGTTCGTGTCACTATCACTATAGTACCAGTACGGTGCGCTCTAATTTCTATGGGGCTAGAGTTTAATATGGATTGACTGGCACGCAAAAAATGAGATTTTTGTGTCATTGTAGTCGCCTAAAAGGTTCACCACGGTTTTATTATTATCTATTTTATTTGTTATTCTTCTACCAACTTTAACATTGTTTCAGTCGTATATATTTTTATTACGAAATTTAAATCATATGATTAAAATGACCTACTGTAAAGTTTGTAAACTGTCCAATTCAAAATGTGCCAAATGATTCAACGAACCGAATGAATCAAATGTTCTGGGCCTGGGTGAACCGGGGAACCAAAATGACCGAGTGAGTGCCAAACGGTGCCAAAGGAATAACTAAAGTGAACCGATACCGGATTCGGAGTCGGAATCAGTGAATCAATTCACTTGCCGGGATAAAGATTACCCATGCCACTGCCGCACGCGCCGCAGTCATCGCATTTTCTCAAGGCCCCGCGCAACCCGCGCCGCAGTGCATCGTATCCACTTCTTTACATCTTATTATATCAATATTTTCTATACGGATACGGATGACGTCTCCGGCCCGCAGCACCCGCACCGCACTCGCCGCAAGCATCGAACGCGCTGAATCTGATGACGCCATCCGCACGCGCTGGTGGAATCCGTATAACTAGAGCATTTTGCTAAAATGCGATTACTGTGGCGCGTGCGGCTCCTGAGGTGTATCTAGGTGCGCGTTCACCTTAATGAACTCAAGTGCATCATTAGAAGTATAAAGACGGAAACACACTTACGTGTTATGACGTGGCGTGGCGCGGGATCCACCAATCAAAGGACTCTGTTCCATCCTACGTCACATAACGCAACGAGTTTTGTGGCCAATCAACTGCGTCAGAAGGCGCAACGCCACGCCACGACACGTAAGTGTGTTTCCTTCTTAAAATATGTATCTACAGAAAGGGCCATTAGATGCCATTAGTTATTATTATAATTTCATTATAATGGCTATTGTATCCAGTTGGATCATATTTAAGACTGTTTTTGATTCCACTTTATTCTCAGAGGGGGTGAGTACCAACCTAATGGTTGTTTGCTTTGACTGCCTCGTCGCGTCGTCGGTCTTGTGGTCCCGGGTTTGATTCTCGGCTCGACTGGTCGGGCTCGGGTTATTGAATTCGGCCAAAAGGTATATCTCAGTAACAGTATAATAACTAAATTACTTTAATTTATATGTACATACTCGTAAATAGGTGGAGTTCGGGTAAACGACGAAACAAAATAGAAAAGGCTTATAAAAGTTTATTAATATTTTTCCTTCTGCATTCAATTGCGATTATGATGCACTCTGATCCATTGTCTAGCAAAACAATACCTACATAGGAGACTTGCACATTGGATCTACCGCCAAGATGCTTATTCATGCAGCCGCGTAGGCCGAATACATAGCATAGTACTTATTGAAATAAGTTTACCAAAAATCCTTGGGTAAACCCGTGCTTACCCGTTTGGGTTATACAGGGACGACATTGTTCGCAAGCACTCCAGCACGCCGGCCATAAGTAACTGAATATCACTGTGTGGCTGTGGTTTTAGTCACACAGTGTTAGCGCAGACTAGGCGATACGCGACAGCGACAGCTCGCGACTAGACGCGACGACAGTTTGCGGCCGACAATGTCATAATATTATGTTGATCAAAGCTTCGCACACTTGGCGTCAGAGTCTCGGAGTCGCGACGGCAAGCTAAAGGGGTCGCGCGACAGCTCTGCGTCAGCATCAGTCTCGCTGTGAGCGCTGACGTCTACGCCTTCGCATTCGCAAGATAAGCACCAAGGCAAATGCAACTAGAGGCTCCATTGACACTCACAAGATGAACAACACGGCCGTTTCTCTCGAATACTCCAGTACTAATGATCGCTACCTGTACGACGTCTGTCTTACGACTAGTCGCGGCGACAAGACTCCAAATGCAAACGATAACGCCGCGACAAGACGCGGCGAATAGACGCGGCGACAAGTCGCCTAGTTTGCGATGGCCCTAAGAGTCTGACAAACCCCTTCTCAACCGTCACGGACATCCATGATGATTTCCACTTATTGGGTCTTCTTGGGTCCATGACATTAGCACAGGATAGTCTTTAGCATAAGCAAAATACTAGCATTAAGTTGGTGAAGTCAGATTGGCTGTCTATACCATTACTTTAGTGTTATTATATGTGTAGTGGTGGCTTGCTGTACGCTTTGGTGCAAACTGTAAGTACAGCAAGTAATTGTTATAAAAATAAATAAATAAATAAATTACTTGTATCATGCACGGAACCCTACTAATGTATAAGGGTTATTGTAAGTGCGTAGATCGCTTTACTACGTTTTACTTATTATTGTGCAGTATTGATTCGAGATTTGTGCATCTAACGCGCGTGTGTTGGTTGACCATATCCTAGAATTTAGATAAGTTTGATAAATAGAAGGTGGTGATAGATGGGATAAATGATTTTGTATATAGCGTAAGTACCTACTGATCTTTTTAACCCCCGACGGAAAAAGAGGGGTGTTATAAGTTTGAGGTGTGTTGCTGTGTATCTGTGTATCTGTGTGTCTGTGTATCTGTGTATCTGTGTGTCTGTCTGTGGCATCATAACGCCTCAACGGATGAACCGGTTCAGCCGTTCAAAAGTTATGGGCGTTTTACTGTTTGAATCGGGATGTTTTCGCAAGATAAATGTGTCGGGGGTTTTTTAAATTTTACTTGTTACTACTATATTTTTATTTATTTACACATCTAGGTACATGTCCTTCACTTCCTGAAATAAATAGTAACGGTATTGATAGTAAACATACAAAGCCTATAGATACCTTTAGGTCGATTTGTTTGCATAACTCGACACTATAATAGTACATTATGGTACAAGTGTGTAACGTTGGTGATTACCGCTGAGGCGCCATTGAGACCCGAGCCGTTAGGTGAGGGTCTTAAGAGAGCCGAGGACGGTAATCATCAATACACACGTGTATCATACAAAGTTTTTCAACACACTTGAGAAGAAAATAATACTAAAAAATCATTTCCAACAGTGAAAACGAGTTGTGAAGTTTTTTTCGCAATGACGGGCAAAATTAATCAGTTTTCCTATGCGCGCGCATCTAAGAATGGCGATCGGTCACCACAGAACATTTTTACTCTAGCGATCGGCCACAGACTAAAAATAATGAGTTTTCTTTTTTTTGGCTTTTCGCGGATAGCGTTTTAGCCACGTACAAAATGGGGAATTTCAAGTTTTCTTTATTACAGACAAAAACAAAAGTTATATTTGAGTGAAAGTTTTATTTATTAAACACGTACAAGTTGAAATTATCTATTTAAATACGAAGTTGCATGAAATGTGGTGCATTTGTACTATTGAGCACGATCTTTTTTGTATCGAAACTTTTTTAAGAACAAAGCTACTCAACCAATAAATTAAAAAAAAAAACTCAATATCTCACTTGTGAATAATAGCAATGAAAAAGTCACAGTTTGATAATAGGTTTCATTATGTGCCTAATTGCGGTGAATCTAGAGGCACTTTATGAGCAAGTGTGTTGAAAAAATTATTGTAATGCTGAATGAAGCACAATGATTGTGAGATAATGGCAATCATTTCATCACATATCGTGTAATAAGGAGGACGTGAGGTACATAATGTAGGAATAATGTTTTTTTTTAAATGACCCTTTTCCTATTGTTTTCCGTATATGTGACCTACTTACTAGAATTTGATGCTTCTTACTGACATCGAATGGTGTAATAGTACAGCATGCGTTTTTTTTTCAAAATTAGCAGGTTTGATTCCTGGCTAGGAACATAGATTTAAAAAAAAATCTAATGATGCAGTTTTAGTTTTTCATCAAAATCGTCCTCGTGATTCTTTTAAGTGGTTTTCACTTATACTCGTAGTTTCAGATTTGGTCATCCACGCCCACTTAAAAAACTCAACCTGTATAAGTAATTGGTTGAGTCTCAACTTCACTCTACCTCTTGCCAATTTTTGTTTGCCAAATTATGCTGCCTCCACATTACTGTGTCGTGTCGTGGCGTGGTACGGGATATAACAATCATACGAATCTGTTCTTGCCTTCGTCATATCACAACGAGTCTTGTAGCCAATCAAATACGTCATCATAAGTCGCTACGTGTCGCCCTTAGATTATACAAGTAAAAACAGATAGAGTGTACGGAACAAGACAGCGCAAACACCAATACATATTGAAAAACTAATACGATCTCGCGTTAGTTCGAAACTACGCGTCGCACTGCTTACACGTCACAAATCATTTCTTATTTTATGTGTAAAAATGCCGTCTTGTATCTTTAAACATTGCAAAAGTTGAGAGAGATTGCCTAGTGCGATAAGACCGCCCATTGTACACTTGTATATTTGAACGTTTGTCCTGTATGTTTTTATTGTGGTGTACAATAAAGTATATAATAAATAAATAAATAAAAGTTGTTCCAAAAAACAAAAAAAAAGATGGAATGTCTATCTGTGGATAGACTACTATTAATTATTTTATAGAATTGATATTTATTTACCCAATAATATTTACGGCTCACTCGGAACACAAAACATTGGCAGCATAGAGAGTACTTATATTCCTTGATTGGCAGTAATTGGTTGGTGTTGCCAGTTTACATCGAAATACGTTTCCTTGAATTAGGGAAATGTACATGGGGCAAAGGAAGATCGATAAATTTATACATTTATACAGATTTTTTTGTAACTAGTATGCAATTGTTTTTAGTGGTTCAGTATCAGTAATGGAACACATTTCCATTAATTGTCCAATACCTTTTTTATATCCGATTTGAAATCTATAAAATATGGACACAATCTACTCGTATAAATATAATTCAATGAGCCAGTGGCACGCGGTGGGGCTGCTGGATAATTGATAATCGTATTGAACCTTCGCTTACCATTTTTGCGTTCATTTTCGCTTAGCCGAAATCTATGGAGCCTTGTTTTTCATTTTTTTTTTACGTTTTCCTTACTTTTTTCATTTTAGTTCAATAGATAGGGTTTTCACACCTACTCAATTTACAGTCATAATATTTACACATTTTGCCGTAATTAAAAAGTTTGTAAAACAAAAACAGGAAAGATTCCGGTTTGTTTACATTTTCATTATAATGATTAGCGATTATCTCGTAAACGCGTAAACTGATTTAGATGATTCAAACGGATAAAATGGTTCTAGGCCAAGACCTTTTATTTGACACCAACATCATTAAACTATCTCAACAAACAAAAAAACACATTTTCAAGTTCCTCGCGTATGCACCTATTCAACATGTATGATATCGCATAACAATTCTTTAAAAAACTATCTTTATCAACTTTTAAAGTTACAATTAGGATTCTATATGATTGTACATGCTAATTAAATAAGAAATAACATCTAACTGGAATCTAACGAGAAATAATTATCACTAAGTAAAGTACTTTGGTTTTTGCTTTCAATCCGTTTAGTTATCTTACTTGCTAGTTAGAATCTTAAGAGGCGAGTCCTTAAGAAACACCTAAAAAGGCACTTACAGTTTTCGAAATTTCGAAATATTCACCGCATTGAATTACACAAAAAAAAATAAGAAGAACCTTAATAGATGTGCCAACAGTTTCACCGCGAGATAATTGTAAAACCATCCTAAATTTCGATAAAAAAATTGTTGAAATCTCTCAAAAACATCTAAATCGACCTTTCCTATTTGCATTATTTTCATAATTATAGAACAATATTTATAAATCTCTTTAGATATATCGTGACACGAAAGTATAAATATGACGTTCACCATTTTATAAATCTAATAAATCAACCCAAATGATAATAATCTACTTTTCAACATTGTTATTTTTTCTACACAAATTGTTTTCTGTTCCCCATACATTTTAGTATGGAGCGTTACTCTCCCGTAATTTGTTTTATAAACAAGCACGCGCGCGAAAAATGTTCAGTGCCGTCTTAGACTCCAAGGTGAGAGCATGTCCGTTTTTTATCCGAGCCGAGTTCGCCAAACGTCTACGCACACATACACAATAGATATAAGGGTGGGTCGCGAGTGTCGTGACATGACTGCAGCAATAAGACAAACTGGCTTTTTAAATGGACCAAATCATGTTTTTGGTAATCATGAGTCTTGTAAGCCATACTATTACAAGCATTTGAATTCAACAAATATAGGTGGTGAGATTGGCACTGATAAAAACTTTGTGCCGGTAATGAAAGCTTACACCTTTTATAATGCCGTAATGAAACTTGTCTCAAGATTAGTCAACAATGATAAAAGCTTAATTTATAAAGTCAATAGTAATATAGCAGCGGTTTTTAACAGTATTGTTGCAAAGTTCGTGGTAGGAAAACTAATTAATTTCTCAACTAGACAATCTTACGCAGCTCGTTGTGAAACGTGCGTTGTGGCATTTAACATTAAGCAGCCACAAACCTACTTGTACAATAAAATCATTTATAAAAAATCTAACATATTTAAAAGTCATCTTAAGTTAAAAAAAAGAAATATCTTATAAATCGAAATCAGCCGCAGACTATATTCAACTTCTACTTCAAGTAAAAACAATAATGACATGGATAAAGATTATGGTCATTTTTGTCAAAAACCAGACTATGCAATTGTTTGTATTTTTTTTTTCTTTCTTCTATTTTGCTAAAACGGAACATTAAAAAAAAACTCACAGAAGTTGAAAGAAAAGCTCTTGAAAGAAGAACTATATTGCAAGCGGATTCCATGGAATGGGTTCTATAAAGAAGACAGTGCTTGACTGCTTCTGGTTTTGTTAAAATTTGTAAAAGAGACCTTATTAAATGCGTTCCTCTAGTAAAAACATAATCAAACAGGAAAGCTGATAATAAATAAAAACCATGACTGGTATTATCAGGTCCACATTACCCAAAAAAATACTGTATTTTTATTGTTTGGACCAACGTAGACACGAAGGTTGAAACAATTAAAAAGGATGATGCATTTGAAGAAATAACAAGGAATATAAATTAAAAAGATTTATCTTGATTGTAAGCTTCCGGCAATAATAGATTCGCGATTAGACAGGAAAATGGAAATAAAGGAGCCCAATTATTTGATTGAGGGAATTAAAAAACCAAAAAGCTGAAATAGAATCGAAGAAACGGAACAGCGAAACTGTTTTATCTGATGTCAGAATCACCAAGATCTAAGCAACAAAAAAAATAATTAGAGAACATCATTCAATCAAGCATTATTTTTTGTACTTATTATAATAATAATTATATTTTATTACATATAGTAATTATTTTTTCTAACAATCAAACAACCGATTACACTGTGACCCCACCCTTTTTATCACGACTATAATACTATGGGCACGCATGCCGTGCGGAGCGGTGAATCAATAGCTAATACATTGCGCGTTTTTGAGACATGTTTACAAGTCCTTCAGAAGCGAACGCGCATTGAAGCTATACACCGTGAAATTTAAATGGTTGTTTTCCCGCAGCGAAATGGTTTTTTCTATGTAATACAATCGTTTCGTAGTTATGTAAAATATTAGAAACAAAAACTGGCATATTTAACATTGTGAAAAACTTAACTCGAAAGCGATCACGAACCAATAGTAATACCTCCCGATATCTACGGCCGAACGACAGCGGGGCGTTGACCCGGGTGCTAAGTAGGTCAGGATCACTGTCAAAAGGATTAGGTTCGAAGGCGGCTCCGTTTGATAATGTTGCGCGCGGGCTAGTTTATGCCGTATTACTACACGCGAGAGCTTATTTTACTTTAAACATTTAATAAATCGGTATTTGCTTTGTCGGCTTAGCGGTGGTATTGTTCCTTGCAAACTATTTTATGACGTATCACTACGTGCGAGAGTTTATTTTGGTTTGAACATTATCTTGTGCATCGCTTTTCTTTGCCGGTGGTGACGCGAGTAGTACCTAGTACCTACAAGTTACTATTGTAACTCACTTTTTCGAGTTGATGAATATTTTTTAAATTATTTTAAAACAAAAACATCGTTATTTTTTTACTTTAACTCTATGCTTCGAAAGTACTCCTTAAGGCAAGTCGTTCTGCCGCGGGAAAACAACCAATTAAATTTCACGGTGTATTATGTCCGTCGCGTCGCATAATTTTTCATTTGTTCTTGGGTACGTGTACACTACAATGTGTGATGCAACTGTGTTAGTGAAAATGTCGATGTGTGGGTTCTAAAATAAGTTCCCACGCTCGCAAACCTTCCTCTTAAGAGATGCTCGATGTTCTGATGGTAAACGGCAATACTATAAGAAATTGGTGCAAAACAAGGGTTTTTGGGGTTGTTAATTTATAACGAGAACCTACTTAGGTGTGCAACTCTGTAAAATTATTGTAATAAATATTTTGAATTATGTATGTCTTTAAGTTTTAATATACCTAATTATTTTTATATAGATATTTCCAAACACGTTATTTTTCAGTAGTTTATTTATAATCATCAAGTAATTTTAAATTACTTTTATTCTATTATAATTTATTTGATAACCATTATTCTGCCCAAATACTACTTAAGTAAGTAACAATTTGTAACATTAATATTTTTGAGAACAATCGAAAAAAAATGTGGGAGTTTTTTCCCAACATCTGGCATCCTTATACGCACACAGATGTACGTGTCTCTACAGTGCCGGTACTCGCTGTCACGCACACTTATATTTATCGCGGCACCGCTCTCGTGTTCCGTAAGTTCCATCTGTTTTTACTTGTATAATCTAAGGGGTCGCCAGTATGTTTCCGCCTTTAAAAAGATCGGGGTTTCCCGCGAAATCTAAGTGTTGGCTTCTTTAAAACGGTAATGATATCTTTGACCTTGTTGTTGTACACTTTCTTCTTATTAGCAACTAAACTATTTTTGTAATTCAAAGACAAAGACAAAGATATTTTATTTCAACTAGGCTACCAAGCGGCACTTTTGAACGTTTATACATAAAAATTAAAAGGAATAAAAATTGATTCTACCGTGCATTCGGAAAGTAGCTTGTTATGGAGAAGAACGCACAAGAAACTCCATACTTACTCTTTTAAAAAAAAAAATGTTTTTTTACAATATTTAGGTATATAAGTACATACATTAATAAATTCATATGTGTGAGGACAATGCACCAAGAATCACTATACTATACTACGTACAGGTACAAAGTATTAAAAGCACCTACACATGTACCGTGAAGTTACACATTAGGTACTAGAAAAACACTAGCATCCGAAGCAGTTAAGTTAAGACCAATCCCAACTGACGGCGCCCGTTCACGAACATGACGCATGAATCGGCACCACCCAGCTCAACCATCATGAAGGGAACCGAATGATCCAACACACGCGCCACCATCAGAGAGACATTTGAGAGAGCATGACACACTCAACTGCCAGGGCACACATAAGTCAAAGAACGACACAAAGGTACAGCAAATGGTAGATCTACAGTTGGGTACATAGTACTCACACACGTGCTGCGCAGTTATACAATACTAAAATAAATTGAGTGTATATAATACAAATATATTCATACAGTCTTCAGCAGGTCCAACAATACTTCAAAAACAATAATGTTCTGCATATCACTTGTCTTTGCGCCCTAGTGTTTGTGAGGAAAGACTAGATAATTTGTTTATTAAGTTTATTTAAAAAAAAAACTAAATTTTGCTTAAATAATCGAATATTAATTTAATTCCTTAAGTTATTAGAAAACAAACTTAAGTAAAAATAACACAAAATTAATTAGCAAATAGCAAAACTCTGTTTTGTTGCTACTGAGAAAAAAAGTATAGTCAAATTGAGAACTTCCTCTTGTTGAAGTCAGTTAAAAAAATTCTCAAGTATCAATATTTTTTGTCAATTAAGTATTCTTAATATTATGTGTTTCGCTGTCTTATCTTGGGTGAATAGTAAATTAAAGAATTTTAAAATATTTGGTCTTCCCCTCGGGATACGAAAAAATCCCCGTTCCCGGTTCAAAATGACGCGTGGTCGCACCTGCGTCATTATTTATTAAAATATAAGTAACAATTTGTTTGTATTTCTCATCCCTTTCAGTATTGTTTCATTAATTTATGACCTTTTGTATTCCGGGAATTATGTATAATGCCATCCTGCCTATTCTCTCTACTATACTAGTATTATATTATCTGTGTCTCTACGTATGTATGTCCTCTTACTAAGTATTTACTGCCTACCAAAAATGCTAGACAGATGATGATGAATACATACGTGATGAATAAATACCCACAGATTCTTTCAGAAAAACCCCACTGCTGTAATTCCCGTAACGGACATAAGGAATCGGACCTAGGACTTCCGCAGTTTAACAGTCAGCTTATTACTAGACTACTGTTGGTACCAATCGATCGTTCATACACTATGGTCTATGATATAGTAGGTAATAGCAACACCCCTCTCTATTTTCAACCAACGAAAAAAAAGGAGGAAGTTCTCAAGTGTTGACCCATATTTATTTTTAACCGACTTTCATAAAAGGAGGAGGTTCTATGTTCGACTTCATGTATGTTTTTTTTTATTTTTGTGTATGTTCACCGATATCTCCGTCAATTGTGAACCGATTTTGAACATTCTTTTTTTGTTTGATAGCGTATGTTCCGAAATTGGTCCCATTTTAATTTGGTGAAGATCTGATGAAGAACTTCGGAGATATATAACAGAATTCTTCAATAAATAACGGCAAATCTCTCGGGATTGCTGCAATCGTATGTCTGTTTATTGTTTATACCATTTCATAACATAACATCACGGCAGTACACTATAAGAGGTACGCAGATATGTACAGTTCACCTTGGTGAACTCTCATTTCGCCGGCTATGTTCATGGTATTCGGGTAATCTATTCTGGCATTATAAGTACCTACCTTACTAAAGGCAAGTTGCTTAATAGGTACAACTAAAAATTGTAAAATAAAAAAACTTTCTCTTTTATTTTTACAAAAAATTTCTACCGACTTCCAACTAAAAACACTACAAAGTGAAAAATAACTGAAAATTTTTCGAAGTCGGTGTCCATAACGAAAAAAAATGGTACCTACCAAAGACACCGACTTCGAAAAAAAAAGTTATTTTTCACTTTGTAGTGTTTTTATTTGGCAGTCGGTAGAATTTTTGAAAAAAGTTTTAACGGATAAAATTTATATTTTTACTATTACTCTAAAAGATAACAGTATCCTCCTACTGGCACTGTCCGGTAAAAAAAATCTTGATAAACGAAAAACCCAAGACACAGATAATATAATACTAGCATATCCAAGATAACCTTTTAACCTACTATTAATAAAAAATATATTTTAAACTGAATGTTTGGTAAATGATTCTATTATAAGTAAATACTTGATATCAGTTCTAAGTACCAATACTACCTACCTAGTACTTATCAAATTCAAAAAACCGGTTTATTTTTGCGAAAAGATATCGTGTAGTCTTTAAACATGACTCATACAAAACAATAAAATTAAATACGAGTATTTTCTGCACCCTGTGTAAGTTCAAAGAGTAGGGTATACGGATTGTTTCCCTTTTGCTTCATAATACGTTCAAAAAGCCGTCTAGTCGACAGCGTGACGCAATAGATATTGTTGATTTACCGAAATGATAGGGAAGGAATGTGCTCCGTGCTGTTAAAACAGATACGCAATTAGGGGAACATTAGTGACGAGCGCTACGTATACTACCGGTAGTACGAAAACTATTTCACAATACATGGTAGGTATAGTACGTTAATCGCGCACTAATTCTACCGCGTATATATAGTCAGGAGCTTGAAGAAATATCCGCAGTCTTGAAGCTACTTCAGTGTCATGCGGATTTCCGTGAACGAAAGTGTACCCAAATTAATTTCACCCGATATCACTATGGGTTTTGTGAGTATTTTGTATTTATTTTTTTGAAGTAGATATATGTAGGACAATAGTTTAAAAAAAATACATAAACAAACATCATTAGCTTACCGTGCATTGCCATCCAAACACGCCGTGTATGCAATTTCAGCTCAATGGTTGGGATAACACTATTTGTAACCGACCTCAAACAGGAGGAGGTTCTCAATTCGAATGTATTTTTATTATGTGAGTACCTCAAAACTTTTTACTAGGTGAACCGATTAAGATTATTCTTTTTAGGGTTTCGTACCTAAAGGGTAAAAACGGGACCCTATTACTAAGGGGTGCGTCTCATATAATATTTGGTATATTTTCATTTCAATAACGTTGACAAGATATAATAAACGTCAGTTATACCAACTGTTGATATAATTTCTTTAGATATAAAATTTATATACTCTAAAACTTATTTCGTATAACGTTATTGGATATAACGTATATTTAATCATCAAAAATCATTAGGCCTATCATTTGAAATATATGAGCTTAGCTAGCTGACCCACGCGGCTTCGCTCCCGTCAACTGGCTACCTACCTACCTACCCTACCCTGCCTACTCTGCCTACCCTGCCTAACCTACCTACCTACCTAATCATTTTTATCTATCATCAATAGTTTTTCAGCGCACGCCAAAGAATGAATTTTATAGGCAACATTTTGCTACCTTGGGTTACATTATTGCAATTTTCATAAAGATCTCTGAATTTTTTTGAAAATATAATGTAGCTTTCTACTGGTGGAAGAATTTTCAAAATCGGTTCAGTAGATCCAGAGATTAGATTACCCCTTACAACGTCACAAACTTTACCTCTTTATAATATTAGTATAGAAGTATACATTGATACCATCTTTATGGTTTAAACCCCGATTCAAAGCAATCCGACTCGACCCGGGTTATATTAGGTTAGAAGGTTTAGGCTATAGGTCCCCTCTATGTTGGTGAATCACTTTGGGTTAGGTTAAAACTTCACTCGTTCGCGCGAAGGCGAACGAGTGAAGCGAGCGTTCTACGGGAGCGGCGTGACAGAAACGAATCGCTTCAAAACCGTGTCGAGGCTGCGGTGGTGAGCGTGAAACACATCTGCGACGATAAGTCTGCTGCATGCATGGTGCATATTGTTTGCATGTTTTTTACAGTGCATATGTTCACAATCAACTGTTTTATAATGATTCATGCTTCGATTGATTGACTAACAAATAACAAAAAAAAACAAACGATTACAAAAAGTTATTGTTAGGCATTGTTAGTTATTGCTAGGCGTTGTTAGTTATTGCTAGGCGTTTTATCATATTATACGGATAAAATTTCCATTATGGGCCGTTGATTTGGAAGTTCATTTTTTTTTTTTATAGGTTGTACTCATAAATAGAAAGCTTTTTACAAATTTTCAAGACTCGGAAATTTTATGTTTTTTTGTATGTTTTTCGTGAGGTAAAAATATGAGAATTGGTCCAGGAGCGAGCGAAGCGAGCTCGGGAGCTTAGGGCACCCCGACACGGACAGGTTAGGTTCGAAGAGATGACCGTCATCTTCTTCGTGTTAGGTTACTTTAGACCTTTCAGACAGAAATAGGAGCCCCGCGCAGCGGGGCTCCGTCGACATTGTTGTTAAATAGTAATTGTAAAAACTTTAACCATGGGGTTCCGCGGGGTTGGGATGGTACAGTGGAGTAGCCCCACTACCCCCCACTTCCCTACCCCCTTTTCCGCCCCAAAAATCGATGGACTTTGATGGAAATTTTGATTCTAACCTAAAAACTTTAACCATGGATATCTCCATAACCATGGGGCTCCGAGTGGTGGGGTTGGTAAGGGGGGGATAAAACCCCTCCCCCCACCCTCACCCGTTCCCCCCGTGCCATAAATCAGCGGCCCATAAAGGAAATTTTAACCGTTTTCTCAGCGCACGCCAAAGAGTGAATTTTATAGGCAACATTTTACTACCTTTAGTTACATTATTGCAATTTTCATAAGGAACTCTAATTTTTTTGAAAATATATTATAGCCTTTGATACTCAGGAATATTGTAGCTTTCTACTGGAGAAGGAATTTTCAAAATCGTTTCAATAGATCCAGAGATTACCCCCATAACATAATTGACCCATTACTAAGACTGCGTTCCGTCTGTCTGTCACCAGGCTGTATCTCATGAACCGTGATAGCTAGACAGTTGATTTTTTTGCCATTTTTTGCGATAACGGTACGAAACCCTTGGTGCGAGAGTCCGACTCGCACTTGCCCGGTTTTTTTTATTTGTTGTAGTCCCATTTAAATGTGGTAAAGATCTGATGAAAATTGGAGATATATACAACAGAGTCTTCAATAAACAACGACCTTGCAGCAATCGCATGCCTGTTTATTATTTACGCCATTTCATAACATAACATCACTCCGGTAAGGGGTACGCAGATGTGTACAGTTCACCCTGGTACCTACACTGTCATTTCACCGGTTATGTTCAAGTTTTATGATATTCGGGTAATCTATTCTGGCATAACTCTGTGCATTAGGGTATCTTATTATAGAACTTGTTAATTATTTACCTTTCCTTTAACTAAAAAGTGAAAAATCTCTATTCATAAAATACAACTGACTTCCAAAAAAAAAAAACTACAAAGTCAAAAAGGAAACCTTATAACAAAAGTTTTGCTGGACATCCAGTTCCTGGGTTAGCTTCCCAGGTTGGGCAAATTGTGAATAGGTTTTACATTTGGAATTGACCAGTACCAGTTCGGTGCGCGGTGTCTAGATTCGTTCCCGGTTGTTGAAAATAATTTGCTTGCTTCCTATTGGTGAAAATATGGCTGTACTAAAGGGAAACTTCTGCCTAACCTTCGGCGAATACAAGCATGATGTTATGTTAAGTATATGATTTCTATTTTATACAGGGTATACCGAAATGTGTACTCAGCCATATTTTAAAAACAGCTTCTACCTATGTTACAACATTCTTGAAAAATAAGACATTTTAATACTCACAACGGATCATTGTCTCTGAAGTTGGCTGCAAGACCCTGCGCAGTAGCTATTTTTGTGTCAATGTTTAAGGTGAAGATAGCATTGTATAAGTGTATCTTTTACTCGCTTACTTTTGTGGCATCGTCTTATCTCGCTTACTTTATGCAGTATACTCGATGACAAACTGTTTCTTTCGCAATGGTTGGCAGAGCCAACTTCAGATACACAAAGATCCGTTGAGACTATTTTATTCCATCAAACGTAAAAGTTTGGCGAGTTTAGAAATAAGTAACACCTGTATTAAAAATTTAAAATATCATTAAATAAATATAAAAAATATAGCATAGACATTCAAAACAAAAAAACGTACCTACTAATTTTGATCAGCTGATGCTCAGATCAAACAATCTGAGAGCTGATGATAAAATTTTTGTATAGAAAGCCTATTTTGTTTTTTGGGAATTGTCTATGTCTTCTTTGAAGAAAATTGTTCATTACCTAGTGTGCATCAGAATGGCGGGTGTATGACTACAAATGGTCATGCTATATGCGTGAGAGCAATGTACGAGCAATGTACCGAATGTACGTAAAATTTGAAGCAATGTATTATTTTAAAACCACAGTTTTTAGAAAAAATATTTGAGTCGCCAACCTGATATCAGAATGGCGGGTGTATTCAAAAACTGAACAAATAACTAACTATCTGACTGTGAAATGCCTACCATAGCAATGTACGAGCAATGTTCGTTATCATATTAAAAGCATAACCAGATGCTATCAACGGTTAAAAAGTTATTATAAAAATAAAATTTCTCCACATTTAGAGCCTGTTCAATTTTATTAGCAACTAGTTGTGCCTACGTTATACGTTGCTATGTCTAAATTACTCTTCGTCTAACCTGTCATTTTACACTTTGACAGCTCAAAAACATATCATTTAGTGATGAACTAATGTGGTAACCGATTCGATTTCAATTATCAATTGAATTTAACAATGAAAAAATTTTAATCGATTAAACACTTAGTTATTTTATTTTTGCTTTTATTTTCGATTTTTACCCCACTGCTGATGGAGGATAAGGTGTTTATTAGTCTATGTATGTATGTTTATACCTAGTGGCGTTCTAGAGACCAAACGCGTTGGCCGATTTTGATGATTCTTACGTCAATCGATTCGTCTTAACATTTGCGAGTGTCACTGGCTACATTAAAATTGAAAAAAAGTAAAACGACTGATTTTTGGCGCCATATTGTTGAGTCCCAAATTATTTTTCTTCCATCCCTTCGTGTGGGGGATCAATAATATATAACACTTATATGATTAAATGTACCTATTTAGAAAAAAATCCCGACTTAAGAAGCGACCTAAACAGACGTAGGTACCACGAGGCTAGTCTATTTTAGTTACTTTCATAGTATAATGTCTTACGGTATCTTAGTATGGGGAAGGGCTGCAGATATTGAGTCGATTTTTATTCTGCAAAAACGAGCCATCAGAGCGATATAAAATCTTCGCCGGCGCGATTCTCTAAGGCAACTGTTTAAGGATATTAACATCATGACGTTACCTTGTCAATATATTTATGAAAACATCATGTACGTTACAAAGAATATAAATATTTTTAGTAAAAACGGCAACAGACATAATTATGTCACTAGAAATAGGGATCAATTAATTCAACCAGGTTTCAGGCTGGCTAAAGTAGCAACATCTTTTATGGGTACTGTATAAAATGTTACAATAAAATACCGCCCCACATTTTAAAACTGAATGAGAGGGAATGTATAAAATGCACACTATGCAGGCAAGCATATTATAAGTTGGGGGATTACATAGCTGATAAAAAGGCTTGGCTCAATGCTGGACATACTCCGCCGCCATTTGGGTGAACAAGTGATGGGCAGAAAAGTTTAGAAGTATTGTTGGTCCTGCTGAAGACTGTATTAATGTATTTGTATTGTATAAACTCAATTTCTTTTAGTATTATATAACCGCACAGCACATGTGTGAGTACTATGTTTCGACTGCAAATCTACCATTCACTGCACCTATGTGTCGTTTCGTTGATTTATGTGTGCCCTGGCAGTTGAGTGTTTCATGTTCTCTCTAATTTCTCTCTAATGGTGGCACATGTGTTGGATCATTCGGTTCCCTTCATGATGGTTGAGCTGAGTAGTGCCGATCCATGCGTCATATTCGTGAACGGGCGCCATCAGTTGGGATTGGTCATAAGTTTGCTGCCTCGGCCTGTTATTGTTACTTTTTTATTCGTTGTTACCATAGAAGCTTGACGTGCACATCTTTTTACATTGTTCTCACATACATGTATTATTTCAAGAAGAATGATGTAACCAAAAAAAATTAAAAACTGATGGAAAAAAGTGTCCGTGGAGTTTCTTGAAAATTCTTCTCCATTGAGACCTACTGACGCTAGCGAATTTGCAACAAGAGTAATTTTTTTTTTTGGCTAGTCATAAGTTCCTCTAAGGTTTATTTGAAATAAACTAATTGATTTTGATAGTAGCTACTACTTTACTTTTTCCTTTTCTTCTTTTAGCGCCCAGAAACCGCCATTTTCTATTTTTCAATTTTAATGTAGCTAGTGACACCCGCAAGACGAATCGATTGACGTAAGACTCATCAAAATACGGCCAAAGCGTTTGGTTTCTAGAACGCCATTAGAAACAAACATACATACGTAGATAGACTGATAAACACATTATCCTCCATCGGCAGTGTGGTAAAAAGCAAAAATAAAGTAACTATGTGTTTAATCAATTAAAAAAATTTAATCGATAAATTCAATTGTTATATGAAATCGAATCGGTTACCACGTTAGTTCATCACTAAATGATTAGTTTTTGAGCTGTCAAAATGTAAAATGACAGGCTGGACGGCGAGCAGTGCTGCCAACTTAATGCTTTCAACGCCAGATCTAACGCTTTTTTTGTTCAATAGCGCGTTCTAGCGCCTAGCGCTAAATCTAGCGCTTTTTGAAACTTTGGAATGCCTTTAAAAAAAAGTAACTGTAAACTATCAACTTCTATACGACGTGTTCAGGAAATTTCATCCACAGATAAATATATTTTAAATTCCAAAACTGATCAAAACCATCCATAATTCGGCGGCAGAAGCAATGTAGTAGAATCAGATGATGATGAATTAATTTAATGCTTTTATCTTATAAAATAATTATATTAACACGTTATTACTTTATTATATTATTAAAAAACAAGTAATATAATGTATGTAACTCTTTTATTTTGGTTGGTTTTTAAGATTGTCTGCAAGAGATTGCCCTGTGCGATAAGACCGCCCATTGTACACTTGTTTTGTAAATGTTTGTCCTGTATGTTTTTGTGGTGTACAATAAAGTATATAATAAATAAATACTTTATTTCAATAAAAATAATACGTTTGTAGTAGTCTCAAATTATTGGGCGTCTTTTTTTTAATGTGGCGCCGAATACAGCGGTTTTATTTGTTTTTTTTTACCAGCGCCCAATTAGCTCTTTTTTAAAGAGCTAACAGCGCGTTTTTGCTTAGATGAGTTGGCAGCACTGACGGCGAGTAATTAAGACATAGCAACGTATAACGTACGCACACCTAGTTGCTAATAAAATCGGACAGGCTCTAAATGGGGATTTTTTTATTAAAATTACTCTTTAACCGTTAATAGTATCTGTTTATGCTCTTAATATGATAACGATCATTGCTCTTAAATTGCTACGGTAGGCATTTCACAGTCAGATAGTTGGCAAATTGTTCAGATTTTGAATACACCATACCATACCATTCCGACATCAGGTTGGAGCTCACACACTTTCTAAAACTGTGGTTTTAAAATAGAACATTGCTTCAAATTTTACGTACATTCGGTACATTGCTCTCACGCATATCGCATGGCCAATATGGCCATTTTTTCACACAAGAAAACCCTTGAGTTTAGACATAGCAACGTTTAACGTAAGCATAACTAGTTGCTAATAAAATTAAACAGGCTCTAAATGTGGAGAAATTTTATTTTTATAATAACTTTTTAACCGTTGATAGCATCTGGTTATGCTTTTAATATGATAACGTACATTGCTCGTACATTGCTATGGTAGGCATTTCACAATCAAATCGTTAGTAATTTGTTCAGATTTTTAATACACCCGCCATTCTGATATCAGGTTGGCGACTCAAATACTTTTTCTAAAAACTGTGGTTTTAAAATAGTACATTGCTTCAAATTTTACGTACATTCGGTACATTGCTCGTACATTGCTCTCACGCATATAGCATGACCATTTGTAGTCATACACCCGCCATTCTGATGCACACATTACCTACGGCAGAAGAAGCTTTTAAATTATGACACCTGACACCTTTCTGTAACATCCTGTAGAAGATCCATCTACCTGCCCCCGTAGTCGTACCCTGACGTGTTAAAACTATAATAGTTTGACAGTGAAAAAGGGACAGATATATACACGTCATATACATCTGACCTTTACGCACACTCAAAATAACTTATGATCACCCGCCTGGTCCAGGAAGGTTTCTACCTCAGGCTCACACAGATATCATTATACCGTGCTCACACTTCCCACAATGCCAATTAACGGTTTCACTTACGTTTATCTATTCCATGTACTGTCTAGTTTCGAACTGTGTGCATATTCCGAGTATTCTTTTTTTTATACATTTTGACCAGTGGCGTAGCGTGCCTTGGCGGGCCCCGTATAAAAATTTGTTTGGCCCCCAAACAATTTTTTATACGGGGCCCGCCCCGGCCATAAGAAGGGTCAAGATTTCACACAAAAGAAAAAAAATGTTTGCATAAAATTAAAAGAAATATTTATTCATACATAATTATCTATGTCACTTTTTACAAAATTATTACAAACAATAAAAATTAAATATACACTCTCCTGGCCTTGTTTTCGGCAAACTGATTTATTAAATCATAAGCTGATGAAGACTTTAGTTTTTCTAAAGTTCCTGCATCTATGGACAATAATGTAAGGTATGACAGGCGTAAAAAAAATTGTGAAGTTTTTTATTCATATTGGCTTACGCACGTCGGGGTCCCGTATAATTGATACGGCAGATACGGCGGTAGCTACGCCCCAGGATTTTGACATAAGAGATCGTTTACGTTATCACGAGTGAGTACGTTACAAACTCGGAAACAGCCTTGGTGTGAGTTTTTACTCACGCTCAATCCCGAGAACGTAAATGTCAATTTGTATTGAAACGTGATAAGCGCCGTATTGCCTAGTAAACTTGGTCACGCGGTTCGGAAGCCAAACGAAGCTACTGTAGTAGGTAGGTAGGTACCTATTATATTATCTGTGAGTTTTCTGACGAAGCTAAGACTCCTTTGAATGGATTGTTTACGTTTGTTTGTCTCATCGCAACACATTAAATATACCATTGTGCACTGTGATAATCAGTTTATCACTGACGATTTATTGAAGCTATAAATTCAAATTGTTATATTTACCTACCGTCAGTCACGTAGCCGGTAGGTGTGTTATTCAAACATGAGTTATCCTAGAGACACAGGCCAGGAAAACCAGGACTTGGTTTTACCTTAAGCTTCTTTGTAAGGGACAGCGCTGACTCTGCGCAGCAGAGCGTTGTTTTCACTGCCAAACAAATATCAACCATACATACATTGAAATGAAGTTAGAAATTACTGACCGATAACGCATCAACGTGGATAGAGGTGCGAGTCTCAAGTTATTTATTTCGGGCTTCATTTCAAGTAAGGTAAAGTTGTTATTTGTTTGGCAGTGAAAACAGAGCTTCCTTCGATGTCCCCTACATATTCTGCTACTTGAATATTTATCCCATCCCAGCAAATCTATACTCCATTGGATATAACATTAGACATGTTTCCATTTTTTTTTCAGTCCGTTCAACCGATTTTGAGTTCTATCCCGTAAACATAAGGATGCCATAAAAAGCATAAACCTGTTACCAAAACCAACTGTTTACTACAGCTACCATTTGTCGTATTACCAAGAATAGAAGTCAAAATCGGTTGAACGGGCTGTACTATGGGCTAATTTAAACGTCTTAATTCTAATGTTATCGCAAATGGAGTTTAATGTATTATTAATTAGTTGATGTCACCAGTTTATTTGAATAAATGAAGTCATCACCTAATTTGAGTTAAGGATCCATAAATTGTTGCGAACTTACGAGTTGCGAACTTGCGACTATAATTATAATAGTGCTCCGAATTCCTTACCATAGATATTATATCTCTATAAATACACTATATATTAATTTTTGTGAAATAATAAAACTATGGTGTGCCCACTGCTGGGAAACTGGCCTCTTCTCGGTGAGAGACATTGGGCTGAAATCGAACACGCGGGCGCGGGTGCTTGTTAATTGATATGACATGTCTTCCAATTTTAGGTTCTAATAGGACACGGAACAGAAATACAGGTTTCTGTTCCGTGTCCTAGGACATACCGGTTTCCTCACGATGTTTTCCATCTCAGTTTTGGAGAACACTCAAAGTAAAGCGCCTAGTATCGATTCTTGCGAAAAAATTGCGTTGTTCTCGCACTGAATGAAAAAAACAATACACGTCAGTGTCAATGATTTGAATTCCGAGTTCAAAATGTTCTGAATATTGACAGATTATGACGATGACGGACAAAGTTCGGATGTAGACAAGAAGTAGGTACTACGGCTACTTAGTAACGGAAATTTTACGAACTCGGATCGGATGTAGTGCGTAACCGCCCTAATCATAGGTTTGAAACTTTGAAACTGTGGCCCATACAGTGCAGAAGCCGTAACACAGAGTACTATTATATGAGCCGTAATGTGATTGTGGATGCCAGACTGTAAATATCTCCGTAACAATAGAGAGTGATGTTCCCACAACCTAAATATATTATATATCTACCTGTTATCAGTGATAGCGTTATCAACGCCGGTCGCTGTATCAGGCATTCTCTCAGTTGTTTGACAACCGGAGAACATTAGGTATGTTGTTGTGTTGTTAATATATGTTCTTTAATATAGTGATATTTTGTCTGCAGTGTCTAATATTGTGCTAGTTAACTTGAATACTCTGGGTACCTATAGATAAAGACTGGATAGTGTGTAGCTATACTTAGACTCGATTTTTGGTGATATCCTATTTAGCTAAAGTTATCTGATTGATTGATTGAACAAAATGGAAGATGTAAGAGAAATATCGTGAAAACAGTTTTTCGTAAACGAAAATTTTCGAGGAAACTTAAAATATTATGTAATGTAGCTTTAGCCGTTACGAGAATTACCGTTCAATTTAATTCACATATAAAATAAAATGATATCATAAGCTGTTATATAAGTAGGTAGCCGCTGTTATCTTCTGAAATTGAGTAGACAAATCGCATTTTTAACCGAATTACCAAAAAAGAGGAGGTTCTATGTTCGACATTTATGTGTATTTTTTTTGTTTATTGATTATTCACGTATATCTCCTTCAATGTTGGACCGATTTCGAAAACTCTTTTTTTGTTTGAAAAAGTATGTTTCGTAATTAGTCCCATTTTAATTTGGTTAAGATCTGGATGAAGAACTTCGAAGATATACAACAGAACTCTTCAATAAATTACGGAAAATCTCTCGGGATTGCTGCAATCGCATGTCTGTTTATTGTTTAAACCATTTTATAACATAACATCACGCCAGTACGTTCTTAAAGGGTAGGCAGATCTCTCATTTCACCGGTTATGTTCATGATCGGGTAATCTTGACCTGAATCTAGGTAATACCTACATATGGTCTACGTATATCCGTTCTTTCCCCGTGGTCCCTGGAGGGTACCACCGGTAATTTTAGGGTTCCGTACTCAAAGGGTAAAAACGGGACCCTATTACTAAGACTCCGCGGTCCGTCTGTCTGTCTGACTGTCTGTCACCAGGCTGTATCTCATGAACCGTGATAGCTAGACAGTTGAAATTTCACAGATGATGTATTTCTGTTGCCGCTATAACAACAAATACTAAAAACAGAATACAATTAATATTTAAGTAGGGCTCCCATACAACAAACGTGATTTTTGTAGCGTCGTTTTCTGAGATAATGGTACGGAACCGTACGTGCGCGAGTCCGACTCGCACTTAGCCGGTTTTTTTACCCGTGGTCCCTGCGAGAAATACAACGCTGCCGAATTAAAATGGTAGTCCGTAGAAGGTATCATCCCGCCGAGAAGATCAACGCTGCCGAATTAAAATTGTACCTATGTCCAGTCATAATGCAGTCAAAGGCATTATTTAAAAAGATGCATTACGGAAGCGCCGGGAGGGGACGCTAATTACTACCTACACGTCTTATTCATTTACTTAGTCATAGGAAATGATTTATTAATTTTCCTTAAGTACTCAATGCCCTTTTAAGTTCCGTGGTTTGACGCAAGCAATTTAACTTTGATAAGACCATCGTGATTTGATGCCCTCATGTTAGGTATGGCTAGAGACCACAAGTCATGGTCATCATAGCCAGATATGGAAGGCAATTAATACTAATGCGTTACTTAAGTCATTTAACTAATGGTTTATATTCTACCTACTTTGCCCATAAGTTGGTATCATTACCCAATGGCTAAGGGCGAAAATACACGTGCCAGTAACTTGCATAAAAGTGTACAAGTAGCTTGCATGCCATGCATGACGTGTATTTTGTTTGGCTCTATTAAAAGGATTATGGGTTTTACTAAAATGGCGGTATTTAATTGCTATGATTATTACATCAAAAGCTTACTCCATGTGTCAACATTGCCTGTATACCTATATTTTATAGGTTTACCTCATAGCTCGCATAATATCTCATAGCCGAACACGAAGTTTAAGAGGCAGGATTAACTCTTTTAAGTACAGATTTTGCAACATACAATATTGTGTCATAATAATATTCTACCTATTAATTGTAACATATCCGCATATTTTTAACCGACTTCAAAAAAAGGAGGAGGTTCTCAATTCGACTGTATTTTTTTTATGTGTGTTACCTCAGAACTTGTTACTGGGTGAACCGATTTTGATGATTCTTTTTTTATTTGAAAGCTGGTGTTTGTCTGATAAAGAATTTCGGAGATACACATCAGAACTCTTCAATAAATGACGGCAAATCACTCGGGATAGCTGCAATCGCATTTATGTTTATTGTTTACACCATTTCATAACATAACATCACACTAGTACGCTCTAAAGGGGTACGCAGGTGTAAACAGTTCACCTTGGTATACCCTTATTCGACCGAATTTATTTAAGTTTCATGTTATTGGGTAAATCTATTCTGGTTTCACTATGGGCATTATTGGTACCTAGCCTATATAAATTGTGTAGCACAACCACGGGGTCTCATTGCTAACAAAGAAAATTTGGTTCAAATAAATCTCACTAGATGGCGCGATATGCACGTATCTGTTATTGAATGTGTGTAAAATTCACATTTTCTGGAATTGAACATAAAAATTGTATGTTCTTGTTTAATCAACTCTCCTAAGTACAAAATTATGGAATATTGGGCTCTTAATTCACATTTCAAAGATTATTTTAACGGATCATTTAGAATTGATGCCAATAGATGGCGCATTTTTAAATTTGTGAGGCATTCCACTCGATTGTTTTTCCATTGTAACACATTTTGGTGCAAAAAAAACTGTAAAAACGTGGCAATAAATACTATAAAACGAACCTTCACTGTATTTAAAGAAAAAAGTATTCACGAACTTAGTAAACCCTTTTACTTGCAAGTCACTGCTAACACCATCTATCTATCACCGTGAAACAGAACCGAACGCGTTCGATGTACAAAAAATAACAAGATTAATCAGATGAAAAACGCTAGTTACGTCGGCACGGTTTCTTTGTATGGGATGAGGCATCTGTATTATTCTGTATGCTAGTATTATATTATCTGTGGCACAACTAAAAAGTGAAAAATAAAAAAACTTTTTACAAAAAATACAACCGACTTCCAAATAAAAAAACAAAAAAGTGAAAATAACTTCAATTTCGGAAGTCGGTGTCAAAAAACGAAGAAAATAAAACAAGAACACCGACTTCCGAAATTGAAGTAATTTTTCACTTTTTTGTTTTTTTATTTGGAAGTCGGTTGTAATTTTTGTAAAAAGTTTTTTTATGTTGTACCTAACTGAAATTTAGCATGAATGAATATTATTTATTATTATTACCTATAAATACGGTCCGGTGACTGATAAATCGAACAGATGGCAAGATCTATGCGAAACCGCATAAAAAATATCTAAAATATAAAACATTTGAAGGACGAAGATTTTTCGGTGTTATAGTTAAACAGCAGTAGCAGGTAAATCCAATAAAAAGGTCGTAAGTAGCAGGCGGTACTAAGTAGTTTCTGCCCACCATGGGAACAAAAGTGTGAGTTTATGTTTGTATGGTCCATCAAGGGTTTGTAATTCAGGTAAATTTCTAGGAGTTATAAGAGAGAGAGTTTCTAGTCATATAAGCAAAATATTGCGGGTTATTGACCGATTTACAAAGGTTTAACGCCATATAAGAATATTCTGGAACAAACGACATGAATTAAGCACAACCCAATCAATTAACACAGATTTAATTAGTGAATCGTTATCGCAAGGAGTGGCACCAGATTGTGACAAACAAACACACATCACAGCTGATAACAAGCCGTAATCAAGACTCCCTTCGCTTTACATAATACAATCAAATCATTTGTTGATAATGTCACATGTTTAGGTACATAAAAGACTATGAAAATTCTCAATGTTACCGCGAAATTAATCAAGGAACTTTTAGGTGTGAACGTGTGGTAGGTAGTTAAAGAATGATTCTCTTGCGATGCTAATATAATGTCGAAAATAGTTGCAGGAAAGACGCATTTTGAGTAGTGTCATTCAGCATACACCGAGACGAGACGCGGTAGCTAAACAACATGGAACTTTGTTTACTACAGAAAAAGGTACACATTTCAATAAGCGAATTAAAATAAAAGAAACCCCGCGGCATTGTCGCGTCTTGGTGTGAGCTGGCACTTAGGTTTAAAACACACTCAGGCAGAATTAAAGCGAAGCGCAGCGACGCATTTTCACCTGTATCTCCACCACGTAATGCACACCTTCCTATAAAGATAAACAAAAGACCCACGAATTTGCGCATATCCTACAGAATTAACGCTTCGCTTCGAATCGGCTGTACGTTCTATGGCCGTTGCGATTACGGGCGGAGAAGTCGTATTCCAGCCAGCCAGTTAATTATCTTAGGGTAAATTTTTCCAAAGTCAGATAATATTATTCAAAGAATAATTTAGATTTTCAGATCTTTCCCCTTCGTCTCAAATTTACCTGTTATTGGAACCAATAAATCAATCTTTCTGTCTTTGTCCACAGAATCCACCTCAAACCCCTTTCCCCAAGATGTCGAAGCGCACCGGCTTCCCGACCACCACCACGGGCCTGACCTACCGCGGCCTGGTGGAGAACATGGCCATCCCCGCTGAACTGCACGAGAGGCCTGATGGCAAGCCCTACGCCAGTTTCGGGTCTACTGTCCCTATCCATTGCTGTACTCCAGAACAGGTGAGAAAGAGAGAGGCGAATCTGCGAGCGTAAACGAAGAACGCAATTTGTATGAACATGTAGGCGTGGCTGTAAACAAATGAACCGTGCAGCTGACCTGGGCAAACTTCGCCTTGGATATTCTAATAAATATAATAATTTTTACTAACTGTAACTTTTACAACGACTACCCTGAAAATGAGACTTGGTTTCTGGCTATTAAACCGTATTGATAACTTATTTTAATACAATTTGTTTTGTTTACAGGTCGAGAAATTAGCTCAGACGACTCATCATTACAGCGACATCTTCACGGAGCAGCTGCTGGCGCCACTGGGTGAGCTGGTGTTCGTCAGGATCGACGAGAACACCGCTGAGAAGGTCAGTACATACCTACATAATCAGCTTACAACGTAAAGCAATTAACTCGTATAATCCACTACTTTCCAATGGGTTCCAAATTAATTAGTTTCCAGTATCAATACAAAGAAGATGTATTGACTAAAACTGAAAAGAGTATGTTAAGATGGTTTGGCCATGTTGAGAGGATGAATGAAAGGCGACTAACGAAATGTATTTACAAGGCAGACGTGAATGGAAACGCCGGGAGGGGACGCCCTAGAAAGACATACATAGACCTTATAAGTGATGTTCTTCAGAAAGGCTAGGTGCGCAGTACTTATAACCGGCGTGTGTGTATGACTAGATGTATGAATATGAGTGAAGCAAAAGAAGTATGTAAGGATCGTAGCAGGTGGCGTTCTGTAGTTTCTGCCTACCCCCATGGGAAAAAGGCTTATGTATGTATGTATGTATCAGTACAAAATCAATCTCCCCTCAAATGCAATTGGCGTCCCAAATATGCGAAGGGTCAATCCTAACCGTCCTATTAGTTACATCGCACAGGTTATCTCTAGCTTCAGTTCCAGTAAAGTTATTTTGATATGCCTTGAATATAATGCTATCGCTAATCGCGAATTTCACCTGTACCGTGAGTGCGTCGACAAACATTTAATCTCACACGCACAAACAGCCAGACCCAACAACGACAACTTTCTGTAGGCCAAACAAATCTTTGTTCAGTGCGGGAACCGTACCCGCGGTACGCAGCGAAGCAGCCAATCGCTGAGACACTGCTCGAACCGTGCTGTCATTCGATTCCATTTATTGATTTTCCGTTCGATTTATGCACTATGCTACCACTACGTTTTAAAGCCGCTGCTCATTTTCTATTTCCATTCCACCAACCATAAACTAATGATCCCTATCTCCTTCCACCAGGTGTTCATCAACCGCAGCAAGCGTATCCTGGTGCGCTCGAGCGACGGCATGCTGGCGCAGTGGCGGTTCGCGCCCACCTTCGAGTCAGCCAACGTGTACATCGCCGGCACGCCCATCGTCAACCAGGCTGGTGAGCTCGTCTCCGTGGTGACTGCCAAGAAGGGGAATCACTATGCTGTATCTACTTTCGAGGTAAATATTGATACGAGCTGGGGTTCAGGGATAAATTATTTAAATAGCAGACATTATTTCACTTTATTACAAAAACGCTTCATACACATATCAGTTACTATCCAAATTTAAATCTCCAATAGCTTTCTAGAACAGCAGGGATCCTTTAGGATTGACTAGTCGACGGCACGAACTATTTTGTGCGCGGGGTTAAATAAAATGCATGCTATCTCATCCAACAACACGTGCGAAAGAGATAGATAGTATCTGTTCAAAATAAAATTATTTACATTGTTGAACTATTAATCTATACCTGTATGGTGACTGTTTCGCAATTTTCCTTCTTCTTATAGTATTTATTTGCGCCCAAAGATGCGTTGAAATTTAGTGTTGAAATATGGAACTTACGACGCTCATAACTTTCAAATATATATTTTTTTACTTTTTGTTTCCATACAGGGCTAGATAATGATGAGACAAATAGATATATTTTTTATTTTGAACGTCAAATAGTGGAGTAATCGCCAGACTACGTTTGTATGAAAGAATGATCGACTAGTGTAACCTTAAAGTAACGAAACGGCTACGAATCCACGCGAATTGTGTCTTATAAATATTGTGGCATGTTGCAAGATAAAAACAAAATGAAAGTGAGGAATCTGTGTAGGACAAAGTGAAGTGAAGTAAATTTTAACAAAGTGCTTACGTTATTCCAGGGCGAAGGCGGCTACTTCGACACGACAGAGTCCTGGGAGGTCCAGGATATCCCAGAGGGCGCCGGCATCTACGGCAACAAGACGTTCACGTCACGCGACGAGCTGCGAGCCTACGTCAGCTCACTGCCAGCCATCGGGGCCGGCCCCTACGGCTCCCCTACTCCGATCCTGTACCTGGGACAGACGCCTAGGATTGTGCTCGTGGTCAAGAACGGCAGACAGATCTCGCATCAGTACTTACATGGCGTTCTTACGTCGCAGATTGAATATGTTTGAGATTTATGTGTTAGTGTTTATACAGAGCGTTCGTTTTGTGAGCACAATTTTTTTTTCCATTAAAATTTCAACAAGGTTTAACTTGGGTATCTACTATGATGTCTTACAGACATAATGTTTCTAGTGTGAGAGAGAGACGGAGACTTCATAGTAAGGCCCCTGATCGTAGATTCAATGCAATCGAATGCTCGCGAGCGAATGCTAACACCCTTAGCAAAATGGTGGTAACTTTGCCACGACTATTTATTGTGGCAAAGTTGCCACTCATGTTATATTTTGTTGGTAGCTGATTTTAGTTAGTTTTAGTATTGATATTGTAATTTAATTTAGAAATGATTATGGCCTTACCATTTTGTACAAATTATTATTTTATTTCTTAGAAATACTCGTAATTTCAAAAGTCCGTTTGAGGTAGCTACACTTATGTGATAGATAAAATAAGGAAAGAACAAATATTTTTAGAAGTTTGTACTTAATTATTTTAATAGTCCAAATGTTTAAATAAAACTCAGACGAAAGCGACATTAAACATTATTATAACTTTTATACTTTTCAAAGCATTGTTAATTTCTACCCTTTCAACAACAACTGGTGGTTGATTTTTACTTTACTGTATTACATTTTCACAAAAATGAGAAAAACAATCTCATTTTCTTTTTTCCAACAAGTTTTTTCCTATATTCAACATTGCATTGTCACGAAAAAGTGTGCAAATTTTCAGCTCAATCGAACAACGGGAAACAGGTCAAATTTAACTTGACATAAATTAATAAATTAGCTGGGCCCTTACGAAAAGAGTGTCTCCACCAACGAAAGCGTCCAAACATTTCCGGCAATACCTAATTATTTAAAGAGAACTTGACATACTCATGGGGTCAAACCCTTTGCCTTGCCGAATTTACTTACGCAATTGCAGGACAGGTAAAAAAAAATGCTTGCAATGGTGCCATCCTAATATCAAACTACCACGTATTTTTTCTAATAAATTGAATATCAACTATTCAAATTGAGCTGAGAATCTGAACGTTTCGAAGTCAATATTATTGCGGGCCCAACCATCTTGTTTCTACAATTCGTGCGCAATGAGAATCATCTAGTGCGCTGTACGTTTTTCTTTCGTTCCCAGAGGCGCGCAGGGGTGTTGTACCAACACCTTCCACGCACCCCCGGGGAAGAAAGAACAACATACAATGTAATAGGTGATTCCCAATGTACATGACTTGTATTTCGTCCTAGATTTTTACCAGAGTAAAGTAAAAACTAACACCATTGCAACTTTAGTTCAAGTCCCAATCCTCGAGCCAGACTGTCTCAGCCAATTATCTTGTTTTGACTTTATTCAGAACCTGGTCAACGGTACGGTTCCGGTAATGTTCAACCGTTGAACTTTACCGGAGTCTGAATGAGGTTCTAAATATAAAAACCGGCCAAGTGCGAGTCGGACTCGCGCACGAAGGGTTCCGTACCATTATCGCACAAAACGGCAAATATATCACGTTTGTTGTATGGGAGCCGCCCCACTTAAATATTATTTTATTCTTTTTTTTGTAATTTTTGGTATAGCGACAACAGAAATACATCATCCGTAAAAATTTCAACTGAAGAGATACAGCCTGGTGACAGACAGACAGACGGACAGTGGAGTCTTAGTAATAGGGTCCCGTTTTAGCCTTTGGGTACGGATCCCTAAAAATTTACTTGTTTGAACGTTTGAGCTTGAGCTAAAGTCATAAAAAGTTTTGTAATGAGACTGCATTTGTTCAAAAAGATACCGTACCTATCAACAAAATATATCAATCACAATTGTTATGTAATTGATATAACAATAATTTTGAGTCTAGATATAGAAGATAAGTTATCGATCATGCATTGAAATTTAGGAAAGTTGCTACATATTTGTAGGCAATATAACTTATACTAAATTACCGTACAAAAATTGTTACTACCTATTTTTAACGAAAAAATAAATGAAACACCGAATTATTTATGTATTTTATTTAAAAAAAAACAAGATACCAAATTGAATATTTACACGATATAATAACTATTATCCCTTACACAGTAAGGCACTATAATAATAATTCAATATTATAATAATTATTAATTGATATAATTAACATTATTACTAAAGTTTACCATAAGCGTATTCCGCTAGACACATGGAATATTGAGTCTTATTTCTATGCAGATAAAGTTAAAAACCGATTACCGATTCAACCGCCGCATACTCAAGTTTGAATATTCGGTCATAAGTTTCCCATAACCAAAATATTTAAATAAATAATACAGTAGTTCTTACTACTCCTTCCCCATTGAAACATGATAGGACACTTAATTTTTAATACACACTAAAATTTCATAAGACATTATGTAGACAAGCTTCACCTAACATGTCTTTTGTAAGCCACATGTTAAGTCATTCAAAATCTATCAGTTCATTCAAAATTTTAGTCGCAGTCACTATAGGATAAACATAATCAGCCTTTAACACATGTCTCTTCTCTGTGAATACATTAATAGTTTTTCAGTAAAATTTAAATAATAAATTAAACAAATAGCAGCCTTATGTCATGAACATACAGATCACTGAATTTCTTGAAAAACTCAAGTGGTTGCCAATTCGTCTTCGCCGAAATGCACATATATTCTTTCTCTTTTGTTTAATGTGCTCTTTCCTTTCCCCCTCTTTACCTCAAGGATCATTTTCAGTTTATCTGCGATTCCCACACGAAATCTCTAAAGTCATCGGATAACTTGCGACATAAAATGCCAATGCATTCCACAACTTTCACGGATAAATCTTTTACTGTTCAGGCGGCTCGTCTGTGGAATGCATTGCCTGACCCAATTAAATGTGCTCAGTCGTTGCCTGTATTTAAAAAACTCATCAAAGAACATTACCTATAGCTGTGATTGTGCTCTTGGGTTTTTGGCATAATGTGCTATGATTGTCGTACATCATTTATTTTCATTGCTTATATATTAAGTATGTATGTATTTATGTATCTATTATTTAGCATATATATGTATTTGTGATTCTAGTAAGTATTATTGTATCTACATTATGTTTATTGTTGGTATTGTCGCACCACTTACAATCCCCTGTCATGTCCAGGTAATCTATGTCCATTCCAGGTTGCCTGGAAGAGATCGCGGAATGCGATAAGGCCACCCATTTTTACTTTTTTAGTATTAAGTTTATCCTTGTTTATTATGGTGTACAATAAAGATATATAAATAAATCACTGTGATGCAAAACGTAACCTTACTTCTTCATTCGTATAGACGGCACGTGTGGTCAACTTATTTGGGCACTCTCCCCAGGAGCAGCAGTGCGTACCGCTAGTCGATGTACAGACGAACAAGTGACTGTTCTGACGCCGGACAGCGGGTGACGGGACACGTGGAGTTAGCGCGCACGTGGCGAGAGATGCAGATGTAGCAGAATATGTAGCTGGAAGCAAATAATGATATTAAGTAAATTTAATTTTTCATCACACTTGCACGTAAACAGTATCAAAACATACTGGTTAACTTGGCCGTAATGCCCCTTATAAAACCCTCGGGCTTTTTTGTTTGTCATGAAACCCAAGGGCGGTAAGTATTTTTTTTTTAATTTACAGCACAGCACACAGGTCATGCAATTTCAAGCAAGGAATTTACAAGCAGTTGAAAAATTGTAATTGTAAAGAAATTCCTGTTTAGATAACTTAAAATGTTATCTAAACAGGAATTTCTTTGCAATCTCGCTACATGTTACTTAAATACTCAACTAATGTTCTTAATAATCGATTTTAATAGTTATAGTATGAAAACGTCGAAATTATTTAATTCTTTTTACACTCCGTCATGTATAATCTGTGGTGTGGGCAAATATTCGCCAACCGCTTAAAAAAAAAGGTTCACGTATTTCGTAATAACAGCTGTGCTGTCTTGTGTATTAAAGCTATAATTCATAATTATTACTCGCAAATGTGATGAAAAACATTGTGTGTATCACGGGCGGTACGGGAATTACGAACCTCGACTCAGAAAGCCCTCAGTCTTCGACTTCGGGCTTCTACTAGAGCCTCGATCGTAATTCCTTACATACCGCCCTTAATACACAATGTACTATTACCTACCCTACAATTATCCGCGTCACCCTATCAAACTATTACGTCCTCCATTCCGCAAAAACTGTATCGGGATCCAACTCCCCCATCCCCAGACTTTGCAGGCTTCTTAATAATTGCTTTGAATCAATAGATATTTATGCCACAATACTTCAAAAATTCAAGCGCCAAGTCCATCAAAAGTAATTACCATAAATTATTTTCCTGTCATTTTGTACCTATTGTGTTTCTTAAACTACCCACTAGTAAGTGTTTTTCTGCACTATTATTGTAATTTTATAGATGTTGTAATGTTGTTATTGCATGCTGCAATGCGAGATGAATGAAGCGATGTGGATTTCCGTCTGGTCGATTGGATAGCAGTCAAATTCTTTGCGTTGACGTATTCACTTACGCAATATGGCTGCCGGTCGAAACGCAGGAGGCCCGTGGCAGAAGCTAATCTATACCAATATTATAAAGAGGAAAGATTTTTTTGTTTGTTTGTACCGAATAGGCTCCAAAACTACTGGACCGATTTCAAAAATTCTTTCACCGTTGGGAAGCTACTCTATCCCCGGGTGACATAGGCTACTTTTTTATCCCTGTATTCCCACGGGAACGGGGACTACGCGGGTGAAACCGCGAGGCGTCCTCTAATTAATTAATAAAAAACCGGCCAAGTGCGAGTCGGACTCGCGCACGAAGGGTTCCGTACCACTATCGCAAAAAACGCCAAAAAAATCACGTTTGTTGTATGGGAGCCCCACTTAAATATTTATTTTATTCTGTTTTTAGTATTTGTTGTTATAGCAGCAACAGAAATACATAAACTGTGAAAATGTCAACTGTCTAGCTATCACGGTTCATGAGTTACAGCCTGGTGACAGACAGACAGACGGACCGCGGAGTCTTAGTAATAGGGTCCCGTTTTTACCCTTTGGGTACGGAATCCTAATAAAAGCAAGCTCACCCTGACACAGGCAGCACTGTAGGTATCTTCCACGTCTGCAGACACATAGGACACTTGTTCTTCCACCGAAGGGCTCGGTCGTCTCTCTGGAACATCGAGTATACATTTTTATATCGAGTGTACTGTTATTTATTCTGTGGTAAAGTTAACTTTAGTTAGATGAAACAAACACAGAGACAGAACAGTACCATTTATTTTAATTTTTTTTTAATTTTTTTTTGAACCAACGTTGAGAACCTGAAATATTGTAACATCTCTCTCACACACGAAGTATTAATACCTATGTATACGAAAAATGCGCGTGCAGCAACTTATAGTCCCTGGCATGTAAGTTGGCAAGGTTTTGGCGTAGAAGGGATAAGTTCGCGCATATATCGCGAACTTATCCGCGCCCCACTTCACTACCAAAGAGACCTAAAAAACGACTTCTGCGTATATAACGACTCTTGCCAACTTACGTGCCGGGGATTGTACACGTGATATAAATAAAACTTACTTTACCGTGTGAAAGCAGGAAAGAGTAATATCTCTCTTTTAACGAAAAGTGCCTTAACGTGATGTTCTTGAGATTTCAACCTTAACTCTCGTCCAATACATGAATGGATGCATAGGAAGTTTCACTTCAAAGAAAAATTAACTTACTGCAGGCGGTGGCGGCGCAGGTAGTGTCTGCGCAGGCGCAGCTCGTGCGTCCCACCAGCGCAGGAACTGCACTCCAAACGCGCCGTACTCCACCGCGCGGAGTGCCAGGCTGCCCATCATTGGGAACGTCACAACCGCGCTCCTGTACCATATAAAATGTGATATAGTCAAAAATCTAATAATATATAAAATTCTCGTCTTTTATAAAAAATTCTCGTGTCAAATGTTTGTCTGCCTCCTCCGAAACGGCTTTACCGATTCTTTTGGTAGGTCTGAGAATCGGTCGAAAACAATTTTTTAAACCCCTAGTCTTATATATAAAATTCTCGTGTCACAGTGTTTGTCCGCAAGCTCCTCCGAAACGGCTTGACCGATTCTTATGAAATTTATTGTGCATTTTTGGTAGGTCTGAGAATCGGTCGTAAATTATTTTTAAACCCCTAGGTAGGGTAGGTAGAGTAGGATAGGTAGAGTAGGGTAGGTGGGTGGACTAGGGTAGATAAGGTAGTTAGTATAAAAATACATGAATTCAAAAAATGAATGTTTGGTGTTTTTATGGCAAAACAACGTTTGCCGGGTCAGCTAATAAGAATATGAATTACATCCTCCTCCTTGCATCATTTCCCATATGCCCATAGTGTGACCACGAAACGGTCTCCAAACTTTCTCTATGGCTAATTTCAGCGACATGCACGGCTTCAGAAGCCTTAATATTCGACAAGCTTTAGCACAGATAATATAAACTAGCATACAGATGCCTCATCCCATACAAAGAAACCGTGCCGACTTAACTAGCGTTTTTCGACAGACTAAACCGATTATTTTAGTAAAAGTATGTCGACTAGGTCGGTTCTCTCCCAAGCGATAGATGGTGTTAGTAGTGACTTGCAAAGGTTTTACTGGTTCGTGAATATTTATTTCTTTAAAAACAGTGACGATTTTTTTTTGCACGTTTTTACAGGTTCATTGTATAAAAATGTGTTACAATACAAATTTAAAACCGCGCCATTTATGGGAATGAATTTGAAATAATCCTTTCAAATCATCTTTGAAATGTGAATAAAGAGCCCAATATTCCATAATTATGTGCTTAGGATTGTTGATTAAACAAGAAAATACAATCAATTATGATCAATTCTAGAAAATGTTAATTTTACACAAGTCAATAACAAATCGATACATATAGCGCCATCTAGTGAAATTTTCTTTGTTAGCGTCGGGTCCCCGTTGCTTTAGGTTGTTTGTCCTCAACTTTGCCAGTAATTTACTTGAGAGCAGTATAATTGCAACAAATGGAAGCAATTCAATCTTTTAATAATCTATGAAAAGTAATAACACAATCTCTTTTTGCATACCGCCGTAGATATGGAGAATGTTAGTGTAATACGCTAAATACTAAATGTTGGATTTTCATTTTTATTTAGCAGACATAGATACGCGTTTATTTTTTTCTGACTGTGGTATTGTTTGGCAGTCAAAAACTACTTCTGCATTGGATCTTAAACCCCTTCAGGAGCTATTTGACTCACCCAATCTGTCCTGTAGCCACGCTCCGGATGAGATCCCCCCAGGTGTGTTCCCCCTGGTCTCTGGGCGGCGCATCCTTCAGCGTCAGGCCCAGCGCGGCCAGTGCGGGCGTGTGTGACGGTGTCCTGCCTGCCATATAACGTGCTAGCTGGACGAGCCGCGTGCACGACCACACTGTGTGGAGGATGGAGTACACGTGGATGGCTGCGCGACGGACTTTGTCTGAATGGGACTGCGAACATAATAGTAGTTTATGCATCGTTCATAAAATAGGGGTTAACAAAACACGAGTTTGGGTATTACACGAGGAATAATAGTATTACACGAGTGTTTTAATAACGAATTATATGCCGTTGCGTACACTATTTTATCTTCACTCATACAGTTGAAATAAAACAAAACTGCAAACGGAAAAATTATCTGATATGGCGGGCAATTTAGATTCTCGTATCCATAGACAATGACACTATTTTTCTACATTAAGTCAATGAGCCCATACTGGAGAAGCTCGTGGCTAAATAATAACAGCCGCACAGGTCGATCTTCAAGGTTAAGCAACGCTTGCCGAGGTCGGTGACAATTTCAACATACGTAGTTTCCTCCGTGCCTCGGAAAGCACGTTAAGCCGTTGGTCCCGGCTGTCATTTGAAGATCTTTGACAGTCGTTAAGAGTAGTCAGAAGCTTGAAATCTGACACCAGTCTAGCCAAGGGGTACAGTGTTACCCAGTTACTGGGTTGTGGAGGTCAGATAGGCAGTCGCTCCATGTAAAACACTGGTACTCAGCTGAATCCGGTTAGACTGGAAGCCGACCCCAACATAGTTGGGCAAAGGCTAGGCAGATTGATTGAAGTCAATGAGCCCATACGCGCCAGTAAATTAAAAAGTAAAAGTGTGCTATAAAAATTAAAAAGTTATTTTATGATGCACTTGTTTGTATATCGAAGGAAAATATTGCACTGTAATGAATCTTTTTTTTTAATTTAAGTAAAATTAAAAAAAAAGATCCACGAAAAAAAGTATATGTTTAAACAATATTTTTTTAATTCATATTTGGAACATAACGTTATGAGTATAGATAAAATAAATTATATAAATAAGATACTCATTAAAAAAAAAAGCTTTTTTCGTATTCTTCTCAGCAAACCCTTTCATTTGATACCCAAATCATGGCAGTGCACAAAAAATAACTAGACCGCCATCTTATCCCGTCCGCCATATTGTATTTAGAATGACGTCACTTAGCTTACCATGCATTGTCATCCAAACTAAACGTGTATGTAAAATTTCACCTTAATCGGTGGAGGATAACTGCTTTAAAATTCAGTTGCAAGATTTGACCCGAACATACATTGCAAGTTAAATAAAAGCTTGTAAAAACCTGCCTCGTTGGTCTAGTGAGTGCAAGCGCTACTGCTAAAGTCATGAGAATCCAATCGGTTCGATTCCCGAATTAGGCTAATTGTTAATGGGCCATCTGGAATTTCACAGTAATTGCCGAGTTTGGACTTGTGCCCGGTTGATGGAAATGGGCTTGCCTATTCCATTGGATAACTGGCGATATGTAGTTGCACCTCTGCCTATCCCTTCGGGGAATACAGGCGTGATGCTATGGTACATAAAGGAAAGACAAAGAAGAAAAGTCCATATCATTGCCTGCGACGATACAGACGACTGTAACTTACATAAAAGTGTGTCAGTAGCTTGCATGACATTGTAACATTCACCAATAAGATGTTACTATGGCGCCATGGCTTATAAGCTACTAGCAAGGCGGTAAAACGCCTTAAGGTTGCACTAGTCGATCATTGTTCCATACAAAACGTAGTCTGGCGATTACTCCACTGCTTGACGATGTACGTTCAAAATAAAAAATGATATCAATTTGTCTCATCATTATCATTCCTTGTATGGAATTGGAAACAAAAAATTAAAAATATAAATTAATTAAAGTTATGAGTGTCGAAAGTTCCATATTACAACACTAATTTTAACGCATCTTTGGGCGGAAATAAATACCATAAGAGGAAGGAAAATTGCAAAACAGCAGCCATACATGGATAGACTATTAGTTCAACAATGCAAATAATTTTATTTCGAAAATATACATTTAGTAGTTTTTATGATATCCATACTCCCAAAGGCCTGTTTATAAAATTTTGCGAGCTCGTTTTCGTCCTAAATGATCATCCATTTCGTTACAAATTTGCAAAAGTGCTAATTCGTACGCGAACTACCTTCTTACTGCTCATCACAGCGTCTATCTGAGATAGCATGCATTTTAACCCCACACACAAAATAGTTCGTGCCGTCGACTAGGGCAACCTTAACTTTAAATTATAACTATTTGATGTGTACTGAATTTAACCAACAAAATAAACTACATAAAATCTAATTTTACCTTCCCCAACCTTCCATCCTCGTCATCCTCCCGCCACCGTTCCACGATCCTCTCCAGCCTGTCCTTCAGGTAGGGTAGCAGCACAAGCAGTGCCAAAGAGGCTTTCTCCAGGTACAACGGTAGCTGCTGTCCGTTGTTGAACTCATTGGAGGAGGAGGTGGGCACACGGAGTAGATCATAGAAGCTCTCCGAGAATGATGCCGCTGTAAAGGTGACAGTGTGTATTTTAGTTGATGATGAATTAATGACTTATCGTCGTTGATTGTCCAATTCCGCGTAACTAACATTGTTAAATACAGCATATGAACACTCTCGCTGATTTTACAGGAGGGCCAAAAAACTAATTGGCTGAACATTGAAAGAACTTGAGTATACAAGCGTTTCGTTCTACTTAATCTAATGTACTATATTCGAAGTCACACAATTTCAGAATAAAAAACATCACAAATTTATTTATAACTAGCTGACCCCCGCGGCGTCGCTCCCGTCATCTAGCTATTTATCTACCTACCACTATCTATATACCTACCACTACCTATCTACCCTACAAACAAACAAACTCTTCAGTAAAACAAAAAATCTAAGGCTTGGGAACAATCAGCATCAGCTGTTACATTAAACTCACCATAATGTTTGAGGTAGTAGTACTGTAGACAGCAGTCAAACAGCAGGTACACCTCATCATACCAGTGGAGACACCAGCCACACTTGTTGGGGTAGGTCGCTGCCAGGTACTGGAAACAGAATTTATTTCAAAAGTTACGGGTTGTCTTCTATGAAGTTTTGCCTGAATGCTGCCCTTCATGCCTGATGCCAGATTACCACCTTGTCTAGAAATTTAGAAAGGTGTTTAAGAGAGAGGAGGGGAGAGAGGAGAGGGAGGAGGGAGTGAGTTTATTATAAGGTTGTCCTCCATTAGGTGCAATTGCTGCAAGGCATTCCAGTGGGAGGATAAACTAATAAATAAACATGTAAGAGATGTAAGAAATACCTTACTAATTTAATATCACATATACCTAAGACATGGCCAGATAATGAAAGGTTTAATTGTAAATTCATCATCTTTTAGTATTTTTGAATTATGTATTAATTTTTGCAAGAGTTATCAAAATCTAAATAATAAAGATAAAGTGGACAATAAATTAGTTATCTATCATCCAATGCCAAATAATCTAATAGCCTTTATAATATTTAAGTGGCATAACAAGATAATGTCAAAGTTGACGCGACAACGCTGACATCAACTCTCAATTTTGGGCCATACATTGAGGCAAAGGCTCAGCTGGCTGCCAAAAAGTTGGGGATCCTTGCGAAGGTGCGAAAGTACTTCACGCCGGAACAGCTGCTCAACTTGTATCAAGCGCAAGTTCGATCGAGCATGGAGTACTGTTCTCATCTCTGGGACGGATCTGCCAAATATCAGCTAGATGCACTAGAGTCGATCGAAAAGCGGGCCAAGAGACTCATCGGCGATGAAGCACTGGTCAAATCAAAGCTCCAGAGCCTTGAACATCGTCGCCGAGTTGCCAGCTTGTCGGTATTTTATCGGTTACATTTCGGGGAGTGTGCGATGGAATTGCATGATTTAATTCCGCCCAGCCCGTTCCATCATCGGACAACCAGACGCACGGTGATGCGTCATCGGTACATGGTGGACATCCCACCCATACGCACAAAACGTTTTGGGGACACTTTTATTATGCGTACAGCTAAGGAGTGGAATTCCCTGCCGGAGTCTGTGTTTCCCGATAGCTACAATCTAGGGGTCTTTAAGTCAAGAGTGAATAGGTTTTTTCTAGGCAAGCGTGCTTCACCGTCGACCACATCATCGCTTTCCATCAGGTGAGATAGTGGTCAAGCGCGAGCCTATTGATAATAAAAAAAAAAAAAAAAAAAAAAAAAAAAAAAAAAAGTTTATCTCAAATGCTTGGTAAATATGCAGTTTCTCTAAGTAGTGCTAAACCAAATAAGTTGTTCTTAAATGGCACAACCTTACCTTGGTGATGTTTGTTTATTTACTTAATATAAAATAGCAACAAACAGAAAGATAGTCCATTGGCAGCTCTTATAAAATGTCCTTACAGGTCAAACACATGGAACATGACGCCTATAATATTCTGTAGGGTTAGACACAGGTGTAGGTAGGTATAGTACACCCAGTAACAGTAGTATAACCAGTAAGGTACATTAAAAGACCTGTACTGTACAGTATAATGTATGTTCAACTTTGAGCACAAAGAACAGGCTGTTATCATGTTATTTAAAGTTATTAATTATCAAGACCATCTAAAAACATTCACAAAGTATACCTCTACGACTTTCCGTAGTGCGGGTTTCACAGTAGCCCCGAGGGCTTCTTGCGCAGTCACTTGGAAAACAGTCGGCGTGCCCTGCAGCGTCCTCGTCAAGTGCGCCGCCATGCTTTTATTCTTCGCTAGAACTATTTGTTGCTAACCAAACTAATCAGTAATCAATCACAGATTCACAGTCCATGAGCCCAAAAGTTTGTTTATCAATATCAATTCAATTTAACATTTCTCATTCTCAGGATTCAATCAGATTGTCAATGTCAAAATCACGTTGTCAGCTACAGTGCCGACAGCATAGACCCATAGACCTAATAAATAGTATGGACTCGATATACCTACAAAAAAAACGTGCCTACCTAAAACTTAAAATAGCACTTAAAATGGCTGCCGATGCTATGGTTGTGTTAATCACGGAATACACACAGTTTAATAATACAAAAAGTAAACAACCATTTGACAGCAGGACTACCACGAACACAACCACAAATTTCGGCAACTAATATGGCGAATATGGCAACCATAGACCTAATAAATAGTATGGACTCGAAATACCTACAAAAAACACGTGCCTACCTAAACCTTAAAATGGCACTTAAAATGGCTGCCGATGCTATGGTTGTGTTAATCACGTAAAACACACACATTAATAATACAAAAAGTAAACAACCATTTGACAGCAGGAGTACCACGAACACAACCACAAATTTCGGCAACTAATATGGCGAATATGGCACGTACTGACAACTGTCACTACGTCATAACAAACTGTCACAACAACTGAAATATTGTTGTCTCTTTTGTCAAATACGATTACTACATTAGAAGTAATGAGACAAAATGATGTTTCACATTCTGTATCGTATTTCACTCATATTTGTATAAGGTAATGTATGTATAGAATAATGGGGCGCCTCCATGTTTTTCCTAGCTCAATGGCCGACAGTCATCTGTCAAGTGACATGAGATGGTCCGTTTAGAAACACTATGGAAAATCTTTGAAAAAAAAAAACATTACTCTGCTTTGGGATTTCTAGTTAAATATAATAATAAAGATGATCTATCCAAGTATTTTGTATTATTAAATTAAGAGTTCCCCACGATAAAATGACCGAGTTTGAGACGAAGCCTGACTTTGTGGCTTTCGCTTGAGCTTATGTAGATACAGCCATAGAACATAGATACCGGGGGTACAGCCAGTACAGCCTACAGGCTCTCTGAATTGATGGTTTTTTTATTAATTCAAGAACCATCACATTCATCATTATCTATTTCTTGGCCTTATCCCAAAGTATTTGGGGTCGGTAATCTATGACTTCTTCGTTCATAGTTCTATAACAGTCGTCATCGCAGTTAGTCAGCCGCGTACTGACTGAGCGAGCAGCCTCGGACGTTTGCCGCGCGAGGCCGCCTCGGCATGAGGCTGCCGCGCGCGCCAAGGCCGAGCCACGATGAGGCTGAGCTGAGCCAGCATCGAGCGAATAGAGGCTGCGCGTGCCTAACGCGGTTTGTAGCCAGTTTTGCTCAAGACCGTCATGAGGCCGTACGTTCGGAGAGCTATCGCTACATTCGCTACCACTGCCTTTATTTTAATTCTTCGACATATACAAAAAAGAAAACGAAAACACATCTTCTCTTAGTCCTCTATTAGAATAATCAGAACATTGTGCGTCCCAAAATAATCTACAATCGCCATATAATTGCATTAATATAAGGCACTGTTCTTTATCCATGACACAAACGATTCAGTCGTTCGTCGAACAAGCGAGGCAAAACACAAACGTCTCAAGTGCGCGCGGCAAACTTACTGTAGGCGCTTTTGAGGATTTGAGCAACGACAAAAACCGAGGCAGACCTTGCGTTTGCCTCGGCCGAGGCAAATCCTGACCGACCAAGGATTTGCCTCGCGCGGCTGCTCGCTCAGTCAGTACGCGGCTATTTGTTACAAATTTGTATCATAATGATTGTCTACTCGAGGGATGGACTGCATGGGAAAATAAAGTCAAGTCCTAATAAAATATTTCGTTTATTAATAAAATTTACATTTAAAATACACAAAATAGAACCTATCTACAAAAGCATTCATATAGCACCTATAATACAATAATTACGAAGCGCATATTACTGACTGTGCATGTGTTACGTAAAGCTGATGTCTGTGATGTCTTAGAGAAAATATCCTAACAATATTCATTGCAATACAGCTCTGTTTAAATTAACACAACATAAAGTTTTCACGATCTCAAATAATATCAATAGTTACAGGGCAAACGAATGTGGCGCCACCTTTAAAATAAACTAAGCTGTATTGCTCTTGTTCGTCGCAATTTTTTTGAGCCTATATTAAAAATATCTTCAGAAAAAATATAAGTCCAGGTTTTCTTACCTAGACCATCAACACGCACTCTTGACCATCAACAAAAAAAAACACTTTTATCGCAGCCATAATGAAAAAAAACCCGCCAAAACGTTGAGATCGCAAAAATATTTTCACATTAACTTAATAATAACAACATAAACTTCCAGCTTATTCTAGTACAGTATTATTAAACATTTTGGTCCATTTATAATATAAAAAACACCGTTTATGAGCGTTACGTAGTTTCCTAAGTGACTTGCGATTATGGCTTGTACAATAGGAACGTTTACATACATTATGAAGCTCAATTAAATGCTTCTTACGTAATTAATTACTTTGGTGAAACAGAAATGTCCAGTTTTGACGGCAAAAAGATTATTTGGTACAGTCAACCGCAAAATCGCATTTACAGGTATGAGATAAAGACGAAGTCTATATCCATAGATGGATTGTGTGAAAGATTACTAACTTTTAGAGAAATCTGGAAAGACATGTTGCGCCGACCCCCAATAAATTGGGATAAGGAAATAATGAGGTAAGGTTGTCTGAACATTTTTTATTCTAGTTTTTTTTTTTTTAATGAGCTTCAATACAATAATAGTAGACCTTAGCTCAGTTCATTACATACTTATTTCTATAATTAACATGAATATTATAATATCTTGTTAGACATTCCATGTTCCATTAGTCAGATACATTTTTTTTTTACAGGCACAAGGTTTACAATTTAAGGCATAATACAAAATATTTGGCTTTCTTCTTTATTAGGCTTTAGAAATCCAGCATTATTTAAAGATATCTTGCTATCGGTCTTAGGTCAAAAAATTAAAAAAACATCAGAACTGTATTATATAAATAATTCAATTTGTATTGTGGTTATTTTCTCAAAAGCTTTATAAAATTCTTCTATTCAAGCAATATTTTATTTTCCAGCGATGACAATGAAAATTATGTAAATGGAAACATTATGATGAAATATACAAATCGGTATTCTATTCTATTAGATTGAATAAAATAAAGACAAGAACGAGCAGCGACAATTAAGTACGAGAACATGTAGAATAAATAAGACATTTTATTAAATTAATTATCCTAAAAAAAAACAGTCATTGAAGCTTGAAACAACAAGTAGCAAAAAATAGCAGTTAGTAGCTAGGCTATGGGTATCTGTCTCCTTCTACATGTTTGCTAGTTTTTGTGCAATAGGTAATATTACAACAATTCAATTGTTTTCTACAATTTCAGACCTGATAATATCACTTAATAATTTGATTGTAATAATTAGTCACAATTTCTCTAGTTATTTCGAACAATGTTCGATCTTCAAATGTAGTAGAGTTAACCAACGACTTTTTAACTTTATTCGTATGCCTAGAAAATAGGGGTGTTTATATAATATACATAATATCACCCCTACATTCCGCGGAGGGTTAGGCAGAGCACATTATTTTATTAGTCAGCTGTAAGTGTTAGTTCAGTTTGATTGATTTAAGGCTTCGATGAATCAGCGATTGATTTCTCTAATTTTAGAGCTTTGCCATCGTAATTGTTGCGTTAGTTACTCTAAAAAATTAATTTACCATCGGTATAATATTGTATACTTATTGTAACATAACTTGTAAAGATAACTTTTAAACAATTCTATAAATATCCCGAAATGCTTTCATCTAAGTAGAACTTTAATGTCCTAATTCCTGTGTTCAAATCGCGCCAAAAACTTGCGCGATGCAGGATTTTGTGTGACGTCACGCCATTAGTTCGTATGTATAGATGTCGCTTCTGTCCTATTCACTATATTTAATTTTAAGAAGAACCATATTTAGGGCCGATTTCACCAATGAAACTAATCGCGATTAGTTCAACTAAACTCTGTTTAAGCAAATACAGGGTCCTGATTGGTCGAGACCGCTGAGAAGTTACCAATCAGAACGATGTATTTGCATAAACTGAGTTTAGTTAGCGATTAGTTTCATTGGTGAAATCGGCCCTTAATAGTAAGTTACGTTATTTAACTACTAAAAACGTCTTTGCTTTTTATTACATGCCCCATTCATGTAGTATGGGTCTTAATATTTAAGTTATTGGCATAATGCTGTGGTGAAACCATATAAAAATATAATTGACTGATTTAGTTACAGAAAAAAAAATGGTTCAATTGCTCACATGCACCACAATTCATTGCCTGTCAACTGTCATCGTTTTTCTTAAGAATCTTCTTCTGTGACAAAATTGCAAAAAGTTAATATGACCGCGGTACCTTATAATAGAATATTACACTAGGGCAAAAACATGTTGCATGCAAATAAACTCAATTAACCATTTCCATGTCCAATGAGTCATATATGACTCACGTGATTGTTTAACTATTGTGTCTGCTATGTGGACAGTGAACCTGTTAAGAAAACTAAACACTAAAATATTATATACAAGATCAAATTAAATTAGATAGTGCAAATTAGGTGTGATGAGTATATATGAATGGCAATTATACAAAATATCAATGGGCTTAGTGCGAGCTTTTTGACGTAACTTGGCAAGAGTCGTTAGATGCGCACAAAGCGTTTTATTATGTCTATTTGGTTATCTAGAAGGTCGCGTCCACGTTCCGTACGCTCCCGAACAGTTGCGTGCATTTAAAATTGTATTATTTGTTTTTGTTGAGTTTTTAAATTTAATTGGAATACCACAAACAAATAGCGGGGCAACATTAATTTCTTGCCAGTGGTAATAACTTTAACAAAACGATAGTGACGGCGACGGCATATTAAGATAATTAACGCCAACAATTTTTTTTTTAATATACGAAGTCCTAAATTTCTTAACCTCTAACTGTATATATTTTATTTATGACACCTAATAAACTTCATAAATTCCTCTACTTTCTTATAAACAGGCATGTTTAAAAATAAATTAGGGCAATAACCATAGAATAATGACGAGCAATAAAAGTTTCCATTTTTTAGGGTTCTGTAAAGGGTAAAAACGGGAACCTATTACTAAGACTCCACTGACCGTCTGTCTGTCTGTCACCAGGCTGTATCTTATGAACCGTGATATCTAGACAGTTGAAATTTTCACAGATGATGTATTTTTGTTGCCGCTATAACAACAAATACTAAAAATAGAATAAAATAAATATTTAAGTTAGGCTCCCATTTTGCGATAATGGTACAGAACCCTTCGTATTGCATTAAGTGCACTAACCGCGAACTTACCTCCACTACGCCAAAACCTTTCCAAGTAACATGCCGGGGACTGTAACTAATTTCATTTGACGTTGTATATTTTGGAACAGTCACTGCCTTAAGAACCACACATGCAACGACGTTGTCACCCGAGGTACCACATCACAAGTCTCTCACAATTACTAGACAATCCATTGTACACTGCACTTCACTCCAGCTATCACATAGAGCCCGCGATGTATCCCAGCAGTGGGCAGTGTTCACTAGCTGGCCGAGTTGTTGTACTGCGGCCGGCCGGCTAGCTCCAGGAGGTATCTGTCTGGGTGCTCGATCCAGTCTGCTGCTGATAATTTTACCTGGAAAGGGAGATTTATTTTAAGACTAGCTGTCCCACGCGGCTTCGCTCCCGTCAACTGGCTACCTACCTACCCATCAACCCTACCTACTCTACATACATGATTGTTGTGTAATTAAACCGTTTACGCAGCGCACGCAACGGAAGCTCTCAAAAAGGAATAATTTTGCCCGTTTTTGCAACATTTTTCATTTATGCTCTGCTCCTGTTGGTCGTAGCGTGATGTTATATAGCCTATAACCTTCCTCAATAAATGGACTATCCAACACAAAAAGAATTTTTCAATTCCAACCAGTAGTTTCTGAGATTAGCGCGTTCAAACAAACAAACAAACAAACAAACAAACAAACTCTTCAGCTTTATAATATTAGTATAGATTACAGTACAGAGATATTAACAAAAGAGTAATAGCCTTTTTTGGGCAACGTAATTAAAGCTGTTTTGCATCAAAATTGTTTATAATTTTTTTTTTTTTACTGGGTCCAAAACTCCAGTTAAAAAAGCTTTTCTGCTACATTTAATTTGTTCGTATTGAATAACACAGGACGATGTCAGGCCGTATCTGACAGGACACTCACATTCCGTTGTCGCTCGGCCTCCTTGACCTGCCACTTCTTGATCTCCAGCTGCACCTCACGCGAAGCCTGGTCGCCACAGCCCCACACCTGCACACCACAAAGATACATTTCATTTCATATAATAAATAAAACGAAATTAATCGGTCAAATTCTCTTGAGAAATAGTACCCATCGAGAACAAAAAAAAAGCTTAGTCTTAGGACATTTACTACTGCATTTGACCAGGCATTTGAAGATAGAGGAACAAGATGTAAGTTCCTCTATTGTATCCCAGAATCCTTCAACCAGACACTACACCATGTTGTGACTGGTGAAGTCAGAAAACCCCAAAGCCCATTCGGGTAGCCGCGGATGCTGGTCTTCAGGTACAGCATCTTACCTCAATAGTCTCCAGGGGATAAGGCACCCCATTGAACTGAAGGGAGTCGAAGTCCTCGGGGATGCACAGCAGCGGCTTGCGAGGGTCTGAGCCGGCGCGCAGCCCCTTCGGGTAGCCGCGGATGCTCGTGTTCAGGTACAGCATCTTGGGGCCCTTTTCGATTATTGAGAACCTGCAAATGAGAAGAGACGGTTAAGTAAGAAGTTTATTTGACCGTGGCAGATGTAACAGCTGTATACTTGACCTCGTAATTGTACTCTGAAATGTAATTGGGCAGGCCACATCTGCCGTATGTTGCATCAGAATTGGGTAAAAGTAAGAAGAGATTGGATTCCGAACAGCAGGAACCGGTGACGCAGCAGGCCCAGAAGGAGATAGGTCTCCTATCAAAAAGTATTGGTGAAATGTACCAAAAAAGGGGAAAGACGGAAGGGAGGCGTTTGCCTTGAAGAAAGACAAAACCGGCTCATAAAAAAATTGCTCAAGTACTATGCTAGGCTGAATGACACTTGCACATTGTAAAATGTCAGGATCTAATTTTGATGTTAAACCAGTGATCAACCTTATTTTTGAAAACATTTTCACAACAAAATCTCACTAAGAAGTGCCTACTTCCGAAATAGAAGACCAAAGAGGCCACCTGAATCAAGATTTCTTTAAAAACAGTTTTTTTTATGTTTCATATTTTGGTCTATAGTTTGATATCGTCTTTGTACTCACGTGGGATGTATCTGCAGCAGCGCACATTCAGGGCCGCCCCAGTACTGGTGTGTCTCCTTCCACTCCTGGGACGCACACACCACTACTAGCAAGTCCTCCGCCTGGATCAGCACCAACGTAGGACCTCTGGAAATATATTATAAATTATAGTGTAAACAAAAAGTACCAAGTAAGTAAAACTGTGTTTCCGTAGCTAAAATCTGAGTCAAACATAATAATATTTTATATTTACCATCGACACGCTAAGAAAAAGAACTAAATGTACCACAAAGAAAAGGATCTTATCTTTACGATAATAAAGTACCGTTTCTAGCAGTAGAACTCATACGATTTTCAGTTAATGGCACATTTATTTGTGATTCCATCCACTTGAGATTTCTACATGATCATCACAGATGGTGTATTTACGTATATTAGGAAGAAATTAAATATTCGGACAGCTTGATAAAGTATAACTTAACTAAGTATCTAAGTTTAATCAATTAATTAATTAAACAATTAATCTAAGTATATCTTAACTAACTATCCGTTAGGGTTCTTGGAGATATTATTGACTCAATTGCTCCTGCCCTAACAGGCATATTCAATCAATGTTTGGACAGCGGCACTTTTCCTGACTTAATGAAACACAGTAAAGTAGTACCAATTTTCAAATCAGGCTGTAAGAGTGATCCTTCTAATTATAGACCTATATCCGTGCTTCCAGCATTGAGTAAAATCTTTGAAAATCATGCTGGAACAGATGTTGTCTCACTTCAATTCAAATGGGATACTGCATAGTCAACAGTTTGGTTTCACGAAAGCTAGGTCGACAACGGACGCGGGAGTAAAACTCATCAGCCACATCTTGGAGGCTTGGGAGAGGTCCCAGGATGCCATTGGCATTTTCTGTGATCTCTCAAAAGCTTTCGACTGCGTCGACCACAACACACTGATCTGTAAATTACACCACTACGGAATTCGTGGAAAATCTGCTGATCTCGTGCTTTCCTATTTATCAAACAGACAGCAAAAAGTAAATGTTAATGGGGCGACGTCCTCCGGGTCTCTAGTCAAGATGGGCGTGCCCCAAGGTTCAATTCTCGGCCCTTTCCTTTTTCTTGTTTACATTAATGATCTCCCTTTTATGATGGCCAAATTATCGGATATAATTCTATTTGCTGATGATACTTCGTTAATTTTTAAAATAGATAGGCAAGATACGGATGTCATAAATGTCAACGAAAGTCTAATTGTTCTCTCAAAATGGTTCGCAGCTAACAATCTTTTACTGAATGCGAAAAAAACAAAATGTCTAAAGTTCTCTTTACCAAATGTACCACAACATGACCTAAACTTAAATCTTGACGGCAAAAATCTTGAAGTTATAACGGAAACTGTATTCTTAGGGATTACTATCGATTCAAAATTGCAGTGGGGCGCGCACATTAGAACTCTTTCGGGTAGGTTAAGTTCGGCTGCATATGCAGTAAGGAAAATAAGGCAGCTAACCGATGTAGCTACAGCTAGGTTAGTATACTATGCTTATTTCCACAGTATTATGTCTTATGGCATTCTGCTGTGGGGATCAGCAGCAGACGTTGACTCAATTTTCATCCTACAAAAGAGTGCAATCCGCGCAATCTATAAAATGGGTCCTCGCGAGTCCCTCAGAGAAAAATTTAAAGAGATCGATATACTGACTCTACCTTCACTTTATATTTTGGAATGTATTTTGTATGTCCGTAAAAATCGGGGGCTTTTCAAAACTAGAAGCGACTTCCATAATTTAAATACACGCAGTAAGCACGAAATTGTAATACCCAAATTCAGATTAACGAAAACTAGCAAGTCTTTTCTTATAAACAGTATACGCTTTTATAACAAGTTGCCAAAGTCAGTTATAGAACTGACCGATGGAAGGTTCAAAAACTACATCAAACGTATCCTTGTTAAAAAAGCATATTATAAAATCAAGGACTACGTTGAAGATAAAAACATTTGGCCTTAGCTCCATCTGCGCATGCAGCTTCCCTGGTAACTTGTAAACGGCACAAATATGTGGATGTCTCTAACTATTCTCAATCTCATTTTTCTTTCCTTCTTTTAATTAGACTTTTTACAATGGTTTTCAATCATCTTTATAGCCCGTTGCTAAGAATAGTTACAGCACTGATAACAAAATTTGTGCAACATGTTAAATTTAGTCTTGTTATACTTATTTTTATTATTTTTTACCTTTGTATAGATTCTTTTACCGATTGTTTTGTGAATGTGTGAACATTGTAGGCCTTCCAGATGCTAGTTAACGTTTGTTAACTTTTTTATATAATCTTTTTCTTTTTTTTTAGTTTCTTACGACTTATTGTCATAATTCGGGCCTACGTTGTCCCCCCATATCTAAGTACTAATGCTGTAACATGGAAATATTGTAAAACCAAACCATTTTTAAAAGAGTAACCATGGAGTTTCTTGCCGGTTCTTCTCCATAGGAAACGACCAACCCGAACCGTGCACATTTTGTCGACGTTTTATAAGTGCCCATGTAGGCCTATGTGAAATAAAAAAATTGATTTTGATTTTAAGCTATTATTCTATCTCTAAAGGTCTGCATTCTAAAATTGTGGTCGGCTTATAACTTAAATGAGCGCGTTTTAAATGGTTATGGTTTTCGGGGTGGCTAGTAACAAATTTGGGTTCGAAGTAAAAAATCCAACATCGCAATGACGAAATTTTTCAGCTACTCATGTTAAAATCCAAGATGACTTCTTTAAATTTTTTTGGTGTGACCGTACGCAGAATATTAGCGCCAATGGCTCCTTTGTGGAAGAGAAATCCATTTTTATTAAAAGTTTTATAACAAATTTGCTCGTAAAGGGTCTCTTATTTCACCAATTTCAATATAGTAATATATCTCACAGCGACCACACAGCCCCTAGACGCCTCATAACAGGCGAGCGAGGTCTGTCAACACATATGACTAAAAAGATCATATACAGGTAATACAGCTCGCCACTCGACTATTTCGAATTAGTAGCGACCACTTCTGTGAGCCGTAAACACTTCCGTGTCAGTCAATAAAAAATTGATGTAATAAATATTATAATGGCCTCTTGTACAATACGTTGGTATGGTAACAACAGCCAGACTTCGAGTTTCCGGCAAAATGGCATAACATTTAATTGATTAGTTAATATGTGGATGTCTCTAACTATTCTCAATCTCATTTTTTTTCCTTCTTTTATTTAGACTTTTTACAATGGTTTTCAATCATCTTTATAGCCCTTTGCTAAGAATAGTTACAGCACTGATAACAAAATTTGTGCCACATGTTAAATTTAGTCTTGTTATACTTATTTTATTTATTTTTTACCTTTGTATAGATTCTTTTACCGATTGTTTTGTGAATGTGTGAACATTGTAGGCCTTCTAGATGCTAGTTAACATTTGTTAACTTTTTTTATATAATATATAATCTTTTTTTTTTTTTTTTTAATTTCTTACGACTTATTGTCATAAGTCGGGCCTACGTTGTTACCCCATATCTAAGTACTAATGCTGTAACATGGAAATATTGAAAACCAAACCATTTTTAAAAGAGTAACCATGGAGTTTCTTGCCGGTTCTTCTCCATAGGAAACGACCAACCCGAACCGTGCACCTTTTGTCGACGTTTTATAAGTGCCCATGTAGGCCTATGTGAAATAAAAAAAATGATTTTGATTTTTGATTTTGAAATAGTTACATATAAACATAATTAGATTTATTTTCTGATATTATTTATCGGAGTTCATATTATACTGGTCACGTTTGTAGGTGAAAACGCTCACTGCATGTGTGCGTCTCTTTCTTTTTAAAGTATTTTTTTCGCTATCTCTTCTCCTCTATAATTTCGTAAACACAACTAGTGATGCACCATATCCTATGACCAAATCTGTTATCGATAGAAATAGAAACCTTACAAATGAAGACATTAGTATGTTAGTGTTAATTGAATAGTTTGTTAGTTAAGTGTGAAACGATTTTTTGATTACGTTTTTTACTAATATTTAATATTACTATATTTAAGAACCAACAACCGAAAAAAAGTATGTTTCCTTTAGTTTTTTTTTTTTTTTTTAGTTTTAACATTTTATTTTATTACTAAAATGTTTAAAACGCCGTATAATCTTATATATAAAATTCTCGTGTCACAATGTTCGTTCCCGTACTCCTCCGAAACGGCTTGACCGATTCTCATGAAATTTTGTGAGCATATTGAGTAGGTCTGAGAATCGGCATCTATTTTTCATACCCCTTAGACCCGGTAGGGTAGGGTAGGTTAGGTAGGGTAGGGTAGGTAGGTTAGGGTAGGGTAGAGTAGGGTAGGTTAGGGTAGGGTAGGTAAATGTTTGGTGTTTTTATGGCAAAACAAAGTTTGCCGGGTCAGTTAGTTAACAATAAAAAGGTAATATTAATAAAAAAAATAAGTACAAATATTATTTATCTAAAAATATCGATACCTGCCTGGTTTTATTTGAACCTGTCCCATCCTTAATGAGACATATGACCTTGGTAAAGGACCAATCAGAGCGCAGTACCCCGTGCCTCATACCTCAGCTAGTTGACAGAATTGTTTTGATGTATTAGAGCAAGCATTAGGCGTCTAGTGGCTATGTGGTCGATGATATCTCATTACGTACTTGTGCGTTATTGTAATGACAAACGAACGAGTTTCTTTTTAATAAGGTAAAACGCACGGTTTATCAAGATGCTCCGTCTAAAACGAACGGTACTTATTTAAATCTTAGCAAAGTGTTTTTATGTCAGAAAAAATATAATAAATAAAAATTTAATTAATTTTGACCATAAATTACAAACAAAACACAAATAGTATATTATGCAACTAGTGAATAAAAGACGGATTTAATGCGAGGGCCGTAGATGAATCACAAGTAAGTGAAGGATTCTAACGACTGAATCACGACCGTAGGGAGTGTTTAGTGCTCGCGTCGCTCATGATTCAAGTGTTAGAATCATGAGCGACGCGAGTGTTTCATGGCCCTCGATATAAATTCGTTTTATTCAAGAGTTGCATACTATGTTTTATACCATGACTACGAGAAAAAGAAAGATTGAAGCGAAGAGCACAAGGAATAATAATAAATAAATGGTTTATTACCTTCAAAATTTACAAAAAAATGTGTCTCTATCTCTAACTCTATCTCTATCTGAATCTCTAACTCTATCTCTTACTCTATCTCTAACTCTATCTCTAACTCTATCTCTAACTCTATCTCTAACCCTATCTCTAACTCTATCTCTAACCCTATCTCTATCTAAGTTTGTATCGATTTTTTTATGCGCAAGGAGGTTGTATAGCACTGAGATGGACTTTGAATATTATATTGGTGTGTTCTAAATTCAAACACCAAAACAGTGATTAAAAGTGCTTTTTATTCACTGTTTTCAGTGAATAAAATAAGCTTTTTAGAGGGGGAATGGTATAAAATATTAATTTACTTTATTAGGAAAACTGGCTGTTTTTGTGCCTATGCCTTAAAAAAAGCGCTGATGCGCGCACATCGCTAATTTGTGAACAAGTAAAAATTCTTGAAGTACGTAAGTAAGTAAGATTTATTCGTTTAAGAAAGTCCGAGTTTTATTTATTTCCTCGCAAATATGTTATAAAACGTCGTAAAATATGTTAGAAAGCAAAGGCTGTAATTATCAAAGCGCTCGTATGTTATCGCTTTGATAATTACAGCCTCTGATTTCTTGTAGCAATATCGCCTCGGCTGTAATTTTTAACTTACCGCACTTATATCATAATGTACTATTATGAGTATCACTTTTGTCCCCGTTATGGTTTATACTCAAAATTTGCAAATTAAATTTGACCTATTTCCTGGTGTTCGATTGAGTTGAAATTTCACTCACATACGTTTGTTTCTCGTAAAACTGCATTTTTTAAATATAATAAGCTATTATTTTAATATAAGGTCTTGTGTTATGGCATACAAACCTGTAGGCGAGCGTGTGGTGCAGAAAGCGGTTGGCGCCCATGCCGTGGTCGCGCGACGCGTACAGCGGCACCCAGTGCGACGGCACCGCGCACACCAGGCGGGCCAGCCACGCGGTGGACGCTAGGCCTCCGCCCCCTGGTAACAACACAATCCATTAGTTACACACCATATACACGTCACTCAAATCATACATCGCGCAATCAAAGTTCTACACGCGATTTGAACATATACAATAACCAGAAACAACACCCTTCTGGTCGGAGGATGCTCCCTTTTCAGTGGAGGTTGCGGAACTTTACACCCTGTTCCACATACTTCTATGTATAGAGTAACTTAAGACAAGTTGCCGGGAAATAGTGATTTTAAAAGAACAGGAGTCGAGGGGATACTAATATTTTTTAAGATGAGGGTTTTCTCAAGAAATTACGGCAGGTGACAGGGGGCAGGTATGTTAGTATTGTAGCATGTGGCGTTTTGTAGTTTCTTCTTACTATGGGAATAAGACGTGAGTTTATGTATGTGCCTTTGGAGTCTGTCATCTTGGCTTAAGGCTAAATTACCTGGGCGACCACGCTCTGCTCGGGTGAAAATAGAGACGACGTTTTCTAAAATTAAACCTAGCTAGATCGATTTATCGCCCCCGAAACCCCCTGCATACAAAATTTCATGAAAATCGTTGGAGCCGTTTCCGAGATTCTGATTATATATATATATATACAAGAATTGCTCGTTTGTAGGTATTAGGTTATTATTAGATACGCTACTGCCTGTTAGTTACCTTGTGGCTGCGGCGGCGGCTGTACAGGTCTCGAGTACAGCGGCGGCGCGGTGCCCGCCAGCAGCCACGCCACGGACACCGGCAGCAGATGCGAGGCGGCCTGCCAGGGACTTCGCTCCAGCACCGGCGTGGCCAGCTCCAGGCCGGCGCCGGAACCGTTGGACTCCACGGACGCCTCCATGTCGCGGTGACGCGTTGCTAGCAAGTGGACACAGTATCTGCGAAACGACGATCATGTATATTGATATGACCATGTATACAGGATGCAACGAAAAGGTGCTATTATATTAAATTAAATGTATACGAACAACTTTCTCCGTGGAAAAAAATGGTAACCCCAATAGACATTTTGGTCACGTGACGACTACTTTGTATATAAACTCATATTTTTTATTGAGAATTATCTATGACATTGTTTGTAGAATTTTGTTCTAATACACGGGCAGAACCAGTATTTAAAATATGATCGCACCTTTCCGTTACAACCTGTATAAAATGATTCTTTAAATAACCTTTTTTTAGAGTGCCGTAGGTTAGGTTAGGTTCGTAAGAAATACTAAAAACAGAATAAAATAAATATTTAAGGGCAAATCGGCAAAAAATCACGTTTGTTGTATGGGAGCCCCTCCCATACAACAAACGTGATTTTTTGCCGATATTTGCGATAATGGTACGGAGCCCTTCGTGCGCGAGTCCGACTCGCACTTGACCGGTTTTTTTATTAATTTTTTATTTTCTGTCTCATCAGTCATATAATTGCAAATCACGTTTTATATTGCTTCTTACTTTAATTAAAGTGGTGTGTTTTTTTTTGTTTTTCTGCTCACACCATAAATTATTATTAAAAGTCTATAATTGGCTTTCTGTTGACTATGGTTTCCTTTTTTGTTTGTTTTAATTAGTTTTAAGTCCTCCATGTACTAAAATAAATAAAAACTCAGTTTAGTAAGGTTAGACAGATTGTGGCCAATAGTTAACTTACGAAAGATAAAACCAGAATATACGATGTTGAATGTGGGACAAGCTTTTGTATGATTAGAAGCATGTCCGAACAAAAACAACTGCAAAAACTGCTTCATTTTTATGAAAGAAAATGCCACAAAAAAAAAATTGCTAGCGGTAGTCACGAATAAATGGTCCAAACATATCGTGAAACTGTATAAATGGGATGAAACTGACCTAATACACAAAAAAAAACAAAGTTGCTAAAAGATCGGAATATAAATTTCATTCGATTTCTCACCTATGTACAGGAAATATAAGCCTGTGACAGTGCTCTTCTAGCCAACGCACAACGAAGCCAACGCTGTGCATGTCCTTCTTGTTGAAGCAGCCGTTCACCACCGTCGCCAGCGTCTTGTTGATCTGAAGATATAAAATCATGGCTAAAAAAAGAAAGTACCTATGGTCGAGAGCGTACAAAGGACTACCTTTAAAATATCCTTCGACTTGTAAATCTACCAAAAAAAAGATGTGGTATGTCGGATTTGCCCAAAATCATAAGACCGTTTCCATTTTTAATTTGCCGGTAGCAGTTAAAGCGGCACGCTGACCACAAGATTTAAAAAGAAAAAAAAAATTACGAGAAAAAAAACCATTCCCACTTTACGTCTAGGTATAGGAGGAAACCCATTTTTTTTCCGTTATTTTATTTTACCAGTTTGTCGGAATTATTAATATGTATATCCATGCCCAATTATAGCTTTCTAGTACTTAGTCTCTGAGCTAAGCTGCGGACGGACAGAGCGAAACTATAAGGGTTCCTTGTTGACATGGGAACCCTAAAAATCATTTATACAAAAGGATTTCCAACAATTCCTTCTGCCAATAAAGATCGCTAAGACACTTTCGTTAAGGGTTTAGTCTACAAAATCGTGGCAATTAAATACATACTTTTTCTTTCTAAGTTACAGAAGAGCAATGAAAAAAAAAAGTAGGAATTCACTCAAAAATTTTGCAGATAACTTGCTTAAAGTGGTATTTATTTAAGACAAGTTTCAACCCAGACTCGTGAGACTGTGTCATACCAGACTACTGCAGAATATCTACATGGTCTTCGCAGCGTCTTCACAGTATAAACTCACCATGAGACTGGTCTGCGGGCCCTCAGGGCAGTGGTCCATGGACTGCTTGTAGCTGGTGTACAGCAGACCCTCGTCACCATCACTTAGCAGTACTCACCATGAGACAGGTCTGCGGGCCCTCAGGGTAGTGGTCCATGGGACAGCTTGTAGCTGGTGTACAGCAGACCCTCGTCACAATCACTTAGCAGTACTCACCATGAGACAGGTCTGCGGGCCCTCAGGGTATTGGTCCGTGGGACAGCTTGTAGCTGGTTTACAGCAGACCCTCGTCACCATCACTTAGTAGTACTCAGCATGAGACAGGTCTGCGGGCCCTCGTCACAATTACTTAGCAGAACTCACAATGAGACAGGTCTGCGGGCCCTCAGGGTAGTGGTCCATGGCACAGCTTGTAGCTGGTTTACAGCAGACCCTCATCACAATCACTAAACATTACTCACCTTGAGACAGATCTGCAGGCCCTCAGGGTAGTGGTCCATGGGACAGCTTGTAGCTGGTGTACAACAGACCCTCGTCACAATCACTTAGCAGTACTCACCATGAGACAGGTCTGCGGGCTCTCAGGGTAGTGGTCCATGGGACAGCTTGTAGCTGGTGTACAGCAGACCCTCGTTACCATCACTTAGCAGTACTCACCATGAGACAGGTCTGTGGGCCCTCAGGGTAGTGGTCCATGGACAGCTTGTAGCTGGTGTATAGCAGGCTGCGAAGACCCTCGGGCGTCACCATGTTCTCGTCGGTCTCCGCGCCGAACATCCTGGTGGAGAGGAGGAATATTAAGCCGACTTTCTTCATCAACTGCTTAGCCTGTTTCCAACTATTTTGGGTGTATAGAGGCATGCGGAACAGGGTGGAAAGCCCCGCATCTTCAAGGCTCCACTGAAATGGAGGAATTCTCCTACCAAACGGATGTTGTCTGATGGGCAACTGCACGATTGTAGTTGTCGGGCTGTTGCATAGGTTCAAATCGCGCGGAGAACTTTGATTGCGCAATGTAGGATTTTTGTGACGTCAAATCTTTTTGTTGTTCGAGTCTACCTATTCCCCGCATTTCTTTTCGCGGCTCACCTCTTCCACTGGCACGGTGTTTTCCTGACGCAACACGGCTCAAGTCACTTAAGATTCATTGGCAGACTAGAGTCAGGAAGCCTCTATTTGGCAACATTGGTGAAATGAACATTTTTGAAACAGCCGTGACCGTGAGGCACACAGATGTGGTTATTAAATACTGACACTTTTTTCATTTAATATTTTTTTGTTTTGTTTGTACGCAAATAAATGTTTTGCTTTCTTTCATGATATTACGCACTCTGGGTAGTTAGATTTAGAGATAGTTCTTTTTGTATCGAGATCTTATCTCTTTACGTGCCAAATATAATAAACTCTCGTTTATTATATTTGGCACGTAAAGAGGGCATGCATTTTCTTATGTAACATAGACAATGCTAGACAAAGAAGAGCTTTTCCCCGAAAAGTAATTAACCAAATACATTGGCCCTTGCCATTTATGTTATCCAAGTATCCTACTACTGTTATAAACTTGAAAGTTTGTGAGGATGGAGGTTGGATGGATGTTTGTTACTCTTTCACGCAAAAACTACCGAACGGATACTGACGAAACTTTACAATAATATAGCTTATCCATCAGAATAAGAAAAAAATAAATAAAGAACAATCATTATAGGAATAATAATAATTTATGAAGTTAGAAGCACTTATAAAAAGCGAACGGAGCCGCGGGCATCAGCAAGTCGATCATAATAATGTTGCATTGTACCATTTTAGTACAGTAAACGTGTTAGATTAAGCAAAATCTAAACGAACGACCTTCTAGATATGTAGGTGTATCGTATTGTCTTTAAAATAATGGCTGACGCGAGACAAAGGACTGATCTACTTAGCTGAAGGCAATTGTAGTAACTTGATGAATTTGACGGACAGTGATTGACAATAACTGCGTGGTTGCGGAAAATTCTAGTTATACCTAATATTGGAAGCCAGAGAAATGTTAGACATTTTCCTGTAGTTATCGGGTTGTTGTTAATTTTGTCACGTGGGTACGTGATCTTTTACCAATTTTACTTAATGTTGTTAAGCGGGAATCTAGCGCCATCTAGATTTTCGTTTAATACAGTCCCCAGCACGTAACTTGGCAAGGTTTTGGTGTAGTGTCGCGCATAGTGCACTTAATGCAACAAAAACATTGAGGTAATAATGTACTAAAAAAAATGGTCCACTTTTATTGCTTGTCATTATTATATGGTTACTGCCATAATTTAGTTTTTAAACATGTCTGTTTAGAAAAAAGGGGAGGAATTCGTATAATTTATTAGGTGTATTAAATAAAATATATATACAGTAAAAGGTTAAAAAATTAGGATTCAAAAAGCAAAAAAAAAGTACCTAGTTGTCGTTCATCATTAGGCCGTCGTCGTTACTATCCATCGCTTTTTTATATGATACCCCTGGCATGAAATTAATGTTTTCCCGGTATTTGTTCGTGGCATTACAATTAAATAAAAATCTGTCTCCTCAGACCTAGACTAGAGTCAAGAGCAAAGACATCTCAAAAAAAACAAACAAGGGGAAGAATTTTAATGCACGCATGTGTATTTGAGAGCGAACGGAACGTGGACGCGACGCGATTGGTTGGTCAGTCGACCCAATTTAAGGATAGACTGACCAACCAATCGCGCGCTCGGGACGGTGCTACCTCGTTCCCCGCTTGATACGAGGGTCATTCAATAAATACTTAGCCTACAAAAAGTAAACGAAAATTTTGGAAAAGTGGCAATTTATTTTTCAACATAGTCTCCTTTTAGTTCGATACACTTAGCCCAACGATGCTCCAACTTTTTTAACCCGTCGGAAAAATATTTTTTGTCAAACTCTGCAAAATAGGCCTCCGTGGCGGCGATGACCTCCTCATTCGATCCATATCTATTCCCGGCGAGTGATTTTTTCAGATTAGGAAACAGAAAGAAGTCACAAGGGGCCAAATCTGGAGAATACGGTGGATGGGGCAGCAATTCGTAGCGTAATTCGACCAATTTGGCCATGGCAGCGGCAGACGTGTGAACCGGTGCGTTGTCGTGGTGAAACAGCACTTTTTTCTTCGCCAGATGGGGTCGTTTTTTCTTTAATTCGGCGTCGAATCGGCCCAATAAATCGGCATAGTAAAGCCCTGTAATTGTTTTACCCTTCTCGAGGTAATCGATGTAGATCACACCTTGTGAATCCCAGAAAACGGTGGCCATATCTTTTCCGGCCGATTTTACAGTTTTCGCCTTCTTTGGAGCACGTTCCCCGGTCTGGATCCATTGTTTTGATTGCTCCTTGGCCTCTGGTGTGTACCAGTGGATCCAGGTTTCATCGACGGTCACAAAACGACGCAAAAACTCCGCTGGATTCCGCTTAAACAGCGCCAAACACGTCTCCGATGTGGTCTCACGGTTGCGCTTGTGTTCTGGTGTGAGTAAACGCGGCACCAATCGCGCCGACAGCTTTCTCATGCCGAGTTCCTCGTGAAGAATATGATGCACTATTCCTTCTGAAATGCCTACAGTCTCAGCTAGCTCCCGAACCTTCAATCGGCGATCTGCCAATACGAAATCATGGATTTTTTAAATTTTTTCCTCCGTAGCAGCTGTTTTCGGTGCACCTGGACGTGGTTTATCAAAAACCGACGTACGGCCACGTGCAAACTCGTTGAACCAATTCTTGACGGTGGCCATCGATGGAGAAGAGTCACCGTACACAGCATCCAAGCGTTTTTTGATTTCGATGCGCGTTTTCCCTTCCAAAAATAGGAATCGAATCACCGAACGATATTGCTCTTTTTCCATTTTTGTAAAACCGATCGACACGTTCGCTTCCATAAGTAGTCAAATTAAAACAAATGAAGGGATTGGAATGAAAATTTGAAAAAAGAATGTGCTACACTGTGGTAAAACTCTTTTGAAACTACAGCGATACCAAGGAGTGAGGCTAGGTACTTATTGAATGCACCTCGTAACCAAAGAGAACTAAAGAACAACTTGTGCGCATCTAACGACTCTTGTCAAGTTACGTGCGGACTGTACGACCGCAAGCATAAACAGGGGCACGAACTATTTGATATGAAATCACATCCGACAACACGTACAAAAGGGCAAGACGCAGTGATGAGCAGTATCTCATGGTATAAAAATAATAAATAGATGATGATTGAGAACGAAAAGGAACGCGCGAAACTTTATAAACAGACCTTTGAGAGTATCATGAAAACACTACTTAATGTATTTGTTTAAAATAAAATTATTAGTATTTTTCAACTGCTAATCTATCCCAGTATGGTGACTGTTTTTGAATTGATATCATTTTTACCGACTGTCCAAAAATGAGGAGGTTTCTCAATTCGACCGTATATATATATACTAGCGGGAATACAGGGATAAAAACCTATGCCTGGCCTATGTCACCCGGGGATAGTGTAGCTTCACAACAGTGAAAGAATTTTTGAAATCGGTTCTGTAGTTTTCAAGTATATTCGTTACATACAAAAATACAAATCTATCCTCTTTATAATATTAGTAAAGATTTTATTATTTTGAGCGTACACCGTCAAACAGTGGAGTAATCGCCATACTAAGTTTGTATGGAAGAATGACTGACTAGGGCAACCTTAAGGAGTGACACTTTGTCTCCCTGGAAACAATCATAATTCTCATTCTCCACAACTCCTGCCTTTATAGAAATACGATTTGTGGTCATCGCAGCACCCTTAAATTTTCTCTCTTACCTGACATAGGTCTCGATGATCATAGCATCGTCCAGCATGGCGAGGATCTTCTCGCACTGCTGCCTGAAGGTAGACAGCGGGATGTGCTTGTTCTTGCACTTGCCTACACGCAGGATGTACTTGAAGAACTGCCGCGCTAGCTCCGGGTACATTGGGAACAGATATTTCTGGAGACAAACAACTACTTTTAAAGGCCATCATTATCATTTCAGCCGGAAGATATCCACTGCTGTCGTAGAACTTCCCAATTGGCGCCATATTGAGTGGTCCTATGCGCCTCGAATGCACGGAACTGCTGTCGGAAGACTCCGACACCAGCAGTTTTACAGCAATTGAAATAGCCGAAAAGCAGCTAGCTTATCGGCTATTTCTATTGACGCTTGTCATCTTAACATGATAAAACTGTTTTTAGGGTTCCGTACCCAAAGGGTAAAAACGGGACCCTATTACTAACTGTCTGTCACCAGGCTGTATTTCATGAAACGTGATAGCTAGACAGTTGAAATTTTCACGGTAGTTGTACCTATTTCTATTGCCGCTATAACAACAAATACTAAAACAGAATAAAATAAATATTTCAGTGGGGCTCCCTTACAACAAACGTGATCTTTTTGCAGTTTTTTGCGATAATGGTACGGAACCCAACGTGCGCGAGTCTGACTCGCACTTGGCCGAGTTTATTATTACTTACTGTGAATGATTTCTCTGTGACACCGTTGACGCCATCTTCTTTTTGTGATCGCTGGACCAGCAACTGTAACAAACAGAATATTTTTTTAAATATTTGCCTATAATCATGAACAAGGTTGAAGGGTCGTAAGTATAAGGACGCGGGGAGTTTGTGAAAGTTTTAAGTATTTAAAGACATATTGGCTATGGTTGGCCATCAATAATGGATTAATAGTTTCTTCTCTGTATGAGAAGGGATACCTGATACTGCCTGCCTAGCCTTTTCCCAACTATGTTGGGTCGGCTTCCAGTCTAACCGGATTCAGCTGAGTACCAGTGTTTTACATGGATCGACTGCCTATCTGACCTCCACAACCCAGTAACTGGGTAACAGCGGTACCCCTTGGCTAGACTGGTGTCAGATCTCAAGCTTCTGACTGCTCGTAACGACTGTCAAAGATCTTCAAATGACAACCGGGACCAACGGCTTAACATGCTTTCCGAGGCACGGAGAAAACTCGTTATGATGAAATGGTCACCCATGCACGGACCGAACTCGTCAAGCGTCTTTGCTTAACCTTGAAGATCGACCCGTGCGGCTGTTATTATTTAGCCACGAGCTTAGCTTACTCTTATATAAGATACCTGATACTGTTATGTATAAAATTATTTTATGTAATGGTTGCACTGGTTCCGGCATCGAGTAAACGCGATCCCGTGAGTCAAATTCGGACATTCTAATAAATTGAGCAAACACATCTATGTGCTAAAATTGTTAGACAGTTTGCGCATATAATTTGATAATACAGTATGAATAAACAATTTGTATGGTAAACGTAAATAATACGAGCAACATTTGCAAATCTGAGAAAACGTAACACATGTGAGGCTGCTACATTCAGATTTAGCGAGTCATAAATATTGAGCTAAATGCCCTGTACACTCACTCCTATCAAGTTTGGAGAAGTTGTGGGCGACTATGTCTACTTCGGACAAACGATCGAGTTGGGTAGGGCCAACTTCGAGAAAGAGGTCAACCGTCGAATCCGACTCGGATGGGCAGCGTTCGGGAAATTGCGCGGTATCTTCTCGTTCAACTTACCACAGTGTCTCAAGACGAAAGTCTTATGACCAGTGTGTGTTGCCAGTGATGACATATGGCTCTGAGACGTGGTCACTTACAATGGGCCTCATCAGAAAGCTGACAGTCACTCAAAGGGCAATGGAGAGGGCTATGCTCGGAGTTTCCTTGCGTGATCAAATTAGAAATGTAGAAAAATCATTACTAAAAAAAAAAAACTTTTTTCCGCAATTTTTTATTTTTTTTTGATATCCGCAAGAGAACCAGGGTTACCGACATAGCCCGAAGAATTGCGAAACTTAAGTGGCCGATGGGGCAGAAAGGTTCTGGAGTGGCGACCGCGAACCGGAAGACGTTGCGTTGGAAGGCCTCCCACCAGGTGCACCGATGTACTGGTGAAGGTTGCGGTGATCCGCTGGTTGCGGGACGTACGGGACCGGTCAAAGTGGCGACGCTTGGGGGAGGCTTATGTCCAGCAGTGGACGTCTTTCGGCTGATACGATAATGATGATGAAATATTGAACATCATAGACCAGCTCAAGGAGTCAAGGCTTTTATGGGCAGTCAGATTACGTAAGGGTTGCCGACCGATCGGTTATGAAGATAACTATGTTTTGCGGTAAGTAAAAGACAAGGATGCGCAAAAGAATGTCAGATGAGAGATGGTGATGTTAGATGCGCATGCGCAACATGTCTACTTCTTTGTAATAGACGGATTGCCCCTAAACTATTGAACATATTTTGATAGTTTCGGTTCTGAAAGGGAACTTTAAGTGTCTTAATTCTGGCAAATAAAAAATAAAACTGTTCCAGCGAACGCTTTTTATACCACTCCATGTTACATACAGATTAACTATGCCATAATTACTAAATCTGTTTATAATTTTTCCGCTGATCAATGTCAAGTGTACGTTCGCGTAAAATTGGTTAACACTCGCTTTACTCTAGATTACGCGAGACGTCACAGCTAACAATGGAAACTGGTTAATCAGCTGATTGCTCTGGCACAGACTGTGGAAATATTCACCGGTCTAGCGGAAAAATGTGATTTAATTGAGTGAACACCAATTTTCCATTGAGTCTATCCATGTTTGCTGTAACTTAAGTGGCAGTGGGCAGGGCACATTGCTCGCAGGACGGACGGCCGATGGGGCAGAAAAAATCTTGTATGGCGACCGCAAACCGGAAGACGTTGCGTTGGAAGGTCGGATCACCTGGTGAAGGGTTCGGGGATCGACTGGATGCGGGACGCACGGACCAGTCAATGTGGCGACGCTTGGGGGAGGCCTATGTCCAGCACAGGACGTCTTTCGACTGATATGATAATGTTTGCTGTTGACACAAGATGACTACCCACTGATTTAACAGAGTTTTCATGTAGTTTCTTGCACTTTCTTCTCCTCAGAGAGCTAATTACGCTTTGGAATATGGAACTAGCTTTATTTTTTGGATTGATCGACTCCTTGAGATTTCAAAAGTGCCATGGTTAAATTGAAATTGTTATGTAAATGGGCATCTAATTTGTGGGACAGAATATATGTCTTTGTCTGCCTGTGTCTTTGTCTATGGCATCGTAGCGTGTCGTAGCTTCCAAATGGAGACTGATCTTTTAGTTTCTTTTTGGTTGGATTTTTTTGTTATCATATAAATATTACATTATATCTATGGATATTAGTGATTGGTCCAACTACGATGGAAGGAGATTAAGGCATAAAATAGTTCGTGCCCTAGTCGAAGGCACGAACTATTTTATGCACGGTGTTAAAATGCATGCTATCTCATCCGACAACACGTGCGAAAGATATAGATGCTGTGATGAGAAGTAAGAAGCTAGTTCGCGTACGAATTAGCACTTTTGCAAGTTTGTAGCGAAATTGATGATGATTTAGGACGAAAACGAGCGCGCGAAATATTATAAACAGACCTTTGGGAGTCTAGATATCATGAAAAACTACAAAATGTATACTTTCACATTAAAATTATTTGCATTGTTGAATAACTAATCTATCCCTAGAAGGTGGACTTGAAATTTTCCTTCATCTTAGGGTATTTATTTCCGCCCAAAGATGCGTTAAAATTAGTGTTGAATTGTGGAACTTTCGACACTCATAACTTTTATTTTTTGTTTCCATACAGGGCTAGATATTGATGAGACAAATTAATATATTTTTTTTATTTTAACGTACATCTTCGAACAGTGGAGTAATCGCCAGACAACGTTTGTATGGAAGAATGATCGACTAGTGTAACCTTAAGTTAAATTTCTTTCTAAAATATTTCCCTTTTTTAATGTGTGGGAATCTCCTCATGAATGTCCTCCGACCCCGGGACGGGCGAAAGGGTTGGTCAGATTCTATCTGACTGTTAAACCCCTTCGCCGGCCTCGTTATAGGTAGCGCTAGGGCACGTTGATTCCTACAAAAAAATATTATTCCTACAATAAGTTATTGCACATGAAAAATTCATTCGTTATCAGTCATTAAAAGTAATTACAAACCATCAATCATAAAGGTTTTGCTGATAAATACAATAATTAGGTAAGTAAATTATCTTTGTGCAAGAATAAGCATAACAAGTAAAATTTCAAAATTTAGAAAACCCCCGATACATTTATCTTGCGAAAAAAAATCGTGATGTTTTCGCAAGATAAATGTATATCTTGCGAAAACATCACGATCTAAACAGTAAAACGCGCATAACTTTTGAACGGCTGAACCGATTTTATTCAAACATAGCTAAGAACACTCTCGATACAATCAACTTTCAAACAAAAAAACAACTAAATCAAAATTGGTTCATCCGGTGGCGCTATGATGCCACAGACAGACACACAGATACACAGCAACACACCTCAAACACTCTCTTATAACACTCCTCTTTTTCCGTCGGGGGTTAAAAAGAACTTAGTGGCAGTTCATTTTTAAAAGACTTCCCAAAAAGGTAGCGGACGCCACGCGGTTTCACCCGCGTAGTACCCGTTCCCGTTGGGATACAGGGATAAAAAGTAGCCTGATACAGGGATAAAAAGTAGCCTATGTCACCCAGGGATAGTGAAGCTTCCGAACGGTGAAAGAATTTTTGAAATCGGTCCAGTAGTTTTTAAGTTTATTCGTTACATACAAAAATACAAATCTTTCCTCTTTATAATATTGTAATAGATATTTTTTATTATTGATAGGCTCGCGCTTGATCACTATCTCACCTGATGGTAAGCGACGATGTGGTCGACGGTAAGTGTGTAAGACGCTTGCCTAGAAGAAATCTATTCACTCTTGACTTATAAACCCCGAGGTTGTAGCTATCGGGAAACACAGACTCCGGTAGGGAATTCCACTCCTTTGCTGTACGCAAAATGAAAGTATTTGCAAAACGTTTAGTGCGTTTTTATGTATGTTCGGGCATAACTCTGTCATATATAAATGGAATTGCAAAATTATTTTTTTATTCGAAACAAGTTTATGCCGAAATGGTCCCATTTCAATTTGGTAAAGGTCTGATGAAGAACTTCGGAGATATACAACATAACTCTTCAATGAATGACGGCAAATCTCTAGGGATTGCTGCAATCGCATGTCTGTTTATTGTTTACACCATTTCATAACACACCATCACGCCAGTTTGCTGTAAACGGGTACGCAGATGTGTACAGTTCACCTTGGTACACTCTCATTCCACTAGTTATGTTCAAGTTACATGTTATTCGTGTAATCTATTCTGGCACCACTGTGAGCATTATAGGTACCTTAATATAGAACTTGTCCATTATGTACCACTAAAAAGTGAAAACTAAAAAAACTTTTTTACAAAAAAATACAACCGACTTCCAAAAAAAAACACTACAAAGTGAAAAAATATTTCTATTTCGGAAGTCGGTGTTCCTGTTTTCTTCGTTTTATGACACCGCCTTCCGAAATTGAAGTAATTTTTCACTTTGCAGTGTTTTTTTAGCGCAAGGTCGAAATACATAATCATAAAGATGTGACCAGAACCTGCAAGGACGATTGGCCTGAAGGTCACAGGTTCAGCTCACAGCTATTTGGTATTCGAGTGAATAGATAGGGCTTTAGTACAATGCTGGTGATCTATGCATCACAACGTAGGCATTGATGCGATTTCTACTGTTCAATATGGACCTCTTCCCCACCCCCTAAGAACATCTGTGCTATCCTCTAATAAACTTAGGCGCACTTCGAGTGTTTACGTCTAAGTCTACTGATTATTACGTTGCCCAAGCGGTGACTAGACGTCTGTCTATCTATACTAATATTATAAAGCTGAAGAGAGTTTGTTTGAACACGCTAATCTGAGAAACTACTGGTTTGAATTGAAAAAAAAAAATGTGTTGGATAGTCCATTTATCGAGGAAGTTTATAGGCTTATATAACATCACGCTACGACCAATAGGAGCGGAGCATAAATGAAAAATGTTGCAAGAACGGGAAAAAATATTCCATTTTGAGAACTTCCGTTGCGTGCGCTGCGTAAACGGTTAAAGTTGCGCAAAAATCATGTATGTAGGGTAGGTGGGTAGGTAGGAAGCCAGTTGACGGGAGCGAAGCTGCGTGGGACAGCTAGTTTACTGATAAATCTGGTTGTTCTATTATGAACTCCAAACTCTAACTAGTGATGCGACTCATAGATCAAATGTGTAGAAGAATGTTCTGTAATTACGGCGCTTAACAGCAGAATTGGTAGTTATCAACAAGCGGACAAGATAGGAGTAATACTACAAATTATTCATAATTTGAATCATATGAATAAGGTATTAGAACAACTAACAGGGAATTCGTTAAATGCGGGTAGCACATGACCAAGTGTAGCTGCGCAAAGACATAACTGAGTAAACAGGCTTCTTCTGGGTAAGCTCACTCCATCGTCGACTCTGTCTCTGTCACCTATGACTTAGACTAGAGTCAAGAGCAAACCCATATCAAATAAAATAAAAAATAAAAAACTCTAGCAGTAGTTTCCCTTCGGCTAAATGCCATGATGAATATCAAAACTTACGCACTTTGCAAGTAGGCGAAGCAGTCTTCTTCTTTTTAAGCCTGCTCACTTGTATACCCACGACAGAGAACCGCATGTTTTTCACTTTACCCCTAAAACCATCCATATTTACGCAATTTTTTACAATTTCGCGCGTAAAACTGCGTCACTGGCCGTAAACAATGGTTATTTAGTTGAAAAAAGGTTTAATGCATAGTTTTTATCACTCTTTGTTTTTTTAATTTGATTTGTCGCTTATTTTGACTTGAATACCCTGCAGAATTGCAATAAAAACTGAAATAATATGTTTTTCTATGATTTCATCTGTATCTCACTTGTTATATATTTTTGCGTAATTTATTTATTTAAACACGTAAACATTACTCGCTTGACACTGGCAGTCGGGAGGGCATGGAATCACAGCAATCAATCAGAGGCCTAGATAAGATTGTCGACGAACGAATTACTAGATATTAACAAACATTAAGATACTGTTTCATAGTGATGATAAATGATAACATCACCAATCCGATTATATCGAGTAACTATCGAGTTTGTTTATTGGTAGGTTTATACTTGTATTTTCAGAAAGAGAAAACCCATTTGGAATCTCTGTCTCTTGGTCGGTCCCTCATGTCTGAGGATCGTAGTCAGCATCAGGTTTACATCTGGAGAGGACGATCTGCCTCCACCGGTTTCTGTCCAGCGCGTCCCTTACGACCGTGTGGAAATTGGAGGACGACGAGTCTTTCACTTGATCGGTCCATCTTGTTGGTGAACGACCGCGCGATCTCTTGCCTTCGGTGTTCCCAACCACAATCAGTCTTTCTAAATTCTCGTCGCCTCTGCGCATTGTGTGGCCGAAATATGTGAGAATACGTTGCTGGCATATGGTGGACAAACGAGTTTTTACTCGGAGTTGGGTCTGGATCGATGCATTGGTGCGTTTCGCAGTCCAGGGTACTCTTAGAATTCGTCTCCAGCACCACATCTCGAAAGCATCAATCCTTTGCCTTTCTCGGGCCAGGATTGTCCACAGGTAAAAGAAGTCAGTCAGGTACAGGAGGTTGATTAGGTATTTTTACCTTAGAATAATTATTCCTGTTAGTTTTATTGTGTGGATAAAGCCTTAGTAAAGATGGCCTCCATAAGGAGTGAGATTTCGGTATTTCTCTGGACACTGGGCAGTCAGAGACAAAGTATCCTCCTATCAGCCAAGTCACGACAAAATTCGATTCCGCTTGACATTGCCACAAAATATTGACTTTTTCCAATCGGTATTGCCAGGTGTAAGCTGGGCGCTTGGGCACTCGAAACTTGAACCCACTAGTCGTTAACATCTTGCTATCTGAGTCTGACTAATATTTTTACTACGGCATGTATGTACATTTACTCCTTACACATCTTTTGGATTTTACTTAGCGGATCACTACTATTCTCGTCCGGTTACCGTTAAGAAAAATGATCCCGATGACTTCGATTCAGAACCGATTGAAGAATTCGTCAGGCAAACGGTAAACGCATTTTTAAATAAATGTTCCAACATTCGGACTACGAGACCCATATCCCACCTATACGCAGTACTTTTTGGAATACTTCCATTGTGGGTACAGCTAAGGAGTGCAATTCACTGGCGGAGTCTGCGTTTCCTGATAGCTACACAAGCAGTATTTAAGTCAAGAGTGAATAGGTTTCTTCTAAGCAATCGTGCTTCACCATCGACCCAATCATCGCTTACCAACAGGTGAGATGATAGTCAACCCGGAGCCTATCAATAATAATCTATACTAATATTATAAAGCTGAAGAGTTTGTTTGTTTGTTTGTTTGAACGCGCTAATCTCAGGATCTACTGGTCCGATTTTAAAAATTATTTCACTATTCGATAGCCCGATTATTGAGGAAGGTTATAGGCTATAAAACATCACGCTATGACTAATAGGAGCGGAGTAGTAATCAAAGATGCGAGTGAAACCGCGAGGTTCAGCTATCTATACTAATATTATAAAGCCGAAGATTTTGTTTGAACGCGCTAATCTCAGGAACTACTGGTTGGAATTGAAAAAATATTTGTGTTGGATAGTCCATTTATCGAGGAAGGTTATAGGCTATATAACATCACGCTACGACCAATAGGAGCGGAGCATAAATGAAAAATGTTGCAAAAGCGGGCAAAATTATTCCTTTTTGAGAGCTTCCGTTGCGTGCGCTGCGTAAACGGTTTAAGTTACGCAACAATCATTTATGTAGGGTAGATGGGTAGGTAGGTAGTAAAAATATAAGCGCTTAAAATAACCTAACACTTCAAGCATGAAGAAGCGTTAGAGATTCAATCTTCAATCAGCTTGAAATCGATTCAGATTTGTACAGCAAACAATTTCATTAATCGATTCGACAAAACAATATATCGGATCGTATCACCCCAGCTCTACGCTATCAATTAGTGCATCTCTACACTCAGCGTCAATCAGCCGTGTCCTCGCTTCATTAGGCTCGATGTATCGGCGTCATGTGATACCGTCACATGATGGACTAACATGTGATAATGCGTGCTAACACGGGACAGGTGAGGTTTAAAAATATTTGAGGGATTGTAAAGTGGCGGTAAATATTTCCGTCTAGGTCTGATGACCTGGTGAAGGTCGATGGGGTTTTTGTATGAGGCGGTCGAGAACGGTTGTTCTGGCTTTCTCACGCTGCCTCACCAGATTTAGCCAATTTTGAGTTTTTAATACATTCGTAATTGGCAAAAAGTTCTCTATAGATCTGTGTCGAGCTGTATTTTCTACCATCGATAATAGATTCCGAATAAAAGCGCCCAAATTGCTATGTTTACACACCTATTTTAGATAAGATTAAGTAATTGATTTAAACTTTTGATGTATCTATGTGTGCAATTAATATATTAGAAAAAATAACACCGGTAACGCTCGCACTCAGATCAAATAAAAAGTCATTTGATCTGAGCGCTCGCATAGGTAGGGAGCGCATTTAACACTGTGGTAAAGGAAATTCAGGCTTCTATACAATAGTTAAGCTCCATGAAGGCATGGAATTTACACTTCTTGGAACTCCGCGCGTATGCCGCGTCAGCGGGTCGGCTGCCCTCGGACGCCGCAGCAGCCAATCGGCTACTCGCGTACGTGAACGGCGGCGCTCGGCTGTCGTCGCGTCCGGTCGGCTATGCCGCGCGCGCTACTGTGTTGTCGACGGCCAGCAAGTTGAATCATCCAAGTTGTGCGTTGAACTGTCGACTGACGTGATTTATTTATTTGTTTGCAAAATGAATATGGATACAGATGAAAAGCTTATCTGTTTATTTGAAAAAAAAAAAACTGACTGCGACACGAAATCAGTAGTCGCTGAGATCATGCTAGCGGATACGCGAGCACGCGCGCGCTTGCGCCCGTGTTCCAGCAGATTGTAGCCTTCAGACGGACGCGTGCTCGTGCATCCGCTGCGACGCGCTGCGCTGCTCTCCTGCGTCGCCCGGTTGGTGGAAATTGTACATTATAGGACGTATTCCACATTAGGCACCCACTTTAACGGCACCTGAGGTATTCCACATACGGCACCTATCAGTCCATATTTTTCGCAGGTGCCAAATATGAAATAATTTATTATTAAAAATATTGTCCACATTTGGCATCTACGGATCAGTATGTTTGATCAGTTCGATCAACATGTATGATGTAACATCAAAAATTCGATCAAAATCAGTAGATCCTCTAGAGTAGTAGTAATAGTATCAGTAGAACTCTAGATTCCTCTTTTGCTTTTTTAACCGACTTCCCAAAAAGGAGAAGGTTCTATGTTCGACATTATGTTTTTTTTTTTGTGTATGTTCACCGATATCGCCGTCAATTGTGGACCGATTTCGAAAATTCTTTTTTTGTTTGAAAAAGTATGTGCCGAAATTAGTCCCATTTTAATTTTGTGATGATCTGATGAAGAACTTCGGAGATATCCAACAGAACTCTTCAATAAATACCGGCGAATCTCTCGGGATTGCTGCAATCGCATGTCTGTTTATTGTTTATACTATTTCATAACATAACATCACGCCAGTACACTATTAAGGGGAAAGCAGATCTCTCCTTTCACCGTTTATGTTCAAGTTTCATGAAATATATTCTGGCGTTATAGGTACCTTACTAACTTGCCTATTAGGTAAATACAACTAAAAAGTAACTAAATAACTTTATTTTTTGAAGTCGGTGTCCATAACGCAAAGAAAATGGTACCTACGAAAGACACCGACTTCAAAAAATAAAGTTATTTTTCACTTTGTAGTTTTGTATTTGGAAGTCGGTAGTACTTTTTACAAAAAAGTTTTTTTTTTGTAAGATGTTGAACATTATAAGCATTTATACCCAAACTACCAGGAGACCAGCTGGTCTGCAGCTGGAATCATTGAACCACACACTGATTTACTTCGAATTTTTGATTTTGACAACCAAAAAAAAAAACGTCTCAACACTAGTACCTACTGATCTGTAGGTGCTAAATGTGAAATAAAATTTTAATTATTTTTACGCACAGGTACACACGTCGATTTCAAAACAAGACTCTAAAAATGATATCAAATGCTCCATGGTTTATGAAGATCTCAGAAATACATGAGCATCTACAAATAACAACAATAAAAGAGGAAATAGAACACAAAATACAGACGTACAAGCAACGAATAACATCACATACCAACACCTTAGCCATAGCCCTAAGTGAACCAATTACCATGAAAAGGCTCAAACGCCACCATATTTTTTTTTTTTTCTTCTGTGTGTATTTGCAATCAGTCCTAAGACTATGAGCAAATCTGTTCTGTGATGCTGTCATGCGGAGTGGCTTCCCATTGGAAGCATCAACTCATCTGCTGCCCAGAGCTACTGCCGGTCTTCTAGCTCTAGTATATGTTGACGTTTTAGTCGCCTCACATAGTCGTCCATGGTGAGTTGGCGAGCAAGTTCGTTAGGGTGATAGATTAACCGCTCTTTGTATTTAGCTGCCAAACTCCGTATTTCTTCTTTGGTTGTCTTCATTTCAAGGTGCTCGTGAAGTTCATTGTTGGTTATGTACCATGGTACTTTTGCGATTGTTCTTAGGATCTTGTTCTGTTGGCGCTGAAGTATATTTATGTTGGAGTCGCTTGCACTGCCCCACAGTTGCAGACCGTATGTCCAAATGGGCTTTAGGATGACTTTGTATATAAGCAGTTTGTTGTCCAAAGAGAGTCTCGAGTTCCTTCCTAGCATCCAGTATAGGCTGTTGTACTTTAATTGAAGCTCCTGCTTTTTACATTTGATATGTTGCCTCCAGTTTAGTTTACGATCTATGTGTAAACCAAGATATCTTACGTGGTCACTGTGGGGCAAAGTACATTCACCCAGCTTTACAGGTGGGCAGTCTCCTTTTTTGAGAGTGAATGTGACCTGTACTGACTTAGCCCCACTAGCCTTTATTTTCCATTTTTGGAGCCATTTGTTAACTTCGTTGAGGCCTTTCTGCAAGTGCTCTGATGCCAGTCTAGGATCTTTATTACTGGCCAATATAGCGGTGTCGTCTGCAAATGTAGCTGTAGTTATTCCTGGCGTTAGCGGTAGGTCAGCAGAGTACAGTGTGTAGAGCATGGGGCCAAGAACAGATCCTTGTGGCACCCCGGCGTTAATCTCTCGGAACTCAGAAGTGGCGTCACATTCTTTTACATAAAATATGCGATCCTCGAGGTAAGATTTTAATATTGGAAAATATGAGTGGGAAATATTCTGCTTGATCTTACATAGTAGGCCTTTGTGCCAGAGCCACCATATATGGGACTTTATTAAATAAAGTGGAAACAATTTTGAGAGGCAGATTCTTCGCTGGAAGAATGGACCTCAGCAGTCAATGTCCGCACAAAAAATCGGCTAAAGGTTGATAACCGATTGCAAGATAAAAAGGGGGAAAAAAAAAGGTACACACGTCAAATCTATAACACCGGTCTTTTTCTGTTGGGGGTTAAAAACTGTGCCTTAAACTGTATGCTTGTACAACAATAATTATGATAGGAGTGCCAATTACTGAGAGTTTACATACCTACCGGTACCTAACGGTATTTCATGTTAAAATAAATGGGACGATTACGACATTGAGAGAGAAAAAGAAGTGCATCCTGGGTGTGCAAGGTGAGGGCCAGCTCCAACGGTATCCTGGCTATGATTGCTGGACTGTGTTCACATGAATCGTTGCTCCAGTATTTCAGCTGGAATGCTGAAGCAATGATGATTGTATTTATGTGAATTTTAAATGTTGTACAAATTGTATCTGTTGTTATTGTGCAACTAACATAGGTGTAGACCACAATACGTCCCAATGGGTCGAAGTGTCCGACAAATTTCTCGGACTCTACACAACATAGGTGTAAGTACTGTAAGTTTGTATTGTTACTTACACCATTATTATGTAAGCACATAGGATCAATTTTAGCTCGGGAATATGTTCCCTCGGGATAATATTCGACATTCACGCGGGCGAAGCCATAGGCAGAAGCTAGTACAGGGATAAAAAGTACCCCCCTGGGTGACATATGCTACTTTTTATGCTTCATCTGCTTCCCAAAGGTGAAAGAATTTTTGCATATGGTCTGGTAGTTTTTAAGTTTATTTGTTACATACAAAAATACAAATCTTGCCTCTTTAAGTTATTTTATATGGGCCCTGTCGCCTTAAATAAATGGATTATAATAATAGGTGCTACGGTAAAATTCCATAATGGAGTAATTGTGTTTTAAACTTAATTAATTTAGTTATGTAGTATTGAATCACACTTCATAATGTTTTGCATATTACTTTTAATTATAATAAGGTACATAATGCAAGAAATAAAAAGCTTATAAGTTCCTATTAACAGTCAGAATCATGCGTTTAAAACTAAGCACTTACCTTTGTTCATTAGCTTATTAGGAATTTTATTTGGTAGTTTACTGGCATTTCTGGTTTGTTTTTCTCTAATATTGCATTTTTGTATACAATAAATGATTATTATACAGCAGTAGTAGTAGTAGCCAAATGTAGCACTTATACTTCATAAAAGATAGCTTGATCTCTGCGACTTATGTCAAACTGACATATACGTTATTGTTAGCCCTTAGATGAAGAACATAGTATGTAAAGCACTATTGTTACTGTATTGATACTGACAACTGTCACAGAGATCAAGCTATCTTTTATGAAGTATAGTAGGTACATCACTAAATATTATAAAATAAAGTCACCCTCCGCGTTTGTATGCTATTAACTCAAAAACTACTGAACGGATTTTTATGCGGTTTTCACCGATAGAAATCTCCCCATTTTGGTTTTCCACATAAATAAAAGAAAAGTGTGTCATCCAAGGAAAAGTTATACCTATGTGTATTCCATAGGAATTTTTCAAGTAGGTATCTAATTCTTTAGTAATTTTAACAAACTTTTAAAATAGGAAGAGGTTTTTTTATAAAAAAAAAACTTTTGATCCAAACAAAAAATTTTAAGTTTTGAATAATATAAACTCAGGCTACTAGCTAGCCAGAAAAGTATGAAACATTAAATTAATTTATGATTTCGCACACTTTAATTAATTATTTGAACAAGTGTAGTGTAGACAACCTTGAGTGCTAAGGTCATTGCAAAAACCTCTAGGAGGCCAATGACCAAGGTCAAGTTCACCAGTCTTTGGTTTACTCTGTTTTACAATGTTTCTAGCTATTGTTAGTCTGTCATAGACAAGACTTTATTGTTTTCTTTCCATTTTAAAGCCTTGTTTTGTCAATTATGCCACTTTTTATAGCTCTACTAAGATCATAATTCTTAATTGTTTGGTGTGAAAACCACTAGCTTTAGATACCAAAGATAATGAACATACAACAGATTCTTTGTGAATCATCTTTAAGTACCACTCATAAATATCACTCGAGTTCTAAGATACGAAACGATTTTTAAACACGCTCATATTACAATCATGTATCTATTTACAAATCTTTTCCAGCTCAGATATTAGTCACGCTTTTTCTAAAAACATTCCATGATTCAATCATTTGCGACCCAATCCCGATCTGTCAAACATCGGAGATTTACCGATACGATCGTTATCAACGAGAACCAAAACAAACATCGAACAGGAAACGTCAATCTAACCCTGACGATGACCCTCGCTAATTAAATGGACATATAGGTCTACCTCACCTTGCCGAGCTTCTCCACGGGTACCATAGAAAGCGGAGCCTTCTCCTTAGACTCCGCCAAGCCTTGCAAGTCACCTCCAGACCCGGAACGAGAGCCAGCGCCTCTCTGGGACCCTCGCGGCGTGCTAGTGCCACTGCCAGATTGCTCTCCCCCGCCCTTACTATCGTGGCTATGGTGGTTCCCCATCACTTCACCGCACTTCTAACACCTTAATTACGTAATTTTAGCAGGAGTGGATCCTGCAATCACAACAATTTGCGAGATATTGGCGATTTAGCTAGTCTGGTGATCACACGAACAAACGTCACTCGCATGACAGACAACTGACGTCAGTTGTCAATGTCAAGAGGGCGCGTTCGGTTCGGATACACACACAGTAAACACTTGAACCGAGAGGTGTGAGCCATAAATGCACGAAAATAGACTTTATAGTAAAAAGCTTCACGTGCTCGATAAAAACATCTGCAGAGTAGACAGTGTTTATAATAAAATATTTACATATAACATCAAAGCGTTTATGAGATAAGTGGACTTGAAAGATAAATATTTATGGTTATTCTTTTTCATTGTGTTAAATCCATATTTCCATACTAATATTCACTATTATAAATGCGACAGTAACTCTCTATGTCTGTTTATCTCAACTGTTGCCTTTTCACGTTTAAACCGCTGAGCCACTTTAGACGAAGTTCGGTATGGCGATAGTTTGAGACCCTGGATTGTTTACATCCCGGAAATCATCCGTAGAGGGGTGGAAGATTCATACTCATACTCTTTATTATACACTAGCTGACCCTCGGGGCTTCGCTCCCGTCAACTGCCTGGCTACCCTGCCTACCCTGCCTACCTTGCCTATCCTGCCTACCATGCCTACCCTGCCTGCCCTGCCCCTACCCTGCCTTCCCTGCCTACCCTGGCTACCCTGCCAACCCTGCCTGCCCTGCCTACCCTGCCTACCCTGCCTACCCTGCCTACCCTGCCTACCCTGCCTAACCTGCCTACCCTGCCTACCCTGCCTTTCCTGCCTACCCTGCCTATCTTGCCTACCCTGCCTACCCTGCCTACTCTGCTTACCCTGCCTACACAGCCTACCCTGGCTACCCAGCCTACCCAGCCTACCCTGCCTTTCCTGCCTACCCTGCCTTTCCTGTCTTTCCTGCCTTTCCTGCCTACGCTGCCTATCCTGCCTACCCTGCTTTTCCTGCCTATCCTGCCTACCCTGCCTACCCTGCCTACCCTGCCTACCCTGCCTACCCTGCCTACCCTTCCTACCCTGCCTACCCTGCCTACCCTGCCTTTCCTGCCTACCCTGCCTATCTTGCCTACCCTGCCTACCCTGCCTACTCTGCTTACCCTGCCTACACAGCCTACCCTGCCTACCCAGCCTACCCAGCCTACCCTGCCTTTCCTGCCTACCCTGCCTTTCCTGTCTTTCCTGCCTTTCCTGCCTTTCCTGCCTACGCTGCCTATCCTGCCTACCCTGCTTTTCCTGCCTATCCTGCCTACCCTGCCTACCCGGCCTACCCTGCCTACCCTGCCTTTCCTGCCTGCCCTGCCTAACCTGCCTATCCTGCCTACCCTGCCTATCCTGCCTACCCTGCCTACTCTGCTTACCATGCCTACCCTGCCTACCCTGCCTACTCTGCTTACCCTGCCTACTCTGCTTACCCTGCCTACCCTGCCTATCCTACCTACCCTACCTACTAATTTGTATCTATCATCAATAGTTTTCTCAGCGCACGCCAAATAATGTATTTTACAGACAACATTTTGCTACCTTGGGTTACATTATTGCAATTTTCATAAGGATCTCTATTTTTTTTTTAAATATTTTATAGCCTATGACACCATAGGCTATAGGCTTTCTATCGGTGCAAGAATTTTCAAAATCGGTTCAGTAGATCCAGAGATTACCCCTTACAACGTCACAAACTCACAAACTCACAAACTTTACCTCTTTATAATATTAGTATAGATATAGATAAAACTAATATAAGCAATTTCAAGACAATTTTGTTCCCAACAAGAACGTTATATCAGCTTTGACAGTTTTCTTTGTAAGGCAACTGTTCATAGAAAGAGTTGTAGTGAACTCATTTAAGACCCGTCCATGGCCAGTAAACGTCGAAAGCATGATGTTGTATGTACACGATCATTTGACCCTAAAACGTCTTGTGAGAAGGTTTTACACGTTTGTGGCCCCTTTTCTTTACAACAAAATCAACAAAGAAGTGAGTATACAGGGTGTTTGGAAGGGAGCTGTACATACGCCTAGGGTAGAAACTAGGGATAGTCTGCTACCTACCCCCGCCCATTATATTGACCTTGGCCTCAAGGTTTTTTTTTAATTTATTATTATTTTTTATTTGACTTTTTTATGATTTTTTGACTAAAACTACCTGTAGCTCAAAATCTATCCATGGGACCGGTCGGCTAATGGTCTTGTTTTAATCGTTAGAGTCTTAGGGTCCTGCAAAAAATTATTTTACACCAGAAAATTGTGGAGAAGAAAAGTTATGGGGCCTGAAGTACCGTAGTAAGGTAAAGAAATAATTTTAAGGGCAACTTTCTATGGGGTTTAAAAAAAAACTAACAGGGTTGGAGTTCTTCTGATTTTTTTAAAACATCCTCAGTCCATGCCCTTTCTAACGATATGCTAAAAGTGTAATTATCACTTTTAGTTTTAAAGTTATTAATTAATTTCCGCAACTAGGGCACTTCAAGCAAAAATTTCAACTAATGAAAATTAAATGTGTTCGATCGTAAAAGGATGGCAAATGAAACAAAAAATTTGGTAATGACTAATGTCATTAAATTACAAATTTTAATTAATTACTAATTTTAATTAATTACAAATTTTGTTCAAATTGATGACCATTGACCTGTAAACATGCTCGGCACCTCTTCCTCATCTCCACGGTCACCGTTCTAAGCAGCAGTTCCTCGCGCATTGTATCGAATGCGGCGTGGATCCTGTTAATTAGAACCTCCCTTGTTGGTACTTCTTCTGCGTACACCAACTCTTTCGCCCTTCCCCAGACGTAGAAGTCGAGTGGGGTAAGGTCAGGCGACCTTGGGGGCCAGGGAATTGGCCCACCCCGACCAATCCAAGAATTAGGAAAGCAGTTGTCCAGAAGCTCCCTCACTGCTAGGCTCCAATGAGCAGGACAGCCGTCGTGCTGGAAGACTATGGGCCGATCTTCGTCAAACACTTCTTCCGCTAAATCAGGCAAATCGTTTTCGAGGAAATCTAAGTAGTTTTGCCCGTTTAGGTTGTCTGGCAAAAAGTGCGGCCCTATCAACCGATTACCGATGACGCCTGCCCATACGTTCACGGAGAACCTTCGTTGAAAACCTCTGTGCCTCTTGACTCTCGGGTTTTGATCTCTGGGTGCCCAGTGATGGAGATTGTGGTAATTTACAATTCCTTCCTTGTCAAACTTGGACTCGTCAGTCCAGAGAATACTCCGTAAAAAATTAATATTTTCCACGTCCGTATGGAGCAAGTGGCGGCAAAACTCCACCCTTCTTGCATAGTCGTTATCCTCTAAGCCTAAAACAATAAAAATATCAACGTTAGCGGTTTCCTTATGAATTAGTAGCTATGTAACATTGATTGCTATCTCTGTCTTTCCATTTCTCTCTCTCTCACACACATGCTCATGTTAATTTAAAAATTGCCTATGAAATTCACATGCTAGTTCATTACATAAGAGCTAAAAACAAAAACTTTATGTAAAAAATTACCTTGAACAGGCGTGTAGTGGAAAGGATGACGTCCATTTTCGCGAAGAACCGACCAGACTTTCCACACGCTTAAACCAAGCGTCCGGGCTACGGTTCTTACGCTTCTGGTCGGATCTTCCTCAAATTCAGCCAATATGCGTTCTTCCGCAGCCAAATTTGGTTGAAATCTGTTCACGGCTGGTTCCCGGAAATTTAAATTTCCGGTTTCTCGCAGACGCCGATAAGTTGAGCCAAACGTTTGGTGGTTAGGCACTCGCCGGTTAGGATACCGTTCTTGATAAATCCTCCGTGCCTCGCGCCCATTGCAATCAGCCATTCCATACACCACCAGCATGTCGGTGTACTCTTCACTGGTAAATCCAGCCATTTTGCCAACAACAAGGTAACAAATAACAAAACTTAACAAAAACGAAGTAATAACAAACTCAACAAAATTAACGAAAACAGTGGAGCGTCGTAACGGCAAGTACGTAAGTTAGCTAAGATGGGTAAATCTCGACTGACTAACAAAGACCCCAACGAGTTACCTGCCCGGCCCCGTCGACCCAAGAGCGAAAGAGACATGACATGACATGTTTTGTCTCTTACATGTTGCTCTCGTGTAAGAGTGAGACAACAAATTTGCCAACTGTAGGCCAAACTGGTTTAAATTCTGGAAATTACATTTGTCTTACAAATGTCGCCTCGTGGTGGTAAAAGTGCCCTAGTTGCGGAAATTAATTAATAACTTTAAAACTAAAAGTGATAATTACACTTTTAGCATATCGTTAGAAAGGGCATGGACTGAGGATGTTTTAAAAAAATCAGAAGAACTCCAACCCTGTTAGTTTTTTTTTAAACCCCATAGAAAGTTGCCCTTAAAATTATTTCTTTACCTTACTACGGTACTTCAGGCCCCATAACTTTTCTTCTCCACAATTTTCTGGTGTAAAATAATTTTTTGCAGGACCCTAAGACTCTAACGATTAAAACAAGACCATTAGCCGACCGGTCCCATGGATAGATTTTGAGCTACAGGTAGTTTTAGTCAAAAAATCATAAAAAAGTCAAATAAAAAATAATAATAAATTAAAAAAAAACCTTGAGGCCAAGGTCAATATAATGGGCGGGGGTAGGTAGCAGACTATCCCTAGTTTCTACCCTAGGCGTATGTACAGCTCCCTTCCAAACACCCTGTATATCCGCTAAACAAATATCTGTGTAAAAAAAGGGTTCATAATTACCAACTTTTTTTTTTTTAATCTAATATAGGCTCGCGCTTGACCACTATCTCACCTGATAGTAAGCGATGATGTGGTCGACGGTGGAGCACGCTTGCCTAGAAGTAACCTATTCACTCTTGACTTAAAGACCCCTAGATTGTAGCTATCGGGAAACACAGACTCCGGCAGGGAATTCCACTCCTTAGCTTTACGCATAATAAAAGTATTCTCAAAACGTTTAGTGCGTATGGGTGGGATGTCCACCTTGAACCGATGACGCATCGCCGTACGTCTGGTAGTCCGATGATGGAACGGGCTGGGTGGAATTAAATCATGCAATTCCATCGCACACTCCCCGAAATGTAACCGATAAAAAACCGACAAGCTGGCAACTCGGCGACGATGTTCAAGGCTCAGGAGCTTTGACTTAACCAGTGCCTCATCGCTGATGAGCCTCTTGGCCCTACTTGCACTTTCTTACGAAGAAACAGAGAACCTGTTTCTCGTTCAGAAATGAAAATAAACTAAGATTGTTTAACTGGCTACAGGAATGGGACATGGTTGATGTATTATTATATTATATACATTTATAGCTTTTCGGTACTACGTATCCACATTATCCAACACTCCCACACTTTCACTACTCTACATATACACAAATACACACGCAGACACAATTTAATGATTATGGAAATTTTACTATTGTTTTTTTTTGGATGTTGGATTGGCAATTAATTTATATATTTTTAAATTGTTATTAATCTTTTTTTGTTTAATTTTAATTTTTGTCATCTTATATAATTGGGCATTAAAATGATTTATTTGTATAATTATCTTACTTTTAGTTTTTAATTTTATGAATATTTAATAAATAAGAAGATGATGATATTTTTGATTTTTGACTTCTAATTTCAGCCCTGGATCTAAGGGGGGGGGGGGGCAAACCGGGGCCCTTGCCCCGGCAGTTCGGCGGCAGTTTCATGGGGGCGCCAAATCCTTGAGACAAGAATTCGAAATACCGAACAAATGAAGCCTCTTTTCCTACAATCTCATAGGTTTTTATCAAGTAATCGAATCTTAATATAGCGTGTCTCAATGTTAGTATAGTTTTAAGAATTTGTTGCACATTACCAATAAAAACTGCAAGCTGAGAGCGAAGTTTCAGCAAACTGAAAATAATTAAAACTTATCTACGTTCTACAATGAGTCAGGATCTGGCCTCGTGATCCTAGCCATTGAAAACAAAACTGCCTATGCGACGGACTTTGAGGAGCTAATAGATTCTTTCGCAAAAAAGAAAGCTCGCTGTGTAAAGTTGTAGGTAGTCTTTATATATTTTTTCTGTGTTTCTGTTTTATGTCACAAATGAAAGTTATTAAATAGTAAAAAGTTTAAATTTATTAAAAGATTATTATTTTAACAAATGGTCACAAAAATGCTACTCATTGGCAATTTTAACAGATTTTTTCAAACCTGTGTTTCAAACACTGAAGGGCGCCTCTATCAAGGTTTTGTCCCGGTTCGAAAAAATCGTAGATCCGGTAGTGTCTAATTTATAATTGTTTTTTTTTTTTTTTGACATTTCATTTATTATTTTTAGTTATTGATTTATAATTTTTAACCATTAATTTTAGTTTTAACTTTATGAATATATTATAAACATGATTGGATGTAACTTTTTGCATGTATTTTGGGCTACATATTAATGTCTATTCTCGAAGGTACGGCGCTGTATGCCGAGATACAAGATGCGTCTTAGTTCGGCTACAGATGCTCCTTTGTAAAGTTTTAACCTTTAGAAATAGCCTGTAAGATTGCTGTAATCTGTTGTGTTGTTTTTGGTGAAATAAATATTATGATTATATTATGATTATAAACAAATACAGTAGGACAGCGTATGTACAAAGGTGAGTTTAACCCATAGTTGGGTTCTGTTATAGCAAATGTCAGTGTCATTGAAGATTGTTTGCTAAACCCATAGTTTCACAAGTAAAGCGCCACATCCCAACAACAATATTTCGCAGTATTGATGATTTCGGATTCTAGTGCTACGCAGACGAAGTCGCGGGCAAAAGCTAGTGTTAATATAAGAGTAAAAACGCACAGTTTTATTAAATGTTTAATTCATGTTTATCATTTCCTAAAAATTATTTACAGTACAAAATATCACAGACGAGAAGACACTATTCTAATCTTAATAATAAACAACTAAGTACCCATGTTCTAAGTATTCCATATCAATTAACAACAAAATATTAAAATGAATTGCGTAAAAAATTACATTAATAAAAAATAAATCCGACGAATTGAGAACCTCCTCCTTTTTTGAAGACGGTTAAAAATCTTGACTTACATACTTAATAGATCTCAATGATCCTACGAGGTCAATGATTGGAGGAATCTCATCGCTGGTAGCTCTATGAATAAATGCAGAGGAAGCGCTGCCCAGTAGGTCAGGAATATTGTACCTAACCAGTGTGCACCCTGCAAGAGAAAAAATAAATCTTATTAATATTATAAAATATGCGATAGTTTGGATGGATGTATCTATGTTTGTTACTCAGTCACGCCAGAACGGCTGAACGGATCTGTATGACTTTTGGCACAGTGATAGACTGTGTGTATGTGACAGCGATAGATAGACAGTCAGGAATAGCACATAGGATTCTTTTTATCCCGGGAATATTTTCCCTCGGGATAATTTTCGACTCTAACGCGGGCGAAGCCGCTGGCAGAAGCTATATTATAAATGTGAAAGTTTGGACTGATGTATGTATAGAAGTGTCGATGTCTGTATGTTACTCAATCACGCCAGAATGGATGAACGGATCTGGATGAAATTTGGCACTGAGCTAGATTATAGTCTGGGATAGCATATGGGCTACTTTTCATCCCGGTATAACGTTCCCTTGGGATAAGAAAAAACTATTCACGCGGGCGAAGCCGCTGGCAGAAGCAAGTATGAAATAAATAGACATAGTTCAATAATAATAATAACCGCATAGGTCGTTTATTTTTTTATTTTATTGTGTTTGACCACTATCTCATCTGATGGTTAGTGATGATGTTTGCCTAGAATTATGTAATCTATTCACTCTTGACTTGAAGACCTCGAGATTGTAGCTATCGGGAATCACAGATCCAAAGATATCAGATTTTCGAGGTTAAGCAACGCTTGCCGATGTCGGTCCGTGAATGGATGACTCGGTAGATATATACCTACCATTAGGTAGGTATATGTATATCTACCGAGACTCCTCCAGCCCCGTGCGGCCCGTGCCCCGAAAAGCACGTTAAACAGTTGGTCCAGGCTGTCACTTGTCCCCCCCAGTGGGTTCCCACATTGTCGAGGCGGATGCCGTGGCTTGGGCAACCACGGTGAAGCGAAGAGGACCCCGAGGAGGGGCTGCTCGTCACGTCGTTTGCCGATAAGCCGACGATGTAGCGGCCAATAAGTAGGTTGCGGTGCCGTATGGGCGCCATCGCAACAGAGGCGGCCGCGATGTGGTATGGTAGGCATCGCGGCTGAGGGTTGGAGAACGCGGCGGGAGAGGAGTGCCGGTATTACGATGCGCCGCTTGCCCTACCCTCCGCGGCCTGCACAGGGTCGCCACCGTCTAATGGCGGACGCGGTGGGGCCGCAGGGGAGGAGGAGTGTCGGTATAGCGTTGGCCTCTCTGCCTATACACTGCGGCAGAAAAGTGGTAGTTGGCGGGGCCACTGTCCTGACCCGTCATAGGGTGACCAAAGGTGCTATACATGGGGTCGTCTGGCACCCATGTGTTGGTTTGGACCGTGGGGGTGGTCACGGCGTACAATGTGTTCTGGTGCGCCGGTGATGGGGGGTTAACCCCAGAGGAGGGTCTGGAGACGGACAGCCGCGGCGGGTTCGCGGATGTATGCTTACGCGTTCCCGTGTTACAGCCATAAGCGGCACAGGAGGACACCGTGGAATTTTAGTTGGTTAGAGTCCCACATAACTGCGCTATCTCCCCGTGGTAGCGCAGTATGCATGATCATTTCACCAAGTTAAAAAAAAAATAGAAAAAGGCTGTCACTTGTACAACTTTGATAGTCCTTACTGAAAGTCAGAAGCCATCTGACATCAGCCTTGCCAAGGGGTATCGTGTTACCCATTTACTGGGTTGTAGAGGTCAGATAGGCAGTGTTTTCATTAAACATTCTGGAACTCAAATGCATCTAGTTAGGCAGGAAGTCGACTTCTAAATAATTAGGATCAGGCTCGATATCTGGTAAGTATGTAGGTGGGGGGGTTAACTCCACCTACCCGCACTGAGCCTGCGTGGTGGATTAAGGCCCATTCCCTCTTTCATCGAGTGGAGGCCTGTTTCCCAGCAGTGGGAACATTAGGCTGATGATGATAATGACACCTTAACTGAAGGTAGTATACAAATCTTACAATATCGAAGACAGCAGCCCTGTTGGTGTTGGTGCGCTGGGCCAGCAGCATGAGGGAGAACAGCCAGTGGATGAGGTAGATGGACAGCGACATGCGGCCCAGCACCTCCCAGCCGCGCCACGACAGGAACTTCCACCACACACCTGGAGATAGTCGAGAATTAGTGAATTTTGTAGCGGTGAATCTACGGCAGTCTAACAGCTATGGCGATGGAATACCGAAATATAAGGATTAGATCTCGTGACATTTCGAAAGTGCTTGGCAACCCCATACATTTTTGACATTTTACCAAGTGCTTGGCAATCCCATACATTTTTGACATTTTACCAATCGCTATCGAGACGCTTTTTTTGATAAAATTTCTGTTGTCTACAGCCTCCGGAATCGACTTCATTGTGACTTAATCTAACTTATAACATTACAACAACCTAGGGTACCAAAGTTTAGAAATGAATAATTGCCGGACCTAGGATATCGCCCTGTGGAACTCTTTTTCAATAAGCTCTGAACTTGAATAATTTTCTATTTTACGAAAAAATGTGCTTTGTTCAGCCTAAATACAGTTTAAATAATATACCTAATGCAAATCAAAACCTGGTTAAGTACTTACTATCAATCTTATTGAAGAACCCATACATGGCGAAGGCGGTGATTGTGATGAACACTGGCCTGTCTAGAGTCGCGTAGAGTGTGACCAGCACAGGGTGGGTGACGTCTTTCATAAAGTAGCCGGCCATCACCCACAGGAACATGCACGGGACTGAGAACCGGTATAAGATTCTCATGAACTGCGAAAAGAGTAAAGTCAAGGTATAAATGAAAACAGCATCGGAAATAAAGTATTCTGAAAAAATGAAGCCTGTACTAACAAATATTATTTATTATGAATCTAGCTCAAAAGATAAAGATGTCTTGGAAATATTTCCAAAATCAACCTGCCAAGAAAAGTAAGTGTCAATCTATCAGCGATGGCGACGGCCGATATGCCAAAATAACATGGTGAATGGTGCTTGTCATGAGGACCCATTTAAGTTTCATCTAGATCTGATTAAGAACTTTGGAGATGTATACATCAGATCTCTTCAATAAATGACGGCAAATCACTCAGAAGAGCTGCAATCGCGTCGTCTGTTTATTGTTTACACCATTTCATAACATATAATCACACTGGTACGCTATAAAGGGGTACGCAGGTGTGAACAGTTCACCCTGGTATACTTTCATTCCACCGGTTTTGTTTAAGTTTTATGTTATTGGGTTAATCTATTCTTACTTCACTTTGGGCATTATAGGTAGCTAGCTTAACTAGCTTATAGAACTCGTCCATTATGTACCACAACAAAAAAATGAAAAATAAGAACGATTTTACAAAAAATACAACCGACTTCCAAATAAAAACACTACAAAGTAAAAAAAAACTTCAATTTCGGAAGTTGAAACAAGAACGAAAACAGAGAAGAGTCGAATGAAAACAGAAACACCGACTTCCGAAATTGACGTTTTACCAATCGCTATCGCGAAGCTATCGTTGATAGAATGTCACTTGTCTAGAACATCTGGAAAAGGTCTGAAATTCCTTCATGTCTAAACCTAGATATTGATCATAAACAAATCGTGCCTTCGGTCACGGTGGTAATTATTCGCACTGTTTTCGATATCCTACCTTACAACAATGAACCAATAATTTAACGTACCGGGCTCTGAGCAGGTTGATAGCCATCCACCTGATGCGAGCGGTACAAGAAGGCTACCAGAAGACCTATGAGTGCTGAAGGTAGACTGTCCCAGGGTGCGGAATACAGCCACATGAAAGAACGCTCTCCCGGGAACTGGGTCCTCATCAACCTGGAAAAATAGAGGTCGTTATTAAAAATATGGTAGGCAGGGGTGAAAATGAAAAAGTTGTAATTTGTGCGCCCATGTTTCACGCAGTAATATTTTAGTCCCAGGTACCATCGACTAGGCTCAAATACAAACTCTAGGCTGTTAATGACAAAATCAAAAACAGTCTGTCAAAACTGGCGATGGAATCATACAACGAACACAAAATAAAACGAAGCTGCTTACGTACTTTGTGGAACGAATCAAAGAACAGTTATAATAGGAATATTATGGTGTAGGTACCTTCTTTTTGTTTGGCCACTTTTCTACCTACAACCAGCTCGCATGCAAGAAAAACCGCATGACAGAAAAAAATACTAGATTGCTTTAAATATATCATTCGGCCCAAAGCAGTAGAAATGCAGCATGTCCTGTCACTTGTACGTGCGAGGACCTCATGATTGCGTCACCGAATGGTGTTACCGTAGCGGAATTCTAGGCGAAACATAATATTTGTTTTGTCTTTTTTATTTTTTTGTCATTGACACGCTTAGAAGTAGTATAAATAAGGATATTGACGGTGGGTGGAAGTTACATAAAATAGTTTTAGCAAAGATTGAGCTCCCGATGACATTAAAAGCATATATTCACAATATCATGACTTACTATATCTTAGTCTTAGTAATATTTTAAACGTGAAAGTTTGGATGGATGTGTGTGTGGAAATGTGCATGAATGTTTGTTACCCAATCACGCTAGAACGGCTGCACGGATCGGGATAAAATATAGCACAGACATAGATTATAGTCTAGAATAGCACATAGGCTACTTTTCATCCCGGTTTAATGTTCCCTTGGGATAAGAAAACATTTTTCAAGCAGGCGAAGCCGCTGGCAGAAGCTAGTGCTTAAATAAATTATGCCTCTGCCTTTACTAATATGGCCGTTGGATCCATAAGCGTATTAACTGTGGCACGTGACCTCATAAATAACAGTTATTCTATTAAAAAGGTAACTAAAGACTGATACAAAGTAGGTTTTGTATTGATATCACCTTCAATCAAATGTAGGTTGCAATATAAAATCCTATTTTGTTATTTTTACACTTCTTTTTAGGATTATTAAGGTATTTTATTGCCTTACTGTCTATCTAAACAGTGAGCAAAATGAATAGCTTTGCCATTTAAATACATATCAAAGTAGATACCATGTGACTATATTTTTCTTTCAACAGCATTACAGAGTACCTCCACAACCGCTAGGAAAATAAATGTTGATTTACGACTAAATCTAGTAGAAGTGGTTAGTTATGTCACTGCCATCCTCCATATCCCAATGTATGTAAGGTCACCGCAGTTGGTTTTGTCTTCCATACATCTCCGTTTACCTTCATCTCAGTAGTCACTTCAGCCGTATCAACATTGTATACAACCGTTGTGCTAGCCAAGAGTCTCAGTGCTATGGGTACTAAGGAAATTCTGGTGATACACTTACTCAGGAATCATAAGCAGCACCATAGGCCTCAGTTGCCAATTGTATATGATCGCGAAGTTGATCAGTATTGACCCCAGGATCATGCCTCCTAAGATCTTGACTGCGGTCTTTGGCCATCTGCCCAGGAGTAGAGTCAGGATCGTGCAGACAATGTACAGCTGCATGTCCACGGCGATAAACCTGGGGATGAAGAGGAAATGCTTATAAGGGTAGATATGGGAAGAGCTCGTGGCTAAATTACAACATCTGCACGGGTCGATCTTCAAGGATAAGCAACGCTTGTCGATTTTGGTCCGTGGATGGGTGACCAACCATTACACACCTACCGACACTCCTCCGTGTCTCGGCAAGCAAGGCTAGACAGATTGATTGGTAGAAATGGATGGGTACCACAGGGGTCTGTCTTAAGCCCTAACTTCTTTCAAAGCAAAATAAATATCACACTATATAATATACTAGCTGTCCCACGCGGCTTCGCTCCCGTCAACTGGCTACCTACCTACCCATCAACCCTACCTACTCTACATACATGATTGTTGTGTAATTAAACCGTTTACGCAGCGCACGCAACGGAAGCTCTCAAAAAGGAATAATTTTGCCCGTTTTTGCAACATTTTTCATTTATGCTCTGCTCCTGTTGGTCGTAGCGTGATGTTATATAGCCTATAACCTTCCTCAATAAATGGACTATCCAACACAAAAAGAATTTTTCAATTCCAACCAGTAGTTTCTGAGATTAGCGCGTTCAAACAAACAAACAAACAATTTTAATTATTAGTATAGATTATTATTAATATTATAAATGGGAAATTTGTGAGTGTGTGTGTGTTTTTGCATGTTTGTTACTTTCTTCACGCTCAAACGGCTGGACGGATACGCGGCCGTATTGCGTAAGTGCGCAAAGAGTTTAAACTCTATCCAAGCGACCAAATCGGCCAATCACATAAAACGGAAATCCACATCGCGTTATTCATCTCGCATGTGATTGGTCGTTTTGTTCGGTTGGATAGAGTTTAAACTCTTTGCGCACTTACGCAATACGGCTGCTGGATGAAATTTGGCACAGACATAGATTATAGTCACGCATAACACATAGGATACTCGCGACTTTTTAGCCCAGAAATATGATCCCTTGGGATAATTTCCGACGTTCATGCGGACGACGCCGCTGGCAGAAGCTAGTTGATTATAACTTTATCATTGTTCTCTTATACAAAGCAATACGAGAGCTTATGCGTCTTGCCGCCTTAAAAGGCATATAGGTAAGAGGTTAAAGACCTTCATCAAAAGGGTTTTCAAGCTGCCGTAAGAGTTTGTTTGTTTGTTTGCACGCGCTAATCTCAGGAACTATTAGTTGGAATTGAAAATTATTTTTGTGTTGGATAGTCCATGTATCGAGAATGGCTATAGGCTATATAACATCACGCTATGACCAATAGGAGCGGAGCATAAATGAAAAATGTTGCAAAAACGGGCAAAATTTTTTTTTTTTTAAACTTTGCCCCACACTAGGAATTTCTCCTGTATCGTGGGTGCGTTTACAAACATATAAACTCACATACACAAACACCCAGAGCCGGAACAACTATTTGTAGGTCATACAAATATTTGTCCCGTGCGGGAATCGAACCCACGACACGCAGCGCAGCAGTCAATCGCTCAACCACTACGCCAACCGTGCGCCCAAATTTCCTTTTTGAGAACTTCTTTTGCGCGCGCTGCGTAAGCGATTAAAGTTATGCAACATTCATGTATGACGGGTAGGTAAGGTAGGTAGGGTAGGGTATGTAAGTAGCCAGTTGACGGGAGCTAAGCCGCGGCCACAGCAAGTCTTTTAATAAATTAGGGTAGACAGGATAGGCTAAATAAGGTAGTATTTACCCTATCCTATCTACCCTACTCTACCCTACCCTACCCTACCTTACCTACTCTACCCTACCTACCTACTCTACCCTACCTACCTACCCTACCCTACCTACCTACCCTACCTTATTTACCCTATCCTACCTACCTACCTACCCTACCTACATACCTACCTACCTACCCTACCCAGGTACATACATACCCTACCTACTTACTTACCCTACCTACCTTACCTACCAATAATATTTTAACTTTTTTTTCTATCTATATCCTAACAATAACAAATAAAACAAAAAAAATCATATTCATTTTTAAATATCGCTCAAGATGCTAATTTATTTCTGAAGTATCAATAACAAACCTTGACATAGACGCCTTACGCGAAATTTGCCGAAAGCGATTATAAATTGCATAATTCATTCAACTCATAATATTAGGTATAGATATATTTGGAATGGAATGGGTTTACCACAGAACGGTTTCATAACGTTATTACCATATTCACGCTAGCTATATTTAATGGTTCTGCGAATCGTTGCTAGGTATTTTCCGTTATCGAATCTGTTATTAGGTAATTTTACTAATCTGGCTATATTGGCAAGGTCAGTAATAGTTCTGCTTTTTTGAGTTTGTTTATTGCTGATTAAGATACGGGTGATTGTAGGCTGAGCTTGGCTTTGAATGACATTTCGAAAGACAGAAAACCCTAGAAAAGACTGGTGGAGTGTGCCTCATTCATCATCCTATAAGATAAGCACTGTTGGGACTTAGGGAGTAGTTTGCCGTTTATTTAATATTTACTAGCTGTGCCCGCGGCTTCGCTCCTATCAACTGCCTACCCTACCCTACCTACCCTGGGTAGTTAGGGTAGGGTTAATAGGTTTGGGTAGGCCCTATTAACCCTACCCTATCTTACCTATTGTACTACCTTACCCACTTTTTAGGTACGGTAGGGTAGGGTTGGTAACCTACCCTACCTACATACCCTACCCTCTACCCTACCATACATACCCTACCATACCAAAAGCAAAATACTAAAATGTGCAATATAACTTTCGTTTCGGAAGTCGGTGTCGAAAGGGATAAAAAAAGTACCAGACAACGATTTGAAGTCAGTTAATTTTTTTGTGAAAACGTTTTTTTTATTTAGACTTCATGCACAAAAGGTACAAAGGCGGACCTAATGTCTTAGGCATTCTCTACCAGTGAACCAAGGGTGGCGAAGAGACAACATGGCAGGTGCATTGTTAAATATTGAGTAGGCTATCCCTCTCTCTGAGAGAATTCAGAGAGAGGGATAGCCCACTCCCTCAGTCCATCCAAGACACTTACCATGTATGAATGAGGCACTTGTCGTTGGGCTGCACGAAATTGTTAACATACAGTGCCTGGGTCCACCACTTGCCTCTGCAGCGGTCTGCCTCGTCCTCCACCATGGGGCCCCACAGGGGGCCCTCGCCAGCGTGCGTCCACCAGGTCGTCGCCAGGCCCAAGACGAACAGGTACAGAGGAGATATCCTGGAAACATTATGAAATTCACAATAATGTAATGAAACGACGTATCGAAAGACCATAAACTTCCTTCTATATATATCTATACTTACTAATCTATAAACTAATAATATATTATTATAAAGAGGAAAGATTTGTATTTTTGTATGTAACGAATAAACATAAAAACTACTGGACCGATTTCAAAAAATCTTTCACCGTTGGGAAGCTACTCTATTCCCGGGTGACATAGGCTACTTTTTATCCCTGTATTCCCCCGGGAACAGGAACTACGCGGGTGAATCCGCGAGGCGTCCGCTAGTCACTAATATTTAACCACATCTTACTTCCACAAAGGGTAAGGCAGAGGTGCATAGATGCACTCAAATTTTGTTAGTTATTACTATTAACCGGGTACAACTCCACATTTCAGGCTGCTACCACATAATAATTAATAGTACAAACCTAAACACTATCGGAGGACCAGTTTAAAATTTTATTTATAAACACTGGATTCTGAAAACTTTTAAAATCTGTTTATCATAATTACTAATTGAGCCAAAATATGAGAAACTAGCTGACCCCCGCGGCTACGCTCCCGTCAACTAGCTATCTATCTACCCTACATACCCTATCCTACTTACCCTACCCTACCTACCTACCCACCTACCCTACCTACCTAACTACCCACTTACCTACTTACCTACCAATTTGTGAAACAATTTTTTTTTTAATTTTAGTAGCGCAATACGAATATAACCAACTTTTGTTTCTAACGGCGATGTAATAAAAGTTTAGAACATAAAAGCTGCTATTGTGACTTAATTATGATAGTTAGATATATTCTATCGCAGAATTTTTTGTAGGTAATAATAAGTACTTTATTCATGTAGTACATAATTTCTATGTATCATCAATAGTTTTCTCAGCGCGCACCAAATAATGAATTATATAGGCAAAAAAATGTTTGCGACTTTGGGTTACATTATTGCAATTATCATAAGGATCTCTAATATTTTTAAAATAAATAGCATGTTACTCGGGAATAGTGTAGCTTTCAATAGGTGAAAGAATTATTAAAATCGGTCTAGTAGTTTCGGAGCCTATTCGGTACAAACAAACAAAAAAATCTTATAATATTGGTATAGAGGTATAGATAACGAATTTGACTTTAGCTTGGTTTAAACAGGCTTCTTTAAAAACGGGCTTTAAAGATTTTATGCTCCCAAAATTTTAAAGCGGATGTTGTATCCGTAAGCTATTAATTGTTAGCAAGTCCTAAAAAATAATACCTAGCTATCCTATGCATCAAGCACTGAGGCATCATCCTGATGCTGAGCTGCCTCTTGGGGTTGTCGGCCACGTGGATGAGCAGGTTGTAGGCCAGCAGGAAGCTGGACACCATAATGAACGTCTGCACGATGGAGGTGCCGTTTTGCATGTTTGCTGCGAGGACGTGGTGAGCACTCTGCAAGAATAGAATGGAAAGTAAAGTCAGAAGTCATGAAAACATAGATTAATGAAATTTTGTATTTGTCACCGATTTTATTGCAAAAACTAAAAAACCCAAAACATATTTTGTTCAAGAGTAATAATTGTTATATTAGGTCATTACATATGAAATTGGCGTTTTGTAAGGGAGGAACATAAAGTCGTTTTTTTAATACAATATATTTATTAAATCAAAGTATGTACTATTGCTATCCATGCACTTTTGCCATCTCATAGGTAGTTCATTGATCCCTTTACTAAAAAAACCATTCGGACGGGAATCAATAAAATCTTTGAAGGCTGCCTTTGCTTTGGACTGCCCCATCGGAGTTGATTTTTTTCCCTTGCAAGAAGTTATCCAAATTTCGAAAAAAGTGGTAATCTTTTGGAGCAAGGTCCCGGGAGTACGGTGAACGTCTTAGACATTAGAATTGAAGCTCCTCTAATTTGGAAGCCGTCTGTTGTGCAGCGTGTGGTCTAGAGTTGTCCTGAGCAGCAGTGGCCTAGAGCGATTGACCAGCATCGGCTATTTAGCAGCTAGGTTTTCCATAATGGTTTGCAGTTGCTGATAATAGACATCCATCGTAATAGTCTAGCCATATTTAAGAAAGCTGTAGTGAACAACACCGGCACTAGTCCACCAAACGCTCACAGGTAATTTTTTTTGAGTAAATTTTCACTTGGGGCAGGTTTTGGCTGTTTCGCCAGGGTTCAGCCATTGCGATGAGCATTTCCGATTATTGTACAGGATCCACTTTTCATCACAGTTAATGATTCGATTTAAAATCCCTTCATTATTGTGCCGGTTGAGTAATGTAACGCAGCAGTTGACGACTTCGACGCGAGTTTGTCAGTTTGCTGCACTCAATTCATGAGGTACCCACCTTTCAAGCTTTTTCACCTTCCCAATTTGCTTCAAGTGGATTAAATCAGTTTTATCACTAACACCGCAGCCTGCAGCTAACTCGGACGTGGTTTGCGATGGATCCGCTTCCACAATAGCCTTCAATTCTTCATTATCTACTTTAGTCTTCGGCCGTCCACGGGGCTTGATCTGCAGGTCGAAATTTCCAGAACGAAAACGTTGGAACCAAAAACGCACTGTGTTTTCTTTTGCGACACCGTCACCATACACATCATTAATCCTTCGAGCCGTTTCTGCAGCAATGGTGCCACGATGGAACTCGTACTCGTGAATAAAGCGATTTCAAGTTTTCCATCTTGTAATAATAGTATATTTGAGATCAAAGTGACCAGTACGACAAAACGCCAATTTCATAGGTAAGGACCTAATATAAAAGTGTAGTAAATGTCACTTACTTTCTCGAAGAACAGAGGATTGTAGATGTAAGTGACGTGGTAAGCCAGTACCGAGTGAGCCAGCATCACTAACAACAACGTTATAGCTCTGAAAGATACAGTTTTTAAATATAACACACTGCTTAGAAACATGAATAAGACTAGCTGCCTCCTCTGGCTCCGCCCGTGTGGAATTTGTACTTGATGATCTTTATAAAAGTATAGCCTACGATATATAATAAGAGTATTCTGATTTATAATTATTGTAATCTGATGTATAAACTATCTATATTGTCGTATAGTTTATACGAAACCAGATCAATAGCTTTTGCGTCAGAGAGGAGAGTAACAAATTTTCACATTTATAATATTTTTGGGAATGTTATGGGATATTATAATGGTATTCCTTACTTCATTCCTTGCACTGGTTTGAGGGCAGAAAGCCTCGGATCTCCATCATTGTGGTCTGCTGTCAACCGCATCCAATTCGCCACCAAAGACCAGGCCATCAACTGTTTGATTGCTGCAAAGGACCAAAAAATCTATATACCTAAAATACGAACTTTTGTCCATTGCAAAATACATTAGTCTATATTTCTCATAACTATAGTATTATATTAATAACTATATTCATTTTATCGTTCACATTCAGTACCAATAAACAGATATTATCAATATACGTTTTTAAGGCGCTACCCCGAGCAAAACGCCGCGCTAGCCGTTTTTCGTGCAGTTTTTAGGAGCTATCTACTCGTTATTTAAAATGAAATATCAACTAATAAAAATACATTAAATTTCTACATATTATTGATTCCAAAATTGTCGATTTTTTTTATTTTAATGTAGTATATGTTTCACTAATCTCCTTCCAACAAAACCATAAAAATGAGAAATAATGATTGATAGCATGCATCTCCTCGTAAAGTGTTGATTAATATTTTTTTGTACTAACACTAATGGATAGACAATTTGATAACGAACATTTTGGTAGATTTATTTTTTTCAAAAGACCAATATTCGATTTTATAAAGAAGTTATTCTAAAATCTGGGCGTATTCACTACTGTAATTCATGCGCCACCAGTGCCGCTAGGCCAATAGGAATGCTCAAATCTCAAGCTGATTTTTTGGTCAGTGTACGGCCTTAAGCTGACATGGTCACAATCATATATCATATATTACCACTCCGAAAAAAAATACCAGGAAAAAAAATCGTCATAAATAGACCATAAGCTCGATAGATGGCGTTGGAGTCGAGTTAGATGGAGATATGGTTTTTTAAGTTCTTGATGAGGTCCCGCTTTATCATGGAGCAATAATGGTGGAGAGCGATTCTTGAGTCAGGGCTGTTTCACTGCTAGTTTTGCTATCATTGTTCGGAGTTCGGCACAGTAGACATCTGCCGTTATTGCTTGACCAGATCGGAAAATTTATTGTGAATAACACCATGCTGAGACCACCAAACAGTTACCATTACCTTTTTATTGGTAAGCTTTGCTTTAGGACACTGTTGCGGCGTTTGACCTGGGGTCAGCCATTGCATTTTTCGCTTATGGTTATCGTAAAGAATCCACTTTTCATCGTATGTCACAATTCGATCTAATATTCCTTCATTTCTGTATCGATTCAACGCAGGAAGGCAACACAAGTTTCAACACGTCATACTTTAACCCCTATTATTTATGATGAATGAGTAGGTAATATTAACGATCTGGAACTTACTATCAATACTACCGGTTAGCAACCGGTTGAGATCGAAAATATTATGAGTGACGCAAAATCTGCAGCGTCACGATCATTATGTTTCCTAGTAAAAACTTCTGCCAATTATAAATTTTGATTCAAATAATGATTCCGGTTGTAATGAGACAAGATAATCTCCATAGAAAAATTGGACTCTGCTTGTCCCGCGTGGTGGATTAAAGCCCGTTCCTGTGTCCCAGCAGTGGGAACATTAATAGGCTGATGCCTATTAATGTTCCCACTGCTGGGACTAACACTAATAATAAGCAGAGTACAAATGTTTCTATGGATATTATCTTGTATCATTACTACCGGAATTATTTTTTCAATCTAAAGGTGAACGGCAGATTTCTTACCGCATACTTTTTTTGTTGTTCGTTTATAGAATTTGTACCACTTATTAAGTCAACTAATCCATTTATTTTCATGTAAGTTTACCATTTTTAGAACTTCGGATTAATTAATAATAACAATAAAAAGATTTGAAAAATAAACGTAATAAATAGTAAACTAAACGCAGGTATGTTTATAGAAGTTGCCTGATGTAAAATAACACAAATATTGAAATGATAATTAATTATTTAGAAATAGAAATACCATTAAAAATAATCAATCTCATAATTATCAAACTGTTGCAGTCCGCTGCTGGACATAGGTATCTCCTAATGCACTGAGCAGGTACGATCCTCATCTCTATCTAGCTACTTAATGATAAGTAAAAAACTACAAAGAGAGCAACAAACAATTTAGAACATTTACTTTACACAACATGTAACAATTACCTATATGTAACAATTTACTACATTGGTACACTAGTACATAACCTTAAAAAATAAACCTGTTAAAATTTTAACGTCCCAAGTTCTAAAAATCTAAGAATTTAAAAAGGGATTATCCCAAAACACGAAATTTTATTAGCGGTACGAAATGCCCATACAAGCCTGCCATTCGCCTTTATAATTGGCCGAAGTTTTTACTTTAAAACATAATGATCGTGACGCTGTAGATTTTACGTCATTCGTAATATTTTCGATCTCAACCGGTTGTATTGATAGTAAGTTCCAGATCATTAATATTACGTACTCATTCAACATAATGACAGTCGTACTTATGTATTTTTAGAATTGACCAAGGCTCTACGTTATCTGATTATGGAACTTCTTAATTCCATAGCGGTTTTTTTCGACGATGGAATATTACTGTCGCGACTACCTAATTTATTGTTTTAGGTTCTGCCTAATTATAGCATGATAGATAATAATTTGGTATTTATTATTTCTTTTAGCAGATAGACATTGCCTACACCAATGCGGAGCCGTTTGAAACCGGACTACCGTTACAAGACCGTTGCAAATACCGGATTATAAAGCTGCTTTGCAACTAGCATTGATACAAAAAATATCTTTTAAAAATATTGTAAGTAATTTAATAGGTTAGGTAGGTTTTTACTGCTATCTCATTTTACAGATTAAAAATAACTTGACAGCGAAATTGTAAGTTGGATAGTTAATAAAACATTAAACACAGACTAACGACAGATAAATACTTCATCATTCTTCCCATATATCTCAGCCGAAAGATGTCCACAGCTGAACATAAGCGTTGCCTCATTGACCGGTCCCGTGCGTCTCGCGGATTCCCGCAACCTTAATCAAGTCATCTATCCACTTAGTGGCAGGCCTTCCAACGCAGGTAATAAGGGTGAAATTAATGATATTCTAGTAAACATATATGTTATGAGCGCGCACATTGTGGAGACTCGAATGCATCCTAATTGGGACGTATAGTCTTTAGTCTACGTCACGCAGCGCGATGAGAGATACGCTTTGTTGAAACAAAAACAAAATTAAAAAAACACCATCGTGTGTATTTAAAAAGTGTACCAATTATGATACCGAAGTACATAAAACAGAAGGGATCTCATACCATATTATATAAGTAGGCAAAACACCTCAATTTACTAATTTATTTCAATTCTTTTTCCTAATATTCTGATATTTGGAGGTTAGAAAAATAAAGAGATGGTAAATACATTGGTGGCCAGAATAATGTTTGTTTACATTCACATGCAAGTGACAAACACTAGCTGTCTCTTTTTTACCCGACTGCCGAAGGAGGGTAATGTGTTTATCAGTCTATGTATTTAAGTATGTATTTATGTATGTATGTTTGTTCCTATGTGGCGTTCTAGAGACCAAACGCGTTGCCCAATTTTGATGATTCTTACGTCAATCGGTTCGTCTTAACCCTGCGAGTGTCACTGGCTAAATCAAAATTTAAAAAAAGAAAATAGCGGATTTTGGGCGCCATATTGTGGGGGACAAATTTTTTTTTTCGTCCATACCCATCGTGTGGGGTATCAAAATAAAGGATTTTAAGAGGCAATTTCAAAAACATACAACACTTATATGTTAAAATGTACATAAATCTAAAAAAAAATAACTAAAAAGTTATAAATAAAAAAAGTTAATTAAAAAAATCAAAAAACCCGACTGCTTAAAAAGCAAACTAAAAATACGTAAACAAGTAGAAAATCATGCCGTGCAGTTGGAGGATACATCTGGTTTTGGTCATCCAGCTCGCGAATACGTATCCTCCGACCGCACAGCATGATTTTCTATTTGTTTACGTATTTTTAGTTTGCTTTTTAAGCAGTCGGAATTTTTGATTTTTTTAATTAACTTTTTTCTTGTTGGTTGATCAAGCCATCCCTTTCGACTTGTAGTGAAATGTCAGATGAATGAAAAGTGTGTACCTATGTGTGCTGCCGTTGCTGCGCGGTACACTTTTTTCGGTTGTTTTGTGAGTGTATAATACACTCTGTTAACTAGAATATCATTGGGTGAAATAAAAAAAAACACCAACTACTCACGTTTCCCGTCCTTATTCCTCATCACATCATAGGCCGTCCCCACCACATTGAGCCCCACTATCAGAGCGGCCACCCACGCAAAGGCCAGATCCCATTCATCCACCGTGTTCCTACTACCCGTCTGGCAATACTTCAGCTCCGTAAGGTTAGCTTCGAGCCCGTACTGCAACCTGGTGAGATTGTTCACGCAATTGTGGAACCGAGCCCGTGGGGATGAGCCACGGATGTGACTGCACGAGGTGGGTAGACATAGGCCTCGGTGGATCAGGGTGTGGTTGAAGCGGTAACGGTCGGTAGAGAAGTGCTGCAAGAAAATTGTGATGTTAGACTTGACTAATACTGTCTCGCTGAGGGCAAAGGCGCATCATTTATTTATTTACTAACATTAACATTTATTCGTTTAGTTTATCCTCGCACTGGAACGCCTTGCAGCAATTACACCAATGGAGCACAATATTATAAAAAACTCACTACAAGTCCTGGTTTCCTCTCGATGTTTTCCTTCACCGTTGTCAGCGATGTTCAAGATAAACTTAGAAAGTACGTATGAATTGAAAAAGTCACATTGGTACTTGCCCGGATTCGAACCCACGACCTCAAGCACGAGAGGTGAGGTCTTAGCCACTGGGCCACCACGACATACAACTAGACCCGCCCCGGCTTCGCACGGGTTTAATATAATATAGTATAATTATAGTAGAGCATATTATGCATTCATGTTTTTAGGGTTCCGTACCCAAAGGGTAAAAACGGGAACCTATTACTGAGACTCCGCGGTCCGACTGTCTGTCTATCTGTCACCAGGCTGTATCTCATGAACCGTGATAACTAGACAGTTTAAATTTTCGCAGATGATGTATTTCTGTTGCCGCTATAACAAAAAATACTAAAAACAGAATATAATAAATATTTAAGTGGGGTTCCCATATAACAAACGTGATTCTTTTGCTGTTTTAGCGATAATGGTACGGAACCCGTCGTGAGTGAGTCCGACTCGCACTTGGCTGGTTTTTTCTTAAAATAAGTACCTCACTACCAAAGACGACCTTGAAATTTTACTTTAAAATTATTCACTAACTAAAACAAAAAAATCAACAGAATTGCAACCTTCCAAAAACAACAAAAAAAAAATTAAAATAAACAAACATAAAGTCGAACATAGAACCTATTTTCCTTAACTGACTTTCCAACAAGGAGCTTTTTGGAAGGAAAAGAATTACGCCTCCCGTCATCACCTAATTTCAAAAACTATAAAATTAATAAACATGCGCTTCAAAAGTCTGTGTATTCTTTATTGTACACCAAGACAACCTGAAAACTCCAAATAGAGTTTTCTTCCAGCAAACCTTTGAGTGATATAGATACGAGTTCGACATTTGAGTGTACATTACATACGCGCGCGTTATCGCTCGGCTTGTATTGCAACAGTGGTTTACAGCGTTTTATTTTCGCGCGCATTAGTTTTAATTTTGCCATAACTTCTAAGATATACATTAAAATTGCACCATGCAATGGATTTTCTTAATGTGCATGAAATGCTTAAGGTAAATAACGGATTTAAGTTGATTAAGATTAATACTGTATACGTCTAAATAGCTTTCCAATTATCGCATTGTATAGTTCTCGCCAAACTTCTTGGCCGACCTGAAGTTGGAACAATGGCTGCCCAGTAGTAAATATCCTATAAAAACAGCGACGCGATAGCGATTGGAAACACCATCGCTGATAGATTGACAATTTGCGTAGAGCCTCTGGGGCCCTACCATGAGCTCTTAAAGCAAGTTTATTTCCATTGGTTATGCAAGTCTTATATATCTGTCCTTTACACATAGGGTTGCCATCGGTCCGGATTTCCCCGGACTTGTTCTAGTTTAGAAAGCGTCCGGGGGGCACCCGGACGGGGATTTATATGTAGCCCGGGTTTTAAACTCTTCAAATCACTAACGGCAATTTTTCACCGATTTCTCCGTCAATTGTAGACCGATTTTGAAAATTCTTTATTGTTAGGAAGATTATGACCCCGAATTGGTCCCATTAAAATTTGGTGAAGATCTGATGAAGAAATTCGGAGATATTGGACGGAACTCTACAAAAATTAAGGAAAATTACCCGGCATTGCATTGTACACTAGCTTCTGCCAGCGGCTTTGCCCGCGTTAAACGTGTTTTATCACCCCAAGGGAACATTATTCCGGGATAAAAAGTAGTCTATGTGCAATCTGACTATAATCCATCTGTCTGCCAAATTTCATCTAGATCCGTATAGCCGTTCTGGCGTGTTTGAGTAACCAAGAAGTAAGATTACTATAGTAATTGACCACTAACTAGGTCATCATATCACCAACGAAACTGTATACACCAACTTCCGAAAACGAAATTATTTTTCACTTTGTAGAGTTTTTAATTGGAAATCGGTTGTATTTTTTTGGGCTAAAACTACATTTAGTTTGAAAAAGTTATGAAAATAAAATCTGTTTAAATGTCCGGGTTGTAAGCTCGAAAATCCGGGGTTTTCACGCTCCTTGTCCTGGTTGGCAGATTTCAAAGATGGCAACCCTACGTACACACAGTGAAAATGATCTTGCTTACCTTGATTTTTTTTCCTTGCTGAGCTGATCTGGCCACTGGCCTCATCTAACTAGTTAAAATTGACAAAAACTATTGACGTATAGACGAAACGTGTTATTTTTTTTTTTGAATTTTTTCGGCCCTTTTCGGCCTATCCAAAGGTTGTACTACCATACATATATCTGTCAGCTGTCAGCGATGATACTGCAATTTTTACACATTTTTTTTTTTTTTTTGTAAACATTTGTGTAATTATTCTTCTTCGAGTCCATGTCAAAGTTAATTAATTGTGGTGGACTGTTAGTGATTTTTGTATTATTAATGTGTTCATTTGGCCACATTTTCTGAACAGACTTGTGCCTATAGGTAGAGTGGTTATGGTCTGACCTCTCAACATGAGGTTGTGCGTTCAAATCTGGCCATGTACTAATGTGACTTTTTCAATTCATGTTAACTACTCATGTCTAATCTTATCTAAATATCGAGAGGAATATGAGTCTGAAACCCATCTCGAGCAAGTTTGGTGAAGTCAACGGCACGAACTATTTTGTGCGCGGGGTTAAAATGCATGCTGTCTCATTCGACAACACGTGCGAAAGAGATTGATGCTGTCATGAGCAGTAAGAAGCTAGTTCTCGTACGAATTAGCACTTTTGCAAATTTGTAGCGAAATGGATGATGATTTAGGACGAAAACCAGCGCGCGAAATTTTATGAACAGACCTTTGGGAGTCTAGATATCATGAAAAAACTACTAAATGTATATTTCGAAAATAAAATTATTTGAATTGTTGAATTACTTGATCTATCCCTGTGTGGAGGCCGTTTTGTAATTTTCCTTCTTCTAATGGTATTTATTTCCGCCCAAAGATGCGTTAAAATTAGTGTTGAAATATGGAACTTTCGACGCTCATAACTTTCAAATATTGTATTTTTTTACATTTCTGTTTCCATACAGGGCTAGATAATGATGTGACAAATTGATATCATTTTTTATTTTGAACGTACACTGTCAAACAGTGGAGTAATCGCCAGACTACGTTTGTATGGAAGAATTTTCGACTAGTGTAACATTAAGAAAGAAAGACACATGTCAAATTCAAAAATTTAAAAAGCCCCTTGACATATTTTTATGTCATGCATTTATCTGCTGACACTAACTGAAAGTCTGTTCTCTAGGTAGGTAATATTCATCAATAGGTAATAAGCGCTAACACACACAGATTTATGTACCTATTCCCAAGCATGCTTGTAAACTAAGTGCATGTTATTAATTAAATTATATTATTTTATTGAATTATATTATATTAAATTATCTCTGATTATTATTATTAAATTATAATGTATTATTTTATGTTCAATTAACTTTATTCGCACAATAAAAATTGTAATTTTGTATTATTGTAATTTTGACATAAAGTGTAGATTGACTTGTAACTTTTAGCTGTAGGAGGAAGGCGCCGGTGTCTGTAACACAGTTTATACTAGTACAGTCATCGTCGTTCACTCTATCTTTAAAAAACAAAAAACCTTACTATTCAATGTTTTTGATTAGGATAGATAAATTGTACCCATTTTTGATGAATAAATTTTATTATTTTTATTATTTTATTTTATCTAGTAGACACGGTATGATCGACAATCTATTGAACACGTAATTATGACACGATATTTTGCGGATCCACCCTGATTCAAACAGTAAAACGCCCATAACTTTAGAACTGCTGAACTGATTTTCATCAAACATATTTATATATTTATTGGAATCTAAATATTTATTATAGGTTTATTGGAATCGTCATGAGATGTACTTTGCCTATAAATGATTTTCATGTTAATTGGATGTACCTACTAAAACTAAAAAGAGAAAAATAAAAACTTTTTAACAAAAAATGAAACCGACTACCAAAACAAAACACTACAAGCGAAATATAACTTTCTTTTTCGAAGTCGGTGTCATTTGTACCCATTGTTTTCCGTTTTTAGACAATGAGTATGACACCGACTTCGGAAAAGAAAGTTATTTTTCGATTCGTAGTGTTTTGTTTTGGAAACAGGTTTGATTTTTTGTTATTTTAATTTTTTTTCGATTTAAAGGTATACGTCATACCTAGCACAACAAAACTCTATTTAATCCCCGACGGAAAAACGGGGATGTTATAAGTTTGACGCGTGTACCTTTGTGTTTGTGTATTTGTTTGTGGCATCATAGCTCCTAAACGGATGAACCGATTTTGATTTCGTTTTTTTTTGTTTGAAAGGGCACTCTATCGAGAGTGTCCTTAGCTATGTATGCTTGATTGCAAGCTATGTTTGATGAAAATCGGTTTAACAGTTCTAAAGTTATGGGACATTTTACTGTTTGAATCAGGGTGTTTTCGCAAGATATCGTGTCATAATTACGTGTTCAATAGATTGTCGATCATACCGTGTAAAATCTGTTCAGAAAATATGGCCAAATGAACACAATAAGAACACAAAAATCACTAACAGTCCACCACCATCACTGACCTCTATCATACAAGTACGCTGGACTTCATATTATCGATGACAAAATGAAGACATTTGATTTTCGCCATTTTGGCGCTGATAGCAACGTGACCTAACGTGAGAGTCCATGGAACTAATATTAGAGATGGGACACAGCATTCGTTAAAAAAATACTTTTATGGGCTTTTTCGATCGTGACAATAATTTAATACGTAAGAGAGAAAAAAACCCAGTTATTTTTATTATGATCCATTTTTAAGTAATAGAATAATTGCTGTAAAGGAAGACTGGAAAATATTTTCAGTCAGATTGCAAGCTATAAACTAGTGGATAGCGTGCTAGTAAAGTTATAGCGCATTACTGTCAGATCAGTGAGATTTAAATATGGGGATAGGCTTACAACTTATCCTTAAAACTAGTATATTTAAGCAAGCATCTCCTCGCTCAAGTACACTAGTTAGTTAATACTTACAATCGTTCGGATTCAATCGGTTGGCGCCCATCGGATTCGTGAAGGGAACATCATTTATACAATAATAATAATAAATGAGATGGATAATCATTTACAACGGATGTATTTCTCGCTCTCATCGCTGAGATCCTGTCTCTGTAGTGTTAAGGAGCAAATATGAGTGAAATCGCATTCCAGCAAAGTGAAGACTTATATTAGTTTTCAACTCTGTTTCAGATGCAGATAATAAATTGTTTGACTTCAAAACATTTCTTAATAAAATTATAATTATCATGATATTATTCCAGAATTAATTCCAGGTTCAGGAACGTGGTGATTGGTACAAAAGAGAGGCCTGTGCTCAGCAGTTGGCGAAGTCGGGCTGTGGATGATCATGATGATGATTCCAGAATTTAGTATTACACATTGCTTTTGAACATATTATTACTGATTATTAGTCATTCATATAACATTCATCACCAATACCAATATGAGATATTTAGTTCCAACATACTCGGAGAAGTCAATACAGTAAATGAGTGATACGCCTTGCTAAGTCTACTATTTTGATATTAGTGTAATTTCAAAATATCACTAATACTAGTTTACACCAATATTAGTTACACAATATTATAATATTTCCAGGCAAATATATTAGTATTACCTAATTTTGTTTGAGAAATATTGGTATTATCCTATCTCTAAATGTGTAAATTTTAGTTTCTGAGAACCAGCACAAAAATCAACTGTCATTTCATATAGTATGTTTAGTCCAGCGTACTTGTATGATAGAGGTCAGTGACCACCATTAATTAACTTTGACATGGACTCGAATAATAACAAAATGTAATACAAAAAAAAAAACGTTTTTTTTTGTTTTTTAAATACATCTTTGGATAAGCCGAAAGAACTCGAAAAAAAAATAACACGTTTCGTTTATACGTCAATAAGAGATGATAGATGAGGCGAGTGGCCAGATCAACTCAGAAAGGAAAAAAAACATTCATTCGATCATTTCCACTAGGGTTGCCATCTTTAAAAACTGCCAACCAGGACAAGGACCGTGAAAACCCCGGTTTTTGGAGCTTACAGATTTTATTTCCATAACTTTTTTAAACAAAAATGTAGTTATAACAAAAAAAAAAAGATACAACTGATTTCCAATTAAAAACTATACAAAGTGAAAAATCATTTCAATTTCGGCAGTTAGTGTTTATGGTTTCGTTGGTGATATGATGACCTAGTTAGTGGTGAATTTCTATAGTAATCTTACTTCTTGGATGTATGTTACTCAAACACGCCTAAACAACTAAACGGATCTAGATGAAATTTGGCAGACAGATAGTCGGGAATAGCACATAAACTACTTTTTATCCCGGTATAATGTTCCCTTGGGGTGATAAAACACGTTTAACGCGGGCAAAGCCGCTGGCAGAAGCTAGTGTACAATGCAATCCCGGGTGATTTGCCGTAATTTTTGAAGAGTTCCGTCCTATATCTCCGAATTTCTTCATCAGATCATCACCAAATTTAAATGGGACCAATTCGGGATCATAATCTTCCAAACAATAAAGAATTTTCAAAATCGGTCTACAATTGACGGAGAAATCGGTGGACAATTGCCGTTAGTGATTTGAACACTTTAAAACCCGGGCTATAAATAAAACCCCGCCCGGGTGCCCCCCGGACGCTTTCTAAATTAGGACAAATCCGGGGAAACCCAGACGGATGGCAACCCTATGTTTAAGGGAAAGATGTATAAGACTTGCATAACCAATGGAAATAACCTTGCTTTAAGAGCTCACGGTAGGGCCCCAGAGGCTCTACGCAAATTGTCAATCTATCAGCGATGGCGTTGATCGAAATGCCAAAACGCAAGCGATTGATCACGGGCCATTCTTTCAAAACCGTTTATTTTTTCCAATCGCTATCGCGTCCTTTTCGTTGGTAGAATGTCACTTGTCTAGAGGTCTAGGTCCTGAAGATCCAGAATCAAAGGTACCTATTTGCGTTTAAGCTTTTCCTTTTCTTTCGTTTCGTCCATACCTACTTCTCTATCAAAGGCATGAGTTACCTGTATAACGCTGAAAAGGCGGTCGTTCCTGTGAGGCATCAGATCGAAGGTGCCCATACAGAACATTCCTCGGCTCGCCCGGCACTCTTCCCAGTCATCCAGATGGAACAGCTTCGGCATGTCATAGTAGTCCGCATCTGCGAAATAAAGTAACCGGTTAATAAAAACACATTTTTTTTTTGAAATTCTTCCAATGTTTTCTCCCGCTCTGGGTGAAGCGCAAGGCCGTGTCAGACTTTTACTGACTAAAACCCACCCGTGTTCCTTCAGTTGCTTGTGCCAGGGCTGCGGTAACTCTCTTACAAATTTATCCGCGACCTATAACAACCCTACTGCACAAAGAGCTACATAAGGCGGTGCTCCCTAAACGGAATATTTTAACTGTGCGTATAGCTATGGAGAGGAATTCCCTGCTGGAGTATGTGTTTCCCGATAGCTACAATCTGGTGGTAAGCCACGCCCACTGTCATCGATAGCTTATGGGCAAACTTAAATTGGAGCGAAAAGTAAAGTATTTGAAAATTAAATACACAAGGCCGACCACAGAGGCCACATCATAAACGGGTTCTACCGATGGTGTTTACAAAAATATTACCGCGCAAGTTCTTATTTCAAACTGGCGGCTAGCATCTGACGTCAGATCGTTCACTGTCATTTTGCCTATGAATGCAACCTTATTGCTACGAAAATAAAGATCACTAAAATAGGTAATCTGGCTAGTGTCATACGAGTCTTTGCCGTGCAAATTGAATAAATATTTTATTTATGTCTGCTTCTATGCGACTGCCACATATAAGAACACAGTAGGTGTCATTTTTTTTATAACGGTTTTGTAGCCAGATAATTATATTTTTATTATTTTAATGAATTCTACTATACTGAAATGGACTGTGTAATGGAAACTTTAAATTTGAATTGAGATTTGGTGCTTTCATTAATCAATTTAATCATTATTTACAATAGGAAAGTTCCATCAAATTGTAAAACACCTTACATTTACAAATATTCAGAACTTACTAGGTTCGGCATTGTCTTTTTTAGGCATATTAAAAATATCCAATAGAATTTAGGACACTATTAATATCATTTGTACAATTTGTAGCTTCATTCCTTGTTTAGTATTCTCTTGAAATATTAAGATGTAATTTAGTTACTAATACAACAAAACATTCCATAGCCTACTTCAAATCATAAAATATTTTTGCGCTATCCTGGAATATAATAGTTTCAAGGCACTTACTGGGTTTTGATATATACCAGCCCTATGGGTGCCGTTTTTAAGATAACATTAGTTCTATTTTTAAAGAGATTTAAATACTATTTAGTTATGGACTTAGTAAGTAAACTAAACGACATGAGTCTTTTATAATATAACAAAAATGTAAATGCTAGTGACAGCGTTAGTGCCAAAGAATAAAAATAATACAGAGTCTAACAATATTCCTTGTGATTTCGTTAGTTCAAATTAAAGCCACCAGGCTACATGGTCTGGCTGCATTATACCTGATATTTTTTTGACAGATTGAATTGACGAGAAATAAATCGAATATTTTTTTGCATTTTGCGGAAAAAAGCGACATACGTCCTCCTAGCAACGCAAAAAAACGGTCACTGTCGAATTGGACTGGATGGAAAGAGAAGCACGATGGAATTTGTATAGATTTCTTTCTAAAATAGATTAATATGAATTACTTAAAAATAATAAATGAAATTTCAAAATATAAGACAATGAAGTTTTGCGTCCTGTTTTGATACGTTATTATTATTAATTGTACAAATGTACGCTGGTCAGTATTACCGGAAAAATCTTTTGAAGATCACGGTAAGAGGTTACTTTGCCATTTAATTGTATCGAGGTTTTTGTGCGTAAACGTGTTTCGGCCACAACAAAGTTTTCGGAAATAATTATGATCAAGATTATTATATTTTTACCGCTGCCACATCTTCAATAGATTAGGCAAAAATAATTTAAAATAATGCCTATTTTGGGCATTCAGCCCCTTAAGTCAAGAGTGAATAGGTTACTTCTAGACAAGCGTGCTTCACCGTCGACAACATCATCGCACCACCAGGTGAGATATACCAGCTTCGCCGGCGTGAAACTTGAAAATTATCCCAAGGGATAGGGAACATACGTACTCCTGGGATGAAAACTATCCTATATATCCTAATACAGAACATGGTATACTCGTGTGCCAAATTACCAGTTTTCTTCGAAATCCATTCAGCTGTTAAGAAGTGAAAAGGTAACAAACTGACAGACTTTCACAATTAAAAAAATTAGTATGGATAAGAAGTTAGTTAAGTTATTTTTTACTGTTTTATATTATTTTATTTTTTGTTGCCTAAGATATTGGCACACGCCAATCTTGAACTCAAAACTTGGAAAATAGAAAATCCGCCATTTTTCTATTTTCCAATTTTAATATAGCCAGTGACACTCGCAAGGTTATGACGAATCGGAGGTAAGGATTATCAAAATGTGCCACCGCGTTTGGTCTCTAGAACGCCACATAGGAACAAACATACATACATACATATACTGATAAACACATTAACCTCCTTCGGTAGTCGGGTAAAAAGGATACAGATAGAAGAGCACAAAGATACTGCTTATTTCAGTAGAAATTACTTCCAGCAGACCTGAGACAGGGAATTTGAATGACAGACGAAGTTCGTCATGCGTTTATTATCCACTTGCACGTCTGCGTTCGCGAACTGTCATGTGGATATCGCAGCGTAAATCGATTGAAAGCGCGAATTCGCGAATCTTCCCCGATGAAAATCTTGCTAACCAAAGAAACCTACTATGATTTTTAATTTCGTGGCCTTCACTAAACTGACATTTGGGGGGCTGTCACTTTATCGTTACATAAAAATAGTGTTGTATCCTGGCTATCCTGTGTGATCGAAAGTTGATCGAAAATCGAAGTAGATCGAATATGGAACTATTTCACGACAAAAAATACATTTGTCAAGAAACGAGCGGCCCTTCTTTAGTTTCTACTCATTTATGTCAGACTTAATTTTATCGATCGCGTTTATTTTATTGCTTATTTATTTTTTAAACAATAAAAATGTATGTACTATGTGTATCAATACTGTTATATTTAAATATATTATGTTTATAAAACATTTATTTAGATCAATTAGTAAAATTAATTTGAGGAGTCATATCGATTCGATGAAACACTTACGATTGAGCCTTACCTACAACACTACGCTCCACGCTTACCATAGATTTCGATTTTTTTTGCTGTACCTACATACTATATCTATGATGCTTACAACATTTAAAAAAAAGTAAGTTCATTGCCAGCTGTCAGTTTAGTCTTCGAAATAAAAATTCACAGTATAAAAAAATGATTTGTTGCGCGTCTAACGACTCTTGCCAGGTTACTACGTAGTGATTATATTCTCTGTGCAGGTTACGTACCTACTATAAAGCAATTTTAAAATATTCTATAAGTGAATAAACTTTTATGAAAATATATACCTCAAACCTGTTCATATTTAAAAATAAAATGTTATTACGATCTAGTATCTACGTACTTGTTGAATCTATACTTCTATCTATACTAATATTATACAGAAGTAAAGTTTGTGAGTTTGTGAAGTTGTAGGGGGTAGTCTCTGGATCTACTGAACCGATTTTAAAAATTCTTTCACCAGTAGAAAGCTACATTATTCCTGAGTGTCAAACGTTATAACTTATTTTCAAAAAAGATAACGATCCTTATGAAAATTGCTATAATGTAACCCAAAGTAGCAAAATGTTGGCTATATAATTCATTCTTTGGCGTGCGCTGAGAAAACTATTGATGATACATAAAAATTATGTACTACATGATTAAAGTACTCATTATTACCTACAAAAAAGGCTACGAGAGAATATATCTAACTATCATAATTAAGTCACAATAGCAGCTTTTATGTTCTAAATTTTAATTAGATCGCCGCCCGGTAGAAACAAAAGTTGGTTACATTCGTATTTGAGTATAATTCTTACTAGGTATATAGGTAGCACAGCATAGCATTTTTCTAGCACTTATGAGGAAGCTGGAGTTATGCACATAAATAAAATCTAAATATTCCCTATTCCTTTGCCGCGGCGATATTCGGTTGCTCAGCGATTGGCTTGCGCAAGTCGTGGATTTGATTCCAGTAAAGTACTTGATTTTTTCAATTTATTTTCAGTATCTTTTGAGGATAGAATCTGGACAGACACTTACAATTTTCTTGTTATGCAAAACGTTTAGCCAAATTTACTTAGTTTGAGACAGCGAAAAAATTTTTTTTTTTTTATCTTGTCTATTCGCCGCGAATTTAGTTGATTTTGGACTCATGCTTTGGAAAAAAATAATGAGTTTAAAAAAAATCTATCAGTATTAGGTGGTTGCCAACGAACGTTTGTAAAATTAATAGCATTAGGGGTGGAAGTACACACAAGGTGGGTGGAATGCAGCGCACACACCTACAATATTATTGCGCTTTAATGAGGAAAAATAGGCTATTCGAATTTCGAAGTACTAATGCAAAGCAGACGAAGTCGCGGGCGAAAGCTAGTTAGCTATATACATAAAAAACATCCTATTTTAGATACCCAGCCTATAAAGTCGGGGTCACCGTGACAATAGTTCCTCCATTCAATGCATCGTTCACAATAAGTCATAACTTGAACAGTTCCACTTCCACCGCTAATATAAGGTGTTCGCCGGCAGTTAGCGAGTGGTTCCGTACTGGCTCATCGCGGTGGTCAGTGAGTCAGCCGCCTTAGTGGGTGGGTTAATTACGTGGTGATAGGGTTACCAGTTCTCAAAACACAGTAGACAATTTTTATTATGTAATTTTGTAAATAAAAAACAAGTTAATTTAAAGAAATTTAAAAACCCGACTGCTTAAAAAAGCGAACTAAAAAGACGTAAACAAGAAGAAAGTCATGCTGTGCAGTCGGAGGATACCTACATGTTCTCGAGCTGGCTGACCAAAACCAGATGTATCCTCCGACTGCACAGCACTGCACAGGTTTTTTATTTATAACTTTTTAGTTATTTTTTTTTTGAATTAGGTAAATTTTAACATAGAAGTGTTCTATATTTTTGAATTCACCTCTTAAAACCCTTTATTTTGATACCCCACACGATGGGATTGGAAGAAAAAAAGGTGCCCCACAATATGGCGCCCAAAAGCCGTTAGGTATTTTTAACCGACTTCAAAAAAAGGAGGAGGTTCTCAATTCGTCGGAATCTTTTTTTTTTTTTTTTATGTATGTTCCCCGATTACTCAAAGACGCCTGGACCGTTTTCAAAAAATCTTCTTTTGTTTTGAAGGGTATACTTCCTAGTTGGTCCCATAGTCATCAGGTCAGGATCTGATGATGGGATCCTAGAGAAATCGAGGGAACTCCTCAAATATTATAGGCATTTTATAGTGATTTTGGTATTTTCACCAACAATGCAATCACTTGCACTCAGAAAGTATAATTTGGTGAAGTGGAACTGATGAAGAAGACCACAGATGGCCACTGAAACTCCTTAATGCTAAGAATGTCACGGGTATAAAATATCTCGAATAGTTAACCGACTATGATTAAGCAAATACTTATAAATGAATGGTACTGATGAAAATGGTACCATTGAACTGTTTTGATTATGAAGCCGGAAGGTAGGCACTGGAACTCTGAAATAAAACAATGTATCCTAGTCGTGCTTGGGCTTATTGGAATCGTCATGAGATGTACTTTGGCCATAAATGATTATCATGTTAATTGGAGATACCTACCAAAACTAAAAAGAGAAAAATAAAAAACTTTTTAACAAAAAATCAAACCGACTTCCTGAACAAAAAACTACAAACCAAAAAATAACTTTCTTTTCCGAAGTCGGTGTCGAAAAACTGAAAAAAAATGGGTACAAAGACACCGACTTCGGAAAAGAAAGTTATTTTTTGGTTTGTAGTTTTTTGTTCAGGAAGTCGGTTTGATTTTTTGTTAAAAAGTTTTTCCAATTTTAATTTAGCAAGTGACACTCGCAGGGTTAAGACGAATCGATTGACGTAGGAATCATCAAAATCGGCCAACGCGTTTGGTCTCTAGAACGCCACATGGACACAAACATACATACATAGTCTGATAAACACATTACTCTCCTTCGGCAGTCAGGTAAAAAGTGTATTTATTTGACCCAAGATTCGGAAACATGTAATTATTACTCTGAGAGCAGGACAGTCTATTTATAAAGTGTGAGAGACACCAACTCTTGTCAATGTCAAGTTATTAAAATCCAAAAGCAATACAAAAGCTTCTGTTGCATAGCGCAGTTCTTTACATTCACACGACCGAGGTAACAAACGGGAATTTTGTTTAGTATTGGCTTATGCTAAAATCCATACTAATATTATAAATTCGAAAGTAACTCTGTCTGTCTGTCTGTTACCTTTTCACGCCTAAAACACTGAACGGAATTCAATTAAATTCAGCAAGGAGATAGATGGCAACCTGAGCAAGGGCATAGAGACTACATTAAGTTATTTGATCTGAGACATTAAGTAAGAAAAAATAATGTGTAGGTTATGGTAGTTTAGATTTTAGAGTAGGTAGGGTAGCGTACGTAGGATAGATAGGGTAGGTAGGAATTTAGGGTAGGGTAGGTAGGTATCCAGTTGACGGGAGCGAAGCCGCGGGGGTCACCTAGTATATAATATAATATACCTTATTTGCATCACAAAAGAATATAATATAATTAGGTATAATTGACATTTTCTAGGTAGACATTATTGAAAACAAAGAGATACTTAACAAAGAGGTGTTAAAATACTAGCTTTTAATGTGATATTTCTCACTTTTCGAACATTTTATGAGTGTTGTTCATTTAGTACTTACGTCACAATGATAATTATTTAGTACGTATTGAAGCACTAACTACTCACTAATAATTACGTACACTGATATTCTTATTTAGGTTGTAGCATTCTATTCACACTGACCTCCGTACTAGTCGAAACTGTATCACGGTATAATTTTGTAGTATGATACTATATTATGATGTAGTATATTTGGCAAGCTAGCAGCCTAATTGCGTAAGTGAATTGGGCAAGGCATAGGGTTTGACCATGGTTTGACCCCATCAATCGAACAATCACGTGCGAGATAAAGAGACGCGATGTGAATTTCCGTCTATTTTAAGCTGTTTTTTACGATGTTGATGCCATAATCAAAAATATAGTAAGATACTATTAGTAGATTATTGCATCGAGCACAAAGTAATTTATTATTGCACCGAGTGCCTGATTTAGAGCCCGAGCGTTAGCGAGGGCTCTAATCTAACAGGCACGAGGGCAGTATAAATTACTTAAGGCGAGGTGCATAATCTGCTTTTCTTTCAACTATTATCTATAGGAATAGTAGATAAAAGAAACTCATATCAAACAGTTAAAATAGAAGTTTAATTATTGAAATTAAAAGATTTTCTATAACACTGTCCGCTTCATTTAGTATGTTTTCCGGAGTTAATGTGTCGCTAGATGATTCCATTTTATTTCGGAGCCGAAGCACTCAAAATCAGATAGTATCACACTTTATCGTTTCCAAAAATATTGTCAAGCAAAATTAACAAAGTTCCCGCCAAATCACTTTTTTAAATTTCTTTCATTTTTAAATCAGAGTTAGCAGCAATCAATTTTTTAAATTTGGAACAAGTAGGATAGAAACGAATAATACGTACGTAAAAAAAAAGTATTGATATCGGCTGGCTGAATAGAGCTCATCCATTGAGATTGGCACCTTTTGGTGCGATTAAAAAATAAACTGTGCAATAATGAAATTTCATACATTTTTATTGCTCTAGAGCATTAAAGACTCGCTTTGTACTGAGTTTTAAGTGTGATTGTGATGAAATTAAAGCATAGTTGGAAGAAAAATATATTGTGTAGTACATTTGGCAACCCTAGTTACGATGGTGATGACATAATAATCTGTGCGGTAATTGGTCAGTAATTGTTTTTTGTGTGGTGGATGTAGGTAGGTATTTGCATATGTAGATAATTATTTATCAATCTACCTCAGACCAGCAAAAAAAGATAGACGTAGCGTCGCGAACATCAAAAGTGAAGCCACATTTTTATCTATGTGTGTTTGGAAGGGTTGCCATTTGTTGATTTTTTTCCCTATAAAATGGGTAATAATATTGTGTGGGTAGGATAATATTGTTCGAGTAAGATATTGTTGAATATGGTATTGAACCTCAAAAGTAAACGATTAAGGTACATTATTAATTATAACTCACGAAAAGAATTTTTTTTTTTGTTAAATCGCAAAATCTATTTAAAAATAAACAATTAGAAAGTGGCTTTACATGCTTATGATTTGAAGATCACCTTTTATGCAATCCTTGCTTGTGTTAGGAGACTTCACTGTTCCGCTTAGCAATATCCATTAATTTGCAATTTAATGCAAAAAAAATACAAATATAAATAGATAAGTTTTAAATAATAGAAAAAGCAAACTTTATGTGAACGAGCGTTATACAGAGAAAAAAAATGCGCGTATTTGTGTGATGTGTGGGAGTATAGGGGAGAGTGCGCTAATGTGTGAGGGTATATAGTTTGTATGAGTTTAAATTAGTATATTTAGTTCTACTCTGGGGTATATGTTTAGGTGTAAGTTAGCTTAGCCTGTGACAGTGTCTTGGGATCGGAGGAAGTAAAATACAGCTACTTCCTATAACCATGGTCATAGAAATTCTATTAAAGGTTATAAGTTGCTGAAGCGTAAATCATAACATCGTCAAGTGTATGAGTCATTATGTAAATTGTTTTGAAATAATATAGATAATTATATTTTCAATCAACTTTATTAAATTCAAAAATACCACCATAACAAAATCACTGACTCCAAAAAGTAATACAAAGATAAATGGTACTATTAGATAAAGATAAATGTACTATTTCTTATAGCTACTATCCATTTTCTTTTTGTTTCATTATTATTTGGAAATCTAAAATATTAAAATAACATAAAAAAAGAAAACAGGAATATAACTCGAAGTAAGAAATCATATTAAATTTTTTTAATCGAATGGGGTAATTTGAAATCATATTATGGCAACCCACGCACTTTATGTCACTGATTTCGTTCGTTGAGGTTTTTTGTTCCAAGGAACCTAAAATTCATAGTATATTTAATAAATAAACGATGTTATTTCAAGTACTTACATGTGAAATGTGATTCCGTGAGACTTTTTATGTGCTTTGCTATTGTTTTTACAAGTTTTCACTACACAGGAAGGCATAATTCTATTTTTTTTTATATATGTTAACTAGACGACGACTCGTAACGTACTAAGAGCGATGAGCATAGTTTTAGTGCAGGTGTGTGCGTGAGAGTGTATATTTACTTGGAGGAGCATAGTTTTGTGGCTTCACTTATGATGTTCGCGACGTTACGTCTATCTTTTTTTGTTGGTCTGAGCAATCTACTTAAAGAAAACTGTTTTTCTCGATACAGGATTTGCTTAGTTTGAAGGACAGAGGGGCCTCAATCATGTATTGTGTAATATTATAACCAATAACCATGCCCATTTTCGTATTAATAACACTGACCTATACTCCATTTGAAATAACATTAGACATGTTTCCAAATCTTTTTACAGTCCGTTCAACCGATTGTGAGTTCTATCCCGTAAACATAAGGATGATATAAAAAGCATAAACCTGTTACCAAAACCAACTGTTTACTACAGCTACCATTTGTCGTATCACCAACGCAATAGAAGTCAAAATCGGTTGGTCGGGCTGTAAAATGGGCTAATTTAAACGTCTAATGTTATCGCAAATGGAGTTTAGGCTAATCTTTTTGCAAAAAAGGAGAAAATAAATTCTGGTTTTTAGGGTTCCGTAGCCAAATGGCAAAAAACTGAATCCTTATGGATTCGTCATGTCTGTCTGTCTGTCCGTCAGTATGTCACAGCCACTTTTTTCCGAAACTATAATAACTATGCTGTTGAAACTTGGTAAGTAGATGTATTCTGTGAACCGCATTAAGATTTTCACACAAAAATAGAAAAAATAACAATAAATTTTCATACTTAGAACTGAAACTCAATTTTTTTTTCCATCATAATCATACGTGTGGGGTATCTATGGATAGGTCTTCAAAAATGATATTGAGGTTTCTAATATTTTTTTTTTTTTCTAAACTGTATAGTTTGTTCGAGAGACAGTTCCAAAGAGGTAAAAAGTGTTCTCCCCTCCCTGTAACTTCTAAAATAAGAGAATGATAAAACTAAAAAAAAAATATGGTGTACATTACCATGTAAACTTCCACCGAAAATTAGTTTGAACGAGATCTAGAATGCAGTTTTTTTTTAATACGTCATAAATCGTAAACCGCTATTTACCAAGTACGAAAGCCTTCGTGCGCGAATCCGACTCGCACTTGGCCGGTTTATTTTTATTTTTGTGCTGCCTCGTTGGTCTATAGTTATAGCGAGCGCTTCTAGTGCGGATAAAGTCCAGGGTTCGACGCCCGGGTTGGGCAAAGCGTTCTTGGGAGATTAACACGTTCCCTGTGTAGCTAAGATTATGTACATCATCCCTTACGTGTAATTGATTTACATTAGTTGTACAATGCTCACGCGTGTATGTCAATAAAAATAAATAAGCTCTCGCGCGCATAAATTTATAAAAAAAAAAATTACACGACTTTAGAAATTGAAGTTAATTTTTACTTTATAGTATAATTGGCAGTCGGAAGTATTTAAAAAAAAAAAACACGTTTTAGTTGTGTTACATAATGGAAAAGTTCTATAAAAAAAAAAAAAAACAAATACAAATATTTTTATTGGAACAAAAACATAGTACAATTTTTGTGTACGTTAATACTGCGTTAGTTTAGTAAGTAACTGTGTCGCAGTTATTAGCGCCCACCCCAGGAGCGAAATTCCAACTTAGTTCCAAGACAAAATTTTGGTTATACTAAAAGTAGAAACTAGAAAAACATTTATAATAACAATAAAACTAAAACTAGACATAGCTATATTAATAATAGATTGCAGCAGTATAAGAGGGTGTGTGTGTGGGTGTGTGTGTGAAAGTGACGCCAAAATAGATTAACCCATGAAACTTAAACAAAAACGGTGGATTCAGAGTATACCAGAGTCAATGATATTCAAATAAACAGATACGTTATACATTCACAAAACAATTGAAAAAAGTGTTCCGCACATAGCGGCAGCACACATACACACTTTTCATTCATCTAACATTAAAAAATATTTATTTTAATCAATAAATAAATAAATTACAAATACACACGATGGCATTTATTTTATTTTGTTTTTGTTTCAACAGAGCCTATCGCTCTTCGCCATGCGTGACATAAACTAAAGATTAAAGGTCACAATTGTGACCTATTCGAGTTTTCAAAATGCGCGCGCTCATAACATATCTGTTTATTTGAATATCATTGACCAGAGTGTACTGTTCGTACCTGCGTACGTACCCCTTTAGAGCGTACCAGTGTGATGTTTTGTTATGAAATGGTTTAAGAAGCCCCGGATCTACGATTTTTTCGAACCGGGGCAAAACCTTGATAGTGGCAATGAGTAGCATTTTTGTGATAGTTTTTTGAAATAACAATCCTTTAACAAATTTAAACTTTTTATTATCTAATAACCAATAACTTTCATTTTTGACATAAAACAGAAACACAGATAAAATATATAATCAGGATAGACTACAACTTTACACGGCGTGCTTTCTTTTCTGCGAAAGAATCTATTAGCTCCTCAAAGTCCGTCGCATAGGCATTTTTTTTTTCAATGGCTATAAAAGTTAGCTTTAAGTTAGAAAAGTATGTTTTTCAAACTAATTCGATTACTTGATAAAAACCTATGAGATTGTAGGCAAAGAGGCTTAATTTGTTCGATATTTCGAATTCTTGTCTCAAGGTTTTGGCGCCCCCATGAAACTGCCGCCCGGGGCAAGAGCCCCGGTTTGCCCACCCTTAGAACTGGGGCTGGGTGTAAGCAATAAACAGCTAGACATGCGATTGCAGCTATCCTGAGTGATTGCCGTCATTTATTGAATAGTTCTGATATCTCCTAAGTTCTTTATCAGATCTTAATGACCATTAAGCATGACTGCAGCTTTCACATTAAAAAAGAATCATCAAAATCGGTTCACCTAGTAAAAAGTTCTGAGGTAACAAACAAAAAAAATACAGTCGAATAGATAACCTCCTCCTTTTTGGGAAGTCGGTTAAAAATACAGTCGAATTGATAATCTCCTCCTTTTTGGGAAGTCGGTTAAAAATACAGTCGAATTGATAACCTCTTCCTTTTTGGGAAGTCTGTTAAAAATACAGTCGATTTGATACCCTTTTCCTTTTTGGGAAGTCTGTTAAAATACAGTCGAATTGATAACTCTGTGTCTCTGTCTGTTGATTTTATAAATCTGTTTTTGACTAATTGTAATGTAATTTGTTTTTTGTTGTTATTACTATTGAAAATACCAAAAGGAAATTGTATGTTTAACCATAAGGTGCATGTTGTGTTAGCCTGTAAGTAATTGTTGCACTTACAAATGTATTACAATGCAAGTAAAATTTTAAATGTTTTGTATAATCAATTATTGGTTAGCCTAAATAAATAAATAACCTCCTACTTTTTGGGAAGTCGGTTGAAAAATACAGTCGAATTGATAACCTACTCCTATTTGGGAAGTCGGTTAAAATACAGTCGAATTGATAAACTCCTCCTTTTTGGGAAGTCGGTTTAAAAATACAGTCGAATTGATAACCTCCTCCTTTTTGGGCAGTCGGTAAAAAAATACAGTTGAATTGATAACCTCCATCCTTTTTGCGAAGTCAGTTAAAAAATACAACCGAATTGATAACGTCCTCCTTTTTGGGAAGTCGGTTGAAAAGACTATAAAACTTGTCCGGACTCATGCTTCATGACGATAACATACTCAAAATGCACTGTGAACGTTTATTAGGGATTTCTTAGTATCAGTCCAGAGAGTGGATTTGTGGCCGGTAGTAGGTTCTTCCCTCTTTTAAAAGTGATTTGAACATAACTGGCGAATTTAAGGTGTAGGTACAGTAGGGCCTCGTTTAGCCGGGCCTCCGCTTATTCGGTGATCGCTGTAATCCGAACGGGACGGACGATGGTGGCGATGTTTTTTAATTAATGGTTATTATTATAAGCGGAAGAGATTTTTAAGAAGAATATTTATTAATTAAAACTTACGTCCGTTGTTTTTAGCATCATGTCAAACCCGGAACTTTCTTACATGTTTGTTTACTTTACGCGTACAATTTAATGTATATGTTTCTGTCTTGTCTTACTCATACTTTGTTTCGTATAATTAATTAAAGAAACTAAGGCTAAAATTTATTTTCTTACCATTAAAATATTGCATACATGTTTCTATATTATATGTTATAGGAAAACTGTGAAAACCAGATTTGTGTACAATTCCTAGGGAATCTATAAAATGCCCGCTTATTTAGGATATGTCACTGTGTGAAATGATATAGAATTATCATTTCACACAATTACTCAATACACACATTTCCTAGGAAATGCATAAAGAACCTAGGATTTGTATACAATTCCTAAATGGTTCAAGGAAAAGGGTTTAATAAAAGAATTCATGAATAAATATATGATTTAAAGATTCTCTGTCTTACCGGATGCAGCTGAGTACCAGTATTTGAAATGGAGCGTCTGCCTATCTGACCTCCACAACCCAGTAACTGGGTAACACGATACCTCTTGGAAAGACTGGTGTCAGATTGTCTGGCTATCTGTAAGACCAACGGCTTAGGGTACTTTCCATGGCACGGAGGAATCTCGCTCCGTAAAGATGGTCACCCATCCACTGACCAACCTCGGTAAGCGTTGGTTAGCCTTGAAGATTGACCCGAGACGCTGTTATAATTTAGCCACGAGCTCCCAGAACACAATCAACGTTCACGCGAGCGATTGCATACCAAAAACCCCGCGCGCCCTCGTTTTCACCGTAACGGGTCGATATTCTTTTTTTAAACCGATTGTTTAATGTGTGAAATACAATTTATTTCATAGTATACTGGTTGATTTTCGGAACACTATAGATTGCCTAGAAATTGTATAGAATGCCTGATTTCATACATTTCCTATAACATATACATTAAAATACAAGTACCTGGGCGACCGAGCTCTACTCGGGTGAAAATAGAGAAAACGTCGACGTTTTCTAAAAACTGAAACCTAGCTAGATCGATTTAAAATTTATTCTACCGATACACGGTAGAATAAATTTTTATTACTTGTAATTTTTTATTGTTGTCGTTCAAAAGTGCCGCTTGATGGCCTAATTGAAATAAATATATTTGATTTGACTTTATCGCCCCCGAAACCGTTTAAATTTCATGAAAATCGTTGGAGCCGTTGCCGAGATTCAGATTATAATATATACACATATACAAGAATTGCATTTGGTATTAGATATAACGGACGTCTCTATAATCCGCAAAATCCCTTTCTTGCCTTTCAGAATAAGCGAGGCCCTACTACACTAGTACTATAAGTAGATATAATACGGTACGGTACCCCTCTGCCCAACCCTCCAGGGCATAAAGCCGTGAATATATTATGTTAGATTATGAACCTAGTAGAGTTCTGTCTATATAATAACAATGGGTACACCTCGTCTTACCCACTCGGATCCTACAGTCGTGATGGTTGTTTAATATGCACGAAAAACAAATGGTGTTTTATACGCACTATTATTTGTCTTTTAATGTTTTCACATTTAAAATATTATGGTGAAAATGTCGTCCAGGAAGTTTATTGTATGAAAAACTTTTTTACAAAAAAATATTACCGAATTCCAAATAAAAAAACTACAAAGTGAAAAATAATTTTATTTTTGGAAGTCGGTTTCATTTTGTATTTTTTTTTATTTGGAAGTCGGTAATATGTTTTTGTAAAAAACATATTTTTATTTTTATTTTCTAGTTGTACCTACCTAATAGGAAAGTTGCTTAGCAAGGTATCTATAACGCCAGAATAGATTACCCGAATATCATGAAACTTGAACATAACCGGTGAAACGAGAGATCTGCGTACCCCTTAAGAGCGTAATGGCGTTATGTTATGTTATGAAATGGTATAAACAATGAACAGACATGCGATTGCAGCAATCCCGAGAGGTTTACCGTTATTTATTAAAGAGTTCTGTTGTATATCTTCGAAGTTCTTCATCAGATTTTCACCAAATTAAAAAGAGACCAATTTCGGAACATACTTTTTCAAACAAAAAAGAATTTTCAAAATCGATCCATAATTGACGGAGATATCGGTGAGCAAGCACAAAAAAAAACAAACATATAGTCGAACATAGAACCGCCTCCTTTTTGGAAAGTCGGTTAAAAATTGATGACTAAAATATACTAGTAAACTGAGACAAAAGTCTGAAAGACAATAATCACATCACCTTAGAACGGCTACACCTCTATTTACCCGACCGCCGAAGGAGGGTAATGTGTTTTAATAATTGTTTTCTTTATTTTCGCTCGGCCAAATAAGTGCACCAAAAAACATAGTTTTAGGTGGTATGAATTTCACCGGGTTAGTACCGTATGTAATAAATGTCTGAGGGTTTACAGGTACCCAAATAAATTACCCTTCATAATTATGTTGTTAGGAAAACAATAGACCGGCGTCAAAATTTTATACCGCCATAGATGAGCGCATAAGGCTAGCAAGATAATAAACAAAAAAAAACTCAAAACCTTACCCTTAATTTCAAAGCCAGCGACAGCCACCACCACGGCCATCAAAACCACCCACATGGTGACCATCACTGTCACTCAAAGTCAGTCAGACACTTTTAAATTCAATGCACTTTTTAACAAAATATTTTTTTAATGAAAGTTCTGAAAACTAAACTTAATGAATTTGCCCCAATTATATAGGCGAAGAGAGATAGAATATTACTGCCACTGGCGGATTTAACCACCGGTGGCTATCCGGCTGATAAGTTTTGAGTAAATGAGCGTCAGTGACGTGCGGACAGTTTTATATAGAGAACTATCGAACGGCGCTCGGCGAACACGGCTTTACGTTAGAGCGAGGACTCTGAAGCTAACATTGCACTAACTTGTCCTGGGATATCCCCGCTTGTTGTTTTAGTCATTTTAGAGCAGTTCAGTTTAACTTGCCAATTATTGGAGCGATTTGAATTGAGTACCTTTTACAAGCTTTTTATTGACTTGCAATGTATGTATGTAAGCAGCTCGTGGCTAAATAATGACAACCGCACGGGTCGATCTTCAAGGTTAAGCAACGCTTGACGAGGCCGGTCCGTGGATGGGTGACCATTTAAACATACACAGTCTTATTACAAAAAACGAGATAAACCATGGTTTAAACCTGTACTATCAAGTCCAGGCTTATCTGCAAAACCATGGTCTAAATTTGTTCGTATTACAAAACTCAAAAAAACCGTGGTCTTCTTAGTACCGTCATTTGAACCATTGTCTATACATCAACCACAGATTAATACAAATATCATTCGTTCACCATAATATCATTCAATTGCAACGTTCCGTTTGCCCAGAAATAAAAACGTTTTGATAATACGATAAGGATTAAATTACGTTTAAAAGTGTTAAAAATATTGAGACTGTTATTTTGCATGGATATAAACATTTGTTATTTATCGATTGAAGTTTTGTTTAGATTTAAGCAAATTACATAAGTTCTTAATAATTACTAATAATACATCTACGCACGTGTAACGAAAAGTAACAGTCTCGCGCGTTATATGAAACCATAACATTAAACAAAACCATCGCAAGCTGAACAAATATCACTAATCTTTGGCATTTTTAAGTTATCGAAGTCTCTAATAGAACAATTGCCTCTTTGTTAATAATGTATATAATAACAATATATTGTGATGGACCAACAAAAAAAAAACGATCTGAGAATTGGACTACCGTGGAAAAAGTAGTTAATATCCTCAATAATAAATAAATCAACCATGTTAATATCCATTTTCGGGTAAAAACAACAAAATACAATAAAAAAGATGCTATAACCTAAAAGAGAAACTTTGACAGATACGACTTAGACCATCGTTAAACTAGGGGCCGCCGAGGTTTAGCGTTAGACCATGATTTGGACTATGGTTTATCGCTAAACCATTATTTGTAATATCATTTTTGTGTAAACCACAGTTTATAGCGATTTAGATCTGGGTTTTTAGTTAAACCGCTTTTTGTAATAAGACTGTCAGAGTTTCCTCCGTGCCTCGGAAAGCACGTTAAGCCGTTGGTCCCGGCTGTCATTTGATATATAGATAGATAAATTTATTTATTCAGCGCACACAAAAGACAGCAACAATTAATTCCACCCAGCCCGTTCCATTATCGGACTACCAGACGTACGGCGATGCGTCATCGATATATGGTGGACATCCCACCCATACGCACTAAACGTTTTGAGAATACTTTTATTATGCGTACAGCTAAGGAGTGGAATTCCCTGCCGGAGTCTGTGTTTCCCGATAGCTACAATCTAGGGGTCTTTAAGTCAAGAGTGAATGGGTTGCTTCTGGGCAGGCGTGTTCCACCGTCGACCACATCATCGCTTGCTATCGGGTGAGATGGTGGTCAAGCGCAAGCCTATGTTAGATAATATTATTATTATTATTTAGTTTATATGTTTGAGTGACTATTGTATGTATTTATAGTATGTATGTATAGCTTTGTATTTGAATATTAGGTATCGTGATTTACTTTAAATATTGCACCTACCACTAATTGTCTCTGCATCACCCAAAGGTCGACGGTAGAAAATGCCTAAGGCATTAAGTCCGCCACTGTACATTTGTGTGCATGAAGTATTAACGAAATAAATCAATAAAAAAAAAGCACAGCACACAAAATCACATTTAAATGATTTATTTGAAGATCTTTGACAGTTGTTACGAGTAGTTAGAAGCTTGAGATCTGAGACCAGTCTTGCCAAGGGGTACCATGTTACCCAGTTACTGGGTTGTGGAGGTCAGATAGGCAGTCGCTCCATGTAAAACACTAGTACTCAGCTGAATCCGGATAGACTGGAAGTCGACTCCAACATAGTTGGGAAAAGGCTAGACAGAGTGATTGATAGAATGTATGTATGTATGTGTGTTCGGGTCAAATCTCGCAACTGAATTTTAAAGCAGTTATCCTCAATTGATTTAGATGATATTTTGCGTTGACGTTTGGTTTGGATGACAATTCGTGGTAAGCTAAAAAGAAGGCTAAAAAAATTGGGAAAGAAAAATGTTTTGAATTTGTTTTTCCAACAATACCTTGACTTTTACATAAATAATATAACCCTAAAGGTTGTCTGTAAGAGATTGCCCTGTGCGATAAGGCCGCCCATTGTACACTTATCTTTATAAATGTTTTGTTCTGTAATTATTTAAGTGGTGTACAATAAAGTATATAATAAATAAATAATAAATAAATAAATAACCCTATATAGTCATCGGCACGTAACTTGGCAAGGTCTTGGCGTAGTGGGGGTAATTTCGCGCATCGTACACGTATTGCCAAAAAAAGTGGTCACTTTTATTTCTTGTCATTCTTCAATGGTTATATCCTTGATTTATTTTTAAACATGTATGTTTAGAGGAAAATTAAATAAAGGAGAGGAATTCGTGAAGTTTATTAGGTGTTATAAATAAAATATATACAGTTACAAGTTAAAAAAAATAATTGAAAAAGATAGTAAAAATGATGGCATTGTTATCAAAATAAAAACAAGTAACAATCGTAATAAAAACTAAATTCAAAACAATTACCACTACTCCTAACAAAAACTAACTTAACAAAAACCCAACAAAAACAAAGTGTACAACTTTCGTGCACGCAAGTGTAATCGGGAGCGAGGACGGGGTGCGGGAGGCGCGGGTCGACTGAGACACCAATCGCGCGCTCGGATCGGCGTGACCTTGTACCCCGCGTCCCGCTTCACTAACAAGGAGACCTAAAAAACGGCTTCTGCGCATCTAACGACTCTTGCCAAGTTACGTGCCGATGACTATACCTAAGGTTTTCCATTGAGACTGTACAAAATTTGCTTAAAATAAAGTATAGTCCGGAACACTACTCAACACTATTAATAATAATGAAATTCCTGTTTCGAGCGGATCGGACGAAACGCCCACTAAACCGTTTATGATATTAGCCAACTTAATAGGGCTTTATGAAAGTTTAATGACCAGACAAATATCACTTGATTTCAGCGATGGGGATTGTTCCATATATTTTTGATATATGGAACAATCGCTATCGCTTTCGTGACGGTTTCGTTGATAAAATGTCACTTGTCTAGAGGACCTGGGATATCCCCCACTTCTTGTTTTAGTTATTTTAGAGTAGGTAGTTCAATTTAACTTGCCAGTTATTGGAGCGATTTGTATACTAATTAAGGTTGGTTTTACCGCATTTAAACTGCGGTATTACCCACTACTTGATTAAATAGGGCTTTTGAAAGTTTTATGATTGGAAGCTCTAGATAATATGTCATTATATCACCGATGAAAGAAAAGAAAAGAAAGAAAGAAAACACATTTATTTGACACAAGCCAATAATAAAAAAATATAAAAAAAGAAAACAATATAAAAGTAACATTGTGATTTCGATGGTGATGGTTGATGGTGATTGTCGATATGCCAAAACATAAGGGACTGAATCGCGTGATATTTTGATAGCGCTTAATAATTCCGTTCATTTTAGACTTACCAATCGCTATGGGGACGTTCTCGTTGATATAATGTCAATTTTATCTCTAATATGGCCAAGATTAAGGTACAATATTAACTAACAAAGCACTGACAGCTCATTCAGCTGACAGCAGGGGCAGGGGTTAAACATTTGGGTTCGACCTAATCTATACCTCAAGCTCACTGACCTCTATCATACATTGTACACTGGACTTCATATTATCGATGGCAAAATTAAGACATTTGATTATCGCCATTTTGGCGCTGATAGCAACGTGAATTAACGTGAGAGTCGTATGGAACTAATATTAGAGATGGGACACAGCTTTCGGTAAAATACTTTTATGGGTTTTTACGTAAGAAAAAAAAAACCAGTTATTTTTATTATGATTAATTTTTAAGTAATAGAATAATTGCCGTAAAGGTTACTAAAAAATATTTTCAGTCAGATTGCAAGCTATAAACTAGTGGATAGCGTGCTAGTAAAGTTATAGCGCATTACTGTCAGATAAGTGAGATTTAAATATGGGGTTAGGCTAACAACTTATCCTAAAAACTATCACATTTGAGCAAGTATCTCCTCGCTCAAGTACACTAGTTGTATGCCCATCGGATTCGTGAAGGGAACATCATTTATATAATAATAATAATAAATGAGATGGATAATCATTTACAACGGATGTATTTCTCGCTCTCATCGCTGAGATCTTGTCTCTGTAGTGTTAAGGTGCAAATAAGAGTGACATCGCATTCCAGCAAGGTGAAGACTTATATTTATTTATTTAAACTTCATGCACATAGGTACAATGGCGGACTTAATGCCTTAGGCATTCTCTACCAGTCAACCAAGGGTGGTGAAGAGATAACATGGCAGGTGCATTGTTTAAATCGTGGTAACAATTTAACAACAAAATATATTTTTAATTGCTTAACATGCACTATATATATACATATATTATATGATACATAAATAAATATATATATATATATATATTTAATAAAGTAATGAAAATAAGTTATCGAGATGACCCTACCCCCGCTGAAATCAGTTTTCAGCTCTGTTTCAGATGCAGATGAATTGTTTGACTTCAAAATATTTGTTAAAAAAATTATAATTATCATGATATTGTTCCAGAAATAATTCCAGATTCAGGAACGTAGTGATTGGTACAAGAGAGAGGCCTGTGCCCAGCAGTGGGCGAAGTCGGGCCGTGGATGATCATGATGATGATTCCAGAATTTAGTACATTGCTATTGAACATATTATAACTGATTATTAGGCATTCATATACTATTCATCACCAATACCAATATGAGATATTTAGTTCCAACATACTACGAGAAGTCAATACAGTAGATGAGTGATACGCCTTGCCAAGTCTACTATTTTGATATTAGTGTAATTTAAAAATATCACTAATACTGATATATTAGTTACAATATTATAATATTTCCAGTCAAATATATTAGTATTACCTAATTTTTTGAAATATCGGTAGTATCCTATCTCTAAATGTGTCAATTTTAGTTCCTGATACGCTCGAGCGGGGCGCTTTGAATCAGCACAAAAATTAACTGTCATTTCATATAGTATGTCTAGTCCAGCGTACTTGTATAATAGAGGTCAGTGCTCAAGCTTGATCTCTGCGACATATGTCAAACTGACGTATACATTATTGTTACGTTATTGTTAGCCTGTCACTATTAAAGACCTTATACGTACTTCTTACTACTAGACTGTGTACCAAAATTTTTTGTTTAGCTAAAATGAAATCTATCATATTACATCTAGGTTAGCTATTTCCTTATAAGCGGTCCTGGCGAGAGGGTCCGCTGGTAGACACACTACTTGTCTGACCTATTGCTAGCATAACTAATCATTGGGTTTGGTAGAAATGGTAGAAAATTTTATATGTTTCTTTTTATGTTATACCAAAACGAACAATTCATAGACTTTGACACTTATTTAAATATTTCTAGAAAAGTATCTGTTCCTATATTTAATCAATTTGTTGTATTTTGAAAAATTATCATTAATACTGAGTAAGAGTAGTACTTTTAAATGTTTGGGCCTGGTAATACTAAACGTAGGGTGGTGGTTTGCGGATTTTCTGGCGGACTCTATTCGAGTGAAATTCAGCGGCTGTTAATATTATTTGCAAATTAATTCCTAGTGGAATACAATTGGTGTAGTTTTGTTTCTCAACTGTCTACGCAACTGGAATATATGTGAAATCATAGAGATCCTTTGAGGTCAAAGCAACGTCAGAAGACAGTAGGGTCATCTAACACCTCTCAGAGAGCTTTTTGTTCCAATCTATATGATGGTCTTGAAGAATGAAACTTGAAGAGACTTGGGATTTGAGGATTATTGAGTCGGTGAGGACTCTCTTCGAACTTCAGATAAACCCTATAGTACTCCATCGTAAACTGCTCAATTCCTCTTCGAGTTCGGTGATATTTTCGTCGGTCCGGAGTGTGCGCGTGTTGTACTTTGCCAGGTCCAGTCGTCGGTATTTGTTGGGGTAGACGGATCTCGTCCGGGATTCTTAGCATCCCTTGCTATACCGTAACCTCGACCGCTACCGTAGTCGAGGGTACAGGCTGCCGGCAATAGGGGCTATGTTTTATTTGTGCTATTTATGGGGAGTGCTTTGCAGGCGGATTGGCGATCGCAGTATGGTTGTTACAAATGCACAGAGAACGCTGCTGCCTATTCTCTGGTTTTCCCTTAGTCGCCTCTTACGACACCCACGGGCAAACATGGGATGGTGAAATTCTTTACGCCCGACACCATACGGTTAGTGATGTAGATACCAAAAAATATAAACACTTTTTTATTATCTATAAATTATGTAGATTTAGGTAGCGCAGTTAAGTAGCATCAACATATCGGAATACTTAAACTATCGTTTTTACAATCAATTTGTCCCGTGTTCTGTTTGGTCCTGGTCACCTCATTAGAAAGAGACACACTACCAAAGGGAGCCCTCTCGCTCGGACCGGTTTTTGCGCCATAGTGCACAGTCTAGTAGTAAGAAGTATAAGGTCTTTGGTCACTATTTATTGTATTGATACTGACAGTGTGAAGTATAATCTTCTATTCCTATGGCCTTGGACATTGTATGTTCTCAAACTATTTATCATATTTACTAACTTATTTAAATCGATGTACAACAGATACACAATTCTATATCGAATTTGCTTTATTTTTGTTGTTGAGTAGAGACTAGCCCTAAAAATGGGTCCATGCCCACTCTACCCGATTAGACTCCACCCGAAGAATAATTCCTGCATATTTCTGTTTTGACAGGCGTAAAAACTTTGATATCAGTCAGGTAGAAATGTTTTGATTTAGCGCTTGCACCCAGAGAATGTAACATTTAAATAATGTTTGGATAAATAAGTCAGGTTTCCGCTCGAACCGCTCCTGTACGGACCAGATCAACACTCTCCGTATTATACTGGAACAGGTCTCAGAATGGCAGAGGGAGATTTATCTAACTTTTGTAGACTTCGAAAAGGCCTTTGTTACGCTGAAGTGGTCTAGTATCTGGTCCCGCCTACTGGACATTGGAGTGCCGCCGAAAATAGTCCGTTTGTTGCAGAGTATTTATAAGAATTACTGCTGTAATGTTACTCATGACGGCCTCATATCGGATGACGTTGCAGTACACGCGGGTGTCCGCCAAGGCTACCTCCTGTCACCGCTCCTCTTTCTTGTCGTTCTTGACGAAATTATGCTTCGCATCTATGATAACAGGCGCCGCGGCATAGAGTGGGGATTATCCAACGTCTTGGAAGACTTGGATTACGCCGATGATCTATGCCTGCTGAGTCATACCCAAGCAGATACGCAAGCAAAGCTGAACGATCTAAGTCAGGAGACGGCAAAACCGGGGCTCGAAATAAACCTATGGAAGACCCAGGAAATGAGAACTGATGTGAAGAACCACTCACCGTTGCTGATTGGCACAGAGGTAGTGGAACGCATCCACAAATATACATACCTCGAGAGTGTCGTGTCAGAGACTGGGGGTAGTGAAGAGGACATCGCTTCACGGATCGCCAAAGCCCGAGCTACCTTCGCGCAGCTGAGACCTGTTTGGCAATAGCGGAAACTGACCCGAAGGATTAAACTCAAAATCTTCGGGTCCAATGTCAAATCCGTGCCGCTCTACGGATGCGAAACGTGGAAGGTCACAAAGGACATCTCAAGTAAATGTCTTCGTCAAGCGCTGTTTCCGTCGCATATTCGGAATTTACTGGCCCGAGACCATCTCCAACATAGAGCTGTTGGAGAAATGCCACGAGAGCCCGATCGACCGCCAGATCAAGCGTCGCAAATGGAGATGGATTGGCCACATGCTCCGAAGGGGTCCCGATCACATACCAAGCTTTGGACTGGAATCCCCAAGGAAAAATAAAGCGTCGCCGTCGCCGTCAAACCTGGCGTCGCACCGTGTTGGCAGAAGCGACGAGCATCGGAATGACATGGAGCGAGGTGAAGCTCAAGATCGATTACGATGGAGGACATCTGTGAACGCCCTCTTTCACATTATTAGTGAAGTCAAATAAGTCAATAATTAAACAAGTAAGTACTTATTCTTTTTAAGTATAGTATACGCTTTGTACTTTGTAATAAAAATCACTGATTATTGTTAATTATCATTACAATCTTATAGCTAGTGGCACGGTGGTATTTATTGGATCAGTCTTTATACGTGATTATAATTATTAGGGTAACAAGTAGGTACTAACTTTTAAAATATAGAAAAGTAAGAACTGGAATACCGATTAAACCGAGGTAGAGGCTACCTATGCCCGGTATACATTATTCCAGTCCAGCGATCGAATCCAGCGCTGGAAAAATGGAAAAATGTAAACCGGCACTGGAATACGCTGAATACAGTTAGCATTCCAGTCCAGTAACTGGATTGGCGGTCTACTTTTGAATCCAGTGCAACTGGAATAATATAGATGACCAATCCACCGCCAGTACAGTGCTGACACAGTAAAAACGAGTTGGGACATCTGCCATCCCTTCTAAATTTCAAAATCAAATCTCAATGAAGAAATCAAGACCAGAACGAATAAAAACCGTTTCACAGATGTGGGGCAATCTGTCGCTGCCCTTATAATAATGTCAAACTAGCTTAAGGAACGTCTAGGTAGTCCTTGGTACCTGTGTTATGTCTAAGGCTTAAGAAAATAAAATAGACAGACAGACGTCATATCAGATGAAAATGTCACAGTATAAAATATTTCAAGATATCTAGCAATATAATTTAAGTTGTAGATATTAAAACAATCAGAGATAACTAAAAATATGCTTTTCAGGTGTTAAACAGTATCAAAGAATATATAAAAATTAGTCACATGAGTTGATACAATATCAAAAGTTAAAAAAGGTATGGTTTGTACATTGAGGTAATAATGTACTACGCACTACATATTATCTCAATGGGTTTGTACAGTGTTATGAAACGTAAATAGACTAAACGATGTGGAATGAATACTACAGCGTTTGGTATCTAGAACACCATCTAGGAACAAACATACATAGATATAACTATAAACATATTAACATTAACACTATAAGCGGGATATTTACCATGTTTACTGTACTGTAGAATCCAGTGGTTCAGCTGTGTAAACCCCGAAAAAGTGCCGTAAAAAGTTCGCGAGCGGACACAGTGAGTTTCGTGTGTCGGGAACAGAATCGAGTTGTGAATGACAATGTGAGTGCAAAAAACAAACAAGAAAGAGGGTAGACCGATTTGTCTCCTCATAAACACCCACCCGTAATAACTTCAGTTTATCCGTGATCATGGTGCTTGCTACAGCACCGAAATATCGGAAACTCGCTACAAACAGTAAACATGGTAAATATCCCGCTTATAATGTTAATGTTAGTGTTAGTGACCATGACAGTTTAAAAATTTATAAACATATTAGTAAAAAGTCTGGGGACTTCGTCTATATAGTGACATTTTACCAATCGCTACCGCGACGTTGTTGTTGAGAGAATGTCACTGGCTAGTGCCTTTGCACTCGAAAAAGTACGCGGACCCAGACCACAAAATAGAAAATATACGGAAGGGCCACTCCCGCCGTTTCGAAAAATGACATTTAAACTTAACAGACTCACTAGGGTTGCTACTATATTGATCCTGATTTATTTAAAGGAGTAGGTAATATAAGTATAGTATCAATACTTAAACTACAGTAGCTAAAGACTGGCGTTTTACTACTCACCTTTCTGTATCATTTGGGCATTTGAAAAACGAGTAGGCATTGTTTTTTGTTAAGCAACCAAATACACTGCAGGCGTAATAATATCGTTCATTCATTTTGTAAACATTTGACCACAAAGTAGAAAGCACAGAATTAAAGCTTTCGCCGCAGCTTACGTAAATAGGTACACTTATGTAATAAATTACACGTACCCATGACCCATATAATAAGAGTACTCTGTGCTATGTGCTTCAGGTGGCTTAAAAATTGTTGACATCCAGATCCTATTTATAAAGGATAATGAATTTAAAGTATATTCGGTATGTAACAATTAAAAAAGGTAACCTAGCCAATGCAACCTCGTTACAGTACTTTATGAATGACATGACAAACGCCCACACAAAGCACTCGTGACAGATGCGACTGAGCTCGGTCCAATATTGCCCAAGAATCTCTGTAAAATTGCAATTTCAATGTGTGTGTGCAAAATGACGCTTTGTTCGTAGTGGCCTCTCTGTCTGCGGCGCGTCGCCGCTTACGTACTTTGTGCCCAGAGGCTCTACACAAGTAGGCTTGCCATCAGTCCGGGTTTCCCCGAATTTGTCCGAGTCTTATTTGTAGTCCGGGTTTAAAAGTCTTCAAATCACCAACGGCAATTTTTCACCGATTATTCCGTCAATTATCGACCGATGTTAAAAAATCTTTTTTTTTGTAAGGGTATGATCCCGGATTGGTCCTATTTAAATTTGGTGAAGATGAGATGAAAAAATTTGGAGATATTCAACGGAACTCTTCAAAAATTACAGCAAGTCACCCGCGATTGCATGTATTTTTATTATACACTAGCTTCTGCCAGCGGCAAAAGTGTTTTATCACCCAAGGGAACATTATACCGGGATAAAAATAGCATATGTGCTATTTCTGACTATAATCCATCTGACTGCTAAATTTCATCAAGATCCGTTTAGCCGTTCTGGCGTCATTGAGTAACAAACATACATCCAAGAAGTAGGATTACTATAGAAATTAGCCACTAACTAGTTGCGACAGCAAAAATGTGAAAAATAAAAACTTTTTGCAAAAAATACAACCGTCTACCAATTAGAAACACCTCAGAGTGAAAAAAACTTCAGATTTTGGAAGTCGGTGTCAAAAAACGAAGAAACGAAACCATAAACACCAATTTCCGAAATTGAAATTATTTTTCAATTCGTAGTGTTTTTAATTGGAAGTCAGTTGTATTTTTTTTGTAAAAAAAACATATGTTAATACTACATTTGGTTTAAAAAAGTTATGAAAATAAATTTTGTTTAGAAGTCCGGGTTGTTAGCTCCTAAAGAGGTATTCCATGAAGCACACCCAAACGAAGCACACCCAGATGAAGCACACCTAAAGTATTCCACTAAGCACACCCGTAGGTGGGCTTCAAATAAAAATTTAAAATTATTAATTTCTTATTCCACGAAGCACACCTACGAATATCAATCGCATAGTGCGGGGTCTAAGAAATAAAAATGTCGATAGGAGAAAATATTTATTATTTAAAATACTAAGGGCCGATTTTTCAATCCTCAGATAAACAGTTAGATACTCATAGTACTTATTAGACAGATAACGAAATATTGCATTTTTCTATCGTCAGATAGGCTCTATCTGGTCAATAACGGCCCTAACTGAGGAATAAATCAGTCTGCTTCTTTGACGGCCAGATAAACGTCTATTCAATACAACTAGATCCATTGACGTTTAGTTTGAGATTATTTCTTCTTTTTTCCAAAGTTATATCAAACTTATGGAAATTATCGACTCTGTTGAGGATCATACAATTGTAGAAGAGGCTATAATGTATGAATATTTAGTTATTGACCAGATAGAGCTTATCTGACGATTGAAAAATGCAATATTTCGTTATCTGTCTAATAAGTTCTATCTAACTGTTTATCTGAGGGTTGAAAATCGGCCCTTACCCTCAGTTTCAGTTCAGTTTCAGTTTTGAGAATTAATGTGACAAATTGTCAAACACGCGTTATCTTCTGTGATTGGCTGTTGAAAATTCATTCAACCAATCACAGCAGATAACGCGTGCTTGACAATTTGTCACATTAATTCGCCGATAATTTTAAGGTGGGAAACTGAGGGTTAGTCTTTTAAATAATAAATATTTTCTCCTATCGACATTTTTATTTCTTAGACCCCGCACTAGCGAGTGATTTTCGTAGGTGTGCTTCGTGGAATAGGAAATTAATTATTTAAAATTTTTATTTTAAGCCCACCTACGGGTGTGCTTACTGGAATACGTTAGGTGTGATTCGTCTGGGTGTGCTTCGTTTGGGTGTGCTTCATGGAATACCTCCTCCTAAATCCGGGATTTTCACACTCCTTGTCATGTTTGACAGATTTTAGAGATGGCAACCTGTGGTATACACAAGTGACACTCGATGTCAGCGACGGCGACAGTAGAAACGCCAAAATGTAAGGGATTGGTTAGGTGATATTTCGATAAGGTTTAATATTTCCGTTCATTTTTCCAATCGCTATCGCTACAATTTCGATGATAGAATGTCACTTGTCGAAGGCATCTGGGCTTTATGGCAGACTAGTTAATTATAATATTAATGTCTTTACCTTTGCCTGACACGGACGTAACATTTTATAAATCAATTATCACATTCTTCTTAAGGGCGACATACTACCGACATATAAAAGAACTTTCTAAATACTCGTATGTACTACAATGTGATGACGCACGTCTGTTCTGATAACTATATTCATTTATTGGCTCGCTGATGCTCGCAAGTGCTACTGCTGTGCGTCAGGTACAAGGTTCGATTCTCAGGTCGGGCAAAAGTTATAGGGATTTTTCCATTTTTTAATGTTAGTCCATTGCATTTTGTTGGATATCCTAAATAAATTGGGAATTAGTTAGTCGCAGCCCGGAGTTAGTAAGTTGGCGGTGTCCCAGAAAATATAATACTAGCATAGCGATCTAAAGTACATTTCAATTTCCATTTATAACATTAAAAAAATCTGCCAAACTGTAAAAAAGTTTGTCGGCAGTTGCTCTCGTGTCACAATACATTACAAATAATGTTTAAACAATAACATAGATACCTGATTATTAGGCAAAATTTTATACCTGTATTCCCTCGGGAACGGGAACTACGTGGATGAAACCGCGAGGCGTCCACTAGTTTTTAATATTTTGCTAAGTTGGTATTTGGATTTTATCCGTCCCGTGCCTATGAGAGTGAGGGAACATCGAGTGTTCCTGTCTTCCGTGTTATTATATTACTCTTTGGTTCCTGTGCTTGCGCATGCGCACACAAGTGTGTACTATTCATATTATCTGTGACCAAAATATCTCCCGCGCCGATGGCTAGTCTCCGTTGAGATTGGTGTGAACTCTGACTGAATGACTATCATTGTAATTTATTTCTAAGTAAATAAATGTAATTGGACTTGTTCCGTTTTTAGTTAACTATAAACAAATAAATAAATAAAATCCTAACTAATTAAGAACTAGCATATTGAACGATGGAAAAGTTGCTCTCTACACATTTGTGTGATCCTTTTTATTTTTAAGTTCGATGCCATTATTATAAAACAAATGAAGAAATGCTAAGTTTTTTTTTTGATTTTACTCAAATGTAAACAAAATGAAATAACTAGTTAATACTTCTTTGGTATAATTTATTCATAGTATAATTTATATCATAACCTTGGCCTTTCTGCGAATAAATGGAGTTGCTTCATTCTCTAGGACCTACATACATTGTGTTGTATTTATTTTGTCACTAACTTTGGGCCGCGGTTTCATATTCGTATTCATTTATTTGTAAGTTAAGTTTATTTATACATATAGATATGTAATATGTAACCAGCGAAGTATTAAAATCAGGGGGGACCATAAGCTCTAAGAGTAAGGTTATTTTGAGATAGAGTAAGTTACAGATGTATACACGTCATATACATCTGTCCCTTACACACACTCAAAATAACCTTACTCTAAGAGCTTATGGTCAGCAGTGGCGTAGCGTGTCTTGGCGGGGCCCCGTATAATCATTAGTTTGAGGGCCCTTATGAAGAGTAAAGATTCCTCACATGAAAAAAAATGTTTGCATAAAATTAAAAGAAAAATTTATTCATCATAATTATCTGTCACTTTTCCAATTTTTTTCCTAACAATTCAAATTAAATATACACTCTCCTTGCCTTTAATTATAGGATATGCGAAACCCAATTTATGTTTTTGTCTATGTATAGGCTTAAAGTGCCTAAACTCACCAACAGAAAAAAAGTCGTTAACACCTGTCTACCAATGTATTGCAATATTGCAAAAGGATAGGAAAATATGTAAGTGCAGTGTCGCTAACACGATCAAAACAAATGTGTTGCGGTAAGGGGCGTCCTTAACCGTTTCACTTGGCATTCAGTAATAAGGTTTATCTCATATTCACGTGGACCGGTTTTCATGATTTAAAGGGTTATTGGACGATTCGCACGATTTTTACTCGCCCGAATCGGGCGAATGGACCACTATTAAAATATTCATTTTTTTGTGTCGATTCGCCCGAAGTTAATTTATCGGTGGGCGAATCGACCACTCCAAAATGATTTAGTAGGCGATTCGCCCACATTGTATTGCACATTATGTTTTATGCAATACCGTTAAGATAAAGTACACTCAAGTCCAGAAGTATTAAGCATTGTATATTTTTATTGAAATGAAATGAGACAATTAATCAAAAATGTCTGCATTAAAATAACTGAGCACGTATTCTACATTGGGCACCCACTTAAATGGAAACTGATTGAATGGCACCTGAGGTATACCACATACGGCACCTATCGATATTCTTCTTTTTCGCAATTATACTCCACAAAATTAAATGGCACCTACGGATCAGTAGGTGTTTACTAGTCTTGGGACGTTTATTTTTTTATGACGTCAAAATCAAAGATTCGATTAAATTCAGTACAAAGTTTAATGACATGATAAAAATATAACTTCCTCTTTTGCTTTTTTAGGTAGATGTTGACATTATAAGCATTTATACCCAAACTACCAGGAGGACAGAATCATGAAGAAGTATTTGCAGGGCTACAATCATAAGCGTTAGAGACTACGCGTTAGTACTAGGACTTCAGAATCGAAAATCGCCCGGTACTCTTTTTACCGCTCATGATTCCAGCCTAGCTTCTGCATGATTATATTCTCCTGGTACTTAAGTTAGTCTTTACCGGTACCGGAATGACCTGATAGCGAATAGAACTTCCTCTTTTTTTTTTGTAGCGAATATTGCTGTCTCCCGCTTATTGTTTTGTCGCCTGTCTATCTTATCTAACTGGCATATCTCACGTTTTAAGTGGTGATTACTTATTGAATGCATTGCTTTCCTAGTTTCTAGTAAAATATCTATAAACTTCGATTAATTATTCTTAATATTATTTCCGAGACGAGTGAGCACGACTGTACTTTTTTATTTATTTTCTCTAAAATAAAATTCGGGTGAACCGCCTACTAAATAATTTTGGGGTGGTCGATTCGCCGAACCGATAAATTAACTTCGGGCGAATCGACACAGAAAAACGAATATTTTTAATAGTGGTCGATTCGCCCGATTAGGGCGAGTTAAATTCGTGCGAATCATCCAATAACCCGATTTAAGCGGATAAAATGGTAATACGCCACAGATTACCTCCCAATAGATACCGCATAGAAGACAACTTAAGCGCACCACACATCAGCCTATTTAGGCTGATATAACTCAGTGCACGGTATTATCTCTTTAGTGACGACCAGACATTAGAGCTGTAGGGACGCAAGCGTTTATAGTTTTAATTCTGTTTAAAAATCATCAATCATCATCAACGGTTTGCCTTAAAAAAAATGACGAATTGTGCAGTAAAATGGTGTGGAAAATCAACCAGCCCTTCAAGTTCAAAAAAAGATGGGATAACATTCCACCATTAGGCAAAGTAATAAATATTGACCAATCTAAAAAAGATCAAGTTATAATGGTTAGCAAATCAAAATTGCACACTTTACAGTAGCGCTCGTTGATGTATTTTGTGAAAGTCCCTTGCACTCATATGGAATTATTATATTGCTATCTTTTTTCCACAGAAATTAAAATGTTGAGTAAAATACGTTTTTTGCTTATCGAAAAGTATCGATGTTCGATGTTTAATTAGGTATATAGTAGAATAAAATTACTTTGTTTTTTATTTGAGATGGGTTTGCTCTTGACTCTAGTCTAAGTCATAGGTGACAGAGACAGAGTCGACGATGGAGTGAGCTTACCCAGAAGGAGCCTGTTTACTCTAACTTTGAAGAGATTCGGGTTGAATGCGTTCGGAAACACAGACGCAGGTAGTGAGTTCCATTCATTCGCTGTGCGCATTATGAAGGATGTTTGGAAGCGCTTGGTGCGAATTGGTGGAATGGCAACAAGGTAAGGATGGTAACTTGCAGTTCGTCTAGATGTCCGATGGTAGAAGGGGGCTGGTGGGATGAGGTCGTGGAGTTCTTGAGCACACTCACCAAAATACAGTCTGTAGAAGACCGACAAGCAGGCAACCTTGCGGGGATGAGCCAAGCTGTGAAGCTTGGTATCCACCAGTTCAATGTCGCCGATGAGCCTCTTGGCTCTGCGTTCCACCGAGTCAAGCGCGGAATGCTGATACTTTGCTGAGCCATCCCAAAGGTGGCTGCAATACTCCATGCAGGATCGGACTTGCGCTTTGTACAGGGTTAAAAGCTGTCCAGGCGTAAAGTATCGCTTCACCTTATTTAGGATGCTCAGTTTTTTGGCCGCAATTTGGGCTTTGTACACAATGGAGACGCCGAAGTTAAGACTGGATGTCAACTCCATGCCTAGGAGGTCAAGCCGATCAGTCAATGGAACAGACGAACCCCGAGAAGTAGGCGCCCGATCGAAAAGACTCCTTTTAGCGGTAAAAACACACGCCTGTGTTTTGGTAGCGTTAAAGGAGACCAGATTGTCATCACCCCACTGGGAGACAAGGCTTAAGATCAAATCTGTCCGCTCTACCATAGTCTCTCTCAAGGATCGAACTTCATCCACGCTGGTTCTTGCGCTGGACAGGTATCTCTCTGAAACAGTACTGTCATCTGCGTACCCAACAATACCAAGCTGAAGTAGGTCATTGATGTGCAGCAGGAAAAGAGTTGTAGAAAGAACAGACCCCTGAGGAACTCCGGAATCAATAGCCATAAGGTCAGAGGAGCAGCCGTCTATGACTACTCGGATCGACCGTTCGCAAAGGAAGTCTGATATCCAGCTACAAAAACCAGCGGGGATGCCATACGCAGGAAGCTTACTGAGTAGACTTGCGTGCCAGACCCTGTCAAAGGCCTTCGAGATATCCAGCGAAACAGCAAGTGCTTCGCCGTATCTCTCGATGGCTTCGCCCCAGAAGAAGATCGCCAGTAGACCGTCCCCGGCGAAAGCCATATTGACGGTCACTGAGGAGATTATTGTCTTCAAGGTAGGTCAGCAACTTACTGTTCAGTACCCTTTCCATAAATTTGCACAGAATGGAGGTAATGGCGATTGGACGGTAATTGACAGGGTCTGCACGGTTGCCTTTTTTGGGCACTGGTTGCACATTTGCAAGCTTCCAGGACTTTGGCACCGTACTTTTTACAAGAGAGAGGCGGAACAAGCGTGTCAACACAGGAGAAAGTTCGGGCGCACACAGCCTCAGTACTCTCGCTGGAATGCCGTCAGGCCCGCTGGCCTTGTTCACGTCTACATTGCACAATACTCTTCGGACCTCTTTGGTGTGCACAGCGATCTCCGGCATCGAAGAGTCTCAATGAGGAACTGTAGGTGGTTGCTTGGATCCAGCGACCAGACGTGCATTGCTAGCAAACAGAGATGCAAATAAATTTGTTTTCTGCCCTGCAGAGTGAGCCAGCGACCCATCAGGTTTCAGCATTGGAGGTAAAGTGGGACGACAGAAATTCGATTCAACCGCTTTAGACAGGGACCAAAACTGTTTACTATCCGGAGGGTGCGATGCCAACTTGGCCCCAATACGTCTAATATGGTTAAAACGTGCCTGACGCAAAATCCGCTTGCAGAACTTGGTGGCAGAATTAAAAGCTATTTTCCTCGCACGAACCCTACGCGCTCTAACATTGCGGTCGCGGGCCCCGATCCAAGCTTGGTAGGCAGACTCTTTTTGGGCCTCAGCGTGGGCACATTCTGAATTATACCAAGGTCGGGATTTGTGACCGAGCGGAATGTCGGAAAATGGAATGAAATACGCAACCGCGTCCGCACAGCTCGAGGGGTCACGGGTTTCACCAGACAATGGTCAGACGTTCCGAGCGGGGCTGAGACCGTTACCGAATGACTGTCCGGATCAGTTGTCAGCAGAAGGTTTAAGCAATTGGGTGTATGGCCGTCAACATCCGGTGCCCGCGTTGCCACATTCACCAGCTGGGTTAGATCTAGCGATAGAGAAAACTTGCGCGCCTCTAACCCGGCATGGTCAGTTTTCCGGTACGGGTACAACCACTCCTTATGATGGGCGTTAAAGTCCCCCAGAAAATTGAGCTTCGCTGTTGGGTACCGTTGCTGGGCGTTAAAATTGATTATTAAAATTTACAAAATAGTTTATTTTTTCTTTGAACTAAACTCTTCGATGAAGTATAAACTCTTCGATGAAGAATACTCTAGATATAGGATCCCATACGAAACTTATCATTAAAACTGACGCCAATTGTGTTTAGGTAATTCTAAGAATTTTATTTAAAATAAATATACTTTAATGCAAATTTAACCTTAAATGCAATATTTAAAGTTGCATTCACAATACAATGTACAAAGCAATAAAAACAAATATGAGCTCGATACAAATTTAGTCCTACACGCAAGTATTAAAGTCTAAATTACAAAGTGCCAAAAAAAGCAATTCGAAATTCGAATTTTCAAATTTATGTTGGAGCTCGCTGCTTGGACAAGGAATGAGTGGAGTCGAAACGTTCAATATTTTTTTTATATCATCAATCTAATAAAATACTAGATTAAGAATCTGGAACGAAAATAAGTCCCTCAAATGGCCACGCACACTTATCTACCTACCTTTCTATATTATAAAAATCAATTGCTGTTCGTTGATCTCTCTCGATAAAACTCAAAAACGGCTGGATCGATTTGATTAATAATTTTTTTACACAGCACACCATTAGACCCCTGAGGTCTGTCTTAGCATGCCATGGTCTGGAATTTGATCAACGCACTATTAATAAATTAAGGTTTTCCTTTTCCTTAGCTGTACGCATAATGAAAGTATGCCCAAAACGTTTGGTGCGTATGGGTGTGATTTCCATGTCTATCATGTACCGATAGCGCATCGCCGTACGTCTTTTACTTTCATGCTGATGAAACGGGCTAGGCGTAATTAATTCTAATTTAAAATCGTTGAGCCTGAAGTAAGTTTAGGTATAGATATTTGTTAAATACAGGTCTTCGGGTCCCAAGCCAGGAGCTCAAGGCTGGGGCCCATAGTAGCGTTGGGACTCCTGGACCCTGTCTGAACCTGTATCCCACGAAATTGCCGTAACGCAGCAGCGGAAAGCAAGGGATTCGTTCCTTATTGGGAGATATACTGGTTCCTACTGCGGGTGTAAGGTGGCACAAGGGTTGGCCGGTAATATTATAGTCACTTACCTGGAATTCCTGCGGTAGGTTCCTGGGGGTCGATCAATACCGTGCCGTGCCGGGAGATTAGGGATAGGAGAATATATATAATATTAGGACAATAACGGATAGATTGACGGCTGTCTGGACCGAAGAATCCGGCCGGCGTCCTCTAGGCAGCACGTTTCCCGCAAAAGCACTTCGATGTGCGTGAAATATATTCAAAACTGACTGCGCGGGCGCCCCACAACGCCGATTGCGAACGGCGGGCGGATTTACCCATTACAATGGGCGAAACACATCTTGATTAGATATGTTTCCACAAGAACCCGAATTCACCGTGTGTCTGTTACAAATTTTCTTTTTCGTCTCCTGTCAAGTGTCAGCTATCAATCAAAAGCTGTCAAATCGCTGACAGCTTGACATGGTGTTACAATTAAATACCAAATAGTGAACGAAACGTTTGATTCAGAACAATATTTTTTACCCGATGCGCGACGTAAGGGAGGGTAATGTGTTTATCAGTATAAGTATAACTGTTTGTTCCAATGTCGCGTTTTAGATACCAAATGCGTAGGCTGATTTAGATGTTTCTTACGTCAATCGATTCGTCTTAACCTTGCAAGTGTCTATACAAATGCCTATACAAAAATTGAAAAAAAGAAAATGGCGGGTTTTGGGCGCCATATTCATCATCATCATCCTGCCCCAAGTATTGCCACATTGAACGATCCGGTGAGTCTCGCATCCTGCGGATCCCTGCATCCTTCACCAGGTCATTGTCCCACCTAGTGGGAAGCCATTCAACGCAACGTCTTTCCGGTTTTCGGTTCGCGGTCGCCACTCCTGAACTTTTCGGCCTCATCGGCCACCGTTCTGCGTGCAATGAACCCTGCCCACTGCCACTTAAGTTTGTCTATTTTCGGGCTATGTCGGTAAACTTGATTCTCTTGTTGATGTCTTCAATTTGAGCGATCACGTTTCGGTGCCGTATGTAATCACTGGCAACACACATTGGTCATAGACTTTCGTCTTGAGACACTGCGGTAAGTTGGACGAGAATATACCGCGCAACTTCCCAACGCTGCGCAGCCGAGTCGGATACGACGATGGACCTCTTTCTTGAAGTTAGCCTACCTAACTGGACCGTTTGTCACAGGTAGGCATAATCGTCTACAACCTCGAGTATAGAGTCTCCGACCTTGATAGGAGTCGGTGTTACATGGGCGTTCAACATAATCATTGGTTTTGTCCATGTTGAATTGAATCCAATTTTTTCCATTCGATTGCTGGCTGTGCAACTTCCCATAGAATCTTTTGATCTGCCTCAGAGGATCCGGTAAGGCGGATATAATTCTACCATCGTCTTCAATTTCCTGAGCTGGCACTGCCCAATATCCAGATCTCTTGCAAATATCTTCAAGCCTTTATTACGAAATTAAAATTCAAAATCAAATGTTTTATTTCAAATAAACCTTATAGGTACTTTTGAATAGTCAAACAAAATATGAATCTAGTTGCACATTCCCAAGCGTCCGTAGGTCTCTATGGAGAAGAATGTGCAAGAAACTCCACGGACACTCTTTTCCATCAGTTTCAATTACAATTATTTGGTTACATCATTCTTGTTGAAAAAATACATATGTGAGAACGATGTAAAAAGGCCTGAAATTAAAGCGTCTAGAGTAAAACAAACTAATCAAAAATAAAATAAGTACGTAATTAAAAGCAGGCCACTTTTTTATTACCAATCCCAACTGATGGGGCGTTCACGACAATTACGCATGGATTGGCACCACTCAGCTCAACCATCATGAAGGGAACCGAATTATCCAACACATGTGCCATCATCAGAGCCATTTGTGAGAGAATGACACACTCAACTGCCAGTGCACACACAAGTCAACGAACGACATATAGGGACAGTGAATGGTAGATTTACAGTCGTTACAGTACAGTACAGATTTACAGTACTCACACATGTTTGCTGTGCAGTTATATCCTACTAAAAGAAATTGAGTTTATTCAATACAAATATATTCATACAGTCACGCCCGCGTCTTTATAGACAACATCTTACATTGACATAATTATGTTTGTGTTTGCGCTTGTGATGACGTGGGCCGCTGCACGCGACGCGCTACGGCCCGCGTCTCCGTAAATGAGGAATCAAGAGGAACTGCAATCACAGGGGGTGACGAGGTTCGCATGAGTTCACACGAGCGAAAAAACGAACCAGATGCTCTAGACAAGTCATATTCTATCAACGGAAGAGACGACGAAGTTGTAAAAGATTATTTTGTTCAAGAGTTTTCCGGCGAACCATGACATCGGCAAATCTTGGTATCGGCCAATCATTCATTCTATGTAGCGTTTTTCGGCGAAACGTGCTGTATGTAAATAATGGTATCGACTAATAGTTTTTAAGACTCCGTACCCAAAATGTAAAAACGGGATTATTTCGTCAGAGTCTTTATTTCGAAAAACAGTAGTTTGTAGCGTAACGTTTAGCTCAGAGGGAGCTAAACGTAAGCCACGTTAATAAATTAAATAATTATAAACTAAAAAAATAATAAAAGGATATTGAGTATAAAAACAGAAGGGCCGGCTTCGCACGTCGTGGGGTGCTGGAGTTAGGCAGCTAACCGGGCTGCAGGTCAGACAGGAAGACGTGGTAGGCCCTGGGTAGGCAGATGAGCTGGCACCACGACGGACAAGCAGGCAATCGGATAGGCAGGCTGTAGAGTAGGCAACAGGACGGATAGGCAGGCACATGCAGATAGATGGTCGAAGGCACAGGCAGCAAGGGGTGTGGAGGCCGGGCTGTGGCTTCATACGCCGATCAAACGAGCCCTTTAAGATGAAGCGGTGTCCCAGTAAAAATGCTCATATTTAAGTTCACACTGAATGAATTATATTTATTGCACTCAAAGATTAGATAACATTCATAGCCGTATATGTTATAGTTTAAGGAGTTTTCAGATACGAAAGTACACTTGGTAGTATTAAAAAGTCAACCGTCTTTCGGCGTTCAGTCCAGATTCGAAACTGAAAATTGACGCCCGTTTTTCTTCGTTCTGTGTTCTATCTACATTTCAAATTCAAATTTCAATTAGAAAATAAAGACCAGAACGAATAAAAACGGTTCACAAAGGGTTCAGTCTACGCTACCCTTATAATAGTGTAAACCTAGCTTAAAGGAGGTTTAGTCCATGGTACCTATGTTACGGTCTATGGTTTTAAGAAAAATAAAATAGACAGACAGATGTCATGTCAGATGAAAATGTCACAATAGAAAAATATTGCAAGAATTACAAATTATCAATATAATTTAAGTTTCAGATATTAAAACAATCAGATTTAACTAAAAGTATGCTTTTCAGGTACAAACAGTATGAAAGAAAACATAAAAATGAATTACAAAAGTTGATAAAATATCAAAATATATGAAGGTATGGTTTGTATAGTGTTATGAATTGTAAATAGAGTTAAAAAATGTGGATCTGTAAATCAGAACACCACAAGTTCGACAACTCATTGCTTCGACAGAACATATATTCGACTAGCATTAGTTCGACAGATTATACTTCGACAACACACATCTTCGAAGAACACTACTTCGTCAAAACCATTCTTCGATATGCACTTGTTCGGCGGATCTCTAGTTCGACGGAACATAACTTCGACATAATACTGCTCTGAAATGTGACAATAATAATTGAATTTCGCTTTATGATGTTGTAGGCAGGCAGTGACCAATCTAAAAGAAAGAAAACAAAACCGATGAGGCAGGGCCGACTTAAACCTATTGGAGGCCCTGGGCACATTAGGATAGTGAGACCCCTATACATTTATTGCAGAAACTTGACACAGTTAGTTTGTTGGATTCGGTTTCTCAATGACATTGTTTATGTATAAATTTTATATCTATATGTGTGTATCTAAGTATATATTTTTAAGTAGTAAGTTTAGTAATTTATTTTTATTTTATTTTTTTCTACTTGTTCTTTCAGTTAATTGCACCTGCCATGTTTTATCTCTGCACCACCCTAAGGTCGACTGGTAGGAAATGCCTAAGGCATTAAGTCCGCCTTTGTATTTATGCATAAAGTTTTAATAAATAAATAAATATTTCCTTCGAAAAAAATCGAGTATGACTGACTACAATAACTTCTTGCCTATTAGTTTTTGCATGCGCGAAGCTACTCTACTCTCGCCCAAAAATCAGGCTTTCCGATTTCAGCATGTACAATTTATGTAATGGTAACACTGCTTTAAGGCTGGCTTATTCGAGTCTGTAGGGGTCAAAAAGGCTACCAACGCCCGCGAGACATTACGTAAAAAAAAAAAACCGCTCAAGTGCGAGTCAGAAAATGATCCTTGATTTTCCTCTTGAAGAAATTCAGAGAAGGGCGTAGGGAATGTGGTAGAGAGTTCCAGAGACGCACTGCAGTAACAGAGAAGAAGCCATCATAGCGGCTAGAAGTGTGACGTGGGGTACGAAGGAGAAGAGAAGTGGAAGTGCGACAGGGTTTACCCCTCGGGACAAAGTACCCAAAGCGTTCACGAAGGTATTGAGGAGAATTAGGATTGTGTAGGATAGTATAGAGAAGAAATAGGATATGAGTATCTCGAGGACGCCGAATCAGCAGCCAGTTTAATTTAGTCCGAAACGCCGACACGTGATCGTATTGTCACATTTCTGAGCAGTATTATGTCGAAGTTATGTTCCGTCGAACTAGAGATCCGCCGAACAAGTGCATATCGAGGAATGGTTTTGTCGAAGCAGTGTTCTTCGAAGATGTGTGTTGTCGAAGTATAATCTGTCGAACTAATGCTAGTCGAATATATGTTCTGTCGAAGCAATGAGTTGTCGAACTACTGTTTTTCGAAATTGAGGCTCTGTCGAAATAATTAACTGTCGAAATTCAGAATGACACTCAATTTAACCCTCATAAAATACAAGCAGGCAAAATTAACAGTAAGTAAAATGCGATGACAATAATTATTTAAATATCGCATAAAATAGAAGTCTTATTCCTTACCTAATTTAAAAAAAAAACAGAATAAATCAGTCATTCTTATAGATATAGATTAAAATCACAAAATTAAAGTTTTTCCAAACCGAATTGCTTTTTTTCCTTTTTTTATATTCTATAGTTTCGCGCTTAAGCACTATCTCACCTGATGGTAAGCGATGAAGTGTACTTTGATAGAATGACCGTGAGGATATAAGTGCATCAAGGGTGGTATAATTTAGAGTACTACGGATTTAATTACACATGAGACCCGCTGATTAAAAGGTTCTCTGCCACACTTGTTGGAGGTATAGATTTCAGAGCTCAACCCCACTAACTTATATATTGCTTCGAAAAAAACTTTTGATATATAACTTGATTATTACTAATGGTTGTGTTGAAACTATATCTGTATCATATTATGGCCTTTATTCCTAATGATGTTAATTGATATGAGGGCTAGTCATGTTCTTTGCCTTACCTTTGTTGTTTGATTATGTAACATTATTAAATGTTACAAGATTCATCATATAATGGTAATACTAGAATTAGATCTTTATTGTGATAAATGATATTTATATGATTATAAAAGATATCTATAAATACTAAAGAAGAGCTTCCATGGAGTTTCTTGCCCTTCTTCTTCACGAGAACTAGGTATGGCATGGGCAGTAAGCTCTCTGAGCCTCAAGCCGGTTGCAGACCAAGAGCTAAGCTAAGTTAGTTTAGCGTAGCTCGCATAGCTGACGCAGTTTTTCATACTTGTGTACGTAGTTTGCAGTCTGTACACAAGTAGAAAAAACTGCGTCAGCTATGTGAGCTAAGCTAAACTAACTTAGCTTAGCTCTTGGTCTGCAACCGGCTTTAATATGAATTAATTGACAAGCATAACTGAAATAAATACCTAGTTTTGTCTGTCTGTGCTTTTATTCATAAAACCTTTCCCTTATACACTAGTAACTCTGATACACAGTAAATAATCAACAACCATCTTGACATTCCAAGCTTGCTATATCGATACTTTTATATGGAGTTCCTTCTCGATTCTAACAAGCGCGTGCATTGTGAAGACTCGAATACGTCCTATTTGGGACGTATGGTCTTTAGTCGATGTCACGCATGGCGAAGAGCAATACGCTTTGTTGAAACAAAAACAATAAAAAAAATACCATCGTGTGTATTTAGAAAGTGTACCAATTATGATACTAAAGTACATAAAACAGAAGGAATCTCATACCATATGTAAGTACGCAAAACTTCTCAATTTACAATAATTAATTAAATAATTTACAATATTTCCCTAATATTCTGATATTTGGAGGTAAGAAAAAGAAAGAGATGGTAAATACATTGGTGGCCCGAATAATGTTTGTTTACATTCACACGCAAGTGACAAACACTAGCTGTCTCTTTTTTCTTATTGGTTTTATCAAGCCATCCCTTTCGACTTATAGTGAAATGTCAGATGAATGAAAAGTGTGTACCTACGTGTGCTGCCAATGCTGCGCGGCACACTTTTTTCAGTTGTTTTTTGTGTGTATCTGTTTTCTAGAATATCATTGGATGACCATGTTTTATCGACGACTCCGGCAAGCAAAGGTTGATTTAAAATAATTACCTTCTGATTTGTTATTGACGTAAACAAGATTGTTGAAACGACTTGCGTGTAGTTCCGAGAAGCCTATAAATAGACAGAGCAGCTAGCAAGTGTGTTACATAAATGCTATAGTATGATAAAATAAAATATGAAAGCCTCATTGGTCGATTCAAATGGCTGTTAAGTTCGCTTTTAACTATATAGTATCCCACCCATCAACCCCGCTCCGAGCCGCCATTATAAGAATAAGAATAATTTATTAAAAAGTAAATACGTTCACAACAATGTACATTAGGTGCAGTAGTATTATTTCTAAAACAATGTTATAAATAGTGCTTATATGTAAACTATAACAACAATATTTTATTACAACTGCAAGATTATATAAAAGAATTTCTATTTTTTTGGTAGGGACCTGCCTGATATAGGTTCTTTCAAACCTGTGTTTCAGGCCATCACTTAACATAAAGCAATAATTAGGTCAATAAAATTATTAAATAAAATTAGCCTCTTAACAAACACAAAAATACATAAATTGGTACAAAACACAAAAAAGAAACAAAATATTAAAAAATATTAAAAATAAAAAGTAAATAATTTAAATATGTACAAGTAGATATGAGGGTATATCATAATCAAACAACAATTTCTAGAAGTTTTTCTGTGTCTTTGTAATTGAGTGTCCCTAAATAATCTGTTAAGGTAAAGCAACATTTTTTATATGTTAAGCTATAATCATCGAGTAACTTGTTGAGTCTATTATACAGAAAAGGTCCTAAAAAGGTTAGAACATAACTATACCTTCCACTGTAACTATCGATTCGTCTACTAACACTCGGTTTAAAAAAAATTAACGCTTCACAAATTAAAAACAAATCGAGTGAAGCAGTTGGAAATACATTCAACCAATCACAGCAGTGCAACACGCGTTTGAAAATCTGTCACATTAATTTTGCGGTTTTCATTCCAGCTACTGGGGCTAGGATTGTAATGATTGCAATCTCTTCGGTCTTTGGAAGATGAATGACTTTGGCAGAATGTTCCATACTTAACGCGTCAAATATGTACAGTTGTTATTGTATGCAGTTATACATAGGTCTATGCACTTCTTTAAGATCTTAGTAGATGTAGCAAAAAATTATGAACACCTACCTATTTAGGACAATGACAAGAGTTTTGCGATAGATCTTTAGTATTAAACTGCGGGGATTTTCCCAAGAGTAAAAAAACAAAACAGCTAAGAAGTTTTAAAAGCGCGCTATCATCTATCTATATATCTATATATAAAAGTATATATATAAAAGCGAAAGGTCACTCATTCGAGTATCACGAAATATCGAAAACCGCTTGACGTATAAAGATGAAGTTTCGCAGGGAGGTAGTTTATAGTTAGTAGACGTCCGCTAAGAAAGGATTTTACGACAGGGCCGGATTTCGGGGGTCTAAAGGTTCTCGCAAGTTTGTATGAAAGTCCTTCATTTTTTGAGCAGCTAACTTAAAATTTGGCAGGGAGGTAGTTTATAGTTAGTAGACGTCCGTTAAGAACGGATTTTACGACAGGGCCGGATTTAGGGGGTCTAAGGGCTCTCGCAAGTTTGTATGAAAGTCCAAAATTTTTTGAGCTGCATACTTAAAATTTGGCAGGGAGGTAGTTTATAGTTAGTCGACGTCCGCTAAGAACGGATTTTGTGACAGGGCCGGATTTAAGGGGTCTAAGGGCTCTCGCAAGTTTGTATGAAAGTGCTTCATTTTTTTAGCAGCAAACTTAAAATTTGGTAGGGAGGTAGTTTATAGTTAGTAGACGTCTGTTAAGAACGGATTTTACGACAGAGCCGGATTTAGGGGGTCTAAGGGCTCTCACAAGTTTGTATGATAGTTCTACATTTTTTGAGCTGCAAACTTAAAATTTGGCAAGGAGGTAGATTATAGTTAGTAGATGTCCGCTAAGAACGGATTTTGTGACAGGGCCGGATTTAGGGGGTCTAAGAGCTCTCGCAAGTTTATATGAAAGTCCTTAATTTTTGAAGTTACAGACTTAAAATTTGGCAAGGAGGTAGTATATAGTTAGTAGACGTCCGCTAAGAACGGATTTTGCGACAGGGCCGGATTATGGAGGTCTAAGGGCTCTCGCAAGTTTGTATGAAAGTCCTTCATTATTTGTGCTACAAATTGCCACCTGGCCACCTGGTTTCTCATATTTTGTACCTAAAAGTAGGTGCGCCGATAATTTTGCTACGGAATCTAAACCCACCTAAATTGTGTAATGGAACTAGACTTCAAATATAGACTCTACATAAACACGTAATTGAGGCATGCATTTTCACTGGTGTGAATCAAGGAGAAATTGTTTTTATACCGCGGATCCCTTTAATACCATCAGATTATCAAATTCAATTAAAGCGCCTCCAATTTCCAGTGAAATTGTGTTATGCCATGACTATTAATAAGGCCCAGGGCCAAACGTTTAAAGTAGCTGGCATAGATCTAAGAAACGATTGCTTTTCTCACGGTCAGTTGTATGTGGCCTAATCTAGAGTAAGTTTGCCTGATAGTTTATATATACTGCAGCCTGAAAATAAAACTAAAAATGTGGTGTATAGAGAGGTTTTACAAAAATAAAACCCCCATATTTTTTTTTTCTAATTGGTGCCTTAAAAATGTTGCTTAGTGTGATAGGCATTTTCTGTTGACTGAAATATAAAAATAGTTTGTTTAAACATCATTAAACTTTATATCTTCATAACCACGCGGACGAAGTCGCGGGCAACAGCTAGTATTAGGTATACCTGTAATGATAGTTGTAAGAGAAGTTTTAATAAATAAATAAATAAAGGGGAAAATTTACAAGTCCTTGATTAGACCTGTCGTACTGTATGGATCAGAATGTTGGACTGTGAAAAACATGGATGAAAAGAGATTGCATGTAGCAGAGATGAGAATGTTGAGATGGATGTGCGGAGTGACGAGAATGGATAAAGTGAGAAATTTGTATGTTAGAGGAAGTTTGAACGTGGCGCCAGTGACAGAAAAGTTGAAAGGAAAACGTTTGTCCTGGTATGTGATGAGGAGGGATGAAACGCGTGTTACTAAAAGAGTTATGAATATAAAGGTGGCTGGATGGAGAGGGAACGTATAGCCAAAGAAAAGATGGATGGACTGTGTGAGGAGTGATATGAAAGAAAAGTGAGTCAGTGAAGGCGTGACGGGGAACTGGACGGTATGGAAGAAGAAAACGTATTGCACCGACCCCAAGTAATATGGGACAAAGGCAGGAAGATGATGATGAAATACGTAAATAAAGAGCTGCATAGATATTTTGTCTGAAAACTAAATATCTGAAAACTCAATTGATTAACTCAAATAATTAAAAATGTATTAAATAAGACATCGACATAACATCACGCCTGTTTTCTCCGAAGTATTAGGTGATCCTGTAGTACGCCCACATTTCGCCAATAATGGTTAAATGCCATTTAAGATAATAAAATTAAATCAAAGCCCTCACAAAAACCTCTGTCATCTGTTAACTCTTAGTAAAGTCCTCCACTTGTAATTATTTTGTTAATACAAAGGGTAAAACTCGGCAAGGTGCCACACTTTTTGAAATTACTTTATATCTCCCAGTAAAAAACTTTTTAACAAAAAGAAAATAAACCGGCTTCCAAAACAAAACACTGCAAAGCGAAAAACTTTATGTACCTGGCCGTAAAGTTGGCAGCGGTGGCACTGACCAACTAGGGTGGAGCGGTAGGGCTTCTCAATGATGTCTCTATCTATGCCTGTCAATGAACATACGGAATATAGGATCCGAATATGGGATTGTAACCATCGGTGTGGCTACACAACCAACACCAATTCATATTGCTGGCCTCCTCTTTCTTTATGCAAACGGTGGACAGCGACAACGGGGACATTTTGGGCGAGTACGTTGCACGTTCAAGGGAAGTTCCAGTGCTGGACAACCAGCAAGGGAAACTCCCGGTCGAGAAGAACGCAGCCGTCCGTGCGTACAGCAACTTTCCCTCACGGTTATTACGTATCTTTTGCAAGAGAAAAACGATAGTGATTTATGCGCAATAATTGTTCTTCCATACAGAAGATTTAGAGTGTTTGGCGTTTTTTTTTTTAATAAGTTCATTTGACAAACAGCGATCGATTAGCAAACGATTGTGAAGGACCTACCATATCTACACTACAGGTAATTCCAACTTTTATGAATCGTTTTGCTCTTGCAAAAGATACGTAATAAGCCTGCCTGTGTCGCGAACAAAGCTCACATGCGCAACTTAGCAAAGTGGGCTGTAAGGAAACGTACTGCTGAGCTGCGTTTGCGAGATGCAAGATGCTTAGCGAGCTCGAGCCCACCGACCAAGGCTTCTGGCACCTCCAGAGAAAATTACGCTCCACTGAAGAGTCAGCCATGCCCCATCTCATAGCTTCAGCCTTGCCCCGATAAGAGTGTCGCTATTGACAACTCCAAAAAAGCTGAGCAGCCAGCCTAGAACAACAATGTTCGCCTAGCTCACAACCAGTAGACCAAGCTCACCTAGAAATGGTGGATGCTGAAGTCGAACGAAGAGATTCCCTCCCTCCCGTTGGAGACCCTCATAACTCCCAGCCTCCCGTCTCTCAGGACGAATTAGAGGATATTATCAAAGGCTTCACCCTCGGAAAACTCCTCCCTGCCCAAATTATTATGCTAATGATGGCCATCTTCAACGCTGCATTAATAAATAATATTTGCCCACAATCGTGGAAACAGGCCACTGTAACAAGCATCCCGAATTCGGGTAAAACCAAATTTGGCAGAATGTGTTCACTATTATATAGTACTAGCTGACCCCCGCGGCTTCGCTCCCGTCAAAATTATAGCCTATGTTACTTGGGAATAACGTAGCTTTCCATAGGTGAAAGAATTTTCGAAATCAAATTCTATCGCCTATGGAAATCTACATTATTCCCAAGTAACATAGGCAGTAGTTTCGGAGCCTATTCGGTACAAACAAACAAACATACAAAAACACAAACAAAAAAATCTTTCCTCTTTATAATATTGATATAGATAAAACAAAGCCGCTTCCCGCTGTCTGTCTGTCCCTACGTATGCTTAGATCTTTAAAACTACGCAACAGATTTTGATGCCGTTTTTTTAATAGATAGAGTTATTCGATAATTAGGTTTATATGTATAACTAGCTTACCCCCGCGGTTTCGCTCCCGTCAACTGGCTATGCACCTATCTACTCCACCTATCTACCCTCAGGTGGTCCGCTTCCCAAGGAGTGATTGACGACGAAAGCCTCCCTCCCTCCGCAGACCCATCAATATTTACGGCAAGCCAATCCCTTGCCAAATATCTAGGTGTCATTCTAAATAACCACATCTTCTTCGCCAGCACGCAGACTCCATGGGATTCGGACCGCTCGTAGCAGCTTGTCCCTCAAGTGTAAGATGCGCATATTCGCCGCGGTCATCCGTTCCATTATGACTTATGCTTGCGTTGTCTTCGCGCACGCAAATCCCCGCTACCTCGACAGGAAGCAGACGGTCCAAAACCCATTCCTCCGTAAAGTCACGGGAGCCCCCTGGTACGCCCGAAATCATGAACTTCATTATGACCTCAGAATCAATAAAAAATACAAAAAAACGCCTTTCAAAGCGTTTCTTTGACACTGCGGTCAAATATAGAATAATATGCGAATAAAAATAAGAATGCGGGTTTTATTATTACAAAAAAATCAAAAAGTGCAATGTTTTTGTGGTTTTCATGTGTTTATTGGCACCTAATGTCTTTAGTTAGTCTAGCTTGACAAATTACGCTTTAACTTGTGAAATTTTATTGAAATTTTCTTTTATACTATATTAATACTAATATCTGCTAGCGGCTTTGACTGTCTGAAAAGTGTTTTATCATCCGAAGGGAACTCACTACCGGGATAAAAGCTATAATCTTATGTCCTTCCTAGGGCCCCAACTCAAACTATCTCTGTACCAAATATCATTTAAATCAGTTCAGCCGTTAAGTCGTGAAGAAAAGGTAACAAACAAACAGACTTACTTTCGCATTTATAAAATAATTATGCATGTATTTATAGAATGGTGTGCTATAATAAATTAGTTATGTACCTTCATATTACTATGTAGGTAGCTGTAGGTAAATATTTGCGGTGTGGTTACAATATGTAGGCTAAATTGGAGTTTCGCTTAAAATCTCAAACTTACCGTTCATGGAGGAAATTGTGGTCATTGGACAAGAACACTGTGGAGGTACGACCTTGGTTGATGTAGACGGCAGAAAGCGGACATGATGTTGAGCAGTACAAACACTTTTCAACGCACTTAGATACTGCGGTACACAGCGGTGCAATAAGAGTCAGTTTGCCAACTGAAACAGAGCTGTCCAAAAGCGTGTTGGCTTGGCGATATTGCAAAAGTCGCGGAAACTTGGATAAGGGATCTACGAAACCGTAACAGAAGAAGGGAAGGCCTATTACCCAGCAGTGGGGGGCTGAAATGATAATGTTGGCTTTAAACCGCACCACCACCATAATGCATACTGCCCCTTTTCTGTTGTACATACATACATAAACACACTCATCATTTACACGAACGCCGGTTATGAGTACTGCGCACCTGGCCTTTCTGAAGAACTCACCAATACGATGCGTGCATCCGTGTATGTCCTTCGTGGGTGTCCCCTCCCAGCGTTTCCACTTACGTCTGACTTGTAAGGCTTTAGCTAGTCGCCTTTCATTCATCCTCCCCATATGATCAACTTATCTAAGCATACTCTTTTCAATTGTCACTAAATCTTCATCTTGTGGAACTCTTAACTGATAATATCAAATAAACTAAACAGACCATAACGAGTAGATATTCCTACCTAACATCTCTGAGTTCTGTATGACGCAAAGGTTAATAATTAATTGTATCAGTATTGGTTTTTAGCGTGCAAAAAATGACTTTGTATTTTTCCGTTATTAAAATAAGCAAAGTCATATTAACATAACGAAATCAGTTCTAGTAATTTCTCACCGTATAAAAACTTGTTTGGTACAAGTATGACGCACTACTAGGGCGCTGATAAACTGTAATAAAAACTTTGGTAGGTACAGCGCCATGGTCTATTCAATTACCTGCCCAAGTAGATGTTATGTTACCCTGTTATTTTTAGTGTAAATTTTTGCTTTTGAAGTAGATTTTACCCTGTTTAGTGTAAATTTTTGCTTATGAAGTAGATTTTTTTTTTTGTGAATATGTTATTAGTTCTCTCTTTATAGTTGTAGTACACTACTCATATCACTAAAATGAGCAAGTTCTATAAATGAGCATGGTCTATTCAATTACCTGCCCAAGTAGATGTTATGTTACCCTGTTATTTTTAGTGTAAATTTTTGCTTTTGAAGTAGATTTTACCCTGTTTAGTGTAAATTTTTGCTTTTGAAGTAGATTATATTTTTTGTGAATATGTTATTATTTCTCTCTTTATAGTTGTAGTACACTACTCATATCACTAAAAAGAGCAAGTTCTATAAACATAAATGAAATTTGGCACACATGTTTAGAAGCCCACATAGAGTAGCATATGTGAATATTGTGCAGTTGCAATAATATTACTTACATACGTGTCGAATTGACGACACGGTTGGCGTAGTGGTAGAGCGATCAACTGCTGTGCTGCGTATCGCGGGTTCGATTCCCGCACCGAACAAATATTTGTATGGTCTGCAGATAGTTGTTCCGGATCTGGGTGTCTTGTGTATGTGAGATGTTTATAAACGCACCCACGATACAGGAAGAAATTCATAGAGTAGGACATCGATAAAAAAAAACCCCTTGGTTTGCCCAAGGACATTCATAAGGACTTCAAAAGGTAAAAAAAAATATGTTTGTAGGTAGGTATTTTTGTTTTCGGAAATCAGAATCTTCTCGATAACCGGGTTTTATATATTTTTCTATAAAATAAAAAATATATATGCCAAACTGTATTCAGACCACTTTATTTGATCAACCGCCTGTACGACGTAGGTACCTACGTTTTTTTGTACATTGTTATTATACCTACTAATTTTAGCTGCCTCAATACTGACTAAATAGATAAATAATAAGGTGTTCTGCTTGTGCTATTCCATAATCAGAATAAATTATTCAGGTACCTTTACTTTTTGTGCTCTATGTGTTATCCTACATAAATTAAGAAAAAACTAGTATATTTAAAATTATTTCTATGCAGTAAAAACTAGCGCACGTACCCGGGCCCGGGGCCAAGGGCTACGTCCGTACTAAATGTAGGTATATGTACCTGCATTCAAGGCAATTTACAAAACTGGAAGCGCGCGCGCGATCCGATATTATTATCATGAATGGGTCGCCGGCCGCTCACACGAGCGGCCGGCCGGCCGGCGGCGATCGCGCGCGAATGAGCGGTGGAAGTTACCGAATGACAACCGAGCGTTCAGGCGCTATCTCTCTCTTTTCGCTTTGCCTCCTTTTCAAGCATTGCGCTGTATGAAACAACAAGCTTTTCGACCGTGCTCGCGTTGGCGATAGACGGTTCGGCAAGGGCGCTCTTAAGGTTACGACTCAGATATATTTAAGTTCACAAATTTATTTATGTGTGTTTTATTTTTTTATTTATTTCAACAAAAGTTACATGAGTGGGTATTATACAAATCTTCTGCCAAACTGCAGGACAGTTTGTCGGCAGTATTCTCGTGAATACAGCTCTAAGTTTAAACAAAATTATATCATCATAAAGTTAAGGGAACACATAGTTTTATTATGATAAATCTAAGGGTCAGTAGATCGCCTTGTATTTTTAGTTTTACTATCCATTAATTAATGCGGAAGAACCATCTCCAGAGCCAGTATTCGGAGTATTCATTGGCTTAGGTCGAAAATGCACGAACCGTCTGAAAATAATGCCCTGCGGCCCCATTTCGTTATTCAAGAACACATGTACATGCATTGTAATCACTTTGTTTTTCAAATTTATTTTCTCCGATTTCACATTTATACTTAGAGGTTGCAAAAGTAATGCTAAGTAAGTAAGTAAGTGTAAGGCTGATCTGCCAAATACCAGCTTGATGCAGTCAGGCGTCCGTCACTCGCTCAAGGCCACGCGTTATTTGCCTAACACTTCGTGTACCGCCGGCCGTACAACTGACAGTGGGTTGCCGCACGCCTGCCCGAGTGCTCGCACGTCACGGTTACTGCGCTGAGTATCAAAATGCTGAAACCACGTAATTATTGTGCAGTGGATGGGTGTCAAAGTAAAAAAAACAATTTTTTTTTTTCATTGCCCAGCAACAAACAAAGGTACGTTAGGTATTATTTAAAATCTTTTGTTTTTGGAATTCCCTTATTTCGTTCCTTCACAATGTATCACCATGTATTCCCTAAACTTAGAACATATGTAGGTAGGTTCTATGATAATCGTCGTAAATTAAGGAGTTCAGGTATTATAAAAGTGTTGTTTTATATAAATTAATAGTTACCTACTTATTGTCAGAACATAGGTAGGTACAGTCAGCGTCAAATAGTTAGTGACACTCAGGGCACGGTAATATTATTTTAATAACATTTGCTTACTTTGTGTTTCCATTTAGTTTTGTGATTGTACATATGCTTTTTTTATATAAACAAATAAAATACTTTGTGAATTGAATAGAAATTGTTCGCCTATAACTACCTATCTATATTTTACTCGTGTCAACACAAAACAGCACAAAATATCCTACTCGTCTTATTAAATATGTACTTGAACTTATTTTTAATTAAAAATTTCGTGGTTAAAGTTAAAAAAAACACACCGTCCGTTATCATCATACGTACAACCCTAGCGCATTCGCTCGATGACGTGCTCGCACGTGGGTCGCGCGGCGGGCAAAGCAATCTCAATTCTCTTTGTGCGTATTTGTGGTTATGATTTGTAGGCTTTTATAGCGTAGGTGTTTACGCTTTTGTATTGGAGTGATGTATCTGTTACGAAGTAACTATTTAGTAATCTGTGATGCAGTTGAGTCGATTGACAGACGGGCCAAAAGGCTTATTGGCAACGATGCACTGGACGCGTCAAAGCTCCAGAGCCTCGAACATCGACGCCGAGTTGCCAGCCTGTCGGTTTTTTATCGGTTACATTTCGGGGAGTGTGCGACAGAACTGCACAATTTGATTCCACCTAGCTCTTTCCATTATCGGACTACAAGACGTACGACTATGCGCCATCGGTACATGGTACACATCCCTCACATATGCACAAAGCGTTTTGCTAATACTTTCATTGTGCGCACTGCTAAGGAGTGGAACTCCCTTGCGGAGTCTTTGTTCCTTGATAGCTGCAACCTGGAGTCTTTAAGTTAAGAGTGAATAGGTTTCTTCTAGGCAAGCGTGCTTCACCGTAGACCACATCAGGCGAGATAGTGGTCAAACGCGAGCCTATAGATAATAAAAAAAAAATGTATTATTTCTCAAACATGCATGGAAATATTGTCATTATTTTCGAAAAAAAGAACACGCGAAGTATCGAATTTAAGGACACAGAAAATCAAATCCATTGTAGGAGAGTTTTTTTTTAATTTGGAACATTACAACGCTCCAGCAATGTTGTATGAAACGGCGTGCTGGGGTTATTAAATACTATTTGATTGGATCTCTTTTATCATTCTTGTCATACCAAAGCAATGACATTCTAGTAAACATATATATTATGAGCGCGCGCATTGTGAAGACTCGAATACGTCCTAATTTGGACGTACAGTCTTTAGTCTTTGTCACGCATGGCGAAGAGCGATACGCTTTGTTGAAACAAAAACAAAATTTAAAAAAAAACCTTCGTGTGTATTTAGAAAGTGTACCAATTAGGTATGATACCAAAGTACATAAAACAGAAGGGATCTCATACCATATGTAAGTACGTAAAACACCTCTATTTACTGTTTTTTTTTTCCTAATATTCAGATATTTGGAGGTTAAAGGTTAAGGTTATTTCAGGTTTTTCGTAAATACATTGGTGGCAAGAATAATGTTTGTTTACATTCACACGCAAGTGACAAACACTAGCCGTCTCTTTTTTCTTGTTGGCTTTGTCAAGCCATCCCTTTCGACTTGTAGTGAAATGAATGACAAATGAATGAAAAGTGTGTATCTATGTGTGCTGGCGTTGCTGCGCGGCACACTTTTTTCGGTTGTTTTGTGAGTGTATAACGTATCTGTTTACTAGAATATCATTGTAACAAAGTAAGTCTCTTTGCTTGGTATAATGATATTGCGTTCACGTGGCTATATAGTCATAAATGCGTTTACAGATGTTAAATAGAAAATTGGTGGCAAATCTGAAAATTCGTCTAGATTTGTTATTTACATACTTAATAAATATTAATTTAATAATTAAAATGAGTTCCAACAGCTCAGAGAGTGAAATGGAGATTGATTGTACTCCACCAGATTTAAGATCAGGAGCCAAATTGGCAATGGAAAACTTGCTTTCAGCGAAGTCAAAAGAAAAATACATGAAAGTATATGAACATTTATTGATTTGGAAAAACTATAAAAAGGAAACATTTTCTCCGAAACAGTATTTTTGGCGTATTTTAATGAGATTGCTAAAACTAAATTCCATCTACATTATGGGCAATTTATTTCACGCTGAAATGAACAGTTCATGTTAAAAACGGCATTAACTTGAAAATTTATTTTCTTAAAAGACAATCGACCGGATTCAAAAGCAAAACATCGAATATTTACTTAAGAAAACAAAGTTTGTTTTATTTCCCTGCATTCTTTTAAGAAAAGCACATATATGCCTCGGCAGAAATGGCAATTGTCTGTCTCGTATTAGAGAACTCCTCGCCTACGGCTCGGCCTTCAAACTCATAGTCGAAATGTTATTATTTATTTATTTATTTAGACTTCATGCACACAAGGTACAAAGGGGGACTTAATGCCTTAGGCATTCTCTACTAGTCAACCAAGATTTTGAATTATTATTATTTCCTTTATTCATTTAATGTACATAGTTTTTAGCATGACAAAACTCCTATCGGAGGAAAAATTGCCCGACCCGACAACCCAGGACAGATTGTCCTGGCGCCAGAAAATTAGGAGAGCCGACCCCACCTAAAGTGGGATAGTGCTAGGAAGAAGAAGAAGAATTAATGTACATAGTTTTTACATTTTAAATATGAGCTTATAAAAAAAATAAAAAAACTATTATTATTATTATTAATTGCCTATTTCCCGGCCTTTGCAATAATGCACTATAAACTACCTACTACCTTTGTTTGCCGAAGGCGTCGATAAAAAATCGTCACCCAAATCCGCTCCAGCTCTAGACGGTGTCATTCTGTCAGCGATGGCGATGGTCAAAATGCCAAAATGTAAGCCATTGATCACGTGACATTATGATAGTGCTTGCCTGCTTACCAATCCCACAATAATTTTAAATCCGGGGACAGTAAAGACACAAATAATTTTAGACCAGTATCCGTGTTACCGGTTTTCAGCAAGATACTTGAAAAGATAATGCTAAATCAAATGCTTACTTATTTGGGAACACCCAAATACTCCGAAATATTTTATTCCGAATTTTGATGTTCCGATTGTCAAAAGTCCGAATTTCATAATACTCGTACCTAAGAATTATAATGCCTATGATAAAAAATCACGAAATTTATTTTACCGAAAGTCGTAAATGCGATTTGTTAGTTTTCCGATTTTCATTCTTTCGAAGAATCAAATGCTCGAAGGATTCTCGGTTTGATAAACGACATTCCGATTTTCAATACTTCGAATAAACTAAAAGTCAACATGTTGTGCTACAAAATTTAGTGACAGAAACGAATCGTTGCAAAACCGACTTCACGCAGTCTTGGGCAGACAACCCAAGTGTAATTTAAGCCCACGTAGGCGCGGAGGGGTGGGTGGTTCGCGAGCTGAGAAGCAAGTGGTGAGCGTTAAAACCATCTGCGACGATAAGCTCGCGTGGGGCCACCAAAACTCCGCAGCGTCGGAGCCGTGACAGAAACGATGCTTGCTGCATGTTGCATGCCTGCTTGCATGTTGCATGCTTGCTTGCATGCTGTAAATCCCCTGTATTATTGATGAATCACTTCTGTTAGATAAGGTTAGAATTGTTACTATTAAAGCGCGAAGGCGAGCAAGCTAAGGGAACGTGCCGCGGCAGCGGCCGCCGAGTGCCAGATCCAGTGAATGTTCAGTTTTACAAGGCGTTTTTATTTCGGAATTGTATTAATCGGTATTTTAATAATCGGAATTCGTATTTTTGATGCTTCGAATTATCATTAAGTCGGCGTTTTTGGTATTCGATCTATTGAAACTCGGTATCTTGAAAATAGTAATTATAAACGTTAGGAATATTTAAATTAAGGAATTATAAAAATAGGAGTAATGATAAGTCGGAGTTGTTATATTCGGAATTTTTAACCATTCGGAATTATGAAAATCAGTATTTTGAAATTCGTATTTGTTACTGACGGAATAAAGTTTTTCGTATTTATGTAGTGTACCCCATTTATTTTAATACGAATAACATGCTACACGAGAAACAGTATGGTTTCACCAAAGGACGTTGTACAACCGACGCTGGTGTCACCTTATTAAAACATATCTTTGATGCGTGGGAGGAGAGACAAGATGCCATAGGTATCTTCTGCGACCTGTCGGAGGCGTTTGATTGCGTTGATCATGAAAAATTGCTTTTGAAACTTGAGCATTACGGGCTAGGCCAATCAGCATTAAGTTAAGTAAAATCCTATTTGAATTATAGACAGAAATTAGTTCAAATAAACGGTGTCAATTTGTCGGGGTTGAACGTGAAAATGGGGGTACCTCAGGGCTCAATTTTGGGTCCTTTCTTATATTTAGTATACATTAACGATTTTCCCCATCTATTGAAAAACAAACTAAACATTTGCTGATGACACTTCTTTGATTTTTAAGATAAATAGGCGTACGAGTAACGTTGCCAACTTAAATAATGCATTGCAGCAAGTTCTAAATTGATTCACTGCTAATAATTTAGTTTTGAATGCTAAAAAAACTAAGTGTGTAAAATTCACCTTGCCAAATGTCAAAAGTTTTGATTGTGACATTATATTAAACAACGAGAAGCTAGAATTCGTCGACAATACGGTTTTCCTGGGGATCACGCTTGACTCAAGGTTACAATGATTAATATAATATCATTTAATATCACTTGCGGGGCGGTTAAGTTCGGCAGCTTATGCTGTTAGAAAAATTCGTCAATTTACTGATGTATATACCGCGAGGCTGGTCTATTTTAGTTACTTTCATAGTATAATGTCTTACGGTATATTACTATGAGGAAGGGCTGCAGACATTCAGTAAATTTTTGTTCTGCAAAAACGAGCCATCAGAGCGATATACAATCTTCGTCGGCGCGATTCTTTAAGGGAACTGTTTAAGGAGATTAACATCATGACGGTACCTTGTCAATATATTTACGAAAACATCATGTACGTTAGAAAGTTTTTACATATTTTTAGTAAATACAGCGATAGAGTAGAAATAGCGACCAATTAATTCAACCAGGTTTCAGGCTAGCTAAAGTAGCGTCATATTTTATGGGGTACTGTAAAAAATGTTACAATAAAATACCGCCCCACATTCTAGAACTGAATGAGGCTAAATTCAAAACTTGTAAAAAACGCACAATTTGCCTATTATAGGTTGAGGGATTATATCGCTGATAAAAATGCTTGGCCCAACGCTAGTCCAGCTCCACAGCCACTAGGGCACAAAAACAAGTGATAAGCAGAACAGTTCTGAAGTATTGTTGGACCTGCTGAAGACTGTATGAATGTATCAGTTGCCCGCGATCACCCACTTAGGTAGCACGCACCTCGATCATTCTCTGCGCTTGTTTACGCACTTCGAATAACCGGTTTTATGATCAGTGGTTCTAAATATTTTACTCAAAGTCTGACTAATATCGCCCGGACTCTTAGTCAAGTATGATGAAGTGTGCCAGCTGCAATATTAACTTTAATGACGGCGTTCAATGTGCCTCATGTTTGAGGCACCTTGATTTTGAGCATCGCTGAGGCTGGATGGAGGAAGTTGGGCAATGACAGAAGAGCTGTATGGAGATGTCCCAAGTGCCGGCTTTCTTCACCGTCACCGTCCCCGTCCCCGTCCCTGTCCCCGTTTCCGGTTCCAACACCTGAACCTGCATCTCTGGAAACTATCTTTAACGAGATCCGTGAGCTCAAGGGCCAACTGGCTGGTTTGCCGGGGCTTTCTCAAGATGTCAAGTGCGTTAAAGAGGAACTCAAGGAACTCAGGATTTCTAATGAGTTTTAGAGTAAACGGCTGGATGACTTTTCTGTCAAGATAGCGGGGATTGAGACTAGGGTTATGTTTCTGGAGCTCCATCAGGAATCTGTTCGCAATCTTCAGTCTGACATCGACGTGATTAAATCAGAGTTATCCGCTAGTGACCAGAGGTCGAGACTGAACAATGTCGAAATCAAGGGCATTCCCATGAAAAAGGATGAAAATTTGTTCACTGTCTTGGATAAGATTAGCCAGAAGGTAATTTTACGTTTCCCAGAACCCAAATAAATTACATATCCAGAATACCGCTGTTTAACTCCAAGGAGAAGTCAATTGTGGTTAGCTTCCTAAACAGATACGTCAAAGAGGATTTTGTTGCTGCTGCGTGCTCATTCAAGACGCTATGTACTCATGACCTTGGATTCGAAGGCCAATCCAACCGAGTCTACGTCAATGATCACCTAAATCCTGACTCCAAGAAGTTGCTCAATAAAACCCGAGCATTGGCTAAGGAGAGGTAGTTTAAGCACGTATGGGTTAAGCATGGAAAGATCCATGTCCGAAAGCATGAAGGGTCGGCTGCCCTTGTAATTCCTAACGAAAAAGATTTAAACAAACTAAATTAGAGTATTGTATTTTTCATTTATCATTTTATAAACCAGCTATTTAAAGTCTTAAGTCTATGAGTAAATCTGATCGTCATATTGTCACACTAACCTTAAATGTCTATCACTTGTTTTCTATTGTAAAATGTTTAGCATCGCTGCCGTACTGGATGTTTCGACACCTCGCTTTTGTATTCGCTAATGACACTTTTGTTTACGTTATCGCACTATTCTATTTATTTGAACATTTAAATCTATGCTTATCTCGGTCGCACTCAGCGTTGATTCTAATTATTGTCATTCTCCTCGCACAGCTATCTGCAATCTTGCTAATTTTCGCCTTTGAACTTATGCTGTTTATACTATATATGTGGGTAACTATCCTACCAGCTGTTTTTTTATTATTTGCTAAGATGATTATTTTTAATACGTATGAGTACTTATTGTTCGCGAATTTTGACATTGACAATGGAATCGTTAATTGTTCGTTATTTTGCTGCATGAGTGGTTGTTATTTTGCTAAGTATTCTGCTACTATATCTTCTTTAAATTATCAATGCCTTTAAGTAACATAAAAAAACTAAATGTTTATTATTAGAATGTCCGGGGGCTCCGTACCAAAACTGAAACTTTCTATCGCGAACTGTGCCTCTCTTCATACGATGTTATTGTATTGACGGAAACCGGGCTAGCGTATGGCATCTCAAACACGGAGTTATTTGGTGATCAGTATATTGTGTGGCGTCGTGACCGAGATTACTGTCTCACTGGTCAGACTCGGGGAGGTGGTGTTTTAATAGCTGTCCGTAAATGTATAGCTGCGGTGCCACAACCGCTATTTCATTCCTCAGCCGAAGACTTGTGGGTAACATTGAGTGTACGTCAGCCTAACTCTAAAAACTGCGTTAAGTTAAATATCCGCACCGTTTACCTATGTCATCAAAATCGTGGTTTTTCATTTTCTAAGCAATTGTCTAATTTTCTCCGTAGTTTAAATAACTCAATGTTAAATAATCCAACTGATTACTATTTAATTATTGGCGACTTTAATTTGAGTGGAATCTTGTGGCAATTGAAAGACGGCTCATTGCTGCCTTCGAATATTTGTAGTGGTGATGAGTACGCGCTTCCTGATGATATTCGTGTTCTGGGGCTCGCTCAATATAATGGAATACTGAACGCGTTTGGTAAAATCTTGGATTTGGTGTTGTGTAATGAGATTGTCTCAGTGTACGAGTGTCTAGCGCCTTTAACGCCTGTTGACAAATATCACCCAGCCCTCCGTATCGAGGTAAACTTTTTTGAGTACAGTCACTTAACTCCTGCGCCTTATATTCGGTATCTTTACGATAAGGGGAACTTTACTGAAATCAATAGGGAAATATCAGCTATAGACTGGACGAATCTACTCTCTGATATGTCGCTTAATGACGCTGTGAACTTTTTTTATTCTACCATAGAGGAAATTCAAAATAAGTACGTGCCTACTGTGACAGTATTCCATAACTCATACCCAATTTGGTATTCCCCGTCACTTAAACGCTTGATTAAGGAGAAATCCAAATATCTTTGTAAATTTAAATTGTACGGTAGGTTGTCTAATAAAGCTATCTTTAAACATTTACGGGAAAGAGTTAAAAAGCTCAAAGTGGATTGTTATGCCAACTATGTAGCGGCTACAGAAGCCTGCATTGAACGGAACCCTAAGCGCTTCTGGAGCTTTGTGAAGCAGCGGTCTAAGACCAATACCATGCCCAGCTACCTGAAGTATGGTGATGTGACACTTTCCTCTCCTGACTCTATCTGTAACGCGTTTTCTGCCCACTTTTATTCTACATATCTTAACCCTTGTGATGTATCGTCTACCAATAATCATTGTTCTATCCAAACGGCTGTATATCTTAATATGCCTTCGGATATTCATTCTATTGAAATTGAACCAAATGTTATAGCTGAATTAATTAATAATATTGATCCATTTAAATCTGGTGGCCCGGACCACTTATCACCTAAAGTTTGAATCGGATGTGCTAAATCCATTGCCTTGCCAGTATCTCTCTTATTTAAAAAATCACTCTCTTCATGTACTGTTCCCCATATCTGGAAGTCTGCCTTTATAACTCCAGTGCATAAAAAAGGGCATAAAAGTGAAGTAGTTAACTATAGGCCAATTTCTAAACTGTGCATATTAGCAAAAAAAATTGAGAGGGTGGTTTATGTTCAAGTGTATGCTGCGCTCAGTAAGTCCCTCACAGCATGGGTTCCTCAAAAGCCGTTCAACTGTTTCTAACTTGACTCTGCTTAATGACTTCCTAACGGGAAGGATGGATGATGGGACATAGGTGGATGTCGTTTACACGGACTATAGCAAAGCTTTTGATAGAATCGATCATACCATCCTCAAAACGAAGCTTTTTAACAACGGTATTAGAGGCGACTTAATTCGCTGGTTTTCCTAATATTTGGATAACAGGTCTCAAGCAGTCGTTGTTAGTAACTACATCTCAAGCTGGGTTTCGGCTCCCAGTGGTGTTCCTCAGGGTTCTCTGATGGGTCCTTTACTTTTTATTATCTACGTGAGCGACATTGGCTCGTGTTTTCACCATTCTAACTTGCTCTGCTTTGCTGATGATATGAAGATATTTTCTTCAATTTCATCTTTGGATGATATGGATGCTCTTCATTCAGACTTAGCACGTTTAGATGATTACTGCCGCATCAATAAATTGGACTTGAACCCTTCTAAATGCTCCGTAATATCATTTACCAGAAGACATGTGCCACTCCCTACTACTTACATACTTAAAGGGCAGCTACTACAGCGATGCGATAGAGTGCGTGACTTAGGAGTCTATCACGATTCTAAGCTTTTATTTAACACACACGTGGAACATATATTGGCTAAAGCCTCGAAATCCCTCGGCTTTGGCATCGGCAAGTCTCATGAGACTTGCAGGATGCTTTAAGAAAGCGAAAACCCTAAAGATTTTGTATTGCTCATTTGTGCGGAGTCATCTCGAGTATGCGTCTCAAATTTGGAACCCTTGTTACAATAAATACATAGACCGTATTGAAAGTATCCAAAAAAGATTCCTTCGCTTTATGTGTTATCGCCTCCGTATTCAATATCGTTCTGAAAAATTCTTAGATCTTTGCAAGAAATTCCATCTGCAACCACTTAGGAATCGTCGCAGGATAGCGGATTACACATATCTTTTAAAAATATTGTCAAATGAAATCGACTGCCCTGATCTCCTCCATAAACTGTATTTCAATGTTCCACAAAGATCAGTAAGATTTAATCCACCTATCTCCATTCCCACCTCTTCATCTAACTACAGGCGTAATTCATACTTAGTGCGAGCGAGTAAGGATCTTAACTTATTAAAAGTAAGGAGTTCGCGTTTGATGTATTTACCACTAAAAGCTTTCAAAAGTGGATAGTGTGCAATATTGTCCTTTAGCGTTAGTGATTTAATTTTTATGATTGTTGTGCCTGCTGCTAGTGATCCATAAGATCTCTTTAAATTTATTATATCTCTAGCCGTGATAACCTGTAATTGGCTTAATGTAACATACTCAACTTGTGTATTCATTTTATGTATAGCTGTTCGTTTTCCATCCAATAAAAAATAAATAAATATTTGTGTTATAACTCAATTTATTTTTGTATTATATAAGTGCACAGCACATATGTGAGTACTATGTTCCAACTGTAAATCTACCATTTATTGTACCTATGTGTCGTTCGTTGACCTCGGTGTGCCCTGGCAGTTGAGTGTGTCATGCTCTCTCTAATGTCTCTCTGATGGTGGCACATGTGTTGTATCATTCGGTTCCCTTTATGATGGTTGAGCTGCGGTGCCGATCCATGTGTCATGTTCTTGAACGGGCGCCATCAGTTGGGATTGGTCATAACTTAACTGCCTCCGCCTGTTTTTAATTATCTATTTATTGTATTTATAATTGTTTGTTTTACTGTAGACGCTTTTAAGTGCGTTTTTTTTATCTCGTTTTCACATGTATGTATTTTCCAACAATATTATTACCAAATACTTGTAAAACACATTTTTTCTTAAAAGAGTAAGTGTGAAATTTCTTGTCCGTTCTTCTCCATAACAAGCTACATTGCCGAATGGAAGGTAGAATCAATTATTATTACATTTAATTATTTTTTTGACGTTCGAAAGTGCCGCTAAATGGCCTAATTGAATAAAGAAATTTTGATTTGATTTGATTTGATTGGACATACATTTTTAAGGTATTTCAATATATTCAATCGCTATGTAGACTCTTGCGTTGTATGTCTCGTTTACGGAGACGCGGGGCGCCGCGCGTCGCGTGCAATGCAGCGGCCCACGTCATTATACGCACAAACACAAACATATGGCAATGTACGATATTGTTTATGAAGTCGCGGGAAAACAAGACTGGCAAAGTAAAGTAAACGTTTATTTGCATTGATTGTAGTAAATAAGATGTGACAGTTAAAACATACAGAAGGCAGAAGGTTATAGGTACCTCGGGTCCCGCCTCGGGCGGGCGTATTAGCGGGTATCGCCGTATGTTCGTATTGACGCAGGCCAGGGGGGTGACCACAAGCTCTTAGAGTAAGGTTATTTTGAGATCGATTAAGGGACAGATGTATATGACGTTTATACATCTGTCACTTACTCGATCTCAAAATAACCTTACTCTAAGAGCTTGTGGTCACCCCCCTGTTCAGGCGACATACTACCCAAGTCTGTCATGTATTTCCTCAATCCTACTAATATTATAAATGTGAAAATCTGTATGTTTGTATGTATGAAAGTCTAGCTTCTGCCCGCGGATTCGCCCGCATGTAATGTGTTTTAACATCCCGAGAGAACTTTATACTGAGATAAAAAGTAGCCCATGTGCCAAATTTCATCCAAATCCGTTCAGCCGTTCTGAAGTGATTGAGTAACAAACATCCATCCATCCAACCAAACTTGCGCATTTATAATATTAGTAGGGTAGGATAGTTGATTTACCTACTATTTATTTTACAACATAACAATTACGAGCAATCAATCTGCCTAGTATAACCGCGACTGGGTGTGAGTTCTAACGAAGTTTGGATTTGTGAATTAAACGATGGATAAAGTAAGAATCACTGTTTAATGTAACAACAGGATAAAAAATAACACGAAACAAATTATTATTATTATAACCACACAAAAGAACTCATAAATCAAGTTTGGTTGGTTTTGCAAGCGTACGATCAGAACGTCGTATCGGTAAATGATCGGTTACGACAACTCGTTGCACGGCGCGCGTATTTGAAATAGGGCGTTACGCGCATGCGCGGACTGGCGGCGATGTTGGTACAATGGGAGAGGTGTTGCCGTGGTTAATATCAAAATTGGGCAACCGCGTTGTACATTCCCCCTCCAACAAACTTAAACGATCCGTTGGTGGGTTGGCATCTAAAGAACGCGGTTTAACACGTGGTCGTCCGCGATGCCGGCGTGGTTGTACTGGATCGGAGACCACATTATTACTAGTGTAAGTGGTTAAATCTGACCGATAAAACTTTCCTACCAGCTGATTTAAAACTAAATTAGCAACTTCAAAAGTGGTAGGACTTACAAACTTAGTAGTAACGCGATACGGGCCGTCCCGTCTTGGCATTAATTTACGAGTTCTACTTTTACTGGCATTACTTAATAAGTGAGTTGTAACTAAAACTAAGTCTCCGACTTCGAAACTAGACACATGACTGCACCTCTGATCAGCAATCTCCTTTCTGTTATCTTGCTGCTGTTTAGCTTTCTCCCTAATTTACTCCCTATTAGTAACAAATCTGCGGAGGTAAGGTGTGATTTGAGGAAGAAAGTTTTCTTTGTCTGAGCTATATTAGCTCTCAAATCGCGCTGAGCATCGCAAAGCGTATCTCGGATTAGAACTTCGGCCATGATCTATACTCATTCTTCACTAATATGGCGTGTTGCGTCTTAAGATCGCGATTTTTGCATTCGGCTGGTTTTGCCTGGATGATATAAAGGTATAAGATTCTGTTTAATCCCCAAGACAAACATGCACTGTTGCATCGTAGCCGAAACAAACTGTACGCCATTATCGGATATGACACGACGAGGAAAACCGTATCGGAGGAAGTATTTATTAATAAGAAGTGAAGCACAGACCTCAGCATTAGCTTCGGCTAGTGCAAACAACTCCACCCATCTAGTGGCAGTATCTTTCACTAGTAACACCCACTTTTCACCCTCTGGCAACGGTCCAAAGAGGTCAATAGCGAGGACTTCTCCACGCTGGTTAAGTACCGGAGTTTGAAGAAGACCAGCTGGTTGCAGACTGCTTATTTGGCAATATTCACAGTTTTTAAGGTAATCCATGACATACTTCCTCATCCCCGTATAGTAATATTTATATTTAATACGATCAAGGGTACGTTCTACTCCCATGTGACCAGCTGTAGGTGTGTTGTGGAATTCATGCACTACCTTCTTTAGCAATGAGGCTGGTATCACAAGTTGAGGTTCATGACATTCATCTGAATCAGTTTCAGGGTTTAGCCTATAGAGAACGCCTTGGTCCAAAACATACCCTCTTTCTATCCAATAAGTATTATTGGCATCATAATCTTCAAGATCATTAATAATCTTAGCTACTTCTGGATCTTGTAGTTGCTCTTGGCGGATCTCAGAAGAGCCAGCTCTGGGAAAATAGATTTGCAATACGCACAGAATTGATTGGATTTTGGTTTCAATTCAGTTTTATTATTTAAAGGCCGGAAAGGCGTTTGAGCCGTGCTGTCACTAACTAACACATCACTTTGGCACTGAGGTGTCGAAGACGATGTGGATGGCGCGGGCGGCGCTTTCAGCGGCGCTGGCGTGTCCAGCGTTTTTTATTACGCCTATGCAACTGACCGTAGACCATGTCAACTTGGACTTTCTCGCTGAGGTCTTCTGGCGGTAATTTTGTAAGAAGAGCTCGAGCCTTAGCGATAAATATATCAGTTTTCTCTTCGCTTTGTTTGCATTGAAACAATTCTTGATAAATTAGATGCGGGGGGCGATGATATCCGTAGGCACTCTGAAGGTATTCAATTGCCTCCGACCATGAATTAATTTCTGATTTCACGCCCTGCTACCAGGTGGCTGCGTTGTCAGTCAGCAACATGGATAATCCTCGAAGGGAGTTAGCTTCGGAAACATTTGTGCATTCCCGGAAGCTTTCCACGGCGTCGATGAACGCGTCTACAGATTCAGACGCATCACTAGAAAACCGGGAACTGCAACGCGCGAAGTTCCCTGATGATGACGATGCTTCACCGACGATGACGGCCGTCGCAGGTCGCGGGATAGCTGCTACCTTTTAAGTAGCCTCTCGAAGTTCTGCGACCGTTGCAATGTCGCCATCATGGCGGTGAAGTGATCCGTAGTAAACATAAGCGGGCCCTCGGCGCCGGACCGGACCAAAGTGGTCGTCTGACGACTGACGTTCCTTAAGCGTCCGCGGCATTTTGTAATCACTTTATCAGGTTCACAAAAGTTTTTCAACTTCGCCCTATGCTTCTGACGCCAATTGTAACCGCGACTGGGTGTGAGTTCTCGCGAAGTTTGGATTTGTGAATTAAACGATGGAAAAAGTTATAATTCACAGTTTAATGTAACACAGGATACAAAACTACACGAAACAAATTATTATTATTATAACCACACAAAAGAACTTATAAATCAAGTTTGGTTGGTTTTGCGCGCGTACGATCAGAACGTCGCGTCGTATCGGAAAGTTATCGGATGCGACGACTCGTTGCACGGCGCGCGTATTTCAAAAAGGGCGTAACGCGCATGCGCGGACTGGCAGCAATGTTGGTACATTGAGAGAGGTGTTCAGGTATATAATAGAAATCTTTGGAGATGTTGCCGCGGTTGGGCGACCGCGTTATAATTTTTGTTTGACGTTCAAAAATGCCGCTTAATGGCCCAGTAGAATAAATATATTTGACTTTGAATATTCATCCATACTTAATATTATAACTACGAAAGTAACTCTCTATGTCTGTCGGTCGTACCTGTTGCTTTTTCAAGTTTAAACAGCTGAGCCGCTTTTGATGAAATTCGGTATGGAGATAGTTTGAGACCCTGGATTGTTTACAACCCGGAAATACTCCGTAAAGGGGTGGAAGATTCATAGTCATATGCATAATTATGTATTGTACATAAAACAAACATATACAAATACAATAGGATAGCTTGTGTACAAAGGCGAGTTTAACCCATCATTGTGTTCTCTTACAGCAAACGTCAGTGTCATAGAGATTGAAAGAAGAAGAACGAATATTGTTGATTGTTTGCTAAACCAATAATTTTACAAGTAAAGCGAACAACAACATCTATCTGCAACATTATTTCACAATATTGAGCATTGCGGATTCTAATGCTACGCAGACCAAGTCGCTGTCAAAAGCTAGTGTTAATATAAGAGTAAAAAACAGCACAGTGTTATAATAAATGTTTTATTCATGTTTATCATTTCCTTAAAATGATTAATTACAGTACAAAATATCACAGACGAGAAGACACTATTCTAATCTTAACAATAAACAACTAAGTACCCATGTTCTAAGCATTCCACATCCATTAACAACTAAATATTAAATTAAATTGCGAAAAAAATTACATTAATAAAAATAAAAAAAGATCCCGAAGAATTGAGAACCTCTTCCTTTTTTGAAGTTGGTTAAAAATCTTGATTTACATAAAATAACTTAATAGATCTCAATGATCCTACGAGGTCAATGATTGGAGGAATCTCATCGCTGGTAGCTCTATGAATAAATGCAGAGGAAGCGCTGCCCAGTAGGTCAGGAATATTGTAGCTAACCAGTGTGCACCCTGCAAGAGAAAAATAAATCTTATTAATATTATAAAATATGCGATAGTTCAGAAGGATGTATGTAAGTTTGTTAATCAATCACGCCAGAACGGCTATACGGATCTGGATGTCTTTTGGCACAGAGATAGAGTAAGTGAGGAGAAGAAAGTCAGACATTGCACATAGGATACTTTTTATCCCGGGTATATGTTCCCTCGCGATAATCTTCGACATTCCGTTCACGCGAGCGATGCCGCTGGCAGAGGCTATTTTATAAACTAGCGGACGCCTTGCGGTTTCATCCGCGTAGTTCCCGTTCCCGTGGGAATACAGGGATAAAAAGTAGCCTATGTCAGCCGGGGATAATGTAGATTCCCAACGATAAAAGAATTTTTGAAATCGCTCCAGTAGTTTTTAAGTTTATTCGTTACATACAAAAATACAAATCTTTCCTCTTTATAATATTAGTATAGATGTAAAAGTTTGGATGGATGTGTGTGTATGTATGTTTGTTGCTCAATCACGCCGGAACGGAATGAACGGATCTGGATGAAATTTGGCACATCTCGGTATAATAATCCGTTGGGATAAGAAAACACTATACACGAAGGCGAAGCCGCTGGCAGAAGCAAGTATTAGTTAAATAGACATAGTTCAATAATAATAACAACCGCATAGGTCGTTTATTTTTTATTTTATTGTAGATAGGTTTGCGCTTGACCACTATCTCATCTGATGGTAAGTGATGGTGTGGCACGCAACGCTTGCCGATGTCGGTGCGTGAATGGGTGACCATCAATTAGGTAAGTATATACCTAGCGAGACTCCTCCAGCCCCGTGCGGCCCGTGCCCCGAAAAGCACGTAGAACAGTTGGTCCAGGCTGTCACTTGTCCCCTCCGGTGGGTTCCCGCATTGTCGAGGCGGGGGGGCTCAGTAGCCGTGTCTTGGAAAACCACAGTGAAGCGAAGAGGAACCCGAGGAGGGGCCGCTCGTCAGGGCTTTTGCCGATAAGCCGGCGACGTAGCAGCCAATAAGTAGGTTGCGGTGCCGTATGGGCGCCATTGCTACTGAGGCGAGCCGCGATGTGGTACGATAGGCATCGCGACTGATGGTTCGAGGCCGTGGCGGCAGAGGAGTGCCGGTATTACGGTGCGCCGCTCGCCCTACCCTCCGCGGCCTGCACGGGGTCGCCATCGTCTTACGGCGGACGCGGTGGGCCGCAGGGGAGGAGGACTGTCGGTATAGCGTTGGCCGCTCTCCCTATCCCCTGCGGCCGAAAAGTCGTAGGTGGCGGGGACACTGTCCTGACCGGTCACAGGGGGACCAAGGGTGCCATACACAGGGTTGTCTGGCGCCCATGTGCTGGTTTGGTCAGTGGGTTGGTCACGGCGTACAATGTGTTCTGGTGCGCCGGTGATGGGGGGTTAATTCCAGAGGAGGGTCCGGGAGGGTCCGGGGCCGCGGCGGGTTCGCGGATGTATGCTAACGCGTTCCCATGTTACCGCTACAAGCGGCACAGGAGGACACCGTGGAGTTTTAGTGGGTTAGAGCTCCACATAACTGCGCTATCTCCCCGTGGTAGCACAGTATGCATGAGCATTTCTCGAAGCTAAAAAGAAAAAGGCTGTCACTTGTACAACTTCGATAGTCATTACTGAAACTCAGAAGCCATCTGACATCAGCCTTGCCACGGGGTATCGTGTTACCCATTACTGGTTTGTAGAGGACAGGTAAGCAGTGTTTTCATATAAAATTTTGGAACTCAACTGCATCCAGTTAGACAGGAAGTTGACTTCTATATAGTTAGGAGCAGGCTCGGACGATATCTGGTAGGTATGTAGGTGGGGAGGGGGTTTATTCCACTTACTCGCGCTGGGCCTGCGTGGTGGATTTCGGCCCATTCCCTCTTTCATCGAGTGGAGGCTAGTTTCCCAGCAGTGGGAACATTAGGCTGATGATGAAGATGATGACACCTTAACTCAAGTTAATATACAAATCTTACAATATCGAAGACAGCAGCCCTGTTGGTGTTGGTGCGCTGGGCCAGCAGCATGAGGGCGAATAGCCAGTGGCTGAGGTAGATGGACAGCGACATGCGGCCCAGCACCTCCCAGCCGCGCCACGACAGGAACTTCCACCAGACACCTGGAGATAGTTGAGGATTAGTGAATTTTGTAGCGGAGAATCTACGGCAGTCTATCAGCGATGGCGATGGAATGCCGAAATATAAAGATTAGATCGCCTGACATTTCGAAAGCGCTTGGCAATCCCATACATTTTTGACATTTTACCAAATTCTATCGTGACGCTTTTTTTGATAAAATTTCTGTTGTCTACAGCCTCCTGCATCGACTTCATTGTGATTTATTTTAACTTAAAGCATTACAACAACCTAGGGAACCAAAGTTTAAACATTATAAAAAGAAAATGAATAATTGCCGGACCTAGGATGTTACCCTGTGGAACTCTTTTTCAATAAGCTCAGAACTTGAATAATTTTCTATATTACCAAAAAAGGTGCTTTGTTCAGCCTAAATACAGTTTAAATAACAAACCTAATGCAAAAAAAATCCTGGTTAAGTACTTACTATCAATCTTATTGAAGAACCCGTACATGGCGAAGGCGGTGAATGTGATGAACACTGGCCTATCTAGAGTCGCGTAGAGTGTGACCAGCACAGGGTCGGTGACGTCTTTCATCAAGTAGCCGGCCACCACCCACAGGAACATGCACGGGACAGAGAACCGGTATAAGATTCTCATAAACTGCGAAAAGAGTAAGGTCAAGGTATAAATGAAAACATCTTCGGCAATACAGTATTCTGAAAAAATGAAGCCTGAATATTATGTATTATGGATCAAGCTCAAAAGAAGATTTGGAAATATTTCCAACTTCAAACTGCTAAGAAGAATTTTAATCTTTCTACTTATTACATTGCCGTTCCTTCAATTTGCCATAATCTAAGTGTCATTCTATCAGCGATGGCGACGCCCGAAATGCCAAAATGACATGGTGAATGGTGCTTGTCATGTGGACCTATTTAAATTTCATCAAGATCTGATGAAGAACTTCGGAGATGTATACATCAGAACTCTTCAATAAATGATGGCAAATCTCCTCAGAATAGCTGCAATCGCATCGTCTGTTTATTGTTTACACCATTTCATAAAATATAATCACACTGGTACGCTATAAAGGGGTACGCAGGTCACGCAGGTGTGAACAGTTCACCCTGGTATACTTTCATTCCACCGGTTTTGTTTAAGTTTCATGTTATTGGGTTATTCTATTCTGGCTTCACTTTGGGCATTATAGGTACCTAGCCTATTTAACTGGTCTATTATGTACCACAACTAAAAAGTGAAAAATAAGAACGTTTTTTACAAAAAATACAACCAACTTCCAAATAAAAACACTACAAAGTAAAAAATTACTTCAATTTCGGTAGTCGGTGTCAAAAAACGAATAAACAAAAACAGGAACACCGACTTCCGAAATTGACGTTTTACCAATCGCTGTCGCGAAGCTATTGTTGATAGAATCTCACTTGTCTAGAGCATCTGGAAAAGGTCAAAAATACCTTCATGTCTAAACCTAGATAATGACCATAAACAAATCGTGCCTTCGGTCACGGTGGTAGTTATGCACACTGTTTTCGATATTACCTACCTTACAACAATGAACCATTGATTTAACGTACCAGGCTCTGAGCAGGTCGATAGCCATCCACCTGATGCAAGCGGTACAAGAAGGCTACCAGAAGACCCATGAGTGCTGAAGGTAGACTGTCCCAGGGTGCAGAATACAGCCACGTGAAGGAACTGTCTCCCGCGTACTGGGTCCTCATTAACCTGGAGAAATAGAGGTCGTTATTAAAAATATGGTAGGCAGAGGTGAAACTGAAAAAGGTGTAATTTGTGCTCCTACATTTCACGCAGTAATATTTTAGTCCCAGGTACCATCGACTGGGGTGCATGTTGAAAGCCTCCACGTGGCGTACCCTGGGCAACGTCGGCTCCAACTGCTCACCCGCTCTGGGTGGATAGTTGGGGCTGTCGGCAAATTTTCAACACACGAGGAAGGGTCACGGTTCCAATCACAGATCATCGTTGATGGTCTTTGAAGGGAACCGGGCTAGTGACAGGACGGCTAGTCCATCACTTAGGTGGGCCTTCTGACGCCTATTCCCCCCTCTGCTTACAGAGGGATGATCGAGTGGGCGTAGAGTCGGCAGAAAGAAAAGAAGGATGGAGAAATAGGGACCTCACCCTTTAAAGGAAGAACTAAACCAATGGAAAAAGGCCTTTGTAAAAAACGTCCCCAGGTGGGTCCCGACTGCTCGGCGGTCGGGGAGTCCCACCCCGCTTCGGCGGGCTGCCCTCCGTATTCTGGGGTGGGCAACAAATGTCTTCAGTCTGTCTCAGACAACAACGACAACCAAACGCGCGATGTACGGACACCGATATTTTTAGACGAAGAGGCGGGGTCGGAGTCCGACGCCGCATCTGGCGCAAAGGGCCAACAAAGCTCGAAGCGCGAAGTTGAGGGAGCTGCTGCGAATAACCTAAGGTTCTTCCGGAAGCGTCCCAAATCGGGGGATGGCCTGGGGTCGTTCTCCGACGACGAGATGGCGTCGGCCCGAAAGATCCCCACCAGTAGGCGCGGGGGTCGAGACAGAGGAGTGGGGAGAGGGCTCACCACCCAGAAGGCTGCCCATCGAGCCAAGAGTCTTGCCATGGAGGGGCGCCACCCCGGATCGAACAGCCTTAGGGCTGTCTTCTCGGATTCATCTGGCGATGAGCTGGATGCTGCTAGTGGCTCCAATTCGGAGTGGGCAGTCAGGTTTGCAGAGCTCGTAGGAGCCGCTATCAGAGATGTGGCCTTGAAGAGGAACAAATCTTCTAAAGACAAGGCCATATCCGCGGCCACGGCATCCATTATGGCGGCAGCGGAGGCCAATCACGCCGGGCCTCCGTCGGATGGAATGTCGGAGATGCGGGCGGAGGTCGCCCGCTTGAAAGCCGACATGGAGCTTCTCCAAAAGAAAAATGAGAAGCTCCGAGCAGATCTGACTGTGCTCCGAGGGGCTGACCCCCGGGAGATGCCGCAGGGGGGGCCTCACCAACCCTTGCCTGCAGAGAACCGGGTTCTGAACCTGGTGCGGCAGGAACTGGCTGCTTTTCAAAGTCGGTTTTCTGCACTGGAGGCCATCGTCCTGCGTCCTCGCTAGCGGCGAGCCAGTCAGCCTTGGGCCAGCGGAAGGCGGCCTCGTTTGCTGCAGCCGCGGCTGCCATGGGCTCGTTGGGACAGGCCAACCTCGGGGCCATGTTGGAACCTTCGAGGCCGGCCTCAGTGAGACTGGGCAATTCTGCCCCCAAAAAGAGAGCAGTGTTTGGACAGGCGGCGAGGGCCCAAGTCCAGGCGGTGTGTCAGCCGCCCCAATATTCTTCCACCTCCTGAATCTCCTGCGGCCGACGCCGAATGGTAAGTGGCCGGGCAGAAGAGAAAGGCGGGCAAGGCAGCGAGGGCGGCCAAAAGGAAGGAGAGGCGGAAGCGTCGCAAGGAGCGAAGCGTCGCGGATAGGCTCCGCGCCCCGAAGTCCGTAGCTGTAGTAATTACGCTACAGCCGGATGCGGAAAAGAAGGGCGTGTCCTACCGCGAGATACTCGTCAAAGCGAGGGCGGCGGTGAACCTACAGGAGCCTTGCGTCACCGAGGGCATCCGGGTGAGGGTCATCGCGACTGGGGCCCGGATGCTGGAAGTCCCCGGTGCGGCCAGCGGCCCGACCGCTGACGCTCTGGCCGAAAAGCTCAGGGCGACCCTAAATGCGGACGAAGCCCAAGTGTCCAGGCCGACCAAGTGCGCTGATATGCGCATTCTGGGCCTGGACGACTCTGTGACGGAGGGAGACGTGGTGGCCGCCGTGGTAAGGACCGGGGGATGCTCTGCCGAGCAGGTGAGGGCAGGCACCATACGTCCTGACACCACGGGAATGCGAGCCTTTACGGCGAGTTGCCCCGTCTCGGCAGCCTTAAAAATTGCTGGGGAGGGCCGAAGGCTCTTGGTGGGCTGGGTTTCCGCGCAGGTGAAACTTTTGGAACCCAGACCCCTGAGCTGCTTCCGCTGCCATGTATGTGGAACGCAGCGATCACTGCTTTCACTGTGGTCAGCCCGGTCACAAGGCCGGTTCGTGCAATGCCACGCCACACTGCGTCGTATGTGCAGCAGCGGGCAAGCCGGCCGATCACCGGGCTGGCAGCAAGGCCTGCATTCCACCCGTCAAGGCCAGGGGCAGGAGCAATCCCTCAAACACCGCCGTCACCGCCGCAGCCACCGCCACTGGTGCCGCCACAGCTGTCGTCGCCGCCGAAACCATCGTGGCAGGGCCCTCACAGGGGGCTCAGGAGGAGGCTGAAATGGAGTGCTAATAATGGCCCCATTACGTCTCCTCCAGGCGAACATCAACCATTGTGCTGCTGCTCAGGATCTATTGCTCCAGAGCATGGCGCGATGGTCGATTAACATCGCCGTGGTCGCTGAGCCGTACTTTGTCCCGCCCAGGGAAGACTGGGTGGAGGACCTGAACGGCTCAGTGACCTTAATTTCGTCGGCCGCCGCCGGTGCCCCCTCCCTCGAGGGTGTCAAGAGGGGACAGGGTTGCGTGGCAGCACAGTTCGGGGAGATTGCCGTGGTAGGGGTATATTTCTCCCCAAACCGAACTCTCACCGAGTTCCACAACTCCCTCGCGGAGTTAAAAGTCGTCGTCGTCGGGTTTCGCTCCATGCCTGTGCTGGTCTTCGGGGACTTCAATGCCAAGAATGTGGCTTGGGGTTCCCGGTATACGGACACACGGGGCAGGATGGTTGAGGACTGGGCTCTGGAGACAGGCTTAGTCGTCCTCAACCGGGTTTCTGTCCCCACGTGTGTGCGGATGCAGGGCGAATCAGTGGTGGATATCTCATTCGCCAGCCCCGCTCTGGCACCACGTGTCGTCGGCTGCTGCGTCATGGAGGAGGTGGAGACATATTCCGACCACCGGTATATCCGGTTCGACGTCTCCACCCAGATCTCGAGCGCGTCGGTCCGACAGACCCTGTGTGGTCCACGGTGGGCGCTGAAACAGCTGGACCGGGAGCTCCTCCTGGAAGCCTCGATCGTGCAGGCCTGGGTGTCATCACCGGATAGGCCTGCTGACATCAACGACGAGGCGGAGTGATTCCGGGAGGCCATGTCCGACATATGTGACGTGGCAATGCCCCAGGTTCAGCCAGGACGCGCCCGGCGGTGGTGCAAGTTGAAAGCCTCCACGCGGCGCACCCTGGGCAACGTCGGCACCAACTGCCCACCCGCGTTGGGTGGACAGTTGGGGCGGGCGGCTAATTTCAACAAACGAGGAAAGGTCTCGGTTCCAAACACAGATCATCGTCCATGATGGTCTGTGAAGGGAACCGGGCTAGAGGCGGGACGGCTAGTCCGTCGCTGCAGTGGCCATCTAACGCCTACTCCCCCCCTCTGCTGACAGAGGGTAGGTCGAGTGGGCTTGGAGTAGAGATGGAACCCAATCCCAAGGTCTCGCGTGCCGAGGGGATGAATGGCCGGAGGGTTTGTATCCGGTCTCTAGCGCAGGGAAAGGGACCTCACCCTTAAAAAGGAACCACAAAAATGGACAGCAGACTAAAGGAAAAAAATCCTCAGGCGGGTACCCTTGCGCAACGCAAGGGCGAGTCCCGCCCCTCTAGGGATCTCCTAGAGGGCAGCCCCATCGTATCTGAGGGGGGCACCAATAGTCTCGCGGGCCGGCAGACCACCGTCGACCTGCGCCAAGAGAGCTACGAGCGAGAAAAGGAGCTCCAGGAGAACCTGGAGCGACTGCGCGAAGTGGACGCACCACTTGCCGTCACCGGCGGCAACAAGAGCCGAGGAGGCTCAGGTCCTGGAAACAACTTGTCCGACCAGGACTCGCGCGGCACCTCCAATTCTTGGAGGATGCGTCCGCGCAGCAAAGACTCGGGGTCGCTGGGTCTCTCCTCGAGTGAGGAGAACCTGTCGGCCCCGAAGGTGTCAACAGGGCGGAGGGGGAGGGGTCGCGACGTGCGTGGTCACTTTGTTCGACCCAATACGCCTGCCCCTACGGAATGCGTGGAGAGCGACCCTGGGCACGTGCAGAGCGGTGACTCCAACGCGTCCTTGCTGGGCAGAAATAAGGAGGAGGCGAATGCTGCAAAGCGGGCGCAGCGACAAGCTGTCGCGGCTGACGAGGTCAGTGAGTTGGCCCGACAGGCCCGAGAGCGGCGCTTGGCTCGGAAGGCTGCTGGTGGAGATATATCGGCGGTGGCGCTCAATCGCCAGGTGATGGACGGGCTAGAAGTCGTCCTGAAGGTTGCCACCAAATCGGGCAACCTGAAGGGCACATTCACCTATGCCCTGAAGCAGGCGGTGAGCGACATCCAAGAGGCGGTCGAGGTCCTCAGCAGCCGTACAACCTCGGATGAGACAGCGAAATTGTGGGAGGAGAACCGCCGTCTGCGATCCGAGTTGGAGGACCTCAAGCAGCAGTTTGCCGCCCAGAAGTCTGGCTCTTCTGTCACGAGCCCATCTCCGGCCCCGTCTTCGGCCCCGTCGTCGGATCCTGCACTTGCAGATGCGGATATCGAGAGGATCGCGCGCATCTGCATGATGCAGTGCGGCCAAATGGTGCGTGCCCGTGTGGAGGTTATAGAGGCGAGGTTGCCCCCAGCCGAAACCGTCCGCCCACCACTCGCTGCAGACAAGCGGAGACAGGAGGGGTCCGCTAAACAGGCAGCCGCCTCAGCTGAGCCGAGAAGTGCCGGGCAGGGGGTCACTAGGCTCACGGAGGGGCCCAGTAAGCCCGCTGAGGGTAGGTCCGTGCCCACTTCCCAGTCAGCGGCTGCTACCCCGCCGACACCACCTGGCCCCCTCACGGAGGCCTGGACGACGGTGGTCAAGAGGGGCCGCCGTCGAAAGAAGAGGACGGCACCACCGCCGGCAACCGCTGCAGCACCCGCACTGAATAAGGCCGCGGGACCGCCTAAGGTCAGAGCAACACGCTCCGCGGCTGTAGCGATCACGCTGCAGCCCGGAACCATCGAAAGGGGCGTCTCTTACAAGGCGGTCCTGACAGAGGCGAGGGCTAAAGTCGCGTTCCCCGACCTTGGAACACCGTCCGGCTTCAAAATGAGGCCGGCGATTACGGGGGCGCGGCTACTCGAGGTGTCGGGTGACTCTAGCGCCGAAAAGGCGGACATCTTGGCCGCCAAGCTGCGGGAGGTCCTCAACCCTGAGGACGTCCGGGTGTCCAGACCGATGAAGACGGCTGAGCTGCGGGTCGACGGTCTGGACGACTCGACAACCCCAGCTGAGGTCGTGGCGGCCATCGCCCGTGCCGGCGGATGTCCGTCCGAGGACGTGCGGACGGGAGAGATCCGCGCTGACGCTACCGGGCTCGGTATGATTTGGGTGCGGTGCCCGGTGGCGGCGGCGCAAAAAGTCGCTAACGGTGGACGACTGCTGGTGGGGTGGGTTGCAGCAAGGGTCAAGCTGCTGCAACCTAGGGCATTGCGGTGCTATCGTTGCCTGGACATTGGGCATGTCAGGGCACGATGCACCGCCAAAACTGACCGCAGCGAGCAATGCTATCGCTGTGGTCAGCCCGGCCACAAGGCGGCCCAGTGCTCCGCGGCGCCAAACTGCAGCCTCTGTACAGCTGCAGGAGCGCACAGAGCGGGCGGAAAGGCCGGTGGCGCTCCCACGCAGCAGAAGAGGAGAAGGAGGGCCAAGGTTGCCGGGGACTCTTTACCCCCCCGTCAGCCTGGCTGCTCTTCGGCCGACTCCCGGCCTAGGAATGGAGTGGAGGGAATGGATTGCGCATAATGGCGCTCTACCATTTCCTCCAGGGCAATATCAACCACTCTGCCAGAGCTCAGGATCTCTTGCTCCAGAGCATGGCAGAGTGGTCGATTCGCGTGGCAGTGGTCGCCGAGCCGTATTTCATCCCACCCAGGGATAACTGGGTTGGAGACCTCAACGGTTTGGTGGCCAACATTGGTGGGCTCTTGTCAGCCCGTCCCGAGGGCATGGCTGGGTGGCCGCGCTCGCGGACGGCGTTGGCACAGTTGGTGCGTATTTTTCGCCCAACAAGAGTCTCGCCGACTTCGAGAGTTTCCTTGTCGAGTTGGGCGCTGTCGTAGGTCGACTCCACCCTCATCCTGTGCTGTTGCTAGGGGATCTCAACGCCAAGTCTTCGGCATGGGGATCTCCGGTAACCGATGCTAGGGGTGAGGTGCTGGAAGAGTGGGCAGTTACCACCGGCCTGGTCGTACTAAACTGGGGCTCGGTCCAAACGTGCGTGCGACAGCGGGGCGGTTCGATAGTGGACATATCGTTTGCTAGCCCTGCTGTCGCGAGCCGTGTCCGTGACTGGCGTGTCGCTGTGGAGGTGGAGACGTTATCGGATCACAGATATATCTGTTTCGACGTCTCCACCCAGACCACCGGCGGCCGCGGTACGCCGGCCCCGCGAACGGACGGTCCGCGCTGGGCGCGTAAGCGCATCGACAGGGAACTTCTCGAGGAGGCCACCATTGTCCAGGCCTGGATCCGGGAGTCGGCAACGACCGGACCCGTCGACGTCGAACAGGAGGCGCTGCGGTTCCGCGGGGCGATGACGCAAATCAGCGACGCGTCCATGCCCCGGGTCCACGCACAGTCAGCGAGGCGCCAGGTGTACTGGTGGTCCGCCGAGATCGCACAGTTGCGTGTTGCGTGCGTAGCGGCCGGACGCCAGTACACCCGATATCAGAGAAGACGTCGTCGGGTCCCTGAAGAAGAAGCCGCGCGGTATGAGGTGTACCGCGCGACGACGGAGACTCTGCGGCTGGCCATCGGCGAGGCGAAGAAGCGAGCCAGGGTGACACAGGCAGAGATGAGGGCGGCCGTGATGCGGCTCCGGGCCAAGAACGTGGCACCGGGGCCCGACGGGATCCACGGCTACGTATTAGCCCTCGCTCTGAAGGAGCTAGAGCCTGGCTCTTCACAGCGTGCCTTGAGCGGGGCCAGTTTCCCACTTTGTGGAAATCTGGTCGTCTGGTCCTGCTCAGGAAGACGGGGCGCCCTGCGGACTCACCGTCCGCGTACCGGCCCATAGTGCTGCTAGACGAGGTGGGTAAGCTGTTCGAACGGATACTCGCTGCCCGCCTCGTCAGCCACTTGTACAGAGAGGGGCCGGACCTGGACAAAAGCCAGTTCGGCTTTCGGCATGGGCGCTCCACCATCCACGCAATATCGCAGGTAAGAGTCCTGGCGGAGGAAGCGGTGTCCCGGGGTGGGGTGATGTTGGCGGTGTCCTTGGACATTTCCAACGCCTTCAACACCCTTCCCTGGAGTTGTGTTCGCGAGGCACTGCGATATCACCGAGTGCCTCCCTACCCTCCGCCGCATCGTCGGGGCTTATTTGGCGGAGAGGTGTGTCACCTACGTGGGACGTGATGGCGTTGCAAACCAGCACCGCATGTCGTGCGGTGTTCCACAGGGCTCGGTCTTGGGCCCGCCTCTGTGGAACATCGGGTACGACTGGGTGCTGAGGGGCGAACTTCAACCGGGCGTGGACCTGACGTGTTACGCGGACGATACGCTGGTCACTGCCCGGGGGAGTTCGTACAGGGAAGCAGCGTTGTTAGCGACGGCTGCGGTCTCACAGGTGGTGAGCCGCATACGGCGCCTTGGCCTGGAGGTGGCCCTCAACAAGTCGGAGGCCATGGTCTTTCATGGCCCCCGGCGGGCGCCACCACCCGATGCCCACATCGTGGTCGACGGGGCTCGAATCGCTGTCGAGTCTACCATGAAGTACCTAGGATTGGTGCTCGACATTGGGCGCGGCTGGGGCGCTGTCAACGCTGCTTCCAAATTTGGGGGGCCCGAGCGCCGCCTGTAGGCGTCTCTACGTAGGGATCGTGCGATCGATGGCCCTGTATGGGGCCCCGATCTGGGCGACTGACCTGACGGCCGGCAGCATCGCTGTTCTACGAAAGCCGCAGAGAGCGATGGCCGTCAGAGTCATCAGGGGGTATCGCACGATCTCCTACGAGGCTGCTTGTGTACTGGCCGGATCCCCACCCTGGGACCTGGAGGCGAAGGTACTCGCGTCACTGTACCGGTGGCGCTAGGAAGCGCGGGCGCGGGGCGAAGGGCCGATGCAGCGACATATGGAGCTGCGTCGGTCTCAGCTTCGTGAGGTCCTGGTGGCGGAATGGCGGGACAGGCTTTCACGCCCTACCGCCGGCCTCATTACCATCGAGGCCGTCCGGCCAGTGCTCGAGCGCTGGCTCGGGAGGAGGCACGGCTCCCTGTCGTTTCGGGTGACGCAGGTGCTCTCGGGGCATGGTTGCTTCGGGAAGTACCTGTGTCGCATAAACAGGGAGCCGGACGCCCGGTGTCACCACTGCGTCGACTGCCGGGAGGACACGGCGTGGCATACGCTGGCAGAGTGTGCCGCTTGGGAGGAGCCACGCCGTGCCCTCATCTCTATTATTATTAACAGGAATCTCGTTTTTTTTTATTATTGTTATTTATTAGTCTATTTTATTTGTATATGTGTATTATATTAATATATATATATGTAAGTATATACTTTTTCGTATACAAGTTGTCTTTTTTAATATTATTTTGTACCCGCTCACAACGTAGTCCTTATTAACCCAATGGTTGACTGGTAGAGAATGCCTTGTGGCATTAAGTCCGCCTATGTACCACTATTGTACATGAAGTTTAAATAAATAAATAAATCTCTGAAGTAGGCAGTGACCTGTCGCTGCCGGCCGTAGTCGAGTCTATGGTCGGCAGCGAGGAGTCCTGGGACGCGGTGGTATCCTTCTGCGAAACAGTCGTCTCGCAGAAGGAGGCTGCGGAGACGGAGAGGGAGATTTCATCCGCTAACCCAATCCGCAGCAGACGCGCCGGGCGTCGGCAGAGGGCGCACAACGCCCTCTTCCAGCCCCCCTAAATGGGTCCAGAGGTGACGGACTTGGGGACGTCCGTCGCCCCCAACACATCAGGACCCGAGGTGGCGGCGCGTAGTGTTCCACGCGCGCCCTCTTAGACGTCGCGGGGGAGTCCAACACCTCACTTCTCCCCCAACCCGAGATCGTGGCCCGCAGAGGCGAGCCGGCACTAGCCGGGGGTTGCGGAAGTATCGTAGTTCCCGCGATCCCCGGTGTAGGTGTGAGATGGAACACCGGGGTGGTTTTTAGTCAGTACGAGTCTGACAGACCCCTCCGCCCCCCCAGGGCGGAGGACATCCAATGAGGATTTTCCACCCCGGAACAAAAGAAAAAGAAAAAAAAAAAAAAGGACGCAGCCGGCGCCAGGTGTACTGGTGGTCGCCAGAGCTTATGGCTCTGCGCCAGGCGTGCGTTGCTGCGCGACGCCAGTACACCAGGCACCGCAGGCTCCGTAACCGTCCTCCAGGTACGGAAGTCATTGAGATGGAGCTGTACGAGGGGTACAGAGCGGTGAGGACTGCCCTCCGAGCAGAGATCAAGCGGGCCAAGGGCTTGGCTCGTGAGAAGTCGCTGGGGACTCTGAACAGGGATCCGTGGAGGCGCCCCTACAAAATGGTGCGGGATAAGCTCCGTCCATGGGCGCCCCCGCTGACGCAGAGTCTCCGGCCGCAGCTCGTGGAAAGAGTGGTTAGCACACTGTTCCCTTCGCAAGAGGAACATACTCCCCCACCCATGGCTCCACCTCTTGCGGTTCCCGATGCGGACCACACCACCGACGACGACGATGCTCTGGAGGTGACTGAGGTAGAACTGAGAGTGGCGGTATGTAGGCTGAATGCCAAAAATACCGCCCCAGGACCCGACGGCTTACCTGGGAAAGCCTGGGTCCTGGCCTTGGAGACTCTCGGGCCTCGACTAAGGGGGCTCCTTAGCGCATGCTTGGAGAGGGGCCAGTTCTCGCATCGCTGGAAGACGGGGAAACTGGTCCTCATTAAGAAGCCGGGACGCCCAGCGGACTCTCCGTCCGCTTACCGGCCCATTGTGCTGCTCGATGAGGTGAGCAAGCTCTTTGAAAGAGTTATTGCAGACCGCCTCGTTGGGCGGCTGGTGCGGGTGGGGCCAGATCTAGCGGAGAGCCAGTTTGGCTTCCGCAGGGGGCGTTCTACGGTGGACGCCATCATGCGCGTGCGAGCCCTTACGACGGGGGATGCAGTGGCCCAGGGTGGGGTCGTCTTGGTGGTGTCCCTAGACATCGCCAATGCCTTCAACACCCTGCCCTGGAGTTCCATCAGGGAGGCACTCCGGTATCACTGGAGCGGGCCGGGGCTGCCCTCAAGCGGCTCCTGCCAAATCTAGGGGGTCAAAACGCTTCCTGCAGGAGGCTCTACGCGGGGGTCGAGCGCCCCTTGGCCCTTTATGGGGCACCGGTGTGGGTGCGTTCCCTGAGACGACAACCAGTCCGCCGGTTGAACGCGTCCCAAAAGGTCATGGCCATCCGGCTGGTCCGGGGATACCGCACGGTCTCTGGTGAGGCGGCGAGCCTCCTAGCCGGATTGCCGCCATGGGATCTGGAGGCAAAAGTCCTCGCGCACATCTGGAAATGGCGCGAGGAGGCGAAACGCCGGGGCGAAACTCCGTGGCCACGATAAATCGTGGCTCAGCAGACAGAGCTCCGGCAAGATGTCATGGCGACATGGAGAGAGCGACTGTCGCAACCCAGCGCTGGGCACGCCACAATTGCGGCGATATGGCCCCTCTTTGAGGAGTGGCTTGAGAGGCGCCACGGCGTCCTCACCTTCCGCCTAACGCAGGTCCTCACCGGACACGGCTGTTTCGGGAGGTTCCTGTTCAGGATTGGGCGGGAGGAAACGCCCGGGTATCACCATTGTGTGGATCGCCCGGAGGACACGGTGGAGCATACGGTGGAGATCTGCCCCGCTTAGGCTGGGCACCGCCGTGTCCTCGTGGAGGCGATCGGCGGTGGAAACCTCTCGCGTCCGGCCCTGGTTCAAGCCATGTTACGGAGCGAGAGGGTATGGGAAGCTGTTTCCTCCTTCTGCGATGCAGTAATGCTCGCGAAGGAGGAGGCGGAACGCGTGAGGGAGACGCAACGGAGACGGCCCTAACCACCGCAGGAGACGCCCTGGGCGTCGGGAGTCGCAAGCCGATTCCCGGCCACCGTAGGCGCGGGCTTGCGGACGGCGAGTAATTGGTAGCTCAACGTCCGATAAGGACCAGGCCCGAGTCGACGGCGCGTTGTGTTCCACGCGCGCCTCAAAGAGATGTCAGCAGAACTGACGGGGTCCACTAGGGCCGATGCCTGTCTGGGTCGCGGATAAATTTGAAAAAGAGTTACCGCGGCCCTGACGATGCGAGCCCAGTCGATGGTACCTGAGTTACAGGTAGCATCGACTGGGCTCAAATACCAACTCTAGGATGCCTTTATGTCAGTGTTCTACATCTGACTGTGAATATGTACAAACTGCACATCATATCTTATGGGCGAATGGACGCAATATAATGTTGGATAATGTACAGGCTGCATCTGGAGTTGTTTACTATACGGACCTTGTGGAAACTAGAACAAATTTCCGTACGTTCAAGCATTTTTGCCATATCTAATATTATTGGAATCAAATATAACAGCTTACAATGTTAGGACCCATTAATATTAATGGTAATTTTTATCCGTGGTGCTAGGCAACTGGGCTTATCCCGGTTGTAAACCACCATATGTGCCTATTGGCCTTGTTTGTTCTGTCTCCTGCTTGGTATGGAGGGAAGTGGAAATTTGTATTTCTTCCTACTCCTCCGTTATTCTTTTCTGATTAAATTCGTTGCGGGATCCAAGACAGTTAAATTCATTCGCCGGGACTTCGTCGAGCTTCATTGCCTCGGCGCTTTTCTGGTGGTCGCCACTGTTGATTCTGGCTTTCAGGAATTGCAGTGGTTTAATGATGATAGTGCGGTGGGATAGTACAAAAAAAGCTAGGCTGATAATAATATCAACCAAAAACAGTCTGTCAAACGTGGCAATCGAATCAAAGAACTATTTTTTTTATAGGAATATTATGATATATCTTCTTTCTGTTAGGCCACGTTTCTACCTGCAGCCAGCTCGCATGAACCGAATCACAGAAACAAAATACTAAATTGCTTTAAATATATCATATGAACTTTGACCTATAGCAGTAGAAATGCAGCATGCCCTGTCACCTATACTTGCGAGGACCTTATGAATGCGTCACCGAATGGTGTTACCGTAGCGGCATTCTAGGCCAAACATAATATTTGAATTTCTTATATTTTTTGTCATTGACACGCTAAGAAGAAGTAGAAATAAGAAACTTAACGGTGGGTGGCAGTTACATATTTATTTTTAGCAAAGATTGAGTTCGCGATGACAATAAAAGCATATATTCACAACATCATATCTTACTTTATCTTAGTCTTACCACAGATAATATAAATATTTGTAGTATAACTAATATTACAAATGTGAAAGTTTGGATGGATGTGCGTGTGGAATTGTGGATGTATGTTTGTTAATCAATCACGCCAGAACGGCTGAACGGATCTGGATGAAATTTGACACATACATAGATTATAGTCTACAATAGCACAAGGGCTACTTTTCATCCCGGTATAATGTTCCCTTGGGATAGACAAATAAAACTCTTCTCAAGCGGGCGAAGCCGCTGGCAGATGCTAGTAATTAAATAAATGATGCTTTTGCCTTTACTAATATGGCCGTTGGATCCATAAGCATACTAATTGTGGCACGTGACCTCATAAATAACAGTTATTTTATAAAAAAGTTAACTAAAGGCTGAGTTAAAGGATACAAAGTAGCTTTTGTATTGATATCACCTTCAATCAAAAGTTAAAAAACAACAAAATGGAATTTTATATTGCAACCAATGTATGGTTGCAATATACAATCCCATTTTGTTATTTTTACACTTTTATTTTAGGATTTTAAGATTTTATTGCCTTACTGTCTATCTAAACAGAGTGCGAAATGAATAGCTTTGCCATTTAAATGCATATCTAAGTAGGTGCCAAGTGACTATATTTTTCTTTCAACAGCATTGCACAGAGTAGGTAGCTCCACATCCGCTTACTCCGTTAGGAAAATACAAGTTGATGTCACACTTACGTCTGATGTAAGTGGTTAGTTATGTCATTCTCTTCCTCCTTATCCTAATGTATGTCTTTCATACTCCGTTTACCTTCATCTCAGTAGTCACTTTTTATCTAGCCATATCAATATTCAATACAGGCTTTGTGCTAGCCAAGATTCTCTAGTGTTATGGGTACTAAGGAAATTTTGCAGTTACACTTACTCAGAAATCATAAGCAGCACCATAGGCCTCAGTTGCCAGTTGTATATGATCGCGAAGTTGATCAGCATTGACCCCAGGATCATGCCTCCCAAGATCTTGACTGCGGTCTTTGGCCATCTGCCCAGGAGTAGAGTCAGGATCGTGCAGACAATGTACAGCTGCATGTCCACGGCGATAAACCTGCGGATGATTAGGAAATGCTTATAAGGGTAGGCATGGGAAGTGCTCGTGGCTATCGCTGCTGGTGGCTAATTGATTCCATTTAAATTTGGTGAAGATCTGATGTAGAAATTCGGGGACATACAATAGAACTCTTCAATAAATGACGGCAAATCTCTCGGGATTGCTGCAAATGCATGTCTTTTTATTGTTTATACCATTTCAAAACATAACATCACGCCAGTACGCTCTAAAGGGGTACGCAGATGTGTACAGTTCACCTTCCCTAATTTCACCGGTTATGTTCAAGTTTCAAGATATTCGAATGATCTATTCTGGCATTATAGGTACCTTTGATTATATACTTGTCTAGATGCCACATTGACTCTACCTGAACGGCCCAAATAAAGTCTACTAAAATTGGTAGACTCGCTTCTTATTTATGTCAGTATCATTTGAAAAACCTAAGGGTAACGTGTTCATGAAAAATAATTAATTATGCCGGTTTGTGCCGTCAGACTGTATAGCAATTATGTGGGAAAACCGTATAATAATACCAAGAGCACTTTTCACCGGTACGTTTTGTTATTTAACCACTATTATTATAAGAACACACGATTTTTAATTCGTTACTTTGTTGGTTAGTCTGATTTAGCCAGTGTTGTCAGTTTATTACTAGGGAGATTTAACGAAACTATGGGAGAAAAATACAAATAGCATTACATAATCTTTCGATCAGAAGAACATTATTATTTTAAAAATTACATTATATATGTGATCAGTAAATGACAACTTACCTTAACGTAGCCCAGGCAATAAAATCAAAGAGAAAAATATTCCGAGAACAAACACAAAGAGATGGGTTTTAATCTATAAATTACTGTATATTTTTTCATTGTATTTTTTGTTGTTACTAAAATAAATGATACACTAATGTACAAAATTATTATTAAATTTAACCTTTATTTTTTTCAATTTAGATCTTTTATTTAACTTTTTTCTTATTTATTACATTTTTAAATATTTTTACAAAACACACACAAAAAAGAAAAACATTTAAAAATATAAAAAATAGAGGCCCACCGGTATCGGGAACAGGGTCCAAGCTACCGGCGGTCAGGGCTCCAGAGAGAGGAACCTCCTAACAATACGAGCCGTGTCCAGCAGTACTGCTTTCTGGATCAGGCCCTTGACCCAGCCGCCTAACGAGAGCCTCCTAAGGTGTTGGTCGAGGCTCGTGGCTATTAAGCCATGGGCTGACACGACTATCGGTACAATGATCGCTGAGTCCACATCCCACATGTCGACAACCTCGCGAGCCAAGTCAAGATACTTGATTTGCTTATCTTTCTCGGCTTTCACGAGGTTCCCGTCATGCGGGACAGTTATGTCAACAATCATTGCACGCCTCTCGATTCGGTCCACCACCACTATATCAGGCTTATTAGCGATAATAGTCCTGTCAGTGATGATGGACCGATCCCAGTACAATGTGATATTGCCATTCTCGAGAACTGGGTCGGGCACATACCTGTAGTACGGCACCTCTGACGCCACAAGAGTGTATTTCAGAGCAAGTTGCTGATGGATAATCCTGGCTACAAGGTTGTGCCTATGCAAGTACTCTTCGTTAGCTAGACGAGAACAACCAGAGATAATGTGGCGGATCGATTCACCCGGACGGTGACATGCCCGACAGATGTCAACCGTGCCATCCTTTACAATAAATCTCCGGTAGTTATTCGTCATGATAACTTCGTCCATAATTGCACAGACGAAACCTTCGGTTTCCCCAAAGAGGTCACCGAATCGCAGCCAGGCTACGGACGCTGATTGATCTACATCGGACCCATGTAGGGCCCGGAAAAAGCGTCCGTGAAGCTCCTTACTCTGCCATACCTCCTTACGATCGTTAGTGTCAAGCACTACAGGCTTGCGCCAGTTCTCATTCGCCAAGGAGAGCGGGGTGAGTCCCTTGTCCACTGCTACTACATTTCGATGAATACCCACGTCAGTGTTTAGAAAATATTCTCTGAGATTGCATATCTCGCGGTTGTGGAGGTTTTTGGCATTTAAAAAGCCTCGGCCTCCACACTTCCACGGGATATACAATCTCATGACTGACGATCGTGGGTGATGCATTCGATATGCAGTCAGCAGTGTACGGACCCGCCTATCCAGGGCGTCAAGTTCCGTTTGAGTCCATTTGAGTATGCCGAAAGAGTACATCAGCACCGGCATGACCCAACCGTTGAAGGCGCGCACCTTGTTTCCGCCCGAAAGAAGGCTATTGAATACCTTCTTCAGGCGGCCAAAGAAGCGTTCCCTCAACGATTGCTTCATGTCTATAGTACTGATACCTAACGCTTCCGACATACCCAAATACTTATAGGTTTCGTTTGGAGAGAGGGATCTCAGGTTTATGGAATCCGCAAGTTGAATTCCTACGGATTCCACAATCTCCCCTCGCTTTACATGCATGACCGCACATTTGTCCACACCAAACTCCATCCTGATGGCGCTACTAAAAGTTTCAGTTACCTTTAGTAGCTCCATCAGCTGAAGATTGCTGGGGGCAAAAAGCTTCAAGTCATTCATGTAAAGGAGGTAAGATATAACCTGACCACCTCTCTTCAACCGATAGCCTAGCCCTGAATTCTCCAGCATCATGCTTAGAGGATTCAAGGCAAGGCAAAACCAAAGTGGACTCAAACTATCGCCCTGGAATATACCTCGCTCGATCCTTACAGGTTCGCTATTCCTCTGGATATTTCAACATCCTGGATAGCGAAGGACTGTGCTCCATTGCCTCATACACGACATCAGGAAGGTGCGTAGAGTTGTATCTATTTTATACAATTCTAGCACCCTCATGAGCCATGTATGCGGCACCGAGTCATAGGCCTTCTTATAATCTATCCAACATGTCGACAGATCCTTTCGGGAACGCCGAACCTGTTGGCTAATGGCCATATCAATAAGGAGTAACCAAAAGTTTATAAATAGTCACAAATTTACAACGAAACGTCAGCAGAGATTTTAACAGGGTGCAGAGCAGGTGATAGTGTTTTTATTTTTTTATACCCCGGATTCCTCTCATTACAATCAATTTTTCATTTTCTATGAGACGACTCCAGTTTCCAGTGAGCCTACGTTACGCAATGACAATTAATAAAGCCTAAGGCCAAATGCTGAAAATTGTGGATGTGGATTTAAATATTAGCTGTTTTTCGCACGATCAGCTTTATGTGACTCTGTCGCGTGTTAGCAATCCTAGAAGATTTTATGCTTTGATCTCATGCTTCGGAAGTGTTCTGATCACATCCCCGAGCGAGGTTTGGACTGGAATTCCCAAAGGAAAATAAAGTGTGGCTGCTCCGTCAAACCTGGCGTCGCACGGAGTTTGCATAAGCGACGAGCAACAGAATGACGTAGAATGAGGTGAACGTCAGAAGACTTCTGCGGACGCCCTGTGCCCCATCTAGGGGACACAAGTAGGACATTAAGTAAGTCAATTAGCCCTGAGAAGGTGAACACGGTGTTTATGAACTATAGTCCACGTGAACGAAGTCGCGGGCAGCAGCTAGTATTAAAATATGATTACAAAGTCGTAAAATCAACACGACTTACGTAAGTAAACATAATAAATTATCGGAATCAGGGAAGTGCAGAATGACGCGAGATGTGATATGAAAGTAATAATAAAATGAATATACGAGTATTAGTAGGGCTATCCCTTCAAAAGAAAATCTTCCGTAAATGACGCTGAATCGATGAACTTTAAGTACCGTGTAGAAATGTAGTAGTAGGAATCCGGCCATGTCCAAGAAACAAACATTCGAAGACATGTGACATCCATCAACCCGCACTAGCCCCGCGTGTGCGATTACGGCCCATTACCTCTCACAGTGAGGAGGCCTGTGTCCCAGCAGTGGGAACATTAATATAGGCCGATGATGGTGATGGTGGAACACAAATAAATATATATGTATGTCGGGTTTAGTCAATAGTAAAGACGTCAAAACAAATCAATAGCACGCCCCTGCCGGCAATCAAGAGCAACTACGCATTGGCACGCTTTTTATGAGCGCTTGGGTGGTGGGGAATAGGGCAGTTGAGTACTGTAAGCCTTAGAGCTAAGACGTCGTAGAATCAGTGTCGATCCGTAATATTAGTAAGCAAGATTGTAACTGTGACTATTTGAATAAACCCAGTGTATCGAATAATTTGTGTGATTTAATTTTCACGATTGTACCCACCGACCTGCCCACACACGATGTCTTAACTTAAGGGAATACTTCTCGATGGTTTGCATCTATCAGCCAGCCTTGATGCGACATCAGAAGTGGGATTCGGTCGTGCTAATGAGAGCAGACGTAAAAACAATGTTAGTGAAAATGGCGGTTGCATTCTTGCAAAAATATTGCGGTGTCAGTTGAAGTGAAATCTGTTGTGGTTCGTTTCTGCGACTACCCTCAGTCTTTAATAATGAAAAACCAGTCTGGAACGAAGCAGTATAGGAGGCTAGTAACAACCAAGGAGCTGGACAGGTCAAGGAGGAGTGTGTCGACGTGCGGGAAGACCCACACTGATCTTTATACCAATCTGGTGAGTCTTTTTTATTTTGTTATGACTATGGCCAGGAGTGTTCATTATTCAAAATTCTGGTTTTGTGTACGGTATGGCGCTCAGTGGATTGTCGGGGTGGCCCGTTTCAGGTCATAATTTCATGTTAGTTATCGATGGTCAAGTTTTGGTGTTGTTGAACAGTTATTATTCTACTAACACTGGCAATAACCCTTGACTGGCCTTGGCTGACTATTATTGGAACTTAGAACGATATGGTGGTTGACAGCTGACACTTAACAGTCGAAAGAGAAAGTTTAAAACGTGAACACCGGAAGTCGGGTTTTTGTCGAAACATATCGAATCGAGATGTGTTTCACCCATTGTATTTGTTAATCGAGCCCGCCCTTTTTTGGGGCGCCCCTAAAGTGGGTTTAGAGTATATTTTCACGCGCAGCGAAGTGCTTTTGCGGGAAACTGTTGCGGGAAACGTGCTGCCTGGTGGACGCTGTCCACCAGGCAGCACGTTTCCCGCTGGCCGGATTCTTCGGTCCAGACAGCCGTCAGTCCATAAGACCAATAGGCACAAAGGGTCGTTTACAACTGGGATAAGCCCAGTTGCCTAGCACCACGGATAAAAATTAGCATTAATATTAATGGGTCCTAACATTGTGAGCTTTTATATTTGATTCCAATAATAGGTATGGCAAAAGCGCTTGAACGCACGGAAATTTGTTCTAGTTTCCACAAGGTCCGTATAGTAAACGGCTCCTGACACAGCCTGTACATTATTCAACATAGTATTGCGTTCATTCTGCCAAAGAATACACTCCCATAAGATATGATGTGCAGATTGTACATATTCACAGTTAGATGTAGAACACTGACATAATGGCGAGGCAACAAGCTTGAAGGAAAATAATTTACTTTTAAAGTTACCATGCCCTGTGAGAAATTGGGCAACACAGTGATCCACCTCCAGCCACGTCCTGGCCAGCCGCACGCGAACGGATGGAAAGAATTGGTGGAGGTGTCGGCCCTTGATGGAATTATCCCACCTACATTGCCATTCGGATAAAAGTTCCTCCCAGACGTCGATATGTGTTCTGTCTCCTGCTTGATATGGAGGGAAGTGGAAATTTGTATTTTTCTTACTCCTCCATTTTCTTTTCTGATTAATTTCGTTGCGGGATCCAAGACAATTAAATTCATTCTCCGGGACTTCGTCGAGCTTCATTGCCTCGGCGCTTTTCTGGTGGTCGCCACTGTTGATTCTGGCTTTCAGGAGTTGCAGTGGTTTGGGAATAGTGCGGTGGGATTAGCCGTCAGTCCATCCCTTATTGTCCTTTATTATATATATATTCTCCTATCCCTAACCTCACGGCACGAGATCGATCGACGCCCAGGAGTCTACCGCAGAAATCTAAGGTAAGATAAGAAGATAAGATTAAGTTACATTGACACATCTTATGGTTGTCCCACTTTCACCTGTGAGATAGGTAACAGTATCTCACCCAACAAGGAGCAAATCCCTAGCTTTCCACTGCTGCGTTACGGCAGTTTCGTGGGATACGGTTCTGATTGGATCCAGGAGTGGCACGCTGCTAATGGGCCCCAGTGATGAGCTCCTGGCTTGGGATCCGCAGACCTGTATTTAACAGTATCATTATGTTGTGGTCGGAGGGCCAAACTATCTAAAAGGTGGTAAACTCTAACAGGCCTCGTTAATTGTGACTTAAAATGCTATGGCATTCTTTGGATTCTCTAAAGCCCATATACCTGCCTGGACACTTGGGACACTGTAATGTGTGGTTCATGTTTTGGACTGGGACTCTGCACTCACATTCGGTTTCCATAATAACACATTTTGCAGGTTTAGGTTACTACTACTACTAGAAGCTCGTGGCTAAATAATAACAGCTGCACTGCTCGATCATCAAGGTTAAGACATGCTGACGAGATCGGTCTGTGGATGGGTGACCATTTCAACATACCGGGTTTCCTCCGTGCCTCGGAGAGCACGTTAAGCCGTTGGTCCGGCTGTCATTTGAAGATCTTTGACAGTCGTTACGGGTAGTCAGAAGCCTGAGATCTGACACCAGTCTTGCCAAGGGGTACCGTGTTACCCAGTTATTGGGTTGTGGAGGTCAGATAGGCAGTCCCTCCATGTGGAACACTGGTGCTCGGCTTAATCCAGTAGGACTGCATGCGAAGGCTGACATGTCAACATCTGAGAGGTTAAGAGGAACGGCAGGCTAGCATTGATGCGCAAGGGGTAGCTGAACATTGTCACAACAGCTTGTGGGGTCATAAGCTCGCAAGTTTGGAATAGAATACTCGGTGAGTCGTTTCCTTGTTATTTCGATAGTGAGGTCGAAGGTTCTCTAGTGAAGAGATGCTAGTTCGAGTTCTAAGTGTTCATGTTTGACCACTGCATTGGTAGTGATTATACCTAGCACTATCACTAGGTAATTAAGACATACTTACTAAAAGGCAAGTAGGCACTAAAAGGCATTTGGTTTAGAACGAACTTTAGGATGAGATATCCCACAAGAAGAAGCTAAGATGTCCAAAGCTGTGCAGTCACAATTAGTGACTTTCAGTGGCAAACCTAGTTAGTAAAGTCAGTTGGCCAATACAATAGTATCGAGTTAGTAACGGTACTGGTCATTTACGTGTATTCAGAACAGATCTTATGTTGCGTAACGATTTACAACCACTGTGTTCAGATCTAAATTCTCTTGCTTACTTTCAAAGTAATATTATGATAGCAGTAGATCTAGCGATCATTTTCCTTACATGAAAACTGAGTTGGTGAGCGATAGTAAATGGTTACTGTTGATAATCTGATTTGATATTGATAAAGATATTGATCCGAGTTAATTCATGAAGCTCCTTCATTTGAGGTATTAAGAAGCAAATATTATCAGGCTTAATTGTGTCCCTCATATTAGCAGTCGGTATGTTCCAAAATCTTTGAGTGAAAAGCGCGAATCTTGTGAGAGGGATCTCCGATCACCAAGTTCCTTGAGAATTGGACATCTTAGTTGATTACAGTGCTGGTGAAACCATTTCTGATTAACATGCGTAATAAAATACATATACATAATAATAAATACACCTCATGCGTAACATGTGGCGATGGGTCTACGAAGAGGTTTCATGCATTGCCTTTGAATTATGGTAAAGAGTAACAGAATTGTTACAATTACTTTGTTTAGTCGAACTTGTTGATCGTCGGACCTTTTTCTAATGAATAGTGTTGTTTGGGAAACTCTAGTACGAAAACTAAATAAGCACTGTATTAAGACCGCGATAGGTGATTATGACAGGACGGTGATCGTTATACACCGAAAGATTTAAATAGGTAAGCTTAGAACCTACAGATGTGCACACGGTAGGATAAGGAAGATGCCAGCGGGTCATGTACCAGTCGATGTTGATTTTAAAAGGATTTTAATTTTGCAAATGGATTTTAATGATGCAAGCTTAACATGTCGAGTAATTGAGTCTATCGGCCGTATTATGTTTGACCGTAGCATGGATTCTAGTGGGGGTTCGGGGTCTGGAGAGACCGTTGTGTGAGAGCAAAATAATTGCTGGTCGGCTATAGAGGTTGGCGTTAGAGGTTTTACTTGAGGGTTTCTATGAGCTTGGTAGTTTTTGCTGCAGCAGAAGTTTTATAGTTTGTTTGGAATGACTGTGATACATGGCCCAGGGTAATGATTTAGTTACAGACTAGAGTTCTAAAATTTCCTTATTTTCAAGAACTCAATAATCTAGTTTGGTCAGGATTAGCCGCACGTTGTGTGGCAACTGTTGTCCTAAGTGGCAACTGTTGGCCTTTGCGGCAACTGTTGGCCTTTGTGGCAATTGTAGGATTTTGTGGCAACTGTTGGCCTTTGTGGCAACTGTTAGACTTTGTGGAAACTGTTAGCCTGGGTGGCAACTGTTGACCTTTATGGCAACTATAGGCCCTTATGGCAACGGTAGGCCTGTATGGCACCTGTTAGTCTGTGTGACACTATGTCTGGTGTGAAAACTCATGTTTGTGTTAGGAACCTTACAGAAAATTCCTATTGAGTTATGAGGTTAACATAAAGTAAACTCACGTAGTCACGTGTGTGGAGAGATCACAATGTTAATGTTGATGACGTTCGAATCGTCAAGCCCTCATTACGAAAATATTTCGAAAAATATAAATATTTCGATTTGAAATAATTTCGGTTTTCTAATTTTGATTACTTTGCGTCGATCGTGTTAGTAAAGTGAAGTAAAGTGGTAAGACACACAAATTTCAAGTACCAATTGAGATAGTAGATGAAGTAGATAATGAAATGACGTAACATAGTATAGACTAAATCTCTGTGTGAACAGGTTCTGAGTTCAGAGAGTTAAGTTGACTCGAAATCGTGCAGATGTGCAAGTAGAGCAATTGTGATTGCTAAGAGAGCTGTGAGATAGCTAGGAGAGCTATGCGATGGCATAAGATCGTGAATAGGATACCTGATGTCTTACTTCTTTTGTTTCATTTAATGTGACATTAATGACTACCAGTGGTACTTGGATTTTGTAATCACGAATATTAGGTACTTTTAGGTACCAAATCGATGATTGAGTTGCTATTTTCTTTAAATTGGAAATAGAATTACTCGTTAATTGTAATAGTGAACAGAGAGATTTAAATGATCATGTTTGATTGATTCAAAATGTTTCCTCACTCACTTAGAGTATGAGTCAGGATTGGACGAGCGAATACTGTTTGGAAATTATGTATGTTTCAGAAAAACATCCCTTGTATGATGGGAGATTGCCAGGATGGAGTGAACTAAGACGACGTGTGGTGCAACACGAGGTGACCATGAGATGGCATGGAGCAAGGACAAGAAGATGATGCTTGCGGGTGATAGATTTGGGGATCTGTCACCTGAGAGGGGCCCGAGAAGGCGACGTGCTGTGTTCCACGCTCGCCTCTCAAGAGGAACTAAGGCCTATTGAACACCATGTAGTTTTAGTCAGTAGGAGTCTGACCGACCCTTCAGCTTTCCCCAAGGGCTGAGGACATCCATTTAGGATTTCCACGTGATTCGATACACTGTGAAAACCTAACAATAAGGAACAGACGAGGACGCCTGTCACGCAGGATGGACGTGTCGGGTTTAGTCAATAGTACGGACGTCAAAACAAATCACTAGCACGCCCCTGGCGGAAATCAAGAGCAACAACGCATTGGCACGCTTTTTATAAGCGCTTGCGTGGTGGGGAATAGGGAAGTTGAGTACTGACAGCCTTAGAGCTAAGACGTCGTAGAATCAGTGTCGGTCCGTAATATTAGTAAACAAGATTGTAACTGTGACTATTTGAATAAATCCAGTGTATCGAATAATTTGTGTGATTTCATTTTCACCATTGTACCCACCGACCTGCCCACACACGATGTCTTAACTTAAGGGCATACTTCCCGATGGTTTGCATCTATCGTCCAGCCTTGATGCGACATGTATGTGTATTTTAAGCAACTTATTATTATTATTTCTTTTTACTGTTTTTTTCGTCACAGTTTAAATAATGCACCTGCCATGTTATCTTCACCACCCTTGGTTGACTGGTAGAGAATACCTAAGGCATTCAGTCCGCCATTGTACCTTATTGCATGAAGTTTTAAATAAAAAAAACCAAAGTCCGGACTGGTACTGAGAAATTCCAGATGGGAAAACCCAATAAAACTTGCCCAACCCGGGCACCGAACCCTGGACCTCATCCTCTGCAGTAGCGCATGCGACCAACGAGCCAGTTTTACAAAATGTATTCCAATCAGTTTAGAATTTATTAAAAGACTTGCTTTGGCCGCGGCTTAGCTTCCGTAAACTGCCTACCCTACCTTACCTATTTACCCTATCCTATCTACCCTATCCTATCTACCCTATCCTATCTACCCTACCCTACCTACCCTAACCTACTTACCCTACCCTACCTTACCTACTCTACCCTATCTACCTACCCTACCTTACTTATCCTATCCTACCTACCCTACCTAGGTACAAACCTACCCTACCTACATACCTACGCTACCTACAAACCTACACTACCAACCTACAATTTTTTTCTTATGATTTCCTATCTAAGAACCTTCTCCTAACAATAATAAACACAACAAAAAACGAATTAGCGAAATCGGTAAAGCCGTTCTCAAGAGTGATCAGGAGAAATAGGGATTCATTTTTAAATATCGATCAAGATTCTAATCTTTTTCTGAAGCTTCATTATCAAACCTTGACATCCGCCTTATGCGAAATTTTCCGTATACGATTAATTTGCTTTTAACATAAATTGCATAATTGTTATTGCGGCTTTCGACTCATATTAGCTATAGATTTTATTTGGAAAGGAATGGGTTTACCACAAAACGGTTCCATAACGTTATTACCATATTTACGCTCGCTATATTTAATGGTTCTGCGAATTGTTGCTAGGTATTTTCCGTTATCGAATCTGTTGTTTGGTAATTTGACTAATCTGACTATATTGGCAAGGTCAGTAATAGTTCTCCTTTTTTTAGATTGTTTATTGCAGATTAAGGCCGTACCCTGACCAAAAAATCAGCATGAGATACGAGTATGAGCATTCCTATTGGCCTAGCGGCACTATCGGCGCATGAATTACAGTAGTGAATACGCCCAGATTTTAGAATAAAATCTTTATAAAATCGAATATTGGTCTTTTGAAAAAACTAAATCTACCAAAATGTTCGTTATTAAATTGTCTATCCATTAGTGTTAGTACAAAAAAATATGAATCAACACTTTACGAGAAGATGCATGCTATCAATCATTATTTCTCATTTTTATGTTTTTGTTGGAAGGAGATTAGCGAAACATAAAAAACACATTTAAAAAAACAAAGAATTCTACAATTTTGGAATCAATAATATGTAGAAATTTAATGTATTTTTATTAGTTGATATTTCATTTTAAATAACGAGTAGATAGCTCCTAAAAACTGCACGAAAAACGGCTAGCGCGGCGTTTTGCTCGGGGTAGCGCCTTAAGATAGGAGTGATTGTAGGCTGAGCTTGGCTTTGAATGACATTTCAAAAGACAGAAAACCCTAGAAAAGACTGGTGTGGAGTGTGCCTCATTCAACAGCCTATAAGATAAGCATTTTTGGGACTTAGGGCTTCTCTCAGAGAGAGGGATAGCATACTCCCTCTGTCCTTTCTACCAAGTAGGCACAGTGCGGATTGGTGCAGTCTTCGTGTATCCCATAACAAAACAACGGAAATATGTTAATACCCAGCCTAAAAACATAAAAGCCAAATAACAACTCCATATGATACTTACCATGTATGAATGAGGCACTTGTCATCGGCCTGCACGAAATTGTTAACATACAGCGCCTGGGTCCACCACTTGCCTCTGCAGCGGTCTGCCTCGTCCTCCACCATGGGGCCCCATAGGGGGCCCTCGCCGGCATGCGTCCACCAGGTCGTCGCCAGGCCCAAGACGAACAGGTACAGAGGAGATATCCTGGAAACATTATGAAATTCACAATAATGTAATGATACGGCGTGTCGAAAGACCATAAACTTCCTTCTATCTATACTTCTATACTTATTAATCTATAAACTAATCTATACTAATATTATAAAGAGGTAAAGTTTGTGAGTTTGTGACGTTGTAAGGGGTAATCTCTGGATTTACTGAACCGATTTTGAAAATTCTTTCACCAGTAGAAAGCTACATTATTCTTGAGTGTCATAGGCTATAATATAATTTCTTAATAGTTTTGCTGAGACTCAAAAGGCAATCCTCAAGAAAATATCAGACGATGTATCTACCAAAAGGCTCCAGTCTATCACAAGAGAACTTGTGTCAGAACAAAGCCAGATAAAATCGGATATTATATTAGACCTAAAACTTGCCAGCGCGGCAACTAATACTAAAGTTGATACCATTGAAATTGACTTGAGAAACCTGAAGACAGCTCCACCAGCAGAGCTAGAACTTGAGTGCCTCACCTGTGAAGATGTTGTATCTGAGCTGCATGAAAGAGAACTCAGAAGCAGAAATATAATTATAGTGGGTATACCTGAAGCAAAAAACAATAGCAAAGAGGAACGAGCTGACACTCTGACAGTAGAGAGGTCAACGAAATTATAAAAACTATTTTTCCTGACAGCCCTGAGCCTGTTAGAATTAATCGCCTTGGCTATTTTAAACCAGAAAGGGCTCGTCATATTAAAGTCTATGTTTGGGATCCTGTGCTTGATGGACTAAATAAAATACGAGAGCGGACTGTAAACGCTGGTTTAATTTTAGTTACAACACAATAGATGTAGGTAGGTATTATAACATTGAAAATATGTACTGATTCTTGAGAGGTGCGCGTGCGATTGGGGCGCGCTCTGGTGGTAAGTGTCGCGGGATAAGAGGCGGGGGCGCTCCCCGCGCGCCGCGCCGTTCCCCGCTGGTCGGTGTTCCAACAGCCTCCCCGGGTTGATGGCAGGCAGGTGGACATCAAAGTGGGAGTGGGCATATGTTGTTGAATGCCCGCAGAATCGAGCCTCTGCTGGTCTTGACCTCGGCGACTCTTGTTGCTCCATCACCGCCAGGTATCACCTTCGTGACCCGTCCCAGAGGCCAAAGTAGTGGAGGCTGGCCCTTGTCCTTCACAAGGACTAGACTGCCGATGGACAGCTGCTGCGGCGTGGCTTGGGTCCATTTCGTTTTGCTTTGTAGGAGAGACACATATTCTATATGAAAACGATTCCAAAAATGTTGGCGTATGTGCTCCACTCTTTCGAACCGCTGCCGTATGCTGCCGATGTTCACATCATCATCTATCTGTGGGTGTGGAACAGACATGAGTGACCGTCCAATTAAAAGGTGAGCAGGAGTTAGGGCCGTCAAGTCTAGAGGATCAGAGGACATCGGGGTAAGAGGGCGAGAGTTTAAGATAGCTTCTATCTGAGCCAAACAAGTTGACATTTCCTCATAAGTGAAATGTGTAATCTGAAGTAACCTTTTCAGGTGATGTTTTGTCGAGCGGACGGCTGCCTCAGCTAAGCCGTTGAAATGGGGAGTATATGGAGGGACGAAGGAGAATTCGATACCCTTTTGAGCGATGTCGTATGAGATGTCAGATTCTTGTATGAAACGTTGTAGCTCATTGCATGTACCTACGAAGTTAGTGGCGTTATCAGACAAGATACTTTTAGGCTTGCCGCGACGAGACACAAATCTATTTAGCGCTGCCATGTAAGCCTCCTTCGTGAGTTCTGTAACGAGTTCGATATGGATACATTTAACTGCTTGGCATATGAAAATGCATATGTAGGCTTTTGTAAGCTTACATCCTCTTCCCTTGCGATCAGCCAAGAGTATTGGCCCAGCATAGTCTACATTACAATGTAAAAAGGGGAATTCTAAGACAGTTCTTGTACTAGGTAGTTGACCCATAATAGGTTGCACGGTTTGACATTTGTACCTAAAACATTTAACGCATTGTTTGACAGTAGTTTTAGACAAATTCCTACCACCCAGCGGCCAGTAGGCTTGCCGTATGTTGGCAAGTAAAAGTTGTGGCCCCGCATGCAGAAGCTTGACATGCTCCTTCTGAAACAGACATTTTGTAAAATGATGTTTGCTGCATAATAAGATGGGATGCTTTACATTATAATCATAAGGAGCATTGTCAAGTCTGCCGCCCACGCGAATTACACCATCATTATCAATGAATGGGCTGAATGCTATCAATCTATTTTTGCCCGGTAATGATTTTTGTGATTGAAGCAGATGATGCTCATTGGGAAACATTTCAAGTTGAGCATGTTTAATAATTGTAGTTAATGATTTTGAAAGCTCTAATGGTTGTAAATGTCCTTGTTGTTTGTTGGTTTTAGTTTTGCAATTATGAATAAATCTATACATATAAGCTAATATTCTCTGTAAACGACTCATATCTGAATGTTTGTGAATTTGATTTGCGATTGAGTCGTTATTTACTTGTGTATGATAACTAACTTGAGGTTGATTGTTGACTACGATTTCTGAAAAATCTTGTTTAATATCATTAGGCATTTTTGGCCAATGAGATTCTTCTTGAGTTAAGAATGTTGGCCCAGACCACCATAAAGTACAATCAGAGATGAGATCTGCCTTCAAACCACGCGAAATAATATCTGCTGGATTTTGTTTAGTATCGACATAACCCCAAGTGTGCCCTGCAGTCGTGTCCTGGATTTCACTAACTCGATTGCGAACAAAAGGTTTCAATAGATTCGATTTTGACCTAAGCCAGCACAAAACGATGGTTGAATCACTCCAAAAACGACATTTAGTGATTGATAAGGTGAGTGAACTCAAAACTTTTGTGTACAATCGCGATCCTAGTAACGCGCCAGACAATTCGAGGCGTGGAATAGTCATGTTCTTGATGGGAGCTATTCTGCTTTTTGAAGCTAGTAACTGAACATGATATTCTCCGTTTTCGTGAATTGATCTGGCATAAATTGCTGCGCCGTAAGCGCGTTCACTTGCATCTGTGAAAATATGAAGTTCATGCAACGTAGAATCAACAAAGACTCGTCGAGGAACCATTAAATTATTTAGGAAAGGTAATGAATTTGCAAAAGACAACCAATCGTCACGTAATTGTGTCGGAACTTCGGCGTCCCAATCACAATTAGAAATCCATAATTGTTGCATGATTATTTTTGCCTCGATTATACATGGCCCGACCAAACCGAGTGGATCGAAGATCTGACTAATAACAGACAAAATGTGCCTCTTCGTTACCTTCTTTTGGGACTCGATGTCTATAGAGAAACCCAATACGTCAGGCTCGCAAAGCCACTGCAACCCTAACGTTTTTGATGCAATATTTTGGCCCTCTGCGATTCCTAACGACTGTGACTGCCCCGACGCTCCTGGAATTTGAGACAAAACATGACTGCTATTAGATTGCCATTTACGAAGAAAAAATTTTGCTGTTGCTAAAATAGATGCAACTGAGTTTGCCAAATCTATTGTGTCCGATAAGGAATCGCAACCACTGAGGTAATCATCGACATAAAAGTCATTTTGAATTGATTTTTTGACGCGATCATCGGACGCTGTCTCTGCGAGTGTGACGAGACATTTTGTAGCGAGATAGGGGGCAGATGCTGTACCGTATGTTACGGTATTTAAACTGTATGTTTTTAGAGGTAAGTTGGGTTCGTCTCTAAAAACAATTTGTTGCAACTGACGTTGCGAAGGGTTAAGTAACACTGCTCTGTACATTTTTTCGACGTCGGCACTTACAATGTACTTATGTTGTCGAAAACGAAGTAAGATAGACAGCAGATCATTTTGCACAGTAGGACCGACCATTTGTAAATTATTGAGAGACTTGCCTGAACTAGAGGTCATTGACCCGTCGAAGACTGTTCTGAACTTTGTTGTCGTTCGAGTTTCCTTGATGACACCATGATGAGGCAGAAAATATTCAGGTGCGTCCCCAGCGTGAGGTTTGCTCGTACCTATATTTTCTGTCATGTGACCCAGGTCTTCGTACTCATGCATAAAATCGACATAACTTTTTTTGAAGTTCGGATCGCGCTGGAATCGACGTTCAAGTGACAAGAAACGAGCTTTAGCCATATCGTACGAGTTTCCTAAAACATCAGGATCGTGTTTGAGAGGCATTGTCACAACAAACTGTCCATTTTCATCGCGATAGGTATTTTGAGCGAAATTTTCTTCGCAAGCACGTTCTTCTAGAGACAACGTGTACTTCGATGGAATAGAATCAAGTTCCCAAAATTTACTTACTGTTGAGTCGATTTGTGTCATCGTGTGATAGCAAGTGTGCGACTGGACTGGTGCACGTGACTGTGATGACGAGCTCAATACTGGACGTGTGACCAACCAACCTAGCATTGTATCACGAATTTCAGGATAATTTTTGCCTAATTTGATCGTCGCGTTTCCAAGAACGGACCAAAAGATCTCTGATCCTACCAAAATATCAATATCTGATGGTTCATAGAAGAACGGATCTGCGTATTGCAAGTGTGATGGAAACGGAATTTTGCTGATATCGATATAAACAGGAGGTTGTTTTTGTGTTAGCTGTGGCAAAATGTTGCAATTTATATTTGCCTTAAAAGAGCTAGTATTCGATTCGATCGTGAGATTGCAAGTATGCATACAAGGAGTTAATTGATTGTTGATACCTGAGACTGTTGAATTTGTGTTCGATTTTGACAGACCCAGCTTGTCGCAGTATGCGTACGAAGTGTAATTGAATGCGGTACCGTTATCCAGCAAAATCCTGGCGTCGAACTTCTCGCCTTTGTTGTTGACAACCTTCACCAGAGCTGTGGAAAGTAAAAGGTTCGAAGAGGTAGATAATTGTTGATAACGAGCGACATTTTCTGACGTATTGTTGGATATTGGGTTGTTATCAGACACATCGACTGGTAGGGCTACACTTGGCATCGGATCAGAAGCATTTTTTGACTGATCAATGTGTAAAAGAGTGTTATGTTTAAATTTACAGTATTTACAATGAGTAAGTTTGCAATTTTTGGCTAAATGATTAGTGGAGCGTAAACAATTTAGACACACTCCAAACTCTTTGGCCTTGACAACTCGTGTTGTGGCCGGCAAGCTACGAAAAAGATCACATGAATATAATAAATGTGGTTTTGTACACATAGGACATTGTAAAACCTTATTTGTTTCAGTTGATTGTTGTTTTTGTTGATTATTGTTTTCTTTTGTTTGTGAATTGTTTTTTAAATTATTTGTTGTCGGTTTATTTAATTTTTCTTCTATTGTTTCTAATAAATCTGCTTTGTTATTTATGAAAGTGCAAAATTGTGTCAAAGTTGGCGATTTTTCTAATGAGCTACGATACTCTTCCCAATCTCTATTCGTAGTTGTATCTAATTTATTTGACATCATATAAACAATAATTGTGTCCCAATATTGGACTGGTTCTTTCAATGATTTTAATGCTCGAGTGTTTTTATTAATGACATCAATCAGACCACGTAATGCGGCACTGGATTCTTTTACAAGAACATTAATGTTGAACAAAGCTTGTAAATGATTATTTATGAGAAGTCTGTTATTATCGTATCGTTGACATAACAAATTCCATGCCGTGTCGTAGTTTGTCGCTTTGAAATCAATATTAGCAATCACTTGTTGTGCATTTCCTTTTAATGAAGCGCGTAGGTAATGGAATTTGCTTATGTTGTCTATGCAAGAACTATTATGGATCAACGACAAGAAGGTATCTTTATATTCAAGCCAAGACTCAAGGCCACCATAAAAGGTTGGGAGATCAATTTTAGGTAAGCGTACAAAATTCTTAGAACCACCTGATTGACTCGGCGAACTCGCTACAGACTCATCGTCGCGGGAATCAGCGACGGGAGACAGCAAGGCGCGAGCTTGTGCAGCTAGTGAGTGGAACCGCTCCTCGAACTTTGCTCGCTCCGCATAGGCCTCCTCGGGCTTATCCGACTGCACTTCAATCTCCAACTGTAAATCGTCAAAAATGTCATATATAGCGTCGAATTTCTGATAACGTCCTTCTAATTCGTTGCGTTGCAAAGCTGACAAAGATTTTACATCCTGAACTGAGCTGAGATAGTTATTGAAGTTGGTTAATTTAGCTTTTAAAGCACTGCGTTTTTTAATGAGATTGTCCAAATTTGTCATGATGTAAATGTTCCAAGCTGAATACGCAAAAAGTACAACCCAAACAAAGGAAAAAAAAAAAAAGTGGGTATTTTAGCAATTTTATCGTAAAATTTTAAGTTTAGTAAATGTGGATATATGTTGTTTTGTAACTATATAAATGCACTATAACATAAATTATTACGTTATTGCAGCTATTATTACTTGTTATTATGTAAGAAAACAAGCAATTTATCGTAAAAAGTAAGCAAAGATGTTCGTTGGTACCTACCTACCCTAAGTAAGTAGTACGTTTCGCGTGATGCGATAAGAAACCCGCTCATATAGTTAAGCGTAGGTAAAAAGATGCATCGATGTCTATAGCGAAAGGTACGAAGTTTAATAAATTGTGAAACATAAGAAATAAATATGCAATGACTCAGATAGAATGAAATAAAGGCTGTAAATTAAATGGATAGATTTTTATACCAAATGTCGGTATGGAAAGTTCGGGTAGGATTTTAGATAGGAAATAATTGGAACAAACTCACAACATGCCGTGTCCTAGCCCAAAAGACGATGTGATGTCGCTGAGAGAACTCGGTGGCGTGTTCTTGCCCAAAGTACGATGTCACCTCGGTGGCGGAACTCGGTGTCGCTGCGTTGTCCAAAGTCCAAGTAGATGGCTATCTTGTTTCTTGCTTTTGTGCCGGTGAGAGGACCATTTGTTTGGGATCCTGTGCTTGATGGACTAAATAAAATACGAGAGCGGACTGTAAACGCTGGTTTAATTTTAGTTACAACACAATAGATGTAGGTAGGTATTATAACATTGAAAATATGTACTGATTCTTGAGAGGTGCGCGTGCGATTGGGGCGCGCTCTGGTGGTAAGTGTCGCGGGATAAGAGGCGGGGGCGCTCCCCGCGCGCCGCGCCGTTCCCCGCTGGTCGGTGTTCCAACAGTCTATTTACCATCTCAAGAAAGTGTGAAGGTGATACTCCGTAATAAATCAATCTACAAGAACGAAACTGTTAAAATATACTCGGATCAAACCCCATGCCAACAAAAATTCATGAGAAAATTAACAGAAGAACTACAACACCGAACACAAAATGGTGAGAAAGATCTGTTAATAAAATACGTTAATAATATACCTAAAATAATACACAAGCCATCAAAAACCTAATTGGAACCAAACAACTACAACCGAACACTGGACAAGACAAAATAACATTCGAAATCGCTAGCAGCTACAATAACCTAGGCATAAGTCGAACATCATTAAGATTTTTATATGCAAACATCCGTAGCTTGGTTAAACCTGGTAAAATAGACGAACTTAACTGTATACTGGCAACATCTAAAAATATTCATATATTCGTACTAGTAGAATCATGGATTAAAAACGAAACAGAAGCTAAAAGCGTACGATTAACTACAAGCATTACTATAACTTCAGAACCCAGTCAAGAGGAGGCGGAGTCTCAATATTTGTCTACAAATATATAAAACATGAGTTTATACGTGATAAATGCGAGGATGACTACCACTTAATATGGGTGAATCTAGAAAAAAATTCTCTTGACATTGGCGCCATATATAAACCAGAAAGAACCAATTCGAAGAAGTTCCTCGAGACCTTTTCGGATGAATTTCAGAAACGGAAACGAACAATCTTATCCAGAGATTTTAACTACAACCTGCTCTCGCCCAACCGACCTACCTCTGATTATACAGATGCACTCGTAGAACAGGGGTACACCATAAATGCAACTAAACTTACTCAGATAGCACCAGTAACGGCAGACGAAATTGGGAAAATAATTGATGACCTGAATGCAAACACAAGCACTGGTATAGACGGTATCAGTGCCAAATCATTCAAATGTATAAAGAATCCTATATTACCTAGTCTAACTAAATGCATCAACAAATGTTTGAACAAAGGTCACTTCCCTGACACATTAAAATACGCCAAAGTTACCCCTATTTTTAAAGCTTGCTCCAAACTGTCCCCGGGCAATTATAGACCTATCTCAGTCTTACCTGTACTGTCTAAAGTTTTTGAAAAGCTACTGCACAATCGGCTCAGTTTATATTTAAATTCATTTAACTACCTTTCTCAACGTCAGTATGGCTTTAGATCAAAATCGAATACTCTTTCAGCAGCAACAGATTTAATCACAACTATTAAAATTAACATAGACAAGAAACACATTGCTTTAGGGATCTTCATTGACCTGAAAAAGGCGTTTGATACCGTTAGCCATAGCTAGTTAATGAATAAACTTTCCTCGATCGGTATAACTGGAAATGCTCTTAGAATTTTTGAATCTTATCTTCAGGGGCGCCGACAGGTCTTTAAAATTGGTGACAATGTTAGCGTACCTAAGGTAATTAACTTCGGCGTGCCTCAGGGCTCGATTTGTGGTCCCCTTTTATTCCTAATCTACAAATCTATCAATGCTAGTCTTGCTCCACAACCACTAGGGCGCAAAAACAAGTGATATGCAGAACATTATTGTTTGAAGTATTGTTGGACCTGCTGAAGACTGTATAAATATATTAGTATTATATAGACTCAATTTCTTTTAGTATTATATAACTGCGCAGCACGTGTGTGAGTACTATGTACCTACCCAACTGTGAATCTAATATTTGTGTCGTTCATGACTTATGTGTGCCCTGGCAGTTGAGTGTGTCATGCTCTCTCAAATGTCTCTCTGATTGTGGCGCGTGTGTTGGATCATTCGGTTCCCTTCATGATGGTTGAGCTGGGTGGTGCCGATTCATGCGTCATGTTCGTGGTCTTAACTTAACTGCCTCGAATGTTGTTCTAGTACCTTTTATGTAACTGCACGGTACATGTGTGAGTACTTTTAATACTTTGTACCTGTACGTAGTATAGTGTGTAGTGATTCTGGGTGCATTGTCCTCATACATATGAATTTATTAATGTATGTACTTATGTACCTAAATAATGTAAAAAAAAATATTTTTTTAAGTTTAAGTATGGAGTTTCTTGTGCGTTCTTCTCCATAACAAGCTACTTTCCGAATGCACGGTAGAATCAATTTTTATTCCTCGTACATTTTAATGTATTAACGTTCAAAAGTGCCGCTTGGTGGCCTAGTTGAAATAAAATATCTTTGTCTTACATTAACAATATAGACAAGATAGGCCTGAAGGGGCATATTTCTTTATATTATGTTGATGACACTTGCCTTTTTTATTTTGTTCACTCAATTGACTTAATAATACAGGACGCACAAGAGGATCTCATTATCTTGGAAAGATGGTTTCTAAATAACCTGTTAACTATCAATACAGTCAATACCAACTATATAATATTTGCAGCTAAAAATATAAAAATCTCAGATCACAAACCTCTTAGTATTAATGGAGTCAATTTAAGTAAAGTAAATAAAGATAAATATCTCGGACTTATTCTGGATAATCAACTTACATGGAAACCACATATCGAGAAAACCTGTTCTAAAATATTAAGCCTATGACGTAACGCCCCCGGGCGTTACGTCATACTTCGAATTCTGAGATGCTTTCCTCTTAAGGTCCGCCACACTATATATAATTCATTGGTGAAACTGCACATTGAATATCTTATAGAACTGTGGGGTTCAGCAGCTAAAACCAACCTAGAAAAGCTACAAAGAGCGCAAAACAGAATTATAAAAGTCCTATTTCACTATCAGTATCTGACCCCCACGCACAAAATTTACAAAGAATCCAAGCTGTTTAATATTTCTGATATATATTTATATAACACATGTATTTTAGTTCGTAAAATTCTTTCCATGGACTTACACAAATCACATTTCCAAAAAACATACAGGTACAAAAACGTATTCTGAGGCGCGCACAAGACTTACATATACCTAGTGTTAGAACTAACTATGGGAAAAAAAAAAACAATAACACATGAGGGGCTAGAACATTATAACACACTACCAAAAGATATAAAAAATACACAATCGTTATTACTATTTAAAAAACTACTAAAGTGCCACATCTTAAAAGGTCATAAATAACTAATTGAACTAATATAATTCATTTGACTCTGGTGTGAACGAGTCCTTAGATTTCAAACATAAAAACAAAGATAACGAGTCACCGCACGTCGATCGCACTAACGCGCCGCACGGCGGTAGACAATAAAAAACTTGTAACAATTACCCTCATATATTCGTAATGTTAACTCTATAGCTCTTGCTACTCCTGGATAACAAAAAATAATATTAATTCAAGTAATGTTTAGTCTTCGATGAAGAATACACTATACTCTTCATCGAAGTGTTCAGTATTTATTTATGTACAAGTGATTTGTAATCTTTAGAAATAAACGAATTCAAACCGTATAATATAATTTCAAAAAATATAGAGATTTTTATGAATATTGCAATAATGTAACCCAAGGTAGCAAAACGTTGTCTGTAAAATACATTATTTGACGTACGCTGAGAAAATTATTGATGATAGATAATAATTAGTAGGCAGCGTAGGCAGGGTAGGCCGGGTAACCAGAGTAGCCAGGGTAGCCAAGGTAGGCAGGGTAGCCAGGGCAGCCAGGGTAGGCAGGATAGGGGCAGGATAGGCAGGGTAGGGGCAGGGTAGCCAGGGTAGGCAGGGTAGCCAGGGTAGGCAGGGTAGCCAGGGTAGGCAGGGTAAGCAAGGTAGGGGCAGGGTAGGCAGGGTAGGCAGGGTAGGCAGGGTAGGCATGGTATGCAGGATAGGCAGGGTAGGTAGATAGGTAGCCAGTTAACGGGAGCGAAGCCCCGAGGGTCAGCTAGTATTATTTTAAAGAGGAAAGATTTGTATTTTTGTATGTAACGAATAAACTTAAAAACTACTGGACCGATTTCAAAAATTATGTCACCGTTGGGAAGCTACACTATCCCCGGGTGACATAGGCTACTTTTTATCCCTGTATTCCCACGGGAACGGGAACTACGCAGGTGAAACCGCGAGGCGTCCGCTAGTCACTAATATTGACCGAAGTAAACACCACACCTTTCTTTCTCAAAGGGTAAGGCAGAGGTGTATACGTATAGATGCACTCACATTTCGTTAGTTATTCCCATTAACCGGGTATAACTCCACATTCCAGGCTGCTACCACAGAATAATTAATAGTACGACTGCTACGAGGGCAAATCTCAATGCAAAACCCAAGGGCGTCGCCAGGCGATGGCCCAGCGGAGAGGGGGGGGGGGCAAGTTGATATATGGACGATGGGAACCATATGAATTTTAAATACAGTCAAAAGCACATGTTTGAGTCTTACCCCTAAGGCGATTGTGATGAAAACGGTACTAAGTCCAACGTGTAATGCTCCACAATAAATAAAACTTGTAAACAAAGTTATTAAATTTATTAGAAAATAAAAAAACCCGACTTCCAAATACAAAACTACAAAGTAAAAAATAAATTTACTTTTTGAAGTCGGTGTCCTTCGTAAAGTTGTTTTTCACTTTGTAGTTTTGTATTTGGAAGTCGGTAGTATTTTTTTGCAAAGAGGTTTTTTTATTTTTCTCTTTTTAGTTGTACGTACCTAATAGGCAAGTTAGTAAGGTAACTATAACGCCAAAATAGATTTCATGAAACTGGAACTTAACCGGTGAAATGAGAAATCTGCGTACCCCTTAAGAGCGTACTGGCGTGATGTTATGTTATGAAATGGTATAAACAATAAATAGATATCCAATTGCAGCAATCCCGAGAGATTTGCCGTTATTTATTGAAGAGTTATGTTGTATATCTCCAAAGTTATTCATCAGATCTCCACCAAAAAAAAATGGGACTAATTTCGGAACATACGTTTTCAAACAAAAAAAGAATTTTCAATATCAGTCCACAATTGACGGAGACATCGATGAACATACACAAAAAAAAACAAAAAATAACCAAACATGAAGTCGAACATCGAACCTCCTCCTTTATGGGAAGTCGGTTAAAAATGAATTTGGGACACAATATGAGATAATAGAATAAAACAATTGTCAATTACAAGATTTATTTTACAAGTAGTTGAGCGAGATACTTTTTTTAAATAAGTTAATGCATCATCGCTTACCATCGGTTGAGACAGTGGTCAAACTCGCGTTCATCGCAAACAATAGAAATAACAAGTAAAATTTCAAAATTTTGAAAACCCTCCGACACATTTATCTTGCGAAAACATCCCGATTCAAACAGTAAACGCCCATAACTTTTGAACGGCTGAACCGATTTTATTCAGACATAGCTAAGAACACTCTCGACACAATCACCTTTCAAACAAAAAAAAAACTAAATCAAAATCGGTTCATCCGTTGAGGCGCTATGATGCCACAGACAGACACATACACAGCAACACACGTCAAACTTATAACACCCCTCTTTTTCCGTCGGGGGTTAAAAAGAGCACAATCATCGGGGTTTTTTTGTAAGCTTCTCGACCACTTTATTATTAAAGTCTTGTAAGTTTTCTGTGCACACTCATCATGGGCAGACCATTGAGGCAATTTACCTCATAGTGCTTCTTAACCAGGTTTTAAGTCTTCTGAGGCTTATAAACGATCGCTCTACCGTAGAAATTTTGCACAGCAAAGCGATGAAAATTTTCAATGCGTTGCTCGTTTCGGGTAGGAAGGTTTATGTCTTTTTCAGGACATCAACAACTGTTACATTTGTTACGTGAGTGGACTCAGGACTTTGATTTCTTTGCTTTTGGTTATATTTTGAATATCTAGGGGCGAATATCTCTCGGGACGCCCATGGCAAAACTCTAAACACTATATGAGTATGACCCGTAGAAAATTTTATTTTTAATCACTGAAAACTTCTAAATCTTTTGACATCAGCTTTATGGGTCATACTCAGAAAAAGTGTACATTTTAAATTTGTTACTAAACTGATTCTGAGAATCTTCGTTATGAAACTGATGTCATAAGGTATAGTAAACTGATGTCGTAACGTAACGCAATATAACGAAACTGACAATAAATTCTGAGAAATTATAACCTCTAAAAATATTTTTACGTAAACCACGTGTTTACCACGCAGGCACTGAGCGTATTCGTTCAGATTATACAAAAAATAAGAAAATAACATAGTAAGTAAATAAAAAATATAATAAACTTACCACAATAATAGTCGTTTATCACCCTGAGGATTTTTTTGTAAATTTTCACTTGATACACGTCTTGACTTCACGACAACGGCGAAAACATAATGGCTGCCGTGACAGTAATTTTGACGTAGATAATAGTGTTGCCAGAATAGGAAAAAATATTTAAACCAATTTAAATACTTGCGTTTTAAATTTTTAATCCTGAGTAACGAAACTTCATAATTTTGGGACAAGATTAGTTTAATTAAAATAAATTATTCTATAAATGATTAACGAATAAAATTGGTCCTATTTAGTAACTTTATTCATAAGGAATAATATAGCTATAGTCAATATTAAGTAAAGCGATGAATATTCGTAACAATTCATCTCTGAAAATGTGTTATAGTCATTGGGACACAAAAAAAATGTATGATGATATTTATTAAAAAAAATTGACACTCAAAAAATATACTAATGAAAATTAAAGTTTAAGTAACAAAAAAATCTTCATATTAATAGACTAATATAACAGCAAGGAAAAAAAAAAGAAAATATATCATAATATTAGATATTTAATTTAATATGAAGCAGTGGGACAAGAAAAGATACCAAATGTACACTTTTTCTGAGTATGACCCTTATATCAGCGCAGCGTTATTTTCTTTTTAATATCGTTGCACATGCTGAGATAGGAGCCTTATTGGTCTCGCTCGGGGTTATTTATTTTATTTTTTTATTATTGTTTGTGTTGCTTATCTCGTGTCTCCTGTGCGGGTCACAAATAAATATTTTTCTCTCTTTCTTTCTTCTTTCTTTCTTTTTGACCATAATTACTAATTGAGTCAAAATATGAGAAATAACGAATTTGACTTTTGACTTTAGCTTGGTTTAAACAGGCTTCTTTAAAAACGGGCTTTAAAGATTTTATGTTTTCAAATTTTAAAGCGGGAGTTTTATCCGTAAGCTATCAATAGTTAGTTAGTCCTAAAAATGGTCAGTTTAGCAACGGAAATGAGAATAATACCTAGCTATCCTATGCATCAAGCACTGAGGCATCATCCTGATACTGAGCTGCCTCTTGGGGTTGTCGGCCACGTGGATGAGCAGGTTGTAGGCCAGTAGGAAGCTGGACACCATAATGAACGTCTGCACGATGGAGGTGCCGTTTTGCATGTATGCTGCGAGGACGTGGTGAGCGCTCTGCAAGAATAGAATGGAAAGTTAAGACAGAAGTCATGAAAAACATAGATGGCCCCTTTTTCCTTTTGAAATTTTTTATTATCTGCGAATTTATTGCAAAAGCTATAGAAGATATTTTGTTCAAGAGTATTCATTGTTATAATATATTCAACATAAATCTCGATGATTCGATCTCGTGTCCTATGATGTGCTTTGGGATAAGTTGAGGGACAGAGGTACACCTGCTGCACATCTGAAAACTTTCCAGTACTGGTATGCCAATCAAAAGAACCAGGTAAAGTGGTCTAACACTCTCTCTTCAGCATATAGATTGGAATGCGGTGTGAGACAGGGGGGTTTGACATCCCCTAGACTGTTCAATCTGTATGTTGATGGCCTCATCACCGAGCTCAGCAGCATGAATGTTGGATGTCGAATAAATGGAGTGAGCGTCAATAACATTAGCTACGTGCACGACATGGTGCTGCTGGGTCCGACTGCTGGGGCTATCAGTAAATTGCTCAAAGTCTGTGAGACTTATGCTGCCTCACACGGACTTTGGTATAATGTCACCAAAAGTGAATCTATGGTTTTTAGGGCCGCTGGTAGATATCCGGACTCTGTTCCTGAGATTATAAAACTTAATGGACTACATTTAAACAGAGTGTCCAAATTTAAATATCTTGGACATTGCATCACCTTAGGGATGATATAGATATTGAGAGGGAGCGTAGGGCACTGGCGGTCAGGGGTAACGTGTTGGCTAGTAGATTTTCGCGTTGCTCTGACCTAGTAAAAATTACTCTTTTTAAGGCCTTCTGTCAGAGCTTTTACACGGGCAATCTATGGGTCAACTACACCAAGCGATCGATGGATGTCCTGCGCGTGCAATATAATAATATTTTCAGGATGCTGTTGCGACTGCCCCGTTTCTGCAGCGCATCGGCTATGTTTGATGAGACCCACACAGATGGCTTCCAAGCCATAGTGCGCAAAAAAACCGCGTCGCTGCTGTACAGAGTGCGGAGGGTGAGAGCCGTGGCTGAGAGCTATACGCCAGATATCCGAATTTTTGTGCGGACGGTCTTCTTCTTCTTTTCGTGTGAGGTGTGGCCACCTCTGGTGTCAGAGTTAATTAAGCCGCCTCTGGGAATCCCCACAGGCCTCTGACTTGGCTATTTCAGACTAACATTATAACTCTATAAGTCCAGGTTTCCTCACGATGTTTTCCTTCACCGTTGCCTGTGATGTCCAAGATTAACTTAGAAAGTACATATGAATTTGAAAAATTCACATTGGTACTTGCCCGGATTCGAACCTACGACCTCAAGCACGACAGGCGAGGTCTTAGCCACTGGGCCACCACGACACTGTGCGGACGGTGATTAGATAGGAAACCGCAGTATTTATAATTTAGACTTTTAATCAATGATACTAGCACTAGAATATAAGCTTTTTGTAATACCAACCCAATATGGATCACTGTAGTCCGAAATAAATGAATTTGAATTGAATTGAATAACTGGTATAGAAATATTTAACAATGCACCTGCCATGTTGTCTCTTCACCACCCTTGGTTGACTGGTAGAGAATGCCTAAGACATTAAGACCGCTTTTGTACCTTTTGTGCATGAAGTCTATATAAAAAAACTTTTTCACAAAAAAACCGACTTCAAATCGGTGTATTTGGTCTTTTTTTATCGTTTTTCGAAACCGACTGCCGAAACGAAGGTTATATTGCACTTTTTAGTATTTTGCTTGTGGTAAGGTAGGGTAGGGTAGGTCAGGTAGGGTAGGGTAGGTAGGGTAGATAGGTAGGGTAGATAGGTAGGGTAGAGTAGGCAGTTGACGGGAGCGAAGCCGCGGGCACAGCTAGTAAGCAATAAATAAACGGCGGTGATTCGATGATTTCGCTGATTTAAGGCCGTTACCCATTAGCTGCCATCTCGGTCACATCCCTAAAGCTATTGGAGGTTTCGCCATCAACATTTTCGGCCAGGCACAGTGTTAAAATCAATTTTGTCTCAAGGACTTTCCAATGGAGGGTTATAGTAGACAGTCAATCTGCCTAGACTTTTCCCAACTATGTTGGGGTCGGCTTCCAGTCTAACCGGATTCAGCTGAGTACCAGGATTTACATGGAGCGACTGCCTATCTAACCTCCACAACCCAGTAACTGGGTAACACGGTATCCCTTGGCTAGACTGGTTCAAGCTTCTGACTACTCGTTACGACTGTCAAAGATCATCAAATGACAGCCGGGACCAACGGCTTAACGTGCTTTTCGAGGCACGGAGGAAGCTCGCTATGTTTAAATGGTCACCCATCCACGGACCAACCTCGTCAAGCGTTGCTTAAACTTTGAAGATCGACCCATGCGGCTGTTATTATTTAGCCACGAGCTCCTCCAGATTATAGTAGACAGTACGGTAGCAAATATAAAAGTGAAGTAAAATTCACTTACTTTCTCGAAGAACTGAGGGTTGTAGATGTAAGCGAGGTGGTAAGCCAGCACCGAGTGAGCCAGCATCACTAACAATAATGTTATAGCTCTGAAAAATACAGTTTTAAATATAACACACTGCTTAGATATATGAATAAGACTAGCTGCCTCCTATGGCTCCACCCGCGTGGAATTTGTACTTCTATCTTTATAAATTTATAGCCTACGATATATAATTAGAGTATTCTGATTCATAATTATTGTATTCTGATGTACCTATAAGCTATCTATATTGTCGTATAGTTTAAACGAAATCCGATCAATAGCTTTTGCGTCAGAGAGGAGAGTAAGAAATTTTCACATCTATACTTATATTCGTATCGTATTTTATAATAATTAATATAATATTATAAAGCTGAAGAGTTTGTTTGTTTGTTTGAACGCGCTTATCTCAGGAACTACTGGTTGGAATAGGAAAATTATTTTTATGTTTTATAGTCCATTTATCGAGGAAGGTTATAGGCTATATAAAAACACGCTACAACCAATAGAAGCGGAGCATAAATGAAAAATGTTGCAAAAATGGGAAAAATTATTCCTTTTTGAGAGCTTCCGTTAATCATGTAAGTAGGGTAGGTAGGGTAGATGGGTAGGTAGGTAGCCAGTTGACGGGAGCGAAGCCGCGTGGGACAGCTAGTTAATAATATTTTTGGGATAGTGGGACTGGGATGTGAAGTTTATGGGATGTCTAGTTTATAATGGTGTTCCTTACTTCATTCCTTGCACGGGTTTGAGGGCAGAAAGCCTCGGATCTCCATCATTGTGGTCTGCCGTCAACCGCTTCCAATTCGCCACCAAAGACCAGGCCATCAACTGTTTGATTGCTGCAAAGAACCAGAAAATCTTTAGGTATAAAATACGAACTTTTGTCCATTGGAAAATACGTAAGTCTATATTTGTCATAACTATAGTATTATATTAATAACTATACTCATTTTATCGTTCACTTTCAGTACCAAAAAACAGATATTATCACAGCGAAAAAAAATACCAGGAAAAATATCGTCATAAATTGACCATAAGCTCGATAGATGGCGATGGGGTCGAGTTAGATTGAGATATGGTTTTGTTACCGCGGCAACATGACTACCGCGGACGCGATTTACTTTACTTGCCAACCGGCTAGCTCTGGAAGCGTGTCAGGCGGGGACCATACATCCTCAGTTGGGCGCGTCAACATAGCCGGCACCTAATCACTGACTATTTTGCTCTCAGGGCCTTCAGGCCTTCTCAGGGCTCACTTCGAGTTCCACTGGGCGGAGATTTGTCGCCTACGTGCCGTGAAAAACCGACGCTGTGAGACAGCGTGGCGGCGCTCCCGCTGAACACATCGCACCCACATTCTGGCAAGCAGTGTATACACGCCTGCCATATACCAGTACGCCAAGATAGCCAAATAGAATTGTGCCCGTTGTAACGAGCACACAATGAAACTGCGGGATAAAGGCCATGCCTTAAACCCGCCCACCGCGTCCCCCTTGGGGGCGCAGCGATCGTCCTTCAGGTTTTTACTTGCCATCAGGAGGGTCTTAACTGACTCGACTGAACAGCGGGTGATGATTTAGGAAATGATCCCAATAATTATAATCCGTTCGCTCGATTCTCAGAGAACTATCGCAGAGAATCGAGTCGAATATCTGACGCTGTTTTTGGCTCTAATTAAAACTTTAAAATGTGACTAATCCGCCAGGTGGTGCCACAAGTAGTAGTAAAGGAATATAATTGTATACATTTTTACATGTTTAATATGTAAGACTTTAACTTACATGTAACAAATATTTTATTATATTTCATACAATATATTCTTATAGTGGTGTTTAGAGGATAACCGTGGTCGTATGCATACATACTTTGCAGAATGTATTGTTTTGTTGCGGTCGGTGCCATCCTTGCCAGTAAGTTGAACTGGATCAGTAATTTACACAACAAGTTAGACAGGGCCTGCATCACCTTCTGGCAATGCAGGAAAATTATAGGTATAAGAAGTGGGCTTATCCCCCAAAATTAAACTCTGGCTGTACAGCGTTGTGATTCGACCCAGGATCACCTATCGGATCGTGGTTTGGTGGCCGCGCACTAAACTAACTACAGCCGAGAACATGGTAAAGCGAATGCAAAGACTGGCTTGCATGGCGACAACGGGCTGTATAAGGACTACCCCGACCGCAACGCTCGAGGCTATGCTTGGACTCCCCCCTCTGCATATATTCATACAGCAGGATGCGACAATGGCAGCTGCACGTCTAAAGACACTGGATCTCTGCGGTGAGGGAGATAAACAACATACCGCTCTGCTCGAGCATCTCAACCGCAAACTCCCCCTAACTCTCTGGACGCTATTACATTTTTCTACAAATAAGAGTGATTTTCAGGTACAATTTTAATGTATATGCAATTACAGTCTTAATTTAAAGATAATATATTCAGCTCCAAATTGGTATCAGAAAAATTGTATGAGAGCATACAACATTTTCGCACAAATACGTTTTTCCTATCACAATATTCGCAAAAATATTAAAAAGTAGGGTCCGAATAGGTCCCAGTTTAGGTAAATTTACAGCATATTTTATCTTCAAAATTATAAGAAATTGCGGTATATATAGTCCTTTACAGTTTCAGCTAATTATTTTTTACCTAAATCATTAGATTTTTCAATTATTAGATAAAATAAAAACACTTGCCGACTTCTTCATACATTTTGCACTCGCGGCTCTTCATTCCGCGCTCAGAAGCGCTCGTGGAAGGACGGACGTATAGCTTTCTCGCAAAAAATAAATACGATAAAAGTAATAGAAAAGATTGTAGTGTGCATGCGTGTGAGTACCGTCGCTTGTCGTGATCGAAAGGAGTTGATATTTTATCGGACCGAAATAAAAGTATGTTTGAGTTTTCTATTATTATACGAATGTGATTAAGAAATTATGTTGGGTAAGATCGGAATTTGGATAGGCGGTGTTAAGCAGTTGTTGACAAGGTTGAGGAATGGATGGGTGGGTTTAAGCAGCTCTTAGTAAGGTTAGGATTTGGATGGGTTAGGTTAAGCTGTCGGCGGTGAAGATTAGAAGTGGATGGGTGGGAGGAGATTTATGATTTGGATGTATGTATGTATGACGAATACGGGACCAAAACCAAAACCCAAGATGGCGCCGACAAACATTGGACAAATTTTCGTCATGGGTGTAATTCCCATGATTTTTAGGGTTTTAAGTAATTAATATGGGGTCATAACTAAATCCCAAGATGCCGCCGATAAAAAAAAATACAACTTTTCGTTATGAATATAATTTTCATGGATTTTGGAGTCGTTTATATCGAATATGGGGTCAAAACCAAAATACATGATGGCGCCGACGAAAATATGATATCTTTTCGTCATGAGTGTCATTTTCATGATTTTTAGGGGTCACTTGTATCGAAAATGGCGCCGACAAAAATTTGGTCGCTTTTCTACATGGGTGTCATTTTCATGGTTTTTGGGGTCGCTTATATCTAATATGGGGTCAAACCCAAAATACAAGATGGCACCGACGAAAATTTGACATCTTTTCGTCATGGGAGTAATTTTCATGATTTTTAGGGTTTCTAGTAATGAATATGGGGTCATAACCAAAACCCAAGATGACACCGATAAAAAAATGACGGCTTTTCGTTATGGATGTAATTTTCATGGATTTTGGGGTCGCTTATATCGAATACGGGGTCAAAACCAAAATACAAGATGGCGCCGACGAAAATTTTACTTATTTTCGTCATGGGTGTCATTTTCGTGGTTTTTGGGTAGTATGTCATTAGCTGCTGCTTATTATGTAATGCTCCAAACATTTAAGATAATAATATTTTATATGTTCCTTGTAATGCAAAATATTCATGTCATTTTTTAATCCTTGTGATCGGCAATTATCTACTTACTTCACGTAGCGTTTTCTTTAAAAATACCTACTTACTACAACAAAGTCAAAACAAATTTTCTTTTCAGAAGTCGGTGTCGGTACCTATTGTTTTTTTGGTTTTTCGACACAGGAAAGTTATTATTTTTCTCTTTTCAGTTTTTGTTGGTACCCAATATTGGGTATATAATACATCTGTTTACCCCCTTAAACCATACAAGCGTGATTTTATATTATGGTTTTGTGAAAACAAAACATAAACATACGATCACACTAATCGCAGGTTATTTGCTATTTGTTATTGAAGAGTTCCATTGTCTATCTCCGAAGATCTTTATCAGATCCTAATATATTATACAATAAAACCTCCCCTGAAAACACATACATTTAGCGACGAAAACCCGATCAGTATCGGATAAGTAGTTTTCAAGAAAATCGCGGGTCGAATAGATAGAGCACCTCCTTTTTTAAAAGTCGGTTGAAAATAATAACCTACTTTTTACGACGACGAAATGCATTTTCAAAGTGAATCAACATCTATAAAATAAAAAAATAATATCAAGGACCAATATTATTTCAGTGATGTATAAAATTAATATAAGTTAGTAAGTTCCAGATCGTTAATATTGCCTACTCATTCATCATAAGTATTATGGTAGTTGTTTACTTAAGTATTTTTAGAAATGCCCAAGGTTAACTCTACATAATAACGTAAAGTTAACCTTGGGCTATGGAACCGCTATGGAATTAAGAAGTTCCATAATCAGATATGATTATGGAACTTCTTAATTCCATAGCGGTTTTTTTCGACGATGGAGTTTAAAGTTTAAATCACAGTCGCGACTCCCTAATTTATTGTTTTAGGAGTTTCATAATTATAGCATGATAACTCTTAACAATTTGGTATATATTAGTTCTTTTAGCAGATAGACATTGCCTTCACCAATGCGAAAGGCGTCTCAAATTATTATTAAAATCAGACTACCGTTAATAGACTGTTGCAATTGCCGGTTTATAAAGTTGTTTTGCAAGTAGCACAGATATAAATAAAAAATATCTTCTAAAATATTGTAATTGAACAGGTAAGTAGGTTTTTCTGCTAACTCACTTAACAGATTAGGCTAAATTAAAATTAAAAAAAATACTTAACGGCGTAATTGTAAGTTAGATAGTAATAAAAAAAACATTCAATAAATAAAATAAATAGAGAGAGAAAGGAATAAAATACTTCATCATTCTGCCCATACATAGTACCTTATTAATAAAAAAAAACTCGATGCGCGCCGTTTAGATTAGCAGGTTCTTAATGATATTTTTTAACACCCGATGGAAAAAGAGGGGTGTTATAAGTTTGAAATGTGTACCTGTGTATTGGTGTATTTGTGTATCTGTCTGTGGCATAATAGCTCCTAAACGGATGAACCGATTTTGATTTAGTTTGAAAGGTGACTTTATCGGGAGTGTTCTTAGCTATGTTTGATGAAAATCGGTTCAACCGTTCAAAAGTTATAGGAGCTTACTGTTTGAATCGAGGTATTTTCGCAAAATATCGTGTCATAGTTACGTGTTCGATAGATTATTGATCGAAGCGTGTCTACTACTAGATTAATTATGTAGTATAAAAAGTATGAAATAAAAAACCGGCCAAGTGCGAGTCAGATTCGCGCACGAAGGGTTCCGTACCATTATCGCAAAAACGGCCAAAAATCAGGGAGTCCCACATTAAAATTTATTTTATTCTGTTTTTAGTATTTGTTGTTATAGCGGCAACAGAAATACATCATCCGTGAAAATTTCAACTGGGCTATCACGGTTCATGAGATACAGCCTGGTGACAGACGGTCAGACAGACAGACAGACAGACGGACCGCGGAGTCTTAGTAATAGGGTCCCGTTTTTAACTTTTGGGTATGGAACCCAAAAAAGAACCTGTAGGGGTAATTAAAATTTTAAATTTTACTTGCCTAATTGCCTATACAGAATTTGAATTTAGAACCTGCTAATCAATTGCTAAACAGTCCTCTCAATCATCATCATTTTAGCCTAAAGATGTCCACTACTGAACATAGGGCTTGCACAGGCGTTGCCACATTGATCGGTCCCGTGCGTTTCGCGGAGTCCCGCAACCTTAATCAAGTCATCGATCCACTTAGTGGGAGGCCTTCCAACGCAGATAATAAGGGTTAAATAAATAAAACACCAACTACTTACGTTGCCCGTCCTTATTCCTCATCACATCATACGCAGTCCCCACCACATTGAGCCCCACTATTAGAGCGGCCACCCACGCAAAGGCCAGATCCCATTCATCCACCGTCTTCCTGCTACCCGTCTGGCAATACTTCAGCTCCGTAAGGTTGGCTTCGAGCCCGTACTGCAACCTGGTGAGATTGTTCACGCAATTGTGGAAGCGAGACCGTGGGGAGGAGCCACGGATGTGACTGCACGAGGTGGGTAGACATAGGCCTCGGTGGATCAGGGTGTGGTTGAAGCGGTAACGGTCGGTAGAGAAGTGCTGCAAGAAAATTGTGATGTTAGACTTGACTAATACTGTCTCACTGAGAGCAAAGGCCCATCAATTATTTAATTAATTACTAGTGACCCGCTCCGGCTTCGCACGGGTACCTATGCATATTTTGCTTTCCTCAGTAGCTACGTCTATAACAAGGCTAATAAAATATTAAATATATACCCTATGTGCAGATCAAAATGTAAAAAACATTAACGACATGGCTACTAAAATTGGATTATGCAGAGACCGAAAATATACTAAGTAAATACTTACTTTTTCCGGTAGGCGAAATTATTGTAATATTTACAATAATTTCGCCTACCGGAAATATTCATCTCCATCCTAGAGTGCGTTTCACCTTGTCACACAGAGACAAGCACACACACTCTCGAGCAAGTAAGTGATCACGTATGGTGTTCACGGGCGCTGGGGTGAGGACTTATATTGCACTCACGGACATAACACTCTCCAAAGACACACATAGCACATCTCCTTTTGTTTTTTCTATAATTATCTCTTCCTCTCAATTTGATACTTTCACATTGTTGTAGTACGTGGGTGCACCATAATATTGTGATTTTAAGGGTGTGAGCCTGGAGATCTGTCATACAGGTCTCGAACCCAGTATAGACTCCAGCTCTCACAAAGGTTTGATTCTACTGTAACCTAGATACTATTTACCGAAATGTACCTTTTTTAGAGAAATAAACTTATATTCTATTCTATGCAAACATGTTTTTTTCTTAAAATAATTAAGTAACTATCTACCATAGACAAAATAAAAATGCGACCATGAAATTTTACTTTAAAATTCTTCACTATGTAAAACAAAAACGCAACAGAATTGCAACCTTCCATCAACACCCAAAAAAACTCGGTGAACATAAACGACAACAAAAAAAGAAATTAAAGTCGAACAAAACACAAACTCGGTTATAGAAAAGAAATACGCCTCCCGTCATCACCTTATTGCAAAAACTGTAAAATTAATAAACATGCGCTTCAAAAGTCTGTGTATTCTTTATTGTACAATTACATTTAAACAAATTGATAACAAAATTTATGTACAAAGGCGAGCTTAACCCCAAATGGGTTTTCTTCCAGCAAATCTTTGAGTGATAGAGATTATAATATGAGTTCAACATTTGAGTGTACGCGTTATCGCTCGGCTTGTATTGCAAAAGTGGGCGACAGCGATTTATTTTCGCGCGCGTTAGTATTAATTTTGCGAAGGGATTAGGCAGCGTTTTCGATGAAAGCTCCCAGGCGGCTTGACTTTTTCAACAATTATCGTCATATTTCAACGAATTTACACAAAACCTTTACAAATTATACACCTGAGCCTTCCTCATGAATCACTCTGTCTATTAGTGAAAACCGCATGAAAATTTGTTCAGAAGTTCTTGAGTTTATCGCGAATAGACAGACAGACGCGGCGGGTGACTTGGTTTTTAACCCCCGGCGGAAAAAGAGGGGTGTTATAAGTTTGACATGTGTACCTGTGTATTTGTGTATCTGTCTGTGGCATCATGGCTCGTAAACGGATGAACCGATTTAGATTTATTGTTTGAAATGTGACATTATCGGGAGTGTTCATCTTAGCTATGTTTTATGAAATTCGGTTCAAGTTTTCAAAAGTTATGGGCGTTTTATTGTTTCGAATGAAATTAAACGGAGTATTTTCGCACAAGATATCGTGTCATAATTAAGTCGTCGATAGATTGTTGATCGAAGCGTGTCTACTACTAGATAAATGCGTAAAATAAAAATGTGTCAGGGGCTTTCTAAATTTTACTTGTCTTTCTTAATCACCAAGCTTGCTCAAGATAGGTAAGCGTTTCAGACTCATATTCCTCTCGATATTTTTCTTCAACAATTTTAGTGATGTCTTAGATAATATTAGACACGAGTACTCGTAGCTACAATAACATGAATTGAAAAAGTCACATTAGTTCATGCCCAGATCAGACCAGACATGAAACACAACAATTATATATATTATATATTTATATTATATATATAATAAAACAAGAATAATTACACAACAGTATTACAAAAATAAATATAAATTGGTAAAAATAGCAGTCTCATCACTATCAGCGATATCTACCATACAACCTTTGGATAGATTGAAAAAACTTGAAATGAAAAAATAACATGTTTCTTCGTCAATAATAGTTTTTGTCAATTTTAACTAGTTAGATGACGCCGGTGTTTACGCTCAGCAAGGAAAAAATTGCCAAAGAAGCGGTGCCCTTCAGGGAGTCTTCGAGCAATTTCATTTCCACTGTGTGTAAGGGACAGATGTACAATACTTGTATAACCAATGGAAATAACCTTGCATCTATATATATATAATAATCAATGCCACTTTTCGTTGTAATTTTATAACTCAAGAACGGGCTCACCTATCATAAACCAAATGTTTAGGCTTTGTTCGGACTATTTAGTAGATGGTTTATGTGAAGTTTGTAGTTTTTTTTTTTAGGTTAGTTTGTGTAGGGTAGGTGGGATAGGGTAGGTAAGGGAAGGTAGGGTAGGTAGGCTGGGGACGGAGTGTTGGCGGTGTCGTTTGACATCGCCAACGCCTTCAATTCCATGCCCCACTCGACCATATTGGAGGCACTCCGGTATCACGGAGTGCCCCAATATCTGTGGGCGAACCTGGCCAGCTACTTGGAGGACAGAGAGGTCCTCCTCGTGGACAAGACGGCCAGGATCAGGCGCTACGGTGCGGAGTCCGTTGTTCCACAGGGGTCGGTGCTAGGGCCCCCCTTGTGGAACATCGGATTCGACTGGCTCCTGCGGGGCACCCTCCTCACGGGCACGAGTGTCATCTGCTATGCGGATGACACTCTCCTCACTGCCCGGGGGAGAGACTTTGGAGAGGCGGCCTGTCTGGCCTCCGCTGGCGGATCCTTAGTGGCAGGTAGGATCCGCCAGCTAGGATTGAGGGTAGCGCTGAACAAGACCGAGGCCGTGTTTTTTTACGGGCCTAGGGAGCGCTGCCCTCCCGACGCCCATATCATCGTGAAGGGCGTCCGGATAGGGTCGGGGCCCAGATGAAGTATCTGGGCCTCGTGCTAGACAGTAGGTGGCGCTTCGGCCCGCACTTCAGCGGGCTGTCGACGCGCCTGCTGAAAGCCGCGGACGCCATATCATGGCTGCTCCCGAATCTGGGAGGTCCCAAAAAGTGATGCCGGCGCCTCTATCAGCATCCTCAAGAGCATGGCGCTCTACGGTGCACCCATCTGGGCGGACTCCCTCCACAGGAGGGAGAATGCAACCGCCATCCGCAGGCCTCAAAGGGCCATTGCACAGCGGGTGGCGAGGGCCTACCGCTCAGTGGGTTTCTCGGAGGCGTGCGCTCTGGCCGGCACCTCTCCCTGGGAGTTAGAGGCATGGGTGCTTGCCAGAGTGTACGAGTGGACGGCGCGGCGGAAGGCGCTCGGGGAGCGCCCCGCCACTGAAGAGCGGGAGGCCGTGCGGCGGGAGGCGAGGGACGCTATCGTTGTCCATTGGACGGAGGATCTCGCCTCCGCCGCCTTTGGCCGCCGGACGCTGGATGCGCTCGGTTCAGTCCTGCAGGGCTGGCTCGAGCGTCCACATGGTTTCCTCTCGTTCCGTCTAGTGCAGGTGTTGTCCGGACATGGTTCTTTCGGAACGCACCTGCACCGGATCCGGAGGGAGGAAACCCCAGCGTGCCACGACTGCGGTGCGGCAGAGGACACGGCGCAGCACACCCTCGAGGTGTGCCCAGCCTGGGCAGAGCTGCGCCGTGCCCTGAATAGTGTTATCGGGCAGGACCTCTCACTTCCCGGCGTGGTCAACTCCATGCTGGGATTTTGTAGAACATGGGGAAACAAACGGTACAGATGTCAATATTAATAAAAAAAACTTTTTTACAAAAAAATACAACCGACTGCCACATAAAAACACTACAAAGTGAAAAATAACTTCAATTTCGGAAGTCGATGTCAAAAAACTAAGAAACGAAAACAGGAACACCGACTTCCGAAATTGAAGTTATTTTTCACTTTATAGTGATTTTATTTGGAAGCCGGTTGTATATTTTTGTAAAAAAGTTTTTTTTATTAATATTGACATCTGTACCTTTTGTTTCCCCATGTTCTACAAATAAAATAATAAAAATAATTTAAGTGCACACGGTAGGGCCCCAGAGGCTCCACACAAAGTGTCATTCTGTAAGCGATAGTGATCGTCGAAATGCCAAATAAACGCAAAAGATTGATCACGGGAAATTTCGTTGCAAAACCGTACATTTTTGACTTTTTCCAATCGATATCGCTTCGCTTTCTTTGGTAGTATGCCATTGTCTAGAGCCTCAGAGGTTGCTTAACAGAGCTCCTGATGATCCAGGATCAAAGGTTCCTATTTTTTTACCCGGCTGCAAGGAAAAGGTTATGTTTTTCGCGCGTATCTTGTATGTATGTATGTTTGTATGTATGTAATATTCTTTATTACCGCATATCTTTCAAACTACTTGACGAATGTTTATAATTAAGACATCGTTAGATAGGTTTTGGCCGCCCAAGTTATCTTAGATATGTGCCATTAAAGAAAAAGAAACATTTTTATACATCGGTACCCATCGATTGGGGTATCAAAATGAATGGTTATATGTTTAGAAGTCATTCGATAAAAAATATAACTAAAAAGTTGTAATTAAAAAAGTTAATAAAATCAAAAAACCCGGCTGCAAAGAAATAAACAAGAAGAAAATCATGCTATGCAGTCGGAGGATATTTATAGTTTTGGTCAGCTGGCTCGCAAATATGTATCCTCCGACTGAACAGCACGATTTTCTTCTTGTTTACTTCTTTGCAGCCGGGTTTTTTTGATTTTATTAACTTTTTTTCGTTTCAGTTGTTACTTTTCTTTAGTTTCGTCATACCTACTTCTCTTTCAACGGGAGCATGTGTTACCTCTATAACGCTGAGAAGGCGGTCGTTCCTGTGAGGCAACAGATCGAAGGTGCCCATACAGAACATTCCTTGGCTCGCCCGGCACTCTTCCCAGTCATCCAGATGGAACAGCTTCGGCATGTCATAGTAGTCCTCATCTGTGAAACAAAGTAACCAGTATTTTTTTTTTGGTTTGTAATTCTTCCAATGACTTCTCCCGCTCTGGGTGAAACGGAAGGGCGTGTCAGACTTTTACTGACTAAAACCCACCCTTGTTCCTTCAGTTGCTTGTGCCAGGGCCGCGGTAACTCTCTTTCAAATTTATCCGAGACCCATAACAACCCTACTGCATAAAGAGCTATATGGCCATGCGCCCTAAACGGAATACTTTCATTGTGCGTACAGCTATGGAGACGAATTCCCTGCCGGAGTCTGTGTTCCCTGATAGCTACATCCTGGGGGTCTTTAATTAAAGAGTGAATAGGTCGACCACATCATCGCTTACCTCCAGGTGAGATATAGGTCGAAAATTATCTCAACGGATAGGGACTCCCGGGATTAAAAGTATCCTATAAATCCTAATCCAGAACATGGTATATCACGTGCCAAATAACCAGGTTTCATCCAAATTTTAAGCATCAGTTCAGCTGTTAAGACTTGAAAAGGTAACAAACTGACAGACATTCGCATTTAAAATATTAGTATGGATAAGAAATTAGTATTATTAGTAAAGCATTTGCATTCAGAAAGTATCATTTGGTGAAGTGGAACTGATGACGAAGACCACAGATAGCCACTGGAACTTTTCAATGTTAAGTATGTTTTGGATATAAGATATCCCGAATAGTTAAATGACTGTGATGAAGCAAATTTAAATAAATGGTTCTAATGAAAATGGTACCATCGAACTGCTCTGGTGATGAAGCCGGAAGGTCGGCACCGGAACTCCGTAATAAAACAAAGTATCCCAGTCGTGTTGTCGTGCTTTAAATTGTTATGAGAAGCCCTCTAAATGATTTTCATAAATCCTATAAATGATTTTCATGGTAATTTAATTAAAATTAGATTTTTGGTAAAAAAAAAAATTTACTCTATTATATTATTGTTTTTTTTTGTTGCCTAATATTGTTGTTTGTGTTTTGTGCTAAATAATTAATAATTGTGCTTCAAATCATTTAATTTGTCGGATGTGTTTGAGGAACCAACCCGAACAACTGTGACTACTGCTATATGTATTGATAATGTTTTTTGTTGCTGCGACTACTTAAACAAAGTCATTATGAATTGTCTGCCTTCAGATCATAGTGGGCTACTGGTAACATTTGAGTCCAGCATACCAATACAACAAGTGCAGGTTCAATTCAGACCAATAACATCCGGTAAATTAAATAAATTTAACAGCACTTTAATTGGTAAGTTAAGTTATCAGGACCTCACAGTGAATGATGGTAATATTTTATACAAAAATGTTTTCTCAGTTGTTCAAACAGAATTCAATAACACTTTTAAGAAGAAAACTAAAACTATATGCCGTAAGTTTTTATTCAGTGACTGGGCGACTAAAGGAATCAGGAAAAGTAGGGAAAGACTTTACGAGCTGTATGACCTTAAGCCTTATAATAACACTGAAACTTTTAATAAGTATGTTGCTACTTACTCATGATTTTTTTTTAATACGTGTAAACTAGCTAAGGCTTTATACATTAGCAATAAGGTTAAATTCGCAGAAAATAAAATTAAGACGGTTTGGAAAATTATAAACAATGAAACAAACAGGAACAAAATAAATAATACTGATTACACGCTTGAGACTACACATGGACTTATAAGAGATAACAAAGAAGTTGCTCAAGAATTTGTAAATTTCTTTACCAGCATCCCAATTAAAACTACTGAAACCTTAAATTCTTCGCCGCCGCTCGCTTATGGTTTATTACACGCTAACGTTTCAGCCTGCCCGACTGAATTTAACTTTTCACATATAAACCCAATAACAGTGATAAAAGCTTTTAAGCAAATAAAGATAAAACTGACCGAAGATCTATGGGGAATGTCCATCAAAGTTTGTACCTCCATTATTCAGACTATAGCGCCGTACTTAGCTTTAATTTTTAATTCGTGTATAGATCAAGGAGTCTTTCCGGATCTAATGAAACATAGTAAGGTTATACCAGTTTTTAAATCCGGGGACAGTAAAGACAAATAATTATAGACCAGTATCCGTGTTGCCGGTTTTCAGCAAGGTATTTGAAAAGATAATGCTAAATCAAATGCTCATTTATTTTAATACGAAAAACATCCTACACGAGAAACAGTATGGTTTCACCAAAGGACGTTGTACAACCGACGCTGGTTGTACCTTAATAAAACACATCTTTGATGCGTGGGAGGAGGGACAAGATGCCATAGGTATCTTCTGCGACCTGTCGAAGGCGTTTGATTGCGTTGATCATGAAACATTGCTTTTGAAACTTGAGCATTACGGGCTAGGCCAATCAGCATTAAGTTTAGTAAAATCCTATTTGAATGATAGACAGCAATTAGTTCAAATAAACGGTGTCAATTCGTCGGGGTTGAATGTGAAAATGGGGGTACCCCAGGGCTCAATTTTAGGTCCTTTCTTATTTTTAGTATACATTAACGATTTACCCCATCTATTGAAAATTAAACTAAACATGGTGTTATTTGCTGATGACACTTCTTTGATTTTTAAGATAAATAGACGTACGAGTACCGTTGCCGACGTAAATAATGCATTGCGGCAAGTTCTAAATTGGTTCACTGCTAATAATTTAGTTTTGAATACTAAAAAAACTAAGTGTGCAAAATTTGCCTTGCCGAATGTCAAAAGTTATGATTGTGACATTATATTAAACAACGAGAAGCTAGAATTCGTAGACAAAACGGTTTTCCTGGATATCACGCCAGACTCAAGGTTACAATGGGGTCCTCATTTAATATCACTTGCGGGGCGGTTAAGTTCGGCAGCTTATGATGTTAGAAAATTCGTCAATTTACTGATGTAGATACCGCGAGGCTGGTCTATTTTAGTTACTCTCATAGTTTAATGTCTTACGGAATATTACTATGGAGAAGGGCTGCAGACATTCAGTCAATTTTTGTTCTGCAAAAACGAGGCATCAGAGCGATATACAATCTTCGCCGGCGCGATTCTCTAAGGGAACTGTTTAAGGACATTAACATCATGACGGTACCTTGTCAATATATTTACGAAAACATCATGTACGTTAGAAAGATCTTTTTAGTAAAAACAGCGATAGACATAGCTATGTTACTAGAATTAGGGACCAATTAATTCAACCAGGCAGTTGAGTGTGTCATGCTCTCTCTAATGTCCCTCTGATGGTGGCCCATGTGTTGGATCATTCGGTTCCCTTCATGATGGTTGAGCTGAGTGGTGCCGGTCCATGTGTCATGTTCGTGAACGGGCGCCATCAGTTGGGATTAGTAATATCTTAGCTGCATCCGCCTGTTTTTAATTACCTATTTGTTGTATTTTTTATCGTTTGTTTTACTCTAGACGTTTTTAAGTGCGTTTTTTTTTACGTCGTTCTCACATATATGTATTTTTCCTACAAGATTGTTGTAACCAAATACTTGTAAAATACTTTTTTTTTTTTAAAAGAGTAAGTGTGGAGTTTCTTGTCCGTTCTTCTTCATAACAAGCTACATTTCTGAATAGACAGTAGAATCAATTATTATTACATTTTTTTTTTCTTGACTTTCGAAAGTGCCGCTTAATGGCCTAATTGAATAAAGAAATTTTGATTTTGATTTTTGCACAGCTTGATTTTTTTCTTGTTAACGTCTTTTTAATTCGCTTTTGAAGCAGTCGGGTGTTTTGATTTTTTAATAATTTTTTTTCGAATTATGTACAATTAAGTGTTTTATTTTTTTGAAATCACCTCTTAAAACGCTTTATTTTGATACCCCACACGATGGGATAGGAAGAAAAAAAAAATTGGGCCTCCACAATATGGCGCCCAAGATCCGCCATTTTTCTATTTTCCAATTTTAATGTGTGACAGTGACACTCGCAAGATTCAAACGAATCGATTGACGTACGAATCATCAAAATCGGCCAACGCGTTTGGCCTCTGGAACGCCACATAGGAACAAACATACATACATAGACTGATAAACACATTACCCTCCTTCGGCAGTCGGGTAAAAAGCTTTCACACGCATAAATTTAAAAGACTATAAAACTTGTTCGGACTCATGACGATAACATACTCAAAATAGTCAAAATGCACCATCGATTGGTATTTGTGGCCGGTTGTAGGCTCTCCCCCCTCATCATCATCAGCCTTTTAATGTTCCCACTGCTGGGACACAGGTCTTCTCTCTCTCTACTCTTTTTTTTTTGTTTGTTCTCCTTCCACCTGTTGTGTCCTTTTTATTAACCCAAAGGTTGACTGGTAGAGAATGCCTTGCTGCATTAAATCCGCCTATGTATCACCATTGTACATAAAGTTTAAATAAATAAATGTGTGCCTTCACAGTTTTGAGAGTGATGAAATAATTTACACAAGGTAAAGCGCCTGCCTGGGTTCGAAACCCTGATCTCCGACACGTATGTCGCGGCCGTTACCACTGGGCCACCACTGCTTCGTTCTTCCCCCCTATTACATGTGATTTGAACATAACTGGCGAAATTAGGGTGTAGATACACTAGGGCATCGTTTAGCCGGACCCCCGCTTATTCGGCGGTGACGCTATAATTCGGACGGGAAGGACGATGGTGGCGAAGTAGGTTACACTAGTCGAAAATTCTTCCATACAAACGTAGTCTGGCGATTACTCCACTGTTTGAAGGTGTACGTTCAGAATAAAAAAAAAAAACAATTTGTCTCATCATTATCTAGCCCTGTATGGAAACAGAAAAGTAAAATAATACAATATTTGAAAGTTATGAGCGTCGAAAGCTCCATATTTCAACACTTATTTTAACACATCTTTGGGCGGAAATAAATACCATAAGAAGAAGGAAAATTGCAAAACGGCCTCCATACAGGGATAGATTAATTATTCAACAATGCAAATAATTTTATTTTGAAAATATAGATTTAGTAGTTTTTTCATGATATCTAGACTCCCAAAGGTCTGTTCATAAAATTTCGCGCGCTCGTTTTCGTCCTAAATCATCATCCATTTCGCTACAAATTTGCAAAAGTGCTAATTCGTACGAGAACTAACTTCTTTTTGCTCATCACAGCATCAATCTCTTTCGCACGTGTTGTCGGATGAGACAGCATGTATCACAAAATAGTTCGTGCCGTTGACTAGGGAAACCTGGGTAAACATTATAAGCGGCGGAGTTTTTTTAGAAGAATATTTATTTATTAAAACTTCATTCAACATACAGGTAAAAGGTATTATTATACCTCTGTTGTTTTTAGCATCATGTTAAACCTGTATGTTGAATAAGGTTTTAATAAATAAATGTTTTCCTTAAAAACTCCTCCGCTTATAATGTTTACCCTTAATTTAATAAAAAAAAGTCATGTGTACGCGTACAATTGAATTTGCATATTTCTGTCATGTCTTACTTATATTTGGTTTCGATAATTAATTAGAGAACCATTAAAATATTGAAAGGTTGATATTAGGTATATATGTTAAAGGAAATCTGTTAAAATCAGAATTGGTTTGTTGAACCAATTTTTTTTTGGAAAAATCTAAATATCATATATAAGTTTTCATACAAAACTATTTTTAGATATTTTTTTTTCGCTGTAATTACAAAGTTATATCCAATTGGTTTTTTTTTTAATCCAGTACCTAAAACACCTCGACAGTTCTCGAACAAACCCGAGCTCGGGTGACGTCACGACGTTCATTTCTACTCATTGTACTGATACAGTGTTTCGACTTGTAACGATTCAATCTTGTTTTTATCGTCAATATATTAATGAATAACATATATATTTATCAAAAATATCAAACCTTAACGTTATAGTGCTTGCTTTGTACCATTAGGTAAGAATAGTTCAAAAAAATCCCCTTTAGGTATATGTGATTCGCGCAATAGCCAAGTACCTAGCAATCTGTACTATACGTAGAGTTATGAGAAATGTTGATTCTAACTAGATAAACTAGATTCCAATTAGAATGTGTTAATTATGTTGTTATTTTGTTCTAATTTAGTATTAGATTTATATTAATTTCTTACTTTAATCATTAAACACTGAGAAAAGTAAATTTTTAAGGGCACTTTCGAGCAAAGTTGACATTGTTGTATAATTACGTAACTTGAAAACATGTTTTTTTGTTTAAGGAGATATATTCATTATTTTATTCTTAAATGACAGATATAGGTGTAAATCTAATATTTCTGTTTGAATTGTCAAAATCGGTCGACGCATTTAGGAGATATTTACTGAAGAATTAGTGTAAGGAAAATCTAACAAGTTATTAATTTCACGTTTATCTTCTACAAAGTTTTTTAGTGTTTGTAAATATATAATATAGAGGTGTTTAATATTATTAAGGGATATGTAAATAATGGGAATTACCGAAAATTTTAAGGATTTTATAAAAAATAAATAAAAATAAAGGCTCTTCATATTTCGGGTTGCATCATATTTAGTGGTATAGAGCTAGTAAAGTTTTATGATATCCAAACTCGAAGTTTTGTACCGTTTCCGTACTTTTACTGTTTGTTGTATTTTACACCAATATCACCTACCCATAGGTAAAATGACGAACGATAACGTTATGACAATATTTTTTCTAAATTCATCTGGTAAACAACAATAACAAACATGTAATATTAATCACGACTACTTTATTTATGCTCGAAACTTCCAAATAGTCCACCAGGTGGATATATTATCGAAATTAGCCTTTATGAATCCTTTATCACACATGACTAAACAAAATTATAATAGTATTTTTGCACTCATTTTTGGATATTTTTAGTCAATTCACGTGTAGTTGACACTGTATTATCATGAAATTCCTTGAACGTTATGACGTCACCAACATGGCGACTAATCGTGGCCCGTTCGTAGTCACGTGGTTCTTTCTAAAATTTTATCGATTTTCAATTGCTGATAAAAAATTGAAAATAAATTCGTTTTTTTTTTATTGCAACTTTGTAATTGTATAAAATTCCTAGTGAATCTATAAAATGCCGGCTTTTTTAGGATATTTGTGTTATCAATATTCTCATTTCCTAGGAAATGCATACATCCTAGGATTTGTATACAATTCTTATATGGTTCAAGGAAAAGTGTTTAAGTGAATAAAATATATGCAATAATATTTTTTTAAGATTCTCAGTCTTACCGGATGCCGCTGAGTACCAGTATTTGTCATGGAGCGTCTGCCTATCTGACCTCCACAACCCAGTAACTGGGTAACACGATACCTCTTGGAAAGATTGGTGTCAGATTTCCTACCTACTGACTATCTGTAAGGACTGACTGCTTACCATACTTTCCAAGGCACGGAGGAATTTTGCTATGTAAAGATGGTCACCCATCCACGGACCAACCTCGGCAAACGTTTCTTAACCTTGAAGATTGACCCGAGCGGCTGTTATAATTTAGCCAGGAGCTCCTCAAACATAACACAATCAACGATCACGCAAGCGATTGAATACCTAATACTCCGCGCGTTTTCCCCGTAACGGGTCGATATCCTGTTTTTAAACCGACTGTTAAATGTGTGAAATACAATTTATTTCATAGTATTGCAGTCGATTTTCAGAACACTATAGATTCCTAGGAATTGTATAGAATGTCTGATTTCATACATTTCCTATTCATATTCATATTTTTTTTTTTTGCTCAAACATGTGTACACATACAAGAATACAATAACGTGCATGCAAGATAACATAAAGAAGAAACACAGGTTCAGACATGTTTGCCACGTATTGTGGCGTGCTAATATGATGAATAATAATCAATAATTCAAGTCAATAATTCATTTCAGCCAATATCATTAAATTAAAAATGTCAACAGCAAATAAAAAAATAATAACAAATTAATATTTAAAACTATATGTCAAAATAAATTCTACAGTCAGAAAAGCATTAATATTATAGTTAGTATAATTATTGTAGAATGTCATGAAGTCAAATTAGAATTATAAAAATTAAAATATAAAAATTAGATAATATAAAAAATGTCAATTCAATACATAATGTCAGAATTTATCTGTTAAAAAATCTGAGACAGTATAATAACATTTTTGACATAGAATTTTTAATTTAAACAAACCAAGAGGAAGTTTTTTAGCTCCTTCGGCAACTTATTATATAGGACTGGTGCCATATGAAAAATACTCTTATACATCATGTACGAGCAAACCCGTACATTTTGTATTGTTACGTAATAATGCTGACGCTTGCACTCACGATGCGGTGCATCGCGTTCATTTATAAACTAATTACTTTAGTGCCAATAAATCCGTGTAATAGTAAACATCGTTTTACTTAATCAATTCCCTAACCTGGGTCGCGGCGCGGTACTCATAACATTAACTAACTAAGGTGTAAGGTGAACACTGTACATCTTTATGGTCCTTCGAGCCAACGAGCGGGATCATTAACGCGAATAATCAGTGGACATTGAGTCAATTCGTGTGAGTGGTTCCATATCAGCAGCAGCTGTGGAGTTGCAGTTCAGGGAGTAAACAGCAGCCTTGAGCGCAATCAACATACCCACCATACAGCAGAATCAAAGTAAGATCTTTCCTTTTTATTGCTTGACCTAACAATATGAGCCAAACAATGGAGGATCTTCTGGCCAACCAGAAACGAATCATGGTGGCCATGAACCAACTTTTATCAAACTTTAAGAAAGATGGTCAGGAACGCAAAACTCCTGACTACATCAAACGTAAATTGGAAACTTTAGACTCCTACTGGCAGGAGTTTCAATCTAATCACGATCAGTTAAACCCATTTGGCAACAAATCAATTGAGTATTTTGCATTGAATCACTATCAACAAACTCAGGGTATCTATCTTTCAACGCGTGAATTTATCAAAAGTGTAGGAACTCCGTCTATTTTAAAACCCGCAACATCATTAGCCGGCACGATCAGGGCCGGCGTGGACGAGACCCTTAAGAACAGGAATCCCGATGACAGCGAGGCTACGACCTTTCTTGAAACGCCCAAATTCAAGTCTCAGGGCACCAACAGCAAGTTGGACGAATTACTGAAGAAGCAGACCATCAATTTTAAGGCTTTCTATCGAACTGTGGCGAACATCAACATCGATGCCATAACTGAGAAATGGGAGTTTCAAGATACGTTGAAAACATTGGAAGCGAGGTGGTCGGCCATTGACACGCTTCACTGGGAGTTGGAAGGTGAACTCGACGGGCAAGATGATTCGTATGAGGACAAGTTTACCTCGTATGAAATGACGTACAACAACATGAAGAAGTCTCTGAACAGTAAATTGTGGTCTGTATCACACCGAGAACATTCTACACCAAAGATGGAAGTGCCTACGTTTAATGGCCATTATCAACACTGGGTATCCTTTAAAGACTTATTCACGGAGGCTATCCACAACAATCCGTCGCTCTCTCAAGCTCAAAAGATGCAGTACCTTAAAGCTAAACTGAAAGGGGAAGCCGAAGGTTTAATACACCATCTTCAGATCAGCTCTGAAAACTATTCAACGTGTTGGGAAATCCTTAATCATAGGTATAACAACAAACTGCTTATATTCACCTCACATATGAATACTCTAACCAACCTTCCGGTCATGCAACAACCTTCAGTCTTTCATGTAAAACGCATCCACGATATAACTATCGAATGTGTCAACGCTATAAAGAACATGGGAGCAGACGTAAGCACATGGGACCCCATAATTTGCTATTTGATGTCGAATAAATTAGATGCTAACACGCATTCCGAATACATCGCATCTCTTAAGCAACCTCGTGAACTGCCCATTTTATCAGACTTTTTGGACTTCCTGGAAGCCAAGTTCACGAGTATGGAGTCATCGCGGCGTAAACAAGATCAGAAATCTCCAAATTCCAACGCAAAATTAGCTAAAGATAACAATTCTAACAACAAAAATATCAATCGTTATTCGAAACAATCCTATTCGAGCAACAAAAACGTGTCGAAATCGAACGGAAAATTTCACAAAACACGAACTTGCCCATTATGCGAAAATGGTCATGGATTATTCCATTGTGAACAATATATTGGATTGTCCCCAATCGACAAAAAACAATTTGTCGTTGACAACAAGCTATGCGAAAATTGTCTTTTTAGTCATAATGGCAAGGCATGCATTTCAACAAAACGGTGCCATGAGTGCGACGGAAGTCATAACACGATACTTCACGATGCGTTTGCGCAATCCGCAAACGCATTGCCTAACCAAGCAATACCTAAAGCTGGAAATGCACGTACTTTGCCTGAGCAAACTCAGCAACTTAGCACTCACATGGCTCAACAACGTGATTTACCGGAAACATTATTGTCCACAGCCATGATTAAGGTCCAAAAACGTGATGGATCTTATCTTAACATGCGAGCTCTGATTGATCAGGGTTCCCAAACTTCACTCATTACCGAAAATGCCGCACAACAATTGGGACTGTCCCGTCAAAGATGCAAGGGCGTAATAACCGGTATAGGAGTCAGGGATAATGCCTGTAAGGGAGTTATAAACATTAACTGCTCATCAAGAAGAGAATCTTACTCTTTTAACACAGATGTTTTCATCATGAAAACTTTAACAAAAAATCTGCCAACTTATACCTTTGCTAAGCCCACGTGGTCTTATTTAGAAAACATAGAACTTGCAGATCCTGACTTTTACGTCAGTCGTCCGATAGATATTTTATTTGGCGCTGACATATATTCAAACATCATTATGGAGGGTATCTGCAGAGTTGAACAAACAACACCCATTGCTCAACAGACTCGGCTTGGGTGGATTCTGTGCGGTAACGTAAACATACTGCAATGCAATGTCGTACAGTTTGATATTGACCAGTTGCAAAAATTTTGGGAAACGGAGGAAATTGCAGAGTCTACTTCGCTTTCATCAGATGATCAAGAGTGTATGCAATTTTACAGCTCAACAACAAACCGATTGCTAGATGGAAGATATGTAGTGAGGCTCCCGCTGAAAACAAATTTAGAAGAACAATTGGGTAACTCAAAATCAAAGGCCATAGCACAATTTGGTCATTTGGAACGTAAATTAATTAAAAAAGAAAACATCGCAAAAGAGTATAAAACATTCATACACGAGTACCTAGCGTTAGGACATATGAAACCAGCTATTTGTAACTCGAAACTCGAATGTTTCCTGCCGCATCATTGTGTGCTACGTGATGACTCTACAACTACGTCACTTCGAGTCGTTTTTAACGCCTCATCAAAAACATCAAGTGGCCAAAGTTTAAATGATTTGATGCAAAGGGGCCCAAATCTGCAACGGGACCTTCAGTCATTAATACTTAAATGGAGGCAGTATCAATTTGCCTTCACCGCGGACATCGAAAAGATGTTCCGCCAAATTTTGGTCCATAAGAAAGATCAGAGCCTGCAAAAAATAGTTTGGAGAGATAGTCCCCGAGATAAACTACAAGAATATCAGCTGACCACGGTCACGTATGGGACTAAAGCGGCTCCTTTCCTCGCAATGATGACGTTAAAACAGCTGGCGAACGATGAACGCTCCGAATATCAAGAAGCATCTAAAGTCCTCGAAGAGTCGTTCTACATGGATGACCTTCTCCATGGTACTCACAGCGTATCAGCAGCACGCCAACTTCAACAAGATTTAATTGAACTGCTGAAACGCGGGGGATTCAATTTAAGAAAATGGGCTTCTAATGATCCGCATTTACTGCACGATGAAGTCCCATGCCAACAACAAAGCAAAAGCTTTCGACAGCCGGAGTCTACTAAAACATTAGGACTACGCTGGAATCCTATCAAGGATAACTTTACATTTGAGCCAAAAATTGATTCAACAGTCAACAAGGCTACAAAAAGATCTGTGCTATCCGATATCTCCAAGTTCTTTGACCCTTTGGGGTGGCTCACACCTACAACAACAAAACTCAAAATTTTATTTCAACGAATTTGGACTTCACAAATTCAGTGGGATGAGCAGATACCTGAGGAAATTTTTGAAGAATGGAATAAACTTAAGGCGGATATCGATCAAATAAGTCAAGCTCAAACACCAAGATGGTTGGGCACAAAACCCGAGCGAAGAGTCGAGTTACATGGTTTCTGTGACTCGTCAACAAAAGCATACGCATGCGTTATTTACTGTAAAGTTTATAACGAACAAACAAGCATCATCTTGGTGGCCGGAAAATCAAAAATAATCCCGGCTAACAAAAACATATCGTTGCCACGATTGGAGCTTTGCGGCGCTCATTTATTAGCAAAACTCATGGCTAAGGTCAAGGCTTCTTTAACTGACTACAACATTGTTATTTATGGCTGGATTGACTCCACAGCAGTACTGGGGTGGCTGCAAGGAGATCCAGGTCGTTGGCAAACCTTTGTTGCCAACAGAACACGATTTATAACTGAAATCATGCCTTCTACCTGCTGGCGGTATGTCAAATCTGCCGAAAATCCTGCAGACTGCGCAAGTAGAGGCTTATCGATGTCGCAATTGATTCAACATCCTTTATGGTGGCAGGGACCATCTTGGCTACAAACATTTAAAGCTGATGAAAGAATTGAAGAAATAATCTATACAACAACATTGGAAACAAAATTACAGAAGCAAGCAAACACTGTCACGAAACAAACAGATGACGAAAGTATAATCATGAGCTTATTAAAAAGTCACAGTTCTTTTACCAAAGTTGTACACATTTTAGCTTGGGTGTATAGATTTTTAACAAACAAGCAAAGCAATAAGGAAACTTCCTATCTTACGTTAGAAGAGATAAGAGAAGCAAAAATGAAGATCATAAAGCAAGTACAGCAGCAGGAATTTGTAGAAGAAATCAAAAGCTTAAAAGAGAAAGGAAAGCTTAGCAACAAAAGCAGAATACTAAATCTAAATCCATTTCTGGATAACATTGGGCTTCTCCGTGTCGGGGGAAGGCTAAGACATGCTCATATTCATGCAGACATGCAACATCCTTTAATTATTCCACAGCGAGGACGTTTAACAGAGCTTCTAATAGAACATGCACACAAGCTAACTTTCCATGGCGGAGCCCGCTTGACATCGGGATTTATCCGACAAAAGTATTGGATTATAGGCGGAAATGAAGCAACGAAAAGGCAAATACGCTTATGCGTTAAATGTAAAAAGCTAAGTCCTAACAAACATAACCAAATTATGGGTGACTTACCTGCAGCGAGAAGCAATCCATCTCGTCCGTTTGACCACACTGGAATAGATTTTACCGGGCACCTACTCCTTAAAGCCAACAAAGGCCGTGGCATAAAAACCACTAAAGGATATGTGTCTGTTTTCGTCTGCATGTCTACAAAAGCAGTACATCTAGAGCTAGTCTCCGATCTTAGCACCTCATCGTTCATCGCAGCTTTACGAAGAATGGCAGCACGTAGAGGTACGCCGAGTCACATTTATAGTGACAATGGACGAAACTTTGTCGGAGCTAACAAGCAAATTCAACAAGAATACCAAGAAATGCAACACATATTTAACAACGAATTTTTGGCTGAAGTAACAGACATGGAAATCAACTGGCATTTTAATGCACCAATCTGGCCTTCCGCAGGCGGTCTTTGGGAGTCCGCAGTCAAAAGTTTCAAACATCACTTTAGAAGAGTTGTCGGAGAGCAAAAGTTAACTTACGAAGAGTTGTCAACAGTCCTCACGCAAATCGAAGCATGCCTCAATTCTAGGCCTCTATGTCCCCTCACTGAAGATCCGGAGGACTTAGACTACTTAACTCCATCTCACTTTTTGACTGGCGGTTCAGCACTTACCCTAGTTGAAACAGAAAGGGACTTGAGGACTAGGTGGCAGTTAACTCAGAAAATTTTCGCTGACATCTGGAAAAGATGGCGATCTGAGTATCTAACACAACTAACAACAAGAAGCAAGTGGCGACAGTCTCGTGAAAACATAAACCTAAACGACGTAGTCCTCTTGCACGATGACAACTTACCACCAGGAAAATGGTCTATGGGTAGGATCGTCGATCTACATCCCGGAGCAGATGGATTCGTTCGCGTTGTCAGCTTAAAAACGAAGAACGGAACTCTTAAAAGACCAATTACCAAAATATCAAAGTTACCTGTAAAACAAAATCAATCAGACTCGTCTGAAAACGTCCAGGAAGAGCTGAAGCCAAACAGCGAAAAAACACAACCTCAAAGGAAATCGAAGAGAGTTAGCGTAACAACATTATTTATATCTTTATTATTTTTTATGACAATCGTAACAGGAGGACACTGCGATTTCCAAACAACAAAATTTAGACCTAACCAAGGCCTTTATTTCGATAAATTAACTAACATGCAGATTATACGGGACGAGTGGAAGCTCATTATCTACTACGATATGCAACCTTATTGGGAGGGCATAACAGCTCTCAACAAATACACGAAGTCCCTAGAACAATCATGCAAAACAATACGTAACATTATGAACTGTGATATCATATTATTACAGTTAATTCAAGGCTTCGGTGAACTTGAGTACTACAACCAGATGTTGCTCGGTTAGCACTCAAACGTGCAGCGCGCTAGACAGCGGCGCGGTCTTATCGACGGTGTCGGATATCTCGCGAATAGCCTCTTCGGGGTATTAGATACGAGATTCGCCGATCAGTATCGCAAGGACATAACGTTATTACGCGACAACCAACGTCATATTGCCTCCTACTGGAAAAACCAAACATCGATTATAGAAGTTGAATATAACCTCCTCAAACGAACAGAGCAAACCATGAACAAACAACATAAAATGGTTTCCCAACATATATTTTCCATTGAAAAAGCGCTAAACCAACTTCAATCCGAAACACGAAACATGTCTATCGTAAATGAGCTGACTGTCGGAGCTATTATCGGGAGCAACATGCTACATAACTTGAAGTCATTACAAAGCACCTTACTGGACACTATCACTGACATCTATCACGGTCAGTTTAATCCACATCTTTTAACTCCCGTTCAATTGCAAGATCAGCTGAGTACCATCGCTAGTCAGCTCCCTAAGGACGTGACATTGCCTGTAGACAATGTGCAGATGGATTTAAGGAAAATATATAAGCTTCTTAAAGTAAAGGCCAGAATGCTGGCAGAATACCTTATCTTTGAAATTAGGCTTCCTCTTATCAGTAGAGACTCCTTTGAGATATTCAAAATATTTTCCATTCCTCAAGTCAAAGGAACAGACATGGTTAACATCCAACCAATATCAGATTATGTGGCTATAAACTTAAAGAAGGATACCTACTTAACTATGACAGAGAAAACATTAACATCATGTCTCATATCAGAGGCATATCTGTGTCATATTCAGAGACCTATTTATCATCTAAATGGAGATAAAGATTTCTGTCAGACCGAAGAGCTTGAGTGCGAGACAAAGATCTCTCCTTGCAAAAACAGCTGGTTTGAAAGTAACACAATTAACAACTACATCTATTTTTGTTGCGATCAATGCTCTTTACGTATAATGTGCGAGGATCAAGTTGCCAGTCATCAGCTGACCGGTGCGGGTCTTGTCGCTATAGACAATGGGTGTATTATTAAAACGCAAGCATTTACTTTAATTGCACACAGACAACAGTCTAGCGAACTGAACATTAAACCTGATGTTTATACGCCACTGATACCGCCGATAAATCACATTATCAACATTACGATCCCGCATATGATAACTTTGAATGATTCTGAAACTGACCAGAATCAAATAGATTTAACAGAGCTTGGCCAGAAAATTAAGATCATGAAAGAAAATGCTGCTATAGCTGAAAGCATGTCTGTCCATGATATACACCACTACACGCTGATATACACCATCGTCGGCATCACGGGAGTAGCGGGACTGGTGTACGCGTGGCGTCGCGTGCGCGCCTGGAGAGTGCCGTCCACGCCGGCGCCGACACCAGCGCAGGCCCAGGGTGCGCCTGCGCCTCCTCCTCGCAACAACGACAATCCGTGCGTGATTATAGGTGACCGAGTGTCTTACCACAGTGTTAGTGAGTTAAATGACAACAATCAGAGCAGTGTTTCTAATCTCAATAGTGCGCGAGTGAATAAAGCTACGTCACCTATTTGCGTTCGTTGAGTTAAATGATGCGGCTAGTGACAATAATTAACTTTACCACTTAATCGTTAATTATTTTTGCTTTATATTGTCTCGACATTAAATTTTCTAGAAACATTGTTTTCAAATATGTTGATCTTTGATCTGTTAACATTAATTTTGTAACTTGTTAATTTCTCCTGTAGGGAGTATGTACGAGCAAACCCGTACATTTTGTATTGTTACGTAATAATGCTGACGCTTGCACTCACGATGCGGTGCATCGCGTTCATTTATAAACTAATTACTTTAGTGCCAATAAATCCGTGTAATAGTAAACATCGTTTTACTTAATCAATTCCCTAACCTGGGTCGCGGCGCGGTACTCATAACATTAACTAACTAAGGTGTAAGGTGAACACTGTACACATCAAGGCAGTATTAGTTCTGCGAACATAGAGACAACTTTCATCTCGTTGAGTACGATTATAAGCTTCGGATGCTAATACAATTTCACAAAGACATTGCGGATGCTAATACAATTTCACAGACTGGATTCTGTTTCACAAAGACAGTTACTTCAAATATATATAGTGAAGGCAATGGTAAAATACTGTATTATTTAAAGAAAGGCACACAACTCTCAATAGATTGTAAACCAAACATAGCCCCAATGCACCGTTTCTGTGCCTTAAAAACAAGATCTTTGTTGGTTGAGTTCCCCCAACAAACTAAAAAAATATGCCATATCTGAGGACAGATGCAACAAGCCCATGATATGCAATTATGAGTGTTCTAGAGTTTACTTTATATGCTAGGTCATGTAGGGCCAAAGCTGATCGACTCACTCGCTTGCACAATTGTTCAATATGTGGTTTCCAAGTCATTTTATTATCAATATACAAGACGAGAAATTTTGTAGTGTCTGTTTCTTCAATAGGTTGATTATTAAAATTTACGTTTAGATCGTTTAGTGTTAATGTACGCTGTCTAAAGTTCATTAATTTGGTTTTTTCAAGGTTGGCTTTTAAATTATTTACCTTTAACCAATTCATAACATACACATTCAAATATAAGTGCCTGGGCGACCGTGCCAGCAACCTCTGCTCGGTTGAAAATAGGGAAAACGAAGTTTTCTAAAAATGAAACCTAACTAGATCGATTTATGTATGAAACATTTTATTATATGAAAAACTTTTTTAAGAATAGAATAGAAAACATTTATTCGACATAGACACAACACGACACCAAAAATCACAAAGTAACAGAGAAGAACAGTAAAAAAAAGTACAAACAAGTACAAAAAAATATTACCGACTTCCAAATAAAAAAACTACAAAGTGAAAAATAACTTTGTTTATGGAAATCGGTTTCACTTTATAGTTTTTTTATTTGGAAGTCGGTAATATTTCTTTGTAAAAAAGTTTTTTTTATGTTTCACTTTTTAGTTGTACCCACCTAATAGGAAAGTAAGCAACTTTCCTATTAGGTGGTAAGGTATCTAATACGCCAGAATAGATTACCCGAATATCATGAAACTGGAACATAACCGGTGAAATGAGAGATCTGCGTACCCCTTAAGAGCGTACTGGCGTGATGTTAAGTTAGGAAATGGTATAAACAATGAACAAACGCGATTGCAGCAATCCCGAGAGATTTGCCGTTATTTATTGAAGAGTTCTGTTGTATATCTTAGAAGTTCTTCATCAGATCCTCACCAAAATAAAATGGGATCAATTTTGGAACATACTTTTACAAACACGTCAATTATGGATCGATTTTGAAAAAAAATAATAATTTTCAAAATCGATCCATAATTGACGGAGATATCGGTGAACAAGCACAAAAAATACAAACAAAGTCAAACGTAGAACTTCCTCCTTTTTGGAAAGTCGGTTAACAATGGATGGCTAAAACATACTAGTAAACTGTGTAAAAGTCTGAAAAACAATAATCAAATCACTTCAGAACGGCTACACCTCTATTTACACGACTGCCGAAGGATGGTAATGTGTTTTAATAATTGTTTTCTGTTTGTTCGCTCGGCCAAAAAAATGGTGTAAACAAGATTAAAACAAGGAAAACCCCAAAAAAATAGTTTTAGGTGGTATGAAGTTTACCGGGTTACTTAGTATCATATGTGATAAATGTCTGAGGGCTTACAAGTACCCAAATAAATTACCCTTCATATATGTTGTTAGGAAAACCACACCGACAAGACACCGCCAGAGATGAACGCATAAGTCTAGGAGAAAGCTAATGATGCCAAAAAAATATATAATCTCAAAAGTAGCTTACCATTAATTTCAAAGCCAGCGCCAACCACCACCACGGCCATCAAAACCACCCACATGGTGACCATCACTGTCACTCAATGTCAGTCAGACACTTTTAAATTCAATGCACTTTTTAAGAAAATATTTTTATAATGAAAAATCTGAAGACCAAATTTGATGAATATACCCCAATTATATAGGCGAAGAGAGATAGAATATTGCTGCCACTGGCGGATTAAACCACCGGTGGCTACCCGGCTGATAAGATCTGAGTAAATGAGCGTCAGTGACGTGCGGACAGTTTTATATAGAGAACTATCGAACGACGCTCGGAGAACACGCCTTTACGTTCAGAGCAAGGAGTCCGTTGCTAACTGTGCACTAACTTTTTCTGGTATATCCCCGCTTGTTGTTTTAGTCATTTTAGAGCAGTTCAGTTTAACTTGCTAATTATTGGATTTGAGTTGAGTACCTACCTATTACAAGCTTTTTATTGACTTGCAATGTATGTATGTAAGTGTGTTCGGGTCAAAACTTGCAACTGAATTTTAAAGCAGTTATCCTCAACTGATTGAGATGATATTTTGCATAGACGTTTGGTTTGGATGACAATTCACGGTAAGCTCATTGAGATAATATGTACTTACATTACCTTAAATGGGAAAGCTAAAAATCTTGTTTAAAAAAAAAAAACATATGTATTTTTTTTTCTTTTACCAGCAATACCCTGACTTTTACTAAAATAATATAACCCTATACCTAAGGTTTTTCATTCAGACTGCACAAAATTTGCTAAATAAAAAGTATAGTCCGAAACACCACTCAAAACTATTAATGAAATTCCTGTTTCGAGCGGATCGGACGAAACGCCTACTAAACCGTTTTACCGCAGTTAAAGTGTGATATTAGCCAACTTACTATGGCTTTTTGAAAGTTTTATGACCAGACAAATGTCATTTGATTTCAGCGATTGGGATTGTTCCATATATTTTTGATATTTTTCCCATTGCCTTCGCGACGGATTCGTTGATAAAATGTCACTTGTCTAGAGGCCCTGGGATATCCCCCACTTCTTGTTTTAGTTATTTTAGAGTACCTAGGTAGTTTAATTTAACTTGCCAGTTATTGGAGTGATTTGTATACTAATTAAGGTTGGTTTTACCGCAATTAAACTGCGGTTTAACCCTCTACTTGATTGAAGTGGGCTTTTTTGAAAGTTTTATGACTAGAGGCTCTAGATAATGTGTCATTATATCAACGATGAAAGAAAAGAAAAGAAAGACAGAAACACATTTATTTGGCACAAGCCAATAATAACCATAATATATAAAAAAAGAAAACAATATAAAAGTAACATTGTGATTGCGATGGTGATTGTCGAAATACCAAAACATAAGGGACTTAATCGCGTGATATTTTGATAGCGCTTGATAATCCCATTCATTTTAGACTTACCAATCGCTATGGCGACGTTCTCGTTGATAGAATGTCAATTTCATCTGTACTCTATTACATCTTTTATTAGGTACAATATTAACTAACAAAGCACTGACAGCTCATTCAGCTGACAGCAGGGGAAAGACAAGGGTTAAACATTTAGGTTCGATCAAATCTTAGCTCATGCTTGATCTCTGCGACATATGTCAAACTGACGTATACGTTATTGTCACGTTATTGTTGTCAAGCACTATTGTTACTGTATTGATACTGGCAGCTGTCGCAGAGATCAAGCTATCTTGTATGAAGTTTATTCTTCTATATAAAATGCCTTGGACATTTTATATAAAATGTCCAAGGCCATGTTATCAAACAATTTTTCATCTTTACTAACTCAGTAAAATCGATGTACAACAGATACAAAACTCTATATCAAATTTGCTTTATTTTTGTTGTTGAGTAGAGTCCAGCCCTAAAAAATGGGTCCATGCCCACTCGACCCGATTAGACTCCACCCGAAGAATAATTCCTGCATATTTCTGTTTTGATAGGCATATAAACGTTGATGTCAGTCAGGTAGAAAAGTTTTGATTTAGCGCTTGCACCCAGAGAATGTAAGATTTAAATAATGTTTGGATAAATAAGTCAGGTTTCCGCTCGAACCACTCTTGTACGGACCAGATCAACATTCTCCATACCATACTGGAACAGGCATCAGAATGGCAGAGGGAGATTTATCTAACTTTTGTAGACTTCGAAAAGGGCTTTGATACGTTGAAGTGGTCTAGTATCTGGTCTCGCCTACTGTACATTGGAGTGCCGCCGAAAATAGTCCGTTTGTTGCAGATTTTTTATAGGAAGTACTGCTGTAAGGTTACTCATGACGGCCTAATATCGGATGACGTTGCAGTACACGCGGGTGTCCGCCAAGGCTGCCTCCTGTCGCCGCTCCTCTTGCTAGTCGTTTTTGACGGAATTATGCTTCGCTGGAATTCTGATAACAAGTGCCGCAGCATAGAGTGGGGATTATCCAACGTCTTGGAATACTTGGATTACGCCTATGATCTATGCCTGCTGAGTTATACCCACGCAGATATGCAAGCAAAGCTGAACGATCTAAGTCGGGAGGCGAAAAAACGGGGCTCAAATTAACCTACGGAAGACCCAGGCAATGAGAACTGGTGTGAAGAACCACTCACCGTTGCTGATTGGCACAGAGGCAGTGGAACGCATCCACAAATATACATACCTCGGGAGTGTCGTGACAGAGACTGGGGGTAGTGAAGAGGACATCGCTTCACGGATCGCCAAAGCCCGAGCTACCTTCGCGCAGCTGAGACCTGTTTGGCAATCGCGGAAACTGACCCGAAGGAATAAACTCAAAATCTTCGGGTCCAATGTCAAAACCGTGCTGCTCTACGGGTGCGAAACGTGGAAGGTCACAAAGGAAATCTCACGCCAAATACAAGTGTTCGACAACTGCTGTCTCCGTCGCATTCTCGGAATTTACTGGCCCGAGACCATCTCCAACGTAGAGCTGTTGGAGAAATGCCACCAGAGCCCGATCGGCTGCCAGATCAAGCGTCGCAAGTGGAGATGGATTAGCCACACGCTTCGAAGGGGTCCCAATCACATAACCAAGCAAGTTTTGGACTGGAATCCCCAAGGGAAAAGAAAGCGTGGCCGTCCCCGTCAAACCTGGCGTCGCACCGTGTTGGCAGAAGCGACGAGCATCGGAATGACATGGAGCGAGGTGAAGCGTGAAGCTCAAGATCGATCGCGCGATCGGTTCTGAGGGCCAAGGCCCCTAGGTGGAGCAGAGGCATCTGTGAACGCCCTCTGCCCCATCCTAGGGGTTATAGGACATTAAGTCAAGTCAAAGTCAAATAAGTCAATAATTAAACAAGTACTTATCCTTTTTTAGTATAGTATACGCTTTGTACTTTGTAGTAAAAATCACTGATTATTGTTATTTATTCTTACAATCTTATAGCTTAGTGGCACGGTGGTATTTATTGGATCAGTCTTTATACGTGATTATAATTATTAGGGTAACAAGAAGGTACAAACATTTAAAAAAAAACACTGGAAATCCGGTTAGAGCGAGGTAGACGCTACCTTTATAAAGCTACATTTTTTAAACAAAATCACTGACTACCACGATAATTTATGTATCATAACAAAATATTAAATATTCTATGTATAGTAAATTAATAAGTTATTTAGAATTAAATATCACTTTACCTGACTGTACAAAAGGCACTGAACGGGTAGTAAAACATCTGGTATTATTCTTCAGGTCGAGTCTAATTGGGTTGAGTGGGGACGGATCCAAACAAATACTTTTTAACTACGTTAACAACATTGTATCTTCAAAATGGCCGGAGCATAGATAAGCCTCTGATATGAAAATTACTTCACAGATAAAAACTACACAACCCCTGAATGTTATAGGCCACTTTATCCCGGAAAATTAACAGTTTCAGTGAGATTAAGCCACGGGAGCGGAGTCACGGGGAAAAGCTAGGCACTAGGTAGGCAGTAGATTTAGGATTTACACTCGTTAAAAAAATGTAGATACTAGATCACTGATACCCAAAGTGGTCTATATCGGATCGACACCCAGAGATCAAAAGTTTTATCACAAATATCGAGGCATGTGACTTATACCTACTATAATAAATAGTAATTTTTATGGTTTATCGCTGTTGATCGAAAATACACCTTATTTAATTTCGGTTTTAATAACATTGTTAATGATTACAAACCGTGATTATAATTATTAGTTTCCATTTTATAAAAATTCGTGCTTTAAAATATAATTAGTTAAGTAATATAAAAAGATTAAGTAAAAAATAAAAACCCGACTGCATATGAAGCGGACTAAAAAGACGTTAACCTTTCTAAACCAGAAAAAAAACGTGCGGTGCAATCGGAGGATACGTTATGGTTTTTTTGTTCAATTTTAATGCGTCCCCTGACACTCGCAAGGTTAAGACGAAGCGATTGACGTAAGAATCATCAAAATCTTCCTACGCGTTTGGTATCTAGGATGTTTGTTCCTGGCCAGCTAGGAACAAACATACATAGGTATACCTATAAACACATTACTAAAAAGTCTAGGGACTTCGTCTAGTGACATTTTACCAATCGCTACCGCGACGTTGTTGTTGAGAGAATGTCACTGGCTAGTGCCTCTGCACTCGGCAAAGTACGCGGGCCCAGACCACAAAATAGAAAGTATACAGAAGGGCCACTCCCGCCGTTTCGAAAATTGACATCTAAACTTAACAGACTCACTAGGGTTGCTACTATATTAATCCTGATTTAATGGAGTAGGTAGTATAAGTATAGTATCATTACCTAAACTACAGTAGTTAAAGACTGGCGTTTTATTCTTACCTTTCTGTATCATTTTTACATTTAAAAAATGAGTAAGCACAGTTTTTTGTTGTATTTAAGCACTGCAGGCGTAATAATAGCGTTCATTCATTTTGTCAACACTTGACTACAAAGTAGAAAGCACAGAATTAAAGGTTTCGCCGCAGCTACGTAAATAGCTACACTTATGTATGAAATTGCCGTTTAGGGGTCGTCGTCCAACTATAATGTCCAACTAGTTGGACTACGGGTCTTCGGTAAGGGCAGTTGTCCAACTAAAATAATAATTGGACAACTGTCACACAATCAGTTGAACCACGGGTCTTCGGTAGGGGCCTACCGAAGACCCGTGGTTCAACTGATTTATTTTAATTATTTATATTGATATTCATCATTTCACGATATTGACAAATTTAGTAAGCTGATAAGCGTGTTTAGTGAAAGACACAGAACAAATAATGTTTTGGTAGTGTCGCATGCAAAAATGAGTAGTATGTTAAATACGAAAAATGTCAAAATGTTGCGGTTTCTAAACGTGTTAGAAAAAATAACAACCCTTGCAAAAATAAGAGAAGTTAAAAAAAAGGTAGCTCTCAGACGAAAATGCCAAATTGATAATGATGATTAAATTATGGAGATACAGTTAAAAGTGTTAAATGGTGAATTAACTGTTGGACATGCTTTAGAAAAAATACGTTTTTTTTTAAATTTAATTACAGTGTTGGTTTGACTGATAATGATTATTCTTAAATGTACAGTTATAATTCAATAACATTAATATTTTTTATTTAGATGTTAATGTCCCACTGCTGGGCAAAGCCCCCCTCCCCAAATCTATACAAGTGCTCTTTTCGAGCGCCACTTCAATTTTAGTTATTTATATATTAATATAAATGAATAAATTAAGTCAGTTGAACCACGGGTCTTCGGTAGGGGCAGTTGTCCAATCATTATTTTTAGTTGGACTACTGCTCCTACCGAAGACCCGTAGTCAAACTAGTTGGACATTATAGTTGGATCACGACCCCTAATCGGAAATTGCACGTACCCATGACCAATAGAATAAAAGTAATCTGTGCTATGTCCTTCAGGTGGCCTTAAAATTGTTGACATCCAGATCCTTTATAAATACTAATCAATTTAAAGTATGTTCGATCTGTAACAATTAATAAAGGTAACCCAGCCAATGCAACCTCGTTACAGTACTTTATGAATGACGTGACAAACGCCCGCACAAAGCACTCGTGACAGCCGCGACTGAGCTCGGTCCAATAAAGCCCAAGAATCCCTGTAAAATAGCATTTTCAATGTGTGTGTGCAAAATGACGCTTTGTTCGTAGAGGCCTCTCTGTCTGCGGCGCGTCGCCACTTACGTACTTTGTGCCCAGAGGCTCTACACAAGTAGGGTTGCCATTCGTCCGGGTTTTCCCGGATTTGTCCTAGTTTAGAAGGCGTCCGGGGAGCGTCCCGATGGGATCTTATTTGTAGTCCGGGTTTAAAAGTCTTCAAATCACCAACGGCAAGTTTTCACCGATTTCTCCGTCAATTGTTGACCGATTTAAAAAAAATATTTTTTGTTTGTAAGTCCCGAATTGGTCCCATTTAAATTTGGTGAATATGTGATGAAAAAATCCGGAGATATTCAACGGAATTCTTTAAAAATTACAGCAAATCACCCGGGATTGCATGTATATTTATTATACACTAGCTTTTACCAGCGGCAAAAGTATTCTTTCACCCAAGGGACCATTATACCGGGATAAAAAGTAGCATATGTGATATTCCTGACTATAGGTAAACCATCTGTCTGCTAAATTTCATCTAGATCCGTTTAGCCGTTCTGGCGTCATTGAGTAACAAAAATACATCAAAGAACAAAGATTACTATAGAAATTGACCACTTGCCAGGTGCGACAACAAAAAAGTAAAAATAAAAACTCTTTTATAAAAAATACAACCGTCCACCAATTAAAAACACTTCAAAGTGAAAAATAACTTCAGATTTTGGAAGTCGGTGTCAAAAAACGAAGAAACGAAATCATAAACACCAACTTCCGAAACAGAAATTATTTTTCACTTTGTAGTGTTTTTAATTGGAAGTCAGTTGTTTTTTTTTTTTGTAAAAAAAAATATATGTTAAAACTACATTTAGTTTAAAAAAGTTATGAAAATAAATTTTGTTTAAAAGTCCGGTTAGATCCAAAATCCGGGGTTTTCACTCTTATTGTCTTAGTTGACAGATTTTAGAGATGGCAACCCTATACACAAGTGACACTCGATTTCAGCGATGGCGACATTCCCAAGATCTGCTTGTGGCGCTGATGAGCTTTATCCACCACAACAATATCAAATTGTAATTTCTAACTCCGATTATTGCCTCTATGGTGTTGTGGTATATGTATTTTAATGTTTTAACAATATTAATATTTATTCTTATTTTTTGTTTGTTTCAGTCCCGTACTAACTCATCAAGTGTTCAACTGTATCAAAAAGAACTTAGTTTTCGTTAATTAAATTACCAATTACAGACACACTTGTTTTCCAATTTAATATGGACATTGGCAGAACAGTCGACCTCGGCTTTGCTTGCCATAAAAATATAGAATAGAATAGCGATGGCGACAGCAGAAACGCCAAAATGTAAGGGATTGATTATGTGATATTTCGATAGCGTTTGATATTGCCATACATTTTTACAATCGCTATCGCTACGTTTTCGATGATACAATGTCACTTGTCGAATGCCTCTTGGCTGTATGACAGACTAGTTAATTATATCATAATGTCTTTACCTTTGCCTGAAAAGGACGTAACATTATATAAATCAATTATCACATTCTCCTCCTTATGGGCGACATACTACCGACATATAATAGTGCATTATTGCAAAGGACGGGAATAGTGAAGTCCTCGCCTACGGCTCGGCCTTCAAACTCATACTCGACCTGCAATTGCCATTTCCGCCGAGGCATATATAGTGCTTTTCTCAAAATAATGCAGGGAAATAAAAAAGTAGTTAAATTTCCATAATTTTTCAGGTTATTGGCGTTTTTAACATGAACTGTAAATTTCAGTATGCAATAAATTGCCCATAATGTAGATGACTTTATAGTTTTACCAATCTCATTAAAATACACCAAAAATACTGTTTCAAAGAAAATGTTCACTTTTTTATCGTTTTTCCAAATCATAATCAATCATAATCATAATCTTAATGATATTGTGCGGAGGGCATTGGTGTCGGCAGATATCCCCTGCGTGCTGGAGCCTCCGGGTTTGTGTAGGACTGACGGCAAGAGGCCGGATGGACTGACCTTGGTACCTTGGAAAAACGGCAAGTGCTTAATATGGGACGCAACTTGCGTCAGCACTGTTGCCGCCAGCCACCTTGGTCGCACCGTCCTCTCGCCGTCAGCGGCGGCGGAAGACGCCGCTGGGAGGAAAAGGGTGAAGTACGCACCATTGGAGGGCCGTTACTATTTTGTGCCCATTGCCGTTGAGACCATGGGCTGTTGGGGCACTGAGGCCAGGAAGCTCATTAGTGAGATAGGGCATAGGCTAAGGGACAAAACGGGTGACTCCCGCTCCAGCTCGTTCTTGGTGCAAAGGTTAGCCATTGCCATCCAACGTGGCAATGCAGCAAGCGTTATGGGCACCTTTGCGCCGGGAACAGTTAGGGGCGGGTTATTTGACTAGTTATAAGACAACGCTTTTTGACGTGTCGTTGTGACTTTGACATCTAATTTGTTAATCTTTATACTTGTACGTATTTAATAAATTGGAGTAATATAATATAAAAATATAGAATAATAATTGTAACTAATAAATCAATCATAAAATTTTCATATACTTTCATTGCTTTCATGTATTTTTCTTTTGATTTTTTTATTCTTTATAGGCTCGCGTTTGACCACTATCTCGCCTGATGTTTAGTGATGATATGGTCGAAGGTGGAGCACGCTTGCCTAGAAGTAACCTATTCACTCTTGACTTGAAGACCCCTAGGTTGTAGCTATCAGGAAACAAGGACGCCGGCAGGGAATTCCACTCTTTAGGTGTACGCACAATGAAAGTATTTTCAAAACGCTTTGTGCGTATGGGTGGGATATCCACCATGTACCGATGGCACATTGCCGTAAGTCTTGTAGTCCGATGATGGAAAGGGCTAGGCGGAATCAAATCGTGTAGTTCCGTCGCACACTCCCCGAAATGTAACCGATAAAAAACCGACAGGCTGGCAACTCGGCGGCGATGTTCGAGGCTCTGGAGCTTTGAGGCAACCAGTGCATCGTTGCCAATAAGCCTTTTGGCCCGTCTGTCAATCGAGTCAAGTGCATCAAGCTGGTATTTGGCAGATCCAACCCAGAGGTGAGAGCAGTACTCCATGCATGACCGAACTTGCGCTTTATACAAGTTGAGCAGCTATTCAGGCGTGAAGTACCGTCTCACCTTCGCAAGGATCCCCAAATTTTTTGCAGCCAATTGAGCCTTTGCCTCAATGAATGGACCAAAATTGAGGGTCGATGTTAACGTAACACCAAGAAGGTCGAGATGGTCCGTTATCGGCACGGTTACACCACGGAAGGATGGAGCCGGGTGGAATTGGCTCTTTTTTGCGGAAAAAAGACACGCCTGGGTCTTAGCAGCATTGAAACTGACTAGATTGGCATTGCCCCATTCGGAGACTGCCTCCAAAGACAGGTTCAAGCGCTCAACCATGGCCTCCCGAAGAGACCGGACTTGAGGCCCAGTAGCCCGTGCGTCAGACACGTATCTCTCAGCAACAGTGCTGTCGTCTGAATACCCAAAGGTTCCGGGTTTAAGCAGGGCATTGGCGGTACGGGCGAACATGTTGGCCCGTAGGTTCGCTAGATGTACAGCAGCAGTCAAACACACGCTTTTTAAAGCATACTGCACATCTCTGTACTCGAGCGCCCTATGGATCAGCTGTACCAAACGTGCCGTCAATGCGTTGCGCGTCCAATATAATAACGCCTTCAGGGCGCTGATGCGGCTGCCACGTTACTGCAGTGCGTCAGAGATGTTCGCAGAAGCCCGAGTCGACAGCTTCTCAGCTGTCGTACGGAAGAAAAGTGCGTCTCTGCTTGCCAGATTGCGTGGCAGTGGCAACAGCCTCCTGAGGGTGATAGCTGACAGGCCTGATGAGAGTCCTATAATGGGACATCTCATCAAAACAACACTGTCTGTCGTAGTGTATAGGTACTAACATAGATCATAAGCCACATGGTTACTAACATCCTAGTATATAAGTAATAACGTAGGTCATAAGATAAATTGTCACTAACATCTTAGTAAGTAAGCACTAACATAGGTTATAAGTTTTATATTTTTATATTGTTACTAACACCCTTTTAAGTATTGTATTTTGTCAGTGTGGACCTTTTTGTTGTCTGAAATAAATAAATTATTATTATTATTATTAATGTGCAGCAAGAACAATGTTGCCGAGAACACTGACCCCTGAGGGACTCCGGCGTTAATACCTAACTGACCGGACGAGCAGCCATCGATAACCACTCGGATGGACGGATCCCTCAGGAAGTCTGCAATCCAGTCACACAGACCACTAGGCAGACCGAAGGAAGGAAGCTGACCAATAAGGCTCTCGTGCCAGATCCTGTCAAAGGCCTTCGATATGTCAAGGGAGACAGCAAGCGCCTCCCCGTGCTTCTCGATGGCCTCACTCCAGATGTGAATGGCATACGCTAGAAGATCCCCAGTTGACCGGTTTCGGCGGAAGCCGTATTGACGGTCACTAAGGAGGTCGTTGTCTTCTAGGTATGCCAGGAGCTTATTATTCAATACACGTTCCATACTCTTACAAAGGATGGACGTTACTGATATGAGTCTGTAGTTGGCCGGGTCCGCTCGACTACCCTTCTTGGGCACGAGCTGAACGTTAGCTTGCTTCCAAGCCTTCGGCACTTTTCCAGTCACCATCGAAAGGCGATAAAGGCGTGTCAAGATTGGAGACAATTCAGGCGCACAAGTTTTAAGTACAATTGCTGGTATCCCGTCCGATCCACCAGCCTTGTTCACGTCAAGGTTTTGCAGCACCCTACAGACCTCTCTCTGATGGATGCGAATTTCCGACATACTCGTCTTACATCGAACAGCAGGAGGGGGCCGCGTGCCATCAGTATCCAGACACGAAGATTCCGCAAAGAGGGAGGCAAACAAGTTAGCCTTGTCCTCAGCGGAGTGGGCCAGCGACCCGTCGGGCCTCAGCAGTGGTGGTAGTGAGGTGCGACAGAAGTTTGATTCAACCGAATGCAGGGTGTGAAGCAAGTTTGTCCCCGATTCTGCTAATATGGTCAAACCGTGCCCTTTGCATCGCTTTTTTGCAGGACTTGGCAGCCCTGTTGAAGGCTCTCTTCTTCTGACTCACGTGATTTGCCTTGCGCACACGAGACTTCACTGGAAGCAGGTTTTCCATTGCCAATTTAGCTTCTGATTTTAAATCTGGTGGAGTAAAATCAATCTCCAGTTCACCCTCTGAACCGTTGGAATTCATTTTAATTATTAAATTTATATCTATTAAATATTTAAATAACAAATCAAGACGAATTTTCAGCCTTGCCGCAGATTATCTATTTATCATCTGTGCCGAAGGGCAAACGCATTTATGGCTATACAGCCACGTGAACGCAATTTGTACTAAGCAAAGAGACTTACTTTGGTATGCTAAGAATGATAAAAGAGATCCAATCAAAGAGTATCTAATAACCCCAGCACGCCGTTTCATACAACATTACTGAAGCGTTGTAATGTTCCAAATTCAAAAAACGCTCCAGCAATGGATTTGTTTTTCTTTGTCCGTAAATTCAGTACTTCGCGTGTTCTTTGTTTAAAATTAATGACACATGGAAATATACCATGCATGTTTGAGAAAAAGAACTTTCTAAATACTCGTATGTACTACAATGTGATCACGCACTTCGGTTCTGATAACTATATCCTTTTATTGCCTCGCTGATCTCATGCTCGCAAGTCCTACTGCGTACTGTGCTGTGCGTGAGTTACAAGGTTCGATTCTCAGGTCGGACAAAAGTTATAGGGTTTTTTCCATTATTTAATGTTAGTCCATTGCATTTTGTTGGATATCCTAAATAAATCAGGTATTAGTTAGTCGCAGCCCGCAGTTAGTAAGTTGGCGGTGTCACAAATATTATAATACTAGCATAGCAGTCAGAGGCGGCTCGTCCTAAAGAGCGCTGGTGCAGTGCACTCCCACAAAAATTGCATAATCTATATTTCCATAAAATCCTATACATACATTATTTCTACAATGCCTATACAATACACTCAGTTACTAGTAGTTTACTAGAAACGTAGTAGAAACTAACTATTACCTACGCGCACATTTGGCGTCAAGTTGTATGTGCCTAACGTGTGGAGTGGAGCGCCAGCGATTGCGCTCCTATGAAACAAAATTCAATACAATTTCTAGCACTGTATTCAATGAGTGCGAAAGAGAAACATCGACACGGTCCGACGCGTGAAACAGAAGATTTTGTATGGGAAATTAGCCTAATCTGGAGCGCCACTCACGCGCGACGTTGCCAAATCGCGCAAGGCGGCGCGGGAGACTTATGCCTGTGCGCCGTTGACAATCTTATGTAAACAATAAAACAAACACTCGACATCAGTTACTTTACGGTAGAATGTAGATTCTTCGCAGTTTTTCTTTTAATTATGTATTAAATATAGTATTGCGCGATATTTGTGTTAAAAATGGAACAATACAGTGTGTGCCTTTTATAAAAAAATATGAAAAGACTTGAAATGCGTCTCGAACTTAAAGCTAAGGGGCCTCTGAATCTCCTGAATTTTTTTAATGAATTTTTATGGCCTGGTTGCTAGGGTCCTAAAATTGCTCTTACTTAAAATTTCGTAAAGCGCTCGATTCTGCGTATCGAAAATCTATTAGAGAGTTCAATGAACGCGTTGATGAAAATCGATATATTTTACGGCTTTTAATAGATTGTGTGATAGCAGTATAAAGCACGTTTCAATTTCAATTTATTTATTCAAAATCTGTTCATACTATTCCATTTAAAAAATCTGCCAAACTGAAAAATAGTTTGTCGGCAGTTGCTCTCGTGTCACAATACACTACAAATCATGTTTAAACAATAACTTAAATACCTGATTATACTAAGTAAAACAAATTAAATTCCATCAGGATCAGACAATCCCACATTCTACACCCATGATCAACTTGTATTGACCAAGGCTACACAATGCGAGGATGGCCTGTTACAAAACATGGCTATGGACAGAGTGACAGATAATGTTTTCTAAACTAATATTATAAAGAGTAAAGTTTTGTATTTTTGTATGTAACGAATAAACTTAAAAACTACTGGACCGATTTCAAAAATTCTTTCAACGTTGGGAAGCTACACTAACCCCGGGTGACATCGGCTACATTTTATCCCTGTATTCCCTCGGGAACGGGAACTACGCGGATGGAACCGCGAGGCATCCACTAGTTTTTAATATTTTTCTAAGTTGGTATTTGGATCTTATACACGTCGTTAAGCCTATGTTCCTGCGCCTGATCTCGCTCGGCAGGCTTGTAACGTTTTTTGCTTAAATCGATAGCGATTTTTGCGCAATAACTGCTCTTCAATACAGAATATTTTAGAGTTTTTGGCGGTTTATTTTTAGAAATAAGTGCATTTGACAAACAGCGAGCGATTAGCGAACGATTATGTAGGACCTACCAATCCTAAACTGTAGGTAATTCTGATTTTTATGAAATAAAGCGTTTGATCGCGCGATGATTGTCGAGGTTTATTTCCATCGGCCACCCTCGAGTTGCCACCCCGGTGGTCGATGGGAATTCATATTGTGACAAATGTCATGAGAATCGACAACCACCCCGGTGGCAGATGGGAATAAAGGAGGGTGGCAGATTTCACTAAATAATTGCCATCGAACACCGGGTTGGTAACTCGAGGGTGGCCGATGGGAATAAACCATTGTGGATTGCTGTATCTTACGTAATAAGCCTGCCGGTCGTGTTGGGTTGCCGTCCCGGCCCTATGAGAGTGAGGAAACATCGAGTGTTCCTGTCTTCCGTGTTATTATATTACTCTTTGGTTCCTGTGCTTACGCATGCGCACATACGTGTAGACTATTTATATTATATGTATCTATAAAATGGTCCGTAACCGGTAACCGTTGAAATTGGTCTGAACTATGAAGGACTATTATTGTAATTTATTTCTATGTAAATTAATGTAATTTGACTTGTACCGTTTTTAGTTAAATATAAACAAACAAATAAATAACAGCCAAATAATAGCTTAACTAATTAAGAACTAGCATATTGAACGACGGAAAAGTTGCTCTCTATACATTTCTGTGATTTTTCTTTTTATATTTTTAAGTTCGATGCCATTATTATAAAACAGAAGATGTTTTTATTTTATTTCACTCAAAAGTAAAAAAAAAAAGAAATACCTAGTTATAACTTCTTTGGTCAAGTTTCGTCGCGGCACTCGTGCGAGCGGGTCGTGTCATAGTTGTTATCGTCGATTGAACTGAGCGCGCAGGTACTGTTTAGTACATTTGAACTTAGAAAGGTGCGGCACATGGTCGGTCGGCCGGCTACCTGCCGCGGTGCCGCCTGCCGCAGATGCGACTTGTTTTCGAGTAAAATGAGCGATAATTATGAGCCGAGTAATGAAATAAATAATGATTCTATGAATGAGATTTCTATTTCAAATGAACATTTGACATTGGGGATAGTGAAAACAACACTAATGAGGGAAAGCAGCGATGAAGAATGGACGGAAGTTAAACCGAAAAACAAAATATGGAAGGAGACAGAAAAGAAAGAAATATATATATCTAGTAAAGAAAAACTGCTTAAACAATTTAGTCTTGCTAAGTTATTAAAAGGCCAGAATATAAAAGACATAAGCAGGGTGAAATTTATCAATCCATATCGAGTTCGTATAGAATTGATTAGCGAAATCAGCGCTGAAAACTTAGAGACATGTCAATTCTTTATCGATAAGGGATGGCATATACAGAGAGCAATGGAAAAGAATTTGTCCTACGGTGTAATTCGAGATGTTGACTTGGCTTTGACAGAAGAGAACATTTTGGAAAGTTTAGTTTGCCATGCACCAGCCAAGTTATGCTTGAATCACAGGAACTTTGAGGCAGATGGGTGGTCACCAAGTGAAGCGGTTCGTCTTTGTTTTAAAGGGTCGTTCTTACCACCTTATGTACACATGGTTTGAGGATAAAGGTAGAACCATATGTATTTCCTGTGTCACAAAGTTCACGCTGCTGGAAATACGGTCATGTACATAAGAGATGTCCTATTACTAAAGTGGTGTGTCCCAAATGCGGTAAAAACCATGTCAATTGCGAAACCACTAACATCATATGCGTTAACTGCAATGGAAGACATATATCCCTTTCAAAAACATGTCCAATCTTTTTAAAGGAAAAAAGACTGAGGGAGCTCATGTCCGAGTTTAATTACACCTACAGAAAGGCCCTAACTATATATGTCCCTAAGGATGAATTAATGCACAAGGAAGTGAACACAGAAATAAAGGATAGTGATATAAAGTTTTCATCCCTTCAAGTCGTGGACACAGCTGCTACTCCGGCCACACAAACCATTAATAGTCTAGTTTATGCTGAAATGACAACAAAGGCGCAAGTTCATAAACAAAAACAAAACTCAGGCTCTTAACAGAAACAGAAGAAACAGGAGAACTCGTCAGATCTAGACTTTATGGAGTGGAGAAAAACGGAAATAGAAGAATGTAATAAGGCTGAGACAACAAACTGGAATGAAAAAGAAGGAAAACACAGAGATGTCAATTTCAAGGAATTGTTAAAGAGAATACAGGAGATAATATTTATGAAAGGAAGCAATATACAAATGATTTGGAAAGGAGTACTTAAAACTTGCATTGAGTGGGTAATTTTAGTAGTAGTTGACAATGTTGCAGATTGGCCTGTATTTAAATTAGTCCTTGATTATTTCACAAATTCTATATGAAAGTAATGTTAAATTAAATATTATCCAATGGAATGCACAAAGCATTAGGCCGAAGTTAAGTGAGTTTGAGAAATTGTTAATACAAGACAAGATTCACATCGCCGTATTAAGAGCGGACAATACGACATAATTTTCATACAAACGCTCGTACGTGATTATGCCGTTGTAACACATATATCTTTGATTTTTTTGAACTAATAGGTATCTTGTGCACTATATCTAGGTTTCTATCGAAGCAGAAATTAAAAATTTGGAGAAACCAATTCAGTATAAGCCTCCAAAAATCTTGATTTTTGAACAAATTTTACCTGAACTTTGGCCGTTCATAATATATTCATAAATTGTAAAAGTAAAGAAAATATTTAGATAGAAACCTTACAAATTTAATGGAGATTCTAAATAACCAATTTTTATTTCACAAACTTATAAGGCTTATTCAAAAACACGTATTTCCCGGAACAAGATTTATGAAATTTTAGAACACCATTTTTAGCTCAATGTTATCGCGTTCTCACTTGCTTGTTAGTCAACAGGGGGTATGAGGTGCGCGGGGAGACGAGTTGTGCGAGGTCGGGCGGGGTGAGACGCCGGAGTTGAATGAAGATCGCCGCTCGCTCGGGTTCTACCGTAGTAGGTAATGAATTTGTTGAGTACTGCGCGTACGTGAGTGTGCATCGTATCTATTTCATTTATTTACCTACTACAACGATCTTGCTTTTTTATACCGGACACTGATTTTGCTTTCAAAAAGATTTAGTACTTTTATAAGAAACGAACCTAGCATTGCGTTAGTGAATACGGACCGAATTTGTTTTGATGGTAGGTTTTGAAGGTAGGGTAGGTAGGTAGTTTAGGTAAGTACCTAGGTTGGGTAGCTGTAAGCTAGGTTAGTAGTTAGGGTAGATAAGTAGATAGGATGGGCAGGACCTACTTACCTACTCCTCTACCTACCTGGTAGATAGGGTAGGTCGGTAGGTAAGTAGGGTATGTCATATGTGGGTAAGTAGGGTAGGTAGGGATCCTCGAAACATCTGCCAGATGCTTGCAATACTTCCTTGAGTATCGGTATAAAATTATAGATATTTTTATCGCTACTCAGTACTGATATCTGGCTGCAACGCAACGTTGCGAGATCGCACATCACCGGCGCGGGTGAACGGCGCGCGCGAACTTGACGCGTGACGGAACAGCAACAGTGCAGTGTGCGGCGTATATTTGATTTGATCAAAAGCAAGCAAAAGCATCGCATTCGCAACCATTCGATTCGCAACAGTTTCTTACTCCGCGCGTTGAAATTCCGCGTGACATCACGATCCCAACTCCTGAACTTTGACGAGCTTTATCTTAATCAATAATTAATGATTTAATCATAGATATTTTATATTTCTATGGCTTTAATAAATAAAAAAATACCAATGCCCAATATTTTTCGATAATCTGTCTGACGGACTTATTAGAATTATTATTTATATCAGTCTACACCGAGTTACCGACAAATGGTTATGTTTTGTAAGTACCTACCTACAAAACACAACCATTTTCATTTGAAAAATACGCAATTTCACTCGATTTTGACGATGAAGTTTTGGTAGCCAGTTGTCCTAATATATAAAACAAAAAAATGTTTCTACCTACGAGTATGTCCGTTACAGACTTTAAAACCATTCAACCGATGTGACCTAAACCGGTTTCATTATGGCAATAAAACGAATATCGTTGTAGACCAATAAAAAAAAACAGAATTTATTTTTTTACCAACTTCAAAAAAAAAGGAGATAATCATTTCAACACGTATGTATGTAATATTATTGGAACTGCACAATATTCACATAATATGTTACTCTATCTGGGCTTCTAAACACGTGAGCAAAATGTCATAAGTGTATGTATGTTTGTGTAGAAATGCGTGTTCTCCAAAACTACTTATCGGATCGTGATCATTCTTTTTGTGTTGGACTGAGTATCTCTCAACTTAGGGAAAAGTGCAAGTTTCACTAAAATCGGTCTAGCAGTTTTCAAAATATGGAGCATACAACCGAACTCCTTAGCAACAAACAGCACGAATGAGTAAATTTAGTTATTACAAGAATTTTTATAGGTATTTTGTCAATGACACCCATATCCGGAACAATTATCTATAGGCCATACAAGTATTTTTGCCGTAAAGGAATAGAACCCGCGTCACGCAGCGCAGCAGCTGATCACTCAACCACTACGCCAACTTTCACAACAATCAAGTGTGTCGTAATTTATGTAGGATGCCTACATAAAGTACGAAAAAGTATAGGTACCTGAATGATTTAATCTGCTTACGGAGTAGCACTAGCAGACCACATTATTATTTATCTATCCAATCCGTATCGAGAAAGCTAAAATTTTTAGGTATAACTACTTCCGACTTCCGAAACTAAAGTTATTTATTTTTAAAAAGTTATTTTACACTTTTTATTGTATTTGCTTTTGAAGTACATTTTTTTTTTTGTGAAAAAGTTTTATTTCTCTCTTTATAGTTTTAGTACACTATCACTAAAATGAGCAAGTTCTATAAACATAAATGAAATTTGGCACACGTTTAGAAGCCCACATAGAGTAACATATGTGAATATTGTGCAGTTCCAATAATATTACGTAAGTATATACGTGTCAAATTGACGACACGGTTGGCGTAGTGGTTGAGCGATCGACTGCTGTGCTGCGTGTCACGGGATCGATTCCCGCACTGAACAAATATTTGTATGGCCTACAGTTGTTCCGGATCTGGGTGTCTTGTGTATATGAAATGTTTGTAAACGCACCCACGATACAGGAAGAAATTCATAGAAACAAAAAAAACACCCTTCGTTTGCCCCAGGGTGGAGGACATCCATAATGACTATAAAAAGTAAAAAAAAATATGTTTGTTTTTGGAAAACGGAATCTTCTCGATAACCGGGTTTTATGTATTTTTCTATAAAATAAAATAAAGTATATGCCAAACTGTATTCAGACTACTTTATTTGATCAACCGCCTGTACGCGTAGGTACCTACGTACAGTGTAATTATATTAATAATTTTAGCTGCCTCAATACTGACTGGATAGATAAATAATAATTTGTTCTGCTTGTGCTATTGCATAAGCAGAATGAATTATATAATATAATAATAAATTATATATACCTTTACTTATGTAGGAATCCTACATAAATTAATTACGAAAAAACTAATATATTTTAAATAATTTCCATACAGTAAAAACTAGCGCACGTACGGTACGGTACCTAGATTGGTAAAAATACAAACACGCATCCACTGGGCCAAGAGCTACGTTCGTACTAAATGTAGGTTTAGGTACCTACATGCAAGGCAATTTACAAAACTGGAAACGCGCGCTTGATCCGATATTATTATAATGAATGAATGGGCCGGTCGGCGGCCGGTGGCGATCGCCCGCGAGTGAGCGGCGGAAGTTACCGAATGACCACCGAGCGTTCAGGCGCTATCTCTCTCTTTTCGCTTTGCCTCTTTTTCAAGCATTGCGCTGGATGAAACAACAAGCTTTTCGACCGTGCTCGCGTTGGCGATAGACGGTTCGTAAAGGGTCCTCTTAAGGGTATTGTCTATCCAATCATAGTTGCCTTTTAAACTAAATTCTTTATACAGTTTAGATTTCAATGTTCTGATGAATCTTTCAACTATTGAAGCCTTTTTTGTTGAGAAAGTTGAGTAGTGGTTGATATGATTAGATTTCATAAGCTTTTGAAATGTATTATTATAAAATTCTGTACCATTATCCGTTTGGAGATTTTTCGAAACACGTCCTGTAGCCAGCAACATTTTGAAAGATTTACATACATCATCTTTGGTTTTACTTTTCAGAGGGAAGGCCCAAGCATATTTCGAAAATGTATCAATAACGGTAAGAATAAATCTGTAATTTTTATTTTCTTTTGAAATTGATTGCATATCCATTAAGTCTGCTTGCCAAAGGTCATCTACATCTTTCATAATAACATATCTTCGTGGAAAGCTCACCCTCACATTTTTATGTATTTCGTTTACTACGTCAGCTTTGCTCATTTTTAGAATTTAGTACATTTGTCTTGAATGCATCTATAATACTGAATGAAAAGCATATTATTATCACTATTTATTCTTAAATTATGTCAGCTTCTTTTAATTCTTCAATTATCGATAAAATTTCATTAGCATGGTTTGTATTGCCAGCATCTCTTGAAGCAACTAATAGTTTCAATCTCTCAACCAATTCGTTAGCATCATCCCAATATACCAAGTCAGTGTTTTTTTTGTATTTTTTTAGTATGGGTAAGTTTCCTCCAAGTTTTGTGTAAACAAGTTTATTAGCGTTTGACAATTCGGAAAAGAGTGGTTTGATTAATTCACGATATTTTATTCCTTTATCGCCTCGTATTTGACCATTAGGATTAAAATCTCTCTTATGAGCATTTGTAAAATGCAGCATATCCTTATAGACAAGTTTATCTTTGCTCGAAACTAATTTTAAATCAGGTTTTCTTCGAAGTAAAAGTTCCTTCAGGCCAGGAGTTAAATTATAGGTTTTGTCATCGATTTTAATTAAAATGACACTATCATCATTTAAACTATCAATTTTAGAAAATGATACTGCTGAATTACCCATCAATAAAGTTTTGTTTACAATTCTTATTCCAAACGGTATATTTACACCATCATAAATATCATGGATATCACGGCCCTCTAATGAAATTTCTAAATCGTCTGGTAATTCTATTTTATTTAGGGGATTGGGTAGAATATACTTTTGGATCGTAGCAATCCTCAAAACTTGTAAATGAGCTAGTATTGATATCATCCAATTCACTGCCTTCAGAATTAGTGAGTGTTGTATTTTCTAAATGTTTTATTTTTTCCATAGATTTATTCGAATCAACTAGAGTTTTAAGTGGATCTGTGATAGGTTTTAGCATTTTATCGAGTGACAAGTTCATTGAGTTTTCCTGGTTCTTCATTTGTTTTATTTTATTCTTTATAGAGTTTACAGACTTAATTAATTCTATTTTAATATTTTTCGCCATGTTGTAACAACTGTGTTCAGCTGAAGAACAAATAATACTAGTTTTTCTTTTTGTGTGTTATTTACTTATATACACAGTCAGTCAAATTTAAAAAAAATATCGAAATTCTGTCTGTACCTCCCATTATTTAATAGTGATTCTTTGCTAATAAGAAGAAATTGATATGGATTACTCCAAACAGTTGTACAAATATCTTTGAACTGATTCCATGGTAGATCGGAGTTGACATGTTCTCCATAGATGTGCTTTAAGTTTACATCATCTTGTTTAAATATTATAAGATATCCATGTTATCATGGATTGAGGGTTTCATGGGTATCCACAACACTTTACGATAGCCCAGCTGCAAAAACACTATAAGATGCAATATCTAAGTGCCAGCCTTGAAAAGAAAATTTGTCTCAAGTTTTTCTTAAGACAAAAACCCAATGGCAATAAAGCCTTAATAAGTGCATTGATGTAAGTCGTTTCAAACTTGAAGACTTGTGCACAGAATTAAAAATGATATCAAATGATAGTTCCATGGCCATACATAAAATACATTAAAGATGCAGTCTCTTATAAAATATCACAAAAATTCTAGCAAATATCTAGAATACCCTCTTGGAAAATTGTATAAGTTTGGTCTACTGCCATTTGGGTAAAACACTGCAACTTACATTTTCACAAAAGTTATGAAATCTGCCAACAAATTACCCAAGATCCTGTGGCCATTAATTGTTGACTGAAAATATTGAAAACACTAAGAAGTTAATCACAAGTTAGTAAATAACAAACTTACACCCACTAATACTGTTATATTTTTGGGATATACGAGTATATTATTGATAAAAGACTTATAACTGACATGTAACATTACCTACAGATAAGTATAACTTATCTATTATGAAATCTGACAAATTTATGTTTTGTAGGACTAGGTACTGCTCTCAGCGTGCCCTACTATTGAATATGGATGGCTTTATATATTTAGAAGTAAATTATGAAAAATACATAGATATTCCTACAATAATTCCCTGAATGGTGGCCATATGCCATTCATTCGGGGGGGGGGGGGGGGACTGCCTGTGGGGATGAGATTGCTAGGGGCCAGTGGTACAAGTGGACAAGGAATGTGAATATCAAATGAATTTTAATTGGATTTATTAGCATCATTCTTTGTCTTTTTAAATATTTGGTAAACTTTTCAATAATTGTGAAATACTCTTATGTATAAACAATCCAAAAGCAATATAGGCTGCATTAATCGAATGGGTGGAATTCATTACCCTCATCTCTTCAACTTAGCCAGCGGCATTGTTGTGAAAACCATTATATTTCATTTTCGCTCCTTACATTAGGTTGACTGAAAATCAAGTAGTTGATACTGTATTGCAGAAGTCACATCCCGATGTAGAATGGGAACTAAAAGAAAATGCATATGATTAATAATTGAAAGATAAATTTGGAATTCTGAAATTTACCTATTTGCAAGTCACATTAACAAAAAATATGACAAATATATAACAACCCGAATGCCTTTATAATTGACCCATTTACAGTATACTGGTAACCAATTTTCTTTTCTGCGTTTCCACCATTCTCAATCATATTAAAATATCTACGAAAAATCATAATGGATAAGGCTAAGGGCATCATAGTGGTCACCATGGCCAACTCTGTCCGATCGGGCACTTCTCATAATTTAGAGATGATACTTAAACCTAATGAAAATAATAAAGTATCTCACAGCAAGGGAAAAATCCATACCAACCTTACTCTGGCTGTCGGAGTCTAGTGTGTAGGTAGTGAAGTCTATTATGACGAAGCATACCATCATCAATAGAAATTATGATAGCATCTCTATCAGAAAACTATTTCAAACAATTGACACATGTTTAATAAACTGGTATATTTTTTTTAGAAATATAATAATAACATCTTGAACACCAACGGTAATATAATTTCTTAGCAGAACTTTCTAATTCTAGTAAAAAATATAACAAATGCTTAACTGTCACAAATTGGCATTATCACTGATAATACCTTAAACATTAATGTACTCTGATGACAGATAAAAAATATTTTAAGGGCGTGTCCAGACTACCTTTTACCTGCCCAAAACTACAATGTCACCTGGGAAACATCCCAGATTCTGAAAGTATTAGGAATTTGGTACCCAAATGAGATGTTGTCTCTAGAACAACTGCCAAAAATAAAATCAAAGTATAGAAATAGAATCAATGCATATAACCATCAAAATTTCAGACCTCCAAAAATCTCTTATGAATGAACATAACTAAATCAATCAATACTTCAGACAAAGAACAGTAATATTTTGGTAATATTTTTGGGGGCCGAGTCACCCACGTCCGTAGGAAAGTACCCCATGCGATACCCTACACGTGGTCCCCGAGTGGTGCCAATCAGGTGACAATAACTGGTGGTAGGCTTCGGCCGAAGGCTTGTGACCACCCACCGGGCAAAGACGTACCGCCAAGCGGCCTAGCCGTGTTCCGGTGCGATGCCCGGTGTAGCCACTTCAGGTGATGGGTCGAGATGGAGGTTCCATTGCAGACACAGCCTGGCACGTGCTGTTATGGGCGTATCGGGTGACTGGTCGCGGAGGGTAGCGGGATCCGAGGCACGGTGCACCGCTGGCCGACCGCAGGTAGTTGGGGGCCCAAGTAGTGTGCCAGCCCCACACGAAAGGCTGCCCCGCCAACTGACGAAAAATCCCGGAATGCACCATCGTGCTGGTTGGCGACCAGAAGGGAGGGCCCGATGGTCATTCCCGGGGGGGCTCGGGCGTCCCCGCAGTCTCCAGACTAGTCCCCCAATGATGGCGTCCATTCAGTGCGTGTATGAAGGTAAGCAGCGTGGAGCCACATCTCAGTTCCCTCTCCTAACCTTTCTTCACTCACTCAAATAATGAAAAAGAGAAAAATGTTCAAAGTTGAACAGCGGCTGCACCCCCTCCCACTCAAAGTGCACCTCACTAACATCAGAGGTCTGCACTCAAATCTCATAGCAGTCCATCATCACCTAGAGACTGATAAGCCGGCTCTCTTTTTTCTTTCGGAGACGCAGATCAGATGTCCGTCAGATGTATCGTACCTAACATACCCAGGGTATACCCTGGAGCACAATTTTAAGCAACGCGCGGGTGTATGCATGTACGCCCGAGACGACATCTGTTATCGGCGTCTCCGAAACCTTGAGGACTCTAGGTTCTCTGTGCTGTGGGCTTTGGTGGACATGGGCCTTGATAAAATTGTTTACGCCTGTGTCTACCGCTCGCACAGTGGGGATCAGGAGACAACCAGGCTCACTGAATACCTTAGTGAGGCGGCTGATACGGCACAGCAGCGGTACCCTTCTGCCCAATTGGTGTTACTGGGGGACTTCAATGCCCACCACCAGGAGTGGCTTTTCCCGTACCAGCGCACTGATCATGCTGGTTGGGAGACGAAAAAGCTTGCGCTTGCGTTAAATCTCGCCCAGCTGGTCCAGGGGGCAACGAGGGTGCCGGATGTTGATTCGCACACAGCCAATTGCTTGGACCTTCTGCTGACTACAGATCCAGACCGCTACTCGGTGTCGGTATCTTCACCTTTGGGTAGTTCCGACCATTGTCTGGTGAAGTCTGTATCCGTCCACTCCCAGATCGATATCGATACCCGATCCCAGCCCAAGGGGCGCTCGGCGGGTTTGGCGGTACAAGTCAGCAGATTGGGATGGGATGCGTTCTTTTTTCGCAGCCTACTTGCTTCTCTTTGGTTGATCCTTCGTCGTGTGCGGACGCCGTGTCGGATGTGTTGCGTCAGGGAATGGAGTACTTCATTCCGTTCTCTGACGTTGCAATGTCTAGCGCTGACCGGCCATGGTTTGGCGCCGAGTGCAAGCGCGCCAACACGCTCAAACATGAGGCGTACCTGGCATGGGTCGACGCTCGGAAGCGCAAAGCGGGCGACGTGGGTCAGCGCAAGAGAGCCTACAATAGGGGTGCCAAGTCCTGCAAGAAGGTGATGCGAAGATCTCGGTTTGACCACATAAGCCGTATTGGGACCAAACTTGCTTCCTACCCAGCGGGTAGTAAAGCGTTTTGGTCCCTGGCTAAGTCGGTTGAATCGAACTTCTGCCGTCCCTCACTACCACCACTGCTGAGGCCCGACGGGTCACTGGCCCACTCTGCTGAGGAGAAAGCAAACTTGTTTGCCTCTCTTTTTGTGGAATCTTCGCGTCTGGATTCTGGTGACGCGCGGCCCACTCCTTCTCCTGATTGTTGCGAGACGAGTATGTCGGACATTCGCATACATCAAAAGGACGTTCGTAGGGTGCTGCGCAATCTTGACGTGAACAAAGCTAGTGGCCCCGACGGAATTCCAGCAATTGTTCTCAGAACCTGTGCGCCTGAATTGTCTCCGATCCTGACACGCCTGTTTCGCCTTTCATATGAGACGGGAAAAGTGCCGAATAACTGGAACCAAGCTAACGTTCAGCCTGTACCCAAGAAGGGCAGTCGGGCTGACCCGGCCAACTACAGACCCATTTCAATAACGTCCATCCTCTGCAAGAGTATGGAACGAGTGCTTAATTCCAAGCTCCTGGCATACCTAGAAGCTAACGACATCCTCAGTGACCGCCATTATGGCTTCCGCCAAAATCGGTCAACTGGGGATCTTCTAGCGTATGCCATTCACATCTGGAGTGAGGCCATAGAGAGACACGGGGAAGCGCTTGCCGTCTCCCTCGACATCTCGAAGGCTTTTGACAGGGTCTGGCATGAAAGCCTTATTGGTAAGCTTCCTTCATTCGGTTTGCCCAGTGGTCTGTGCGATTGGATTGCAGACTTCCTGAGGGGCCGGTCCATTCGAGTGGTTATTGATGGCCACTCGTCTGAACTACTGGATATTAATGCCGGGGTCCCACTCTCAGCAACGTTGTTCTTGCTGCACATAAATGATCTGCTAAAACCCGGCACCTTTGGGTATGCAGACGACAGCACTGTAGCTGAGAGATACGTGTCCGACGCGCGCGCTACTGGACCTCAGATCCAGTCTCACCGGGAGGCCATGGTTGGGCGCTTGAATCTGTCCTTGGAGGCAGTCTCCGAATGGGGCGATGCCAATCTGGTCAAGTTCAATGCCGCTAAGAACCAGGCGTGACTTTTTTCCGCTAAAAGGAGCCAATTCCACCCGGCTCCTTCTTTCAGAGGTGTGACCGTGCCGATAACTGACCATCTTGTGATTCTTGGCATCACGTTGACATCGACGCTCAATTTTGGTCCATTCATTGAGGCAAAAGCTCAGCTGGCTGCCAAAAAATTGGGGATCCTCGCGAAGGTGAGACGGTACTTCACGCCAGAACAGCTGCTCAACTTATATCAAGCGCAAGTTCGATCATGCATGGAATACTGCTCTCATCTCTGGGACGGATCTGCCAAGTACCAGCTGGATGCACTTGATGCGATCGAAAGACGGGCTAAGAGGCTCATCGACAATGAAATATTGGCCGAATCTAGGCTCCTGAACCTCGAACATCGGCGACGAGTTGCCAGTCTGTCGGTTTTTTATCGGTTGCATTTCGGGGAGTGTGCTTTGGAATTGCATGAACTAATTCCTCCTAGCCCGTTCCATCATCGGACTACAAGACGTACGGCGTTGCGTCATCGGTACATAGTGGACATCCCACCCATACGCACCAAACGTTTTGGGAATTCTTTTATTATGCGTACAGCAAAGGAGTGGAATTCCCTGCCGGAGTCTGTATTTCCTGATAGCTACAATCTGGGAGTCTTTAAGTCAAGAGTGAATAGGTTTCTTCTAGGCAAGCGTGCTTCATCGTCGACCACATCATCGCTTACCATCAGGTGAGATAGTGCTCAAACGCAAGCCTATCAATAATAAGAAAAAAAAAAAAAAAATATATATCTATAATAAAAATATATATATATATATTTTTTTGCAGCCTACATTAATAAACATATAAGAATTATTTTAGGCACCAAGAAACCATACCACATTAATGTCCAAACCGACAATCAGTCGTTGGATTAAGTGTAATTTAAAGACTAGCAGTATTGATGTAGGTACACATATATTTAGCTCACAGCACACGCCACGCTGCTACTTCTAAAGCCAGGTGTGTCAATTTATAAGATACTAAAAACAGCAGGCTGGAGTTACAACTCAAGTACATCTGGTAAATTTTATAAAAGACCTTTAGTGTAAAGGATCAAAATGATTTAGCAAGATAAATCTTTAGCTGTGATTAAAGATATCTTATTTAACTAACATGTACTAACTAATACAACAACCAGCAACTTTAACTTATAAGGAAGGAGTATCAGTATAAAATGTAATGTTAAGGAAACTAACAATAGTAATAAAAAAGCAAAACTGTATTTTGTTAAAACAGATATATGTATAATATTAACTGAATGGTTAATTAAGAACTTTAGTTTTCCAATGACACCTATGATTGTTATTCTATAAACAAACCTTAATATTGATATTAAGTGGGCAACAAATATTCTGTTAAAAAGATAATTAAGAATATATATAAACGAACCTATGTTACTTAAAAGCAACTGTGATTGTTAGTCTATAAAAAACTTTAATATTTAATGACAATAAATAATAGGCAAAAAATATTTTGTTAATCAAGATAATTAAGATAAGAATAATAATTAAGAAAATGACTGAATATGAATCTTTGATATCTAATGACAACTTAGATTGTTAATCTATAAACATTATAACAATGAGAATAAGAAAGTAAATAATAAATTTGCCAAAACAAATAATTAGGAACATATCTGAATGAACCGATTAAGAACCTATGTGTGAAACCTATCGATAACCAGGATGGTTAGTTTATAAAAATATAATTAAGAATTTTAAAGAAAGAAAGCTTTACTTCACAAATTCATCATAGTGTATGTGATAATTCCAGAATTTAACTCTCAAAGTCTACATGTAAATAATAATCATTAATTACAGGTACTAATCTCGAGGACGAGGCACAAAGTATAATTTATGATTAAACGAACTTACCCTGAGTGAAGTTCTATCATAATTATACGAAGTGCCTCGTCCGAAGAGATTAGTAACACCCTCCCAACCCTAAGGTATAACCCAGAAGCGTTCTGGAAATATCTATAAAACATCATACGCATAACTCTAAACTAAATGACAAGTTGACAGCCGACACAGAGCTGCCAGGGAAAGAAAAAAAATAAAAAATAATATTGTCTCTAAAACATAGTGATTTCCCGTAGCCGGTACTACATGTAAATAATAATCATTAATTACACGTACTAATCTCTTCGGACGAGGAACTTCGTATAATTATGATAGAACTTCACTTAGGGTAAGTTCGTTTAATCATAAAATATAGACACGCTTCGCGTCGTAAACACACACTCACTACCTTAGCCTACCTACCCTACCTACCCTACCTACCCTACCTACCCTACCTACCCTACCTACCCTACCTACCCTACCTACCCTACCTACCCTACCTACCCTACCTACCCTACCTACCCTACCTACCCTACCTACCCTACCTACCCTACCTACCCTACCTACCCTACCTACCCTACCTACCCTACCTACCCTACCTACCCTACCTACCCTACCTACCCTACCTACCCTACCTACCCTACCTACCCTACCTACCCTACCTACCCTACCTACCCTACCTACCCTACCTACCCTACCTACCCTACCTACCCTACCTACCCTACCTACCCTACCTACCCTACCTACCCTACCTACCCTACCTACCCTACCTACCCTACCTACCCTACCTAACCTACCTACCCTACCTACCCTACCTACCCTACCTACCCTACCTACCCTACCTACCCTACCTACCCTACCTACCCTACCTACCCTACCTACCCTACCTACCCAACCTACCCTACCTACCCTACCTACCCTACCTACCCTACCTACCCTACCTGCCCTACCTACCCTACCTACCCTACCTGCCCTACCTACCCTACCTACCCTACCTACCCTACCTACCCTACCTACCCTACCTACCCTACCTACCCTACCTACCCTACCTACCCTACCTACCCTACCTACCCTACCTGCCCTACCTACCCTACCTACCCTACCTGCCCTACCTACCCTACCTACCCTACCTACCCTACCTGCCCTACCTACCCTACCTACCCTACCTGCCCTACCTACCCTACCTACCCTAGCTAAACAATGAGCATCTGTTTATTGATATTCCGACGTCCCTGGGTATTGATTTTTTAATGGAGTCATTAACCATGGTTTCAGTGGATATCCATCATCACCTAAAAGATAAAACATAGAATGTACTTTCAGCAGATTATAATGAACATTTATTAATGTTCATTATAATGTGAAAAAGTTATTATAATTTCATTATAATGTTCGTTTGCTGAAAAAGTTACCAAGCAGCCATGTACGGTGGTCCCCATTGATATTTTTTTTATATGTGCAGTCTATGGATGGTGAGTGGTGGGTGGTGTGCAGTCTATTGCTGTGGAGCATTTCTCTTTAACTGCACACCGTTTTTCTTGGATCATGGGAAATTTAACGTATCATCATAAAAGGTTTTTATTGATAACCAAAGTTACAGCATGTATTACTCGGCTTACTGACTTTTGGCTTATGCTGCAGCCCCACTGCAAGCCAATAGGTAGTTGGTAGCACCCACTTGACTATTAAGAAGAAAATTATAAGTACATCTTGGATATTAGAAAACATAAATAGATATATTATTTAGGCACGATAAGTACCCAAAGCAAAGGCACTCACTTGAGACTCCACAGAAAGTCCGTAAGACCCTCGTCTTACGGACGAACGAGCTCATGAAACATGTCCTTGTTTATTCGGTAAAGATAGAGAAATTGGCCATCCTCTAAATCCAAAGGATTTTCACCTTCACGCCGGTTTCGTGCATTTTTTCGCCGCATTATCATATCGCATCTGTGTTCGAGCACGACCAAAGCCCACGCTAAATACTATACAGCCATATTACTCTAATTATTTTTTGTTTTTGTAACCTTTAAAACCAATGATAACGATTGTTACGAACACTTAGCGGGCTGTCAAAAATGCTCGCTAGGAAATTCGATATCATACCGATAAATCGTTAACTTAGCGACAATATACGATAAGTTTGAGTTTTGTTACGATAAGAGGCGACTAAGGGACAAACCAGAGAATGGACAGCAGCGTTTTCTGTGCGCCTCTATCAACCATACTGCGATCGCCAAACCACCTGACAAGCGTGGCGATTATGGCAAAACACCCACATGAATAGCACAAATAAAAATGGCCCTAGTACCCGGCAGCCTGCCTACCCTCGACTACGGTAGCGGTCGAGGCTATGGTATGGCAAGGTCTGCTAAGAATCTCCGGACGAGATCCGGCTACCCCAACAATCACCGACGACTGGACCTGGCAACGTACAACACGCGCACACGAGAAGATCACCGAACTCGAAGAGGAATTGAGCTGGTTGCGATTGAGTATTATAGGGTTATCTGAAGTCCGAAGAGAGGAGGAGGACCGAAAATCCTCAAAGCCAGTAACCTGCTCTATTTCCGAGAGGGTAACCGGCAGTCCCTGGGTGGTGTCGGGTTTATCGTCCACAAGTCCCTTGTGAACAACATGGCGAAGATCGAGGGACAGCTTTGTCATTCGCCACGTTCAAATCCCCAAAGGTGCAGGCGACTGGGCACGAAGGGCAGAAAAGGAGGTGGGCCATATCCTGCGAAGAGGCCCCACACTGGCACTGTGTTTAAGATGGGTCTATGATCCTCCATTTAGCCAGGTTTTTCCTGGGTCAGCAATCTGTTTGGGGATTTCTAGATTGACCGCTACAGTTTGTATCCAGGGGGTACGTGCTCTGCCGGAGTGATGAAGTGTGAAGGGGCAGGGTGTGCATTAAGCTACCATGTATAACATTGCTGTGCCCGACACCATGTGAACTTGTTGAACTTTTGATCTTGTAAACTCGCACAGGTGACAGCAGTCACAATAACATGTCATAACAACATTAATTATATGCAGCCACTCACTGTAGTTGCACAGCTGCCAGAGATCCGTGACGACTTGGGTAGAAAAGAAACCCTTGCGTTTTTTAACTGAAAACTTCTTTAGCCAAGTTTGCGATTTTTGGTGGGGGCAAAACTTTTGATTTCGCGTCACCGAATGTGACAGTGTCATCGACATTCTGTGTGACGTTTTGACTTCTGTCGGTAGTCCCCACGATCACCTTTTTTGTTTTAAGGGTTTTCTTATTTGAAACTAGCTTCTGCCAGAAACTAGCGTCTCCGGCTTCACCCGCGTAAAATTCGAAAATTATCCCGAGGGAGTATGCTCCCGGGATAAAAAGTATCATATGTGCTATTCCAGACTATATTCTCTGTGCCAAATTTCATCCTGATCCATCAAGCCATTTGAGCGTGAAAAAGTAAGAAACACAAACACATTCACAGACTTTCGCCTTTATAATATTAGTATGAAGTGTTATAAACGTAACAATAAAAAAGCACTGTTTGAATCTCAAAGTTTTACATAAAGACATTCCATCAAAAAGCCCGTCCTTCTCCACTTCTTAGTGTTGTGGCTGGGCAAAAGTAGCCTGCCACACATCAGTCTGTTGTATTGTGTCTGCCAATTTGAAGGCTGATTTTTGTCACATACCTAAACATTGCTATTTGTTAACTGTTGTTACTTGTTTGCACCAAACGTTTTGGGAATACTTTTATTATGCGTCCAGCTAAGGATTGGAATTCCCTGCTGGAGTCTGTATTTCCTGATAGTTACAACCTGGGAGTCTTTAAATCAATAATGAATAGGTATCTTCCAGGCAAGCGTGCTATATCGTCGATCACATCATCGCTTACCATCAGGTGAGTAGTGGTCGAGCGCGTGCCTATGAATAATAAAAAAAAACTGCCTTACGGTAAGCTTCCTTCATTCGGTTTGCCCAGTGGTCTGTGCGATTGGATTGCAGACTTCCTGAGGGGCCGGTCCATTCGAGTGGTTATTGATGGCCACTCTTCTGAACTACTGGATATTAATGCCGGGGTCCCACTCTCAGCAACGTTGTTCTTGCTGCACATAAATGATCTGCTAAAACCCGGCACCTTTGGGTATGCAGACGACAGCATTGTAGCTGAGAGATACGTGTCCGACGCGCGCGCTACTGGACCTCAGATCCAGTCTCACCGGGAGGCCATGGTTGGGCGCTTGAATCTGTCCTTGGAGGCAGTCTCCGAATGGGGCGATGCCAATCTGGTCAAGTTCAATGCCGCTAAGAACCAGGCGTGACTTTTTTCCGCTAAAAGGAGCCAATTCCACCCGGCTCCTTCTTTCAGAGGTGTGACCGTGCCGATAACTGACCATCTTGTGATTCTTGGCATCACGTTGACATCGACGCTCAATTTTGGTCCATTCATTGAGGCAAAAGCTCAGCTGGCTGCCAAAAAATTGGGGATCCTCGCGAAGGTGAGACGGTACTTCACGCCAGAACAGCTGCTCAACTTATATCAAGCGCAAGTTCGATCATGCATGGAATACTGCTCTCATCTCTGGGACGGATCTGCCAAGTACCAGCTGGATGCACTTGATGCGATCGAAAGACGGGCTAAGAGGCTCATCGACAATGAAGTATTGGCCGAATCTAGGCTCCTGAACCTCGAACATCGGCGACGAGTTGCCAGTCTGTCGGTTTTTTATCGGTTGCATTTCGGGGAGTGTGCTTTGGAATTGCATGAACTAATTCCTCCTAGCCCGTTCCATCATCGGACTACAAGACATACGGCGTTGCGTCATCGGTACATGGTGGACATCCCACCCATACGCACCAAACGTTTTGGGAATTCTTTTATTATGCGTACAGCAAAGGAGTGGAATTCCCTGCCGGAGTCTGTATTTCCTGATAGCTACAATCTGGGAGTCTTTAAGTCAAGAGTGAATAGGTTTCTTCTAGGCAAGCGTGCTTCATCGTCGACCACATCATCGCTTACCATCAGGTGAGATAGTGCTCAAACGTAAGCCTATCAATAATAAGAAAAAAAAAAAAAAAAAATATCTATAATAAAAATATATATATACAGGGTGTTTGGAAGGGAGCTGTACATACGCCTAGGGTAGAAACTAGGGATAGTCTGCTACCTACCCCCGCCCATTATATTGACCTTGGCCTCAAGGTTTTTTTTTAATTTATTTTTATTTTTTATTTGACTTTTTTGTGATTTTTTGACTAAAACTACCTGTAGCTCAAAATCTATCCATGGGACCGGTCGGCTAATGGTCTTGTTTTAATCGTTAGAGTCTTAGGGTCCTGCAAAAAATTATTTTACACCAGAAAATTGTGGAGAAGAAAAGTTATGGGGCCTGAAGTACCATAGTAAGGTAAAGAAATAATTTTAAGGGCAACTTTCTATGGGGTTTAAAAAAAACTAACAGGGTTGGAGTTCTTCTGATTTTTTTAAAACATCCTCAGTCCATGTCCTTTCTAACGATATGCTAAAAGTGTATTTATCACTTTTAGTTTTAAAGTTATTAATTAATTTCCGCAACTAGGGCACTTTTACCACCACGAGTCGACATTTGTAAGACAAATGTAATTTCCAGAATTTAAACCAGTTTGGCCTACAGTTGGCAAATTTGTTGTCTCACTCTTACACGAGAGCAACATGTAAGAGACAAAACATGTCATGTCATGTCTCTTTCGCTCTTGGGTCGACGGGGCCGGGCAGGTAACTCGTTGGGGTCTTTGTTAGTCAGTCGAGATTTACCCATCTTAGCTAACTTACGTACTTGCCGTTACGACGCTCCACTGTTTTCGTTAATTTTGTTGAGTTTGTTATTACTTCGTTTTTGTTAAGTTTTGTTATTTGTTACCTTGTTGTTGGCAAAATGGCTGGATTTACCAGTGAAGAGTACACCGACATGCTGGTGGTGTATGGAATGGCTGATTGCAATGGGCGCGAGGCACGGAGGATTTATCAAGAACGGTATCCTAACCGGCGAGTGCCTAACCACCAAACGTTTGGCTCAACTTATCGGCGTCTGCGAGAAACCGGAAATTTAAATTTCCGGGAACCAGCCGTGAACAGATTTCAACCAAATTTGGCTGCGGAAGAACGCATATTGGCTGAATTTGAGGAAGATCCGACCAGAAGCGTAAGAACCGTAGCCCGGACGCTTGGTTTAAGCGTGTGGAAAGTCTGGTCGGTTCTTCGCGAAAATGGACGTCATCCTTTCCACTACACCCCTGTTCAAGGTAATTTTTTACATAAAGTTTTTGTTTTTAGCTCTTATGTAATGAACTAGCATGTGAATTTCATAGGCAATTTTTAAATTAACATGAGCATGTGTGTGAGAGAGAGAGAAATGGAAAGACAGAGATAGCAATCAATGTTACATAGCTACTAATTCATAAGGAAACCGCTAACGTTGATATTTTTATTGTTTTAGGCTTAGAGGATAACGACTATGCAAGAAGGGTGGAGTTTTGCCGCCACTTGCTCCATACGGACGTGGAAGATATTAATTTTTTACGGAGTATTCTCTGGACTGACGAGTCCAAGTTTGACAAGGAAGGAATTGTAAATTACCACAATCTCCATCACTGGGCACCCAGAGATCAAAACCCGAGAGTCAAGAGGCACAGAGGTTTTCAACGAAGGTTCTCCGTGAACGTATGGGCAGGCGTCATCGGTAATCGGTTGATAGGGCCGCACTTTTTGCCAGACAACCTAAACGGGCAAAACTACTTAGATTTCCTCGAAAACGATTTGCCTGATTTAGCGGAAGAAGTGTTTGACGAAGATCGGCCCATAGTCTTCCAGCACGACGGCTGTCCTGCTCATTGGAGCCTAGCAGTGAGGGAGCTTCTGGACAACTACTTTCCTAATTCTTGGATTGGTCGGGGTGGGCCAATTCCCTGGCCCCCAAGGTCGCCTGACCTTACCCCACTCGACTTCTACGTCTGGGGAAGGGCGAAAGAGTTGGTGTACGCAGAAGAAGTACCAACAAGGGAGGTTCTAATTAACAGGATCCACGCCGCATTCGATACAATGCGCGAGGAACTGCTGCTTAGAACGGTGACCGTGGAGATGAGGAAGAGGTGCCGAGCATGTTTACAGGTCAATGGTCATCAATTTGAACAAAATTTGTAATTAATTAAAATTAGTAATTAATTAAAATTTGTAATTTAATGACATTAGTCATTACCAAATTTTTTGTTTCATTTGCCATCCTTTTACGATCGAACACATTTAATTTTCATTAGTTGAAATTTTTGCTTGAAGTGCCCTAGTTGCGGAAATTAATTAATAACTTTAAAACTAAAAGTGATAATTACACTTTTAGCATATCGTTAGAAAGGGCATGGACTGAGGATGTTTTAAAAAAATCAGAAGAACTCCAACCCTGTTAGTTTTTTTTTAAACCCCATAGAAAGTTGCCCTTAAAATTATTTCTTTACCTTACTACGGTACTTCAGGCCCCATAACTTTTCTTCTCCACAATTTTCTGGTGTAAAATAATTTTTTGCAGGACCCTAAGACTCTAACGATTAAAACAAGACCATTAGCCGACCGGTCCCATGGATAGATTTTGAGCTACAGGTAGTTTTAGTCAAAAAATCATAAAAAAGTCAAATAAAAAATAATAATAAATTAAAAAAAAACCTTGAGGCCAAGGTCAATATAATGGGTGGGGGTAGGTAGCAGACTATCCCTAGTTTCTACCCTAGGCGTATGTACAGCTCCCTTCCAAACACCCTGTATATATTTTTTTGCAGCCTACATTAATAAACATATAAGAATTATTTTAGGCACCAAGAAACCATACCACATTAATGTCCAAACCGACAATCAGTCGTTGGATTAAGTGTAATTTAAAGACTAGCAGTATTGATGTAGGTACACATAATAATATATTTAGCTCACAGCACACGCCACGCTGCTACTTCTAAAGCCAGGTGTGTCAATTTATAAGATACTAAAAACAGCAGGCTGGAGTTACAACTCAAGTACATCTGGTAAATTTTATAAAAGACCTTTAGTGTAAAGGATCAAAATGATTTAGCAAGATAAATCTTTAGCTGCGATTAAAGATATCTTATTTAACTAACATGTACTAACTAATACAACAACCAGCAACTTTAACTTATAAGGAAGGAGTATCAGTATAAAATGTAATGTTAAGGAAACTAACAATAGTAATAAAAAAGCAAAACTGTATTTTGTTAAAACAGATATATGTATAATATTAACTGAATGGTTAATTAAGAACTTTAGTTTTCCAATGACACCTATGATTGTTATTCTATAAACAAACCTTAATATTGATATTAAGTGGGCAACAAATATTCTGTTAAAAAGATAATTAAGAATATATATAAACGAACCTATGTTACTTAAAAGCAACTGTGATTGTTAGTCTATAAAAAACTTTAATATTTAATGACAATAAATAATAGACAAAAAATATTTTGTTAATCAAGATAATTAAGATAAGAATAATAATTAAGAAAATGACTGAATATGAATCTTTGATATCTAATGACAACTTAGATTGTTAATCTATAAACATTATAACAATGAGAATAAGAAAGTAAATAATAAATTTGCCAAAACAAATAATTAGGAACATATCTGAATGAACCGATTAAGAACCTATGTGTGAAACCTATGGATAACCAGGATGGTTAGTTTATAAAAATATAATTAAGAATTTTAAAGAAAGAAAGCTTTACTTCACAAATTCATCATAGTGTATGTGATAATTCCAGAATTTAACTCTCAAAGTCTACATGTAAATAATAATCATTAATTACAGGTACTAATCTCGAGGACGAGGCACAAAGTATAATTTATGATTAAACGAACTTACCCTGAGTGAAGTTCTATCATAATTATACGAAGTGCCTCGTCCGAAGAGATTAGTAACACCCTCCCAACCCTAAGGTATAACCCAGAAGCGTTCTGGAAATATCTATAAAACATCATACGCATAACTCTAAACTAAATGACAAGTTGACAGCCGACACAGAGCTGCCAGGGAAAGAAAAAAAATAAAAAATAATATTGTCTCTAAAACATAGTGATTTGAGTAGCCTCCCGTAGCCGGTACTACATGTAAATAATAATCATTAATTACACGTACTAATCTCTTCGGACGAGGAACTTCGTATAATTATGATAGAACTTCACTTAGGGTAAGTTCGTTTAATCATAAAATATAGACACGCTTCGCGTCGTAAACACACACTCACTACCTTAGCCTACCTACCCTACCTACCCTACCTACCCTACCTACCCTACCTACCCTACCTACCCTACCTACCCTACCTACCCTACCTACCCTACCTACCCTACCTACCCTACCTACCCTACCTACCCAACCTACCCTACCTACCCTACCTACCCTACCTACCCTACCTACCCTACCTGCCCTACCTACCCTACCTACCCTACCTGCCCTACCTACCCTACCTACCCTAGCTAAACAATGAGCATCTGTTTATTGATATTCCGACGTCCCTGGGTATTGATTTTTTAATGGAGTCATTAACCATGGTTTCAGTGGATATCCATCATCACCTAAAAGATAAAACATAGAATGTACTTTCAGCAGATTATAATGAACATTTATTAATGTTCATTATAATGTGAAAAAGTTATTATAATTTCATTATAATGTTCGTTTGCTGAAAAAGTTACCAAGCAGCCATGTACGGTGGTCCCCATTGATATTTTTTTTATATGTGCAGTCTATGGATGGTGAGTGGTGGGTGGTGTGCAATCTATTGCTGTGGAGCATTTCTCTTTAACTGCACACCGTTTTTCTTGGATCATGGGAAATTTAACGTATCATCATAAAAGGTTTTCATTGATAACCAAAGTTACAGCATGTATTACTCGGCTTACTGACTTTTGGCTTATGCTGCAGCCCCACTGCAAGCCAATAGGTAGTTGGTAGCACCCACTTGACTATTAAGAAGAAAATTATAAGTACATCTTGGATATTAGAAAACATAAATAGATATATTATTTAGGCACGATAAGTACCCAAAGCAAAGGCACTCACTTGAGACTCCACAGAAAGTCCGTAAGACCCTCGTCTTACGGACGAACGAGCTCATGAAACATGTCCTTGTTTATTCGGTAAAGATAGAGAAATTGGCCATCCTCTAAATCCAAAGGATTTTCACCTTCACGCCGGTTTCGTGCATTTTTTCGCCGCATTATCATATCGCATCTGTGTTCGAGCACGACCAAAGCCCACGCTAAATACTATACAGCCATATTACTCTAATTATTTTTTGTTTTTGTAACCTTTAAAACCAATGATAACGATTGTTACGAACACTTAGCGGGCTGTCAAAAATGCTCGCTAGGAAATTCGATATCATACCGATAAATCGTTAACTTAGCGACAATATACGATAAGTTTGAGTTTTGTTACGATAAGAGGCGACTAAGGGACAAACCAGAGAATGGACAGCAGCGTTTTCTGTGCGCCTCTATCAACCATACTGCGATCGCCAAACCACCTGACAAGCGTGGCGATTATGGCAAAACACCCACATGAATAGCACAAATAAAAATGGCCCTAGTACCCGGCAGCCTGCCTACCCTCGACTACGGTAGCGGTCGAGGCTATGGTATGGCAAGGTCTGCTAAGAATCTCCGGACGAGATCCGGCTACCCCAACAATCACCGACGACTGGACCTGGCAACGTACAACACGCGCACACGAGAAGATCACCGAACTCGAAGAGGAATTGAGCTGGTTGCGATTGAGTATTATAGGGTTATCTGAAGTCCGAAGAGAGGAGGAGGACCGAAAATCCTCAAAGCCAGTAACCTGCTCTATTTCCGAGAGGGTAACCGGCAGTCCCTGGGTGGTGTCGGGTTTATCGTCCACAAGTCCCTTGTGAACAACATGGCGAAGATCGAGGGACAGCTTTGTCATTCGCCACGTTCAAATCCCTAAAGGTGCAGGCGACTGGGCACGAAGGGCAGAAAAGGAGGTGGGCCATATCCTGCGAAGAGGCCCCACACTGGCACTGTGTTTAAGATGGGTCTATGATCCTCCATTTAGCCAGGTTTTTCCTGGGTCAGCAATCTGTTTAGGGATTTCTAGATTGACCGCTACAGTTTGTATCCAGGGGGTACGTGCTCTGCCGGAGTGATGAAGTGTGAAGGGGCAGGGTGTGCATTTAGCTACCATGTATAACATTGCTGTGCCCGACACCATGTGAACTTGTTGAACTTTTGATCTTGTAAACTCGCACAGGTGACAGCAGTCACAATAACATGTCATAACAACATTAATTATATGCAGCCACTCACTGTAGTTGCACAGCTGCCAGAGATCCGTGACGACTTGGGTAGAAAAGAAACCCTTGCGTTTTTTAACTGAAAACTTCTTTAGCCAAGTTTGCGATTTTTGGTGGGGGCAAAACTTTTGATTTCGCGTCACCGAATGTGACAGTGTCATCGACATTCTGTGTGACGTTTTGACTTCTGTCGGTAGTCCCCACGATCACCTTTTTTGTTTTAAGGGTTTTCTTATTTGAAACTAGCTTCTGCCAGAAACTAGCGTCTCCGGCTTCACCCGCGTAAAATTCGAAAATTATCCCGAGGGAGTATGCTCCCGGGATAAAAAGTATCATATGTGCTATTCCAGACTATATTCTCTGTGCCAAATTTCATCCTGATCCATCAAGCCATTTGAGCGTGAAAAAGTAAGAAACACAAACACATTCACAGACTTTCGCCTTTATAATATTAGTATGAAGTGTTATAAACGTAACAATAAAAAAGCACTGTTTGAATCTCAAAGTTTTACATAAAGACATTCCATCAAAAAGCCCGTCCTTCTCCACTTCTTAGTGTTGTGGCTGGGCAAAAGTAGCCTGCCACACATCAGTCTGTTGTATTGTGTCTGCCAATTTGAAGGCTGATTTTTGTCACATACCTAAACATTGCTATTTGTTAACTGTTGTTATTTGTTTGCACCAAACGTTTTGGGAATACTTTTATTATGCGTCCAGCTAAGGATTGGAATTCCCTGCTGGAGTCTGTATTTCCTGATAGTTACAACCTGGGAGTCTTTAAATCAATAATGAATAGGTATCTTCCAGGCAAGCGTGCTATATCGTCGATCACATCATCGCTTACCATCAGGTGAGATAGTGGTCGAGCGCGTGCCTATGAATAATAAAAAAAAACTGCCTTACGGTAAGCTTCCTTCATTCGGTTTGCCCAGTGGTCTGTGCGATTGGATTGCAGACTTCCTGAGGGGCCGGTCCATTCGAGTGGTTATTGATGGCCACTCTTCTGAACTACTGGATATTAATGCCGGGGTCCCACTCTCAGCAACGTTGTTCTTGCTGCACATAAATGATCTGCTAAAACCCGGCACCTTTGGGTATGCAGACGACAGCATTGTAGCTGAGAGATACGTGTCCGACGCGCGCGCTACTGGACCTCAGATCCAGTCTCACCGGGAGGCCATGGTTGGGCGCTTGAATCTGTCCTTGGAGGCAGTCTCCGAATGGGGCGATGCCAATCTGGTCAAGTTCAATGCCGCTAAGAACCAGGCGTGACTTTTTTCCGCTAAAAGGAGCCAATTCCACCCGGCTCCTTCTTTCAGAGGTGTGACCGTGCCGATAACTGACCATCTTGTGATTCTTGGCATCACGTTGACATCGACGCTCAATTTTGGTCCATTCATTGAGGCAAAAGCTCAGCTGGCTGCCAAAAAATTGGGGATCCTCGCGAAGGTGAGACGGTACTTCACGCCAGAACAGCTGCTCAACTTATATCAAGCGCAAGTTCGATCATGCATGGAATACTGCTCTCATCTCTGGGACGGATCTGCCAAGTACCAGCTGGATGCACTTGATGCGATCGAAAGACGGGCTAAGAGGCTCATCGACAATGAAGTATTGGCCGAATCTAGGCTCCTGAACCTCGAACATCGGCGACGAGTTGCCAGTCTGTCGGTTTTTTATCGGTTGCATTTCGGGGAGTGTGCTTTGGAATTGCATGAACTAATTCCTCCTAGCCCGTTCCATCATCGGACTACAAGACATACGGCGTTGCGTCATCGGTACATGGTGGACATCCCACCCATACGCACCAAACGTTTTGGGAATTCTTTTATTATGCGTACAGCAAAGGAGTGGAATTCCCTGCCGGAGTCTGTATTTCCTGATAGCTACAATCTGGGAGTCTTTAAGTCAAGAGTGAATAGGTTTCTTCTAGGCAAGCGTGCTTCATCGTCGACCACATCATCGCTTACCATCAGGTGAGATAGTGCTCAAACGTAAGCCTATCAATAATAAGAAAAAAAAAAAAAAAAAAAAATCTATAATAAAAATATATATATACAGGGTGTTTGGAAGGGAGCTGTACATACGCCTAGGGTAGAAACTAGGGATAGTCTGCTACCTACCCCCGCCCATTATATTGACCTTGGCCTCAAGGTTTTTTTTTAATTTATTTTTATTTTTTATTTGACTTTTTTGTGATTTTTTGACTAAAACTACCTGTAGCTCAAAATCTATCCATGGGACCGGTCGGCTAATGGTCTTGTTTTAATCGTTAGAGTCTTAGGGTCCTGCAAAAAATTATTTTACACCAGAAAATTGTGGAGAAGAAAAGTTATGGGGCCTGAAGTACCATAGTAAGGTAAAGAAATAATTTTAAGGGCAACTTTCTATGGGGTTTAAAAAAAACTAACAGGGTTGGAGTTCTTCTGATTTTTTTAAAACATCCTCAGTCCATGTCCTTTCTAACGATATGCTAAAAGTGTATTTATCACTTTTAGTTTTAAAGTTATTAATTAATTTCCGCAACTAGGGCACTTTTACCACCACGAGTCGACATTTGTAAGACAAATGTAATTTCCAGAATTTAAACCAGTTTGGCCTACAGTTGGCAAATTTGTTGTCTCACTCTTACACGAGAGCAACATGTAAGAGACAAAACATGTCATGTCATGTCTCTTTCGCTCTTGGGTCGACGGGGCCGGGCAGGTAACTCGTTGGGGTCTTTGTTAGTCAGTCGAGATTTACCCATCTTAGCTAACTTACGTACTTGCCGTTACGACGCTCCACTGTTTTCGTTAATTTTGTTGAGTTTGTTATTACTTCGTTTTTGTTAAGTTTTGTTATTTGTTACCTTGTTGTTGGCAAAATGGCTGGATTTACCAGTGAAGAGTACACCGACATGCTGGTGGTGTATGGAATGGCTGATTGCAATGGGCGCGAGGCACGGAGGATTTATCAAGAACGGTATCCTAACCGGCGAGTGCCTAACCACCAAACGTTTGGCTCAACTTATCGGCGTCTGCGAGAAACCGGAAATTTAAATTTCCGGGAACCAGCCGTGAACAGATTTCAACCAAATTTGGCTGCGGAAGAACGCATATTGGCTGAATTTGAGGAAGATCCGACCAGAAGCGTAAGAACCGTAGCCCGGACGCTTGGTTTAAGCGTGTGGAAAGTCTGGTCGGTTCTTCGCGAAAATGGACGTCATCCTTTCCACTACACCCCTGTTCAAGGTAATTTTTTACATAAAGTTTTTGTTTTTAGCTCTTATGTAATGAACTAGCATGTGAATTTCATAGGCAATTTTTAAATTAACATGAGCATGTGTGTGAGAGAGAGAGAAATGGAAAGACAGAGATAGCAATCAATGTTACATAGCTACTAATTCATAAGGAAACCGCTAACGTTGATATTTTTATTGTTTTAGGCTTAGAGGATAACGACTATGCAAGAAGGGTGGAGTTTTGCCGCCACTTGCTCCATACGGACGTGGAAGATATTAATTTTTTACGGAGTATTCTCTGGACTGACGAGTCCAAGTTTGACAAGGAAGGAATTGTAAATTACCACAATCTCCATCACTGGGCACCCAGAGATCAAAACCCGAGAGTCAAGAGGCACAGAGGTTTTCAACGAAGGTTCTCCGTGAACGTATGGGCAGGCGTCATCGGTAATCGGTTGATAGGGCCGCACTTTTTGCCAGACAACCTAAACGGGCAAAACTACTTAGATTTCCTCGAAAACGATTTGCCTGATTTAGCGGAAGAAGTGTTTGACGAAGATCGGCCCATAGTCTTCCAGCACGACGGCTGTCCTGCTCATTGGAGCCTAGCAGTGAGGGAGCTTCTGGACAACTGCTTTCCTAATTCTTGGATTGGTCGGGGTGGGCCAATTCCCTGGCCCCCAAGGTCGCCTGACCTTACCCCACTCGACTTCTACGTCTGGGGAAGGGCGAAAGAGTTGGTGTACGCAGAAGAAGTACCAACAAGGGAGGTTCTAATTAACAGGATCCACGCCGCATTCGATACAATGCGCGAGGAACTGCTGCTTAGAACGGTGACCGTGGAGATGAGGAAGAGGTGCCGAGCATGTTTACAGGTCAATGGTCATCAATTTGAACAAAATTTGTAATTAATTAAAATTAGTAATTAATTAAAATTTGTAATTTAATGACATTAGTCATTACCAAATTTTTTGTTTCATTTGCCATCCTTTTACGATCGAACACATTTAATTTTCATTAGTTGAAATTTTTGCTTGAAGTGCCCTAGTTGCGGAAATTAATTAATAACTTTAAAACTAAAAGTGATAATTACACTTTTAGCATATCGTTAGAAAGGGCATGGACTGAGGATGTTTTAAAAAAATCAGAAGAACTCCAACCCTGTTAGTTTTTTTTTAAACCCCATAGAAAGTTGCCCTTAAAATTATTTCTTTACCTTACTACGGTACTTCAGGCCCCATAACTTTTCTTCTCCACAATTTTCTGGTGTAAAATAATTTTTTGCAGGACCCTAAGACTCTAACGATTAAAACAAGACCATTAGCCGACCGGTCCCATGGATAGATTTTGAGCTACAGGTAGTTTTAGTCAAAAAATCATAAAAAAGTCAAATAAAAAATAATAATAAATTAAAAAAAAACCTTGAGGCCAAGGTCAATATAATGGGTGGGGGTAGGTAGCAGACTATCCCTAGTTTCTACCCTAGGCGTATGTACAGCTCCCTTCCAAACACCCTGTATATATTTTTTTGCAGCCTACATTAATAAACATATAAGAATTATTTTAGGCACCAAGAAACCATACCACATTAATGTCCAAACCGACAATCAGTCGTTGGATTAAGTGTAATTTAAAGACTAGCAGTATTGATGTAGGTACACATAATAATATATTTAGCTCACAGCACACGCCACGCTGCTACTTCTAAAGCCAGGTGTGTCAATTTATAAGATACTAAAAACAGCAGGCTGGAGTTACAACTCAAGTACATCTGGTAAATTTTATAAAAGACCTTTAGTGTAAAGGATCAAAATGATTTAGCAAGATAAATCTTTAGCTGCGATTAAAGATATCTTATTTAACTAACATGTACTAACTAATACAACAACCAGCAACTTTAACTTATAAGGAAGGAGTATCAGTATAAAATGTAATGTTAAGGAAACTAACAATAGTAATAAAAAAGCAAAACTGTATTTTGTTAAAACAGATATATGTATAATATTAACTGAATGGTTAATTAAGAACTTTAGTTTTCCAATGACACCTATGATTGTTATTCTATAAACAAACCTTAATATTGATATTAAGTGGGCAACAAATATTCTGTTAAAAAGATAATTAAGAATATATATAAACGAACCTATGTTACTTAAAAGCAACTGTGATTGTTAGTCTATAAAAAACTTTAATATTTAATGACAATAAATAATAGACAAAAAATATTTTGTTAATCAAGATAATTAAGATAAGAATAATAATTAAGAAAATGACTGAATATGAATCTTTGATATCTAATGACAACTTAGATTGTTAATCTATAAACATTATAACAATGAGAATAAGAAAGTAAATAATAAATTTGCCAAAACAAATAATTAGGAACATATCTGAATGAACCGATTAAGAACCTATGTGTGAAACCTATGGATAACCAGGATGGTTAGTTTATAAAAATATAATTAAGAATTTTAAAGAAAGAAAGCTTTACTTCACAAATTCATCATAGTGTATGTGATAATTCCAGAATTTAACTCTCAAAGTCTACATGTAAATAATAATCATTAATTACAGGTACTAATCTCGAGGACGAGGCACAAAGTATAATTTATGATTAAACGAACTTACCCTGAGTGAAGTTCTATCATAATTATACGAAGTGCCTCGTCCGAAGAGATTAGTAACACCCTCCCAACCCTAAGGTATAACCCAGAAGCGTTCTGGAAATATCTATAAAACATCATACGCATAACTCTAAACTAAATGACAAGTTGACAGCCGACACAGAGCTGCCAGGGAAAGAAAAAAAATAAAAAATAATATTGTCTCTAAAACATAGTGATTTGAGTAGCCTCCCGTAGCCGGTACTACATGTAAATAATAATCATTAATTACACGTACTAATCTCTTCGGACGAGGAACTTCGTATAATTATGATAGAACTTCACTTAGGGTAAGTTCGTTTAATCATAAAATATAGACACGCTTCGCGTCGTAAACACACACTCACTACCTTAGCCTACCTACCCTACCTACCCTACCTACCCTACCTACCCTACCTACCCTACCTACCCTACCTACCCTACCTACCCTACCTACCCTACCTACCCTACCTACCCTACCTACCCTACCTACCCAACCTACCCTACCTACCCTACCTACCCTACCTACCCTACCTACCCTACCTGCCCTACCTACCCTACCTACCCTACCTGCCCTACCTACCCTACCTACCCTAGCTAAACAATGAGCATCTGTTTATTGATATTCCGACGTCCCTGGGTATTGATTTTTTAATGGAGTCATTAACCATGGTTTCAGTGGATATCCATCATCACCTAAAAGATAAAACATAGAATGTACTTTCAGCAGATTATAATGAACATTTATTAATGTTCATTATAATGTGAAAAAGTTATTATAATTTCATTATAATGTTCGTTTGCTGAAAAAGTTACCAAGCAGCCATGTACGGTGGTCCCCATTGATATTTTTTTTATATGTGCAGTCTATGGATGGTGAGTGGTGGGTGGTGTGCAATCTATTGCTGTGGAGCATTTCTCTTTAACTGCACACCGTTTTTCTTGGATCATGGGAAATTTAACGTATCATCATAAAAGGTTTTCATTGATAACCAAAGTTACAGCATGTATTACTCGGCTTACTGACTTTTGGCTTATGCTGCAGCCCCACTGCAAGCCAATAGGTAGTTGGTAGCACCCACTTGACTATTAAGAAGAAAATTATAAGTACATCTTGGATATTAGAAAACATAAATAGATATATTATTTAGGCACGATAAGTACCCAAAGCAAAGGCACTCACTTGAGACTCCACAGAAAGTCCGTAAGACCCTCGTCTTACGGACGAACGAGCTCATGAAACATGTCCTTGTTTATTCGGTAAAGATAGAGAAATTGGCCATCCTCTAAATCCAAAGGATTTTCACCTTCACGCCGGTTTCGTGCATTTTTTCGCCGCATTATCATATCGCATCTGTGTTCGAGCACGACCAAAGCCCACGCTAAATACTATACAGCCATATTACTCTAATTATTTTTTGTTTTTGTAACCTTTAAAACCAATGATAACGATTGTTACGAACACTTAGCGGGCTGTCAAAAATGCTCGCTAGGAAATTCGATATCATACCGATAAATCGTTAACTTAGCGACAATATACGATAAGTTTGAGTTTTGTTACGATAAGAGGCGACTAAGGGACAAACCAGAGAATGGACAGCAGCGTTTTCTGTGCGCCTCTATCAACCATACTGCGATCGCCAAACCACCTGACAAGCGTGGCGATTATGGCAAAACACCCACATGAATAGCACAAATAAAAATGGCCCTAGTACCCGGCAGCCTGCCTACCCTCGACTACGGTAGCGGTCGAGGCTATGGTATGGCAAGGTCTGCTAAGAATCTCCGGACGAGATCCGGCTACCCCAACAATCACCGACGACTGGACCTGGCAACGTACAACACGCGCACACGAGAAGATCACCGAACTCGAAGAGGAATTGAGCTGGTTGCGATTGAGTATTATAGGGTTATCTGAAGTCCGAAGAGAGGAGGAGGACCAAAAATCCTCAAAGCCAGTAACCTGCTCTATTTCCGAGAGGGTAACCGGCAGTCCCTGGGTGGTGTCGGGTTTATCGTCCACAAGTCCCTTGTGAACAACATGGCGAAGATCGAGGGACAGCTTTGTCATTCGCCACGTTCAAATCCCCAAAGGTGCAGGCGACTGGGCACGAAGGGCAGAAAAGGAGGTGGGCCATATCCTGCGAAGAGGCCCCACACTGGCACTGTGTTTAAGATGGGTCTATGATCCTCCATTTAGCCAGGTTTTTCCTGGGTCAGCAATCTGTTTAGGGATTTCTAGATTGACCGCTACAGTTTGTATCCAGGGGATACGTGCTCTGCCGGAGTGATGAAGTGTGAAGGGGCAGGGTGTGCATTAAGCTACCATGTATAACATTGCTGTGCCCGACACCATGTGAACTTGTTGAACTTTTGATCTTGTAAACTCGCACAGGTGACAGCAGTCACAATAACATGTCATAACAACATTAATTATATGCAGCCACTCACTGTAGTTGCACAGCTGCCAGAGATCCGTGACGACTTGGGTAGAAAAGAAACCCTTGCGTTTTTTTACTGAAAACTTCTTTAGCCAAGTTTGCGATTTTTGGTGAGGGCAAAACTTTTGATTTCGCGTCACCGAATGTGACAGTGTCATCGACATTCTGTGTGACGTTTTGACTTCTGTCGGTAGTCCCCACGATCACCTTTTTTGTTTTAAGGGTTTTCTTATTTGAAACTAGCTTCTGCCAGAAACTAGCGTCTCCGGCTTCACCCGCGTAAAATTCGAAAATTATCCCGAGGGAGCATACTCCCGGGATAAAAAGTATCATATGTGCTATTCCAGACTATATTCTCTGTGCCAAATTTCATCCTGATCCATCAAGCCATTTGAGCGTGAAAAAGTAAGAAACACAAACACATTCACAGACTTTCGCCTTTATAATATTAGTATGAAGTGTTATAAACGTAACAATAAAAAAGCACTGTTTGAATCTCAAAGTTTTACATAAAGACATTCCATCAAAAAGCCCGTCCTTCTCCACTTCTTAGTGTTGTGGCTGGGCAAAAGTAGCCTGCCACACATCAGTCTGTTGTATTGTGTCTGCCAATTTGAAGGCTGATTTTTGTCACATACCTAAACATTGCTATTTGTTAACTGTTGTTACTTGTTTGCACCAAACGTTTTGGGAATACTTTTATTATGCGTCCAGCTAAGGATTGGAATTCCCTGCTGGAGTCTGTATTTCCTGATAGTTACAACCTGGGAGTCTTTAAATCAATAATGAATAGGTATCTTCCAGGCAAGCGTGCTATATCGTCGATCACATCATCGCTTACCATCAGGTGAGATAGTGGTCAAGCGCGTGCCTATGAATAATAAAAAAAAACTGCCCCAAGTAGCAAAGGCCTTCCCAAGTCCCATCAGTGTTTTCAAAGGTTTGGTTCAAGGTGGCGCGCCTAGAACCAGTCCTCACGACCAGGACGCTCGGTACATACGTACATACGTACGGAACTGCATATTAAGTGTGGGATGGAAAATTCTCTAAAAATCAGAGACTCTAGAAAAAGTGATACCACGCGTTAACAATGCTCGAAATGCCAAAATGTAAGGGATTAATCCCGTGACATTTCGATAGCGTTTGTTTCTCATACACTTTTAACGTTTTTCCAATCGCTATCACGACGCTTTCGTTGTCTGTCTGGATGCTGGATGTCACTTGTCTATATAGAGCCTTACACACGAGAAACACGACGGAACCCGATTGATACAGCTCGTGCTTGATGAGACTTTACAGTTTTGTTTATGTAGGTGCTGTAATAAATACTTGTATTTTTTTTCTTTCTTTACTAATGTAAATAAATAGGGTAATGTGTAACAAATAATATTGATATTTTTTCGTACTACAATAGGTATTGGCATAATTAACCGCCTGATGCAACGGCTGCTATTGTCTGTCTGTCTGCTCGACGGGTATTTAAGCCCAACAGTCCTAGCTCTGCCACATTGCATTGTCCGCAGCCGCAAGAACAACAGCAACCAACATGAAGTGTTCGCTCTCATTCATTATACTGGTAAGTTTTAATTTTTATTAAATTGTACTGTTTTATTATTATGCACATCAGAATTAAACTAAAAAATAAGACTAATAAATAACATACTTATCATCACCAACCTTTTAACGTTCTTACTGCTGGGACCAGTGCGTGTTGGTTGATGTCACTTGTCTTTGAACTTTTGGTCGTAGGACATGCCGGTTTCCTCACGAATGGTGAAGGGAAACGTACCTTTATACAAACTATATTCAAGCGCGTATAAAAAGGGAGGGAATGACGAATCAAAAAATTTAACATGTAGGTGAAGAGACGACAAACTGCTTACCTGCCCTGTTTTCCAGTAACATATTTGAATAATGTTATTTGTAAAGCACTAGTAACGTTTATGGCCAAACATCGGGCAGAGTGGAAAGCTATGGGGAGACCTTTACCCAACAGTGGGATAAAATAGGTTGAAAATAAATCTCGTAAAGTTTCGGACTGCCTCACTTTTGTCTACTGTTCACAAGCTAATACAAAAACGATGCCCCACGCTGGGAATTTTGCCTGAATCGCGGGTACGTTTACAAATATTTAAACACAAACAGCCAGTACGGGAACAACTAGCTGACATTTGCTCCATGTGGAAATCAACCCGCGACACGCAGTGTAGCAGCCAATCGCTCAACCACTGCGCCAACCGTTTCAATACCATCATTTCTTCGATCGGTTCCAACTGCCAACAATGTTGGATCCATTAGTGTTGGCCGTTCGTCCCGGACTTCTAGGGACTGATGATTCGTTCGGGGCCCGAACTAAAAATTAATGATAACAATTTGACAGTTGTACCGAGTTGTGTGTTTTTATCATAGTATTTTTTGTTTGAAAGGTGATTTTATCGAGAGTGTTCTTAGCTATGTTTGAATAAAATCGGTTCAGCCGTTCAAAAGTTATGCGCGTTTTACTGTTTAGATCGTGATGTTTTCGCAAGATAAATGTGTCGGGGGTTTTTAAATTTTGAAATTTTACTTGTTGTTAATGGTTTTTATCCATCTGAAAAAAATAACTTAGCACTTGTTTTTTTTTTCACTCCGAAGTTTCGGAGTAATTTAGGACGGGGCCCAAAACTTCGTTGACGGAGATAGGGAATAGACCCCCTGGGCCGCCGCATCCGAGTGTTTCTTGCTGCTGCATATTGTCGGTTAACATAGCGCGAGACCAGAGGCTCCCAGGAGAACAAATTTTATTGGTTTCCATTGAAATATCAAGATACTTATATAAATTATTATAAAATTATGTCACATTATAAAATTTATAATAATAAGTACTCAATTTTGGCAAAATATTTCGTGTTGTCATATAGAGCGTTCAGTATACTCGTATATTGGTCACAATGTCCTTTTTACATTTCAACCAAAGATTTAGAATTTTTTTGCTATGCAAAATTTCAACAGTCTTATGTGAAACTAGCTGTTGCCCGCGACTTCATTCGCTTCGAACATGTACCGAAAAACTAAATAAAAACATAGGTATGAATTTTAGTACGCGGAACTTTAGAACACGGTTACTCCTTATAACATCAGCTATCTGCTAGTGTAAGTCCCGTCGAAATAAGCCCAGTCGTTTCGGCGATTACCAAAAGGAACAAACAGATAGACCACCAAAAAAAATAAAAAGTAGTTAATTAAAAGTAACTACTTTCACATAAGTATTTAGTAAAAAACCATTATTTTTTAATTAATTTGTGTAGATGACGCTCTAAGCCTTCTCATGTAATATTGTCCGTTGCCTATTAGACAAGCCCAGTCACTGGCTTCATTTAAGAACCTAGTTAAAAACCATTTCCTTTCTCCCTAACGCTTTTATATTTTTTGTCCCTCCTTTCTCTGAATTTGTTAACATGTAATATTGTGTATGTATGTATTTAAGTATATATGTATGTAAGTATTTGTGTATTTAAGTTTATGGATAGTATTTATTGTAACAATATAGTTTTGTATATATTTATGTTTTAATGTACAGTACACCACAGACTACCCCCTTTCTCATTATAAGTTCTTTCAGTCCACCCAAAGGTTGTCTGGTAGATATCGCTGTCAGCGATAAGACCGCCTTTGTACCCGTATAATTAAGTTTTTCTTATAAAATGGATGTATAACTTTTATGGTGTACAATAAAGTATATTCTATTCTATTCTATTCTATTGCAGAACTGTGTGTTAAGGCTTTGGGAATCCACTGGATGCGATACGCACAGGACCAGTCCATGTGTGACGCTGTACGGAGGCCTGTGTCCAGCAGTGGCCTGCTATGGGCTGATGATGATGATAATGAACTGTGACGATCATGTTTGCAGGTGGTGATGTACGCGCTAGTGGGGGTGCCTTATGGCGTGCGCTCCCAAACTGTACCTGACCCCGCGACACAAGAACAAATAAATCAGATCACAGCGCAGTTAAAAACAGTTAATGGCTTCGCAAACGTTTCTAAGTGTTCACCTTCTGCCGGTATTTCACCTGAAGATTTAACTAAGATTCAAAACGGTAAAACTGATGATCTTCAAAGCATATTAAGTAAGTTAACCGAGGAAGAGGCTACAAAATTTTCCAATTGTTTGAACAATAAATTGCTATTACCTTGAAATTAGGTTAGGGTAAATTATTTCAGCAAATATAGCTGACATCTAGCAAGCTGTATAATGGAAGATTATAAAAATAAACTTGTGTGAAATAAAATATTTCGAGTTTTATTCATTTCCTTCAGCAAGCGGCTGTGACAGTCTTCGTCCCACTGCATGTCAAAAACCGTTTTCTAATACAGAAAAGGCACGAGCATTAATCACCACGCTTGCTCAATGTGTTTATACATTTATTTATTTAAGGATCACCAACGACTTACATAACATTAACTTAAACATTAATCACCACGTTTGCTCAATGTGTTTATACATTGATTTATTTAAGGATCACCAACGACTTACACAACATTAACTTTAACATTAATCACCACGCTTGCTCAATGTGGTTTATACATTTATTTATTTAAGGATCACCAACAAGTTACACAACATTAACTTAAACATTAATCACCACGTTTGCTCAATGTGGTTTATACATTTATTTATTTAAGAATTACCAACAAGTTACACAACATTAATCACCACGTTTGCTCAATGTGGTTTATACATTTATTTATTTTAGGATCACCAACGAGTTACACAACATTAACTTAAACAAAACGACAATAGACATAGAAGTATGTAAAGGCGGATACAGACATTGCGAGGCATGCGCCGCGCAAACCTTGCAACGCGCGCCTGCATATAATTTTGCTTTGCGTATAACATGCATCACCACGAATATGAACGTCCACACATTGCGAAGCATGCGATGAGCGCCGTGCGCTGCGCATGTCTCGCAATGTCTGTATCCGCCTTAAGGATCGTAGCAGGTGGCGTTCTGTAGTTTCAGCCTACCCCCATGGGAAAAGGCGTGAGTTTATGTATGTATGTAAACAGACAATATAAGATACTCTTATCTTGTTATACACACTCATTTATAGGTAATATTATAAAGCTGAAGAGTTTGTTTGAACGCGCTAATCTCAGGAACTAATCCAACACTAAATTATTTTTGTGTTGGATAGGCCATTTATCGAGGAAGGTTATAGACATCACGCCACGACCAATAGGAGCGGAGCATAAATGAAAAATGTTTCAAAAACGGGCAAAATTATTACTTTTTGAGAAACGGAAGCTCCGTTGCGTGCGCTGCGTAAGCGGTTAAAGTTACGCAACATGGTACGTAGGGTAGATAAGGTAAGTAGGCAGCCAGTTGATGGGAGCGAAGCTGCGTGGACAGCTAGTTATTGATAAAACACCCACATAAGAGGTGCAATTACCACATCCTCAAAGATAGAGCAATTTTAGTACCTGTCTTACTTATTACGATATCCACCAGTCTAACAACCATAACTTTAGACCTAGGTCTCATAAAAGTTTACATTTAATATTATTTTTACGGCCATAGCACAGAGAATTAAAAATAAAGACATCTAACACATAGAAGGTAAGATATTTTTGTATTAAAACATAATTTCACACGTTTTTATAAGATTTCCTAAATAGCTGCAAAAGTATTAGGGATACACATATGTATTTCATTGTTTTTTTTTAATGTTTGAGTTGTTCTACACACTGACATAAGAATCACAGCTCTAAGACAATTAGTTTAATTTGGTTGTTGCCTTAAACAACCAACACTTCCCTCTTTAGATGGCTGTTTTACACAGAAAGTCCTGCGACCACAGATATAAAGAATAATCTAACTAGATGACGCGATTGTATGTACTTCGCGTGTCAAAAAACGGAGTAAAATTACGATCAATGGTCGTACTTTGAGATTTTCATTCAGCATTATCGGCACCGGAAATCCACCGAAATCTAGAAAAATGCCTAATTATGCCATATTGAGCTGTAAATACAGTATAGAAAAGTTGGTTGAGGCAATGGAAATGTTTTCTTTCATTGGTAAGTAAATTCGTTTTTAAATTGTGTATGAAAAAGTGGCACGCTTGGTTTTCATACAGATGGATCGATACTTGCGTTATCTAGTTAGTTTTATGTCTGTGCCTGTGACAGACTAAATTTCGGGCCATTCACTACCATGAATTAATAGAGCCGTATCATCTGCGTAACTGAAAATTGAACAATTCATTAGAGACATTTTGCATAAGTTGTAAGTAATATAAATAAGAAATAGGGCAGGACCCAGAATTGAGCCCTGAGAAACGCCATAACTCAATGAAATGGTATCTGTTTGGGATGAGTATCCGAACAGAATATATCTATCACGTTATCGTAAGCCAATCATAGCACAGCTAAATGACGCGATACCTTGTTGTGATTGGCCATTTTGTTCCCGTCCTTTTTCCCTCGATTGATGTATACAAAAAAAAAAAATATATATTCGCTAACGACCATTTGTAACGACAACTTGTTTTATTTTTAATCACACAAAACCCCATCAAAACGCCAAAGTAGTAGCTGATCAAGCAGTTCTGATCACCACTGGAACACATCTAAACATATTTGGACCTTCAGAGCCATATTTCGAGGATTCGAAGCATCAAAACCAAATCATCGAGTCGAGCGACCTTTGGAATGCCACGCTACTATGGCCACGCAGATACATAAAGTCGAGCGAAACTGCACTTAGAAGCGAAGATTCAGCAGCATATCCACGCAAGCGCCTTCTATCTTACTGATGTGAAAGGACAACCGAAAATTTGGAGGAACGAGCGGACATACGGTGCGTTTATCAAGTTCCAATGACCTGCTGAGTTCATAAGTGTAATACCGTTTTGTGATCTGATTCCAGTGAGGGTGATGGTGAGGGTTGCCCACTGCGCAGAGCGACACATCAGCTGATCGCATCACTAGTAGAACCAGCCGTTTTCACACGCAGTCACTTTGCTCGTAAGTGCCATCGGGATGCCGTTAACGGCTGATGATGGGGAGGGTCCTAGCAAAACAGGTGATAGGTCCCCTTATAGATCTATTAGTGATGAAAAAACTGAGCAAATCATGCGCGATTTGATTAGGAGCCGTGGTATCGTTAAGGGTAGGTTAACTAAACTTGCTAACTATTTAAATACGATCAGTGTAACAACTATATCTAGTGAGTTAAAAATAGATTTAAAATTACGTGTTAAGGGTGCTGAGATTTTATTAAGCGAATTTAATGAAATACAATCAAAACTCGAAGAGCTAGTTTCCGATAGTGGTATAGATGATCAGTTAGATCAGCGCCAACAGTTCGAAGACGGCTACTATAGTACTATTGCCCGAGCTGAATCCATCCTTAGCGTCAGTGAAGACGTCACTGATTGTTCCAAACCGTGTCAGCATATGAACAGGCCAGTGTCCGTTAAATTACCAACCATCATGTTGCCTACGTTCGACGGCATGTATGAACACTGGCTCGAATATAGGGACACCTTTATATCTTTGGTGCACAGTTCGACTGAGATGAGTAACATTCAAAAATAACATTATTTAAAGTCTTCGCTCAAAGGAAGTGCCGAAACGCGTAAACGCGCTAGAGATTTCTGCATCTAACTACTCTGTGGCATGGGAAGTACTCCTAAATAGGTACGACAATGATAGATTATTAGTGAATAGTCACCTAAAAGCATTGTTCTCAATACAACCATTAAAAGAGTCACCTTCACTAATTAGAAAACTTATAGATACAATTATAAACAACTTACGCGCTTTAAAAACCCTTGACGAGCCAACAGATACCTGGGATACGCTTATAATATATATAGTTGTTTCTAAGCTTGATAGAACCACTGAACGAGAGTGGGAACAACACAGAGGTTTATTGTTGGCAAACACCCCTCCCAGAACTAAATTGAAGGTTGACAGTTTGATTAATTTCCTCAAAAGTAAGGCTGATTTGTTAAGCAAGACAGAAACAAAAAATGTCAGAGGTAATGTAACACACTGCAATGTTTCCTCAAGTAATCCACCGTCAACACCGAACCGTAAAGCGCGTAGATTGTGCGTGGTATGCAATGGTAAACATCCTATTTACACTTGCACGCAATTCATTAATATGAACTTACAAAGCAAATTAAAGGTTGTAAAAGATAATAACTTGTGTGAGAATTGCTTGCGCTCCGGACACACTTTAGACGGTTGTTTGTGGGGACCTCGTAAACAATGTAATATGAAACATAATACACTTATTCATCCTAATGATTCCAGGCATTCTAGCTGTACCGTGTCAGGTGCGACGACTGCGGCGGCAGTGGCTAGCGCGCTATGCGTGGCCCCACCTGAGACCGTCTCTGAGACGGTACATGATCCCATTAGCGAAAAGCAATTCATTCAAGTTAGCAATGTTCACACTGATATACACGCACACACGCAATGCATAGATGTGCAACCGGTTCTCTTATCTACTGCGTTAGTTGAGATTCCTGATAAACATAGTAAATATCATGTCGCTTGTGTATTACTCGACAGCGGTAGACAGAGCTCCTTTGTTACATATTCGTTTTGCGAATTGTTAGATATGCCGCTAATGAAATACGAGGAGTAGGTAATTTGGTATCACACTGTACACAAACGTGTGATCTAGAAATTAAATCACGTATTAATTCCTACTCAACTCACATTAAATGTTTCGTTCTATCTGAAATAACGGCCACATTGCCAGCTATACAGGCACAAAGCACACAGTTTAGGATTCCTGAACACCTGCAGCTGGCAAATTCGCGATTTTTGGAGCCGCAAAAGATAGATGTTCTAATAGGCGCGGATCGATTTTGGGAATTGCTTATCGATGGCAAAATGCGTTTACCGAACGTTCCGTTCTTACAAAACACGAAGTTAGGTTGGATAATATCGGGTCTTATTAATAATACAAATCTTAATAATGGACATGTCCAATGTAACTTCACTCAATCCATGGACAATCAGCTACGTCAGTTCTGGGAGTTGGAGGAGTTATCCATGCTTCGGGATACACACACAGACGAAGAGCAGGCATGTGAACAGTCTTTCATCACAACCACTACACGCAATAAAGATGGACGATTTTGTGTTCACATTCCTCTTAAAGAATCACCCGATGCTTTGGGTGAATCATTTCCTCAGGCAAAGCGGCGTTTTTTGTCCTTAGAAAATAGGTTATTACGCGCACCTATTAGTTATAAGAAATTATACACTGATTTTATACACAAATATATCAACTTGGGTCACATGACCCAGGTTGATTCTTACAAGAGTCCTTACTATTTTATGCCGCACCACGGCGTTTTTCGAGATCACAGCACGACTACGAAGCTTCGTGTAGTGTTCGACGCCAGTGCTACGACTAGTAACGCTAAATCTTTCAACGATATCCAGCTTGTAGGACCTCCTATTCAGGGAGACTTGCTTGGTATTTTGCTACGGTTCAGACAATTTAATTTCACAACAACTGCAGATTGTGAGAAGATGTACCGTCAAGTCCTTGTTGATCCTTCTCAACGCGACTTGCAACTTATTATGTGGCGCGATGATCCGGCAAGACAGCTCAAGTTCTATCAGCGTCGGCGCCCTTCCTTAGTGTTAGGTGTCTTAAGCAATTAGGAGCCGAGTGTACGGACCCCGAGGTTAAAAGGGTCATAACTGACGATTTTTACGTTGATGACCTTTTGACCTCGTGTGACGACAAGGTCAAATAACTTGACCTTTAACTTTGAACTCGACGGTACATCAGCTCCAACGACGTCACAATCTGATCTCAGTATCTTTCGTGACTTAAATCTAGGTGATAATAGTCAATGCAGAACGTTAGGTATAGGTTGGTGTAGTGACGCGGACGAGTTTTGTTTTCATACGCAATTTCAAAACAGCAACAATCCTGTTACTAAACGCATGATTCTATCAACTGTTTCTCAGATATTTGATCCATTGGGATTGTTAAGCCCTTCTGTTGTCATCGGCAAAGTATTATTGCAAAAACTTTGGCTATTAAAATTATATTGGGACGATCCGCTTCCCACTGATGTTGTGCGAACATGGAGCCAGTTCTTTAACAGTCTTTCTTATCTTCGCACTATCAAAGTTCCACGACACGTATTTCAATGTGATTCTACTCGTGCTGAGTTACACATTTTTACAGACGCTTCACAAACTGCATATGGAGCGTGCGCGTATGTACGTAGTGTAGGTGTTGGTGAGGTGACAGTAAAATTGCTTATTTCTAAGGGTAAAGTAGCCCCATTGAAACCCGTTAGTATACCGCGTTTAGAACTGAGCGGTGCGTTGCTGGGTGCTAGGCTGTTTGACAGGATTAACGGATCATTTACTCGTAAATTTAATGACGTCATATTTTGGACCGACTCGACTATCGTGTTAGGTTGGTTACGCATGGCACCTAATTTGCTTAAAACTTTTGTGCAAAACCGAGTCGCTGAAATACACGAACTTACGAGTAAGTTTTCTTGGCGACATGTAAGTGGGAAAGATAACCCTGCTGACCTGGTTTCGCGTGGTGTGAGTCTTGAAGACTTGTCTTCATCGACATTATGGTGGGAAGGCCCTAATTTTATGCACAGCCTTGACTTTGATAGCAATTTAAAGTTGCAATCAATTTCGAATGTTAACGACATCTTGCCTAAAGAGTTACCTGAACTTAAAGCAAATGTTATAAACTCATTATTAACAAAAACCACTACGCTCGAAACATATTTTCCATTCAATAGGTTTTCGCATTTTAATCGCATGAGTCATGTTGCTGCTTATGTATTACGCTTCATTCACAACAGCTGTGCGCGCAACAAAACAAATCAGCTGACAGGTATGGTTACAGTTATTGAGTTAAGACATGCCATTAATACACTTGCACGATTATCACAAATGGAATCATTTCCAGTTGAGTATAATTTACTTAAGAATGAAAGAGATGTCAAATCGAGCGTTAGCCTTGCGAGTTTAAATTTATTTCTGGATAGTAACGGTATAATTAGAGTCTGAGGTAGGATAAAGAATTCGCCTGACTTTAATTATAGTAAAAAACACCCGATTCTTTTGTCTTCTGAACATCACTTTACACTTTTATTGTTTAGGCACGAACACAGCCAATCTATGCATTGCGGACTTCAAGCGTTACTATAACGTTTGCGCGAGAATTGGTGGCCTCTGTCAGGTAGAAACCTAGCTAAGAAGGTGACGCAACAATGTGTTGTCTGTAAACGCATTCGGGGTAAAACATTAACCCCACTCATGGGCAACTTACCTAAAGAACGGGTAACCGCTAGTTTTCCTTTCTTTCGCACAGGTGTAGACTATGCAGGGCCGGTGTTCATACAAAACCGAAAGGGCAGAGGCGCGAAACTGATCATATCGTACATTTTTCTGTTTGTATGTTTCACGACGCGCGCAGTACACTTGGAAGTAGATAGTGACCTCTCTTCTGATGCATACTTACTTGCGCTTAAGCGTTTTATTTCACGGCGCGGGAAGCCGTCAGAAATATTTTCGGACAATGGACGCAATTTTGTAGGCTTAAGTAATGATTTTGCTCAGTTTTTATTAAAATGTAGAAAAGATATTATTGATTACGCGAGAGGCCAACAAATTCAATTTTCTTTTATTCCCCCATATTCCCCGCATTTTGGTGGCTTATGGGAAGCTGGGGTCAAATCATGCAAGTATCATCTTCGGCGAGTAGTGGGCAACGCTCATCTAGCCTTCGAGGAACTCACTACGGTGTTATCTCAAATCGAAGCTATGTTGAATTCTCTACCAATGACTGCTTTGTCTTCGGATCCTCGAGATTATATTCCCCTTAGCCCTGGACACTTTTGATTGGACGACCACTCACCGCACCAGTTTGTGAAGACGACCTGCGAGACTTGCCTGTTCATCGCTTGACTCGCTATTAGAGAGTGGAACATGCAGATCCAGCAGCAGTTCTGGTCGCGCTGGGCCAAGGAATACATCTCGGAACTACAAACTAGGACCAAATGGAGGACAAATACGGCCGACCTGAAACCTGACACGCTAATCATTATTAAGGAAGTCAACCTTCCGCCGCTGAAATGGCAATTGGGTCGAATCACGAAGACGATACCTGGCAACGATGGTATCTCACGAGTAGCAGACATTCAGACATCATCAGGCATCGTGAGACGGCCATACACGAAGATCTGCCCTCTGGTTGAACATGAGTAAATTTGATTGTAAGCTGAAGCTTTCAAGGCCGCGGGCATGTTTGGGATGAGTATCCGAACAGAATTCTATCACGTTATCGTAAGCCAATCATAGCACAGCTAAATGACGCGATAACTTGTTGTGATTGGCCATTTTGTTCCCGTCCTTTATCCCTCGATTGATGTATACTAAAAAAAATGAATATATTCGCTAACGACCATTTGTAACGACAACTTGTTTTATTTTTAATCACACAAAACCCCATCAAAACGCCAAAGTAGTAGCTGATCAAGCAGTTCTGATCACCACTGGAACACATCTAAACAGTATCACTAATAACATCATTTATTTTGACACATTGAGTTCTATCACACAGATAATGCCCGTAGCTTCCAGCTTAGATAAGAGGTAGGGGAATGGATACAGTGTCGAATGCCTCAGAAAGATCTAAGAAGATAGCCAAGCATTTCATTTTACTATCTAATTTAGATACTACATGGTCTACCAAGGCAGCAACAGCGTTTTCAGTTGACCTGCCACGTCTAAAACCATATTGGTTATAACTTAGTAATTTGTGTGACTCAAGACAGTCTACCAATCGTACATCAAGGATCTTTTCTAATGTTTTAGAGATGGCAGGCAAGACAGAAGTTGGTCTATAATTACCTTCACTGTGTCTGTCACCCTTTTTGAAGATTAGGTGAACAACAGCTGTAGGCAACTCATTTTGGATTATCTCTGATTTTGTTGTCTATATCTATTATTGTATTGTGTTAGCTGTAGTATAGTGGTATTATCATGTGTGTAAAATAAATGCCACAAGTTTGCCAGTAATTTGGCATTGCAATTTTCATTGTGTTTAAAATAATCCGGTCCTAATCGCAAAATTGGTCCTTCGAGCCGGATCACAATGGAAAACCAAATTACTGGCGTCGTCACACGGAGCAAAGCTGCTGGAGCCGAGCACCGACCTGGATTGGATATCGCGTTTGTAACAATTGGTTCGGATAATGCCATGTGTGCGTCATCTGGGTCGAAATCGAGCAGCCTCAGCCGCGAAGCACTGTACCATGACTACGCTGGGACCGAGCACCGACCTGGATTGGATATCGCGTCTGTAACGCGTGGATCGATTAATGCCACGTGTGCGACATCCAGGTCGAGAGCGAGCAGCCGTAGCCACGAAGCCCTGGAACAAGACAAAACGTGTACTCCCACATTTCCACGTGGTGAAGTAAATGCCACGTGCTTGTCCATTCGGGTATGATCAAGCCGTCTGAGCCGCAAAGCCCCCGCGCCGCTGGCGTACCCCGCACCGCCAGCGTTCCCCACGCCGCCGGCGTCCTGCTCGCCGCTGGCTGGGCCCACGCCAGGCCCAGGCTATGAAACTGTTGTTGTCCAATCTTCGTCGTATGTGGTGTCGTGATCTTTAATGGTTATTGATGCTCTGTCTCAAAAGAAAAACACTTTCGTCAATAACAGTATCTCTAAGTAGTCTGTGGTCAATAAACAAAGGTACGTAGTAACACGTGTTCTCAATATTTCAGGTTATTAACTACTCCAAAATAATTTTCAGTATTTACTAATGTAACGCTATCCTTTTCTGTTGCACCAATAAATAGCATACCCGCTCTCTTTCATCTGGCGGTCTCGTTGCGCGCAGCTGCAATGTATTGTCCTCTTCTATCGCACGGGATATTTAACTCGGACCTCTTTGTCACAAGTTTCCACACACATAAAATTCATCATATAGTAAAATTCACCTTTCAAAACTTGACAAACCGTCATTCGGGTCAGATTTTTTACAGACAGCCCTATGCATGGTATTCGCAATTAAATAGCGCTCATTATAATATAAGATTTATTTATTAAACAAATAGGTGAAAATAACTATTATCGATTTACCTGTTTATACCTGCCAACCCAGTACGCGATCAGGCCGTACGGCCGTTTTGTTACGCCAGGAACAAAATAGTTCGGAGGAAGCGATGTCCCGGGGTGGGGTGATGTTGGCGGTGTCCTTGGACATTTCCAACGAATAAAATAAATATTTAAGTGGGGCTCCCATACAACAAACGTGTTTTTTTTGCCGTTTTTTCGATAATGGTACGGAACCCTTCGTGCGCGAGACCAACTCTCACTTGGCCGGTTTTGCACATAATGTTCTTTGGAATAAAACAAACATGTTCGCGCCGCACCTTAACCTAATCTAATTGAGTACTAACCTTTTTTTATTGCGTGTAGAAATACTTGCAAACTGCGTTACCACGGGGTGATAGTGCAGTTATGTGGGACTCCAACCCACTATAAATCCACGGTGTCCTTCTGTGTCACTTATGGCGGGTACACGGGCATGCGTAAGCAGTCATGCGCGAACCCGCCACGACTCACCGACCGGTCCGTAACCTCCTCTAAAGAGTACCCCATCAACGGCGCACCTGAAAACATTGCACGTCGTGACCTCCCCAGGGACCAAACCAGCAAATGATTGCCAGACGACCCCGTGTATGGCACCCATGGTCCCCCTATAACGGTTCAGGACAATGGCCCCGCCGCCTACCATTTTTGGGTGGCAGGAGATAGGAAGAGCGGCCAACGCTATACTGACACTCCTCCTCCCCTGCGGCCACAGATCGTCTGCCATCACACGGTGGCGACCCCTTCAGGCCGCGGAAGATAGGGAGAGCGGCGCACCGCAATACAGGCAGTCCTCTCCCGCCGTGGCCTCCGACCCTCAGCCGCGATGCCTCTCCCCGCCTCGACAATGCGGGAACCCACAGGCAGAGAATTGACCCCTAACCAACACAACAAAACACACATCAACATCAAACAACATAAAATCATCAACATAAAATTATTATGACGAATAAATGTTATGCCTTAAAAATGTATGCTACTCCAAATTATGCCAAAACAAATTAGACCAAAAGACAGTTATGCTAACCTTTGCATTATGCTAAAGTATTATTATGCTTATAAAATTTATGCGAAAACGTTATGCCAAACAATATTACGCCTAAAAATTGTATGCTAAGAGGGGGATTCCCTTTGTAAAGTTATACTAACTATTCCGTTTTATAATTAGTATCAATATAGTAGCAACACTTAGTAACCGTAGTGAGACCGGCAAGTTTATGTAACAATTTTCGAGAACGGCGAGAGTGGTCCTTCTGCTCTTACCATCATTATATGTACGTAGATACTCAGGCAAATAAATAATTTCTCATTAATTTTTTCCGGTGTTTTTTATTACCACGGTTCATTTTGAGGATATGATGCAGCAGAGCTGTTACATATATACCAGAATCTGAGGCTATTTATGGTCTACACTCTACAATCACAATCAATATACCTTCATCAGCTCGTATGTGGTGTGAATCTCGTGGAGCGGCGTCACGTGGAAGCTGCCGAGACAGTACAGCCTGTCACTCTGCATCAGGCACGAATCCCAGTCGTCCAGGTGGGACAGCTTCGGGAACCGGCTGACTCATCACCTGCACACATTGTCAGTGGAACTTGGCGGCCCAATGCTAGAGGAACTAGGTGCCTGCTATAGGTCTGAGAGAGGAACTTCCTCGTTTCAACTTTCAATAGCGCTGATCCGTTTAATCTTTATATCTATTACGATTGCTAGTGGTTTTGGTTTAGGTTTTGGCTGTTCATTGATCATGGTTTGGCATGAATATTGGCTTCGGTCGCCCGAGTTAGGCCCTGTTCCGATGATCTGACGCAATTTAATCATACCGCCTACACTTACAAAGAAAATATTGGAAAATTACAAGTGTTTCCTGATGCAGTTGCATGATCTGCTCAATATCGAACGCAGATCGCCTACACACTCATACACAGGTACTTCTGTTTTCCTAATTTATGTTTTTTAAATATTGTAACCTTAGCTTACTAACCAACCGTTTTCTGATCTCAAATTTTTGTCATTGTATACTCGTCTATGCTACTTTTATCTGCTTTTGTAATTGTTAATAAAAAGCGATGTGAGGTGGAGGCCTGCAGCCTTATTGCGTAATGAAATCGGCAAGGCAAAGGGCAAAGAATATGAAAATAAACCAATCACATATACGGAAATCCATATCGCGTCATTTATCGACGTGATTGGTCGATTTGTTCGTACTCTTTGCCCTTTGCCTTGCAGAATTCATTATGCAATAAAACTGCTGGTGACCTGTGGCTGTAACACAGGTTTTATTTATCTGCCACAGGCACCAGCGATCCACAAATTTGTAAATTTAAATTTAACATAATATTTTTTTGTTTCGTAATTGGTTTGTGGTGAGAAATAAACGATTTTATTATTATGTCCTTTATTTTTATTTTTTTCTTATTTATTTCATTTTTAATATTTTTATAAAACACATACAAAAAAGAAAAAACCACAAAAAAAGTCAATTTAAATATCAAAAACCCGACTACTTAATAAGCGAACTAAAAAGATGTAAACAAGTAGAAAATAATGCTGTGCAGTCAGAGGATCAGGTGGTCAGTCAGCTCGCGAATATGTATCCTCCGACTGCACAGCATTATTTTTTACTTGTTTACATCTTTTTAGTTCGCTTATTAAGCAGTCGGGTTTTTGATTTTTAAATTAACTTTTGTTATTTACAACTTTTTAGTTATATTTATTTTCGAATCACATTTAAACAGTAGTGTATATTTTTGTAATCAAAACTCCTTTATTTTGATACCCCACTCGATGGGTTTCGAAGAAAAATAAAAATTGAGTCGCCGCGAATATGGCGCGTCACTTACCTAAGAACACTTTTTTTTTTTCTTGGGCGGCCAAGCCCTATCTAACAATAAAAAATAATAAATAATAATAATCTAATTATAAAAATCCATCTAGCTGTTTGCAAGATATGAGGTTATAAAGAATATTACATACATACAAAAATACAAGATACGCGCGAAAAACATAACCCTTTCCTTGCAGCCGAGTAAAAATATGTAATATAAATTAGTGAGTGATGCGAAGGATATTGCGAACCTTTTCAGAAATCAGTTTGTTTTAAAGTCACCGCTAGGGAGCTCTTGTGACATGCTGGATGCTGAGCCCCGTTGTGGCAAGGTGGGCACCCGCTTCAGTACCAAAGATGTGGCCAGGGTCATCAGGTCTACGTCTAGAGGTAAGTCCCCTGGACATGACGGGCTCAGTATCGAGCATTTACAATACGCCGGTCCTCATTTACGGAGGGTTTTGGCACTGCTGTACAATTTATGTATTGGTCATTCATACTTGCCCTCCGACCTAATGAGGACGATCGTGGTTCCCATAGTTAAAAGTAAAACAGGTGATCTTTCGGATAAGGGGAACTATAGACCTATTTCTAGCAACCATAGTCGCTAAGGTGCTTGATGGTCTGCTTGATATACAGCTAAACGAACATCTTGTGCTGCACGACAATCAGTTCGGGTTTCGGTCAGGACTCTCTACAGAGAGTGCAGTTCTGTGTCTCAAGCAGGCTGTCAGGTATTACACAAAAAGAGGAACACCTGTTTTCGCTTGCTTCCTCGATCTGTCTAGGGCTTTTGACCTGGTTTTCTACGATATATTATGGAGGAAACTTGAAGGTATAAGCTTGCCTATCGAGCTTATAAGTATCTTCAGGCATTGGTATGGGGGCCAGGTCAACAGTGTTCGGTGGGCGGGTGTGCTGTCGGAGCATTATCAATTGCAGTGTGGAGTGAGACAGGGGGGGTTAACCTCCTCTGCCCTCTTCAATTTGTATATGAATGCCCTGATTGAGGCGCTTAGCGGTCATCATGTCGGTTGTCATATTGATGGTATCTGTGTCAATAATTTAAGCTACGCGGATGACATGGTGCTGCTGAGCGCGTCAGTCGGTGGTATTAGGACACTATTGGCCATATGTGAACGTTACGCAACTGAACATGGGCTATTATATAACGTTCAGAAAAGTCGGTACATTGTTTTTGACGCGGTGACCAGGTACCTTCCTGATGTGCCTCCCATACGGCTCAACGGTGTTACTCTTGAGCGAGTAGAACAATTTAAGTACCTAGGTCACTTGGTCACCACTGACTTCAAGGACAATGCTGACATTGAAAGGGAACGGAGGGCTCTTTCCGTGCGTGCGAATATGATAGCTCGCAGGTTTGCATTGATGTATTTCTGTTGCTACTATATCAACAAATAAAATAAATATTTAAGTGAGGCTCCCATACAACAAACGTGACTTTTTTGCCGTTTTCTTTTGCGGTAATGGTACGGAACCCATCGAGCGCGAGTCCGACTCGCACTTGGCAGGTTTTTTAGGGTTCCGTACCCAAAGGGTAAAAACGGGACCCTATTATTGAGACTCCGCGGTCAGTCTGTCTTTCTGTCACCAGGCTGTATCTCATGAACCGTAATAGCTAGACAGTTGAAATTTTCACAGATGATGTATTTCTGTTGCCGCTATAACAACAAATACTAAAAACAGAATAACATTAATACTTAAGTAGGGCTCCCATACAACAAACGTGATTTTTGTGCCGTTTTTAGCAATAATGGTACGGAACCCTACGTGCGCGGGTCCGACTCGCACTTGGCCCGTTTTTTTAAATATGATCTCACCTTTCCATATCACCTTGTATATAAACTCGATGTGCCATGTTCAAGTCGTGTACCCTAAGTATGATACAACACAACCCTTTTTTATAGAAACAGCTAGCGGTTTTTGGCATTAATTGGAGAAGTTCCAAGTGAATTAGCTAATGGCAAAAACGTAAAATATCTAAAGTGTAAAATAAAAAAGTCTTGAGTCTTTCTAGGGATTTTCGTCAACGTTCATAATTCCGGTTATAGAAGATAATAAAATAATGTGCATTGAATACGGGAGGTATAAATAAAACACTATTCACTGTTTATATTTTTATTTAAGCTTTTGTAGAAATATAACTTAACTAAGTATTCTTAAATAATCTAAATATCACTAAACGCGTCCGTTCTATTTGTAAAGCACTATTTTCTAAAAGGCGTAATACTTATTGTACAGCAGGAAGCATTGTTGCTGTTTGCCACAAACAGGGCGAATAGCAAACACGTGCCGAACACTGACCACAAACACCAAACACAAACACGGCATCCACACATTGTTGTTGTGGTAGCGATTACTTTCGGGTTAAACTCCTGTTTTTCCTTACAATTTAGCTTAGGATACACAAAATGTCACGATTCGTAAATTTGATCACCACTATTAACTCCGTCCGCCGCCCGCAAGCTCGCGCGTCCTGCTGAACTGAACAAGCGTGTGGATACATCACAAACACGTTCATCGAACACCATTTGATTTGCGCACAAAAACCGACACCGATGCCGAACACGGGCGAAAACAAACGAAAACAGCCAAACAAAATCAAACACCCATTCACACGTTCGTGTTCGTTGTTTGTTGTTTGCTGTTCGCCTTTGTTCGGCGAGCCTGTGGGGGCGGCATTAACGCGATGACGATGGTTTAAATGCCAAAATGTAATATTGATAATACGTGACATTTCATTTATGTTATGTCATTTGCCTAGAGCCTCAGAAGGTCATAAACAAATAAATTGTAGACACTTTAGCTTTTGGAGATTGCAACTGCACTTTCGACCCTTGACTGTACATACGCGTAACTTAGCCGTGCGCTGCATTGAAGCGCTGCCCTTTAAAACCACAAGTTTCTATCTAAATGAGCATTTGCCCAAAGAGTTTTTCCTTACATACTGTTATGTTATTTGGCTTATATGCTAAAAATAATTTACAAAATCTTAATTGAATAAAGAAGGTTGCTTCAAGATACATTCTTTTCTCAAAATATTGCTAAAGTTTCGTAAAATCATTTGGATTCTTTATCCTATCACAAAATAAATTCCCAACCATCCCTACACCTACAGCGATTAAATAATCTCATTATTAAACAAAAACGTTTTATAAAATAACACACTTAACATCACGCCTGTATTCAACGAAGAGATAGGCAGAGATGCACCTATATACGTAGTTTAGTAGTGTTGTAGCATAAAGTACTACACTTTTTTTTAAATTTAATCATAATCAACAGTTATTTCAGAAACAATATTAGTCGGTGATCAATCTGTTAAGTTCAGATTTACTTACAAATCTGAAAAACACTATTCACCATGTAGGGACGACGAGAGCAGGTTTTAGTTATAAAGCCAGTTCAGAGCATGAGAATCATACCTTCAGTCAATACGTATAAATCAATTATTATTGCATTAGGTAAAGAGATGGGCAGACTATAGACTTGGCCGAGTAGCCGATGATCAAATGTCTGACAAGTCGTCAAACTCAACGTGCAACAGACTCAACACAATCTAAAAATGAACAACTTTTAATATGAAAAATCATCTCTTCAGTACGAATAGATTTTAGATTTGGTCCCTTAGAGCAAGGCTTACTAATATTATAAATGCGAAATTTTGGATGGATGTAAGTTTGTTATTCAATTACACCAAACGGCCGAATGGATCTGGATGAAATTTGGCACAGACATAGATTATAGTCTGGAAAAGCACATAGGATATTCCCGTGGGATAATTTCCGACTATCATGCGGGCGATGCCGCTGGCAGAAGCTAATTGTTTATAATGATGAGTACAATGTTTTTAGGCCTTGGGTTAATTTTGTTACTGTTGTATCGTGAACGGAAAGTCGGCTTTCCTGACCAGTTGGTCCATCTTTAAAAAGAATGTGATTTTGTCGTTGATAGACTGCAATCTTGTTTCGCTCTTCAACGTCCTGCAGCTTGCTAGAAGCCTGCGACTACACCGGAGACTACGCCTGCTTGGTCTCCTTCTGTATCAGCGAAGTGACGAACCTCATGGCGGGCATCTCCAGCATCAGCGTCAGCGGCACCGCCAGCACGTACGAGCTGCAGCTGGTGGCCACGCAATCCACCAGCTAGAGACAGGAGAAACATTGCTATAGCTGGGAAACCATTTTTTGAAAAAAAAACACTCCATTTCCTGTGCAAAATGGGCCTGTACCCAAATCTGCCTGTATATATACTTTGAACATTTATATTTAATTTTATTCCCTCTTGTACAATTTGACACTTGATAGAGTGTGACTACATTTTTGACCCCTGACTGTACAAACAGGTAAGACTGGGTGAGAGATTGCCAATTAATTGTAATTTTACCTGTTTGCTTCGGATATGGAAGTGACCCATAGAGTAATAAATGCTTACCACACTGAGCAGAGAGGTGGTAATGGGTTGCGGTCGGCTGGCGGCGATGCTGAGGTTGAGGCTCCAGTGCAGCATCAGCACCGCCAGCGACATGCGGCCCATCGCGTGCCAGCCGCGCCACGCCATCACGTGCTTCAGCCAGCCTGCGGAACACACGGTAAAGTCACTACTAGGAACATCCCATCAGAATTGCCCAAAGAACCAGAGTACCAGAAGTGAACTTATAGTACACCCACATTTCGCTATAGAGGGGAGCCCGTTTCCATTAACCGAACACAAATCTACATTGGCGTTGAGAAAGGACAATGGCAGAAGCCAATACTTTGTTTTAGCTGAGATTAAGAAAGAAGAAAGAAAAAGTGTTTATTTGTCACAAAATGACATACACACACCAACAGACTAAGGATTAAAAAAAAAACTAAAAATAGACTATTAATTATTCATTTTCAATGCACTTTTGTCTTGTAACTAATTACACTCGTAAGATACAAAAGAGCGGCGCCTCCTGGTACAGGCATCTATATGCTTAAAAGGAGACGCCACCAACTGTATAACATTGTATATGGTGTAATAACGAAATAAATATTTTTGTATTTTTTTTATTTTGAACATGTTTATGCTAAACCCAATGATATTCAAATAAACAGATACGTTATACACTCACAAAACAATTGAAAAAAGTGTTCCGCACATAGCGGCAGCACACATACACACTTTTCATTCATGTAACATTAAAAAAAAAATATTTTATTTTATCAATAAATAAATAAATTGCAAATACACACGATGGCATTTATTTTATTTTGTTTTTGTTTTAACAAAGCCTATCGCCCTTCGCCATGCGTGACATAAACTAAAGATTGTATTACCACATGGGGCGGTTCCTCTAAATCATTCATGATCAATCTAGAAAGAGCCCAAAGAGCAGTATTAAAAGTTAGTTGCTTTTTCCCAATCCTATACCCAACCTCTGAACTTTATCAACACTGCCAAGTACTTACAGTCCGGCAATTATTCATTATCATGACGGTATTAAAAAAACACTCTGAACTACCCCTAGATACCGATCTCCTAACACAAAATAGAAGATCAACCAATATTTGTCCAATCATCCGTTACAACACAAGTTTCTCTCAAAGGTTTTTCTGCTTTCTTGGTACTTTTCTGTATAACTCTATTAATAATAAACTATCTATATACACACACACAAAAGAGCTCTGTAAAAGGAGATTAAGAAATTGGCTGTTAAACCTTGACTACATTTCCACGGAAAATATATTAAAACCAGTGTCATAAACTCACATTTACACTCACACTCTTACACTCACACATTTACACACACATTACACTTATACAATCATTCTCATTTCTCCATTTTCATTTTGTTTTAAAATTTTATTTTTATAATTAAATAGGTACTTTTTGTTTGTTCATACTTTCAGTGATAATGTTACTTCTTTTGTATATTTTTCGCTGAATTTTTATATTTCATTTATCTTTGATTTTGATTTAAATTTCTCTTTAAATTTAATCTTCATTGAATTTTAATTTAATTTAATTGTATTCTACTTTAAACTTAAATTTCTATTTTGTAAAGACTATACACAAATTATTTCATGATTAATTATTCCTTTATGTAAAAATGGGTGATCTGTAACACAGGGCCTTACCTATCTCAGACACCCTTCTCCATACAAGGTTACGTATTAAGATAGTCACTGTATTTTTGATGTCGAGATAAATAAAGAAATTTTATTATTATTATTTGTAAAGTTTTTTAACTACTCAGCTCTTAGGCTGGTTTAAGCTACATTTACGGGCCAAAACCAAGTAAATGCAGCGTGTGGTGTGTTATGAGGAGGGTGTGTTTTGTGGACCTACTTCGTTTTCTTCTATTTGCAAGAACTTTCTAACTATACGACATGTATTTAAGATGGCAGCTTTTTGTAAAGTAATATAGAGGGTTTCATTTAAATTTAGCAATTTTAAACTGTGAAGAAGATGATTTGGGATAACGCCTGTTGTGGAGAGGACTATAGGCACAACATAAACTTTTTCTTGACGCCATATTCTAGTTACCTCATCCTTCAAGTCTGCGTATTTACTGATTTTTTCGGTTATTGTTTTCTGTATGTTATGTGCGTTGGGAACAGCGATATCTATTAGGTAGGTAATTTTATTTATTTTATCCTGCAAAGTGATATCCGGTCTATTGTAATGAATTGTCCTATCAGTGAGAATGGCGCGGTCATAGTAAAGTTTATTAGTGTCGTTTTCTAATATGGTTTGTGGTGTATAATTATAATAAGGGGTGTTTGCGTCCTGTATAAGTGTGTATTTAACGGCTAATTTTTCATGAATTACGTTTGCCACCTGATTGTGTCTGTGTGTGTAGTCTGTCTGCGTGAGAGTTGTGCACGCCCCAGTTATGTGTTGGATCTTTTCTGGCTGTAAGTGGCACCTACGACATTTATCGTTTGTAACTGAAGGATCCTTGATAATATATTTTCCGTAATTTTTTGTGTTAATTATTTGGTCTTGTATCGCAATTATAAATCCTTCAGTTTCAGGGAACAAACTACCTGTCTTAAGCCATTTGTTTGACACGACTTTATTTATATGGGATTGTTACAAATCGTGAGGATGTCGGCGATGAAGTACTTTTTTCTTCCAGTCTTTAATTTTTTGTATCTGTGGGTTAATGTTGGCGCTATCTAGTGGATCTGACTGTTCAATTAAGTTAAGTGGAGTGTAGTTGAAATCATTTAGGGCTATAATTTTATGAATATTGCTGGTACGAGATTTTGAGTGAAAGAATGTTTTAAGTCTACAGATTTGTTTTCGCGACAGATGCTGGATATCTATTAGGCCTCTCCCTCCGTTTTGTCTTTTGATCGTAAGTCTTTCTATTGCAGATTTAGGGTGTAAGTTGTAATGTTTTGTAAGTGTGGTGCGGGTGGTTCGCTCTAATTGTTCTGTATCTGTTTTTGTCCATTTAATAACAACGAACGAGTACGTTAATATGGGGATTGATTTAGGGCCTTGATGAGATGTTTACCCGAAAGTTGAGTTTTACAAAGAGCGTTAAGTCTCTTCTTAAACTCTGTCGTAAGTGTACTTTTAATTCTAACATGATCTAATCCTTTAAGTTGTGTATACCCTAAATATTTGTATAAATCAGTCGCTTCCATTGCTGTTATGGTGTCTGTGTTATTTACTACATAGCTGCCGGGTCGTATCTTGCCTCGTATGATGTGAAGTGTTTTACATTTATCCAGACCAAATTGCATGTTAATATCTTGGCTAAAATCTGCTCTGGCTTCTACTAGTTTCTTCATATCTTTTTCGGTTTGTGCATATAATTCGTCCATATAAATGAGATGTGAAATTATTGTTTGGTCTGCAGTGTGTTTGAAACAATATCCGGCACGACAGCTTTGCAGCAGATTGGATAGAGGATTTAGTGCGAGGCAGAACCACAGGGGACTCAGTGAATCACCTTGGTATATACCCTTCTTGATAGAAATTTGCTTATTGCTATATAGTTGAAGTGTGGTTTTCCACTGTGGCATTATTTTGCGTAGGAAGTGTATTATTTTCGGGTTAATTTTGTAAATTTCTAGTATTTTTATCAACCAAGAATGTGGAACACTGTCAAAAGCTTTTTATAGTCGATGTAAGTACAATGAAGATTTCTATTTTTAGTGGTGGCGTGTTTATGAATTGTAGAATCAATAATTAATTGCTCTTTGCATCCCATTTGGCCCCACCTGCATCTCTTCTGCTCTTCTGCCATTATGTTGTGTCGTTCAATGTGTGAGTTGATCTTTGTTGTAATCGATGATGTCAATATTTTATATATCGTGGGTAGGCACGTGATTGGCCTATATTGAGAAGGTTGCGGTGAATTTTTAGTTTTAGGTAGCATGTAAGTTATGCCTGTTGCAATAAATTCCGGTATACTTTGTTGTCCTAAAATGATTTCTGTAAAAATTTTTGCTAAGGGTTTGTATAATAAAGTTAATTTTTTGTACCAAAAATTGTGTATTTTATCTATACCAGGAGATTTCCAGTTATGTAATCTGCCTGTTATGTGTGTAATATCAGACTCTGTGATCTCTACGAATTCCATTTCTTCTATTGCTCTCCATTTTGTTTCTTCTTCCATTATCCATGTAGCCTTGTCGTTGTGTTGTATAGGTTCTTCCCAAATACTAGACCAGTATGTTTCTAGTTGTTCTTTTGTAGGTAATTCAACTGTGTCTGTTTTATTATCTTCACTTGCATCGGTTTCTGGTTTGTGTAGGTTTCTGTAAAATATCTTTTCATTTGTGGCGAATATAGCGTTATCGGCTTTACGCTGTTGTGCTTTCTTATATCTTCTGAGTCTATGAACTTTAAGGGCTAGTTTTTGTTTTAATGTGTCCAAAATTCTTCAGGTTTTCTGTTAATGTCTTCATGCCTAGTGTGTGTATAACTGCTTCTAAGTATGACCTCAACTCTCTTTACTACTTTGTTTGATCTGTTATTGTTGATGTATTGTGTAAGTCTACCGCAATCTGCTCTAAGTTTTTCTATATCTTTTTCTAACCTCTGTTGCCATGCCGGTTTGACATTCTGTTTTGGACTAGTGTTTCTTGTGTGTTGCTTGATTTTAAATTTAAGTTCTTCAGATATACGGCGGTACCGTGCAATATATAAGAGTGTGAATATCTAAAAGTTTGGTGTCATCAGAAATAAATTGACTTAGTATGTTTTCATTAAATAAATTTACTAAACGAAAAAGATTAGGACTGTATCGAAGTTTTGGCAATTTTGGACGAACTAATGGGTCCATACCAGAATATTGGGCTAGAGTTATTCTAAATTTATCGTATATTTCTTGAATAAAACTATCTGTTATTAGGTTTTCATCTGCGGCGACTAAAGTTTCAACATCATTTTATAGCGTATGAGTTAAATATTCAGTTTGTGTGGATATATGTGACGTTTGCGTGTAAGGTTGCGATTGGTTGTGTGGTTGAGATTGAAAATCAATAGGATTAATAGGTTGTAATTGAACGAGCACTTGTGGCTGTTCGTCAAGAGTACTTTCGCTCATGTTTTGACTGATGGTGTTATTGTCTGAACAATTTACTGATTCTTGTAGTATTTGTGTTCGTACTTCTTCTGTTAGTTGTTCTATAACTGCTTGAGATAGAAGTTTATTCCTAACTATAGCTCTTCTTTGATCTGATATTCTCTGCTCTGTACCCGTGATTTCTGGATATTGTCGTGTAAAGAGTGAGTGCAGTTGTTGTCTGTAGGTGGTCATATCGGGCTCTAATTTAGTAATGTATAGGTAGGTTCGCATGATAAGGAAGGTTTACTTCTTTACTCCATCTCATGCGAACTCTTGCTTTACCAGTCTTGGTGGACGCGGGTAAGAAGTTAGATACTTCCCGCGCAACATTCAAGGCTGGCGTGGGTGGAACTGTATTTAAAATACTAATGGGGGGTGAAGATGGTAAAGATGGTGACGATGATATAGATGGTGATGATGTTCTTGAAGGTGTGTACGAAACTGTGCTTGGACTATACGGTTCTACAGGGGTGTCTGTCCTGTTAGTCAGTCTGTCACCATCGTCATTGATTTCGGCTGTAGTATCTTTGTCGGTGGGAGCCCGCCTGTTCAACTCCTGACCGCATGCTGTGACACCCAGCGTCAGCTCCAGGTGCGCCCCGGGGATCGCCCCCGGGCAGCGGTCCTATACGTTTTCTTTTTGAACGTGTCTCCATATTGAATGGGTTTCCAGAGCCACGTTAGCCACGCCAGTAATTTCTCAATCGTGTGTCCGCCCCCCACGTGATTAGATGGTCAATCAGGACGTGCGGTTGTTTAGGGGGTTTATTAATATTTCTTTTATTTAACTTTTTTCTTATTTATTACATTTTTAAATATTTTTACAAAACACACAAAAAAGAAAACATTTAAAAAAATAAAAAATAGAGGCCCACCGGTATCGGGAACAGGGTCCAAGCTACCGGCGGTCAGGGCTCGCTAGGCTTATTATTATTATTATTAAAGGTCACAATTGTGACCTTTTCGAGTCTTCAAAATGCGCGCGCTCATAACATACCGGTTTATTTGAATATCATTGGCTAAACCCTTAAGAATAGTATTAGTAGTAATTAAGTTAAGTTAGTAAAGACGAGAAATAAATCAAACAATAATAACATATAATACCTACATTTTGTAATTCGATCAAATAAAATTGTCATTATCATTTAGATTAAATTCGTACGTCATTATCATTATGAAAAATATCTAGTTTAACACAGGGTCATGTTCTGAATTAGTTTGTGCAAGATTTTCAGACTTCAGCTTCTTGCATAGATAATGTATTCACTAATTGTAAAGTAAAAGATTCGTTTTTAATTAGTGGCGTTAAGTCAGACCATACTGGTCAACTAGTATCTTTTGAGTCAGATAAAAAAATTAACCTAGCTAAATCAATTCGATTAAGACCACTTACTAAAAATAAATTAATCTCTTTTAATAATAATGTTTTAAGCAACCTTTGTAACGCCAGTTTTGATTCAAACGACCCCAATATAAATTACGGCACGTTGTTTTCAACAGTTTGCCAAGAATTCAATAAAACGTGTCCTGTAAAAACAGTTAAAGTCAACAATTCCAAATCGAAATTTAGTGAATGGGCCACTGTGGGCATAAGAAAAAGCCGAGATATCTTATATAATTTATATTACGAAAAATCTTTGACTTCCGATCAAGTTTTTCACACTTATGTTAGAAACTATTCCAAAATATTCAAAAGAGTCTGCGCTCAAGCAAAATCTCAAATAATAATTAACAAAATTGGTGTTTCTAATAATAAAATAAAAACTGTGTGGCAATTAATTAATAAAGAAACTGGAAAGATACAACAACGCGATCAGAATGAGTTGTCTTTGAAAATAACTAATCAAATAAAAAAGTAATATATAATTCTATATATTCTTATTTCGAAAAATTCAAACTTTTTTGCAATGAACAAAAAGGCTTCAGAAAGAATACAAATATTAATATGGCTCTATTTGACCTGCTATCTAGTGTAATGACATCTGTAGATAAAGGTAAGCCTGTATGTGCTATACTAACCGATATGACAAAAGCGTTTGATTTCGTGGATCATAAGATTTTGTTGCAGAAATTGCATGGGTATGGCATAAGAGGAAACATTTTGAAACTCCTAGAATCATATTTAAGTGACCGAACTCAATGTACAGAAATCACTAGAATTTGTCCTATTACTAAATTGGAGATGAAATATCTATCTAAGCCAAGGCATATAAAATATGGTGTCCCTCAAGGTAGCGTACTGGGGCCACCCTTTTTCTTAATATACATTAATGATCTTCCAAAAACTGTAGATCATAAAATGGTACTGTTTGCAGATGACAGCACGACTATTGTGGAATGTACTAATCCTAATAATTACCAAAATGACATAAATAATTCTCTGAGTGACATTATAAATTGGCTTGACAAAAATAATCTTGTAATTAATTTAAATAAAACAAAAGTTATGCATTTCCACCAGCGCCGTAAGAACCCACTAGTTAATATTGCCTATAATAACTGTAGAATAGAAGAAGTTACAAATGCAAAATTCTTGGGTATAACTATAGATAATAAACTAACCTGGAAACCTCACATAGAGGAAATCTGCAAGCGTGTGAGTAAATCTGCATATCTATTATTCCAATTATCCAAGAAAGTAAATACTGACACACTTTTAAAAGCCTATCATGGATTGGTCGCTTCTATTTTGAGATATGGTGTTGTTTTTTGGGGACAGTCAACTAATAGAGAACTTGTATTCAGGATGCAAAAAAGATGTGTACGATCAATGTGTGGTCTAAGAACAACGGATAGTTGCGTTCCTTAGTTTATAAAATTAAAAATACTGACTTTTCCGTCTTTGTATGTATTGGAAACTGCATTATTTGTAAAAAATAATCAACAATTATTTAAAAAATTTGCATCTATCAAGAGAAACCCAATTCGTGCCCAATATGAGAATTTGTTATGTCAATACAAGTGTAAAACTGCTTTATTGAAAAAGAGTTTCTTTGGTATTGCTCCAGATATTTATAATAAAATACCTGATAATATTAAATGTATGCCACTAAACAAATTTAAAAAGTCTCTTCAGGGGATATTACTAGAGAAGTGCTATTACAGTGTGGATGAATTTTTAAATGATATTTCGCTTGTATAGAATTCTAAATGTGATTTTTTTCTGTTTGTATTACTCAAATGAAATAAGAAATTTGACATAGTGATTTTTTTATTGAATTTAAATTGTGAAATAGTTATTTTTAATTGAATTTAAATTGTGACAGCGATTTTTCATTTAATTTGGGTTTTGACATTGTAATTTCAATTTAATTTAGGTTTTGACATTGTAATTTCAATTTAATTTAAATTTTGACATAGCGATTTTTATTTAATTTGGGTTTTGAAATTGTAGTTTTAATTTAATTCAAGTTTTGACATAGTGTTTTTTTATTGAATTTAAATTTTGACATTGTAATTTCAAGTTAATTTAAATTTTGCAATTGTATTTTTTTTGTATTGTTTGTCTGGTGCAACAAATTTTGTACGCCATAAATGGCAAAACATGTAGCCACCTCATATTTATTTAAGACCATGTACTGTACTCATGTTTTACAAAATAAATATATCTTATCTTATTCTTATCTACCAGCAAGGAACACCTACACTTAGAGATAAACTGTATTGTTAATTCATTTACTCCATTTAATTATAATAAAAAATACAATAGTGATACATCTAATACGGTCACTAATTGTCACTAGGCAGAGTAAGTGTAAAATGGAAACATTGGCTAATGAAAGTTAAAGAAAAATCAAATAATCCATGGTGAACCACCGTTAAATTTTCTTCGTATTTTTCAAAGAATTCACTACTTTGAAAAACGAAAGATATTAATGGAATTTATTTCGTATATAACTCACTTTCAGACGGTCAAATTTAAGTTAGATAAGATTTCACCATTGTTCTTTTAGTTGGAAAAACCCAATAATACAAATCCTGACCCGGGAATCGAGGGGTCCAGGGTCTTATTCAAAGCAGTAGCACTTGCGAACACTAGAGCAACGAGGCGGTCAAAGTCACTACAAGTCTCACAATAACGCAGCTCCTCCTATAAGTGAGTGGCAGTCAGTTGTTGTTTCTTCTGACGTATATTATTCACTCGTGTACCCGATTTACTATCGTACCAGGGACACAATAAGAGGATGAATGCCTCACCCTCCAGCCCATTGACCATGCCGAGCAGTATCCCGCCTGCCAGCAGACTGAGCACTGGTCTCTCTAGCGCCACGTACAGAGCGGTGAACCATGGAGTGTCGTACTCCCGCACGTAGTTCCCCGCCAGGATCCACGACACTATCAGAACTGGGGCCAGCCTGTAGGGACCGCGGAGCCACTGCAAAAAAGTGGCAGGGTTTTACAATGAGTCAAGAATGCGATTAAGAAATGAGTCCATGTTCAGTCATATGCCTCTCACGTAGTTTTTTATCTGTGATGCCAGAGTATGATATATTTAGGACTCACTTGATATGAAGACAACTTGACCCCTGCCTCCTGCAGCTCGAAGTGCAGGAAGGCGAGCAGCAGGCCGATGAGGCAGGCAGGCAGGCTGCCCCATGGCGCCTGGTACAGCCGCGAGAATGATGGGATGCCAGCGTACATCGTTTTCAATGTGCTGTACAGAAAAGGTGAAATGTTAACACTGCGAACCAATAGACATGTCAGTTATACGATACGAGTAAATACACGAAAATCTGTATGCGATATGCGAAGTACATGATAGACTTCCAATGGAAAGAATACGCCAGCACTCCGTTGAGAAAACAGGACCAGCGCCGCCAGCGTGCGGAGCGCTGTCTGGCGGCGCTGTGCGAGGTACACGGTCAGCACTGACGCCAGCACGTACAGCTGCATGTCCACCGCCAGGAACCTGAGGGGAGGAGGCCAAATTATATATTCCGTATTCAAATATTATTAATAAGTCGTACATGTCGGGTTTAGTCAATATTACGGACGTCAAAACCATTCACAAGCACGCCCCTGGTAAGCAATCAAGAGCAACTACGCATTGGCACGCTATTTATAAGCACTTTCGTGGTGGGGAAGGGGGCAGTCGAAGACGATCTGATCGACAATCAGTGTCGATCCTTAATATTATTAAGCAAGAATGTAACTTGTGTCTATTTGAGTATACTCAGTGTATCGAATAATTTGTGGGATTTCATTTTCACGATTATACTCACCGACCTGCCCACACACGATGTCTTAACCTAAAGGAATACATGCTGACTTCCCGATGCTTTACATCTATTGGCCAGCCTTGAAGCGACATACATATATTTTTGGTCAGTCGTTACGGTTAGTGAGAACTTCAGAAGCCCATAAACCAACAAGACAACCAGCCTTTTCATGATGCACCCAGCGCCCGCCCACTGCCACCACGTGACCGCGTAGCCTATCATTAGTGTTACTCACCAGGTCTGCACGAGACAGATGTCCTCGGAGTTCACCAGGTTGTTGACGTAGAACACGTGGCTCCAGAAGTTCCTCCTGCAGGCGTAGCTCTTCGCTACCAGAGTGGGCGCCCACAGCAGCCCGGCGCCCGCCCACTGCCACCACGTGGCCGCGTAGCCTATCTTTAGTGTGACTCACCAGGTCTGCACGAGACAGATGTCCTCTGGATCCACTAGGTTGTTGACGTAGAACACGTGGCTCCACAAATTCCTCCTGCAGGCTTCGCTCTCCATCCCCACGGTGGGCGCCCACAGCGGACCGGCGCCCGCCCACTGCCACCACGTGGCTGCGTAGCCTATCATTAGTGTGACTCACCAGGTCTGCACGAGACAGATGTCCTCTGGATCCACCAGGTTGTTGACGTAGAACACATGGCTCCAGAACTTCCTCCTGCAGGCATCGCTCTCCGCCCCCACGGTGGGCGCCCACAGCGGCCCGGCGGCCGCCCACTGCCACCACGTGGCCGCGTAGCCTATCACCAGCAGGTACACCGGGGAGATCCTGAAACAGGGTCCATCATTAGTCATTGCCGGAACATATTTTGTGTGTGCGAGTAAATGTGTGTGTGTATTATATTTTTTAGGAATGTGTGCAGAGAGAATTAAAACGTGTGAAGTCTTCTTCTTCCAACCCGCCACTTTCCATTACTTGGGATCAGCTTTCCTGGTCATGAGGCGCCACTTGTTCCACTGATAAGCATAGTCAGAAGATAGACCACACTTCTTCATGAAGAAGTGTGGTGAAGGACATGCCCTTCTGGAAACTCTTCATCCAAGGTGTCCACCTTCTAAGTCTAGTTTCGGCAAATTTTTTTATGACATGTAAAGTAACTTTGACATTTTATTTGCCTCACGCTGTCTAACACAATGTGTGTTAGGCAGCGTTTCTACTGCATTAATGCTACTTTCATGTCTTTTTTGCGATACCCAACCTTCATTTCCATACATAAGTATATATAAATAAATAAGTATAGGCTCCAACACGCACCCATGCACAAGTTGAACAGCCACGGTGACGCTACACAGCCCTGTCTAACACCCCTTAAGATGTAAAAGCAGTCCGCAAATGACCCATTAATTCTAATTAAAGCACTGGAGACCATATATAGAGATTACATTGCCCGTACCAAGAGCCAGACCACACCGTACTCGGGTAGCGTCGACGACAGTTCATCCCTCCAGAAATTTTCGTAGCCCTTCTCCAAGTCAACGAAAGCACAGTAGACATTTTTGTGGGTGTTGCCAGATGTTTTTCGGCTCCATACAGCCCATTCCCTCTCTAAATCCTGCTTGCACGTCCCGTAATTATTCATACATACGTCATTTTTACCACAATTTTTACAAAATATGATGTTTTTTTTTTCCCGTGGGGTAAAGCAGCAGTAGGAAGACGATATAACTGTCAGTATACCTGGATAGCCTCTTCATAGTGATGCAGGGCAGCAGCTTGTAGGAGATGCTGTGGCTCTTGGTGTAGAACAGCAGTAGGTAAAAGATATAACTATCAGTATACCTGGCTATCCTCTTGATAGTGATGTAGGGCAGCAGCTTGTAGGAGATGCTGTGGCTCTTGATGTAGAACAGCAGTGGTTAGAAGATATAACTGTCATTATACCTGGCTATCCTCTTGATATTGATGTAGGGCAGCAGCTTGTAGGAGATGCTGTGGCTCTTGGTGTAGAACAGCAGTAGGTAGAAGATATAACCGTCAGTATAGCTAGATGGCTATCCTCTTGATAGTGAAGTAGGGCAGCAGCTTGTAGGAGATGCTGTGGCTCTTGGTGTAGATCAGCAGTAGGTAGAAGACATAACTGTCAGTATACCTGGCTATCCTCTTGATAGTGATGTAAGGCAGCAGCTTGTAGGAGATGCTGTGGCTCTTGGTGTAGAGCAGAAGGTTGTAGCCCAGCAGAAAGTTGGACACCAGCACGAAGATCTGCACCACTGACGTGCCGTTCAGGAATATCATCAGCACTGGGTGGCGCGAGATCTGACATCAGAAGTACATAGCTTATTAAAATCGTCAATGTGTCAGCAAGTTCTATCGTAAGGTACCGAAAGGATTGACAAAATACCCATAATGACTCAATTTACACATTCGTGCTGTTTGTCGTTAAGAAGTTCGGTTAAATGTTCCATATCTTGACAACTTCTGAACCGATTTTGATGAAAGTTGTACTATTCCCTAAGTTGAGAGATACCTAATCCAGTAAAAAAAGAATGATCACGATCCGGTTACTAGTTTTGGAGTAATGCGTGGATAAACATGCATACATACAAAAAACAAACATACATGATACACTAATAACACTAATAGAATTTGGCACACGTGTTTAGAAGCCCACATAGAGTAACATAAATGTAAATATTGTGCAATTGCAACATAATTATAAACATACGTTTCGAATTGATTACTTTTTCTTTTTAGAGTCGGTAATAAATAAATAAAAAAAAAATTAAACTAGTCGCTAGTCGTGGACCGATGAATTTCTTCTAAACAAATTTTAGACACTGGGCTATAAGGTTATTTTGAGATCGCGTAAGTGACAGATGTATACAAGTCATATATATCTGTCCCTTACACACACTCAAAATAACCTTGCTCTAAGAGCTTATGGTCATCCCCCAGGTTTGGTAGAGTGTGTTTGCATTTTTGACCCCTGATTGTACATTAGCAGGTTGACACAGACTCATAACGAGTACATTAATAATTATTGTTATCCTTGGGCAATACATTCGTAGTTGTTATTTTCTTTTTAAAAAGGAGTTGCCACACGCTAGGAATTTCTCTTATATCGAGGACGCGTTTACTAACATATAAACTCACATACACAAACACCCAGAGCGGGAACAATTACTAAATAAAAATACAAATATTTGTTCCGTGCGGGAATCGAACCCGCGAGGCAGCACAGCAGTCAATCGGTCAACCACTGCGTGAACCATAGATATAGTATGTACTAGCAAAAAAAAAATGAATTGTGCCGTGTTATTCTCGCAATGTATGAAGTTAATCAGTCAGTATTGTTAGTAGCTGACCTGTTCGATCCACCTTGGGTTGTACAGATATAGCATGTCGTGGATGCAGCCGCTGTGTGTCGCCATGATCAGCACCATCAGTAGCACCCTGGAAAAAGACCAGATTGTTATTTGTTTTGTTGATAAAATATGAAAAGGGTTAGGGACAGGTGGATAATGGCTAAATAATAACAGTCGCACGGGTCAATCTTCAAGGTTTTACACCGCATACCAAGGTCGGTCCGTGTGGGGCGTTAATCCATTACATATCAAGATCACATACAGAGGCGAAGGAAAGCACGTTAAGAGGAAATGGGGTCACAGACATTCGAATGACTGCCATTTTATTAACCGACTTACCAAAAAGGAGGCGGTTCTATACTCGACATTATGTATGTTGTTTTTTGTATGTTCACCGATATATCCGTCAATTGTGGACTGATTTTGAAAATTCTTTTTTTGTTTGAAAAAGTATGTTCTGAAATTGGTCCCATTTTAATTTGGTGAACATCTGATGAAGAACTTCGAAGATATACAACAGAACTCTTCAATGAATAACGGCATATCTCTCGGTATTGCTGCAATCGCATGTCTGTTTATTGTTTATACCATTTCATAACATAACATCACGCCAGTACGCTCTTACAGGCTACGCAGATCCCTCCCTAATTTCACCGGTTATGTTCAAGTTTCGTGATATTCGGGTAATCTATTCTGGCGTTATACGAGTATATACCTTACTAAACAACTTGCCTATTAGGTAGGTACAACTATAAAGAGAAAAATGAAAAACTTTCTCACAAAAAAATACTACTGACTTCCAAATAAAAAACTACAAAGTGAAAAATTTTTTTTTTTTTTTTGGAGGTCGGTGTCCATAACGCAAAAAATGGTACCTACGAAAGAAAAATAAAGTTATTTTTTTGTTATAGGTTTTTTTTTGTACGTACTTGACATTCTTCTCGCTAGAGTAAAAATGTTCTGTGAGCCTAGTGTACAAATTTGACAACTATAAGTGCAAAAAGTAAAACATAGGGGCACAGTATATATCTTTATTTTTCAGTTTATGGAATGTCTTTTAAATTGGTCCAATATTGGAGGAGCAAATAGGCGAGTGACAAACCTCTAATTATGACTTTTTACTTAGGATATTCAGTCGGATGTCTGCGACCACATTTCCTCTTAAGCCGTTGGTACCGCCTGCCATTTGAAGATCTTCGGCAGTGATTACAAGCCATACAGTCAGACACCAGTCTTGCCAAAGGGGTATCATGTTACCCCATTACTGGGTTTTGGAGGAGAAATCGGTAGTCGCTCTATTTAAAATACTGGTAATCAGCTGAATCCGGTGAGATTAGTGCCTACATAAGAAGATGTCGAAGCAAGCACTTCTGTATGAAATGAAGTAATCATTGTGACCGACCTGACGCCCTGCACGGGTGTGAGCGCTGCGAGCCGTGGATCTCCATCCTTGTAGATGTCGAAACAAGCACTTCTGTATGAAATGAAGTAGTTATTGTGACCGACCTGGCGCCCTGCACGGGAGTGAGCGCTGCGAGCCGTGGGTCTCCATCCTTGTAGATGTCGAAACAAGCACTTCTGTTTGAAATGAAGTAATGATTGTGACCAACCCTGCACGGGTGTGAGCGCTGCGAGCCGTGGGTCTCCATCCTCGTAGGATGCGGTCAGGCGACGCCAGTTGCTTCGGATCGACCACGACCGTAGCAGGGGGTTTTCTGCAATCAACATCCTTTCTTCCTTTTTCTTGTTTACATTAATGATCTCCCTTTTATGATGGCCAAATTTTCGGATATAATTCTATTTGCTGATGATACTTCGCTAATTTTTAAAATAGATAGGCAAGATACGGATGTCATAAATGTCAACGAAAGTCTAATTGTTCTCTCAAAATGGTTCGCAGCTAACAATCTTTTACTGAATGCGAAAAAAACAAAATGTCTAAAGTTCTCTTTACCAAATGTACCACAACATGACCTAAACTTAAATCTTGACGGCAAAAATCTTGAAGTTATAACGGAAACTGTATTCTTAGGGATTACTATCGATTCAAAATTGCAGTGGGGCGCGCACATTAGAACTCTTTCGGGTAGGTTAAGTTCGGCTGCATATGCAGTAAGGAAAATAAGGCAGCTAACCGATGTAGCTACAGCTAGGTTAGTATACTATTCTTATTTCCACAGTATTATGTCTTATGGCATTCTGCTGTGGGGATCAGCAGCAGACGTTGACTCAATTTTCATCCTACAAAAGAGGGCAATCCGCGCAATCTATAAAATGGGTCCTCGCGAGTCCCTCAGAGAAAAATTTAAAGAGATCGATATACTGACTCTACCTTCACTTTATATTTTGGAATGTATTTTGTATGTCCGTAAAAATCGGGGGCTTTTCAAAACTAGAAGCGACTTCCATAATTTAAATACACGCAGTAAGCACGAAATTGTAATACCCAAATTCAGATTAACGAAAACTAGCAAGTCTTTTCTTATAAACAGTATACGCTTTAAAACAAGTTGCCAAAGTCAGTTATAGAACTGACCGATGGAAGGTTCAAAAACTACATCAAACGTATCCTTGTTAAAAAAGCATATTATAAAATCAAGGACTACGTTGAAGATAAAAATATTTGGCCTTAGCTCCTTCTGCGCATGCAGCTTCCCTGGTAACTTGTAAACGGCACAAATATGTGGATGTCTCTAACTATTCTCAATCTCATTTTTTCTTTCCTTCTTTTAATTAGACTTTTCAAAATGGTTTTCAATCATCTTTAAAGCCCTTTGCTAAGAATAGTTACAGCACTGATAACAAAATTTGTGCAACATGTTAAATTTAGTCTTGTTATACTTATTTTTATTATTTTTTACCTTTGTATAGATTCTTTTACCGATTGTTTTGTGAATGTGTGAACATTGTAGGCCTTCTAGATGCTAGTTAACATTTGTTAACTTTTTTATATAATCTTTTTCTTTTTTTTTAGTTTCTTACGACTTATTGTCATAATTCGGGCCTACGTTGTCCCCCCATATCTAAGTACTAATGCTGTAACATGTAAATATTGTAAAACCAAACCATTTTTAAAAGAGTAACCATGGAGTTTCTTGCCGGTTCTTCTCCATAGGAAACGACCAACCCGAACCGTGCTCATTTTGTCGACGTTTTATAAGTGCCCATGTAGGCCTATGTGAAATAAAAAAATTGATTTTGATTTTGAACAACATTTATGAGATTACTCCGTTGAAGGCATAATAAAAACGGGAGTTCTCGCGGGACAACAATGTTCCTAACGCTACTGCACTACATACATAGCAAAAGTGTCGTGAATGTCGAAGTCTTACATTTTCTTCGGCCTTATTAGAACGGAGTTCTTTATCGCACGTTATAATTCTGATTTGTTTGTAGGCTGAGGGACTAGACAGAAAAATAACCCAAAAACCGACACCTTTTTGCAGTGATTTTTGAGGCTTTGCCCGATCAACTAGGAAAATTTAACTTTTATCTACTCTCATATTATCTTAATATTCGAATTATAAAATTCAAAATGTGTTTATATTGGCATACTTAATAAACACAATACCGAAATTTAAAAATAGAATATTATTATAACACTATTTCTCTACCAAAATAATGCTATAATAGTTATTTATGCTACAAGTGCGGAAGGTTCCCGAGATTCCCGATGAGTGGCATTTTTCATATTATTATCATATTTTTAATCATTTATATTATTATCATAAATTGACACGAGTCGGATCGTCTTACATACGTGTATCATACAACATTTTACTATGCATTGTGCTAGGAAATAAAAAAAAATATCTGAACCAAGCAAGAAATTAATAAAATGGCGGGCTTATTCAAGCGCGCTCAGACAGATAACTAATAGTTCTTCGGAAATATCTACTGCACATGTGCAAATAGCTGTCACGGCGTAACGCAAAAAGGCACGAGCAAAATATACGTTCTGCCAAACATATTTAATTAATATTTAAAATTAATTTATTAATCAAAATCTAAATCTAGGGTAATTAAAATCACCTTTAATGAAGCATTAGTTTTATTTTACGTTTTATATGAATGATAATCTGTACTCACCTAATTTGTAAAACTTTTCTCAAATAATTAAATCTTTATGCGTCGGGTTGAAGTTGGAGTTAAAAATTAAAAAAATACAGAAAAGTAAAAAGCACTAGTGAAAAAAAGTGACACTTTCCGCACAGTTTGGCTACTTGGAAAACGCTCTTTTCGACGAGATGCATTGTAAACTACTATTTCAACACACTTGTTCATAAAGTGGCTCTAATTTCACTGCAATTAGGCACATAATGACACCTGTAATCAAACTGTGACTTTTTCATTGCTATTATCCACAAGTGAGTTATAGTTTCTTTATTTTTATTTATTGGTTGAGTTGCTTTGTTCTTAAAAAAGTTTCGATACAAAAAAGATCGTGCTCAATAGTACAAATGCAACACATTTCATGCAACTTCGTATTTAAATAGATAATTTCAACTTTTACGTGTTTATTAAATAAAACTTTCACTTAAATATGTCTTTTGATTTTCTTTATAATAAAGAAAACTTGAAATTCCCCATTTTGTACGTGGGTATCCGCGAAAAGCCAAAAAAAGAAAGAAACCTCATTCTTTTTAGTATATGGCCGATCGCTATTGTTAGATGCGCGCGCATAGGAAACTGATTCATTTTGCCCGCCATTGCGAAAAAAAAATTCATAACTCGTTTTCATTGTTGGAAATGATGTTTTTGTATTATTTTCTTCACAAGTGTGTTGAAAAACGTCGTATGATACACGTGTGTATTGATAATTACCGTCATCGGCTCACTTAAGACCCTCACCTAACGGCTCGGGTCTCAATGGCCCCTCAGCGGTAATCACCAACATTACACATTTGTACCATAATGTACTATTACATCATTCCCCCTCTAAAAAGCTTATTTTATTCACTGAAAAAATTGCATAAAAAGCAGTTTTCTAAGAGGTTGTCCTAACGACCGATGTATGTGACGAAAGGCCCCGCGCCGAATTTCCTGCTTAGTTTTATTGGATGCATCAAGTTGGGTTGCGCAATCCATTCACAGTAACTGAATGTATGGTGATGACGTAATTGGGAGGCACTCACAGATATAACAAGCTAATAAACAATTTATTTATTTGTTTATTATTATTCCTTATTCCTGTGCTTTATGCTTAAATCTTTCTTTTACTCGTAGTCATGGTATAAAGTATAGTATGCAACTCTTGAATAAAACCGATTTATATCGAGGGCCATGAATCACTCGCGTCGCTCAGGATTCTAACACTTGAATCACTGGCTAGGCTCGTGATTCAATAATCATGAATCAAACCCTACGGTCGTGATTCAGTCATTAGAATCCTTCACTTGCTCGTGATTCATATATGGCTTGCGCTTTAAATCCGTCCTTTATTCAGTAGTTGCATAATATACTATTTTTATGAATATAAATAATAATTTTTGCGTGATGAATTGCGAGGCAAAGCGTTCTGCTTGGAGGATAGTACAATCGAAGATCCGCACAAAAGGGAGACGCTGAGTAGAGAGCCGGAGGCGCACGAAGAATACCGAAGACATACGAGCGCGCGCTGACTAGGCATATATAGTACCTACGCTAGCAGCCGCTATTATGTGTTTACACTGAGCATCAGCTGTGTTGTTATTATTTCAGTTTCGTCATATTTTACGAAGCTAAAATACTGTAAATACGAGTATAATGAATCGAACGCCGTTCCAACCGTGTGTCTCTCTCTCTCTTTTTTTTAAGTTAGCGGGGGGGGACCTTCAAAAGGCGCCTGGGTCTGGTTTTTGGGTAAAAGACCAGAGAGTGTGGGATTATTGTATCACTAAAACCACCCCGTTGATAACCGTCAGCTTAAAGAACGTGACCCCCGTGACCTCTTAAATGACTACCTTGGCACCTCCTCTGTGCAACGCCTGTTAGGACTCATAACTAGTGAGACTGAAAATGCGCCTCACCCTCATCTCGCTGTGCACGGCAGTACGTGATCACTGTGCCACCGTCTTCCCTGGCGGCACTTGGTGGGTGGACAGAGTACCCAAACTGAGCGTCCGCAAGCCCGGAGTCCCACCTATTTATAATGCAGACGGGTTTTCGGCGTTTTAGACATCGAGGCGGTAGCCTCCCCGATGTCTTCTTCTCCGAGCGGGATCAGCCCTCTCACGATTCCGCTCGGTGGCCTCCTTCTGGAACATGCGGCACAGAAGGAGGCCATTTCCCTCCAATTTTCTGTCTCTGCCAGCATGGCCCTACACTTTCTTCGGCCTTACTATCTATTTATTATTATTCGCCTAGTGTGTAACTAATAGTGCATTTTTAAGGCTTCTAGTATAACTTTAGCCTCTATAAATTATACTAGTAGCCTTAAAAATGCACGGGATCAAGGAAGACTATATAATATTATAAACTTGAGGACATAATAATATTTCATATTTCCAATGTTATCAGAAGTATATACTTAGGATCTATTATTGTGTTACATTGTAACATCAATGTTGTTTGGATAAGTAAACATGTTGTTTTTTCGCCTCGTTTGCACAAAATGTTAAGTTTAAGTCTCCTTTAGTTATAATCTTTTAGATAAAATAGTTGCGAGAAATACAAAGTTGAATAATAAATTGAATTGTTAATAAGAATAAAAGAAAAATGCGTATTTATTACTTCTTCTGCCCTTGTTCCATGTTATTTGTGGATGCTGTTTCAGCAAAAAGATTGTTTCTTTCTTTCTCTTTATTAACTGGCACTTTATCATTCAGCATTTTCATCCATTTCATTTATCTATTTATTAAAACTTTATGCACAAGTGCAAAGGCAGACTAACTTTTTTTACAAAATTTCACCTTATTTTTCACTCAACTCTTGCATAATTCAACTTCCATTTAGCACTACAATATTAATCGACATACAACTTACTCTTAGCATGATCCCCAGTAACAACATCATACGTGGTCCCCACCACATTCATCACCACGATGGCTCCGACAACATACAGGAACACCTTCTGCACCAGATCCATGGGTTCAAGGTTATGTGCCTGGGCATACTCCTGGGCGTGGGTGCGACAGTAGCCCAGTTGTACCAGGGAGGTATGAAGCGCCAGGCGGCGCGACCAGTGCGCCGCGCAGCGCTCGAATCGCAAGGAGGCGTTGCGCTCGCTGATGGTGGGGCACCGGGAACTGACGCAGTAGCCCCAGTGGAGTTGCGTGCGGTTGAAGTGGTAGCGGTCTGACGAGTACTCCTGGAACAGATTGTTATGAGGTTAAGGAAAATTAGGTAAGAAAGAAAAATATTTCTCTCGGAAAGCACGTTAAGCCTTTTGGTCCTCGCTAGGGGGTATCGTGTGTTAATCTGTAACTGGGTTGTGACGTTCAGATTGTCTGTCGTTCTAAGTAATTTACTAGTATTTAGCTGAATCTGGATAATTTTCCAGATGGGCTTCCAGTCCAACAGAGCTGGCTTCCAGTCCAACAGAGTTGTGAAAATACTAGGCAGATGATAATGATATAAGAAATAAACTCCAACGAACTCTTAATCTCGGTAGGAAATAAAGATCTGGCAATTTTATTTTTCATAGCAATAACCTACTTCTTGCTATCTGCTAATTACAATAAACTGTAACTATCAATCTATCTGGTAAGTGATGTAGTTCTGGTAAATGTCATTGAAAGCATAACTACGTAAGTATTACTGATCAAGGAAAACAGGTGGGCTCGGGCAGACATATACCTATTTATTTATGTAACAAGAGAAACAGACTACATGGTAATATCACAAAATACTTAATATAAAATCAACCATTAGCTTTGCAGTTGAAAACTCGATTAGCATGAAAACATGACTGACGTATCCAATCAACAACTATTTGAATATTAGAATCTGTCAATCACATGTGCCATTGATTGAAAATAAAAAACAAATATGAAATATTCTGTTTAGCTAAGGACTTAAATGAGTTTAATAAATCAAACCTTATTCCAACACACCCCCTCAATCAATTGCACATGTAAAAAACCCTTATCATACACGAACACCTTGCATATCCTAAAGTTTCAACATATTTCTATTAGCAACCTGTATATTATAAATATCAGCATATCTACTAGCACCCTGTATTTTATAAACTTCAACATAATTTCACAAATACCTAACTGCCTTTACACAACATCATAAACGTACATTCATTAACATTAATATAAGTTCTCACTCACTTCAACAATATTCTTAAAACATAACGACAACAACATTTCAACTATTCTATATTATCTCCCAGTCGATTCATCTGAACATCAATCTATCAAGAGTATCAATAAAAACTAATTATCATATTTTATTATACCTACTACTCGAAACCACATAACATCCAATATTAAATATCTCAAAATCTACCTGACTAAAATCATTTATTTAATACTCTGTAGCTCCTACTGGCTACCTCCGGTTGTCAAATAGTAAACATTACCTTGCAACTTGTCCGTCGAAAATAATTGTGAAACACTGTTTTATCTACGCTATCGAGGCAATTGCTGTAGTAAACGAAAACATCTCGTGACGTGAAACACTGTGGCGAATAAAACTAGTGAAGATATTCGTAAAAACAACATCAAAACAATCATTTTACATTCCTTTATTTTGAGGTTATTTGAATAGTGAGTGACAGTGACATTTAAGCTTCATTGAACGTCACTCGAGCATACGTCATATACGCATCAGTGTTGTCATTGCACAAACGAAAATATAATAATAGCTAAAATGGAGGAGCAATTCCAAAAGCTTTATGAAAAAATGAAAACAGATATGGATAAACAAACAAATGCTATATTTGAAAAATTGAAGATAGATATGGATAAACAAACAAATGTTATATTCGAAAAAATTAAAGAAGAATTGGAACCACTTATCGAGGATAACAAAATAATGAAAAATAAAATAGAAATATTGGAAAAGAAGATTGAATATTTAGAGAAGGAAAAAAAGAAGAACAACGTCCTGTTTTTTGGTTTGGAAGAAAAAGAAAAATCTCCCTTGGAGTTGCTTCAAAAAGTGCAGGAAATTATCAAGGCAGATTTAAAAATCACTTTAGAATCAAACGATGTGTCAAAGATTCATCGTATTGGCATCAACAAAGAAAATAGAACGCGACCTGTTCTTATTGGTTTTGCGAACACCTGGAAGAGAAGCGAGATACTGAAAATGAAAAGGAGCCTAAAAGAAGTATATGTCACAGAAGATTTCCCTAAAGAAGTGTTAGAAAAACGAAGAGAATTGAAATCCAAGCTCATAGAAGAACGTACGAAAGGCAATTTTGCATACATAAAATACGACCAATTGATAGTCAAAGAGGGCAATCCAAACAAAGAAAAACGAAAGAGGGACCAATCTACTTCATCAGATAATCAGAACCAGGCCAAGAAGTTCGTGATCAACACCTCAGCAATAAAATCAAACAGGAAGAATGCATTTGATATGATGAGACCTAAATCAAACTCATTTTCTAACGTGAAACCAAACCAAAGTAAGTAGCAACTAAATATCAGCAACCAGAGGCAGAACAACCCCAATCCGGCTGGTCCCCGTGGGGTTGCTAGACCACCACCCCCTAGAAATACATCCTCAAGCCCAAAAAGAAACAATAAAATATACTTAGCAACGTTAAACGTCAGAACACTAATGACAGATAGAAGATTAGAAGAATTGGAAGAAGCTATAAGATTTTTAAAATGGGATGTCATTGGTCTATGTGAAGTCAGAAGAATAGGAGAAGAGATAAGAGAATATAACGAATACATTTTTTATTTCTATGGCGAAAAACAAGGTATACATGGCATGGGTTTCTTGATAAAAAAATACTTAAAAGAAAAAATAATCAGTTTTCAAGGAATATCAGACAGAATTGCAGTCCTCAACATACAATTGCCTGCATTTAAACAACAATTGACAATTATCCAAGTCCATGAACCCACAGAACAAGATACGAAAATAGCGAAAGATAAATTTTACAAAGATCTGACAGTATTATTGCAAAAGCCGAATAAAAACGCAATCCTGATGGGAGACCTAAATGCCAAGATAGGCAGCAAATCAAATGAAAATGAATTCGTCATAGGGGATTATAGCAGTGGGGATAGAAACGATAACGGACAGCGGCTCATTGCATTTTCTTTCGCAAACAATCTTAAAATAATGAATACCTTCTTCAAAAAAGAAAAGACAAGAAAGTGGACATGGATATCTCAAAACGGCAGAGACAAGAACGAAATTGATTTCATCCTAACAAGAGAAAAAGGGATATTTAGTGACGTCGATGTAGTGAAGAAGCTAAATTTTAATACAGATCATAGAATGGTAAGAGGAGAAATACAGTGTAAAAATAAATCTAGAAAACATATTGTTATCTCGTCTACCAAAAATATGAACATATCATCACCTATACCACAAAATGTCCTATACGAATTAGAAAAAGAATTAGAAGAACTCGAAAGAGACAAAACACTGCAAGAAAAGTATGATTTTCTTGAGAAGACACTGCTAAACGTAAGAAAGTTGCATAATACAAATGAGAGGAAAAATAAATTAGGAGAAGAAACGATACAATTAATGAACGAGAGAAACACAATGTTTGAGAAACGAAAAGACAATCGTGAAAAAATTACAGATATTAGCAAAAAAATTCAAGCATCAATACGAAAACACAGGAAAGCAGAGAGACTGGAAGTATTAAGAAAACAAATAGAGAAAACGGGCGGTGTTAAAAAAGGTCTAAAGCAACTTAAAGAATATACACAATGGATACCTAACATGAAAACCAAAAATAAGAAGAGAAATGTGGAACCGACGTCAAAAAGATCATCAATAGCCAAATTAGCGACAGAATTCTATAAGAAACTGTACACGGAGACAGACAAAACAATAACCACAGAAACAGAGAAATATTCCCATGAAGAAAAAATGCCTTGCATTCTAGGAACTGAAGTCATAAGAGCTATAGAAACACAAAAAAGCGGCAAAGCACCTGGAGACGACAAAATTTCGAACGAGCTTCTGAAAGACACATTAATAATAATATCCAAACCTGTGACTCATCTATTTAACGAAATATTGGCTACAGAACAAATACCAACTCAATGGACCAAGTCGACTATTGTCCTCTTACATAAAAAGGGAGATAAAAACGAAATAAATAACTACAGACCTATATGTCTTATGTCCAATTTATACAAAATATTTTCCAAAATAATACTTGCACGAATAACGAAGCACCTAGAAGAAAACCAACCACGAGAACAAGCGGGGTTTCGCGCAGATTATTCTACTATCGATCATATTCACGTAGTCAAACAGATCATCGAAAAACTTAATGAATATGGTCAACACTATCACATGGCATTCGTTGATTATAATAAGGCTTTCGATTCTCTAAGTCATAAATATATTTGGAAGACGCTAGAAAACCAGGGCGTAGAAAGCAAATATATAAAAATCATAAAAGAAATATACAAGAACTCCACAGCAAAGATCCAACTAGAACAGCAAGGAGAGGAATTTAGTATCCAGAAGGGCGTCAGGCAAGGTGATCCACTTTCACCAAAACTTTTCACGGCAGTCTTAGAAAACATATTCAGGAGTATAGACTGGACAGATTTTAGAATAAATGTAAATGGAACAAAGCTAAATCACCTAAGATTCGCCGACGATATTGTGATATTCGCAGAGAAACCACAAATACTACAAACTATGTTACAGCAATTAGATAACGAAAGCAGGAAAGCTGGTTTGTCAATGAATCCATCAAAGACTAAAATAATGACGAATGCAATAAAGGAACACATAAAAATAGGGCAGCAGATCATTGAATATGTCGATGAATATATTTATTTGGGACAGCTAATTTCAATAAACGACCAATATTCAAAAGAAATTGATAGAAGGATAAGCAACACTTGGAAACGTTACTGGTCGCTCAAAGAAATAGTCAAAAACGAATCAATACCAATGTCAGTAAAAAACAAACTGTATAACACGTGCATTCTCCCATGCCTCACGTATGGATGTCAAACTTGGCCTGCTACGAGCAAAAACAGCCAAAAACTTAGAGTTTGCCAACGCAACATGGAGAGAAGCATGCTAAACATAAGACTACGAGACAGGTGGAACACTTCAAAAATAAGGAAAAGGACAAAAGTAAGCGATGTCATACTTAAAATAAAGAAATTGAAATGGAACTGGACTGGTCATATTATGAGAACAAACAAAGAAAAATGGACAAGAGACGTTATGGAATGGTATCCTAGAAATGGAAAAAGGCACAAGGTACGTCAAATAAAGAGATGGGAAGATGACCTACCAAAAGGATGGAGGAGATTAGCTCGTGACAGAGATGAGTGGAAGAAACTAGGGGAGGCCTATGTCAAAGAAGGACAACCTGACCAACAAACTCGTTGCTGAGTACTACTTAGGTACTCAATTGAATTAAGCATTTTTTTTTTATATTGTTTTAAAATCATTTGTTTAGTTTAAATATTTAAGTTAAAACTGTATTGATTTTTGGTCAGTGAATAAAGGCTTTTATTATTATTATTATTAGCTCCTACTACGCCTTATCATCATATATTATTAAACTTCCACCCGAAACATCTCACATCATCCGATATTAAATAACTCAAAATCTACCTGACTAAAAACATTTCTCCTACTCGACCTCAACACGAAGTGTGTTGAGGTCGAGTAGGAGATTGATAACATTCTAAACATAACAATACAATAACCAAACAAAATAAAAATATTCAAAATAAAGTCCAGATATAAAGGTTCCAACATACTTTATGAACATAATATGCATATTACAAAGCAAAAACAACCGCCTAACAGAACTTACACATAGCCCTATTAAAAAACACAAAAAGGCAACTCCAATTAAGAAATGTTCGAAAAACGACAAACAAACACAAACAGTTCCTTCATCATTTATATCTAACCAGAAAGAAGTTACGATAACACCCAATGTCATACAAAATAAAACAAGTAGCGATAAGACAATTTCAGAACAAATCCAACAAAATAAGAAGGAGAGTAAAATATGTATTCTAAGTACTAATATCAGGAATGACATAGCAAATATTGCCGAAAATACTCTTCATAAACACTCGGAAAACATATGCCATTATGTAAGGACAAATTGTAAAACAGAACAATTAATGTGCGATGTAGAAACTAAATTAAAAACATTCACAATGCAGGACTTCTGTATAATTCTAATAGGAGAGGAAGACTTTAAAAATACGAACGACTACCTTCAACTGACACTCCACAACAGAATGACCTTACAAAAAGTAAACCATACGAACATAATAGTCTGCACGCCGATATATAAGTATAATTATGACAAAATTATGTATAATTGGAGAATAGAACACTTCAATAATTTACTGTACCTTGATATAATGTCTCATTAACATGCATATCTCTTGAACTCGAACAAGAATCTGGCAAACGATTATACAATGTTTACAAAAAAAACAGGGCTACTAAACAATTTTGGCATAATGATAAATTATAAATGATTTTATTTCTGTAAGTTGGTTTATACAAACACTTTTACATGTCGAACATATTTTTTAAAACTAGATGAGGTCGGCGTTTCCTATCTGACTACTCTGAGAAGAAAGGCCGAAACAAACTCAGAGGTCACAGTCTCTTTTAAAGTCCAGACAAAATATTGGTTAGATCATGTGAAGACCATGTAGACTGATGTCTGAAATGGTCTTTTGAGGAAAGAACCAGCCAGATTGAGTGGACCTGTCCAGTCAGTGCACGCATTTGTCAATAACCGAGCAGCTCAACTCAGAATTTAAGGAGCTCAACGATTCGACGAACAATACCAAAGCAGAACAATACAAATGCGGCCTACCCGAATGTCCTTTACATTCGGGTAGGCCGCATAAACTACTCAAACTGCCAGACCATGATTAAAAACTACGATAAATATAAATTAAAACAAAAAAGAATGATCCACATAGTCTTCACATTCACAATAATTAATATAAAATAATATAATACTTTAAAAAGTAAATATTCTTGTCATTGCAAGAAAACCAAAAAAAAAACAACAACAAAATTCACGGTGCAAAATATAATTTAAAAAAAAACAAAATTAATTGGAGCAGCTCAATCCCAAGCCTTTTTGTCTTCAAGGTAATCTTTAGTTGTATAAAACGCTTTCTGGCACAACTTACGTTTAATAAAAGATTTGAATTTATTAAGACTTAGATGTTGTACGTGGCTTGGAAGCTTATTATAAAAGCGTATACATTGACATCTAAACGAGCCACCTATTTTCTTGAGCCTTGTTGTAGGTACTACAAATTTGTGTTTATTCCTAGTATTTATGTTATGGATATCACTGTATTTTTTAAACAATTTTATATTTTTATGGGCATATAAAAGATTTTCATAAATATACTGAGAAGGCACAGTCATTACATTAATCTCCTTAAATTATGCATGCAGACAATCTTCAAAGATATTGACGATTTTATCTCTGGTGTTAAAAAATACGATTTATATATGTGAGACATCGATACAACACCCAATGAAGAACATGTAGACACCCAGTTTTTTCTATGATAACGATATAAATATATTACATCAAAACATTGCGGGATTGCTAAATAAATCTGACGCACTTTCCGTATGCCTAGAAGAACTTATACTAAAAAATATTAACATTGATGTAATCTGCATAACCGAGCATTTCATGATGGCTGGTTATGAACAGTATCTGTCAATCTCTAACTATGATCTAGCTACATGTTTCAGTAGAAGTAGTTAAAAGAGGTGGAGTATGTATCTTGATAAAAAAGGACACCATTGGAAAGAAATACCTGAAGTTAGGCACTTAGCAATAAGTAGCACTTTTGAATGTTGTGCTATTCAACTAATCGATACTAACACCATTGTAATCTGCATTTATAGAGTCCCAAATGCAAATAATTTAACAACTTTTTTTGAGCGACTGTATAAATTATGCCAGTTTATGACAAAGAAAAATAAACGAGATATTGTAATATGCGGTGACTTGAACATTGATACTTTAAAGCTTAATAATACAACACTAGATCTTGAATGTATTTTGCTAAACTTCAATTTTAAATTAGTAATTAATCAGCGAACTAGACTATCCAGTAAAACATGCATAGACAATTTTGCGCATAATTTAGGTAAAAAATGTAAATATGACGTAAACTATTTTGCTTTATCTGACCACAACTGTCAAATTCTCAAGTGTCCGGTGAAAAGGATGTGTTTTACAGCATTGGTATGTTAAACTCCGTGACTACCATCAAGAAAATATGAATAAGTTCAGGGAGTGTGTACAAAATGTTTCTTTATCGGAAATATATTAACTTGACGATCCGAATACGGCCTGTAATCTATTTCTGGAGATATATACCCTAATGTATAATTTGTGTTTTCCATTAAAACGTATAAAATTAAGCGTACACAAGAGACCACAATGGATATCGCAAGGAATTAAAACGTGCAGTAAAAATAAAAGAACTCTTTTATGGCGTTACCGACTGGAATGCAAAGAACAACGTAAACAAGAATTCAAAAGATATGCAGCAATATATAAAAAAAATATCAAATTAACACAACGTGCTCAGAACAGCTATAAAATTAAATCATCATCTAACAAGTCAAAATCTACTTGGGAAATCATTAATCGAACAAACATGAATATGCCCAATAGAAACTCAATTGGAAACATTAAAACTGGAAATAAAAACGTAACGCACCCGTACGAGATAGCAAAAGCCTTCAACAACTTTTTTGTCGACAAGATAAAACCTATCAGTAATAGAGGTAAACATGTGACATCAAATATCTCAAAATCAAGTAATTCGATGTTTATGGCACCAAGTAATGAAAATGACATCAAAACCATTATTAGGTCTTTAAAAAATACTGGCAGTGTAGGTAATGATGGGATTTCTACCAAAGTAATTAAGTACGTTTCGGACTCCATCAGTAGACATTTGAGCTATATTCTTAATTTGTGCATAACACACGGTATTTACCCAAATAACCTAAAAACAACTGTGGTTTAACCATTGTATAAAAAAATACAAAGATTGCATGGAGTCTTATAGGCCTATTGCACTTGTGTCCACGATATTTATAAATACCTGGATAAGGTATTTATAAATCTGTGCATAAATGTATTTTTCAAATATCTTGGATATTGTTGGAGTTATAATGTTTTGTTAATAAATGATTAATAAATGTTTTGTTTATCCAACAAATCATTTCGACAGAGGAACCAAAAGGTTTTCGGAAAAATAAAACAATCAACTTGGCCATCTATGACTTTTTTAATAATGTTTATACGAATGTTGACAATAGAATACCTGTGTGCTCAATATATTGTGACATGACTCAAGCCTTTGACTATGTGGACCATAATAAATTGTTAAGTAAACTAGACGCCTACGGCATTAGAGGTAATGTCCTAAATTTAATAGAATCGTATTTAAAGAACAGGAAACAGTACGTTGAAGTATCTGAAATAGATTTTAAACTTAAATGTCAACGAATCTACAAATCTGATCTTCGAACACTCACATATGGCGTACCCCAGGGCAGTGTTTTAGGGCCTACTTTATTTATAATCTATATAAATGACATGCGGAAAGTTACAACTCACTCTATGTCACTATTTGCTGATGACAGAACTGTAACTATTAATAGCACTAATGCTGAAAACTACAACGACGAAATTTCTAAGACAATAACCTCCATAGTACAATGGTTAGATAATAATAATTTAAAGATAAATATTGACAAGACAAAATTAACGATGTTTAGCCAACGTTCAAACACAAACATGAGTATATACTATGACAGCCAACGCATATCACAAGTAAACACATCTAAATTCCTAGGTTTAACAATTGATAATAAAATAGATTGAAAAACACACACGGATAAGCTAACCAAACGAATTAGTAAGTCGGCCTATGCCCTATACAAACTTACCTCATTGATTAGTGTGGACGCTTTAGTCACAGCATATCATGGCTTGGTGGGTTCAGTTCTGAGATATGGTGTTATTTTTTGGGGAATTTCAACCAATGGTGAATTAATTTTTAAAGCACAGAAAAAGTGCATCAGGACAATGTTTGGATTACAGATCATAGATACATGTAAACCATTATTTATTAAATTTAAAATATTGACTCTTCCATGCTTATATGTTTTTGAAGTTGCTGTATTTGTTAAGACTAATCCTAATTTGTTTAAAAAAATGTCAGACATTAAAAACCGAAGTTGAAGTGATAACAGTAGCTTATGCGTAAGAAGGTCCCCACACAGCATTGATATATAAAAGTGTATTTTGCATGGCGCCAGTCATATTTAACCCCTTACCACGGTCAATCAAAGATTTGAACGTGAGCTTATTTAAGAAACGACTAAAATCTTTACTGGTGAACAAAGTTACAGTATTACAGTATTTCGGAATTTTTAACAGACAAAAATCTAATGACAGAATGAATGCTAATGAAATACACGACTGTTTGTGCCTACAAATAAATTTGTATATTGACATGAGAATTGTATATTGACATTAGAATTGTATATTGACACAGGAATTGTATATTGACATTAGAATTGTATATTATCATTAATATTGTATATTGACATTTGTACCTATATTGACTAAGTCTTATTATCTGTTTATCAGTCTGTGCCTTGACATGTACTGTATTGACATTATGTTTTTTTAAGTTATTATTATTAATTTTCTTTTTTATTGACATTGATTTATATTGATATTTACATTGACATTGATTTCATTAATTTGTATTATGCAATTCTTTATAATTGTTGTTTTATTGTCCAGGCTTATTTTATTTGATTATTGAGATTTAGCTGGCTTGATTTTTATTTTTAATTACCTACTTGCAAACATTTGTACGCCCTCTGGCATAACATAGCGCACTCTTTATTACCTGTATATACCAATTATTTTACCTAGGTTAAACAAATCAATAAATGACTTATGATTTATGAATTAATATAAAATTTAATAAAAGTTATGCTTAGTTGTGTTTCTTGTTTACTAATAATGATTCATTTACTATTTACCAATATCAACTATTGCCACAACCCCATAAATAGATCACTATTTGGCACCACCTTAATTCTTTAAAATTCTGTTGAAACAGAACCACGTTAAACTCTACCAACACTTTTATTGATATGAACTGATATCTGGACCCCTTAAGTTTACATTACAACTCTTAATAATTTCTTAATCATAGATAAATACATAACCTAAACCAAACTCACATACTATTATAATAACCCACATATCGATCGAAAAACCTTCATTAATACACGCACTTATACACTGCCACTATTACTTGTTTCGCCTTCATTTCTTTAATTTCATGTTTACCAATTTTCTCCTTTTCTATGGCTATCCATATTGATGTATAAACCATATTTCCACCTGCTCGACATTCTTCATTAGGTATCACGCGTTGAGTATTTCCTTATTTCATCTACTCGTTCTACTTGTTCAACTTCATTCGTCTGCCCCAGCCCATTTTTATTCTTACAATATTTTCTTCACCATCAAGATAAATGCCTTCTATAATTTGAATATTTTCACCATTTATTCTATCTTCATCTTCATTTGTTCTTTCAACTGGATTACTTACATTTCTGTCTTCTATTTAAAAACCGTTGCTAGGCTTATAACATGAACATACTTTGGTTGCTAGGCTTACTAGATCGATTTGTTGGCGACTGAGTGGAAATACTTAAACGAAATTCATTTTCCTTTATTACTATTTTTTTTTTGTGCATATGCGGGCCCATAACCTGATCAAGTAAAACCAGGTGGGCTGGGGATTTATATATTTATTTATGTAACAAGAGTACATAGTAATCTTACAAAATACTTAATGTAAAACCAACCATTAGCTTTGCAGGTGGAAACTCGATTAGCATGAAAACATGACTGACGTATCCAATCAACAACTGTTTGAATATTAGAATCTGTCAATCACATGTGCTATTGATTGAAAATAAAGAACAAATATGAAATATTCTGTTCAGCTAAGGACTTAAATGAGTTTGATAAATCAAACCTCAATCCAACAATTACAGCTACTGAGAATTAAATAACGGTTAAAGTCAAACAGACCTTTGACACAAGTCAGTAAACTATAAAATTTCCCCTCGAATACTTTCAATAGTTAATTTACCAGTCATACAGGGTGGTGGATGGTGTCTACAAAGCAACAAAGAAACGAAAAATGACAAATGATATAATCAGTGTACTGGCAGAGCATAAGGAAACCTAAAGCTTTTCATTAATTACTGAAATGCATTTAGATAAGATAAGAAGTTTTTATTTGTATAGAATGTAGGTATTACAATAAGGTGTTACCAAAAGCTCAGGAATCCATGTACATTCTGCCTTTCGGCATACAAACATTTATGGGTTGACACCGGTACATACATAAAACATTACAGGTTGCCAAACAGAAAAATATTTACTTATATACTATCACAAATCATCACTCAAAAAATCTGATATAGAATAATAACATTTTTGTAACAATAAATCTGTAAGTCGTTTTTTGAATATTTTAAATGGTTGTTCTTTAATAACTTTAGGCAACTTATTGTATACCTTTGGCGCCATACACATGACGCTTTTCTTTAACAGTGTGGTGTTGTAGCTACCTGCGTGCAATAGACTTTGATACTGAGATCTCATACAATTTGTCCTCTTTCGTACCTCACATAACGATGGAAAAAGATGCGGGTTGGTTTTTACAAAAATGGCTATTTCTAGAATGTACAGACATGGGAAGGTTAATAATTTATGAAATTTGAAAATAGGAACACAGCTGTCTGTAACCTGTAAGTTAAAAATTGACCTAACGCATCGTTTCTGGGCTTAGAAAATGTTTTCTCTTTCACTACAATTACCCCAGAATATGATGTCAAACCTCAACGTTGAAATAACGAAGCCATGGTAAGCAATAAGGACTGTATTATAATTAACTTTTTTAGATAGATTGTATAGCATGTATGCGTAAGTACTTAACTTTTTACAAATATATTCAGCTTGAGATTTCCATGTTAATTGATTGTCAATTAATATTCCCAAAAATTTAGCCACCTTGACATTTTGAATCTTATGACCATCATAATTAACGTTTAAGTCTTCGGGATTAATACGTTGGTAAAAATGCATGATATTAGTTTTTTGTATATTTATTTTTAAATTATTGTAATTAAGCCAATTAACTAAAGATTTAAGAGTGTTGTTGATATCATTTTCATAGTTTTCTTTACTTGTGCATTTAACTAGTGCTGTACTGTCATCAGCAAACAATATAATTGGATGGTCTATTTGGAGTGGGAGGTCGTTGATATAAATTAAAAATAAAGGCGGACCGAGAACGCTTCCTTGCGGGACGCCATGTTTGATGTTTCTAAAAAAAGATCTGAATTTTATTTCTCGTTTTGAATTTAAACAAATATTAGAAATTTCCGTATATTGTACACGATCAGTAAGATAGGATTTAATTAAATTTAATAGATTTCCTCAAATCCCGTAAGCTTGAAGTTTATTTATAAGTGTCTCATGATCTACGTAGCCAAAAGCCTTTGTCGTATCCGTGAAAATGGCGCAAACTGGTATTTTATTATCTACGTTTACCATAATAGTTTTTATTAAATCGAATATAGCCATATTAATGTTTTTATCTTTACGGAAACCTTTTTGTTCGTCGCAAAGTTAAATTTTGTTAAAACTTTGTACATTTGTTCGTATACAATTTTTTCTATTACTTTAGAGAACACAGGAATAAGAGCAATGGGTCTATAATTTGACATATTTTCTTTATTATTTTTTTTATAAACAGGTTTCACAATTACTGTTTTGAGACTCTTAGGAAATACTCCGGAAAATATGCTTGCATTAATGATGTGACTCAAAGGACCAGAAATCACATCAGAAACGAATTTTATGACTATTGTAGAAATGCCGACGTAACCAAAGCTCTTTTTATTTTTCAATGATCTTATTACCCTTGATACGTCTTGCGGTACAACTGGGGACATGAAAAACGAATTTGGATTATGATCTATTTCCTTAACACGATTAGACGCAGATTTTGGTAAATCCGAGACTTGGTCAACGAAAAAATTATTAAATGATTCAGCTATATCTTTAGGGTTAGTTATTATAACATCATGATTATTTATCTTAGAGATGGGTTCATTAATATTCTTATTGTTGTTTATTATATGCCAGGCTGTCTTTGATTTATTTTTTGAGTTTAGCTGAGTTTAGAAGTAAGTATTTTGGGCTTTTTGAGTCAGCTTGACGATTTTTTTAAATTTTCTAGAATAATTACGAAACTTTTGTTTATTCTCCTTTGTTTTTTTCGTTGCTGCCATAGTAGAAAGCGTTGTCTTTTACTGCATACACGAATACCCCGTGATACCCATTTAATTGATTTTCCAAATTTAACAGTTGTATATTTTATGGGGAAGCACAGATTGTATAGTAAAAGAAATAAATCAAGGAACATATCATATGCTAAGTTTGGGTCCTCGCTATTATATACCTCTGAAAAATTCAATGATACCAGATGGTTTTTAAATTTGAGTAGATGTTCATTCGAAACATCTCGTGTACTTTTACGCCAAGATTGTATCTGAAATGATTTCTTAACCTTGACCTATAGAATTTGCGCTGTGTGATCGGACAATGCTAAGTCTATTATTTCCCATTTGCATTTTTGTTTGTAATTGTGAGCAAAATTATCTAGACAAGTTGAACTGTTAAGCCTAGTGGGAACATTAATTTCTAATTTGAGGTTGTAGCTCAGGAGAAAGCATTCAAGTTCCAATGTAAATCTGTTTCTCAACATTGTATTTATGTTAAAATCACCACACAATACTATTTTAGAGCCATTTTTAGTACATATAATTTTTAATGTACTGTCTAAGTTTTCGTAAAATTTACTTAAGTTACACATTTTAGGAGGTCTATAAATACACAGAACGATGACATTTTGTTTAACCAGTTTTATGGCACAACATTCAATTATACCTTTTACAGAGTGTCTCATTATGTCTGGTAGTTCCATGTATTCAAGCGATTGTTTTATCAATATGCAAGCTCCTCCGCGCTTTATGTTATTTCTAGAGTAACATGCTGCTAATTTATAATTTGGAATGAGTAACAGTTTCTCGTGACCAGACATTATAAAATGCTCTGTTATACATAAAATATCAATGTTTATTTGTTTGGATAAAAGTTTTTGAATGTGAACTGTTAAAATATCTGACTTATTTAAAAGACCAGCAATATTTTGGTGCATGATATAAATATGATCAGACACGAAAAAAATCAGAGTTTGTGTTTACAATGGAATCATCATTAAGGTTAAATTCTGATTCACTATACACACACGATTCCTTTTGGTCAATCGTAGTTAGCATTAATATATTACTCATTATATTCCTTATACCACTATTATTAAGTCTTCCAGTACATTTTGAGAACATAGTGCCATCATAGGATAGATTAAGATTAGAGTCCAGTAGCGTAGCATAGTTGTATGTATGAATGTCCAAATAAAGTAGATTACTAAACATCTCAATACGTGAATTGAACATTACGGAAGATGTAAAGAATTTAAAAGTTGGTAAACAAATAATTACATTTGTGTGTTGATTTTTTTGTAAAGAAGATCTTATCTCTAAAATTAAATTTAAATAGTTCATGGATTTTTGAAAATCCTCTTCTCCGATCAATATGACACAGAAGTCATTTTTTGAAAAATCCACTAATTTAGTATGTACATCACTAAGAAGCTGCATGATCCCGCTGTTTGGATATAAATAGTGACATATCTGTGAGTTTTTAAATGTTTGTTCAGCAATGGGTAAGATCTTATTCGTTTTGTTGGCACTGACAATGCATAATTTATTTATTTTTGTAGATTGGCTGCTTTCAATTGTGTCAGGTATAGCTACATCACTTTGAGGCGACGATGTGAATTTTTCTTTGTTTACAACTTTTGGTGTGAAATGTCTTTTAAGGCTGACTTTGTTTTCTTCTTAGACTTGTGACCTGGGGTTACAATTTTAAGACTTTTGCAAGGACTGTCAGTGTCCATAGTTAACTCTCTTGATGCTTTTTTAAGAATGTTATGTTTGGACATTATGTCATTTAAGGCTTTTTTAAGTTCACTGTTTTCGATAGACAAATTATTGATTTCTTCATGTGCAGAATTCAGTCGCAAAGTAAGTTGTTCAATTTGTTGTTTATATTCTTGGATTTGAGTGAAGTTTTCGTCTACCGATGTGTTTGGTAAGCTACCAGTGGTGCCATCTAGGTTTGAATTGTTCATACTATTATCAGACGACACTGCTGTTTCTGATAGTGTGCGTGTTTTTCTAAACGTTATATTTTCTAAAAAATTCTTTGTATCTTTAAATTATTTCCTTGAAAACTTTAGAAAAGAATATGTCCTCACTGGGGTTTGAACTCGCGATCAGTATGCGGATCGGTTGCCAACCAGTCTCTTAGCCGACTAGACCAGCTGATAGTTAACTTTGTTGACGAAATTATACTTCACTTGGTTATATTTATAAATTTCTAATCGGGTGTGTCGTTAAAAAAATCGCATATTTTTCCATTTATGGTTATCGATTTGTTAACTTACTGTTACTTTTCGGTACTTTACACTGTTAATAGTTTGAGGAAACACTTTGTTTAGAGATGAAATGTTAGTTTTGTTGTTTTGATGAAGTAATAAAAGCAATAACAAAGTTGACGTCTTTGTCAAAAGAATCAGCACTTGTTCACTTTAGTTGTTAAAAGCTTTTTAATATCCATATTTTAGCACTGAATAACACTGTCACTTCGTTATTGAAGTTTACTTTAACTATTGAACTGTTTAAAGTAGATAATAACTTATTAAAACTATTTTTAAAACATAAAATGATACGGAACTGTACTCGTAGGTGTGGGTAGCTCACATTGGGTTGTGACATTGTACATTTAAATGGGACATAATAATAAATTGTAAACAATATATTAAATTTGATATTATATAGTTTTCCTTTCGAAACGGAATTCCATGGCTTATGATGCGGCTTGTACCTATAGACTACTATTATATACTAGATACTTGTACCTAAGTGCCCCTAATGGCCATTATAAGCATAAAAGCGTATAACGCGCTGTCACAATACCGTTACTGTCAACACGTCATCAATTCCTTTAATAAATATTATTTATTAATCATTTTTTGCTTTATTTATCTACATTTTAATTTAATTCCTTTTTATATATAAAAAAAAGAAAACTCATAAAACTTTTAAAATATCAAAAATGATTCTGGCCTCCTGGTAATTTGGATATAAATGCTTATAATGTTCAACATCTAATTAAAAACCAAAAGAAGAAGTTATATTTCATCATGTTAGAAAACTCTCGACTGATTTTTATCCAATTTTTGATTTTGTTGTCCTAAAAAACCTTACCTACTGATCCGTAGGTGCCAAATGTGGAATAAAATTTCAAATAATAAATTATGCCACTAATTGCACAACCTGCGAAAAATATCGATAGGTGCCATATGTGGAATACCTCAGGTGTCATTAACTCAGGTGCCGTTAAAACGGGTGCCCAAAGTGGAATACGTCGCTATGCTATAGACAAGCAATGTGAACTAAAACATAATGGTTGCAAGCAACCCAAAGTGGGTCTATACTCCAGACATCATCATCATCTTTATCATTATTTCAGGTAAAAGAAGTCCACTGCTGAACATAGCCTCCGGACCAAGTGTCACCACACCGACCGGTCCTGTGCGTCTCGCATACAACGAATACACGTAGCCTTAACCAGTAACCAGGTCATCGGCTTACCTACCCAAGACTAATCTTCAGCATATTGTAGATGGGGTGCGGCTCCTTGAGCGGCGCCACTTGGAAGGAGCCGAGGCAGTACAGCCCACCCGGCCGCGAGAGGCACGCGCTGTAGTCGTCCAGGTGGTACAGGCGAGGGAAGCGCGCGTACTCTTCGTCTGAAACGTGAAGAGCTGGTGCTGAGTGTACGTGACCAAATTCTTTTCGTAACATCTTATTGTTATTTCATTTACACTATACATAATTACAAATTCTACCGACCGAATTTCGGTCACAGTAGCCAATCTCAACGGAGATTAGCCAAGTACGCAAACGATATTCTATAGCAGAAGTGTTTGCGGAAACACAGGTAGACTCTCTGTTCCATTAGTCTTGGTGACTGTAAACGGGCTATTTTCTGACAATTACTTGCTTAAGATGCCACCAGGGTATTTTTAGTATATGGGCGTTTTTAGTGTTTAAGTTAAGGTTTATTGTTGAAATGAATTATAATTAGATAGATTAAGTGTTTCAACATGTATTAGTCATAAGTTCAACATTGTAAGGGATGTTTTACCGCAGAAAAGAGCCAAAGAAAGTTACCCACACCACGCTGCAAGAGTTTCGCGCTAACAAGTGTGAGCGCCCTTATTGGTCAACGCTCGCAATCTCAGATTCCCGCGCGGATCGGTGTGTTGTGGTTGGTTAGGTCAGTAGAGAACACGCGTCCCGGCGTAAGCGTGGGGATGCGTCTGTTTTTTATAGAGGCTAAACATCTGCGCTCATTCATTCCGCATCAGCAGCGTCACAAGTGTATTACATTCTAAGAAAATAAAGAACGATTCAATTCAACGTATTCAATCCAACAAGGTTTCTTTTGTGCCTATAACGCCGCTAAAGTACTCGCGCTAGCGAACCCTATCACGTCAATAAGTCAACAGTAACATCCAGACAAACAGTTATCAACATTCGTTCAGGCCGTCCCATCATCGGACAACCAGATGCATGGCGATGCATCATCGGTACATGGTGGACATCCCACCCATACGCACAAAACGTTTTGGGGACAGTTTCATTATGCGTACAACTAAGGGCTAAATCTAGGGGTCTTTAAGTCAAGAGTGAATAGGTTTTTTCTAGGCAAGCGTGCTTCACCGTCGACCACACCATCGCTTACCATCAGGTGAGATAGTGGTCAAGCGCAAGCCTATAGAGGATACAAAAAAAGATGTAAAGTGAAGGCTATAAAAACTTTTTCTGCTCTTAAAAACTCTTAAATATTTTTTTTCTTCTTTGTGATTTTTTTTCTTTCTCTCTGTAGCGTTTTAGTACCCTATCACAAAAAAAAATTGCAAGTGCTATTTAGTAAGGTACCTAAAAGATAGACAAAATATTCGCTATTTGTCGCTAAGAAGTTCGGTTGTATATTCCATATCTTGAAAACTGCTGAACCGATTTTGATGAAACTTGCACTTTTCCCTAAGTTGAGAGTCAAATAAAATTATCACAACCCGATAAGTAGTTTCGGAGAAACTCGTGGGCAAGCATACATACATACAAACAGACATACATATATATGTCATGGACCAAAAGATTAATCAGGGCACTATGAACCTAACCTATCCGTTTTGGGGCGTCCTAAACTCCCGAGCTCACTTCGCTCTCTGCTGGACCAATTAATTGACCATAATTATCGAATTGCCCAACTCATAATGACCAGACAATGTGATAAATATAGAAGTTTAAATCAGTATTCATTACATTGCCCGATCTGACTTGGCTTGATTCATAATGCACGGGCATTACGAGTATCACTTCGTCCATAACATATATACTTATGAAATTTGGCACACATGTTTAGAAGCCCATACAGAGTAACATAAATGGTTATTGTGCAATTCCAACAATATTACATACATACGGGTCAAATTGATTAGCTCCTTTTTTTCGAAGTCGGTAATAAATGAATGTCGACAGAATTCGCTTTACTTTTTTGGACTTACTTGCTAAATAAAGCAAGAAACTTTTATATCGCCGGGTACACGACTAGTCACATCTCTAGTGCCAACGGAACCAGAGTCTCTGTGGCATTATATCAATGCAAGCGACGCTATAGTGACTGGAAATGTAATCCTCCTCCCTCCTCTTTTTTCGTATTTTTCTCAGCAAATACTTTCATTTGATACCCATATCATGGCAGTGCACAAAATATAACTAGTCCGCCGACTTGGGCCGTCCGCCATATTTAATTTAAAATGACGTCACTTAGCTAACAATGCATTGTCATCCAAACTAAACGTGTGTGCAAAATTCAATCTCAATCGGTCGAGGATAACTGCTTTAAAATTCAGTTGCAAGATTTGACCCGAACAAACTTACATACGTTTATACATTGCAAGTTAAATAAAAGATTGTAATATAAATAAAAATGTATGGGAATGCCAAACGCTATCGAATTGTCACGCGATCAAACCCTTAGATTTTGGCATTTCAACAATCACCATCGTTGATAGAATGAAACTTTGTTTATTCTATAAATGTCCGCATATTTTAATAGACGAAAATGAAATAGATTTTTAAGTTAATTGTGCTGATTTTATTGTTTTAATTTTGTAAGTGTACCTAACAGAAGGCGCTTTATACGCCCCAATGTTAACGCTGTACTGGCCGAGGGGCCGTGCGCCCGCTCGATGCCAAAATTTCAATATTGAAACCCTTTTATACAGTTTTGTTTGCAAAATATTATTTGATTTACATATGCTATGTTAGTTATGAAGAAATTCCAGCCATCAATTTTTCTGTGTAAAAATATTTTTAAACATCCAAGTCGTTTGGAGGAGTTACCAAAAGTTGCGACAAATATCATGTTGTTAATTATTTTTTAAAGCAAAACTATTAGTTACACGAAAAAACCTTGTGTTCAAAATTATGTACATGAAACAATAATAAATATATATTTTAATCAAACCTTTTAACCTAGCCGTTACTAAGGAGTATGCTTTAGAAAGTTACCGTTTTACGGCACTAAAGGGTATGTAGGCCCTTAAGCAATTAAGAGGAAATGCGGTCGCAGAAATCTGACTGAATTTCATTTGTAAAAAGTCATAATTAGAGGTTTGGCTCTCACCTATTTTCTCGTCCAATATTGGACCAATTTAAAACATATGCCATAAATTTAATAAAAAAGATACCTAAATGTTGTGCTTCTACGTTTTTCTTTTTTCATTAAGGGCCTACATACCCTTTAGTGCCGTAAAGCGGTAACTTTCTAAAGAATACTCCTTAGAAATATTTTTACACAGAAAAAATGATGGCTGGAATTTATTCATCTAACTTAGCATATGTAAATCAAATAATATTTTGCATATTGAAATTTTGGCATCGAGCGGGCGCACGGCCAGTACTGCGTTAACATTGAGGTGTATATAGCGCCTTAATAGCTGTCAAATTTGTACACTAAGCCTCTGTTGACAGCGCAATTTAGCTTCTGTCGGTTGGTCTAGCTAGCTCATACAACCAGGATAAAATATAATTTTCCTTATCTGCACAGACCCGAATAATTCTAAAATAGAAAGAAAATCTCATCTACTTTCCAAGTTTTTTTATTTATTAACAATACCTGCAAATACCATCGAAAGACCTCTACAAGACAAACTCAAACAGTTCTTGTCAATATATATTTGCCTTTGTCTGCCGGTGTCTTTGTTTCCTTACAAGACAAACTCAAACAGTTCTTGTCAATATATATTTGCCTTTGCCTGCCGGTGTCTTTGTTTCCTTACAAGACAAACTCAAACAGTTCTTGTCAATATATATTTGCCTTTGCCTGCCGGTGTCTTTGTTTCCTTACAAGACAAACTCAAACAGTTCTTGTCAATGTATATTTGCCTTTGCCTGCCGGTGTCTTTGTTTCCTGTGTTTAAGTCAAGAATTAATACGCTACTACTTAATGAATAGATTCCACATTTACCATCACGCAAGATAGTGGTCAAACGCGAGACTATCGTTAAATTAAATAAAATCTTTTTTACAAAACATACTACCGACTTCCAAATAAGAAAACTACAAAGTGAAAAATAACATTATTTTTGGAAGTGTTTGGTAGGTACCATTTTTTGCGTTATGGACACCGACTTCCAAAAATAAAGTTATTTGCCACTTTGTAGTTTTTTTATTTGGAAGTCTGTAGTATTTTTTTGTAAAAAAGTTTTTTTTATTTTTGACTTTTTAGCTGTACCTACAAGGCAAGTAGTTTAGTAAGGTATCTATAATGCCAGAATAGATTACCCGAATATCATGAAACTGAACATAACCAGTGAAAAGAGAGTGTACCAAGGTGAACTATACACATCTGCGTACCCCTTTAGAGCGTACTGGCGTGATGTTATGTTATGAAATGATATAAATAATAAACAGACATGCGATTGCAGCAATTACGAGAGATATTTATTTATTGAAGAGTTCTGTTGTATATCGCCGAAGTTCTTCATCAGATCTTCACCAAATTAAAATGGAACCAGTTTCGGAACATATTCTTTCAAACGAAAAACGAATATTCAAAATCGGTCCACAATTGACGGAGATATCGGTAAAAATACACAAAACTCCTCCTTTTAGGTAGGTCGGTTAAAAAAATCACACGTTGATGAAGAACATATGCAAAATTGCCAGTTTTTGTTAAAGTCCGGCTATTTGTCAGGACTTTTGAATTTTCGAAATAGAAACCCTAGACGCAAGCCTATAAAACCTTCCACACATCAAAAATCTCACACAAATTAATAATTTCACCTAAAGATAATCTATCGCTCGATAGTCAACAAATTGCGCAATCTGGGTCGAACCAAGTCAAGGCTGAGCCGCAGATCAAATTATACATTATACTCTAGGGCAGAGCACTGACACGATCATCATATTTTTAACAAATGAAGTCCTTCACAGTTGAACTCTATTTGCCATTTATGAACTCTGTTTACCACTTATCAGAATTAAATTCTTCTCGATCCAAAAAAACCGCATATGCAAATTCAAGCAAGTACATGTATTGTATAGAGTCTTGCAAACGAAAGTAGAGACTGAAAAAGCGCGGCAAATTTTAAAAATATCAGCATGGCAAAACTAGCTGGAAATACCTGGAATAACCTAATTTGATACTTTAGAATTATTGATTTTACTTCGTCTGAATAAAAATACTATAGGTATTTTAGGTAGGTAATAGTTTAGATATTATGTATCAAAGATAAATAGTGATTACGAATTAAAACAAAGTATCAACTTATTAGCGACATACTAAGTTTAACACCTCACGTAAACAATCTTGTTATTGATTGAATTCGACGTCGTGTCGACGTCTTTCTCCTGTTGTTTTTCTTGATATTTAGACATCATGCGTAACGACATCTCCCGTAATCCACTTTTAATTGTTTTATTAATTTTTCACTTAATAAATGCATATATCAAGACCACAATAAATCACCAAAATATTATGTTGACATTAGTATAGCATTGCCATATAAAAAGTTTGCAAATAATTCGAGTGTCTACTTTCGTTTGCCAGACTCTAGCAGCTTGCATGACACAAAATTCCATCGATAGACATTTGCCATCTGAGGGTCAAGTGTCATTCGGTGTCAGTGGTAGTGGTGATAGAAATGCTGAATGTAAGGGATTATATAATAATAAAAAATAAAAAAATGTCTTTGTTCATATTATATTTAAAAATTGAATATAATAAGAACAAAGACAAATAAATGACAAATAATAATATTTGTTTATTTTTTTCCTAAAACTTAACACTACCTTAAAATTGGCAATGTGGCGGCAATTTCAATTTGGGCAAAGAGATTAGTGTCTGTAGCCGAACTAGGCATAGCCTGTATTTCGGCTATCAGCACCATTCCCCTCGAGTTTTTACAATATAAGAATAAGGGCCAAGCAATGTTAGCATAATACAATTAAGTGAATACTAAAGAAAAATAGTTGATAAGTAACTTAATTTACTCTAGGATCACGAGAAATTTCGAGTGCGATTGACAAAAAAAAAACAAAAAAAAATATCAAAAATATAACATGCAAATACCAAAATAATCGCAAAACAGTTCTACCAAAAAAAGTTGTAAGATCAAATGTAAAACCAAGTCGGAAAATTTATTCAATAGATACCTTAATAATCAGGTAACAAATAAACAAATTAACCGACTTGGTTTTACATAAGGGGTCGACATTATTGTGTTCATCTATTGTAAACATGTCAGATCCCCGTTAAAGAAACTAAAATATATAATATATATACCTTATAATAATTAATTGATGTTCAAAATGTACGGAAAATAAAATAGTTGTGATGTTACCAATTTACTTTATTATTTAAAATTGTTTATGACATTATCAATTAAATTTACAATATTTTTTTATAACAGTTTATGACATTAACAATTAAATTTAAAATATTCTTATAATAGTTATGACATTATCAATTAAATTAACAATAATTTATAATTTTATTCTTGATTTGACATTGTTTGAACTGACATTGGTATAATAATGTAACTCTGACATCAATTAATTAATTTGTTCCATAAAAATCCTAATGCATGAGATCTTTGTTATTACTGTCTATTTTCTTAATTTATTAAAGATTCGTTTAGATGATCGTACAAGCTAAAATTAAATATTTGCACACCATATTTAATGGTAGAATGTAAAGGGACCATCATAGATTTAAGATCATACTTTGTAAACCTACATTCTGGCAAATAAATGAATTTGAATTTGAAAACCAAGTCGGTTAAATTGATCTCAATTCAGGCTTTTAGCTTTATCCACAATGAAGTTACAAGGGGATCGAAAATTTGCTGAATGGTTTCGAGAAAAGGATTGCATGGCTAGGCTGTGCATTCGTTTGTGTTTCGACTTACTGACGTTTCTAAAATTTTACTAATCACTATAGCGACGTTTTCTTTGATTGAATATTAACTTGTCTAGAGCCTATGAAAATACTATCAAAGTTGGAAGTCAATCTGTTTCCCTATCTTTTTAAACGAAAAATGTAATTTTAAACGAATAAATAATAAAAGGTAGGTACTACTAAATACCGTGTGCACGCAACTTTACCGGCGCACACGCATTGCGAGTGCTATCGCAACATGTTGCCTAGTACGCCAATTACACACATCTCGGAAAGATTGCAGGCCTACGAATATAATTAATACAAAGTATTGTGAATGGAGTCAGAAAAATAACAGGCCGAACAAAATTTATAAGGTACCCAGAGTTTGCCCAAACTCGGAATAAAACGTAAGTTAAACATTCTAATCAATGTTTACTACTGCTTTTTGACATAGCCCCAAGAATTGCCAAACTTAAGTAGCAGTGGGCAGGGCACATTGCTCGCAGAACGGATGGCAGATGGGGCAGAAAAAAATAGAGTGGCGACCGCGAACTAGAAGACGTTGCGTTGGAAGGCCTTCCACTAGGTGGACCGATGACCTGGTGAAGGCCTATGTCCAGCAGTGGACGTCTTTCGGCTGATATGATGATGATGATGACCGCTTTTCTACTACTGCTTGGCTTTCTTTAGAGATCTGCCATCAATTGATAATAACAAGATTAAATAGTAAATAAGCTCTCAGTTTTATGGCGCTATATACGCCTCAATGTTAACGCAGTACTGGCCGTGCGCGCGCTCGATGCTAGAATATCTATATTGAACCTCCTTTTGAACAGTTATGATTGTAAAATATTATTTGATTTACATATGCTATGTTAGTTATGAAGAAATTCCAGCCATCAATTTTTGGTGTAAAAATATTTTTAAACATCCAAGTCGTTTGGAGGAGTTTCCAAAAGTTGCGAAAAAATACCGTGTTGTTAATTATTTTTTAAATCAAAACTATTTGTTTTAAACTATTGTGTTCAAAATTATGTACATGAATCAATATTAAATATATATTTTTTACAAACCTTTTAACCTAGACGTTACTAAGGAGCTTTTTTAGAAAGTTACCGTTTTAGGGCACTAAAGGGTAAACCCCTTAAACTGTAAACTTATTTTTTTATTTAGTGCCGTCTAAATACGATCAACGTTTTCATTGTAGCTGCAAATGTAAAAATATGAACATTGTAATGTAATATATTAAGCATTTTAATGAATTCAGCAAAACAAAGATGTGCCTCTGGTTGGTAATTCTACAAATTAGTCTAATATGTTACAAGTAAAATTTAAAAAACCCCCGACACATTTTTATTTCATGCTACATAATTTATATAGTACATAGTAGATACGCTTCGATCAGCAATCTATTGAACAAGTAATTATGACACGATATCTTGCGAAAACACCCCGATTCAAACAGTAAAATGCAAATAACTTTTTAACGGCTGAACTGATTTTATTCAAACATAGCTAAGAACACTCTCGATTAAGTCACCTTTTAAACAAAAATACTAAATCAAAATCGGTTCACCCGTTTGGACGCTATGATGCCACAGACATACACACATTTACACAGATACACAGCAACACACGTCAAACTTATAACACCCCTTTTTTTTTCCGGCGGGGGTTAAAAACAAACAAATATCCCTAAAACCACACCAGTATTCCCCAGTGTATGTGTATTGTTTGAATCCGGCTATGTAATGAAATTAATTGCCGTCAATTTGAACGATTAATCAGTTTTGTTAAGGATTTAAAGTTAATAATAAACAAAATATAATATAAAACATTACGTTAAAAATTAGCTCTTTCCTATGCGACATTATTGGATGGTGTAAATATATAATACAGTGTATTTTTTTCTATGTCAACGTTTTGGATTTTTGGCTAGGAATATAGATTTTTCAAAACTCGTATGCAATATTTAGTTTTCATTATACTCGGGCCTGAAACTGTTCGGTATTCCTCAAGTTTCTGATTAGGCCTGCAAAATTCGCCCTGTGTATAGAAAAATATATCGAAGGACATATATATATTGACAAAAAAGGTAACAGCCTATTCCAGCAATAACCATAGTAAGTCAATGAAGTTCAAGACCTTGTTTCCCAAAAAGGTAATACCACTGACGTAACACTTATAAAACCGTATCGAACTTGGACATAATGAGCGAAAATGTTAAGGCCGAGGTTTCGCCAAAAACAAAGCGAATATGAGTAAACTTAATCTTAATGAAATTGCTTATAAATCCATATCTCGGCGCTTTCGTTCTTAGAATGTCACTTATCTAGAGCGTCTAGAGAGCAGTGGCCGCCCAGTGATAACGGCCGCGACTTACAAGTTGTAGGTCGTGGGTTTGAACCCAGGCAGGCGCTTTACTTTGTGTAAATTATTTCATCACCACAGTTCTCAAAACGGTGAAGTAAAACATCGTGAGGAAACGACAACAACAATTCGAATGTGACATCAACTAACATGCACTGGGCCCGCGTAGTGGATTACGGCCCATCCCCTCTCAAGGATAGGAGGCCTGCACGCACAACGGACCAAATGCAAGTCTAGTTGCGGAAAAGGGGTCCATCAGCTATCCTAACCTATCCTAGAGCGTCTGGAACCACTGCAGTATAAATCATAGAGTGATGATGCTTGGGCAATGCGACTGTCGGATGAAATACGATTTTGATAAAATTATCTATACGATTTTACCGTACACAGTTTTATACTTTTCTGTTTCAGACTTTAATGATAGTATAAGAATGACAGTCTACCAAATCGTAAAAAAACCGTCAGTTCCGTTTTATCTCGTCAACTTCAGCTTTTATTTATATAGGTACAAAAAAATTAAAAAACTTCATACGGTATTTAATTGTGTATGAATGTCACAAAGCGCAGGTTTTTTTAACTTTTATTTATATATTTAAACTTCATGTACAATAGTGGTACATAGGCGGACTTAATGCCACAAGGCATTCTCTACCAGTCAACCATTGGGTTAATAAGGACAACGTTGTGAGCGGGTACAATAGTGGTACATAGGCGGACTTAATGCCACAAGGCATTCTCTACCAGTCAACCATTGGGTTAATAAGGACAACGTTGTGAGCGGGTACAAAATAATATTAAAAAAGACAACTTGTATACGAAAAAGTATATACTTACATATATATATTAATAATACACATATAAAAAAATAGACTAATAAATAACAATAATAAAAAATAAAAAAACGAGAATGCTGTTAATAATTATTATGTCTCTAGATGAGAGCTATTTAGTTTGATTCAAATAGTAGTCACGAACCTTTATTTTAAAAGTGAATTTGCTTTCAGCCTTTTTAATGCCAAAGGGGGGGTTTGGGAAGGTTTTTCAGGTGGAACTTACGGTGAAAGAAGATGAACACTTTTTTGGGGCCGAGTAGAACTAACGGCTGATAAAAGTCTTACCGATACACGAGATGTTTGTTACTGACATGCAAAGACATGGCTTATCAAATTGAAGCCAATTAGCCATCTTGTTAATGGCAGGTTCGCGAGGATCCACTTGACAATGATAAGAATGCAATGATGATTACCAGTAGGACGAACTTTACTCGAGTAACGGAGCTTCTTTAAAAATACGATTAAAACGAAAATACACATTTCTGTAATTTGCATTAAAGTATGGAAGTAGCTTGCTTGCTGCTGTGGCATTCACCAATCAGAATGTATTCTGACACAATGGCATATGATGTACTTGCACAGATTTGGGCAAATTGGAGTCATGTACTTACTTATTTGGATAAATTCCGGGGATCTAGACAAACTGACATTCTATCAACTACTACTACTTTTGTTGTTGTTGTTTTTCTGTGTTTCTCTTTACAAATTTAGTTTTTATTTCATTTTGATAATTATTGCATAAAAATTGAATGTATTGTTGCCGGGACGGGGCACTGGCTCCTGTCCCCCTGGTGTATGCTAGTATTATATTATCTGTGCCCAGGTTAATCACCTAACACAGGAGTCAGGGACTTCACTGAATTGTATTCTTTTTATTATGGAAATAATGCTATTATTATTACTAAAATATTTTACTTTGTCATGAAATACCAAAATGTCACGTTGTCATATTATTTTGTTATCGAACTTCAATATGTCTGTAGCCTGTTTCACTGGCATAACTTGAAAAAGAACTGCTTAGCAGAAGAGACAACCAGACACCCATATTTAAAAAAAATATTGACGCTGTTAAATTAATGATAAATGATTTTATTTCTGTAAGTTGGTTTGTACAAACTCTTTTACTTTTCGATCATATTTTTTAAAACTAGATGAGATCGGCGTTTCCTATCTAACTACTCTGAGAAGAAAGGCCGAAACAAACTCCGAGGTCACAGTCTCTTTTAAAGTCCAGACAAAATCTTGGTTAGATCATGTGAAGACCATGTAGACAGATGTCTGAAATGGTCTTTTGAGGAAAGAACCAGCCAGATTGAGTGGACCTGTCCAGTCAGTGCACGCATTTGTCATTAACCGTGCAGTTCAACTCAGAATTTAAGGAGCTCAACGATTCGACGAACAATACGAAAGAAAGAACATTCGGGTAGGCTGCATATACTACTTAAACTGCCAGACCATGATTAAAAACTAACTAAGATAAATAAAAATAAAAAAGGAATGATCCACAAACCTAGTCTTCACATTCAAAGTTCGCTCTTTACCAACTGTTCAAAATATTCAAGAACTGTTGAGAAGAATTTATATTAAGACCCTTCTATCAGTTGCTAAACAGCTCAGAGATTTATTATAAACAAACATTCAAAACAGTAATTAGTAGTTTTAAAAATATGGCAAAATACTTGTAAATATTGAATCAGGTTACTAGAAGAATCATCCTGAAACATACCTGTAACATCTCTCGCCAGCGCCGGCACTACCAGCAGCAGCAAGCACCACAAAATTTCCATCACTCACACTCTGTGTTAAGTCTGTCCCAGGTACACTGGTACTCACTGCTTGAAGACTCAGCCTCTACTAAAGGGACAACATCGAATCGTTCCAATTTCAAATCTCTCTCGATATGGCACACTGACTTTGTTTTGAATTTAGATCCAAAGAATATGACATTGAGTTACTGCGTTTTGGCGCGAAATTATGCGCGATTATTGTTTATGGTAATGACTCGATTTGGAATAAAATTATTTTATCAGAGCTGTTCTATTCAATGTTTTTTTAAACGTTTATGAACATTAAACTTGTCACGTTTTCAGTCACTTGCACTACGTTAATACGCTTGTTGTTTTTCACTGCAAATAGCAGGGATAATTTTTTTCCGACTTCTCGTAATTTTTAGGACTTGAAATGAAGCACGCACACGACACTCTGCGGTCACTTCGCAACATGTTGTGGTGGCAAAAGAAGCGGGCTCGTGAAATGCAACAGTCGAGCGTTCAATGTCATTGCCATGGTCAATCTTTTTGATTTTGGAAGTTCTCTCTGTCAACACGTCTGCAATATAAGGTGCCTAACCACCCTATGGAGTCCTGATGAATCCTGAATAGAGATAGATTATTTCCTTCTTATATACTAGCATTTTCTCATGGCTTCGCTCTTGTGGTGGTCCTTAAAGGAACTTGATATTACCGGAATAAAAATGACACTCGGCTATGTTTAAGCTTCTATAAGTGATAGGTGTTTTTTAAATCGAATATGCCATGCAAATAAACCTTATCTACCTACTTATTTTGTTAACAAATTTTTTTATAATAGCCTACACTGTCCCACTGCTAGGCAATGGGAAAATTCTTCCAGGCATACTTTTCCTGAGCCGTCTCGAATGATTGGTCGGCGTCTAAGTCGTCTCACCAACTCTTCCCGGGCCGGCTACAGGCACCCATTTTATGAAGACTATCACCTAGCGGTCACTTTACATGTGGCTGACGTGACCCGTCTAAAACCATTTTAGCTTGGCAAGTTTTTTTCCCCGTCTCCGATCCCCATTTTTGAGCGCAGCGTGGCGTTTCTTATTCTGTCAGCCCAGAATGCTGCGCTCCATCAAATGGCAAGGCAGCAATAGCTGGGCTAAATGCTCAGGATATAGATAGCACCCACAGAGCACTAAGACCCTTCGGGCTGTTAGAGACGGCGTTGTCAAAACTTTGTTTGCGGTGTGTTTTTTTTTTGGATAGCTAACCTATTTATTGTATTTAGATCCTCTTTAGTAGTTCACACGTGAGGTCCTTATTTATAAACATTTTGACGCTGTCTAGTAACTGATCATCAGACCTTATTGTATTGGCTCTTATAAGGGCCTTTGGGGAATCATCGTATTGAGAAACTATGCCAGCGGCCAGCGCCGTTACCAAGTGCCAGCTGTTACCAGAGTGCTCCGGCTGAATTAAGCATTAAATATGGAATCATCGACTCGAAGAAGAAGAGCAGATTCTTAATTTAAATGTTCTATAGATAATTTGAATTAAGAATCTACAGTACCGCGATTTAAAAAAATAACCGTGTGAATTCCAACGTTTACATACGTGCCGTTTGCTCATAGAAATTACCGGCCCGTGACAATTCTGACTAATTTATCAGTAGTGTTATCTTAAGACGCTGTCGTGCGGCGCGGTAATTCCGTGCTATGTGGCAGCATCACTCGAGTGCAGGGTGCACTTCACTTGACTTACGATTCTACGGTCCCTAGCTGGGGCAGACGGCGTCCTCATCTGTAGTTCTCTATCGCGACCGTTCTTGAGCTTCACGCTTCACCTTGCTTCACTTCATTTCGATGCATGTCGCTTCTTCCAACACGGTGTGTCACCAGGTTCGGCGGAGCCGGCCACGCTTTCTTTTCTTTTGATGGTTCCAATCCATGACCTGTTTGAGAATGAGATCGGGGTCGCTCTGGGATCAAATCACTACCGCAAGAGGTTGCAATTCTCCTCTCTCAATTCCTAGTTTGGCCTATCTTTAGTAACGTAAATATGCGAGGAAAATCATTAATAATCTTGCACTTAACAATTAACATAACTACGGAAATGAATAAACACGACAAACGTCAGCTGGTATTAATTTGTGCGACATTGCAAATTGTTATTAACGCACTATCATCAGAAATGAGGAAACCTATCAGATGTATAATGTGTTTACGTTAGGAACGTCATATTTAAATGTTCACAGTTGCTTGTCAGGCAACTTTAACAGTTGTAAATGGTCACTGTGATTCAATCCTGGCCATTTGGTTCAGTAGGCTGTTAAAAGTGGGTTGGGAATCAAAATAAACAGAATTAATTTAAAAAGGTTCACCTAACACACGAATAAAATATTCGTTTTCCTTTATTATTGGTTTGAGGATGTATATCCCGAAGACGAACGAAGATTCTCAACAGCGGAAAACTAATTATGGAAATCAATATGAGCTGGTTCGCACACCTGGCAAGAAGCAGTGTTGATCGGTAAGGCGGTGACCGAGAAGCGTCTAAGGAATGGAAGAAGTGTTGGTTGTCCGGTGGCGAGATGGGCGGACGTCATTGTTGCCATCGCGGGCACCTGGATGAAGCTGGCTGTCACAAGAATGTGTGAGCACAAGATAAAGTAGTCCTATATTAATTGCTCAGCTGTTCGCCAAATCGGGGTGTGTTTATGTGAGGACCCGTGTTGAAAGTTTGAAAACAAAGTTCGGTATTTAAATGTAGCGTACAAACTACGTATGTACCACACTAATATTAGAGGCGAAAGTTTGTGAGTATGTTTGTTCGTTACTTCTTCACGCCAGAAAGGCTGAACGGATCTGGATGAAATTTGGCACAGAGAAAGTTTATAGTCACTAATAGCACTTAGGTTACTTTTTATCCCGGGAAAATGTTCCCTCGGGATAACTTTCGACATTCACGCGGGCGAAGCCGCTGGCAGAAGCTAGTTTTCAAATAAATATAATTTAAAACTAAATTTAGCTTGGTTCATTAATAATTAAACGAGTGTCAGAGAATCCTATAAACCTATTTATTTATGGCACATCAACATTCATATTAATTGCAAAAACAAAACTTATGGAAGTTTTTATTTTGGTGAGCCATGTAGTGATAAACACAAAGGTGCAGGTGACCCACCACATCGCTAACATCAACTTGTGGACATCTACAACACCAGGGGTGCCACGGTCATACGTTGCCTGCCTTTTTGAAGCAGTCCCTGCCGTGTTGCGTCGCGGTAAGACCTCAGAAAGAAGCCCACTCCCCAATTCGCAGCTTACAACAAACAATTAACAACTTACCGTTAAGTTTACCAATAACAGGAATCAAGATATATCCTTGTCAATGATTTCACACTGAACGACCCTCGCACTGTTCATAGAACTCGTATGAAACAAACTGGAGCACTACAAAAAACACGTTTAATACAAGATAAAATAATAGCCTAAGATTCCACTGCTAAAATCTGCATTTTTATAAAACTTTTTTTTTTTTTAACCTACTTAATACAGTACGAGTACACCTGGAAATATCCAGCCGCATTATGTTTTTGTTTCTTTATTTAAACTTTGCCCTTCACTAGGAATGTCGCCTGTATCGCGGGTACGTATTCAACATCAGCAAACTCTCAGTTAGCAGCAGTTTATGGGTTGACATGTATGAACAGATAAACTGCAACCCATAGAGTTAACTGAGAGCTGGCTGATGTTGCTTCCGCACTTAAAAAACTTATCATCATCATCATTCATCATTTCAGCCGAAAGACGTCCACTGCTGGACATAGGCCTCCCCCAAGCGTCGCCACACTGATCGGTCCTGTGGGTGAAACCGCGAGGCGTCCGCTAGTTATTATAATAAAAAGGCAACAGTTTGTGATTGTGTTTGTGTTTGTATGTTTGTTACTTCTTCACGCTTAAACGGCTGGACGGATCTGGATAAAAAATAGCACAGAGACAGATTATAGTTTGGAATAGCACATAGGATAATTTTTATCACGAGAAATGTGCCCTTGGGATAATTTTTGACACACGCGGGCGAAGCCGCTAGCAGAAGCTAGTCAAACATAAATTACAATTTATTTAATTTAGGTAATTGCGGCTAGATATTACCAGGCAAACCTGTAGCAATATATTCTACTATCAAATATTATGCAAGAAAAAATATTTTTATCAAAAAAAAATACATACCCGCAGGTTTTGGTAACGGGATCTTAGCTTTATTAAGTAAACAAGTAAGAATCAGTCAAAATCGTGTCATTGGCACGCAATGCGACCGGCTTGCAAGTGCAGGCAGAGCACTTCCTACTAACTAAAGTGCGACCTTGCTCGCGAACCATTGCGGGCTGGCCATTGTAGCTGATGACTTTGTCCGAGTTGAAGCAGTAATGTATACGGGGTTTAAGTAAACGTCGACTTTTAGGTTTTCCTTTGTATTTCTGATACATTATTGGTAATTTCGGGCAAAGTTTTTTTGCGTTAGTAGTTTCTGCAAGTGGCTTCATCCGCGTGAAGAGTGTTTTCTTATCCCAAGGGAACAATATACCGGGATGAAAAGTAAAAGTCCATGTGCTATTTCAGACTATAATCTATCTCTGTGCCTAATTGCATCCAGATCCGTTCAGCCGTTCTAGCGTAATTGAGTAACAGTAAAAATTTGTGAGGATGGATGTTCCATCCTCACAAATTTGTACGTTTTGAATACTACTATTCTCTACTAGGGTGCCCTCTCGAATTTTTCCGTAGCAGCACGGTTTCTGCATTTGTACCCGGTTAAAAACATAACTGGCGTAATATCGCTGAACTACAGGTATACATTCGCCTAACCCTTCGGAGAATAGGTAAGTACCTGCGTGATGTTAATAATAAATAATATTATACGGAATAGTTCAAACGGAACTTGACGCCCTGGATAGGCGGGTCCGTACACTGCTGACTGCATATCGAATGCATCACCCACGATCGTCAGTCATGAGATTGTATATCCCGCGGAAGTACAATCCGAATCCGCGGCCGAGGCTTTTTAAATGCCAAAAACCTCCACAACCGCGAGATATGCAATCTCAGAGAATATTTTCTAAACACCGACGTGGGTATTCATCGAGATGTAGTAGCAGTGGACAAGGGACTCACCCCGCTTTCCTTGGCGAATGAGAATTGGCGCAAGCCTGTAGTGCTTGACACTAACGACCGCAGAGAGGTATGGCAGAGTAAGGAGCTTCACGAACGCTTTTTCCGGGCCCTACATGGGTTCGATGTAGACCAATCAGCGTCCGCGGCCTGGCTGCGATTCGATGACCTCTTTGGGGAAACCGAAGGTTTCGTCTGTGCAATTATGGACAAAGTTATAATGACAAATAACTACCGGAGATTTATTGTGAAGGATGGCACGGTTGACATCTGTCGGGCATGTCACCGTCCGGGTGAATCGATCCGCCACATTATCTCTGGTTGTTCTCGTCTAGCTAACGAAGAGTACTTGCATAGGCACAAACTTGTAGCCAGGATTATCCATCAGCAACTTGCTCTGAAATACACTCTAGTGGCATCGGTGGTGCCGTACTATAGGTATGTGCCCGACCCAGTTCTCGAGAATGGCAATATCACATTGAATTGGGATCGGTCCATCATCAATGCTAGGACTATTATCGCTAATAAGCCTGATATAGTGGTGGTGGACCGAATCGAGAGGCGTGCAATGATTGTTGACATAGCTGTCCTGCATGACGGCAACCTCGTGAAAGCTGAGAAAGATAAACAAATCAAGTATCTTGACTTGGCTCGCGAGGTTGTCGACATGTGGGATGGACACAGTGATCATTGTACCGATAGTAGTATCTGCCAATGGCTTAATAGCCCAAGCCTCGACCAACACCTTAGGAGGCTCTCGTTAGGCGGCTGGGTCAAGGGCCTGATCCAAAAAGCAGCAGTACTGCTGGACACGGCTCGTATTGTTAGGAGGCTCCTCTCTCTGGAGCCCTGACCACCGGTAGCTTGGATCCTGTTCCCGATACTGGTGGGCCTCTATTTTTTTATAATTTTAAATGTTTTTTTTTGTATGTTTTTTTTAAATATTTAAAATTGTAAATAATAAGAAATAGTTTGAATAAATGACATAATAATTTGTGGAATATGGACTCGGCGATCAATGTGCCGATTGTCGTTACGGCCAACGGCCTGATGGCGAAGAGCCTCGACGATCATCTGTCGAGGCTGTCATTGCGCGGTTGGATCAAGGGCCTGATACAGAAGGCAGTACTCTTCGTTACGGCTCGCATTGTGAGGAGGTTCCTGTCTCTGGAGCAGCCCTAACCACAGATAGCTTGGACCCTACTCCCGACACCGGTGGACAACCATTTTTGTTATATTTTTTAATGATTTGTTTTTTAAAAAGACATATTAAAAATGTAAATATAAAGTGTGTACAAAGTTAAATAAACGTAATACAAATTTAATTTATTTGGCATAAAATAAATTACACAAAACAAATGGTCATGAAACTCTGGTGCCCGTGATAGGTAATGAGAACCTGTATTACAGGTCATCAGAATTCCATCCCCCAGCAATTAAAACACATTATCAATTTGTGACACCAATAACATCAAGGCAGGCAAGCATAAATATATATATATAAAATAACAATAAAATAAAATTAAGTCATAAATAAAATTATTATACAAATTAAATTCAAATTAAACTGAAATGAAAACTAAATTAAATTAAATACAAATTAAACTGAAATTATAGCAAAATTAAACTAAATTAAAATTAAATCCGAACAGAAAATAAAAACCAAAGTAACAATTACGAAACAAAATAGTAGATGTGATATGGTGTAGAGTGTGTGAGTGTATGAGTGTGATGTATGAAAGGTATGCCTATGGGTTTATTTTATGTATTCATGTAGTAATTTCTGTTTTGGTATACCTTAATTCAAATTCAAATTTAAATTTCATTTATTTCAATCCAATTGATCATATAAGTTGTACATTTGAAATAACGACAAAAAAATTACAAAATAATCACACTAAATATATCTATATAAAAATAATTCATTAAATAATGTATACAAAAATAAAACATTTACTTAAAATTAAATTTAAATTATAAAATCAAGTTAAAATAATAAAATAGAAATAAAAATCATTAATAATACGCCTGCCTTGAGTCATTTGTTTGTTTGTCATTTACATTAATCATATAACAATGGTTAATGTACTGACAATCAAATCTGTTTGAAAATACGCTCAGGATGGTGTTAGAGGTAGTCCGGAGCCTGAGCCCCAGAGATGCGCTCCGCTTTCGCATCGTCATGTAGAAACAGTCAACACGGGCGTCGGCGAACATCCCCGACGCGCTGCAGTGCCGGAGCAGCCCCAACAGCACCCTGAACGCATTATTATATTGAACACGGAGAGCGTGATACTGCTTCTGGGTATATGAAACCCACATACTGGCCGTGTACAGGGACGTACAAAATGCTCTGTAAAGAGTTACCTTGACGGCCTCCGAGCAACGAACAAACCTGCGGGCGATCATATTGGCCCTCACAGACAACGCCCTCCGCTCCCTATCGATGTCCGCATCGTCGCTCAGGTCAGAGGTAACGATATTCCCGAGATATTTGAACTGTTGAACTCTTTTTAAGTTGATACCGTTCAGTCTAATAGGTGGAACAGAATCCGGGCAGCTCCGACCCCTGGCCCGAAAGACCATGCATTCACTCGTCTTTGCGTTATTGAGCAAACCGTGACCCAGCGCATAACGCTCGCATATGCCCAGCAACCTGGACAGACCACACACCGAGGCGTTCAGCAGCACCATGTCGTCTGCGTAACTAATATTGTTTACACAAACACCAACAATATGGCAGCCGACACGGGTGCTGCTGAGCTCCTCTATCAGTGCATTCACTTACAGGTTGAAGAGCCTCGGCGAGGTCAGCACTCCCTGCCTTACCCCGCACTCCAGCCTGTACGGCTCCGACAGATCACTCGACCATCGAACGACGTTGACCTGGTTAAGATACCAGTACTTGAAAATTTCTATCAGTTCGGCAGGCATTGAGATGTTCTTTAATTTTTGTCATAATATGTCATAGCTAACCAGATCGAAAGCCCTTGAGAAGTCGAGAAAACACGCATAAATAGATATGCTCCTATCAGAGTAGTACTTGACAGTTTGCTTCAAACACAGGATAGCTGATTCAGTAGACAGTCCTGGCTTAAAACCAAATTGATTGTCGTGAGTGTTTACGTACCGGTCAAGCTGTGTATCAAGCAAACTGTCAAAAACATTAGCAAGCACTGTGGCTAGTGAGATTGTCCTGCAGTTGCTCGTGTCACTTAGGTCACCGGTTTTACTCTTCGTAATTGGTACCAACACGGTCCTCATCATATCTGCTGGTACGTAAGTAAGCATGTCCTATACAAAATGTATATAACATGACAAGAACTCTGGGTAGGTGGACGCCGGCAACGCTAGATGCTCAATGCTCAGGCTGTCATGGCCAGGAGATTTTCCACGTGACATTGACTTTATAACTCCTCGAACATCTTTCGTTGTGAATCTGATGTTTATCTCCTGCCCATGAGACCCCTCCACATTGAATGACAGTGATGGTCCCAATGGCGATTTCACCACAAAGTGATCCTTAAATATGTCCGCAATACATTTTGGTTCCCGCACACCGTTGACACTCACGAGTAAGCCCGGCTTTTTATTTAGTCTACTAGTAGTTTTCCAGAAGTTACGAAAGTCATGCTTCGAATGGTGAGAAGCGAGGATATCCGTCTTTATCTGCTCCCTATTATTTTGGCACCACTTTAATCGACATTTAAAGATTCTACGACTCTCCCGCATCTCCTCCCAAACACTCCCTTCACTCGGCTTACCCCAGAGCACCCATTCCTTAAATTTACACCGAGCTACCCCGTGAGCGTCACGCACATGCTTGTTCCACCCGATTACCGGTTCTAATCTTCTCGGTTTAACAATAGTATGACTCTCAGAGACGGCTTAATGTTTGGGATGACCTTACAGGATGTTTTTATACTTCGGGGTTTTTAATGAGTCTTAACGTAGGTTGGTTTTATTAGAGCAAGGTGGTTTACGATTCATAGAACCAACAATTTTGGCTAACACCTTATGTGATTGAGGTCGAAGGCACGGCTCCCACGTTTGGGCAAATTGTATGCGTTATTGATTGAGACCTCGACCATGAGGATGCGTAAAAAGCAAAAAAGGAAGAAAAAAAAAAAAATATTATTTGCGTATAATGTTGAATGACGCGGAAAGATTTGATTTAAATGACGTTTGGCAATAAGGTATTTCAGTACCAACGTATTTTAACCCTACATAACCTACCTAAATAAAATTATAGCATGGTAAGAACTCTACGTATGAATAAAATTATGGTCATTGCATTTTATCATAACCCCGGATTTCCGCAAAGTAACGTCCATAATTTCTTCATTTATTGTTGATAGGCCTTGTTCGTGGCATTTGCGATAATTCTGGGCCTATTGTGGTCGCCAAGAGTTCCGGCTACCACGTGTAGAAACTCTTTTCAGTAGGTACGAGTATATCAGATAAATTAATAACATATTAATAATATATCATCACGACTGTATTTGCCAAGGATTAGGTTTCACCCGTTATGTTTTGCAATGCGCCATCGAAACGCTTTGTGAAAAAAAAAAGCGTTTTGCGAATACTTTCATTCTGCGTACAGCTAAGATTTGGAATTCCCTGCCGGAGTCCTTGTTTCCTGATAGCTACAACCTAGAAGTATTTAAGTCACGAGTGAATAGGTTACTTCTAGGCAGGCGTGCTTCACCGTCGACCACCTCATCGCTTGCCATCAGGTGAGATAGTGGTCAAATACGAGCCTAAACAGGCATCGCCGATGTGGCCAGCAAGTCTGTTGGGCTGAAATGGGACTGGCCGGAGAAAGCAAAAAATCGGGCAGAGTGGAAAGCCATAGATGAGATCTTTGCCCAGCAGTGGAACAATAAAGGATGAAAAAAAGATTAACGAAAAAAGAGGGGTGTTATAAGTTTGACGTGTGTACCAGTGTGTATTTGTCTGTGGCATCATAGCTCCTAGACGGATGAACCGATTTTGATTTAGTTTTATTTGTTTTAAAGGTTACTTTATCAAGAGTGTTCTTAGATATGTTTAATGAAAATCCGTTTGGCCGTTCAAAAGTTTTGGGCGTTTTACTGTTTGAATCGAGGTATTTTCGCAAGATATCGTTTCATAATTACGTGTTCGATAGACTGTCGATCGAAGCGTATCTACTACTAGATAAATTATGTAGTTTAAAAAGCATGAAATAACAAGTAAACTTTCAAAATTTAAAAAACCCCCGACACATTTATCTTGCGAAAACATCACGATCTAAACAGTAAAACGCGCATAACTTTTGAACGGCTGAACCGATTTTATTCAAACATAGCTAAGAACACTCTCGATACAAACACCTTAAAAAACTAAATCAAAATCGGTTCATCCGTTGAGGCGCTATGATGCCACAGACAGACACACAGATACACAGATACACAGATACACAGATACACAGACACACAGATACACAGATACACAGTAACACACCTCAAACTTATAACACCCCTCTTTTTTTCGTCGGGGGTTAAGTAACACACCTCAAACTTATAACACCCCTCTTTTTCCGTCGGGGGTTAAAAATGTGCCACGGGAATATTAAATTTTACTTGTTTTAATTAATGATATGTGTCGTATTGGTGTATTAATCTCACAAAGAGGGTCTACCTCTTTGTGAGATTAATACACCACGATAATACATACCATGGCCTGAACTAGGGCCGGATGCGAGAGGTCGCCACCGCTGATCAACTCAACGAGGACACGGTGGTGCTCCGCCCAAGCGCGGCAGATCTCCACTGTATGCTCCACCGTGTCCGCCTGGCGATCCACACCATGGTGACACCCGGGCGATTCCACCCGCCTTATCCAGAACAGGATCCTCCCGAAATAGCCGTGTCCGGTAAGGACCTTCGTCTGGCGGAAAATGAAAACGCCGTGGCGCCCCTCAAGCTAACAGGTTCGCCACCTGGCCTGGACTTTACTCTCATCTCTGTTTTCTTTAGGCTCGAGTTTTCTCGCAGTAGGTACTAAAGCGGATAGAATAATAAAATTAAAAAAAATGCGTAAGGCTTATAGGCACTGTTGAGAGAGGCCGGGTATGCCTTTGTTCTAGTGTTACCAGCTTCCTTATTTGGTCAGTTGGAATTATTTTTAAATTATTATGTACTGATTAACTTATTAAGATAAGTAAATATGTGAGGGCTGTAAAAACAAATATATTTTGTCCTGCTACCCACAGTTTTTGTTTTAATATTAGAAATGCAAAACATTCTGTCTGGCTGTCTGTTTGTTACCTTTTCAAGTCTGTCTGAACTTATTTGGATGCAACTTGGCACACGGGTATACTAAGTCCAGAATTAGGACATAGGATACTTTTAATCCCGGTAGTATATTCCCTTGTAAGGCCCCCCGCTAGGTGCACCAATGACCTGTTCAAGGCAATTGGGATGTTGAATTTAAAAAAAAATACGATTTTTAAAATTTATTTTGAAACTTTACATATCATATATTATATTGTCATTGCAAAAATCTCTTAAATATATTTTTTCAATTTATTATAAGCAAATGAAAATCGATAAAATTTTTAAAAGAACCACCTGTCTACGAACGGGCCATGATTGGTCGCCATGTTGGTGACGTCATAACGTTCAAGGAATTTTGTACTACAGTGTCAACTACACGTGAATTGACTAAAATGTCCGAAAATTTGTGCAAAAATATTATTTATAACATCAAATTTTATTTAGTCATGTGTGATAAATTATTTTTAAGGTTACACTAGTCAATCATTCTTCCAAACAAACGTAGTCTAGCGATTACTCCTCTGTTTGACGATGTACTTTCAAAATAAAAATTGATATCAATTTGTCTCATCATTATCTAGCCCTGTATGGAAACAAAAAAGTAAAAAATACAATATTTGAAAGTTATGAGCGTCGAAAGTTCCATATTTCAACACTAATTTTAACACATCTTTGGGCGGAAATAAATACCATAAGAAGAAGGAAAATTGCAAAACGGCCTCCATAAAGGGATAGATTAGTAATTCAACAAGGCAATTAATTTTATTTTGAAAATATACATTTAGTAGTTTTTTCATAATATCTAGACTCCCAAAGGTCTGTACATAAAATTTCACGCGCTTGTTTTCGTCCTAAATCATCCATTCGCTACAAATTTGCAGAAGTACTAATTCGTACGAGAACTAGCTTATTACTGCTCATCACAGCATCAATCTCTTTCGCACGTGTTGTCGGATGAGACAGCATGCATTTTAACCTCTCGCACAAAATAGTTCTTGCCGTTAGATAAAGATAAAGATAAAGATAATTTATTTGCTATAACATGTGTTTACATAACTTATGCATGCAAGATGGTTAAACTTATTATTTGTGGCACATACATGTTTTGCCTATCCAGGCGTACAAATATAAATTTTACAAAACTGTTAATATTAATTAAATCGGTCTATAGGACATTTAAATAGAATTTTTAAACAAAAAATAATAAATTGATAGCAAGTTCAATCATAAAAGTATCATAAAAATCAAGTTGAATAAAAATAATTCAAAAATAAAATGTCATAGAGGTATAATAAAATCATAATGTAATAAAAAAATGTAGTTAGTAAAATAAAATAATGTCAAAAAAATGCAATAAAAGCATAAAATGTTTTACAAAATCCAGATTAATAAAAAATAAAAAAAGTATGTCAAAAAAGTTGATAAAAAATCCGAAAATTATAAAATGTCAAAAAGTACAATCAAATCATAAAAAAGTCCAAGGTAAATACAATAAAATTATAAAATGTCTTGAAAGATCAAGATTAATAAAATAAAATAAAGTCGGAATAGTACAGTAAAATTATAAAATATCATCAAACCCATAATTGTTAAAAAAACAAAAGAATAAAAATGTCAAAAAAGTTCAAACAAATCATAAAATAATGTCAAAGCATACAATACAATGTCTTGAACAATCAAGATTAATAAAATCAAATGATGTCAACATAGTACAATAAAATCATAAAATGTCATAAAAATCAATGAAATATAAGAAAATGCTGTCAGGTACAAACTAAACAAAAACACAATGCAAATTAGTTTGTATGTCATCTCAATTAAATAGTAAAATAACTCACCAGAGAAAAAAAAACAAAAAGGATATGATAAAAGAAAACAATATCACATTATTATATTATCATTCAAGAAGTCACATATGTGGTAATAAGATTTGTCTGTTAATAAATCCCGCATCTTTTTTTTAAATGAGTTTGCTGGCAATTCTTTAAATGATTGCGGTATTTTATTGTACATTTTCGGCGCCATACAAAAGACACTCTTTGACATTAATGCTGTTTTTGACGTGTGCAAGCAAAGTTGGGTATTGTCACGTCTATTACGGGGGAGGGTGTCAGCTAGTCGTGGGAATAGTTCCGGATTTAGTTTTACAAATGTTACCAATTCGAAAATGTAAAGTGACGGTAGGGTCAATAATTTGTGTTTTATAAAATATGGCTTACAGCTGTCTGTGGTACTCAAATTGAACATAGCTCGAATACATCTTTTTTGAGCCTTAAACGCTATTGCTTTGTCAGTCAAGTTTCCCCAAAATATGATACCATAGCGTAGCAATGATGCAACTAGCCCATGATATGCAGTTACCAATGATTCTGTGTTAAGTTCTGGGGCAAGTTTATATAAGGCATACGCAGAAGAGCTCAGCCTTTTACTCAAGTATTCGATGTGTACTTTCCAGTCCAACTTTGCGTCTATCATAATGCCCAAAAATTTTGTGTTGTCAACTTTATTAAGTACTGTGTCATTGTACATAGCTTTTATGTCATTTACCGCCTGGACTCGTTGCCTAAAATGCATAATGGTTGTTTTATCTAAATTTATTTTAAGGTTGTTTTTGTCTAACCATGATATTATTGATGTCAAAGATTTATTTATGTCACTTTCATATATGTCATTATTATTGCATGCTATCGTCATTGTACTGTCGTCGGCAAAGAGTGTCATGGGGTGGTCAATTGCACTAGGCAGGTCATTAATGTAGATAATAAAAAACAACGCGCTCATTACGCTACCTTGGGGGACACCGTACATCGGTGTGCGTTCGTATGACCTGTAAATTTCTTCTCTCTTCGTCTTAATATTAATACTAGTTATTTCTGTGTATTGTTTTCTGTTAGTCAGGTATGATTCGATAAGATGCAGTATGTTTCCCCTTATGCCATAGGCTTCCAGTTTCTGTAATAGTACGGTATGCTCAACGTAGTCAAAAGCTTGCGTCATATCGCAATAAATAGCGCATACCGGGATTCTCTTGTCCATATTATTCATGACGGTATGTAAAAACTCGTAGATAGCCATATTTGTGGACCTATTTTGCCTAAACCCCTTTTGCTCGTTACCAAATAAATGTTTGTTTTCAAAATATGAATATAATTCTTTAGAAATATATTTTTCAAAAATTTTAGAAAATATTGGGATTAAGGCAATTGGTCTGTAGTTGGCCATGTGATCTCTACTGTTCTTCTTAAATAATGGTTTTACTACAGATACCTTTAGGGCATCTGGATAAACACCTGTATATATAGATAGATTTATAAGGTGGCTTATATGTGAACAAATTGTTTCAGAAACATACTTTACCACCTTAGTAGAAATACCATCATAACCTGTACTATTTGTAGATTTTAGACCTTTCACAATATTTATTATGTCTGTAGGTATACTGGGCGCAACAAAAATTGAGTCTTTCTGTTTTATCATATTTGCGGTTACGTTATTTCCCGAGCCCTGAATAGGTTGTATTTTTTCTATGAAGTAATTGTTAAATGCATTGGCGATTTGAAGAGGGTCATTTATTATTTTGTCATTTACATTTATACGGCTGATGGATTCCTTAGGTAAAAAAGGTTTCGATTTATTTATTATGTTCCATGTCGTTTTAGATTTGTTTGTAGAAGTTTTAATTGAGTAATTGTTTTGAGCACGTCGCGTCAGTTTCATTACCCTTTTAAACCTTTTTGTGTAGTTAGTATAATTTTTCTTAAAGTATCTATATAAGTGTCATATTTGGTTCAAATCTGAATCGCCAGAGCAATTGTCGTTTCTTTTTGCTGCATAATTTAATACCGCTTGAAATCCATTTTGTTTTTTTTGTAACATTTATAGTTGTCAGCTTATATGGGAAATAGAGGTCATAAAAAAGTTTAAATATGTCAATAAAAATGTCAAATGCGATGTTTGAATCATTTGTTTCATAAATTTCTGAAAAAGTCAATTGTTTCAAACAATCCTTAAACCTAACCATATTCTCCAGACTCAAATCCCGTCGTTTTACGCGCCAATATTTTAAAATGCATGTTTTTTTTACCGGGCACTTCATAATTTGCGCTGTGTGATCAGATAGAGCAAATTCAATAACGTCAGTTTTACAGGTAGCCTTAAAATTATGTGCGAAATTGTCTATGCATGTATGGCTTTGAAGTCTAGTAGGTTGGTGTAACGCTAATTTAAGATTGAAACTTAGTAACAGACACTCGAATTCTAATACAACACTATTCTTTTTCATTACGTCTATGTTAAAGTCGCCCGCCATTATAATATGCTCATACCTTTTCTTACAAATTAACCTCAATATTCTTTCTATTGTTTCATAGAATACTCTTAAGTTGTTCAGTTTCGGTACTCTGTAGACACACAGAATGATAACATTATATTGAATGAACTCCACACCGCAACATTCAACTACACCAGTTAATGATTGTTGAGCTATTTGTGGCACTTCTCTCCATTGGTGGCCATTTTTAATTAAAATACAAGTCCCACCTCGTTTACTTTCTTTTCTGCAGAAAAATGATGCTAAATTGTAATTAGGGATACTCAAATGGCGTTCGTAACCTTCCATCATGAAATGTTCTGTAACACACAGCGCATCAACACCAATGTCCTTTTCCGCTAGTTCCTCTAAGCAAACAATTAGGGAATCGGCCTTATTTAAAAGCCCCGCTATGTTTTGATGCATAATGTAAAGGTTCTTAGTTACGAAAAAACTGCTTTTCGGTTTCTAATATGTGTGTTGGATCGTGAGATGTTAACGTTATGAGGTTCTTATTTACAGACTTAGTTTGGAAGCATTGTATGTCATTAGTTAAGGCTAGAAGACTAGCAAAGATGGAACGGAATCCAAAATTGTTTATTTGACCTGACAGCCTGAAAAATGTATTATAGTCATAGTTTATAACTGCATTTGAATCTAACACCCAGGCATATTTGTATGTCCAGATATCTTGACATAGTGACTCGTTGAAATTCATGATTCGCCAATTATACATGTTCGAATTCATGTTATATTTATATGTAGGTAAACAAATAATAATGTTCGTATGAGTTATTTTACTAAGAATGTTACGTAAATTTACTATAAGTTCAGAGTAATTTTTACTGATTTTAAAGTCTTGTTCACCAATTAACACAACACAGAAATCATTCATCGTATAATCCTTGAGTTTTGAATCAATCCCTTTCAGAAGATCACCTGTAGCTCCGTCTGTTGTTAAATAATGGCAAAAGTTGTATTGTTTCTCAACAGTTTCTTCTATTATGGAGAGGACCTTGTTTTGTCTATTGGTACTCAAAATGCACATTTTGTTTTGTTTATAATGTTGCAGATGGTGTTTCTCATTCTGTGTTTTATGTATGGTTCCTATAGTCTTCCTTAATACATTTAACTTTGGATTAATTTTTGCAGTTGTATTTGAATGTAGTGTTTTTGTGCATGTTGTATGAAATACAGCTTGTTCCTTTTGCGATTTTGGTGTGTGTTTTGAAACAATGGTTTTCTTTTTGCTAGGTGTCATAGTCTCGCTTGTTAGCTTTTTAGTCGCCTTTTTGACCAACTCATGCTTCGTGTTAAGTTTTGTAACTATTTTTTTTAGTTCAATGTTTTCTAGAGACAGGCTATTAATCTCCTCATGAGCTGAAATTAGTTCTAGCTTAAGTTTGTCTATCTCACTTCTAAGTTCCTGTATCTGTGAGTCACTTTCGCCAATAGATATGTTTGGAAGACTATTAGAGCTGCCATCTATCGTCAGGTTGATGGAACTACTACTATTTTCCAAATTGTTGTCAGCTGCTTTCGAAATATCTGTCATTGATTGGGTGCGGTGTTTCGTCCGAAATGTTATGTTTTGAAATGAATCCATAGTATGTATTATATATTTTAAAGAAACTTGCCAAAAGTCCTGCGCCGAACTGGGATTTGAACATGCATCCACCGAAGCAGCGCTATAAAAGCAGCGTTCTTATCCACGAGGCCAACTGGTTGTTGACAGTAGTGGTTCAAATTGGACACTTGTTATTATAGATTTTATAACTTTGCACTTTTAATTGAATGATGGTGGACTGACAAAGATAAATAACTTTTTTTTTTTACGAAGGTACGAGTAATAACCGTCACTAGAACATTTTGATTTTTCTAAGTTTAATAATATTGCAGAAAGTTACTTGTTGATATATAATGTTTTATTGTCACACTTTTAATTACTGTTCGCGTTAGTCATAGAAGCACTTGATTTGTCACTGATTTCGACAAGCCATTACTAGTTATCGTGTTGGTGTTTAACTCCGGTGTTCAGGTTCAGAATCCTTTGCGAACACTTTCACAGCGATATTGGAAAACAATTTTACTGTTGCGTTAGTTTTTTGCACGATAAATACAAATAAAACATTTCTAAACAATAATAAAATACGGAGCCTATGTTTTCGTCGGCAGTGTTCGTCTACCCTCCTAACTTGACGTTGACTAGGGAAACCTTAAAGGCTGATTCGATAATATACCAACGTGATGGACGATTTGGCAGTTTTGAGCATAAATAAAGTAGTAGTAATGAATATTACGTGTTAGTGGACCGGTGTTTATTTACCGACCGGGTTGTTATTGTTGTTTACCAGGTACATTTAGAAACAGAATTGTCATAATGTAAACGTTTTCACATATGGATAGGTGATATTGCTGTAAAATAAAAAGTAAACCAACACGATTGGCGCGAAACTTCGACTTTGGATATCAAAAAACTTCATTAGATACCACTAAATATGATACGACCCGAAATCTGTGCAGCCTTTATTTATATTTATTTTTTGCACAAAATCCTTAAAATGTTCGGTAATTCCCATTATTTACATATCTCTTAATAATATTAAACACTAATATCTATATTATATATTTACAAACACTAAAAAACTTTGTAGAACAAAAACGTGAAAATATTAACTTGGTAGATTTTTTTACACTAATTCTTCAGTAAATATCTCTTAAATGCGTTCACAATTCAAACAGAATGTTAGTTATATACAAATAATCCTCTACTTACTATACTAGTAATGCCATCTATTATACTTTATAAGAACTTGTAATATAGTCTATGTCTATGTATGTGTATACACTATGGAAATAAAGTTAGTTCAGTTCTGTTCAAAATCACGAGCCACGCATTTTTATTAGAGGTTATGTGCCCAGAAAAACGTTTTTTTTCTCGCGAAAAGACTTGCCAGTTTGTGCCGATTAGTCCTCGCAGATTGAGAATACGCTGTGCTATTGAACTGTGAACTGTGGGAGTAAAAAACTGACTGTGTGATAGCAAAATGACGTCGAACTACATAGTGAGTGTGCCAAAGTTAAAAGGTCGTGAGAACTACTCTGAGTGGGCTTTCGCCGCGGAGAATTTTCTCGTTTTGGAAGGAACTTTTGATTACATCAAAGCTACAAAACCGGATGAAGCCGCAACCGACGCTAAAACCAAAACGAAGTTAATCTTGACGATTGACCCGGCACTTTATGTACACATCAAAGACTCGAAGACTTCTAAAGAGTTGTGGGAGAAACTCAAGAATTTGTTCGACGACTCCGGCTTCACCAGGAGAATTAGTTTATTGAGAACTCTCATATCAATACGCCTAGAAAATTGTGCATCCATGACTTCGTATGTCACACAAATCATTGAAACAAGTCAAAAGTTAAATGGATCGGGATTCAACATTAATGATGAGTGGGTCGGATCGCTACTTTTAGCAGGATTATCCGAAAAATATTCGCCCATGATAATGGCGATCGAACATTCCGGCATTTCGATAACAGCGGACGCCATTAAAACAAAGTTGATGGATTTGGAGGAAGACAGTGGCGACACGAGCGGAGCATTTGCGAGTTTCCGGAAACATAGTAAGAATGGCAGCATTTCCGGAACCAGGGACAGTGGATATACGTCAAATTCAAAAGACAATCGATTTACGTCAAACTCAAATGTGTCAAAGTCAAAACCGAAAATTATAAAATGTTACAAATGTAAACAAACAGGACACTATCGTAATCAATGCACTGTTGTTGACAAAGATTCAGTGAATGATAAGTCTTGTGAACGCAAACAAAGCAACGCGTTCAGTGCCGTATTCTTAAATGGCAGTTTCTCAAAGAATGACTGGTATATAGACTCTGGTGCAAGCGCCCATTTAACCGCCAATGAACATTGGATTAGAAATGCTTCTGTCGACCATCCAATTAAAGATATTGTGGTTGCGAATAAGGAAAAGGTGCCGGTTAAATGTTGTGGTGATGTGTCGATAACGACTTTAACAGATAACTGTGAGTATGATATAGTTGTTGAAGGAGTATTATGTGTACCATGTTTGACCACTAATCTGATTTCCGTCAGTCAACTAATCGCCAAAGGCAACAAAGTACAATTCGCCAACAGTGGCTGCGAAATTTACAATAAAACTGGTGAATTAGTTGGTACAGCTACGTTGCTGAATGGTGTTTACAAACTGAGACAGCCTGAAGTTTTGATGGCTGCAGTGATGGACTCAAGTGATATTTGGCATCGCAGACTTGGTCATGTCAACAGCAATTACCTAAACAGAATGCAGGATGCCGTGGAAGGTCTCACACTAGACAGAAAGACAGATATTTCGAAATCGTCATGTATAGTGTGCTGCGAAGGTAAGCAGAGCCGATTACCTTTTCCACAGAAAGGCAATAGAAGTAATGAACTTTTGCATACCATACATACAGATGTATGTGGTCCATTCAACAATGCTTCGATTGGAGGTTCCAGATATTTCATATTGTTTGTGGATGATTACAGCCGCATGATCTACATTAATTTTATGAAGAACAAAAGTGAAGCTTTTAGTTATTTCAAAAGATACAAAGCTCTTGTAGAGAACCAGCTTAACAAGAAAATAAAGATCCTTCGAAGTGACAACGGGAAGGAGTTCTGCAACAAAGAATTTGATGATTATCTTATAAATTCAGGGATAATTCATCAGAGAAGCAACCCGTACACGCCAGAACAGAACGGTTTGGCTGAACGTTTCAACCGTACTGTGGTGGAAAAAGCTAGATGTATGCTTTTTGATGCAGATCTTGAAGGGAAGTTTTGGGCTGAAGCGACCAACACTGCAGTCTACTTACAAAATAGGACTGTAGCGTCAGCTCTTAATAGAAAGACTCCTTTCGAGATGTGGACAGGTGCAAAGCCAGATGTCAGTCATCTGAGAGTTTTTGGGAGTGTAGTGATGATGCATATACCCAAAGAGAAGAGGCGCAAATGGGATAAAAAGGCTGAGAAAGGAATTCTAGTTGGTTACCCAAATGATGTCAAAGGGTATCGAGTATATAATCCAAAAACCAAGGAAGTTACAACCAGTCGTGATGTAATCATAATGGAACAACCACAAGCAGTTGTTCAGATCGAGGAAAAACCAACAGATTCTACTGAGGTGCATGAGGATTCAGTGGGGGACATGTCCATGTCAGATGAATCTGGGACTGAAGATACCCATGATGACGATGAGACATATATTCCAGATGAAGACTCTTCTGCCAGCAGTGTGGAAAGTGTTGTGAATGTTAATAAACAATATAGTTCCAGTAGGCAGAGACAACAACCTGACAGGTATGGTTTTTCAAATGCTTGTATCAGTGGTAGTGTAGATGTTACTGGTGATCTTTCACTTGAGGAAGCTCTCAAAGGGCCTGAAAAAAAACAATGGTTAGAGGCAGTGCGTGATGAGTTACAGTGCTTTAATGATAACAATGCATGGGAAATTGTAAATGTGCCTAAGGATAAAACCATAGTTCAATGTAAATGGGTTTTACGAAAGAAGTATGACAATGAAAATAATGTAAGGTATCGTGCCAGGCTAGTCGCTAAAGGTTTCTCTCAGAAATATGGGGTTGATTACACAGAAACATTCTCACCTGTTGTTAGACACACAACCCTACGGTTATTATTTTCATTGTCAGTACAACTGGGACTTGATGTTACACATTTAGATGTCAAAACCGCATTTCTTAATGGTGACCTAGAGGAAACCATCTACATGCAGAAACCAGACTGTTATGAGGTTTCTGATGGCTCTAACAAAGTGTTAAAACTTAAGAAAGCCATCTATGGCCTGAAGCAAGCCTCCAGAGCTTGGAATAAGAAGGTTGATAGTTGTTTGCTTAAAAATGGTTATTATAAATCTAAGTTGGAACCTTGTATGTACACAAAAAATATTGGCAATTACAAGACTATTGTGGCAGTGTATGTAGACGATTTTTTCATCTTTTCAAATTGTAAGAATGAAAGTGAACATCTCAAGAAAGTACTGTCAGGCCAATTTAAAATTAAGGACTTAGGTGAAGTTAAACATTGTTTAGGAATGAATGTTAAGTTTAATAAAAAGGAAAGGTCTGTAACCTTGAGTCAAGAGAATTACATTAGCGTTTTGTTACAAAAATTTCACATGACTGACTGTAAAACTGTTGATACACCAATAGAGCCCAAATTAAATGTAAAAATTGATCAGAATGTGAATGATCAAATACCTTATCAGCAGCTCATAGGGAGCTTGATGTACCTATCTGTTTTAACAAGGCCAGACATAACATATGCTGTATGCTACCTGAGCCAGTTTAATAATTGTCACACAGATGAACACTGGGGGTATGCTAAGAGGGTCTTGAAATATTTAAAAAGGACTATAAATTTTGGTATAAAATATTGTGTAAATGGAAATTCAGAAATAAAAGGTTTTGTTGATGCCGATTGGGCCAATGATACTTCAGATAGACGGTCTTATACCGGATTTTGTTTCATGCTTGCTAATGGCATAATATCTTGGGAATGCAAAAAGCAAAGAACTGTTGCTCTGTCGAGCTGTGAAGCTGAGTACATGGCTATATCAGAAGCCTGCAAGGAAGCTATTTATTTGAGAGCTTTGCAGTTCGAAGTCACAAATAAAATATATACTTTAAGTCTATTCAATGACAATCAGAGTGCACAGAGGCTGACAACAAATCCTGTGTTTCACAAGAAATCTAAACACATAGATGTAAAATACCACTTTACTAGAGAGTGTGTTTCGAATAATATAGTAATATTAAGATATTTGCCAACAGCCGATATGCCCGCTGATTTGCTAACAAAAGGATTGTGTTCTAAGAAGCATTATACCTTTATGGATTTATTGGGTTTAGTAATGATATAGATTTCAATTTCATGATCAGACTTATTTTGATTATTTGATATAGTGGGGGTGTTAGTTATATACAAATAATCCTCTACTTACTATACTAGTAATGCCATCTATTATACTTTATAAGAACTTGTAATATAGTCTATGTCTATGTATGTGTATACACTATGGAAATAAAGTTAGTTCAGTTCTGTTCAAAATCACGAGCCACGCATTTTTATTAGACAGAAATATTAGTTTTACGCCTATATGTATCATTTGAGAATAAAATAATATATAAACAAAAAATCATGTTTTCAAGTTACGTAATTATACAACAATGTCAACTTTGCACAAAAGTTCCTATAAAAAATTACTCATCTCAGTCTGTAATGATCAAAGTAAGATATTAATACGAATCTAATACTAAATTAGAACAAGATAACATAATAATTAACACATTCTAGTTAGATTCTAGTAGGACATAGAACATTTCTCAAAACTTTAGTAGGTATTGATTGCTAGGTACTTGGCTATTGCGCGATTCACATATAATAGGGCTTTTTTTATAGTATTTGTACATAATGGTATAAAGCAAGTTCGATAACATTTAAGGATCAACTTTTTTGATCAATATATTTGATTTTCATCAATATATTGACGATAATAACAAGATTGAATCAAAAGACTGTATCAGCTATGTGCTACAATGAGTAAAAATAAACGTCGTGACGTTACACGGGCTCGGGTTTGTTCGGGAACTGTCGAGGTGTTTTCGGTACTGGATTCAAGAAAACTTTTCAATTTGAAATTACTTTGTAATTACAGCGAAAAAAAAAATCTAAAAATAGTTTTATATTTAAACTTACGTATGATCTTTCCATTTTCAACAAAAAAAAAAATTGGTTCAACAAACCAATTGCCATTCCCGCCGAGGCATATAAAGTGTTATTTCAACACACTTGCTCATAAATAGGTAATTTCAACTTGTACGTTTTTGATAAATAAAACTTTCACTCAAATATAACTTTTGTTTTTGTCTGTAATAAAGAAAACTTGAAATTCCCCATTTTGTACGTGGCTAAAACGCTATCTGCGAAGAGCCAAAAAAAAAGAAAACTCATTCTTTTAAGTCTATGGCCGATCGCCATTGTTAGATGCGCGCGCATAGGAAAACTGATTAATTATGCCCGCCATTGCGACAAAAAATTCACAACTCGTTTTCACTGTTGGAAATTATGTTTTAGTCAATGATATTCAAATAAACAGATACGTTATACACTCACAAAACAATTGAAAAAAGTGTTCCGCGCATCAGCGGCAGTACACATACACACTTTTCATTCATCTGACATTTCACTACAAGTCGAAAGGGATGGCTTGATAAAACCAACAAGCGAACGATTAGAAAAAGAGACAGCTAGTGTTTGTCACTTGCCTGTGAATGTAAACAAACATTATTCTGACCACCAATGTTGGTATCTTTTTCTAATCTCCAAATATCAGAATATTAGTTAAAAAAATGAAATAAATTAGTAAATTGAGGCGTATTGCGTACTTACATATGGTATGAGATCCCTTCCGTTTTATGTACTTTGGTATCATAATGGGTACAATTTCTAAATACACACGATGGCATTTTTTTATATTTTGTTTTTGTTTTAACAAAGCCTATCGCTCTTCGCCATGCGTGACATAAACTAAAGACTAAAGGTCACAATTGTGACCTATTCGAGTCTTCACAATGCGCGCGCTCATAACATAATATCTGTTTATTTGAATATCATTGGTTTTAGTATTATTTTCTTCACAAGTGTGTTGAAAAACGTCGTATGATACACGTGTGTATTGATGATTACCGTTCTCGACTCTCTTAAGACCCTCACCTAACAGCTCGGCTCTCAATGGCGCCTCAGCAGTAATCGCCAACATTACACACTTGTACCATAATATACTATTCTCAAAATAATGCAGGGAAATAAAAAAGTATTTAAATTTCCATAATTTTTCAAGTTAATGCCGTTTTTAAAATGAACTGTAAATTTCAGTATGGAATAAATTGCCCATAATGTAGATGGCTTTTTAGTTTTAGCAATCTCATTATAATACACCAAAAATACTGTTTCAAAGAAAATGTTCACTTTTTTATCGTTTTTCCAAATCATAAAATTTTCATATACTTTCATTGCTTTCATGTATTTTTATTTTGACTTCGCTGAAAGCAGCTATTCCATTGCCAATTTGGCTTCTGATTTTAAATCTGGTGGAGTAAAATCAATCTCCAGTTCACCCTCCGAACCGTTGGAACTCATTTTAATTATTAAATTTATATCTATTAAATATTTAAATAACCAATCAAGACGAATTTTCAGCTTTGCCGCAGATTTTATATTTATCATCTGTGCCGAAAGGCAAACGCATTTATGGCTATACAGCCACGTGAACCACTGACCTCTATCATACATTGTACGCTGGACTTCATATTATCGATGACAAAATGAAGACATTTGATTATCGCCATTCTGGCGCTGATAGCAACGCGAATTAACGTGAGAGTCGCATGGAATTAATATTAGAGATGGGACACAGCTTTCGGTAAAATACTTTTATGGGTTTTATCGATCGTGAGAATAATTTAATACGTAAGAGAAAAAAAAAACCAGTTATTTTTATTATGATTAATTTTTAAGTAATAGAATAATTGCTGTAAAGGTTACTACAAAATATTTTCAGTCAGATTGCAAGCTATAAACTAGTGGATAGCGTGCTAGTAAAGTTATAGCGCATTACTGTCAGATCAGTGAGATTTAGATATGGGGTTAGGCTAACAACTTATCCTAATAACTATCACATTTGAGCAAGTATCTCCTCGCTCAAGTACACTACTTGTACGCCCATCGGATTCGTGAAGGGAACATCATTTATATAATAATAATAATAAATGAGATGGATAATCATTTACAACGGACGTATTTCTCGCTCTCATCGCTGAGATCTTGTCTCTGTAGTGTTAAGGTGCAAATAAGAGTGACATCGCATTCCAGCAAGGTGAAGACTTATATTTATTTATTTAAACTTCATGCACAAAGGTACAATGGCGGACTTAATGCCTTAGGCATTCTCTAACAGTCAACCAAGGGTGGTGAAGAGATAACATGGCAGGTGCATTGTTTAAATCATGGCAACAATTTAACAACAAAAAATATATTTTTAATTGCTTAACATACACATATATACATGTCGCATCAAGGCTGGCCGATAGATGCAAACCATCGGGAAGTCAGGATGTTAAACCATCCTTAGGTTAAACCATCGTGTGTGGGCTGGTCGTTGGGTACAATCGTGCAAATGAAATCACAGAAATTATTCGATACACTTGGTTTATTCAAATATTCAGAGTTACAATCTTGCTTATTAATATTACGGATCAACACTGATTCTACGACGTCTAAGCTCTGAGGCGGTCAGTACTAAACTGCTCTATTCCACTGTCCCCACCGCGCAAGCGCTTAGTAAAAGCGCGCCAATGCTACGCATTGTTGTTCTTGCTTTGCCGCCAGATGGCGTGCTTGCGATTTGTTTTGACGTCCGCACTATTGACTAAACCCGACATACATATATTATATGATACATACCTAAATAAATATATATATTTAATAAAGTAATGAAAATAAGTTATCAAGATGACCCTACCCCCGCTGAAATCAGTTTTCAGCTCTGTTTCAGATGCAGATAATAAATTGTTTGACTTCAAAACATTTGTTAATAAAATTATAATTATCATGATATTATTCCTGAATTAATTCCAGGCTCAGGAACGTGGTGATTGGTACAAGAGAGAGGCCTGTGCTCAGCAGTAGGCGAAGTCGGGCTGTGGATGATCATGATGATGATTCCAGAATTTAGTATTACACACCGCTTTTGAACATATTATTACTGATTATTAGGCATTCATATACCTAACATTCATCACCAATACCAATATGAGATATTTAGTTCCAACATACTACGAGAAGTCAATACAGTAAAAGAGTGATACGCCTTGCCAAGACTACTATTTCGATATTAGTGTAATTTAAAAATATCACTAATACTGATATATTAGTTACAATATTATAATATTTCCAGTCAAATATATTAGTATTACCTAATTTTTAGAAATATCGGTAGTATCCTATCTCTAAATGTGTCAATTTTAGTTCCTAGGGCGCTTTGAATCAACACAAAAATCAACTGTCATTTCATATAGTATGTTTAGTCCAGCGTACTTGTATCTTAGAGGTCAGTGCACGTGAACGCAATTAGACTTACTTTACTTACCAAAGAGACTTACTTTGGTATGCCAAGAATAAGAATAAGAATCTTTATTTGTAAACATAGGTAGTTACACGGTGTGCGAGATGTTACAATACTAATTAGATTCTTTATGTTTTGCCGTGAAGCGTACAAATATTATCACATTTAATTTCATTAATTTATAAGAAAAACATCAGCAAGAAGTAATTTTTCAATTACATAATAGTTCAGAAAAACATTAAATACAAATATAAATTGTGAATGAATCAAAGACACATTAAAACTTAGAAATCATACAATGAATTATGCAATAATTAAAACAAATAATAATATAATTAAAGATTAGATGTCAAGTTCCAATGAATAAGTATTATTATTAGGTACACAACTGGATGTCAAAATCATATTGCAATTCAATAAAACAATTAAAAAAAGGTCAATATAAAAATATCACCAAAGTTAGATGGCAAATAATAAAATTATTAAATAACTAGCTGTCCCACGCGGCTTCGCTCCCATCAACTGGCTACCTACCAAGCTAGCCCACCTACTCTAAATACGTTGCGTCTCAAAAATAATAAATTTTCCCCGTTTTTGGAACATTTTTCATTGATGCTCCGCTCCTATTGGTCGTAGCGTGATGTTATATAGCCTATAACCTTCCTCGATAAATGGACTACCCAACACAAAAAGAATTTTTCAATTCCAACCAGTAGTTCATGAGATTAGCGCGTTCAAACAAACAAACAAACAAACAAACAAACAAACTCTTCAGCTTTATAATATTAGTATAGATTATAACAACAAATTAATATCATTAAAAACTTTGATGTCAAGTAAGAAAGTAAACAAAGGTCAATAAAATAAAACAACAAATACTAAAAAAATGCCAATGATACAATCTTATTTTGTCAATATAGATAGATAAGAATGATAAAAGAGATCCAATCAAAGAGTATCTAATAACCCCAGCACGCCGTTTCATATAACATTGCTGGAGCGTTGTAATGTTCCAAAATCAAAAAAAGCTCCAGCAATGGATTTGTTTTTCTTTGTCCATAAATTCGGTACTTCGCGTGTTCTTTTTTCAAAAATAATGACGACATTTCCATGCATGTTTGAGAAAAAGAACTTTCTAAATACTCGTATGTACTACAATGTGATGACAACAATGTGATATCCTTTTATTGCCTCGCTGATCTCATGCTCGCAAGTGCTACTGCTGTGCGTGAGGTACAAGGTTCGATTCTCAGGTCGGGCAAAAGTTATAGGGTTTTTCCATTATTAAATGTTAGTCCATTGCATTCTGTTGGATACGATTAGTCATTGAATTAGAAACGGAGTTTAGCAAAGCTTTAGGTAAGCTAAAGTCATTTTAAGGAAGTATGGACATTTTGGGTAAAAACCGATACTATTTACAAAAAAAAATTTGACCAATTATTGAAAACGTAATCTAGCAAGTGTTACACCATTTTTGAATCCTTATTAAATGCGCCAATTTTTCATGTTACTTGCCAAACTAGCGTAGTACATTTTTTTTCAGTACAGTCAGTTAAAGTTGGGCGAAACAGTAAATTTGAATAATTTGGTTTTGAAAAAGTTTAATTTTCTTCTAAGTAGGAGGAGTTGGCTTTAAATTTTAGGCAAAAATCTACACAAGCATTATTCAAGATTACATAATATTAAAAAAAATTGATAAATTATGGGATTTGTAGCAATTGGAGTTAAAGAACCATTACAGGGATTGATTTTTTTAGTAAAATTTTAAAGTGACCATAAATTTTTAAAAACATGAGATAGATTTTTTTTCGTATTTTTCTGAGAACTGTTATAACTTGGTCTATCACCTATTTACGGCTTGACGTCGATTTCTGGGACACCCTGTATATAAAAGAAGAAACTGACTGACTGACTGATCGATCAACGCACATCCTAAACCACTAGGCCTAGAAGTATGAAATTTGGCAGAAAGGTTCCTCAAGTGGCGTAAGTGAGCACTAAGAAAGGATTTTTGGAATTTCCACCCCAAAGGGGGTAAAAAAGGGGTTGAAAGTTTGTATGTAATTTCTACAGTTTGTAAGTTGGGCACATGAAATTTTAGATTTACGCTGTTGCTTGATAAAAAGAATAAATGTATTTATTAGTTTTTAGAAATTCGACCTCTAAGGGGGTAAAAAGGGGGTTGAAAGTTTGTATGAAGTTTTTACAGTTTGTAAATTGGACACATGGAACTTTACTTTAGGCTCTTGGTTGATAAAAATAATTAATGTGCTTATTGGTTATTGAAAATTCCAACCCTTAGGGGGTAAAAAGGGGGTTGAAAGTTTGTATGTAATTTCTACAGTTTGTAAGGCGGACACGTGAAATTTTAGATTTACGCTCTTAATTGATAAAAAGAAGTAATGTATTTAAGAGTTTTTGGAAATTCGACCCCTAAGGGGTATAAAGGGGGTTGAAAGTTTGAATGAAATTTTTACAGTTTGTAAATTGGACACTTGAAATTTTACATTCACGTTCTTAGTTGATAAAAAGAATTAATGTATTCATTGGTTTTTGAAAATTCCACCCCTAATGGGGTAAAAATAAGGTTGAAAGTTTGTATGTAATTTCTATAGTTTGTAAGTTGGGCTCGTGAAATTTTAGATTCAAGCTTTAGGTTCATAAAAAGAATTAATATATTTATTTGTTTCTGGAAATTTAACCCCTAAGGGGGTAAACAGGGGGTTCAGAGTTTGTATGTAATTTCTTTAGATTAAAAGTAGAATACATAAAATTTTAGATTTAACCTCTAGGTAGATAAAAAAAAATATGTATTTATTAGTTTTTGGCAATTCTACCCCTATGGGGATAAAATAGGGGGCTGAAATTTTTTATAAAATTTCTTCGATTTGGAAGGTAAAACATCTAAAATTGTAGGTATACGCTGCTGATTAATAAAAAAACAATGAGTTTAATTATTTCCGGAAATGCCACCCCTGACGGGGGTAAAAAGGGGGTTAAAAGTTTGTATGTAATTTCTATAGTTTGAAAGCTGGACACGTGAAATTTTAAATTTAATCTCAAGTGGGATAAAAAAAAAAAAAAAAATATTAGTTTTTGGAAATTCTACCCCTATGGGGATAAAATAGGAGTTGAAACTTTATATGAGATTTCTTCGGTTTGGAAGGTAAAACATCTAAAATTTTAGGTTTACGCTCTTGATTAATAAAAAAAGTAATGATTTTATTGATTGCCTGCAATTCTACCCCTAATGGAGGTTAAAGGTGACAATTTGTTGGGCTTATATATTTGAAACTTGGCATAAATATTAACAGCTGATATTTTATATTTTTTTATTGTTTTTAAAGTAAAGGTTGTCATTACAAGTTTTTAAAAACTTCTCCTATAATACGATTTAGGGTGTGTTAAAGATTTTTGAAGAATTTTATTGCACGAGGCTTCTTTTTTTGATGTAGGGGAGCAAACGAGAGATATTTTTTTGAATTAAGGGCGCGGCGAAGCAGGAATTGTCCATACAAACGTAATACCTAAATTATTTGTAAGTTGAGCATATTTTCACCATATTATGCTGATATTCGGATTTAGACAGTATTTATCTAGGTTCCTACGTTTTTATTTTTCAAAAAACTTACCTAAAATGAAGTTTAAGCGAATTCCATTTCGTACATTTTTACAGCGTAAATGGCATGTTTTCTTATTGATTTTTATGTATTATAAAAAACAATATCTACAATATTGTCGTCGTAGCAACATAGCTCATATTATCAAGTTACAAATAATCGAAAAAAAATAAAAATAATTAAGTTTTCATTCATCATTTTTGGTATTACGGAACACATCAAATTAATCATACTTTTTCTATACTATACTATATTTTTATATGGCAAGCAAAGCCGATGTCGACTATTCTGCCAATGTTTAAAGTTACATGAAAGAGCACTTTTTCAATAGCGTGTATTGCTGTCGCGTCAAGCAAAAATGTCAATGTGTGCGTGCATGTCAACGTGCGTCAATATGTACGAGCGATGCACGGTTGTGCATCGCTCGTACGGGTTTTGTTCGGGGCACTTCGGGTGTGCTTCGGGGATGTTTCACTGTTTGTTGTATTATTTGTGGTTTGCTTGTTGTAGACGATTACTTTACATACTGTGGTGTAAGTGCGTATTTATTTATTTTCTAAATTGCACTTATTGTAATATTTCTGACACTATTGATCTATTCTATTAAATTTTATTTAGATTTGCCTTGTGATTTGAACTTTGGTATTGAGTACCTAATCTACTTTATTACGGACTGCGTTGTTTACGGACTTTGTTATTATTTACGATTTGGTTTGGTTGCCGACATGGACTCCGAACGTTGTGATGTTTCTCACAGTAAATACCTATTTCCCGATGACATAATAAAATAAGTTACAATTATAGGTACATTAGTATATCTTATATATAAAATTCTCGTGTCACAATATTATTTACCATACTCCTCCGAAACGGCTTGACCGATTTTTATGAAACTTTATATGCATATTCAGTAGGTCCGAAAAAAAAACTGTTAACATCGGCTCCGTAATTTTATTGTGTTAAAAAACCAAATAAAGTGAATTTGCCTATAAAATATAGTTCCATGTTAAGTGTTAATCTCAATATCCACGGATTACTAAAAGTGCTGTAAAAAAAAATATGTTATTACGAGCAAAACTCAACGTTGACAGTTCTCACCACCCAGTGACTGTTTTCAAGAAATCGCGAAATTATATGCAAAGCTGAGGGATAAATCATCAAACCAAGGAACTCAGAAATCATATCGAGCATAAAGCAATAACCTGCAGGTCGGTTTTGAGATTTTATACCAATTTTACCTATTAAATTTCAATAACTCGCCGTCATTGCGACTGCGCAACAACTAGCAGCGCCATCTAGCTTCGAATAGTCCAACCAGCATAGATCTTAACACTAAATTCACCGACAGAGGGCGTTACATGTATGTAAACATTAGGATCAGCCACCAAGTATTGCGAAACTAGCTAGAACGCAATCAAATCAATATGGAAGAAGTTTTGGCTACTTTACGCTTAATCCGGAAGGAATTGGACGAACAAAAAAACACAATTAAGGAAAGTGGAGCAAAGGTTACAGAAAATATAACAGAAAACATAAATAACCTAATTGATGCAAAATTTAACGTATGGGAAGAAAAGTGCGAAGACTTAAAACAAAAACTTGATAAACAAGAACAAAGATTGGACCTGTTGGAAAAACAGGCGAGAAAAAGAAATGTGGTGTTGTTTGGCCTTGGAGAACAAGAGCATCACTACTCGGACTTAGTAAATGTCGTTATTGATTTGTTATCTAAACATCTGTCAATACAGTTATTGTATAGCGACATTCAAGAACTAAGAAGAATAGGAAAAAAATCTGATAGTCCTCGCCCAATTATAATTACGCTCACAACTCTGGGGAAAAAAATTGAGATTTTTAAACAGAAAAAGCTACTGAGTAATACGAACTATTATATATATATATATATTTTTAGGAATCTGAAGTAGAAATTATTAAAAAAAAACACAGATTACAAACTTTGATCTTTAATTTTAACAAAACAATTTTCTTACAACATTAATTCGATAATCAGAGGAACAAAATCTACACACAACATAAAACCTCAAATCACACAATTACAGCACTCGCGCTACCGATGTGTACGCTTCGAAGGCTGGGACGAGAAAGGGACGTGCGCCGGCTCGTCGCTCCTTTTTATACGGAGTAGCGAGAAAATACGGGGGTACCGCTTATACGGCCTCTCCTGATATAGTGTCGTCCTCGACACGGGTTTCCATTGTGGTGCTGCTGGATCCATCACCATCTCCATAGTCCACTCTTTGCATCTGCGTCCAGTAGGGGCATTGATAGTCAGACTTCCGCTTGATTACTTGATCCCGGTGCTACGCCGCTGGGAGTAGCATGAGCAGCTTCGGAGTCTGGGCCTGCGTCCGACGAAGGCGTAGTAGGATCCACAGAGGGAACTACTGTCCCCTCTAATGGATCCTGCTCGTCTACATTTTCATCTGAAAACATCATTCAATTAGTAGTGATCTACGTTACGCTTCATTGACCTAAACTATTTCTCATCATCTCTCAATCAATTCAAACTTCATCGATCACGCGCTTTTCATACAACACTCTTATAATTATAACAGAGACGTCTCTTAAAATGACAAACCAAGCCAAGGCACTTTTATTCGCAAACTTCGGAGCTGTTAGCTGCACAGGCTGCACTGCTTGGTCACCATCTACAATGTGTGTATGAGAACGCCAAGACCATAGGTCTGTTGTTCAACGAACGCCATGACAATGCGTCTGTAGTTCTATGAACGCCAAGACAGCATGCCAGTAGTTCAAGAAACGCCAGGGTGATTTGCCCGAAGTTTCACCATAGAACGCCAAGGCTGTAAGCCTGTAGTTCAGATAATGAACGCCAAGACTATTAGTCTGTAGTTCAGCGAACGCCAAGACAATGCGCCTGTAGTTCTAACGAACGCCAAGACAGCATGTCTGTAGTTCAAGAAACGCCAGGGCGATTTGCCCGAAGTTTCACCATAGAACGCCAAGGCTCCAAGCCTGAAGTTCAAATGACGAGAGTTCATACTTACCCTCAAAGAAAGCGGCGCACGATTCCGGGCACAACTCGCCCCGCCAAGGCACCATATACTGTGCCGCTGCTTGTGTGGTTTTTCCATAGCTGCCACTGAGTAACTTAAGCTCATACCGTCCATTCGGCAGAACTTTCACAACTCTGTATGGGCCTCGCATCCCTGGATCAAGTTTTCCTGATCAAGTAGACTGCGAATACTTAATAACAAACACAAGATCATTTAGTTTGAATTGACGAGGTGGGTGTCTAAGTCGGTTGGCATAGTCATCTTGCCGCTGCTTGTTAATTGCCATCAGTTCGCTTGCCCGGTTCCTGCTGATCTCCCGTAGGGACTCACTGTTGGGATTGATGCCCGTGATAGTGATATCACGAACAAGGCTTTGGACTATTGGGGTGGTTGCGTCCGTTCCAATCATCAGGTTGAGGGGTGAGGCCTGGGTTGTCTTCTGCTTGGTAATATTGAGGACCAACTGCAGTTTCCACAGAGCTTCCGACCAAGAGGAGGATTTGTGGTTTACTTCAATCCGCAACATGTTGAGAATGGTGCGAATGTACCGTTCCACCTGACCGTTTGCATGGTGCATTTCCGGGGTAATAAAATGTAAGTCACTCCCCATGTCCTTTACCCAGGTTACGAATTCCCTGGACTCAAACATCCGTCCCCTATCGCTAACTATCAACTTTGGGGCTCCGAATAAGGAAACCGCTTACATAAAGGTGCGTTTTAATTCACTAACATCTTGTCTGTAGATTGCATACAAGAGGCAAAATTTCGTGGAAGCATCCAAAATAACCAATATGAATTTGAACCCATTAGATATAGGAAGAGGACCTAAGACATCCATATGGATTGTGTGAAAAGGGGAATCGGGTTTTTCCCAAGACGTAATATTCTGATTTGGTGATCGTGGTACCCTCTTTTTTGAGATGCAGACTAAACAGTGAGCCACGTATTTGTTTACAAATTGACGAAGCCCCGGGAACCAAAAGTGTTTTAGGATGAGATCAAGAGTCTTTTCACCGTTAATGTGCTCGTGTTCATCATGAAATATCCTTAAAAGGCTGAGCCTATGTCCCCTGGGAATATAGCACAACATGCGAGGATCCTCGCCGACGGGCGAGTATTTGTAATACAAAAGGTCATTTTGAGCGAGATAACGCGTCGAATCTAGTTCACCATCCCTCAGCTGTTGCAGCAAAACCTGTGTCTCATTATCCGCAGATTGAGCTATTTGAGCCCAGTTACGTGGTCTCGAAATCTGATTTGCTACAACGGCTGAAGGATTACGGCTAAGGTAATCAACGTGTGGCATCATTACCCCCTTTCGGTATTCAATAGAAAAATGAAAATCTTGAAGGTAAATCCACCAACGTGCAACACGTGGCAGCAAGTCCTTCTTGCGCTCTGTGGCCTTCAAAGCATTGCAGTCCGTTACCACTTTAAACTGTAAACCCACTAGGTAGTGGCGAAAGTGCTGCAACGCCCTAATGACCGCCAGCGTCTCTAACTCATACGAGTGGTATTTACTTTCCGTGCCTTGCGTCGCTTTGCTGTAATATGCCACTACGTGCCTATTACCATCACAGTGAGTCTGTAATAAAACTGCACCGTACCCAACACTACTCGCATCTGTGTGGACTTCCGTGGGTAGCCGTGGGTCAAAAACGGAGAGAACTGGTTTGCTAGTAAGGAATTCGATTAAGGTCTGACGAACCTTTTCTTGTTCTGAGCCCCATTTGAACTCTATGTCTTTTTTTGTTAATCGAGCAATACAAGCAGTTAATGTGGCATAGTTTTTGACGTAACGTCGGAAGTACCCCGCGAGCCCCAAAAACTGTCGCACTTGTCGTACGTTCTCCGGAACCGGAGATTTCACGAGAGCTTCGACCTTCTGTGGGCTCGGCCTAACCTGACCCTGGCTCACGAGTCTACCAAGATACTCTACTTCCGTTGCGAGGAACGAACATTTTCGAAGATTTATAGAAAACCCAGCTGCAGTGAGCGTCCGCAAGACCTGTTTTAGCAGAGAGAGACCTTCGGAGACAGTGTGATTCATGATAAGGACGTCGTCGACGTAAACTAGTACTTGGCCAGCTTCTATGAAGTGCCGCAACGTATTGTTGATAATACGCTGATACACAATCGGCGAGTTCGTTAATCCGTAAGGCATTTTGACGTACTCGTAATGCCCCTCCGGCGTAACGAACCCAGTGAGGTGAATCGACTGCTCATTTATCGGGATTTGGTGAAATCCAGTGGCCATGTCAAGGCTGGTGAAGTATTTGTAGTTTCCCAGCCGATCAATATGGTCATCGATCAATGGCAATGGATACCGATCCTTGATAGTCAACCGATTCAGCGCCCTAAAGTCGACACATAGGCGGTCAGAACCGTCCTTCTTCTTTACCAGTATTATCGGACTCGCGTACGCCGATCTCGATTCCCGGATAATGCCTTTGTCCAAGAGGTCGTTAATTATATTACGGACCCGTAGTTTCTCGTCATACGAAAGTTTGTAAGGCCGGTAAACTACTGGGGTTAGATTGGTTAATTTTATGTCCATCTCACCAGTATTAACCGTAGAGGTGGCTGTGCCGGTAATGAAAAACGCCGAATATTCCTTAATCACTTCTATCAAGGAGTCGTAATCGTTTCCGTTAAGGGGGGTATTTATTTCAAAGGATTCCTGGCTTTGAATCGCGTTAACTTGGACAGCTGGATCGTAAGACCTAGCCAAGGACTGCATGTCTTTAGTGCGGATATACACGATACCGTCCCGATTTAGTATGTCGGTTCCTACGATGATAGGGGCGTTCATGCATGAAGAGGGAACTATAATTAGGTCGGCCTCTACTGAGATCTGACTAAACTCTAGAGTAACGGTCACGAATAATGAAGTGACTATCTCCTTATTACTGATGCCTTTTAAAATGCAATATGTAGGTTTTGGTTGGCAGGAAAGGTATTTCAGTACGTCCGAGGAAATAAGTGACACGTTAAGGGCACCACTATCAATAATAGCGTCCATGGGGATGCCATCGACTACAACAACGACAATATCATTGGCACCTGTAGCATTCGAACTATTATCTGTGCAAAGATTGACGTTTCGTTCATTGCGCGACTGGGAACGTGCCTTAGCAAAACACTGGTCTTCTTGATGACCTGACTTCTTACAGAAGGTACAAGTGGTGCTGTTTGCACTGCTTGAAGTGGGCGTTTTCTCAGAATTAGCTTTCGTACGACAGTGACGGCTAACATGCCCCTTTTTACCACACGAAAAACACCTCTGGTCGTTTCGATTCGAAGCAGATGGAGGAGAGCGCTTCTTCAACTCAGAATGTCGAATATCGGATTTTACGCGAACCGGCTTCGTATAAATAGACAAAAACGATACTATTGTCTCAGGGTTTAGATTTGCGATAGCCGCGGCAGCTCTCACGTGGGGATTATCAATACCGCGAATCACTATTAAAGTCATAAGATCATTGCTTAAACCTTCGACGATTCGTAATCGTAATAATGTACGACGCGCATATTCTGCGTAAGTGATATATTTATCAGACGTCTTATTCATAGTATCAAACATAATGTTGGCGTAATCTAATTTTCGCGGGCACAATGATTTAAATTCACGCCTAAAGTTTGTCCAGGTGCGGTCCGCCGTAACCCACTCGTTGAGCCAAGTCTTTGCGTCGCCCTTAAGACACGACCCAATACGCGAAAGACACTCGTAGTCACTCCAGCCATTCGCATCCTGCGCACGGTCTACTTCTTCACACCATATATCTATGTTGTGAATGGAGGGATCAAAGTTCGAAACAAAGTAACTTTGGGTTCTGACTGGCTGCAGTGATCTAAGGGCGTCAACAAGAACCTTAGTTGGGTCTGAGATACTCGATTCTAAATTATCTACTGATGGTGTCGAAATGTGGGTAGTTAGCAAATGATTTGTTGTTCGTGTCCCGTGGGTACTTACTTGGGGAGCCGGCGTACAGCATCTTAACATATGTGATTGAGATGTATTCAATTCCACTTCGGTGATTTCACGTGTGTTACTTGGATCACAACGCACTATCGCTTTTTTGGAATTTGTCGCGTGATTATTTTCGATCGACGTTAAACGGTTCATGATTGAATTCAACGTGTTATGAATAGACACATTCGTAACGTCTTGTCTTACGGGGGTAGACGATTTATCACCACGATAAGAACGATGGCGCGAACGATCACGTCGAGACGCGTCATGGGACCGTATTTGGCTTGTAGGTGTTTGACTACGCGAATGATACCGTGCCCGACGATTGGTCGTCACCGACCGACTACGTGAGCGATGTCGCGATCTATCTCGGCTGCGAGAACGGCTGCGAGAACCTCGTCGTGACCTACCTTCGTTATTACGAGACCCACCGGCCATGGCAACAAAAACACAAAATAGCAGATAAAACAGATGAGACTTTGTTCCTCTTTTCGTGGGCTAGAAGTTACTTATCCCACTTCGGATTTTAGGAATCTGAAGTAGAAATTATTAAAAAAAAACACAGATTACAAACTTTGATCTTTAATTTTAACAAAACAATTTTCTTACAACATTAATTCGATAATCAGAGGAACAAAATCTACACACAACATAAAACCTCAAATCACACAATTACAGCACTCGCGCTACCGATGTGTACGCTTCGAAGGCTGGGACGAGAAAGGGACGTGCACCGGCTCGTCGCTCCTTTTTATACGGAGTAGCGAGAAAATACGGGGGTACCGCTTATAATATATATATATATATATTATAGGCTGTGGGCCATGATGACATTAGTCGTTACATGGTCACATTGATCCTCGACCTTCTTCTCCCACCTATTACCCATATCATCAATTTCTCTCTCGATTCCGGTCATTTCCCATCCCTGTGGCGTATGGCCTACGTACGTCCACTTCCTAAAATTTCAAATCCCTCCCTACCTAGTCATTTTCGTCCAATCTCCATTCTCCCGTTCCTATCCAAAGTGCTCGAAGCTTGCGTTCACAAGCAGTTTTCGGAATTTATTCACCGAAACAATCTTATAAGTTCATTCCAGTCTGGATTCAGACCTGGCCACAGTACTGCCACCGCACTCCTTAAAGTGACTGGTGACGTTAGAGAAGCAATGGAGGATACTAAGGTCACTGTGTTAGTATTAATTAATTTCTCCAATGCCTTTAACGCTGTCAGTCACGATATACTCCTATCTATCCTCTCCCATCTTATGGTTTCTTCCGAAGCGCTGGAATGGTTCTCCTCTTATCTTCGGGGACGTCAGCAGTCGGTTCGTGTCGATGAGACTTCGTCGAATTGGCGTGACCTGGATGCTGGTGTTCCACAGGGCGGTATTCTATCTCCATTATTATTCTCCATTTTCATTAATTTTATAACTCACTGTCTTCGGTGTTCGTATCATCTTTATGCCGATGATCTTCAACTATATACATCGGCGCGGATCGAAGATTTATCGGACGCCATAGAAGATGTAAACCGGGACTTGAATGCTATCAGGGATTGGTCTGACAGATTTGGGGTGTCCGTAAACCCCACAAAATGTCAGGCCATTATTATTGGAAGCCCGCGCATGATGCGTAGAATGGCGGTTGGCTCTATTCCCCCGATTATTTTCAATGGTTCCGTCATTCTCATTAGCCCTAGTGTGAAAGATCTCGGTTTGTATCTTGACTCGACACTTAGCTGGCAAAGTCAGGTATCCAGTGTCAGTCAGAGAGCCAACGGTACTTTGCGATCCTTGTATCGTTTGAGGAGGTTTCTGCCAGCCAAAACGAAAATTATGCTTGTGCAGACTTTAATTTTCCCAGTTCTTGACTATGGTGACGTGTGCTGCTTTGACATGAACGCGGTCTTACTGGATAAGCTAGATAGGGTCTTGAACAACTGTATTAGATTCATATTTAACCTCAGAAAGTATGACCATGTGTCATACTACAGGTCTGAGATAAAATGGTTGCCGATTCGCCAGAGAAGAAGGTTACGCGCTTTGACCACGCTTTTCACCCTGCTCAATTCTCCCACCCCTCCTTCCTATCTTATGTCTAAATTCCAATATCTATGTTCTTCACATGCTCGGGATCTGCGTTCTTCCAATAATCTCCTCTTGCTTTGTCCTTCTCATACTAGTGATTTTGTTCACTCTTCCTTCAATATTCAGTCCATTCTTCTCTGGAACGAGCTTCCTCTCGAGATCAGGACGGCTACAAGTCGATTTGCATTCAAGCGGAAATTGCGGTTTTATTTTCAGCACAACTAAGAAGAGTCATCTCACTTTCTTCTTCTCTGTTACTTCAAAAATATATATTTAATATAAGTATATATTATATTCAATATATATGTACGTGTATTTTACCTATTTTAGTATTTTAAAACAACTTTTTTCTTTTTAAGTTCTTTAAATAATGCACCTGCCTTGTTATCTCTTCACCACCCTTGGTTGACTGGTAGAGAATGCCTAAGGCTTTAAGTCCGCCTTTGTACCTTTTTGTGCATGAAGTCTAAATAAATAAATAATATATAAAAGAAGATTACCCCCATCACGTTTTGGAAAAAAGAAGAGAGTTACAAGAACAATTAAACACAGAAAGGGAGAAAGGAAATAAAGCAATCATCAAATATGATAAATTGGTGATAATAGAACAATCAGAACATTTTTCTACCCCGCTTAACAACAAAAAAAGGCTCCTGTCAGCTTCCCCTCAAGAAAACCAAATCAGTCAAAATCATCCAATCACTAAAAAACAAGTTAAGAAGAAAAATAAAACCACCCCTTTGGAGTCTCCGCCCCCACCATTTTCTAAACAACCTGAAAGATTAGTAAAGCCGGGCCTATTTAATTATTTAGTATCAAAAACTCCTACAACAAACCAAAACCATCATAACAAAAAGGATACAAATTAGAAATCATATTCCCTCTCCAAATAACAGAAATGCCAATTAAAGAAATAGACAACACAAAACATCTTCCAATCCGGTTGGTCACCGTGGAAGATTATGACCACCACCCTTCAAGGAATATAGCTTCGACAGCCAAAACCAGTAATAAATTGAAATCCTTGAAGGAGGCCTTTACCTGAGAGGGGTCCATACTAAATATAATAATTAAAAAATATATAGAATAATTAGAATCATATACAAATGTAACAATTGAATGAAATAGTTGCATATTAATTATAAAATTAGATTATATTGAATAAATACTAAGTGTAATAAAAAAAAATATGTAAATTAATAAAAATTTAATGTAATAAATTATAAATATATATAAATAATTGCATATGAATTGATGAAATTCAATTATATTAAATTAATTTTATGTAAAAATAATATGTAAAGTAATTAAAATATATGAATTGATTTATATTATATATGTAACTCGTAGTGAATAATAAGTAAATGTATTTACTCAGTTATCAAAGAAAACTATTTAGGGATTAAAAATTAATAGTTGCATGTTTTATTTATTTATTCATGTGAAAAACATAGTGTAATAATTGCATGGAATAAAAGGCTTTTTTATTTTATTTTTTTTATATTCAGTAGGTCTGAGAATCGGCTACTATCTATTTTTAGTTAGGGTAGGTAGGGTAGGGTAGGTAGTAGAGTTGCCGCGAATACTCGCTATTATTCGGTATTCGGCATTACTCGTCATTTTTTTTATATTCGTCGAATACCGAATAATAGCTAGTATTATTCGGCATTCGGCGAATAGTCGTCGAAAATAAACTTTTAACGAACAAAAGAACTAATGAGTTAAAAATAATATTTTTTTAAATTATTTTCCTTAATAAAACAATACACAATATCAATTATTATCTGTAATATGTGCCTGTGCCTATCATATTCATGAAATTAAATTAGTAAGGCTTTTTAATTAATATTTAAAATCCAACAGAGGCAGATTGTGGTGCATAAAATCAATTTTTTCTGCACGTTCTGGAGCAAGTCGATTTCGTTTTTCCTCGTAAATTAAACCTGCCTCGGAAAATAGTCTTTCTGAATAAACAGAGCTTGCTGGTGTGATTAAGTATCGTTTAGCAAGCTTACTTAAAATAGGAAATCTATTCTTATTGGTACTCAAAGCCCACCATTCATTTGGGTTTATTTTTCTGTCAGCCTTTGCTAATGCGATCTAGTTGGCGATTTCTTCAGCAGTGGCATTCTTGGGTTGCTCTTCAGTAGGTTGCTCTATAGATGATTCTTCAAAACATGCCCAAAATAGTTTATGAGTTTCCGAATCATGCTCACTTTCATTGTCTAAACGAGACCTTTTGGATGCCGTTTCTGGATCCGAATCATCATTTTCGTCATCTAAAGAAAGCCTAAGACCTTCTCTGAGCGCAGCTCTACGGATCCGTTCAACTTGGGTAGCGTCAAAGTAAAAGTTCTTGTAGCGGGGGTCTAAAAATGTCGACACGTAATATGTCTTCGTAAAGCATAGATCATCCAAGTTAAAACGGGCTTCCATATTTTCTGTCAACGCCTTTCTAAAATCATCTACGTGTGCAGTTTGTTGAATCAGCGCATCTTTCATTAGGTATCTGATTAATGAAACAGTGCTAGGTATCACATCTGATATAGGTGCATATGTGGAACTCGTGATTTTTGTTATCTCTTCGAAAGGTTTTAAGAGCTTTAACAGATGTTCTATAACCTCCCACTGATCACTGGTCATATTTTCAAAATTCACGCTCCTTGATTCTGAAATATACACCGAAATTGCTCTTTTTTGTTCAGATAGACGCTCCAGTAAGTAATATGTTGAGTTCCAGCGAGTTTGAATATCTTGAATCAGTTTATGGTTAGGAAGTCCGAGCTCAGATTGAATACTTTCAAGTTTTGTATATCCTGAATGATTAAAATGTGTCACTATGCGGCGGGCACTAGTAAGAATTTCTTTTATTGGAGATCTGTTATCTAATGCATTATTTATCACCAGCTGGAGGGTATGTATGAAGCAACGCTGTGAAGGAAGTAGAGTTTCCTTAACTCCTTTAACCATATTGGCCCCATTATCGTGAACAATCGCTTGAATTTTAGTGATGGGTATGTCCCATTTCGTTATACACTTTAACAGTTCTTGGTAGCGCCATCTCTTGTAAATGTCATAAATCAATGACCAAAAACACATAGACAAACGCATTTGAGATTTCGCGGGCGATCGATATCCTAATTATCTCGTTCCTTCCTCATTCCTTTTCCCTTTATGTACGCCTTAATGACAGGTCGCCAGAACGAACCGAAACTTCAACGTGAACGGGCCTCGTATCTCAACCGCCAGCTTTCCAAGCCACCTGGCTGGAGACTGATGCATCTAATTAGTTAGATTGCAGAGAACCTTGTGAACCGTGTCTATTAACCCGCCTCGCGGATATAAAACAATTGTGTGAAGTGTGTGGATCCTGAAGGAGCCATTTTGGAGTAGAAGAACACCAGCTCGCTGCCACGTGGGCTGGCATCGTCCACTACAAGGTAAGGCGTACTACTTCCCTCATTTCCATACTAGATCGCCCGAATTGATCCGTGAATATTTTCCCGCTTATTTTCAACGCACTATTGCCAGAACCCTTCAAATACAGTCCACTTTTCATGATAGACACAAGGATGAAGAGGTTTCTCAAACCGCTATAACATTTTTGGTCCTTCGAGCCGGATATATTACTATAATATATCCATTTTCCTTTATTTCTTACGTAGGAATCAATTATAAATTCCTACTAGGGTCGTGGCACCTAGCCGCCTACCCACATAATCAAGTTGTAAACCCAATACGTGGTTCCATCAACGCCGCTATAGCAGGTTCATAATTACGTATCTGCTATTATTAAAAATAATTCTTATTTAAAACTAACTTGTCGTATTGTAAATTTCCATATTTCAAGCGTCTTTTAGTTTAACCGCCCTTATAGGAATCACCTACCTCTAATTATAAAGTGTTAGGAATAGGTTACTTTCCGAATACCGCGGGGTAGACATTCATTCTATAAGAGAAAAATAAAATAGGTGCACTACTTGTACTACCTACGCAGTATAAATATCATAACTTTACCGAATACGTTTCGACGATTGCGGGCTATAAGTTGCATATTTATACCTATTCATTTATCTTAAACAATATTCAAACTTAACGATAAAACTGGTTGGGATAGTAATGCTATTAACATTTTGTACTATATAATTACTTTGGTTAGTGGGTACTACGAAAAAACTTATTTCGTTATTACGCAAATATTGCGAAGCCCGTTGTCACAGTACAATCAGTAGTATTACTTTTCTACATATAGTTGTTCTTTTAAATAATTACCGTACATTGTTTTGTTTGTGTGCTTATTTGTAACTACATAACATAGCAATGCCGCGTGATGCGAAAGCAATCGATTCTTCGGAAGATCAACAGTTAGTGATTTTAGAAGCTAAGCGTAATATACTTTTCGAGCGTATTCAGTCAATTTATGATCGCTCTAAAGTCGCTAATACTTCCGAATCGGTGAGAGAAGGCTTTCTCAGTTCTTGTGTAACAATAGATGATATTCGAACGGACTTTCATAAATTATTGGATGATTATAATGCTAGGTTACTGGCTATATATCCCGATGCGAAGCCTAGCTATCAAGCCTACGCCTCATTCGAGGATATGTATTGTTCCGTGAAACGTGTGATGTCTCAATTGGAAAATAAGCCGTCCGGGAGGCACAGTATGAGTGATTCCGCAACATGTAGACCAAGGTTGCCGCCAATCGAACTCATGTCGTTCGACGGTGATATACGAAACTGGCCATTATTTTATGCAAATTTTAAATCTACAGTTCATGACAATAAGTCGCTGACGGATGCAGACAGGTTGTACTATTTAATAGGTAAGCTGTCGCCGAAGGCACAGTCTGTGTTCGCGGGAGTCACACCGTGTGCTGAGAATTACCAAGTCATGTTCCAGGCACTCCTCGATAGGTACCAGGATATTCGTGTCCTCGCGTCTACCTATTTGGATCAAGCTTTAAATCTTAAATTATCCGGTCCCGCGTCTGTTTCGAATTACCAGCTATTTGTGGACAAGTTCGTCACCGCAATTAATTCCCTAAAGAATCTAAAATTAGTTGACCTTCTGGATTTCATTTTATTGCACCTCGCAATAAAAAAGTTTGACACTGAAACTATTCGCGCTTTCGAGATGACAGAACGTAATCGTAAGATTCCCACTCTAGATAGTTTTGTCACCTTCATCAATGATCAGTGTCGGATATTCCGTAATACCCAACCACCCTTAGCTAACAATAATAAGCCTAATAGTTCGGACAATTCACATAAGTCTAATAAATCGCGTAGTTTTAATAATAAAATGACCGCCTCTAATCCACAATCCTATGTAGCTTGCTCTGAATCAAATAATTCAAACAAGTGTCTGTGCGAAGCATATATCCATGAACACTTATATAAATGTCCCGCTTTTGATAATTTGACTCCGACAGCTCGTTTCAAATGTGTGAAAGGCAACAATGCTTGTGTCAATTGTTTGAGTATTAAACATAAAACGGTTAACTGTTCTTCTAAATTAAAGTGTCGCACATGTAATCAACGTCATCATACATTGTTACATTTTAATAAAAACCCGCAATTATCAACTGTAGTGACGTCACAGCCGAATCCGGTCCCAAAGCCTATGCCGACTGTACCTTCTATTACCTCACAAACTGAGGAATCGTTGTGTACGACCTCTGTCGCTGGCGCCGCTCGATCGCGTTCGATTGACACTCGGTGCGTTGCGGCGTCGCCGTCGGCGAGAGATAGCCCGCAATGTACGGCGTACACAACCGTTCTGCTCGCTACTGCTCAAGTCGTAATTTACGATGTAAATGATAAGCCGCACATAATACGTTGTTTACTAGATAGCGCATCACAAAGTAATTTTATTACTTCTGAATGTTTTAAGCGTCTAGGACTTTGGAAGAACTTTCATACTTCTAATTTAATAGTTAAAGGAATCGGTGGGTCGGAAAAACCAGTTAAAGGTTCCGTAGATATTAAATTATATTCTTGTTTTAGTAATGATATTAATTTTAACGTTTCTTCGCTTATTGTTGAACGTATAACGGAGACATTGCCGACCGCTCTCGTCGATGTCTCTAAACTTACACATCTCAAAACATTACCGCTCGCAGATTCGAAGTTTGCGGAGCCGAGCGGTATCGATCTTTTGATTGGTGCTGCTATATTCCCGCGCTTGCTTTTGCCTAACATAGTGCGTAGCGAGCAATATAATATACCTCCCGCTATTGAAACTGTGTTGGGGTATGTGGTTATGGGTTCCGTACCTACGGCACATACTTCACACTGTACGAGTACAACTTCATGTTGTTCTGTTCTTCAAGATCCCAGTTTAGATTCGCTTCTCAAACGATTCTGGGAGCTTGAAGAAATTTCCGCCTCGCCCTCGCAGAGCCGTAAGGATCTCGAGTGCGAAGAACATTTTCGCGCTACCACTGTTCGCAATGACAGTGGTAGATATATTGTGTCGCTGCCATTTTGCGACGACCCTTATTCGCTAGGCGACTCATACGCTGCCGCACTAAGGCGTTTTCATCGTTTGGAGCGCAAACTTGATGCGTCCTTAGGGTTACGCAGCGCTTACAATGACGTCATGCGGGACTACATAAATAAGGGATATTTGAGTCCGATTTTAAAAGATGACAACGTTTCTAATCTGTCATATTACATTCCGCATCACGGTGTCGTTCGCGAAGATAAGACTTCCACTAAACTTCGCGTGGTTTTAGACGCTAGTAGTCGAACTACATCGGGACAGTCGATCAATGACATTCTACATGCAGGCCCCAATCTACAGGGTGATTTATTTATTTATTTATTTATTATATACTTTATTGTACACCACAAAATATGTACAGGAAAACATTCACAAAAACAAGTGTACAATGGGCGGTCTTATCGCACAGGGCAATCTCTTACAGCATTCTCTTATTTAATATTATAATTCGTTTTCGACTCTTTCAAATAGCCCTGTCTGCTGATTGCCGCCAAATGTTTCTCAATGTCGGCGTTCGTGAATCGGACCGTAGATTACAACGCATCTTTTACAGATTCAGTAAACATGAACCTATAATGGTCTACCAATTTAATCGTGTTTGCTTCGGATTTAAGTCTAGTCCATATCACGCGTTACGTGTAGTCCGCCAGTTAGTCGCTGATGAAGGCGATAATTTCCCTGCAGCGTCTGCTGCTGCTTCTTCCGCCCTATATATGGATGACATTGCCTGTAGTGTCATGTCCATACCGCAAGCAATTTCGCTTTGTGATGAGCTTATTCAGCTCTTCAAGCGAGGCCAGTTCGACCTTGTCAAATGGACAAGTAACTCGAAAGAGGTTCTCGCACACATACCTGATACTCATAAGGCTTCGCCCGATATCGAGTATGAGAAGTCTATACCGCATAAGGTCCTGGGTTTACGCTGGGACAAGTCTTGTGACAGTTTCCGCTTTGACGTCACCACACCAGATGATAAATGTACCAAGCGAACCATGCTTTCCACAGTGGCTCGGCTATGGGACTTAATGGGTTTTGTCGCCCCCACTATTCTGTACGCTAAGCTCTTAATTAAGGAACTTTGGCTAGCAAAGCGTGACTGGGACGACATACCACCTGAACTTATAGTCACCGCTTGGAAGCAGTTTTGTACTGAGCTTTCTACGCTTAATGAAATTATTATCCCGCGTCATCTGGGGTTGGTCGACGGATGCACCATGAATTTAGTAGGTTTCGCTGACGCCAGCGAGCGTGCTTACGGTGGAGTCATATACATGCAAATATACAGGGTGGGCCATAAGGGTGTTGGCGGTTTAAATATTCGATTTAAAAAAAACTACGAAACATAACACAAATATATTTGTATTGTTAAAAAGTAGAAGCATAGGAATTTTTAAGACTTAAAAATAATGTTGTCCAAATGGCTTCCCTCGGCTGCTTGGCACTCTTGGAACCGAAGTCGCAAATTTTGGAAAACTCGTTGAAAAGTTGTTCTCGGTATTTTGTTACTTTCCTGAATAATATTCCTCTTCAGCTGCTCTAAATTGGTCGGATTATTCTCGTAAACTACCGATTTGAGGTAGTCCCATAGAAAATAATCGCATGGAGAGAGATCGGGGCTACGTGGGGGCCATTCAATATCCCCCCTTTTCGAGATGAGTTTTCCGGGAAAAACATTTTTCAGCAGCTCTATGGATACCCTAGCCGTATGACATGTGGCCCCATCCTGTTGAAACCACATCCTCGAGGTATTGCCTCGAAGTTCTTGCAAAGCTGGCACCAAAAAGTCTGTTATCATGTTGCAATAATTGTTAGCTCTAACCGTCATCGCTTGCCCTCTTTCGTCCTCAAAAAAGTATGGCCCAATAATACCGGTTGACGTTATCCCAGCCCACACGACAAGCTTAGGGCTGTGAAGTGGACGTTCATGCAAGCGTCGGGGATTAGTCTCGGACCAGAACCGACAATTTTGTTTGAAAATTTCAAACTTTTCAACGAGTTTTCCAAAATTTGCGACTTCGGTTCCAAGAGTGCCAAGCAGCCGAGGGAAGCCATTTGGACAACATTATTTTTAAGTCTTAAAAATTCCTATGCTTCTACTTTTTAACAATACAAATATATTTGTGTTATGTTTCGTAGTTTTTTTTAAATCGAATATTTAAACCGCCAACACCCTTATGGCCCACCCTGTACAATGGTTCTAACTACTCCGTGCAGTTAGTTAGTGCGAAGTCTAAAGTCTCACCTGTGAAAACCATTTCGGTGGCTAGACTAGAGTTGTGCGCGGCCCTACTGTTGTCTAAGTTGCTTCGCAAGGTACAAGACACAATATCGCCCCACTACCGCATCCATAAGGTATACGCGTTTACTGACTGTAAAGTAGTGCTCGCCTGGATAAATTCCTCACCGCACCGCTGGCAAACTTTTGTTGCCAATCGGGTTACTAAGCTGATAGAGCTTATACCCGCTAATTGTTTCAACCATGTCGCAGGTACTGAGAACCCCGCTGATTGTCTGTCTCGTGGAGTCACGCCAGCTAAGCTCTTGCAGCATCCATTGTGGTATCGTGGACCATCGTGGGTTTCTCATGACCCAGCTGGGTGGCCCATACATACTTTCGAACACAATGCACTGCATGAGGGCGTACCCGAACAGAAATCAGTCGCTCATGCCGTGGTTTCTGAGGTTACGGAATCACCAATTTACGCGCTAGCACTACGTGTTTCGTCGTGGTCTAAGTTGCTACGCGCTATTGTTTACGTCTATAAGTTTTTAAGACAACTGCCTAGTGCACGTACTGTATCAAGCTCTGATCTGAAATATGCAGAAATTAAATTGCTGCGAGCTGTACAGGATGTTCATTTCCGTAACGATATTTTTAAGTTAATAAACAATAAACCATGCACTCCCGCCATCCATAAGCTTAAGCCGTTTCTCGATATCGGTCCTATTAAATGCTTATATACCGATAACGGTACTTGTTTCGTAGGTGCAAGTTCTTATTTACGCGACCTTCACAAATTTCTTAAAGATTTTCGTCCTCATCTTGAGGAAGAACTTTCCTTCAATCTTATAGATTGGAAGTTTATTCCGCCTGCTTCCCCACATTTTGGAGGATGTTGGGAAAGTATGGTTAAGGTAGTTAAAACTCACCTTTTTAAAATTATAGGTCAACAAATCCTCTCCTACGAGGAACTTATAACTGTCCTTAGTCAAGTTGAGGCTCTAGTTAATTCGCGGCCACTTACTGCTTTGAGTAGTGACCCTACTGAACCATCAGCACTGGACCCCTGCGCATTTCTTGCACACCGCGCCATTGTTGTCCCTTCCCGCTCCTGAAGCAGACTCGCTCAGCTTGCTTCAGCGACATACTCTACTTGACAAACTGGTGCAGTCGTTCTGGCAGCGCTGGCGTTCAGAATACTTACATCAACTTCAGGCTAGATCCAAATGAAATAGTCCTGCACCTTCTATACAAGAGGGTACTATTGTATATATCATTACTGATAACTCTCCGCCCCTTTCATGGCCGTTAGGCATTCTTGATAAATTGCATACCTCCAAGGACGGTACAACCCGTGTTGTTACTGTGAAAACCGCAAAGGGTAGCTATGTGCGCCCTGTTGTGCGTCTGTGTCCATTACCGACTCAATAAGGCCTGGCTTGATAGTTAGGTCTCTTAGTTTTAGTTAGTTAGCGACGCAACATAATTTTCTATTAAAATTTAACTATTTCGTAACTGTGTTCAATATAGGATTATCGTGTAATTGCGGAATGAAACACTGAGTGGTAGAATGTCTTATAATCCCGGTAAAGGTACACTAACATTCAGATTTTGATATTATACAAGGACACTATTTCTAACTAATACAACCGATTAAGAAAACGCGCGGCGGTTAGGAGCTCGGGCGCGCGCGACGGTTCGAAACTTGACCTTGCGTGTACTACGCATGCGTCGGGCCGGACGTTGATCAGCGCGCGTGCGTTTAGGTTGCGTTCTCGATCTCCCTCTCTTATGCCTCGAGTGCATAGTCATTAAAGCGAGAGGGAAGGCATGCGCGGCGGCGTCCGGAAGTACGTGGGCTGGAATTATTTGCGACAGACTCCCCCTCTAGTCTAGGAGAACGTCCTCGTTCCTGGACTGGCTCATTGGCCTTGTGCTTCGGGCGTCCGCGTCGTAGCTTGGGAATGACAGGTTTAGGTGGTACGTCGTTTCCAGTACCGCTGTCTACAAAGGGCGTCAAATCCTGTGCATGATATTTTCCTAAGGATTCCCCAGGGTTTCCTATTGGCGAGATAAGATAGGTGGTAGGACTAACCTTCATTGTTATAATATACGGTCCATCGCGTTTAGGCACAAATTTAGCGGTGAGACCTTTGCTTCCTTGGCTCAGTACATGTGACCGGACTAGAACCTTATCTCCAACCTCGTATGTTGCACTTGGTCGACGGGATCGATCAGCAACCTTCTTAGACTGATCTTGCTGTAATTCGACTTTTTCACGAACAGCAGATAGTGAGTTGATAAAAGATCTTATGTAGGGAGTAATTTGGGGAATAAAATTCTCTTTATCAAGGATCGCCCTCAAATCATGTCGAGCTTCCGTGGGGGACCTCATTTCTCGGGCAAACATGAGATATGCGGGAATGACACCCGTGGTTCTACATACCGCGCTATTCATAGAGAAACGAATCACTGGGAGTTTCGAAGGCCAAGAGCAATGGTCATTCTCCACGAGTTGTGCGAGCTGCGCCTTGAGGTCCCGATTCTTACGCTCGGCGGGGTTTGCCTCCGGATGATAAAGTGGCACGAAGTTTTGTTTGACCCCTAAGATAAACATACATTGTTGCATGACCGCCCCGACAAATTGTACGCCGTTATCAGATGTGACCCTGCGCGGTAAACCGTATCGGAGAAAGTATTCCTCGGTAAGAGTACGGGCGCAGGCTTCAGCAGTCGCTTCCTGAAGGGCGTAGAGCTCAATCCAACGTGTGGCGGTTTCTTCAACAAGAAGTATCCACCGCTCACCGTTCTCTCCTTCAGGTAAGGGACCGAATAGGTCTACAGCTAGGACCTCATTCCGCTGCTGCATCACAGGCGTTTGGAGTAGACCAGAGGGTTTGTCATGGGTAGCCTTATATCGTTGACAATCGACACAGGCTCTCACATAATCGGTAATAATTCTTCGCATCCCGGGAAAATAATAGGACTGGGCGATCTTGTGGTAAGTACGATCGATTCCAAAATGGCCCGCCAGAGGTGAATCGTGGCACTCTTTCAAGATCTCGGGATGGAGTGAAATCGGAATAACAAGTTGTGGAGTCTCGCTATCGGAGTCGGGATTATACCGGTATAGTACACCTTGCGATAAAAGATACCCGCGCTCCGTCCATCTATGAGATGCCACTTCGTCTGCACTTTCCATCTCTTTGATTATTTTGTCAACCTCCGGGTCGGCCAGCTGTTCCTGCCTTAACTCTGCAGGACTCTTAGTGGGTACGTCAATTATCACTGAGCAAATACCGCAACTGTCACGTGTATCTTGGGAGCATATCGGCCTACTCAGCGTATCGGCCACTACATTTGCTTTTCCGGGGGTGTACTGATACTGAATGTCGAATGATTGTAGCTTGAGGGCCCACCTCACCAAACGACCTGTAGGAGATTTTAGAGTCATCAGCCAACGAAGCGGTTGATGGTCGCTACCAATAATCACCGGATGTCCGTCTAGGTAACATCTAAATCGCTCCACCGCCCACACTATCGCTAAGGCCTCTCTTTCAGTTGTAGAATAGTTACGCTCAGCGGCGTTTAGCAGACGACTGGCGTATTCAATGGGTCTTTCTTCCTTGCCCTCCCCCTGGAGTAAAACGGCTCCGAGAGCATAATTGCTCGCATCGGTGCGGAGGACAAAAGGGCGATTAAAGTCAGCCTGGATTAAGATTGGCGCTGCTTACCTCAGCGCCAATCTTAATAGTTGTTTCAACTCGTTAAAAGTCGTGATCTGAGCTGAACCCCAGGTCCAGGTCTGATGCTTTCTTGTTAGCCTTGTAAGTGGTTCTGCTACAGAGGAGAAATTTGGGATAAATTTCCTGTACCAGGAGCAGGTTTGTAAAAATGTCCGTAGATGTTTCAAGTTGCTTGGTTCTTTCATTTCTAGTATAGCTTGAACCTTTTCAGGATCGGGTAAGACGCCCTGTTGGGTAATTACGTGCCCCAGATACTTGACACTTCCCCTGGCAAAAACGCACTTCTCCCGGTTGACTCGCAGCTTGAATTCGCGAAGCCGACTGAATACAGCCTGGAGATCTTGGAGATGCTGCTGGAAACCTTCAGAAATGATCAGCAGATCATCCAAATAGGCCAGGATTGTCACATTGGCCAGGGATGAACAGGAGCGCAGCCGGTCGATCAGTCGTTGAAAGGTCGCCGGAGCGTTTCTGAGACCAAAGGGCATGCGCTTGAAGCGAAAGGTTCCCAATGGGCTAATGAATGCGGTTTTATCTCTATCCTGCTCATTTACACTGACCTGCCAGTAACCGGATCGCAGGTCCAATGTACTCATATAACAATCCCTTTTTGTCGACTGTAACAATTCGTCGATCAACGGCATCGGGTAATGGTCGGTTTTGGTCACGGCATTTAAGCGTCGGTAATCTACGCAGAAACGGGTGCCACCGTTAGCCTTAGGAACCAGGAGAGCTGGTGAGCACCATGCAGACTCACATTCTTCAATGATGTTGTCCTTCAGCATCTTCTCAATCTCCTGACGCATAAGTTCCTTTTTGGCAGGGTTCAATCGGTACGGAGGTACATAGGTAGGAGGATGCTCACCTGTATCAATACGGTGCTCAGCAAACGGGGTAGGCTCTCCCCCTAGCTGGAAAATGTCCGTATTGGTAACCAAGATCTGCGCCAGCAGGTTCCGGTCAGGTGGATTCAGCGATGTACCTTCGTCGTCCCGGAGTACGTCAGCAGAGTAACAAGACAGCTCTGGTGATAAGGAGGGTTCAAAACGCATCCTGAACTGAACGCGATTGTTATTAGAAAAGTACCAGCATTCCCGAGAGAAATCCATGACTACTTCGGCTGCAAACAAGAAATCCATGCCGAGCAACGTTTCATTATTACGCGCCTCAGGAAGGATAAGAAAAGGAGTCCTAATGACCTTCTCCTCTATGTGCACGTCAAGAGTAGTTATGAGGACGTCTATGTCGCAAACGTGTCCATCGGCAAGCTTAATACGTCTTCGCGCAGTTTCAAGAGGGTGTCCCTTTCGACAGAGGAGGGTGTGCAGTGTATGGCCCGCAATACAATGTTTGGCCCCGGTGTCAACTAACGCGGTCCCCGACGCGCCTAAAATTTCGATATCAAAAATCGGACGCAAAATTTTCTTGTCGGAGCTCCTACCGGCGCGCGCATTCTCTACACATGTGTCACTACTACACACCATATTATCATTTAACACCTTAGAAACATCATTACAACAAAATAAATCATTTTGCAAACATTTACAAAAATGGTTGTTACGATCTAATGCATTATGGTCGTCACTACAATAACATTTACAATTTTCCGCCAAGGTACAAAAATCGTCCTTACGCCACTTTGCATTGGGAACGTTATCGTGACGAAAGCATTTATTTTCCGAAACATCACAAAAATGGTCCTTACGTCCCTTTGCAAAGCGGACGTCATTATCAAAAAGATTATTATTTTCAGTTGGTATACAAATCTCGCCCTTACGCTCCTTTACATTAAGGGCGTCATCATAATAAAAATTATCATTAACTGAAAAATTATAAAATCTGTCGTTATTGTAATCGACCTCGCAGCTGGTCATGTGATCGTTCGACAAATCCTTGTCCGAAAAATTACTCTGTACAGAATAACAATTATTATTGTAAGACATTTCAGCATGATAGTACGCAGGTTCACTCGAACTATCACAAGACCAGTTATTACTTTCTTGAACGACACAACTAACATTTGCATCAACATTATTAAAACGAGAAGAAGGAGAAGTAGTATAGTTCAAATCTACGGGGTTATATAAATTTTCGGAACACGCACTAAGATCACGATTTTTAGACTTTAGAATTTCAGTGTGCTTTGGTCCCGAAATTTGCACAGTAGTATCAACACTATAAAAACTTGATTCGTTACACTTTTTGCAAGTTTCACGAGTAACATTTTTAGATCCGCACTTGTAACACGAAACCGAATTATGAGAATTAATTGCTGACTCACCTTTGTCCGCCAACTTACGGCACTGGTCCTTATGGTGTCCGTAGTGTTTACAATACGCACAAAACGGTCGTTGCTGTCTCGATGTTGCTGCAGCGGATGCGTGTTCATCACGATCACGCGGTGTTTCGGCAGTGGCCCGCGCGTGCGATTCCTGCGGGCGCGCGCGGAAAGGCGGAGCGCCGCCGCCGCGTGTTGTGATAGCTGCCCCGTTCTCCGGTCTCAGGCTTGCAGCGGAGTTTGATGTTCGCGCGTTGTTCATTGCGGGCTGATTAGGCGTTTCGGTTGCGTTACGTTTCGTTCGCGAAGCAATGGATGTTGCATTTTGCGATTCTCGGTTTAGCGATTCGTTTATGGAATCTTCGATAATTCTAGATTTCGATAACAACTCGGAAAAATTACTGACCTCTTCGCGTCGTAATCTTTTACGGATTTTTCGGTGTAATAGGCCGTAAATCATATCAATTTGCACCTTGGTAGACAGGTCGTTTGCTGGTAGGCGTGTTAGGAGGGCTCGACTCTTTGCTACGAAGATATCTGTTCGTTCGTCTTCACCCTGCTCATCTCTGAATAACTCCCGATATATTTTGTATTCAGGACGGCGGTCGCCGTACGCGTCACGTAGGTATTGTATCGCATCTTTCCAGGATGTGACCTCTGCGCGGATACTCTGCCACCAGGTTGCTGCTTCGCTGATAAGTAGCATAGACATGCCACGAATAGCGACATCATCGCAGATGTTCGTGCATTCTTTGAAAGCTTCAATGGCATCGATGAACGCTTCGACATTTTCCTTCGCCGCTCCGGAGAATCTGGACGTGCATCGTGAGAAATTGCCGGTGTTCTCTGCCGCACTCGGCACTGGCGCCGGTGACTGAGCGGTCAGAGGAGACGTGAATGTCGACAGGCGCTCTAACATACGCTCACAGATCTCCGCATTCGATTGCTGAATCGTTGATAACAGAGCGGTAAAGTTATCGCGAGACAGCGTGATGCTATCGTTGAGTTCATCGTCATGCGAACCACTGACGGATTGCCTACTCCGTGTCTTCGGCATTGTTACACGATCACAATTATGTTTGTAGTTAAGTTGTACACACACTAAGTATTTTACTACAGTTTTCACAGGCACTGTGGTATTCGGCCTACAGTTGGGACGCTATATTTCGTAACTGTGTTCAATATAGGATTATCGTGTAATTGCGGAATGAAACACTGAGTGGTAGAATGTCTTATAATCCCGGTAAAGGTACACTAACATTCAGATTTTGATATTATACAAGGACACTATTTCTAACTAATACAACCGATTAAGAAAACGCGCGGCGGTTAGGAGCTCGGGCGCGCGCGACGGTTCGAAACTTGACCTTGCGTGTACTACGCATGCGTCGGGCCGGACGTTGATCAGCGCGCGTGCGTTTAGGTTGCGTTCTCGATCTCCCTCTCTTATGCCTCGAGTGCATAGTCATTAAAGCGAGAGGGAAGGCATGCGCGGCGGCGTCCGGAAGTACGTGGGCTGGAATTATTTGCGACAACTATAGGTATGCAACTTAATGTATTATGCAACTCGCAGTATTTATCTTAAATCTTAATAATTGAAATGTAAAAATCCGCATCTTAGTCCGTATTGCTGAATAGGTATACGGTAGTACACCTCATAGGGCTAAGTTTAATTTTCATTAAAGGTGACCCTTTAAGGCCGGGAAAATGGTAGCGCCATCTCTTGTAAATGTCATAAATCAATGACCGAAAACACATAGACAAACGCATTTGAGATTTCGCGGGCGATCGATATCCTAATTATCTCGTTCCTTCCTCATTCCTTTTCCCTTTATGTACGCCTTAATGACAGGTCGCCAGAACGAACCGAAACTTCAACGTGAACGGGCCTCGTATCTCAACCGCCAGCTTTCCAAGCCACCTGGCTGGAGACTGATGCATCTAATTAGTTAGATTGCAGAGAACCTTGTGAACCGTGTCTATTAACCCGCCTCGCGGATATAAAACAATTGTGTGAAGTGTGTGGATCCTGAAGGAGCCATTTTGGAGTAGAAGAACACCAGCTCGCTGCCGCACGTGGGCTGGCATCGACCACTACAAAGTAAGGCGTACTACTTCCCTCATTTCCATACTAGATCGCACAAATTGATCCGTGAATATTTTCCCGCTTATTTTCAACGCACTATTGCCAGAACCCTTCAAATACAGTCCACTTTTCATGATAGACACAAGGATGAAGAGGTTTCTCAAACCGCTATAACAGTTGTCTTTTGATATTTTCTGATGTGTGTGATTCCATGTTTAGAACGGCATGATTCAGTTTAAAGTTTTCTGATATCCAGTATCCGGTGAAACTCAGAAATGCAGCGTTATTTACAGAAGAAGTCCAAAGATCGCTAGTGAATGCTATAGCTTCAGCCCTTTCTAACTCGTTTTTTAGTTTTTTTTTTTATTTTTTTATTTTATATGGGTTTGCTCTTGACTCTAGTCTAAGTCATAGGTGACAGAGGCAGAGTCGACGATGGAGTGAGCTTACCCAGAAGGAGCCTGTTTACTCTAACTTTGAAGAGATTCGGGTTGAATGCGTTCGGAAACACAGATGTAGGTAGTGAGTTCCATTCATTCGCTGTGCGCATTATGAAGGATGTTTGGAAGCGCTTGGAAGCGAATTGGTGGAATAGCAACAAGGTAAGGATGGTAACTTGCAGTGCGTCTAGATGTCCGATGGTAGAAGGGGGCTGGTGGGATGAGGTCGTGGAGTTCTTGAGCACACTCACCGAAATATAGTCTGTAGAAGACCGACAAGCAGGCAACCTTGCGGCGATGAGCCAAGCTGTGAAGCTTGGTATCCACCAGTTCAATGTCGCCGATGAGCCTCTTAGCTCTGCGTTCCACCGAGTCAAGCGCGGCAAGCTGATACTTTGCTGAGCCATCCCAAAGGTGGCTGCAATACTTCATGCAGGATCGGACTTGCGCTTTGTACAGGGTTAGAAGCTGTCCAGGCGTAAAGTATCGCTTCACCCTATTTAGGATGCCCAGTTTTTTGGCCGCAATTTGGGCTTTGTGCTCAATGGAGGCGCCGAAGTTAAGACTGGATGTCAACTCCATGCCTAGGAGCTCAATCCGATCAGTCACTGGAACAGACGCACCACGAAAAATAGGCGCCCGATCGAAAAGACTCCTTTTAGCGGTAAAAACAGACCCCTGAGGAACTCCGGAATCAATAGCCATAAGGTCAGAGGAGCAGCCGTCTATGACTACTCGGATCGACCGTTCGCAAAGGAAATCTGATATCCAGCTACAAAAACCAGCGAGGATGCCATACGCAGGAAGCTTACTGAATAGACTTGCGTGCCAGACACTGTCAAAGGCCTTCGAGATATCCAGCGAAACAGCAAGTGCTTCGCCGTGTCTCTCGATGGCTTCGCCCCAGCAGTGCGTGACATACACAAGAAGATCACCAGTAGACCGTCCCCGGCGAAAGCCATATTGACGGTCACTGAGGAGATTATTGTCTTCAAGGTAGGTCAGCAACTTACTGTTCAGTACCCTTTCCATAACTTTGCACAGAATGGAGGTAATGGCGATTGGACGGTAATTGACAGGGTCTGCACGGTTGTCTTTTTTGGCACTGGTTGCACATTTGCAAGCTTCCAGGACTTTGGTACCGTTCTTTTTACAAGAGAGAGGCGGAACAAGCGTGTCACCACAGGAGAAAGTTCGGGCGCACACAGCCTCAGTACTCTTGCTGGAATGCCGTCAGGCCCGCCGGCCTTGTTCACGTCTAGACTGCACAATACTCTTCGGACCTCTTTGGTGTGCACAGCGATCTCCGGCATCGAAGAGTCACAATGAGGGACAGTAGGTGGTTGCTTGGATCCAGCGTCCAGACGTGAATTGCTAGCAAACAGAGATGCAAATAAATTTGCTTTCTCACTTGCAGAGTGAGCCAGCGACCCATCAGGTTTCAGCATTGGAGGTAAAGTGGGACGACAGAAATTCGATTCAACAGCCTTAGACAGGGACCAAAACTGTTTACTACCCGGAGGGTGTGATGCCAGCTTGGCCCCAATACGTCCAATATGGTCAAAACGTGCCCGACGCAAAACCCGCTTGCAGAACTTGGTGGCAGAATTAAAAGCTCTTTTCCTCGCACGAACCCTACGCGCTCTAGCTTTGCGATCTCGGGCCCCGACCCAGGCTTGGTAGGCAGACTCTTTTTGGGCCTCAGCGTGGGCACATTCTGAATTATACCAAGGTCGGGATTTGTGACCGAGCGGAATGTCGGAGAATGGAATGAAATACTCCATTCCCTGCCGAATCACATCCGCAGCCGCGTCCGCACAGCTCGAGGGGTCACCCGAGGCGAAGCACACATGCCGCCAAGGATAAGACGCAAAAAAGTGCCGCATCTCGTCCCAGTCTGCTGACTCGTATCGCCATACTCGCCTCGTGCCTCTAGGACTCTCATCTGGAGGAGAGCAAGTCGACACGGATTTCACTAGACAATGGTCAGACGTTCCCAGCGGGGCTGAGACCGAAACCGAATGACTGTCCGGACCAGTTGTCAGCAGTAGGTCTAAGCAATTGGGTGTATGGCCGTCAACATCCGGTACCCGCGTTGCCACATTCACCAGCTGGGTTAGATCTAGCGATAGAGAAAACTTGCGCGCCTCTAACCCGGCATGGTCAGTTTTCCGGTACGGGTACAACCACTCCTTATGATGGGCGTTAAAGTCCCCCAGAAAATTAAGCTTTGCTGTTGGGTACCGTTGCTGGGCCATGTCGGCCGACTCCATAAGGCAGTTAAAGAGCGCTGTCGTCTCCTGGTCACCGGTGTGCGATCGGTAGACGCCGATGTAGAGAGACTTCTCCACGCCAGTGTCCACAAGTAGCCATATGGCAGAAAAACCCTATTTCTCAAAGCAACGGAGACGACGACAACAAATGTCATCGCGGACGTACACACAGACCCCAGCTTGCTTCTTGAACTTGTGTTCAAGAGAGTAACCCGGGTAGTTGAGGTACGCCACGTCCGACGGGGTTGTTATCTTCGTCTCCGTTAGGAAAAACAGGTGCGGCTTCTCGGTCTCAAGGTGGTGGTAGACCGGATCGAGATGCAATCCCCTGATGTTAGTGAAGTGCACTTTTAGTGGGAGGAAGTGCAGCCGTTGTTTCACCATATTCTTCTTCGCTTTGGTCATTTAATTTTTTTTTTGAGTTTGCTGGGGAAGAATTTAAACTGTCGAGGCGCTGCTCAGTGAACCAAGTGGAACACTGGAGCTTAACCCAACCTGTGGGGAACTCATTTGGAGATTGCGGGGACGCCCGAACCCCCCCGGATATGGCCACCGGGTCCTCCCATCCAGTCGCCAGCTGGCACGGTGGAGCATACCGGGATTTTTCGCGAGTTGGCGGGGCAGCCTTTGGCACGTGGCTGGCGTGCTACTTGGGCCCCCTACTGACTGCGGTCGGCCAACGGCTGGCACCGTGCTTCGGATCCCGCTACCCTCCAAGATGAGTTACCCGGCAAGTTTAGCCCAGAGACCAAGACCGGTTCTGAACAGCGCAACTGACATCCTCCTTCTCCTCCAAAGGCACTGGCAGTCCCACACACCGACGGAACACAGCAAGCTGCTTGGCGCCGGACTCCGGTGGGATGGTGGTCGCGAGCCAGGCGGCCCCTTGCGGAGCCTACCACCGCTTAAGTGGGATCATTCAGCCGTACCACAGGCAAGCCCGTGGTGCCGTTGCCCGGGATGGACCGCTAGGAGGTAGATCCCATACCCATCCCAAAAAGTTTGCTAACCACTCTCTCATACATGTCTGGAATTATTTTCTCGGTAAAATATGTCCTGCCAGGAATGGTGTATTGCGGCAAAGCATTATTAATAAGACGTTTAAAGCCCACATGATGATCGACGATGGAAAGTGGCTCGTTGTCAACAGCGATCATTTCACCAATCAAGTAGTGATATCTTTTTAACCGACTTCCCAAAAAGGAGGAGGTTCTATGTTCGACTTCAAGTTTGTTTTTATGTTCCGAAATTGGTCCCATTTTAATTTGGTGAAGATCTGATGAAGAACTTCGGAGATATACAACAGAACTCTTCAATAAATAACGGCAAATCTCTCGGGATTGCTGCAATAGCATGTCTGTTTGTAGTTTATAACATTTCATAACATAACATCACGCCAGTTCGCTCTTAAGGGGTAAGCAGATCTCTCATTTCACCGGTTATGTTCAAGTTTCATGAAATCTATTCTGGCGAAATAGTTCCCTTACTAACTTGCCTATTAGGTACGTACAACTAAAAAGTAAAAAATAAAAAAACTTTTTGCAAAAAAATACTACCGACTTCCAAATACAAAACAACAAAGTGAAAAATAACTTAATTTTTTGAAGTCGGTGTCCATAACGCAAAAAAAAGGTACCTACGAAGAAAATTAAATTTACTACATATATGTAGGTATGTATAACATGAAACAGATTTCTTTAACTTTATTGTTTTCTTTTCTCACAACCTTAGAAGAAATTAGAAATATTTTTAATGTGTTTAATTTTTTTTTTTTATGTCGAATAGTAATGTCGAGTTATTCGACTATTCGCCAAAGTGAATAGTCGAGGAATAGGGTAGGTAGGGTAGGTAGGGTAGGTAGGGTAGGTAGGGTAGGTAGGGTAGGTAGGGTAGGTAGGGTAGGTAGGGTAGGTAGGGTAGGTAGGGTAGGTAGGGTAGGTAGGGTAGGTAGGGTAGGTAGGGTAGGTAGGTTAGGTAGGGTAGGTAGTACCACAGTACACCAGGAACTTTTCCCTGTGTTGCTTACTCATGAGCCCATGCAGGCTCTCCTTCGTCAGTCTCCTGTCCAGCTCACATTCGAGTTGGTAGCGTTCCCTAATAAATAACGGGCAATCTACAAGTATGTGCTGGACAGTCTCTGCCACGCCTGGATCGCAGACGCACGATGGGCTCTCCTTACACTTGAAGCGATTCAAGTATTCAGAGAACCCGCCGTGCCCCGTCAAAACCTGCGTGAGAACGCCGGTCGGCCGCACCTGTTTTATAATACGGAAAGCCGCTATGGCATCCGGAAGAAACATTTTCGTCACAGAGGCTGTCTCGCCCGACACATATCTTCGGTTCCATTCATCAAGCGATTCCAAACGGATCTGTCGCTTGATGAATGAAACCGGACACTGGTCGTAGTCCGGCTTCCTCCGTAACGACAATGCTGCTTCCTTTGCTAACTCGTCCGCTCGCTCATTCCCCGGCAGGCCCGCGTGGGCCTTGACCCAGAACAAAGACACAGCTTTGCTCTGGCCCAGGGCTTGAGCCAAATTGGCGCGCGCGTGAACCGCCAGGGGATGGAGAGAGCCATGGTTTGCAAGCGTCTCCAATGCTGACATTGAGTCGCTGTACAAGCCATAGCTCGTCTCTTGCCGCGCGAGTATCACGTCCGTCGCTTTACAGATGGCCAGGAGTTCCGCCTGGTAGACTGTGCAGTACGCGGCTAAGCTAAGTTTGAGCTTCCGGACTTCGCCATCATTATCCCATATGGATAATGCGGCTCCGATCTTTCCCTCAATCTTGCTGCCGTCGGTGAAGATTCGCACCGTCTGCACATTGTTGCTGTCTAGCGACTGTTGGTCTGCCAGGCACATGAACTCCAGGGGCATCTGCGTAGCTGGATGAGGAGCCTCTGCAAACCTTACCGCACTTTCGATCTCCCTATCTCCTGGCACAAACCGGGATGACCCTCTCCTCGCTTCATACAGGGCGGCTGCCTCCTGTATGCGCAGATCTAGAGGTAGTATTCCGGACAGTACCAGTGCCGAGTTCAGGGAGACAGTACGGTAAGATTTACAGATCTTCTGGACGAACCCTCGTTGGACCGAGCCTAGCTTCTTCCGTATTCCCAGCTTATTCGTAGCGGGAGCCCAGGCTGCGGCCGCGTACGTTATTATAGGCTCAATCATAGCAGTGTAGATTGTGTGTATGATCTGTGCGTCCAATCCCCAACTCACTTTAGCGGCACGGGACAGCTGCTTATAAATGTTAGCTGCCCTCCTGCAGACGTTCGCGGTGTGCTCGTTGAAGGTGAGCTTCTCGTCTATGGTTAGACCCAACAACTTCATCTTCTTAACCATACCGATGTCGACCCCGGCCATGCTCAGCCTTGGGGTATCATACTTGCGCTTGTTGGTTACGACTATCGCACAGGTTTTGTGCGGTGCGAACCTCAGCTTGTTTTTGACGCCCCAACTCTGAACAAGGGTGAGGGCTGCATTGGCAGATGTTGAAACTTCGGTCGCTGAGTCCCCATCCAGAACCAAGACGATGTCATCGGCGAACGCCTGCACGAAGATGCCGCGCTGTTCCAGTTCCTGTAATAGTGGGTCTAGGATGAGATTCCACAGGATGGGACCACCTATTGACCCTTGAACACAGCCCTTGCTAGTCACTCGCGTGCATTCCTCCACAGCGTAACGAAGCATGACTTTCCTACTGTCGAGGTAGCTGTCTAGCAGCCTTCTTATGTTCACCGGGCACTTTTCCTCAGCCAGTCTGACCTTGATGGCTGGCCACCAAGCACTATCGAAGGCCCCCTCAATATCCAGCGACACCAGGACAATTAGCTTCTTCAGCCTCTACTTGTCCTGTACGTGCTTCACTAGCTTATAGAGGGCGTCCTCAGTGCTTCTCTGGGGCATAAAGCCAAACTGGCGAGTACTAAACCGCGGTACAAGCTGCCATTTTACACGCGCTACTACCATCCTCTCCAGGACCTTCCCCAGAACCGGCAGTAGACCTATTGGTCTGTATGCCTTGGGGTTTAGGTAATCGTCCTTGCCCAGCTTTCTGAGGACCACGACTGTGGCCTCCTTCCAGATGTTCGGGAAGTGTGCCAATTTAAGGCACTTATTGTAGAGGGCAAGGAACGCATCCAGGTCCTGGTGGATCGCACGACTGCAGATATCAGACGTCAGTCCATCCCCTCCTGGTGCCTTTTTGGGATTGAAACCTGCCACGGCGGTCTTCAGCTCCAGCGAGGTAAATGGTGGATCATGATATTCATCATGAACCCACTCATTTACTCGACTGGCCGCTTCTCTAATTCGCCTGTGGTCAGCGTTGTCCTGGTCTACTCTGTCTTCGGGGTAGAACGTATCTGCAAGTAGGGCGGCCGATTCACTTGGGTTGAGGAATACACCATCGCTGCATAGGCGGTCCTACCAATCACCCTGAAGATGCCCTCCCAGACCCCTTCCCGATCCTGTTTCCGGCAGAACTCCTTCCAACTGGCGAATTGGGCGCTCTTTGCTAGCATCTCGTATTCTTCTTTGGCCTTAAGGTACGCGTCGACGACCTTCGCTCGCTGGACCGGCGCGGCATTGCGGATGCGGTTCTTAAGTCTGGTAAACTCCTTCTTCTTCACAGTGAGCTCCTCGGACCACCATGGACAAGCTAGTTTTACTTTACGATTGACCTTAGGAATTGCTAGTTGGGATGCTTCTACTATGACATTACTGAGTTTAACTACTGTTTTTTCTAAAATATCTTTACTGTTTATATTAGCTATTGATTCTACGTTAATATTGTTTTCAATTATAAGTTCCCCCAATTTAATTTTAAATAATTGCCAATCTGCTTTCCTAGTATTGAATATTCTGGTGGTCCTACAAATATGCATCCCCCTTTCCCTTTTAACTTTTATTTCAAAAAATATGGTGTTATGGTCCGAGGATGTTGCTCCTGTGTCGACCCGCCAGCCGTCCACCAGGTCAAAAAGATCGAGCGAGCATGCCGTGACGTCCACATGGCTTTTATACACTCGACCACTTCTGATTGTGTCAAATGTGGGAGCGTCACCAGTGTTCAGTACCTGAAGCTCTAAGTCCTCCAGGGTTCCGGACATTTCCTCGCCCTTGGAGTCTTCGATGATGCTGCCCCACCAAGGACTCTTGGCGTTCGCGTCGCCGCCTATTAGCAATCTACCGGTGGCCACTTCCGATTTGATCCGGGTCAACTGGTCCAGGTATGGCCCTATGGGTTGGTCTGGCTCGAAGTAGTAAGAAACTACTGCGATCTCCCAGGCTTTGGTCCGGATCCCCACCACAACGATGTTGTTTGTGGTGAGTTTCGGGTAGGGAATGACGTCCAGGTCATCATCAAAGACGGCAATTGCCGCTTTTACCCTCCCACTTCCATCAACCTCGCACTGGTAGATTCGCGAACCTCGGTAGTTCTTCATACCTCGCGCCCCCCCCACGTACGGCTCCTGGATAAGCGCCCATGCGATCTTCCTTTTACTGGCCTCTAAAAAGAGTTCGGTCGTTGCCAGATCCTTTCGTTGTAGGTTTGCTTGGGCCACACGGTATGGTCTTGCAGTTTGTTGGGCAGAAGTCTCCGGGGTGCCCTTAGCAGTACGCTATAACAGAACGGGCTATTGCATCCCACCTTTGTCTAACTTGACACTCCGAGCTGAAAGCATGGTGGTTGGCGCTGTCAATCCTCGCGCGCGCGCAATTGCAACACTTTGGAGGTAGGCCAGCGGCCCAGTCCGCGCACTCCGTCCTCATGTGGGGACCGCCACAGTGGCTGCACTTTGGCACAGATTCTGTGCAAAGGCGTCGGCTATGCCCGTACCCGAGGCAGAGCGAGCATTGAACCAGCGGGGATTGGTCCTCGACCCTCACCCGCTTGAACTCCACGTGCACCGACCCAACCTCGAGCATGCGCCTCCAAACCTCTGTGGCGACCCTCATCACTACGTGACACTAGAGTCATGCCAATGGCGACCCCTCCCATGCTCAGTCGCGGGGTGTCGTATTTACGTCTTCGCGTTATTACCATCGCATTTGTTTTATGCGGTGCGAATTTCAACTTATTACTAACACCCCATTGGTGAACATGGGCGAGGGCGTCATTCGCCTTCCGCTCGATCTCGATCGCTGAGTCACCATCAAATACTAGCACCACGTCGTCAGCAAAGGCTTGGCAGTAGTCTCCCCGTTCCTCCAGCCTCTTTAGTAGGGGGTCCAGGAGGGTGTTCCAGAGGATCGGTCCTCCAATCGATCCCTGTACACAGCCCTTCGACGTCTCCCTTACTACCTCTTCGCCTGCATATCTGACCCTGACCCTTCGGTTTTCGAGGTAGCTGTCCATGATTCTCCTCACATTTACCGGACATTTTTCCTCAGCCAGCCTAGCTCTGATAGCTGGCCACCATGCGCTGTCAAAAGCTCCCTCTATGTCTAGCGACACTACTACGGTCAGCTTGCGCTCTGCTAGCTTGTTACGTATGTGTCCGACCAGATCATAAAGAGAGTCTTCCGTGCTCTTCTGGGGCATGAACCCGTACTGGCGAGTACTGAGTTGCGGTATAATGTGCCATTTGACTCTGTTTATGACCATTTTTTCCAAGACTTTTCCCAGCACCGGCAACAGACCAATTGGCCTGTAAGATTTTGGAACCGTATAACTAGCCTTCCCGGGTTTCCTAAGGATCACAATTGTGGCTTCCTTCCAGGTCCCGGGAAAGTAGCCCAGCTCCAAGCATCTGTTAGCCAGTGCTAGGAAAGTTCCCGGATCGTGGTCAATCGAATGCTGGCAGATGTCGGCCATAAGGCCATCCGCCCCGGGGGCCTTTTTGGGGTTGAAAGTGCGCATGGAGGAGTTTAGCTCCTCAATGGTGAACGGTGGGTCATGTTTTTCATCATGACCCATGACGTTAACTTTTTCAGCTGTCGCTCTAACTCGCATGTGTTCCTCTCTATCTTCTTCCCTTCGATCTCCAGGGTAGAATGTTTCTGCCAACAGTTCGGCAGAGTGGAGGTTGTCCAGTACCTTTCCGTTCACGGTCAGGGGCAAGTCCTCATGCCGTTTTCTGGTTCGGCCTATGACCCGGTATATGCCGTCCCACAGGCTCTCCCCATCTTGCCTCCCACAGAAACTCTTCCAGCTCTCCGTTTGAGCGTTTCTGGCTTTCGTTTCATATTCGTTCTTTATTTGCAGGTACTCAGCGACGGCAGCCTCTCTCCTGACAGGTGCTGCACAACGGATCCTGCGTTTCCTGGTGGCAACTTCCCTCTTCAGCGTAGCGAGCTCCTCCGACCACCATGGTAAGTTGAACCTGTTATTTGGCTTTATAAGGGGTATACTTGTGTTTGCTGATTTTATGATGGAGTTTTGATAAGAGTTAATTTTATTTTCTAATTCTATTTTATTTTGAATTTTTTCTATTTCTAAAATGTTGACTTTCTGTTCTGTGAGCAACTGGGCCAATTTCTCACGAAATTGGTTCCAGTTTGCTTTTTTACTGTTGAATATGCGTGTAGTTCTACTAATTTGCATACCCCTTGCCTTCTCCAAGGCCAACTTAAAGGTGATGGTGTTGTGGTCTGAGCTCGTCAAGCCTTCCACGACCTCCCAATCATCCACCAGGCCGAGCAGCCCATGCGTGCAGACCGTTATGTCTACTCTACTTGAGTAGAGGCTAGTTCCACGCACTGTGTGGAAAGTTGGAGTGCTGCCGACGTTGAGCACCTGCAAATCCATCTCGTCAAGAGCACCAGCCGCTTCTCTCCCTCTTTCGTTAGTTTTTTCACTACCCCACCAGGAGTTTTGCGCGTTGACGTCGCCTCCCATGATGATCCGCCGGCCGAAGGTCCGCTCAATCCTTTTTAGCTGCTCCAAGTATGGCCCTATCGGTTCTGGCTTAGGTTCGAAGTAGAATGAGACTACCACGATCTCCCAGGCAACTGTCCTCATCTTCACCACCGTGATGTTAGGTGTGGTGAAGTCCGGGCACTGGACGACGTCTATGTCACCGTCGAAGACAGCGATTGCTGTCTTGACGGCACCGTCTTCTGTCCTGTTGCACTGGTAAATTCTAGCGCCGCGGTAGTCCTTCATTCTACCTATTCCTCCGATGTACGGCTCTTGGAGCAGCGCAAAGGCCATTTTCCTTTTGTTTGCCTCAAGCATTAATTCATTTGTTGCCAGTGCCTTTCTTTGCAAATTTGCTTGGGCTACTACGTATGGCCTTTTGTCTGAGTCAGATGTTCCGCCGGTGACCACCTTAGCAGTACGACGTCGTGCTTCGGGCCATTGCATCCCATTTTCTTCTAATGGGGCACTCCTGGCTGAAGGCGTTGTGCTCTACTTTATCAAGTTTTGCCCGCGTGCAGTTACAGCATGACGGGCCCGCTCCCTCAAGCCAGTCTGGGCAGTCTGCCTTCATGTGGGCGCCCCCACAGTGGCTACACCTTGCCTGGGTTTCCTGGCAGAAACGTCTGCCGTGTCCGTATCCCAGACAAAGCGAGCACTGAACTAGCGGAGACTGGTCGGCCACTCGGATCCTCTGGAATTCGATGTGTACCGACCCAGCCTCCGTCATTCGTCGCCAAATTGTGGGGGACACCCGCACTATGACATGGCTTTGGTGCGGATTTCTCGTGCGCTTCCTATAGGCGATCTCAAGTCTATCGGTACCGAGTCCTTTGAACAGATCCGAATTCTGTTTCTTCAGCGCACCAAGAATCTCCTCGTCGCTGTTGTACTGCAGCACGTCTTTAAGCACAACTAATGGGTCTTTATTTTTTAAGTCTTCGGCTCTCAGGTTTTCTGACTTTGTCAGCCTGGCCTTAACTTTCTCCCTTTCTTCCTGATTCCTAAAGCCCATTATTACCTTCCTATCCTTGGCCTTTCTTATTCTTTCTACTTCCACTCCTCCCTCCTTCGCGTTTACGACCTTTCTAATTCTATTTATTACGTCCTCGCCAGTCTCCTGCTCGTCTGTCGCTGTGACTACCAGCGAGTGTAGCGCCGTTCGCTCCGGAGGCTGTCTCCCAGTGGACGACAATACACTCGCGTAGGTTTGTTTTTCAGCTTTTTCGAGTTTGGCCTGTAATTTGACCATGCTTTCTGTGTTCAGTTTTATCAAGCTTGCATGATCGGCGAGCATTTTACCGAATACCTCCCTCTCCCTTTCCTTTTCCCTGTCCGCTTTCCCTTCTCGGTTTGCCTTTTGGTTTTTGGGGGATTGCTGAGGCAGTTCCGTCTTTTTTGTTTTTATTGTGGACTCTGCCTCTTTTATCAAGCTGTACACTTTATCCGCAGCCAAGGTGATCTCCGCCTTAATCTCGGTTTTGGTATTCCTCGAGAGGCCTAGCTGGGTCTTAATTTTGACTAGGCAGATTCTAGCTTCGATCACCTTGTCTCTCGGCTTTGCTGGCTCGACCAGGGTGGGTGACACGGCGGTGGTGGCGGAGGTAGAGGGGGCTTCTTTTAGTTTCTCAGGAGGGGTCTGGGGCTTTATTAGGGACTTCTTCATGGTCTCCTGTTTTGCCGCTTCCCATTCCCCGATACTTTTCCTGACGGTTGATTTCGCGACCGGTGGTGTTTTTTCCGGTGCGGAGTGGTGTGGTGAGGTCCTTGTAAACGTGGAGTTTAAATACACCAAACATTTATCTACCCTACCTACCCTACCCTACGCTACCTACTCTACCCTACCTACCCTACCCTACCTACCCTACCTACCCTACCTACCCTACCTACCCTACCTACCCTACCTACCCTACCTACCCTACCTACCCTACCTACCCTACCTACCCTACCTACCCTACCTACCCTACCTACCCTACCTACCCTACCTACCCTACCTACCCTACCTACCCTACCTACCCTACCTACCCTACCTACCCTACCTACCCTACCTACCCTACCTACCCTACCTACCCTACCTACCCTACCTACCCTACCTACCCTACCTACCCTACCTACCCTACCTACCCTACCTACCCTACCTACCCTACCTACCCTACCTACCCTACCTACCCTACCTACCCTACCTACCCTACCTACCCTACCTACCCTACCTACCCTACCTACCCTACCCTAAATTTTTGAGTAATTAATAAAGTGTATTAGGGGGTATTGTATAGGATACCCCTCTTTATGTGTCAATGTTGATGTTCTCCTGCTCAAATAGGGTACTGGTCAACAGTTAAAAAAAATATAATTTAGTCCTAACCTAAAATATAGTAGTACAATAGTACTACTATATGTCCAGAATAAAGTTATAAAATAAACGAAATTGTGTTGTCAGAATAATTTATAAAATAGCAATAAATTGTAAATTGTTTAAATATACAATCTTACAAGTATGTGTAAAATAATCATGAAATAAAGTATATTTAAATTTAATATAATATTATCTTTATAAACAAAGATTCGTTGGGTTGCTTGCTCAACAAGGTAAATACCCAGACAGCCGGTCGTGTTTAATTGTCTGTTCTGTGGAACGAGTGAATGTCAAGTCGAGTTGTAGAACGCAGTCTACGTTTGTCGAGTCAAGTACCTCAGACCTTGTGGTAGCGCCATCTCTTGTAAATGTCATAAATCAATGACCAAAAACACATAGACAAACGCATTTGAGATTTCGCGGGCGATCGATATCCTAATTATCTCGTTCCTTCCTCATTCCTTTTCCCTTTATGTACGCCTTAATGACAGGTCGCCAGAACGAACCGAAACTTCAACGTGAACGGGCCTCGTATCTCAACCGCCAGCTTTCCAAGCCACCTGGCTGGAGACTGATGCATCTAATTAGTTAGATTGCAGAGAACCTTGTGAACCGTGTCTATTAACCCGCCTCGCGGATATAAAACAATTGTGTGAAGTGTGTGGATCCTGAAGGAGCCATTTTGGAGTAGAAGAACACCAGCTCGCTGCCACACGTGGGCTGGCATCGACCACTACAAGGTAAGGCGTACTACTTCCCTCATTTCCATACTAGATCGCCCGAATTGATCCGTGAATATTTTCCCGCTTATTTTCAACGCACTATTGCCAGAACCCTTCAAATACAGTCCACTTTTCATGATAGACACAAGGATGAAGAGGTTTCTCAAACCGCTATAACACCTTGGCTAAGAAGGCAAGGGTCAGTCTAATTAATTTATAACAATATTTTTAACTTTTTACACAGCATAAGTTTTTTAATTTTTGTTGGGCGTATAAGGGGGGTGTGTAGGGGTGTTAGGGGGAGCTACTTTACAGCCTCTGAGAAGTGGAACTGAAAGTCGAAGAAACGGTTCAAGTATCTTGAGTCGTTCCCGAGTTATAGACTCCGAAAGTCTACTATAATTGGTTCCGGCTAGTGACGATAGGTGGCGCTAGATGGTCTGGCTGTTTTTAATGGTTTCTTTAGCCTTTAGCTTTAGTTTTTGTACAATTATTAGTTAGTTAAACTTTGGGTTCTTCGACCTTCACCTCAGTTTGAAACTGCAAAGAGTGGAATTTATTGGAAAAAGTGGAAAGAATGGTGGAAAAAGTGGATTGGGGTAGTGTGGATGTTCTGATAATGATTAAACAGTCTTAGCCGATGACCTAGGCAATTTTTATTTTAGGTAGGTAGGGTAGGTAGGGTAGGTAGGGTAGGTAGGGTAGGTAGGGTAGGTAGGGTAGGTAGGGTAGGTAGGGTAGGTAGGGTAGGTAGGGTAGGTAGGGTAGGTAGGGTAGGTAGGGTAGGTAGGGTAGGTAGGGGTAGGTAGGGTAGGTAGGGTAGGTAGGGTAGGTAGGGTAGGTAGGTAGGGTAGGGTAGGTAGGGTAGGTAGGGTAGGTAGGGTAGGTAGGGTAGGTAGGGTAGGTAGGGTAGGTAGGGTAGGTAGGGTAGGTAGGGTAGGTAGGGTAGGTAGGGTAGGTAGGGTAGGTAGGGTAGGTAGGGTAGGTAGGGTAGGGTAGGTAGGGTAGGTAGGGTAGGTAGGGTAGGTAGGGTAGGTAGGGTAGGTAGGGTAGGTAGGGTAGGTAGGGTAGGTAGGGTAGGTAGGGTAGGTAGGGTAGGTAGGGTAGGTAGGGTAGGTAGGGTAGGTAGGGTAGGTAGGGTAGGTAGGGTAGGTAGGGTAGGTAGGGTAGGTAGGGTAGGTAGGGTAGGTAGGGTAGGTAGGGTAGGTAGGGTAGGGTAGGTAGGGTAGGTAGGGTAGGTAGGGTAGGTAGGGTAGGTAGGGTAGGTAGGGTAGGTAGGGTAGGTAGGGTAGGTAGGGTAGGTAGGGTAGGTAGGGTAGGTAGGGTAGGTAGGGTAGGTAGGGTAGGTAGGGTAGGTAGGGTAGGTAGGGTAGGGGTAGGTAGGGTAGGTAGGGTAGGTAGGGTAGGTAGGGTAGGTAGGGTAGGTAGGGTAGGTAGGGTAGGTAGGGTAGGTAGGGTAGGTAGGGTAGGTAGGGTAGGTAGGGTAGGTAGGGTAGGTAGGGTAGGTAGGGTAGGTAGGGTAGGTAGGGTAGGTAGGGTAGGTAGGGTAGGTAGGGTAGGTAGGGTAGGTAGGGTAGGTAGGGTAGGTAGGGTAGGTAGGGTAGGTAGGGTAGGTAGGGTAGGTAGGGTAGGTAGGGTAGGTAGGGTAGGTAGGGTAGGTAGGGTAGGTAGGGTAGGTAGGGTAGGTAGGGTAGGTAGGGTAGGTAGGGTAGGTAGGGTAGGTAGGGTAGGTAGGGTAGGTAGGGTAGGTAGGGTAGGTAGGGTAGGTAGGGTAGGTAGGGTAGGTAGGGTAGGTAGGGTAGGTAGGGTAGGTAGGGTAGGTAGGGTAGGTAGGGTAGGTAGGGTAGGTAGGGTAGGTAGGGTAGGTAGGGTAGGTAGGGTAGGTAGGGTAGGTAGGGTAGGTAGGGTAGGTAGGGTAGGTAGGGTAGGTAGGGTAGGTAGGGTAGGTAGGGTAGGTAGGGTAGGTAGGGTAGGTAGGGTAGGTAGGGTAGGTAGGGTAGGTAGGGTAGGTAGGGTAGGTAGGGTAGGTAGGGTAGGTAGGGTAGGTAGGGTAGGTAGGGTAGGTAGGGTAGGTAGGGTAGGTAGGGTAGGTAGGGTAGGTAGGGTAGGTAGGGTAGGTAGGGTAGGTAGGGTAGGTAGGGTAGGTAGGGTAGGTAGGGTAGGTAGGGTAGGTAGGGTAGGTAGGGTAGGTAGGGTAGGTAGGGTAGGTAGGGTAGGTAGGGTAGGTAGGGTAGGTAGGGTAGGTAGGGTAGGTAGGGTAGGTAGGGTAGGTAGGGTAGGTAGGGTAGGTAGGGTAGGTAGGGTAGGTAGGGTAGGTAGGGTAGGTAGGGTAGGTAGGGTAGGTAGGGTAGGTAGGGTAGGTAGGGTAGGTAGGGTAGGTAGGGTAGGTAGGGTAGGTAGGGTAGGTAGGGTAGGTAGGGTAGGTAGGGTAGGTAGGGTAGGTAGGGTAGGTAGGGTAGGTAGGGTAGGTAGGGTAGGTAGGGTAGGTAGGGTAGGTAGGGTAGGTAGGGTAGGTAGGGTAGGTAGGGTAGGTAGGGTAGGTAGGGTAGGTAGGGTAGGTAGGGTAGGGTAGGTAGGGTAGAGTAGGTAGCGTAGGGTAGGGTAGGTAGGGTAGATAAATGTTTGGTGTATTTATGGCAAAAAAAAGTTTGCAGATTGAGCTAGTATTTTGTATTTAAATTGTTATTTACCTACCTATCTACCAACTTGCGAAGCTTTGTTTTTTTTTGTTTGTTTATACATGTCATGAATGAGACAATGCGGGTGTAAGTAATTATCTCAAGGACACCGCTAAGACTTACCTACACTGCATCTTTACTTACCTACTGTGACGTTAGTTCGGCTCACTCAGGGTAGGGTGACCATACGATCGGAATTGCCTGCACAAGCGCGGCTTTTTGTAAAATTCCTATTACATAAAACTAAAATTAAAAATCCAAGGACATTCTAGTTTTTTTTTTCTGGCTTTTTAAATTATTCTACGCCTTTTATCTGGACTTCGGTGACCCTTATTACCCTGGGGAGGCAGCTCCAATAAACTTTGATAACTGGCTGGCTAATCGACTTCATAATGAACTGCAAAAATATTTACAACGCCACGACGATCAAGTAAAAAAAGCCTTTGGCCATCAGTTTCCAGGCGGAAACACGGAACAAATAAAGAAAATAAGCGTCCTATGAGGTGAGTAATCGAACCTAAACGGTCGATTATCATCTTATGCATGGTATCTACTGCAGATTACCTATTTATACATATTATAATACCTACAAGCCAAATCTTATAAATCAGCGTGTTTTGTGTAGATCTTTGACACTTTGTTTTCTGATTACCATTATTTTATTTCGTTCAGTCGATTATTTATGGTCACCCTACATGATTTTATCACATTTCGATTTACATTTTTTAAATAGATGAATGATAATATATAAAGTAAGAACATAACAAAATAAATGTTTATTCAAAATAACTACTTATTTCTATTTTTAATATTCTTAGCTCAGAGCGCTGTTATTTATAGTACACATATATATACCTACTTATGCGTAAATAGGCATAGGTAGGTACATTATTGAAATATTTGTCTTTTATTAATACTTTGCCTAAGTAAAGCTTGTATTATTTTACTTGCATGCATTATTTATAATAACAATACATATTTGAGGTTTATTAAAAGGAATACCTACATAAATAAGACAAAATAACGCCGGCGCCGCCGCGTCTTTTCGGTGTCGGTGTCTTTTGTACCTACCCATTGTTTCCCTTTTTTCGACACCGACTTCGGAAAAGAAATTTATTTTTTGCTTTGTAATTTTTTGTTCTCGAAATCGGTTTGATTTTTTGTTAAAAAGTTTTTATTTTTCTCTTTTTAGTTTTGGTAGGTACCTCCAATTAACATGATTATCATTTATAGCCAAAGTACATCTCATGGCGATTCCAATAAGCTCAAACACGACTAGGATACCTTGTTTTATATTAGAATTCCAGTGCCTACCTTCCGGCTTCATCATCTGATCAGTTCGATGGTGCCATTTTCATCAGTACCATGTATTTGCTTCATTATATTCGGTTAACTATTCGAGATATCTTATTCCCGTGACATATTTAGCATTTAGGAGTTACAGTGGCCACCTGTGGTCTTCTTCATCAGTTCCACTTCACCAAATGATACTTTCTGAGTGCAAATGATTGCATTGTTGATGAAAATACCAAAATCGCTATATGTTTGCCTATAATATTTGAGGAGTTCCCTCGATTTCTCTAGGATTCCATCATCAGATCCGGACTTGATGATTATGGGACCAACTAGGAAGTATACCCTTTCAAACAAAGGAAGATTTTTTTAAATCGGTCCAGGTGTATTTGAGTAATCGGGGAACATAAATAAAAAAAAGATTCCGACGAATTGAGAACCTCCTCCTTATATTGTAGTCAGTTAAAACACCAATATTATAAACTTACTTCATCGCTTTACAAAAGTACCCATTTTGGCAAGGTACGCATGATGTACGATATCTACTAGATTCTCTCTAGGTACAAAGCCAAGCGATATGTAGCTAAATATCCTAAACTTGAGGATATTGTAAAGAAATTTCGTAAAAACGCATTACTAGTCTGTAAATTTACCAACGATTCCCCAAAGTACTCAACTAAAAAAGCAAATAATGAACATACCTAAATAATAACATTCTAAATGCTTCCGAGACGTTACAATGATTAGGTAGGTATCTATCGCGGCGCTGTGCGCAGCCGTATGTGTTTGTCAAATTTTAAGTTGCAATTGCGAGTCGCCAAATTGGATGATATTTTTGACGAATTTAATGGAATCAATTAAAACTAGAATGCTTGTGTGATAATATTGATACTGAGACACTCGAAAGAACTAGAATTGAATCTCAATATTATGGGTTGGTAGCCCAAGCTAAAATTATGTTAAGTAACTTTTCAAAATCTGACCAAGATGAAATAAAATCGAATTGCAGTACTTCTAATGTTAAGCGTCAGTTCGTCAAGTTGCCTACATTCCAATTACCCAAATTCACAGGATCATATGATAACTGGCTCGAATTTCGCGATACCTTCGCCAGTCTCATTCATGGCAATGACGACATAGACGAGATTAATACATTTCATTACCTTGGGTCATCATTATCGGAATCTGCTGCTGTCGTGATCCAGTCAATTGAGTTTTCTGCTCAAAACTACAATGTGGCATGGGAGCTTCTTTGTGAGCGATTCGATAATGAAAGATTATTGATTGAGAATCACGTTACGGCGTTGTTCAACGTCGAGTCGATCGTTAGGGAGTCCTCAACTGCATTAAAAGGTATCATAGATAATGTAAACAAAAATATCAGAGCGTTAAAAACATTAGGTGAACCTGTTAGTAATTGGGACACATTACTTATACATATAATTCGACAAAAACTTGATACTACGACATTCCGAGAATGGGAGGAATATAAAGGACGTATCGATAAATCTAAACGAATCACTTTTGATCAGTTCATTGTTTTTTTGCGTAATCGGGCTGATTTAATAGAAACACTAGAAAAATCACGTCATTCTACAACTAACATAAAACAGAATACTAAAATAAAAGCCTTTGTTACAACACAAAACACTAGTAGTTCTTCATCAAATAGTTGTCCAAAATGTAAAAGCGATCACAACCGTAATTCATGTCCACAGTTTCTATCATTAAGCATCAAGGATAGAATGTCTTTACTACCTAGCTATAAGGTATGTTATAATTGTTTTCGTCACGGTCACTATCCCAATAATTGCAAGAAACCAGGGTGTAAAATATGTAAACGCAAGCACCATACGCTTATTCATAACACAGACTTTAAATCAAAACCTGTTTCAAGCAAATCAACTGACGGCACGACTGATAAGGCTAAGGTTGAGTCATCCTGCACTGTTGACACAAACAATAGTCACGTTTCGCTCTCAGCTAATATCTCTGCGCATTCGCAGACAAGCAGCGCAGGTGACATCCTATTGTCAACTGCGTTAGTGAGGTGCTACGACGTAAATAATAAAGAACAAATAGCTCGAGCGCTTCTCGATTCTGGTAGTTCGTCGTGTTTAATGACAGAGAATTTATTTAATAAGTTAAATCTGCCTTATTTAAACACAGACCAAACTATACAAGGCATAAATAATTCTATATCGCATGTGGAAAAAATGTGTCGTGTGTACATTAAATCGTTGCATGAATCTTACACTAATGATTTAATATGTTTTGTCTTGCCCACAATAACTGATAACGTCCCCGCTAGACAGGTACATGTGAATATACCTTCAAACATTCACTTAGCCGATCCGCATTTCCACACACCGGCTTCTATTGATATTATTATAGGAGCTGATGTATTCTGGAGTTTATTAGGATCAAATAAGATTTTACTAGGAGATGGGAAACCAACACTTTATCAAACTAGACTTGGTTGGCTAGTTTGCGGCCCAATTAACGGCGGCTTTATTAATAATTCATCTCATCTTTCATTAATTAAATGTAATTTTACAAATGTTAATGATTATTATGAAAGTTCTTCCAGTTCGATTGAGTTAGATGACATCCGAAACCAATTGTCGCGTTTCTGGCAGCTCGAGGAAGTTTGTCATGAGTCATCGACTTATTCAGCTGAGGAGAAGATGTGTGAAGAACACTTTATAAAATACACAACGCGCTTGGCAGATGGCCGCTTTAGCGTTAAAATACCGTTGAAGGAATCTTCGAATAGTTTAGGCGATTCGTATTATCGTGCAAAACGATGTTTTCTGTCATTAGAGCGCAGAAATCTCAGCCAACACTCACTCGATAAAATGTACAAAGATTTTATGACGGAGTACATTTCTTTAGACCATATGTCCGAGTGTACTATTCATGAAGATCAGCAGTCATATTTTATTCCTCATCATGGAGTACTGCGCGAGAGTAGTAGTACAACCAAATTAAGGGTTGTTTTTAATGCTAGTGCACCCACCACCTCTGGTCTTTCTTTAAATACAATACAGATGGTGGGCCTACCGTCCAGGACGATCTGACCGCAATCCTTCTTAGATTTAGAATGTATAAGTACGTCCTCTCTGCTGACGTCGAGAAAATGTACAGGCAGGTGTCTGTACATCCTTCAGACAGGCACCTGCAGCAAATTATTTGGCGTGATGATGCTTCTAGTCCTCTTAAAACCTACCAATTGCATACAGTAACTTACGGTACGGCTAGTGCATCGTTTCTCGCTACTAGGTGCCTCAAACAGGTCGGTATTGAATGTCAGGATCAAAAGGACGCGGAAGTTATCCTTCATGATTTTTACGTCGATGATCTTGTGACCGGTACAGACGTGTTGGAGGATGCTCGAATGTTGCGTCATAAGGTGGCTGATGCTCTTTCTTCTGCTTGCATGCCTTTAAGGAAGTGGAAATCTAACGAACCCAGTTTATTTTCAGAAACACCTGGTGATTCTTATTATGATTTTCACAAGGAAAGTTATGTTGTCAATAAAACACTTGGTCTTAGTTGGCAAACTAACACAGATGATCTGTGTTTTCCTATTAATGTTCCTGAATGCATAGAAAATACTAAGCGTGGCATGCTAGCAGTAATCGCGCGAATATTTGATCCTCTAGGGTTGTTAGCACCGTGTGTCGTGAGCATGAAGATGTTGCTTCAGAAACTTTGGCTGGACGGGTTAAAGTGGGATGACCAGTTATCACCTGAGGTTGGAACAATATGGGCGAACATAATTAAAGCCTTGCCTTGCCTTCATAATTTACGTGTTTCACGTCGTGTAGTCTGTGACGCATACAAACAGGTTGAATATCATATTTTTACTGACGCTTCGGAGCGAGTTTACGGCGCTTGTTTGTATATACGCAGTATCAATGAGCAGGGTGACGTCGACGTGAGATTATTAACAGCTAAAAGTCGTGTTACTCCTATCAAACCAATAACAATACCACGACTTGAGCTGTGTGCTGCTTTGCTTGGTGCACGTTTATATCAAAAGGTTGCTAGTTCCCTTCGCTTTAAACCATTTAGTGTAGTTTTTTGGACTGACTCCATGATAGTTCTGGGTTGGTTAAAATGCTACCTATTAAATTAAATACTTTTGTGCGCAACCGTGTTGCCGAAGTATTAGAATTAACCGTCCCAGGTACATGGAGACATGTGTCGACACACGACAATCCAGCTGATTTAATAACACGCGGGGCGGAACCTACCGCTATGCAATCACTGGATTTGTGGTGGTTCGGTCCATGTTTCTTAAAGCATGACAGTGATACATGGCCACATCCTGTTATGAATCCAGGCGTCTTACCAGACATTAAATCAAATATTTTGATTAATTTAGCTCACGATCACACTAACGCAGATTCATTTCAAGCATTAATCGATTTTAATCGTTTTTCCAATTTAACTAGATTACAGCGTTCTATTTGTTATGTTTTTCGTTTTATTAATGTATGTAAAAGACGTTCAGCAAATACGTCCTATTTAAATGTTCAGGAATTACAAAATTCGTTAAACTTCATTATTATTCAATCTCAAAGGGAATCTTTTCCTGAATACAACTTACTATTAAATAATAAAAAGTTACCACATAAAAATCAATTATTAAGCTTAAATGTGTTTCTAGATGAAACTAAAATTATTCGTATAGGTGGTAGATTACACAATGCCGAATATTCATTTGAAAAGAAACACCCAATCTTATTACAGTCCACTCATCACTTTGTGAAACTTTTATTTAGATTTGAGCATATCAGATTAATGCACGCAGGTCCTCAATTATTTCTAAGTACAATTAGAGAGACTTATTGGCCACTGGGTGGTCGCAATTTAGCTAGAGCCTGTTATCGTCATTGCGTTCGATGTCAGCGTCTAAAACCACAGGCTGTAGTCCCTCAGATGGGTAATCTTCCATTGAGCAGACTCTCACCAGCTGACTTTCCTTTTCAAAGCGTAGGAGTTGACTACGCAGGTCCCATAACCTCGTCTAGTCGTCAAGGTCGTGGATGTCGATTGGTTAAGGTATACATCGTTATTTTCGTGTGCTTTACTACAAAGGCCATTCATTTAGAGTTGGTAGGTGACTTGACAAGCAGTAATTATTTACAGGTTTTACGTCGGTTTATGTCTCGAAGAGGAAAACCTCTTAACATCTACTCCGATAACGGAACGTCGTTTGTAGGAGCTTACAATGAGATAGCTGATTTCTTGAAACGCAATTGTGACTCCATAACTGATGGTGCGGCTCAAGATGATATTAAATTTCATTTTATTCCTGCTTACGCTCCACATTTTGGTGGTCTTTGGGAGGCGGGTGTCAAATCGACCAAATTTCATTTGTTACGAGTGTTGGGCAATTGTCATCTAACATACGAGGAGCTTAACTCCGTTTTGGTACAAATTGAAGGCATTTTAAATTCTCGGCCGCTAACACCGTTATCGTCAAACCCAGAAGACTTGTTGCCTCTCACTCCAGGTCATTTTTAATTGGACGACCTCTCACGTCTCTTCCTGTAAAGGATATTCGGGACTATTCCACTCATCACTTGACGCGCCATCAACGCATTGAGCAGCTGCGGCAGCATTTCTGGTCAAGATGGAGCAAGGAATATGTCTCCGAGCTTCAACAGCGAGTAAAGTGGCGTACCAGCAACGACAGCCTGAACCTGGACTCCCTCGTCGTCATAAAGGAGGAAAACCAGCCACCGTTGAAGTGGAAGTTGGGCCGCGTTGTTGGTCTTCATCCTGGCACAGATGGCATAAGCAGAGATGCCGACATCAGGACTCAAAATGGAACTGTCAGAAGGGCATTCTCCAAGATTTGTCCATTACTGGAAGACAACTGTTGAAAGGCGAGCTTCCAACGGCCGGGGGCATGTTCAAGCATCAGTTAGCTCAGCGCAATTTGTAGTCAGTAAGATATTTAGCTATAAGTTTTTATCAGGCGTTTATCCTACGGTCCTAGGATACATGTAATGTCAGTTAGTAGTCAAATTAAAATAAGTGGATCACTGCGTGCTACATCCTGAGTTTTTAATTCCCCAAAATCCCAAGAAGTTCCTCCAGTTTTTATAAACATACTCACCCTGATTTTCTACCTTTCTTAAGAAATATTTTTACCAATGTGCTGGGTCCATTGATGGTCATGGGTGACTTTAATTGTCACCATTATAGATGGGGATCTGAACGCTGTGATGCCTTTGGTGTAGCACTGGTTGAGATTTTGGACGATTTAGATCTGTGCATTCTTAATAATGGCTGTCCAACTCGACGTTCGCTTCCCGGTCAACAAAAGAGTTGTGTAGACCTAACATTTTGTTCAGTGGAATTGGCTGCATCAACTCACTGGGAATGTACGACCTTGTCGCATCGTAGTGACCACTACCCTATTGTCATTTCTTTAGTTAATAAAACTTATTTAGAAAAAACTTCTCCTCCACTTTTGAAATATAATTTGTCCAAACCAGATTGGAATAAGTTTGTGTCATTATTGGAAGATAAAATTGATTCTCTTCCTAATTTAGATTTATGTTTACCAGATCCTTCTGGTCACTACCATGCCAAAAGTTGTTATGAGGGTTTTGTCACAGCTATTTCCTCATCTGCGGATTCCTCTTTTCAATTGAGAAATAGTGCAAGAAATAAAATCCCCTCACCTCCATGGTGGGATCCCGAGTGCACATCTGCAGTTAAAGAAAGTAATGAGGCTGAGAGGCGCTACAATGCAGATATGAGCACCAGTAATCTTTTGGCATACCTTCAGATTAATGCTAGAGCCAAACGCCTTCTTCGCAAGAAGAAACGGGCTGGTTGGGTGAAATTCTGCACCTCCTTGTCTCCATCTACCCCAGTCTCAGCTGTCTGGAAAACATCAAAAGGTTAAGGCGTGGATGTTCTCCCTCTACCTCTTTGTCAATAACTAGGGAAACAGCTAAACTTTTCTTTGACAAAATAGCGTCACCATATGTCCCCCTCTTATCCGAATGTACGAATTTATCTTATGCCCCTAATTCAGAAGTGGATCCCTTCGATGCACCATTTACTGTAGAAGAATTGAATGTGGTACTTCAACATGTCCGGGACTCAGCTCCTGGTATTGACGGTGTGCCATATTCTTTTATTTCCCACGCTGGTGACAAGGCTAAAACCTACTTTCTCAATATAATTAACTTTTGCTATAGTCATGGTTGGGTACCAGACCAATGGAAGCTCCAGATTATAATTCCCTAACTGAAACCTGGCAAACATCCAGATGATCCGAATGGTCTTCAACCTATTGCTTTGTCTTCAGTCCTAGCCAAACTATTGGAACATCTAATTAAAATCGTTTAGAGTGGATAGTTGAGTCGAGAGACTTACTGCCGAGCTTCCAATTTGGTTTCAGAAAAGGGCTTAGTACAATGGACAGTATCGGTGTTCTAGTTACGGACGTGCGCTTGGCCTTTTCGAAAAACCAATCCGTTGTTGCCGCTTTCCTCGACATCTCTTCCGCATATGATAACGTTCTTCTTCCCGTACTCAGGCAAAAATTGCAACAGCTGAGTCTCCCGGCTAAGATGATACAATGCATATGTGGACTCCTTATGTCCCGGTCACTGGTTCTGAGAGTTCAGGGAGAGGAATTTGATGTGAGACAGACGTGGAAGGGTCTCCTTCAGGGCTCTGTCCTTAGTTCCCTTCTATATAATTTATACACGGCTGATATTGGGTCATGTCTAAACAATGATTGTCAAATTCTCCAATACGCCGATGACATTGCTTTGTACGTGACAGACCATTCGATCGCAGACGCTGCTTCATCCTTGTCCTTATCTTTGGATTCTTTGAACCAGTGGCTTTTAAGCCATGGCCTTTCCCTCTCCGTACCTAAAAGCTCGGCAGTAATTTTCTCTCGTAAAAGACAGATCCCTCGGGTCTCGGTGTATATTTCTGGGCATAATATTCCTGTAGTTCAAAAGGCTAAATTCCTGGGTGTCTTTTTGGATCCAAAATTAACGGGTAAGGACCACGTGAATTTCCTCATCCAAAAATGTGAAAGGACTATTTCTATTTAAAAGTGTTAGCTGGTGTTTGGTGGGGTGCTCACCCTTACACCATGAAGCTAGTTTACAACGCCTTAGTTCGCAGTGTTCTGGATTATGGAACTTTTCATTTGATCCCTTGCAACAAAGGCGCTCTGGCAGGGCTAGATGGGATTCAGTTTAAATGCCTTCGGATCATCTCAGGTTGTATGAAGTCCTCCCCCACTAACGCTTTGCAGGTCGAATGCGCTGAACCCCCCCTTGCCCTGAGACGGCAATATCTTGCATCCCGTTTTCTTTCTAGGGTAATCGCTAGATCGACCCATCCCCTTCTGGCAAGATTGAATGAGTTAGATGCCTTATGCAGAAGCTCAAGTTTCTGGAGAAACAAGGAAATCCCTTTAACCCTTAAAGCCTTCCGAATTTTGAAAAATTTAACGTGTCCGATTTTTCAGTATCCTAGACTTCTCCTTTTTAACTTCGCTTATGAAGTTATATGTTTCAACCCCCAAATTTTATTTGATATTGGTATATCTAAAAAATCCCCATCAGCAAATTTGGCCTTCAATGCGGTGGTAGGCGAGCGTTGGGACGGGTTTCAATTATTTTTCACGGACGCTTCAAAGTTAAACGGTATGGAAAACACCGGTGCCGCTGGTTACTACCAAAGCTCCAGAATAATTTTGCAATACAAATGCCCTAAAGAGTCGTCTGTATTCACCGGCGAGTGTGTGGCTATATTGGAAGCTTGTCTTTTTGTAGAGTCACACACGAACATTGAGAAAGCCGTGATCTTTACAGACTCACTTAGCTGTTTGCAGGCTCTAGCACAAAATCCGTTTAAAAGTAGATTACATAGTCATCTTATTTTAAAATCAAAAAGTCTTTACTGGCGCGTGCTAGCAGTCAAAGGGATGTTCAGTTACTTTGGATACCTAGTCATTGTGGCATTAAAGGCAATGAATGCGCTGATGTATCGGCCAAAGAGGCCTGTTCAGCTGTGACGGCGGATCCATCGTATAATTCACACCTAAGCGATGACTTGTTGTCCCTTCCCAAAATGAAGCTCCAGAGTTCATGGCAGGAGCACTGGAACATGTCCAGCAGGAAAAAGGCAAATTTTTCCATGCTGTCCAACCTGTCATAACCCCAAAACCATGGTTATTCGGTTTCAGAAAGGTTTCCAAAGCTGCTATATCTGTCATTTGTAGAATCCGTTTAGGTTTTTGCTGCACCCCCATCTTTCTTCACAAAATCCGTATACGCGACTCCTCTCTTTGCGATTGCGGATTAGGCGAGGGTACCTTAAAAATAAAAAATAAAATAAAATGTTTATTTCATCAACTTATGCAAATTACAATGTTATTTTTGAAGTCACCTTTTAAGCAAAGATTTGCTTGCATTAGGTGGCTTCGCTCCTCCAGTTTACATTAACTATACATAGGTATGTGTGACAAAAATAAATATAAAAATAAACAAAAACATTAGAATATTTTGAAAAAATGCCAGAAGATTAACAATAAAAAATACTACATATAATTATTAGTAAGAAATAAGGAGTGCGCGCGGTGTTATGTGGGTGTGAGGTGGTGGTGTGGGTGTGTGTGTGATGTAGAGGTGTGAATGTTGATGTGGAAGGTGTGATTCGTGTACTTTTTGTTTAGTCTAGCGACAGTTTATAAATTATGATTATGCATTTTGGGAATTATGTGATTGTATGGAGCAGAGCCTCGATTTCTTCGTAGGTTTTGCTCTTCAACCATTCTGTGAGTGTCTTTTTGCAGTCGCGGTATGTCATTGGGTATATGGTGAGAGTTTTGTTGAGGAAATTGTATAAGCGAGAGGATTGCTTTGTGTATTGTCTTATAGCAAATGTAGTTTTGACTGGGGTTTCCGGAGCTACTTTATTCTTCCTCCTAGTTTGTATCCTGGGAGTGACAAAGGGAAGGGATTTATGTTTTCAAAGTTATCAGGAGGATATAGAGCTTTCTAACTGACAAGACGTTCGAAGTTGAGTATAGGGTTTCGGTGGGGAATAATCGTGGTTTAAAACACATGACCTTCAATAATGCTCTCTGTGCCCTCTCCAGTTCCAAAAACTTTGTTTTTGATGCTCCTCCCCAAATTGATAAACAGTACGTCAGTATGGATTGACCCAGAGACACATAAATTTGCTGGATAAGATCTTTAGTAGCCACATGCCGAAGAGTTTTGAAGGTCCAAATTAATTTCCTTACCTTAGAGCACATATTTTTTGAATGTCCCCTCACTTGATTTATACCGCCGTCTCCCTAAACTTAAGATTCCCCTCCCAATAAACATTCCCTCTCTTCTGACTTTTACCTCTCCTGAACTCCTTGTGGCGCTGATGATTTTCATCCGTCACAATAATATAAAATTATGAGCCTTGCTAAACCCCAAACCTCCATCTATTTGTATGTGGTATACAACGTATCTTTAATGTGTTAACATTCATATTATATATGTATTTTTATCTTTTTGTTTGTTTCAGTCCCGTGCTAACCCAACGGTACTAAGCTCAACAGTACTAAGCGAAGAACTTAGTCTTTGTCTACAGTTCCTGTTTTTTTTTAATTATTTATTATTAATAAAACATACTTGCCTTCAATTTAACTTTAGACATTGGCAGAATAGTCGACATCGGCTTTGCTTGCCATATAAAAATACAGAATAGAATAGAGGTTAAATGTTTTCAAAGTAATTTCAGTGAAATGAATGTGTTCAGAGTGAAATTACTACCCCAAAGTGTAGTTCGATTAGGTAGAAAAAAGCGCGGGAAACGTTCGAAGTGATAGGCGCGTATCTTTTACCTTTTCCAAAAATAAATGTTTTATATTGTAAATAGTGGTCAGGAGGGTGCAGTTTGTATATAATTATCTTATTTTTTGTAATTAGTTTAGTATTTCACCTTTTTCATTGGTAAGTCCTTGATTTTTCTTTTTTATTATGGAGGAGCCCCCTGATCTAGGGGGCTCAGTTCCCTAAGCAACATTGCCGTCAAATGAATCAGGCATGGAAACAGACACTTCAATTGCGTCTAATAACACAGTTACTGTTAATTCTGCACGCAAGTTAAAACGTCCCCGCACTCACAAAACCTGTCGCCATTGCAACAAATGCCGACGAAAACGCAACTCCACTGCGGAATGTAAAGAAACGGATTGTACATGTGACTCAATTGACACTATAAATGAAAAGAACCAGATTCCGATTCCTCAACTCTCTCATCCAATGCAAAATGTCTTACCAGACCACCATCAAAATGAAATTTGAAAACCAACCCGCCCGCAACCTACGCCAGTAGGACGGCTAAATTACGAGCATAGTGATCTAGCTCCCTACATTGTCCACATTCAAAGAGAAGACATTAACTCGAATGACTCCGTATCCTTGCACCCGGTGGCCTTTGGAAAATTTCTCAAGAAAGAAAATTTCTAAGGTATAGTTAATGGCAGTTTAAAAAAAATAGGAAGGAATCGAATGTCCCTTGCTTTTACAGACTTTGTCAAATCCAACATTTTTTTGAATCATGAGAGCCATGAAAAAAAATGGGTTTGAAACATTTATACCTACATTTCACATCACTCGCATGGGCCTCGTTAGGGGAGTTCCATCAGAATGGTCTTCAGAAGACGTCTGTGACAGCATTTCAGTGCCTATTGGTTGCGGAAAGATCCTGAAGATCAGGCGTTTGAATTACAGGACTGTTGTAGATGGCTCTCCTGTGTGGAAGCCATCACATACAGTAGTCCTGACATTTGATGGCCAGGTGTTGCCTAAGAGAATTTTTATGTGTTACAACTCTCTCCCAGTTGAAATTTATACATACCCCACAATACAATATTACAATTGTGCCAGGTTTGGGCGTACCAAAGTACAAAGCAGATCTTTGCTCCGCTGCTATAAATGTGGTCAAGCACACACAGACGAAACTTGTCATATCAGTGAAGATAAGGCTACCTGCTGTCACTGCTCAGGGTCTCATTTTGCGACAAGCAAAAGTTGCCCAGAGCTTGACAGAGAAAAGCGCATAAAACGATCTATGGCTGAGTCCTGCATTTCATATGCTGAAGCTAATAAAATACATCCACCTGTTATAAGATCATATGCTGACATTGCATCAAATCATACTTCTAGTGTAGGGCGGTCTGCTAACAACTTTCCTGCCCCTTCCCCCACACTGTTATCTCCAGTAAAGACCACTTCATATAAAAAACAGTTACTAGACAGCCCAGTCTACGTCAACATCATCCATCCAATAACCTGTCCTCACATAAAGAACTCACCAAAGACTTTCAAATCCCCTGTCCAGCCAATGGCTGTGCATATAAAGATCAATTAAGCCAAGAAAATCCTCCATCTATAATTGATGTTATAATAACATTAATTAGCTCCCTTTCACACTCAACAATTATTAAACCTGACCACGTTGCATCCATTGTTGAAACTTTGAACAAACTCGCACACACTCATAATTACTGCAACAAACAATGTTCCAATTAACTTTAACAACGCTAGCTCTGTATTGTCTTCATTGCATTACCCCCATGTGGTGATGCAATGGAACTGCCGCAGTGTTAATGACAAAAAATCAGAACTTTCACACCTTTTGAATAAACACAGTCCCACAATAATAGCCTTATCAGAAACCTGGCTCAGGCCAGGCTCTGTCTTCAAAATAAAAAGTTACTCCTGTCTTAGAGAAGACAGGAGTGACCGATATGCTGGAGTAGCTTTACTAGTTAAAAACAATATCCTGTATAAACCTATTCCTCTGCCTTCTCATGATGATTTTACAGCAGTTGCTGCACTTATTACTAATATATGTTTTGTTTCTATATATATTACTAAGCCTTCTGCTTCTAGTTTTCAACAACTCAGCAAAATTCTTCAGACTCTTCCTAGGCCTCTCATTCTATTAGGCGATTTTAACTCTCATCACATATCTTTTGTACAATTTCAGAATTTTTTAGTACAAAATCAGATAACAATGGATAGGAACTTCTCAACTTACTTCACGAACACAATCTTTGCCTCCTTAATAAAGGTTCTCCAACACGCCGTACAAATCCTTCCCAACATCTTAGCTCCGTTGATCTATCCATCTCATCACCTTCCTTGGCTTCTTCTCTTACTTGGCACACCCTCTCTTCTACCTATTACAGTGATCACTTTCCTATAATTATATCATTCCCTGGCAAGAAAGTCAAAGCTACTCCAACTAAACCCAGACTTAAATATAAACTTGTAGATGACAATTGGCCTAAGTTTAAAAACTACATGGACACTGACATTTCAGATTTACCCAAAAATAGTGACACAGAAATATGCTCTAATGAATTTACAAAACTAATGATACAAGCAGCTGATACATATTTTCCTATAAAAAATGCTTCTAAGGGCCAAATACCTTCACCCCCTTGGTGGGATAATGAATGTACATTGGCTATTAAAAAAAGGAAAGAGGCAGAGGATATATACAAATTAAAAACTTTAATAATTTAATGGATATAATGTCTCATACAAACCATCTCCTTAAGAAAAAGAAATTTACGAGTTGGCGAAGTTTCTGTGCTTCTATCTCTCCTAGAACACCTCCTTCAGTTATATGGACAAATATAAAACGTTTCCGTACTGGAACATCTCCAAACACATTTAATATTATTCCTTCATCCTTAACCGAGGAATTCTTAACGAACTTAGCTCCGCCTTTTGTTCCACAACAAGAATTAGTTTCTGCTCCTCCTCAAATTTATTCAAATATAAGCACTTCATTCCTTGATGGACCCTTAAGTCAGTTAAGGCAGAAAGAACTTAAAGGTGTCCTATCTTATGTCCGGGATTCTGCTCCTGGACAAGATGGAATTCCTTATTCATTTTTTTCAAATCTTGGTGATGATAGTTTACTTTATTATTTAGAGGTTATAAACTCCGTAATTCTGACAGGTGACGTTCCGGAATCATGGAAGTTACAAACAGTGTTGCCCATTCTAAAACCTAATAAGAATCCATCAGAAAGTACATCTTATCGCCCCATATATAGCTCTATCTCCTTTGATAGCGAAATTAGCTGAACACCTTATAAAAAATAGATTACAATGATTTTTAGAAAACAATCATTTACTACCAAATTCACAGTTTGGCTTCAGAATGGGAAAGAGCACCATGGACAATGTTGGTTTACTCATTACAGATATGCGTCTCGCATTTTCAGGAGATGAGTCTGTCGTAGCCGCTTTCTTGGATATAAAATCAGCTTACGATAATGTTTGCCTTATAATATTAAAGAAAAAGTTACAAAAATAACAAGTTCCACCAAGCCTAATCCGTTTTATCATCAAAATCAAAATCAAAATTTCTTTATTCAATTAGGCCATTAAGCGGCACTTTCGAACGTCAAAAATAAAAATTAAATGTAATAATAATTGATTCTACCGTCCATTCGGAAATGTAGCTTGTTATGGAGAAGAACGGACAAGAAACTCCACACTTACTCTTTAAAAAAAAAATGTGTTTTACAAGTATTTGGTAACAATAATCTTGTAGGAAAAATACGTATATGTGAGAACGATGTAAAAAAAACGCACTTAAAAGCGTCTAGAGTAAAACAAACAATTAAAAATACAATAAATAGGTAATTAAAAACCGGCGGAGGCAGCTACGATATGACCAATCCCAACTGATGGCGCCCGTTCACGAACATGACACATGGATCGGTACCACTCAGCTCAACCATCATGAAGGGAACCGAATGATCCAACACATGTGCCACCATCAGAGAGACATTAGAGAGAGCATGACACACTCAACTGCCAGGGCACACTGAAGTCAACGAACGACACATAGTTAGAGTAAATGGTAGATTTACAGTTGGTACATAGTACTCACATATGTGCTGTGCAGTTATATAATCCAAAAAATAAATTGAGTTTATACAACACAAATATACATTATAATTATTCGTACAGTCTTCAGCAGGTCCAACAATACTTCATAACTTTTCTGCTTATCACTTGTTTTTGTGCCCTAGTGGCTGTGGAGCTGGAATAGCGTTGGGCCAAGTATTTTTATCAGCGATGTAATCCCCCAACCTATAATATGCATGCTTGCTACCTATAATATGCCTGCATCAATCTTTTGTCTGCTCGTAAAATAACGATTAATGGTTTGACCAGAATGCTATGGAAAGGGCTCCCACAGGGATCCGTGCTCAGCCCTATTCTCTATGCCATATATACATATGACCTTGAAAGCTCACTGGCTGCAACATGCAAAATTCTGCAGTACGCCGATGATGTGGTTATTTACAGTACTGACAAATCTTTTAATATCGCTTGTGCCTCTTGGTCCAAAGCTTTAGATCTTCTTAAGATCTATTTGGACAAAGATGGACTGGAACTCTCTGTATCTAAGTGCTGTGCGGTGCTCTTTTCTAGAAAACGTAAGCCTCCTCCAATTATTCTAAAATACAATGGAGAGCTTATTCCTATAGCTATATTAAATCTCATGTAAAATTTCTAGGCCTAGTTTTAGACTCTAAACTCACTGGTAATCCACATTGTGAGTATATTGCTGAAAAATGTGAACGTGCTCTGAACATTCTCAGATGTCTGTCAGGTGTCTGGTGGGGTGCACATCCTTTTTCACTTAAATTAGTTTACAATGCACTGATAAGGAGTGTATTGGATTATGGCACTTTTTTACTGGAACCATGTAGCGCTGCTGGTATGAAGAAACTGGATGACGTCTAGGCCAAGTCCCTTCGAATCATAACTGGTGCGATGAAATCTAGTCCCATAAACGCTTTACGCCGAATGCGCTGATCCTCCCCTCAAATTACGTCGACAGTTCCTGGCTGAGAGATTTTTCTACAGCATCTTTCAGTTTTCTAAACACCCTTTAGTCATCAAAACTCATCAACTTTCAGATTTCATCAATTCATCCCCATACTGGGTACATAAACCATTACCGCATCTAGTTATTAGTTTCAGAACACACACAATTATAACTACACCCACACACCACTCTTCAATTTTTCCTATTTTTGAATCTGATTTTAAAGCGTTAATAATTTCACCTGAAATACATTTGAATAATGGTATCATAAAAGGTGATGCTAATGCCAACTTCTCTTTTAAAGCTGTAGTAGACGAACTTTGGCCTGGTTGGCACCATGTTTACAGTGATGCCTCAAAACACGCAGGCAATCAAAATGTTGGTGTCGGCATATTCCATTCTCAGTATAAAATAGTTCAAAAAATTAAACTCCCTCCAGAAACTTCAATTTTCACTGCCGAATGCTTTGGTATTTTTAAGGCTCTGGAATACGTCCTTATAATGAAACTCTCCAAAACAGTAATTTTCGCAGATTAACGGCTTTAGCAAAATTTCCCTTCAAATCAAACAATCTTTCCCCGGTAACTCTAATGTCAAGAGATTTACTACTAAAATGTGAAAGTAAGGGATATTCGGTGTCCCTCACTTGGATTCCTAGTCATAGTGGAATCATTGGAAACGAAAAAGCGGATCAGTTAGCTAATGAGGCCATAGCGTGTGGCGATACCTTTTATTTTAAAATCTACCCTCAGCACTTGACTGCTCTTCCCAGGGTCCGCCTCAAGAAATCTTGGGGGGAGGCTTGGAAGAGCAGCAGTCAAGTGAAAGGCAAGTATTACTTTTCTATTCAACCTGAAGTCCCTATTAAGCCTTGGTTCTTCAAAACAAAGTTCGGTAAAAGAGTTACTTCAGTATTGATACGCATGCGTTTGGGCAAAGATAATATAATACTACAGTACAGATACCCAATCCCATACAAAGAAATGTCACCTCCTTAAGTCGGGCTATTGGTCGGGCTATTTTTTCTTTCTCCATATTTTTAACAGGCGGCAGCGCCAGTGACTCTTTAATAGCCCGAGACTGTGGTTTTCTAACGCCATCTAGTAGTTTGCCTAGATACTAAATCATATGGCAATTTGAGCGAGGAATCGTATCACGTAGGTACTCAGGGACGTTATTTGCCAGTTGTCCTTGAACGCATACTTCGTATTCGTAATAATAACATTAGGTATGTTCGGTTCGGGACAGACTCCGCTCAGACCGCGGTAACTTCTTAAATCTAAGTGCGACCACTTGTGTGTAGCGAATTTCACAATATTCACGAATATTCCAAATCAATCAAAACTATAGAATTCGTTGTAGAATTAAATGTAGGTAGGTAGCTTGCTTCCGCGGCAACGGAATGACACGAAGTAGGTACCTACTTCATGTCATTTTATTATTCACTATAAGGGTTATCCTTTTTTACCCGGCTGCAAGGAAAGGGTTATGTTGCGCGTATCTTGTATGTAAGTATGTATGTATATATTCTTTATTACCTCGTATCTTTCAAACCACTTAACGGATTTTTATAATTAAGACATCGTTAGATAGGTCTTGGCCACCCAAATATTCTTAGATAAGGGCCATTAAAAAAAAAATGGCGGATTTTGGGTTCCATATTGTAGAGGTTGCAATTTTTTTCCTTCGTAACCCGTCGAGTGGGGTATCAAAATGAAGGGCTTTTAGTGGTGATTACAAAAATACATACCACGTATATGTTTAAAACAATTTATAAACAAAAATACTTAAAAGTTGTAAATAAAAAAAGCTAATCAAAAAGGAAGCGAACTAAAAAGCTGTAAACAAGTAAAAATCGTGCTGTGCCGTCGGAGGATCAGGCAGTTCGCGAATATGTATCCTCCGACTGCACAGCTAGTTATTTTCTTGTTTACAGCTTTTTAGTTCGCTTTTTAAGCAGTCGGGTGTTCGATTTTTAAATTAGCCATTGAGGTAATAATGTACTACGAACTAGAGAAGACACCACACATCAAAGCTGTGTTCCGTTCATGTGCGGTTTGCCGGCCGCACTTCACTCAGTTGCTTGCTAGATCTTGAGCGGCTTTGTCATTGTTTGTTTTTAATAGAAAAAACGTTCAGACGCATTAAATATGCCGTCGTGTGTTTTAAGATATTGCACTAATAATTCAACTAATACGGTGAAGTGCAAAGGAATAACTTTTCAACGTTGAATAACTAGGTAATAATTTTAAAATATATTTTGAACAAAATATTTGGTGGACGCCATGTTGTGTCATTTTTCATATAGACTAAAAATTAAGATGACATGACAATTTGTGTAACAAGTATAGGTAGAATTGGCTGACTTTTCTTTTTATAACGGAAAATAATAATCTTACATATATATAGAAAAGAACTGACTGTGGTTATTCAATAAAAAAGATTAAAAAATGAAAGATGTAAAATAATTGTTACATAATGTAAGACATAATTAGTTACTTTTGTTTATTTAAGGTTTCCACATTTGGGCCGTAAAGATAGGCAGAAATGGATAAAATTTATCCAAATCAACCGCAGTGAAGATACTCGTACCTGGTTAACATCCAATCATGCGTATGTATGTTCGTTGCATTTTCGCGAAGAGGATAAATATACCACAAAAGCGGGCGTGGTGGATATAACAATAAGCCCAATGTTTTACAGTTTCGAGCTCCTTATAAAAATACATTCATAATCTTCTATTGACGTAATTAATAGTACTACACACATGAACAGAAATGACGATGAGCAATATGAAATCTTGTCGGCTACTCGCTGCTTAGAATCTGACATAGAAGCCGAGAACAACTATGTAATTTTTGCCGGCATACTCAGTTGCGAACAAATCTTATTTGATATAAGTTTTTAAACTGTCATGGTCACTAACACTAATATTAACATTATAAGCGGGATATTTACCATGTTTACTGTTTGTAGCGAGTTTCCGATATTTCGGTGCTGTTACAAGCACCATGATCACGGATAAACCGTGAAAGTTTATCCGTGATCATGGTGCTTGTAACAGCACCGAAATATCGGAAACTCGCTACAAACAGTAAACATGGTAAATATCCCGCTTATAATGTTAATATAAATCTTATTTGGTTCCCAGTTTATCGTCGGATACATAGGTATCTGGGTACATTGCCCGAATTCTGACAAATTCAAGTATGTGTGTAGTGTTTTGTACATCAAAAAGGCTGCCACATCATAAACTAATGACTATTAAAGATATGGGTAGCTTGTTGTACTCCACAGAAGACGTATATAAAATATGTATCGCCACGGAAACTGTAATAAGAATACTTATAAAACAAAGTGGTGGCATTAGTCTCTCTACTTAATACCATTTCAGTTACATTACTGTTAATACTTTGGAATATTTTATTTACAAGGAAGTATTTACATCTTTGCTTCAACATTCTTTTGATCAACCATGCAAGCACTTTAAATCACCGAACACATTTGATACGGGCCATCTTGCACGAAGCTAAAATTGATCAGACTAATAATTAATTATCGATGCCTCAAAAGTTAACATATATTGTTTAGGGGTAACATAATTATTATAATAAAATATAAAGAAGCTTCGTGTTTCAAGCGAATTGTAATATGTTTATTCCGATTTCATATGTTTGTAACTTATTGTAAGCGCATTTGATTAAATTATATTACATAAAGAAATACAAAAGTTTATTTTACTTTATGAAGACTATTTCAACTAATAATAAATTTAAAAAAAGTGTGAATTCTAATGAAGCTTGTTAGGTATAAAGCTATGTCACTTCTGTAGTCAGTCAGCAGTTTAGTCTATATGAATGACAAGGTGTTGCAGAAAATTGAACAAAACGCGTAAGCGCCATGAAAATCACGGCGCTTCCGTCTTTTTGGTCGCGAGAAAACTACACCTTAGAAGCGCTCCAGCGCTGCATGTTTATATTGTTTTGATAGGTGACTAATTATTGTTTCAGCGCTGCAGCGAATTTTAGTTTTAACTCTTGTCAAAATTGTCAACATGGAGCATGTATTTTGCCTAGGATAGCTTCTCTAGTATGTAGTACATATTATCTCAATTAGCTTTTTACAAATTAGCTTTATATTTTAGGTTGGTACTTAGATATATAAAGAACAAGATGTTTTTACAAAAACCGACCAAGTGAGAGTCGGACTCACGCACGAAGGGTTCCGTATCATTATCGCAAAAAACGGCAAAAAAATCACGTTTTTTGTATGGGAGCCCCCCTTAAATATTAATTTTATCCTGTTTTTAGTATTTGTTGTTATAGCGGCAACAGACATACATCATCTGTGAAAATTTGAGAGATACAGCCTGGTGACAGACAGACAGACAGACAGATAGACGGACCGCGGAGTCTCAGTAATAGGGTCCCGTTTTTACCCTTTGGGTACGGAACCCTAAAAATGATTACTTTTATTATTATTATTATTATTATATACTTTATTGTACACCACAAAAAAAACATACAGGACAAACGTTCAAATATACAAGTGTACAATGGGCAGTCTTATCGCACTAGGCAATCTCTTACAGACAACCTTTGGATGGACTGAAAGATAGGAGAAGAATTTAGGGTTGTCAGTGTACAAAATATCAAAAATAATATTACTTAGACTTAATAACATACAATACATACATAATAATTACATTTAATACTTTAGTTAAGTACGCAGCATGGCAGTACCTACCCTTCCCCTCACCCCCGCTGGCTAGCGCGTAGTGGCTCACGAAGTGTTTCGAGCCGTTATTAAGTTTGAATCAAACTGTACCTACTATGCGACGCGTAAACTCGGACGGCAAGCGGCACACGCGTCGCATTATCTCTTATTTTAGTATCCGTGCGATTTGAGTAGGCCCTAGAGCGATACGAGTCCTGTTCCAGCGAGGTATCTAGTTAATTCGACGTGTAAACAAGCTTCACAAAAAAGTGATTTTAAATAATAGACCAAAACGTACTACGTATTACGTCTATAATAAATAATAACTATCCTACAAAATTAATCTTACGATGGATGGATGGAAATTTATTATTATTATCGAAAAACATGGACTGTTTCTTAGCCCTTTGGCTAGTTTAAGCTACATCAACGGGACAAAGCCAAGTCAATGTAGCGTGTGGTGAATTTTTATGATGAAGACAGGGAGGGTGTTATGAACAGAAATTTCGTTTTCTTCAATTTGCATAAACTTTCTTACTATTCTACAGGTGTTTAAAATTGCACCCTTTTGAAGAGTAATACAGATTGAATCGTTCTTGTCTATTAATTTGAGGCTATGGTGGAGATGGTTTGGTATAACACCTGTAGTGGACACAACTATGGGTGCGATGTAAACTTTTTCTTGCCTCCAGATTCTGATCACTTCTTCCTCGAGTACCGCATATTTGCTTATTTTTTCTCCTATCGTCTTTTGCAAATTGTGTGTGTTGGGGACTGAAATGTCTATCAGGTAAGTAACTTTATTAACTTTATCTAGGAGAATAATATCTGGTCTATTGAAGTGAACGGTTCTGTCGGTTAGTATAGCACGGTCGTAGAAGAGTTTGTGTGTGGTGTTTTCTAGAACAGTTTGTGGGACGTATTTGTAGTAAGGAGTGTTTGTATCTTGTATGAGTTTATGTTTGATTGCTAGTTTTTGGTGGATGACATTTGCTACCTGATTGTGTCTGTGAGTATAGTCAGTCTGAGTGAGGGTTGTGCATGCTCCCGTGATGTGTTGTATGGTCTCTGGTTGACTGTGACACTTGCGGCATTTGTCATTCGTTATTGTGGGGTCTTTGATTATGAATTTCCTGTAGTTTTTAGTGTTGATGATTTGATCTTGTATTGCTATAATAAACCCTTCAGTTTCCGGAAATAAGTTACCTATCTTAAGCCACTTGTTTGAAGCTATCATATCTATGTGGGATTGTTCTAGATCGTGTGGGTGTCGTCCGTGTAGCACTTTCTTTTTCCATTCTTCTACCTTTTGTTTTTGAGGGTCATTATTAATATCGTAAGTTGTGTTTTCTTCGTTTAGATTAATAGGGGTGTAGTTAATATCGTTTGTGACTATGGCTTTATGTATACTACTTGTGTGAGATTTTGTGTAAAAGAATGACTTTAATCTAGTGATTTGTTTCTGCCAAAGGTAATGAATGTCTATAAGACCTCTCCCTCCGTTTTGTCGTTTAATAGTCAGTCTTTCTATTGATTTAGGGTGATGGTTGTTGTGTTTAGTAAGTGTGGTGCGTGTAGTTCTCTCGATCTGCTGGATGTCTTTTTTATAATCTATGTATGTGCAGTGTAGGTTTCTATTTTTTGTGGCAGCGTGTTTGTTTATTATGGAATCTATAACAAGTTGTTCCTTACACCCCATGTGACCTCGTCTACACCCCTTTTGCTCTTCTGCTATTATGCTGTGACGTTCTATATGTTTATTGATTTTTGGGTCACGTGTGCAGCCCTGCACATCTCGCTCGGTTTCGCATTACCGGCAATGATACTTGTGAGTGCGGGGAAGAGGATGCTAACACGAATCATATTATTCTTAGATGTTCACTGTATGATCATACTCTTCTATATACAAGACTATCGATTTTAGAAGTTCCATTTCCAACTAGCATACCGTGTTTACTGTTTAATAACTCCATTCCGATTTATAAAGTCTTAGCTTCATTTATCGAAGATAATGACATAAAACTGTAACATATGTAAATATTTACTAGTTTAATTAATATTTAAATATTACTAGATAATTAATTTGTTTATTTTAATTTCATTTCTTCTTCAATCCCTTTCCATTGTTCCATCCTTGATCATTTTCTCTGAATGTTATGCCCGCTCGTCCGCGATCTTTATCCTACCCATACGTTTCCCCGTTTTATAATTAAAAAAAAAATACTCTCCAAATCTCTTCCCTTCATTTTCTCGTTTTTCCTACCTACTCATACAAGAGATAATGTAACACAAGCCCAAGAAATCAAGACCATCACATGAAGAAATTATTAAAAATATAGAAGAACTGATAATGAGAGACAAACCAGAAATAACTTGACTCTGGCAAATGCACAAGATGTGTGAAGCCAAACTCCTCTGAGTAGGAAAAAAAAAAAAAGTGTAGTTCTACAGTCCAGCGAGGCGCTAAGAACAAGGAAGCGTCGCAAATTGACTAAAATAAAGTGAAAGCGAGCGATGAACGAGGTAACAAATTTTCCTCTAACAAGAATTCATTCTACCCAAAAAAAGTGTTACAGTATCCCCTCACTCGCCAGAATTTTGCGAGTGAACGTGCAAAATTTAAGCTGGTCCCCAGCTTTAAAAACAAACCTATAAATATAAAACAGAGCTAAGCCAATGACATACCAAAAAATCTATCCCCTACAACTAAACAAAGGTAAACAAAAGCAAAATGCACGACCAAACCCGGAGGCATTTAGCTATATTGCGGAACTGTTTCTTCAGTCCGTCTTCAAATACACACAAACAAACACATGAGACTAAGGGTAGCCATCATACCAGTCACTCTGCTATACATATCAAAAAATAATCAACACCCTTTGAGGCCCACAGTACTGGACATGACGACGCCATGGCAAGGTACCGAATAAAAAATAACCCCCATTTAGAATGAGTCCGTACTAACCAATACTTCTCCTAATACAAGCAATTCCTTGCTTAAAAGGTGATCTCCAATAATATGTATCAGAATGCCCTTTGTGATTGAAATAAACATTTTTTTTTTTAACCAATACAAACAAAATCAAAATTCAATCAGTACCAGTACAGAAGCTATACAATGCAATAGATAACAACTATTTACTAATACTAAATTCTTACTACTACTACAATAGCACAAAGTTTGACCAACCATAATATCTACTAGTACAAGTTATGCAGGGCGTCGCAGAGTGAAGTTGGCTGGCTACGCTGCGGCGTGCAGAGGAACAGGCCTACTGTTTTTGATTTTTATTAATCCACCCTCAGCCTCTAAATTAATATAATGATAGTATAAGAAAGTTTGACCAGCCAACTGCAACCAGCGACCCTACAATTTTCTTAAATTTATATTGTGACGTGTTTCGGGGGTACCGCGAAATAAACTGTTATTCCAGTATTTGGCGTATTATTGTTCCCGAACCGATCCTACGTTACAATTGCATCCCAGCTGAGTCCGGTGAGGTGACATAATAAGCTGGATCTAACTTATAGTATTGATGGCATGTATTTCGAAACTTTTCAATTATATCACTAAGAATCAAAACATCACTTTTAAAATACAAGTCTGTGTATTCTCCAAGCGATTGAATGTCAAAAACATCCCATACTCTTAGCGCTCTGAGGTATTCTTCGTCTGATAAATGCTCTTGTTTTAAATTATTAAAAAAGTATTCTTTTTTTGGCAGTGTCGTATCACTGTACTTAGACCATGTATCTAGGTAGTCATATGGATAAATCCCCTTATGTTGCATAAGCTCAAACTGTTCTTGATTTTGGAACTCATGAGATAAATTAATAAAATCATTCTCACATAAAGTTTTACATAAATTATCTAAGCTCGAGTTAAGAAATTGAAAATAGTCTAAAAATTTGTAATGGATTTACTTTTCCTTAGTTTGCGGTATAATTTTCAAATCACCCTCATACTTCGCTAATTCTATTATAAACAGATGACTATCATAGCCAGATAAGTTATGAAATATCACAGGTACAAAAGGGGAGTCAAACTGATAAAAGATTACATTGATTATGCGCTGCTCCCCTAAATTCAGAAGTCACGTGGTCATGGATGGACCATGACCATTTACTTTATCATCAAAAAGTAAATTATTACAGATATGGCAAGTAGTTGCTCTTTGATATTTGTTCTGCTGGTGTTTAGACAATTTCATTATCGGCTTTTTACGAGTGTCATTCTGAATTTCGACAGTTAATTATTTCAACAGAGTCTCAATTTCGAAAAACAATAGTTCGACAACTCATTGCTTCGACAGAACATATATTCGACTAGCATTAGTTCGACAGATTATACTTCGACAACACACATCTTCGAAGAACACTACTTCGACAAAACCATTCCTCGATATGCACTTGTTCGGCGGATGTCTAGTTCGACGGAACATAACTTCGACATAATACTGCTCTGAAATGTGACAATAATAATTGCGCTATATATGAAGTTGTAGGCAGGCAGTGACCAATCTAAAAGAAAGAAAACAAAACCGATGAGGCAGGGCCGACTTAAACCTATTGGAGGCCCTGGGCACATTAGGATAATGAGATCCCTATACATTTATTGCCGAAAAATCAGACATACATTTATTGCAGAAACTTGACACAGTTAGTTTGTTGGATTCGGTTTCTCAATGACATTGTTTATGTATAAATTTTATATTTTATATATAGCACGGACAAGGATGGACAAGTACCTCTCAGCAACAATGCTGTCGTCTGCATACCCAAGTGTTTGGCAGATCATTTATGTGTAGCAAAAATAATGTTGCTAAGAGTACCAATCCTTCAGGGACACCGGCATTATTATCCAATTGGTACGACGAGCAGCCATCGATAACCATTCGAATGGACCGATCCCTCAAGAAATCTGCAATCCAATCACACATACCATCACCAGGCAGACCGAATGCAGGAACCTTACTAATAAGGCTTCCTCGCCCGGCCCTACCGAAAGCTTTTGAGTTGTCGAGGGAGACGGCAAGTGCCTCCCCGTGCCTCTCGATGGCCTTACTACAAATGTGAATGGCATACGCTAGAAGATCCCAATTAATCGAAGAACGATTGGCAATCACTTAGGATGTCATTAGCTTCTAGGTTAGCCAGGAGCTTAATATTAAGCACACGTAGAGATGGGTCTGTAATTGGCCGGGTCAGCTCGACTGTCCTTCTTGGACACGGGCTTTACGTTAGCTTACTACCAAGCATTCGGCACATTTCCAGTTTCATACGAAAGGTGAAATAGACGTGTCAAGATCGGAGAAAGTTCGGGCGCACAAGTTTTAAGGACAAGTGCTAGTATCCCGTCGCGGTCACTAGCTTTGTTCAAGTTGAGGTTGCCCAGCAACTTACGAACGTCCTTTTGATGGATGCGAATGTCCGACATATGTCTCACATCCGCCAGGAGAAAGAAGAGGCCGCGCATAACCAGAATGCAAACGCGAAGATTCCGCGCCTACATTTGCCAAATAAGTTCGCCTTCTCCTCAGCGAAGCGGGCCAGCGACCTCCCAGTGAGGGATGGCAGAAGTTTGACTCAACCACTTACCCAGGGACCAAAACGCTTTACTACCTGCTGGGTAAGAAGCAAGTTATGTCCCTATTTAGCCAATGTGGTCGAACCGAGCATTTTGCAACACCTTCTTGCAGGACTTGGCAGTGCTGTTGAAGGCCTTCTTTTCTGACATACATGACTCGCATTGCGCGTTCGAGCGTCTACCCATGCCAGGTACACCTCATGTTTAAGCGCGTCTGCGCGATCACAATCGGTGCCAAACCGCGGCCGGCCTTTGCTAGACATTGGTTAGTCAGAGAACGGAATGTAGTACTCCAATCTCTGACGCAACACATCCGTCACGGTGTCCGCGCATGATGAGGGGTCAGCCAAAGAAAATCAAGTAGGCAGCCAAGGATAGCATAAAAAAGAAAGGTCGCATCACATCCCAATCTGCTGACTTGTACTGACAAACCCGCTGGGTGCCTCTTGGGTGGACAGTAGACGGACAAAGTCTTTAAAAGACAGCGGTTGGAGCTCGGAACTATCCAAGGTGAAGTTATCGACACAGAGTATAGGTATAGATCTGTTGTTAGCAGAAGGTCCAAGCAATTGGCCGTATGCGAATCAACATCCCCCGTTGCCGTTGCCCCCTGAAGCAGCTGGCTGATAAGCGCTAAGGAAAGCTTATACATCTCCCCACCAACATGATCACTGCACTGGTATGGGAAGAGCCACTCCTGGTGGTCAGCATCAAAGTCCCCCCATATCACTAGTTGGACGGATGGGTACCGCGGCTGTACTGCATCAGCCGCTTTACTGTGGTAATCTGTGAGTCTACTTGCCTCCTGATCTCCGCTGTGCGAACGGTAGACACAGGCACTGATAATTTTATCCAGATCTGTGTCCACCAGAACCCAAAGCGTTGTGAATATTAATTGAATTACAATATCTATTAAAAACCGAGTTTTATTAGCTCTTCCATAGTACTTAACATGCTTTTTTATCCGAATGTAACATTGACACACATTGTAATGGTTGCTTACAATAATATTTATCACAGATGTTTATTGTCGGTATAATTCGTAATCATACACAAAACACAGAAAAAAATCTTTCGAATGTTTTCATGACCCCATTGTAACGGCAGTGTAATGCTTTTTATGTTAAAAAAGCTTAAAATATGTACATTGTAACATTTCAAAAATCATACTTGCATTGGTTTTATCAAAACTGAAAGATCAGTTAAAATAATACAACATGAAACCTAAAATGTACAGAACAACTGCCTTCAGCTGCAAATGTGTTACCAACTAATTTTGAGTTAAGTTTTTCGTGCAAGTGGGCCTTAATCAATCAAATACATCATAAATAACGCACGCACGCACTTGTTTGTTGCAATTTGCAAAGACAGAATGTACACAAATAAACGCGCCGCTCGCGCCCGCGCTTTTCTCTGCGCTCGCACTTCGTTCGAAGAAGTCTAGCATTTATTTTTTTAATAATAAGATTTCGTGGATAAAAACGACACAAATTATGAATAGTGTTTTGTTACTTCATAATAACCAAAAACACGTAAACTCTAATAACTTGCATTTTCTTTTGTGGAATTTACAGGGTGTTGTAATAAAAAAATTAAATATCTATAGAAGTCGTGGATGAATTTGACACAAAATCTTTTAAACAACAGATATCAGTACTCTAAAACGCGTAACATCTATTCAAACTATTGTAATATTATTTTAGAGCTAGTTAGGGGACGTGTTAGGCACTGGTCAAGTATTAGTATTCTCGTGGACAGAGATGACACAAAATGCCTATGTACATTAGTTACTACTTCGTTAATATCATGAAAGTAAAATGTTCATCTCTAATTTTCTTTTCGTCCAATACTGGTCGAAAATACAAATGAAACCTCAAAACCTAGCGCTATCGGTCTATTAGTGCGTCTTACAATCAAGTCCTGAAAACCATCCTTATATTGTTGCTCGAGATCTTTATGATTTACTCTGTCGATTATTTCTACTTTTTAATGTTATTTAGAGAGAACGTACCGAGTAAGCTCTCCGAATTGGCTTGTTTTAAGTATACTTATGAGTTTCAAAGTGAATATTAGTTTGTTTTTGGTTTATTTTGTTGTACCTTCATATTTGTGTGTGAAATCACAGTTATGTACTTATGAGTTTCAAAGTGAATATTTTTTTACCTTTGGTTTATTTTCTTGTACCCTCAGATTTTAAAAATGGCTAATGATAGTAAATATAAATTATTAGTAAAAATATTATCAGAACTGTCGAGGAATCCGGGCTCAATTGAATACCTTATATTTAAATATTATGTCGAATGTGTTAGAATCATGAATAGAATTCTAAATAAAACTATTGGTATCTACAAAGATAGTAAGCTTTGAATGTCAAGATGGTTATTGGTTATTTACTGTGTATCAGAGTTCTAATGTATGTGGTGTGTAAGGAAAGGGTTTTATTAATAAAAGCGCAGCAAAACAAGACTAGGTATTTATTTAAGTAAGGCTTGCCAATTAATTCATATTTAGAAGGCTCATTGAGCTTACTGCCCGTTTGCTAGACTAGTTCTCGTGGGGAAGAAGGGCAACAAACCCCACGGAAGCTCTTTCATAGTATTAATCGATATCTTTTACAAACACAAAGTAATTTCAATATTATAGATTCAAAATAACATAGATAAGGCAAAGGACATAAGTAGCCCTTAAATCAATATAACATATTAGGAATAAAGGCCATAATACGATATAAATACATCTTCAATACAACCATTAGAAATAATAAAGTTATTATATCAAATAACTTACGTTAGTCTTGTGTAGTCGATCTTACACCAAGTATTATAAAGTAGTATACTTCTAAATAACAATATCTGGCCTGTACTGACTTGTAGTTCACCAAAAAGTAAGTCCGCTTATCAATTACACAATATTTTATAATATCGGGTCTATCTGTGTCTCAATACGTCCAATATGAGAAAATGGCGCGGTATCCCGCCATTTTCTATATTGCTTCAAATAATCTCAAAATTAGGTGAACAATAATCAATTACTAAGAAGTGAATATGTTTTAAAACGTATCAAGACAATTAAGGAATTTAATATCGCCTATATAGTAATTCTTAATCAATATTCGAAAGAATATTGATACTATTAGACAGTATTGTACTAATTGTTTCAAAGGACTTATAATACCAATATAGCATTATAAAATCCAGGATACATCACAATGATCATTACAAATTACGTAATCATTTATAGGTATATTTTCAACGTGGCTTAAATATAAGTTCAGAGTTATTTCCTGTACACACAACAATATTTACTTAGGTGGGTACTCTTTTACATTTGCAGGTAGTTGACACCACAATAATAATTAAGGTAGGTACTTGGACATTTGTCGGTAGGTGCTTAATAAATATGACAGGTATGTATTATGTATGAAAAATTAAAATGAACGATTTAATGACGTCACACATACTTCAAATTCTAACACGGCCATACTGACAAATACTTCGTCCACGAAGTACATATGTACAATTTTATATAACTTATTTAATACAGGAAAGTAGTGAAAACAAAAATTAATGCCACTTCCAAATTTATATTGTGGCTATAGTGAATCAAGATAGAAGAAGTGTTATAAAATTAATATACCCAAATCTTACTAATAATATTATTTTTACTTTTGTCACGTTTATTGATAATTAAATGTTTATAAAACCTGGCAACCAATTTACATTCAAATAAACATACAATGCTACTTGACATCGTAGTCACCTTCAGTCGTACTAAGATTTACCAGACACTTCGACATGTCAATCACATTCGCCATCTGCAGGTGAGATACCAATTTAACGATTTATTAATGAATGGTTGAGCAAAATAAATGGAACAGCGCCAGACGCTTTCACTCGCTACCAGTGAGACTAAATGGTGTTTAGTAGCGAATATTTGAGCCAAATAAATAGACACGCCAATCGCTTTCACCCGCTACCGGTGAGAATTCATGACGTCAAATATAAGGCCTAGTAGCGGATAAGTTACAACTATCATTGTAGCATGACATGACGATTCCATTTACCGAATTGCGGTAAGTTCTTTTTTTATATTTTAATAAAGTATCTTAGTGGTACCAATGTCAAAGTAAATGGAAAATCAATAATTCAATATTATTTCACCAACCAACACAATACATCGCTCGGTCAATCTGACAATATATTTGCAAATTGCATTGAACGTACATATTTTCTGTTAATATATTTTTTACGGATTTTGAAGTTAACAAATTATCAACTTTTAATTTTAACTTCTATTCATTATTATTGCAATTTTCTCCTTAAAATCAGTTGTACAAAATATTGGGTTCACCGTAATTCAATATTTACCAGAAATAAAACCAAAATAATCTCAATGGGTACAAATAAAGGCAAAAATATTTTTTCTGTTATACCATGCTGATGATGGCACGGCCTGACATTATTCGGCCTCTTCTCTGACTCTCTCGTGCCATCTCATTTTACAAAGAACCACTTGGTAAATAATACCAAAGCGGTCTTTATTATTCTAAACTAGCTGACTCGGCAAACTTTGTTTTGCCCTAAAAAACACCAAACATTCATCTACACTACCTACCCTACCTGCCCTACCCTACCTACACTACCCTACCCTACCCTACCAACCCTACTCTACGCTACCCTACCAAACCTACCTACTCTACACTACCTACCCCACATTACCTACCCTACAATACCTACATACCACCTACCCTACCTATGTAGGTAAGGTACCATTTTTTTTTTCATAATTACCTTCTCCTAACAATAATTTGTTATTGTTAGGAGAAGGTTATTGTTAGATTAAGGTCACACGAAAAGAGAATAAGCAAAATCGGTCTAGCCGTTCACGCGTGATGCCGTGACCAAGGGAAATAGGGATTTATTTTTATATATAGATATACTTTTAATTACAGTAGTTTTATTCTACACGGCAATTACTTAATTTCTTTTCAAGACTCAAAAACAAGAAGTTACTTATAACGTAGCTGGCCCAATTGAACAAAACTATGTTAGATGTATGGTCACAAACAAACACATCCCCAGAAATTCACACACTGGTGTTCTTGTCAATCAACCTTTGTTCCTAGCAAATAAATTATGTGGGTACCCAGACCAACCAGCCAGCTGTGCTAGTTTGTTGTAGCACTTTTGCTTAGTTTGCAATACATTATTATAATTCTACCTCTGTTTGCTATTAGATCATGATTTATTTATATCAAAATCTGGATCACGAATAACCCTAAAACTAATTACTTAAATTTATTTTCAGATCGACCAAAATGTCGTCAAGAAAATATGAACTGGATTGTATATTTTAATATTTTTGAAGAGTCGAATATTTATTTTATTAATTAATACAAACTATGAAAATAATTTTGCTACAGCTTTTGCCGTAACTACTATTCAATTTTAATTTTGCCCAAAAGACAGCTAAGAGAAGAACAGAGCGGATAATATTTTCTCGTAAACGTGAGAATATTGTATAAAACTACAATTCTACATACACTAAAATAATGATTCCATGCAAATCCTTTGTACCTCTTAAGTATGAAAATTGAGTTGGGTACACTTTAGAAAAAATATCCACTGGTAATCAAAATATTAATTAAAATTCTTGACAAAATTCTTTAAAATCTCATAGTACATCATAAATGAAATAGCACAAAAGAATGTACTGTTAAATAACTCATTGTGACATCTTGAATCATGGTAAGATCGAAATGTTAGGATTTTATTTCAAATAAATAAGTCATAACTACCAATTTTCTGGTTAATAAATTGAAAACCTTAGGAATTATTGTTTATATACGAACATATTTTTATAACACCAAAGATATTCAAAATTCCTTAAGCTACTTCGTGCTGTAGCTGTTGGCTTGATGTCCATACCTAGTCAGACTGACGCTCTGACTATAATTTGCAGACTTGCTGACCCACTGTTGTAAGGTAGCTAGAAGAACCGCAGTTCCACTGGTCGTACAGCTTCTAGATCCGCAAGCTATGCAGCTCGCAGTGCCGTCGTCTGGGGCGGCATCGCGAAGTCATCGTCTTGGTGCGAGTGGAGGCGGCGACTCGTTAACACATTGTTTATGAAAATGACAAAATGAAATTACACAATATTTTATAATATCGGGTCCATCTGTGTCTCAATACGTCCAATATGAGAAAATGGCGCGGTATCTCGCCGTT